>LR989858.1:10027500-12887500 GCA_905146925.1 Autographa gamma | reverse complement strand
CTAACCTAACCTAACCTAACCTAACCTAACCTAACCTAACCTAACCTAACCAGTCTGAGTCCAGATACGGGCCGAACAACACTGAAAAAGTACTAAGTCCTACTTAAAAATTCAAAATAATTGGTTTTTTCGAAGCTACAGAGTCGCGAGTTATACCAAAATCTGTGTAACAGTTCCGCGCATCCGATAGTGAAAAGTGTTTCACCCGGAAAATTCCGGGGAAGCCGGAAAACGTGAAAAACTAAAAAACCACGTGTTTTTGTTAAGTGCAAAAGTGTAAAAAGTGCAATAACTCGGAAAGTTGAGTGGCGACCAACAAACATTTTACGCCATTTTGTGGGGCGTAACGAGGCGCAAATTTTGACACCTTGCTGCAAAAATTTGGAAAAACAGAGGAGCCGCAAATTCAATTTGAAAAAATTTTTCTTAACCTCCGAGTGACACGAGGTACTCGAAATACTGAAGTCACGGTGCTGTAACTTTGGAGGTTTGAAGACATCATCAGACAAAGCTGGAAACAGGTTAGACCAGATTTTTATCGTGACTGGATCTTGAGTTATTCAAATTAAAAAACCCAAACTTTGGGGCTTAATAACTCCGCAACAAGATCCATCACCCCTACATTTTTTGCTGCTGCTGGTTGCGCGCTAGCTGGAAGACCAACCCTAGATCAAAAGAAAAATTTTAGGACTTAAGTTTAGTACTTAAAATAGTAATTTAGTATTTTTTTCAATTTTTTCAAAATTTGTTAAGTAAATTTTTCAATTAATTATATTTTGTTTTATAGTATTAAAGGGCGTCCTTTTTAGCTAATTTAGCCGTTTTTTTCAAAATTTTATCTTTAAAATAGACAAAGTTATTAATTTTTTTGTATTTTTTGTGAATAAATAAAGATCTAATAGAAATAATTAAAATTTTATAATTGTAAAGTGTTTAGAATAGGCCTTTCAGCTGTACTAACCCAAAGGACCAGCCTTATAACTCTAAAAACGGCAGAGATAGACTTTTAGACTTTTCCAGATTTTAGGTCTGGAAACTTTGACCCACTATATCTCTGCTGTTTTTGGTCCTAGAGACCTCAAATTTTTTATATTAGGTGCGCCTTACTTTAAAGATTAAAATTGTAAATTTTCAGGAGTTTTCAGGGACTGAAAATTTTCAGGCCTGAAAATAGTTATACATTTTAGGGGAGGTAAGGCCAGGACCCTCGGTGGAAACCCGGCATCTCTGCGACGATCGGTTGAGGAGTTATAGCTGTTTAAAAACAGCTTTTGACAGCTCGGCGGCCATTTTGGCAATATTCAAACGCGTATAACTCCCGACTCGCTGGTCGTAGGGAATTGGGGTTTGCTTCGGGGACCTTAGGATTACCATATCTTTACGCCTTCATAGTTTTCAGGCGCTTTTAGGCCCAAAATTTTCAGGACCCTGAAAACCAAGAAATCTGACGCGCACGGTCGCACTGACTGGTACAGTCCAAGTCCGGGTTTTCTACGGCATCTGGAAGCGGAATAAGACTCGTTTTAATTTTGACTTTGACAGTTATTGAGCTGTCAAACATAAATTTGGAGCTTCATAACTACCGAACCAGAGGTCGTGGAGAGTCGGGGTTTTGATTGGACACATTGTTACAACGGTCCCTACGACACCAGCTGAAAAAATCAAATTTTCAGCATCCTGAAATTTTCAGCAAAACTGGTGGCGCTATCTTGTAGAGCTCGGCGAGGCCATCACGGCAAGCCCAAGCACGCGCAGATTCGACCCATAGGTCCCGGAGAAATAGCAATCTAGCATTTCCACCTAAGGTGCGCGCGTAATTCCTGGATTTTTAAATCCCTATAGCTCCGGAACCACTTGGGATAGATTGGTGGTGCTTGGGGTTGTTGTGTAGGTCTCGGGCAGGGCTACAACATAGAGCTACTAGATTAACCAAAAAATTTTTTGAAATTTTTTTGACTTTTTTTTATTTTGTATATTTTATGTTTAAGTGTTTCTTGACACCACGGGACATCATAAACTCAGTGTTGACCACTAAGACAGTCTCTATACAGTAGAGAAATTTTTTATGACAATTTTTTTTTTATTTTTTACAAAAATTTCAGTTTTAATTTGTATTATTATTGCAGTAACTGTTTAGTGTTGCTGTACTAGGTTAAGTTTATTAACATTTTATTATTATTTTTATTATTTACCCCATTTATTGATTGACGCGTACCGCCAACCGAGATGTTTCCGGGCATCAGAACCCCTCCATCCAAAGCGACAAAAACACCACCCAAGAAGCCAGAGTCGGGGGTAACGGAGAGACGTAGCATTGGCGACAGAATTGATGACTGGGAGGCCGCCAGGGCAGGTACAAACCCCAGCCCCTCAAGTAGACAACCTGTCGCCAAGACTTCAAGAACCCCCCCACCATCTTCTACTGTAACCCAACCCCCGCGACAGGTTAAGAACAAGACCATAGAGGCCAGAGAGTGCATAGCACGGGCCAAATTGCACTTGGGAAAGGCCGGAAACTTGAAGAGAGAGATCAAGGAAGAAGTCTTGTCAGCTTTGGCAAGACTGTTCTCCTTGATCAAAGGCTTCGAAGCCGATCTTAAGAACCTGTCAACAAGCCAAGGGGAACAAGGAAGCTCGCCCAACTCGACCGAATTAGAAACATTGAGAGCGGCCCCCGTGGTGGCCCCACAGGCTTCCCAAATCGAGGAGCACGTGAGGCTCCTAAGGGAGAATAACTCAATGATGGTCGAATTAAGGACCGAAATGCAAAAGCAGCAGGAACTCCTGGAGAAGGTGACTACGATAACGTATGCTAGCGTTACGGCAAGCGCTACGCAAGCCCAGAGTGTGAATATACCGAAGATTAGGGATACGCTCCACTCGGTTGTAGTCACCTCCACAGACGATCAGGACACGGGAGAACAGGTCCTTGAAAAGATCAGGGGAGCCGTGGACGCAAAGGAGGGGTGGATCGAGGTGCGTAATGTGCGCAAAGCTCGTGACAGGAAAGTCATAATAGGCTTAAGCACAAAAGAGGAAAGAGAGAAGTTGACGACCAAACTTAAGGCGGCCGCGGGAAACTTAACGGTTGAGGAGGTTAAGAATCGCGACCCGCTGTTGGTTATTCGGGGCGTACTGAACATGCACAAGGATGCAGACATACTGAAGGCCCTGAAGAATCAAAATAAAGACCTCTTCCTCGGCCTGGATAAAAAGGAGGACAGGGTAGAGTTCAAGTACCGAAGAAGAGCCCGAAACCCTCACACCTGTCACGCAGTAATTAGTGTCTCGCCTACCATCTGGAGAAGGGCAGTCGCGAAAAAGGTTGTGCAGATAGACCTGCAACCACTGAGAATCGAGGACCAGACTCCGCTGGTTCAGTGCACTCGTTGCTTAGGCTACGGCCACAGCAAGCGATTCTGCACTGACCCGGCGGACCTCTGCAGCCACTGCGGTGGACCGCACGTCAAAGCCGACTGCCCTGACTTCATATCAGGAGTACCGCCGAGCTGCAGGAACTGCATCAAGGCGAAGCACAATAACATTGAGCACAACGCATTTGACTCGTCATGCCCTATAAGGAAGAAGTGGGATGACCTTGCCCGATCTACTGTTGCATATTGCTAAGGGCAGCCAAAGGAAGAACAATACCCCCTATCTCATAGCACAGAGCAACTTACAAAGAAAAAAGTTGGCTACACAGGAGCTCCTAATAGAAGCCGAGAAGCGGGGATTAGCGGCGGCATTGGTCCAGGAGCCCTATGTGGGCAGTTCGAAAAGGATGCGAAGCTACAGGGGAGCGCGAGTCTTCCAGGCCTCGGACTCGGAAGACGGAGTCGCCAAGGCGGCAATAGTGGTGTTCAACCCGGACCTGAACGTAGTTCAGCACCCCGAGTTGACCACTACCAACATCGCGGTAGTCGAGATCCGGACCGAGGCGTGGAGGATAGCGCTTATCTCCTGTTACTTCGAGCCAAACATCCCGATCGAACCGTACCTGGACCAATTAACGCGCACAGTCAAGGCTCTCAAGGCTGACATAATATTGGGAGGCGATACTAATGCCAAAAGCAACTGGTGGGGCAGCCCAGTAACAGATCAAAGGGGCGAAGACCTAACCGGGACCCTACATGAACTTGACCTGCACGTTCTAAACGACGGTGTGCTGCCAACCTTCGACACCATCAGGGGAAGAGTACACTACAAAAGTTACGTAGACGTAACAGCCTGCACAGTGGGTATCATGGATCGCATAGTAAATTGGAACGTTGTAGAGGACCTCACGAGCTCGGACCACAATGGTATTGTTTTCAGTATAAACATTAAAAAATCTAAAGCATTCCAAATTCAAAGAACGACTAGGACCTATAACACAAAAAAAGCGAATTGGTCTCAGTTTAATATTAAACTAGACCAATTAAAAATAGAATATAAATTAAGTTTGGCAGAAATTAATAAATTAAAAGATTGTAATAGTATAGACATAGTAATAAAGAACATCACTGATATAATAACGCAGGCATGTAATCATGCTATCCCTAAAAAGAAAATTACAGAAAAAATCAACTTACCATGGTGGTCCGAGGAACTCGCTGCAATGAAGTCCGAAGTCGCGACCAGGAAGCGCCGAATCCGCTGTGCAGCGCCCATCCGCAGACCGGCTGTAGTGGAAGAGTACCTGGAAAAGAAGAAGGAGTATGAAAATAAAGCCAACGAAGCACAGACGCAGAGTTGGAAGGAATTCTGCAAGAAGCAGGACAGAGAGAGCGTGTGGGATGGCATTTACAGGGTCATCGGCAGGGTCACAAAAAGGGAAGAGGACGCGCTGCTGGAAAAAAGTGGGAAAACATTGACTGCAAATGAGTCGGCAAAGTTACTGGCAGAGACATTTTTCCCAAAAGACTCCGAAGATGTGGATTCCGACCACCACAAACTAGTTCGGGAAATGGCAAACAACCTGAATGGAGCTGAAGAAGATGAATCCTCCGAACCTCCATTCACAAAGACCGAATTGAGGAGAGCCAGCGCGTCCTTCAACCCCAAGAAAGCTCCAGGCATAGATGGATTCACCGCGGATATATGCCTAGCGGCAATTAATAACGAACAGGGCCTCTTCCTTTCCCTATATAATAAGTGCCTCGAAAAACACTACTTCCCGAAGGCCTGGAAAGAAGCCGTAATTGTGGTGCTCAGGAAACCAGGGAAAGCCAAATACACGGAGCCCAAAGCATACAGACCGATCGGGCTGCTTCCCATTTTAGGGAAGATTTACGAAAAGATGCTGGTGTATAGGCTGCGGCACCACCTTCTGCCAAGAACTAACGACCACCAATATGGGTTTATGCCCCAAAGAAGCACCGAAGACTCCCTCTACGCCCTCATGCAACATATTAGAAAAGGGCTGAGCGAGAAGAAGATGCTCACAGTAGTATCGCTGGACATAGAGGGAGCCTTCGATAATGCTTGGTGGCCGGCAGTCAGATTGAGGCTGAAGGACGAACAGTGTCCCGTCAAAATTAGGAAAGTCTTTGACAGTTACCTTGCTGAAAGAAAAGTAAAAGTCAGGTACGGAGGAGTGGAGGTAGATGCAGAGACCACGAAGGGTTGCATACAGGGGTCCATAGCGGGCCCAACCTTGTGGAACCTCTTACTCGATCCCCTCCTTAAGGATCTCCAACAGCAGGGTACCTACTGCCAGGCCTTCGCGGATGACGTGGTGCTTGTCTTCGACGGAATGGAAGCGATAGGCATAGAAAGAAAGGCAAATGAGATCCTTCAAAGGGTGGAGTTGTGGGGAAGGAAGAACAAACTCCATTTTGCTGCTCTAAAAACAAACGCAATGAACATCACCAGGAAGTTAAAATACGATAACCCACGACTTAGCATGGGGGGTATTGATATAAAAATGGTAGACGAAATCAAACTGCTCGGGGTTACAATCGACCGCAAATTATCTTTCAATACACATATAGCTAACCAATGTCGGAAAGCTATAGGCATATACAGTAGACTCGCCAGAGCCGCCAGGGCAAGTTGGGGTTTGAATCCGGAAATAGTCCGGACAATATATGTGGCAACGGTGGAGCCGGTTCTGCTCTATGCGGCCAGTGTATGGGCACCGGCAGTGAAGAAACTTTGCGTGAGGAAAAAACTAGACGCAGTGCAACGCGGTTTCGCCCAAAAAATCTGTAAGGCGTATCGCACGGCCTCCCTGCACTCATCACTGTTGTTGGCTGGCTTGCTGCCTCTTGACCTACGTGTGCAGGAGGTATCTTCTTTGTACGAGGCCAAGAGGGGTGAGCCGCTACCTGGGATGGGTGGGAGGGAAGTCGAGCGAATGGTACCAGCAGTTCAAGCACCTCACCCCGCCGAGCACTCAGATTTGCACTTCACAAACCTAGCAGACGATGAACAACTGCAGGCTAACTCTGAATTCGAGGTGAAGATATTTACTGACGGCAGCAAGCTTGACGGCAGAGTGGGGGCTGCTTTGGCCATATGGATAAAAGGAGCAGAGGCCAGGCCAGTCAAGCTTTGCTTGCCGTCGTATTGCACTGTGTACCAGGCCGAGCTGCTGGCGGTGTGCGAGGCCAGCAGGAAAATCATGGCGATTAAGGCGACTACCTTCGGAGTCTACAGCGACTCTATGTCGGCCCTCCAAACAATTACCAACTTGGACTCCCTCCATCCGTTAGCCGTTGAGACAAGAAGAAACCTAAGAGACGCTTCTCGACAGGACAAAACAATTAGGATATTTTGGATTAAAGCACACGCTGGAATGGAAGGGAATGAGAGGGCCGACATCCTGGCTAAGGAGGCCGCTGTGGGCTCCAAAAGAAAACCCAACTATGATATGTGCCCAGTGTCGCATATTAAGCGGAAACTACGCCTCGAAAGCGTACAGAAATGGGAATTAAGGTACCAGATGGGCGAAACCGCAAAGACAACAAAGTTGTTTTTTCCCTCAGTAGCACTGGCTTACAGCATCATCCGGAAGATGAAAACAACATACATGGGAACTCAACTCTTAACGGGGCACGGTGGATTCGCAGAATATCTGCATCGTTTTAAGTGTGGAGCGAGTCCATCGTGTCAATGCGATCCGGATATAGAAGAAACCGTGCCACATATATTGACGGAGTGCCCGGTCTTTGCCCGGAAAAGGCTCGAAATCGAGTCTATCATCGACACTAGGGTTATAGCTAGAAATTTGCCGTCAATAATAAAATCAAAGTACAGCACTGAGTTTATGAAGTACTGCATAAAAATCGTAGAATTAGTAAATAAACGAAATAGTAATAAATAATATGGTGGCTCAATATTTGTAATATTGCAGCACAGCATATACTATATGTAACATAGTAAACAATAATAAACCCTGTAATAAATATAAGACATTAAAATAAGACTAGTAAATAAGTAAAAATAGAAAATTGTAACACCCTAATTAAGACTAGTACATAAGTAACATTTAAGATAGAAATAAAAAGTTGTCTAAGCAAATCATTTACCCCTAGAAATAAAGAACACTAGAAATAAGTAATAAACTAGTTAGCTCAAAATAAGTAGTCGGGCATCCCACCCGAAAGTAGCATAAAAGATGAAGTATGAAAGTGTAGTATGAGGTATGGAAGTACGAGAGGCATAAATGATAGAACTGGAATGAATCAGGCTCAATGTTAGCATAGACTCCGATAACGTTGGAGGTACAAGTATAAAAAAAAAAAAAAAAAAAAAAAAAAAAAAAAAAAAAAAAAAAAAAAAAAAAAAAAAAAAACCTAACCTAACCTAACCTAACCTAACCTAACCTAACCTAACCTAACCTAACCTAACCTAACCTAACCTAACCTAACCTAACCTAACCTAACCTAACCTAACCTAACCTAACCTAACCTAACCTAACCTAACCTAACCTAACCTAACCTAACCTAACCTAACCTAACCTAACCTAACCTAACCTAACCTAACCTAACCTAACCTAACCTAACCTAACCTAACCTAACCTAACCTTTTTTTTTTTTTTTTTTTTTTTTTCGGGGGGAAATCCTCATGGACTTCCTCCGCCTGGGGAGAGGCGGAGGGGCATGCCGGACTCTTACCGGCTAAAACCCCCCGGTGTCTCCTCCTCGCACGTGCACGTGGGGCCGCGGGAATCCAAATTCTTCCGCAGCCCCACGCTGGTGCTGGCCCGGTTGTCCGGGCCTCATCTCGTGCACGGGGTAGTGAGGTGTAAGACTACCCCGTGCTCCGCCTCGGAGGCGCGCGCCGACACCCGCGCGCGCCTACGCCTCGGGTCCAGCGGTTAGGGGGCGGGGACTTCCCCAAGTCCCTCGCCCCTGGACCCATTCATGGGGGGCGGAAAAGGGCGTTGTCCGCCCTTCTCCTGCGCCCGGTGCGCCTTCTGCGGCCGGGGAAGAGAGACGAGATCTCCCTCTCCCGTTCCGCAGTCTCCTTCTGCGACATCACGTCCTCGCAGAAGGACACCACCGCGTCCCACGACTCTGCGCTACCGACCATACTCTGCACTACGGCCGGCAGCGACAGATCGCCTCCTACTTCATTTGTGAGGACACGGCGCTGCTCCTCCCAAGCTACACACTCAGAGAGCGTGTGTTGCGCCGTGTCCTCCCCGCAATGGACGCAGTGGTGGCACCGAGCGTCCGGCTCCCTGCCCATGCGACACAGGTACTTGCCGAAGCACCCATGCCCCGACAGCACCTGCGTCACCCTAAACGACAGGGAACCGTGCCTTCTCCCGAGCCAGTCGTTGAGTACCGGCCGGATCGCCTCGACGGTAGCGAGGCCGGCGGCAGGGCGCAGAAGCCTTTGCCGCCATTCCGCCACCAGGACCTGACGGAGCTCTCCTCGGCGCAGCTCGATCTGCCGCTGCACCGGCGTCGAGCCCCGCGCCCGCTCTTCCTCGCGCCATCGGTACAATGACGCGAGTACTTTCGCCTCCAGGTCCCAGGGCGGGGATCCGGCCAGGACACAAGCCGCCTCGTAGGAAATCGTGCGGTACCCGCGGGCGACTCTGACGGCCATCGCCCTCTGCGGCTTTCGCAGAATGGCGAGAGTGCTGGCCGTCAGGTCTAGCGCCCAAACGGGAGCCCCGTAAAGGGCTATAGACCGCACGATTCCCACGTACAACCGCCTACAGGCGGCGCTCGGGCCCCCCATGTTGGGAAGCAACGTTGAAAGCGCGCCCGCCGCGCCCATCAGCTTGGGCGCTAGCCGCCGGAAGTGAGGCCCGAATTCCCACCGGCTGTCGAGCACCAATCCCAGGTACTTCATGGTGTACCCGACAGCTATCCGAGCCCCACCGACCACAATGTGTGATCCCGGCGCCGGCGCCCGTCGGGGGCCATGGAACACTATGGCCTCCGACTTGTTTAGGGCCACCTCCAGGCCCAGGCGCCGGATGCGGTTCACCACCTGTGACACCGCAGCCGTGGCTATCAACGTCGCTTCCCTAAGTGAGCTCCCCCGGGCAGTGACAAGCGTGTCGTCCGCATAACACGTCAGGTCTGCACCCGACGGGAGCTCACCTCTCAGCACCCAAACCTAACCTAACCTAACCTAACCTAACCTAACCTAACCTAACCTAACCTAACCTAACCTAACCTAACCTAACCTAACCTAACCTAACCTAACCTAACCTAACCTAACCTAACCTAACCTAACCTAACCTAACCTAACCTAACCTAACCTAACCTAACCTAACCTAACCTAACCTAACCTAACCTAACCTAACCTAACCTAACCTAACCTAACCTAACCTAACCTAACCTAACCTAACCTAACCTAACCTAACCTAACCTAACCTAACCTAACCTAACCTAACCTAACCTAACCTAACCTAACCTAACCTAACCTAACCTAACCTAACCTAACCTAACCGTATACAAAAATTTTAATTTCTTTGCGATTTTGTTCAAACTTTTTTGTAAACGTGTCTAATTTGATCTATTTATTGACCTTCGCGCCTTTACACGCGAAAATATTTGATATTTTTCGTATTTATACGAAAATTCTTGTTTTTTATTGCTATATAGCGATATATTTTTGTTTGACACGTCATAACTTCGCTGTTTATCAGTGGATTTTCGTGATTTCTTCGTTGACCTACAGCTCAAGACGTCTGCTTTCGTTTGAGTATAATTTTGGCATCCCCAATTAAAAACAAATAGCTTTTTTAATATAAAAACTTCTAATAATAGTCACATTTTAAAATTCAATTTTTTCAAAAACGGTTTAGTAAAAATTTCATTTGGTTGTATTAGTTTGTAGGTCTCTTACAGACCTTTCTGAATATATAGCACACGTATTGCGTGCTTATATAGATCTTCAAAATTTTTATTCTTTAAAAAACTTATTAAAAAACCAGTTTTTCACGGTTTTTCAGGGAAATTTGTTCCCGGACCCCCAAAAATTTTCACGCCATTCGCTTGCAAACGTCCTGCCGAATCCAACGGTACCACTCCCGTGGCGCTCCGACTACCAGGAGCCGAGGAAATTACGAATTTGTGTGTTCCCGACCAAAATAACATCTCGTGGAGTCATTCATAAGTACTTGAAATCCACCTAAGTCGGCCGCACAAATAATTCACTTGTATACAAAAATTTTAATTTCTTTGCGATTTTGTTCAAACTTTTTTGTAAACGTGTCTAATTTGATCTATTTATTGACCTTCGCGCCTTTACACGCGAAAATATTTGATATTTTTCGTATTTATACGAAAATTCTTGTTTTTTATTGCTATATAGCGATATATTTTTGTTTGACACGTCATAACTTCGCTGTTTATCAGTGGATTTTCGTGATTTCTTCGTTGACCTACAGCTCAAGACGTCTGCTTTCGTTTGAGTATAATTTTGGCATCCCCAATTAAAAACAAATAGCTTTTTTAATATAAAAACTTCTAATAATAGTCACATTTTAAAATTCAATTTTTTCAAAAACGGTTTAGTAAAAATTTCATTTGGTTGTATTAGTTTGTAGGTCTCTTACAGACCTTTCTGAATATATAGCACACGTATTGCGTGCTTATATAGATCTTCAAAATTTTTATTCTTTAAAAAACTTATTAAAAAACCAGTTTTTCACGGTTTTTCAGGGAAATTTGTTCCCGGACCCCCAAAAATTTTCAGGCCATTCGCTTGCAAACGTCCTGCCGAATCCAACGGTACCACTCCCGTGGCGCTCCGACTACCAGGAGCCGAGGAAATTACGAATTTGTGTGTTCCCGACCAAAATAACATCTCGTGGAGTCATTCATAAGTACTTGAAATCCACCTAAGTCGGCCGCACAAATAATTCACTTGTATACAAAAATTTTAATTTCTTTGCGATTTTGTTCAAACTTTTTTGTAAACGTGTCTAATTTGATCTATTTATTGACCTTCGCGCCTTTACACGCGAAAATATTTGATATTTTTCGTATTTATACGAAAATTCTTGTTTTTTATTGCTATATAGCGATATATTTTTGTTTGACACGTCATAACTTCGCTGTTTATCAGTGGATTTTCGTGATTTCTTCGTTGACCTACAGCTCAAGACGTCTGCTTTCGTTTGAGTATAATTTTGGCATCCCCAATTAAAAACAAATAGCTTTTTTAATATAAAAACTTCTAATAATAGTCACATTTTAAAATTCAATTTTTTCAAAAACGGTTTAGTAAAAATTTCATTTGGTTGTATTAGTTTGTAGGTCTCTTACAGACCTTTCTGAATATATAGCACACGTATTGCGTGCTTATATAGATCTTCAAAATTTTTATTCTTTAAAAAACTTATTAAAAAACCAGTTTTTCACGGTTTTTCAGGGAAATTTGTTCCCGGACCCCCAAAAATTTTCAGGCCATTCGCTTGCAAACGTCCTGCCGAATCCAACGGTACCACTCCCGTGGCGCTCCGACTACCAGGAGCCGAGGAAATTACGAATTTGTGTGTTCCCGACCAAAATAACATCTCGTGGAGTCATTCATAAGTACTTGAAATCCACCTAAGTCGGCCGCACAAATAATTCACTTGTATACAAAAATTTTAATTTCTTTGCGATTTTGTTCAAACTTTTTTGTAAACGTGTCTAATTTGATCTATTTATTGACCTTCGCGCCTTTACACGCGAAAATATTTGATATTTTTCGTATTTATACGAAAATTCTTGTTTTTTATTGCTATATAGCGATATATTTTTGTTTGACACGTCATAACTTCGCTGTTTATCAGTGGATTTTCGTGATTTCTTCGTTGACCTACAGCTCAAGACGTCTGCTTTCGTTTGAGTATAATTTTGGCATCCCCAATTAAAAACAAATAGCTTTTTTAATATAAAAACTTCTAATAATAGTCACATTTTAAAATTCAATTTTTTCAAAAACGGTTTAGTAAAAATTTCATTTGGTTGTATTAGTTTGTAGGTCTCTTACAGACCTTTCTGAATATATAGCACACGTATTGCGTGCTTATATAGATCTTCAAAATTTTTATTCTTTAAAAAACTTATTAAAAAACCAGTTTTTCACGGTTTTTCAGGGAAATTTGTTCCCGGACCCCCAAAAATTTTCACGCCATTCGCTTGCAAACGTCCTGCCGAATCCAACGGTACCACTCCCGTGGCGCTCCGACTACCAGGAGCCGAGGAAATTACGAATTTGTGTGTTCCCGACCAAAATAACATCTCGTGGAGTCATTCATAAGTACTTGAAATCCACCTAAGTCGGCCGCACAAATAATTCACTTGTATACAAAAATTTTAATTTCTTTGCGATTTTGTTCAAACTTTTTTGTAAACGTGTCTAATTTGATCTATTTATTGACCTTCGCGCCTTTACACGCGAAAATATTTGATATTTTTCGTATTTATACGAAAATTCTTGTTTTTTATTGCTATATAGCGATATATTTTTGTTTGACACGTCATAACTTCGCTGTTTATCAGTGGATTTTCGTGATTTCTTCGTTGACCTACAGCTCAAGACGTCTGCTTTCGTTTGAGTATAATTTTGGCATCCCCAATTAAAAACAAATAGCTTTTTTAATATAAAAACTTCTAATAATAGTCACATTTTAAAATTCAATTTTTTCAAAAACGGTTTAGTAAAAATTTCATTTGGTTGTATTAGTTTGTAGGTCTCTTACAGACCTTTCTGAATATATAGCACACGTATTGCGTGCTTATATAGATCTTCAAAATTTTTATTCTTTAAAAAACTTATTAAAAAACCAGTTTTTCACGGTTTTTCAGGGAAATTTGTTCCCGGACCCCCAAAAATTTTCACGCCATTCGCTTGCAAACGTCCTGCCGAATCCAACGGTACCACTCCCGTGGCGCTCCGACTACCAGGAGCCGAGGAAATTACGAATTTGTGTGTTCCCGACCAAAATAACATCTCGTGGAGTCATTCATAAGTACTTGAAATCCACCTAAGTCGGCCGCACAAATAATTCACTTGTATACAAAAATTTTAATTTCTTTGCGATTTTGTTCAAACTTTTTTGTAAACGTGTCTAATTTGATCTATTTATTGACCTTCGCGCCTTTACACGCGAAAATATTTGATATTTTTCGTATTTATACGAAAATTCTTGTTTTTTATTGCTATATAGCGATATATTTTTGTTTGACACGTCATAACTTCGCTGTTTATCAGTGGATTTTCGTGATTTCTTCGTTGACCTACAGCTCAAGACGTCTGCTTTCGTTTGAGTATAATTTTGGCATCCCCAATTAAAAACAAATAGCTTTTTTAATATAAAAACTTCTAATAATAGTCACATTTTAAAATTCAATTTTTTCAAAAACGGTTTAGTAAAAATTTCATTTGGTTGTATTAGTTTGTAGGTCTCTTACAGACCTTTCTGAATATATAGCACACGTATTGCGTGCTTATATAGATCTTCAAAATTTTTATTCTTTAAAAAACTTATTAAAAAACCAGTTTTTCACGGTTTTTCAGGGAAATTTGTTCCCGGACCCCCAAAAATTTTCAGGCCATTCGCTTGCAAACGTCCTGCCGAATCCAACGGTACCACTCCCGTGGCGCTCCGACTACCAGGAGCCGAGGAAATTACGAATTTGTGTGTTCCCGACCAAAATAACATCTCGTGGAGTCATTCATAAGTACTTGAAATCCACCTAAGTCGGCCGCACAAATAATTCACTTGTATACAAAAATTTTAATTTCTTTGCGATTTTGTTCAAACTTTTTTGTAAACGTGTCTAATTTGATCTATTTATTGACCTTCGCGCCTTTACACGCGAAAATATTTGATATTTTTCGTATTTATACGAAAATTCTTGTTTTTTATTGCTATATAGCGATATATTTTTGTTTGACACGTCATAACTTCGCTGTTTATCAGTGGATTTTCGTGATTTCTTCGTTGACCTACAGCTCAAGACGTCTGCTTTCGTTTGAGTATAATTTTGGCATCCCCAATTAAAAACAAATAGCTTTTTTAATATAAAAACTTCTAATAATAGTCACATTTTAAAATTCAATTTTTTCAAAAACGGTTTAGTAAAAATTTCATTTGGTTGTATTAGTTTGTAGGTCTCTTACAGACCTTTCTGAATATATAGCACACGTATTGCGTGCTTATATAGATCTTCAAAATTTTTATTCTTTAAAAAACTTATTAAAAAACCAGTTTTTCACGGTTTTTCAGGGAAATTTGTTCCCGGACCCCCAAAAATTTTCACGCCATTCGCTTGCAAACGTCCTGCCGAATCCAACGGTACCACTCCCGTGGCGCTCCGACTACCAGGAGCCGAGGAAATTACGAATTTCTGGCCCGCCCACCCACCCTTATTTCATTAGGCATATCGATTCCGGAGACTTTTTCCATACAGCTTTTTATACCCCAATAACTTTGGGAGGCCATATCTCCGGAATCGATAGAGCTAGAGGGCTGCGGTTTGCGGCATTGTACAGGTGATAAACCGTTCTGTCGTTCTTTTTAGGTTTCAAGTTAACTTACTTGGAAACCAAGTTTAGGCATCCGTGCCTGTGTTGCAGGCACAAAAAATTTACGGTTTAAAGGCCGTTTTTGGACGCTTCTTTAGTTACAAGAAGGGTTTACCTGCTAAAACGACCACAGGGCAGAGCGGCAATCACCTCCCCGTCGACGCAGAAAACTGGGCGTGAACAGCTGGGACAGCAATCGCACTAGACCTGTTTTTAGAAGAAATATTATATTTTATTACATTTTAAACTATTTATTGAATTTTTAAGCATTAATCATACAATTTATACACTTTTACAATTTTAATACTTATACAATTTTTTACAAATTTAGATTTAAGACTGTGTTTACAACTTTTACAAACTTACTGAATTTACACACTGGTTGGGTTAGGTTAAGGCTGAAATCCTTCTTCCTATCCCTATATCCCTCAATCCCTATATCCCCCACGAATCAGCATGTTCCGCACCCCCGCCAAAAAGTCCACAGGCCCCTCCCCGCCATCTACTCCCCCTAAATTAACGCAGAAAACCGTCTTCAAAACCCAGACGAAAGTCCGGAGGATCATGGGAGAGCCGGAGGCGGGTAAAGTCCTTTTCCCGGACGAGTCTCCAGTCGGTATGGTGCAGCCTAGCAGGTTGCAGGAAGCGAGGGCATGGGTGGTGAAGGCTAAGATGGCCCTCAATGCGTCGAGGAATTTAAAGACCGACATAAAGGCCTCCGTCACCCAGGCCATCGATAGGCTGTACCAGCTGATCAAGGAGATAGAAGCCGGGAAAACTGCGTGTGTCCCCTCGCCGGAGCTCTCTGAAATAGTCCAAGATGAGCCGGCGAGGGTACTACTACCACGTGAGGAGGAAAGTGTGCCCCAGGTGGGGGGCGAAGAAAAGGTCTCTCAGTTGCTCTCCTCGTTAGCCGAACACAGTAAGCTGATGAGGGAGAGCAACGAGAAGGCGGATCTGCTGAGGGACGCTCTCCAGAATAAAACGGAATCCCTGGAGGTGACCACATATGCGAGTGTGGCAGCGAGCGCAAAGGGGCGCAAACGCCCGGAGCCCACTGCGCTGCACTCTGTAGTGGTTACATCCAGGGACGAAATGGACACTGGAGAGGAGGTCTTAGGCCGTATTAGGTTGGCTATCAACGCCAAGGCTGAGGGGATCAACATCGACCGCATCCGGAAGGCCAAAGATAGGAAGGTCGTCATCGGCTGTAGAAGCGAAGAGGAACGGAACAGAGTTCAACTCCGAATCGAGGCAGCAGATAACCAGCTCGAGGTCCTGGTTGTCAAAAACCAGGACCCCCTCATCATCCTCAGGGACGTCCTTGGATCGCACAAGGATGAAGAAATCCTGGAGTTCCTGAGGATGCAGAATAAGAGCCTGTTCCGCGACCTCCCAACCGATGACGATAGGGCCGAGGTCAAATACCGGAAGAGGGCCAAAAGCACAATCTTGTGCCATGTGGTCCTCCAGTTGTCCCCAAACCTTTGGCGTAGGTTTCTTGAGGCGTCTGAGGTGTACCTGGATCTCCAGCTCATTAAAGCGGAGGATCAGTCACCGCTGGTCCAATGCTCAATGTGTCTGGGGTACGGGCACAGCAGGCGCCTCTGCACGGAAACAATTGAAAAATGCGGGTACTGCGGTGGCCCTCACCAACGTAAAGATTGCGCAGACCAGCTCGCCAACGCACAACCCACTTGCTGCAACTGCACCAAGGCTAGCCTGGAGACGACGGGGCATAATGCTTTCAGCATGGACTGCCCCGTCCGACGCAAGTGGGATGCGCTGGCACGAGCGAAGACTGCGTATTGCTGAGGGCCTCCCAGGAGACGGCGTGGCGAGGGACGGCAGGGAGTATAGACAGATTTCGGATGTTTGTGAGTCGACAGAGTTGATTACACTCGGTACGAGCAGCGACGACACGGTGCATAGAAACAAATGGCGAAAAAGAAATTGGATCTGGTTTTATGTAAAACCAGAAAAAATTAAAAACAGCAACCATACTCACCGTGCCGTCGTAGTTCGACGAATCCTCTGCAAAAAGTCCCACACTGCAATCACGAGATGTCCTCAAGATATTCCCTGCCCCCCGTATGGAGAAGCAGAGAGCAGAACTCGGCGAAGCGCTCCCCACAAAACTGCTTACCACCTGAAAAAAGAAAACATAAGAACCAGAAACACCGAAACGAAGTACTCAAGGCAATTCTACGAAGCAAATAAACTGTAAGGCGTATGGTAAACATCGCCCCATTTATAAAACTGCAAAAGCGACATTGCCATAATTATAAAGAGTACGCGAAACAAAAAATTACGGTGCTGAAGCAAGTGGCTCCATATGCTTAACTTGCCCTACCCCCCAATACTCACCCACAACACACATACCCAGCATTGATGGTACCAAGAAACCAAAGTCTCTGACCACGTTAGAGGGACGAAGAGCATAAACCAACACCAGACGTCGTATCCAAATCCACGACAGCGTCCCACATGCGGTTGTGGCAGTGTCGCGCCATACATCCAGCTGCGTGTACTACACCGACGACGCCAGCGACGCGATAGGCCGCTTCTGCAGGAAAGCCATGGACGCGCCAACAGCCGCAGTTGTCGACTACAACCTGAAGACAGCCATGCAGCACCAAAACATGACGATCGTGGAGGCGCTGACCGAGCTACGACAAAATATCAACACCCACTCCCAATCCCAATCCCTTTCCCCATGACGAATGTTTAATATTAATGTCTAGTAAATGTAAGTAAGTTAAGAAAACAATTGGGTATAAAAAAAAAAAAAAAAAAAAAAAAACATAAGCACCTCTATACACATTTAAAAAAAAAAAAAAAAAAAAAAAAAAAAAAAAAAAAAAAAAAAAAAAAAAAAAAAAAAAAAAAAAAAAAAAAAACCACACACCCACTTAAAATTAAGGATAAAAAGATGAATGAAGATAACCATAGAATGTAAGTAGCATATATATAGAAATAGTTAATTAGAATAAGGTGATGGACCCCGTACGTAAAAAACATCTTATGTACGTGGACGGACGAGTGCTGCAGTCGCAGCGGAGAATGTAATGTAATTTTATCAAAAGGCGAATTAAAGTCAACACAAAAAGGCAATACTAAAAAAAGGCGCGGACCAAGAGTCTGCGGTTACATAGTTTTATTTAAAAAAAAAAAAAAAAAAAAAAAAAACCTAACCTAACCTAACCTAACCTAACCTAACCTAACCTAACCTAACCTAACCTAACCTAACCTAACCTAACCTAACCTAACCTAACCTAACCTAACCTAACCTTTTTTTTTTTTTTTTTTTTTTTTGATCAGGCGGGGGAATCCTCATGGACACCCACCCACTCGGGGGAGTGGATGGGTAGTGTCAGACTCTTACTGACTAAACCTAAACCGCCGTGCACCGTCATCCGCGTTTCGTGTTGGCGCGTGGTACTGCGTTGCAATCCATCACGCGCCAACCGCGGGGATCCACCGGCCAATAAGCCGATGGCTCACTTTCGTGATTGGAGGCCGAAGTGTAAAGGCTTCGGCCTCTCCGCCTCGTTTTGGAACCACACCCGATGCAACGAAATGTGGCTCCCCGTCGTGGGTCCTATAGTCGGACGACATGCACCCCCGTGCCTGTCGCCCAGGACCCTAGTTAGGGCGGGAGAGCGCGCTCATGCGCGGCTCTGCGCCGCCCCACTCGACGTCGGCGTATCTGGGGCGCGTCGGGGTCTTCCTCCCGATTGCGCTCCGCCGCCTCCTTCTGGGACATGACGGTCTCACAGAAGGAGGACAGCGCGTCCCACGCTGCGCGACTGCTGAGCGCGGCTGCGACAACAGCCGACAGCGCGGAAACGTCTACGCCTCCCAGCGCCGCCTGGAGAACGGCGCGAGGCTCATCAAATGTGGGACACACGGCTAGGGTGTGCAGCGCGGTATCGTCACCGGCGCCGCACTGGTGGCAAGCCGTGGTCCCTTCCCTCCTGGCAACCAGGCACAGGTAATGGCCAAAGGCCCCGTGCCCGGTCAGTATTTGCGTGAGGCGGTAGGTCAATAAACCGTACCGCCTCTCCACCCACGGTTGGAGATGTGGGCGGATCGCCTCCACTGTGACCCGTCCCGCCGACGGTCTCGCGAGCCGAAGCTCCCAATTCCGCATGGTGACGAGACGGGCCTGTCTGCGCCAGAGCTCGCGCTGCCTCGGCAAGGGGTCGGTACCGCGGGACCGGAGCTCGGTGCAACGGGTGTAAAGGTCCGTTAGCACCTTCGCGTCCAGATCCCAAGGCGGTGTCCCAGCCAAGACACACGCGGCTTCGTGACCGACGGTCCGGTAGGCCCGGACGATCCTGTTGGCGACAGCACGCTGCGAGCCAAGTAGGACCGCCCGGTTATCGGCCGTCAGTCGGTCAGTCCAGATGGGTGCGCCGTACAGAGCCATCGATCGAATGACCGAGGCGTACAGACGGCGACACCCGACGTCAGGGCCCCCGACATTTGGCAGGAGCCTTCCGAGGGCTGCAGCGGCGGACCGAAGCCTCGGCGCCAACCGCTGAAAATGCTCCCGGAAGCTCAACTGCCCGTCGAGAACCAAACCGAGGTACTTCATTGTGCCCGACAGTGGGATCCTCGCGTCCTCCACCGTCAGACACAAATCCGTACGTCTACTCCGGGGGCCGTTTAGCAAAAGTGCTTCGGTCTTCCCCAGAGCGACATCCAAACCAAGCATCCGGATGCGACCTACGACGAGCTGTACGCCGCAGGTAGCACGCCGGATGCACTCCTCCTGGGTGGTCCCTCTGACCAACACCAGGGTGTCGTCGGCATAACACACGACCTCCGTCAGGCTGAGGAGGGCGCCGCGAAGCACCCAATCGTACCCGATGTTCCACAAGAGAGGTCCCAGGACTGACCCCTGTGGAACACCGCGCCCTGTGGGTTGCAGCTGCGGGCCCGTCACTCCCGTGTAGGCGACATGCCTGTCGCGCAGGTAGTCCGCCACGATGTGCTGGAGGTAGAGGGGCGCCCCGTGATAACGAAGCGCCGACTCTATGCACTGGTGCGGCAGCGAGTTGAAGGCGTTCGCGATGTCGAGCGACACCGCTAGCGCCATTCCTCCCCGCGCCGCAGCCTCCGTGGCGAACTTTTTCACATGGCTCAGGGCGTCCAGCGTAGACCGCCCCGCCCTGAAGCCAAACTGGGAGGCCGACAAGTCGGGCCCCGTGCCCGTCAGATGCCGAACGATGCGGGCGGCGATGACGCGCTCAAAGAGCTTGCCCGCCTCGTCCAGCAGGACGATAGGCCGGTAGCCCGAGGGCGAGTCGGCCGGTCGTGTGTCCTTGCGAAGGAGGACGAGCTGCCCCGTCTTCCAGACTTTGGGGAATCTCCCCGCCACTAAACAGGCGTTGAAGAGACCCCGCAGCCGGTCCTTCAGGGGACCCACAGCCAAGGCAATAGCCCGAGCCGGTACCCCGTCAGGTCCAGGAGCAGTCGTCTTCGTTCGGAGGCGCAGGGTACACGCCTCGAACTCTCCTTCGGTTATCTCCTCCAGCTGTTCACGCGAAAACGCGGTACCCATAGCTGGAGGGATATAGTCAGTCCGGTGAGATGGGAACAGGGACGAAACGATGTTCCGGAGGAGCTGAGGCTCCATGGACTCCGTTATCGGGGGCGCTGCGACGCGAAGTTTGTTCCGCGCCGCCAGGTACGGGCGACCCCACGGATCCCGGTTCAGCTCCTCGTGCATCTCCTGCCTTGCTGCGGCCTTCGCCTGCAGAATGGCCAGGCGGAGATTCGATCTGGCTGTGCGGTAGGCCCTGTAAAGAGGGGCCTCCGCGGCCTCGTCCCTGCGCCTAGAGCGATGGCGTGTGTACCGGCGTTTCGCCTCAACACACGCCTCCCTAAGCACTGCGATCTCTGGCGACCACCAGTAGACTGCCCGTCTGTTGGGTCTTCTCCGGACGCGAGGCATCGCTGCGTCACAAACCGACGTCAGCGTTCTGCGAAACAACTCTGCCTCGTCGTCAATCGAGAGACCTGACGGTGGTGCGCACCAGTCACTGATGATGGCCGCCTCGATCAGCAGTTCCCTGTCTAATTGTTTTAGGGCCCATCGTGGAGGACCTGAGTTCGGGGTCGGCCGAACCCTGGGCCCCCCGGAGGGAGAGACGCTGAACCGAATGTACCTGTGATCGGACAGCGTCTCCATCCCTACATCGACATGCCAGTCGTTGATGCGCCCGGCAATGGCCTGGGAGCAAAACGACAGGTCCACAATGGACCCGCCATTATGCCGGACGCAAGTCTGGGTGCGACCCCGGTTGAGGAGAACCAAGTCCAACCCCAGGGCCCACGCCTCCAGTATTTCCCCGCGCCGGTCTGTTGCCGGTTCCCCCCAAGCCGTGCTCTTGGCATTGAGGTCCCCTAGCAGAATGACCGGGCGGGGTGTCATCACCCGAACAAGGGCCTCCAGCTCGGCCATAAATGACTCGAACTCGGAGAGACCCCTGTTCGGGGAGAAGTAACATCCGATGACGGCGTACGACCCCCATGACGCAGCGACGTATCCAGAGCCCCTACGGATGGTGTGTAGGGGCTGGGAACTTGTGCCTGTTGCGGCGACGACAGCGACGGACCCGTCAAGGTCCCCCGCCCAGTTGGGCCGGGGAGGGACAAAATAGGGCTCCGCCACAACCGCAACGTCAATCGACCACTCCGCCAGTGCTTGAAGGAGGAGATCCTGGGCACCGGCGCAGTGGTTTATGTTCCCCTGGAGGAAGAGATGTGGACGGACTTGATCCATTAGGACTCCATCATCTCCTCCGTGCGGGGCGCGACCTGCGCCCTCGCTGCGTCATTTTGGGGCCGCACTGAGGCCCTCTTGTTCTTGGTCGGGGCCGGGGGAGCACATCCCCGGCTGCCCATCTGGTGGTCCGCCTTGCGCCCCCTCTGTACGCAGATGGGGCATTTGGCGGGCTCACTGCAAGATGCCGCTTTGTGGCCAGGCTGTGCACACCTGTAGCACAGCCCGCTACGGTCCGTCTCGCTGGTGCACACGGCCCTAGTGTGTCCGATCTCCAGGCATCGGAAACACTTCATGGGCCGTGCTTTGAGTTGCACCACGCGAGCGGAGCTCCACCCGACCAAGAACTTCTTGTCCCTCGTCGTGACAAGCTTAGGGGCCGCGACCAGCGGGCACTTCACCAGAGCGGTGAACATGCCCCCGGGGCCCAACCTAAGCTCGCCGACCGTCACCGTGCTCGGAGAACACTGGCCCTTCGCCACGACGGCGGCAGTGAGGTCCTCCTTAGTGACGGAGTCATCCAGGTCTGTCACCCGGAGCTCCGCGCACTTGAGTGGTCTGTGGACCCTCACTGTGCCGTCGTCGTAGATGGCCCTCAGCCGCTCAGCCATCAGGTCCGCCCCCTCAGGGCTCAGCTTCCTCGGAAGCTCGAGTACTCGAGCTCCCGTCTGGGACCTCTTGATCCTGATGGGATCGACTGACATGTCGATCCCCAGCTCGGCGACGTTTATTTGCCGCCGCGCCCTGTCCAGGACCTGGGCGTACGTGAGCCCTTGGCTGGCAGCCTCGGGCTCAATTGTCAACACAACGGCGGGCGTCTGAGCCGCACGCCGCTGCCTTTGGGCCATCTTCCGCCTTTGCTTGCCAGTCTGCTTCTTCTTGGACTGTGTCTTTTCGGCAGTCTTGGGTTTGGGGGCCTCTGTCCTGACCCTGTTCCTTACCCTTTTCCGCCGGGAGACTTCAGTCCATTCTCCGGCTTCGACAACACCCGTACTCTGCTCTGGTGCAGCAGGTTTGGGCGCAGGCCTTGAAGCCGGTTTAGGAGCAGGCTTGGCAGTGGCAGTCTTTGCAGCCGCCCTGGGAGCCGGCTTGGGGGCCGGACCAGGTCGCTGCTTCGGTGCCGGGCCGGGAGTCGACCTCGGTGCCGGGCCGGGAGTCGGTCTCGGTGCCGGTTTAGGAGTCGGCTTTGGTGCCGGCGTCGGCTTCTTTGCCGTTTTTGGTGGCGGTTTGGCGGGCTGTTTTGCAGCTGGTTTGGGCCCTCTGCCCACTACCTCCGCACAGCTTCGCCTGTCCGCCGCCAGGGGCGGGCGTAAAACCCGCTCCGGCGGAAGCCGCTCCTTTACCCCAGCCAGCTTGGCGTCCATCATTGTCCCGACCGACAACATGATGGACCGCTGGAACTCCGCAGTGTCGAACGCTGCAGGGGCCTGCTCGCGCACCACGAGCATCTGGCCCCTGAGGTCTTCGACCTCTTTGCTCAGCCGAGCATTCTCGGCCAGCAATTTTTCCACGCAGGTGGAGCTCGTCAGGGAGCGAATGCCCTCCTGGATGTGGTCCACTGCGTCCTTGAGCCTCTTGATGTAAGTCCCCTTGATATTCTTGGAGGTGCACGCTACCTCCAAGATCGACAGGAGACTACTGTCAATTCGCTCCTTAACAGATGAGGGGTCGGTCGACTGTGAGCCGGAACTAATGAGGTCCCGGACAGCCGCACGAGCCTCCCTCCTCTGCCTCTCCTCCTCCTTCTTCTTCTCGACCGACGCACGGGCGTCAGGTGTCTGCGCCGCTTCAGCGGCGAGCGCCCTGTACAGCTCGCGCTGTCGGTGGAGCCCCACGTAACGACCGTGGGTAACACAACCGCGGGACCGCGTCGACGATGCTAATGAGACATCGCTCTCGCAGCCCGAAGTGGCGCGGTCACCCACGTCGTCCTCACCAGCCGAACTACGTCGTGGACGTTTTCGGCCGTGCTTCCCCGCAACAGAACTGTCTCGGGACCGGCAAGACGCCGGCACCTCAAGCTCCATTGCCTCTTCAGGGCGACTGGTGGTTGTCGCCTTCTCCTCCTCTGGGCGACTGGTGGTCGTCGCCGCCTCCTCGTCCATGACGAGCCTCTCGATCACCACTCGAGGCTCTCCCGTCATGCACTCCACGTGACTCAGACTGCTGCTCGCAGACCGAGTCACCCTCCTCCCCCCTCCCAAAAACGGATCGTGGGTTTCCCCACTCCCCGAGGCAGATATTGGCGCCAGCAAATACGTGCGCCTGAACTCCGAAGAGTCACGGGATTCTGTTCGGCCTGAGGCCTCCCTACCCGCTTGCTGATTGTTTATCATATCTGTCTTGTCGTCCATTTTGTTGTTGGTTGATGCCCTCACGACGGAGTTCCCCCCCGCCATGCAGCCCCTTGCCGGGCATCAATGCGTAGGCTTCAGGGTAATTTATTATAGTGGTTTTCTTCCACGTAGCCCCCCTCCTCTACTCCTGTAAAGGAAGGCGGCCCCCGGTCCCATCCTGAAAAGGACAGACTTACGGGTTGGCCGACGGTGACCGAGGTCATGCCCGACGAATCGGGCCCGCCGCCCGCGAATGCCCCCCCCAATCTCTCAACAGAGAGAGAGGAGGACAAACTCCACCCGCTGCCGTTGCCCGGAATATCCGAGACGCCAGCGGGCCGCGACCGAAAACGATCGCCCAACGCGCAGCGATCTGGACAGAACCAGACCCCGCCGTCTTACCCACAAAAATGGGCAGACACACCGCCCACCACCGCTACTCGGATAACGTCCAAGACGCCGGTGGGCCACGATGTTCGGCCAGCAAAACCACTGACCAAACCGCCACCTCCCCCATCCCCCCCAAAAAGAAGGTCAGGAGAAGGAAGCCCTCCGCCCGAAGCCGCTACCCAGAATGAGTCCAGGACGCCAGCGGGCCGCGATGTCCGGCCAGCAAAACCACTAACCGAACTCGCCCAACAGCTCCACTCGACCGTCCCCCGCGTGCATGGGGAACGGAGAGAGAGCGACCCACTGCCGCTACTCGGAATAAGTCCGAGACGCCAGCAGGTCAAACAACACGCGGAGACCTGGACAGATAGGCCCCCGCCGTCCGCCCACCAAATGGAAAAGTGGGCAGACCCAACGCCTGCCGCCGCTACTCAGAGTACGTCCGAGACGCCGGCAGGTTGCGATATCCGGCCCGCAGTAAACACGGACCGGACTCGCACGACCGCTCATCTCACCCGTTCCCTCGCAAGAGGTAAGGATGAGAGAGCACTACACCCGCTGCCGCTACCCGGAATGAGTCCGAGACGCCAGCAGGTGTCCACCACGCGGCGGTCTGGACAGAACAGACCCCGCCGTCCACCCACAAGAATGTGGGCAGACTCACCGCCCGCCGCCGCTACTCGGAATACGTCCGAGACGCCGACAGGCCGCGCTGTCTAGCCAGCAGTTGACACTGGCCAGACCCGCCGCGGCTGTCGCATCCTCAGGCTGAGGAGCGACCCCGCTGCTGGAATTGTCCGCGCCGGTAAACCGGTACCGCACTGTGCGGCATGCCCTTATCCGCAACCTAGGGACGCGCCCGGTAGGGGTCCAGCAACCCCTCTCCCGCAGAATGCACCACTCCCGCGGGTCCGGGAACCTAACCTAACCTAACCTAACCTAACCTAACCTAACCTAACCTAACCTAACCTAACCTAACCTAACCTAACCTAACCTAACCTAACCTTTTTTTTTTTTTTTTTTTTGATCAGGCGGGGGAATCCTCATGGACACCCACCCACTCGGGGGAGTGGATGGGTAGTGTCAGACTCTTACTGACTAAACCTAAACCGCCGTGCACCGTCATCCGCGTTTGGTGTTGGCGCGTGGTAATGCGTTGCAATTCGTCACGCGCCAACTGCGGGGATCCATCGGCCAATAAGCCGATGGCTCACTTTCGTGATTGGAGGCCGAAGTGTAAAGGCTTCGGCCTCTCCGCCTCCTATTGGAACCACACCCGATGCTACGAAATGTGGCTCCCCGTCGTGGGTCCTATAGTCGGACGACATGCACCCCCGTGCCTGTCGCCCAGGACCCTAGTTAGGGCGGGAGATCGCGCTCATGCGCGGCTCTGCGCCGCCCCACTCGACGTCGGCGTATCTGGGGCGCGTCGGGGTCGTCCTCCCGAGCGCGCTCCGCCGCCTCCTTCTGGGACATGACGGTCTCACAGAAGGAGGACAGCGCGTCCCACGCTGTGCGACTGCTGAGCGCGGCTGCGACAACAGCCGACAGCGCGGAGACGTCCACGCCTCCCAGCGCCGCCTGGAGAACGGCGCGAGGCTCATCGAAGTTGGGACACACGGCCAGAGTGTGCAGCGCGGTGTCGTCACCGGCGCCGCACTGGTGGCAAGCCGTGGTCCCTTCCCTCCTGGCGACCCGGCACAGGTAATGGCCAAAGGCCCCGTGCCCGGTCAGAATCTGCGTGAGGCGGTAGGTCAATAAACCGTACCGCCTCTCCACCCACGGTTGAAGATGTGGGCGGATCGCTTCAATGGTGACCCGTCCCGCCAACGGTCTCGCGAGCCGAAGCTCCCAATTCCGCATGGTGACGAGACGGGCCTGTCTGCGCCATAGCTCGCGCTGCCTCGGAAGGGGGTCGGTACCCCGGGACCGGAGCTCGGTGCAACGGGTGTAAAGGTCCGTTAGCACCTTCGCGTCCAGATCCCAAGGCGGTGTCCCAGCCAAGACACACGCGGCTTCATGACCGACGGTCCGGTAGGCCCGGACGATCCTGTTGGCAACAGCACGCTGCAAACCAAGTAGGACCGCCCGGTTATCGGCCGTCAGTCGGTCACTCCAAATGGGTGCGCCGTACAGAGCCATCGATCGAATGACCGAGGCGTAGAGACGGCGACACCCAACGTCGGGGCCCCCGACATTCGGCAGGAGCCTTCCGAGGGCTGCAGCGGCGGACCGAAGCCTCGGCGCCAACCGCTGAAAATGCTCCCGGAAGCTCAACCGCCCGTCGAGAACCAGTCCGAGGTACTTCATCGTGCCCGTCAGTGGGATCCTCGCGTCCTCCACCGTTAGGCACGAATCCGTACGTCTACTCCGGGGGCCGTGTAGCAAAAGTGCTTCGGTCTTCCCCAGAGCGACATCCAATCCAAGCATCCGGATGCGACCTACGACGAGTTGTACGCCGCAGGTAGCACGCCGGATGCACTCCTCCTGGGTGGTCCCTCTGACCAGCACCAGGGTGTCGTCTGCATAGCAGACGACCTCCGTCTGACTGAGGAGGGCGCCGCGAAGCACCCAATCGTACCCGATGTTCCACAAGAGAGGTCCTAGGACTGACCCCTGCGGAACACCGCGCCCGGTGGGTTGCAGTTGCGGGCCCATCACTCCGGAGTACGCGACATGTCTGTCGCGCAGGTAGTCCGCCACGATGTGCTGGAGATAGAGGGGCGCCCCGTGGTAACGAAGCGCCGACTCTATGCACTGGTGCGGCAGCGAGTTGAAGGCGTTCGCGATGTCGAGCGACACCGCTAGCGCCATTCCTCCCCGCGCCGCAGCCTCCGTGGCGAACTTTTTGACGTGGCTCAGGGCGTCCAGCGTAGAGCGCCCCGCCCTGAAGCCGAACTGGGAGGCCGACAAGTCGGGCCCCGTGCCCGTCAGATGCCGAACGATGCGGGCGGCGATGACGCGCTCAAAGAGCTTGCCCGCCTCGTCCAGCAGGACGATAGGCCGGTAGCCCGAGGGCGAGTCGGCCGGTCGTGTCTCCTTGCGAAGGAGGACGAGCTGCCCCGTCTTCCAGACTTTGGGGAATCTCCCCGCCACTAAACAGGCGTTGAAGAGACCCCGCAGCCGGTCCTTTAGGGGACCCACAGCCAAGGCAATAGCCCGAGCCGGTACCCCGTCAGGTCCAGGAGCAGTCGTCTTCGTTCGGAGGCGTTGGGTACACGCCTCGAACTCTCCTTCGGTTATCTCCTCCAGCTGTTCCCGCGAAAACGCGGTACCCATAGCTGGAGGGATAAAGTCAGTCCGGTGGGATGGGAACAGGGACGAAACGATGTTCCGGAGGAGCTGAGGCTCCATGGACTCCGTAATCGGGGGCGCTGCGACGCGAAGTTTATTCCGCGCCGCCAGGTACGGGCGACCCCACGGATCCCGGTTCAGCTCCTCGTACATCTCCTGCCTTGCTGCGGCCTTCGCCTGCAGAATGGCCAGGCGGAGGTTCGATCTGGCCGTGCGGTAGGCCCTGTAAAGAGGGGCCTCCGCAGCCTCGTCCCTGTGCCTAGAGCGATGGCGTGTGTACCGGCGTTGCGCCTCAACACACGCCTCCCTAAGCACTGCGATCTCTGGCGACCACCAGTAGACTGCCCGTCTGTTGGGTCTTCTCCGGACGCGAGGCATCGCTGCGTCGCATACCAGCGTAAGCGTTCTGCGGAACAGCTCCGCCTCGTCGTCAATCGAGAGACCCGACGGTGGTGCGCACCAGTCACTGACGATTGCCGCCTCGATCAGCAGTTCCCTATCAAGTTTCTTTAGGGCCCATCGTGGAGGGCCTGAGTTCGGGGTCGGCCGAACCCTGGGCCCCCCGGAGGGAGAGACGCTGAACCGAATGTACCTGTGATCGGACAGCGTCTCCATCCCTACAACGACGCGCCAGTCGTTGATGCGCCCGGCAATGGCCGGGGAGCAAAACGACAGGTCCACAATGGACCCGCCATTATGCCGGACGCAAGTCTGGGTGTGACCCCGGTTTAGTAGGACAAAGTCCAAACCTAGAGCCCACTCCTCCAGTAGTTCCCCGCGCCGGTCTGTTGCCGGTTCCCCCCAAGCCGTGCTCTTGGCATTGAGGTCCCCTAGCAGAATGACCGGGCGGGGTGTCAGCAACCGAACAAGGGCCTCCAGCTCGGCCATAAACGACTCGAACTCGGAGAGACCCCTGTTCGGGGAGAAGTACGTCCCGATGACGGCGTACGGCCCCCATGACGCAGCGACATATCCAGAGCCCCTACGGATGGTGTGTAGGGGCTGGGAACTCGTGCCTGTTGCGGCGACGACAGCGACGGACCCGTCAAGGTCCCCCGCCCAGTTGGGCCGGGGAGGGACAAAATAGGGCTCCGCCACCACCGCAACGTCTATCTCCCACTCCGCCAGTGCTTGCAGGAGGAGATCCTGGGCACCGGCGCAGTGGTTGATGTTCCCCTGGAGGAAGAGATGTGGACGGACTTGGTCCATTACGACTCCATCATCTCCTCCGTGCGGGGCGCAGCCTGCGCCCTCGCCGCGTCATTTTGGGGCCGTACTGAGGCCCTCTTGTTCCTGGTCGGGGCCGGGGGAGCACATCCCCGGCTGCCCATCTGGTGGTCCGCCTTGCGCCCCCTCTGCACGCAGATCGGGCATTTGGCGGGCTCACTACAAGATGCCGCTTTGTGGCCAGGCTGTGCACACCTGTAGCACAGCCCGCTACGGTCCGTCTCGCTGGTGCACACGGCCCTAGTGTGTCCGATCTCCAGGCATCGGAAACACTTCATGGGCCGTGCTGCAAGTTGCACCACGCGAGCGGAGCTCCAACCAACCAGGAACTTCTTGGTCCTCGTCGTTATGAGCTTAGGTGCAGCAACCAGCGGGCACTTCACCAGGGCGGTGAACATGCCCCCGGGGCCCAGCCTAAGCTCTCCGACCGTCACCGTGGCAGGAGGACACTGGCCCTTCGCCACGACGGCAGCAGTGAGGTCCTCCTTAGTGACGGAGTCATCCAGGTCTGTCACCCGGAGCTCCGCGCACTTGAGTGGTCTGTGGACCCTCACTGTGCCATCCTCGTAGATGGCCTTGAGCTGCTCAGCCATAAGGTCTGCCCCCTCAGGGCTCAGCTTCCTCGGAAGCTCGAGAACTCGAGCTCCCGTCTGGGACCTTTTTATCCTTATGGGATCGACTGTCATGTCGATCCCCAGCTCGGCGACATTGATATGCCGCCGTGCCCTGTCGAGGACCTGAGCGTACGTCAGACCCCGGCTGGCAGCCTCAGGCTCGATCGTCAGGACAACGGCGGGCGTCTGAGCCGCACGCCGCTGTCTCTGGGCCAGCTTCCTCCTCTGTTTGCCAGTCTGCTTCTTGGACTTGGTCTTTCCGGCGGTCCTGGGTTTGGGGGCCTCTGTCCTGACCCTGTTCCTCACCCTTTTCCGCCGTGAGACCTCGGTCCAGCCTCCGGCCTCAGCGACACGCGCACTCTGCTTTGGTGCAGCAGGTTTGGGTGCCGGTCTTGAAGCCGGTTTTGGAGCAGGCTTGGCAGCGGCAGCCTTTGGAGCCGACCTGGGAGCCGACCTGGGAGCCGCCCTTGGAGCCGGCCTGGGAGCCGGCTTGGGGGCAGGTCCGGGAGTCGGCTTTGGTGCCGGTCCGGGAGTCGGCTTTGGTGCCGACTTCGGCTTCTTAGCCGCTTTTGAAGGCTGCTTGGGTTCGGGCTTGGCGGGCTGCTTTGCGGCTGGTTTAGGCCCTCTGCCCACAACCTCCGCACAGCTTCGCCTGTCCGCCGCCAGGGGCGGGCGTAAAACCCTCTCCGGCGGAAGCAGCTCCTTGACCCCAGCCAGCTTGGCGTCCATCATTGTCCCGACCGACAACATGATGGACCGCTGGAAATCAGCCGTGTCGAACGCTGCAGGGGCCTGCTCGCGCACCACGAGCATCTGGCCCCTGAGGTCTTCGACCTCTTTGCTCAGCCGAGCGTTTTCGGCGAGCAGTTTATCCACGCATGTGGAGCTGGTCAGGGAGCGAAAGCCATCCTGAATCAGCTCCACCGCGTCTTTGAGCCGCTTGATGTACGTCCCCTTTATGTTTTTGGAGGTGCGCGCTACCTCCAAAATCGCCAGGAGACCATCGTCAATGCGCTCCTTAACAGAGGAGGGGTCGGTCGACTGTGAACCGGAACTAATGAGGTCCCGGACAGCCGCACGAGCCTCCCTCCTCTGTCGCTCCTCCTCCTTCCTCTCTTCCGACACACGAGCGTCAGGTGACCGCGCCGCCTCAGCGGCGAGCGCCCTGTACAGCTCACGCTGTCGGTGGAGCCCCACGTAACGACCGTGGGTCCCACGACCGCGGGACTGCGTCGACGATGCTAATGAGACATCGCTCTCGCAGCCCGAAGCGGCGCGGCTACCCACGTCGTCTTCACCCACCGAACCACGTCTTGGACGCTTCCGGCCGAGTGTTCCAGAAACAGAGCTGTCTCGGGACCGGCAAGGCTCCGGTACCTCAAGCTCCATTTCCGCCTCCTCAGGACGACTGGTGGTTGTCGCCTCCTCGTCCATGACGAGCCTCTCGATCACCACTCGAGGCTCCATCGCCATGCACTCTACGTGACTCAGCCTGCTTACAGACCGAGTCACCCTCCTCTCCCCCCCCCCAAACGGTTCATGGGTTTCCCCACTCCCCGAGGCAGATGTTGGCGCCAGCAAATACGTGCGCCTGAACTCCGAAGAGTCACGGGATTCTGTTCGGCCTGAGGCCTCCCTACCCGCTTGCTGAGTGTTAATTCCATCTGTCTGTTCCATGATTTTGTTTTTGTGATGCCCTAACGACGGAGTTCCTCCCCGCCATGCAGCCCCTAGCCGGGCATCGAAGCGTAGGCTTCAGGGTAATTTATTATAGTGGTTTTCTTCCACGTAGCCCCCCTCCTGTACTCCTGTAAAGGATGGCGGCCCCCGGTCCCGTCCTGAAAAGGACAGACTTACGGGTTGGCCGACGGTGACCGTGGTCCCGCCCGACGAATCGGGCCCGCCGCCCGCGAATGCGCCCCCAATCTCTCAACAGAGAGAAAGGAAGCCAGACCTCAACCGCTCCTCCTCTAAAGAGGAGGTAATGGCGAAGTCCCGCCCACCACCGCTACTCGGATAATGTCCAAGACGCTGATGGGCCGCGATGTTCGACCAGCAAAAACACTGTCCGAACTCGCACAACCCCCACCTCTACCGTCCCCCCCAAAAAGGAGGTCAGGAGAGGGAAGCCCTCCGCCCGAAGCCGCTACCCAGAATAGTCCAGGACGCCGACGGGCCGCGAAGTCCGGCCAGCAAAACCACTAACCGAACTCGCACAACGACTCCACTCGACCGTTCCCCACGCGCGTGGGAATGCGGAGAGAGAGCGACCCACTGCCGCTACTCAGAATAAGTCCGAGACGCCAGCAGGTCAGACAACACGCGGGAACCTGGACAGAGAGGTCCCCGCCGTCCGCCCACCACATGGAAAAGTGGGCAGACCAAACGCCTGCCGCCGCTACTCGGAGTACGTCCGAGACGCCGGCAGGTTGCGACTTCCGGCCCGCAGTAAACACGGACCGAAATCGCACGACCGCTCATCTCACCCGTTTCCTCGCGAGAGGCACGAATGAGAGAGCACGACACCCGCTGCCGCTACTCGGAATGAGTCCGAGACGCCAGCAGGTGACCACCTCGCGGCGGTCTGGACAGAACAGACCCCGCCGTCCACCCACAAGAATGTGGGCAGACTCACCGCCTGTCGCCGCTACTCGGAATACGTCCGAGACGCCGACAGGCCGCGATGTCTAGCCAGCAGTTGACACTGGCCAGACCCGCCGCGGCTGTCGCATCCTCAGGCTGAGGAGCGACCCCGCTGCTGGAATTGTCCGCGCCGGTAAACCGGTACCGCACTGTGCGGCATGCCCTTATCCGCAACCTAGGGACGCGCCCGGTAGGGGTCCAGCAACCCCTCTCCCGCAGGATGCACCACTCCCGCGGGTCCGGGAACCTAACCTAACCTAACCTAACCTAACCTAACCTTTTTTTTTTTTTTTTTTTTCGGGGGGAAATCCTCATGGACTTCCTCCGCCTGGGGAGAGGCGGAGGGGCATGCCGGACTCTTACCGGCTAAAACCCCCCGGTGTCTCCTCCTCGCACGTGCACGTGGGGCCGCGGGAATCCAAATTCTTCCGCAGCCCCACGCTGGTGCTGGCCCGGTTGTCCGGGCCTCCTCTCGTGCACGGGGTAGTGAGGTGTAAGACTACCCCGTGCTCCGCCTCGGAGGCGCGCGCCGACACCCGCGCGCGCCTACGCCTCGGGTCCAGCGGTTAGGGGGCGGGGACTTCCCCAAGTCCCTCGCCCCTGGACCCATTCATGGGGGGCGGAAAAGGGCGTTGTCCGCCCTTCTCCTGCGCCCGGTGCGCCTTCTGCGGCCGGGGAAGAGAGACGAAATCTCCCTCTCCCGTTCCGCAGTCTCCTTCTGCGACATCACGTCCTCGCAGAAGGACACCACCGCGTCCCACGACTCTGCGCTACCGACCATACTCTGCACTACGGCCGGCAGCGACAGATCGCCTCCTACTTCACTTGTGAGGACACGGCGCTGCTCCTCCCAAGCTACACACTCAGCGAGCGTGTGTTGCGCCGTGTCCTCCCCGCAATGGACGCAGTGGTGGCACCGAGCGTCCGGCTCCCTGCCCATGCGACACAGGTACTTGCCGAAGCACCCATGCCCCGACAGCACCTGCGTCACCCTAAACGACAGGGAACCGTGCCTTCTCCCGAGCCAGTCGTTGAGTACCGGCCGGATCGCCTCGACGGTAGCGAGGCCGGCGGCAGGGCGCAGAAGCCTTTGCCGCCATTCCGCCACCAGGACCTGACGGAGCTCTCCTCGGCGCAGCTCGATCTGCCGCTGCACCGGCGTCGAGCCCCGCGCCCGCTCTTCCTCGCGCCATCGGTACAATGACGCGAGTACTTTCGCCTCCAGGTCCCAGGGCGGGGATCCGGCCAGGACACAAGCCGCCTCGTAGGAAATCGTGCGGTACCCGCGGGCGACTCTGACGGCCATCGCCCTCTGCGGCTTTCGCAGAATGGCGAGAGTGCTGGCCGTCAGGTCTAGCGCCCAAACGGGAGCCCCGTAAAGGGCTATAGACCGCACGATTCCCACGTACAACCGCCTACAGGCGGCGCTCGGGCCCCCCATGTTGGGAAGCAACGTTGAAAGCGCGCCCGCCGCGCCCATCAGCTTGGGCGCTAGCCGCCGGAAGTGAGGCCCGAATTCCCACCGGCTGTCGAGCACCAATCCCAGGTACTTCATGGTGTACCCGACAGCTATCCGAGCCCCACCGACCACAATGTGTGATCCCGGCGCCGGCGCCCGTCGGGGGCCATGAAACACTATGGCCTCCGACTTGTTTAGGGCCACCTCCAGGCCCAGGCGCCGGATGCGGTTCACCACCTGTGACACCGCAGCCGTGGCCATCAACGTCGCTTCCCTGAGCGAGCTCCCCCGGGCAGTGACAAGCGTGTCGTCCGCATAACACGTCAAGTCTGCGCCCGACGGGAGCTCACCTCTCAGCACCCAGTCGTAGCCGATGTTCCACAGGAGCGGTCCTAAGACCGATCCCTGCGGGACACCGCACGACATGAAGTGCCGACGAGCACCGTCACGTCCCCGATAGGTGACGCATCTGTCCTCCAGATAAGCCCCTACTGTACGGCGGAGGTAGGGAGGCACGCGATGGTGTTTCAGCGCCTCCCGAATACAGCTCCAGGGTAGGGTGTTGAATGCGTTGGAGATGTCTAAAGACACCGCCAACACCACCCCACCCCGGGACACCGTCTCCTCCGCCAGGGCCCTCACGCGCATGATTGCGTCTATGGTGGAGCGCCCCCGACGAAAACCAAACTGGTTCTCGTCCAGGTCCGGCCCCTCTCTGCACAAGTGGCCGACGAGGCGATCTGCGATGACACGCTCAAACAGTTTGCCCGCCTCGTCGAGCAGCACTATGGGCCGATACGCGGACGGCGAGTCCGCAGGGCGCCCCTCCTTTCTGAGCAGGACCAGCCTCCCCTCCTTCCATACGCTGGGAAACTGACCCCGCTCGAGACATGCCGTGAAGAGCCCCCTCAGCTGGGGCTCTAGCTCCTTCAGAGCCAAGACGAGAGCTCGGCCAGGAACTCCGTCGGGTCCGGGCGCTGTGTTCTTAGCCCGGAGTCGCGACACGGCCGCTCTCGTCTCCTCTTGCGTCACCTCGGGGACATCGGTGCCCTCCTCTTCCGGAGAGTCTGTGGCTGAGGGCGATGCCATCGGCGGGGGAACATGTCCCACTCGCATAGGGAAGAGGGTCTTCACCACCACCTCCAGCAGCTGGGGCTGCATGGTCTGCATCAGTGGGGGCGCCCAGGGACGCAACTTGCCCCTTACCCAGCGGTAGGGACGCCCCCACGGGTCCCGATCTAGGGACCCCAGCAGCTCCTCCCTGGCACGCGACTTTGAGTCGCCGATGGCCAGCCACAGAGTCTCCTTGGACGCGCGGTACACCTCATACAGCGCGTCCTCCTCGGCGGAATCCCGTCGACGCCGTCTGCGGTATCGGGTGTACCGGCGGCGGGCCGCAACGCACGCCACGCGCAATTGCGCGATCTCAGCGGTCCACCAGTACACCCGGCGCCTTGCGGACTGTTGGCGGACACGGGGCATGGACGCGTCGCAGATCTGCGTCATCGCCCCGCGAAACCGCAGCGCCACCGCCTCGACGTCGACGGGGCCGTCCGTCGCCGACTCCCAGGTCCAGGACTGGACTAAGGCTGCTTCCTCGAGTAGTTCCCTGTCGATGCGCTTAAGCGCCCAACGCGGGCCGTCGTTGATCGGGGTTGTTGGATGGCGGCCGCCGGTGGTCTGGGCAGAGACGTCGAACCGGACATACCGGTGGTCCGATAGCGTCTCCACCTCCACAGCGACACGCCAGTCGCGGACCCGGCCGGCGACAGAGGGGCTAGCGAACGAAACGTCCACTATCGACCCGCCCCGCTGTCGCACGCACGTAAATTCCGAACCCCGATTCAGGACGACCAGGCCTGTCACAACCGCCCACTCCTCCAGCACCTCGCCCCGAAGGTCAGTGACCGGAGATCCCCACGCCGATGACTTGGCGTTGAGATCCCCGAGCACAAGAACGGGACGAGGGTGGTAGCGGCCTACGACGGCGCCCAACTCGACAAGGAAACCCTCAAAGTCGGCGAGACTCTTGTTGGGGGAGAAGTACGCCCCCACAATGACGATGCCGCCCGAGACCGCAGCAACCCAGCCACGGCCCCTAGACGGGTCGATCAGAGTCTCGCCAATAATGGCCACCAAACCGTCAGCGCACCCCAGCCAGTTTTCACGGGCGGGGATGAGGTACGGCTCGGCGACCACAGCCACGTCAATCGACCACTCTGCCATGCTCTGGAGCAAAAGATCCTGAGCTCTGGCACAGTGGTTGATGTTGCCCTGGAGGAAATGTTTTCGTGCCATTATTGACACTCCATTCCCTCGGCAACGGTCCTGGGCCGGGAGTCGGCCGCGGAGCTTCTAGCCTGCGGGGGTGGCGAGGTTTCCCCGGCAGGTTTCGAGCTCCCCTTCTTTTTCTTTTTGGCCTTCGCCTTGCTGGCAGGCGCGCCACAGGCCCCTCCGCCCGCTAGGTGTCCCGCTGGCTTCCCCGCAACTGAACACAAGATGCAGTTGGGGGCCGCGGAACACTGGGCCGCCTTGTGGCCGGGCTGACCGCAGCGAAAGCATAAATCGCTACGGTCGACCTCGGCGGTGCACTTGGCCCGGACGTGCCCCTTTTCCAGGCACCGGAAGCACCGCAAAGCCCGGGGCTGCAGGAGTTTTACACCCGCTGCAACCCAGCCCACCAGCAATTCGCCGCTGTCGGCGATCCTCTTCGCCGACGCCACAGGGCACCGAACCCAGACCACGCCGAGTCCAGTGGCATCGGCGCGTATTTCGCCGACCCGCACGCTGTCTGGCGGACACTCACCCCTTCGGGCAACGGCCGCCACCACCTCCTCAGAGGTCACCGAATCGTCCAGATCGGTGACCCGCACCATTGCGGTTTTCACCGGCCTGGAGACCCGGACGTCCTCAGGGTTGAGGACTTCCCTCATCTTGGCGGCCAGAGCGTCCGCCTTTTCAACGCTGCCGGTCGCAGCACCAGCCACCTCAAACAGCCGCGCACCCGTGGCAGCCTGCCTGACGGTGACGGACTGAAGACCAAGATCTGATAATTTGATCTTGGCCTTGGCCTCAGCAATGACCGACCGGTACGTCACACCGCGCTCCGCAGCTCCGGGCTGTAGCGTGAGCGTCACAGCCTCGGAGCGCGGGGCATGCACGGCCGGCCCTTTGCGACCGCCTTTCTCAGTCCGCCTCGCAGGCCGCGCAACCGTATTGGCGGTTCGGCTGGAGGCGCGTGCCGCGGCCGCGGCCTTCTTGGCGGCTTTGCGGGCCTTCTTACGGCCCACGACTTTCGCCCAGGTCTCACCCTTAGACCCGGCAGTCGTGGGCTCGCTCGAGGGGGCTCCCTTCGCGGGCCTTTTTTCACCCTCCGCGGGTTTCCTCTTCTGAGGCGGGAGTCTCGGCGGCTCCCCGGTCCTCCGAATGTCGGCCGCTAGGGGCGGACGTAGGACTTCCGGTGGGAGACGCCGAGAGATGGCCTCCAGCCGGGCATTCATCATGCTCCCGCACTGGAGCATGCAGATCCGGACAATGCGCTCGACCTCATCGTCGGTACGAGCGATTGCCGGACCCTGTGCGGGAGTAGGGGCCACCACTGGCGCGGCGGACGAGCGTCGCTGCTGCTGCTCGCTCAGCGCAGCGACTTGCCGCTTTAGGCCGCGGGTGAACGTGCCCTTCAGGCTGCCAGACTTAGTGGCAACCTTCAGGACTAAGTCCACCCCGTCGAGAGCCAGCTGGCTCAAGGCCACCGCCGAAGGCTCTCCCCCCTCCGCCGCCAGAGTAGCACGTCGCTCGCGTGCGCGTCGGGCCATTTCCGACACTTCGTCGGCCGCGACGGCTTTGCGCTGCTCCCTCTTGGCGGCGTTGAGCTCCGCCTTTGAGCTCCCTAGCGAGGCACAGCTGTCGCCGCCATCGCCAGGGTCCTCCGTGGTGACCCCCACGTCACTCTCTGCCTCGCTAGCCGCCGAGGCACTGGCGCGCACAAAACGCCCGCGCCCATCCCTCCGCGGCTGCGAAGCATTCGCTCCTCTAGATGCCGGCCGACCCCTCCTGGAAGTAGGCAACTTGGGGGCCGGCAATCCTTCCTCTTCTGAAGACTGGCAAACTGGACGTTTCCTTACGGAAGACGTCCCTTGCGACCGTTTGCCAGCACTTCCAGTATCCATGACCGCTACAGGGGCCTGGTCGCCTACCCCTGCGCGTCCGTCGGTAACAGATTTGACACTCGCAGGCCCGGATACCTGCGAGCGCCGGTTGTCAACCGGGTCGCATGACGTAGCAATGTTTCCAGTAATCACATCCGCTACAGGGGCCTGGTCACCTACCCCTGTGCTTCCATCGGTCGTCAACTTAACACTCGCAGGCCCGGATACCTGCGAGCGCCGGGCGTCAGCCGGAGCGCATGACAAAACATACTCATTTTCGGACATTTTCATTTTTACTATTGGGTAGTACGCACACCGCTTCCCCAAGGCGATGCGGCCACTCTTTTTGGGAGGGTATTTAGGCCTCCCGAGGCCCGCAGATGCCTCCGGTGCGAGTTAAACCGCCCGCTGCTCGGTGTCTACTAACCTAACGTAACACTAATTAAAATTTTTTTTTTTTTTTTTTTTTTTTTTTTTTTTTTTTTTTTTTTTTTTTTTTTTTTTTTTTTTTTTTTTTTTACCCCCACTAACCTAACCTAAGCCTACCCACCACCCGGCACCCTGGCTCCAACACCTCGCCACGGATGCCCTTTAACCGCAGGTTGAGGAGCAACCCGCGGTCTTTTCCACCTCGGTCACCGCGACGTACACGCCGCGGAAACCCCTCGACCTCGCTCCCTGGTCGTGCACTCCGCTGCAGCAGAGCGCAGATAGGGAGCCCTCGGGAGCGACTCCTCCGCTCCGGCAGAAATTAGCTACGGACAACAATCTCCCCCTCTCCACCCCTCGCGAGGAGACTGCTGTCCGCACCCAGGGTGCACCGGCCCAGTACCTGCTCGTCCCCAAGAAACCAAGCGGACAAGCAGCCACCGAGCACACGTGGAGGTTTTCTGCCAGGCACCCCAACCTAACCTAACCTAACCTAACCTAACCTAACCTAACCTAACCTTTTTTTTTTTTTTTTTTTTTTTTTTTTTTTTTTTTTTTTTTTTGATCAGGCGGGGGAATCCTCATGGACACCCACCCACTCGGGGGAGTGGACGGGTAGTGTCAGACTCTTACTGACTAAACCTAAACCGCCGTGCACCGTCATCCGCGTTTCGTGTTGGCGCGTGGTACTGCGTAGCAATCCATCACGCGCCAACCGCGGGGATCCACCGGCCAATAAGCCGGTGGCTCACTTTCGTGATTGGAGGCCGAAGTGTAAAGGCTTCGGCCTCTCCGCCTCGTGTTGGAACCACACCCGATGCTACGAAATGTGGCTCCCCGTCGTGGGTCCTATAGTCGGACGACATGCACCCCCGTGCCTGTCGCCCAGGACCCTAGTTAGGGCGGGAGAGCGCGCTCATGCGCGGCTCTGCGCCGCCCCACTCGACGTCGGCGTATCTGGGGCGCGTCGGGGTCTTCCTCCCGAGCGCGCTCCGCCGCCTCCTTCTGGGACATGACGGTCTCACAGAAGGAGGACAGCGCGTCCCACGCCGCGCGACTGCTGAGCGCGGCTGCGACAACAGCCGACAGCGCGGTAACGTCCACGCCTCCCAGCGCCGCCTGGAGAACGGCGCGGGGCTCATCGAATGTGGGACACACGGCTAGGGTGTGCAGCGCGGTGTCGTCACCGGCGCCGCACTGGTGGCAAGCCGTGGTCCCTTCCCTTCTTGCGACCAGGCACAGGTAGTGGCCAAAGGCCCCGTGCCCGGTCAGTATTTGCGTGAGGCGGTAGGTCAATAAACCATACCGCCTCTCCACCCACGGTTGGAGATGTGGGCGGATCGCCTCAACGGTGACCCGTCCCGCCGACGGTCTCGCGAGCCGAAGCTCCCAATTCCGCATGGTGACGAGACGGGCCTGTTTGCGCCATAGCTCGCGCTGCCTCGGCAAGGGGTCGGTACCGCGGGACCGGAGCTCGGTGCAACGGGTGTAAAGGTCCGTTAGCACCTTCGCGTCCAGATCCCAAGGCGGTGTCCCAGCCAAGACACACGCGGCTTCATGACCGACGGTCCGGTAGGCCCGGACGATCCTGTTGGCGACAGCACGCTGCGAACCAAGTAGGACCGCCCGGTTATCGGCCGTCAGTCTGTCACACCAAATGGGTGCGCCGTACAGAGCCATCGATCGAATGACCGAGGCGTACAGACGGCGACACCCGACGTCAGGGCCCCCGACATTTGGCAGGAGCCTTCCGAGGGCAGCAGCGGCAGACCGAAGCCTCGGCGCCAACCGCTGAAAATGCTCCCGGAAGCTCAACTGCCCGTCGAGAACCAGTCCGAGGTACTTCATCGTGCCCGTCAGTGGGATCCTCGCGTCCTCCACCGTTAGGCACGAATCCGTACGTCTACTCCGGGGGCCGTTTAGCAAAAGTGCTTCGGTCTTCCCCAGAGCGACATCCAAACCAAGCATCCGGATGCGACCTACGACGAGCTGTACGCCGCAGGTCGCACGCCGGATGCACTCCTCCTGGGTGGTCCCTCTGACCAACACCAGGGTGTCGTCTGCATAACAGACGACCTCCGTCTGACAGAGGAGGGCTCCGCGAAGCACCCAATCGTACCCGATGTTCCACAAGAGAGGTCCCAGGACTGACCCCTGTGGAACACCGCGCCCTGTGGGTTGCAGCTGCGGGCCCATCACTCCGGAGTACGCGACATGCCTGTCGCGCAGGTAGTCCGCCACGATGTGCTGGAGGTAGAGGGGCGCCCCGTGATAACGAAGCGCCGACTCTATGCACTGGTGCGGCAGCGAGTTGAAGGCGTTCGCTATGTCGAGCGACACCGCTAGCGCCATTCCTCCCCGCGCCGCAGCCTCCGTGGCGAACTTTTTCACATGGCTCAGGGCGTCCAGCGTAGACCGCCCCGCCCTGAAGCCAAACTGGGAGGCCGACAAGTCGGGCCCCGTGCCCGTCAGATGCCGAACGATGCGGGCGGCGATGACGCGCTCAAAGAGCTTGCCCGCCTCGTCCAGCAGGACGATAGGCCGGTAGCCCGAGGGCGAGTCGGCCGGTCGTGCGTCCTTGCGAAGGAGGACGAGCTGCCCCGTCTTCCAGACTTTGGGGAATCTCCCCGCCACTAAACAGGCGTTGAAGAGACCCCGCAGCCGGTCCTTCAGGGGACCCACAGCCAAGGCAATAGCCCGAGCCGGTACCCCGTCAGGTCCAGGAGCAGTCGTCTTCGTTCGGAGGCGTAGGGTGCACGCCTCGAACTCTCCTTCGGTTATCTCCTCCAGCTGTTCCCGCGAAAACGCGGTACCCATAGCTGGAGGGATATAGTCAGTCCGGTGAGATGGGAACAGGGACGAAACGATGTTCCGGAGGAGCTGAGGCTCCATGGACTCCGTTATCGGGGGCGCTGCGACGCGAAGTTTGTTCCGCGCCGCCAGGTACGGGCGACCCCACGGATCCCGGTTCAGCTCCTCGTGCATCTCCTGCCTTGCTGCGGCCTTCGCCTGCAGAATGGCCAGGCGGAGATTCGATCTGGCCGTGCGGTAGGCCCTGTAAAGAGGGGCCTCCGCGGCCTCGTCCCTGCGCCTAGAGCGATGGCGTGTGTACCGGCGTTTCGCCTCAACACACGCCTCCCTAAGCACTGCGATCTCTGGCGACCACCAGTAGACTGCCCGTCTGTTGGGTCTTCTCCGGACGCGAGGCATCGCTGCGTCACAAACCGACGTCAGCGTTCTGCGGAACAACTCTGCCTCGTCGTCAATCGAGAGACCCGACGGTGGTGCGCACCAGTCACTGATGATGGCCGCCTCGATCAGCAGTTCCCTGTCCAGTTGTTTTAGGGCCCATCGTGGAGGACCTGAGTTCGGGGTCGGCCGAACCCTGGGCCCCCCGGAGGGAGAGACGCTGAACCGAATGTACCTGTGATCGGACAGCGTCTCCATCCCTACATCGACATGCCAGTCGTTGATGCGCCCGGCAATGGCCTGGGAGCAAAACGACAGGTCCACAATGGACCCGCCATTATGCCGGACGCAAGTCTGGGTGTGACCCCGGTTGAGGAGAACCAAGTCCAACCCCAGGGCCCACGCCTCCAGTATTTCCCCGCGCCGGTCTGTTGCCGGTTCCCCCCAAGCCGTGCTCTTGGCATTGAGGTCCCCCAGCAGAATGACCGGGCGGGGTGTCATCACCCGAACAAGGGCCTCCAGCTCGGCCATAAATGACTCGAACTCAGCGAGACCCCTGTTCGGGGAGAAGTACGTGCCGATGACGGCGTACGACCCCCATGACGCAGCGACATATCCAGAGCCCCTACGGATGGTGTGTAGGGGCTGGGAACTTGCGCCTGTTGCGGCGACGACAGCGACGGACCCGTCAAGGTCCCCCGCCCAGTTGGGCCGGGGAGGGACAAAATAGGGCTCCGCCACCACCGCAACGTCAATCGACCACTCCGCCAGTGCTTGAAGGAGGAGATCCTGGGCACCGGCGCAGTGGTTTATGTTCCCCTGGAGGAAGAGATGTGGACGGACTTGATCCATTAGGACTCCATCATCTCCTCCGTGCGGGGCGCGACCTGCGCCCTCGCTGCGTCATTTTGGGGCCGCACTGAGGCCCTCTTGTTCTTGGTCGGGGCCGGGGGAGCACATCCCCGGCTGCCCATCTGGTGGTCCGCCTTGCGCCCCCTCTGTACGCAGATGGGGCATTTGGCGGGCTCACTACACGATGCCGCCTTGTGACCGGGCTGTGCACACCTATAGCACAGCCCGCTACGGTCCGTCTCGCTGGTGCACACGGCCCTAGTGTGTCCGATCTCCAGGCATCGGAAACACTTCATGGGCCGTGCTTTGAGTTGCACTACGCGAGCGGAGCTCCACCCGACCAAGAACTTTTTGTCTTTCGTCGTGACAAGCTTAGGGGCCGCGACCAGCGGGCACTTCACCAGGGCGGTGAACATGCCCCCGGGGCCCAACCTAAGCTCGCCGACCGTCACTGTGCCCGGAGGACACTGGCCCTTCGCCACGACGGCGGCAGTGAGGTCCTCCTTAGTGACGGAGTCATCCAGGTCTGTCACCCGGAGCTCCGCGCACTTGAGTGGTCTGTGGACCCTCACTGTGCCGTCGTCGTAGATGGCCCTCAGCCGCTCAGCCATCAGGTCCGCCCCCTCAGGGCTCAGCTTCCTCGGAAGCTCGAGCACCCGAGCTCCCGTCTGTGACCTTTTAATCCTGATGGGATCGACCGCCATGTCGATCCCCAGCTCGGCGACATTGATATTTCGCCGCGCCTTATCTAGGACTTGAGCGTATGTGAGTCCTTGGCTGGCAGCCTCGGGCTCAATCGTCAAGACAACGGCGGGCGTCTGAGCCGCACGCCGCTGCCTCTGGGCCATCTTCCGCCTTTGTTTGCCAGTCTGCTTCTTCTTGGACTGTGTCTTTCCGGCAGTCTTGGGTTTGGGGGCCTCTGTCCTGACCCTGTTCCTCACCCTTTTCCGCCGGGAGACTTCAGTCCATTCTCCGGCTTCGACAACACCCGTACTCTGCTCTGGTGCAGCAGGTTTGGGCGCAGGCCTTGAAGCCGGTTTGGGAGCAGGCTTGGCTGTTGCAGCTTTGGCAGCCGCCCTGGGAGCCGGTTTTGGGGCCGGTCCAGGTCGCTGCTTCGGTGCCGGGCCGGGAGTCGGTCTCGGTGCCGGTTTGGGAGTCGGCTTTGGTGCCGGCGCCGTCTTCTTCACAGTTTTCGGTGGCTGCTTGGCTACAGGCTTGGCGGGCTGTTTTGCGGCTGGTTTGGGCCCTCTGCCCACTACCTCCGCACAGCTTCGCCTGTCCGCCGCCAGGGGCGGGCGTAAAACCCGCTCCGGCGGAAGCAGCTCCTTGACTCCGGCCAGCTTGGCGTCCATCATTGTCCCGACCGACAACATGATGGACCGCTGGAAATCAGCCATGTCGAACGCTGCAGGGGCTTGCTCGCGCACCACGAGCATCTGGCCCCTGAGGTCTTCGACCTCTTTGCTCAGCCGAGCATTCTCGGCGAGCAATTTGTCCACGCAGGTGGAGCTTGTCAGGGAGCGAATGCCCTCCTGTATCAAGTCCACTGCGTCCTTGAGCCGCTTGATGTATGTCCCTTTGATGTTTTTGGAGGTGCACGCTACCTCCAATATCGACAGGAGACTACTGTCAATGCGGTCCTTGACTGAAGAGGGGTCGGTCGACTGTGAGCCGGAACTAATGAGGTCCCGGACAGCCGCACGAGCCTCCCTCCTCTGCCTCTCCTCCTCCTTCTTCTTCTCGACCGACGCACGGGCGTCAGGTGTCTGCGCCGCTTCAGCGGCGAGCGCCCTGTACAGCTCGCGCTGTCGGTGGAGCCCCACGTAACGACCGTGGGTAACGCAACCGCGGGACCGCGTCGACGATGCTAATGAGACATCGCTCTCGCAGCCCGAAGCGGCGCGGTCACCCACGTCATCCTCACCGGCCGAACTACGTCGTGGACGTTTCCGGCCGTGCTTCCCCGCAACAGAGCTGTCTCGGGACCGGCAAGACGCCGGCACCTCAAGCTCCATCGCTTCTCCCTCAGGGCGACCGGTGGTCGTCGCCTCTTCCTCCTCAGGGCGACTGGTGGTCGTCGCCGCCTCCTCGTCCATGACGAGCCTCTCGAGCACCACTCGAGGCTCTCCCGCCATGCACTCCACGTGACTCTGACTGCTGCTCGCAGATCGAGTCACCCTCCTCCCCCCTCCCAAAAACGGATCGTGAGTTTCCCCACTCCCCGAGACAGATATTGGCGCCAGCAAATACGTGCGCCTGAACTCCGAAGAGTCATGGGATTCTGTTCGGCCTGAGGCCTCCCTACCCACTTGCTGATTGTTTATTATATCTGACTTGTCCATTTTTGATTTTGTGTGATGCCCTCACGACGGAGTTCCCCCCCGCCATGCAGCCCCTTGCCGGGCATCAATGCGTAGGCTTCAGGGTAATTTATTATAGTGGTTTTCTTCCACGTAGCCCCCCTCCCCTACTCCTGTAAAGGAAGGCGGCCCCCGGTCCCGCCCTGAAAAGGACAGACTTACGGGTTGGCCGACGGTGACCGTGGTCACGCCCGACGAATCGGGCCCGCCGCCCGCGAATGCCCCCCAATCTCTCAATAGAGAGAGAGGAAGACAAACTCCACCCGCTGCCGTTGCCCGGAATATCCGAGACGCCAGCGGGCCGCGACCGAAAACGATCGCCCAACGCGCAGCGATCTGGACAGAACCAGACCCCGCCGTCTTACCCACAAAAATGGGCAGACACACCGCCCACCACCGCTACTCGGATAACGTCCAAGACGCCGGTGGGCCACGATGTTCGGCCAGCAAAACCACTGACCAAACCGCCACCTCCCCCATCCCCCCCAAAAAGAAGGTCAGGAGAAGGAAGCCCTCCGCCCGAAGCCGCTACCCAGAATGAGTCCAGGACGCCGACGAGCCGCGATGTCCGGCCAGCAAAAACACTAACCGAACTCGCCCAACAACTCCACTCGACCGTCCCCCGCGTGCATGGGGAACGGAGAGAGAGCGACCCACTGCCGCTACTCGGAATAAGTCCGAGACGCCAGCAGGTCAAACAACACGCAGAGACCTGGACAGATAGGCCCCCGCCGTCCGCCCACCAAATGGAAAAGTGGGCAGACCCAACGCCTGCCGCCGCTACTCGGAGTACGTCCGAGACGCCGGCAGGTTGCGACATCCGGCCCGCAGTAAACACGGACCGGACTCGCACGACCGCTCATCTCACCCGTTCCCTCGCAAGAGGTAAGGATGAGAGAGCACTACACCCGCTGCCGCTACCCGGAATGAGTCCGAGACGCCAGCAGGTGTCCACCACGCGGCGGTCTGGACAGAACAGACCCCGCCGTCCACCCACAAGAATGTGGGCAGACTCACCGCCCGCCGCCGCTACTCGGAATACGTCCGAGACGCCGACAGGCCGCGATGTCTAGCCAGCAGTTGACACTGGCCAGACCCGCCGCGGCTGTCGCATCCTCATGCTGAGGAGCGACCCCGCTGCTGGAATTGTCCGCGCCGGTAAACCGGTACCGCACTGTGCGGCATGCCCTTATCCGCAACCTAGGGACGCGCCCGGTAGGGGTCCAGCAACCCCTCTCCCGCAGGATGCACCACTCCCGCGGGTCCGGGAACCTAACCTAACCTTTTTTTTTTTTTTTTTTTTTTTTTTTTCGGGGGGAAATCCTCATGGACTTCCTCCGCCTGGGGAGAGGCGGAGGGGCATGCCGGACTCTTACCGGCTAAAACCCCCCGGTGTCTCCTCCTCGCACGTGCACGTGGGGCCGCGGGAATCCAAATTCTTCCGCAGCCCCACGCTGGTGCTGGCCCGGTTGTCCGGGCCTCCTCTCGTGCACGGGGTAGTGAGGTGTAAGACTACCCCGTGCTCCGCCTCGGAGGCGCGCGCCGACACCCGCGCGCGCCTACGCCTCGGGTCCAGCGGTTAGGGGGCGGGGACTTCCCCAAGTCCCTCGCCCCTGTTGAGGACTTCCCTCATCTTGGCGGCCAGAGCGTCCGCCTTTTCCACGCTGCCGCTTGCAGCGCCAGCCACCTCGAATAGCCGCGCACCCGTGGCAGCCTGCCTGACGGTGACGGACTGAAGACCAAGATCCGACAATCTGATCTTGGCCTTGGCCTCCGCAATGACCGACCGGTAAGTCACACCGCGCTCCGCAGCCCCGGGCTGTAGCGTGAGCGCCACAGCTTCAGAGCGCGGGGTATGCACGGCATGCACGGCCGGCCCCTTGCGTCCGCCTTTCCCAGTCCGCCCCACAGGCCGCGCAACCGTATTTTCGGTACGGCTGGAGGCGCGTGCCGCGGCCGCGGCCTTCTTGGCGGCTTTGCGGGCCTTCTTACGGCCCACGACTTTCGCCCAGGTCTCACCCTTAGACCCGGCAGTCGTGGGCTCGCTCGTGGGGGCTCCCTCCGCGGGCCTTTTTGCGCCCTCCGCGGGCCTTTTCGCACCCTCCGCGGGCTTCCTCTTCTGAGGCGAGAGTCTCGGCGGCTCCCCAGTCCTCCGTGCGTCGGCCGCTAAGGGCGGACGGAGGGTTTCCGGTGGGAGACGCCGAGAAATCGCCTCCAACCGGGCATTCATCATGCTCCCGCACTGGAGCATGCAGATCCGGACAATGCGCTCGACCTCATCGTCGGTACGAGCGATTGCCGGACCCTGTGCGGGAGTAGGGGCCACCACTGGCGCGGCGGACGAGCGTCGCTGCTGCTGCTCGCTCAGCGCAGCGACTTGCCGCTGGAGGTCCTCCATGTCACGCCGGAGCCGGCTGTTCTCCTCCTGCAGCTTCGCGACCTCGTCAGAGGCCGTCCTGCTGAGGAGGATGCCAACCGCCTCCCGGATGTCCGCGGCAGCCTCCTTTAGGCCGCGGGTGAACGTGCCCTTCAGGCTGCCCAGGCTGCGTGCACGGGGTAGTGAGGTGTAAGACTACCCCGTGCTCCGCCTCGGAGGCGCGCGCCGACACCCGCGCGCGCCTACGCCTCGGGTCCAGCGGTTAGGGGGCGGGGACTTCCCCAAGTCCCTCGCCCCTGGACCCATTCATGGGGGGCGGAAAAGGGCGTTGTCCGCCCTTCTCCTGCGCCCGGTGCGCCTTCTGCGGCCGGGGAAGAGAGACGAAATCTCCCTCTCCCGTTCCGCAGTCTCCTTCTGCGACATCACGTCCTCGCAGAAGGACACCACCGCGTCCCACGACTCTGCGCTACCGACCATACTCTGCACTACGGCCGGCAGCGACAGATCGCCTCCTACTTCACTTGTGAGGACACGGCGCTGCTCCTCCCAAGCTACACACTCAGCGAGCGTGTGTTGCGCCGTGTCCTCCCCGCAATGGACGCAGTGGTGGCACCGAGCGTCCGGCTCCCTGCCCATGCGACACAGGTACTTGCCGAAGCACCCATGCCCCGACAGCACCTGCGTCACCCTAAACGACAGGGAACCGTGCCTTCTCCCGAGCCAGTCGTTGAGTACCGGCCGGATCGCCTCGACGGTAGCGAGGCCGGCGGCAGGGCGCAGAAGCCTTTGCCGCCATTCCGCCACCAGGACCTGACGGAGCTCTCCTCGGCGCAGCTCGATCTGCCGCTGCACCGGCGTCGAGCCCCGCGCCCGCTCTTCCTCGCGCCATCGGTACAATGACGCGAGTACTTTCGCCTCCAGGTCCCAGGGCGGGGATCCGGCCAGGACACAAGCCGCCTCGTAGGAAATCGTGCGGTACCCGCGGACGACTCTGACGGCCATCGCCCTCTGCGGCTTTCGCAGAATGGCGAGAGTGCTGGCCGTCAGGTCTAGCGCCCAAACGGGAGCCCCGTAAAGGGCTATAGACCGCACGATTCCCACGTACAACCGCCTACAGGCGGCGCTCGGGCCCCCCATGTTGGGAAGCAACGTTGAAAGCGCGCCCGCCGCGCCCATCAGCTTGGGCGCTAGCCGCCGGAAGTGAGGCCCGAATTCCCACCGGCTGTCGAGCACCAATCCCAGGTACTTCATGGTGTACCCGACAGCTATCCGAGCCCCACCGACCACAATGTGTGATCCCGGCGCCGGCGCCCGTCGGGGGCCATGAAACACTATGGCCTCCGACTTGTTTAGGGCCACCTCCAGGCCCAGGCGCCGGATGCGGTTCACCACCTGTGACACCGCAGCCGTGGCCATCAACGTCGCTTCCCTGAGCGAGCTCCCCCGGGCAGTGACAAGCGTGTCGTCCGCATAACACGTCAAGTCTGCGCCCGACGGGAGCTCACCTCTCAGCACCCAGTCGTAGCCGATGTTCCACAGGAGCGGTCCTAAGACCGATCCCTGCGGGACACCGCACGACATGAAGTGCCGACGAGCACCGTCACGTCCCCGATAGGTGACGCATCTGTCCTCCAGATAAGCCCCTACTGTACGGCGGAGGTAGGGAGGCACGCGATGGTGTTTCAGCGCCTCCCGAATACAGCTCCAGGGTAGGGTGTTGAATGCGTTGGAGATGTCTAAAGACACCGCCAACACCACCCCACCCCGGGACACCGTCTCCTCCGCCAGGGCCCTCACGCGCATGATTGCGTCTATGGTGGAGCGCCCCCGACGAAAACCAAACTGGTTCTCGTCCAGGTCCGGCCCCTCTCTGCACAAGTGGCCGACGAGGCGATCTGCGATGACACGCTCAAACAGTTTGCCCGCCTCGTCGAGCAGCACTATGGGCCGATACGCGGACGGCGAGTCCGCAGGGCGCCCCTCCTTTCTGAGCAGGACCAGCCTCCCCTCCTTCCATACGCTGGGAAACTGACCCCGCTCGAGACATGCCGTGAAGAGCCCCCTCAGCTGGGGCTCTAGCTCCTTCAGAGCCAAGACGAGAGCTCGGCCAGGAACTCCGTCGGGTCCGGGCGCTGTGTTCTTAGCCCGGAGTCGCGACACGGCCGCTCTCGTCTCCTCTTGCGTCACCTCGGGGACATCGGTGCCCTCCTCTTCCGGAGAGTCTGTGGCTGAGGGCGATGCCATCGGCGGGGGAACATGTCCCACTCGCATAGGGAAGAGGGTCTTCACCACCACCTCCAGCAGCTGGGGCTGCATGGTCTGCATCAGTGGGGGCGCCCAGGGACGCAACTTGCCCCTTACCCAGCGGTAGGGACGCCCCCACGGGTCCCGATCTAGGGACCCCAGCAGCTCCTCCCTGGCACGCGACTTTGAGTCGCCGATGGCCAGCCACAGAGTCTCCTTGGACGCGCGGTACACCTCATACAGCGCGTCCTCCTCGGCGGAATCCCGTCGACGCCGTCTGCGGTATCGGGTGTACCGGCGGCGGGCCGCAACGCACGCCACGCGCAATTGCGCGATCTCAGCGGTCCACCAGTACACCCGGCGCCTTGCGGACTGTTGGCGGACACGGGGCATGGACGCGTCGCAGATCTGCGTCATCGCCCCGCGAAACCGCAGCGCCACCGCCTCGACGTCGACGGGGCCGTCCGTCGCCGACTCCCAGGTCCAGGACTGGACTAAGGCTGCTTCCTCGAGTAGTTCCCTGTCGATGCGCTTAAGCGCCCAACGCGGGCCGTCGTTGATCGGGGTTGTTGGATGGCGGCCGCCGGTGGTCTGGGCAGAGACGTCGAACCGGACATACCGGTGGTCCGATAGCGTCTCCACCTCCACAGCGACACGCCAGTCGCGGACCCGGCCGGCGACAGAGGGGCTAGCGAACGAAACGTCCACTATCGACCCGCCCCGCTGTCGCACGCACGTAAATTCCGAACCCCGATTCAGGACGACCAGGCCTGTCACAACCGCCCACTCCTCCAGCACCTCGCCCCGAAGGTCAGTGACCGGAGATCCCCACGCCGATGACTTGGCGTTGAGATCCCCGAGCACAAGAACGGGACGAGGGTGGTAGCGGCCTACGACGGCGCCCAACTCGACAAGGAAACCCTCAAAGTCGGCGAGACTCTTGTTGGGGGAGAAGTACGCCCCCACAATGACGATGCCGCCCGAGACCGCAGCAACCCAGCCACGGCCCCTAGACGGGTCGATCAGAGTCTCGCCAATAATGGCCACCAAACCGTCAGCGCACCCCAGCCAGTTTTCACGGGCGGGGATGAGGTACGGCTCGGCGACCACAGCCACGTCAATCGACCACTCTGCCATGCTCTGGAGCAAAAGATCCTGAGCTCTGGCACAGTGGTTGATGTTGCCCTGGAGGAAATGTTTTTGTGCCATTACTGACACTCCATTCCCTCGGCAACAGTCCTGTGCCGGGAGTCGGCCGCGGAGCTTCTAGCCTGCGGGGGTGGCGAGGTTTCCCCGGCAGGTTTCGAGCTCCCCTTCTTTTTCTTTTTGGCCTTCGCCTTGCTGGCAGGCGCGCCACAGGCCCCTCCGCCCGCTAGGTGTCCCGCTGGCTTCCCCGCAACTGAACACAAGATGCAGTTGGGGGCCGCGGAACACTGGGCCGCCTTGTGGCCGGGCTGACCGCAGCGAAAGCATAAATCGCTACGGTCGACCTCGGCGGTGCACTTGGCCCGGACGTGCCCCTTTTCCAGGCACCGGAAGCACCGCAAAGCCCGGGGCTGCAGGAGTTTTACACCCGCTGCAACCCAGCCCACCAGCAATTCGCCGCTGTCGGCGATCCTCTTCGCCGACGCCACAGGGCACCGAACCCAGACCACGCCGAGTCCAGTGGCATCGGCGCGTATTTCGCCGACCCGCACGCTGTCTGGCGGACACTCACCCCTTCGGGCAACGGCCGCCACCACCTCCTCAGAGGTCACCGAATCGTCCAGATCGGTGACCCGCACCATTGCGGTTTTCACCGGCCTGGAGACCCGGACGTCCTCAGGGTTGAGGACTTCCCTCATCTTGGCGGCCAGAGCGTCCGCCTTTTCAACGCTGCCGGTCGCAGCACCAGCCACCTCAAACAGCCGCGCACCCGTGGCAGCCTGCCTGACGGTGACGGACTGAAGACCAAGATCTGATAATTTGATCTTGGCCTTGGCCTCAGCAATGACCGACCGGTACGTCACACCGCGCTCCGCAGCTCCGGGCTGTAGCGTGAGCGTCACAGCCTCGGAGCGCGGGGCATGCACGGCCGGCCCTTTGCGACCGCCTTTCTCAGTCCGCCTCGCAGGCCGCGCAACCGTATTGGCGGTTCGGCTGGAGGCGCGTGCCGCGGCCGCGGCCTTCTTGGCGGCTTTGCGGGCCTTCTTACGGCCCACGACTTTCGCCCAGGTCTCACCCTTAGACCCGGCAGTCGTGGGCTCGCTCGTGGGGGCTCCCTCCGCGGGCCTTTTTGCGCCCTCCGCGGGCCTTTTCGCACCCTCCGCGGGCTTCCTCTTCTGAGGCGAGAGTCTCGGCGGCTCCCCAGTCCTCCGTGCGTCGGCCGCTAAGGGCGGACGGAGGGTTTCCGGTGGGAGACGCCGAGAAATCGCCTCCAACCGGGCATTCATCATGCTCCCGCACTGGAGCATGCAGATCCGGACAATGCGCTCGACCTCATCGTCGGTACGAGCGATTGCCGGACCCTGTGCGGGAGTAGGGGCCACCACTGGCGCGGCGGACGAGCGTCGCTGCTGCTGCTCGCTCAGCGCAGCGACTTGCCGCTGGAGGTCCTCCATGTCACGCCGGAGCCGGCTGTTCTCCTCCTGCAGCTTCGCGACCTCGTCAGAGGCCGTCCTGCTGAGGAGGATGCCAACCGCCTCCCGGATGTCCGCGGCAGCCTCCTTTAGGCCGCGGGTGAACGTGCCCTTCAGGCTGCCAGACTTAGTGGCAACCTTCAGGACTAAGTCCACCCCGTCGAGAGCCAGCTGGCTCAAGGCCACCGCCGAAGGCTCTCCCCCCTCCGCCGCCAGAGTAGCACGTCGCTCGCGTGCGCGTCGGGCCATTTCCGACACTTCGTCGGCCGCGACGGCTTTGCGCTGCTCCCTCTTGGCGGCGTTGAGCTCCGCCTTTGAGCTCCCTAGCGAGGCACAGCTGTCGCCGCCATCGCCAGGGTCCTCCGTGGTGACCCCCACGTCACTCTCTGCCTCGCTAGCCGCCGAGGCACTGGCGCGCACAAAACGCCCGCGCCCATCCCTCCGCGGCTGCGAAGCATTCGCTCCTCTAGATGCCGGCCGACCCCTCCTGGAAGTAGGCAACTTGGGGGCCGGCAATCCTTCCTCTTCTGAAGACTGGCAAACTGGACGTTTCCTTACGGAAGACGTCCCTTGCGACCGTTTGCCAGCACTTCCAGTATCCATGACCGCTACAGGGGCCTGGTCGCCTACCCCTGCGCGTCCGTCGGTAACAGATTTGACACTCGCAGGCCCGGATACCTGCGAGCGCCGGTTGTCAACCGGGTCGCATGACGTAGCAATGTTTCCAGTAATCACATCCGCTACAGGGGCCTGGTCACCTACCCCTGTGCTTCCATCGGTCGTCAACTTAACACTCGCAGGCCCGGATACCTGCGAGCGCCGGGCGTCAGCCGGAGCGCATGACAAAACATACTCATTTTCGGACATTTTCATTTTTACTATTGGGTAGTACGCACACCGCTTCCCCAAGGCGATGCGGCCACTCTTTTTGGGAGGGTATTTAGGCCTCCCGAGGCCCGCAGATGCCTCCGGTGCGAGTTAAACCGCCCGCTGCTCGGTGTCTACTAACCTAACGTAACACTAATTAATATTTTTTTTTTTTTTTTTTTTTTTTTTTTTTTTTTTTTTTTTTTTTTTACCCCCACTAACCTAACCTAAGCCTACCCACCACCCGGCACCCTGGCTCCAACACCTCGCCACGGATGCCCTTTAACCGCAGGTTGAGGAGCAACCCGCGGTCTTTTCCACCTCGGTCACCGCGACGTACACGCCGCGGAAACCCCTCGACCTCGCTCCCTGGTCGTGCACTCCGCTGCAGCAGAGCGCAGATAGGGAGCCCTCGGGAGCGACTCCTCCGCTCCGGCAGAAATTAGCTACGGACAACAATCTCCCCCTCTCCACCCCTCGCGAGGAGACTGCTGTCCGCACCCAGGGTGCACCGGCCCAGTACCTGCTCGTCCCCAAGAAACCAAGCGGACAAGCAGCCACCGAGCACACGTGGAGGTTTTCTGCCAGGCACCCCAACCTAACCTAACCTAACCTAACCTAACCCGGGAGACAATGTTATGGAGAGAGTCAGAGTGGTGTTGGACCTGAAAAACACGGGGGCACAACTTAACAAAGCGCGAAAGGCCAAGAACCAGAAGGTCATCCTGAACTGCGCCACAAGAGACGATGTGGACATCGTCAAGCGTCAGTTCCAGGATAAGAGCGACCTAAAGGTCCAGGAGCCTAAACCCGCTAACCCCCTGGTCTGCATGCGCGGCGTAGAGGCATACTACTCCGACAGTGAGATGGAAAGTCTCCTGATTTCCCAGAACAGGAAACTCCTGTACGGGGTAGACGTAGCCAGCCAAACACTAAAGCTGCGGTTCAGGAAAAAGTCAAGGACCCCCGTCCTGTGTCATCCCGTCTTCGAGCTCTCCCCCGAGCTCTGGAAGCGCTTCACGCAAGGAGAAGCGAAGGTCTTCTTGGGTATGAAGAGAGTCCCCGTGGAGGATCAGTCCCCCTTAGTGCAGTGCAGCAAGTGCCTGGGATACGGCCACACGAAGACCGTGTGCACAGAAAAGGCACAAAAGTGCAGTTACTGCACAGGTGAACACGCCGGAACGGACTGCCCCGCGAGGAGACAGGGAGAGAGCCCAACTTGCGTGAACTGCGTCAGGGCAAAGAAGGATGGAGCGGACGTGGCTCATCCTGCATATAGTAATGTCTGCCAGGAGCGCCAGAAATGGGATGGCATAGCCAGGTCGAGAGTGGCATATTGCTAAGGTGGAAGGCACCACACAGGACACAGTGGTCAGAACTCGTGGCAGCCCGACAGGAGGTCTGCGTTTCATCCAGGCGAACCTCCAAAGATCCAAGCTCGCAACAGCAGAGCTCCACCAAGCGGCCCAGAAGACAGGTGTGAAACTGGCCCTCGTTCAGGAACCATACGTGGGAAGAACGGGGAGCCTGAAACAACAACCAGGCACACAAGTCATCCAGTGCACTCTGGGCCGCCAAAAGCCGGTGAAAGCTGCTATTATTGTGTTCGGGGACGAGCTGGAGGTCATCCACGACCCTCAGCTGGTCACCGAAAACATCGCAGCCGTAACGATAAAGGTGGGTCCCATCAAGCTTGGAGTACTGTCGGTCTACTTCGAGGGAGACCAACCACTTACACCATACATAAACACCACAAAGAACACACTCACAAAAATACACACACACACGCCTAACACAGTCGTCGGAGGAGACGTGAACGCATGGAGTCAATGGTGGGGAAGCAATTCCGAGGACCACCGTGGTGCGGAGTACAACTCCTTCCTCAACGAAATGGATCTCCAAATCCTCAACAGAGGACAGGTGCCAACCTTCGAGACGTACAGAGGGGACAGGCTGTACACGAGCATCGTCGATGTAACAGTGTGCAGTCTGTCTCTCCTGAACAGGATCGAGGGCTGGAAAGTAGATAGAGGCCTCACCTCATCCGATCACAACGCGATCACCTTCACGATGCGTCTGGAGAAGCCCTTGGAGCCCTTAAGGACTATATCGACACGCATCTACAACACCAAGAAGGCAAAGTGGTCGGAGTTCAAGGAGCACTTCAGTGTACTCCTAGAAGAGAGGAACTTAACACCAGCCAGGATCTACGAAGCCTCTACTCCTGGGGAGATGGAGTCCATCGTTAGCGAGTACACCTCCGCCATCCACCAAGCTTGTGAGAAAGCAGTACCCAAGCTTGGCAAGAGGAAACACGACCTGAGCCCGCCCTGGTGGTCTCCTTCTCTAGAAGAACTGAAAAATGATGTTCTAAGAAAAAAGAGAAGGATCCGGAACGCGGCTCCCACGCGCAGACTTCATGTCATTACAGAGTACCAAACAGCCAAAATTCTGTACAACACTCAAGCCACAGAAGCTGCTACGGCCAGCTGGAAGGAGTTCTGTTCCACACAAGATAGGGAGAGCATGTGGGACGGAATCTATCGAGTGCTAAGGAAAACCGCTAGGAGGGAAAACGACTTGCTCCTCAGGAACACCGAAGGTCAAACCCTGACCCCAGAGCAGTCGTCAAACCTCCTGGCCGACACCTTCTACCCCATAGACCACACCCTTTCAGAGACGCCGCACCAGAAGCAGCTAAGAAGCTTAACACAGAGGAACCCCGGTGATATCCGAGAACTGTCAGCCGACGACCCACCCTTCGAACCCGTGGAGCTGGAACAGGTTATACGAACCCAGAATCCAAAGAAAGCTCCTGGGCCGGATGGGTTAACGGCAGACATATGCACCACAGCTATCAGCTGCAACAAGGAGGTATTTTTGGCTCTGGCCAACAAGTGTCTGACACTCTCATACTTCCCTAAGCAGTGGAAAATAGCTCATGTGTGCATTCTAAGGAAACCCGGGAAGGACGATTACACCCAACCGAAGTCCTATAGGCCTATAGGGCTCCTACCAGTACTGGGCAAGATCGTCGAAAAGCTATTAGTCAACAGGCTGCAGTGGCACCTCCTCCCGACATTCAACACAAATCAGTATGGCTTCATGCCACAGCGCGGCACTGAGGACGCTCTTTATGCACTAGTAACCCACATCCGAAAGGAAATAAAAGCCAAAAAGATCGTGCTTGTGGTGTCGCTGGACATAGAGGGCGCCTTTGACAATGCGTGGTGGCCTGCTATAAAAAGCCAACTGATACACAAAAGGTGTCCCAAAAACATCTACACAACGTTGGTCTCCTATCTAGAGGATCGAAAGGTTGTGGTGAACTACGCCAGAGCAATAAGCGAGAAGGAAACAACCAAGGGATGCGTCCAGGGCTCTATAGCCGGTCCGACGTTGTGGAACCTAATCCTAGACTCGCTTCTCCATCAAATCAATGACTCTGGCGTGTTTTGCCAAGCGTATGCGGATGATGTGGTCCTGGTCTTCTCGGACAAAGAAGTCAGTACCCTACAGCAAACGGCGGATAGAACGCTGGATAGTGTGGCCGAGTGGGGTGCTCAGAACAAGTTAAACTTCGCCGCTCATAAAACCAACGCAATGGTTTTGACGAAGAAACTCAAGTACGACACACCGGTCGTCCACATGCGTGGCGTTCGGCTGAATCTCGTCCCTGAGATTAAGCTGTTAGGACTGACAATAGACAACAAACTCACTTTCAACGCGCATGTTACCGCTACCTGCAAGAAAGCTGCGGACATATATAAACAGCTTGCATGTGCTGCGAGAGTGACTTGGGGTCTCAACAGGGAAGTAATCAGGACCATCTACGTGTCGGTGATAGAGCCGATCGTGCTTTACGGGGCAAGCGCATGGGCACCCGCAGCTGAGAAGCTGATGGTTAGAAACCAGCTAGACTCACTGCAGAGAGGGTTTGCGCAAAAGATCTGCAAAGCGTATCGCACGGTGTCTCTGACGTCGGCACTCATCCTATCAGGACAACTGCCTCTAGACCTCCGGGTTGCTGAGGCCGCAACAATCTTTAAAATTAAAAAAAAGGGTATTCCCACGAGTTCCTACCCCCCGGCAGGGACTTGGAGCGAAAAGTGGGTTATCTCCAACACCCACACCCTTCACAATTGACACACCTCGAATACCAGCGACTGGAAGATTTCAACCCAGACACCATAGACACACACCACGTAGTCGGTCCCCACATCTACACCGACGGCAGCAAGATAGAGGGGAAAGTAGGAGCTGCCCTAACGTGGTGGAGCGATGGTAAGGAGTTGAAATTTAGAACCTTCCGTCTGGAGCCTCACAACACTGTCTTCCAATCGGAACTTTACGCACTGTTTAGAGCCATCAAATTGTTCAAGGAGAGCAAAGCGGGTACAGCCAGCATCCTCAGTGACTCAAGATCTTCGCTGGATTTGCTGAACTGCCCGCTAGCGACACACGAACTGGCACACAACATCAAGGAAATGGTGCGTGAGATTCGAGGGGAGGGCAGGGATGTCAAGCTCTTCTGGTTAAGAGCGCATGTCGGGACACCTGGCAATGAAAGAGCTGACGAATTGGCCAAGAAGGCTGCACTTACTAAAAAAACGGCGCCAGACTATTGTAAAGTACCCACTTCCTTCGCGAAGAAAAGCATACGCGAGGAAACGGTCAAGAGATGGCAAGCGAGATATGAAGCCTCGAGTACAGGAGCGGTCACCAAGGTATTCTTCCCAGACGTCCTAGTGGCGAGGAAGTTTACCAAGGATTCGACCCTTACACCTGCCCTGGTCCAAATTCTAACAGGACACGGAGGCTTCTCGGCATACCTACATCGCTTCCATCTCAAAGACAGCCCCTCATGCGTGTGCGATCCGGCAGTGGAGGAAACTGTCTGGCATCTCTTATTCGAATGTCCAAGATTCAGCCTAGACAGAATGGAGCTGGAGAATGTGCTAGGTACCAACCTAGACACATCTACCCTAAGCTCCATCATGGAAGACAAGGCAAGACGAACACCTTTCTTGGCATTCGCAGAAAGAGTCGCCGTAGCCGCAGCAAGGGCCAATTCGACAAGAACAACACAGCCGCCAATCAACACACGGACAAACCCAACACTGACACAGACACAAACAATAATGACACCTCAAAACTCACACTCAACGACACCACCAACAACACAGACACACACCCAAGTAACACACATGACACAGCCGACCCACACTATGACGACACACAGAGCAACAACCACTATGCCAGCAGACTCCGGAGTCGGGACAATACCAACCTTCCTGACATGGGGAGTAGCTGGCGAGCCTGGCATAAGACTCAGGAGCGTAGCCCTATTCATGAATAGGGCGCAGGAGACGCTCGGAATTAGCTTCTGTAAGGTTCATCCCAAAAAAGTGGCCATATCACCTGGACTTGCGGCCCTGGTCAATGGAAGCACCACAAAAACTTGCTTAAAGAGCAGTCGGTATGACATCCTACCGGAAATGGACCTCTCTGAAATCCGATGCCGGGTAATGCAGTTTAGAGACAAAAAGATTGCATTACTCGAGTGGAAGGAGGAGACTCCATTTGCTCAAGCAAGTTTGCTGCTCCAGAGACTGGGAACAATGGGACAAACCGCACGCATAATCAGCGTAGACGCCATGGTCACCGATGGCGTCAAGGGCCAAGTTGCAGACCGCCTCGGCAGCCTGAAGGCCGCCGATCATCACGAGGTGGTGGTGTACGAGGACAGAGGGGAAGATCTTTACTACTTAAGATCCCCCAAAAGGAGTCCCACAACAGCTGGGAACCAGTCTTCGCCTCCACCAACCCTTAGCGGATCTGAGAAGGCCCAACAAAAAATCGCTGAGGAGCGAGAAGCAGCCACTAAACCTAACAGAAGCTCTCCAGAGGAACAGGAGAAACAAAAGAGTCGACTTGCCAGGTTCAAAACCTATCTCAGCAACATCTTAAAGGAGCGCCGGATGGGAGTAATTCACTCCGGCCTCTTCGATTCCCCCCTGAGACAGGAGATGGCAACCTCGGCTTTCCTAAGGGAACCCCCGAGGGAAGAGCTGGATTTGTCACCTCCCAAAACAAGGGCAGAGATGGGACAGGTCCCGTCCTCCAAAATACACACCGGTGTCTAGAAACGCAGACCACGTGCACAACGCATTCCTCGAGTTCCTGGGGATTGTGAGAGCGACCAAACAGGTAAACCTCACAACCTGCAGGAAGATCATGCAGTCATTCCGTTTGTGACGACGCGGCGGTGTATGACAACTCCACATCCCAAGTTATTGCTGGGAAAATGGGGGAGTCATACATGGCTGCATACAGTGCAACAAGCGGTTTCGTGACACTGGACGAGGACGCCACAAAAGAGAAAGGTAAACCGGTCTTCAAAACATCAGAAGGAGATCCAATAGTGGTTGTTGCCCGCTGCACGGAGATAATGCTGGACGACAGGTTCCTTGAGATGGCGCAAACTATCTCGGGGGCTTCTAGTTCATACGATCCAGCATTGTGGCAAATGGATAACATAAAATGGGTTAACGGGGTGCCTGGATGTGGCAAGACCACATGGCTGGTGAAGCACTTCGATGACGAGGGCGAGGTGGTGGTCACCACGACGACTGAAGCCGCAAAAGATCTCCGGGAAAAACTCACGCACCGGGTCGGAGACAAGGTAAAGACAAAGGTGCGAACAATGGCCTCCGTATTGGCAAATGGTTTCAAGGAGGAGGATAAGTGCCGCAGACTCACTGTGGACGAGGCCCTCATGAACCATTTCGGGGCCATTGTTATGGCGGCAAAGTTATCTGGTGCGAGCGAAGTCGTCCTCATCGGAGATGTTAACCAGTTACCATACTTGGACAGAGAGAACCTGTTTCCACTGAGGTACACCCGACCAAGTATGGTTGCGTCTGTCACCCAGGAGCTGCTCTGCACGCATAGGAATCCTATGGATGTCGCGTTCGCCATGAGTGAGATCTACAATGGAATTTACTCCTCGAAAACATCGGCGAGTAAGATCCATTCACTGAGAGTGGAAGGATACTCGGGTGCGAATATACCAGAAGACGCCGAGAATACGTTGTTCCTGGTCCACACACAGGAGGAGAAATCCTCCTTGGGTGGCGGGGGATACGGTTCTGGCGAGGGGTCTCGCATCCTGACCATCCACGAATCTCAGGGTCTCACATACGAGCGCGTCGTCATTATCAACACCAGGCATAGGATCCAGATCCACGACAGCGTACCGCATGCGGTGGTGGCCGTGTCGCGCCACACAACAAGTTGCGTCTATTACACCGACGACGCCAGTGACGCGATAGGTCGCTTTGCGAAGAAAGCCATGGATGCGCCAACAGAAGAAGTCGTCGACTACAATCTTTGTACGGCTATGCAGCATCGCAATATGGCAATCGTGGAGGCTCTGGTGGAGCTGCGCAAAGCCTTACCTTCCAAACACCAACATACCCCATCCTAAACCTGTAAATATGTATAAGTGTTAAGTGTCGAAGTGTATATATTAATGAGTAATTGTAAGAAAAAAAAAAAAAAAAAAAAAAAAAAAAAAAAAAAAAGGATATATATATAGTAATAATAATAAAAGAAATCGTAAAGATAAGATTGTATTTGAAAAAAAAAAAAAAACACATATATAACTACCATGATAAATCGTAACATAGAACGAATAAAAAAAAAAAAAAAAAAAAAAAAAAAAAACCTAGCATCTAAGTATTACTAATATATATTACTAAGTATGAAATAATGAAGTATAATTACTAAGTATGCAATAATGAAACTAGAATTAAGTATTAAATTAAAAAAGGTGATGGACTTGCTTTTAGAAGCAAAAAGACGATGCTGCAATGTGACGCAGCGGAGGGGGCCCCAATCGGGGGTGATTTTTTGCATAATTGTCGCGAACATTATTATTTTAAAAAGAACATAAAAGAAAAGAGCGCGGACCATGAGTCTGCGGATTTGTAGTTTTATTTAAAAAAAAAAAAAAAAAACCTAACCTAACCTAACCTAACCTAACCTAACCTAACCTAACCTCGCGAAACCTAACATTTACAAACCTAACTTTGTCAAACCTAACTTTGGCAAACCTAACATTGTCAAACCTAACTTTGTCAAACCTAACTTTGTGAAACCTAACTTTGCCAAACCTAACATTGTCAAACCTAACTTTGTCAAACCTAACTTTGTCAAACCTAACTTTGTCAAACCTAACTTTGTGAAACCTAACTTTGCCAAACCTAACTTTATCAAACCTAACATTGTCAAACCTAACTTTGTCAAACCTAACTTGTCAAACCTAACTTTTGAAAATCATCACTTTGAAGAAAGTAAGGTTTGGAAACGTAAGGTTTGACATTGTGAGGTTTAGCAAAGTAAGGATTGAGAAAAAAAAATGGAAAAAAAAAAACCTGAACCTCAGTTGTCCCGTGGTCGCCTTGTATACCGCACTACAGCACACACATATAATAATATGTATTGTATTCAGTCGTAATTAACAGTCGTAATTAATAAACTTAAGTAAGTTATTCGCAGACGTATTATTTCTCTCCGTACACACACGCAACCCCAGCAAATAAAGTAACAAGAGCGACCACTACCAAAAGTGGTGACCCCGACCGACCCGTGATTTGGTGATTAAAAGAACTTTTGTGATATTGTGTACAGATTGAGACTTTTTTTAGAACGGGCAACTCACTTGTGCTGTAGTGTTGGTTTTTTTAATATCGGTGTCGTGATATTACGTTAAACATGTCTACCGAAGAAAGAAAAATCGCCACCGAAGAGTATCATTTATCCACTATCTCCGTCACGGCAAGAATACCTGAGTTTTGGAAGAAGTCGCCGAAAACCTGGTTTATTCAGGTAGAAGCAGTACTACAACCGCAGAAGATGTCTGATGAAGCGAAATATCAAGTCGTTATATCGAAATTAGGCCAAGAAGTTATAGAGCAGATCACAGAAATTTTATTAAATCCGCCAGAGAAGAATAAGTATGAAAATTTGAAACAAAAATTAATATTGATTTACCAAGAATCAGAAGAACAACAAGTAAAGAAATTAATAGGTGAAATGGAGTTAGAAGACCAGAAACCATCGCAGTTATTGAGGAAAATGCAGGACCTAGCTCGCAATAGAGTCACCAACGAGACACTAGTGGTGATGTGGCAAAATCACCTACCACCATCAGTCAGAGGAGTATTGGCTGTGACAAATGAAGTTGATTTAGAAAAATTAGCAACTATCGCGGATAAGGTAATGGAGACCGCGACGCCAATACCCAGTATCGCTGCGGTAGAAGGAAAATCGCCGACCTTGAATAAAGACGATTTAATGATAGCCCACCTTGATAAAATAAGCGAAAGACTTGAAAAATTAGAAAGTAGATCAAGAAGACACTGGCAGAAAGGTAACAGAAGGCGTTACGGAGCAAGATCGCGATCGACATCAGAGTCAAGGACGCGTGGGAAGACACCTGAAGATCCTAATTGGTTGTGTTTCTATCATTATCGATATAAGAATCGGGCAAATAAGTGTGTCCAGCCGTGCAACTGGAAGAAAGATGTCAAGCCGTCGGAAAACTAACGTTGGTACAGTCGACGACGGGAGGCTGTGGCCGCGTAGATGCTAACAACCGTCTTTGTGTGATGGACAGGAAAACTGGTTTAACTTTCTTAGTGGATAGCGGTGCTAATGTGTCTGTGCTACCCCGCAGCGTAGCATATACAGGGTTACTGGTAACTCGACGTATTCCTTACAGGACGTCATAGTAGGGCTAAAATGCAATAAATTAAGCCACCAAATGTTCTACCGAAATTCAGTAGTTTTTGAGTTACATAGATTTTTAGTATTTTTATAAAAAAACCCAGATTAAATCATTTGGAGCCAATTTAAAAACTATTTACGGCGCGACTGTACTGAAATTTAACTTAATATCATAGTTGATGCCGTAGCAGATCTTTGTTAATAATTAAAAGATCAAAATGCCAAAAACTTTGGCAAATATCACTAAAGAAACATTTATTTTTTTTGTGATTTTTGCTATTACTTCATACAAAATGTTGTCTAGTGAAAAAAAAAGTTACTACGCCTGATGTACAAATTACTAGGAAAATATCCTTGTCTTATCAGCTATCCGAAAAGGTATGATTGTCAATACTTTTGCACGTGTGATAGGGAAGGGAAGAGTTTTATGAGGAGCAGGTAAAATTGCGAGCCGGTCGACCTATTGTTTCATAATCTTATTATTCGTAGTTTTTACCTGCGCTTGAACCCCAAACACTCGGCAAGCTTTGTGATTGGTCACTATTGTTCTCTCGGCATGACACGGGGTGCGACTTTACAAAATTTGGTCGTCAGCGTCAGTTAGTTTCAACTCTACGTCGCGCAAGCTCGTGTTTTGTTATCTGGCTATTCCCATAACTGATACCGCGTATCTGGCTCTTGTGTTGTGCTGTGCCTTCATAAGTGCTGACTATGGCTGCATATTCTAACCCTGAATACACTGACATAATGTACTGTTACGGACTTAGTGACGGTAACGCTGCTCAGGCACGGAGAGAATATCAACTTCGCTTTCCCAACCGCCGACTCCCACACGTTAGTGTTTTTGGATCGACTTATCGGCGATTATCTGAAACTGGCAGTGTCCAAAGAAGCAGGCAAATTGACACTGGTCGTTCTCGGAGATACACGGCTGAGGACGAAGAGCTGATTCTTCAACGTTTTATTGACGACCCCAACATATCGACAAACATCGTAGCGCGTGAGCTTGGTATGTCGCAGTGGAAAGTCTGGTCTGTAGTTCACTTGTCAGGCAGACATCCATACCACTATCAACCTGTCCAGTCATTAGAAGAGGGAGATCCGCCAAGACGGCTTGAATTTTGTCGTTTTATGCTAAGTGCCGACGCCGAAAACGAAAACTTTTTAAAAAACATTCTGTGGACCGATGAGTCATGTTTTGACCGTGATGGTATCACAAATTACCACAATTTACATTACTGGGCACCGAAGGCAGAAGCTAATCCTAAGAAACTGAAACCAACCGCATCCCAGCGTAGGTTTTCGCTTAATGTTTGGATGGGTATTATCGACGACAAATTAATTGGCCCACACTTTTTACCCCGAACACTAAATGGGGAACTTTATGAAGATTTCCTAAGAAATTATTTAACACCACTGCTCACGGATGTACCGGAAGACAGAAGAGCAAACATTATTTATCAACATGACGGATGTCCAGCCCACTTCCGAATCACCATCCGACAATTGCTGGATGAAACCTACCCAAACCGATGGATAGGGCGCGGTGGGCCGATTCCGTGGCCTGCACGTAGCCCTGATCTTACGCCACTGGACTTTTACGTCTGGGGTCATATGAAAGACCTAGTTTATGTGACCCCAGTAAATTCAATTGAAGAACTAAGGGAGAGAATAACAGCTGCAGCGGACCAGATGAGGGCAACAATCACATCAAGAATAACAAAAACTGAAGTGAGGAAACGAATAAGAACGTGTATAAGAAACAGAGGGCAGCACATCGAACAAGACGTGTGAAAGTGTAAATAAAATTTTAAACTGATATTGATTAAAAATAATACTAATATTTACGAAATTGTTTTATTGGTTTTCCGAATAATCACCTTTTTGTGAGACGTACATAATGTAGTCCAATCACAAAGCTTGCCGAGTGTTTGGGGTTCAAGCGCAGGTAAAAACTACGAATAATAAGATTATGAAACAATAGGTCGACCGGCTCGCAATTTTACCTGCTCCTCATAAAACTCTTCCCTTCCCTATCACACGTGCAAAAGTATTGACAATCATACCTTTTCGGATAGCTGATAAGACAAGGATATTTTCCTAGTAATTTGTACATCAGGCGTAGTAACTTTTTTTTTCACTAGACAACATTTTGTATGAAGTAATAGCAAAAATCACAAAAAAAATAAATGTTTCTTTAGTGATATTTGCCAAAGTTTTTGGCATTTTGATCTTTTAATTATTAACAAAGATCTGCTACGGCATCAACTATGATATTAAGTTAAATTTCAGTACAGTCGCGCCGTAAATAGTTTTTAAATTGGCTCCAAATGATTTAATCTGGGTTTTTTTATGAAAATACTAAAAATCTATGTAACTCAAAAACTACTGAATTTCGGTAGAACATTTGGTGGCTTAATTTGTTGCATTTTAGCCCTACTATGACGTCCTGTAAGGAATACGCCGAGTTACCAGTAACCCTGTATAAAAGGTAACAAAAATAATGTATGTTATAAATTGTATGCCGCGAATGGAACCGAGATTAATACATATGGTACGCAGTTTTTAGAGTTAGATCTTAATCTTAGAAGAGCTTTCCGTTGGTTATTTATATTAGCGGACGTACAGCAACCAATATTAGGTGCTGACTTCTTAGCTAAGCATAAGCTGTTAATTGATTTGAACGGACGAAGATTAATCGATCAGTTAACTAATTTAAGCATTAGAGGTACCATTTCGAGTTCAACTGAGTCCACTGTAAAGACAATTGTTGATAATTGCCCTTATTATGATTTATTATGTAAGTTTCCTGAGTTAACTAAGCCTGTTTCATATAAGGAGACACCTAAGCATGGCGTTTGTCATCACATAGAGACCACAGGACCTCCAGTGCACGCGAAAAGTAGGCAGCTACCACCAGACAGGTATGTCAAAGCTAAAAATGAATTTAAAGTTATGCAGGAACTTGGGATTTGTAGGCCGAGTAATAGCGCTTGGGCAAGTCCTTTACATATCGTGCCAAAGAAGGATGGAAATATTAGACCTTGCGGTGATTATAGACGTTTAAATTCGATTACTAAACCGGATCGTTATCCAGTTCCCCGTCTTCATGATTTTATGTATAATTTATCGAATAAGAAAATATTTACGAAGTTAGATATAAATAGAGCATATAATTGTATACCCGTAGCTGAAAATGACATTGAGAAAACTGCTGTCATAACACCTTTTGGGTTATTTGAATTTATGCGAATGCCTTTCGGATTGCGTAATGCAGCGCAAACTTTTCAACGCTTTATGCACCATACTGTGTTACAAGATTTAGATTTTGTGTTGTAAAAAATATAAATATTTTTTTTTAAAAAAAGAGGGAAATAGTGTTGCGGGAATGCTGACACAATGTTTTGAGTTATCGGTACTGTAGTGCGCTGTGAACCTCAGTTGTCCCGTGGTCGCCTTGTATACCGCACTACAGCACACACATATAATAATATGTATTGTATTCAGTCGTAATTAACAGTCGTAATTAATAAACTTAAGTAAGTTATTCGCAGACGTATTACGGTCAATCTGGGTAACTTAAGCTTTCAGTACAACTTTGACTCACCACTTCCAATTCCGATTAATATTTGTTTTTCTGTCTCTGTTCAAAACTTTACGAATAGAAATATTTTTTATTAGATACATAAAGGGCTTCGTTAAAACCCATCTAATGTCATTATTTGATAAATGTTAAAAATCCATAGATATAAAATAAAAACGGCGGGCTGTGCGCAACGTCTTTTAAAAAGTGCTCAAAAAACTTTGTTGCTTTGCGATTCTTAGACGCTGAATAAAGGTAAGTTTAATATTAGCAAAATTGTGCATCGGGTCCTTTAGAACTATCAAATCCGGGTAACTTTGACTCGGGTCAAAGTTACACTGATAGTTTGAACTAACTCCACTAACGTACTGGGGAAACTTAAATATTTTTTTTTAAGTTAAACTTACATTAACATGGCGCGTAAAAAGTTGGTAAAAAAAAAAATATATACATTACATCATTATTTTACATTTCGATGGTAAAAAGCTTAAAATGTCGCTCATGCAGAAGGCGATGGAGGGTTGAAAGCTGCCTAATAAGCCTGATATTATACGCTGTTTCCCAAAAAATTTTGTGAAATATTTGCCTACTACTAAAGTGACCAAAAGAAAGAATTTTTTTATCATTGATGATGATTTTCTTTGTATGGAATGGGGAGAGTAAGGCTGGTAAAGAGCTGATTTTGTTATTTTCATTTTGGATTTTTATGTTAGTTTTTATAATTGATTAGGATTTGATAACTTAGTTTTGTTATTAATGAACAATTTAAAAGACTTATAAGACTGATTAGATCTTAATAAGTTCTAAAAACCCGTCTCCTTTTAAAAACTAGTGATTTCCCTAACTGCGCACTTTATTTTTCATGTTTTCAACAGTAAACCTTTGAGAAAAAAAAAAAAAATTGTTTCTAATGTTAGTTTGTTTCATATTATTGCATAAAAAGAGGGTTAAGACTCACCAAATATAACAAAACCTAATTTTAAACAGCAAAATCCGTCTCATTAAGTGTGTGAGGTAATGTTACCCAAGTCACCGTATAACTTTGCCTCGTTGAATTTTCAATGATTATAAAGCTGTAGTTTAAAAAAAAAGATTAAATTTTTTTATTTCTTAAAAATAGGCATTGTAAAGCCACTAAAAACATTCATTTCACAGTAGTTTGGTTAAGAATTCTATACGTAATTTTAAAAAAAGCTCATAAAGTGGGTCAAAGTTACCCAACATGATGGTATTTCTCTCTGTACACACACGCAACCCCAGCAAATAAAGTAACAAGAGCGACCAGTACCAAAAGTATGAATGTAGAGCGACGCTCCATCTTGACATTATATAATCAAAGATTTTGATATCATAATTTAATAAACTAATTGGGTGTATGAGGGCCTGAATTAATTCTTAAACACCTTATAGAAGCGTTGTTTTTATACAGGCGTCGGTTTTTTAAAGGCATCGTTATTATAGAGGCGTCGTTTTTAAAGAGGCGTCGTTTTTATACAGGCCTCGTTTTCTTCAAGGCGTCGTTTTTATAGAGGCGTCGTTTTCAAAAAGGCGTCGATTTTATAAAGGCGTCGTTTTTATACAGGCGTCGGTTTTTTAAAGGCTTTGTTTTTTATAAAGGCGTCGTTTTTATAGAGGCGTCGTTTTTAAACAGGCGTCGTTTTTAAAGAGGCGTCGTTTTTATACAGGCCTCGTTTTTATCAAGGGGTCGTTTTTATAGAGGCGTCGTTTTTAAACAGGCGTCGGTTTTTTAAAGGCGTTGTTTTTATAGAGGCGTCGGTTTTATAGAGGCGTCGGCTTTTTAAAGGCGTCGTTTTTAAACAGGCGTCGTTTTTACTGAGACGTCGTTTTTATACAGGCATCGGTTTTATCAAGGCGTCGTTTTATAGAGGCGTCGTTTTTATACAGGCATCGGTTTTATCAAGGCGTCGTTTTATAGAGGCGTCGTTTTTATACAGGCGTCGGTTTTATGGCGGCGTCGTTTTTATAGAGGCGTCGTTTTTATAGAGACATCGGTTTCATAGAGGCATCGTTTATTTGGAGGCGACGTTTTTATAGAGGCGTCGTTTTTATACAGGCGTCGGTTTTATAGAGGCGTCTAATTTATAGAGGTGTCGTTTTTCAAAAGGCGTCGTTTTGATAGAGGGGTTTTTTATATAGAGTCGCTTTTATAGAGGCGTCGTTTTTATCAAGGCGTCGTTTTTACACAGGCGTCGGTTTTATAAAGAGGTCGTTTTTATAGAGGCGTCGTTTTTATGAAGGCGTCGATTTCAAAGAGGCGTCGTTTATTTGGAGGCGTCGTTTTTTAGAGGCGTCGTTTCTATACAGGCGTCGGTTTTTATACAGGCGTCGGTTTTATAGAGGCGTCGTTTTTATAAAGGCGTCGTTTTTGTACAGGCGTCGGTTTTATAAGGGCGTCGAATTTATAGAAGTGTCGTTTTAATACAGGCGTCGTTTTTATCAAGGCGTCGTTTTTATAGATTCGTCGTTTTTACAGAGGCGTCGTTTTTATACAGGCGTCAGTTTTTTAAAGGCATCGTTTTATGGAGGCGTCGCTTTAATACAGGTGTCGGTTTTATAGAGGCGTCGTTTTTATAATGGCGTCGTTTTTAGAGAGACGTCGGTTTTATAAAGAGGTCGTTTTTATAGAGGCGTCGGTTTTTATACAGGCGTCGGCTTTTTAAAGGCGTCGTTTTTGAAGAGGCGTCATTTTTATGGAGGCGCTGTTTTTATACAGGCGTCGGTTTTTTAAAGGCGTTGTTTCTTTATAAAGGCGTCGATTTTATAGAGGCGTCGTTTTTTAAGAGGCGTCGTTTCAATAAAGGCGTCGTTTTTATAGAGGTGTCGGTTTTATAAAGTCGTCGTTTTTATAGAGGCGTCGGTTTCATAGAGGCGTCGTTTTTATCAAGGCGTCGTTTTTGTAGATGCGTCGTTTTTATACAGGCGTCGGTTTTTTAAAGGCGTCGTTTTTATCGAGGAGTCTTTTTTATCGAGACCTCGTTTTTATTAAGGCGTAATTTTTATACAGGCATCGGTTTTTTAAAGGCGTCGTTTTTATAGAGGCGTCGTTTTTATAGATGCGTCGTTTTTATACAGGCGTCGTTTTTATAGAGGCGTGGTTTTTATAGAGGCTTTGTTATTATAGAGGCGTCTTTTTTTATAGAGGCGTCGTGTTTATTTATTCGTTGTTTTGAAACAGGGGTCGTTTTTAAAGAGGCGTCTATTTTATACAGGCTTCGGTTTTTTAAAGGCGTCATTTTTATAGAGTCGTCGTTTTTATCGAGGCGTCGTTTTTATCGAGACCTCGTTTTTTTTAAGGCGTAATTTTTATAGAGGCTTCGTTTTTATAGAGGTGTCGTTGTTATGAAGGGGTCGGTTTATACAGGCGTCGTTTTTATAGAGGCGTCGTTTTTATAGAGGCGTGGTTTTTATACAGGTGTCGGTTTTTTAGAGGCGTCGTTTTTATCGAGACGCCGTTTTTATACAGGCATCGGTTTTTTAAAGGCGTCGTTTTTATAGAGGCGTCGTTTTCATAGAGGTGTCGTTTTTATACAGGCGTCGGTTTAATAGAGGCGTCGTTTTGATCGAGGCGTCGTATTTATACAGGCATCGGTTTTTAAAGTTGTCGTTTTTACAGAGGCGTCCTTTTTATAGAGGCGTCGTTTTTATAGAGGCATCGGTTTTTTAAAGGCATCGTTTTTATAGAGGCGTCGTTTTTATACAGGCGTTGTTTTGATCGAGGCGTCGTTTTTTTAGAGGCGTCGATTTTCATAGAGGTGTCGTTTTTATACAGGCATCGGTTTTATAGAGGCGTCGTGTTGATCGAGGCGTCGTATTTATACAGGCATCGGTTTTTTAGAGACGTCGTTTTTATTGAGGCGTCCTTTTTATAGAGGCGTCGTTTTTATAGAGGCGTCGGTTTTTTAAAGGCATCGTTTTTATAGAGGCGTCGTTTTTATACAGGCGTTGTTTTTATAGAGGCGTCGTTTTTATAGAGGCGTCGTTTTTATAGAGGCGTCGTTTTTATACAGGCGTCGGTTTTATACAGGCGTCGGTTTTTATACAGGCGTCGGTTTTATACAGGCGTCGGTTTTATAAAGGCATCGTATTCATATAGGCGTCGTTTTTATAGAGGCGTCTAATTTATAGAGGTGTCGTTTTTCAAAAGGCGTCGTTTTGATAGAGGTGTTTTTTATATAGAGTCGCTTTTATAGAGGCGTCGTTTTTATAGAGACATCTGTTTCATAGAGGCATCGTTTATTTGGAGGCGACGTTTTTATAGAGGCGTCGTTTTTATACAGGCGTCGGTTTTATAGAGGCGTCGGTTTTATAAAGAGGTCGTTTTTATAGAGGCGTCGTTTTTATCAAGGCGTCGTTTTTAAACAGGCGTCGGTTTTATAAAGAGGTCGTTTTTATAGAGGCGTCGTTTTTATGAAGGCGTCGGTTTTATAAAGAGGTCGTTTTTAAAGAGGCGTCGTTTTTATGAAGGCGTCGGTTTCAAAGAGGCGTCGTTTATTTGGAGGCGTCGTTTTTTAGAGGCGTCGTTTCTATACAGGCGTCGGTTTTATAAGAGCGTCGTTTTTATACAGGCGTCGGTTTTATAGAGGCGTCGTTTTTATAAAGGCGTCGTTTTTGTACAGGCGTCGGTTTTATAAGGGCGTCGAATTTATAGGAGTGTCGTTTTAATACAGGCGTCGTTTTTATCAAGGCGTCGTTTTTATAGAGGCGTCGTTTTTATGGAGGCGTCGTTTTTATAGAGGCGTCGGTTTTATAAAGACGTCGTTTTTATAGAGGCGTCGTTTTTATGAAGGCGTCGGTTTTATAAAGAGGTCGTTTTTAAAGAGGCGTCGTTTTTATGAAGGCGTCGGATTCAAAGAGGCGTCGTTTATTTGGAGGCGTCGTTTTTTAGAGGTGTCGTTTCTATACAGGCGTCGGTTTTATAAGAGCGTCGTTTTTATACAGGCGTCGGTTTTATAGAGGCGTCGTTTTTATAAAGGCGTCGTTTTTGTACAGGCGTCGGTTTTATAAGGGCGTCGAATTTATAGAAGTGTCGTTTTAATACAGGCGTCGTTTTTATCAAGGCGTCGTTTTTATAGAGGCGTCGTTTTTATGGAGGCGTCGTTTTTATAGAGGCGTTGTTTTTATACAGGCCTCGTTTTTCAATACTCAATACTCAATACTCAATATTTATTGCACTCCATATGTTACATTAAGGTGGTGGTTACATTAAAGGGTCGGTACAATATGGACCCTGCAGGGCACGGCAACTTACAATACAATTTATATAAACTAAAACTACTACATAAACTACTTATCAACTATTTTGCAAATAAAGCTTAACTGACGTTTAATTTTATTTAGACATATACTTAAATAAAACAGGGGATATTATTCATTTTAAATTCACATCTTCCATGTATTCTTTAATACTATAATAAGCTTTAGTTAATAGTAATTTTTTTACTTTATTCACAAATTTTGTATTAATGTGTTCATTTTGTATGTTTTCTGGGAGCTTGTTGTATATTTTAATACACATTACATAAGGACTAGTAGAGTGTAGAGTCATATTAGATGAAGGCAGCATTAGTTTGTTTTTATACCTAAGTGATCTATTTGTATGTTTGTCGCTACGACTTGTAAAAAAATTAGTATGGTTTCTGACAAATTTGCTTACTTCTAATATATACATGCAAGGTAAGGTAAGTATATTAAGTTTTATAAAAAAGGGTTTACAACTGTCGGTTTGGTCTATGTGTGTTATAATACGAATAAGTTTTTTCTGTAAAGTAAAAAGGGTAGGTGCGTTAGTACTATTTCCCCACATTATAATCCCGTACATTAGCCAGGCATGAGCGTAGGCATAATAGGTAGTAAGTGCTGTTTTAAGATCAGTAGTTTTTTTAACTTCGCGAAGTGCATAGCTGAATCTTGACAGTTTTGACCTAATTTTGTCTATATGTGTTTTCCACGAGATATGTGTGTCTATAGTAAGGCCTAATAGTGAGAAATCTTTTACTACTTCAATATTCATACCGTTAGTTGTAAAATTAAGTGATAGGGGGGATTTTTGATAGGGGTAAAAAGTTATTAATTTAGTTTTTTTATAATTTATCTCAAGGTTGTGTTCATTCATCCATTCAGTTGTTTTGTTTAGGACTGAGGCAAGCTGTTCATTAATTTTACTATTGTCTTGACAGGAAGTTAAAAGAGAGATGTCGTCTGCAAAGAGTACTGTATGAGAGCAAGGTCCATCCATGATTTTAGGGAGGTCATTGATGTAGATCAGGAAAAGTAGGCATCCAATGACACTGCCTTGGGGAATGGATGAGTTTATAATTTTTCTATCAGATCTAACATGCGTTATTTGTTTTGTATCGTAGTTAAAGTTTTCTATTTCGACGTATTGCTCTCTATCCTTTAAATATGATGTGAACCATTTATGGGTTGTTCCGCGAATGCCTATTCCATATAATTTGTTTAAAAGAATTTTGAATTGGACTTTATCATATGCCTTGGTCATATCAAGGAGTAATCCAACGGCATATTTTTTATCATTTACAATGTTTATTACTTGTTGGATATATTTGTAAACGGCTAGTATTGTGGATCGTTGCTTGCGGAATCCATTTTGGCTTTCGTCAAAGATTTTATATCTCTCGCAAAAACAGTAAACACGATCACACATAGCTTTTTCGAATATTTTTGAAATGGTTGGTAATAGAGCTATAGGTCGATAGTTGTTAGGGTCTGTCTTTAGGTTCTTTTTAAAAAGTGGTTTTATAAGGGCTTTTTTTAGGTTATCAGGGAATATACCATCTTCAAAAGATTGATTTATTAGAACGCAGAGGGGGATGGCTAGTTCATCCGCACATTGTCTAATTAAAGAGGGTGGAAGCTCATCGATTCCGTGACTATTTTTGTTTTTAAGGTTTTTTATAATTTTGTGAGTTTCTCTTGGATCTAACGGTCTAAGAAAGAACGTGTTCTCTGTTTGGTGTAGTACGGGCAAGCCGTTCTTTGTATTGTTTGAGCCACCTTCTCCAATTGAAGCAAAAAAGTTATTAAATGTATTGACTACTTGGTTTGGATTTGAAACTACAATATTGTTTATTTCTAATTGTATGTTGTATTTATCATGAAATGTTTTTTTGTTCGTACGTTCGTTTATAATGTTCCACATCGCTTTTACTTTATTTTGAGCCGTTTTAATTTTATTAATGTAATGTAATTTTTTAGAAACTATTACCGATTTCTTTAGTATTTTTTCGTATTTGGTGTAGTATTTTTTTAAAATTGGATTATCTGTTTTAATAGTTAAAATTTTCAACAATCTTTTATTTTTGCATGACAATTTGATACCTTTAGTTAACCAGAGTTTCTTATTTTGTGTGTTTAATTTAACTTTCATTTTTGGCATCGTTTTATTGAGTATCATAGTTAACGTATCGTTAAAAGCGTTATAATTATCATTAATATTTTGTGTTTCTACTATAACATCACTCCAATTTATTGAGTTTAAGGCTAATTTGAATTTATCTATATTATTTTTATTATATATTCGTTTTTCTGTGTACCATAGTGAATGTTTAGGTTGTTGCTGGATTTTTAAATTAATTATAGTGCTACAATGATCAGAGAAGCCAAGTTCCTCGACAGATGTATTTAGGTCCTTGTTATTAAAGTTCGTGAAAATTAGGTCTAGACATGTTGATGTAGTTGATGTTATATGTGTTGGAAGTTTTATGTGTTGAGTGTACTTGTATTCAGACATAAGGTCTAAGAATGTATTTGATTTTAAATTGTTTTTTAGAATATCTATATTGAAATCTCCACCAAGGATGATGTTACATTTTGAGTATTTCTTATTTATAAATGTTAATATATTTTTAAGTTGGCTATAGAAAATTTCTTCTTCTCGTCTGTTCCAATACATAGTCACTAATAATATATTTTCTTTAGTTATTTCAGCCGCACAAACTTCCAAGATATATTCAAGTGACATATTAGCTATGTCGCATTTCTCAACGCAGTCTTTTTTTTCATCTAGAAGTATGCAGACGCCGCCGCCGCCACGCTTTTCTCGGCAATATGATGCAGCTATTTTATAACCACTGAGGTTTATCATTTTTAGTTTGTCTTGTGATAGCCATGTTTCAGTTATACATATAGCTTGGTATGTTGTTGGGTTTTGATTAAGGAATGCTTCTAGTATGTGTTGTTTGTTCCAAAGACTTTGGATGTTTTGAAATATTATTTTAAAATATTGGTCTGTGTTCTCGAAATGAATGGATTCCTTCGTGTTGTTGAGACAAATAGTCTCCTTTATGTTGTGTGGTCGTAAGGCCTCTGTCATATTGACGAAAAGTACGGTTTTCTTTGTTTGTTGATGTTTGTTGATTTGGCTTGTTGTGGTTGAGTTCGTTAGCTTTATTTGTAGAAATGACGTCCATAAACAGTTTTTCCACTGTTAATGTGGATTGCGATAGTATCTCGTCCTTGAAGTCTATGTGTTTGCCTTCAATAAATAATTGGTTATTGCGAATGGCTGCCTTTTGTCCCTTATTGCGTGCTATGAGCATTTTATCACGCAATATTTTCCTCTCGTTTCGTGCTTTCTCGTCTAAATGTTTGGAAATATGTAGTTTAGTGCCCTGAAAGTACAAGCTATTATTTACGATATGTTTAGCCATTCTTTTACTCATGAATTCAATCACCAAAGGTCTGTTTCGGTTGTTATAGCGTCCAATTCTGTATGTGTCCTCAACATAACCTGTTATGTCCACTCCCAATATATCCCAAAAAATAGCTCCGATTCTTAGATGTAGGTCTTCTTCTTGTTCTTTATAAATTTCTGTTAGTCCATATAGTACTATCTTCTTTTCATTCATTTCAGGTATTTTATTTTCTGTAGAGAGTGACATTTCATAGGTCAGTTTTTTAATTTGATGGCGTCGTTTTAAGAGAGACGTCGGTTTTATAAAGAGGTCGTTTTTATAGAGGCGTCGGTTTTTATACAGGCGTCGGCTTTTTAAAGGCGTCGTTTTTATGGAGGCGCTGTTTTTATACAGGCGTCGGTTTTTTAAAGGCGTTGTTTCTTTATAAAGGCGTCGATTTTATAGAGGCGTCGTTTTTTAAGAGGCGTCGTTTCAATAAAGGCGCCGTTTTTATAGAGGTGTCGGTTTTATAAAGTCGTCGTTTTTATAGAGGCGTCGGTTTCATAGAGGCGTCGTTTTTATCAAGGCGTCGTTTTTATAGAGGCGTCGTGTTTATTTATTTGTTGTTTTGAAACAGGTGTCGTTTTTAAAGAGGCGTCTATTTTATACAGGCTTCGGTTTTTTAAAGGCGTAATTTTTATAGAGTCGTCGTTTTTATCGAGGCGTCGTTTTTATCGAGACCTCGTTTTTTTTAAGGCGTAATTTTTATAGAGGCTTCGTTTTTATAGAGGTGTCGTTGTTATGAAGGGGTCGGTTTATAAAGGCGTCGTTTTTATAGAGGCGTCGTTTTTATAGAGGCGTGGTTTTTATACAGGTGTCGGTTTTTTAGAGGCGTCGTTTTTATCGAGACGCCATTTTTATACAGGCATCGGTTTTTTAAAGGCGTCGTTTTTAAAGAGGCGTCGTTTTCATAAAGGTGTCGTTTTTATACAGGCGTCGGTTTAATAGAGGCGTCGTTTTGATCGAGGCGTCGTATTTATACAGGCATTGGTTTTTAAAGACGTCGTTTTTATAGAGGCGTCCTTTTTATAGAGGCGTCGTTTTTATAGAGGCATCGTTTTTATAGAGGCGTCGTTTTTATACAGGCGTTGTTTTGATAGAGGCGTCGTTTTTTTAGAGGCGTCGTTTTCATAGAGGTGTCGTTTTTATACAGGCATCGGTTTTATAGAGGCGTCGTGTTGATCGAGGCGTCGTATTTATACAGGCATCGGTTTTTTAAAGACGTCGTTTTTATTGAAGCGTCCTTTTTATAGAGGCGTCGTTTTTATAGAGGCGTCGTTTTTATACAGGCGTTGTTTTTATAGAGGCGTCGTTTTTATAGAGGCGTCGTTTTTATAGAGGCGTCGTTTTTATACAGGCGTCGGTTTTATACAGGCGTCGGTTTTTATACAGGCATCGGTTTTATACAGGCGTCGGTTTAATAAAGGCATCGTATTCATAGAGGCGTCGTTTTTATAGAGGCGTCATTTTTATAGAGGCGTCGTTTTTATAGAGGCGTCGTTTTAATAGAGGCGTCGTTTTTATCAAGACCTTGTTTTTATACAGGGGTCGGTTTTATAAAGGCGTCGTTTTTATAGAGACGTCGTTTTTATAGAGGTGTCGTTTTTATACAGGCGTCGGTTTTATAGAGGCGTCGTTTTGATCGAGGCGTCGTTTTTATGCAGGCATCGGTTTTTTAAAAGCGTCGTTTTAAAAAGGCGTCGTTTTTTTAGAAGCGTCTTTTTTATAGAGGCGTGGTTTTTATACAGGCGTCGGTTTTATAGAGGCGTCGTTTTTATCGAGGCGTCGTTTTTATACAGGCATCGGTTTTTTAAAGGCGTCGTTTTTATAGAGGCGTCGTTTTTATAGAGGTGTCATTTTTATACAGGCGTCGTTTTATACAGGCGTCGGTTTTTATACAGGCATCGGTTTTATACAGGCGTCGGTTTTATACAGGCGTCGTTTTTATAAAGGCATCGTTTTCATAGAGGCGTCGTTTTTATAGAGGCGTCATTTTTATAGAGGCGTCGTTTTTATACAGGCGTCGGTTTTATAGAGGCGTCGGTTTTATAGAGGCGTCGTTTTTATCGAGGCGTCGTTTTTATACAGGCATCGGTTTTTTAGAAGCGTCTTTTTTATAGAGGCGTGGTTTTTATACAGGCGTCGGTTTTATAGAGGCGTCGTTTTTATCGAGGCGTCGTTTTTATACAGGCATCGGTTTTTTAAAGGCGTCGTTTTTATAGAGGCGTCGTTTTTATAGAGGTGTCATTTTTATACAGGCGTCGTTTTATACAGGCGTCGGTTTTTATACAGGCATCGGTTTTATACAGGCGTCGGTTTTATACAGGCGTCGTTTTTATAAAGGCATCGTTTTCATAGAGGCGTCGTTTTTATAGAGGCGTCATTTTTATAGAGGCATCGTTTTTATACAGGCGTCGGTTTTATAGAGGCGTCGGTTTTATAGAGGCGTCGTTTTTATCGAGGCGTCGTTTTTATACAGGCATCGGTTTTTTAAAGGCGTCGTTTTTATAGAGGCGTCGTTTTTATAGAGGTGTCATTTTTATACAGGCGTCGTTTTATACAGGCGTCGGTTTTTATACAGGCGTCGGTTTTATACAGGCGTCGGTTTTATACAGGCGTCGTTTTTATAAAGGCATCGTTTTCATAGAGGCGTCGTTTTTATAGAGGCGTCATTTTTATAGAGGCGTCGTTTTTATACAGGCGTCGGTTTTATAGAGGCGTCGCTTTTATAGAGGCGTCGTTTTTATAGAGGCGTCATTTTTATACAGGGGTCGGTTTTATAAAGGCGTCGTTTTTATAGAGACGTCATTTTATAGAGGTGTCGTTTTTATACAGGCGTCGGTTTTATAGAGGCGTCGCTTTTATAGAGGCGTCGTTTTTATAGAGGCGTCGTTTTTATACAAGCGTCGTTTTCATAGAGGCGTGGTTTTTATAGAGGCTTTGTTATTATAGAGGCGACTTTTTTTATAGAGGCGTCGTGTTTATTTATTCGTTGTTTTGAAACAGGTGTCGTTTTTAAAGAGGCGTCTATTTTATACAGGCTTCGGTTTTTTAAAGGCGTTATTTTTATAGAGTCGTCGTTATTATCGAGGCGTCGTTTTTATCGAGGCGTCGTTTTTATCGAGACCTCGTTTTTTTTAAGGCGTAATTTTTATAGAGGCTTCGTTTTTATAGAGGTGTCGTTGTTATGAAGGGGTCGGTTTATAAAGGCGTCGTTTTTATAGAGGCGTCGTTTTTATAGAGGCGTGGTTTTGATACAGGCGTCGGTTTTTTAGAGGCGTCGTTTTTATCGAGACGCCGTTTTTATACAGGCATCGGTTTTTTAAAGGCGTCGTTTTTATAGAGGCGTCGTTTTCATAGATGTGTCGTTTTTATACAGGCGTCGGTTTTATAGAGGCGTCGTTTTGATCGAGGCGTCGTATTTATACAGGCATATGTTTTTAAAGACGTCGTTTTTATAGAGGCGTCCTTTTTATAGAGGTGTCGCTTTTATAGAGGCGTCGTTTTTATACAGGCGTCGGTTTTATACAGGCGTCGGTTTTTATACAGGCGTCGGTTTTATACAGGCGTCGGTTTTATAAAGGCATCGTATTCATAGAGGCGTAATTTTTATAGAGGCGTCATTTTTATAGAGGCGTCGTTTTTATGGAGGCGTCGTTTTAATAGAAGCGTCGTTTTTATCGAGACCTTGTTTTTATACAGGCGTCGGTTTTATAGCGGCGTCGTTTTGATTGAGGCGTCGTATTTATACAGGCATCGGTTTTTAAAGACGTCGTTTTTATAGAGGCGTCCTTTTTATAGAGGCGTCGTTTTTATAGAGGCATCGGTTTTTTAAAGGCATCGTTTTTATAGAGGCGTCGTTTTTATACAGGCGTTGTTTTGATAGAGGCGTCGTTTTTATAGAGGCATCGGTTTTTTAAAGGCATCGTTTTTATAGAGGTGTCGTTTTTATACAGGCATCGGTTTTATAGAGGCGTCGTGTTGATCGAGGCGTCGTATTTATACAGGCATCGGTTTTTTAAAGACGTCGTTTTTATTGAGGCGTCCTTTTTATAGAGGCGTCGTTTTTATAGAGGCGTCGGTTTTTTAAAGGCATCGTTTTTATAGAGGCGTCGTTTTTATACAGGCGTTGTTTTTATAGAGGCGTCGTTTTTATAGAGGCGTCGTTTTTATAGAGGCGTCGTTTTTATACAGGCGTCGGTTTTATACAGGCGTCGGTTTTTATACAGGCGTCGGTTTTATACAGGCGTCGGTTTTCTAAAGGCATCGTATTCATAGAGGCGTCGTTTTTATAGAGGCGTCATTTTTATAGAGGCGTCGTTTTAATAGAGGCGTCGTTTTAATAGAGGCGTCGTTTTTATCGAGACCTTGTTTTTATACAGGGGTCGGTTTAATAAAGGCGTCGTTTTTATAGAGACGTCGTTTTTATAGAGGTGTCGTTTTTCTACAGGCGTCGGTTTTATAGTGGCGTCGTTTTGATCGAGGCGTCGTTTTTATGCAGGCATCGGTTTTTTAAAAGCGTCGTTTTTAAAAAGGCGTCGTTTTTTTAGAAGCGTCTTTTTTTATAGAGGCGTGGTTTTTATACAGGCGTCGGTTTTATAGAGGCGTCGTTTTTATCGAGGCGTCGTTTTTATAGAGGCGTGGTTTTGAAACAGGCGTCGTTTTTATAGAGGTGTCGTTTTAATACAGGCGTCGTTTTTATAGAGGCTTCCTTTTTATAGACGTGTCGTTGTTATGCAGGTGTCGGTTTTATAGAGGCGTCATTTTTATAGAGGCGTCGTTTTTATAGAGGCGTCGTTTTAATAGAGGCGTCGTTTTTATCGAGACCTTGTTTTTATACAGGGGTCGGTTTAATAAAGGCGTCGTTTTTATAAAGACGTCGTTTTTATAGAGGTGTCGTTTTTCTACAGGCGTCGGTTTTATAGTTGCGTCGTTTTGATCGAGGCGTCGTTTTTATGCAGGCATCGGTTTTTTAAAAGCGTCGTTTTTAAAAAGGCGTCGTTTTTTTAGAAGCGTCTTTTTTTATAGAGGCGTGGTTTTTATACAGGCGTCGGTTTTATAGAGGCGTCGTTTTTATCGAGGCGTCGTTTTTATAGAGGCGTCGTTTTTATAGAGGTGTCGTTTTTCTACAGGCGTCGGTTTTATAGTGGCGTCGTTTTGATCGAGGCGTCGTTTTTATGCAGGCATCGGTTTTTTAAAAGCGTCGTTTTTAAAAAGGCGTCGTTTTTTTAGAAGCGTCTTTTTTTATAGAGGCGTGGTTTTTATACAGGCGTCGGTTTTATAGAGGCGTCGTTTTTATCGAGGCGTCGTTTTTATAGAGGCGTGGTTTTGATACAGGCGTGGTTTTGATACAGGCGTCGTTTTTATCGAGGCGTCGTTTTTATAGAGGCGTGGTTTTGATACAGGCGTCGTTTTTATAGAGGCGTCGTTTTTATAGAAGCGTCATTTTTATAGAGGCGTGGTTTTGATACAGGCGTCGTTTTTATAGAGGCGTCGTTTTTATAGAGGTGTCGTTTTAATACAGGCGTCGGTTTTATAGAGGCGTCGTTTTGATCGAGGCGTCGTTTTTATTCAGGCATCGGTTTTTTAAATGCGTCGTTTTTTTAGAAGCGTCTTTTTTATAGAGGCGTGGTTTTTATACAGGCGTCGGTTTTATAGAGGCGTCGTTTTTATCGAGGCGTCGTTTTTATACAGGCATCGGTTTTATAGAGGCGTCGGTTTTTTAAAGGCATCGTTTTTATAGAAGCGTCGTTTTTATACAGGCGTCGTTTTTATAGAGGCATCGTTTTTATAGAGCATCATTTTGATCGAGGCGTCGTATTTATACAGGCATCGGTTTTTAAAGAGGTCGTTTTTATAGAGGCGTCCTTTTTATAGAGGCATCGGTTTTTTAAAGGCATCGTTTTTATAGAGGCGTCGTTTTTATACAGGCGTCATTTTTATAGAGGCGTCGTTTTCATAGAGGTGTCGTTTTTATACAGGCATCGGTTTTATAGAGGCGTCGTGTTGACCGAGGCGTCGTATTTATACAGGCATCGGTTTTTTAAAGACGTCGTTTTTATTGAGGCGTCCTTTTTATAGAGGCGTCGTTTTTATAGAGGCGTCGGTTTTTTAAAGGCATCGTTTTTATAGAGGCGTCGTTTTTATACAGGCGTTGTTTTTATAGAGGCGTCGTTTTTATAGAGGCGTCGTTTTTATAGAGGCGTCGTTTTTATAGAGGCGTCGTTTTTATACAGGCGTCGGTTTTATACAGGCGTCAGTTTTTATACAGGCGTCGGTTTTATACAGGCGTCGGTTTTATAAAGGCATCGTATTCATAGAGGCGTCGTTTTTATAGAGGCGTCATTTTTATAGAGGCGTCGTTTTAATAGAGGCGTCGTTTTAATAGAGGCGTCGTTTTTATCGAGACCTTGTTTTTATACAGGGGTCGGTTTAATAAAGGCGTCGTTTTTATAGAGACGTCGTTTTTATAGAGGTGTCGTTTTTCTACAGGCGTCGGTTTTATAGTGGCGTCGTTTTGATCGAGGCGTCGTTTTTATGCAGGCATCGGTTTTTTAAAAGCGTCGTTTTAAAAAAGGCGTCGTTTTTTTAGAAGCGTCTTTTTTTATAGAGGCGTGGTTTTTATACAGGCGTCGGTTTTATAGAGGCGTCATTTTTATCGAGGCGTCGTTTTTATAGAGGCGTGGTTTTGAAACAGGCGTCGTTTTTATAGAGGTGTCGTTTTAATACAGGCGTCGTTTTTATAGAGGCTTCCTTTTTATAGACGTGTCGTTGTTATGCAGGTGTCGGTTTTATAGAGGCGTCATTTTTATAGAGGCGTCGTTTTTATAGAGGCGTCGTTTTAATAGAGGCGTCGTTTTTATCGAGACCTTGTTTTTATACAGGGGTCGGTTTAATAAAGGCGTCGTTTTTATAAAGACGTCGTTTTTATAGAGGTGTCGTTTTTCTACAGGCGTCGGTTTTATAGTGGCGTCGTTTTGATCGAGGCGTCGTTTTTATGCAGGCATCGGTTTTTTAAAAGCGTCGTTTTTAAAAAGGCGTCGTTTTTTTAGAAGCGTCTTTTTTTATAGAGGCGTGGTTTTTATACAGGCGTCGGTTTTATAGAGGCGTCGTTTTTATCGAGGCGTCGTTTTTATAGAGGCGTGGTTTTGATACAGGCGTCGTTTTTATAGAGGCGTCGTTTTTATAGAAGCGTCATTTTTATAGAGGCGTGGTTTTGATACAGGCGTCGTTTTTATAGAGGCGTCGTTTTTATAGAGGTGTCGTTTTAATACAGGCGTCGGTTTTATAGAGGCGTCGTTTTGATCGAGGCGTCGTTTTTATTCAGGCATCGGTTTTTTAAATGCGTCGTTTTTTTAGAAGCGTCTTTTTTATAGAGGCGTGGTTTTTATACAGGCGTCGGTTTTATAGAGGCGTCGTTTTTATCGAGGCGTCGTTTTTATACAGGCATCGGTTTTATAGAGGCGTCGGTTTTTTAAAGGCATCGTTTTTATAGAAGCGTCGTTTTAATACAGGCGTCGTTTTTATAGAGGCATCGTTTTAATAGAGCATCATTTTGATCGAGGCGTCGTTTTTATAGAGGCATCGGTTTTTTAAAGGCATCGTTTTTATAGAGGCGTCGTTTTTATACAGGCGTTGTTTTGATAGAGGCGTCGTTTTTATAGAGGCGTCGTTTTTATAGAGGCGTCGTTTTCATAGAGGTGTCGTTTTTATACAGGCATCGGTTTTATAGAGGCGTCGTGTTGACCGAGGCGTCGTATTTATACAGGCATCGGTTTTTTAAAGACGTCGTTTTTATTGAGGCGTCCTTTTTATAGAGGCGTCGTTTTTATAGAGGCGTCGGTTTTTTAAAGGCATCGTTTTTATAGAGGCGTCGTTTTTATACAGGCGTCGTTTTTATAGAGGTGTCGTTTTTATAGAGGCGTCGTTTTTATACAGGCGTCGGTTTTATACAGGCGTCGGTTTTTATACAGGCGTCGGTTTTATACAGGCGTCGGTTTTATAAAGGCATCGTATTCATAGAGGCGTCGTTTTTATAGAGGCGTCATTTTTATAGAGGCGTCGTTTTTATAGAGGCGTCGTTTTAATAGAGGCGTCGTTTTTATCGAGACCTTGTTTTTATACAGGGGTCGGTTTAATAAAGGCGTCGTTTTTATAGAGACGTCGTTTTTATAGAGGCGTCATTTTTATAGAGGCGTCGTTTTTATAGAGGAGTCGTTTTTATACAGGCGTCGTTTTAATACAGTTGTCGGTTTTATAAAGGCGTCGTTTTTATAGAGGCGTCGTTTTTATAGAGGCGTCATTTTAATACAGGCTTCGGTTTTTTAAAGGCATCTTTTTTATAGAGGCGTCGTTTTTATAGAGGCGTCGTTTTTATAGAGGCGTCGTTTTTATAAAGGCGTCGTTTTTAAAGAGGTTTCGTTTTTATACATGCGTCTTTTTTATCGAGGCGTCGTTTTTATACAGGCATCGGTTTTTTAAAGGCTTCGTTTGTATAGAGGCGTCGTTTTTATAGAGGCGTCGTTTTTATAAAGGCGTCGTTTTTTAGAGGCGTCGTTTCTATACAGGCGTCGGTTTTATAAGAGAATCGTTTTTATACAGGCGTCGGTTTTATAGAGGCGTCGTTTTTATAAAGGTGTCGTTTTTGTACAGGCGTCGGTTTTATAAGGGCGTCGAATTTATAGAAGTGTCGTTTTAATACAGGCGTCTTTTTTTATCGAGGCGTCGTTTTTATAGAGGCGTCGTTTTTATAAAGGCGTCGTTTTTAAAGAGGTTTCGTTTTTATACAGGCGTCTTTTTTATCGAGGCGTCGTTTTTATACAGGCATCGGTTTTTTAAAGGCATCGTTTTTATAGAGGCGTCGTTTTTATAGAGGCGTCGTTTTTATAAAGGCGTCGTTTTTTAGAGGCGTCGTTTCTATACAGGCGTCGGTTTTATAAGAGCGTCGTTTTTATACAGGCGTCGGTTTTATAGAGGCGTCGTTTTTATAAAGGTGTCGTTTTTGTACAGGCGTCGGTTTTATAAAGGCGTCGTTTTTAAAGAGGTTTCGTTTTTATACAGGCGTCTTTTTTATCGAGGCATCGTTTTTATACAGGCATCGGTTTTTTAAAGGCATCGTTTTTATAGAGGCGTCGTTTTTATAGAGGCGTCGTTTTTATAAAGGCGTCGTTTTTTAGAGGCGTCGTTTCTATACTGGCGTTGGTTTTATAAGAGCATCGTTTTTATAGAGGCGTCCTTTTTATCGAGGCATCGGTTTCTTAAAGGCATCGTTTTTATAGAGGCGTCGTTTTTATACAGGCGTTGTTTTGATAGAGGCGTCGTTTTTATAGAGGCGTCGTTTTTATAGAGGCGTCGTTTTCATAGAGGTGTCGTTTTTATACAGGCATCGGTTTTATAGAGGCGTCGTGTTGACCGAGGCGTCGTATTTATACAGGCATCGGTTTTTTAAAGACGTCGTTTTTATTGAGGCGTCCTTTTTATAGAGGCGTCGTTTTTATAGAGGCGTCGGTTTTTTAAAGGCATCGTTTTTATAGAGGCGTCGTTTTTATACAGGCGTTGTTTTTATAGAGGCGTCGTTTTTATAGAGGTGTCGTTTTTATAGAGGCGTCGTTTTTATACAGGCGTCGGTTTTATACAGGCGTCGGTTTTTATAGAGGCGTCGGTTTTTTAAAGGCATCGTTTTTATAGAGGCGTCGTTTTTATACAGGCGTCATTTTTATAGAGGCGTCGTTTTTATAGAGGCGTCGTTTTAATAGAGGCGTCATTTTTATCGAGACCTTGTTTTTATACAGGGGTCGGTTTAATAAAGGCGTCGTTTTTATAGAGACGTCGTTTTTATAGAGGCGTCATTTTTATAGAGGCGTCGTTTTTATAGAGGAGTCGTTTTTATACAGGCGTCGTTTTAATACAGTTGTCGGTTTTATAAAGGCGTCGTTTTTATAGAGGCGTCGTTTTTATAGAGGCGTCATTTTAATACAGGCTTCGGTTTTTTAAAGGCATCTTTTTTATAGAGGCGTCGTTTTTATAGAGGCGTCGTTTTTATAGAGGCGTCGCTTTTATAGAGGCGTCGTTTTTATAGAGGCGTCGTTTTTATAAAGGCGTCGTTTTTAAAGAGGTTTCGTTTTTATACAGGCGTCTTTTTTATCGAGGCGTCGTTTTTATACAGGCATCGGTTTTTTAAAGGCATCGTTTTTATAGAGGCGTCGTTTTTATAGAGGCGTCGTTTTTATAAAGGCGTCGTTTTTTAGAGGCGTCGTTTCTATACAGGCGTCGGTTTTATAAGAGCGTCGTTTTTATACAGGCGTCGGTTTTATAGAGGCGTCGTTTTTATAGAGACGTCGTTTTTATAGAGGCGTCATTTTTATAGAGGCGTCGTTTTTATAGAGGAGTCGTTTTTATACAGGCGTCGTTTTAATACAGTTGTCGGTTTTATAAAGGCGTCATTTTTATGGAGGCTTCGTTTTTATAGAGGCGTCGTTTCTTTACAGGCGTCGGTTTTATAAGAGCGTCGTTTTTATACAGGCGTTGGTTTTATAGAGGCGTCGTTTTAATAAAGGCGTCGTTTTTGTACAGGCGTCGGTTTTATAGAGGCGTCGTTTTTATAATGGCGTCGTTTTTATACAGGCGTTGTTTTGATAGAGGCGTCGTTTTTATAGAGGCGTCGTTTTTATAGAGGCGTCGTTTTCATAGAGGTGTCGTTTTTATACAGGCATCGGTTTTATAGAGGCGTCGTTCTTATTGAGGCGTCGTTTTTATAGAGGCGTCGTTTTTATAGAGGCGTCGTTCTTATAGAGGCGTCGTTTTTACAGAGGCGTCGTTGTATTAAGGCGTCGTTTTTTAAGGGGCGTCGTTTTTTATACAATCTTCATTATATAGAGGCGTCGTTTTTATAAAGGCGTCGTTTTAATAGTTTTGTCATTTTTATAGAGGCATCGTTTTTATAGAGGCGTCGTTGTATGAAGGCGTCGTTTTTAAAGAGGCGTCGTTTTTATAGAGGCGTCGTTTTTATAGAGGCGTCGTTTTTATAGATCCGTCATTTTTATAGAGGCGTCGTTCTTATAGAGGCGTCGTTTTTATAGAGGCGTCGTTGTATGAAAGCGTCGTTTTTATAGAGGCATCGTTTTTATAGAGGCGTCGTTTTTATAGAGGCGTCGTTTTTAAAGAGGCGTCGTTTTCATAGAGGCGTCGTTTTTAAAGAGGCGTCGTTTTCATAGAGGCGTCGTTTCATGAAGGCGTCGATTATATAGAGGCGTCGTTTTTATAGAGGCGTCGTTTTCATAGAGGCGTCGTTTTTATAGAGGCGTCGTTTTTTAGGAGGCGTCGTTTTTAAAGAGGTGTCATTTTTATAGAAGCGTCGTTTTATAGAGGCGTCGTTGTATGAAGGCGTCGTTTTTATAAAGGCGTCGTTTTTTAAGAGGCGTCGTTTTATAGAGGCGTCGTTGTATGAAGGCGTCGTTTTTATAGAGGTGTCATTTTTATAGAAGCGTCGTTTTATAGAGGCGTCGTTGTATGAAGGCGTCGTTTTTATAGATCCGTCGTTTTAATAGAGGCGTCGTTCTTATAGAGGCGTCGTTTTTATAGAGGCGTCGTTTTTATAGAGGCATCGTTCTCATAGAGGCGTCGTTGTATGATGGCGTCGTTTTAATAGAGGCGTCGTTTTTATAGAGGCGTCGTTTTCTAAGAGGCGTCGTTTTTATAGATCCGTCATTTTTTTAGAGGCGTCGTTCTTATAGAGGCGTCCTTTTTATAGAGGCGTCGTTGTATGAAAGCGTCGTTTTTATAGAGGCGTCGTTTTCATAGAGGCGTCGTTTTTATAGAGGCGTCGTTTTTATAGAGGCGTCGATTTTATAGAGGCGTCGTTTTTATAGAGGCGTCGTTTTTATAGATCCGTCGTTTTAATAGAGGCGTCGTTCTTATAGAGGCGTCGTTTTTATAGAGGCGTCGTTTTTATAGAGGCGTCGTTCTTATAGAGGCATCGTTGTATGATGGCGTCGTTTAAATAGAGGCGTCGTTTTTATAGAGGCGTCGTTTTCTAAGAGGCGTCGTTTTTATAGATCCGTCATTTTTATAGAGGCGTCGTTCTTATAGAGGCGTCCTTTTTATAGAGGCGTCGTTGTATGAAAGCGTCGTTTTTATAGAGGCATCGTTTTTATAGAGGCGTCGTTGTATGAAGGCGTCGTTTTTATAGAGGCGTCGTTTTCTAAGAGGCGTCGTTTTTATAGATCCGTCGTTTTAATAGAGGCGTCGTTCTTATAGAGGCGTCGTTTTTATAGAGGCGTCGTTTTTATAGAGGCGTCGTTCTTATAGAGGCGTCGTTGTATGAAAGCGTCGTTTATATAGAGGCATCGTTTTTATAGAGGCGTCGTTTTTATAGAGGCGTCGTTTTTATAGAGGCGTCGTTTTCATAGAGGCGTCGTTTTTAGAGAGGCGTCGTTTTTATAGAGGCGTCGTTTTCTAAGAGGCGTCGTTTTTATAGATCCGTCCTTTTAATAGAGGTGTGAGGCATGTATTACACCTATTGTAAGTTCTATCTTGTATTAATCTTTGTATCAATGTAACCATTTATATTATGTTATTCTATCAAATATATGACAGTATTATTCGGGCATCCACTGGTTTCATTTCATATAAACACCGCACCTTACATGGCGACTCTGCCAGGATCGTCAACACGCGCGCCGCGAATTTGAGACGTTCGAGTGTACTGTGTACCTACCTAAGTACCGCGATTTATTAGTAACCATGGGGCTAGTGCAGATTTATTGTAATTACGAACTTAACGTGAGTGTACGTATAATCTACGACCATGGGCAAACAACAATCTAAGGAAGAGACCTTCGTTATTCAAAACGCTGCAGGCAGTAACGAGGCGAAAACTGACGAAATTCGTTTTCACATGTCTATAACGAATATTTTCCTGGCGATTATCTTGTTGGTTATACTACTTGGGCTAATATACTTCGTGTACCAGCTGTATAGAAGATGCCATGTGCGATGGATAACAAGTGAGATCAATCGGACCACTATGATGAGGAGATCCTTTCTTCGTCGTCGTTTGCAGTCGGGGGTCAACGATAACACGGCTAAAACATATACAGAAGATATGGTGTGAAACATAAAAGTGTGTATAAAAAAAAAAAAAAAGTGTGATAAGTGAAAAAATAAATAAATAAGTATTAGTGCGGAAAAGTATAAATCGTTTTTAATCGTTTCAATAATCATATGCAAATATTATATCAATCGAGTTGCGTAGTATCTTAGTTTTAAAATAATGCAGTGCCTTACCAAATACGGACTGAACGTGAATTGAACTTTGAACTATGGTGTTAATTGCGTTTGTTTGCATTCGTACTTAATTATAAAACTTTATACTAATGTTATAATATGAATAACAGATACATAAATATTTTACTTTGCTCTACGTTGTGGTGGTAAGTACCTAATGGATATAATTTTAACATTGTATAATGATTTAAAGAAAATAAGAATAAATTTAATAAAGTTAGGACCAAAACGAAGGACAGATAGAGTATTAGAAAAGAAGTTAATTGAAATTGATGCTATTTATCAACAGTATGAGACTTGGTTAATTGATTTTAATGATAAAGTTAAGAACAAATACTATAGTAGCCAAGATATTTTATTAATACAAAATCAGTGTCGTGAATTTTTAGATTTACATGAGGATATTTTATTGTTGTGTCAGAGTGATAAGTCAGAATCTTTTTCGAAGATGAGTTCATTTGATTTAAAAACTGCCTTGAACCTTTTACCTGTTATGACAAATGAGGAGTCTAATACAAAACAGTTGATTGATAATATAGTGTATTATAATTCTATTTTAAAAGAAAGTTCTTGTAAACAAAACTTAATAAACTTTGTGCTAAAAAGTAGACTTTCTCAAGAAGCTAAGATAAAGTTAAAAGCGAAATATGATACTGTAGACGAGTTAATAAATGATATGAGAAGTGTGTTATTGTGTAAGAAAGCTGCAACGGCAATACAAAATAAGTTGCAAAGAATTAAACAAAATGATTGTTCAATTGCGGATTATGGGAAGGATATTACAGAATTATTTGTGGATCTGACGATTGCGCAAGCCGATGGCAATGATCAATGCTATAATATATTAAAACCAATAAATGAACAAATGGCAATCAAGCAGTTTGCCAGTGGGTTGCGGAATCGTAGATTAAGTACGATTATATCTGCTAGAAATTACAGCTCGCTTAAAGACGCTGTCCAGGCTGCACAAGACGAGGAAGTCACCATAGGTGCACCCTCTGGAGAAGTTATGGGTATGTACAAACAGCCTTACAAAATTTTTTATAACAGGAACCATGCAAATAATTATAGAGGTCAACGTGGAGGTCGCAGTAATTTTTATTCGTACAGAGGACGAGGCCGAGGATCGCAGCGTGGAGACCAGTTCGCTTCTCGAGGACAGTGGACTCGAGGAGGAAATACGGGTCGCAAACAACATAGAGGTAAATTTTATAATTCAAATAGAGGAAATCAAGGGATGCGTAAAGAACGCAACGTTAATTTAATGCAAAATTCTGAAACTACGGGAGAATCGGAAGTAACATCTAATCAGTTTTTTCGTGAATAACGGTGAAAATGTTATTTTATCCAGTGATAGTAATTGTTACATTTATTTGCATTCGCCATTGTATCGTAATAAGAAACATTATTTTTTAGTAGATTCTGGAGCATCGTTGTCAGCGTGTACATATAAACATGCTCTCGAATGTAACATTCCTATCCATAAAGAGAGTGTAACAATAAACGGTTTAGGTGGCAAAGTACAGGCAATCGGATACCTATATTTATCATTCTTCTTGAATGATGAAACATTTAGTCAGAAGTTTTATGTTTTTAATAGCTTGCCCATTAAGGGAAGTGGAATATTAGGCCGTGATTTTTTAAACAAGTTTAAAGCTCAGTTAGATTTTTATAAAAATATTTTAATATTACGTAATAATATTTCAACTTTTTCTTTGCCATTGGTAAATAAACATAACGTTACTTTTGACATTCCTGCTAGAAGTGAGTCTATACATTTTATATATACGAACATCGATGAAGATTGTGTAGTGTCATCAAAAGAATTAAGAGATGGAGTATTTTTAGCAAGCTCTATAGGTAGTCCTCAAAACGGATTAATACCTATTCGGATATTAAATGTAACTGAAAATGATTTAACACTTACAGAAATAGAGCCTACCATTGAGAAACTTAGTAAGTTTAATGTTTGCATATTCGAAAAAACACAAAAAAACGCTGATAGAGTAAAAAAGTTATTTTCATTAATGAAATTGAAACATTTAAATGATGAGGAGCAGAAAACTATTGAAAACATTTGCGCAAAGTATTCAGATATATTCTACCTTCCAGGAGATCAATTAACTACAACAGATATATATACTCACACTATTTCTGTAAAGCCTAACACAAATCCAGTATTTTCAAAACAATATCGTTTGCCATATTCTCAAAAAGATGAAGTTAAACGCCAAATTAATAAAATGTTAGAAGAAGGTATAATTGAGCCTAGCAAAAGCGATTGGTCAAGTCCGATACTATTAGTACCAAAAAAGTCAGATACAACGGAAGATAAAAAATGGCGATTAGTGGTTGACTATCGAAAGCTGAACAATTGTATAGAGGAGGATAAATTTCCATTACCAGATATCACAGAAATTTTAGAATCATTGACGGGTAGTATTTATTTTACGCATTTAGATTTGCATCAGGGTTATTATAATGTAAAGTTAGATGAAAATAGTAGAAAATTCACAGCCTTTTATTCAGGACAGTACCAGATGACGCGTATGCCGATGGGACTGAAAACTAGTCCAAGTTCTTTTTCAAGAATGATAACGATGGCAATGGCTGGTCTAAATTATGAAAAGTGTTTAATATATTTGGACGATTTGATTGTATTTGGCCGAAATTTGACAGTTCATAACAAGAATTTACAAGATATATTTGAAAGATTAAGGGCTGTTAACTTAAAATTAAATCCAGCAAAATGTGATTTTCTAAGGAAAGAAATTCTGTATTTGGGACATGTTATTTCAAGTGAGGGCATAATGCCGGATCCTGCAAAAATAACTACTGTACAAAATTATCCGCGCCCCACAAATACAGACGAAGTAAAACGATTTGTAGCTTTTACTAACTACTATCGAAAGTTTTTACCAAAATTCGCTGAAATTGCACATCCTTTAAATAAATTGACTAGAAAAGGAGTACCATTCGAATGGAACACTGAATGTGAACAATCTTTTGAAACTTTAAAACAACGTTTAGCAAGCCCACCTATATTACAGTACCCGGATTTTTCAGATCAAAATCGTTTTATTGTCCAAACCGATGCGTCAAACAATGCCATAGGAGCAATTTTATCTAATGGTAACGGATTACCAATAGCTTATGCAAGTAGAAGTTTAAACAAAGGCGAAAAGAACTATCCAGTAATTGAAAAAGAACTTCTCGCGATAGTTTGGGCTGTTAAGTATTTTCGCCCATACTTGTATGGTCGACCTTTTAAAATACTTACAGACCACAAACCACTTGTCTACTTGTTTAATATGAAAGATCCTTCTAGTAGACTTATGAAATTCAGAATGACGTTAGAGGAATACAACTTTGAAGTACAGTACGTTAAAGGTTCTGACAATGCAGCTGCAGATGCATTGTCTAGAATCACTTCTAAGGATTTGAAAGAGATGCATGAGAGTGTGTTGAATGTAATGACGAGAGCACAAGCAAGAAAATTAAATAATGCTAATTCTGCGGTAGATATGGATGCTTCAGACTTGAGGCCTGATCAACCGAAAGTCGTAAGCACCCACATCAAACCGAAAGAATCAGTCGAATTAAGATTTATTGATATTAAAGGATTAGAGAACTTAAGGAAACTAAGAATAATTACTAAAGAAAACAAAATATTGTGTTACGTTGAAAGTAAAAGGACTGTTTATGTGAAATTTTTAGACTCTCAATCACAAATGACGCGAGACGAGTTTGCGGGAGAGATTGATAAATTTTGCAATTTGTTAAATATAGAAGAAATATACATATTAAAAAGCAAAGATAATGATATTTTTATAAAAAAGTTGTTAGAAGAGATTAAAAATAATAAGAGTAGGTGCGGACCGCGCATATGTATCTTAAGTAATGTAAAAAGAATTGAGAACAAGGATGATAAAAAAGTTATCTTAAATGACTTCCATCTCTTACCTAGTAGTGGCCATGCTGGTATGAGACGGATGTCCAACAATATAAAGAAATACTATTTCTGGCCCGGTATTGATAACGATGTACGGGAATTCGTAAAACGTTGTGATAAGTGTCAGCGACAAAAGTATTCACTACCAAAGAAAGAACCAATGGTGATTACTAGTACTGCGAATACTGCATTTGAAAAGATATTTTTAGACCTTGTTGGTCCTTTGGAGACAGATAACGATAATTTTACATATGTATTGACTTTACAATGTGAACTCACGAAATATGTGGAAGGCTATCCCTTAATTTCCAAAAAAGCAGATGAGGTAGCAAGATCTTTTGTAAATAACTTTATTCTAAGGTACGGCGTGCCAAAAGTAATCGCAACAGACAGAGGTAAGGAGTTTTTATCAGAAGTATTTCAGAAGGTTTGTACATTACTTAACATTGAACAATTAAATTCTACAGCATATCATCACCAATCAATAGGAGCCCTAGAAGTTACTCATAAACATTTGAATGCGTTTTTGCGTATTCAAACGGAGAACCATCCTGAGTTGTGGAGTAAGTGGATTCCATTTTGGTGTTTTGCTTACAATACAGGCGTACATACAGAGACAGGGTTTACTCCCTACGAGTTGGTGTTCGGTAAGAAATGTTCTCTTCCCAGCAATCTGACCAATGACTTAGAACCACTTTATAATTTCGAGAGTTATCCGCATGAGTTAAAATACCGTTTGCAACTTTCTCAAAGAGAAGCAAGAAATAATCTTGTAGAAAGTAAGATGAATAGGAAAATAATGTATGACAAATATGTTAATCCTGTTAGTTATAAAGAAAATGACTTAATTTTAGTTAAAAATGATACACTAGGTAAATTAGATAGCATTTATTCAGGTCCTTACAAAGTAGTTAAAGACATACCACCAAACGTAGAGATAATAAATAAATATGGAAAAAAAGACATTATTCATAAAAATCGTACGAAACCTTACCATACAACTTGATTTTAATTTAACTACATGTAAATGTAAACTATATATCATGTAAAAAAAAAAAAAAAAAAGGTGTTTTTTTTTTTTTCAATAAGTGTGGTGATGTGAGGCATGTATTACACCTATTGTAAGTTCTATCTTGTATTAATCTTTGTATCAATGTAACCATTTATATTATGTTATTCTATCAAATATATGACAGTATTATTCGGGCATCCACTGGTTTCATTTCATATAAACACCGCACCTTACAGAGGCGTCGTTCTTATAGAGGCGTCGTTTTTATAGAGGCGTCGTTTTTATAGAGGCGTCGTTCTTATAGAGGCGTCGTTGTATGATGGCGTCGTTTTAATAGAGGCGTCGTTTTTATAGAGGCGTCGTTTTCTAAGAGGCGTCGTTTTTATAGATCCGTCATTTTTATAGAGGCGTCGTTCTTATAGAGGCGTCCTTTTTATAGAGGCGTCGTTGTATGAAAGCGTCGTTTATATAGAGGCATCGTTTTTATAGAGGCGTCGTTTTTATAGAGGCGTCGTTTTTAAAGAGGCGTCGTTTTCATAGAGGCGTCGTTTCATGAAGGCGTCGATTTTATAGAGGCGTCGTTTTTATAGAGGCGTCGTTTTCATAGAGGCGTCGTTTTTAGAGAGGAGTCGTTTTTTAGGAGGCGTCGTTTTCATAGAGGCGTCTTTTCATGAAGGCGTCGATTTTATAGAGGCGTCGTTTTTATAGAGGCGTCGTTTTCATTGAGGCGTCGTTTTTATAGAGGCGTCGTTTTTATAGAGGCGTCGTTTTCATAGAGGCGTCGTTTTTATAGAGGCGTCGTTTTTATAGAGGCGTCGATTTTATAGAGGCGTCGTTTTTATAGAGGCGTCGTTTTCATAGAGGCGTCGTTTTTATAGAGGCGTCGTTTTTATAGATCCGTCGTTTTAATAGAGGCGTCGTTCTTATAGAGGCGTCGTTTTTATAGAGGCGTCGTTTTTATAGAGGCATCGTTCTTATAGAGGCGTCGTTGTATGATGGCGTCGTTTTAATAGAGGCGTCGTTTTTATAGAGGCGTCGTTTTCTAAGAGGCGTCGTTTTTATAGATCCGTCATTTTTATAGAGGCGTCGTTCTTATAGAGGCGTCCTTTTTATAGAGGCGTCGTTTTTAAAGAGGCGTCGTTTTCATAGAGGCGTCGTTTCATGAAGGCGTCGATTTTATAGAGGCGTCGTTTTTATAGAGGCGTCGTTTTCATAGAGGCGTCGTTTTTATAGAGGCGTCGTTTTTTAGGAGGCGTCGTTTTTAAAGAGGTGTCATTTTTATAGAAGCGTCGTTTTATAGAGGCGTCGTTGTATGAAGGCGTCGTTTTTATAGAGGCGTCGTTTTCTAAGAGGCGTCGTTTTTATAGATCCGTCGTTTTAATGGAGGCTTCGTTCTTATAGAGGCGTCGTTTTTATAGAGGCGTCGTTTTTATAGAGGCGTCGTTTTAATAGAGGCGTCGTTTTTATCGAGACCTTGTTTTTATACAGGGGTCGGTTTAATTAAGGGTTCGTTTTTATAGAGACGTCGTTTTTATAGAGGCGTCATTTTTATAGAGGCGTCGTTTTTATAGAGGTTTCGTTTTTATACATGCGTCTTTTTTATCGAGGCGTCGTTTTTATACAGGCATCGGTTTTTTAAAGGCATCGTTTTTATAGAGGCGTCGTTTTTATAGAGGCGTCGTTTTTATAAAGGCGTCGTTTTTTAGAGGCGTCGTTTCTATACAGGCGTCGGTTTTATAAGAGCGTCGTTTTTATACAGGCGTCGGTTTTATAGAGGCGTCGTTTTTATAAAGGTGTCGTTTTTGTACAGGCGTCGGTTTTATAAAGGCGTCGTTTTTAAAGAGGTTTCGTTTTTATACAGGCGTCTTTTTTATCGAGGCGTCGTTTTTATACAGGCATCGGTTTTTTAAAGGCATCGTTTTTATAGAGGCGTCGTTTTTATAGAGGCGTCGTTTTTATAAAGGCGTCGTTTTTTAGAGGCGTCGTTTCTATACAGGCGTCGGTTTTATAAGAGCGTCGTTTTTAAAGAGGCGTCCTTTTTTAGAGGCATCGGTTTTTTAAAGGCATCGTTTTTATAGAGGCGTCGTTTTTATACAGGCGTTGTTTTGATAGAGGCGTCGTTTTTATAGAGGCGTCGTTTTTATAGAGGCGTCGTTTTCATAGAGGTGTCGTTTTTATACAGGCATCGGTTTTATAGAGGCGTCGTGTTGACCGAGGCGTCGTATTTATACAGGCATCGGTTTTTTAAAGACGTCGTTTTTATTGAGGCGTCCTTTTTATAGAGGCGTCGTTTTTATAGAGGCGTCGGTTTTTTAAAGGCATCGTTTTTATAGAGGCGTCGTTTTTATACAGGCGTTGTTTTTATAGAGGCGTCGTTTTTATAGAGGTGTCGTTTTTATAGAGGCGTCGTTTTTATACAGTTGTCGGTTTTTATACAGGCGTCGGTTTTATACAGGCGTCGGTTTTATAAAGGCATCGTATTCATAGAGGCGTCGTTTTTATAGAGGCGTCATTTTTATAGAGGCGTCGTTTTTATAGAGGCGTCGTTTTAATAGAGGCGTCATTTTTATCGAGACCTTGTTTTTATACAGGGGTCGGTTTAATAAAGGCGTCGTTTTTATAGAGGCGTCGTTTTTATAAAGGCGTCGTTTTTAAAGAGGTTTCGTTTTTATACAGGCGTCTTTTTTATCGAGGCGTCGTTTTTATACAGGCATCGGTTTTTTAAAGGCATCGTTTTTATAGAGGCGTCGTTTTTATAGAGGCGTCGTTTTTATAAAGGCGTCGTTTTTTAGAGGCGTCGTTTCTATACAGGCGTCGGTTTTATAAGAGCGTCGTTTTTATACAGGCGTCGGTTTTATAGAGGCGTCGTTTTTATAGAGACGTCGTTTTTATAGAGGCGTCATTTTTATAGAGGCGTCGTTTTTATAGAGGAGTCGTTTTTATACAGGCGTCGTTTTAATACAGTTGTCGGTTTTATAAAGGCGTCATTTTTATTGAGGCCTCGTTTTTATAGAGGCGTCGTTTCTTTACAGGCGTCGGTTTTATAAGAGCGTCGTTTTTATACAGGCGTTGGTTTTATAGAGGCGTCGTTTTAATAAAGGCGTCGTTTTTGTACAGGCGTCGGTTTTATAGAGGCGTCGTTTTTATAATGGCGTCGTTTTTATACAGGCGTTGTTTTGATAGAGGCGTCGTTTTTATAGAGGCGTCGTTTTTATAGAGGCGTCGTTTTCATAGAGGTGTCGTTTTTATACAGGCATCGGTTTTATAGAGGCGTCGTTTTTATAGAGGCGTCGTTTTCATAGAGGTGTCGTTTTTATACAGGCATCGGTTTTATAGAGGCGTCGTGTTGATCGAGGCGTCGTATTTATACAGGCATCGGTTTTTTAAAGACCTCGTTTTTATTGAGGCGTCCTTTTTATAGAGGCGTCGTTTTTATAGTGGCGTCGGTTTTTTAAAGGCATCGTTTTTATAGAGGCGTCGTTTTTATACAGGCGTTGTTTTTATAGAGGCGTCGTTTTTATAGAGGTGTCGTTTTTATAGAGGCGTCGTTTTATACAGGCGTCGGTTTTATACAGGCGTCGGTTTTTATACAGGCGTCGGTTTTATACAGGCGTCGGTTTTATAAAGGCATCGTATTCATAGAGGCGTCGTTTTTATAGAGGCGTCCTTTTTATAGAGGCGTCGTTTTTATAGAGGCGTCGTTTTTATAGAGGCTTCGATTTTATAGTTGCGTCTTTTTTAAGAGGAGTTGTTTTTATAGAGGCGTCGTTTTTATACAGTTGTCGGTTTTATAAAGGCGTCGTTTTTATAGAGGCGTCGTTTTTATAGAGGCGTCATTTTTATACAGGCGTCGGTTTTTTAAAGGCGTCTTTTTTATAGAGGCGTCGTTTTTATAGAGGCATCGTTTTTATAGAGGCGTCGTTTTTATAGAGGCGTCGTTTTTATAGAGGCGTCTTTTTTATCGAGGCGTCGTTTTTATACAGGCATCGGTTTTTTTAAAGGCATCGTTTTTATAGAGGCACCGTTTTTATCGAGGCGTCGTTTTTATACAGGCGTCGGTTTTATAAGAGCGTCGTTTTTATACAGGCGTCGGTTTTATAGAGGCGTCGTTTTTATAAAGGCGTCTTTTTTGTACAGTCGTCGGTTTTATAGAGGCGTCGTTTTTATAATTGCGTCGTTTTTACAGAGGCGTCGGTTTTTTAAAGGCATCGTTTTGATCGAGGCGTCGTTTTTATAGAGGCGTGGTTTTAATACAGGCGTCGGTTTTATAGAGGCGTCGTTTTTATCGAGGCGTCGTTTTTATACAGGCATCGGTTTTATAGAGGCGTCGGTTTTTTAAAGGCATCGTTTTTATAGAAGCGTCGTTTTTATACAGGCGTCGTTTTTATAGAGGTGTCGTTTTTATACAGGCGTCGTTTTTATAGAGGCATCGTTTTGATCGAGGCGTCGTTTTTATGCAGGCATCGGGTTTTTAAAGGCGTCGTTTTTAAAGAGGCGTCGTTTTTTTAGAAGTGTCTTTTTTATAGAGGCGTGGTTTTTATACAGGCGTCGGTTTATAGAGGCGTCGTTTTTATCGAGGCGTTGTTTTTATACAGGTGTCGGTTTTTTAAAGGCATCGTTTTTATAGAGGCGTCGTTTTTATAGAGGCGTCGATTTTATAGTTGCGTCTTTTTTAAGAGGAGTCGTTTTTATAGAGGCGTCGTTTTTATACAGTTGTCGGTTTTATAAAGGCGTCGTTTTTATAGAGGCGTCGTTTTTATAGAGGCGTCATTTTTATACAGGCGTCGGTTTTTTAAAGGCGTCTTTTTTATAGAGGCGTCGTTTTTATAGAGGCGTCGTTTTTATAGAGGCGTCGTTTTTATAGAGGCGTCGTTTTTATAGAGGCGTCTTTTTTATCGAGGCGTCGTTTTTATACAGGCATCGGTTTTTTAAAGGCATCGTTTTTATAGAGGCGTCGTTTTTATAGAGGCGTCGTTTTTATAGAGGCGTCGTTTTTATACAGGCGTCGGTTTTATAAGAGCGTCGTTTTTATACAGGCGTCGGTTTTATAGAGGCGTCGTTTTTATAAAGGCGTTGTTTTTGTACAGGCGTCGGTTTTATAAGGGCGTCGAATTTATAGAAGTGTCGTTTTAATACAGGCGTCGTTTTAATCAAGGCGTCGTTTTTATAGAGGCGTCGTTTTTATGGAGGCGTCGTTTTTATAGAGGCGTCGTTTCTTTTCAGGCGTTGGTTTTATAAGAGCGTCGTTTTTATACAGGCGTCGGTTTTATAGAGGCGTCGTTTTTATAAAGGCGTCGTTTTTGTACAGGCGTCGGTTTTATAGAGGCGTCGTTTTTATAATGGCGTCGTTTTTATAGAGGCGTCGTTTTTATAGAGGCGTCGTTTTTATACAGGAGTCGGTTTTATAAAGACGTCGTTTTTAAAGAGGTTTCGTTTTTATACAGGCGTCGTTTTTATCGAGGCGTCGTTTTTATACAGGCATCGGTTTTTTAAAGGCGTCGTATTTATTTATTATTATGTTTATCGATATGGATGTCGATATCTGTTTGCAACATTAGTGCATCGATATCCTTTTTAAATAGTACGCATCACTTTTTCGTCTGTGTATAATACGTACTCGTGGCCCCGCCCTCAAATTCGTGTGATAATGATAATTTCAGCTCAGATCGAAAAACCGACCAGAAGCGAGGTCTGGCTCTCGACCTTTTTCTCCCCCATTTCTCAACAAATTTTAAAGTATTTTATATACTAGGTTGATTTCAAAATAATAATCTGTGCTTCTATTTTCTCCTTCGTTCGATTATTTTCGAAAACTGCCGTCAAAATAATCACTTTTTAGAAAACCTTCTTAAAAGTGAATATTTTGGGTTCTAATTCCTTTAAATAAAACTTATTTAAAAAAAAGGAAATAGATCTAGTTAATATTTATATTACTGCAAAAATCATAGCCCCATAGAGAAATATAATAAGTAGGGTACATAGCCCTAAGTTCATCAACCAGTGAGAAAACAGACAAGAGCGTTTGTATGCAGAAAAGTCCGCTTCCCTTTCCTCTTAAAGGCACAGTCTAAAATGTTTAATATGTATTGCTGTATTTTTGTTACCACTTTATATACATTCACACATAGTACACAGAAAGCAGGGGGGCGGTGCGCGGCAACACCAGCCGCTCCGGGCCGGCAGACGTGCGGTGGCGGAGCGCGCGGCACGCATGTGGCGGGCGAGCGCGGCGCTGGTGATGCTGGCGGCGCTGGCGGGACGCGGTGCCGGAGAGCGCGCGCTGGTCGCGGGCGCGGTGCGGTTCGGCGCACTGTTCGCGGTGCACGGCGCGCCGGCGGAGGCGAGCGCGGGCGCGCGCTGCGGCGCCGTGCGCGAGCACTACGGCATCCAGCGCGTGGAGGCCACGCTGCTGGCGCTCGACGCCATCAACGCGGACGCCGCGCTGCTGCCTCGCCTGCGGCTGGGCGCCGAGCTGCGCGACTCGTGCTGGGCGCCCCCCACGGCACTGCGGCAGACCATCGACCTGGTGCGCGACGCGATCGCCCCGCCGGACGCGCTTCACCACCATGCTAACAACGGGAACACTTGCAGTCTGGTCAGAGCCTATAAGTAAAAATCAAATAGTCTGACCACCTTTTTACCCGACTGCCAAGAAGGGTTATGTTTTTCGCGAGTATCTTTTATGTATGTATTTGTGTAATATTTTTTATCCAAATATGTGTATATATTTTATCCAAACGTTCTCTTGGTACGCTGGTGAAACCTTATAGTATTAACAGACGTTCGAATTTGGTACGGAGCGGACACCGGACTTGGTACGCTCCGTACCATATCCGTTCGTGTGGAGAGTTGTCCGCTGAACATAATTATTATTATTTCGTGTCCGCTCGGTCCGATGGTTTTCGCATCGGATTCGGTCCGCTCCGTACCAAGTCCGACGGTGTGTAAGCTCGGACCGGACCAACGCACGACAGTATAGTTCGATTCAAACTTAATGGCGGCTCTTTAACATTATAAAAATTTTATGCTTTGTTTTGTATTGTACTATTATTTGTTTAGTTTTGGTGTTATTTTCATGTTATTTGTGTATTAACAAACTTATGCGCCCGCGGGGGTGCGGGGCGAGGTACTGCGCAGCGTGTAGCTAACTTTAGAGCCGCCATTAAAATGGAATCCAACTATAACAGGTTTTCTCATCACAGTATCAGTAGGTTAGTGCGAGATCCGATCCGACCGTCTGTAAGACTAGCGAATTTGGTCCGCCGGACCAAGTCCGGTGTCCGCTCCGTACCAAATTCGACCGTCTGTTAATAGTATTAAATATTATAATAAATAAATTTAAAAAATTAAAAACACCCGACTTCATAAAAAACACTTTAAATAAAAACTGAAAAGTAAAAAACAAGACTACCTACATAATTGACTGTCACAGTCGGGACCCATGAATGATTCTAGTCTAGCTTTTTTAATTTGTCACCTTAGCAAAAGTCTTGTTTTTTACTTTTCAGTTTTTATTTAATGTGTTTTTTATGCAGTCGGTTTTTTTTTTATTAATTTATTTTATTATTTTTTGTTACGTCTTTTCGAGCAAAAATGTCTTGGCGGCCTAGCGGCTCAATGAAGGATTTGTAAGAACAAGGTTGCAGGTTCGAACCCAGGCAAGTACCAATGTGGCTTTTTCAAAGTTATATGTACTTTCTAAATTATTCTAAGACACTTCTGACAAACGGTGTAGGAAAACATTATGAGGAAACCTGGATTCCAAAATTTGGGATCTGAAATCGCCAATCCGCGGTGAGCAAGCGTGGTGATAATGCTCGTGCCTTCTCTGTATGGGAAGAGGCCTGTGCCCAGCAGTGGCATGTTTATAGGCTGGATTATTATTTTATTGTATTGTTCGGGCATAATTTTATCAAAACGTGGAGGGGCATAGTTTTAAACTAGTGCCAATAAATTCGTCCGCCAAACGTGCTCGAACTGCACACGAGCTGTTCGTTTAATGCTTTATGTTGAGTGTTCGTCAGATCTGTACGCACATTAATATCACACCCACAAATATAATAAAAGAGTCGATATAATTGGTCGTCTCATATTCTCTCGTTATTCCCGTCCAGTCATCCATCTAAGCATTTTCAATTCAGCTACATGCAATCAATCGTCTTTTATCCGTCGCTTCTTTCACGTTCTAAATATAGATGTTCATATTAAATAGATGTAACAAACACGTTGTGATGTGTCGTGATGTGGAGTGGCGCGCAGATGGAGAGGACAGCGAGAGCGCTCGAGCTCGCGGCGACGCGCGGCGGCCCCCACTCCTAGTGAGGGTACCTCACTGTTCCCCTCACGCTTGCTACCTACTGCCTACACACGATAACAATTATATTTAAATATATATATATATTTAATTACAAATAATATAAATATATGTATATATACAATATATGGCGGCGTGTTTGTAATTCTAAATCGTTATTTTTGTTGTACAGGGTGTTAAGAAAACCCTGTCCGACCCGTTAAGGTGTTGTTAGATATCGATATAATTGGAAATTATAATTTTAATTATAATTGGAAAAAAGAAAAAAACACCATCACCTCCATCTGCCGAGCCTTTTCCCAACTATGCTCGGGTCGGCTACCAGTCTTACCGGATTCAGCTGAACACCGTATTCTCCATGTAAAATATGCTAGTATTCAGCTAAATCCGGTAAGACTTATAGCCGACCCCAACATAGATGAAAGACCTAATTAGCAGCCTTTAACCACGTGGTGTGGCAGGCGCAGGGCGGAGGCACGCAGGAGGGCGGCGGCGCTGCGGCATCGGCGGCGCCGCTGGTGGCCGTGCTGGGCCCCGGCGCTAGCTCCGCGGCCGTGCAGGTGCAGAACCTGCTACAGTTATTTTCCATCCCACAGGTAAGTGTATGCCCTCTCGCTCTTGTTTTGTTGTCGATGACAACTGTTTCCTATATGCACTTTATATTGTGAGCCAGGTATCGTACTCAGCAACATCACGTGAACTATCGGATCGCGCCCGCTTCTCTACTTTCTACCGCGTGGTGCCGTCGGACCGGCACCAGGCGCGCCTGCTGGTGGCGCTGCTGCGCGCGCATAATTGGACCTACGTGCACGCGCTGCACACAGACGGTGAGAATCACCGCCCGCTACCAGCTGCTGTCGCGTCAGGCGGTTGCGTGTGACAACACTGGTGCGTCTGTGTCCAGAGAGCTACGGCCAGAGCGGCATGGCGGCCTTCCGCGAGGAGGCGGCGCGCGGCGGCGTGTGCGTGGCGCGCGAGGTGGCGCTGCGAGCGGCACCCGCGGCGCGCGACGTGGACGGCGTGCTGGCGCGGCTGGCGGCGGGCCCGCGCGTGGCCGTGTGCTGGTGCGAGGGCCGCACGGCGCGCGCGCTGCTGGCGGGGCTGGCGCGCGCGCCCCCGCCGCTGCGCCTGCGCCTCGTGGCCAGCGACGGCTGGGCGGACCGGCGCGACGTGGTGGACGGGCTGGAGCGCGCCGCGCATCGCTCACTCACCCTCCGCATCCGCTCGCCCTACCTCTCGGAGTTCGACCGGCACTACCTGGCGCTCCGGCCGCACAACAACTCTAGGAACCCCTGGTTCCAGGTGAGGCAGATGCTCGTTACTTCTGCTGAGCACGAGCAATGGCGAAGCGTCAATGACGACGAGGCTTCTTCTTTGTTTTCAGGAGTTCTGGGAACAGAAATTTAGTTGTTCTCTCGCTCAAACCACTCCGGCGGGAACTCGGCGTTGTACAGGTTTAAATTCTGTCTACATATACACTACCTATGTTAATCTACATTTTGATAGAATGGATAGAGTATTATTATGCTGACCTCAGTCTCTACTACAATACTCGCGAATTTCATCAAAGTAAAGTCACGTTAATATTATAATATGGCAACTGTAGAAAAACACTTGTGGTCGGTTCGTGAACCTCTGACAAACTGGGGGTCTACTCTCTTTCTCCGAAACGAACCTTCGGTAACGAACGAAATTTAAACGAAATTTCGTGACCGACCAGGCCCTACTCTATTTCAAGTTCGGTCGCGCTCAAGACGTTCGCAACCATTGACAATATTCGTGAGCGATAATATCGTTACTTAAACTTAAAATTAATAAACTCTATTGCTTTACTTTACAGTTTACATTAAAAACCCGGATGGAACTAAGTTCCTTTCGATTAATGATGGGCCTGTTGGTCTAGTGGTTAGTGACCCTGACTGCTATACCGGAGGTCGTGGGTTCGATTCCCACTCAGGGCAAATGTTTGTGTGATGAGCACGATCATTTGTTCTGGTCTGGGTGTAATTTATCTATAATATGTATGTATTTAGAAATATACATATAAGTATGTTTATCAGTTGTCTGGTTACCATAACACAAGTTCTCGTAGAGCTTAGCTTGGGATCAGATTACCGTGTGTGAATTGTCCAGGAATATTATTATTATTATTTAAAAGCTGATTTAATGGTGTTGGTGTTATGGTCTCTAACATCTTTCCTTAAGACCAAATAGATAAATTAGTAAAACGCAGTTTTACTAATTTATCTATTTGGTCATATTCTAATCGATTGTTTATTACTTTTTCCCTATTTTCTAATAAAGATATTGTTTTGGAGCTAAATTTATTATTATTTCGTCTTGCACATTTTGAATTGAATTAAAATTAATTGATGACACCGACATCTTTTACAATGTTATTATTATTGGAAGAAAGCACGTAGTCGATTTCATTCTTTGTCCTTCCATCAGGCGAAATCCATGTCCATCGACGTTGTGGTTTTTTTGGGAAAAAACTGTTCATTATTTTAAGATCTTGTCCAAAGGCACACTGTATGAGAGCATTTCCTTGGTCGTTTCTTACGCCAAGGCCGTGTAGTCCAAGAACTTTTGGGTTATTGGTCTAATGACGTTCCATGTGCTACGGTTCTCTTCACATGCTAGATTAAGAGTATCATAGCAGTTCTCTAGTTCATCATTGGTGTATGCTGATGTAGGTGCGTAAGCTTGGACAATGGTTAAACTGTGTTTATCTGTAATGCTTAGCTTCAGAATTGCCACCCTCTCAGAGTATCCTCGAAACTCCACAATGTTGCTTTTCAACCTTTTAGCCACCAAGAAACCAACTCCATGAAGGCCTCTAGTGGCTCCAAAGTGATAATAGATGGTATTTTCTCTTTCCTCAGTAACTTCTCCTATTCTTCTAACTTCTGACAAGCCCATTACATCCCATTTAATATGTTTCAATGCATTCTCTAACTCTAATAATTTGTCATCATGCATTAGAGTACGTACATTATAAGTTAATATGTTAAGAATGGTATCGGAGTCCTTTTTCCTCGCCGTTTGGTGTCGTTGACGGAAGATCGATCTCACCCGGGGATTCTTAGCACCCCTTGCTCTGGGAGCCTTTTGACTACCGTCATCGTCGCGGGATTCTCCAGAGCTGCCGGGCACTTGGGGCCTGATGTTTTGTCTTTCTGTCATAGTTTGGAATGGAGGGGGGGGGGGGTTGGACTATTAAAATCCTCCACGCTAGTCGGGTGCGGGTTGGTGGACGCCAGAGCCTCGTTTGTTATTTAGCAGGGTGTACCGCGTACAGGTGAGGTTGGCTTGGGTCCTTAGTGATGTTGACAGGACCCCATACACCCCATTATTTATTTAAATTAAATTATTTATTAATTAAATTAATTATTAATTAAATTAAATTAATTATTAATTAAATTAAATTAATTATTAATTAAATTAAATTATTTAGTATCTATTTAAAAATATTAATACATAATTTAATTTATTTATATATTTCTTAATTAATTAAATTAAAATATCATATTCATCAAACATCATCAAATCAATTATTTATTCATTTAATTAATTAATTATCAAGATGATGATGATGGTAGGAAAGACGCGAAAATTCGAGTTCCGTTGAATAAGAGTAGACCTCCTGTCCCATAAAATGAAATCATTCCTTCACATTTTATTGATATAATCAAACCCTGAATGAATTTTGTCACACATGAACAGTGCCAGTCGTTTTTAATATGACGATTTTTAAAGAGCGTCGTGGAGCTTGCAATGAAAACAAATTTAAGCACCAATTTATAAGATTGCATTTTTGCTAATCCCATCTTGTTATTAAATATACACTGAAGTAGGCCTTTGGGAATACAGAATGAATACAAAAATTACGAAAGCTTTTGAAGGTTGGCATAGCGTTAGGTTATACGCTTGTAATACGTAACCGCGCAGGCTCGGAGACGCTGGCGACCAACTACACCCAGGAGCCGAAACTCGCGCTCGTGGTGCGCGGAGTGTACGCGCTGGCGCACGCGCTCGAGGACATGCGCCGCGCGCTGTGCGGCGCGGGCGTGGGCGAGGGCGCGGCAGGGGGCGCGGGCGCGGGGGCGGGGCTGTGCGCCGCCATGCTGCCGTTCAACGTGACGCTGTACCGGCAGCATCTGGCACGCGTGCGCTTTCGCGCCCCAGACGGTGGTCTGGTCGCCTTCGATGGCAATGGTGACCCACCACCCGAGTGAGTTTCAGGAATTAATACCAGCTGCATTGTAACTAATTAAATGTGATATGCTACTGTTGACTTCCAGAAGTATTCATATATATGTAAGTAATACCTTTGTGCAGACTAAGCGAGTACGACGTTATGAGCTTCGAGCAAAACGGAGGCGCGTGGCATTACGTTCGCGTTGGGCGCTGGCGACGCGGGGTTTTGCGTATGCGCGGGGGACTCACTGCCGCGCATAAGTTAGTGAACAGCGTCTGCATTAGAGAAGTGCAAGTAAATTGGTTCCTCAAACGCTTGTGTTAATTTGACAGACGCGCGCGCGGCGTGGAGGCGGCGTGCTCGGCGCCGTGCGGGGCGGGGCAGTGGGCGCGCGCGGGGGAGGGCCGCGCGCGCTGCTGCTGGACGTGCGTGACGTGCGCGCCGCTCGCCGTCACCGTGCCTCCGCCGCACTCCGGCTGCCGGCTCTGCCCGCCCGGACACCACCCAAATCTGAAACGCACGGGTTATTTTAATACTTATTCATAAAATATTTATAATAGACAGGTTAAATTAAAATGTATTTATTTGAGAACGAACTGTTTGTTCAGCCTGCCTACCTTCGACCGTGGAATGGGGCGGTAGCGGTCGCGGTCCGCGGGTGGTTGCTGCTGGCGCTGGCGGTGCTGGCCTGGTGACCGTGCTTTCGTGCGCCTTTACTTTCTGGCGCCATCGCTCTACTCCTGTGGTGAAGTCGGCCTCGCGAGAACTGTGTGCGCTTTTGCTTTGTGCGGCGGCCGTATGTCACGGCGCGTCGCTAGCGGCAGTGGCACGCCCAGCGATGGTGCCCTGCGCCCTCGTGCGGCTAGCGGCGCCGGCGCTTGGCGGTGTGTACGCGGCGGTGCTGGCGCGCACGGTGCGGGTGGCGCGCCTAGTAGCGGCATGCGAGCGCCGGCCGGCTGCCCGGCCGCGCCTGCTGTCTTCACGAGCGCAGGTGTGGACCTGGCTGGCGCTCAGCACTCCCGGCGTGGCGGCGGCGACGTGGAGCGCGCTGCGGTGGGCGCCGGCTCCTCGCCTGCAGCACCCGGGGCGCGCGCGCTCCGTGCTCGCGTGTGGAGGCGAGCACGCAATCGCACAACTAGCACCCCTGGTTCCCGCGCTACTGTTGCTGGCGACGTGTGTGGTGCTGGCCATTCGCACGCGGAGACTTCCGCACAACTTTAATGAGACACGTTTCGTGGGCGCGGCGGCATACGCAACGTGCGTCATTTGGGTGGCGTTCTTCCCCTTGTACGTGGTGAGCGCAGCTCGCACGGCCACGCTGTGCGCTTGCGTGTCACTGTCGGCCGGCGCTTGCGTGGCACTGTCGCTGGGCCCGCGCGTGTGGGTCTGCCTCTTCCGGCCAGCACGCAACACGCGCGCACATTTTCTCACCGCGACGTCGATCCGCTGCCACGTGGGAAAGTACCGCGCGGGCGGCGCGGCGCCACAGATGAGGCGTGACGCTGCTTCGCAGACGGCGGCGGCGCAGCACTGCCCGGCAGCGGGCACTTGCGCGCGCGTGGTGCGCACGACGCGCTCGGACTCCGCCGACGTGCTGATCGTCCTGCTGCACCACCAGCACGCGCTGCCTGACGCGTTGCCCACCGCTGACTCCCCGTGAGCCAGCCGTGCGTCACGTGCGCGGTGCGACCGTACCTACACTGTACAACTGTCCATTATATTCTCGAACTCGATTCCCAATTAGAGATTTATAACAAACAACATGTGTCAACATTATGAAAAAATATACAAAACCATCGATAAAAGATGTTTTATAACTTTAAATTTTAAATAAACGCATTCACGGTCATGACGGCGCGGTATTAGCCGGAATCTTGTCACTTAGATAACCGGCCTGTGTCAGTGCGTCCGATATCTCTGATGCTACTCCTATTGGATTTAAGTCATAATGTAGATTGTTTAAACTTTCAACGCAGACAATAGGGAAGCACTCTGATAACATTTTGCTGTATCATCAGAATATAAATCGCTTTTCTAGCAAAATTCCTGATATTGAACTTTTAGTAGACAAGTATTCAATTGATATTCTTTGTTTTTGTGAATCTTGGCTTAAACCCGATATGATGAATTTTAATGTAAATAACTTTGCGATAGCCAGTGCGTTCAGCAGACTTTCAGCTGCTGGTGGGTGTCTGATTCTATGTAAAGATTATTTTAAGTTCAAGGAACGTCAAGACATCTCCTCTTTCTCTGTTGACCGCATATGTGAGGTAGCATGTGCGGAAATAGAATCTCTTATTGTTCTTTGCGTTTATAGGCCTCCCTCATCTAACCTGTTATCGTTTTTAATTATTATGGAGGAAATTTTAAGTAAATTATGCTGCAATAATAAACCATTATATATTTGTGGAGATTTTAATGTTAATATTTTGATTGATTCGCCGGATAAATGTAAACTCTTATCTTTATTTAAGTCATTTAATTTAAATTATATTTTCAACGAACCAACGAGGATTACTTCTTCTTCTTGTATCTTTATATATAAAAATGAATCGCTAAATGTGTTGGTAAGCGCATAACTCAATAACGGCTGGACCGATTTCCCCAATTCTTTTTTTGTTGTGTTAGTTATTATCAGGAGAAGGTTCTTATGAAAAAAAAAATGGAAAATTGCTCGGTGAAAAAAAAAGTAATCCTGACCTTTGCTACGATAGTGATTCATCTGCGCCCTGAATAACATAAAGACACCGGGAACGGGACATAGGCATTCATGCGGGTGAAACCGCGGGGCACAGCTAGTAGATAATATATTTTCAAATAGTTCGGTGCTAAACTCTAGATTAATACCCGGTGTAAGATCTGATCATATGGGTCAATTAGTTACTATCAAAGCTAAAAGTAAATTACTTGTAGCTAAAGTTATTTCTACTAGGCCCTTAACAAATCATAAACTAAATTCATTTAAAAATCATATTACATCAGCCCTTAATTCTAAATATTCTTTTTCTGGAGTTCCAAATAAAGATTATAATTCACTATTTGGTATTGTACGTGAATCGTTTAACAAAACGTGTCCTCGAAAAGATGTTAAAATTAACTTTAAGCGTAAATTTAATGAGTGGGCTACTAAAGGCATAGGAATAAGTAGGGACGTTCTTTACGGTTTTTATGATAATCCTGATTTTCTTAACTATGTTAGAAATTATTCAAAAGTATTTAAAAAAGTGTGTTTAGCGGCCAAATCTAGACTTCTCAGCAAGCGTATAGATGAATCTGATAATAAAATTAAAACAGTGTGGAAGATCATCAATTCTGAAACTGGGAATAGTATTCAAAGAGATACAGACCTGTCGTTGAAAATCAATAATAAAATAATTTCAGACAAGTCAGATGTTGCTAATGCTTTTGAAGTATTTTTTTCAAATATACCAGTAGAGGTAACGAAGTCTCTTTCCTCATCCTCTTCAAAAGCAGAATCATTATTAACGACATCTATTAATAAAAGTTTTCCAAATTTTAATTTTTCTCATGTATCTCCTAGTATTGTTAAGAAAACATTTAGTATGCTTAAAGTAAAGACCACTGAAGATTTATGGGGAATTTCTGTCAAAGTACTCCAATTCATTATTGACACTATTGCCCCTATTCTTGCCAAGATCTTTAATGACTGTGTTGATAGTGGCACCTTTCCTGATTTAATGAGACACAGTAAAGTAATACCTATTTTTAAATCTGGATGCAAAAATGATCCATCTAACTATAGACCAGTTTCAGTACTTCCTGCTTTAAGTAAAATATTTGAAAGAATGGTCCTTGACCAAATGATGTCACATTTTAGCAAGAATAATATTTTTCATTAGCAACAATTTGGTTTTACGAAGGGAAGGTCGACGACCGACGCCGGGGTTAACCTAGTCTCTCACCTTTTGGGAGCTTGGGAGGGTTCACAAGATGACATTGGCATTTTTTGTGATCTCTCCAAGGCTTTTGATTGCGTTGATCATAACACTCTAATCCTAAAATTAAAATACTACGGATTACGAGGACAATCTTTAGATCTAGTATTGTCATAATTGTCAACAAGACAGCAAAAGGTAGGCGTTAACGATGTGACTTCACCTGGGTCTTTAGTAAGAATGGGCGTGCCGCAGGGTTCAATCTTAGGCCCCTTGCTTTTCCTAGCTTATATAAATGATCTGCCTTTCATAATGTCTAATTTAACTAATTTTATTTGCAGACGATACCTCTCTTATTTTTAAAATTAATAGAAAATTGCATAACTATTCCAATTTAAATAGTGCGCTCAACGTGTTGTCGGATTGGTTTTCAGCAAATAATTTGCTATTAAACGCTTCAAAAACGAAATGTTTAAAATTTTCACTTCCGAACGTTCGATCTCATCTAGATCATAACCTAATGCTTGATGGTAAAAAACTAGAATTAATTAACGAAACGGTATTTCTTGGTGTGACTATAGACTCTAAGTTACAGTGGGGTGCTCATATCAAAGCATTGTCGAAAAGGTTAAGTTCAGCTGCATTTGCAGTACGGAAAATTAGACAGCTCACGGATATCCCCACGGCCAAATTAGTTTACTACGCGTATTTTCACAGCATTATGTCATACGGCGTTCTGCTATGGGGCTCTGCAGCCGATGTAGATTCTATATTCATCTTGAAAAAACGAGCAATTCGCGCCATTTACTGTATGGGCCCCTGGGATTCACTTAGAAGAGAAATTTAAAGAAATCGGTATTCTCCCGCTGCCATCGCTTTATATTATGGAAAATATAATGTACGTTCGTAATCATTTAGATAGTTTTAGTGTCAACAGTGATTATCACAACATTAACACCCGTAGTAAAAATAGTCCCAAGGTTTAGACTAACTAAAACAAACACTAAATCCTTCCTTGGGAATTCTATTCGCTTTTATAATAAATTACCAGAGAGTATAATTCATTTAACCAACAAAAAATTTAAAACATGCGTGAAATCCAAACTGATAGGAAAGGCTTATTATAAAATTAGTGACTATGTAGAGGATAAAAGCGCGTGGATCTAGGACCTTCTGCACGTGTGGCCTCCCTGGCGGTCCGTTAATTCATTTGTCATGTCGTTTTATAATTCTCGATTAGCTTCCCCACGGTCTCTATTCTTAGAAACCTTTTGACATGCCTTGACATTCCTGTTAGGGTTTAGTTAGGACTACATATCTATTGTATGTAAAGCTATTTACTTACTTAATTAGTATATTTTTTTTTTTATTTATTTATTTTAGTCTCTTTTTATTATTCTCTTTCTTTCGCACACGCGACCTTTGTAAATGTGACAACAATGTAAATTTTGTTGCGTATCCTATTAATTTTTTCTTCCATTTTGGATGTTATCTTTTATATTGCTATTTACGCTGTTGTCGCATATTTGTAGATATTTTTTTTTTTAATTAATTGTATTGGTATCATTGATGTTAACCTTTTTTTTAAAAGAGTATCCTCTGGAGTTTCTTGCCGGTTCTTCTCCATTGGAATGACATTTTGGAACCTGCAGTAGAGTCAGTAAATTTAACGTTTTAAAAGAGCTTAACAAGGCCTACTTGAAATAAAAATATTTTGATTTTGATTTTTTGATTTTGATTTTGATTATGACAAGACTGAACGGTGGAGACTTTATTGACATATTGAGGGTCAGCGCACGCTATAACATATTGCTTTGTGCTCTGTACCTTTCCCCGGACCCTTCGGATAACTTCCTTGGACATTAGGAAAGAGCAGCGAACCAGTTAAAAACTCGCTGCACTTGGACAGCACAATAGTAACATAATTTATTGGAAATCAACATGTACAACGTCATAACCACGCCTCTTTAGCTCTGTCGCGTCTGTGAAAAGCGCCTTGCTCCGAAAATAGCGTCGAATTTGGGACAGCTGTCTGCGCATGAGCAGTGAGTGAGAGTCGCGCGGGCGCACGTGCGCGAGCGTCACGCGGCGAGCTGTGTTGTGTTGTGCTCTGCTGGCAGCCATGTTGTGCGGAGCGCTGCTGCTGCTGGCGGCCGCGGCCGCTGCACAGGACATCGTCATCGGTGAGTTCTACGCGAATATACTCTCTTCAGGATCTTTTAAAAATACTTTCTTGATATCGTTTACTGTGCCCAAGAGGGGTTTTTTTCTATTTAGTGTACTTAATATTATTGTTGCTGGTTATCTATAACACAAATAGTCTGTCCGGAAAGAACCCTCTTGTCATTGTGGGCGGTTTTGATAATAATTTAATGCAATAAGTATAATATTGTCTTAATGTCGGTTGCAATTTACGCCGCAAAGCGTCTCTCTCAGATCAAACTCTCTCAAGTTCGCTCGTCTTGTGTGTGGACTGTTACTGTTACTCTGATGTGCCTATGTTTAGTCTCCCATCTTGGCTTCATTAAAACCACATTTCCATCTCCGATTGAGAATAAATTTATTTAAATTGAATAATATTACTCACGAGATCTGATGATGTGTTCTCAAAGTTTTTGAAGTATGGTAATGGTGTGGTGTGCAGGAGTGGTGGAGCAGCCGGCGCGCGCGCTGCAGCTGGCGGCGGCGGTGGACGCGGCGCTGGGCGAGGCGGGCGCGGCGGCGGTGGCGGCGCTGGAGCCGGCCGAGCCACTGGCGCCGCCGGGCGCCGTGTGCGCGGAGCGGCGGGCCACGGCTGCCGTTTGCGGCGGCGACTCGCGCGCCGCGCGGCTGGCGGCGGCGGGCGCGGCGCGCGCTGCGCTGCCGCTGCTGCTGGTGGACCACGCGCCCGCCGACGCCACCTGGGAGGCCATCGAGCTCTACCCGCATCCTGAAGTGTTGGCGCAGGTCCTACCTGAGCCTCGTACTACTCATACTAATTATTATTGACGTTTTAAAAGTTGGAATATAGGTATTTCGGATGGTATGGTTAAAGTTTACCATACTAATGTGTAACAGGCTTGTGCGGAGCTGTGCGAGGCGAAGGGATGGGAGCGCGCCGTGCTACTGCACGAGGGGAGCGCGCGCGGCGCCGCTATGCTCACAGCCGGCGACCGCGCGCTGGCGCTGCTGGCGCGCCAGTTGCCGCCCAGCCAGGAGGACGCGCTGCTTAGGTTCATACACATTTGATTGAATTATGTATTTACTTGACGTCTCACTAACGAACGACTCTAATTAACTGACGGATTTTGATTTTACAGAAATTTACTTCTGGTACTGAAAAAGTCTGGTTTGACGAATTTCATAATTTGGTGCAACGCAGAGTGCTCGGTCCGCGTGCTAGACGCAGCGCAGCGCGTGGGCCTGCTGAGCGAGAAGCATTCCTATATCCTGCTGTCACTGGACCTGCACACGCAGCCGCTCGAGAACTACAGCCACGGCGGCGCCAACGTGACGGGTACGAGCCGCACCCGGCACTCGCCCGCGCCGGCCTGCCCGCGTCGCTCGCTGACTCTCGCTCTGCGCAGGCTTGCGGCTGTTCGACCCGGAGTCGGCGGAGGTGGCGCAGGTGATGGCGCAGTGGCGGCGCATGTACGCGGCGCGGCTGCGGGGCGCGGGCGGCGAGGAGCAGGAGCCGCGCGAGGCCGCGGAGCTGGCGCGCGCGCCGCCCACCGCGCTGCTGCTGGCGCACCTGGGCGCGCAGCTGGCGGCCGAGGCCTGGCGCCGGCTGCAGCTGCCGCCCGCCGCGCCCGCCGACTGCGACTCGGGAGCGGGCGCTTTCCACGCCGACACCCTGCTCAACTATCTGCGCTCGGTGAACGCTTTTCCTAACTTACACTTTTAAAATCAATATCCGGTGGTGATAAAGTTTTGCTTACTTAGATACTTGCTTGCATACTTAAGTTTTACTTAAGGATGTAAGTTTGTGTGAAAGAAATTATTATCATCATCATCTGCCTAGCCTTTTCGCAAACTATGTTATGATCGGCTTCGAGACTTTCTGCATTTACACACAATATTCAATACTGTGCAACTGTTGAGTTAAAGACGTCAAGCATCGGCCTTACGCATGGTGCGTGTATCTGGTCAGAGATAGTATAATGCGTGCGCGTGCAGGAGGAGTGGAACAGCGAGGACGGCGTGGGGCGGCTGCTGGGCGGCGCGGTGACGTGGGAGCCGGACGGCGGGCGGCGCGAGGTGCAGCTGCAGGTGGTGGAGCTGGCGCGCGGCGGGGCGCTGGCGGCGGCGGGGCTGTGGGCGCCGCGCGCGGGGCTCAGCTGGACGCGCCGCGCCGCGCCCGCCGCCGCGCCGCCGCCCGACTCCATGACCAACCGCACCTTCACCGTGCTCATAGCGCAGGTACTCCACGCCACACAAGGGATGACACAGACATCGCTAATCCGAACCTTGTTTTAGACGATTTTTTTTTCGATTCATTTTATTTTGTTCCGTTCTATGATTGTCAAGTAGCGTGCAAAGCTTTATTAGGCTGCCTGTCCACCGGAGCGGAGCTAGGCTGCGGAGCGGAGAAACTGAGAAATATTGACCAATAGGATTGCACAAAATAGAGGAGCGCAGATTTTGTGCAATCCTATTGGTTAATATTTCTCAGTTTCTCCGCTCCGCAGCCTAGCTCCGCTCCGGTGGACAGGCAGCCTTAAGTGGGTGCCCAATTTGCCGCAATACTTCATAATGGACTGTCCCGTCAGTCTAGTGGTTATTGGTCCTAACTGCTAAGAAGAAGTACGTGGGTTCGATGCCCACGGTGAAAAAAATCTTGCGAGACGAGCGTGACCATCTGTTCCATGTCTGGATTATGAACCTCACGTATCAAGACCCCAAAAGGCATTGAAAACTTAAATTATACAGTAAACTTACATAGAATAAGAAACAAGTTCCAGTGCTCCAAGGCTGACATCCATGTTTCAGAACAAGCCGTATGTCATGATGCAGGAATCTATGGACCGTCTGTCTGGCAACGACCGCTACGAAGGTATTGAACATTACATTCAGTAAAGTTTACAAACTCTCGCATGTAGTTTTATCTCGAGACAATGAATATAAGTTGTATATATAAGAAGAGACGGTCGATGTATTTACGTAACGTTAACGTTATTTACGTGTCGTGTGTGTTGGCAGGGTTCTGCATCGAGCTGATCGACCGCTTGGCCAAGCTGCTGCAGTTCAACTACACGTTCGTGGAGCAGGAGGACGGCGTGTACGGCTCCAAGGACCCGACCACGGGCAAGTGGAACGGCATGCTGGGCCGGCTCATGGAGGACGAGGTGCGTGCGCGCGGGCGGCGGCGGCGGTGCGACTGTTGACCATGCGGTGATGCGGTGTGTGTCTGTGCGCAGGGCATCGACTTCGCGATCACGGACCTCACCATCACGGCGGAGCGCGAGCGCGCCGTGGACTTTACCACGCCCTTCATGAACCTCGGCATCAGCATCCTGTTCCGCACGCCCAAGCAGCCGGAACCGAAGCTCTTCGCGTTCCTGCTACCCTTCTCTAATGGAGTGAGTCATCAATTGACTTTAAAGAAAATACTATAAACTCTTTGTATTACGAATCTGTTGTCATGTGTGTCAGTGGCACAGTATGATGGGATGACATTGCGTGTGTTGGCCAGGTATGGCTGTGCCTTGGGTTCGCGTACCTGGGCACGTCGCTGCTGCTGTACGTGGTAGGGCGGCTGTGCCATGAGGAGTGGCAGAACCCATACCCCTGCATCGACGACCCGCCGGCGCTCGAGAACCAGTTCACGCTGGCCAACGCGCTCTGGTTCAACCTGGGCGCCGTGCTGCTGCAGGGCTCTGAGATTGCTCCCGTGTCAGTATGAATCTACGTCTTAGTAATTTCTAATTTTGTTAATAGCAAGCTATGACGACAATATGATTTACGGAAATACAGGGTTTTGAAGTAAGTTACCTACATGTTATAGTTATATTCCAAGCAGCCTAATTAGTCAGACGGTCGCAGGCGCAACTGCCGTACAAGAGAACTTCGGCTTAAATAAATAACTAGTCGGGACAAAAAAGGGCACGGGTTAATTCTTGTTCTTCTCTTGAATGTTTAGAAACAGCAGAGATCTAGGCTGATTATTATCACAGATTATTTAGATTTAATGAAAACAGTATATACATACAATAATAATATTCCGGGACAGCTCACACACGGTTATCTGCACGACTGCACGGTTAACCTAAGCAAAGCTTGTGTTATGGTAACCGGACCACTGATATTAATCCGACAGAAATATGGAAAGTCTGATGCAAGGTAGAAAATTAAAAAAAAAAACGAAAATCGATTGTAACTCAAAACCGTAACTTTTCGGCGAACATTATGTTGTGTTCATTTGATAGGGCCTGTCCTAAGGTATCAGCCACCATGGTTTGTCGGACTCTTTACTGGACACCCTGTATATTAAAGATAAATTACACCCAGACACAGAACAAATTATCGTGCTCATCACACAGTGATTTGTCCTGGGAGTGAATCGAACCCACGATCTCCAGTAGTGGATAGTCAGGGTCACTAATGGCATGAGCGCGGTGGCGTGTTTGCGCAGGGCGTACAGCACGCGCGCGGTGGCCAGCGTGTGGTGGGTGTTCGCGCTGGTCATCACCAGCTCGTACACCGCCAACCTGGCCACGCTGCTGGCCAAGAAGTCCTCGGACCAGGTCATCACCTCGGTGCAGGACCTCGCCGACAACCAGCTCGGCATCGAGTACGGCGCTAAGGCCGGCGGCTCCACCTACACCTTCTTCGAGGTACTCATAAGTCTTTTCATACTTTCAGATAGGTTTTGGAATAAGGAACACATTCGATTACATTTTGTTTAAGTTATGCTGTTATACATGAATACTATACTTACCAATTAATATTTTTGATAATGCAGAGAACCCCTCAAGACAAATTCAGTGATAAAATGGGGAAATTATTTTAAATTTTAAGAAAGAGCACATTTTTAACCTAGCAGCCACTTAAATAGGCATATATGTATATGTATTGAAAGTATTGCAGGTATGATGGAGGATCCAATTGTAAAGATTTATTATTTGTGAATTGTGAAAGAGCCCATTGCTTAAGGGACACTCAGTAGAAGTAGAGTAGAAGTAGAGTAGTTCCAACATGAGTAGTGAGGAACTTATGGTGTCGTGGTTATGTTGCAGCACTCGCAAGACGAGCTGTACCAGAGGATGTTCCAGCACATGAAGACGCAGAAGATGCCGGCCAGCAACCCCGAAGGGATCGCCAAGTTAAACTCTTTCCATATACTGCTGAAAGCTCCACACCACACCTACTTGCTAGCGCGGTCACTGTCCACTCGTGTCATGTTCTAAAACTTTGTTATAATTGCAGAGTTAAAAGTGGGAACTATGCGTTCCTCATGGAGTCCACCACCATAGACTACGAGACCGAGCGCAACTGTGACGTCACCAAGGTGAGCGCTGACCCTCGCTCATACCCCCACATTCCCACGCAAATATTTATCCAAACCGCGCATTCCGCAGGTGGGGTCGCTGCTTGACAGCAAGGGCTACGGAATCGCCATGAAGAAAGGTGCGTAGATTCCTGAGAATTGCTGTGAGCAGTGCGGAAACTTATGCGTGGTTCCGTTAACCAAGTTCTGTTTGAGGCAGATTCGCAGTTCCGGCAGGCACTCAACCTGGGCCTGCTGAACCTACAGGAGGCGGGCGCACTGCGCGACATGCAGCAGACGTGGTGGAAGGAGAAGCACGGCGGCGGCGCCTGCAAGGTCCATTCCATGTATACGCTGTACTGCCCGACCGATGTGCATAGTCGGCTGTAATGCAATAATCGTGCTGGTCTCCTTGTGCAGCCGGAAGAAGATCACGAGAGCGAGGAGTTGTCGATGCGCAACTTCCTGGGTCTCTGGCTGGTGCTGGTGGTGGGGAGCGCGCTGGGCATCGTGCTGTCGTGCTGTGACTTAGCGTGGGCAGCGTACAAGCGCGCGCGCTCCCAGCAGGAGGGCTTCTTCTCGCGCTTCTGGGCAGAGCTGCGTTTTGTGTTCCGCTTCGAGCAATCGACAAAACCACTACAGGTAACTCTGACAGATTTAATAGTGAGTTTGATAAGATCTAGGTTACAGGCTTACTTGAGTAAATGTGGTGACTAATGAGGCGATAATGCCTCATTAGTCATGTACAATACATTTTTGGGCTTGATGCTTCGACCATGTTACACCGGCCATGGTCGCTAGAAGATTCAAAAGTTTACAAGTTAGGACTAATAAGTTTACTGCAACTGATATTTTACACTATGTGTATCAGGGCCCGTTGAGCGGATCGTCGAGTGAGTCTTCACAGTCGGCGCGCACGGTGCAGTCGGTGCGGTCGGGCAGCGCGGCGGAGAGCGGGGCGGGGAGCGGGGCGGGCAGCGGGGCGGGCTCGGCGCAGGCGGAGCGCGGCACGTCGCAGGCGGCGGGTGCGCGCCGGCGCCGCTCCTCCATGCACGCGGCCAGCCTGCGCCTGGCGCGCCACACCGCCCGCGACTCCAGCTCGCCCCGTCGGTAGCTCGCCACCGGCCGCCACCATCGCTACGCTCATGGACGGGAGAGCCACCGACATTTTATCAGCATTTAATTTAATTAGACCACCTGGAGATTTCTGTCAAATGGCTATCAACATTTAAAAATGCTTAATTGGTGCTCAACAACTCAACATTTTTTATGGGTTCTGTTTAAAATCCTAGTATGAAACTACGTAACGTATTATTGATATTGACCACCAAGTATAATAGCTGTACCCCGTGATTTGACTCGGGTAAGTAAACCCAGATTCGTTATTCTGCCATTTAGAGTTGAAAATAACCGAACAAATCAAAGATCATGAAGTCCTATGATCAGACTCCGATACGATACTACGGCAAGTAAATGTATGAAAAGTATGAAACCTAGGAATCCGATATCGTAACGCATTATGTGGAGCACAGGTACTCACATATTTTCTTGCAACTGGTGTGATTTGATTCACGAGAAAAATATTTAATTCTCGTTTTTTTTTGGTAGAAATCTTTGCAGTTAGCCTAAGAGCAGACTTTGACTTCTTCACCGGACTTTCGTTTGTAACTTAAAGTTCTAGTTTAAAGAATTGAATGTAATTGACATATTTTGCATTATAGATTAATGATTATAATTAGTTACTGGACTGGTCTTCAACTCACACCAGTGCAGCAGTGGACTCTTTACAATTAATAACTTAGTGGGATGCTATAAAGATGCTGTAATTATGCATGTAAGACAAAATAATAAATTAAAACCATTATTCTCGATGTAAATAATAGATGTATATTATATTGCTGACTTATTAAGAAGGGTAACGATGAATCTCGCCACTATTGCTTGTTTTGATTTAGTAAGTAGAGTTTATGAATAATAATTATGTTATAGTATAACTTACTTAGGTTATTGACTTTGTTGAACTTGTGGTACTAAGTCAAATACTATTATTATAATAAATATAATAATTATACGTTAGTATTTATATCTACAGTCATTAAATATATGTTGTTTCAATCGTGCTTGTCGTTACTTCATATCCCGCTGATCATCCTCAAATAAGTTGACTGTCTGTCTGATTCTCCAGTGCAGGGGTTCCCAACCTTTTTTTGCCTACTGTCCACTTTAAGAATAAATTATTTTTAAAGCTCCCCCTTAGGCCTGCAGCGCCCACAAGGGGGCGTTATCGCCCACGTTGGGAAAGAATGCTCCAGTGTCTTAATCTTATTGAATCAATATTGTAAACACCCAAATCGTTTCATGTGTCAGTGAGTACGTCGGTATGCACGTACTTACCTAAATCGTCATTGCTATTTTATGGTTTTTTTTTTATAATAATAATTAATTGGCTGCCACACACTAAGCACGACTAAGCGTAGTCTTATTTAGCCGATCTTGGGTCTTTATTTGCATCGATTGGGTTTGGAGTGGTTGGGATCTAGTTTATTCAACAACCATTTACAGACATTAGAACCCACCTATTTTAAAAGTTAATTTCCATGTCGTTGTAAGATGATCCTATCCTGACAAGAATTTTATAATGTTGCTAGTGTGACGCCTACGCGCCAGTGTGTCGCCATCGGCACTATTCGTTATTACCACAGATTCCACATGTTATTGCACAACTTAATTTTTTCTCAACCGACACATTGTCATAACCTCTCGTTCTGTTGCTTAGTAACTTTGGGATGAACGAAATAATGGGATCACCGCAACTGTAAGTGTACGCACACAGTGCCTAGGAATGTAATAAGAGTAAGTGTGCGCCAGTGTGCGTGAGCTGGCAGTCGGCGGAGAGCCGCGGATGACGGTGTTGGGTGGTGGCGGGCGAGGCCGGGTGCGCACGCCGCGGCGCCTGCGTGCTGCGGCCGGGGGCGGGGGCGCGGGGGCGGGTATCGAGCGGCGCGCCGCGGCCCGGCTCAGTCCGCCGCCGCCGCGCCATGGACCCGCCGCAGGGAGCTCCGCCGCCAGCCGCGCCGCTGGCCGCGCGCCCGCTTGTTAACCCTGACGAGTACGGCGAGGTCGACACCTCCAGGTGCGAACTGCTCGCAGCCCTCCGCCGCCGTCGCCACCCCGCCTGCGACGCCACCAAAAACACCTAAGTTTTACATAACACTGCCTCAATAGTAGTCACTCTAGTACACATCCAATTCGAATTTGACTAAATGTAAAACTTATTGTTTCTGATATCTTATCTAAATGATATAGTCAAACCTCTAGGTAGCAATCAATCCTAGCGTCGACGCAGCTCCGTGGCTGCGGAGCGGGCGGCGCAGTGCGCGGGCTCGGTGCTGGCGCCGCTCGCAGCAGCCGCGGCCCGCGGGGTGGTGGCGCGCGGCGGGTGGCTTGCGAACCACTCTCCATTTTTCCTAACTTTTTGTTGTGGCTCTACAATTTGCGCCGAGCTACGTTATCCACTATATCTTCATAATATTTTTAGTTGAGGGATTTTAATCAGATAAAGATCTGTTTTACAGAGACGTAACTTTTATGAATTAATTAAAATTTGTAATACTCGTAAATATTAACACACTTATTTTTACAAAGTTTTTTTAAATATAAGCTGGTTATTTCCGAAGTTGGATTCGCTGAATTCTTGGAAGATGCACTTCCTCTTCGACATCCGATTGAGATATAATGTTGCGTACGTACGTATATGTTATGTACACGTATATGTTATGTATACCGTATATGTTATGCATAAATATGTTATGTATACGTTCGGTGACATTGTAATGTAAAAGGTGGCCAAAGGAACTCTGTAAGGAAACAATGGACTCCTGTCGTATTTTGAGTTGTTTTATTTGTGATTAGTAATGTTATCCTAGTTCATTTAATTTTAAACCGACTGCAAATGGATGACTTTCTCTTTTCGGCAGCATGAATTGATTTAGTAGATACCTCCTTTCCCTTTGAGATGTTTAATTCTATACGTAAATGAAGATTAATGGCCAAAAGTTTGCAATCCTCGTAATTTTTCGTTATAATGTTTATTTTCGCGATGAACTTAAATACAGCAACAGACACAGTAATTAGATAAGAAGACGTAAATGTATTTATTTACGAAGCGATTTTAAAAAACACCTCTCTTCAATACACTGTGTATTTTTATACTATTAACATATTCTAAATCCATAAGGCTTCTGTCCTTGTAAGTACTCCAAATTTCTTAAGTGTATGTACGTTGGGGTGGTACGAGATAGATAAAGGAGAGTTTAGGGAGGCCGTTGCCCAGCCGCGGGACTTAAAAATACGTCTGTTTTCCCCACACATTTTTTCCAAAGAGCTGACCTATATATTGATTTATGCAAACACGCTGTTAAGTCCTTTTTTTGAACTCGCTATTGCTGGTTGCTGCTACGGCTATGATGGTAACTGAAAAACTTTACAGAATTTTGGCAGTGCAGAAGATTGTATATGTCGGCGCGCACAAGGAGGTTCAATATCAAGAGTGACAGATTGTCTCTGTCACTCTAGCGGAGCGTCGAGTCGATGGTAGCGAGGCGGCCATCTTGATAGAGAAGATGATAGAGCGGTCGCTGGCGCACCACGTTTTCCGACGAATCGCTATCCATTGTGTAACTCTAAGTACTTTTGTGTTATTGAGTGTTAATTAGAGCCTTAGTGATTATTGTTATGTGATTCTAGTTTTATTTCAAGTAAACTTGTTAAAGTCTCCAAGATAACGCCTTTAATTCAAATAACCCTACTCGGATTACCCACATACCCACGCTGCAAGATGAATAATTCTGATGAAGGCCCTCCTGTGCTTTCATCAGAAGTGGGATCGAACGATAGTAAAGCCAAAGATAGGCAACCATAAAGAAAAAAACGCGACCCAGTAATGAAACTATTGTCGTTTTTATCCCGATTGATTGACATCCACGCCCTAGTCAACAAAATAATAATGGAAAAGAAGTATCTTGATGGCGTCGATCTACTAATGGCAGTTACAAAAGCACTGAAAGAGTATTGTAAAAGACACCGCGAGTAAGGCGGTCATGCGCTTTTGGAACATAATCGAACGCATTCCGCTGATGGAAATGTCTTAAGATGTTACGACGGGATTCGCCGTGAGCTCATCACCGTTCATCAAGGAGCACCTCGACTACATCATCCGGTGATCCACTTTCTTTTGTTTTAAGTAGTTGATAGTAGTGTGTTTGAAAAATGGGGCTGGCCTTAACTGGGTCGATGCCTCTGATCAGATCACGTTTTAACATGGGGTATATAGCGTAGTTGATCGCTTGGGCTGGCCTGAACCGGGTCGACGCCCACGGTCAGACTGCGAGTTCTTCAGTATGAGTTGGGTGGCATCAGATTGGTATGGGAACGGGCTGTGTGGGTCGTCGTTCCAGCCAGTTGATTGCAACAGCTGTGTGTGACTGGCGGAAAGGACGCTGACAGGTAGTCCGGTCTATCGCACCATGCGAGTTGGTGGTTAGTCGAAGGGATTCCTGGTCAGTAGTCCGCCCAGTGCAACAGTGTGTTTCATTCAGATGTGAGGGGTAAAGATAGAAGTCCATAATGTCATAAATAGGTAGCTTGTCAGGATGGACGAGCGGATGTTTTGGTGATTAAGCATTGTATGTTCCAGGAACAATATAACGCCCGAGGACGGTCGTATGTCAGAATGGCCGTGTCGGCGCGCACAAGGAGGTTCAATATCAAGAGTGACAGATTGTCTCTGTCACTCTAGCGGAGCGTCGAGTCGATGGTAGCGAGGCGGCCATCTTGATAGAGAAGATGATAGAGCGGTCGCTGGCGCACCACGTTTTCCGACGAATCGCTATCCATTGTGTAACTCTAAGTACTTTTGTGTTATTGAGTGTTAATTAGAGCCTTAGTGATTATTGTTATGTGATTCTAGTTTTATTTCAAGTAAACTTGTTAAAGTCTCCAAGATAACGCCTTTAATTCAAATAACCCTACTCGGATTACCCACATACCCACGCTGCAAGATGAATAATTCTGATGAAGGCCCTCCTGTGCTTTCATATACAAAAATAAACTCGGGTACAGAACAAGACTGCTTATACATAATTATAACAATTCAAGTAAACAAAACAAAAATGAGATAATATCCGGTTTAGGTTTCTTTTTATAAATGAATTCTGGCAAATTTTCAATTGATATATAGTTTTTATCGCAAGTTTCATGGAAAAATAATGTGTTATCATTAGTAATAACAATAAGAACAAGTACTAATAAGACCACTTTTGTTTGGGGCTCTACTCGTACATAACATAACCAAATTACCCGAATTTCTAGACTACACAACATTCCTTCAGAAGTTGGAGCAGTGAACTTGAATCGCTAACGACCTGAGGGAAACTCCAGTTGCTAATGAAACATGTTAGTGGGTACATACATCATGTCACAAAACTGCAATAAAAACAAATAGTGTATGTACGAGCAGCACTAGAGGGCCACTTATGCAGTAAATTGCAGTACACCACTTATGTGGGACGTGGGGAAGGGTGAACAATTCAGAATGTCCATAGAATATATTTTTCGTGCCTAATTGAATAAATCAAAGTATTTTGGCTTTTGTTACGTCTAGGTTATGATCTGCGAAATATTTGCCTCCTCTGATGTGTCATCTGTTGTGAGTACATGTGCGAGTGGTGTGTGGCAGGTACCCCGCGCCGAAGGATGCCACGAACAAGGTGCGCGGGCGCAGCGACCTGCTGGAGCTGATGTGCGGCGCCGGCGCGGTGGACCCGGAGCTGCTCACCGTCAAGACCTTCTACTTCTTCTTCTACTCGGCCTTCGGCTCGCTGTTTCCCCTCATGGGCGTGTACTTCAAGCAGATGGGCATGAACGCGGGCCAGTGCGGCCTGCTGATCGGCACGAGGCCCTTCGTGGAGTTCCTGTCGGCGCCGTTCTGGGGCGGACTGGCTGACCGCTGGCAGAAGGGGCGCACGCTGCTGCTGGCCTCGCTGGGCGCGTGGATCGTATTCACGCTGCCGCTGAGCTGGGTGCAGCCGGGCGCCGTGTCGTGCGTGCACCCGCTCAACGCCACCGCCTACAACCTGACGGAGCCGCGCTACGACGAGGACTGGCCCACCAGCACCAGCCGCTCGTTCCGCGGCCCGCCCAACGCCGGGCGCGAGGGCTCGCCGCTGTCCGTCAGCGACGCGCTCAACTACGACGCCAAGGCCAACGGCGACTGGGTGACGCCGCTGCACTCCTTCATCGTGTACCGCACGCCCGACATCCAGAAGACGTTCTTCCTGCTGCTGCTGCTCGTGGTCATCGGCGAGTTCTTCAGCGCGCCCGCCATTACGCTCGCCGACTCCGCCGTCATCACGCTGCTGGGCGAGGACGCCGACAGGTACAGGCGTCACACACTTACAATAATCTCTCTCTAATCACGTTTCTTAGAATTAACAACGAAGACACTGTTAAAATGTTGAAGAATTATGTAACCTTATCTTGACCTTTTTTATAAAACCTATTTCATGTATAAGTTTAGTTTGCTTGTTAAAATCATGGTCAGTGGGTCTTCTTCGTCAGGGTTCTTAAAATAGGTTTATTATTTAGATAAAAGAAGTTGAGTTTAATTTGCAGTCTTCCCTGTGTATTTATGTACTACACTGGTTAGAGGGTCCTGTGAGATCGGAAGGTTGAGGGTGCGGTCTGCGCAGGTACGGGCACCAGCGCATGTTCGGCTCGCTGGGCTGGGGGTTGGCCATGTTCTTCGTGGGCATCGCGCTGGACCACAGCACGGCCTTCAGCTCGCACCCGTGCGGCGGCCCGCAGCGCTTCGAGAAGAACTATACCATCTGCTTCGCCACTTTCTCCGTGCTCATGGGCGCCGCGCTCATCACTGCCACCCAGGTTAGACCCACCTTGCAAAAAGTAACCGCCCAAAAATATTACGTATAGTAAGCTGCGTTTACATTTAGCTATTGGGGTTCTGATGCCGCGAGGTAGTAAAATAGGCGCTCTGTGTTCAATAGATACGGTTCAAGTACGAGTTCGTGAGCGTGGAGGCGGCGCCGGCCGCGCCCGCCGAGCCCACGCACGAGGAGAAGCTGCAGCAGCAGCTGGCGGAGCAGCTGCAGCTGCCGGGGCTGGACACCAGCGCGCCGGCTCCGCGCCAGCCCGTGCTCGAGCAGGCCAAGGTCAAGCTCACCGCCGTCTATCCTACTCACAAGGCCCCTACTCACACTCGCCACTACTGTCACTTTTTGCACTAATCTGATTAGTGAAACTTGCGTATGTGTAAATGTGTTGCAGGTATTCGCACAGACCACGCGGGAGATGCCGGAGTGGGTGACGGTGCTGCGCCAGTTCCAAAACGTGAAGGCAGCGTCGTTCCTGTTCGTGGCGTGGTTCATGGGCTTCGGCATCGGCCTCATCTTCACGTTCCTGTTCTGGCACCTGCAGGTGAGCGTTCGCCACGCGCCCCCCGCGCCCCCGCGCCCCCGCCCCTCGCCCCTCTCTCTACATAATGCGTTTCCTTTCTGTTTCAGGACATCGGAGGATCCCCGACGCTGTTTGGAGTGGCGTCGGTCATCAATCACATCTCGGAAATATTCGCCTACTTCTTCAGTTTTAAACTGATAACACAAATGGGTCATGTTAAGGTAAACAAAGGAAAACAATTATATAACACTAGCGGCCCGCCCCGGCTTTGCTCGGGTGCAACGCTGATACCAAATATTACTACACTCATAAAGTTCTGCAGGGCGAAGCATAGACTTGGACGCACTATTTGGTATAGGCACGCGCCCCCTGGCCCCCGCGCGGCCCTCCGGCCGGGACCGCCGCAACCGCTATGTCCCTGCATTTTAAATTTGTAATATCTTCGAAAATATTCATTTAAATTACATGCTGTAAAGGGCAATATTGATCTATATTACATGCACAATTTATTAAAGATACTTAATAGGATAAGGATTAATACTGTATTGGTTAAAATCGCTTTTTCGTAAATAAGTAATAAATGAACGATAAAAAATGGTTATTTTGGGTTATCCTCAAGAGATAGACATATGCCATCGCGGAGTTTTTTGTAGATCTTTTTAAGGTGCACAATACTGTAGTACATTATTTTGATCTATCTCGTAGGGTTCAGCCAGCGTTTGCAATAAAAGCGCAAAAAATGTGTTCAGTTACGACCTTACATTAGAAATCTCTAAGATTATCCGTGTTTCTCTACTATATTATACATGTATTATACATATAAACCTTCCTCTTGAATCACTCTATCTATTAAAAAAAACCGCATCACAATCCGTTGCGTAGTTTTAAAGATCTAAGCATACATAGGGACAGACAGCGGAAAGCGACTTTATTTTATACTATGTAGTGATATGCAATTTCAATCATATGACATGAATGATATGCAGTAATCACAAAGCAACTTTATTTGAATTTCTAATTCTATCACTTCATCCCTGATTTTGTCAACGAAACCTTCGCAAAATATCATTGTGTTTTCATTCTCATAATGCTTCATTATGAGAATGAAACTCTCTAACATTCACTATATGTTTTGGGTCATGAAACGCCGGCTGCACGACAATTCGCCGCATTATACTACGGCGAAGTTTTGTGATCCAGCGCACCATTTTGTAGAACATGGTGTTATACAATAAGCTGCGAATTATATTATTTTGTGGTGGAGCAAACTTTGTCATCGAAAAGATTAGTAATCGCTCACTACTAAAGCACTTGCGTCACAAGAAAAGGAATATTGGATGCTGTTCTTACAGAATGTGCATACATTTACTATAATATATAAATATAATATATAACCACCAGCTTTCAGATTAGAGAATCATAAAAGACCGTAAGATAATAACCATAAGATCTGTAAAAAAAGATCTTTGAATTTATTACACCCCCAATCATAATCATTAGCCATAGCTAATGATTATGATTGTTATGGCTATTGCTAAGGTTATGGATGCTAGTTCATAAACTAGCATCCATAACCTTAGTTACAATTCAATACTTAAATCTAATATAACAACAAACACAACTACCTAAAAAACGAGCGTTTCAACCCCAAACGGCTGGAAAATATAATTACCCGTTAGGTTTTTATCCTGTCGCCGCTCAAGGGGTTCCGCAGCTACAGCAGCAGCGCCAGGAGAAGCCGCCGAACTTAGAGCGTGGGATGGCGCAAGGGTGTCGACACACGTTGCGTCCCACACAAAAAGCCGACCCAATTTCCAAGGCAACAATGACATACCCTCAGGTCTCTTACCATCGCTGCGCACTAAACCATTGCGTGCCGCCCAAAAGATCACGCCAGTCTACATCTCCCGCCCATATCAGTGAGTGAAGAAAGAGTGTATTGTCTAGTACGAGCGCCAGAAGGTGAATTACTTGCTGAGGGTGCAGGAGCTGGAGTCGCGCCGCAACGTCAACCTCAAAGCGTTTGTGGTGCGAGTACCGAATTGCATCTTACATCAGGTTCTGGATGAAAACTTCTGGCCACAGAATGTGGTGTTCCGTCGCTTCCGCGGACAAGTACCACCAGAACGCACTAAGACGTAGTGCAAGGAAGATTATAAACTTAATCTTAAGCAATATACAGGCGGTTATTGTGTTGTGAATATACCAAATTTAATATTTTATTCCATCCTTTCGGGTCGGACAGGGCCGCAGGGGTTTCTTAACACTCTGTATACCTTTGTATTTGCTCCGTGCTGTATACTAACAACTTTTGTATAAAATATCTACTATGTTAGTCTGTAAGAATGCTAACCTTGGATATGATAAAGTGCAGCGTGTGTAACCTATACCATCCTGTGTGTACGTACTGTACGTAGAGCGTGTGGCGCTGCAGGTGCTGTGCCTGGGGCTGGCGGGCAACGTGCTGCGCTTCCTGTACATCGCGTGGCTGAGCGACCCCTGGTGGGTGCTACCCTTCGAGTTCGTGCAGGGCGTGACGCACGCCGCCGTGTGGGCCGCGTGCTGCTCGTACATCGCGCACGGCGCGCCGCCGCGGCTGCGCTCTTCCGCGCAGGGCGTGCTGCAAGGTAAGCTGGCGGGCCGCGGCGGGCTCGGCCCCGCCGCCCGCGCTCACTCGCGCTCTCGCCGCAGGTCTGCACCACGGGCTGGGGCGCGGCTGCGGCGCCGTGCTGGGCGGCATCGCCGTCGCCAAGTGGGGCACGACGCGCACCTTCGCGGGCTACGGCCTGCTCTGCACCGTGGTGCTAGCGGCGTTCGCGTTCATCAACTTCCGCGGCGAGCCGGAGGCGGGCGACACTGCCGTGGACGACGAGGCGCGCGCCGTGGCCGAGGCGGGCGTGCTGGCCCCGCACGGCGTGCCGTCCAACCCGCTGCCGCGCGCGCTGTCGTCCACGCGCCTGGCCGACCTGGCGCAGCACGAGTCGTACGGCGCCACGCAGGTAGGTGCCGGGTAGGTGCCGGGTAGGTGCCGGGCCCCCCCGCCCGGGCGCGCCGGGCCCGCACTGACGTGCCGCGTGTTGCAGAGCTACGGCGGCGCGGAGTCGCTGAGCGTGCCGGGGCAGGCGCCGGTGCGGCCCAGCAACCCGTTCCTGGCGGAGCAGCAGGCCGCGCCCGCCTACAGATAAGCGCCACACGACCTCGCTACCGACCGACTTCTACATCCGACAAGTTCTCCTCTGTCCTATGTACAAAATATTCGACCCTAGGCAACAGGTCCCAGTATTCGTTAAGAACTAATTATGAATGTTTATCTGTAAAGAGCCAGCGTGTAAGCGGCGCGGCTCCTCGCGGCATTATCTCGCGTGTTCGTTGCTTCTGTTACTCGACGCTGCCTGGCCTGACCGCAGGCCTGACCGCAGGCCTGACCGCAGGCCTGACTGCAGTCCTGCAGCGCTCTGCCGTCACGCAGGCAGTGTTGAATGTTGCTATATCTAGTTAAGTCAGAGTGTATTATATTTATATGTAGGTAGTATTATTATGTTCATAATAATTATGTGTAATATTATACAATGCGTCCGGTCACTGACTGTGCTTACTCTAGAGCTAGGTGTGGTTCACTGCATGTTTGGATACAACTATGACATTGAGAAGTCAGCTATCACTTAACTTTGGTCGCAGTATTAGAAGGGTTCGAGTAGTCCATAAAGCAGTGAACCCTGGCTAGGGGGGCCGGGCGCTCTGTGAGTTGGAACGCGATGTCATATCATGGTGTGATGTAGAGAAGGCAGCTGGCAGGGAGGGAGGCGCCCTCACCACTGATGTATATTTTATTTTGTTGATAATATAATAGATAGATATTCTTATTACGATAGCTATATGTATACATAACGTTTGTTGTAAAGATGTATCGTGGGGATCAGCCCGCGCCTGCACCAGTTATATATTTTTGCACAGTCTATAGCGGGATCTCACGCGGCACGGCAAAGACGCGCGACACCGCGCGACATGCGTCACGCGATCTGCGAAACGCGACTCGCGCGGTCTGCGGGTCGACACTGTGCCGATATTTCAATTTCACGTGTATAATGAATAAATAAATGTTGAACTATTCATGATTTTTGTCTTTTATTTATTTTAAAACACTATTGCAAACAGTTTTTAAGTAAGTACATAACTAACTTATCTAAAAAAGTACTAATATTAAAATACGTAAGGTACATTATAAAAATAGTTTAGTCCATTCGGATACGACAGGTACCGACTTATAGCTAAGTATAGAGTTACGTGTAGACTTGTGTGAGTCGAGCGCACGTTCGAGCGGCGCGGCGGCAGCGGGGGCGGCGGCGGCGGCTACAGTATCACGATGCGGCCGTTCTTGTAGGCGGTGCGCAGCGGCAGCGGCTGGTACTGCGGCCCCGCGCCCGAGCGACTGCACAGCCACACAAACACGTCAGCCAGGCTGCAGGGGGGCTCTCGCACCCTTCTGCCTGTAATATATGTTGACTACGAAGGTAACTGTGCTAGCGGCGGCGCGCCGGCCTCTCCCTAGGGCGCACCGCCTGCAACCACACAACACTACGCTGTCACCGCTCGGCTAGCAGGCGCGCCGACAGACCTACTCTAAGCTCTGACTGACAACAATGTCGACAGAACTATACAATACTTCTGTCTACATTTGTGATCGTGTTAAGGCACCGACCCGCCCAAATGACTATCAGTTACATGCTTCAACCTTTTTTAGTTTTTCTTTCTTTTGTCCTGAATTGTAAAGCCGGAAACCCACAGCGGCGCACGGAGAGGCTGTGCACGTGGGTTAAGCTTCGCTTTAGTACAAAATGTATGAGAGCGTTTCCACTGCAGCGCACGGACATGCTACGCAGCAATTGACGTCATAAACACAAGCGTAGCTAACTCGAATAGGCGGAACGTAGCTCAGCCCACGGTCGTGCGACGCATCCCAGCTGCGTGGGTCGGCCATTTCTCGGCGACCCACGACTATGTACAGTCTCGAGCAAAAATATGTACACAAATAATATTGTTAAGAAATTATTATAAGGATAAGCTACTATAAATAAGAAGTACAATTAATGTTCCTAGTTTATATACATACATTTAAGTTGTGATAAGTATAATTTATGTAAGAACTAAGTTATTTATAATTCAAATAAGTAAAACAGATGTTACTACACAATAGCTAAATTATATTGTTACTCTGAAGCGCTATTGTCTATATTATAAAAATAATATATTGACTTTAAGTCAAATATTTTTTTTTATTAAAAAAAAATTTGAACCATTTTATTTTCAAGTGTCATCTGTCCGTATGCATTGATAGCTAGATGGCAGACGAGATTCGACAAAAAATCTCACTAATTTCGTTTAACAATTTCGCATATTTTTATGTATACATATTTTTGCTCGTGACTGTACCCCATGCATAGCTATGAGCTGTGTGCGCGACACATCCGTGTCCGTGCGCGGCAGTGGAAACGGAGGCCGACGCCGCCGAACTAATGAGCCCACGCAGCAGAGGTGAGCCACGCATCCGTGCACAGCCTGCGCAGCGGTGGGTTTCCGGCTTTAGTGACATTTAAAAGAAGATGAGACGTGATCTCACGTCGAGAGCCTATAACGGTGGCTGCAGCCTCGTCTCCGCTAGTGTATTTCTGTGGTGACATTGAGCAGTTTTAGGAATAAATTGAATTATAAATTTTTGGTCTATTTGAAAAACAGAAAAGTATAAAATGTTTAGATTTAAATTCTCTATCAGTTGGTATTTATAAGTTACATAAAAAACCTACATACAGTAAAAAAGTTACATTAAAAGAAATAAATTTTGATAAACTATTTTGAAAATGGGATTTGCTTAATATTTGCTGCATGAAAAAAAAAACAATATCCGCATAAATTAAGTCAACATATTAGAGAATGAGTTTGTGGAACATAAAGCACGACTTTGACGTATTTTGCTCAGGGGAGCGCCTTAAAGACAAACACTGAGAAACTACTGACATTTACCTTAGTAGGTAATAACCTAAATCTAGCACCGACTTCGTCAGTGCCTCAGTGGACAAACTGTAATATTCCTTGATCGGAGTAGGAGAGAGTATACCTGTATAAAGAAGTTCGCGGCTGCAGGCTGAGCTGGGAGGAGGAGGGCGCTTGTCGCGGGCAGGCGGCGAGCAACGCCAGCGCCACGGCCAGCGGCTGCAGCACCAGCAGCAGCGCGCCCAGCGCCAGCGCCGCGTACAGGTTGCGCGGGGCGTCCGCCTGCGCCTCCTGCACACGCACGAAGTCGTTACACATATATATACCTCACCGACGATAAACTCTTTGAAGAAAAAGTTTACAAATCTCTTGAGGACCGTTCCATTCACATTCGTACGCCTTTCGGTTAAATAATGCCACACTGCGGTGATTGTCTCTGATTTGTCGGCACCTAGCGAGGACGGTACGCACCACAATGAGCTCGTCGATGCGGTCAGGCAGCGGGTGCCAGCGCGCCAGGTAGCGCAGCACGGGCCGCAGGTGCTCGCTCAGCTCCAGCGCCTCGCCCATCTGCTGCGCGGCCTCGGAGTCCAGCCAGGCCGCCACCTGCAGCGCCAACCACGTGCCGAACACCAGCTCGCCGACCATCAGCAGGGTCATCAGCAACGCGTACTGTGACACAAACACACTGTTGGAGTACTAGGAGCGGACGACACATTACCGCGTGCTGGAGCGGAGGCTACCGTGTAGAAGAGCAGGCGGCGCGTGGCGGCGCGCGCGGCGTGCTGCGCGGCGGCGGCTGCGTGCGCCAGCAGCAGCAGCAGCGCGCCCGCGCCCGCCAGCGTGACGCCCGCCGCGCGGTACTCCGCCGGGAACAGCTCGCGCACCACCACGTACGTGCTGGGGTCCCACTTGAGCCGCGCCGCCGTCGCCAGCAGCGCGCCGCCGTACAGCTGCACATAACATACGCCGTCACTCCTGCTATACTCGTATGTCTCAGTACGCTTTGAAATGCTCGAAAAACTTACGACACATACAAGAATAGGGTACAGTGGCGTAACTGTAGAGTGGCAAAGCTGATCAAATACTTCACAGGGAAACTGTTTAATGAGCCAACTAAAAACCACAATGCAATTTCATGTTTGTTTCAATATTTCAAGACATTCCAAGCGATGTTCATTATTTGTTTCTTTTATTTTTCGTATTCGATTGAAAGAAAGAAGGTAGGTACTTGGAAAGCAAAATGGATTGTCGAAGTTAGATATATTATTATAATGTCTAATTCCCAAAAATTATACGCAACCAAGTACAATCAGCATATGGTTAGTTAGAGTCGACTAGCTCGACTGATTCCATTTTTTTTTTTTTTATTCAGGTGAAACTCATTTATGAGCCAGCCCTGCACCTCCATGGGGGGTGAAGATGCAAGAGTCCGGGCTTCCAGAGCCTTGAAAAAGGCTCTGACTACTCCGGCAAAACACCTGGTGCCATCTTTCGCCTTAGTGGCGGCGTTACGGGACCGACCGAAGTCTTTGCTACATAACGCCCCCGGTGACTGCCCGCTTAGTGGCGGGCCCGACATGACCCCCCTCCTATGCCGGAGGGAGGACAGCGGGGGCAGTGTATGGCACTACACCACCCCCACCCAGCAGAGAAGGAGACGCCTGCAAAGAAGGCTGAGGGACCCCGTCCCCGCCCTCTGCGTCCCCCCCAGGACAGGTCTGGCTACGGCAGTTCTTGTCCGCGCCCTACCCACCCGCCGTCGGCGGAGCAATGGAGCGGAAGGGTCAGACTCCCGCTCGCGCCCCGAGGTCTCTTTCTGCGAAATGACAGTCTCGCAGAAATGAGACACTGCCCGCCAGACGCAATCGTCCGCGAGCATGGCACTAACCACACCCGCGAGCGAAAGGTCCGGGCCAGCGACTCCACGCAAGACACGGCGCTCAGTATCGAAGCTAGTGCAGACCTCGAGTGTGTGCTGCGCCGTGTCCTCCATTGCGCCACAATGGTGGCACGAAGGGGACTCCTCACGCCCAATCCGGTGCAGGTACGATCCGAAGCACCCGTGCCCGGACAGCACCTGCACCAAACGGAACGTGAGGAAACCGTGTCGTCGCTCCAGCCATTGGTCCAAGAGTGGACCCACAACTTCGGTGACGCGCCGTCCGAAGCGGGCGCTGGCGAGATCCAACCGCCAACGGAGGACCATTTCGCCGTAGGCCTCGCGCCGCACAGCGCTACGTTCCTCTGGGGCAAGGCGCTCCCCGAGCGCTTTCCGGGCCGCCGTCTGGTGGTAAACAGCGACCAGGCGCATGCTGCTGCGTGCCCCACCGTACAGTAGGCCCTCCCAATGCGTTGAGCTATTGCCCGTTGAGGCCTGCGCAGGAGGGCCACGTTTTCCTTTCTATAAAGGGTGTCCGCCCATATTGGCGCTCCATAAAGCGCCATAGAGCGCAGGACTCCGGCGGCAACTAGTCCGTGGCCCCCTCAAGTTAGGAAGGAGCCACGAAAAGGCGTTTGCCGCTTTAAGGAGGCGCGTCGCAAGACCTTGAAAGTGGGGGCCAAACTCCCACTTGGCGTCGAGGATCAAGCCCAGGTATTTCATCCTGGCCTTCACATCGATCCTGACGCCAGCTACCACAACATGCGCATCAGGAGGCTTTCGCTGACGATGCCCCAGAAAATATATGGCCTCCGTCTTTTCCAGGGCTACTTTTAGCCCCAGACAAAGCTCGACTGATTCCTGGGCAAGGCAACTTACTTTGCCCAGGGCAAGTACAAAATAAAGATGCGGACAAAGAAGTGATATTGTGACTTTCTTACCATTTCCTCTAAATAGCCTAAATATTTTTCTCTATTGTTACTAGTTTTATTTTCATTTTACCTGTTCTTCCCGTGTTCTCGAGCAATTAATAATAAACTAAGCACCTGTAATGTAAAATAATTACATCTCCTCATCAAAAGCATTTTCGACGGGAACCATATGGTATATTTAATTTTGTCTAGTCTGTCTCTAACCAATAGACGACTATTGGTTAGAGACCCTGACTGCAATACCGGAGGTCGTGGGTTCGATTGCCACCCTGGACAAATTTGTGTATTGAGCACGATCATTTGCTGGGTGTAGTTTATCTATAATATGTATCCCATGAAAACATAAATGTAAAAGGCTGCCAAGTTCGATACTATGGCAAAGCTTTGCCTATAAAAGAAGTGAGATCTGAATAAGTACCAAGTTGCATAAAAATACGTCGAATCATAAATAGTTATAGGAATGCACACTAGCTCTCAAGGAGTTTTTAAGGTACATTTTGAATAAGTATCACGATACATAGAAATACCTAATATTATAATAGTCAGAGAAACGCTCACCGGTTTTTTTGCGGTTTCCTGGTAACATTTATTATTTTCAGTACTTGTTAATGATGTAACTTGGCAAGTTTTAATAGAAACTGCTAAAAAACCGGTGAGCGTTTCTCTGACTATTATAATATTAGGTATTTCTACAAAGGGCAAAGCTTTGCCATAGTATCGAACTTGGCAGCCTTTTACATTTATGTTTTGATGGGATTTCATTTATTTTTGTTCCGTTTGTAAGTACGCTATCTACATAGATAATTAATAACTTGGTAATACCTACCTACCAGTAGGTATTATAATTGGTGGCCGATTATGTAGCCCTAGAAGTGCACCATCCCATCTCATCCCGTGGCGTATCGGAGGGTGAGACGGGCGGTAGAATTTGTATTAACGGGCAGGTATTCACCCATAAAAAACAAAAATTACACAAATAACACCAAAACTAAAAAGTTTATAGTACAATACAAAACAAAGAAAAAAAAATTATAATGTTAAAGAGCCGCCATTAAGTTTGATTCGAACTATACTTGTTGTCGTGCGTTTGTCCGGTCCGAGCTTACACACCGTCGGATTTGGTACGGAGCGGACCGAATCCGATGCGAAAACCATCGGACCGAGCGGACACGAAATAATAATAATTATGTTCAGCGGACAACTCTCCACACGAACGGATATGGTACGGAGCGTACCAAGTCCGGTGTCCGCTCCGTACCAAATTCAATCGTCTGTTAATAGTATTAGAGTCATATATGATTTCCATGTTCTTGAATCTGCGATTATATTAGTTGTAAAATTAGAAATGATTTAGTCTATGCGAGAAAAAAAATGTCTTTTCATTTTTATTCGACTGATTTAGCGCACCTTGTTTACCTAGTGACATGCTTTGCGCTTCGTAAATCGTGGGTTCGGTTCACACACACATACAGAGTGGAGAACAACTTTATTGTCTATCTAAATTTAAATCAGTCTTATCTCATTTCCACTCCATACCTACTTATAGTAGAACAAAATTACATATTCGTTGTTTTCGAAACTGACTCAAACTTGGCCGTTTTCAGATTTTTCTTTATTTCGACCTATGGCAAACCTTCGAGCCGAATTTTAGGTCGGTACGAGCATTGAAAGAAAGACCCATTTAGTTCATTATGACTTCATACTAGAACAAAATTACACCTTCGCTATTTTTAAAACTGATTCACACTTGGCCGTTTTCAGATTTTTCCCTTTACTTTGACCCTAAGACCTATCTCCATGCCAAATTTCAAGTCAGTACGACCATTGGAAGTGGTTTAGGTTTTTGATGAGTCAGTGAGTGTATAGTAAAAATAGCTATTTTCTGACGTCAATATCTCAAGAACTGCTATAGGTAGAGTAATAAAATTTTGTATTCTAGACAATTAAGGGGATGTCAACAGGCACTCGAAATTTTATATGCGTAGATAAAATATGTTTTGAGTTATAGAGTGGTCAAAATTGGCCCGAAATGGTTCGTGTAATATAACCCACGGCCGATGTGTCGCCTTTTTTGCTCGAACTTGGCGGTCACACTGCCGTGTGTCTAGATATATTTAGAAATATATATAAGTATGAGTGCTTTGTTCAGGGAATATATTTTGATAACTTTCTAGTCGTAGCAAAAAATAAATGCTGAAAGAGTTCTCTCCGGCCAAGGTGAACGGTCAGCGAGTAACTATTTATTTATGCATCTCTTTCATTTACACAGGATCTACATCTTGTTGTACGTTTCTTGAGCGAGAAAAAAGTCGATAGTTACTCGGTCCTCGGCCGTGACTCGGAGCACTGCCTTAGTCCGGTCTCTGTTTAAATGACTAAGTACCTATGTATGATATGATGCAGCGCATGACTCACGGTAAGCAGCAGGTTGACGTGCGCAAGGAGCGCGGGCGCGGCGCGGGAGCACATGGCGGCCGCCAGCACCAGCGCCAGCAGACACAGCAGCGCCACGCTCTCGCACGCTCCGCTGGGTCCGCCCGGTCTCAGTCCCTCACGAGTCACGGCACCAGCGACCAACACACTTTACTATGTCAACTTCACCGTAATGTAGGTTGTTGCAAACGGCATGTTTGTGATAATATGACAGCCGCACGCTGCGTATCTTATCATGCGCTATCGCATATCGTATCAGCACACGGCGGATCGTGTAGTCATTAAGGCGTTAGTCAGCAGTCAGCTGTGACTGCTATCAATGTTATATGCACAATAAAGTCGGGTTGACACACTTACCTGTTTATAAACATAACCACGTACCCATATTTGGCAAATAGCAGGCTGAATAATTCCCACTTTTACATTCATTACTTGGTTTCAAGAGTTTTTTTCCTTATACCATGCTTAATTATTTATCGGTTTTTAAAGTTGTATTAACCAATTTCTGGGAGACTTCAAAATAAGGAATTTCATTATCTGACCAGCCTTTTTGCATCTAACGGTGGGGTTGGCTTCCAGACTTACCAGATTCAGCGGAATACCGTTTTTTTACGTTGAGCGACTGCCTATCTTACCTAGACGTCCATTTTACTGGGTAATACAGTATCCCATGGCAAGACTGGCTGTCAGAATTGAAAGATCGACGTATGCTAGGCTTAACATGCTTTCCGAGCCAGGGAGGGGTCTCGGTATTTTTACAAATGGTCAACCGCGGCTTTCCAAATCGTACGGCTTACACTTCTTTACGAGCCCCTGTAATTTTTCAAATTCTATTATTATTAATATACTGTTAGCATTTATTGTATAATTAAATAGGGACACATATACATTATTTTATATTAGCTATAATAGCCTTCATTGTAATTAAATGTGTGTGTTCGCGTTTACTAGTTGGTGTATTGACTCACCCGTCATGAACTCAGGGATGACAACTCTGACGTTTGCTGGTTCGGGCACTTGTGATGGTACACGCGAACACAGACATTCTGGTTTTGGCTCTCGTCAAGTAAATACCTTTGTAGTGCACAAGTAACGACAAATAAAAGTGATTATCTTCAAGTACAACTGTATTCTCATTTCTTGACCTTTTAAAGGTCAGAAGTGGGATCACACCAGAACGTTATCAGTTTTGGTGATTAACTCAACGCCCATTTAAGAAGGTAAGTGATACTTGTATACATTCTCTCTTATTCGATAGAACAGTACTAAATCTAATAATTATGAAATACCTACGTAATTTTATATTATTTTATTTAATTATGCCATGTAATATTTATTAACTACTTACACAAAGTACACGGTTGTAATAATTATTCGAATATAATTACATAATTAAGTTTTATTTTTTTATAACTGATACATATTTTAGTAATGAACTATGAAATTGCAAAACGTTTTATATTTTCTTATGCATATATACTAAAGTATATCTACCCTTTTATTTAATCAGTCATTCGTTTTTCTTTTTGTTTAAACGCTTTACTGGCTTTGCTTTACCTATATGTTAGGAACTTTGCTTTCGTATTACCTCCAAACATACTGGTTTCGTGTTTCATTTTTCTTTACGAATGTTCATTTATATAAATGCTCATTATTGTATTGGTAATCATCATATTGCCATCTTTACGTTAGAAATAACGAGAGTGGGTTAAAATGAAAATAAAGTTAAAATTTGGCTTAATAAATACCTGTCTACCTCCTTTTAATCGCTATTATTAAATCATAAGCAACGTATACTTGTTTCGTATAATTCATTTTCAGCTATTGAACAAATATGCCTAATCGCCGATCACGTAAACGTGGTAGAAACTCTGAAGACTCGAGCAGTGATTCAGAGTCATCTATAGGGAGCCGGCGCAGTCACAGACCACTGCCCAAACATTCGAGGCATAAGCGTTCGCGGCGTGAAGCGAAGAAAAACCGGCGTCGTTCTCGGGCTCCTGAGAAACCCGAAGAGCGGGCGGTGCGGTTGAACACCGAGACCAGTGATCAACAACGGCTGGAGGAACCTCGTGCACCCGCTGCCCCCGAGTTCGTCGCGTCACCATTAGCAAGTAACCAATCCACTATTTTAGACACTAATAGTTTACTGAATGTTTTTCAAGAGCTTGCTAAATCTATTCGTTCGGAGGGCAATTCCGAACGTTATCCAAATTTGAATGTTATTCCTGAATTCGACCCAACGAAGCGAAACCAAAGTATTGACGTTTGGATTACTAAAGTAAACGAATGTGCGAAGATTTATAATTGGACGGAACGACAAATAGTTCACTATGCGTTGCCCAAATTAGTAGGTCTAGCCCAGAAATGGTATCAGGGTCTTCCGAGTCTACTATTTACATGGGTTGAGTGGCAACAGAAATTGCGTTTGGCATTCCCCAGTGACGATAACTATGGTCGATTGCTGACGGAGATGCTTGCCTGTAGAGCACGTTTTGGGGATAGTTTAGAAGAATACTATTATGAAAAAATGGTACTATTAAATAGATGTAACATTGTGGGTAAGAATGCCATTGATTGCATATTGTTCGGTGTTGAAGATAGATCAATTAGAACAAGCGCAGAAGCTGTTCAGTTTAATGAGCCTGATAAATTATTAGTTTTTCTTCGTAATGTTAGAATAACAAAAAGAAATGAAAAACCGAACGTGACTTCGCAACCAGGCATCTCCGAAAACAGACGACCAAAAACATTTAAAGACAATACGGATACCAAAGTGGCAAGATGTTATAACTGTGGGGGAGAAGGACATCCTTACTTTAAATGTAAACACCCAATTAAAAGATGCGATCACTGTCATAGAGTAGGTCACTTAGTTACAGATTGTCCCAATAAACGTGATTCTGAGAATAATAAGACTGTTTTGAACATTTCAAAAGAGCAGGATAATGATTTAAAATATTTCAAAATTGCGCTAGTTAACGGACAAAAGATGAATTGTTTCGTAGACTTTGGTAGCCAAATTACGATGCTACGAGAATCTGATGCAAAACTGTTAAATGAAACTTGGTCTTGTAGTGATTTACCAATTTTGAGAGGATTCGGTAATTCCGTAGTTCATTGTATAGGCAAATGTTATGTAGAAGTTGAGATAGACTCGGTGAAAGCACACGTAGAAGCATTAATAGTTCCTGACCACTTTTTAAAAGTATCATTACTTGTAGGCCAAACATTTACAGAGCAGAATCATGTAGTAGTTTACAAAACAAACGATAAATTAATAATTAATCGTAAAATAGCAGACCCGCCTAAATGCGTTGAACTGTGTCTTAGCGAGACGGTCACTATAGCAGGTCGCACTAAAGTGGTTGTAGAGTCTAACCCGCCATACGACGGCGAAATATTTGTGGAACCTAGCCTATGCTCCCAACCCCAAAAGATGTACGATATAATGCCTTGTTTGATAGAGCTAGTTGGTGGTAAAGCAACACTTCAGTTAGAAGGTCTGTCAGAAACTGAGTTTCAATTAAAAAAAGGTACCCTCCTGTCACGTGCTCTCCCTTTGAATCGAGTAAGCTGTCATAGCATAAATAAAATAGAACAATGTGGTAGTCACCCTTCTGATACCTTTAATATTACTACTGAAATGTTATCAGTAAACGATCAAATAAATAAAGACGATATTCTTCATTTGACCCGTTTGTTAAACGAATACAGGGATTGCTTTGCTTTTTCCACGAACGAATTAGGTCGCATTACTGACACTGAAATGGAAATAAAGTTGCACGATACTACACCAGTGGTTTATCGGCCTTACCGCATGCCGTTCACGGAGCGGGAAAAAGTTCGTGATATGGTACAGGAGCTAGAGGACTCTGGTATAGTTAGATCGTCAACTTCAAGTTATGCATCTCCTGTTCTACTAGTCAAAAAGAAATCCGGAGATTACAGGTTATGCATTGACTATAGGGCACTCAATAAGAAAACCGTTAAGGAGCATTATCCCCTGCCTAGAATTGATGACCAATTAGATAATTTGTCCGGTTATAAGTATTACACGTCTTTGGACCTTATGTCAGGTTACTACCAATTATGTATGTCTGAAGCCTCAAAACATTTGACAGCCTTTATAACACCCGATGGGCATTATGAGTTCAATAGGATGCCTTTTGGGCTCGTTAATGCACCATCTAATTTTCAACGAGCAATTAACAACATATTAGGTAATTCGCGTTTCAAGGAGGCGTTTGCTTACATGGATGACGTCATTATACCATCTAAAACTATAGAGGAAGGGCTCCTTAAACTAAAGTCAACTTTGGAATTATTTCGTACCGCTGGCGTAACCCTTAAATTATCTAAATGTAACTTCTTAATGGAATCAATTGACTATTTGGGATTTGAGGTGTGCGCTGAGGGGATAAGACCGGGTAAAAACAAAATAAATGCAGTAGATACATTTCCTCGTCCTACTGACCAACACAGAGTTAGGCAGTTTCTGGGACTTTCCAGCTTCTTTCGCAGGTTTATAAGAGGATTCTCGTCAATAGCTCGGCCACTTACTAAGCTTTTAAAGAAAGATGCTAAATGGCAGTGGTCCGACAGTGAGGAGAATGCTTTTATAACCTTAAAAGGAGAGTTAATAAAACGCCCCATTCTAGCATTTTACAATCCTGAATACGAAACTCAGCTTCACACAGACGCTTCAAAAATAGGCATTGCTGGTATTTTGTTGCAGAGAGCTAATAAAGACGCGCCTTTTAATGCCGTAGCGTATTATAGCAGACAAACTGCGCCAGAAGAGTCTCGCTTTACTTCATACGATCTAGAGACGTTGGCAGTCGCAAGTTCGTTACAACGGTTTAGGACTTATCTATTAGGCATCCCATTTACTATAGTAACGGACTGTAACTCATTGAGAGCCACATTTGCGAAACGAGACGTTCTACCTAGAGTGGCTAGATGGTGGAACATTATGCAAGAATACGATTTTCAAATAATTTATAAGTCCGGCTCCACTATGACTCATGTAGATGCGCTTAGTCGAAATCCAGTAGAATCCCCGTCCGTCGAAGTAAGATGTATCGAAACTAATTGGATAGCAACGGTACAACAGAGTGACCCCGAACTTCAACGCATCATTTCTATATTAAAAGATCAGGATAATAACAGCATTTTAGAAATTAAAAATAATTTCACAGTCAAAAGAGGATTATTGTATAGAAAGACTGAAGCAGGAGATCGCTGGGTTGTGCCAAAAGGAGTTAGATGGCAGGTTTTGAAAACTCATCACGACGATATGGGTCATTATAGTTTTGACAAAACATATGATAAAATTAAGAGTAATTTTTGGTTCGCTAAAATGAGGAGGTTCATAAAAAAGTATGTCGATTCGTGCTTAGAATGTGCTTATACAAAAATCCCAGCTGGTAAAAAGGCGGGTGAACTTCATCCGATACCTAAAGTTAATCGCCCGTTCCATACTGTGCATATCGATCACTTGGGTCCTTTTGTACGAAGCAAAAAGAAGAACGCATATTTGCTTTTAATTATAGATTCATTTACGAAATACATCATATTGGCGCCTGTCAAAACTACAAAATCGTCGAATTCTATATCAGCGTTAAAAAACTATTTTCACACCTTCGGTGTTCCCACACGGATCATTTCCGATCGAGGTACGTCTTTTACGTCTAAGCGATTTCAAGAGTACTTAAGTAATTTAGGTATTAAACACATTTTAAACGCAGTAGCAACACCCCGTGCCAATGGGCAAGTGGAACGCTACAATCGCACTGTCCTAGCGGCCTTAACTGCAACTAATCATAATAAACCCGAACGTTTATGGGATGAATGTGTGTCCGAAATACAGTGGGGCCTGAATAATACTCTTAATAAAGGGATCGGAAAAACACCTGCACAAGCATTATTTGGCATCGATTTAGTTGGCACACCTAATTCCTTGTTAAATTTAAGTATAATTAACAATTCTGAGGAAGTCGAAGACAGCGTAGAAAGTATTAGGGAAGAGATATCGCAGCATATAGATAAGAATCAAGCAGAACAGAAAAAACGATTTGATAAAGGTAGAAAGCAAGTTACTTTTAAAATCGGGGATTTAGTTAGAGTAGAGCGGGAAATTCCTTCCACTGGTAAAAGTAGAAAATTAGTACCAAAACTTCGCGGCCCTTATCGTATCGTAGAAGTCTTCGACAATGATAGATATAAAATAGAGGATACACCGCTGTCTCGTAAGGGTGGAAGAAGCTTCACTGGAGTTTTCTCCGTAGATAAAATTTACCCATGGCTAGTTTATAATAGAAACATTGATAGTGATTCGCAATCTGAAAATGATAAAGATGAGTGATTCCTGCTTTTAATTGGGTGGTGATAGGATATATGCCATAAATAACATTATATTATATTATAAGTATAATCAATGTTCACAAATAATTACATTAGAAAATTATATTGTGTTGTTCGTGTTTGTTATAAATTACCTATGAGTGTTGTGTCCTTAAAAGTGAATTAGATTAAATATTGAGCTTTAAGTATTTTTATAGTAGTTTAGGAGAAACCGTAGACGTAGGGGCTACAGTTTGTCAGTTGGGCGTTATTATGGATATGGAGAGGCCATAATAACTCGTCTATGATAAATATTTAATTAACAACTGGTGTATTTTGGACATAAAGGTGCCACACATGACAGAATTATTGTAGATATGTAGAGGCTACAGTAATTCCTTTATTAGTATGGTTATGCTTGCAGTCATGGTATTGTTGTTGGTGTGCTGTGGACATGAAGGGGCCACAGCATGCTTGAGTTATTGTGGATATGTAGAGGCCACCGTAGCTCCTTCAATGCTGTGGTGCGGGTATAATTGTATCAGAATTATTATAGATATTTAGAAGTTACAGTTAAGTAATGTCCATAATGTTGTGAGTATGCTTGTGGTCACGGTATTGTTGTTGGTGTGCTGTGGACATGAAGGGGCCACAGCATGCTTGAGTTATTGTGGATATGTAGAGGCCACCGTAACTCCTTCAATGCTGTGGTGCAGTGATATTATATTCACTCTGATAAAGTCTAGTAGATGCTTAAGTATTCTAATAATCTTTTCACGAGACGTGAAAGTGTCAGGAAAGGCCGACTGTTAGCATTTATTGTATAATTAAATAGGGACACATATACATTATTTTATATTAGCTATAATAGCCTTCATTGTAATTAAATGTGTGTGTTCGCGTTTACTAGTTGGTGTATTGACTCACCCGTCATGAACTCAGGGATGACAACTCTGACGTTTGCTGGTTCGGGCACTTGTGATGGTACACGCGAACACAGACATTCTGGTTTTGGCTCTCGTCAAGTAAATACCTTTGTAGTGCACAAGTAACGACAAATAAAAGTGATTATCTTCAAGTACAACTGTATTCTCATTTCTTGACCTTTTAAAATACATATTTTGTATATATATATTTGTTACGCGGCATATTCGGCAATGAAAATAGATTATACATTGTGCACAAAACTATGTGCTACTATGTTTATATAATTAGAAATAAGAAAATTCACAATTAAATGGTTATAAAAAGCCTTGCCTACTATCTTATTACTAATAATTATCTTAATGCTTTTTAGTAGGACAGTCGGGTTTTTGTTTTTACATATTGTTATGACTAAGCCTTGAACATATTGTATGGAATTATTACTAATAACTAACACTTTTACATCAATCTACCTCAGAAGCTTTCTGTGTAGGTGATAATGTTAGGGTGGTAGGGTGATGCGAGGTAAGAAGTGAGCTACATCGCGGTGACACGTGGAAGCAGCGATCATCTGAGGAGGTCAGAACAACATGACTTACATGTATGTGCGCTCTGCACAGGGCTGCCCCTCGCTATGGCCATCACAGACCACTCCTGGATCCTGGGATGACGAGCCTTCATCTTGTCAAGTACCTCATTGTAGTGAAAACACCTATTTCAATTTTTTTACCTACATTTATAGTATTTATTTATTTGTGTCCAACTTATACTAACAGTTTACAAAATAAAATTGTAACACACAACCATTAGTAAAAATAACAAGTAACATTTTTAATTTATATCAAATAACAACTTCCATATCTATATAAAATATGTTTCCATTTACTGGGGCAACCGTTGAGCAGCTGTTAACCTCCGTTAACACTATTCTAGCATACCGAGCATAATTGTTGCCAGTGCGGTATTTAGTCTCAAGCATCTAGCATCAAGTTACGGTTCTAGCCTGCCCCATAAGGTATGATGGTCAACGCCGTTCCTTGTATTTTTTTTGTTTTGTATCTAAACAGTAAGACAAGGAAACTATGATTATTTACCCTAAAAAACATGAATATTAGGTACAGATACCGGCACGGATCTTGAGCGCGCGGCGGAAGAGTGGGGATCGCTTTGCGCATCGTGCACTTATGACAAAAAGAAACGCACACCCGTTTGTTATTTATTTCTTCCTTAGTTACCTACGTAATTTCTAATGGCTCTGTGGTTAAAATAAAGATTTTATAAACATTTATTAAATTGATTAATGGAAATTGGGATGGAAGTAGGTAAGTACTCAAAAATGTTTCTGATTGTTTCTTCTAATTTAAAATATAAGTTAAATCTAGTAGTTTGTCAAAAATTACGTAAATAAACCTAATACGTACCAACTGTACCTAGCTATGTACTTTTTTGTTAACATTTTTGACTTCGAATTTAATTTATTCATTAATGAAATGAAAATAGTGACTAAGCGTTACGGTAATATGGGTGTGACACCTACCATTAAATCGCTTTCCACAATTAAACTAATATTTGTTATAATTATATTGGCCGGAAATGTACTCGTCGTCGTGAGGTAGGTGCAAGCGCAGCAAAGAACGAATCCCGAGTGACAGCTATGACGCGATGCGCTGCGGGCCAATCACCGCCCTTTAGCCCACCGCAAAAATCACTTCCGCGCAGGTGAAGGTCAGCGCTCAAGATTCGTGCCGATGATTTTAAGTATCAGAATATTACATTGACCAGGTGAAGTGCGGCCGTGGCCGAATGTCGTGGTGGACTAGCAGTTCTATGAACGGATTTGTATGCACAAGGTTGCAAGTTCGAACCCGGGCAAGTACCAATGTAACTTTCAAAGTTATAGGTATGTACTTTCTTAATGATTGTAAGACACTTCTGACAAATGGTGAACGAAACACTAGTGAGGAAAACTGGATTTCGAAATTTGGGATCTGAAATCGCCAACTCGCAAAGAGCAAACGTGGTGATCACTGCTCGTGCCTTCTCTATATGGGAAGAGGACTGTGCCCAGCAGTGGGACGTTTATAGGCTGGATTATTAATGCAGGGAAGCTCTAAGTAATCGCAGAATGAAACAACGTGTAATATAAAAATATCACTTTATTGCTTTAATTGTAACGAGTTACATGGGAGGATCAACAACGTGGCGACGTGTGCGTATCGCTGGCTTATTGTCTAATTACCGAGGGAACTCCGAACTTAGGTATAAGATCGATATTGTCTAAAACAGTGAACGAGTCATAGGTACTATCTAACTTAGTCTATTTGGCACCAGGTTACCGACAACCGAACACCCTTCACCGCGCCCGCGCGTGCTGCACAGGCGCCCGACACCTAGGTAAAATACAACACATTCGTATCGCTCTTGTAGTTTTATCTAACTCAAATCACAGTAGAAATGTTATCACATTAGTGCAACACTAAACAGACACGCGAGCCTCCAACTGAGCGGAGTCGAGGCTGGCGTCTGGCGGTGTCAGTGGCAGTGCGCAGGCGCGAGCTCCGCGTGTCTGACAACGTGACGGAATAACTTCAATTTAACGTATTACATGTTATTGTTGGATAAGTATTTGTAAGTTCGCTTGTATAGCACCGCATCTCTCGATAAGTTTACTACAAGGCAAGAAGTCACTATTCGATTTAGTAAAAACCATACATACCTACCTACGTTTACATAGTTTTGTATTCGGTACAGACACACGCCCCCAATCAAGCCAGTACCGCCAGTACTTCACGTGTTACACAGCTGAGGCTCGAGCGAGGGCGGGGTTATACACAGTGTTTCATCAACTAGTTCCTATGCCGTTATGTTGGCTGCATGCGGGCTGGCTCCTGTCTGTCACAATCGCAGACGAGTGAGAACACTCTGCAGATATGTTTTACGATTCCTGTCAGAGCTTTTGTTGGGTGTGAATGAAGTAGAGAAGCTAATGGCTCCTTTTATATCAATAAAATGTGATCAGTCGGGTTAGCTTGTGGTACCTCCGATAAGAATTACCAGAAGTAGTCTCATCTCTCACCATGTCCCTCATACCTCTACAATTACAATATAAGACTGGTATCGGGAATATTTCGTCCTATAGATACTATATACAAATGCGACCATGCGACCACCGCGGCACCGGCGCGGGCGTGGCGTACCATGGAACTCACATAATAATCACATTAAAAATCATCCCATAAAAGTTTTATGAAAACGACATCACGTTCTAACATAACTTTGTAAATATATAATTTTACAGTCTCACTATATTAACGTGACATTATACATATATATCTCAAGAAATTACCGTATTTTTAAAATACGGTAATAAGCACAGCTGCGCCCCAACCCCACGACGGTAGTCTTTCCACACAGAATCTAGTATAAAAACTAATCAAATTTTAATTAAGTTTTAAATATCTAATTATTTTTTTACTAACCTTACACAAAATGAGGACTTTCAAGATTAACTTAATAAATGTGTGTTTTATAACAATTTTCTACACCCATATAATAACTTTCCTACTTCAGGGAAACTCACATTCAGGGTTACTGCCAACATAAAGGCATAGGAATAATATGATGAGAGGCACTCGACTGTACACACACTACAACACATCCGTCATATCTCTCAGACGACTTATCCTATCGTTACTGTATTACTTAGGATTAGGGTTACTGTTAACTACTAGATAATATGGCAGTCTGTGTTCGTTAACTAGTTTACATAGAGAACAATATAGAAACTTACGAGGCAGGAGCAGACCACCACCGCGTGCCGGTCTCGCTCTCCTCTCTACTGATATCATCACAAACAAGTATCCTAATGATAACCGCCGACACACTGCCACTTGCAGTTACACGGCAGTAACCGTGGGAGTGGGCGGGCTGCTGCGGCGGCTACAGGCCCTCGCGCAGGATGAGCAGCGCGGCGGCGGGCGCGGACGGCGGGGGGCGCGGGGGGCGCGCGCCGCGCTCCGCCGCGAACTGCGCCTGCACCGCGCCCCACGCCGCGTCGCGCCTCGCCGTCACCGCCGCGCCCGCCGCCGTCACCGCCCCCGCGGGAGGCGCGCCCCCGCCTACCTCGTCCTGGGAACATAAACACGCACTATGTAATACCATGGAGTTGGACTCACTTTAGGCTGCAAGTCACAACATTTCATACATCATGTGGAATATCCAAGCACGATTAATATGCTAAGGCCGGGCCGGGCCGGTGCCTCACCTGCTAGAAAATCTTGTCGAGGATTGTGTACATGCGCAGGTTAGCCTTCTTGCGCCAGCCGGGCGGCGCGCGCTCTGGGTCATTGGTGTCGCTGTCGTCATCGTGCGCGGGCACGGCGCGCACCGCGTGCTTGTCCGAGATCGGCGAGCCCGCGCGCGCGCCCTCGCCCCTCGCCAGCCGACGCGCCATTATGAACGCTGCTACCTGAAGATATCAAACAATACGAGTCATGAAACCTCTCTCGTCTAACAACCTTTGAGCTAAACATGAGTCTCTGCCTATAAGTGACACTTGCCTGAAGCACCATGCCGAGTACGCCGAACACGATTATGACGAAAGCGTTGTTTGGAGCCTCACGTTCCACCTCCTGCAACACACAACAAGAGCCCGGGTCAGTGAGCAACAACGCTGTGGGCGTAAGTAGGCAGCAGCTGGAGGCGCGCTCACCTCGATCATGTCGTAGAGAGGGCGCGCCACGTCGCGGTAGCGCTCGACGGCCAGCAGCGCGGGCTTGAGGTCGTGCAGCAGGTCCATGCCGCGCCGCGCCAGCTCCGCCTGCGGCGCGTCGCGCCACCACGCCGCTAGCGATGCGCCCATCCACGCGCCGTAGCCCACTTCGCTCAGGGCTAGGCACGCCACGCCAGCTGCGTACTGAAATACACAATGCATAAACAGTTATTACATGAAATTGTATTGTCTATTAAATGTAAATTGTCATGAAATTGCTACATTTTTATATTTTTGCTTATATTTTTATAAATGCTAGCATTCAAGTTTCTATTTGCGTCGGTCTCGGTACAGGCGCAGGCCATGAGTAGGAGGAGTAGGTGGCATACTGACCAGATGCAGGCAGAGCGGCGCGCGGCGCTGCGCAGCGGCGGCGGCCAGGTAGACGAGCGCGGCCAGCCACACGCCGGCCACGAACACGTAGGCCGCCGACACGCGGTACTGCGCGGCGCACAGGAAGCGGAACCACGTGTACGTGCTGGGGTCCCACGCCAGCCGCGCCGCCGTCGCCAGCAGCGCGCCGCTGTACATCTGACACAAACAACGCCGTGCATTACATACCTACCAAATAGGTAATTAATCTAAACTTAAACCAAAGTAGGTACCAACTCGCGGCATTGTGCCGCAGAAGGACTCAATGAATTACAATTTATAATTATTATCTAAAGGATCGTGTTCAAAACCTCAAAGGTATTTGCAAAACCTATCATGGGTTTTAAAGATTATTATGTTATCAAGAAAGTAAACAAAAACAGCGACGATGTTAAAGATACAGAGTAGTAAGTAGCCTATTTAAACATCGAGATGACCCGCGCGGGTCGCGACCTCGCGCATACCGTCTTATCACACGCCGCGGATAACAGGGAACTCTTCAGAGCCTTATCAGCACGCGATTTGCTAAACAAGGATTCTTTATACAAATCAGTAATAAGATAAATACATTGGAATGTGCGCAGACAGTGCAGGTACTGTGCGAGATCAGCAGGCCGACCTTCCCGAGCCGCGGCATGCACGGCACTTTATCAGCGCCAGCGCGCGACCACAGCGCCCCCTTGTGCGGCGCTGAAAACCCGCTCTGTGTGCGCTGCCAGCTGCGCCGCCGCGCCGCCCGACTTATCAGCTGACTAGCTTCTACTGCTACATTGTTATTAATGCTATTCCATTCCATTGATATGACAACATAGCAAAAAACTTACGACTGGCACAACAATGACCTCCGTACTTTGTAGGAAGGAGGACAGCGGGACCTCGTCACTCCTGGCCTAAACGTATCGACCGCCGAGGATCATCAATGTCCTGCCTAGCCTTTTCCAACTGAGTTGGGGTCGACGTATTGTTAAAACATAATTAGGTACTTTAAGATTGAGTTTTTTTAGTAAGTATCTTTTACTTTTTAAAGGGAACTTAGATTTTGTCGCGAGGGTATTTAAAATTTAGTTTTTTTATTTACCAGGCATGTGTCTGACGCGTACTGCTGACGTGCGGACTGCCGCGGCCGGGGTGCAAGGGTGCCGGCAGGTGAGCGACGCCGCGGCCCGGGCTAGTGCGTGAGAGCTGCTCGTTACCTCACATATAGCGATAGAGCGGAGCGTTTGAAGTCAATCTATACATATTGTAGACGGTTATAATAATTTGCATGGTCCAATGAATTAGGGCAAGTGACCTAGTTAAGAGCTGTGTGATAGTGGTTCGGGTTATGTACTCGAGGTTCATTACACTGTAGTCACGTGTAGCAGGAGCAGCTCGGGTGCTCTCGTGCCACAGTCGAGGTCTAGAGCGCGGGGTCGATGACCTCGCGCGCCGCTTAAGGAGCGGTAGGACTGCAATGAGACGCTGAGATATTACTGCCCACGTCCCGTCCCCCCCGCTCCCCGGCCCCTCACGGCGCGCGGCGTGTCGCCGCCGGACAACAATTGGTATCGATGAACAGAAGCTCCGTTTGTAAAGTTTTATGTAATTCAAAAATTTATTTTATCGCGGATCAATTTTCATTAGGTACAGTCGTTTTTTTTAACGGTCATGATATACCTACCTCATTAATCTATGTGTATCAAAATGAATTGCTGTTTGTTAATCTCGGTAAAACACGAGAACGGCTGGACCGATTTGGCTAATTTTGGTATTCAATTAATTGTGGAAGCCCAGAGAAGGTTTAAAAGGTGAATAAATATGAAAATGTTTAAAATGATATAAAAAAAAATACCAATGTTTAGGCTTTTATTTATCGATTGAGGCAGTAAGAAGTCTGCCGGATCAGCTAGGGTCTCTACTTATAAGTCACTACTCACTGACACCTGGTATTATTAGTTGCAGGTATAAGCAGCACGTTGTCGTACATGACACAGGTAGGTAGTCGGTAAGAGTTGCGTGGAGTGGGTCTTCTGGGCGGCGCTTGCGCAAGCACCAGCCCCAGCCGCCGCCGCCGGTGACCCTGACCCAGTCCGCTCGGGGTGCTCCAGCACAAACTTAGGAAGTTCCTAAGTTTTTTGTATTATTTAGTTCCTAATAGGAACTAAATAATACACTCAGAAGCACAATTAACCGGTCAGATAAATAACTATAGTAATATCCTAGTTAAATCATTGTGGAATGATTATAGTTCTTAGCAACATCTAGCTTACTTCATAAAAAACAATGAAAAATAAGTTTGCCATTGACTTATTTTATTAACAAATATCAAGTGTTGGTCTGAAAATTCTTATTTACATTAAAACAATCGAGACGTTTTGCGACCGAGCCTTTTAAATTACATCCCATGCTTTATTTCGTGAAGTTACATCGGAAAGTTAATTGTGCCCCTGAGTTTACCCTATTAGATTTTTTTTGTTTTAAAAATCCAAATTTTATTCTAGTGGCGCGACATTATCCAAAGAGACATTTTACGAAAGAGACATTTTACGAAAGAGACATTTTGCGAAAGAGACATTTTGCGAAAGAGACATTTTGCGAAAGGGACATTTTACGAAAGAGACATTTTACGAAAGAGACATTTTGCGAAAGAGACATTTTGCGAAAGGGACATTTTGCGAGAGAGACATTTTGCGAGAGAGACATTTTGCGAAAGAGACATTTTGCGAAAGAGACATTTTACGAAAGAGACATTTTGCGAAAGAGACATTTTACGAAAGAGACATTTTTCGAAAGAGACATTTTACGAAAGAGACATTTTGCGAAAGAGACATTTTACGAAAGAGACATTTTGCGAAAGGGACATTTTGCGAGAGAGACATTTTGCGAAAGAGACATTTTGCGAAAGAGACATTTTGCGAAAGAGACATTCTGCGAAAGAGACGTTTTACGACCAGGGGACATTTTTCGAAAGAGACGTTTTGTGCCTGAGCCTTCGGGAAGACAGGCTACTCTATAGCAGTCTTTAAAATATACCCCTATACCTACTGCTATAAGCTAAGGTTTACGCAGGTGATGTTTTGGGATTAGGTATGTAGTTTTCATGTAGCTAGGTATGTAATTGTTATTTTATTTTCGATATAGGTACTTAAATTAGAACACATCCTCCTATCAAAATAATACCTAGCTACTTAATAAAGAGTAACATTACCGAGTTATCTGGTGATTGGAATGTGGCCATAATTTAATACCTTGTGTCTATATTTTTTTATACGCATAATTAGAATACGACCCGCGTCATTGTGCTGACGCGCGCGCTCACACACACACTCACACGGCTCGAGCGGTACAAGCAGGCGCTACAACAAAGCATCGTGCGGCGGAACCCTCCACTGTAGTACTCTCGTCTCTTCACTCTGATGGTTAAGTCTTTACGTTGTTATGGCCGGCCACACGGCATACCCGTTTCTATTATTTATATTCATACGATAGGTACGAATAACAGGAATAGCTCGGTGGGAACAGTATTGCCCCCGCCACTGCAAGAGAGGCTCGCCTGGTGACGGTTCTGGTCAGTCCTGAGAAACCAATCGTCGACCTCAATTCGTATTCAATTGCCCACTGAATAGGTTTCAATAGCCATTGAGTCAATTCCCTTTCAAGTGGGCAAGCGGCCGCCTGTCGATGAGGTTGACCTGGTAACATGTTGTGACGTCGTTGCATGTCTAGCCTTCATAGAAACGACGGAAAAAATTTAGAGCTGTTAGTACCTAATTCAGGGTCCGTGACCCGAGCAATGTACGTGGATACTCTACGTAGGACGTTCTGTGGGCGCAACTGCTTCACATGTGCATTCAACCGGGTGCAAGGTGTTACCACGACATGGGTGTATCACACGGATACGATAGTACGACACATGACACGTGCACTATGTCGCGGCGTGCAGTGAGTGCCGGCGCGTGCTGCGAGCGCGCGGTGACGGTGACACGCCGTGACACGCGCCCATAGCGGCCATCGCTGGAGATATTGATCATGTCGCAGTATTCACAATTGTCGAAATAGCCCACAAACATGAAGATGTCAATTTGTGACAAGTTGCCAAACTTTTCTTGCTAAATTGTACTCACGATAGTTGACACCACGCGAAGCCACCAAGGCTGACGAAATGATGTTACCGCTAATTTCTTAGAAATACATCGGACGATAGCCGAGATGAATGCTGAGTGCTGACCAATACAACAACTTATTATTTTTTAGTACCCAGGCATTGTATCATAAGGTAATTTTGACTATAATAATTGTAAATATTAAAATATTAACGATGATTATAACTATAATTTAAGGTTCTATCTAATATGAAATTGTAACATTATCAAGACACACGGATAAATCATCATCAGCAACAGTGTGTGTATGTGTGTAACAAACACTTCAGGAACCATTTCGAGCTTCTCTAATCCCTTAAGGGTATTACCTTGCCCAATGACCTTGAAGATTTGAGCTTTGTACTAGTATTTTTTATTCTAGCGCCACCTACCGACCAACGATCATACTACAATAAAATAAAGTGCAGATTAAGCAGTGTCGCAGATGTGTCGCAAAGTTTTCATCATTTTTGCCTATTTTATTCGCTCTCTGAGAGATCTAATGTTATTCCTCTAGTTTTTGTTGTCTTGTAAGAGGACCTGCCTACATCAAAATCAAAATGTTTATATAATAAGAACTACACGATGCACTTTGCTTGCTGACTTAGTTTTCATTCTAACAAATTATACAAGCTGAAGGTCTGATGATGACCAGGTAAGTGCTACATGAATTTTAGGCTCCGTCATAGTTGCGAAACGAACAAAGGTACGGGGCGCGGCGCGGCTCGTCGGCGCACAAAACATCGAGTCGCGCGAGCCTCCGTTGCCAATGCAAGCGAAGCGCGCGCGCCTCCTTTGCGCGCGTTGAAGCCCTGCCGCGCCGTTTTGGCGCGCGATAGCTAGTGTAGCTAGGGTCACTACTGGTCTTACAAATATTTATATGTATATGGTACTTTACCATGTTATATTATTATATTATATTATACTTCAGGTAAATAATCATTGATGTTTATTTTTGTACATATTTGTATATCGAAAGTTAAAATACTTACGTATAAAATGTCAATTTTCAAAACATTGAAAACATAAATATCGAATGACCATAATAACCGATTACAAAAAAGAACCGAATATAAATCTTAAATATGGTTTTCTTATGGGCAGGTAGCACCAGCAAATTCAAATAACAAAGGAATCATTAAAATCGGTTGACCCAGTCGAAGGTTCTGTGATAACGACCTTTAAAAAAAACAATCGCATTGAGTACATACCTAGTTTTTTGAAGTCGGTTAAAAATTAAAATTGTTTAGATTTGACTTGGAATACTGTTGAATATAATTATCGTTATATGTACAAAATAAATATAAAAATATAAATTTTGTAACATTTATAAGTTTATATTTTATTTTAGCAAGCTTGCTAACCCTGCCTGTAGTTACGCACACAAGTGCGCGTGTCCATCGCATTACAAATTACAACTAGGAACAACTTTCGTCTGGCTGAACCGATTTTGATAATTGTTTTTTTATTCGAAAGCTGGTGCTTCCCACACCACTTGAAATAATAAGAAATAAATATAAGACTTATTACGAAGCGGTTTTTAATGTAAGAATTATAATTTTCGTTGAAATAAAACTACTTTTACGGATTTTATCGCGGTTTGTACCTATTTAGATTTTGGGTCCGGGCGTTTTGACACCTTTGCAAGTAGGTATCATGGTCACAGGCATACTGAGGTGGAGTTCGTCTTGAGGGTTGATGTTGCTCGTTTACTTTCGTAAGTAAACAAAAGAAATCAATATTATAACTTACATTGGCGGTCATACCTATATTCATTTATGTTCCTTCGATATTTAATTTTTCGATCTTTTGAACATTGAATTTTTACCCGTAGGTATTTTAATTTTCGATATTAAAATATGTACCAGGTACCCTTATTTTTATTTTGCTAGGGTTTTGTTTGTAAACACACTTTTCGGTTCAGAATCGTTTATAGTTTCGAAATATAAAGAAGATCATATTTTTACATATTTTTTTTTCTATCCACCACGAAAGAAGTTTAGAAACCTAGATAGGTAGGTAACAATATAGAAACACATAAATGGGGCGGTGCGCGCACGCACACAACTAGGTACAAAATAAGTACCTACCAGCCGACAGCTTCAGCGAGGTCGTTGAACTTATCGAGTATAACGACTTATATTATATATTTTTTATGACAATTTTAAAATAACTCCAGAATAAAATAATCATCAACTATCACGTAAAATCGGTGCTGTTATTGAGAATTTAGAGGTGAAATGCTCCATTGACTCAAAAACAATAAAAAATAAAATCACTAGAAAATAATGTAGGTACTATTTATGGTAGGTACTAGAGCTCGGCCACGCTTCACCTTACATTTATTCTTATATTTAGGCATAGTTAGGCTTACTCTATGATAGGTTCAAAAAACTAAACGGAATTACAAACTACTTTTTATATATTTACAAACGTAATTACTGTTGTTTTATTACGAAATATTTATATTTATACTATTTACAATATGATTTCATTCAAAAATCATTCAAAACGAGTAGTTTTAGTTTTTATTTGGAAAAAATAACGTGCGTATGGTCCACCCGTCACAAGAGTCATCGAGACACTGTTGTATTGCGTCCTGAGTACGCGTCACAGGCCGTAGCGGGGGTGCTCCAGCGGGGTACTGGCTAGGATTCGGGTTTTTATTCATTATTAAGAAATGTGAGAAGAAAAAAGAATAAAAAAACAATACATATTGTAAAATACGTCACTACCTATTTTATGGTACAAAATTCACGCCAAACTATTCAGCCGTTATAGAGAAAATTTACAATTTACGTTGAAAAATGCACCATTTAAATATTTTTTCTTCCAAATTTGGGAAAGTTTATCAATATTTTAAACAATACGATGTATTTGTGACAACCTAAAGTATAACATATATTTTTCATGTGGAAAACGCACGAGAGGATTCATCTACAATCTTCTTTAAAGTTACAGTGTTTTTGGAATTTGAGCGCGGTAATCCCCTTAAGAACTCAAATCCTAAATAGGCATATTGCTATTCTAGCTTAAGATACCTCGCTTGGAGCACGAATGTGTTTTCCCTAAGAATCGCTAAGATTTTTCTGCAATTATTAAGTAACCGTTTCCCACAATCATAATTATGTTGTAATTGTTTCCGACAAGCACTTAGGCACCTGTCGCGAGTGCGTCACTCGAGCCGCGGGCAGCTCCTCTCTCACAGACGCGCGGAGACAGCTCAGGACCCAGGCGAGTTTAGGTGAATTGTGGCCTTGCTCTTTCAAATTGTATGTAGGTTTGTTGTTTCATCCAAACTGGTACAAGCTAAAGCTATAAGCTAAATAAATTCAAAGGAAACGTAAGTTCTGGTGACAAAATTATATTTTGGTACTTTTGAGCACTTTGAACCAAGCTGATTTAAAAGATGAGATTTAAAATAATAATAAAACTTAACATGACGTTTATAAGTAGAAATTACTCTCATCAAGCAGGAAACCGGTCGGCACTAAAGCGGCACAAAAACGAATTATGTGGCATCAACCAATCAACCATCACCGCCGCCGTCGCCTGACGGACTCGTGACGAATGTGTTATTGTACAGTCATTGCTGTTAGTTTTCGATGTTCTGGTTCACGACCTTACTAGAATAGGTAACCTCAGTTGACATGTTCGACAACTCAATGTGTATAGTAGAGCCACCTTGGAAGCTAAGTGCTAAGCTGCGTACACGAGACAAGCGACGAGTTATGTTATGAGCTGGTCCTGGCGCCGCCCGTCCCCGCCGTGACGCTACCCGCCGACGACGAGACGCTGCATTTGCACACAATTGTGAAAAACCTTGACTGAAATGTGACTAAACTGGGTCAAGATCCTATGTTTCTCGATAAAATACAATTCACATCTCAATACATGACGAACGTCTTTACAACAAGTAGGTTAGAGTACTTTTATGACCTTGACAAAATTCTTGTGTGAAAAGGCAAAATCTGTTCAGCCCGTCCTGTACAAACACAATACGTATAGCCACATATGGATTATATTTAAATAAGAAAAAAATACCTAGTTAAAAGGGTTTAAAGTTAGTATACTTATCTCCTAGGTCATATTTGAGTACAAAAACTGAGTTGTGACGCGACATTAATAGTCAGAGTCACAATATAATTTATTACTATAATCGCTATTAAAGTCGTTAGTTAAGGTTTAAATTGCAATATTTATTTAAATTGAATTGCAATAAATTTATTGATGATCAATTTTTCGAATTAGATACGAGTAGTTTACTCAACTCATAGACAGACCGGTGAAGCCAGGTGAAGCGATAAATCTTAACATTTAGCGAGTGACTTCAGAAGATACTAAACCTTGTTGTATGGAGTTGTAGTGCGGACTAAACCTTACGAACTCAGTAAACTACAACCACTAAACAATGCATCGATAATAAGTAGGTAAGTACTTCACAATTTTAGGTTTTAAGCGTGTATTGTGTCTCATTGGAGAAGAGGTTGCAAGAGACGAGCGCGGCGCGGCGGGCAGAGCAAAGGTCACAGCGCCTGAGTGAGCAACACCAGTCGCCTGCCGCCATGCCGCGGCCGTGAGTCATGATCTCCAGCTGCAGCCTGCCATATCTGCCTCGTGTTCTCGTGCAGCGAGCCTCCGTCACATATTATTATCATTATTCACAATATTTACATTATAAATAGTTAAACATGATTGTTTTCTTACATCAATATGATTACTATGAAGCTTAATAAAATAATTAAATTACCTATTTAATTAATTTATTAAGCTATCAGTGACGAATTTTCGACGTAGCGCGGATTGGTTATAGGTAGTAGGTACATGGATTCAAAACTTTTATGAAAGCTCGTGCTGCGTGCACAAACAATATATCGTCGCATTGTCTGTTAGCTTAAGTTTTGTAGAGATCATCATCATCATCATCATCACTTCATATTCAAATATTTTTTATTGAATTATGATATTTTGTTCGTGAATAAAAATTAAATTATAAATAATTACATGTGTATTAAAAAAATATATGGGCTTCTAAACATAAAGCAAATAAAGCTCCCCAAACAAAACGTAATTTTATTTACATTTAATATAATTTTGACAATGGAAAAAAAATTGGATAAGGTTAGTTAAAGATTGGAAAAAGCTAGGAAGAAAAAGATAAATTATATTTTTCAGCCATCATCGACTCACTGCAGGTCAATGACACAATTTTATTTTCGTATACTGTAATTTTAAAGTTTTCCTACAGTAGCTACTATACTCGATTATACATTAAAGTAGTAAGCATCTTGATCACTTTAGCATAAGTATAAGCTGTAAGTATCCTTGAGCAGTAATATCATGATGTCAGTAGTTCTACTTATTTTCACATAGGTTCAGTCCTTTCTAAAATTCTTACCCTTACGCGTATGGAAGGGCTTTGTTGATGACACGTTATACACGTTACATTAAATATTTATTGATTTCGTAAGGTTTCGTAAGAGCGGCGCCGACGCGCGATGTTCGGCTCGCGGTGGTCGGTCTGAAGGCCGCAGCAGCACTTTGGACCACCTTTGCACACGTATCCAGTGCTCCTGCTTCGTGATTAGCGCCCCAGCGACAGCTGAAGCTCACGACTACAGCAAGGCGCTGATACTCACACGCCCAAAAAGAACTCGCGATACTATGCTACCTAAACAACACACACTCTTAAAAACCTGTTTTGATCGAAACATTCTTGGAATCATCTTTCTAAGAAGCTTATTATAAGCCACTGCATGTATCGAGTATCGACATTCCGCTCAGTGACCCTGCGCCGGCGGCGACGATCGGAATTCGCTGGGAACGCGGATTACAAGCGTTACACCACATTACCATTACTGTTAAACTTACTGGTCACTGCGCAAGTGAGCACCTGCTGCAGCGAGGTCCTGCACACATACATACATTATCAAGCACTCGTGCCGCCACACATACCGATGTACTTATTCACGTCACTTGTAATGTTGCCCCTTTGTTGTATATGTAGACTGTGCACCAAAACTTCTACGTAAAGCTCTAATTAAGTATGTGGTGTTAACTAACATTTCATTGACTTACTAACGCCTTTTAAACTTCAACTACAATTTCAACTACTATTAATATTGTAAAATTTTCAGATTTTGTTTTATGTTGCAGATGTTTAAGTTAAGCTTAGGACTTACAGTTAGTTCCTAACAATACCCAGTAAATACCAATACCTAGTAGGTATTTACATAAGTATAAGACATTCAAAGCTCATCTGTGTTCTCTCAGTATGCTATTAATGATAGCGGAAAAATCTTCTTAAAATTATTATAGTTCGACGTGCAATCAAGTGTTTTATAAAATAAAACCTTACGTCGCGTCGGTTTGTTTTTATACCGGGTCACGTGTCTGGCTCCGACCGTCGACCGCCGCGCGCATGTTCGTAGTGTTGGTACGCACTACGCAGCTTGTGTCGCTTACGCTGTGAACACAAGGCTTGCTTATTTATGTATTGCTGAATTCTAATGAGCGACAACTCCGAGTTCCCTGGGACTACGAGCCCTAGAGATATAGGGTCGTGAGTACTCGTGAGTGCCGTGACCACAATATGGCCACTCATCACCTGAGAATGATATTTTGAATAGGTACGTTCATATTAAACTCATTTTTTTTTCAAAGAACAGAAACAAATCTTTAATATTGGCATGTAATATAAAACGTGTGCAAATCCAGGAAAACCGAAACCTTTGTGGACTTAACTAGTAGGTATATATGTAGATATATCTATTTACGAATGCTTATTTCGATTTGGTAATTACAAAATAGAACTAGGTACCTACTTTATTTTACTTCACTAATCTATAAATGAATAGTAAATGAGCCTGTTATCCCGAAAGCATAACAAAGGCTATAAGAGACGTCACCATACTCACCATACGCTTCGGAATCCCTTGGCGGCCGCGGACCTTATTTATTATTACATACCTACCTATGTATTTCTGTTTAATTCTTTTTAGACCCCTATTTTACACAATCGGGTTAGCTTTTTTTACTTTAATAATAATAATCATCCAGCCTATAAATGTCCCACTGCTGAGCACAGGCCTCTTCCCATATACATGTAGAGAAGGCATGAGCATTAATCACCACGTTTGCTCTCTACGGATAAGCGATTTCAGATCTCTTTGTTTACTTATTTTTCTATTAATAATATTTTAACTTTTTTTAAATAAAACAGGACTTTAATTTATACTAATCATGACTAGTTTCCATTGTCTATAGTGGCATGAAATAGGAGCTTTCAGTTAAAAAAATACGACAACATGACTTTATTAAATACCAGTGGCGCTACATAGAGTCGCGTACATTAAACAAATTATTTAAATTCAGCAGATTTTATTAATATTAGGCACGCACTTTAATATTTTGACTTTGCATAATTAATTTGCATAATATGTTCGTAAATATGTGTCAATATAAATTGTTTGAATAATAAGCCGTATGCAAAACCTTGCGTACTTATGTAAAAGACACTTCAATGATGCAGTTTTTGTGTTTGATTTTATGATCAGTACTTTATGGAGGTGCCTGGATCAATGAACGAACTAGGTAGCTTTACCGACGTGTATTACCGATGTCAATCAGTACGATCAGTTCTTTCTTACCTACGTGTCTTGAAGTTGCGACATGCGAATTAAATTAAAGCAAGTAATTAAAATTGAATATAGCAACAACAAGACGAAAAATTATAAAAATAAATAACATCATCATCTAGGTTAGGGTCGGCTTTCAGACTTACCGGATTCAGCTGAATACCGTATTTTACGTTGAGCGACTGCCTATCTGACCTCCACAACCCATTTTACTGGGTTGCCAATGTTGCCATGGTGAGACTGGTTTTCAGAATTGATTTAAAAACTGCCGAAATTCATAGTATGACAGGAACGACGGTTTCTGTATGTTTGGATATGGTAACTAATCCACATACCAACCGCGGCGAGCGCTGCTTAACCTGTATTATCGGTCGGCTTAAACTTAGCCACGAGACCCTCTATTATATTATTGTAAAAAAAAGAACTATGTTATTTGGGGTATCATTGATTATCAAGTGAAAACCATTGTTATTTTTCTTTTGTAGATCCTAAACTGTTAGGATCTAGGTATAACGATTCATAATTTGTTGACGAGGATTATTATACTCGCATTCGTCAAAACAGTTGTCATTGCAGTTGGGAAAAAAAGGGTCACTTGTTTCCTGCTGTTTGCCTATGTTTTGATATACTCGTATGCTTTGAAAAATTCTTGTGACATCTGCATTCTACAACACCAGGGCCTCGATTCAGCTATTTCAAAAGCATGTCAGTCTTCGGTCAGTGTACATGTCATTGTGCCTAATTTTCGTATTCAGATAAGCCTACAATATCTCATTGAAGTTTCGACGAGAATGATCGTAATGACAGTTAGCAGACTGCCAATTATCGTAAAATTAACCAAATGAAGCAGGTCATTCAGTCAATTCAAGCAACTCTTAAATAGCTGAATCGAGGCCCAGAGCTATCATTTTAACTTCCAACAACGCCATCGAATGCAGTTAATTTACACTAAATACCTACTTGATTTATAAAAAAATATATATACTTTATTACTTGTAAAATAGCGGACAGTAGGTACCTATAACTACAGTTTAGCGAACTGATTTTATGTAGGACCCGATGACGCCACACGTAGGATGACTTCACAATTCACATAACCTCATGTTAAATCAACACGACTTGTACTTGTTTGTTGTTATTGTTAATGAATTATGGCGTGTTCAAGTACCCTAACTAGGTGATAGCCGTATTGTTTTACAGTTATATTGATTTTGTTAGTGGTTTACCTCATTATAAAAAAACCTAGTTTATTACGTACCCTACTATCTTTCGCATGCGCAGCGTCACAGGACAATCCAGTGGGCAGGATTTAAGGAAAATAGGTACCTAAGAAATTACAAAATAGGTATGCTGTAAGTTGAAGTTGCTCGCCACTTAGGTACGTCAAAAAATACGTATAATATGTCACGTATGCATATTTTGAATACGTCACTGAATAACTGTGAACATGGTTAGTTTCAGTCATTCTCGGAATATTCTATGGAGTGATGACTAAACAGTAAATCAGGAAAATACTATACATATGTGTATGAGGTACAAAGACATTAAAAATGAACGTTTATAGACGCTGTAAGGTGTTGGTAAGTAGACAATAAAGAGACACAGCTGGCTCTCCAGTGCACTCCACAGCTACAAGACGTGTCTTCACTTCACGCTAATCGAGATCGCTATCCGCGGCTCACGAGTCACGAGCGCCTTGCTCTGTTCGACGCTTCCCAGTGCCGGCTCCAGGGTTGTCGTTATGGTGTAAGGCCATGGTGTAGACATAACATAAGGTAACAATGAATACACACGTAACTGACGAATAATCTTAAGCTGAATGAAAATGATCGTTATAACCGAAGGTAACTTTCACATCGACAGGTTTATAAATTATACTACCTAAATAATTTAACGATTATAGTTCGATAACACATTAATTAAGTAGATCCCATTAACATTAAAAGTATTTACCTAATTTTTGCTTTCACATTTACACATTGCACAATGAAGATGTTAGTACCTAGATGGAAACCTAATTTACTACGTAGAATATATACCTATATATTTTACTACTGTTTAAGATAAACACATAATATTTAACTACTAAGGATGTAATGCAGGCCAGATGCGCTCCAGTTAAGGGTAGCGCAAGGGGCGCGCAGTCTGGGATCGCAGGTAAACAAGTAACTGTGAAGCTTCGCGTCTCGTAAGCTCTGCGCGTGCAACGAGCGGCAAGCGATGGCGCGATGGCGGGGTGCCTTGTTTACAAACTGCATTCTCGTTGTTACGAGACACCAACACGCGGCCCGGTCGTACCGTGGACGTCGCAACCGGTCTGCTTGATGCCGTATCACCCATCAATACAAATTATATAGTTAGGTACCTCACTACCTATAGGTAACTCGAATATTTTAATCGTCTGCTTTCGACGAGAGATTCCAAGTTTAGATAACGGTCGATAGTAAAAGCATCAATTTATTTTATGATGCTTCGCAGGTAGTAGTTATTAGATACCTTCTTGTTTAATAATACCTATTAAAAGTTCTGCACTCGGCAGGTGAAACTAGTTTAACAAAATAATCGGTAGTTTATAGTGACTTATACTAAATAAAATTAGTGGATAACTTTTTCCCAAATAAAATAAAAATAATACATGCAGATATCAGTAATTTAAAAAGATTTACCGCGAAGGCGATGTTGATGAAGATGAATATCTTCTCAGCGGTGCAGAGTCCTTTGGCGCACCCCATGACTGAGCAAGTAAGTCGCAGGTATCAAGCAGGCGTGTGTACAGTGGTCACCAATGCACATCGAGCGAGGGTCCCGGTGTCAGACTGTCGGCACTGTGTCACAAAGCTCGCGGGCACTTCACATTCCGGTGGGTCGTGGTCGGAGCGGACTGCGGCGCGTGGGGCGCGTGCTCACGATCGCGTCTCGCGTAAGGCACTGAACTTACTCGCCAATCCAGTTGTTGTCACTCGCACAGCCGCACTGCTCGCGCCTCGCATTCGCTCGGTTCGCGCCGAGCGGCCCGAGCGGCTTCACTGAGGAATGAGACAAGCTCGCGAGTCGGCCGCACCCGTCTTCCAGCACATTGGCAGACTTACTTTATGAGATCCAGTTAGAAAGTCAACAAGCTCCATTTTCATTAATATAATAATTGTTACAAAGGTACAAGACTTACTTGAATGAATCCCTGACATTTCAAGATTGAGTTATTTTAGACCACCTAATTTATACAACATCTAGGTCTATATTGTACATCATAAATTACGATTTATCATTACACAATATCAAGCTCAATGTCAAGGAACCATTGTCGGCTATTGATAAAATCCAATCTATTGTTTAGTTATAGTTTAACTTGTTAGCATATTAAATCTACAGACCTACATACCTACCTAGTAAGAAAGTGTTGACGTAGTTCATTACGGCTATAACCTTTGTTTGACTCTTAGTGCCAAAGTTTAGGTGTTGAAGAAGTACTTATGTTGTAGGAGATTCGTAGCAATAAGGAATAGCTCATCGTACGAGACAACATGTGCTTATCATCAGTACCTACTATCGTAAGATTATTAGTCTTGTCCTTGCAAATTAGACAGGCTAGGAGGCAGGCGGGCCAGGCAGCTCACCGCGCGCCTCTCGCTATGCAACAGCTGTGTCCGCGACTATGTGGGCGCGACTCCACCCCTGAGCCGAGCGCGCGCCGAAGTCGGCCGAAGCGCTCGCGTCCCGGCCCGCGGGCTGCTCGTCGCGCGCCGACGACGGTCGAAGTTGGCGGTGTCAGCGCTCGGCGGGCACTGTGCTGGCCGCCACACGATCACGTGACGCAGGTGCACGGACCCGCCCGCCCCTATGTTAAAATAATAATTAGGTCACACGCTTTGATTATATAATGTCTAGATGGAGCGTGGCCCTACATTCATACCAAAGAAAACTAGGACGCCATTTGTGTATGTGTGCGTGCAGGCGTCGTTTTACACTATACGTCAATGTCTCTGTGTGCGTAAATAGTGATACCAGCTATTACAAATTCTCCCATAAATCACATTAAATAAAGACGAATTAATTATAATAAAATATTTACTTATTTTAGTTATATGTTGGTACTTATGTGGTTTTATTCAGTTTAAGTGTATTTTAATAATAATAAAAAATATTTTTATTAGTATTTACTTTTTAAATCAATAAAAAAATGAAATTTGGAGTTGTGTGTTTGAATCAACTAAGTTAGTATTTGGTACAATATTAAAACATAATGGGGTATAGGTACTTTAACATTGAGTTATTTATTTTTTTTACTTTTTATTTATTTTTTTATTTGAAAAAGTACATCAGCGCTATTTTATAAACGTAACGATAAACCAACAAAATTACCCACAAAAATGGGAGAATGAAAAACAGAAACTGGCAACACTGATAAAATATGGCGTGATTTTAATAATCATAAAAATAAAATTAATTATAAAGTTTCTTTAAATAGTGTGTAGTAGTTTTAGTGATAGGTGATGTGTGTTGGTATTTTTTAGCCTTCCTTTTTAATTCCAGCACACTTTAGAAGCACATACTATCATTTTATCGCAGTTATGTGGTTATTGCTTAGAGCGCGTAAAACGTAGTGTCACGAAAGCGGCACGATCTGTACTGGTGGCGGGAAAGTACTTAACAACCACTTTTGGTTGTTATTTTTTGACACGTCTGCGCGCACTTGACAGTCCATCTAGACATTATATAATCAAAGGTCACACGGTATCCTTGACCTTAAAACAAATCCAAAACAGTTCATCACTGCACAAGAAAATAATGCGAATATTGCAAAGAGAGATCCGTCACGATTAATAATGCCGTCTTGTAGAACCACTTTGTTCCATGACAACTGCCTTATAATGTGCATCAAAATATTTAATAAAATTCCGAAAAGTATTCGTGAGCTACCATTGCTGCGTATGAAACGAATTCTTAAACACTACTTAATTAACAATGTTTTTTACAACCTTAAAGAGTTTTTCGAACAATAGAGTTGTTTTTAATGTTATATTTTTTATTGAAATTCTTATAATATTTGTCATTAATTATTAATAAGAATGTCTATGTACTAATTTTCGTATGCTACTTATGGCAAAATATGTGGAAACTGTGCGACCCTCTATACATCTGTCTGTACCCATATTTTACGAAATAAAGATTTTGATTTGATTTGATTTGATTTATTTACCCTTATCACGTTTGTCATGTCTTATTTCAAAACAGACAAATTTAAGTTTAACGGCAAAAGAGAATGGCGAGAGGTAGCAAAATTAACAACTCTTATGGTGAGTTGCACCATTTAACTATAACGTTAACTAAACCATAACCAGCCATGAAACGGCCGCCTATTGGACAATTCGACGAATTGACAACTGTTAATGGCTTTGTTATCGTTATAGTTAAATGGTGCAACTCTTCCTTAAAAAAATATATATCCCACCAACAACAAAATATAAAAAGGAGAGCCAAGTTCAATACAGAAATTATGCTTGGCTTTGGACTTCGCCGCAAAAATAATCTAAATGAGTGCCAAGTTCTATGCAAAATCCAAATAATAATGTACTAATAGCATTAATACAGAGTGTTACAGTAACACCCTGTATATGTATAATAAATAGCATTAATACATATTTGAGCGATTTGACTAGCGTTATTGCTTGCAGTTGCAGTGTCTCTCGTCTTGTGGAACAGAACTTAGTGGAGCCGGGCGAGGTGTAGCAGCTGCCATGGCTGGGGGGGACGCAGAGTGCGGGGACGGGGGTCCCTTAGCCTTCTCTGCACGCGTCCCCCTCCGTGCTGGCCGGGGGTAGTGTAGTGCCATGCACTGTTCCTGCTGTCCTCTTTCCTGCGTAGGACGGAGGTCATGTCGGGCCCTCCACTAAGCGGGCAGTCGCCGGGGGCGTTATGTTGTTAAGACTTTGGTTGGACCCGTAACGCCAACTTTCTCAAAGCTCTGGAAGCCTGGACTCTTGCATCCTCAACCCCCTGGGAAAAAAATAAAAATAAGGTGTAGCCACGGAACAGAAAAAACAGGGGTGTAGCGACCGCCGTGCTGCGCCGCCCCGCGCACGTGACGTGTCTTCATAGCATTTCAGCGTGCTGTGCGATGTTTCAAAATGTATTCGACGACGACGACCTCCTTGGTCGAGTGGCGTACGCACCGGTTTCAAGGTGTCGCTAGCTCTGAGGTCCCGGGTTCGATCCCCGGACGGGTCAATGTAAAAAGTCACTTTTCTACATTGCCTCGGGTCTGGGTGTTTGTGGTACCTTCGTTGTTTCTGAATTCCATAACACAAGTGCTTAATAGCTACTTACTTTGGGTTCAGAGCAATGTATGTGATGTTGTCCACATTTATTATTATTTATTCATAAGGTGAGATCATTATAAAACCTACGATAAAGATTAAGAAAGTAATTTCTAGTGTTACTCCGCAAAAATCCATCTTTAAGGTTTTGGAAAGATCTTAAAAAAAAAAAATACAAAAAGGTACATTCATCGGCACGTATCTTGAGCGCTGACCTTCACCTGCGCAGAAGTGATTTTTTGGGTCCCTTTTGAGGTACGCGTGAGGCGCGGGGTGGGCTAAAGGGCGGTGATTGGCCCGCAGCGCATCGCGTCATAGCTGTCACCCGTGATTCGGTCTTTGCTGCGCTTGCACCTACCTCACGACAACGAGTACACTTCCGGCCAATTTAATTTAAACAGGTATTAGTTTAATTATGGAAAGCGATTTAATGGAAGGTGTTACACCCATATCACCGTAACGTTTCGTCAGTACCCGACTACGGAGCGTATAATTTTTAATATCCTAAAATATATTTTTCTTGTTTATATAAAAAAAAGATTTTCATTTCATTAATGAATACATTAAATTCGAAGTCAAAAATGTTAACAAAAAAGTACATAGGTAGCTACGTATTAGTTTTATTTTCGTATATTTTGACCAACTACAAGATAACTTATTTTTTAAATTAGAAGAAGCATTTTTGAGTACCTATTTTCATCCCCATTTCCATTTATCAATTTAATTAATGTTTCTAAAATCTTTCTTTCAACCATAGAGCCATTAGAAATTACGTAGGTAACTTTAATAATTTGAAAAAATAAATAATAAACAGGTGTGCGTTTCTTTTTGTCATAAGTGCACGATGCGCAAAGCGATCCCCACTCTTCCGCCGAGCGCTCAAGATTCGTGCCGGTATCTGTATTTAGGTCGAATTATACTAGCTATGAATAATGAATAAAGACAAAATTTTGTCAAACCGTAATCATGAAAGTACCACGAGTACCATGACATTAACTTCAGAATTTAGTATTCAATTGTGCAACCACTTACGAGTAAGTACCTACCTACACATTACGATATATTATAATGATGTTCAATTTGTTTCTTCGTTTGATTGGTACCAATAGGTGATCGTTAGCGGCACTAGTTGATCGGTCAGAGAGGGCACGCGGGCACGCCGCTGCCGCGCCGGCGACGAGGCGACGGGAGCGGCCTCGTTGACGACAATTACGACTTCTTAAGATACCAATGAACGACAATTACCGTCCATCAAGACGACACATTTTTTAAATTTGCTTACATCCGAGTCCGACTGCAATCCACTTTCATGTTGGTTAGTACCTAAAACTGAACATTTAGGTATGACTGCCAAGGAACAGTTGGTATGTAGGTACATATGTTGTATCACAATCGCGAACATATTACTTATGACTAGTAAAATAATAATATCATACCTATTTATTCCAAGAACAGATTTAAAACATCACTTTTCGTTGTACTTACCACAAAGTAGGTAGGTACAAAGCTACCCCACTTGTAATATTATGTCAATCTGTAGTTAAGGAATAAACAGCTGCGATCTGCGTTTAAACTAGTTTAAAGGCAAGGTGCTTTCATAGGCCATATGGCCAACAGACGTTCCCAGTCACAGAGATGAACTAATCTATTACTGATTTATACACAAGTATAGATAGATGTAGGTATTGGTAACTCGTTCGTTGGCAATTATAATGGAATGGACAGTAGTCAGGCACGTTGATCAGCGCTGCCGTGCGGGGCCCACATAGTCGCACTCGGGAGTATTAAAGATATCCATATTAACGAAGCTATATTGATTGTGACCTCATTTTTAGGCATTGGGCAAATGTCCGGACGTCAATTCTCTATCTTTGTTTTAAAAGTATCGAATTCGAACCCAATCTAAATAAGTGGTCGGTGGGTAAACGCCCTTACAGTACGGCGGGGCCGTTGAAAAACAGCATTCCTGACATGTCCTATTCAATAGGAAAATATTACTTTAATGTGGCGAAGACTTTACTACAAATAAATGACGATCATTTATTTGTCCTGTAAGCGAATAATAAGACCAACTGACATGTGCCAGGAACGCATTCTCCCCGCGGACGAATTATAGCTCCGAAATCTTATAACAGGGCTGGCTTTAGCAGCCCAGATGGAAAGGGACAGAACACAGAGCACTGGGTAATACAGGGTTGAAGACAATGATCACAAAATGGTTGAATTGCAATTAGTATAAATATTCTGGGAAAACACACACGGTCATCGATTCCCAAACTAAGCAGAGCTTATATTATGGTGACTAGACAACTGATTAACATACTTATATATATTTTTTTAAATATATACATATGAAGTATAATATATGTTGATAAATTACACCCAGACACAGAACAAATGATCTTGCTCATCACAAGAAGATAATATGTCCGGGGTGAGAATCGAACTCAAGACCTCCGGAATAGCAATCAGGGTCTATAAACACTAGACCAACAGGCCATTCAAAAATATACATACAAAGAGTAGTTTTTGTAGATATCTTTGCAGTTACACTGAGCGCAGGCTTTGACTGCTTCACCGGATTTTATGGGTAGGTTGTCCCCCGACAAGGCTAGATACCGAATTTGCTAATACAGGTTTAAAGGTGAAAGAAAGTGATAAAAAAACCATCGTAGACAATAAGACATTTATTAGTGTTGAACATTTCAGTTTGTGGTCGTTTCTAAACGGATACAGTACATGGCACGAGCGCGCGCCGCAGTGCGGGCAGGTAACACACAACAGCTACGTGCAGACCTACGCGACCTACAGCGAACTCCAGCAGCACCCGCTGTTTACGATCTTTGATTATTATAAGACATTTACATAAATTGTACAAATATATGAAAATTAATTGTTTCACACACAATCATGTGTGTTATTACTTCTGCGACATTGGTAATATTAAATAAATATTATGGAGGCCTTGTTTCGGGCTATATCGGCAGTATTGAATAAACTGTATAATACTGTATAGCACTATTAATTAATGAGTTATTATACCATGATCGGTTGCAGCACCTGCCTCTCTCTTCTCAGTACTATGCTATGATATGCATATAAAATATAGCTTCTGTTAAATAATTCAACTAATAGTGTTACCGTGACGTGCATTCCCGGCTGGTGCTAATAAAAACTTAAATTCTATAAAAAACAGTCCTAAGAAAAATATGATTCTGTTACAATATTTATATTATAAACTCGTGAAAAATAATACAACAAATAATTACTAAGTATTTGTACTGAGTTACAACTTAAAACCTATAAAAAGAACATAAAATCAGTCTCAACATAAAAGTCTTATTAATAAGTCTTGTATAAAATGGCAGTGATAGAGATCATGTTAGACATATCTGAGTATTTGTACGAATATTGAATACGAGAGGAGATGGACGTCTTCCCGAGCGGCCGTCCCGCTGACTCTGCTCCCGTGACGTCACACATCTCTCAGAGAACACACTGTTAGCACACACGCATACCAACACAGGCAGATTAGTTAAAACAACACATAAAACATAAGTACATCCAATAGAATATAGTATAAAACACTTTATTTATCCAACCAGCGAGCCTTTGTGGAATAAGAGCCTCATTTAAAAACTGTTGTCTTTACCATCTAAACTTCAATCTTTTTTTTATAATCTACCTACAATAATATTTATGTTTTTCTAGTTAAACGTGTAAGTGCGTGCCGTCATAATTTCGTGGAACTTCACAATAAATAGGTTCGCTAGTTGAAATAAGTAAAGCATAAATAACAAGTACAACTTATATCTAACACACATTTGGTTAAGCTCTACAGTTACAGACTTTGTTAATGAACTACGCCCCTACTTAGTAGTTTAATTTGGTTTCTTAATTGAACTTTTTTGAAAAAGTAGTAATCAAATGGTTACAGATAGTTGCATTAATATTGCGAGTATTATTAAGTATCGTCATTCTTTTACTACATATTGGTCAGGACATCATCTAGGTAGTCAGGGTCGGTATTCCCGGAGCGCAGATGCGGGCGGCTCGGCCTAGGCCTTGTAGGCGGGGTGCGGGTGCGCGCGCAGCCACAGCGCCAGCGTGAGCGGCAGCGCCAGCGCGTGCAGCGCCAGCAGCGCGGCCGCCAGCGCCAGCGGCACGCGCGCCAGCCGCGCCAGCGCCGCCGCCGCGCGCGCCCCGCACGCCGCGCCGTGCAGCCCCGCGCCGCCGCCCGACGCCGCCGCCACGCGCCGCGCCGCCGCGCACGCCGCGCCCGCCACGCCCGCCGCGCAGCACGACTCCGGCACCCAGTAGTACGCGCCCGCCGCGCCCACCGACAGGTCCAGCGCGTCGCCCGCGCGCGCCGCCGCCACCGCGCTGTCGCCCGCGCCCCCCTCGCCCCCCGCCCCCGCCTCACCCCCAGCCCGCTCCTGCGCGCGCGCCCACGCCGAGTGCTGCCAGTCGCGCGGGCCCTCAGCGCCGCAGCACTCCAGCTGACACACAGGCAACAACCAAACCATCACTCTAACTGATAATATAGCTACTTATTACTGCTATACTTTAATTTCATCTACCATCGACACTAAAAGAAGAAGAAGATTTATTCTTTTTATGCTTCCAAACCTCAAGAGGATAAACCAAAACATTCATAGGATCACTTTGTTGTGCGCCCTGTCTATCAATACCCTTTGTGTCGTGAGGTTTCAAGCTAAAATTAATATGAAATACTAAAGTCTACTGTCCCTTGAAACTATGAAAAAACAAACTTCTGAGCCACTATCTCAGGGAATTGTCGTGAACGTTAAGTTCAGCATTGAAATTTGAAGTTGAAGTTTAATAAGCAACATTCATAACACATAAAAATTGCGAATATCATAGTTTTTTTGTTACATCCTATATATTTTGGTTAACCCTTCCCTTATAATAATAAAATAAATTAATAAATGGGGACAACACATACATTGCTCTGAACCCAAAGTAAGTAGCTATTGAGCACTTGTGTTATGCAATTCAGAAACAAACACAATACGAGAAATACCACAAACACCCAGACCCGAAACAATGTAGAAAAGAGAGTTTCTACATTGACCAGCGGATCGAACCCGGGACCTCAGAGCTAGCGACACCTTGAAAAAGGTGCGTACGCCACTCGACCATGGAGGTCGTCACGTTATGAACATGTAGAAGTATTCATTTTAAATTCATAACAAATACTCAGTCTACAATACCTTTAAGCTGTAACAAATTCAAACTTCTATGTTGGTGGTAACAATCAAAGAAACAGCAAATATGAAAAACCGGCCAAGTGAGAGTCAGACTTGCGCACCGAGGGTTCCATACAAACCTGTAGATATCTATTTCTTTCAATTGGGTTGACATAAGTTTGATTTTGTTATAGCTTAAAGGTATTATAGACCTGAGTTTTTGTTATGAATTTCAATTTAATACTTCAAATCCCTTCACATGTTTCTGAGAAAAATGTTAATGACAGACTTTCAGACGGTGCTGGTTTTTTACCTTTATTGCTCTGTCCTCAACTCATTTTATAAAGCATTAATAAATATGTCTTTCATCATCTCACCCATTTCAAAAGTTGTTTAGCTGGTCCTCAACAACTCTCATCCTCAGTGTGGTTGTGGACCGACTCCATAACAATATGTCAAGCATGGTATCACTATGGTTACTACATGTTATTAACAGAAGTCAGTTGACTGTACTGACTCTGGTACTCCAGTACTGTCTCTGGTGACTTTGATGATCCAAGAGTGACCACATGCTATCGCTAAATTACTAGAGGGAAAGCAACTGCTGGCACTTTAACATGCAGGTAGTCTAGTAATCTGGGCAACTGACCCCTTGCTGGATGACGTCAAGTAACTGCGTCCTGGTGTGCAGCACGCCGTACTCGTGGCGCACGGTGTGGTCGAGCGCGTCCAGCAGCGCGCGCCGCAGCTGCGGGCGGTGCTGCGCGCCCCACCAGCCCGCCGCCGCCTCGGCCACGGCCGTCAGCGCCAGCAGCGAGAAGGCGGCGGCCAGCAGCGGCGCCGAGCCGCGCGCCGCGCCCGCCAGCCCCGCCAGCGCGCCCAGCGCCAGCGCGCCGCCCCACGCCGCCACGGCCAGCAGCCCCGCGCGCGCCGCCGCGCCCTCGTTACCGTGCCCGTCCCACAGCGCCCACGCCGCGAACCCGCACGCGCCGCTGCCTAGGCACTGCACACAATACCCATTTTATATATTCCAGTACCGAAAACTAGTTGACTAGTATACAATAATGCAATCGATAAAAGAATCAGATAAATTAAAAGATTTTGAATACATATCGATAATAATATCTATTGTTGTTAAAACTGTATAGGGTAAACGAACGCTAGACCGATAATTAAAAGTTCCACAATATAGGTCACTTATAACTCCAATATTGTTTACATTGATTTTGAAACGATACTTGTTATCAACAAAAAAGATTTAATGGTTAGGTTGTGGCATACCATAATGTCAGCTAATGTATTAATTCAGTTTATACCTACTTCCATATGTAAATAAACGAGATATTCTTACCAAAAATATAATGTTCAAGAGAATCAGCAAACACTTCATAAGCGAGTAGCATCGCGACATACTCATCGTCGCTTTCAGAGAAATAATCTGTTCAAAGTAATACAAAATTCTTCTGTTATCAGATTAATATTCTTGTTGTACAATAATACCCAAAATTCAAACGAATACTGTTGTTGTTTTTAATTCAAATTCAATATTCAGTGTATGAAGAATGAGTTCAATGCCTTCGAGCATAGAGAAATATATTCGAGTTTGACGAAATTTGAGTTATTGCTAGTAGACAAAAATCATTAAAAATATTACGCTCTTTATTTCTTGAACGTGTTTGAAATTGATTGAAAAAACCCTACAAAAAATCAGTGAAATGCATGTTATTGTTAAATAGGTACCTACATATTTATTGAATTTTATTTTGATATTTCAAAGTGTCTTTTTTTTGTAGATGTGAACAAAATTTTATTTAGTATGCAGTAGACAAAATTATAGTAGAGGCGTTCTGTAGCAGCGAACGCGAACGGCGAACATTCGTGTGCGTGTCTCTGACAGCGAGCAGAATGTCTCCATCAAAAACATAAATAAATGGCCACCGTTGTTGTTACGTTCTTCCTATTCGTACGGATTAATATTTGTAAAATGGACGCCGACTACATACATAGGCCAAGGTAACAGAAAGTGTTAGTGTGCATCTATTAACAGTTTCTTGTAATGGAACAGTGCAAAATGTGATATAAAGTAAAAAATTGATCGGTGACATAAAGTTTCGCGCCACCAGTATAACTTCGTGGTCGTGTTATATCGCGCGACGCCTTTCAGTAATGTTATTCAAGAAACAACGTTGTTTACAGGGAGCAACTCATATCCCGTCGAAACAGTCGCTGGAGTATGAACTCCCACAGGTTGGAAGCCATAGTGGCGGAGCTGATGAAACCCATCAGCGACGCCCGCCGGAACTTCGACACGGACCTCAGCGCGGTAAGTGTCGCACGGCACGCAGCCGGCCCGGCGCATGCCGCGGGGTTACCTCTACCATACCTCTCGCTTATACCAGGTTTCTAATTAGAAGCTGTTTTGACATGATGTATGTAGTTCAACGAGAGTAAATCCCTGTTGCTTGAGTTATGGGTTCTATGGGCTCTAGTTAGTTGGTTGAAATGATTTTGTTATTGTTTGGAATAGCCAAGTAGTTGTATATCCTTTTTAACAGTTTTGATTCTTAGACCATGTTGTAGTCGTTTATCTATCTTGAAACACTGATGCCCGTCATCATGCATAGGACTCTTGACTTAAAGCTTTGTACAAACTAATTTGAGTATATGGTTGTATAGGAAAGTATTTATTTTCCAGTGAAACTTGAGGATTCTTTTTCCATAAGCCAGTATAAGTTGTTTTGGTGCATATCTATTTGTTCCACAATAGACATCCCCATTAGTAGTCTCCTGAGTATTGAACTTCATCTGTCGGGTATATATATATGGTAATTTTATATTATGAAGACTTACAAAAGTCCAATTTGTTCTCTCAGCATTACCCTAGGCTTGGCAACTTTTATACACTCTTAGCATTTTTTTGTTAATTTGAAAACCACATCAGGTTCTTATTAAAGATCAATGGAATCAAATTAGTGCTTTGTATAACAGGTAAATTTTGAAAGTGTTTACATTGCTGTGGTATCTGAGTACAAACACTGAAATAATAATGCAAACACAGACTGAGGTGGCTGGCCTCGCTGCTCTGCTTGTTTGGCCTATTTTTATGCATGATGTGCTACAGAGACAATTATTAACATGTTTTCTTCTTTAATGTAGTAAAATTAAATTAATAAGATATTTTTAACACATTTGATATTCCTGCATATAAAGCTTGTATCTATAACTTGGTATATTTTATTTGTCCTTGTACTGCTAAATAAAGAGCAACACGTGCATTGTAATGATAATGAAACACATTAACATAAACTTGTGATTTCTTTTGTGAAAAATTTTACTTGATGTTAAAAGACTTGAAAGACAATAATATATTTGAATAGATGTCTCTCACGTAAGTGAGAAACTCATATAAATGAGTTAAATATGTATGTATACCTACACCCCATAAACATTTGTGTATGGAGGAGAATAGGTAATGTATGTGCGGTGTGCAGCTGCTGGAGGAGTACCTGACGGAGGCGGGGCTGCACGCGCTGGACGCGGGCGACGACGCCGACGAGGGCGAGCCCGCGCCCAACTTCTGCGAGCTGGCGCTGCTGCTGCAGCACTCCGCCACCATCTACAGCAAGAAGGTGGACTTTCTCTACCAGCACGTGCTGGAGGTTAGCGACTCCTTGCTAAACAGCACACAGTGAGTATACCTACATTCATACTAGTCGCATTTATTTCGGCCTGACCTTTTACAAAGCTTTGTATTGTTTGATTTCACAATATTTAAACAATGGGAATGTTCACATGTGACTCACTGACCAGCAAAGTGTTTAAGAGTAAATAAATATATTTATTAGTAATAATCGTTTATTTGCCTAGAAAGTTGGAAAAACATAATATACAAAGCAATATGGTTCACTATCTGTGTACTGTGCAAAACAACATGCCTACATAGTCATATAGTCGGAGTGATTTCGAGTCGAACATAATTTCCCTTAGAAATAGTATTAAGTCCCGTACGCGTCAGGGAGCTGAACGCGGCGGCGGCGGCGGAGGTGACGGAGGCTTTGCCGGTGGGCCAGGCGCGGCGCAAGCGCAAGGCGTCGGCGGCGGGCGCGGCGGGCGAGTTCGTGGCGCTGAGCGTGGCGGCGGCGGCGGGCGCGCGGCGGGCGGCGGACGCGGCCCGGCCCCCGCCCACGCTGCCGCGCATGTACGCCGAGCTGGCGCCGCGCGCCGCCGCCGCCGCCGACCCGCCGCTGCACGACTACCTCGGCGAGCCCATCGGCCTGCTCGCCGACTTCCACCTCACCTGGCGCCTGCACGTAAGACCCGCACCCTATCTGTTTGTGTCGCCGCTGCACGACTACCTCGGCGAGCCCATCGGCCTGCTCGCCGACTTCCACCTCACCTGGCGCCTGCACGTAAGACCCGCACCCTATCTGTTTGTGTCGCCGCTGCACGACTACCTCGGCGAGCCCATCGGCCTGCTCGCCGACTTCCACCTCACCTGGCGCCTGCACGTAAGACCCGCACCCTATCTGTTTGTGTCGCCGCTGCACGACTACCTCGGCGAGCCCATCGGCCTGCTCGCCGACTTCCACCTCACCTGGCGCCTGCACGTAAGACCCGCACCCTATCTGTTTGTGTCGCCGCTGCACGACTTTATTTCATCTTTGACTCGAAAACTTGCGTCTTGTGAGAACTCAGAAGAGCTATGCCAGGTCAGGACAGGCTGCTAGGCTGCACGACTTGATCAGCATTCTACACATTTCATACGGGGGCGCGTCGTGTTTGTAAGGATGAAACCACGGCGCTATCTAATTAAGAATCATTAAAAGGTTCAGACTTACCGACATGTTCGATAGATGGCGTTGACGTAGAATTAGATCGCGCTGTTGTTTCGTTACATGCGAAAGTATATAGGTAGATTTCGAGTTTTTTTTTGGTAAGTGTGATACCTTGATTTTCTTTATGAAATATACGCCCTGTTTGAAACATAAAGTGAGTTCGGACCTTAAAATCAATACGAACGAATCGAACGATACTTGGTCTCTATTATTTTCAGAGATCACCGATTACTCGTTTCTAACCCGGTTCTCTACATATACGAGTCATAAAATACTGAGAAACATTGCCATTTCAGGAAGGCCTGTTGGTGGACGATTTGCAAGGTGCGTTCAGAAATAGTGAAAGCACTTTAAGACCTATTTCGCTGGTGGAGCTACAGGCGGCCATCGAGGCGGCGGCGACGCCCCCGCTGGGCTCGCCGCCCGCGCCCCCGCGCCCCGCGCCCTCGCCCCCCGCGCCCTCGCCCCCCGCGCCCTCGCCCCCCGCGCCCTCGCCCTCCCCGCCGGGCTCGCCGCGCGCCCCGCTGCGCGCCAGCACGCCGCTGCCCGCGCCCGAGCCGCCACCCGACACGCCGCACACGCCGCACACGCCGCACACGCCGCACACGCCCAAGTCCGCCCGGAAGGAGCGGAAGCGGCGCAGTGATCTTACCGTCGATGACGTCATCATGGGGAACGTCAAACTTATTGTATCTAAAGGTAAGAATGTCCATTAATGTTGATTTAGTTGGGGTTCACATTTCTTTTTAAGATTTTGAAATAAAACGACTTGGGATCGGTAGTGGTATCTACCGACATACTAAGATTTAAGCTAAACAATTAGAATCAATATGTAACGATAGCTGTCCCCCTGCCTAATGGGAGATGCACAGATGCACTCTAAATAAAACAATATTAACATATCCATATCACTTATTTCTTTTTTGACAGAGTTTCTAGACCAATTGAAAGAAGTCGCCCGAGAATTCAGCATTCCGGCGTCGTGGATCGCCAGGGTGGTGAGCAAGCGGAAGCGACACATTCTGAGCTCGCGGCGACGGCTGCGCGCCGAGGACGACGCGCTCTCCGCGGGTGAGTGGCGGCCTCTCACACCCTCTGTCCCGCACGGCTCGCGGCTGGCGGCCGGCCTCTCACACCCTCTGTCCCGCACGGCTCGCGGCTGGCGGCCGGCCTCTCACACCCTCTGTCCCGCACGGCTCGCGGCTGGCGGCCGGCCTCTCACACCCTCTGTCCCGCACGGCTCGCGGCTGGCGGCCGGCCTCTCACACCCTCTGTCCCGCACGGCTCGCGGCTGGCGGCCGGCCTCTCACACCCTCTGTCCCGCACGGCTCGCGGCTGGCGGCCGGCCTCTCACACCCTCTGTCCCGCACGGCTCGCGGCTGGCGGCCGGCCTCTCACACCCTCTGTCCCGCACGGCTCGCGGCTGGCGGCCGGCCTCTCACACCCTCTGTCCCGCACGGCTCGCGGCTGGCGGCCGGCCTCTCACACCCTCTGTCCCGCACGGCTCGCGGCTGGCGGCCGGCCTCTCACACCCTCTGTCCCGCACGGCTCGCGGCTGGCGGCCGGCCTCTCACACCCTCTGTCCCGCACGGCTCGCGGCTGGCGGCCGGCCTCTCACACCCTCTGTCCCGCACGGCTCGCGGCTGGCGGCCGGCCTCTCACACCCTCTGTCCCGCACGGCTCGCGGCTGGCGGCCGGCCTCTCACACCCTCTGTCCCGCACGGCTCGCGGCTGGCGGCCGGCCTCTCACACCCTCTGTCCCGCACGGCTCGCGGCTGGCGGCCGGCCTCTCACACCCTCTGTCCCGCACGGCTCGCGGCTGGCGGCCGGCCTCTCACACCCTCTGTCCCGCACGGCTCGCGGCTGGCGGCCGGCCTCTCACACCCTCTGTCCCGCACGGCTCGCGGCTGGCGGCCGGCCTCTCACACCCTCTGTCCCGCACGGCTCGCGGCTGGCGGCCGGCCTCTCACACCCTCTGTCCCGCACGGCTCGCGGCTGGCGGCCGGCCTCTCACACCCTCTGTCCCGCACGGCTCGCGGCTGGCGGCCGGCCTCTCACACCCTCTGTCCCGCACGGCTCGCGGCTGGCGGCCGGCCTCTCACACCCTCTGTCCCGCACGGCTCGCGGCTGGCGGCCGGCCTCTCACACCCTCTGTCCCGCACGGCTCGCGGCTGGCGGCCGGCCTCTCACACCCTCTGTCCCGCACGGCTCGCGGCTGGCGGCCGGCCTCTCACACCCTCTGTCCCGCACGGCTCGCGGCTGGCGGCCGGCCTCTCACACCCTCTGTCCCGCACGGCTCGCGGCTGGCGGCCGGCCTCTCACACCCTCTGTCCCGCACGGCTCGCGGCTGGCGGCCGGCCTCTCACACCCTCTGTCCCGCAGGGTTCGCGGGCTGGACCAGCTCGGAGGCGGCCGAGGCCGTGGCGGCGGCGGCTGAGCGCTCCAAGATTTGCGCGCTCGAGCTCGAGAGCGACGATGACGGGTTCTTCGAGCAGAGCTCGCTGGGCGAGGCGGACGCGTCGGGCGCAAGTGTGGGCGCGGGCGCGGTGGCGCGGCTGGCCGAGCAGGCGGCGTGGCAGGCGCGGGTCCTGGCGCGCGCGGGCGCGGGGGGCGCGGGCGCGGACGTGCGCGAGTTGGGCGCGCGCGTGCTGGCGGCGCTGCGCCCCCCCGCGCCCGCGCCCGCGCCCTTCCCGCGCGTGCTGGCGGCCGCGGCGCGCGACCAGCCCGACGTGTCGCGCCTGCTGCTGGCCACGCTGTTCCTGGTGAGTGCCGCTCCCTGCTAGGCCCCGCGGCCGGGTGCTGGCAGGTGTAACATGTTTGTGCTGCGTGTGCAGGCGAACGCGGGCAACGTGGAGATAGTGCCGGGCGCGCCGCTGTCGGTGAACTCGTTCTCGGTGCGCGTGCTGTCGACGGACGAGCGGCTGTACTGCGCGGTGGCGGCGGACGAGCAGTTCCTGCGCTGACCTGGCTCCGGCTTCTTGTGAACTTTCTCTGGAAGCGGAAGCGGCAGTTTCCTTGCGCGTGCGTGATACAATGTGCAACTATAACTAATTATGTAGATCTATATTTTTTTTCTACTATATTTATTTACCTTTTTAAGCTGCTTGTGTTTTTAATAAGTACCTACATAGTTATATATATTCATCATGAATCCAAATATACTTTTTTTTCAAATAAGTAATGCAATGCTGAAAATTGTACATATTATTAAAAAAAGATTAATTATTTGTAAATATAGACTATAGAAATAAAATTGACATTGTATTCAAAATGCAATATGTAGGTAGGATGTGCAAGTCAGTACGCGCGGCCGTGGCGGCTGGTATACCGGTGCGCTCTGCGCTAGTGCAGGAGGTCACACACACGTTAACTAGTATTATATATTGATCTCCAACCTTGCTGGCCCCCTTGACTATACATTGCTTCACTTGAGGCTTACATTTACACACACTGTTTGTAGACTCTTGTTTATGACTTGGTAAGTGATAAAATATTTAATAGTCGTTTCTAAATTGTCTAACCCGAAATACATCCAAAAAATATAAATAAAACAATTGCCTATAAATATATAGGTGTTAAGAAAACCGTGTCCGAACCGAAACGGTCAGGTTTCACACATCACATGCCCAATTCAAATATGAAACTTGGAATATTAATTATAATAAAAATAAGAATGAATTTTGAAATAACCATATTTTTGCCTCGAGATTCCCTAAATATTAAGTTTAAAAGAAAAAAACTTTTGTTAGCTCCTGTAACGACGGCGACTATACTTCTCGCTATTTTGAGAAATATTTTCTTTCCATTAATGGAATCAGATATCGGTACCTAACAAGGCCTTCACGGATCAGACAGGGTTTCCTTAACACTCTCTATAGGCTGATTCTGTAGCTCACAAACATATTACAACTGCTGTGTGACGTTAAGCTTTATTTCAATCACAGTTCACATGAAATAGACAATAATAACAAAATTGCTATCACAAGAAGAGACTTGTTTTAGGTTTTCGCAGTAATTCTTAGACGTTTCGTTAATGTCAATTTTACGAATTTCGCTAGATTTTTATAGTTCCATGGAAACAATTTTTCGGGAAAAAAGTAGCCTTTTATTATGCTTTTCCAGTAGGCTTATTGACTATCACCAATTGACAACCGTAGCTATTTTACCTGAAGAAGAATAATGCCTTTATTTTTATCCAGTTACAATCGCTGCGGTAATAAGATACCAAGCATAATATACACCGGCTTTTCCTGAAATAATGTATATATATTTACTGAGACAGTTTCTGACGAGTTGTAAGGAGCCCCTGAGCTATTAGGGTGTTACCACAAGTCGACCGGTATCCGTCGATCAATAAAAGCTACCACGCTAATCGATCGACGTCGACCGATGTCGATCGATGGCATCGATCGACTATCGATCGATTGGTGTGGTAACACCCTTAGAAAGCACTAGAGCTTGCTGACTTGCACACATAATCGATGGTATTTTTCTGTATAAATAGCTTTAAGATCAGATGATAAATGTCAAATAGATACTTATTTGTTTATAAATTAAATAAATGGTTACTAGTAACAGCCTTTTAATGAGCACGAGCCATATCAGTACCACTATTTACAACATTCCTATATGATTAATAAAAATACTACATGTACGGTGCACGCGCACTCACGCTAGAGGAGAAACCGCCGACCGGTCTCGTGTGCTCAAGTACCAACATAGTCTGGAACTGATGTGAAAAGCCTGTTATGAAAAGTTGTAGTAATATGTACTTTCTTATTATTCTAGGACATCATCTTAGCCATGTTAAGCGCAATACACACTGAGTCCGCCGACAAAGCGTGGCGACACAACCCGGCGGCCTGTGTGAAAAGTATCATGTCGGCAACATACGCCCGCGCGTGTTGCCCGCCGACATGTTGGCGGCTTGGGTACAGGCGCTCAGTTGCCCGCCGACGCTCGACCTGTAGTGAATTTAAATTTCTCATTTCAAGCCGCCGACCAAATTTTCCAACTTGTAATAAGTGAAGCCGCCAACTGAACCGCCGACATATATCGGCGGCCCGGCGGGCTCAATGTGTATAAATTGCGCTTTAACAATTATTGAAAAAAACCGTGAGCATCCGACGTCTCTAACCCGTAAAAGCGCCCCGTGGGGCCCGAGTCTGCTATTGACATTTGCTTCAATCGTCCGAGTGGGTGGCGTCAGTAGGTCCATTTTAGGATAATTGGCATTCTACTTAATGTCAAAACGTCAAAATTGACTGTCCCAATGACCAATTTTGACGTTAAAAATAGTTCAAATGCAATTGTCATTAGCAGACTCGGGCCCCTGGTCGCTTGACACTAAAATACTTATTGGTGCTAATGAAACAAGTTTTTTTATTTGATTATGTCGCTAAATTTGTAACATGGATTTAAACAGCAAACTCCTATGATATTATTACATGACAACTAAAAATACATTCTTTAGCTTTAATTTTATTAAGGCGCTCCTGTGAGCAAAAAGCGGGAAAGCCCCTAGGGCGGAAAAGGCAGCGAACAACACCAGAACGTACAAACACACAACAAAACATCCAACCTCTCTCACACATAGGTAACGCGTCATCAGGGCAGTGTCCGGGCCCAACGCTCCTCCATGCGCCCGCCGCCCCAGCGCCACGCGACCGACAACACACGACGCCACCACCGCCTAATATAAATCGACCACTCCCTTAGTGTTCTGGTGCAACAAACTCCCCAGTAGCACGCTTTCATTATAATAAAAATAATATCAATAAGAAATCGCACAAAGTGAACAAGTGGTTATCATCCTGATAGTGAAAATTATTGAATCTACGGAGACCATGGTCAGCGAACGACCAGTCACCGCAAGCGGCACGCGTTCACGAGTATGACGCAAGGATCAGCCATCCCCTCCCTCGCCATATTAAAGGGAAGGAGGAGACCCGAACCAAGATGTCACCGCAGACAATGACAACAAAGGGAGCATGACGAAACTGCTGCAGCTTGAAGAAAATAAAACAAAAAAGAATTCCATGTACCTACAAATTAGAAGAAAAAACTGATTGACTGCATAGTATACCAGTACACATACGTTTAATAGCATTATGTAATAATAAACATTATATTGTTACCTACAGTTTATGCCAATCAATTTGGCACAATAATTAGATTTGCATAGAGTTATAAAATGTCAAGTCAGCAAGGATAATTATTATAATATAAAAGTAACTATACAATAGCATAGTTGCAATGATATTCTAATAAACAGATATGTTATAAGCGTGCAATCGTGAAGACTCGAAAACGTCCTAATTGGGACGTATTGCCATTAACAACAATACTATTTGTCTCTTTTTTTCTTATGGGTTTTATCGCGCTATCTCTTTCGCTAGCTGCCGCGCTGCGCGGAACACTTTTTTCGATTGTTTTGTATGTGTATAACATATCTGTTTATTAAAATATCATTGCTTAGTTGTATCAAAATATAGTAACATACTATGTCAGTACCATCTATCATAGTGTCTATCAAGGCAACCAACAGTTTTTATCGTCTAAATACCTGTCCTCTTAGAGTAATTACTAAAGCACCTGTCCCCTTTACAGGCAGGGGCGTAGCTACCGTCAAAGCTACCGTCGTATACCACGGGGCCTGGGACCTCAGACTACATTTGTATATAGGGAGACGACCGATGTGCATTTAATAAGCAAAATCTTAAGAAAAATGAAAGTGATCATCAGCTATAAATATAAAAAAGGAAAGTGAATACTTTGTTAAACTTTTTGGAAAAATGTGACTCAGATAAATCATCATTCTCTCCCGAGCCTTTTCCCAACAATGACGGGGTCGGCTACCAGTCATACCAGATTCAGTTGAATACCATCTCATCACGGAACAGATGGTATTATAATATGATGCTGATAGATAAATATGATGACTAAATATTTCTTTTAAATGTATGCAAAACATTTTTTCGTCTTTTGTGAGAAATATATTCCCTGCATATGGGCCCCCAAACAAATTTTTATACAGAGCCCCGCCAAGGCACGCTACGTCACTGTATACAGGTGAGAACGAACAGCGGCTTTAGCGTTTGGGTTGTAGTTACTTGGCCAGCTAACAGGTAGTAAAGGTGTATAAAATAGTACGTTTTGTTTATGTAAGCTAAGCTTAGTTTAGGTAAGCTCAATTATTTTATACGGGATGTTAAAAAACCCGTTAAGGTTTTGTTAGGTATCGATATTGATACAGGTAATGTAAAAAAAATTGGAAAATAAAAAAAAAAAAAAATTTACAAGGTGAGATATATAGGTATTCTCAGGAGCCGCCAAATGAACAAACAAAAGACCGACTTGTAATCTAAATCTTATTCCAGTTTGGACGTTACTATGTTAACATTATAAAATTTAATTTAAAAATGAATCTGTTTATTTGGTGTAGCAACGAATATATTCTAAAATCTCTAAGCTTGAAGCTTACGACTGTGTTGTAATATGTAATAATTGCCTCAGTGACATTGACAACGATCTCCAATGACAGTTTTGCTGATTTATAAACATTCAGCCAGCCGGACGCCGGTTTCAGTCAGTTTCATTCGTTCGCGTCAATTGCACCGGTGATCAATTAATTTAATTATTCAGTGCCGTTGCGGACGACTGAATACGACATCTGATATATTTATTTGTACAGCAATCGTTCTGTCTACGATACGCAGAAAACGTGGGGATTAACTGCGGTATGTACAAGGAAACCGTGATCTGTAATGTGCCATATAAACAATTCATATTTTATTTACAAATTTTCTTTGTAGCGCAAAGTCGTGCGTGACTTGCAAGAAAAATGGGAAAATTACTGATATTGTTCCTGGCATTCGCCGCTACTTGCGTGGCGGGTTTTCTAAGGTATGTGTTCGACCTATATCATTCTATAACAATTGATCAGATTGACAAATAAATACCCACACATTAAGATCTTAATTACTATTTTGCATCTGTTTCTTGTTTTTATTCCTGTTTGTGTTAAACTCAGCAATAAACAAATTCCAATTAACTGTTTATTAGAATATCTTCTACTGTGATCAGTACTATTATAGATAATGTAAATAAATTCACTTTACACACACACACATTCCAGTTACTTAATTGTGCATCCACCTGTTATATTAATGAATGATTATAACATAGTATTATGTTACCGTACAGAGTGCCACTGTATCGCATGAAGTCAGCGCGCAATCACTTCCAAGAGGTGGGCACGGACCTGCAGGTGCTGAGGATCAAGTACGCCGTGTCGGGCCCCGCGCCCGAGCCGCTCTCCAATTATCTTGATGTATGTACTGCTGCTCCAATTACTTATAAGTTAACAAACTAAAACAGCATTTTGTCATTGTTAACATGATAACATTGTATATAAAGAAATTTGGAAACAAAGATCCATGAACCCTTTTTAGTTTCGACTCTTGGCAAGCTACAACCACTGAAATAGATGCTATTGTGGGTAAAGTAGCTTTGCTAATTAGATAGTGCACTAATAAGTGTCCGTGAAATTATCTCTCTCTGTTAGTATATGGTATGCTAGTGGCTTTATTATTATATAACATGCATTTACATTTAATGTAAATGAAAATGAGTAATATTCTCTTGTTGGCTATCTTCTATTTTTAGCCTCTAACTACTGTGTGCATCAGAAAAGCACTACAAGGTGTCGCCATTTCAGTGTCACCCGCCTGACGTGTTTATTCGCTTCTCACTTAATTTATCTTGTAGCTTTTCAGATGTATCCGAAAAGCTGTATGGCCAATATAACATGATGTATCGTGTTATATTGGCCATACAGCTGTAGGTAATCACAATTAATATTACATTATTTGAGTATCATCACAGATTTCATAGCACTCAAAATTATCTTTGTTTAGTAAACACGGTTTCGGTTTCTGCGATATCAATATGAGTAATCTAAAATGATATGCAAACAAACATGTTTATCAAAACACTTGTTTGATAAGAAATGCCATCACATAAGTTCTAATGCGGGGTATGCTATGTCTATGCCGAAGTGGCGCAAGGCGTGGCCTAGCGTTGCCCGACTCGGGGCTAGGCAGAAGGCTGGGGAACAGGGTGCTTTTCAGTTGGTGAAAGGCCGACCAACCTAACGCCGTTTAAATCGTATGCAATGTCTACTGTTTAAAGACAAAGGTAATGCCTCCCTTACCGAGGCTACCAGGAGAATACTGGCGCTATGGATTTCCGATGAAAACTTCTAGAGAAATGAGTGTGTTTGTGTGAGGTACTAAGTTTAGTTATACCATTGCATGTGTTTGTGTGTTGATAACCCGGCGCGACCTCTGTCTCGCCATTCGTTACTGATAACGAACGTGCACAACACATCCAATATCAAGCAACACTGAGTACACAATGGGTTAGAGCCACAATGATCGCCACTCAATCTGTTTACACCAGCATTGTATTACGCATCGTTGTAAGCCGACTTATCTGTTATAACAAGGAAAATACTAAGTTAAATAATGAAGTAATAATACTTATTAAAGTGCTTAAGCCATGCAAGTCCACTTACATCCATTTTAAGTAATAAGTAACATCACATTTTCTTTAATAAATTTTAAATTCGTCCCATGGGTGTGTAACAAGTAATTAAAAACTGCATAAAAAGCATAATGGTGGGTAATCATATTAATAATAATCAAAACGGATTACCGACCGAGTCACAGTAGGTACTCGATCCCTGTTTATGTAGTTAGAGGAGGCCCCGGGCTGGTCGCGTCCCGTTGGTACAGGGGTAGCCGGTAGGTACCTACCTATTATGAAAGCGGAGAATCGTCTAGAGGTTATCTCGTCTCTGTGTTAGACGTTACCAATCACCGACGCGCCAATGACCGAGACAAGGAATAACAAAACAACGTCCACAAACACAGACAGGCAAACGCCTATTTTCCTCATTTATTACTAAGCATTTAACCACATAGTACCTATTAATAAATTCTGTCGATAAGTCCACCAGGATTGTTTGATACCAATATACTACTGAGCTGTAAATGTATGCAATTATGATGAACTGTAATCTAAAATCGTTTGACCATGACTCAACAAATTAGTTTCAGCCCTTTTTATTGATACAACGTAAACTAATTGAGCAGTAGAAAGGTACATACAACTGCATATCGTAGATACACGTAATGACCTAATTTTAACAAGGCCAAGCTATGCATTCCTGCTATGTTATTGTGAAGGCCTTGCTAGGCACCTACGGAAACAAATATGTGGATTATTCACACAAATATATAATAAATTCCTCAACAATACTTATCACGAGCAATAATTACCTTTTATCATTCATATTTTATCAAGAGTTATGGCGAAATATTTGAATATAACTAGACTTGACTTGTAAGCAATTATTTTTAATATAAAATAAATATATTACAATATATTTATTTTATAATATACAAAATATATTATAAATAGGTTACAACTATTTAGGAGTTCTGTGGATATGCGATTTAAATTGCTCGCATTAACATTCAACATTCGTTGGGGTACTTACAAGATTTGATCATTAAGCGGCATGTCCTTTTAGGTCCTCTATCTCGTATATTTTTGAACGTTCAAGCTGAAACTTCATCTGCTTGACAATGGCGCGAACCTCCGCCCTCGAGGTAAATTCAGGATATGGTGTGCCGTTATAAGAATGGAAAGAGTTCTTCCGAAACCGTCAAACGATTAAAATAACTGCTATAATAGATAATTCAAATTGTTAAAAAAAATTGAAGTAGATTATGAAGCTGTGGGTCGTAAGAGTAAATATATGCACATGATGGGTAGCAGCAGTGCTACTTGCTAGGTAGCTTGGTAATGTGTGTATGTGTTGCAGGCACAATACTACGGGCCCATCTCGATCGGCAACCCGCCGCAGACCTTCAAGGTGGTGTTCGACACGGGCTCGTCCAACCTGTGGGTGCCGTCCAAGAAGTGCCACTACACCAACATCGCCTGCCGTGAGAACTCTGTATTATACACACTCGTGTTGTTGCGATACGCAAACATTTCTGTACTTTGTATTGCGATATGGTTCTCAGAAGCTATATAGCTCTAGTTCCAACTTTGTTGCTATATGTACGTTCAGTATAGGTACATACAGTTCTTATAATGATCACGTCACAAATACTACATGGAAGGAAATGTTTTTTTGAACGTTTATCGCAAGTGCTTCGTAGACATCGATACAAACTCAGAGGCAAAGACGACATTAAAAAAAAAATCAAAAATTGCAATTGATCCACAATTGTTTTAGATATCGCGTAATAAACAAACGCATGAAGACGCATTAAGAACCTCCTCATTTTAAAGTCGGTTGTAAAAGACTACTGTACTAAGGAGATTGTATTTTAAATAGAGTTTTTTATTATGATGCCTTCGTAAACATCTATTACAAGTGCTTGTACCAGGACTGTCGGGGAGCGTCCGGCGCGCCACGTACCGCAGCTACCACTTCATATGTCACACATTACCGAGTGTTGCGTGTGTTGCAGTTCTGCACAACAAATACGACAGCAGTAAGTCCAACACGTACCGCGCCAACGGCACCGAGTTCGCCATCCACTACGGCAGCGGCAGCCTGTCCGGGTTCCTGTCGCAGGATGACGTCACGGTGAGTACCCCCCCCCCCCCCCCTCGCCCTGCCCCCCTGCCCGCAGTGCGGCGGGGCGGCAGTACAGCAGCGTGTGTGCAGGTGGGCGGCATCACGGTGCGCGGCCAGACCTTCGCCGAGGCCATGTCGGAGCCGGGGCTCGCCTTCGTGGCCGCCAAGTTCGACGGCATCCTTGGGATGGCCTTCCGCAGGTACATAATCACAATTCATACTGAAAAATAATACCTCAGAATATGTGTATAAAATATTGTCGGTTGTGATGTTCGCAGTATCTCTGTGGACGGCGTGACGCCGGTGTTCGATAACATGGTGGCGCAGGGACTCGTCAAGCCGATCTTCTCCTTCTATCTGAATAGGTAAGCGCCGACGTTACAATAATGTCTCGTCGTCATACTGTACACAATACTGTGAGAGACGAGTGTCGCAGGGACCCGAGCGCGGCGCAGGGCGGGGAGGTGATCCTGGGCGGGTCGGACCCGGCCCACTACCGCGGCAACTTCACCTACGTGCCCGTGCACCGCGCCACCTACTGGCAGTTCCACATGGACGGCGTGCAGGTCGCCGGCAAATCCTTCTGCACACAGGTAACATTATACAAAACTTCAATTCTTATTGCTATGGTCTTGTCACCTTTTGGCGATAGTCGTATTGCAGAAGTTTTTGATCAATTCCGTTGGCCGCCGATCTAATTGCATAGTTCTATAGATCGCAAGCGTGTACTGAGTGTGTGTGGGCCTAGGGCTGCGAGGCGATCGCGGACACGGGCACGTCGCTGATCGCGGGCCCGGCGGCCGAGGTGGAGGCGCTGAACAAGGCGCTGGGGGCCACGCCCATGGCGTTCGGCCAGTACGTGGTGGACTGCGCGCTCATCCCCAAGCTGCCGGCCGTGAGCTTCGCGCTCGGCGGCTCGCGCTTCACGCTGGAGGGGCAGGACTACGTGCTGCGGGTGAGTGCGGCCGGGCTCGGGCGCCTGCGGGTAGTGCGGGTAGTGCGGGGCTGACGCGGGTGTGTTGCAGGTGTCGCAGTTCGGCAAGACGGTGTGCCTGTCGGGCTTCATGGGGCTGGACATCCCGCCGCCCAACGGCCCGCTGTGGATCCTGGGCGACGTGTTCATCGGCAAGTACTACACCGAGTTCGACGTGGCCAACAAGCGCCTCGGCTTCGCGCCCGCCGTCTGAGCTCCCACACGAGCTCACACCACACTCCAGCGGTTCGTATAGTAGAGTATCTTCATTTGCAATGCAATCAGTTCACGCTTTGTAACCTCCCGTTGTAAACGCTCTGTTGCCGTTTTGTTTCCGAGCTTGGAAACATAGCCATAGCAGTAATGTTTTGCCAGAAGAATCACACATGACCTTATGTCGTGTCCTTTGTTTTTTATGTTTATACTTTAGAAATAAAAAAATGTAAAAATAGAACTTTGTTTTATTCAGTATTGTCTAACATAATCATATTTGTTTCTAATAAACAACGCACAATAATTACAAAAAATATAAACCACCTCAGGTACCTATAATTAAATGACGTACAGTAAGCGTAGTCTTTTATAATTTTAATAGTTTATTATACAGTGAAACCTGTTTAATTGGGATATCAAGGGACCAAGACGTATGTATCAATTATTAAGGGTTTAAAATAAAGCAGTTTTAAAATTAAAGTTGTCTCATTTACAGAGCTCACACAGCGGGGGCCGCTAAAAGGGGTCGAAATGTGCCCATATTCCATTTTTAGAGGTAGAAATGTTATTAAAAAGTGTACTTCATGATTGAAATAGATAATATACTGAGTACAAAAAAAACATGTCTCACTTATAGAGGTAATTGAGCTACAGAGTCTCAATTACAGAGGTAAATATCGAAAAGGTCTCAGAATTTAAATCTCATTTAACCAGGTTTCAGTCCCATTAGTAGAGGTAATTTGATGAAGAACATCCGAGCCCTCGTTGCAACTCCCAATAATAGAGGTTTCTCACTTATCCAGGTTTCACTGTAATTGTACCTTATATTATACTAAGGTATTCAAAAGATTAATGTTTCTTTAAAAAAAATACTGATCCGGCTCGTGAAGCATAACTATTGATCGTCGAAGAGCTCGGGCGCGAGGCGCGAGGGGCGCGTGCTATCCTATCACAACTCGGTGGCAGTGACATACATTACTATAGGCACACTTGCACTCGTGTTATTCATGCTCTTACACTAACTTCCTATATTATAAAATATCGAATCACTATATTAATTTATATCGAGGACTCTGCAAAATGTATGACTTTAGGCAAGGATAGTGTGAAACTTTAATCATAGCCGTAGAGGGCGCCGATCAAGTGGGCAGATGTCGGAAACAACAGCTTGGGAGCGATGCTACTAGGCTGACCTAGCCATAGTGCCATGCCACGTGACGTCCAGACCAAGCAAATAGATAGTAAAACTTTCTCGACACTCAATGAGGTTTATAAGTTTTAGTTGGTGTTCTAACCGAATGTATAGTCAGGACCACCAGTGTGAATGAAACTAGACAGTACTCTACGTTCGCAAGATGCTGACGATAGGCTATAACTAACAATACGCCAATATAAAATATGTACGCAGAGGCTCGATCGCGAATCGTAAATCAGCGGCTACGCATAGCGTAGTAATGGATTGTCGGTAAGGTGTGGACGAAAAGGCAAGTATTTTTCGAAATAAAATAAACAGTGCGCGCTCACGGCCGACGACTGACTATACATTCGGTTTGACCACGGCCATGTGCTGGATGATCACAGCGCGCTACTCTCTCACCGTTCAGTTTACAAAAATATTTTTCCAAGACATTTACATTACATAAACAAAATTGATACAACTTATTCTGAACCTTCGTGAGTGATCAAGGTGGGATATATTAATATCTCTCAATACCTTCGCAAAACTATCTTTATTAAATATAATCTACTCTTAATAGAAGACGTGGGATATTATCTACTTTGTATTCAAGCTTTGCCACTGCAGCAACTTGTGCTTTGTTCTGATTTCCTTTAAAGGAGACACAGGGTTGAACACACACCTAATACTATATTTAAGTATGAACACATTTTGTGTGCAACCATTATATATTCTTAATTTAACCTAAGCAATTAAGGGCCGAAATGGAAAGTATAATAATGTCAAAAGGTCAATGTTAACTAGTACGAAGTAGGCATAGACAGACAACATATGGAGCGCGGCGGCGGCTGGCGGGCACAGGTCGTGATGCAGTTACTCTCCTCAGATACGAGGGACTGCAGGTACTGCACAGAATCCTAGCATTTCTTAATAGTAGTATTTTCTATAGCCCGGAGATCAAAATCAAAACAATATTGAATTAATTTCATAATTAAATACTATTTATTTAAATAAACGTTTAAGTAAAATAGATCGTCCATACATAAATTATAATTACAATATTCTGATAGAACATCTGGCGGCGCGCCACACGCACGCACCGCAGGCTACACTATGCTACACTATGTATACACTAGCGTCACTACACTAGCCCCAGTTTATGTTTTTTCCTGAACTTTTTGACGTAGGCCTCCACCAGCGACTGGATCTTGGCGGGGTTGATCTCGCCCGTCTTGTTGTGACAGATCTGCAAAGCAACATTCACTCACCATTACCAAACATCGCACCTTTTATCTCGGCAAACAAATATTACACGTATCCAAACAATTAATATTGAAAAATAATGAAGAGAAAACTTAATACAGCGAAATCACAAATAAGTAAGTTCATGTTTAATTTTGCCCATTTATTTAATTAATAAATTTTTCATAGTGATAGGTAATTGTTTGCCAAGATGATTTTTATTTTTATTATTTTTTACCTGTAAACACTGTGAAGACTTTTATGTTAATTGTTGTGCACGTCTGTAATTGATGTAAACACTAGTTATAAGACTTGTGTAATGTTTATTTTTATGTTTGTGTTTATGTTGTCGATGTGCCTGTTATAAATAAATAAATAAATTTTAAAGATATTAACTCAGACACTACGAAGATAACGCAAACACCCAAACCCGCAACATTTTAGAAAGGTGATTTTCTCCGTTGACTCGTCCGGGAATCAAACTCGGAACCTCAGAGTTAGCAACACCCTGAGTACCGGTGTCTACTACACTCGACCACGTGGGTCTTCAAATAATAATTATAGGTATTACTTATTATGTGTATGTAAGGAAATTTTGGGGTCTGAAAATGATAATTCGAGCATATCGCGCATAATCTAGACAGCGACAGAGTTACCTTACCTTTTTCTCTCTTCAAGAGAATCTTCTGTACGTGGTCAATGATATACTATACTCGAGATCCCTATCTTTAAAGTCGGATAGCGCTGGTACATGTCAAAATGTTTACAACTAGCACTAAAGATAAGCACGTAACCAAAAGCGATAGCGAACATTTCACGATGGCTCACGTGACAATTATGGTGTTTCTGGGACCACAAAGTCCGAACTACATAATATGATCTTACAAAGCCCGCGCCCGCTTTAGCATAAGTATTTTCCATATAGGAGAAAGCAACAGTTTCTATGTTTGAATATACAATTTAAAATTCGTTTTCGGGCTGTGTGGCAAAGATTTTGCGATGTGTTTGAGTGCAGATAAGAATTCAGGATATTTCTACCTTGGACAAATAGATATAATAATAAATATTTCAGCATGTGTGTGTGTGTGTGCGTGGTGTGACGTACCTTGGGCACGGCGCGGCGCAGGATGTCCTTGTACTCGTCCTTGGTGACGTGCTTCTTGTTGTAGTGCGGCTTCAGCACCAGCTTCACCTCCTCCACCACGCGCTCCTGCCGGTTCAGCTTCTTCAGGAACTGCAAACACAACACAGTGGCAGCACACGTCGGCGGTCGGCCCACGCTACGCAGCGGCGAGCTAATCGCGCGATAATGTCAAGCAGCAATGCATAGTGGTCAAACTAAAGCGGCCATAGCCAAGCTAACAATGTCATAATTTCGATCACACACATAAATGGCGTGATTGCTCACTTTGCTCTTCACTTGCATCTCGACGGCAGAGCTGGGCAGGTCGTCCAGGATCTTGAGGTTGTCTTCGTCTATTTTGACGCCCACTTGCGTTTTACCTGCAACACAAGGTAGGGTTTAGAGCGCGGTCGCGGCGTGCGTGCGCGGAGCGGGCGTGCGCGGCGTACCTTTCTTCTTGCCGAGCTTGACGGGCACCTTGGCGGCGGCGGAGCGCGGCTTGCGCGCGCGGGCGGGGCGCTCCAGCAGCGCGTCGAAGCCCGCGCGCGCGCCCGGCGGCTCGAACAGGTCGCCGAAGTCGCTGGAGCCCGGCGAGTACGGCGACTCCGCCTCCGCCTCCGACTCCGCGCCGTCGCGCCGCCGCGCCGCCACCGTGGCCGTGCTGGGCGCCGGCTTGATCTTCGTGGCCTGCATGGGCTTGATGGGGTCCGACTTGATGGGGGACGGCTTGGCTAGGAACAGCTTGGGCGGCTGCGAGCGTGTGGGTGACGGCAGCACGATGCGCACGGGCGGTGCGGCGGGCGTGGGGGGCGCGGGCGCGAGGGGCGCGGGCAGCGCGGGGGGCGCGGCGGGCGGGGGCGCGGGCTCGCCCCCCGGCGCGGACGCCGCGCCCCCGTCGCCCGGCGGCGGCTCCGGGGACACGTCTCGCGTCGACTGCAGCAGCGCCATCACCTGGACGCACAATCTTTGCTTACTAAAGTGTACTTTATTTTAAGGATGCAAACTTTGTTCCCACATTCTAATAAATATAAATCATACGTCGTTGAATGAGTATTTGAAGAAGATGTATAGATTGGTATTGACTAATATTTTTTGAATAAGCTCAATGGGTAACTATGATAGGCATTACCTTCTCGATGGGTGAAAGTGGACGGCGATCGATAACATCATCAGCGGACATGTTCGTCTTCTGTGCCGTCTCAAGCGTCATCATGGGGCGCGGCGGGCTGGCGGCGCTGGGCTCGGCGGCCGAGCCGGGCGAGCCCGAGGCCGAGCGCGTGGGCTCGTATGGGTCGTAGGCGTCCGGCGAGTCCGGCGGCTCGGGTGGCGTGTTGGGCCCGCGCGTGTCGTCCGCGGCTGCGTCCGGCACCGGTGCAGGCCGGGCCGGTGACGCTCCCGGCGACGGCGGCGTCTTGGGGCCCACAGCGTGCGCGGGCTCCGCGGCTGGCGCCGGCCCACCGCCCGCCGCGCTGCTGGGCTCCTTCTCGCCGGGCTCACTGTCACTCAGCACGATCACGTTACGCGGCGACGGCGTCAACTCGCGGAATGGCGAGCGTTCCAAGTCAATGATGGCTACCGGGCGGGGCGCGGCCGCGTCCAGCTCGGGCACGGCTGCGAGCCGTCGCCGGCGGCGTCGCTCGCGCCGGCGCTCCCGCCGCTCGTCCTCGCCCTCCGCGAGCTCCTGCTCCTTGAAGCTGACGCTGACGAGGATGTTGTCTCCGGACGTGAAGACCTCCTTGGAGGGCCCGGCGGCGTCGCGCAGGCGGCGGTGGCGCGCGCGCTCGGGGTCGCGGCGGCGGCGCTCGGGCGGCGGCGAGGGCTCGGGCGGCGGCGTGCGCGGCGACAGCAGGCGCGAGTCCACGGAGGCGGGCGAGCGCGCGGCGGGCGCGGCCGAGGGCGCGGGCGAGGCGCCGGCCGAGGGGCTGGCGGAGCGGCGGCGCGCGCGGCGGCGGCGCGGCGAGCGCTTGCGCGGGGAGCGGCGGCGCTCGGGCTCGTCGCGCGCGCGCTTCTTGCGCTTGGCGGGCTTGGGGCGCGGGCTCTTGGAGGCGGGGTCGCGGCTGGCGCTGCGGCGGCGCTTGCGCGGCTCGCGGCGGCGGCGGGGCTCGGCGCGCGGCTCGCGGCGGCGGCGGCGAGCAGCGCGCTCGGGCTCGCGCGCGGGCGTGAGGCGCGGCGGCGAGCGCGACAGACTGGGCGAGTGCGAGCGCGGGCGCGGCGACACGTCTCGCCCGAAGGCGTCCTTGGGCCGGCGCCGCTTCTCGGACACGACGGTGCGCACGTCGTAACGCTCGAGGTCCTTGCGGCGCTCCTTGCGACGCTGCTTCTGTCGCTCGCGCTCGCCGTCGCTCGAGTCACGTCGCTCCCGTTTCTTATCTTTGTCGCGGTAGTTCCTTTCCTTGCCACTCTTGCTGAGCTTTTTAAAGGCAACCTCGGTCTTTTTGTTCTTGCCCTTGCTCTTCTCCTTGCCTTCCTTCTTGGAGTCTTTCTTCTTCTTCTTCTTGGCATCGTCAGCGCGGGCCTCTTTCTTTTTGTCGACTATCTCGCCTTCCTCGCCGTCGTTCGGCGGCGGCTTCTGTGGAGAGGCGTGCGACGCGCGCGATGAGCGTGGCTCCGACTGAGCGCGTTCATTGTCAGAGAACATTTCGTTGCCTTCATCTTCAGATATCATCTCAGTATCCAGTCCCTCTATACCCTTGTCCTTCTCAGTCTCCATGGAGGTGTCCTTAGACTTGTTTTCGTCGAGGCAGGGCGTGTAGCTCCTCTCATCTTCAGTTTCACTGATGGACTCTGTCATCTTCTCTAACAAGTCTTCGTTTCGGTCATCGCAGCTTTTTCTAGGCGAGTGGTCCCCTAGAGCGAGCTCGTTGTCATCGGGGTCTGAGAGATCCTCGTTCTCTTCTTCGGACTGGCTCTCGTTACCAGATTTGTCGAGGCGGGGCGGGGTCGCCGCTCGCTCGGGGCTCTCCATAATTTCATCATCATCAACATCATCATTATCATCATCTAGCTTCTGTTCCATATTAGCCAGCTTTTCAGTGGGCGTAGTAGGTTCTTCATCAATATCAGGCGTGGTACTAATGTTTTCTTTGTCATCATTTTGATCTTTATCATCTGACAAAATGTTACCAGACTCTTTAGCATTTCTTTCTTTATTTTCAACCTGTTCATCATCTTGGGGTACATCAGTTTCTTGTTCTGGCAGTTGTTTAGCCTGCTGCGCGTCTTGTAAGTTAGGCAATACTTTGTCTGTGGCGTCCTCCGCAGCAAGTGGCTCCACTTGCTGCGGAGTGGGGGCAGGAGCGGGCTCTACACCCTCATTGACTTCTGTTTCAGTTTCTTCTTGCTCTTCTTCATCGTATAAACTCACTTGTCTTTTGATCAAGGAAGGCGTATTAAGCTTGATTTTAATTGGATTGCGTGGGTTAGTTGTGATGGGGCATCTTTTGGACACTTTTTCCTTTAATTCTTCCTCAGATTTTTTTTTCAAACTAGTGTCCATAGTATATTTAACAGGTGCAGGAGTGACTTCAGCTCGGGCCGGAGGATCATCGGGCAGGTCGTCATCCTCCTGCACGAGGTCCTCGAGATTGTCTTGCGGCACGAGGCGCGGCAGGTCCGGCGGCAGGTCGGCCGCGCTGTTGGCGATGTGCACGCTGGTCGCGGAGTATATCGAGAAGTTAGGGCAGTCGCCCTCCGAGTCGTCGTCGCTGGCGCTGGCGGGCGCGTGCGCGGCGGGCGGCGGCACGATGAGGTCGCGGTGCTCGTGCAGCACCTGGCGCACGGCGCTGTCCAGCACGTTGGGCGGCACGCGCATGGCGCCGGCGTCCAGCCCGCCCAGCGCGCCCAGCCCGCCCAGCACGCTCTGCACGCTCTGCACCGCGCTGTGCACCGGCGCGGGCTCGGTCGCCGCGACGCCGGTGGACGACACGCTCGCTTCCTCGTCGCCGCTCTCGTCGTCATTGGTGGGCTCAGTGGGGTCATATTTCTCAGTGTCTATTACTAAACCTGAGTCACTCTTCTCGTCTTCCGACTTGTCTTTTTCTGGTGTTTTGTCAAATTTAAACATTGGTGGTTCTGGCAACGGGCGATATGGTTGCTGTTGAGGCTTCACTGTTTGCTGTGCCTGGTGAGATTGTATTGCACTATGTGTGTCGACGTTGTTGTTCGCCGAATTTTGTCTAGGCAGTTGTCCCATTCTCATATCGAGAGGATTTTCAAAACCTCCGAACGAGTGTCTGTGCTGCGGGGCAGGCGGCGGCTCATTCCTGTGGCCGACGGGCGGCGGCACGTAGGGCTGCCACGCCGGCGCCAGGCTGTAGCGGCCTTGCTCGTTGTGTCTGTTGTTATGAGCTTGGTTGTTCAAGGCCCGGTTCTGTTCTGGTACTTGTCTTCGATTTCGGTCGAAATTCAAATCATCTGCCGGCGGGTATTGGTGTGGTCTTCTGGAGTAGTTATTGTAAGTATCGCCGTCATCTCGCCGCCCGTTGTTATTGTGATGGAACGCGTTGCCTTGACGATTCTGGTAGCCACCACTACTGTAGTTATTTTCGTAGTTGCCGCCACGGTTATTTAAGTTATTCGTTCCTTGTTCTCGGTGGTAATTACCGGTGTATCCGCCGCCCCAGCCTCTTCCGCCTCGGGACTGTCCGGGGTAAGAGGGCACTTTTTTCGCAGCATCCTCTCCCTTAGTTAAATCTAGCTTTTCCTGACGATTCGGTTCTTCAGATTCCTTCCTCTGTAATTTAGTCTTTTCGCGAGTTCTTTCTAATTTTATATTCACACTGCCATCTACAGAAATAGACACAATTGACTTTTTCGAATGAAGCAAGGTTTGACTTTCGAGGATGGAGGAGAGCACGTCGGGCGCCGATGACGCGTGCGGAGGAGACGGGACGGAGATCATTTTTCTTCTCGCCTGTAAATAATTTATAACGTAAGTAGGTCCTCTCAGACAAACAATATAATATTAATATTCCTGGACAATCACACACGGTAATCTGATCAGACCTGACCAGACAACTGATATACATACTTATATATTTCTAAATACATACATATTATAGATAAATCACACCCAGACCAGAACAAATGATCGTGCTCTTCACACAAACATTTGTCCAGAGTGGGAATCGAACCCACGACCTCCGGTATAGCAGTCAGAGTCACTAACCACTAGACCAACAGGCCCTTCTGACAATGATGATTACTTTAGTTTAGCATCATAACCTGTCTATAAGCGCTGAGAATACTAGAGGTCGGGCGGACAGCCACGGCCGTGCTGGCGCTCTCGGACACGCCGTGCTCGTCGTCCTCGGAGAAGTAGTCGATCTGGTTCGCGTTGCCGAAGATGGAGAGAGACGGGATGCCGGCGCGGTGGCGCTGCAGCGCGAGCGGCGTGGGCGCGTGGCCGGCGTGCGCCGCGTGCGCCGCGTGGCCCGCCGCGCCCGCGTGCCCGCCCGCCGCCAGCTGCGCGCGCACGCTGGCGCGCACGTGCGAGCGCCGCGCCGCCGTGCGGGGCGCCACGCGTGCTCGCTACACAACAACGTACACATTACACACCTTACACTCCCATCAATTATTATTGCTCTTGTTATACCACTAATTACTCCTACTATACTCACCCTCCTCTTCTTAAGTTTCCTTTTAACCCTTTTTGTGACTGGTATTTTTCCATCCTCTTGGACTTCATATTCAATAATTACTGTTTTAGTTCTTCTCCGCTTTGGCCTTCTGCGATTTGTATGTACTGTAGTTTTACGTCTAGTAGAAGTTGTTCTTGTGGGTGCACTGTTTGTTCCAGATCCTCTGGAGGTGGTCGGGATATTATCAGTATTGAGACGGCTACCTCTCCGCCCTGTGGATGTAGAAGGCTCATCTAGAACACTGTGGGATCTTGATGATCTAGAATTTCTACTTTCCCTAATTGACACACTTCTAGATGAAAGTGGCACGTCCATGTCCATATCTGTGAAGCCTGAAAACAAGTAGTCCACATCTGACAGGAGGTTGTCACAATTTGGACATAGCCACTGGTCAATGGGTACCTGTAAAAGTAATAATACCCAAGGTTAAATAAAGTACAAACATAAAATTTAATGATTTATCTCAAGAAATAGAACCTTAACATCATCCTTAACAAACATACCTCCAACAACGGAGGAGTGAGGCATTGCATGTGATACCCGAGGTCACATCCATCACACAGAAGCATAGATTCTTCATTGTCTGTTCTACCACACACCTGAAATATTTAAAAATTTACAAAATGTACACAAAACATAACATTTCTATATAATATTTTAATAAATAATTTTAGTGTCAGCTATGGAAGAATATAAAGAGAAAATATGATGTACCTCACAAACAGTTGGGTCTTCAATAACAAGCAATTCAACAGAGGGTCGGCGTTCAAGCATTTTGACAGGCTCAGTGCGCAACACCCGTCCACCTGCACAGGCTCTTACTACTATAAAGTCAAATGTCATTCTGTCTACGGGACAAGTATTGACATTCTTTGACCACTCTGTGATACAATCCAAACAAAATATGTGTTCACAGCTCTGGGGAGTTCCTACTTCTTGATTAGTGAAACGTAACAGGCAAATTGAGCATTTATCTGAATTGCCTTCAGAGCTGTCTGATGCAAAGCCAGAATTAGGTTTAGCAGCTGAGGTGGCGGGTTTGGGCACATCTGAGTGGTCGGTAGCCCAGCCGGACGTGTCGCTGTCCGCATCAGAGTCGCGCAGCTTGGGCAGCGCGCGGCGGCGGCGAGCTTCGGCGCCCACCACGGAGCTGCCGCTGCTGTCGCTACCCTCATCACTCAGCACCTGAAATGCACTTCCATTTAGTATTTGAGAGCCACGGCACGGTTACAACGTGTTTTGGCTTGGTCAGTCACCCTCAATCTCTTTCTACGTGTCGCCGCCACAGCGACGCTTTCGTCGCTGTCCGAGCTTGTATCCGATGACAGCACCATCACTTTCTTGATCTTTCGTTTCGGCCGTGGGGGCGAATCTTCGCTACCTTCTTCACTCATTCTCACAAGTAAACAGAGTCAAATAGAGTTTAGAAGGCACGACACGAAGCCAATTGCAAAGGTGTAAATGACCTCCGCCACTTAATATTCGACTCTTTTAAGGTGCAATTTAACAAATTCATTCGGTCTGCAAATTAAAATCATGCATGAAGATTGTTTCCACACAAGCAAATGCGTACGCGTTGTCCTAAAATGATTCCACTATTTTGACAGCAAGCCGCTATCAATGGTCAAGGCGGCCATTTTCCTTTCAATATTTTTTTTATTTTGTGTTAGTGAAGAGACTGTAATACTAAAGAGCTTATGCCGATCATTGAATAGGTACTAGATAAGAACATTAAGAACGTTTAAGTACCTAATAACATTTGCGAAAAAAAATATTCAAACACATAACTCAACCATTTGAAGCTCAAATAGTTCCCAGTATTAAAATAATCCGAGATGACAACTATTTTTATTTCATCAATTTCAGATGAGTGTGTTACTGTTGTTTCAGATTAAAATAGGACAGTAATTTATATTTCAAATAAACGTATCTTGTCTTTCTTCTCCTGTCTTTGCCAATTGAGCTATAAAATCGCTCGAGACACATATTTATATTCTATGGTAATTATTATTAGTGTTTAGTCCATAGAGAATAGTTTTGTTCCCTTTGGTTCTCCGTGGTCCCTAGTACATCACTACATCACAAATTCACGTACGGCGGCGAGTCTGAGGTTTTCGCCAAGTACAATTTCGTTTATTTTTTTGAGAAACATTACTAAATTCCAAGCCTATTGTTTAAGAAATGACTGCTGAAAACGAACGTGAAATATATCATAAATTGGAAGCCATGAAAGAAATTCGGTACGTTAGCAATGTTGATTTATTCAAAATGCCTTGCACCTGTGGACTCGATCAATAAACACTGTCTCCTTTAAAATGTTTATTATGGACCTTAATGAATCGTCGTATCTGTTATAATTTGGACATTTTAGCAATCATAATATTTACCTATATTAGGTATAGGTGCACCCAAGAGCATTTACCTTCAGTTACAAATTTACTTGAAATATTTAATAGATACCATCCATTATCTTGAATTATTATATTTAGTGCACAATAGTCGAATACTTTATATACAACTTAGTGTTCCATGCAGAAGTACTGCATGTGCGCTCAAATTAATTTAACTAGCAGGTAACAATATATGTTGAGCATAAGTAAATTTGTGTAAGTCCAAATACATTTAATTTCAGTAATAAAACAATAACTTTGGAGAGGTTAAAGCGGAGCATTCTGAATGAGGTGCGCAGCGGGGACCAGGAGGGGCGATGCCTGGCGCAGTACAAGCGGGAGATGGAGCTGCTGCAGCAGGAGAAGATGAGCCACGTGGAGGAGCTGCGCCAAATACATGCTGACATTAATGCTGTAAGTCCACATAATATAGCTAAAAATCTATATCATATATCAACGCAGTGTAAAAAAGCAGTATGGTTTGAGAGAACAGTCAAAAGTCTGCATGTGTATCTGTGTCAAACAATAATTTCTTTGAAACCAAATGACTTCTTATTTTGCTTGTTGTGCAACAACCACGGCCATGATCGTCAGTCCTTTAATATGTTTCTACTGCCGAGTCCTTTACATCGCACTGTTTTTCAAGTCAATTGCTCCTTCTCTAAAACACCTGAATTTCAAAATATTTGGTTTGTTGGGTTACTCTTCACGCCAATATCAGAATAACTACAAACATCAGAAAATGTCATAAAACCAAAGGGAAATAGTAACACAGGTGAAATCACAGGACATCACTAGTTACTAATGTTGGAATGTATAGCAAACACAAATATTCAGATGTGAGTGCTATAAATAGTGGGGCTGTGATTGGCGCCGCTCGCCGCCTGTTTGTTTACTTAGGAGCAGCTATTGTTGGCTCACAATTGTAACATGTACAAGTGTTTGTTTTTACTGCCAGCCTGAGATGGAGCACTATCATCTTAATGTGTATTTAAACTAGCCAGATATTATATTGTATTTTTATTCCTGTATACAATGTTACCCACAAGAAAAAAAACTCGTTTTTTAAGAATGAATGTTCCACTGTAGAATTTGATTAATTGGCAAGTGTGCTAAAATTTTCATTATTTATAATTGCAATTTTCAACATTGTATATCATAGTAACAATCTTAGGCAGTACTTAAAATCTATAATACATGTTGCGCTTCATATTCTTTGTAGAATTGAACATTTGAAATAAAAAAATGTGATGATTTTCAGATGGAGACTGTGATCAAGCAGACGGAGGAGAGCATGACGCGGAAGCTGTCGAATGCGTCGCGGCTGCACGAGGACTACCGGCCGCTGAAGTGCGAGGTGGACCTGCTGCGGCGCCAGTGCCTCGGCCTCGAGCGCCTGCCCGACCTGCACGAGGAGGACGGCAGCCCCATCACGCCCGAGTACGTGCCGGCGGCCCAGCCACGCCCGAGCCCGGCGAACGACGCTAACTGTGTGTGTGTTGCAGCCGCTTCCCGCCGGCGCTGGGCGCGGGCGCGGGCGCGGGCGGGGGCGCGGCCGGCGGGGGCGCGGGGGGCGCGGCGCGCTCGCTCGCCGTGTTCCCGGCCGCTCCGCGCAAGCCGCCGCCGCCGCCGCCCGCGTTCAGGTCTGCACTCGACCAAGATTTCATTACGGTCTCGCTGAGGTTCGATTATGTTTTATTTTTGGTTCTCACTCCGCTCTCCCCTCCCTTCCTTCCTACATCCAGTCACCGCACATTCTACGACGTTTGTTTTTATTATGTTACTATTGTTTTATCCGACAATATGATTTATTTCCACTGTTTCAAATCCATCAATCAGCATAACATTATTTGGACATTTTTCAGATCAATAATATACATGTTATTTTCAAGTCATTCTTGAGGTTTACGGTATTTTTTATAGTTTAGACATGTGCTAATAGAACCCCTCTGGACAAGTCTGAAACTAAAATAAATACTGCACATAATTTACGACGACCTCCATGGGCTCCATGGTCGCGTGTGTAATGTCGCTAGCTATGAGGTCCCGGGTTCGAGCCCCAGACGGGTCAATGTTGAGACTAACTTTTCTACGTCTTCATTGTTTCTGAATTCTATAACACAAGTGCTTTAGCTACTTACTGTAGGCTCAGAGCAATGTGAATGATGTTGCCGGCATTTATTTATTTATTTATTAATAAATTTGGATTATTTCTTAAAAGTGAAATATACATACTTATTATTGTTATGTAGCAAATAACAATAATAAGAGTGTTGGAATAACCTGCATAGTGTATATTGTATGAGGTGGATTGGTACCGTGTGTGCCCGCAGACAGCAGCCGCCGCCCATGAAGTCGTGTCTGTCGTGCCACCAGCAGATCCACCGCAACGCGCCCATCTGCCCGCTCTGCAAGGCCAAGAGCCGCTCCAGGAACCCCAAGAAGCCCAAGAAGAAATAGTCACCGCGCCTGCGACCTCTCCGATCTCACTCTTCATATTATATTGTAAGCCCTCACATACACGTGTCATTGTGAATAATCCCTTAAAACGAATTGTTAGTGTTTTCAGTCTCTGACCAATCAACAGCTGTCTCGGAACAAGACCTGCGACTCACTCTCCGGTAAGGAACAGCTAACTTGTCGCAGCGCTGGCTTAACGAGAGAATATCACGAAAATGCATCTACCTCTAGAAAACCCGTACCCCTACATTTTACTTTTCTCTTTCAAAAAACAACTAGATCAGGTGATGGCAAGTGTTGTACATAATCAATAAAGTATGGTAGGTATGGAGAAGCTGGCGATGTGTACATATATAACTATATAGTACTAAGACAGAATGTTTAATTAACAGTTTAACGCACAGAGGATTCACTGCGCGAGAAAAATATATAAATAACAACTGTTACTCTAACTGCGACAAAGTGTATTTCAGGTCACATAAGCGCTTTTGACATACTATTGTTTTGTAAAAGAGACTACAGCCTGATTTAAAATTTTGAGATCCCTGTACTAACTTCATGTCTGACTTTAGTTTTTTATTTAGTAGGGAATTATCGTAATGTGTGGCTGAACAGAGGCATCGGCATACCACAAAAATAACTTTCTGACTTCATCAGTAAACATATTTTCGTAATGTCACATTTTAATAAAATAATGATGTTATTATGTAAAACACTGTTTTCTATCTCGTTCTTCTCAGAATCCTAATTCTCAAGCTATGGGTAAGCAATAATGGCAATGCCGTGCTCCACAATACTTGCTGTGTTTACATTATCGTAACATGAATTCTGCCACCGAAGCTCTTTGTCTCGGGGTCAAGCTAATGAACCTATTGTTTTTACTTTGTTACACATAAATACCAACGAGGTTTATCATCATGTTTAAGTCCACTATTGTGAAATATCTAGTTATCCATTGAATGCCAATTAAAATATGATTAATTTAGGTACTGTAAATATTATTCTAAGTATGTTAACGTAATCAGTATTATTTATTGCTTGTATGGAACTATTTGTGTGGGTAGGGATATCTCAACGAGTAGCATATCTTTATGAATGCAATAAGGGGCGTACTCATTGTTGCAGTACGTCGTTAGCTCTAATATAAAATAACGTTTTAAGTCATCGTAACCATTGTGATTGTTACAGTAACGTGCGCATCATCGATAGATAGATGGTACATAATAGTTTTAAGAAAATATAAGTACATAGTGTCTGTACATAGCCGTGTGCACTCGATGTATGATAGTTTTGTTTTTTATAATATAAAACGTTCTATCAATATGACTGCATTTTTTATTTCATCCTAGCCCGATTAAAGTCATATCGTGTTTCCACTGAGTAGGTACAGCTATTACTTGGAATGTAATAAATTTGTTCTAGGTATATCATTAACATGTCACTACACAAAACATATCGCCATGTATCTAAAGTACGACAGCTTCTGCAGCGAGAGTGCGGTGATATCGCCAGCTTGGTGACAGGGCTGCAGTAGCTGTTTCCCGCACCATTCAACTGCTGAGGTAGCAATCAATAATTTAAATATCCCTCGACACTTGTTGTTATTGTAGTTTTCCGTATGGACAAGCAATTTACCGTAACTGCAGCATTTCATGGTACTACATCATGGGCCGTGCCTTCAAATCCGTGCTCAAGGGATTCGATATATATGGGTACTACGTGGGTATATGTTTACTCCTTTGATTATACAGTGTTTTTTTTTTTATTAAATGCCATTCAGGTACAACTCATACTCGGTTATCTAATCCCAAGCTAAGCTCTAAGATAGCTTGTGTTATGGTAACCAGACAACTGTTAAACATTTATATATTTCAAAATACATTCGTATTATAGATAAATTACACCCAGAATGAGAACAAAATGATCGTGCTCATCACAAAACCGCCTCCTCCGGTTTAGCAGTTACGGTCACTAACCACAAGACCATCAGGCCATTGAAGGCACAGCATCCAAAACACTGGATAAAGCAAACTCTATTCCTCAATTTTTAAGATCTTGCCTCCCGGAAATCGAATGGACTAAAATCTGATAAAACCATGCCCTTGTCTCAAATCATAGGGTAGGTACTAGATACTATAAGGATTAACACTGGATGGAAAAGGAGTGTAAAGATGTTATAATTTTGAGTGTGTAGTCCTGGGGAAAGTGCGGAATATTTCGACCAGTCTCTCTATAGGACCTCATAACTTCAATCACAAATAAGCTCGGGCGTCATGTGATCGAGATACGCCGCCGTTATTACGCACTCTATAATATTTAATTAGAACTCATTAAACATAATTACTGGTAAGTTACTATCACGTGACATTTATCGGTGCGTCCCAGTTGTGGCGTATAATCACTGCCAGATATCGTTCGGGTGCGGCGCACTTCTTCGACATTTGTTTCTAAACAAAACATTTTATTTGAAAGTTGAGAACGGTAGTTTTTTTTATAGCGATTTGAAATTTATACCTACTTCTTCAAGTTATAGTACATTCAAATTTGGTACCACATAAAAACGTTAACATAACTTCACGCCTGTATCCCCGAAGGGGTAGGCAGGGGTCCAATGTACACCCACAGTTCGCCGATATGTTTAGGTCCCATGTAATAGGGGGCGAGCCTATTGCCACTTACCGGGCACAAATCCAAACTCCGACCTGCTACTGAGAATTTCATAGAAAAACCCAATAACACCTTGGTCGACCTGGGAAACGAACCCAAGACTTCTAGCGTCGCAGGCGCGCCTAGCACCACTAGGCCAACGAGGCAGTCGTGTGCTATGTTTTCTATGATCCTGGTTTCAGATGTAGATAAACTCGGATCTTATTTTTTATAGATATACTATATGTGATAATCAGAAAAATATTAATGTCTGATGAGATGTAAAGGTTGGCATCCGGCCTTACGTGGTTTGGAGTTGCACCCCGATTAGTGCAGCAGGTGTAGCAAGTGCAAGAAGTCTGCGGTGAGAATACTTAGCGATCCCGCGGCTCCAGCAAAGGCGAGAAGGGAACCGGGGTGTTTTTGGTCGGTGCAAGTCCGACATATCCCCACGTCGTGCCCTCGACGTGGGTCGAAATCATTAGATTTTCACCCGGGAAATAAAATAAAAATAAGGTGTAGCAAGAAGCGCTCTCCGGCTAGTGACCAGGGGCCAAAATATATGAAAATACTAGGCATGTACCCCAGATGCTGCTTTCGAACATAGCATACATATAATTAATTCCAGTAATAAGCTCGCGTCCGCTGCTGGGCCACCGGGGGCCCAAGTCTGCTATTTACACTCGGTTCAATGTCTTCATAGTGGCGTGCCAGCAGAGCCATTTTCGGAAAATTGGTATTCTACTAAACGTCAAAACGTCAAAATTGCGCATTGGAACGATTCGGTTCAATGTTCAACGACTGTGACCAATAGTTCATACATTTGGTACAAATTGTAATGCGCAATTTTGACGTTTTGACGTTTAGTAGAATACCAATTTTCCGAAAATGGCTCTGCTGGCACGCCACTATGAAGACATTGAACCGAGTGTAAATAGCAGACTTGGGCCCCCGGTGGCCCAGCAGCGGACGCGAGCTTATTACTGGAATTAATTATATGTATGCTATGTTCGAAAGCAGCATCTGGGGTACATGCCTAGTATTTTCATATATTTTGGCAAAATTCTTGAAAGACGTACCTGCCTATTGGTTCAATAAATTTACCTTAAATTCAATATTGTCTGCTAAAATTCTGCTTAAACGAATAATTATTGTATTATATGTATATAACCTACTTGATCAGATTACCGAGGCATTATTTTTATTTGTGCAATACTTCAATAATGTCCTGTTATTTTTATATCTACCTATTGGCAATAGTATCAAATGCTTACTAAACATGCGAAATAACCGAAAAACTATCCACCAGCTTGTTTAAAAGCGATGTTGTATAGGTAAGTATGATACGTACCTCAGATCACATCAAACAAGGGAGATTTGCTATCCTTGTAATTTTAGTATGCGTACCCGATGTCGCCACTTTTCACACATTTATATTTGTACACGCCCAAACGATTATCTCAACAGCGCACACACAAACATAAAAGTCAACGTGATTTGCCATGAACCAAACACAACAATATCATTGTTACTTTTAACTCACACAAATCAATGCTCCAATCACGGCATTTTTCACACACGCTAATGATGGGAAAAATTGGTCGATAAAATATTTATCGATGAAACAGACAACAAAATATGGTTCATCAAATAAATAAAAAAATATTATATAGTCGGTATTATTCGGTATTGATATATCTATTTGACTTGAAAAATTAAACAAATGAGTAGGTAGATTACTCTACACTTATATTAACGAGCTGAAGGGTTTGTTTGAATGCGCTTATCCCAGGATAAATCGGACCTATGTCAAAATTAGAAAGTATTTTAAAGTATTTTATACCTGAGCGTAAAAGACTATGTATGTACCACGAGCAAACCCAGGGCGCACTGCTAATCAAACTAATATTACAAAAGCGAAAGATTGTGAATATGTGTGTTTGTTACTTCTTCATGCTCAGATCGTTGTACCAACTTTGATAAAGTTTAATTTTTGCTAAAAAACTGACACCGTCGTATCTCTAAAACTACTGAACCGATTTTAATAAAGCTTGCAGCATTCCTTAAGTTGAATAATACCTAGTACAACAAAAAAAAAATCCGGCCGACTTAAGTAATTCGGTAATTCCATATATGCGAATACAAACATAAAACATACATACATACACTTTTGAAATTGGGCACATTTGTTGAGACGCTGATATAGACTAATATATACGAAACTACGCAGTTCTGGAAATATAACATACATACGGGTTGAATTGATAACCTCCTTTTCTTAGAAGTCGGTTACAATATGTACTAATGTACCTTCGCCTAAACGTAACAAATACTTTTCTGAAAACCATACTAAAATTGGTTTAGCCGAACACGAGATAATCTCGCAATAGCATTCATATAATAATAATAATAATCCATTTATTTCAGGCATCAAGGCCTATATAAATATAAACAATACTCTACTTAATACAACTTAATAATACTATAAATACATACTACATAATTAACTAATACTAATGTACACGAAGTGTCGGCGTCGTGTTTCGCTGACATATACATGCGGGATATATACATACGGGTCGAACTGAGAACCACCTTTTTTGAAGACGGTTAAAGTTAAATAAACAACTAAAACATTAAAACACACGCTTTAACACTATATCGATACATTGTTTTATCGTTACGACAGATCACTCGTGAAACTACATCACTATTTTACGGCCGGGTACAGCGGAAGTACCACGCGACTGGCATTACATTTTGAATTTGTGAGTATTGGTGACGCACGCATCCATTGCGCCATGGAGCGGAACGAATAATTGAATGATACTTACTTAGCAAGCAATGTATTTATTATTACGCTAAGGATGAATTGTCACTTAATGTCATTTATGTTATAATTAATTTCTATTTTTGTGGTTTTATAGCAGAAATATGTAAATATTGTAATACTTACACATGAAATGAGATTCCATCTTTCACGTAGTTCACTTTTTTGCTTGTATTTTTGCAAACAACAACAGAACAACTCGGCATTTTGGCAAAAATCGAGAGACGTGACGCGAGCGTGTAGGTACTTTTGACTGGCGGCAAAAATCGGTATCAAGTGCAAATTGAGCCAGATGCGTACGCACGTGCCGGGGCGCTATAACATATCTCCCTTGTTTGATGTGATCTGAGATACGTACCATTTCCTGCAGGTCTCCTCTACTTAGCTTAGATGAGCGGTTTTGTTTTGAATAATATTTGTCTGACGCAATGTTATCGGATGTGAGTCATGCCGTCACACGGTAGGTACGACGACCGGTCGCGCGCAGTTTCAATGTTGCCAGGTATGTCATCGCATGAAGTTCGCGGGACAAAAAACTAGTCAAGTAGGTAGGTACCGAAATATTGCGTAAGCACAATGTTTAACTCATTAAGCCAGAGGTTGTATCGTTGGGATGGATAATAATGGAAAACTGAATGTACTTAACGCGTTAAGACCTTTAATGTTTACATTTGGGTTTCTCTATGTTGATGTACCTGAGTTCCCTACCTGCTAATCTACACCTCTTGCGACTAATCATGCTTATTACCTATTGATTCAATTGTTTGCAGGTACTTACAGATAGGGCTCTACATTTAAATGAGTTAATTGGGCACGTCACTTTATTAGTGTGGAGGTGACTCGTGTCCCTACATGCGAGGTCAAGGTGAGCGCGAGGCTGGTCGCGCGCACAACACTGCTGTTACGTTACCTACCTGTGGTGGTGTAGTTAACGCATTCGTTACAGCTTACACGTTATCAATGAAGAAGTTCAATGGAATGCCACTTGGTCAACTTTTGTTGTTGATCAATATTACATTAAATAAACACAGATGTCAGCGATAAAAAAAAAACAATAGTTTATTATAAAATATGTATATTTGACCTCAACAACGATACACTCACGTGAGTAACTACAATATCACAAGTTTTGCTTTTACACGGACGTGGACGTCGCGCGGTTTACTTAACTATGTTCATAAACTTTACACTTACGCTAACACTTAACTCTACGATCATACTTGTGTGCTCGGCGAGGGAGCGGCGCCCGCACGCTCCACACATACACCTTTATAACAGTTCTCACGCGAGCTCATTCCGTGCCATTGTTCTCGACATATTATTGTAATCGTTGCTCATTTTGATTAAATTCAAACTAAACTCGGAATTGCAACTAAATAAAAACTAGAATGATTAGCTTGTACATGTACACAGAGCAACGCAACACAATGAGTGTTCTGTGGCGGCGACGCGGCGACGGCCTACACGAGCGGGTAGGAAGCGCTGGAGGCGATGCCGCAGTGGTTGTTCTTGTTGCGCGCCATCTTGATGTAGCCCAGGTCGCCCCACGTGCGGCCCCACGAGTTCTTCACCAGCCAGTAGTCCCCACCCTTCTCGTCCGTGCCGTAGCCCACCACCAGCACCTGCACACACCTTACTGTTACACAAGCTCACAAATTATACATCTTAAACATATCGGCAACATCGCATCAAATAAGTACGTACTCCGTGGTCGAGCTCAGTGGAGGAGCAGTTCTCGTCGTAGTAGACGCCGTCGGAGTAGAACTGGAAGCTCTCCTGCGAGGCGTCGATGGCGATGGCGATGGGCCCCACGGTGGCCACGGCCTGCATCAGCTTCTCCTCGTCACCCTGCGGCACGTCCACGAAGCCCACGTCGTCCGCGCCGGAGTTCTTGGGGTTGTACCTGTATGTATATATACCCGTCAGTTGAAACACGTGATGAACATGCATTAACAGAACGAGACAGTCAAACATTATTTCGAAATGTGCTGATTTACATTGTGCCTGTAACAAGTCGCAACAAACGGAACTCCAATATTTTCAAGCAGGGTTATGTATGTCAGGTTATGGGACAATGTATAGCAGCCTGTGGGCGGTGTGACGCGGACGCTGACCTGCACTTGTCGTCGATGCCCTCGTAGGGGTATGTCTTCTCGGTGTCGATGCCGCCGTTGTCCTTGATGTACTTGAAGGCGTTGTCCATGAGGCCGCCGTTGCAGCCGTTGTTGCCGTACGCGGCCGAGCAGTCCACCAGGTTCTGCTCCGACAGCGACACCAGGTAGTGCGACTTGCGGAAGTGCTGGCCCTCTAGCGCGCCCGTCTGCAGCGCAACATTATATTACATACCACCTGCGCTGGTTAATGTACCTTAATATGTGTAGTTCACAGTATTATTTATGGGCTATGCATTTGGGAGGTATGCAGTTCAAATATACATTTTATTTTAAGCTGTAATTGTCAGCTCATGCTTGTAAATTGTAATAGTATGTTAATACTACAAACACTCATTCAACGACCGAGCAGTTGTCAATGTTGACAAAGGCACCTATGAACAATGTGCAGTTTTCCTGAAGCAGCAGGATATCCGTGCGCACACGAACCGTCCACAATGGAGGTGATAATGCATTCAATTGCATTAAGACACGTGCACGAATACATAAGAACCCACAATACTTGTTTACCTCCACACGGGATTAACAAGATCGGACGCGCGGCTAGAGTGGCACGAAATCCTCACATCTCGTGCTTGCGGATCAATGAAACTATTGTGCGAAAATAGATTTGTAGTACGCTGAGACGTAATCACTATAGTTCCGAGATCGTGAGATGCAACTACACAAATATTATGAAAGTACTCTACACGATAGTGCGACTCTCAACTATTTCTTAGCCCGGCAATTATCTACAACAATGTACAATGTAACCACTGTACCTATTCTGTGCGCAATCATTTAGTCACGTGAATTACTTATGACTTATGCATCAATAATGTTATTCATTTCCGATCTCGGATTATTCCAAGTTTAATATTTTCCTAGCTATACAACACTGCTATAAAACATTGTGGTACAATTACAACTTCTACTGCTCTGAAGGTTTGATTTCAGCATGAGACAAACAATTTGGTGCATATAGATAAAACATTTTTCAATCATTTTATTAAATAAGACTTTCGGTCTAAGGAATTAAATCCTTGTGATGCAGGGGATTTGCAATAATTCAAATCACATGCACAAAGAAAAATAATTTTTGAATCACAAAATTGCTATACCAAGCGGGAATCGAACCCGCACCATGTCGCGCGTGCTGCTGCCGAATCTGCTTACAGAGCAGATGTTTTTTTCTTGCTTTATTTAATTATGTCAATGAGAAGTTAGTATAAGTGACAGACGATGCAACAACATTAAATAAGTGAACCGACAGTGAGTGCAACAGTAAGTTGATATCGATGTGATTCACAACGCCTGATACTCCATGACTAATGGGCAAGCTGCAACAAAGCACATGTGGAAACAGACGCGCTGCGCCCGCGCGACTTTTGTCCTGAAAGGCACAGATGTCGAACAATACACCGTCAGTATTATCGGTAATGACCGGTGACTCAACGATACTGTTTGTCTATGATTATTTAAATATTTACTGATAGGTACAGCTCATCGAATTACTTTGTTTTTTGGTAATTTGTGGTATATTTTTGATTATCCATACACATAGTAGGGTCAGCAGGTACAAGGAAGGAATTTGGTAAATATGTGGCGATAAAACAGAGCCTGGAAACAACAGGAAGCCAGTCATGTTATTATTATTTATTAATTAAAACAGTTAAGAGCCAATCGATATCATAAGTTGACGCTGTACGCATTACGTAAGTTAGTAGGTAAGCGCAAAGTAATCAGAAACTCAACATATTGCAAGTTATTTACATGCTGTGTGTAATTACAGAAACATGATCAGGTGCTGATTGAATGGATATAACTGTGGTTAGTGCAACATAGCAAGACTTTGGTACCTACAATTGTATCAAAACACTACCATAGTGACACATTGAGACGCGGACACGGTCCGAATGGTACCAGATTACGTTGTGATAATAAAACAAATGTGACACGCCACACAAACAATAACAATAGATAAGGAACAAACATGTTCAATACGATATCGAGACGACCCGAGCATATCTTGTGTAGGGGAGACCAGCCCAAAACGGGTAAGCTAACGTTAGATGAAAAAAAAATCAGGTTCTTAACAGATTTCAATTTTTTCTTTTAATTATCATAGTTCCCTATTTAAAGAACTTTAACAAATCAGTCTCAAACTCAAAAAAAAACTTCATTACAAAACAAAAATGTCTAAAATCTAAAACCTTAAAAAAACCCGTTTTGCCCGGAGGGGGTGCCTAAAGCGGGTAAGGCTAATGGGCAAAATGGGTAGTAGCAAAAATAATGAGAAATTAACTACAACAACTTTAACATCTAGTTAGAACTTAAAATAACAGTTTATGTTTTCTAGAGGCACGGCAGTGGCCCGGCTAAGTCTCGAGCAAAACCATACCAAAGTACCATCCTTTTGTCGAAGCTATTTCACCCCCCCCGTACCTATCATCGATACGGAAAAAGAAAGGGGTTTAAGTTTTCGATGATGTAGAGTTAATAATAAAGCAAGCTCAGTATCAAAATTACCTAACATTTGAACCAATAGTTTACGAGTTATGAGCGATCAAAGTTACGCTATTTTGTCAGTCACTGATTCACTCACTGACCGATAATCTAAGGTACTTCTAACAAACTTAGAACCTTCACATTTGGCACCAAGATAAGTTTTTAACTACATGTTAAGAAAAAATTATAAAAACGGTTAGAAATTATATAACTTAGTAAATAATAGGAAACAAATTTATATTTGCGGATTTCCAAGAACATGGTGTATGAATTTTGACTGCATTGTTAACTTTGTTCTTTGTTTAGGTTCAAAAAGTATAACAAATCGATTTATATTATTAACAAATTGTAATAATGTATTGAATAAAAGCTAAAATCTTTCATGCACAGGTTCAAGAGACCTACAAAAAATGAATGAGATTCCACCAAAAACATTCAATGTAAAAAAGCCAAGTCTCTTTATGTAATTCTTCCGTCGTAAAAAGTTTTGAGATCGCATAGGAGCCAAGTCCTGGTCAACTTATGTTGTGATAAAAAACAATAATTTGTGACTATATCAATAGTTTTGTATACATTAAAATAATAGGGTCACACAAAAGTTACGTATCGAAAATCTGTCAGGGCAAATCGGGTAAGGGCAAATCAGGTACCTGTTTTACCCATACCTGATTTGCCCAAACGCACAATTGCATTTCGCACATTCATAATCTCAAAACCAAAGCTACCGGGTCCAAATCACTTCACGGATATAAAGCTTCAAATACAACAAAATAATATCACCAAACTAGTAATTTCGTCCAACAAACCAAAATCGACTAATCAGAATTGAAAATTCTTTAATAATTTTACCATAAGTAGCAAAAATATTTGATTACAAATTATCTTGCAACCGCGTGTTCCGTGTGTGTGAGGATACTGCCTCTGATTGGGCGACGCCCGCGCTATCTTTCTACATGCACACATTGAAACTTATGCGAAAGGCGCGAAATTTACAACGCTTACCCGCTTTGGGCGGTATACCCGTTTTGGGCTGGTCTCCCCTACCTACATTACGGCTGAACATACTTATACAAATATTCTGAAAAGGTATTCGTTATTAACCGAATTCAAAAAAAGAGGAGTTACTGAAATCAACTGTTGTTCTTTTGTTCGTTGTCACATTACTTTCAACCGGGTAAACCGATTTTGACGATTCTTTTTATCTGAAAGCTGGTGCTTACAGTGCGTTCCCATTTGGTCCAGTTTTGACTATATATAAACACTTATTTCGAAGTCTGTTTTCTTTTGTTATAATAATCATATGAATTATGTTGAAAAATTATACATATGCTGTTTGGAATCTACACAGCACTATTCAAAACCCTCAAGAAAGCATTTGAAATAAGATAATAGGCGTTTTTACGACGATTGTGTCTCGCCCCACGCAATCTCTCAACAACGCTGTGTTAATAATCCGCGACCAATCTAATACATTCAATCACTTTCACTAGAATGTGTATGAAGCAAATTGAATTTGTTATCGACGGACGACGCGGCGACGCGGCGACCGGAAGGACCTTGTCCTCTGATCTTTAACCAGTAATTCAATTAAAAATGACGTTGATCGGGACACTCTTTATTTGCTGAAAGGGACACAGCTTATAAATTATTTACTATGATTTCGGCTCTTACGGTTTTTTAACATGAATTAAGCTGCTCTATGTCCCAAAAAATCAAAGGTTTGCCTCATGGCATTAAGAGTGAAGTGGCATTATGGTGGTAGGTAGGTATATAAGGGTGGTACTCACGGTGCTGAAGGCCCAGCAGGAGCCGCACTTGCCCTGGTCCTTGACGTCGGTGACGGCGCCCTTCTTGCGCCAGTCCACCTGGTCGGGGTACGACACGTGCGCCGGCGCCAGGAACGTGGCGCCGCGCGTCTCGTGCGCCTTGCCGAACATGCCCTTGCTGTGCCTGCCACACAACACATAACACACGGCTCAGTGCTAACCTACTGTACCACGGAACCATTCCATCAGCTGATGTTAATAACAATCTCTAACTCATAGCAACATTTAATCCGATCGACCAAACTAATCAAGATGAATACCACTACCAGCTTATAGTTGTTCCGTTAGTCTCTAAGTAAACTTTCGGTTGTTAGGCAATTAATGCCCCGACAAAGGTTGCTGAACTGTTGATCGTAAATAATTTACGCCTAATAGTATAATTATGTGGAATCTAGGTCTGCCTGCTCATCTGTATTTAAATCAATGCATATGACTGAATTGATGTTTCTAAAGTTTGGCCTATTTACAGATAAAGGTACCTAACTATTGATTACATGACATTGACGCGTGCGACCTCTGCGCAGTTTGAGAAGCTGTTTATCAGTCAACGCTATCTTATGACCTATTAAGGAAACTATCGCAGAATGCCTCAATCAGCCAAGCGTGTTGTTCACAACAATGACATCGCGATATAACTACACTGGCTACTGGGTAATGCTCAGTGCGTAATAACTAGGTAAATGTAAATAACTACATACATATCGTTACAATTATACAAACATAATGGACGACGCGCTAGCGATCTGCCCGAGGATGTTACAGAATTGAATAGCAAGGAATTGAAAAACCTGAATAATAACTATTTGTAGTTTGTTTGAGCATTATTGTGAATAAGAGCGGTTTTTTATTTAGGTACTTTATCGTGACCTAAAAGGTTGAACATACTCTTATCAGTGCCTAGTTTTCTTGGCTTTATTTCCGTGGGAGCTAATGTTAGTTTGACTAAATCTAGATGTGTGTACTCACTTGGCAGTCTTGTTGAAGCCGTTCATGGTGTGTATAAACTCGTGGTGCAGCATGTCGGCGTACTTGTTGGTCTTGAGTTTGTAGGAGACCAGGCCCTGCTCGTAGCGCTGGTTGTGCTTGGCGATGCGGTGCTTGTTCTCCGCGTAGATCTTCATGCGGAACTTGTCCTCCACCTCGCTGTCGTATTGCTTGCTGTGCTCCAGCTACAACACACGTGCCTTTATTTCATCTACTTCTACTGGGCAAAAACAAACTAAGCTAAAGCAATAATAATTTTTGATTGAAATTCTAAACTGGTATTGGGTAAGCAAAAGGAATTGACAACATCCAAGTTTGTTTTTCCTTCAAAGGTTGCGACAGTTTATACCTACTAAACATGCAGCATCTACCGAAGATGTTTGATTCCCAGATCTTTAAAGACGCAGTCTCGTACAGTAAAGGTGTTGACGACAAGTTGTCGTCAAATTCTTTGCTCAGAGCCTCCACCTGTCAGTGTTTATGTAAGCATACCTTGAAGGCGTTCCACTCCTCCCGCACGAGGTCGAAGAAGGACACGGCGCTGGCGGCGGCCACCAGGCACAGTAACACCGCTACACTCTTCATGGTGCTGCGATTACTGAAACAGTGTGACAGTTGTAAGTGCCGCCATTATCCGTGACATTATTATTGCTGGCCGTTTGTAAATTAGAGCGATTTAATGACCGGAAATAACACGGCAAGTGTTTCTAAAGAGTAGGGCCTTAATTTAGGCAACTCAGTAGTAGATTATACCTTTAGTAAATTACATAGTAACCTACTAGGTTACTTACAAGCTCACATAAAATTATACCTACAAAGTTGTTTCTGGGAAAACAGCACTCCGTCAAGTAGGCATTAAACCAATCTTGTTATTCAGTTAATGAGACTGATAAAAAGCTTGTGTTTTTCATACGTAATTAAATATTTCTTAGGAGGGTAGGTTTGGCTTTTTTCGCTAATTGTATGCCAGCTTATTTAACTAAATATGATAGTAAGAATAGTTTTAAGAGGTTTTTATGAATGTTGGTGCAATGTGGAAGTAGTGCGATAATCTAACGAACGTTAGTAGAATAATAATGTTAGTGACATGATGGCATTGCACAGACAGCTTGGTCGCGTGTTGTTGTAGGTGGTAGGCAGGAACGCAATTATGAGGAAGTAGTGACACACGACAGAGATTGCCTGCATTCTTTGTTAATGTTCAAATTCAAACATAGTATCCAGGTAGGCCACTACAATAATGTTTAAATTTCCTCCCAGTTTTAACGTGACCTCAAAATGGGCCTACCTACAAACATAACTATGAGGTAAAGTTGTCTTTTTCCGGCATCGATTAGAATTTAATTTTTTATCCTCATCCATTGTTGCACAAATTATTATTTAGAGATTAAACTAAGTTCTGAGGTGTTAATAACCGCAAACAGTTTTGGAATCTAGACAAATAATCACTTTAAAACATCGGTATGCACTATATATTTAATTAAAAAATAGGTACTACCTACATATTAATAAGATTGACTTGGTACCTAGTTCTAATTAAAAAAGAAAAGGAGGAGATACTGAAAGCTTCGGGAAAAGGGAAAATACTTAAATATAAATTATAGTATTTAGTTTTTTGTGGATTATAGTTACCTAATTAATTGATTATTAGTATGCGGGACGCATGTGGACAGAAATCGCCAAGAATAGAGAGGTTTGGAAGAAGAAAGGGGAGGCCTTTGCCCAGCAGTGGGATCTAATGTAGTCTTATAAAAAAAAATGTGAAGGTAAACGCAAGTATTTTAATATTATGTACATTTTTAAAACACTACTAAGCAAAATGTTAATTTCAACAAAAAAAATGTATCATTAAATTGTTGACGCAACAAAGAAATGTAGGTACGAAAACATCAACACGCGATCCATACTACGACTCGCTGTGGGATGATTCAACACAAAGGAGGTGGTTAAAGTGGTTATGCGTTTGTTACCCTTGGTTATACCACTTCAATAAAATAGGATAAGTAACTATTCTTCAAATGATAATACATTAAAACTTACCGACGTCTTTGTGGTTTGAAAAACGGTATTAAAAATTTTAAAAAAATACGAGATTAGGTCTAGTGTATACGAAGCGTCCGAACACAATCGCGTTACAATTGTTTATGCGCGACTCCGACTGCGCGCTGCCTTCATAAGTTCGTCCATTCCACAGAACACTTATAATGTTCTATTCTGTTTACAGAGAATAGATTCACACACTCACTGTGCTTATTGTGCGAGTAGGTACCTACCTAGTTATTGTCAAGTCATGTCGATTCAATACAACTAGGTTTGCTCCTCTAGCAAAACATTTTGTTTGTTATCGATAAAACATGATGTAGGTACATTTATAATGTTTCATGGACACATTATAAAATAATTACAAAATACTCTTTTTTTATGTTATGTTTGATAAATTGAGTTATATTATTATGTTTTGGCAATGACCATATCAATTTGAGATTGCCTTTGTTGACTAGGTACGTTTCGTTTAAATCTGTGGTTATCCATGCAAGTGACAAGCATGTGTTTATTAGCTGTCAAATTTATATTGTCAATTGTCAACCTCATGGGAATGGTTCAATGGTTGTTATTTAATTTCCCGACACATTATTAAGAAAAACACAATGAAACAAGAAAGCAAAGGGCCAAAAAAGCAAGGCAACAAGAAAAAAGTTCAATTATATAAACCTAGGAAGAAAAAGAGCGTCGAGGAAGATGCAGCCATACAATACTTGCAGGCTCAGTACGATAAGGTAATGTGTGGTTACGTTCCTCAAATATCTGTTGATTGCTCTACAAATAAGTTTACAACAATGAAAATCGTGAACCTGGCAACCATTTTAGTGACAATAACAGAGATGTTATTGTTTCATTAATTATTTAAATTCGAACTTCGGTATGAGTATTTATTCCACATGAATGAGTTCTTAGATTAATGAAATCGTACTTATATTTTACAGATTAATCCTGAAGAAATTAAAACGTTCAAAGATTTTCCACTCTCGCAAAAGACACTTAAGGGACTAAAAGAAAATAACTATGTTACTCCTACTGAAATACAAAAGCAGGCTATAGGCTATGCATTGCAGGGAAAAGATATCCTAGGTGCAGCAAGAACTGGATCAGGAAAAACACTTGCATTCTTAATTCCCATTCTAGAAAACTTATTTTGTAAGAAATGGACAAGACTAGATGGTGTTGGGGCACTAGTTATATCACCAACAAGAGAGCTGGCTTACCAGATATATGAAGCCCTGAGGAAAGTGGGACATCTTCATGACTTTTCAGCAGGTCTTATTATAGGTGGACAGAACTTGAAATTTGAGAGGAAAAGAATGGACCAGATAAATATATTAATTTGTACACCAGGTCGACTTCTACAGCACATGGATGAGAATCCTTTGTTTGACTGCAGCCACCTTCAAATACTGGTCTTGGATGAAGCTGACCGATGTTTAGATATGGGCTTTGAAACTACAATGAATGCTATCATTGAAAATTTGCCAGCAGAAAGACAAACTTTACTTTTCTCAGCTACACAAACCAAATCTGTGAAAGATCTTGCTAGGCTTAGCTTATCATACCCAACATATGTGGCTCCTCACGAGCAAGCCGACACCGTCACTCCGGAGACACTCCAGCAGAGCTACATTGTGTGTGAAGTAGATGAAAAAATTGGAATTCTTTGGTCTTTTATTAAAAATCACTTGAAGCAAAAAGTGCTGGTGTTCATGGCCACATGTAAACAAGTCAAGTACACCTATGAGTTGTTCTGCAAACTGAGGCCAGGAGTGAGCTTGCTAGCTTTGTATGGTACCTTACATCAAGAAAAGAGAGAGAAGATTTACAATGAGTTTTGCAGAAAGTCTAATGTTGTGCTTTTTGCCACAGACTTGGCCTCAAGAGGATTAGACTTCCCTCGTGTTAATTGGGTTATACAAATGGATTGTCCTGAAAATGTAGACACCTATATACATAGAGCTGGCCGCACTGCAAGAGGATTTTTTGGAAAAGGAGAAGGCCTATTAATGCTTTTACCACATGAAGAAAAATTAGTTGAAGATCTGCAGAAAAGTAAAATTCCCATTAACAAAATAGCTGTTGATCCATCAAAAGTGGTTGCTCCTCAGAGGAAGATAGAAAGTTTACTATCTGACAGCACAGAACTTAAGCAGAGTGCACAGAGAGCTTTTGTAAGTTATTTAAAATCCATTTTTTTAATGAAAAATAAAGAAATATTCAATGTTCAGTTGTTGGACACAGATGCATATGCTAGATCTTTAGGTTTAATTGTCCCACCCTATATAAAGTTTTTAAAGAAGCATCAGTATGCTCAGAAGAGACAAGAGGAAGAACATGCAAATAATAATGATGTTATAAATAAATTGAAATTGAAAACTGAATCTGATGGAGACACTGACCAAAGTGCTAGTGAAAATGAAGAGGACCCAGCAGAAGAAGTTGGTAAAATGGTTAAAAACCCCAAAAAGAAGGAGCAACTGGTCAAGTTTGATTTTCATAATGATGCTGAAAGCGATGAAGAAGACTTTTTGCATGTTAAGAAAGTGGATGTAAACCCTGATGATGAACCTTCAGAAGAAGTCGAAGTTGAACAACAATTATCCAAAAAGAAAGCAAAACCTCTCACTAAAGCAGCTGTTGCCAAGAAACGGTTAAAGAAAAAAATCAAAGTAAACACAACAGTTAAATTTACTGAGGAAGGTGATGCAATAGAAGATGAAAAGAGGGATGTGAAGTCAGAGCTTGCTAAACAGTTTTTGAATGAAGATGTTGGTGGTATAGATATAGAAAGAGCTAAGGAAGTGTTACAAGAAGAAGACAAGTTCGATAAGATAAGGTTTAGAGAAAAGGTCAAAGCTAAACACAAAGAACAGAAGCGTAAGCTAAAGAGCAAGAGGAAGGAAGACGAAGGCGAGAAGGATGAGTTTGGATCAGAGTCAGAGTCAGATGCACCAGACTTATCATGGTTGCCTGACCCTGACAAACACTATGGCGCTGCTAATGACAGTGATAACAATGACAATTCTGATGAACCTGCCAGTGATGTTGAGTCATCAGATCAAGTAGAATCTGGAAATGATTCGGAAGTTGATCAAATGTACCACAGGTGAGTACTTGTAGAATTTTGTCTCATGATGATAGTATTTATTAAATTTCTTCAATTGTTTTTAAATAAATAATCTTGTTAATTGGACCTACTTTACAGAAGATATGGCAAAATACATAAAAACTTTTTTTGCTTAATGTGTTGTAATAATTTATGTTTTCAGACCTACAAAGCGGAAATTGGTGGAGAGTAAAGGCATTCCGCAAGCGAGCGTGACGCCGCGCAAGGTGAAGAAGGTTCAGGACGTGGCCGCGTCGCTGTCCGTGCACGAGGCCGAGGCTCTGGCCATGCAACTGCTGCAAGCCAAGCGATGATTGTCACTTAAATGATAAATAAACGTGTTTATATCACTCCCCTTTTTAAATTATTCATAGTTAATACCCTACCCACGTAATCCTAAATCCTTATGTATTATGAAAGGTCTATCAGGCCTGCCGTGTTCTGTACTGATGCGTCAATAAGACTATTAAATATATTTTTTAAATAAAAATCTTATGAGACTAGTAAGTAGCATAGAGAGAAGTAATAAATATAATAGTAGGGTAGTAGTTAGAAATATAGATGTACGGAGACTATAAATATTTTGTAAGATGAATCATTCCCCTTCCGCACATACCTACTCTACGATATATTTCCTATACCTATAATGCGATGCGTACAATGACCAAATCATTACTATACAGTATGCCAAAATATAAACTCTAGGCTTAGCCATAACGGGGCTGGGATAGCAGCTCTGTTACGTTTTGCGTTTTGTTATTTCACGACAGAAAATTTCAAGACAAGTGCTCCGAGTGCTCCGCTCCTGGCAACACCAGCAATTCAACTGTCAAATAGAAAACGGATCGTTGCACTCACAGGAACGCTAAAATTTGTAAAATAATACGTTTTCTATGGATTTAGATTAAATACACATCTTGTACTTATTAATTTTAACTATGTTTTGGAGCGGAAACTATATTGGAGTAAGGGAGTTAAATTTTCTTCTCAAAGAAGAGGTGCGTATTTTGTTGAAAAATTGATGGTTATGAGTGGTTCATTTGATAGATTTGTATATTAATTCGTGATATTGACGTGTTCGGTGATCCAAAACTGCGCTCGGGTGATAACGTGATGTCATAAATCGGAACAGAAAGTAATATTGATGCCGGTACGTCGTGAATGTTGTGGAGAATATAGTAAGCCTTTTGTTTCAGAATGTTACGTTGTCACAAGTGCTGGAGGCGGACGATATCCTGCAGGAATGCAAGGTGGACAACAAAGCTCTCATACAGTTGTGAGTATCACCCTGTACTTGCCTGAATAGTAGATGGTGCCAGTAGTTTGTTGTTATCTTAACTAGTCTGCCTCTCACTAAAGTTTAGTCTAAACAATACACAACAGGGAGCTATAATTTAGTGAACTACATACTGCAAAGAGACAGATGGTGTTAGAACCAGTCATACAAAGTGAACAGTTGCTTGTGTGATGTGAAACTTGCAGTGATGAATCACAGCTTGAAAGATAAAGTTATTGACATGAAGCTTAGTTTTATATTGAATCATTTACAATATCTATGTTACATACAATCCTCATTTGATACAGTGACTTGTAATTAACTATTATAAGCATTCATATAAAAGAATATAGACTTGTGCTCCTGCAACAATAAAGCTGTATTTAGATTTTGTTGTGAAAATAATTTGAAATGACACAAAAATATGAAAAATAATTATTATATCTCAGATGGTCTTTATACTTGTTTTTATGTACAAATAAATTAAAATAATAATTGTGTGCTGCAGCCACAATTGTATTCTCTCATTAAAGTGTAAGATAGAAGAGGTAAATAAATAAATATGATTATGTAAGCGAAAATATGGGGAGGGGTCAACATAGGGTGACTTTGTAATTAGTGGTGTCCTTCATAAAGGTCAGCGGCACCCACTACACTCACCAAATTATTCAATAAATATACAAGCTAGACATTTGTTACCTTCTGCTTTTATTCGTTTAGGCGCGATTGGTCCAATTCGCGATTGGTCCAATGTTCAAAAAAAGGTCCAATTCGCAGTTGGTCCAATTCGCGATTGGTCCAATTCGCGATTGGTCCAATTCGCAGTTGGCCCAATTCGCGATTGGTCCAATTCGCAATTGATCCAATTCGCGATTGGTCCAATTCGCAATTGGTTCAATTCGCGGTTCGTCCAAAATGGCAATGTCCAATGTTTCCGAAATTATACAATATTATGTACATGTTACTGTAAAAGCAAACCACAGTAAACCTAAAATATACCAATTCTTGATGGTAAATGTCCATAAAGGTTTGCTATTCGTACTTTCGGCATAATTCACTTGGTAAATCTTAGGATTTACAATAACGCACGGTATATGAAAAAGCATGTCATGATTGCTTGACGGCAATCATGACATGCTTGATGCATGATTTGTTGTCGAACCCAAATGAAATCCTCGGCTTAGTATAAAACCGATAAAGGCCCAGATATCCATGGCTTGGTTAGGTTCGACTATGTGACAGAAATCAATAGGTTAGGTTAAATATTGTGACCTTGCAAAAGAGCGAGCGAAGCGAGCGACAACATATTTCATTCAAAATGTATGTTTGGAAATACCTTTATATTGGACCAATCGCGAATTGGACCAACCGCGAATTGGACCAATCGCGAATGAGACCAATTGCGAATTGGACCAATCGCGAATTGGACTAACTGCGAATTGGACCAATCGCGAATATGGTGAATTGGTCCAATCGCGAATTGGACCAATCGCGCCTAAACGGTTTGTGAGAATGAGAACCACTTGTTGACATCTGATTGAGATCCAATTTGCATACTATATTGTTATGCTCAAGCTGGTTTGATGAGGGGTCATAAGAACTCTTTAAGTAAATTAACCTATCCCATTGAATTTGAGGCTTGTTGGACAGCACAGGACCCAGTAAGCCTAAATGATTTCCAGGCCAGGCCAAAAGAATATGTTTATTAAGAACTGTTTAGCTTATTCTAACACATGATGTTTCCTTCCAGTCTCACAAAGCCAGAGATTCTAGCAGAACTGATAACGCTAATAACAGAAGAGCCACCCAAAAACCTGGAGCTGGCGTCGCAGTACCGGCACGCCAACATCGCGTGTGAGGTGCTGACCAGCCACCTGTCCATGCTCAGTGACCGCCTATCACTTGATGCCGTGCAGATGAACCGCCTCTGTGACTTCCTCAACAAGGACCCGCCTCTCAACCCACTGCTGGCATCGTACTTCAGTAAAACTGTGGAAATGCTGCTGGAGAGGAGCCCTAAACAGGTAACAGTTGGCCTAGTACAGCTCCACCCTTCATGCAAACAACAAATGTAATGAGAGTGTTGTGTTTGTAGGACTGTTACCTGTACCACATAGTGTGCCTCCGCGTGCTGGACTTCTTCAAGTCCCGGCGCGACTTCCTGCCCAACCTGCTGCGGCACATGTCCACCTCCGCCATCGCAGACACCTTCAAGTACTTCATCAGACTGGATGATCTCTTCAAAAAGACTGTAATGGAGGTGAGTGTCTAAACTGTTTCATTAACTTGCGTAATTCTCTGAGCTTTGATCTGCTGATATTACACTGTGACATTACAAGCTGACAATCATAGTTGTTGAATGTATTAAATTTCATATTATTTTGTACCATTCATTGCATATGCTCTTCAATTTAATCTGCTGCAGTGTAAACAATATTTGTGTGCTATTTGATTGCGTGAAGTTATTTTTGCAATCTCTTATGTGTCAACTTCTAGCTACAACCAATGTGATCGTTGAACATAATGATTTTGCAAAAAATGTTGTGTGGCTAACCGATGTGCCAAAGTAAAATATATGATGTACGCAAAAATTATATTATGAAGCATGTACAAAATAAGGATGGCTTATATTTTTATAATTGTAAATACCAGAAACTCTAAATCTGAATTTTACAGAGTCAAACAATGTTTTAATAATGCTACATTTATATATCAAGTATGTATTATTGTTGTGAGTTATTGTCATTTTTGTAAATATGTTTGCAAATACGAACATACTGGATGTCAATAAACAAATACTTTCGATTGTCGTTGTTTATTCTGCACAATTCCGGTTTTGCTCATCTTAAAATTAAAACAAGTTTTGGTCTAATATAATATATAGAATAATAGTGTCATAAACGTATTGTAACTTTGGACGGTTGCTTTTGAAAGAGATTCTTTATTGCATGTTTTAACAGTGGTTAGAAGAGCACCAGTTCTTGGAGTGCTTGATACAAATAATCTGCGGCACGTACGTGCCGGAGGAGATCCCAGCGGCGGTGGCGCAGCCCGAGCCGCCCGAGAAGGCCGAGCGCGAGACCAGCGAGAAGCCCGACGCCAACCACAAGGACGACGCCGGCGGCAGCGACGCCGACGGGGACAAAGGTAGCTAGAGCGCGGTGCTACGCAGTGTTGTGGCCTTCTGAGTTATTCAACGGTGCAAATGCTATGGATTGGCGCACAGGTTCCGCGAAGCCAGAGAACAGCACGGAGTCGTCGTCGAGGGCAGAGGCGGTGGCTCTGGCTGTGGCGGCGGAGCGGGCGCGCGCGCGCGTGGCGGCCGTGGCCTCCGCCAACGCCGCCGCGCTGCTGTGCGACCTCATCGTCAACGGCTGCGCGGCCGAGGGCTGCGTCACCAGGTGCGTGCGGGCCGGGCGCGCGCTCGCCCGCCCGGCCCGCCCTCACGAGTGTTGTGTGCAGCAGGCGCGCGAGCTGGGAGCTGGTGTGGCGGCTGCAGTCCGAGGCGGGCGTGCGCGCGCTGCTGGCCGGCATGTTCACGTCGCCGGCGCGCGCGCGCCGCACGGCGCTCGTCAACGGCTGCCAGGTGCTGCGCGCGCTGCTGCTGCACGAGCCCATGCTGTGAGTGCCGGCGAGCGGGAGGGCGGGGCGCGGGGCGCGGGCCGGGCGGGAGTGTAACGCGGTGTGTTGCAGGCGCATGAAGAAGGCGTCCAGCGACGAGGAGGCGGGGCGCGGCGCGGCGGCGGGCGAGGGCGAGGAGCGCAGCAGCGTGGAGCTGGCCGTGGCGCCGCACCTGCCGCTGCTGCACCACGCGCTGCTGCACGACCCCGCCGGCGACGAGCCCGCCACGCTGCACGTGAGCCTCCACACACGACACTTGACACTACCACATACACTACCACAAGTCGTTTGTGCTCTAAATCGACGCTTTTATTTCACTCAATTCATAGAACTTCGGTTTACATGTGCAGACGGCAGCCGGCGTGGGCGAGGGCGGTGGCGGAGCGGTGGGGCTGGCGCGCGTGCAGGTAACGTAACGTTTCTTGAGCGCCTTTTTTTGGTTTATGAGAAATAAAAATATTTAGATTTGATTTGGTTTGATTTAGGTGGCGGCGCTGCTGGCGCACCTGGCGCTGTCCGAGGTGGAGGAGGTGCCCACCACCATGCTCACGCTCGGTACGCCGCGCACTGCACAGCTCTGCGCTATCCATTACAGGAAGAGCACGAGCGTGAAAGAAAATGCTTATTTTCATGATGGCTCATTTTAACTGAGCACGAAGCAGGCGTTCACATTTTCGTTTACGGGATAACGAGTAGTATAATGCAGCCTGCCACGTACGTGGCCTAACAACAGTAACCTAACAATGACAGGCACACGGGCTTGCAACCAATTAAAGTTCGGGTAAAGCTTTAACAAGATCTGCCGAACATTAATGCTAATTTTTAAAATATCGCGCTGCATGTGAATTATTGTGAGTCATGCATATCAGCCATTGAGTTGGTGTTGTGTAGTTAACGCGAATGTTTCCGACGCAGGCACCCCGGGCGTGCTGATCGACATGTTCTTCCGCTACCCCAACAACAACTTCCTGCACGCGCAGGTGTACACGCTCGTCAACCACGCGCTCACCAACCGCGTCTACCGCACGCAGTACGCCCGCCACGTGAGTACCTTACACTACGGACTGCTCACACACGCCACTTGCTCTCATACCAAGGGGAAATAAAAACCGTCTTACTTAATACATTTTTAATAATATTTGTTGTTTATAGGGTAAATAAGTGACGATAATTAATTCGGCGCAAATTCTTATTAAATTTTTCGTCTTATCTTCCTATTGATCAGCATTCTCTCATCGCCCTGATAATACATACTTGATCTTACACGAGTATGGTTCTAATATTAATAATGTTTGTAGTTGTTGGTGGAGTGCGACCTGCTGACGCGGCTCATGGACGTGTTTGAAGAGAACCAGAACAACAAGTGAGTGGAACATGTCTTACATTTAGTAAGTTTGTAGCAACTCCTCAACTGACGAATTCGTAGCAACTCCCACCGATAAATTCGTAGACACCTACCGACGAGTTCGTAGCAACTCCCACCGACAAGATCGTAGACACTCCCACCGACGAATTCGTAGACGCCCACCGACGAGTTCGTAGCAACTCCCGCCGACAAGTTTGTAGACACCCACCGATGAATTCGTAGACACCCACCGACGAGTTCGTAGCAACTCCCGCCGACAAGTTTGTAGACATCCAGCGATGAATTCGTAGACACCCACCGACGAGTTCGTAGCAACTCCCACCGACAAGATCGTAGACACTCCCACCGACGAATTCGTAGACACCCACCGACGAGTTCGTAGCAACTCCCGCCGACAAGTTTGTAGACACCCACCGATGAATTCGTAGACACCCACCGACGAGTTCGTAGACACTCCCACCGACAAGTTCGTAGCAACTCCTAACCGACGAATTCGTAGCAACTCCCACCGATGAATTCGTAGACACCCACGGACGAGTTCGTAGAAACTCCCACCGACAAGCTCGTAGACACTCCCACCGACGAATTCGTAGACACCCACCAACGAGTTTGTAGCAACTCTCACCGACAAGTTCGTAGCAACTCCCACCGACAAGATCGTAGACACTCCCACCGACGAATTCGTAGACACCCACCGACGAGTTCGTAGACACTCCCACCGACAAGTTCGTAGCAACTCCTAACCGACAAATTCGTAGCAACTCCCACCGATGAATTCGTAGACACCCACCGACGAGTTCGTAGAAACTCCCACCGACAAGCTCGTAGACACCCACCAACGAGTTCGTAGCAACTCTCACCGACAAGTTCGTAGACACCCACCGATGAGTTCGTAGACACGCACCGACGAGTTCGTAGCAACTCCCGCCGACAAGTTTGTAGACATACCCACCGATGAATTCGCTCCCCAAATTTGTTCGAGCACCTCGCTTGCTCTCGTTTCTACTAGCGAAGAAGTGACCTGTTGCGCGTAGTAATGTGAGTGTGTGTACACAGAGGCGGCGTCCGCGCGGCGTACATGGGGCACGTGGTGCTGTGCCTGGCGCGCGTGCTGCGGGCGCTGGGCTCGCCCGAGCCGCCGCCGCCGCTGCCGCCCGCCGCCGCCGCGCGCTGGCCCGCCTTCCGCGACGACACGCTGCGCCCGCTGCTGCACCACCACGACACGCCGCTCGTACGTACACACACACCACACACACAGAGGCGGCGTCCGCGCGGCGTACATGGGGCACGTGGTGCTGTGCCTGGCGCGCGTGCTGCGGGCGCTGGGCTCGCCCGAGCCGCCGCCGCCGCTGCCGCCCGCCGCCGCCGCGCGCTGGCCCGCCTTCCGCGACGACACGCTGCGCCCGCTGCTGCACCACCACGACACGCCGCTCGTACGTACACACACACCACACACACAGAGGCGGCGTCCGCGCGGCGTACATGGGGCACGTGGTGCTGTGCCTGGCGCGCGTGCTGCGGGCGCTGGGCTCGCCCGAGCCGCCGCCGCCGCTGCCGCCCGCCGCCGCCGCGCGCTGGCCCGCCTTCCGCGACGACACGCTGCGCCCGCTGCTGCACCACCACGACACGCCGCTCGTACGTACACACACACCACACACACAGAGGCGGCGTCCGCGCGGCGTACATGGGGCACGTGGTGCTGTGCCTGGCGCGCGTGCTGCGGGCGCTGGGCTCGCCCGAGCCGCCGCCGCCGCTGCCGCCCGCCGCCGCCGCGCGCTGGCCCGCCTTCCGCGACGACACGCTGCGCCCGCTGCTGCACCACCACGACACGCCGCTCGTACGTACACACACACCACACACACAGAGGCGGCGTCCGCGCGGCGTACATGGGGCACGTGGTGCTGTGCCTGGCGCGCGTGCTGCGGGCGCTGGGCTCGCCCGAGCCGCCGCCGCCGCTGCCGCCCGCCGCCGCCGCGCGCTGGCCCGCCTTCCGCGACGACACGCTGCGCCCGCTGCTGCACCACCACGACACGCCGCTCGTACGTACACACACACCACACACACAGAGGCGGCGTCCGCGCGGCGTACATGGGGCACGTGGTGCTGTGCCTGGCGCGCGTGCTGCGGGCGCTGGGCTCGCCCGAGCCGCCGCCGCCGCTGCCGCCCGCCGCCGCCGCGCGCTGGCCCGCCTTCCGCGACGACACGCTGCGCCCGCTGCTGCACCACCACGACACGCCGCTCGTACGTACACACACACCACACACACAGAGGCGGCGTCCGCGCGGCGTACATGGGGCACGTGGTGCTGTGCCTGGCGCGCGTGCTGCGGGCGCTGGGCTCGCCCGAGCCGCCGCCGCCGCTGCCGCCCGCCGCCGCCGCGCGCTGGCCCGCCTTCCGCGACGACACGCTGCGCCCGCTGCTGCACCACCACGACACGCCGCTCGTACGTACACACACACCACACACACACCACACACACGACACAAACCACGCACAGGCACACCTCGCCCACGGTCATGTGCCTGGTACTCATTGTCGGAATGCTCTGGTTATTCTACAATATTTTCTATTCTCTAAAACATTCTTGGAAACTCGTTCGTTGCATTGAATAATCAACAAGCAAGGACACGAAAAACTAATAACTTAGGCGCACTATGTATTTAACAATATAACAATATAATAAAACAAATGATAACTTACACGTACTCACTCACGCTCTTTATGTTACAGGGCGGGTACTACCCTTCGGAGAACATATATGAGGTACGTACGATCTTAGCGCCTACCCTCAGTTTACTTGTATTATGCGGGAAGTAGGGCATCGAGAACCGGCCCATTTTTAGGAACCGGTTCTTTCGGTTCCAAACTCAAGCTGGAACCGGGTACCCGGTTTTTTCGGTTCTTTCGGTTCTTTTCGATAAATTTTAGTTTAAAAGCTGATTTTCTACTGCCATAACGAATAAAAGAGAATGGATAAAACACACTTTATTGGAAAAAGTATTTTTTATTATTTTTATAATTATACTCCTAGTTACAACATCGTTTATCAGTAACATTAAGCGATAATCAGTGCACTAAAATACAGTCTTTTCGAGTTTCGAGTTGTTTATAATTCACTAAACTGTGTTTGAAATAAGGTATTGAAATAAACTAAAAAAAAAACTTCAATAAATACCGAATAGACTTTTCAAATTCTCTTTAAATTCTGCTATTTCTTTAATTGGCTGTTGTTTTGCTCTAAAATTTACATTACTTTACGTTAACGTCCATTTTTAACGTAACTTTGGATGACCGAGCTTTGACCCAAGCCACGCTGCCGATCCGATTTGGTCGGCTAGGTGTACGTAAAGTTTCCAGTTTAGGCTAACCAGCATTTTTGTCTTCGGTCCACAAAAATATAACCAGACAAATCTTAGGGTCCACTCTGGTTGTTTTCCAGATTTTGTGCACGACTGAGGCAGTAAATAGTTGGGAATTGTCCTGCCCGGGCGTAGATCTACCCGAGCAACGTTCTTCCCAGAGCCAGTGGTACGAGCCGCTTTGCAGTTTGATACGGAAAGAATTCATTAATACGTCGATCAACACTGCAGAGCGTGCGCGTCTCCTGGCTGTGGGAGAATGGGAATCGGGTCTCTGGTAACAGGCACTTCCATCATCCACTCTTGGTACGATTTTGGATGACAATACTTTCCGGCTCGCCATCAGTTTACGTTTAGGTATACTTTGTTTCGCATGTCATCGTTGTCAACGCGGTGAAACAGTCAATTGCCTCGGTCGCCATGGCCTGTCCTGCAGCAGGAGCGCAGGGCGTATATCCCGTCACGCAAATAATAATGTCATTATTCGTTACTGCCGGTGTACCAGCTGTTTTGGAACCTAATGGTTAGGTGCGCGGCGATGGTAAGAGATCTGACGGTATGTCATTGTTGCCTTGGAAATTGGTTCGGCCTTTGGTGTGGTACGCAAGGTGCGTCGACACCCTTGCGCCGTCCCACTTTCTAAGTTCGGCAGCCTCTCCTGGCGCTGCTCCTGGAGCTGCAGAGACCCTTAAATGGCGAAAGTATAATAACCTAATGGGTAATTATAATTTTGAGCTGTTTGGGGTTGAAACGCTCGGGTCGTGGGGTCCGATTGCATGAAATCTTTTTAAAGAACTGTCAAAACGTTTGGTAGACTCCACTCGTGATCAGAGGGCTGGTTTGTTCGATGTACTGAGAATTGACATAGCCATTCAACGTGCCAATGATACGACTCTCGGACAGAGTCATTTCGATATCAATTCAGGAGCAGAATAGCTTGACTTAATTCCTTATTAAGCTCCTCTTTATTTGTTAAAGAAGATACTTGTAACAATATTATATGATAATAACTTGACATTTAGCGTGAATTGAGGTATTTTTAAGTTTATTTTAAGAAAGAAAGATAGAACCGAAAAACCCGGTTCCCCGGTTCCCAGATTTACAGAACCGGTTCTTTCAGAGACTTTCAGAACCGGGAATTCCCGGTTCTTTTGGAACGGGGAAAACCCGGTTCTTATGCCCTAGCGGGAAGGGACATATAGATTTCACAATCACATGCCCAAATCAGATATAAAATATTTTATTTCATTATCATGAACATTTCAAATGTTCATGATAATGAAATAAAATATGAATTTTGGCCTCTAAATCCCCTTAATTTGAATTCAAAATACAACATCAATTTCGTCGGTCTTCTTTGATTATATGGCTTCTGTGACGACGGGGACTGTCTCTCCCGACTTTTTAAGATTTTTTTTTCCATAAATAGAATCAGATATCGATAACAATACCTTCACGGATCGGACAGGGGTTTCTTAGCACCCTGTATATAATATACTATCCTACTACTATTCTTATCGCTGATACATATATATATCATTACGTGTATTGCCTATTACCTGACACTGAAACAATTCCACTCTTTTCAGATGGAAATAATGGCTGACACTCTAGCGGCAAATTATGATGTGAGTTTTATCGTTAATATTTATGTATAATCTTGACTGCGTTTCATTACAATACATAATACATTACAACACATACACACAGCTTCTTATAGTGTAAATAAATATTATATGGTGCTGACAGTTAATAGTTCTATGTGTACAGTCATTTGGTAGAGCTACCTGGAAAGTATTCCGGGAGTGTTGGCAATTGGTGATTTATAATATGGCAAAGATACGAGGTGGCAAAGTAACCAATTTTCAATACTCTCGGAAAACTTCTTAGGTAACCCCCTTTTTAAGCAGCAAATGACTGGACTATTACTAGAAACATTAGGTATATAACGTTGAGATTGGAACTTGTTGATAGTTCAACGACATGGCGGCGACGGCCACGATGGATGAGCTCGCGGACGACGTCAACGCTGACGATGGGAACGAGGTCCGTACATCATATCAAACTTTTATTGTTCAAATAAATCCTTATCAACAAGTATAACCTAGGTGAAGAGCATCTCCATTTTATGGTGTCCGATACTTTGAAGTAATGTAGATAGCTGCTTTTAACACGAAAAGAGAGAAGAGTTTGTGACTATTGCTCTTTAAGATGATTTTCATTGATATACCATTTGTATTTTAGTAGAAAATTGGATCACTTAACATATGTGCTTTAAAAAATAGTTTTAAATTACCATTACCCGTAGATGGTAATAAATACAACATACAGCTAGTTTTGGAAATGTGGGAGTAATAGTTAAATATGTGTAGATGTGCGGCGCGATGGGTTCCGCGGCGGACTCCGCTGACTTCATAGCAGACGGGCTCGGCATCGACGACGGAGACGTGAGTATTGTACCCGGCACGGTAGCGGGGATAAACACGCGCATACTCGACCAAACTCACCAATCTCTAATCGCCTCGGTCGACTACCGAACCAATCGCGCGCTCGGATCGCGCTACCGCATGTCCCGGGGGCGTCCCGCTTGACCACCAGATAGATCTAAAAAACGATTTCTGCGCATCCAACGAGTCTCGTCAACTTAGGGTGGCTGGAGTTATACACACATACAAGCACAATATGTAACGTGTTGCTCTCTGCTGGGTACTCATGCCTTATGTTACTTACAGATGAGGATAGCCAAAAACAACTTCCTGGAACTGGCCAGCCAAAGATTTGATGACGAGTAAGTAGTTCATCATTACTAGTTTTAGTGACTAACTTCTAGTCTGTAATGGGTAAAATGATATTATAATGATACATTAATTTTCTATGTTATTTTATCTTCTGTACCAGTTTTTTGTGTCGCTTTCTGGTTTCTTTTTTCTGTCATGCTTATAGAGACAACAGATATATCGTACGTGTAAGATGTGTTGATAACCGCGTGGTGTATGTGCAGCATGTGGGAGGAGTCGTGCGAGGCGGAGGGCGGCGCGGCGGGCGAGGCCGGCGACCTGCTGGACCAGCACTCGCGTGAGTACTGCCCTCTATGTATTGTTAGCGATAGGTCGCCCCCGCTCACTACCTTTCATTTGTAATGAATGTTTCCTATATTAGTCGTATATTGCAATTTAAAGAAAACCCCTTCTCTACGTCTGATTTAGCACTTTTTAATTTTCGTAGGGGAAAGTCAGTTCCATGTTTATTTCACAAAGTCATAGTATAGTCAGTTTCAAATTATTTTGGATTCGGTAAGAAGCCGCACATAAGTAGGTGTTATGTATTAGTGAATCCGTGGAGTTAGTGAGGTAGTAGCATGTGTATGTGTGGCCGGCAGCGTGGGAGAGCGCGGGGGGCGCGGGGGGCGCGGCGGGCGGCGGGGCGGCGGGCGGCGAGGGCTGGGCGCAGTTCGGCAGCGAGGCGCTGGCGCTGCCGCCGCACGACCCCTTCGCGCCACACGACCACGACGACGCGCCCGCACACGCCGCACACGCCGCGCACGCCGCGCACGCCGCGCACGCCGCGCACGCAGACCCGGAGGACGATGCCGACGATTTCGCCGCGCAAGAGTTCTCACCCTTCTGGTCCTATGCTGACTCGCATGCTAACGGTCCGTCTATATATTTTAAATTTTTGCTAAATTAGGATCATAAACTTGCATGAAATGTTTAGTCGACTATTTTTAATGTTTTTTTTTTTAGTTGATGCACTTTTCAACGATAAACATTCCTTTTCATATAAATAAAATATGCACGAGACAGTTTACACCCGACACTCGACGGTCGATGATATAGAAAGATATGTGTTTGTGATATTTTAGAACAAGAGTTGGAAGCGGGCATGCGGTCGCTGCGACTGGAGGACAAGAGCATGGACGAGGCGTCGAGCGTGGAGCTGGCCAACAACCTGCTGACGGCGATGTCCGCCATGTCGGCCGACGCCATCGCCAACATCGTGAACGCCAACCTGCCGTCGTCGGGCGAGCCGCTGTGCGCTGAGCCGGCGGCGGCGGCCGCGGCGGACGCGGCGGACGCGGCGGACGTGGCGGGCGCGGCGGACGCGGGCCCGGCGCCGGACGCGGCGGGCGCGGGCCACAGGTGATGCGCGGGCGCGGGCTGCGGCCGGCGCCAGTGATGCGAGCCCGGCGCGCCCCGAGCCCGGGGTCGCTGGACCCTTAACCTTGTGTCTCTGTTATACGATTCGGGATCGAACCACACTTAAGTATCGCTTCCTCCTATTATATTGCTAATCATTGTACTAACATAGGTGAAGTCATACAAATATCATTATGGTAACTTTAGTATTGAACAAATTATAATATCATAATCATAGTGTAAATGTACGGGGTATAATCACCATGTTCATCTTCGTGTCGTCCGCTGCGCCCGCGCACGGTGATCGTGTATCGTTCGTACGTCATGTTACATTGTTCTGTTCGAGCTCTTTGTGTATTGTTGCAACGTCCGCGTGGCCACTGTGTACAGGTTAACTGAGCAATGCATCATTTATGACACTTAAAATAAAAAATCCCACTTTTTACTTTAATTTACATAACTACCTACTTCTCTGGAGTAAAAGATCTCTTAGATATAAAAAATAAACGCTACTGGTGTGTGCCGTGTACAGACGTAGAATCATTATCATTAAGGACACAACGAACCTCCAGGGGAGCAGTGATCTGGGTCGCGGAAGTGTCCCGCCCGCGGGGGGTACCGCGCGATGCTCAGCCGACCTCCACACTCGTACATTGCCAACATCCTTAACTATTGGGGTCCAATGAAAATTCCTTCTGTCCTTAAGTCTTATGACAAAACACTTTGCACATGCAAATGTATTTACTTAAGTTATTATTAATGGTGATAGAAACGTGCAAAAAATGATCACACTTAATGATGTCTAATCAATTATCTATATCTATCTCTAATGTATGTCATGAATTAATTGGTATCAAGTTTTTATTTCACCATGGTACCAACACTTAATTTGAATTTGCTTTGAGTGTTTACAAGTTTTTGCGCGTCTGTACAAGAAAGTGTTATCATGTTTTACGATCTTGTGGAACATTCACAACGACATGTAATTGTATATAATATGAATATTTTGGGCAATTATCGAGCTTTACCCTTATTGTAAATTCTTTAATGTTATAGTGAATTATATAATGAGGTCATTGAGCGTGCGTGTCGTCGCCGACGTGTCGACATCGCGTGCGGGGGCCGCGCTTTATAAACACGTGTTGTGGAACAAGAGATCCAGTAAGAGTCGCTCGCGACACAACATACCTATATGTACGTGACATCCGTACAGTCCCCGGGACTGTAGGCGAGCCGTGAGCGGAGTTCATTTCGCCAGAATCATTCGATTCTATTCGTTTTATTAACCGTTGCTTGTGCTCGCTAATCTGCGAATCTTTAAGAGTTTAGTACACGTTCATAATTAGGATATCTCATCAACGGCGGGTTTCTAAATTTAATTAAAACATTGATCTCAATGGATACTAAAATTAGTGTTTGCATTTTTATACATAGATATGATACGAGCGAGCCGGTCGATGAGGTAGCTTCAAGCTATGATCACATTTGACCTGTTCGATGCGAGACCGTGAAGGTCGCGGACGTCACACGATGCCAGCTAGCTGCTAAGTAACCACGTGCCTTAGTTGAAACCATTCCTTAGCACCTGAGTTGGAAAGTATAGTGCAATGTTATACGCAACTCGTATGTGTCGAACTGCAAGCGATTATCGTTCTTATTGTTTCTTGGTTCAGTATTGTGTACAAACGAAATAGTTTCTGAAGTCTCCGCTTCGTACAGTCGCCGCGAAGCTGGCTGTCAGCAATGTCGGTCCTGTGTCACTTGTGGTCTATTTAATTTGTATTCAATGTTTTTGTACAGATTTGTATTCATCTAAATCATCCCACTTTAATAACGATGATACTTGCCACACGTTTCATCTACTTATTCAATAAAAAACCTTAAATAATTGATGTTAATAAAAAGTGTTTCGTGTATATCAAGTTTGTACAAGGTTTTATACTTAAATATGAATGTGAAAGGTAAATGTTTGAAATTATAAGTTTGGTTCGTATTTTAATGATATCTCAAGCTACGTATTGAATGTGTTATAGTTACAAGGCATTTAGATATACATGTTTAAATTAGCCTAGAACTATATCGAGGGGTAACGGGCTATTTGGTTTAAGCGACATTTTGGGTGATATTGAGTTATATATATATTTGGAATCAGCGTATTTTTCTCCGTCGAATGATGCCGGTTTCATTAAAATCGGAGCACTTTTTTGGCGTTTGAAACAATACTATTTTCGTGTTGTTTCCAAAGTGGCAGTGTATTAAACGACGTGAATTTTGCATTTTATTTTTAATCATGTACTTGAACCATGCCATCATATTAATAACCGAGACATAAACCAGTCACCCTGTCTCTCATAAATAAGTCAATGAGAGTTAAAGCGTTTTTCCTGTTTCTAATTTTTATTAAAAAGTAACTTGAGTCTTTTTGACTTCCCACTAATCACACGGTGTGATGTAACTTAATCCATTTGTCCGTCACCCAAATCCGACAGGGTTCGTCGCTTAAACTGTTTATACGAAATAATTATTATAGTACAGTCTCAATAGGAACATCAATTATATTTATTTACTTTTCAGCCCTAATCAGCAAAATCAGCTTGTTTTATCAGCCATTGATACGAGTAGTCTTAGATGTTAATAAACATAGACATTAAACGTTACAATTTCAATGTTATATCACATAAGTAAACTAGCCTGTCAGTCATTTTAGTTGAAATTGGTAGTTGAGATAAATAGCTTGTTTCTATTATTTGTGGGTTCGTTACTTCATACTTTTTGGCTTACTCTGTAAATAGAATGCGTCGTCGCTTAATTGTTTTCCCCTGTAGCCAATTGTAGTTATGCAGTCACTTGAAGCGTTTTTCCTGTCTCTAAAAAAGGGCAGATTGTATTAAGCGACATTTATCTTTGTAATTAAAGGTCCGCTTTATTTGGTATTAGCATCAACAACTAGATATTTTTAATTAAATTTTAATGCAGTTTACCCCGTTCAAATAGCTGCAGAAGTTTTTGTGTTATGATTTTTTTTTCGAAATTTCAAACTTTAAATGGCTCTCCTGTAAAGTTGCAAAAATGTCGCTTAAACCAAATAGCCCGTTACCCCTCGATATAGTTTTCATTTAGTAGTGAGCGCGAGGTCCATTGAATGTTTCACATCAGTATATTGGGAACTATTAACATGAATAGTTTTATTTGACATATTATAGCTGTGCAATGATTCATATCGGTTTTATATCATATACACATATCGTCCAGGAGTCAGAGGCGCCCGCGTGGGGTCAGTGACCTTCATGACGAAGGAACACTCGCAAAGCCTGAATAATGTTTTATTAACAAAATGTACCTTCGTGTCTCTCCCACTGGGCTAAGCCGAAGCAAAATATTGTTTATGTTACCTGGCAAATTGTAAAACTTTTACAAGTGTTGGGCTACTTTTCTGTTGTCATTTAGACATTTATATCCTAAAGCAATGTGAGATTGTTAGAACTCACCTACAAGTAAAGAAAGACAAATACAACAAGTATATGACTCCCTTTGGTTGTTAGTTTGTTTGTTCGTTTTGCCTTCTACCGAACAGGAGGAACCTAGTCACTATCAAATTCAGTCTTTCAGGGGTCTGTAAACATATCCTGTTATATGAATACCATGAGTACACGTCGTCTGGTCGTTACCACGGGTTCCACGGAGTTAGTTTGTGTTACGCCTTCCCTTGTTCAAATTTAGTTTTGGTTTTCAAAGTCGGTGCCAAAACTAATAAAGAATCATCATTCCCAAGCCTTTTCCCAACTTTGTTGGGGTCGGCTACCAGTCTTACTGGATTTAGCTGAATACCGTATTTTACATGGAGCGACTGCCTATCTGACCTCCAAAATTAATTAAGATTAATTTCTATTTTAACTCAATGAAATACTTGAAATGAGCAATGTCGATTGTTTTTTCTTATCAAGTTAAATGTTATTAGGACTAAATAAAATGTATTTTTACTTTTATAACAGTAATGTGAGAATGCGCCTGTAAGCGACAGCCGAGCACGCTGTAGGGTAGGAGTAGCGTGCCGGATGCGATGATGTACCGCAGACATATTGGAGTCCATATCGTGACGTCATTCATGTCGCAGTGAACAAACCTTAGGAGGTAGTCCTTATGTTTAGAGCACTAGTTTTATTGTTAGTACATTACACTAATCGCTGTCATCGTCGTAGGTTAGACACGATATTTTTGTAATATAAGTTTCGTGATCCAAATGTAAATGCATGTGTGTGGAATGGGCCTCGCTGGCAGTGCGGCCGCGGGTGCGAGCGCTCCACGTGCTCGCACTGAGCGGGCACGCTTGCTGTCACCCCTGTGTACATGTAACGAAATACAAACGTGTAAAGAGAGGTTTATGTCTTTATATATGAATGTACTTAGGCATAGGACCAACAGACATGCCGTTATGTACCTTGTGAAATATGCACTTTGTATATTTTACAATATATTTACTTCGTATGGGTACCCTCGCTAGTTATTGTCGCTTGGTATGTGTTGGGTCTATTGTTATCAGAACGTAATGAAATAATGTTATAATGCATTTAGACTATAACCACTCTATTCTAGTTTCGTTATGTGTATACTCTGTGTAGCCTATTGTAAATAACGCGAACCACTTGTGTGAGCGATATTACGCGACGTCGTCGGCGCGAAGAAACATTGTGATCTTTAGCTCATAAGTTTAATATTCTTGTTGTAATCAATTAAATTTTACTATTATTAAAGTATCTAATAAATTTTAATACTTTGTTAACTACGACGTATTTCTTAGGCGAAATTTATGAAATTGAGCGCGTCAATATCTCTCACATACCGGTGACGTCATGATGTGTTGCACGCAGACGAGTTAGGAAGACGCGAGCAGCGAGCCGCAGCAAGCGCATCTTCCTAGGACGTTCGTATTGTAGTTGTTAGCATGTACAGCTGAGAAACGTAAACATTGTATTAGTGCAATTAGTTGCCTTTGGGTCTTGTTGTCAAATTTTATAATTAACTTATCTTAAGCGACTAGGTAATGTTGTTGATTTCGATTTTATTATATTTTCATTTAATCTTTGTAAATAATGATAATAATAAACAGCTATTTCGTAATGTACAATTCCAGTTCAAGATTGTTGTAACGTTTTCCCCAGCGTGTAACGATGTCTCGCTCCGCAGCTTGCGGGGCATCTATACGCGCCAGGTCACTGTATTTTATGAAAATATTTTTTTCGATAAATAGTAAAGTTTCGTAGTGAAATATACTTACTAGAGTTTTGTATCGAGCGAGTGTGATAGCAACATGTGATCCTTTATGCCGCGTGTATCGGGTCGCTTTTCTGATACTTCCAACGATTTATACAATGTACAGGATTTTGTGATAAAGTCTTCGATTTCTACCTTCAGCTAAGCGCGACCGTCCTCGATGTTATGCTAACTTAGTGGTAGCGTATAGACGAATCGTGTCACTAATCAACATGTCAATCATACTTACTTTGATTTTCTTCGTGCAATCTTAGAGCTTCGTAAGACGATATGTGAAAACAGTCACAGTGCGAAAGTTCGCTTCTAAATGATACCTACCTAGTTTTGAGCACAGATTCTACGAGCGCCTAGTATACAAACATATTTTCATTTCTTTTTTATAATCATCATTTGTATTGCATTTTGTGTTTACGTCTTGTCCATGGTTCTGTGTACATACTACATAGTACGACGCTACGCGTAATGTAAATGATCAACTGTGAGTGCAACGGTGGGCGCATAATGCCCGCTCGCTGTTTAAACGAGAACTGTGCCTTCCGGGCAGAGGGCGCGGCCGCGCACCCCCCCCTCCTCCCCCCCTCACCCACACCCCGCTCCCCGCTCCCCGCCGCAGACACACCTCGCACGCCGCGCCCGACACGCCCGAGACATAATAAATGCTCGTAATGTATTCTATTGTATTTATATCATAGTTAAAGTTTTATTAAAAAAGTTGCTCAATATACTTGATGTTTTATTTACGTAACTACAGATTTTTTGAAATATTAATTAAATTAACATGGTTGATTTAATGAAAGACATTCTCCGAATGTCAATGCCTATTAGGTAGCTCGCGAATGAGAGATCATTGAGCGATAAAATTGAACTAGCTCTTCAATCACAATCTAGCTCTCAGTCGTTCAGAGAATAGCTCAAGTTCATTTAGCTTACTCACGTAGGTAGAGTGCCTTATTTATGGTATAGTTTTTTTTAATTGTATAATTATGGTCAGCGATTGGGTTTATTCCAGAAATACTACAGTCACATGTACCTACCTAATAAATAGGTACTAAATAATCTGGCAGTATCTACAAACGACTGTTATAATCTGTGCAGGTGTAAGAAAAAAAAGTTTGAATCTGCTTAAAAATGGCGGCGTTACCTGCGCATACATTTAATTGCCGCCAGTAGATCTTTTCAAGATGTTTATTTTTTTCTTGTTCTGTAAATGTGTTAATATTTATAGTGAAATGTTATGTGCCTTATTGAAGACAAATATTTCACAGTGGCAAGATTCAACGTAAAGTTAAATGTGAGAAAAACATTCTACAATACCTAATATAGATACAACCTGTGGATACAACACATGCATACAGACAGACACACTTTTCAGCCCAAATTACCAAAAGGTGCGTATCTATTTCGGTTTATCGTTTATAGTTTATATATTTCTATTTCTCATCCAAGATTAAATATGATTAAGTTGAATGTTTTCAAAATGAGATATGAATTAATTTTCTTTTGTTTTACTATTTGAAATCTAGGTCTTAGTAATTTATCTATATCTATGCGATCCGTGAAGGTGTTGTTAGGTATCGATATCTGATTGCAAAAAAGGAAAAAACAAAGGGGAAAAAAATATTAAGCTATTTTTTTCCCATTTGTTTAGAACCCGTTTTTCTTTTTGTGTATTCAATATCGCTCGCAGTTCCTATTTCGATGTCATGTCGAAATAGCCAATAGCAGACATATTATTACCCATTCAATTATGCAGTACAGAAAAAAAGTTTTTTTTTTTTACTTGAGAAAAGTATTATATGTATATCCTTCTTCTGGTCGTAAAATACTTCCCCACTATCCTCACGTCCCTAGATCAAGCTGGCCAAAATAGCAATAAAAATATGTCCCTAAATAATAAAAATTTAGATCCAGCCATCCCTTGTTGTTTTGCTTTATTAAGATTGTTAGCAACGCACAAGTCGAGGTTCGAACCCCGCAGGGGGTGCCCTTAGTGGACCTTGCTGACGTAGTTAGTTTTCCTTATTGATCTGGCTGGAGGCCTGAAGGTCCTCGCCAAAGTCCGGTGAAGCAGTCAAAGCCTGCGCTCAGGCTAACTGCAAAGATTTCTACAAAAAAAAAAGAAAAAAAAAACCTCCCCACTAATTTTCAGCCAAATTAGTTCAGCCGTTCTCGAGTTATAAATAGACTAGCGACCCGCCCCGGCTTTGCTCGGGTGCAACGCCGATACCAAATAGGTATAACTACACAATCATAAAGTTCTGTAGGGCGAAGCGCGGACTTGTACGCACTATTTGGTATAGGCACGCGCCCCCCGGCCGGTACCCGCAACCGACTATGTCCCTGCATTTTAAATCTGTAATATCTTTGAATGTGTCCATTTAAATTACATGCTGTAAAGGGCAATATTGATCTATATTACATGCACAATTTATTAGAGGTACTTAATTGGATAAGGATTAATCCGTATTGCTTAAAATCGCTTTGAAATGAAAGCGCAAAAAATGTGTTTATTACTTACATTAAACATCTCTAAGATTACCGTGTTTCTCTTCTATATTATGTATGTATTATGCATATAAACCTTCCTCTTGAAACACTCTATCTATTAAAAAAAAACGCATCAAAATCCGTTGCGTAGTTTTAAAGATTTAAGCATACATAGGGACAGACAGCAGGAAGCGACTTTGTTTTATACTATGTAGTGATAGTGAAGATGACGACCATGACAGTTACTTGCAAAAACATATTTTTCCCTTTCTTTCAACTACAAACTAAACTTCCTTAACCTTATTTTGATTATTAGCTTAATAAATAACAAATACCAAGTCTTATTAAAATCCCGCGTAAAGTGCTAAATCAGAAAATGTAATGTCAATTCTTCATGCTTACTAAATGCGAATTCTTATCCAGATCTGCCCAGCGCTTATCGTGAAATGTTAACAGACAAAAAGAGTAAGGCACTTTTAGATTTATATCATTATTATGACTGGATGAATACCATCAGTCTAGAGGTATAATCTACAGAAACCTGCATATTTAAAACTAAGTATGTTAGATCTATTAACTGAAGTAAAGGTAGGTGTTACATTTAGCTAGGTACCTAAATTGAGAAGATTAATAAGGAAACATATATATATATAACTATAAGTAAAACAAAACAAATACTTTGATATAATTTTATTTTCATAATTTATTTATATATAATGACTATAATAATCATCTACTATACTAAATAATCAATATAATTCAACAGCATCCTTTATATACAATATGTATAGTTATTATAGTTCTTTATAATTCTCGTTTCTGAACGATTAGAAAAGAGACACTTGTCTAATCATACAAAATAATATTAAAAAGAAACCTACACGTCGTCATTACATATAACAAGTAATAATTTGCCACAAGATTTTTGTTTTTAATTATTTATTTACAAATACTTATATTTATAATTTAGTCCCATAATTTCCAAATGAATCGTCAGCGTTTGTAATGGAACTTTAATGCGTGAGGCAGAGCGCGGCGGCGCGGGCGCGGGTGAGGCGCGGGTGAGGCGCCGCGCTCGCCGCTCTACATGCAACGTGTTACGTGCCGTACATCAACTATAAATAACAATGAATAGAATTGAGAAAACTTAACTTGACCGTTTATATTACACCATAGTTACGTAGAATATTGCACGGAGCTTGAGGTACGTTAGTAACACGTAGACATCGACAAGGACTAGAGGCGCGTATGGCAGCCAGACTCGCGCCACAGCGACTCGCGGCACTCGCCGCGGCCCTGTGCCACCAGCCACTCATTCATGTTACTCACAACGAAACTTTCAATTTATCTTTTAAATTTTGAAGGAATATTCTTCTAAGCGAATTTGGTTTTTATTTATTTTGTTTAACTGTATAAAAACTGTTGGCTAACATTAAATCTTTAGATACATAATGATGGATGCACAGAGTGTGATACGATGCGGTGAAATAATACTTTAAGTCTTAAAGTACCTACCACTAATCAATTTTAAATGAAAATCTACTTTATATTAAAAGGCGTTAGGTAGAAAACGTAGTAAGCGGCATCTCAAAACTATACGAGGTGATCTTACAATAGGAGAGATCATCGCGATAAAGGTTCACAGATTGATATATTCCACTGATATGCCACTCGGATATAGCACGGCGGGGCTCGTGCGAGCTGCTCTCCGCACAACATAATAGTAGCTTTAACATTAAAATTAGCTTAAACCATTTCTACTGTTGAACGGTAACTCGGTAAACTCTGCTATGAAAATATTTCTTGAATAAAATTCTTTAACGATTTCGTAATAAAATAATCTGGTTAAAACAGTGATATTTTATTGGAACAGCAATAAGTGATATAATATTTATTTGTTCGAGACAACATTAATGTTAACTTTTCTAACGAGCTAAGACGAGGCGCACGCGCACCCGGTGACGACACACGATTCGCGCATGCCCCTCTACAACAGAACTAAGTACATATAAGTTATGAACTCATGAGAATATACTTACAACGCGTAACAATTATAATATTGGTATATAACACAGCATGAGAACAGTACAAAGTTTGGCATCCGATATCGTAGGTACACGCGTGAACTGAACTAGCATTTCAAGATATAAAATTGTCAAGCTTATTAAGGTAGCGATGCCGAAATGTGTACGTGGAAGTGGAAATAGAAGAGTAGAAATAAAAATAATATTAAATGACTTAGTAGCACTCCTGATAATGTATTGTGTACTAGTAGGCTTGAGCGCAACGTGTTCAAAGTAGCAATGTTACAAGTTTGGTGACGTAAGAAGGCAACGCAACTGTGAGACGCGGTGACGACGTAGAACACGTTATTGCCATGCGATACACCGATATCCACTACGCTACTTATGACGAAGGCGGCGACAGACCCGCTCGGCACAAACACGCAAGTCTTTACACACGTACGTTACCATCTCTATTTAAGTCAATGCTATACGACTCGCCTCTCGTCCTGTTACGATATAATAAAGAGTGCAAATACAACCAACATATATCTATACAATTCCGGATCGCCTAGCGGGTCTCTCGCCACTCACTTATACAATACCAGCGATATACAAGGGAGCTTTAATATTAAATTACACGTAATTGTTATCGATTTATTTACTTTTTTTTAATTTATCTAGCAACACCGACACGACACCGATTGGTCTGGTTTACTTCAGGCTGGTGAGCCGTACGTAGTATTGCTATCATTGTGTCACAATATACAAACAGTAGCGAACAACTCAACTTGTCGACAGAGACAGACGTTAACATTCAACTAAACACGTAATACATCGCATCGGCTGACGTCGTGCGAGATCGTCGAGCTGCGAACCAAACGTATTCGCAACACAAGCGGGAGGTGCAGAAGAGAAACTTAACTACACATTGAGTATGTGTCAAAGTAATCTCCAGTGAGAAGTAACAAAAATTATTGTCATCCAATGCTTAAATTTCCAATCTTTATAATATATTATTTTTTTCTTTATATTATTTACTTAATACTTTATACAGATCAACATCGTCGACTATCCTTACATATTATGTATAAGATTTCATTTTGTATCTATAAAATGTACATCTACATGTATTGTAATAGCAACATTGAAATAATCTCATGTGTTACGCGAACACTAACATAACTTGACTCGTACATTATACCGTAGAGCAGCCCAGCTCGCAGGCGGGCCGGGCCGCAGTGCTCGCGTGCTCGCGTGCTCGCGTGCTCGCGTGCTCGCGCGCTCGGTCGCGAGTCGCGCTCCTTACAAAACATATATTTATAAAAGACTCGCGCCGCTCTCCGCGCCCTCGCCGCAACAGAAGACGCGAGGACAGACTGTCGGCTGCCGACACTACTACTGTGTTACTTGTATAAAAAGACTTTTAAGTAGTTTAGTATATACCTAGTACGTAATGCTTTCGCTTTATATACATATTATCACATCGCGTGAACGAATGCAGAGCTCGTGGTGCTATGTACAAAGGGCGGGATGCGGTCGCATGGCGCATGCGCATGCACCGCCACCGCGACAATAGGCACAGAAATAATTGAACGATTCAGCGTGTAATCGTAGGAAGCGGGACACTACTGATCGAAATCGACTATGTTCGAGAGTCGATAGTTTGTGCGTTCATTCTAATCGAGTCACGCTTCGATGAGTCTAAGGTAGGGTTTATAAGATATCTACAAGGTGGCTAAGCTCTAGCGGGCGCGGCGGGTCGTAGATATCCCGCTCTCCGAGGCTGCTGGATCAGCACCTGCCGGGTGCGACACACGGTTCACACTCTGACTACTGCTCCCGTCACTTCTAACTTGTGTTATTATAAAGTATTTCTGCAGCGTTCGGCAGTAATGGAGTCGAAGAATCGTGATTTGAAGACATTGTTATCGGTGCGCTCCCCGATTTTAGGCTACCTCTGAACGTTTGTAACGTCACGCTATCGGGCGGCGCATGAGAGTGAAGTCAGCGTTGTAACGGGCGCTCACAGCTGGTACCACTTCTTGTCCTTGTACTTGAGCATGAGCTGGTGCGCCGAGGAGGAGAACTCGGCGGCGTGCGAGTGCATGCGCTCGGTGCGGTCCTCGAGCTGCGACAGCTTGTCGCCGCGCTCCAGCACCAGCATGTGCGCGCGCGCCACGTCGGCCGAGGCCGAGCCCGCGCGCGCGCCCAGCTGCTCCAGCTGCGCCGCGCTGCCGCCCGGGATGTGCTTGGCCACCGCGCGGCTCGGCTTGCCGCTGCTCTCGCCGACTGGGGACAACACCACTATACATTCAGCGACCCACCCCGCTCACTGCCACCTTGCCTCGGTCGGTGTGACTAATCACTACAGCCGGTATTACACTATGCTTATCATTTCATAAATTACCATTTCATAATTTCAATCAAGTTTTATTAGTAATATTATATTAACGAATTATATTAGAACGGGGATTAACGCGTACCGTCTGCTTGCGACCACAGCCGCTTTAACCCGCTAGAAACGTCTAAACCTAGAGGTATTTAAGCATGTTCGCGCTAAATTCTGTTTTATACTATGGTAATTTATGAGTACCTACGTATAGTTATCAATTTAACAAGTTTTAATATTTAGCAGCTTACGTATTTTTAAAATAATAATATAATTATAAACCTTTATGATAACAATAAGTGAAGGAACCATCACCATTTTATTTATGAAAAGTATAAAATGATGTATTTTTAACATTGTATAGTTTTCATTGTCGTAATTCTCGTATCATAGTAGACTCACATAATTCTTCTCTGTCGAGTGGTCTGGATCCGCCACCGAATAGTCCTCGGAAGAAGCTCTCCTTGGGAGGTTCGGGCATGTCACGAGGCAGGAACAGCTCGCCTATCATCTCGTTTAGCTGTTGACTATATAACATCTTAGCATTAGGAAGGTTGATCCAATAGCGAAATTATGAAATTAATATCAGATTAACAAAACTGACCAGAATTCAGAGTCAATGGTGAACTTCTGTACTTCAGTGGGTGATGCTAGATACAGTCCGTGTCCTCTGTTGCTGAAGCAGAATGTCTTCGCTATCCTGCAATGTCAGCACACACCAAACGTTTTACAAAATCGTCTCGAAGCATATATCAGTGTTTATTTGTTGCGTTTATTTGTTCATAGTCCAAGAAGAAGTGGAAAGGAGATTGTCAAAGACCAAGAACGAAGTTGAGAAAGTGGGGGGAGAGAATTGTTCTATCAATTGAAACGTCTCACCTGTGGTATCCTCGCAGTCCAGTGTCGGAGTCTATTGGACAAACTTTAGTCTAACAAATAAGCTTAACTAACGAGTATTAAACGCGACTAATAAAGAAAGTAAAAAATCAATTGAGATTCATAATACATTCAGAAGCGGGCATGCTGCAAGCAGAGAATGAAAGAGTAACGATAACTAAGAGAGCAGAGCAGATTAGCAGCCCAGCGAGGAAGAACGCACAGAGAAAGTTTATAACGATGTAGTGGAACAGTGAGTGCATGTCGGTAACTGTACACGGAGTGTGGGTGTGTGTATGTCACGAGGTACGGGCACATCGTGCTGGTGAAGCAGAGTTGCAGGCAGCTCCCGGAGGGCAAATCATTTCGTAAAAACGCTCCGTTTTACTTAGAATTTTAGAAATGCTACCTAAAATTGCATGGGTCCATAACTAGCAAGTGTAATCCGGAAAATATCCTTTTCTTAAATGTTTAGTAAAAAAGTTATACAATAACATGATTAAACATGAAACATAATCCAATTCTGGTAACAGACGTCTTTATGAATGAATTTATCTGAATTGCAGTTTTCGTACTTATTTGATTTCAGGATAAAGTAGTCACCAATCACCTCAGGTCGTTGTTTCGAGGGTTTGAGAGCGTATAATGATTTGCCCGTGGCCGAGGGGAAACGTCAATGAAACATAACAGGCGAGGGTCGGGGCAAGGCGTGGGGCGGGGCAGGGGCAGTCTATTGGCGCGAGGGAGATGAGGGGTACGAAGCAACTGTCAACGTTACATGAACACGTCTAGGTACGCAACAGAGGCCGGAGTGAGCGACTCCACATGACAAGTGACGGTGCGTGGCTAACGCATGTCATCTGCATGGACGGCGACTTACTGGTCGGTGTCCTCGTTAACAATGAGCTGCTGGCCCCATATGGACAGCATTGGGTCTACGATACCCCTCTGTTTGGACTGTGTCTGGAAGCTACCAGGAACACAGACACTAGTCAGCGCGGTGACTCACTCAAGGCGCGTGCCCCGACTTTGTACCGCAGGCGCTATCAGTTTGTGAACTGTACGTCCCTTCTCAATACTAAACGCACTCGGACTTATAAACAGAAAACATTTAAAAATGTGCAAAGCTTTCAACAAACTCAAAGCGCCTCTATACAAGTGAAACAAAGGCGAGGCACGCGCCGGTTAATTAATTAATTAATCATTGTTCTAAGGGTGAAGAGTTAGAGATGTTAGAGATGCAGGGCGGTACACACTATCGTAACATGGTCAGAGGGCTAGGCGCGGGGCTGTGTCGGATGCATTCCGTGACGTTCGGGTGTACGATCCGTTCAGTGTCAGGTATCCAGTGTGTATTTACATCCATATACATTTTGCAGCACCAAAATAAGTAAGTAGTTGAACTGTTAGAAAGTGATACGGTGTTCTTTCAATGACATAACGACGAATTGTAAAAAAGTGTGTCGTGTTGAGGGCGATGCCATAAATCGATTACTTTCAACTGAAAAATAGAAGGAGTGCCAAATATCGGAAGCACAGGTGGTGCTTGACAGATTTGCAAAATTTTGTCTACGTCGTGATGAGAAACAGCGCGACTTTGCTTGTCTAGTAGCTGAGTGCTCGACACGTCTCAAGTAGAAGATGACACCGTCGCTTGTTTGGTACAAAACTGGTTCCGTCGACAAGCGCTGCCGAGCGCTCGAGCATAGGGGTGGGTGATGACCGGAGCCCTTGTCTTGCACCAAACAAGTTTACGTTTCTAACATCGATCGTTACTGTACAGGAAGTCTGTCGTTAGGCTCCCAAATGATAAAATAGCGAATGATCTGTACAACTAAAGTAATGAAGGCGGTAACCGTAAAAATGACAAATCTCTGGTAGCCCAAAATAGCATTCTTAATTATGATTAAACTGCGAAGCTAATGATAAAAGGTACTAGGTATATAAAACAAGCCGTTTATCATTTAGTGCCTTTGTCTGGTGCATAGAATATGTCTAATAGTGATCTGTGTGTCACCGGTAAGTTAATCGGCGGGCGAGACTCAGAGGCTCGGCATGGCCACGGGTGGCGTCGCTCCACACCTCAATGTTCAAACACAGACTCCGGGCATCACATCATTTGAGATTTGCTTTGAAGTTGATATGATGGTTCTACTTTATATGGACAAAGGTATATTTGTCATGGCCGGGGTCTGTCTAAAGTTGATATGTGGAGCGGGTGTTGGGTAACGCGGGGTACGGACGGAGGGCGGCCTCACCCGAGCTCCGTCAGCGGCAGGAAGTCCACGTCGACCAGCGGCCGCAGCGACGGCAGGCTGTACGCCACCAGGTGCCCCGTCGATAGGTAATTCACCAGACATACACTGTCTGGAATAAACACCACAAGTGGTAAATTTCTGCCAGACACTGATTGATTTTGACCACTGATTTATATACTTTTCAGATAGGACGTGAATATTTTTGGAGAGAGTGAGTGGCAACAATGAACCGGTACCTTTGAGACTAACAGTTTCTGCCTTGACTACGAAGTCAGTGTCGACTATCTGCTGCCTGTAGACGCAGTTCTGGCTGGGCAGCGCCACGACGCGCGCCTGCTTCTCGGAGGCCACCACCACGAACTGGCGGTCGCCGGCGGCGTCGGCGGCGGGTGTGGGGCTCATGCGGCTGCCGCTGCTGGACGAGCTCTGCTTCGTGGGCGTGCGCTCGCGCCGGTCCCGCACCTGCACCACACAACACATTCTATCTTGCCACACACATTTATATACCAACTCCTGACAGTCGATTTTCAACTAAATTATACTATACAAGTATAAATACAACAAAAATAGCTGATTTTTATTTATTTCCATTCAAAATATTTTTTTGCAATATAGGTTATACAGTAATACTTATTGAACGTCATACACAATATAGCAAAATAGACAGCACCCTAAGGGTCGGTTCATATCCATTTAGTGTCCAAGACTAGTTGTGTCATTCTTATATTATTTGAACATGAGTTGTTTCTTAAAGGAGCTCCTCTAAGATTTTACTTACATCTTTACTGTCGTCTCTCCAACTTTCATATGAGTAAGGGATTAAAGCACCATTGCAGTCGAGAAACGACATTGTTAGGATTGCACCTTTTAACCTAAATAAGGGACCACCTGAAACCACAACATACATGTTACTTTTATAGATGCACAGAAGTATCCAGTTACAGGAGCAGCACAGAGAACTTGCTGAGTAGGAGAAGCAGCGAGGATATATTATAGACATTAGGTACTGACCGCTGGTGGAGACGACGACGGGCTGCGTGTGCCTGAGCTCAGGCTCGGGCAGGCTGATGGTCATGGTGAGCACCGAGCCCAGGGTCGTGCCGATCCAAAGCGTGGGCATCAGCGTCGTTGGATCTGACACATCACATACTCATGTTTATTTTGTACTTTTTAAGCCGACTTAAATTAAAAGATCATTTGTATGCCAGACTGAAGCTATCTAAGTTTTCAAGAGTAATACAAAATATTTCCAACTCACCAGACTTCTTAGTGTAACTGTCAGCGAAGGCGAGGCATTGGATGCCCTCCTGCGAGATGTTTTCAAGGCTTGACATGGAGCTGGAGCGGGAGCGCGAGAACGAGCTGTCCAGCTTGTCTACCCGGCCGGTTGGCAACATACACACACTCGGATTACACCCTCCGCGCGAGCGACGCGGCCGCGCATGCGCACGCGGCACACGCGCGCCCGCGCCCGCCTCCAGCGGTCACGGTGTACGGACAACTTGACAACCACTATTTCATAACGACTACTTTTCTCAAATTCCTTGCAAACTAATTGATGCACAGACTACGGACATGAACGAGGCTGTCTATATACTTAGCATATTTTTTGCCTGTCTCACGACAATCTTAACTAGCTTTAAAGAATTCGCAAGTGTCATCACAGTACTTTTCGCTGTAATTTTCTAAATCTGTAGTAAAGTTAAGGTACGGGGGAGCCGCTGTATAGATTGCCTTATCCACGCAATTCCGCAGACTGTAGCGACTGCCTCTTGCATCGCACACCGTCACCGCGTTGCGTCTGGTCTACATAGTTGCAGACTAAAGCTAGCTCACGGGCTCAGTGTTGTTAGTGCTGTTGTGAAATTAGCTGAAATCATTCACTCAGGTGCCATACACGAGTGCTTTGAGTAACAAGTCAAATAGAAGGAATCATGCGTCAGGAACATCGTGAGGCGATTGCATGCCCGTCCAATCTCAGCTTATTTGCACAACGTCTAGTTAATGTCGGGTTATGTTATGGTTGTTGTTAGTCGCGCGATGGTTAGTGTTTTGACCTGAAGCATGAGTTATATAGGCAGCGGTCAAAACACTGATCGCCAAATTATATATTTAAATTATAGAGTTATCTTAAAATATCGAGCACATAGATAAACAGCTCTAACGATGAACATAGCAAATGGAAAGCGAAGTAATCGCTACGGAACGAAGGTGTGTAGATAAACAGCAAAACAAAACATGAGATGTGAGATGGAATGAGGATGGTCACCAGGTCGACAGGCACGAGCAGCCCGCGCCGGCTGCGGCGGCAGGACGGACACACAATGCTACGACATCAAGTGGTGCGTGAGCGTAGCGGTGCGCATGCAACTACTGCACTGTTAGTAAGATAATACCGTAAGCATACATAGACATAATGACAGCCGAATATAGAGGCAGCCAAAAACGAGCCATATTAAGTTTTTGCTTTGTGGTCGAGCTAGAAAAAGAAACATAACATTTATGTACTCGACAGTGTAAGAAGAAGACATAGTAAGTACAGCAGCGGCGGCTCGACCCGCGGACGGAGCGAGCGCCGCGCCGGCCGCGAGGCGACTTGCACGCGAAGGCAAATAAATATATAACGTGATCGCTCGTGATAATAAGGTCGACCATCCGAAACAAATACAGGAAACGATACAAATCATAAACAGTTCGTGTCTCATACAATATATAAAGCCTGTTTGTTTTATGCACATATAACATATAGAATAGGTTTCGGTCGTCGCAACAGTAACAGTGATAGAATATAAATAGTTTTGAGTAGTAAGTCACCTTTAGTTGTACAACTATGAGTCATGCCAGTCGAGAAAGATCGGAACAGAGTGCGCAGACCAATAGTGTGTGTGGAGGTACATTACAAGACAGTCACAGCCACGTTGTTCTAGACGGAACACTACGGAGGGCCGCGCGGGGCTCTCAAGCAGAAATAAACGAACACCATACCAAATAAGATAAATAACAAAACGAAACGATGCAAATGTTGTTTGAATACCATTGGGTTGCATAATGTGCAAGTACTCCATGGATGCGAGAGTCTGCGGAACAGTTGGTTCTGTACCGACAAACAAAACCACAATATGTTACAAGCACGATCGGCGCGCACAGAACGAAGACGGGCGCCCGCGGCCGCTCCCGCGTCGTGCGACCGGCGCGACCGGCGCGACCGAGCTACACGCGGGGGGAGCGGCGGCGCGCCCGTCTACGTTCTCACATTCTGTACAGCAAGAGTCACTCTCAAGCCGACATGGACATACATGATACACCATCAAACATGGGGAACTCATTCGGAACTAGCTTGGACTTGGAGTTACAACGAAGGATAAAGCTACTTGGATGTAACGACTAGAGAAAACCAAATTATAACTAAAAATAGGTGAGGAATATTCCAATGGTTACCTATTAAATGATTCCGATCTGAAATTGGAAATATTTCAAATAAATGAATATGGAAGTAACTCAACAGTTTAACACATGCTCATCAGCAAATAATAAGGGTCGAACAAAGTATCTTCATAGTATCATAACAAGGGCACAAAAATTTATTATTATTAGATACTCTAATTTGAAAAAAGAAACACGAGGTTCTTTTTATGACTGTATATTTGACGGTACTTTCTTATGTGATATTGCATATTGCGCCAAGTAGTAGGTAACTACGAGTCTATAGATAAAAACTCAGTTTATTTCGGATGAATTTCAAAGGTAAAAATATCGAGCTTTTGTCTGTATGTAGCAAATGAACATTCAAGAGATACTTTCAAACTTACAGCAAGTTGACATGTTTGAGTATTCAGTTATGGAAAGAAGTATATCAGTGAGTGTGGGAAACCAAAAAGTAAAATTAAAATAAACTAAGAAGAACGAAGAGATAATAGTGAGAATGGTGACAGAAATCTGAGCACGCTTGACGGCTTCCAAAATGAATTTAGTGAACAATTTAACGAACATGTAAAGCGCAGCCTTACAAGGTGCCGAGCAATCAGATCAGCCAATAATGCAAGATCTCATTCAAGCTAAAGATGGTTCGCGCGATGCGAGCAACAGAGGCATCGCAGCGCGCGTGCCGGGTCAAGCGAGCGCTGTCCGCGACGAAGAAAATAAACCATAACGAACTAAACATAAAAACCAAAAGGAAGAAACTGCGACTGCCTCAGAACGGAAGGAGACTGAGCCGAGTGCGACTCGGTACAAGGTGACTGTACTACCAAAACTGCAATACTGGCGCGTCGTCAGCAGCGAGTGCTGCGGGGCGGGGGGCGCGGCGTACACGTCGGACGCGGTGGACAGGCACTTGTGCAGTTTGCGGGTACCTTGCGAGCGCGAGCGGCGCACGCGGCTGGCCGCGCAGCCCGCGCCCGGCCCCGCCACCCCCGCCGCGCCCGCGCCCCCGCCGCCCGGCCCGCCCCCGCCACCCCCGCCGCCCGGCCCGTTCATCTACAACACAACACGCTCCGTAGCCGCCGCCGAGCCCGCCCGCGCCCCTCCCCCTCGCCCCGCCGCCGCGCCGAAACTGAACCCGCCGACTACAGCCGCACGCCGCCACGCTCACAGCTGACACATTGCATTGCAACTGACTTTTGCATAGCCGCATTAGAATTCTAGTTTTGGTTAATCATGGTTATTCCACCACCAAACTCATACACCAAATTTGTGCTTTTCAAGCTAACTGTATCGTGCTGTGCTGAGGTCGCCAGTTTCGGAATCGGCGCACAATGGCGACGGAACCCTCCACCGTGTAAGTAACAGAACATACAACATGGAAGACCCTCTCTGTTATAACGTCGACGCGGACACGATGTTAGAAACCGTGATCTCTGTGCCAGAAACAATTGTTTTAGTAGGATGTATAGTGAGGCGCTGGTGTAGTCGCAGCGCAGGTTAGTCAAGTGTCGTCAGGTGTCACCGAGTGACGGGAGCATACCTATCGCAGGTGCGCGGGCCACCGGCTGCTCGAGCGCGCCCTCCCGCGCGGGGTCTCTGCGGGGGCACAGCCGCGCTACTAACTCCCCTGGGGAAAGGTCGGGGGTAAGCGAGCGCAGTGCATCACGTGGTTGGAGATGACGCGGCTATCGGATGACAAGCTACCAAGCGAGAGTGGTGCCATCTATACCGACTACTCAGCTCGTTACCATTAGCATAAACATCATCTCAAAAGGACATCGACAACACAGAGATCACCTACGTTTTGATGCAATCATTTTTACTAATTATTATGTTTAATTACCGAGAAAATCAGCGAATAGATATTTAAGGCAGTTAGAGTCTTCGTCGGATGAGTCCTTTTCCTTGGAAATAAAAGAAATATACACATCAATCACCAGCGTGCTACCACTTACAATATGTACTACTGTGATAGTACCAGACGAGTAGCACACACAATGCCGTGCGCCCTTTCTACACGTGACCGAATATATGGCGTACACATACTATCTTACATATTTATATAGACTTATTTATATTATATATATTTATTATAAAACAAAATCAAATAAAAAGCCAAATATCACAAGAAGCACAAAGCATGTTATATCGCAACTCGCAATCTCTTACCGTAACAATTCTACTCTCGAGTCGGTGTCAATCGTTAGGTACTCAGAAACATTATGTTACATATTAGTTTAAAACTTTTCAGTGAACACTTTAAAAGTCTAACTACCATCACCTCTAGCTAGTCAAAAATCTATGTCCCGAATGAAAAAGGGCTACGGTACCAGTGAGTCAGATAAAAATCGCAAACCATTACCATTCCAGTCGGAGGGCGTAACTACACTAGGTACAGCGAGGAACGTCTAGGTGCTACGAAACGGAGACCGTGAGACCCGGCGTTAGTAATGACTGAGAGATGCGTGAGGTGAGTGCGCGGGGTGACGCAATACTTACTGAAGCGGCGCATGAGGCCGCCCAGCGAGCCGGCGGGGGGCGCGGGGGGCGCGTGGGGCGCGGGGGGCGCGGGGGGCGCGCGGCGCTCGCGGTACTTGATGTTGGGCACGGACAGCAGGCGCGCGTCGCGCTCGGCGGCGCGGCGGCGCGGCGGGCGCGCCGGCTCCAGCGGCAGGTGGTCGGGCCGCGCCGCCGCGCCCTGCTCCTGCCAGCGCGCCTGCAGCTCGCGGTGCATGCGCTCGTACACGTCGGGCGCGCGCTTGTCCTGCAGCTCGCGGTGCATCCGCTCGAACACGTCCGAGCACACGCGCAGCGGCGACGAGCCCGACCCCGAGCCCTCCGACTCCGCGGACATAGGCTTGTTCTCTTCGCTCTCGGGCGACTCCGTGTTCGACTCGGGCGCGGGCGTGGCCGTCGGCGTGGGCGTGGGAGTGGACGCGGTCGTCGTCGTCGTCACGGGGTCGGTTCGCTCCGTGGTTTCGCAGTAAAACTGAGAGTTTCCTTTTTCTGGGACGACCTCATCCAGATTATTTTCAGTGGGCATCGCAAAAGCCGCTTTAAATTTGAGATCTACTTTAGAGAGCTGTCGCTTCAGGTTGAAGGTCTTCCAGGAGGTAGACTTCCTTCTGGTGTCGAGCTTAGCCTTATCTTCGGGCGCGGGCGGATCCTCCGGGCCAGGGTCGGCGGGGCTGGCGGCCGGCGACGCACTCGCCGCGCTCTCCTCCAGCTTACACGCCGAGGGATGGGAAAAAATATCAATGGTGAAGTATAGGGCGCCCTTCCCGACACTGGAAGAGTTCCGTGCGAGAGGACTATGGGATGCCGTGAGCGGTGACCGTGGCTCGCTACTTTGGTGCGATGATGCGAGGACAGAACAGAGTGACTACATCCGACCTTGTACGAGAACTAGCATTTACTGTGAGGAGCAGTCGCACTCGCTTATGATTATGTCATACGCTCAAAATCTGCAAACTCCGCTTTAAAATATTCTATGTTAATATGTATGCGATAGGAGAGAAAGACAGGCCAAGTGTAAAGAGTGTCTAACGATGCCATGCCATGTCACTACTGGGACAAGCCGGGAGTGGCGCTACTACTAATGTACTTCAAAAATATTACAAAATTATAGGAAACAATAAAAGTGTTGGGGTTCGACGGGCACCCGCCGGAGCAAATTATAAGTAAGTAAATAAAAAAGCAAATAAAACGTAATGTGAAATAAACCATTGTTCGTTGCGATGGCTCCTCCGGAATCTAATATTCAAAGTCGTGTGTTGTTTTTTATTATGACTCGTACCTAAAACGCCTACGTGGCACAAAACAAAACAGTGTACAAGTCACTTTATGGTAGGAGCGCATTTCAGAGTGAACCCAACTCATTTATTATTTATCGCGACATGCTTCTTCCAATATTTTGTAACTTATTATCATTATTATTAGTCCTAGTTTTTTGTTTTGCATAACATCTGCTTTCGATGTTTACCTTGATATGCTACAAGAACGCTCTACTGAAATCGATCCGTAGGTAACATTAAATTGAGACAGTCGTTTGTTAATTCAGCACGGACGGTGTATGCGTGCGGTACCGGTAGAGCGGGTGCGTGCGTACCTGGTCGAGGCTGGGCGAGCGCTGGCGCTCCGAGCTGCGCGGCGGCTGCGGCGGCGGCGCGGGCGCGTGGTACAGCGCGGCCGGAGCCAGCGCCGCCAGCAGCGCGCGCCGCGACACGTCCACCACCACCACGCCGCGCTCGCCGCCCCACGCCATGCTGCCGCAACCACATCACTGTACTATACTCTACACACTACACGCACGTCATACAGGTGCCAAAATACATCTGCTATGCAGGTATAACATAACTAAATACTCAGGGAGACTCACAGGCCGTAGGAGGAGTTGATGGTGAGCGCGGCGACGGGATGCGGCGCGCCGGCCTGCAGCGCCACCAGCGCGGGCTGGAAGCCGGGAGCCCGCCGCGCCCCGCCCGAGCCGCCCGCGCCGCGCACGCGCACGCCGCCGCCGCCGCCGCCGCCGCCGCCCGCCCACACGCCCGACTGCCGGCACACACATGGACACACCTACCACACTGCCACCGACCGACCACGCAGCTTTAGCGTGTCGAAACATTTCTCTCGGGGTTGCTTCGGGTCGGTAGTAGTGTAGTCAGTGAGTATGTACCATTATCATATTTTTACTAGCCTCATTAAACTGTTCCACTACTGACCAAAGGCGTTCCCCGAGTGCTCTAGTAATTCTCTATCTCACCGCACGTCAAACCAACCAGCGCAGTATGACAGTAGGTGTTTCTACCACTCCCGTCTCACTCAAGCAACGGTCAATGTACGGCCGACATGACCGGTACAATCTTATTGGCGATTGGTAATCTATTTGCCAAAATCGATTGTATATATTCAAGAATAAAATCATAGTTGATTGCGAGTGATGAAGCCATTAGTTTAGTGAGAAGCTGTAGGCCTTACTCTCCTGGCGTCGGCGTCGGCGCAGTCGGCGCGGCTGAAGGACATGGAGCGCGCGGCGTCGGGCTCGGGCGAGCCCTCCTCCTCCAGCGCCTCCGATATCATCGGTATCTCCAGCACCTGCAACCATCCACCGACACACTTACACATTTTATACTATTTTGCCTTGTGTGCTCGATTCTGTCGGTCGGTTGACATATTGAGTAAGCTATTTACAGTCTGATTATCCGATTGCTACATTTTAAGTAGCTGCTGAGTATAATGTACCTTTTACCTACCTTTTACTTAAAAATGTGTAAAGCGCAGATAAACATTTAGGTACGTATGAAAGTAAATAACGTTTAAAAGGTTTAAATGTTTTAAAAGAGTTTTAAGGATATTTTTACTTCAAAGTAAGTTTATCGGAGGCTCTACGTTATTTGATGGCATATACCAAAGTATATGTATATGTAGTGTGGTTTAGTGGTGGCTCACGTGTGTCTCGCCGTGCGTCTCGTTCTTGCGGAACTTGAAGAGCACGACGTGTCCGTGCGGCAGCGCCACGGCCAGGCGGCGCGACTCAGCGCACAGCGCCACCTGCTGGATGGCCAGCGGACTCTCCTCCTCGTAGCCGCCCGCGCGACGCTCGAACACTGACACACACATATCATGTATATGGCGCAGACAAATACTATCATTTGCCATTTTACATACCGCGTCGTCAGTTTAAAAACGTTTGCGGTAATGTAATATGCCGAAGGCAAAATGACAACTCATTCAATCGTTATAATGCGACGTTTGTGTTATTTTAGGGTGACTATGCTCATTAAAATCTCGAGACAAATTTTGAATTACATACGTCGTCGCTCGCTTCGCTCGCTCTGTTGCAAGGTCACAATATCTAACCTAACCTAACCTATTGATCTCTTCAAAGTCCGGTGAAGCAGTCAAAGCCTGCGCTCAGGCTAACTGCAAAGATCTCTACCAAAAACCTATTGATCTCTGTCACTAAGTCGAACCTAATCAAGCAATGGATTTCTGGGCCTATGAATATTCGTTCAAATACATGTTTTTTTGACAAAAAATACATTGCAGGAGTCTCTTAACGACTTAGATTCTATGGATACCTTAGCATTTTTGACGTGCCGGATAACCTCAAAAACTAAATAATTCAATTTGCCTAGGCATTATGTATATGGAGTTTAAATTTTCGATGAAATGTTGAGCCATATTATAAAGTGACACGGCAATCTACATTTTGCCTTCGGCATATTACATAACCGCAAACGTTTCTGACGACGCCGTATGTAAAATGTTAAGTATACGTTTGTCTGCGACATATATATATATATATATAACGTCTCAAAGGAACACTGATACGAACGTGTCTCGTCCCGCGCTACTTACCTTTAGAACATTTTAATTTGTACAAAATTTGTAAGGTCCCTGCACTTGCGTCCCAAAATTTTACACTGCCGTCTGCATGACTGGAAAATAATAAAATAAAGCTTAGAACCAAATATTAATCAGTCATTAAATAGGTATTTTACAACCTTGGAAAGGACTTTAAAAGAAAATTATTTCAGAATGATTACTACAGTTAGCTCAACTCTAAGGAATGATAATGAGCTACGGTTCTTTAATATAATTATTATGCAAGCAACAAAACAAAGGACTCTCATACCCTGTGAGGATAATTTCACTGTAGGAGCAGGAGGCGGGCGCCCATTCCCCGCCATTAATCGGCCACAGCTTTTCGCTAAAGCCTGTCGGTTTCTTGTTACCTTGCCTGCCCACCGAGTAGAACGCTGGGATCTGGAATTATAACAAAATATTGTTATATTTTAGAAGTACTTAAATTCAATACTTAAATTTACTAATTGTTTTTTTTGGTAGAGATCTTTGCAGTTAGCCTGAGCGCCGGCTTTGACTGCTTCACCGGACTTTTGGCGAGGACCTTAAGGCCTTCAGCCACAGCAATAGTAAAAACTGTACCCAGCGGAAAAAGTTCGAATTTCATAATTTGTGTTTAACAGATATTTAGTGTATGAAATTGTGTATGGTAAGTAAAAATTTGTGCATCCAACCATTAGGGAGTTATTCATAAAAAACTGTTTCCGCTGGGGCAACGAAGTCCCAGCGGAACATTTTTTATCCCATGGACGTAGAAGAAAAAAAATAGGTTCAAAAATTAGTGTATGACCTAAAGTAATTGTGTATGTCTAAATAAAATTTGTGTGCCATTAAACTGCGACGATATTCAAGTTTCCGATGCGACAACGTTTGGCCATTTGCTAGATTTCATATAAAACGCTTTTATAGAGAGCTGTAGATTTGTACGTACGTTGTTTTGAATTAGTTTATAATGTTTGTGAAAACAGATTTTGAAAAAAAAACATAGGCGTTCAGAAGTTATACATGTAAACGTACAAGATAAGGTTATTAGGTCCTAGTACTTAAAGTACGCACTTTAGGATCTAGTTTATAACTGTTATACATAGCTTGTAAGATTCTGCAACGTCTTGCCAAATATCATTGATGTACTCGTAGCAATTAATGAGTTATGGGGTAATTTAGCATGACCAGACCACTGTTTTATAAGCAGTCTAATTGCACGAGATTCTAAGGGCAATGCATAATAAAACATATTCCAATAATTAGTGTATTAGTTCAACTATTCACATGTAATATTTCACCTCATTACACTCAATAATTAACGAGATACAGTTAAAAACGTATAACCATCGCAATTCCTACATAACCCAACCGTGTTCGGATGGCTCCAAAAAAGCGGCCGTACAATACATTTAGGTAACATTCTAAATTTTTTTATGAATAACTACCTAATGCAACGCACACCATTACTAAACTGTAACATAGAATATATCAAGATATATAAATGTGCAGACCAGGTCTGAGGGGCAGTCGGCGAAGTATGAGCAGCAGGTGACGGGCGACTCGTGGATGTCCATGGGGTAGGGGTTCTCGAAGCACGGGTAGCCCGGCGACTGCAGGTCGATCACCACCAGGTCGTTCTGCAGCAGCACCACTATCGCGTACGGCTCCTGGTAGTCTGCAATAAGGGAAATAATCATCATGTAAAAAGGTATTAGCTACTACAAAACTTTTTGAAATAACTGAATACTTGTCATCTTTCCCTGATGATTTTATATTCGTTGCAGTTCTGTAGTTGGTCACATTTTAGGTTCCAAGTACATCATTATTTCCAGTTGTATTATCTGTTTCCTAGTAACTTTATAAGTAGATAATTAAACTTAAATACATGTATTGCGTTCATGTGTGAAAAGTTGTTGTAATATAAAGCGGAAACAAAATGGGACCCGGAAAGGGCTCAGTAATATAAACTATGAACTAATAACATATAACTAAGCATAAAGTGCCCTGTAACGATCAAATTGTTCGTCAAGTTTTACGTGTTTGTCAAATGATTTGATAGTGTACAGCTGTGTTTGAGGCGTTTGTCTAACAATCTACGTGTTTGATGAAGATCTGGATTGATGTGGAGTTTGACAAATAGGTTAGAACGTGTATGGCAGTGTTGGTCAAGAAAGATCTCACTCGTTGTGTTGGCGTCATGGTCTCATGGAGGACGCTACGCCTAGTTACTTTGATTGATATTTGGTTTGATCGTTAAGCTATTGTTTGATGAAAACGTGAAGTTTGACACAACTTTGTCAAGCAAATGTAACGGACACATTGCTCTTAAGAATATGTATAGGAATGGTAAAGTGTTCGCATACCGGCTGTGTGCGGCGACTCGCAGAGCGTGACGAAGTCGACGACGCTGTGCTCCATCTCCAGCACGGTGGTGGACTTGCCGTTGAGCACGGTGATGCTGTGCGTGCGCCCCGCCTTGTCCGTCGGCAGCCCGCCACTGAAGATCACCAGGCTCTCGCTGGAAACACCAACACACACATGTTAATATTCCCAATTCACATGATAACACTGTCGGTTCAGTTAAATTGCTAGCGCTGGTAACCAGATAATGTTAGTACCAGTACAGTAGCCAGTACTTTATACCTATTCTTTTATGATTACTACTCGTTTCCACTAAAAAACTAAACTGCTACATTAAGTAAACGACCATTTCATAAAATTAAAAAAACAGCATTATTTTGCAATGTGTTCTATGATGAAGTCGATTTATCAGATCTCGATAAAGACTGCGGGTGTTTTAAAAGTTTATAGCTCGATAAACAGGCTTAGTAACGTTCTTTAAATTTCAGTAACGTTCAAATCGAAGTAAGTAAGCAAGCAGTGTCGAAAATAGCAAGTCCTCTAGTTCATTAGGTTTGTTCGCTAACGAGCGTCGTCAGCCGACGACAACCGACGCAGATACATCTCCTGGGGTTGCCAATCCCCGTCGGCAATCACATTATGTTTTAAAGCTGTTTCCAGAGACTTTATTTTTCCTTTTTAGTTTCTTATTAAATACAACAAAAAAATTAACTAAGTACATAAGAACACACAAAACAAATTAAGCATACACAAATAAAGTCAAGCAGCATGACAGTAATACTTTATGTAAGATAATCACATTACTATAAGTATACGAGCCGCTACTGTCTTATAAGCTTAGTACCATTTCAGCCTTTCAAATTACAGATAGTGGCAAATGAAAACCATATTTAGCTTAATCATAACAGTCACAGTTTTGATGTTGTAAATAGTTACCTTGTTGCTTCCAATTCCGTTTCAAATGAACTTTTGAGGTTAAAAGAAGATTGTAAAAAAAAGATTAAAGCAGAAAGTATCAGCAAGAGGAAATCAAACGTGCATACTAAATAACCGTATACAAGTAATATATGCGACTCACCCTGTTCTTGAGGTTTTCCATTCCAGTCTGAGTATAGCTTTACAGGGCTCCAATTTGCCATCTTTGTTCGCTTTTGCTGTAAATGTTACAAATTACTTTCGTCAGTCATGACATTACGTATGTAGAGTTAGTAATATGAACCTACGAAATTACGTGTAGGTGCTACGAGCAAACATAGTTTTATAATTATAGCCACGTTTATGGCAATATATCTGAATTTAGAAATAGGTATATAAGTATATTTATTATTATCATTAATACAGATAAGTGAGTTTTATGTGCGGGATATACTGGTACATTAGATAGCAGAGTGTACTGACCGTGCGGGTAGGAGAGCGAGGAGGGGCGGGGCGCGCGCGTGGTCCAGGTGGCGAGCGCGCCGTCCACGTGCGCCGTCATGAACTTGCCGTCGTGCTGCCACGCCGCCGCGCGCACGCCCTCGCCCGCCGCGCCCGTGCCCAGCGCGCCGCGCCACTCCGCCATGCGCGCGCGCAGGTCCCACACCACCACCAGCCCGGTCTCGAACGCTATCAGCAACTGGAAAACATAATGACACACATACATATTTATGCTAGTCCAAATGGCATAACTTCGACATATGCCTATATTATTGTAAAAAAAAAACCCCACGAATATGTGCCAGTTGAAATGTAAACGCTCAGTAATTCCTGTAATGTGTTTCAGTCATGGTTTACAGTAACCTATTAAGATTAAACAAGGTATACGAAGTGTGTTGTAAGTATCTCGTAATATCTCGTCAAGCCAAACAGCACATGACGAAGCAATAATTATTAATTTAACTTTCAGACTCAAGATGTTCGAGCTATGTATAGAGCCTTACCTTGTTGGCATCCAGGGGATTATCACTAATTTCCACCACTGCGCCGGGGTGGTTCGGCCTCGTCCTGAAACAAACAATCATTCATTTCATTCCCCGACACTCCTCAGATTTACGATGACGGATCGTAAGTAATTAATCCAGCTAATCCCTACACTCAAGTTACAGACTTAGAACCGGCGTAGGTTTGGAACGACAGCTCTACAGAGGAAAAATGATACCTATTTCTGCAAGTAATCGAGAGCTTACATTAGAATTCTTCAGTTATATACAAAGGTGAGCTATTTTGTTTTACTACAAGTAAATGTGCAGAAAGGGAGAAAAACTTGTCAAATAAGCGAGTTTTGCCAGACAACTAAGTTTATTTTATGTGGCAAGGCATAATGCCAGAACTTGTCAAGTTGTCTATCGAAATAAATTAAAGCAAAAATATAAAATCTAATCGTCAAAGTAAATAATCTGGTACAGGAAAATTCAGAGCAACCCTTCTTTACAAGTTGAGCATCATCGTCATTAAAACCGGAGCATCGCACAAGATTGTTGAGAGGGACGTCAAACGGTATCGCGATTCGTGTCACCTCCATTGACGGGCGCGCGGCGGCGGCGCGGCGCCACTTGTTGCGACGTCGTGGCGACACCCCCTCCCCCCTACACCCTCACCCGCGCCGGGGGGAGGGAGGGGCGGCGGCGACAAGCGGCCGAGATTAGAGTGGTTCCAGCGGCAGCCGGAACAAAGTCGGCGCCGGCTTTGAACCCGCACTCTATTGGTGTTCACGCCAACACACCACTCGAGAAACACTCCAAGTGTAACGCTTGTTTGCTTTTAAGAGAAATGGATATACAATACCTTTTTTAGTATTTCAGATATTATATTTTAAAATCCAAGACAATTTTTGTCTACACGTTTTGCCTGATATGCCTTAACGTAACGAACATTTTAAATATCTTGTGTACAGTAATTAAGGAATTGGATAGTTAGGCATGAGTTAAACCTACGGACGTAAAATATATATTTTCCCTTTTTATACGAAAAGATACGAAATGTAACTATGCAACCCATTCTCATAACAATCCTATTTAATGGTGTGTGTATACACGTTTGAAGTATATACCCGATAGTAACTGACACAGCGAGCTGTTTCTCTACATTACTTTCCATATTTCGTGACTTTATATCTCAATCTCCATGTGTCTAAATAGCTACATTTATGGCGGAACTCGGAGTAAAGTGACTCATTTCACGAAGCCTTGGTTGTTCTTTACGATTGAACACAAAAATATATATCACGGATCCCACGCGGTGCTCACAAGGTTCATATTTGCAATGATAACATTCTGATCGTATTAGAGAACGTGAGCGAAGAGTTTTATCTCGAAAATACTGATTGAGGAAACATCGATGACGTGAATGATTACATCCGTGGGATTTATATAATCTAATGTGAAATGTAATCTCTATGTTAAGTTTTAATATAACTCAACACATACCTAATAGTTTTAAAACCTATAAACTGGAATCCACGAATTACTTTTACATAAACGATACAAGAGTCTGTGTGTACAGAGGCGAGCGGAGCCGACAGAACGACGCGGCCGGGACAAATGGAAGCCGGATATTAAATTAATATCCCGGATCACAGCCGCCGGTAACACGACCCGGATTCACTTAAATCTATACTGAACGTGTTTGAACAAGAGTCGTTGGAAAATAACACCTTGAGAGATTTATTTTCAAGATCTGGTTACTGAATCTTGTTATTGTTATGTGTAGGTCTATGTCAGTTTGTTACTTGCTCAAAGGGATGATAAAATGAAATCAGACACTTATCAGGCAATATTATTGATTGATCATTTTCCACTTAACTAGCTATACGTTTTCCCGCTTCACTGGCCACATAATAGATGTGACGGCGTCTGACGCGCGAGCAACAGTTGCGGCGCGTCGGGCGCTCACCGACGGTTGCTATACGCCGGAACAGTGCGGGTCCGGTGCCGCGTCCGGCGCCTGTCACCGTGTTGCTGCCGTGTCCGGCTGCCAGCGGCACGAACCCAGTCCAAGCCTTTGTCCTACTTACTCATTTACTACTTATGGAATCAGGGAAACGTTATCAGTATTTTTCTTCTCCAATTGATTGCCATAGATTTGTATTAAATTCTGAGATTTTATAACAAAGGTCTAGTGGACAAAAAATCGCTGTAAATGTATGAGAATAAAAAGGTGAATATCTCGACGTAAGATAACGAACTCGAATACAACACAGTTACGCAATTTTCTGCTTCAAGAAGCATCACAAGAATCTTTTATTACACTCCCGCGCCCATTTGGCTTTCTTCTCTCCATAATGTATATCATTTTAAGAGGCACCAAACAAACGAGGCTATTCATTTGCGTTTCTAGCGTGATATTATTATATTTCACGATAACTTTTTTTGTCGCTGCATTTTCCGGAGACGGATGTCCTTAAGTCGCCAGAGCAATTTAAATATACGAAGAATTCAACAATGGTGTTGGTTGACAACCCTAGGCCTTTTAATTGTTACTATAACGCCATTGGCGGAAGTTCGTTACCAAGCGCCAATGAGTGCGCGTTATTTGAATTGCGAACTCGACGCTAGGTAATAGGGTTGGCATGGCCCGGGGGCGTGTTATAACGATCTTTATTGTCTGTGAATTTAGCTTTTACAATAATGGCGGCGACGACGGCGACGAGGCCCGTGGCGCGACAACTTCGTCAATTATCTGTGTGTTGACTGCGCCCAAATACTATTAGCTGGGAACTAGTTGTGTGATCGCTACACATTAACAATAACACCAGCTGTTGGGTACTCCTGCCGGTCTACGAGTTTATGGACAGCCGTGCAACACAATATTATGCAACTTAAGAAGAGAGAGTACGAGACTTCAGAAACTTGATAAAATAAATATCCACCAATTTGCTGATAACGCGTTAATTGTATATATATTAAAACCTACAATGATATATTCGTTAATGGTTTTCCGTTGCAGGCATTCCGTTCATTGATTCACTTGATAAGCAGGTGGCACTGCGCTCAACGCTGATAATTTCAATAGCGCGATGCAGGATCTTTCGAAGTGAGTTCTCTGTTAAATATAAATTGGAAATCGGAAGGTATTTGAATCACGTATTCGTTTAGTTTTGTCGGCGAGCCGGACAGACTCGCCCCGGAATACTAATCGACGTCGTATTATCGTTTTAGATTACGGCGTGTACCTGCGACATTCATATACTATGTGCAGGTATTATATAAGTATAAATGCTTAAGCTTTGCTTGATATAAAATATTAAGGCCAGGTGTGCCGGAGGAGAGAATAGAAATTGATGATGAGATATTCCGGCGCAGAGAATGACGCATTACCATCCGCCGCCTTAAGAATGAAAGAAAAGCGTCTTGATAAATTATTTCCCTGAGGAGTGACATGACAAACGACTCCTCGGCCGACTTACAAATTGTAAGACAAGATAAGACGCTGTAAATTCACCATGTTCGTGTACTTTCACTTTTAAATCTTAAGTAATTTTTTACTTTTCTTTCGTGCCGAAAGTAACCACTCTCTAGAGATGAATTGTGTGCAAAGTTATACATTTCCATTCCTCTTTGTATAAATGTATTCTTGTACTTCTGACATTACAATTAATTTCTTAAATATTCTAACGTATAATGAAACGTTACTTGTGTAATAAACACGATTTAAGGAACATGTAATACACTGATACACGTAACATTATAAGAACAACATAGTTTATTGTAAGTTCGACAAACAAACAATTAATTAAATACTGCAAACCGTAAACGTTCCTCACAGAGGCGTGTAGGCTATTCGTTATAAAACAAGCGCCATTGAATCCGTGCGGATTTGATTTTGTTACAAAGTCGCGGAGTGTTGCGCCGCCCGCGCGCTGCCTACTGGGCGACTGCAATGCAGGCGTGCTTCACAAAGCCACGCTCACGAAGCAAAGCGGCTGAATAAAAACATTTGAATGGAATTAATCGAGCGAGGTCGATGAAAGGCGCCCAGGGTTGGCACGACCACAGATTGTAGGGAATATGCTTCTCAGTAAGAAATCATATCTACTGACGCAATCATTTGATGAGGGTTCTATGAAGTAATGTGGTGGAAACTATACACTCAGGACACATTAATGTAAACTGCTCCATACATCTAAAATAACTTTCTGAGTAATTTCACAATAAAAATAACAATTCAAACAAAAACTGAGGGCAAATTGCAGCAGTTTGGTAAGAATGTTACCAGGAAGGCAGTGTCCTCCCGAGCCTTATTAAGGTCATCAATCGTCGCCGGCAGGCTGCAGCGCTTATTACGCGAGAGCTGTGATGGCAGCAATTATTAGCATGCTCTTAATATTATAAGATACGCGTGCTTCCTGATGATAACAGACACAGTATTAAGTCTACTGTGTTACAAATTAGTGATGCAGCTTATATTCTTAGATGTACTATACTATTTTTAGATGTACACACAATATAGCATTAAATTCATATAAGAGCGGTATAATGGTGTATTAACATGAAAATATAAACTGGTTTATCTTCAGTAAAGTTTTAGATTTAAAGGATGATTGTTTAACTTTTGTATGTTCATAATTATTTGATATTTATTTAATAAAGTAGTAATTACGTCGTTCATATAAAGTTTATCCTAAACGTGTAATATTTTATGTAAAGACTTAGCAGTGTACCTAATCTTCAATTAGCTACACACAGCAAAAGGATAAAAAAGGTTAGCTTTGTTTTCAGCAGCCAGAAGCAAGGAGTAAAGCCCTCGGATGAGAAGGAACAGAGTTAATGGTCGCCAGGCTGAGTGGACTGTTATCTTGTGACTCCGAGGGGACGAGACTAATTAACTAATTAAATTACACGTGTGTGTTGTGTGTGTGTGTGTGTTGTGTGTGTGTGTGTGTGTTTTGTTTTGGTCTCTCCTTTGTAATAGGATTACAAGGAGAGCAGCACTCAGTAACGGCTGAACACGACTGTTGCTAGACCGTCTGTATGTAAGTATTGTCATAATATTTGTATCGTTTGAGATACGATATATTTTTTTTGCTGCCACTATATTTTGTGACCTCATACTACATTCAAGTTTGAGAGAATTAATAGTTTTAATGTTTTATATGCTTATTTTAAAATGAATAAAAGTTATTTGTTTTCCACGATGCTGAACGCTATTTACTCTCGTTTAATTAAGTCAACTTGTTAACAAATCCAGTATAGTACATGAGAACTTTCCACTTAACAACACAAACAGGAGCTGAACAAAGTGCACGCGACTCTCGCCGCAATTAAAACTTACTTCCGAATGAACTTGAAGTGAAATTAACGAAATACAAAATGGCGCCGGCGCTGGCAGGCGTACAGGTACCGCGAGCGCAGGTGCCGCGAGCACCGGGCTTAGTACGATGTGTGCTGATGACAGGTTTGTAAGTAGCGCGACCGTGCCGCACCCGCCCCGCTCCCGCCACGCGCCCGCCTCGCGCCCGCACCGCCACACAAAAGATTCAATACACAACTTTTCGCTTTTGACGAAAGTTTAATTAATCTAGCGACAAATGAAATTGGAAAATTCTAATTATTTTCAGCACAAGTAGCCACGTACGTCCTTCACTGATTGTTGGCGCGAAGTTAATTAAAATATTGTTTGTTATAAATTACACACTTTCAAACGTAGGTAATAACATTTATGCACAATCACCGCTAAATTGTTTAAATATAATTTATGTATACTGTTGGTCCGCGCTTTTATTTTTATGTTGTTTTAACATGTTCTGTATTTCAGATCCATTTTGCAGTAAGTAGCAAAATCTAGGTAGGAGATCAAACACATTTAAATGTGTGCGTTGGGAATTCGATTAGAATTCCTGGGGATATGTAACGTAGCCAACACTGCAGGCTTTGTTTATGTAAAATAGTTTGGTTCCACTACGTGTCCCACTAGAGACGTAGAACAAATAAACGTTGAGAGAGAATCATTTATAGAGGTCAGAGCTTAGACTATCCTTTAGTCTATAGTTTGTTTTATTCAGTCTAGCTGTTTCGACAACGGCCTGGTTCTTCATATAAGATATTTCATATTATTCGTTACCGTATTAATACTAATTTTAAAATAGGTATCACAGTAGACTAGTCCAATCACCCGGCCTCTCACGACTCACTCGTATTCCGTCGACGCGTGTTTTACGTCGTTGTCGGCTGTATCTCGTTACTGCCGGAGATAATGTTTTACAACTTAACGTGCCTACAACCCGTCGCCTACGCTTCATGCACACATGCTACGCCCACGCGTTAAAAGTAGTTCAGGATAAGCTGTGGGTTATGAATGTATTACAACTACCTTTCCGACAGTTTCATGGACTGTAAAAGTATCATCGAAGTTATCAAGTTAATGTTATTTACGAAACAAAGACATCATTCCATTTATAATGTTGCATCATGCAAAATGTCTGTAGCAAACAGTTACGAAACGTCTACGCCACTCGTAGCACAAACTTGGAGCTACGGTCTACAGCATGTTGTTACGTAGCAAACAAAGCGTAGCATCTAACGTCGTGTGCTACAGTGCTACGGACGTAGCGTCGTAGCGTGCACTTTGTAGTTGACTGCGAAGCAATACACATGTTTGCCTCGTCTAGAGTGACATCAAGAGACTTGTTTAAACAGGAACATAATAATATTTGCAGAACAGTGAGTTTCTTTGAAGTACCTGTTGTAAAGAACTGAGATGTTCATTCAAGTATTTACGAATGTCCTCAAAGGACTTTTTTCTTAGAAATATTTAGTACAGCGATAAAGGGAGGGTCAGTAGTGAACATTTTATGGGAAGATGATAAATACTGATTTATAGCCGCTTGACCTTTACCAAATTGGTATAATAAATAATTTTAGGAGATATTGGGCAAGAAGGATCATATGACGACCAGATGGAAGCGGTGGGTCGCTGCAATATAGCCTCAAGTTCTTTTATCTATGTTCTTCAATGCTTTTATTATTATTCAGTGAATAGGTACATATGTAAATATTTTTATGTTGCGGAAGGTCTGTTCAAGTTCCCGCGTTCTAGTCCTTTGTATAAGAACACATCGGTTGGAAATCTTTCTGCACAGTAAGACGCTCAAGCAATTCATCAAGTTAATCGCACACAAACATTATTATCGTTACATTATTAGCGTTACGCATGTTCGTACTCTTGGTTTAGTTGACGACGACCTAGACAATGCTCTATAAGCTACAACACCACACCGACTAGACGTCACTGCATCACACTTGACGCGTTCGACACGTGTCGCGTGTCGCGGGCGGGAGTTGGCGCGGCGAGCACGTGCTCGTGTCAGACTCGATATCACATGGTATTGTCTTTTTAGGACAAAGTTTTGTGGTTGAGAAGTTGGTGGAAGTTTAAATAAAGGACGTTTGTTTTTCAGGTATGTGTGCTTGTATAGGTAACTATAGTATGTATGAGTGAAACACTTTAGAAATTGAAATTAATTATGATCTCTAAATGTTTGTAAGAAAATGTTAAACAGACGAAAACCTATCAATAAAACCCCAGTTAACGCGAATGTTTACCGCTCCTGAATACTAATCCCTCCCCTCCCCACAACCTCTATCTTACCCTCTATTAACATTCACAGTACATCCCAATTTAATTGGCACTTCACCTCTAACGACTGCGGCTTCCACATCACGGCACCACACTCGATACACAGCCTTATTCTAAGTTATTTTACTGCCGGCGATAGTAAACATCGATTATGGCTCAAGGGTTTTATTGAATTGGCGAGTTTATAGGTGGGGGATTAATTACCATTTCATTAAGTAAACTGTATTAATGTTATAGCAATATAAATAAATATAGGTACAGCTGTTGACTGTCTAATGCTGACCTAAAATTAAACCACGAGGCTTTATGCACTCATCTAGAATACACGATCCTTACATACATACGATCCTTATGAACGGCCTATTACCATATCCAGCGTAACTCTCCAGTGACGTGCACTGGTCACCGGCGTGCCTTTCAACACAAAGTATTGTATCGACACAACAAACACGGTACACAGGACACAGTACACAGTACACAGTACACAGTCGTGTGCGTCCTCAGAGCACACGCTCGTGAGCACCGCCCGCCTGTGTAACGCCTGCTTCTGTACACAAATTGGCTCAACACGAGCCACTAAGCCGGCATCGAGCACGTAAAGGCACAAAGGATACAATAATGGCTAACAGATACATAGGTTTCTGAGTTACTGAGCTTATTCAAAATGTTTCATACAAGTACTTGTTGTTATTCTCCGATGCGTTATTTAACACTTATTTGGGATTATATAAATCCGATCAAAGGGTTAAACATTCTGACAGTATATGTGTTTCATAGATAGTACTAAATGTATATCTAACAAGGGTGTTATGTCTACCATAATAGTTGTACCATACAACCCGCGGCACTATGTGCGGAGCTCTCGCACTCGTTTATTTGCATTCTCCACATTTCCATTTAACTTGTAACTGGTGGTTCTGTTTCAACGAATCAATTTACTTTCTGATTGAAGTTTAATGTATTGTTCGTTTGCTATTCAAGGCTCTCGCCGCCGTGCGCTTGTGTGGGTAGAGCGGCCCGACTGGTTTCAATTACATTTGTAAATTAAATTCATTTAAAACCGACTTCACGCGAGTTTGCTTCGGGAGAGAATACTGTATTAACTTTGAAGCTACGAGCTAGAATTGTAAAATGTAATTATCTAAAGTCTAATCAACCGCACGTATGTGAGTGGCGCCAAGCGGAGCACTCCCGGATAAATATATTAAGCAGGAGCAGAATTAACGAGGACGCTGGCTGGAGTACTCTAAACTGAATAAAGTTATAAGACTCTTTAAGAAAATAGAACAAAATCTAATACTCAATTTGATATAACAACACCGGACAACATCTTTACTACTTACATGGTCGATGGCTATGTGCTTGTTCACGTTGACTCGCGGGCGCGGTAGCGGGCGCGGTCACGAAATATCAAACATATGGCGTAATGTCAAAGTGTTCACGTACGAAACGCACCAGCGGGCGAAGTAGCGGGCAAGCTAGCGACTGGCGCGCGCGCGCCGCTCGCGGCAATATCAAACGCGAGGGATGTTTGAGTGTGTTCACGTCGAACTAGCGGCGGAGCGCGCGAATCACTCGCGACGTCAGGTAAGTTCAACCAGTATTCTGTGGCGTACTCCTACAAACCTTCTTCCTAAAATATTTATTTTCACTGATTGTCATGGTGACGAAAAAAACACATGAGTCAGATATCGGTTTTATTTATAAAACTATAGGTATTACATAATATATTATTATGTATTAAGAAATATAACTGTTAAATGTCTTTTAATACGGAAGAGTTATTAGTGCTGTTCAGGCTAGAACTCGGATTTGGCAAAACAAACACAGCCATCATATGAACAGAAATATCTCTTTCGATATTAATTTCGTGCACACCAATTCAAATTTTTATCATCTCCCACTTTAGGTATTTAGTTTCGGTTAAAAATAAAAGATCGTCGTCCATGTTTACAATCTCTGACAACACGTCACCCCCGCGCAAACGCCTGGCGGCCAATGTGAACACGAATCCGCCACGTCTCCGCGACCGCGCCCGCTACCGCGCCCGCGCGATCCAACGTGAACAAGCACTATTGCCTTACAATATGCACTGTGCAGTCACCGGCTGTTATTATAACACAAGTTGTAAACTTCATCAGTTGATTGTGTAACAAAGTTACAGGTTCGTGAAGGTAGCCCGGGAGCGGCGCTCACTCGCTCGTCGACACCTCATCTGGGAAATTTGATCGTCGCTGAGCAAAGTGCATTAGTTCGGCAGTCACCTTCACACTAACTCGATATTATTACAGGATATCGATACTAGAGTGTTAAGTTGTCTATATTATATAACACATTCAGAAACTCCTTAACAGTTTGTCAAAAATAACAATAGATTCAAGCAAAATTTTTCAAACATATCGTTCACGTGGGTTTGAGCTCGCAAGCCATAAAAATAAACCTCCAAAATGTTTCGCCACTTAAACGTAACATGGTTATACCGGCGTCGATTCTCCGCGTCTGAGCAATTATTCTAAGAACAGATGATAGCTTGCCGTCACATTATATCTTCGCGAATATCCCCCCCTCCCTCCACCACTCAGCATTGAATTAGCGTTACCGTTCACTTTAATGCCCTCCCACACTCTTTGTGCCGAGGAGATGAATAATACAGCATCTCACACATTTGATGGTAACCGCTGTTTCATACAACCTGATTGAATGCCAGCCGGGACTGTGTACCGAGTCTCCGAGTGCTCTGCACATCTAAAAGTGTTCGTGTAAATTATTCTCTTTGCTGAGCTGGCGAGATGTTTATAGAGACAAATTGAAATGGCAAATGTCGTGTGTTAGGTTTGAGTACATGTTTACTAAGTCCCGTCTTTGAGGATACATATAACTAGTTTAAGGTTCTAAAGTCAATGTTTTTATTGTTATGACGTAGCAGAAGATAAAATCAGTTACAAACATAAATGATCTTATGTAAGTATTGAAATAAAATAGAAAACATTTGAAATCTTGGTTTAAATAGAATTGTTATTTCTTAGCTAGTTCATCACTGGACCGTCATCGACTTTTGACCCGCTATGACTTTTTGTGCTGACATGAACATGCATCTTGCAATTTTGCTGACGTGAGCAGCATAACGACAGACGTTAGATCACACTGCAGTCCAGCTTATATCGAGTACCGCCGTATTCCGAACCAATCGCCATTCCATCTCGGGACGACATAACGTTGATTTTAAAGCGATGCTCTCTTCGAGACGAGATCGTGTCGTACATACGTATGATATTATGTGATGCCGTAAAGCCAACGTATTGTGTCGCGATCATAACCGTAAACGGGTAGGCAGCAGTAGCGCTGTGTACTGTCTACTGTGTAGTGTGTGCCTACACTGCGGAGAAACGAGTCACCGGACGCCCACATAAAACGTTCCCGTGAACACTTTTACTATCTGCGATATTTTTCTACTAAAATTTATATTTTATTCGTGTGCTTAAAATGATGCTATTATTTTTTTACGCCCCACGTCCGAGGTATCTTGCGTGGGACGGATTCTAAGATTAGATTTTTTTAACGTCTTTATTATGTCGTTACTGTGCAAGTTTTATGCGTACAATCGTCTTTACAGGTTTGAGCACAGTTTTATTTGTAAACGCTTGTTTTATACAAACGGTAACGTTACATTTGTGCTAAGTGTTCGTTTCGCTATCTCCACAAAGTGTTGATCATCAGATTAGCATAGAGACGACGTCGCACACGACGGAGACGGTTTGCAGCGTGCGGCGCTGGCGAGGAATAGACACCAAGAATTATATAAAAGTGGTTGTTTAAAATTATGACGCTAGTAATCCTTGCGTGACTTAGAAAGCATAAACATTTTGAAGGTTATGTCTAAGTAAAGTCTATAAAACGTTCTAAAATCCGTATAATATTATATTACTTTAATTTAACAGTACGAACAATACGTTCACTCCATCGATAAATGAGTTAAAACAATATTTTTTAGTGTGATAGTGGATTCTGGTCCGGTGCCACTTTACGAGCGTGTGGTCGGCAAGGTGCAGCACTCTGCATGAAGATAGTGAGGTATCGACAGAGGAGCAGTTTACGAGGCAGCGTGTCCCCTCAGGTGTCATGTGCTAGTCCCAGAGTTCACGAGTTAAAGCTTGTAGGATTGATTGAACATTGGAGTGCGAGAGACGGTGTATGACGCATGTTAAACCGAGTAGGGAAATGTGTATTGTTAGTAATTCACAATCTTGTCTACATATACTAATAAAATCTATGCAGACAAGTTGTTAGAATGTTACACTAGCTCTGACATGAACTATGACGGATGTTTGCCAATAACTTAAATAATTCAAACAGACAATTTGATAGGTCATAGCGCGGAGTTTGCTACATGACGGGTTACATTTGACGGAGGTCGACTAGTTAACACTGAACTGTTGAACCTGTGTCAAGTGTAGCCTCCGTTATGTCGGGTTATATCAGTTAACTTGTCGGGTTATATTGTGGCGGCATTACTTTATGAGCACCATCACGCTAATAACTCATCATAGTTAATGGTTGAGGGGTGAGTGAGGCAAGCCGTTAATTGGCATTAATTAATTCTGATCTTATAATATGGACAAGATTGTTTTCGTTATTTATCATGAATGTGAATTTTATTATAAGTAAAGTTATCTTTTAATCGTAAATATTGATGACGCAGATTTGACGTGTGACAAGAATATACAAAATTATTTTTTACTAAATGCGTTTATTTTAGACATTAAACTAGTTTTTCTTTTTTACGAAACTAATTATAGTTGAAATCATTTCCCACGAAAACATTTTAGCCAAGTAGCTTCATCTAAGTGTGGAGGTAGTAACCTCAATTATCTAAGGCAGTGCAATTAGTGGTCAGCGCGGCGCCGTTACATCTGACCGGGATTAACCTTATCAGGGGCTGTACAGGGTCTTCTCGCTTTTTCGGGACTTAAGGCGTATTAGCGATTATGTTGAAGATTCTTGAGGTCACGGAAACATTTGTAAGCTTTAAATATGTCATCAATGGGTTTAAACTCGGTAAAGTTTTAAACTACGTAGTTGACAAGTTGACAAAAATTCATCAATGTTTCTAGTAAGTTGCTTTTGATAATACATATTTAATAGTTGTACATTTAATTAATGTTTCACAAACATAAAATTATATAGTGGACAAGAAACTTTATGAATTTCTTGCTTAAGTTATACATAGATCGGTATAGTTCCGTCTTCCTCTCCTTGTAGAAAGAGGAAACCTTTATATAGGTACTAAAGTAAAAAGGATGTAATGTGTAAGTACTCACACTTCGATGGCCTTGTTCCAGTTGATGACGTATCCGGAGAGCGCGAAGGTCTCGATGTTGACGACGTGCACGTTCCCGCGCTCCGTGCCCACGTGCACCCACTTGGAGGCCAGCGGCAGGTGCAGGCACGTGATCCTGCGGGGGGCACACCGTTACTACACCATACACACACACACACACACACACACATGGTACCAACACCAAAGATACAGGGGGCACAACATCAAGATAATAACGGGAGAATAGTCCATCTGTTGCGTAGGGATTCACGTAAATAATACAAATAAAGAACACCAAGACTTAAAATTGAATAAGTTGAGCAGGCACATTTTGATCAAATGTTTTAATTACATTACGATATGCAGAGTCCCGAGCTAACGCAAGGCTTTATTTAAACGTTTATAAAAATCACGACAAAAAATATTTTCGAATAAACTTTTATTTTTTATTGGCTATGCAGAAGAGTATATCTTTTTCAATCTGTAACTTTTATCTAATATCTTAAAGCAATTAAATAATAATTCCTTGTGAAGCAAAGGAAAATTATCCATTTAAACGAATGCTTTTGATATTCCACTTTAAATAAACTAGCCGCGGCTGCGACAGCGCGACGGTATTAAACCCAGACGAGTGCAGCTGCATTATGCAAGTGATCTAGTATTAACAAGCAGAGCCGTAAAGCTTGCATCTATAAGGACAGTCAGGTTCCTGGGATGACAACACTGCGCAAAGTTCACAACCGCTAGATTACACATGTATGTATGTATTCACTTCACGATAAAATTTTACTGACTGCCTAATCTAACATTACTTTGAACCGTGCAAGGTTTTACATTTGAGTTTTTACCCAACTGCCACAGAAGGAGGGTTATGTTTTTGAACCTCAATAACCTCTAAGCAATGACTACGGATCGAAGATAAGCTAAATGCTCCGGTTACTTTCAATCTACCCTAAACTACACAATTATACAATAATATCTCGTACCTACGTGTATGTATTTTTAGCTTTTCGGCAACAGGCGCTTTTGTATCTAAATATTAATGTTAATGTTCTACAGCAAAGGGTTATCTAAACGTACATATTAACAGTCAGGTTAAAACGAGCCAATGATATCGCAGAAGGTTAACTTTCTGAGGGTGTAAAAACATTTTTTGATAACTTTGTTGTACTCGTACCTACCAGCGTTATCCTTCTGCATCTGTTTGTATGGTGGCAGTCTGTATAATATCTCGGTAACGACGCTCCCTGCCTACCCCAGTAACAATAACTGCTGATAAAGTTCTGCGCGATACACTTTTTAATTAACCCTTAACCTGATCTTCGCGTATCGTTCGCCAGATGTGCCCTAATCGGCCGTTTACCCAATATGGAGGTTTAGGAACATTTAATACGAATATTAAGAACACATTGTTCCTTTTAATAGAGCAAAATATCATGCAGGAAGGGGGACAACAACAGATCTACGAGAAAGAGTCGAAACCACGACCTTTGTAACAAATTCGGTATTCCAACTTACCATAGACTATGTAACTATACAATACCAGAATCCAACAATAACTACACTTCAACGAAATTACTAAATACCAGAAAATCAAAATAACGTTTACTGCAAAGAAATCACACCAAGAGTCATGCTTACCCAAACGAGAAGGTGCGTCATACACAACATAATGCAGTGTTCTGATTGGCTACACTCCGAGTACTTGTACCGCATGCATTGATTCTATTGGCTGGTTGTGTATCTGCAGTGTGTTGATTGGACAATTGTCTCTAGTAATTAATGTTATTTGTGTATCTACTTCAGCAAGATACATTGATATCTCAGTTCAGTTACTGTTTATGCAAATGTATCTGCGAGTATCCATAATAGTTATTTGATAATTAAGATTAAACTGTTTTTGTTCTAGTGTTTTGTTATTCAGAGATAATTTTGTTTTGTGAAAGTAATGATAAAATGTACATAAATAGATTTAATATGTGAAATGAAACAAATATAGATATATTACACTGAGGTTGTTATTTCGATTATATAACTTGCTTATTGATGTGTTTAATGAATGCATGTGTTGTGTGCGTGGTAGTTTTCTTTAGATTTCTTTCAGTGTGTAGTGATATGTGTGAACTTTTGTCATGTGTGAATGTATGTGTGAGAGAGAGTCCATGCAGGTGCGTGCGTGTGCGTGCGACATCAAACTAACACCACTCACCCCTTGATTTCGTTAGTCGTTAGTGAGAGTTTGATGCGTGATCTGTAACAGCGCAAAACGTCGCCTAAACTATGTGCGCCTGTTCACAACTCGACAGAATGCATGTTTTGCATGTTGGAGATGTTCAGATGTAGATAACTTGAGAAGTTTGAGGAGTTTTGGGAGCAACAATATGTTACTATGGATTCTTGATTTTATTAGAGTCGCGGTGATATTTTTACCATTGCTTGACTTAAATCGCACAATATGCAGCTTCAAACAGATATTCTTTGATCTTTTACGAATGCATAATTAGTTTAAACAAATTAAAATAAACACTTGTTGTGACTCTATTGTTATTGTTGCACCCAAAACTGTAGAATTCAGTAAAATTTATAAAATGCATAAATATGTGCTTAAAGTATAAAGTATGCTTTAAGTATAATATGTTGGTCAAGGCAGTTAGAAAAGAGGCTACAAAGAGTAATTAATAGTTGGTTATTTGTTAAAATAATGTACCTATGGAGCTGAAAGAATTCCAAATAAATACCAATTGCATGAAGGCAGCACTATTTGATATAAATGAGCATGTTACAATGGTGAACAATACGTAATATAAATGGGAAATGCTATTGGAATGCATCTCAAGTCGGTATGAAGGCAAGGCTTCCATTATGTCGGTCCGTGTGCATCCGTGCAGTGTGCGGTCAACGCAGATCTCTGTACAGCGAATAATTCAGCTTGCAATGCTGAGAAAGTCAATATCTAGTCACTGTACTATGTAACTGTGAAGACTAAATACGGAAAATTTCTTGAATGAAATACCAGTGTTTTTATCGTGAGAGTTTCTTAAATAACAAAGGCCTAGAGCCAAATAGTACTTTCTCGTTATTTTCCTCCCAATAGAACGATTTTTATCCTCATTTCTTAGAACAAGACGGAACCACAACCAGAGATAAAAGTAACGAGTTGTTAGTAAACAAGCCGGTGTAAACAAAACGTCCGCCACAAACAAATCATCGTGGAATCAACAACAGATTACCAGGCTAGCATAACGCCGCGGTTACGTCTCCGGGGCTGTGATTATCATTCGCCGGCGCTTCATTAATCAGACAAACAATAGCTCCTCTCGTTACTGACACATAATTGATGGCGACGGGCTTGGCAGGGGCGCTGAACCTGAGGCAACTATTCAAGATGTCTAAGTGGAAGGATTTAGGATTGTTTTTACCACAAATATTTCAAGGTGTAGCAATTTAATTATGAAGTGAATTGCTAATAGGAATGTTCTACTAGCATAAGCAATATTCTTTTATATTTTTTGTGAAGTAAATAAAGTAAACTTTCTTGCTCCACCACTGTAGTACTAAGGTCACATAAGTAATATATTTCGGAGCAAAGTCTTAAATCTCTTTTGACATAAAACAATGTTTTGTACTGTTTCTGTCTTGATGCGCAAAAACATTTAATATTTACGTTTACAAAGCTCGGCTGCCAGACTGTTAGTAAAATAAAAAAGGTTATTTTACTTGGTCGGTATTATTTCGCTGACATGACGTGAACGTAAGTAGTTTAATGTTTTATTGTTGTACGTGGATATTGGAAGGTTGTTCGCCCCTGCACTGGGGTTTCGTTTACGGCTGTTTGCGCGGGAGATCGAAGCTTAGCATGATGTGACTTGATGTAGAACTAGATGTATCGGACGTGAGATGACAGAGGAGAGGCATGTGCCGTGATAATTATGCATGTAGTTGAGGTCAGTATCAAACAGTAAGGTATACGAGGTAGATTCCCAATATACCATTCCTAGTTTGGTATATTGGAATCACTCAAGTCCCTTGACTTGAGTTTTTGCACACTGCTTTTCCTTAAAAACAGTGTGCAGTGAGTAAAAAATACAAACTTTGTTCTAAGAATTGCGTTGCGTTCCATGTGCCCACAAGATGTACCTAAAATGGCGCCTAACAGGCTGATACAAGTTACTTAGGCTCACAAGACTTATATGCCTAACAATGTTTGTATTCTGCCTTCCAAATATATTCTGGAAACCGCCTTGTCCCTACAAACAAGCATCTACATCCCACAGCGCACACAGAGTCGCTACCGACACTATTAATTGGTATTTGTAGGAGGCGGCCCGAGGACACGCTTTGTAGCTCAACTCTGTGTCGAACTGTGTCCGTTGTTGGAAAACACTGTGTGTGTGTGTGTGCCCACTGGCCCATTGTACGGAATAAGATTGTTTCCCTTTATGAGGGAATGTTCGGTCCTTTGTTTACGATGTGAAGGAAGAATGGATGACCAGGCGGAAACTGTACGGGGTCGTGTTAGTAGGCTAGTTTCATAAAGAACATTGTAAAGGTATTGTTAGCCTAGCTGGGGGTTGTGCGGTAGGGCATAAAATTGGCTGATGTTGGGAACTGAATAGTTTGACACAACATTTTCAAAGGTATGGAAGCTAAATAAGATGATAAGTCTAGAGGTAAGGCTACAGAGACATTGTAACGTGTAATCTTATCCTTGTAAGTTGACTAGACATAGAAACATAATACGAAGCCCAATTATGTCCCAAATAATATCCATTTATCGTGTTGTATAGCTCAAACACTTCGCTCCTCCTGACAATTGATGTTCGCTAACGACGGCTCGGCTATCAAAGAGCACAACAAGAGCGTTGCCATGGCAACCTCCGCCGTATAATTAATGCCCGCCGGCGCCCGCCGATGAATGAAACAAAGCAACAATAAGGTCCTGCAGACAATACTCTTCTGATTTATAACGAACCAAGTTTGCTCGCCAAATGACGAACATTTTCCATAAATTTCGTTCTAAATGTAAACAAGGGTTCTAATTGACCGATTATGTGATTACCTACCGATTCTGTGTAACTTTACACAAAGTAAAAAGGTCGAACGTTAGGGTTCAGAAAATAAGAGATAAAAGTGAAGAAAGAAAACGCCGGAAATGGGTAGAAAGGAGCGAACAGCGACAAATCGAAGCGAGCCCCGGCGGAAATGAAGCCAGGCCTCAAACGACGGAACATATGTGTCAAGCGCCTTCATGTACCTACTATATGTTACTGCAGAACATATTAAACATCTCGTTAATACTAATATAAAAAGTAGGAAGGAAAGGATGCTTGCTTTGCATTGTTGTGTGTGTATGTTTTATATACAGTAACAGTAACTTAGGAAGGAAATCAATCTGTACCTAACAGATTGATTTCCTTTCTAAGTTCCTTAAAAACCAGACCAAGAAAATGGATTGTGTGATGTAAAAGGTGCGCCTCAACAGAATGTTTTACAGAACAGTGTGCGGCGCGGCGGTAGGTCGGTGACGTCATCAAGTAATTAGTGATTACTATGCAAACAGACCGACGACGCTAATGCCAGGCTGCCGAGGTTTATATAGTGCTGATGGTAGCGGGGCACTTCGTGACAATTACTGCGGAGGAAGACTTCTTTATAGATCCCGTCCGACGCTAACGAACAAAATTATTCTCTTTGAAAATTGGAGACTTTCGTATTTTTCGATATTTTATTTCGTATCTATTAGGTACAGAACACAATTGTATTCCTACAAAAAACCGTTCCCTTTAATCATGAATCACAAAACAAACAAAAACACTGCGACTTTGTAGCAGCCGGCAGATGGCGACACCATAAAATGATCCTGAACTAAATAATGGCAATAAACCAGCTCGAGCGGAATGAATTCCAAACGCGGCGCCACTGGCCTGCCGGGCAGAGGAGGGGGGGGGTCCTAATAAAAGTTGTAATTGTGACAAACAGACACCCGCAAGCCCGGCCAACTAGCGCGCTTCCTGTTTGAAGTTACTCGCACTCATAAAAGTGGGAACTTTGTTAATGATTTAATGGCTTTTAAATGCTGTCGTAGAGTGCTCAGAATGAGTGCTCGAAGCGACGAGTGCTGGAGGTTTGAGGATTCATGATGTGGCTTCACTTTTGACGCTCCTTCCGATTTTGAAACTTTAGAATTTGATGGAGAAGTTTAATTTAATAATTTAGTTCTTCGCAAGGGGAATGAGCGTCCAAAGTAAGTTATGTTGAAAGACATGTTTTAATCGATGTTCTTGAAGTTTAATTTAGTTACAAAACTTGTGCCAATTAGATAAAGAGTTTACAGAAAGCAGTAATTTTAAGTTATATTAGTATAGTTCTAAGTTTGTGATTTATGTAAAATAAATTTTCAATTTTTAGAGATCATTATGTGAGCTGCAGTGCGTCGGCTATTGCGATACGATTTATCTCTATCATTCGTAAAGAAACATATTATTTTAGCCAAAATAATACTATTCAAGAGACTTGGAAGATATATTTCTTATGGTCAGATAAAACGCGTCACAACAGCACGCACTGCCTAAAACCTTAAAATCTAAACTAAACCTAGGACAAACACGCACAAAAACGAACAAACAAGAGACAATTAACCATTAAAGCTGTGTACCTCTCTCTCTGGAACTTGAGTGAGTGCAGCCTCTGCGGGGACTTCTGGCGGAAGGTCCACAGGTGCAGCTGGTCGTCGGCGGTGGCCGTGACCAGCGCGCCCTCGTTGATGAGGAAGCGCGCGTGCAGCACCGCCTCGCCGCATTCGTGGCGCACGTGCGCGTCCACGCCCGGCCCGCCCAGGCTGTGCACGGCTCAGGAAAATATCGTGTACGCGATGTATGGGTTATGATCTACATGAACTTGGTGATGGAGCAGTTGACCCTTTCTGCAGTAAGACAGATATTAATGTGGTGGATGAAATGAAATCTATTTTTTAATAGACAGTTACGCAGTCTTGTGGAAATAAGTGGTTATGATTGTTATACATCATGTGACGTAGGATTTAGCGTAGAGATTGATACGTTAAGCATCGTAACTAAGACTAAGTATAAGAATATGAAGTGGGATACGCGGATTCTTAAAATTAGTAGATTATTAGTTTTTTTCAATTGAAGATTAACTTAAAGTTAACTCTATAATTTAGATTTAGTAAGTTTAAAAGCATAATTGAAGAATTGTTCAGTTGGCCTTAGCAAACATAGAAGGGAGACATTAGCTCAGCTAATAATCTTCAAGAGAAAATATTCCATTATCTGAGCAACCAACTCGTTAAAGGCCAATATTTATTTAGTTTCAGAAAATAATCAGCTCCGCCGGAGCCAACTTAAACTTTTATTCGAAAATGAATTTACATTTTAAAATCTGTATAAAATTTTGTGGCATGAATTATGTTGGGAAAATTGTCATCGCATAACCGCACAGGTAGTTGTTCAAATGTTCAGTGAATGTAGTCTGAAATTCAGGCACATTTGAGTGTGCAGTGCCGGTGTGTTGGCGGCGGTGCGGTAAGTTACTGCGCGCCGGTGCTCAGTGGCGCGCGGCTACCGTATGCAGCCATTACCGTGGCGCTGCGAGAGTGGCGTCATAGGAATACGGAGCCAAGTTAAATGTTCGCGGATTTCACGGAATTGTAAAAAGCTTTGGGTAAATGACAGTGGCAATTGTGACACGCTTTCCGAGGGAAAATGGTTTGTTCTATTGTAGATAAATGCACATTACTATCTAAAATGCACTTTGCAATCTAGGTGTAAAGTTTGTGTCTCTCTCTTTTAATTATTTATAACGATGAATTATTTTTCAGACGACTACATTTACTTAGTAACAACTACCAATTACTTACAAATGCCTTAGCCACATATTTGCTGAAACACCTATGAATAATTTCATATTTACAATGCGCAAAAAATATTAAATTGGTATTTTTTCCTGATCAAAGTATGCAGGAGTTTACATAAAATTGAATTCAAAGTATCTACCTCCTGTAATCCACGTTATTCCTGTCGCGCCTCCATAAAAAGGTAATTACACTTTCTTAATAAAGTTGAGCGTAAATATAAAGCGAGGTATTGAACCTTTGTGTAGGCTTCGTTAAGCTAAACTCCAACACAAAGCCGTGGAGGGACGCGTCGGGCGTTGCTAGGCAACGGGAGTACATTACCGTCGCTCCTCTGACGGAGGTACTGCTTTGTTTGAAGATCCGGCCTTTACGAAGATAGTTTGATAATGAGCGTTATCGATTAGGTATATGGAAAACAAAAGATGGAAAGTTTCGTGTAGGGCGTTGTTTATATTGAATAAGCGAACTACTACGGCCGCCCACACACACTGGAAAAATGTGTTTTAAACTAAGTTTAAATAGGGTCTATGTTATTTTGTCTTTGTTATGTTACTCAAAATTTTGTTTTAGTTATTAATAGAAGTGATGTCAGGTACCGCTTTCATATAAAAATAATTTTCTTTGTGTTAATCCTAGCCTGTGTTTTCATTCATAGGCATTTGTTTTTATAGGCATTAAGGTAATAAGCTTAGTGCTTACATTTTAATGACCAAACATTAGGTAGACCGTTATATCGACGGCATTAGAACGATTAACATTTTATGAAACTCTAAAATGTAATGTACTTAAACCAATGTGTGGAATACTACTTACGAAGCATTTACATATTATAATAGGCATTATGCTCATATCTTATACTACAAAACGAGATGCTACCTATTGAATATAAAAAAAAATACTATTGAATATAAGACAAACGTAAATACATCTATCAAATTTGGAAGAAATACCTTGCAGATAATAACTAAAAGTAGTAAATAGTTTATTTATTAATTTAATTTCGAATTTTATTGAATCTTTTCATAAATGTATGTCTCAATAAATGGAAACAACACCGCGACAGACTATTCCCAGATGTCTTACAAGGTTATTAATTTTTGCAGTCACCAAAACATAACGAATGTTCGTCGCATCAACGTCAGCGTGAGAAAGTTGGTGTCACGTCATATCTTATCCCTTGATGGAAACCCTAAGTTTGTTGGTTAATTAATGGAGGTACAAAATATAATTTTTCGTTATGTTAAATTTGATCATGAGGACTTGCTTCTAAAGCTCACGTGAAATTAAACATTCTAAACTAGTCTTACTTTCCCGATGTTTCGAAGCCTTTGCAATTGTCCTAAACCACAAAAATGACTATCGCATATCCTCATATTAAGGACGTCGTCCGCTACGAGGAGGCGCGGTTTGTGTTTATTTTAATTAGCCCAAATGGATCCTCTGTAATGTTAATTATGTAATTATTTCAGCGTTTGATAAATATCTGTGAAGCAGGCACTACAGCCATGTCGCTTGTATAATTACCGCAGAGGCTTTATTTTACAATACTTACCGGTAATTAACAAAATAATGAGAGCGGTCTACCTCTTTGCGCTAATTAAGATCATTAACTTTGAGATAACCCTTGTTTATATTTAAATTCAGTGTAATAACATTTTTGTATGCGGCTGATGAGGAGAAAGGCGAGTTTTGTTACTTTTAATGTTAACATCATGTATTCACATGTGCCTAATTAAATTTTAACGTTCACGCAGACCGTGGTCCTAGACCCCGGTTAGGCCTTTTAGAGGCAAAAGTTCCAGAGTTAGGAAACTCCTGTCGTATACACACTGGTATTATAACGCCGACCGACAGTATCGCTATTTATAACCTGAGGGTAGCGCGGGATATAGTACTAAACAATACTTTTTATTAGCTTTACCAAACTCACAGGTGCTCATAACGTTTGTAATATTTTATGAAATAAGTTTGAGGTACAAATAAGACAGCCAATAGCATTTTACATAATGTATATCTTTACTCTACTCTACTACCTTCAAAAGAAAGTACTTTATATGGCAAATAATGTCCTTTCCTTTTATTAGAGGCCACTTTATATCCAACGTGAAAAGGATCAAAGCAATCACATTTATCATCGTTATATAAAGAGGTATTAGACGTAGTATGGCTCTATTCAATATTTAATTGAGAGCGGAGTAGCGGAGCACTTGTAACAATGTGCCTCTACCTGATGATTGAGGTCGGTCTCTGTTCCTTACGCACGGAGCTCGGATCCTTCGCCGATTCAATATAAAAAGGTCAAAAGTAATTTAATAAATGTGAAATGGAATCTCGGAGATCCTTATGTAAATGTGTGAGTCAATTGTGCAGTTATCGGATCATCGAAGGGATTACATGTTATTGAGAAGATACCTGCTTTGCAAATTACTTTTGCTTGTATAAGTCTGAACAAACGGGTTAAATGGGATCGATTGGGTATCAATTGGACATAAAACAATATACATTTGTATCGGCTTTTGCAAACCTTGCTTACAGAAAGGACCAGCCATTTTCTTCCAATTTTGAATAACATCTTTTCTTGTCATAAATTGTGCTAACACGAAGCAATAAACGTAACAATTCAATGTAAGTCTAGGCAGATGTGTCGCACCTCCATCAAAGGGCTTTGTCGACTATTGTCAATTTGTCGATACGGATCCCAAATCAACTTGAAAGAAGCGTCTCTAGTACAATCTTATATATTTTAACATCCGTTTATTGCCAGATTGATTTGGTTTGTAAAAACCTTTTCATTGATGTGGGTGTGGGAACAGTCGTGTGTCGGGAACGAGACATTAATGTTGACAGAGGACGCTGCCTTTGTCAACACGCTGCTGTCGTGCGTAAATATATTGCCAGCTGGGTCTTCTAACCCTCTGTGTAAAGTGCTAAAGGATTGAAATGAGAAGATGAAACTTTGAGCGTGTAATATGGATTCTCTTCATTAGCTACATTAGTTAACTGGCAACATATTAATAAGGCCACCTAAAATGATCTAAAATTAACTTTTTTATTTTAACTAATAGGTTAGAACCGTAGGGTTGGAACGAGGGGTAGTTGCTAAAGAAAAGGACACATAACATTCAATTATGTGTCCTTAATGTATTAACTTGATTCCCAGTGGTCCTCATGTACAAGACTAATGTTAATAGTGGGCGGGTTCCAGAAGATTGGACAATTCAATCAAGATGGGATAAAAAGACTTTCGATATTTTTTAAATGGCCTCACTTAATATAATGGGGCTATTTTCTCATCGGGACGCGATGGCAGATCCAATTTCGCTACTTAGGAACAACGCAATTTATTCAGAAAAAGAAAATATATATATTTTGGTTGACTTGCGCCTATCGCTTGAAGGAACAAACAACTTTGTCGCTCCGAAGACGAACATAAACTTGTATTAGCGCTCACGCTTGACCGCGTCCTAACTTTGATTACAATCCATGGGTTACGGAGCAAACTTTTTGATTTATTGCCAAAAAAGAAAATTATACTTTCATTGAGTTTGTCCCGTAGACACGACTTGTTACCGGGACCTTGTTTTTGCTTTAATTAAAAAGTAATTTGCCGGCGATACGCCCCGGTACAGGCGGTTAGAGCCGGTTCAGACCGGATCCCTTCCGATAATGTAGTCTAGTGTTGCCAACATAACGCTATTAAAGTTTTGTTTTAGTTGTGAAGTTCGTTAATTACTGCCACTCTAGTTTGTAACTTTTTTAATTAATGCACTAGTTTCCCTATCGAGGAAACTGTGACTGTAGTCATGTAATTGGTTGTAATTATAAAAGTTGTTTTAGTGAGTTGAAGTGTCGTTGGAAAGCTTTTATAAATATGTAACACGAAAAACCTTGTAGGATTCATTGAAGTCGTGCAGACTTAATAGAGTTTTGCAAATTGGACATTCTCAGCAGTCGGTGGTTGGAGCGGCGCCAAGCGAGTGGTAATGGCGGCCGCCTCTCTGCCTCGCACCGACACTCCCCGGCTTGCCTTAATAAGTCTCTCTACAATAGACCTACAGCAGACTCTGATAGACATTCGCAGTAATTAGATCTTACACATTTCCCGCTAAAAATGTTTCAGTTCAAAGAACACATAACATAAAGTCACTCTTCCCTCTCGGTAGTAAACGGGACGAGCACTAAAAATATTGTTTTCTTCGCCATTTCCCGCACATTTATTTTACGACGCTTACATAAAAGGCGGCCTGCTGTGAAATTTCATTAAAATCGGTAATAGACTGTGACAATACCGCGCCGTACACAAAGAATATAATGTTTATGTATTTACCAAATTCTATTTACAGTTTGAAATATTTGATATTTTTAATATCAAAAGGAAAAGCGAGTGGGACTCGGAGCTCTTAAATAAAATCTTGATTCGGGGAAAAAATATATCGTTCGTGGCCTCAGAGGATTAATTAGTGACAGAGCGATATTAAAGATGGAGGCACAGCCTGGCGGGAAAACGAGCTTCAAAGAATAAAATTAAATATATTTGACGTTATTTGCTTTAGGCTACCTTGAGATTTTGACCTGGATTTCTTTGGCACAAGGTTAGAGACTACACTGGTACGTTCTGAGTATATTAATAACGTGGAAGTTTGAAGCAGTCTTTTTATGGTCTATATTATGGAACAAAATGTTTTTATGTAATATCTTAATTGTACCATATTCTAACAAATAAATATATCTTATCTTATCTGTTTGTAAGTAAAAAACAATATGCCAAGTCAAAAGTAACCATATCTAGAAGCCTCAAATGAAATAACGTGACAGGATTTTACTCGTATTATAAAAATATTACATTCTCCAACATAACTAATAATACGCAAATTCTAACAGTCGAAACATATTGTAACAGATCTGCAGATATGCGCAGGTTTTAATAATTCTCTAGCAGGAAATTAACGACGAACTATAACCGGAGCATTTGGTAATATCCCCGTAAACAGTCTGAGTATGTTCGGTAGCGACTAAGCGAGTCGTAACTTGTTGATATATTGAACACTTGTAGATCACTCCACAAGTGATCGCTTCTGTTCTGATACTTCTTCCGCAGGGAATCTAATGGCGACTGTATGCTGGCGACCTGCCAGGGGTACACTATTTTATTGCTGCTGTGATTGAACGTCTTAAATTATAGTTTCTTGAGGCATGGTAAGATAAATATGTTTAACTTTCGCATAAATGTTTATGTGATCCATAAATGTCACCGATCAACTTTTGTAACGTGCCTGAACGACTAATATGTATGGTTGGTAAATGCGTTAGTTTCATTATTTCAAATAAGATTCATAGCATGAAATCTGATGGAGGTCTTCTAAACACGGGATCGAAATAATTGTTTTCCTTGTCTTAGGCTAAACTAATTTATATGAACATCATTCTCTTCCCTTCATCATATTTATATGTCAGAGTCGTGTCCCCTTATTCTATTCATTTCTATTAGCGGTCACCCTCGGCTTACGTCCTACACCTTTTCTACTAAAGTGAATTCATGAAACATAATTGTTGGTTCGCCTTGTATGATTTGTTTAGAGAAGTTTCCCAGCCAAGTGTGGCTCAGTTTTGGCAGTTGTCCAACATGTGGGCATCTTCCAGCTAAGTGTGTCCCAGCTGTGGCGGCTGCCAGGTGCCTGCAGCCTGCTCGTTGTGTATTGTATATTGGAAGCCTTTAGAACAACTTTGGCTCGGGTTTGACATTTTGTAAGTTACTTATTGTTTCGTAAACGTGGGGTGGAGACAGGCCATTATAAGTAAATTATAATAATATATGTTCATATTCATATTCATATATTTTATTTGCTTTCCACAATGTTTAGACGGGATATGAAATACAAATAGTTTTGTTCTTTCGGTGGTTCCACTTAATTTGGTTTGTTAAGAATCTTAATTAAGCTTGGGAGTTTGAAATTGAAGCCAAGAAAAGTTTACAGCTTATTCTATCTACGAGTATGTTACATAAAATTCTCGTAGTTTTTGACATTACAAAAAAAAACGTTAAAAGTTAGGAACAACTCTTACATAACAATCCGGCAGGCTCGCGTCCTACCAAGGTCAGGCCTCAGCCAGGCTTCCTGAGTCCCGGACTGTAATACCCTATTAACACTATTCAGGCCCCTGCACACGTGCCAGATAATACAGCAGCCGGGAAGGCGCCGGACGTCCGTCTCCGAGCCACATCCGGGCCGCATCCGTGCCGTGTCCGGTGAGCGCGCGGCCACGTTAGACTCCAATCATTTTTTCATGAAACCTCTTTATATGTTAGCCGAAGGTGTTTTATTGAGGTTCGGAGATAAATTCGATATGAATTTTGAGTAGATCTCGTATGGGTAAATAAGTTATGTAATACGTGTGGGTATAAAATAGAGTGAAATAAAATTCGTGGAAGGGATGAATATATGAGTGGAAGTTTATATAAACATGCTAAAGCGGAAAATAATAAAAAAACCCTTTAAAAACAATATCTAAAGATAGAGGCTTTGTTATTTTAACTAAACTACATTTAGATTATATTTTTAATTAAAGCTACTTATGCAAAAATTAAAGATTTCACGGAAAGTCCTTCTCAGTATTCATCATGTAAGTAAAGCATTACTTAAAACATATTTTTCTTAAATATTTTCTCGAGTAGAATTCTCAAAGGAATATGTAGTTTTGTTGAATTTGAATACATTTGCGCGGTGCGCGCTCGCCGGGAAGAAAGGCGGGGACTATCAGACGAGCTCGCTGCACCGGCGATATTGTTCTAACTGAATAAATTACAGCGGAGTTTATTTAACTATTGTAAAACTATGACAGGTTAAAGTATAATTAGTTTAATGAATATTATCTTTAGTTGAAATTAAGTTTGTAACTTCTGCTGGTTATTAAAATTAGTTATGTGGTAATAGAATAAGTTTAAATAGTAAGTAATAATAATGTTGGAAGTAAAATATTAAATTACAATTTTGTGTATTGTGCGTTAGTGAGTTACAAGATCATAGAGGCGAGAAAATAATTAGGATTTATGAAATGTATTGGACAGCTACAATTTAAAACTGAAATTAAATAACTACCACAAAGCTGTATAAATGATCCCGATACACCAAAACTAAAGCCTACTGACCTAAAACATGTAACCGTTGCACCGAAAAGTCACCGGCCCGCACCGGCCCGCACCGAACCGGACAGGCTACATAAATTTAATGGCGCCCAATCCGCGTGAATTTAATTAAATCGCGAACCCGCCGAAATGCTCTGCGGAATTATAAGTCCCTCGCAAATAGGGCTCTAATAGAGCAGGGTTGAGCGGGTTGAGTCGCGGGGCGCAGCGGGCGCGGCGGGTTGAGTCGGGGCCGAGTGAGGGTTAAATTGCGGTCAGTCGGGGATTAGCAGAAAGTGTTCCGCGGACTGTTTAACTGTGAAGGTATAAGAATGGGATGGGATTGCTGGCGAGGGTTGTTGTGCAAAGTGCTTTGTTACCTCTCTTGTGAGGAGCTGGTGATAACTATATGTGGCTTGTATTTTCGAAAGGGAAATGTTCTACAGATACATTTACAAACAAAGGTTAACGTTAAAGAAAAGTAACGGGATACAACTTTACAACAATGAGATTTATTACACGAAAATATGCCTGCGTATCCACTTATACAATTTAAGGGCTTATATCAACAAATATGAGCAGTTAATACTTGATCCCCTCCATAAGACGGCATTCGGTCGTAAAATTATTAACATCATGCCATAACTCCCTTTATATTTCTCAGAAGGCGACTAATGGAAAATCTTAACGGCATATCGATAATTATGTGTCATAAACAGTACCTACGAGTTACCAATCAAGTGTGCGGATTAATTCAAACCAAAATATGGACAAATGTTTATTTCCGACTGTACTTTTGCATCTTGGTAATTTAATTAAAGTTCGGAGTATATTTTCTAAGATACCAAATACAATTTGAAAGTAGCAAAATTCAATACACATCATAAATATCAAATATCTTCGAACTTTGATACTCTACACTTTAATTGTCCCGTCAGAAACTCGATCCCATTGAAAACGACAAGTGGATCACTCTAACCCTCTTAAATCTCTACAAAGACAGCGGATATAACCGGTCCGTACCGGATCGAGCCGGTTCCAGCCGGTTCATGCCGGTATCAGCCGGCGCAGACCGCCAAACATTTCGCCACTCGACTCATAAAAGGCTTTCAAGAAACCAGCGCTTGTTTGGTGAGCGCTTAAAGCGGCCTCCATGCTATCGACTCTTTTTTGTTTTGGTTCTTTTGAAGATTCCGTTATAGAGATGAAGTTTAAGAGGAGTTTAAAATCTTATGGGTCTATAAAAACTTGTTGGACAATCACGATACATAAAGTACCTAGTTTCATTTCTCTATATTTAACACCATACTGAAACAAGCTCGCTACAATATTTCAGTACAAACAAAAATAAAAAAAAAACCTGCTGCCTAACCCACTTTTTCCAACATTCATATTTAAACTAAAAATCTAACTGGCAGTTCCCACTAGCCGATAAACTGAACCAATCGCATTACACACTGTCCTACTGAAAACAAAAAACCTCCATTCCTGGTATTGCCAATAGCTCGCTTCGGTAAAATTGTATTCAAAGTTTAAAGCGCTATCGTAGCGATGCGGGTCAAACCATCCCCCGTACCAATGTAAACACATTTTTATTACGAAGCGATAACGTTGTGTGATCACGTATTTATGAGGGCGACCGTAGTGAAGGGCTCGTAAATACCGCGATGCTGACCGCACATGATAAGAGTAATCCGATCAGTGACGTCACGGAGCATGGTACTGGAGCCTGCGGGGAAGGAGACTATTGAATTTGAGATGAGGCGAGGAGCGGACATCGGAGGTAATGACACCTTCGTGATATCATAACGATGTTACCTTATTAACACTGACACTGAAATCTTCTACACACAAGTATATACTAAGGTTGTATATGTTGAAGTTTGGATATAGAAGGTTATCTTCGAGATTTCTTGTAAGACTTAAAAATATTTAAATGGTAATTACGTTGCAGAAGAGCTTAATAGAGTCAGTACTATTTTTGATAGACGAAAGTGCTTGCAAAGCCGGGAGTACAAATTGGTAACAAGTATTTACATAATCAGATAGATTGTTTCTTAACCGTATGCTATCTTGAATATATAATTAAAGTAAATAGTTAAACTAATTCGAAATCACTGATTAATTTCAAATGCTTAATTAAAGCTTATTTACTGACTTTCAAAATACATCGATTCATCGTAAGCCTAATTTTAATTAAATTTACACTATGGACAAACTCATTTGAGATTTCAAATCACTACCATTTGGGTAGTGATTTGAAATCTCAAATCAATTATTTTTATTTCTTATAAACCAAATAAAGGCGCTTAAGAAAAGTTACGTTAAAACTGCTGACTCTAGTTGCTCGGACCCAAACCCAAACCTACTTACACAGCGGTCAGCTGGATGAATGACTTAAATCTGGCGATAGCCGGTGCGACTGACACAGTAGGTATACACTATACACGTACTGATAAGCTGATAGGCAACATTGTAAGCACTTGGCGACAGCTGATGTACCTACGCTACTTGGAGGAGACGAGAAGAGAGTTCACGGTCATTGTGGGGACTGGGGGAAGGTAGGGGGGGGGGGGTCGTGACATGTTGACGCCGAATAGGTGGGCGTCACAGTACAGTAGTAGAACCGTGTTAAGAATTTTGGAAGTCACATAGGTCAAAGGTGATTTTAGTCACATTTTGTGTTGTTTGCAGCGAGAGCTACAGATTTGTACAATATTAGTTAATGGTCGATACTCGATGAGTTTATATGGGAATTAAATTGAATTCAAGAAAAAACGGAATAAATAATTATTTACCTAATTTCACTATAAACGAGTAGCAACGTTTGAAAACGTTGTAACGGTGATCAAGTTGATAATTTTAGTATTTAACAATTGTTTAAATTACAACAATGTAGCAAGAGTGATAGTGTTTACTATAGGTATAAATATGACGTGAGTAATATCTCACGAAATGTAAACAACATTGAATACTTTCCAAACAATTGAGACGATAGCAATTGTTGCTATCGGCCCCCGCAACGTTCAACTGTCTGACCTTTAGATAGGTACCAAGACATTTCATCTAATTAAAAAGTAACTAATGATGTTGATGTATTTTTGAAGGGTAGATAAGTCAACTGTCCAAAATGTATACAAGGGTTTGCAGTTTTATGATCGTTTCTTACCATTGCCTGAATACGTCATTGGCCTAGAGGTGCTAAGCGCGACTGCTACGCTAAAGGTCTGGGGTTCCATTCCCAAGTCGACCAAGGTGTTATTGGGTGTTTCTTTGCAATTCTCAGTAGCAGGTCGGACTTTGGATTTGTGCCCAGTTAGTGGCAATAGGCTCGCCCACTATTACATGGGACCTAAACATATCGGCGAACTGTGGGTGTACAATGGAACACCTCTGCGTAACCCTTCGGGGTACAGGCGTGATGATATGTTATGTTATGTTCTTACCATTACTGCTTGCAGTATTACAGCCATTTTAACTAGTTTTTGAAAAGGATACATTCTGAGGTTGCCGCCTTTGTCGCCGATGGCGAGTAGCTTCTGTATGGGGTCCCATGCCAGCGCCGTCGGGGAGAAAGGGAACCCGTGCCGAAATGTCTGCGGACAACGAAATACATTGTTGTAGATTAAAGATAAAAATGGTATTTAGTTTCAATAATAATTTGCAGAGATGATGCGAAAGATGCAAATAGTCAGCAAACAAAAAGGCCGACGTATTACGTTTAAAAAAAAAAGGGAAACAAATTCCGAAGCAAATATTTGAATTCCGAACGCTAAGTGAGAATAGGGTTCGAATTTGAAATGCTCGCTCCCGCCCGCGCCGCCGCGCCGCCATATTACCTAAATAAATATTGGATACAGTTTCATTATGTTTATTTATATTCGTCTGAAACGCTTCCACGCCTTAGAGGATTAGCGAATTGAGGTGAAATTTTGTGCTTAGGTATCTTAAAATAAAATGAAGGGTGAGCCACTTTCACGTCGGATAAACATCGCTCCCGAGGGTACAGGATAATCGTAACAAGCCAAAATTGATCATTTAAAAACCTGCGCCGAAATAAACCTTTGATAAAACGAAATTGTTCCTCGCCTGATTTATGGCGCGCGCTGTAATAAGGAAATGAGATAAAAATCAAGAGTCTATTACATACTTATTTTATTAGTTACACGAATTTTATATTAAATACTTTATTATCTATTAAATATGTATCTGTTATGCGATTTTATATGGTTTTTATTAATTCTTAGTTACAAAAGTGTTCCTTAGATATTAATTTAGTTAATCACACATATTAAGATAGTTTACAAATATTGTTACTCATATACCCGCTTCCAATAAAAAAATAACAACACTTTTGTCAATCAAAACAACGCGGTAGGCTTAACAGATTACCAAAAATTCCATCTTCTATTGTCAAAGTTCACAGTACGAGCACATGTTATGAATACCTCGCCGGCATGGCAGCCAGGTGATAAGCGCTGATAACACGCTGCCGATTGATTCGCGAAGCTGTATTGATTACACTTTCTAAATGACGACACTCACACGCCGCTATCTCCGCAGCCCACCCGAGCGGCCGCGGTCATGAGGTGACATTGCTTGTCATAATGACATTAAAATAAAAACAACAATGTAGACTGATTGTTTATAGTCGTCTGATATTGTTGTCTTATTACAAATTAATCACTGATTGACCAGTTAACCAGCTAAGGTGATATTGATATCCGATTCGATGCCAGATACCCTAAAAATGACTGGACCAGAGAAAAAGATATGAATGTAAGATATGTGTTTTATGTAAAATAATAGAATTCAAATTATTATAGTCGTTTAAGTTAAAAAGCTTGTCAAACATACCCATAATAAAGTTTATGACACTCCCAAGGGTGTCAGACCCTGCGAATGATCTGACCACATCCAACAAAAGGGATAACACCACAACACGCTACTGACGGCCATATTAACCCGTTGACAATGATTTAAAAGCGTCGGGACGAGGTGATTACAGTTCAAACCCTCTCGTTGCCATGGTAACGGCCTGCGGGAGGCTCATCAACAGATGACAATAAGTTGTAAGGTGTTGACGTGAGTTAACAAACGATAAGGGAGATACTTGTTGTAATAAAGAAATTAAATGGCGCGGCCGCTTGACAAACAGAATATTATTATGACAAATGAGCTTTGTAGTAAAAGGTTGATATGATGATACTCTTGTCTGATGACTTCATGCTAAGAAAATACCATCCGAACTATAATTATTACATACCTAACGTAACAAAGGGTTAATATACAAACATTTCCCAAACAGAAAATAAATACACGAATCTGGCAACTGATTTGCCAGTTACGGATTTATTGCTACGTGAATACTATTTTTTTTCTATATAATTTTAACATAAAATCAGTCCAAAGAAGGAAAATCCTTGTTGCTAACCAATGCCAATGGGCCAATCGTTATATTTACATCGGTAGCCAGTAATAAATAATGTATGAGGATATTTTATGTGGCATCCTTCCCAGCTCAATATGTATGGGTTCACGCCCCACTTGGCGTGTGAGCAGGAACTACCAGTCTCGCGGCCCCATATATACAGGGCACCGTGGAACTTACAAGAGAGTCCATAACGAAGTGCGAAAATCAACCTTAGTCCTTTGATATAGAGGCGATGTTACAAGTTTTACAACTGACGAGTGGTCAACTGTAGAGCTATGTGGGTATCTTTTGGAGGACGTTTTTCATGTCCAACTATGAAAGAACAGAAACATGTACTTCCGTGGTCATAAAAAGTGTTCGTTGTAAAGATGGTTAAAGAAGACTAACTGAAATTAAAGGCCTTTACACAATATGCACGAACACCGTTTCGGAATGTTTATTTGCGACATATGAGACATTATTTATTTCAAATAACATATAAAAACATGTTATTGAGATAGCAGCGCGAACTCTAATAAAAGTTCAGAACCTACACGACAAAAATAAAAGTCTAAATCTAAACAACAGCAACCAAATCCCGATGTCAGACGAAAATACAAATTACAGTTATCTCGTGCGATATCTCACGTCTGAGAGATAAAACACCTGTTTTACTGCAAATGAAGGCAATACTAGCGAGGTCGTACTACAGCCTGAAGTGTGAGGAGCTTCCAGAGGGCTCCCGAGCCGCTGGAACTTACCTCTCGCCACCGGTGAGGGCATCGGTGCAGCGAGAGGTTATCTCCCAAATACAACAACAATGATAATGACGTGTAAACAGATAGTGGAGAAATGAGACGAGATGCCAGTATAAAAGGGGATGCTGGGAGTGGTCAGGCACAGTCGTGGTGTGGTAGCAAACATGAGGGTACTAGTTCTTGTGGCCTCACTGGCCCTAGCGGCGGCCTCCGTCGTCAAAGATGACACCACCGTGGTCATTGGAAAAGACAACATGGGTGAGTCCAAATCAACAATTTCTCTATTAGCCGAATACTCAAAAGCAACTTAATTTTAAGTGACTTTTTAGTCTCCTGCTATCTCTTTCATATATAAAGTTGAGACACGCAAACATTTAACGGCGTCTCAAAGTTAAGCTTATTCACTAAAACGAAGTCTATGATATCCCTTCTAATAGTACAGACCTCCTCATCTCTTTAAATTGTCTCTTTTACCTAACTTAAAGTTTGCCTGTAATGTATTTTTATCTCGTCGAATCCAATTTTGTGAAGATTTCAACCCTAGGGAATGATGTAGGCTACTATTTGATTTACAAAAGTATTGTCTTTTTACGAAAATATTTTGTTTAGAATATTTACATTTAGAATAATATAATGCTGAAAAGGTAATTTTCGTAAACATTCTCAATGTCCTCTGAATATTTTTTATGATGAATGAATAATCGAACAAATTACAGTCAAATATAAAAAAACAAAGATTTCTTTTTAGTATTCATATAGTAAGCAAGGTTGCTGAAAATATGTTATTTTGAAGTCCTACTAATTATTTAATAATTTGCAGTGACTATGGATATCAAAATGAAGGAGCTTTGCATCCTGAAGCTCCTGAACCACATCCTGCAGCCGACCATATACGAGGACATCCGGGAGGTGGCCCGCGAGTGGGTCATCGAGGAGAACATGGACAAATACCTGGTAATATACAAAAAAAAAACATACTTTCAGGGATGTAACTAACTATACTTTGTCGGCAATTTAGTAAATTACTTTTTTATTTTGCAGAAAACCGACGTCGTGAAGAAGTTCATCGACACCTTCAAGATGGGCATGCTCCCGCGCGGCGAGGTGTTCGTCCACACCAACGAGCTGCACCTCGAGCAGGCTGTCAAGGTCTTCAAGATCATGTACTTCGCCAAGGACTTCGACGTGTTCATCAGGACCGCCTGCTGGCTGAGGGAGCGCATCAACGGAGGCATGTTCGTGTACGCCCTCACCGCGTGCGTGTTCCACAGGACCGACTGCCGCGGCATCACCCTGCCCGCTCCTTACGAAATCTACCCCTACGTGTTCGTCGACAGCCACATCATCAACAAGGCTTTCATGATGAAGATGACCAAGGCAGCCACTGACCCCGTAATGATGGACTACTACGGCATCAGGGTGACCGACAAGAACCTGGTCGTCATTGACTGGCGCAAGGGAGTCAGACGTACCCTCTCAGAGCACGACCGTATCTCCTACTTCACCGAAGATATCGACCTCAACACTTACATGTACTACCTGCATATGAGCTACCCCTTCTGGATGACCGACGATATGTACACCGTCAACAAGGAGCGTCGCGGAGAGATCATGGCGTACGCGTACACACAGCTGCTGGCCAGGCTCAGGCTGGAGCGCCTCAGCCACGAGATGTGCGACATCAAGTCCATCATGTGGAACGAGCCCCTCAAGACCGGCTACTGGCCCAAGATCCGCCTCCACACCGGAGACGAGATGCCCGTGCGCAGCAACAACATGATCATCATGACCAAGGAGAACGTTAAGGTCAAGCGTATGTTGGATGACGTTGAGAGGATGCTCCGCGACGGAATCCTTACTGGCAAGATTGAACGCGTAAGTAACATAAACACTCAAAACATATTTTTGCTTATTGGTCCTATTATTTCAATAAATAATGCTTAATAATATTATTCTCTATAGCGTGACGGAACAATCATCAACCTGAAGAAGGCTGAAGACGTCGAGCACCTGGCTAGGCTGCTGCTCGGAGGTATGGGACTCGTCGGCGACGACGCCAAGTTCATGCACATGATGCACCTCATGAAGAGAATGCTCTCCTACAACGTGTACAACTTTGACAAGTAAGTAGAGACAGCAAAGAAATTTTATAAAGTTTAAATAGCTATTTGAATCTTGTAAACTAGGTAAAGGCACCTCAATTGCCATTAAGTCTTCGTTAGAATGACACTACATAGCTATAACACTTCTTCTTGCTTCAGATACACATACGTGCCTACCGCCCTGGACCTGTACTCCACATGTCTGCGTGACCCCGTGTTCTGGAGGCTGATGAAGCGCGTCACTGACACCTTCTTCCTCTTCAAGAAAATGTTGCCTAAATACACCCGCGAGGACTTCGACTTCCCCGGAGTTAAGATCGACAAGTTCACCACCGACAAGCTGGTCACCTTCATCGATGAATACGACATGGACATCACCAACGCCTTGTACCTTGACGAGGTCGAGATGAAGAAGAAGCGCTCCGACATGACCATGGTTGCCCGCATGCGCCGCCTCAACCACCACCCCTTCAAGGTCACCGTTGACATTACCTCAGACAAGACTGTCGACTGTGTTGTCCGCATCTTCATCGGTCCTAAATTCGACTGCCTCGGCCGCCTCATGAGCGTCAACGACAAGCGCCTTGACATGGTTGAAATGGACACCTTCTTATACAAACTGGAGACCGGAAAGAACACCATCGTGCGCAACTCCTTGGAGATGCACGGCGTCATCGAGCAGAGACCGTGGACCCGCCGCATCCTCGACAACATGATCGGCACAGTTGGAACTATCAGCAAGACCGTCGACGTTGAGAGCTGGTGGTACAAGAGCCGCATCGGCTACCCGCACAGGCTGCTTCTGCCTCTGGGTCGTCGCGGTGGTATGCACATGCAGATGTACGTCATCGTCACCCCCGTTAAGACCAACCTGCTGCTCCCCAACCTGGACATGACCGTCATGAAGGAACGCAAGACTTGTCGCTGGAGCGTGTGTTTCGACACGATGCCGCTCGGCTTCCCCTTCGACAGGAAGATCGACATGACTCACTTCTTCACCCGCAACATGAAGTTCACCGACGTGATGATCTTCAGGAAGGACCTGTCGATGTCCAACACCATCAAGGACGTGGACACGTCCGACATGATGATGAAGAAGGACGACCTCACCTACCTGGACAGCGACATGCTCGTCAGGTGGTCCTACAAGGACGTCATGATGATGAGCAAGGACGACATGATGAGGATGTAAGATTTTATCATTAGTGATTTTCCGAGAATTATATACTAAAATAAATAGCACTATATAAATGTAACATGCCGTTTCAATGAATTATCTGTATACCCTACCCTCGCAGGACCAGTTTGAGCACAAGCTTCGCTGCAGTTAATGGTTCCTCTCAAATTCATCTCCCTCGTTCGCGGAGCACAAAATAAAATAAAATAGAAACACCAAATTTCAATTAACTTCTTCGTGAGGCGGGGAAACTTGGGCAACTAACAAGATTTTGTATTTAAGCTTGGAGGAAAATAAAGGTTTTTTTTGTTTTTTATTAAAACTTTCGGTCTAATTGGTAGGTATTTCATAAATATTTCGTAACTCGGTAATAGGCCTGAAAACAAATCGGCAAGGGACCGGGCCAAGTCTCGAAGTGTGTCCTAAATAAACAAACAAAGTTAGAGCAAACATTTTGAGTCCCTTTGAGCCCGGACCCTTTGAGGCGGCCTTTCTTATTTCACATTTATGTTGGAAGCCGAAGGCGTGGAAATAACTGGAACTAGCTATTTTAGGTTCCAAGCCGACGTCAAGATAAACGGTCATGTTTAATTAGACAAAGGCCTGCGCTTAACAACACTTAACAGACAAGGCCTTTACTTAACATTTATTAGCATCATAAACAGCTGAAATATAAATTAAATTAATTTTCATAACAGAGTTTACTTAGGATTTTTATATTATAATTGTCGACATTTAATCGCCTTGGAACAGAATTTAATTCCTCGAACAAAAAATTGTGTCAGATGTCAAGCGAGTCGACGTTTCAATTTATTCCAGTCCAACAAGTAAAGATCCTATTACAGACGTTTATAGAAAAGAATCCATTTTCCATTGGAATCATGAAAAGGTTTCAAAGAGGTTTTAATTTATTCCAATTAGAGGCGAGTGAAACGAAGCCGGCCACAGGGGATTTGAGGTTTTATAATAAGAACCTACCTTCAAGTTACTTTTACATATTATGGTTTCTACTTTATAATTGACTTCCTTTTGTTAACTCATTATAACACCGTTTGAACTCTGAATGTAAAAGCAAAAACCAAAGTTTGATAATAGTACATACCTTAAAAGATTCTACAATAACGACTTCGTTTAAAACAGGAAAGCTGTAAAATATGACATGTCGAGTTTTTGACACCTCAAAAATGCAATTCCTCTTATAACGAAGAGCACGTCAAAGAATTTCGCTGCCAAAGCAAAGAGTAACAACAGTAAGTAAAGTCTCACTACAAAGTAATCGCAGTCACATTAACATTCCTTCACAGTCGCACTCATTCCGTCAGCTCAGCAGTGTGCACGCTGCCTTATTGAGAGGCGTTGTGACTCATGCAGTGTGTACACCGCTCGCACGCACTACCGACTGCGGTATTTCGCAATTACACAGCTGGCAACATTCTCGATTACGCGTTAAATAAAAATTGAATTTCGAATACCTTTGGAAGCGGTATGTTAAATCTTTTCATTGACTCTTTAGATATTTCATTTGGTGAGTGTAGCTCGCTCAGTGCACACGTCCAACATTTGATGGAGTGTGAAATGTGCTGCTACGGAGACACGGATTTTTTGTTCGTAATAGAGTTCGCGCTGAATTAAATTCCGATCGTTGAATACTTTCACGGCGAGGGAAAATGATCGTGTATTTTTTAATCGAGAGTTATTTTATCAATTTCCGATGCAACATCTGTGTTTTATTAGATAGGAGAAAATTGCATTCTCTAGTCCTTTCTTTTGTTATTTGTTATATTGAACTATATATTTGACTGCTGATGACTAATATGCGTACTCAGCAAGTATGGGTTCGTTACTAAATAAATTACAATATAGACAGAGAAGGAATTAAAAATATTTAAACAATTTGTAAAGTACATGTGTAGTACATTACGTTGCCGTAATTATACTTGTACTAAATAAATATGTTGCGAAGACAAACCCCGCGGTTCGTAATTAATTCGGCGCCAGTGGCTGTGCCTATATATCTTATATACTTTACTTATGTATGTGACGCAATACATATTACATGGATGAATAACTTAATCATATTCCACGCAACTCCACGTGCACGCGAACATAGACATTACTGTATTGTAATTAAAAGGAGATTTGCGTGAACATGAAAGTTATTAAATTCGCGTCAATCTCGCGAACTAATTTCCGATGGCTTTTGTCAATTAATGGATTCGTATAAAGCTGAATATATCCTAGGGAATATATAGATTAATAGAATATGTTATTAATTTCTAACTATATTATGTTATATCTCTTAATTTAATTGTATCAAAACTTGTCTCTTTAGTTTAATAACATTTAATGCGACTTTACCCACGGGATATTACTTATTCATAGGGAGTTCCTACAACTATCTTAGTTTAACATTGTTTAAAACATAGGTTTCCAGTAAACCGACACATCCTTCCAAAATATACGCTTTCAATGTATTAGCTATCCATTGCTTCCACAGTTTCCTTCCAACCACAGAAATATACCACAGCAGAGCATGAAATATTCATCAGGACATCAGATCGACGTATTGCAAGGCAGCGAGCGAGCCTCGATACAATGCATTCAATCCTATTACGTTCACTCACGGCCGCCGCGCGCCACGAGCCACGCGCCACGCCAATCATTCACTCGCCGCCATATTGTAATATTCCTTCGTTCATACGTTCAGACCGAGAACGGAATATGAAATGAAATTGTTGACGCTGAATGAAGAATTGAAAGAATCAGATTTAAAGGAAATTGGCGTTTAAAATGTTTGTAAGAAACTTAAAGCTGTTTAAAAGAATATTGAAGACGATATTTTATTCTTCCTCTATAGAATAGGAATGAAAAATATTGACATCTGCATAAATCCATTCGCGGTTTGAAAAAGACATTAAACAAAGAGTCGATAAAACCGCTGTAAACATAACAATGACATTGTAACTACAAAGAATACAAAACCGTCTGAACAAAGGAAGCAGGATGGTTCCGCTGCAATCCCGGCGGGCTTTATCTTTGCTCTCGTTTTTAATTAATCTTAATAAAGTTCACGTTGCGAGGTACTTTAAAATAATATCAGGAATATAGAATGAGGGAGAGCATGCATATGTATTGAGATTAGATGTAGGAAGCTGCGGCGGCTCCCTGAGGTGTCGTTGTACTTTGTGCTGCAGTAGGAACACGTGTTTTGTTACGTTAGATGCAGGTAAGGTGGTTGCATATTGATGAGATAAATATGGGAACAAATTGAACATAGATACATGTAAAGGTGGTATACATAACAACTGTACAAATAAGAGTAAATCTTTATTAATTATCTAGCTACTGATATATGTGTTGCCTCGCTTAATTCCATTAGGTATAAACTTGATTTTTTTTTCAAACAAGCAATCCGCTCACTTAGACTATCCTGCCTATCCGCGAAAATTACATTCACGAAGCTAAAAGACCAAATCACATTTTCATGTGTCACCAACAACCAATTTCTTTTGACACATCAATCAACCTGCCAATACCAACATTGGGCCAACTATGGCCACCAACATAACCAGCCAATCAGGACTCATATCTTGTAATTTGTCGCGATGTTTATCTGCCAAACGATGGCCGAGTGACAGCTGATATGATATCGAGAGCCTTTTGACGGAGCCTCCGAGCCGCGGTCAGACCCCTATTAAGATACACCCCAAAAGAATTTATCAATAAAGTTTCGTCCAATTCAATTTACCTTTTTTCGTTAAAATCTTTATTGGTTTAGGAAATGAAACCATTAGAAGTTATCAAGAGACGAAACGCTAAGAAAGTCAGTAGGTATACACAATAACGTAGTTCATTTATCATAAAGTATTCATTAATTTCTGTTGTTGTGTTTTGCAAAAAGTTACTTATAAACATGAAAAGTGATAATTATTTGTCTGTGTTTAAGTGATTATTTACCTATAGCCCTAGTAAATTGGGTAAATTTTAGCTATTGCAAAAAGTCCACAATAATTAATATCATTTACCTTAAATATAAACTAAAATTTCACTTAGCTAATAAACAGAAAGTTAAATAAAAGGTCCTGTATAATGAACAGGTAATAAACTAAAATATTTTAATAAATATAATGTAGCTAGTTAAGTGAATAATTGACAAAATGCTTTTAAAGACGAGAACGGGGGGAGGCCGAGATGGAGCGGCGGGGAGGGGGGGGGGGGCAATCCTAATTGATTAATAGCTGAACATTAATCACTTACCATCCGATTATAAAAATAAATTATTGAGGGTATCTAACAGAGGGTATTTCGAAATTATTCGCCAAATTGAGATGATAAAGTTTCAAGTCATTAATCATGCTCGTTTTTGTTATTCTGTTGGTTGTTTATGTTATAATTTATTTATGAAATCTTAATTACCATTGCTTTATAAACGGGAATTGTGTTGTAGACCCATGTTCCTACATAATTTATTATAGACTGATGGCCGTCCTGTCTTATAAAAATACATGGCTTTTGAATGACTGATCTTTATAGAATTTATATACGCAAAAATCAAAGAGGAAAACTTTCTAAATGTGATGTCAGCACCCTTGACATTGTTATTTGATGTATGTTCCGTGCATTCCATCCATCTCGGTGGCACCGCAGCACCTCTGCATATAATGCGGGTGACATTACCTGCCCCCCCCCCCCCCTCGCAGCCACCCTCGTGGACCTAGATCCATTAGTCAGCAGCTGGTGATTGATAGCATCCTAGACGGAGAGCTGAGCTTAGTGTTTGTCAGAGATAAAAGTCGCGCTGATATATTGAAGCCACATCAAACGTCAATGTAAAAGGTATCATTTTCTGCTTTGAGTTCAAATTTTGTTTACCAATGGTTTTCATAATACATATTTCTAAGTAAGTGCGCATTCATGTAGAAAATCTAGTTATTACGAAACAAAGTAAGAGCAGCCATACTCTACACCGCTCTGCACTATTTTAAACACAAAAGGCTTTGTTAAAATTACCCACGCATTAACGTATTATCCTAAAGTTTTAATTAAACATGAGGATTGAAATAACTTAGCGGTTATAAAAGCAAAGGGCATGGCTAACCACATCACAGTACCTTCGTCCCTGACTAAACTCGAGTACCGCCCGAAGCCTTAACTCTCAGAGCACGTAAACTATCCCTCTGCACAGTTCCGGGCGCTGACACTCAAAAATGTTAGCACTTACTTCAAAAAGCTTCATTTCAGTGAAAAGCTAAATCATTTCAACGGAGTGTTATTAACTTTGACGGGAAGCGTTACCGTCGGCTATATCTCGCAGTCAGAGCAATATTCTTGACGGTTGAAAAATAATCGAGTATTGCAGTTGTCGTTAAATGGAATAATGGATAGCCCAGTGGCCTACATTAGGGGAGCATTCTCTCAGCGCGGTGGTGTGCGGGGTGTTGAGGACGGGGGGAAAGGGGGGGGGGGGGTTGGACAGGCCGCCTTTCATTTGCTCTGTTTGCCACACTCCATTCACTTTTCAATCGTATTCCATCAGTTTTCAATTCTCTCGCTTCATTTGCGCCACCAGCGGGCTTTGTTTATTCCCTGTTGTATTCACTTTATTTACAGCCCTACACTCCGCCTATACAATGGTGATCAATAGGGACTCAGTGACTCAGGTATAATTACTTAACCTGTGGCTTCGTATAACTAGATGGAATATTATTTAATTAAATATGAAGCATCCCTTTTATCTATTGGTATTGATACATGTCATAATTCTGTTTGAAAATTAAGCGGCAATAAATGTGCTTTAGTCGTTGTTATCATTAATTACCTACCTGCAAAATTGAGTGAACAAGAACAAAGACTGATTTTCAATCAAATTTAAGTCCAGAACTTTGTTTCTTATCATACTGTTTAATAATTTCACCGGTGAAATGGAATCCCGAACAAACTGCGATCTTCATCTCCCAACTCTTGGCAACAAAGTTTTAATACCATCAAACGTTGCCAACGGGAAACTGATCGCGGATTCAAATCCCTTTACAATGCCCCATTGAACACGATGACAACTTTAACTTGCTTTAGAGACGACGCAAAAACACCTTTATTACTTCCACATTAAGGTTCAAGACGACAGCAAACAAGTTTAGTAAATGAGACCAAATTATTGTCATTTTAATGGCGGTAACGTGATTCTGTTTGTTATCGGAGACCATTGTTCGTGTATTTAACTGACGCGGCGTTTTGTCTGCAAACTGCTCATTAATCTTCTCAAGTAGCCAGATCTTCCTTTACAAGCTAGATCTAGCTTTAGGTGTCCTAAATATCACGGAACAATAAAATCGGATAATACGGGGAAACAAAGGATTACAAACAGAAAGCAAAGAGGTTCTATCGTCAAAGGAATCTGTAATAAAGTGACTGGTGTCGAGTTACCGGCTGTGGAGATGTGGAGCTGTGGAGCTAGCTGTGTAAACCTTTTAGAATGCGACACTCTCCCGACGTTCCTAGGCGTCCTGCGAGCTAGACACACCAGGCCCCGCCGGTCCCCGCTGAGTAATCTCTCTCTGACAAATCACTCCTCCGTGTGACTCTCACCTATTTGCCTTCAGGTTTTTCAATTTCGTTGGCGTCGCCTTGAGACTTAGCGAAAAACTTCAGTCTATTCAATTCGGGTCCTGCTTGAAATATTTATTATGTTTGTTTTTGAACTGCAAAACTTATTTCGCTGGAACTCTAGCGTTATTACAAAGTTTTTAAATAAAATGACAGAATCAAATATCAAAGTTTTTCAGCGGCGTTTTAGTTTTGAAGCTTTCGTGATACCTACATACTATTTTCTATCGTAGGTAGGTAATTTGTGGCGGTATTTTTGTGCCTTATACATAAAGCGAATATTGAATTATATGACATATTTATTGCTATGTCAATAATCCACATAAACGTCTTATAGTGAAGAATGTAGAGAAAAGTTCTAAAAATCATCACCACCGTAAAAATCCTTTTAAAAACATAAAAGAATCCGTAAAAATTGGCGCGGCATAAAAAGCCTATAAATAAATGTCTGTGGTCGCCTTCGGCTTTGATGTCCGGGTGTAGAACATTTACAGCGACAATCTCCAGTCTGGAGACAACGCCGCGCACAATACGACTGATGCCGGACATTAACTGTGGCGATCCCCTTTTGTTTTGGAAACAAAAAACGTCCAGGGGTGGTCATTTATTGTTCAATTTGGTGAACTTTTTGATGTAGTTAGTGTAGGACAACTAATTTAGTTAGAATTAATATAATAAGTACAATTAAAAGTAGACTTGCTTTTACGTACTTTAGGTAGAAATGGCTTAAAACTATAAATGAATACTATTAGTAACAGGATAATACACAAAAAGGTTTTGTCAGGAAAAATAATAATTCAACGCAATAATTTTCTACCATTACTAAAGCAATAAACTTAATTAAGTACTATTAAAATGAAATGACTAAAGTATTAACCGCATGAGTGCAATCGCAAGGTAACGTTAACTTGTTAATCAGCTTTGCTCAGCTCTTAGAGTTAATTGGTGTAATTCGCGAGATCCTTCCTGCATTGCAATTCATCAAGAGATGGGCGAGGAAAGTTTCCAACTTCTGTTTATTGCGATACTAGTGGCAATGGGAAATAAAGGACGGCCGCGAGACCAATAAGTTTGTAGTATTTATTTAGGTGTGATGTGTGACCAACCGCTATTGTGAATGTTTAAAAGGAAATGTAAGTATTGCCACAAATTAATTAGCAACATAAAATAAATTCACAATTAAATGTTTTTACTATTTTAGAATCTCCTTCATTATTGTGAATACGTAATGACTATTTTTGACTCAATTTATAGACATTTTTTGTAATCCAGATATAAACTGCAAATTTACATTTCGCATATTCAGGTAAAAGAAATGAAGAAGAAAAGTTAACGTTTCACGTAACACAAGTAACAAAAATATTGCTTTTAAGGTATATACGAAATATGTTCATATTAATCAGTGTCTGAACAACGCATCTTACACAAATATTGTAAATTTTAATAAGATATATATATTTCCTCAGAACTAAGGAGCAGATAGTAAATTGGAACTTTTACCAAAGGCTAATGATGATACCACAATCTTATTTAACTCAACCACCATCGCTAACGATTGTATAAACCTTGTGGCTTGAGTCATTGATTCCGGACTACTCTGAATTGGTTTGAAACTACACCAAACTTCCCGAGAGATTGACTGCTTAGCTGGAGGTTACTGTTAGCTTAATGGTTTTAATAGTATCTGACGTTTACTTTAGTATTGAACGGATTCCAATTAGTTTGGGTTGTTGTTTATGCTTAGTTTAAATGTTTGGATTGATTCGTGGATTGTAGTACTTTGATAAACTTATTTATTTTTTAAAGAAATATGTTTTAAAAGCTCAAGTGCAAAAAAACTATAAAAGAATTAAGTTTTCTAGTGTTTGATATTCGGATGTGATTTTACATACATATATTTAATGTTTATATAATTTGCTATCTATGGGTTACCAAAACAGTAACAATACATACAACTTTCATCCCAAATAAATTCAAAATGTTTATCCAACTATCGCTTATTAACATATTATGACTGTAACTGCTACCCACAACTTTACAACCCAGCCCTAGTGCCCACTGCGCCCGTGGCTCCATTACCAACATACTTTCCCGCCATATTTCAACTCTTCCTGTAACTCCAACATGGCGCGGGTTACTCTCATTTCCTGCGCCTTCAATATTCATAACGTTATGATTTTATAAATATACGGTAATATTGTTCAGAGAACGGAGCGAAGTGATTTAAAAGATGGGAGCGTTGTTATAAGGTAGATATAGTATGATAGTAGATATAGTTGCTGTGGTAGAAAGGAAAACAACGATGTTTATAGCAGCTGATGCATGACAATTTATGTAAAAAAAATCTCTCTTTTATAAAATGAAGGAACCTGCCATAAAATTACAAAGCAAATGAGTATTCCTTTGAAGCCATAACAACAACCTTTCAAATAATTATTATGTAGCTTATTACTTACATAAAGCGTATTAAATAAATAACGATAAGATAAAAAGCAACGCCGTATCAAAATAAACCTCCTCGCATAACATGGTTGAATCTCGGCAATTTCCCTAAAAACGGAAAGCTTTTAACATAGTCTTTGTATAATATAAAGGCATTAGCATGTAAACGTGTGAGTGAAAGCCTGAACACGTCGTTAGACAAGTCGTTACCCGCAAGAGGTTAGAAGGGCGCCGCATTATGCAGGCTAGACAGAAGTGCCACTTGAAGTGATGTCGAGAAAGCTTGTAATAAGCTATCTTGGTAAAAGCAATCCTTGAGAAGATCATGATTGTACGTAAAAAAATCTCAAGAAAAACTTTATTTTGATTATTTATTATATTTTTTTAGGTACAAGTTACAGTGTAGCTCTAATTTATGTACAAAGTAAGTCATGGCTTCTCATTTCTTATGTGGAATGATTTTTCTGTATATACTTGTATGTTGTAATCGGCGCCGGCCAGAGAAGGGCTGGCTCATGCAACATTAATGTTTCATCGCGTGGTCAGCTGACGCGAACCCTTCAGCCGAGTTAAACAACATTCATAGTACGTTTCACAGGAAATTAGAGAGCCCAGCTAAATTACTTTCAGGCTAAAAGAGTACGAATATGTTATGAGGGATTATTTTCGTAACACATCATTTATTCTTAGGATTTCAGTCTGCGGTGCACCTAGATTTACTGGTTATAAAAGGCACCACATATACAGCGTTGGAGGCTAAAGCCGGAACCCCACAGCGGCGCACGGAGAGGCTGTGCACGTGTGTTCAGCTTCGCTTTAGTACAAAAGGTATGAGAGCGTTTCCACCGCAGCGCACGGACATGCTACGCAGCAATTGACGTCATAAACACACGCGTAGCTAACTCGAATAGGCGGAACGTAGCTCAGCCACGTGGCCGACCCACGCATCCCAGCTGCGTGGGTCGGCCATTTCTCGGCGACCCACGACTATGTACAGTCTCGAGCAAAAATATGTACACACATAATATTGTTAAGAAATTATTATAAGAATAAGCTACTATAATTTATGTTCCTAGTATATATAAATACATTTAAGTTGTGATAAGTATAATTTATGTAAGAACTAAGTAATTTATAATACAAATAAGTAAAACAGATGTTACTACACAATAGCTAAATTATATTGTTACTTGGAAGAGCTATTTGTCTATATTATAAAAATAATATATTGAATTTAAGTATTTTTTTTTATTAAAAAAAATATTTGATCCATTTTATTTTCAAGTGTCATCTGTCAGTATGCATTGATTGCTAGATGGCAGAAGAGATTCGACAAAAAATCTCACTAATTTCGTTTAATAATTTCGCATATTATTAGGTATACATATTTTTGCTCGTGACTGTACCCCACGCATAGCTATGAGCTGTGTGGGCGACACATCCGTGTCCGTGCGCCGCAGTGGAAACGGAGGCCGACGCCGCCGAACTAATGAGCCCACGCAGCAGAGGTGAGCCACGCATCCGTGCACAGCCTGCGCAGCGGTGGGGTTCCGGCTTAATTCTCAACTGTTTTATAGTGTTACGTAGCACACGTTTTTGTGAAGACGCAATCACCATTTCAAATATCATCTAACCAAGGAGTCTAGTAACCTTTGTTGCGTCATCCTCGTTATTACAAAAACAATTTAGCCAGTTACGCTATATTCAAAGCAGGCTCACTCCGCATACATAAATCTTCGACAAAAAACATAATAAGCCTCGCAACGGAATTGATCACAATTTCATACATTGTGTAGACATCGTACAATTTTCTTACATCGCATACATATTAATGGCAAACCATATCATTGTGAATGTACATCACTTTGCAGTGCGTACCCAAAACAAAGGACACTAAGTGGCGAAACGACACAAGAGTAACGGGGCGTGAATGTAAAAAGAAACTTTATCTCCGCGACTAATGGTCTAAATTTGTTCGCTACAACAGATGCTACGTATTTTGCGTTAGAATTGTATTTGCATAGAGTGCGTGTGTGCGTGTGTGTGGGTGTTATACATGGGTGTCGTTAGTGACACGATGTATGGAGGTGCAGAAGGTTTACTGTAGTCGCAGGATATTAGTTCCGATTAAGATTGCGAATCTCAGAAGAAAAAAGGGAATATTTACGTTGTTTTTCTCTACGTTATGCTAATAAAGTAATTTATATGGCTTTCTTAAGCTCGTTTAAAGTATAATTAATGACTTTTTTATTCAAGAGGCTCTAAAATTAAATAAAAATTAAAAATAGCTTGATAGCTTTTCCATTAACAGCAATAAAACAAATAAGATAATACTAATTTGGTTACAATCATTTTATTACCAAAAATATCTTCGAGTGTCTACAAAGCGAACCTTTTGTTCTCCCTGTATACTCACCTGCGTCCCCCATAAGGCCGCACACGTGTGACGTCACACACTTGGTGCAGACGTGTGCGTAATTAGACATGGGGTTGCCAGTCAAATTAAAATGAAATTAGAGCCATCGCGGTGTGCTCAGCCTGTAACAGCTCAGACGAAGGAATTACCTGAAACAATTAAATTCATGTTGTATTAACTTGCTTTTATAAAACGTTGTAGGTACTTTGTACGTGTGTTTAGGTAATTAAGCTACTCGTGTGTTTTTTGTTTCTTCATAATTACATGGTTCAGAAGTGTTATTTATTTTGAAAGTGTATTCATACACACAAGTCTCGTCTATTTTCAAGAGTATGTAAAGTTGAAAGTCAAAGAGAATATTTAGATACCTAGATCACAGTCGCATTAGTGTGTGTGAAAAGTATTTGATCTTTGCGTTGCATTACACAAGAAGACAACCTTGGTATAACCTCAAGATTAATAGAACATAAGCATAAACAACGATCAATTCCGTCATAAACTTGTCTCCACCCTTGACTCCGACAACTATACAAATATGATAGGTATTTAAAACAAAAGCCGGTGAGTGTGCATCATGTCGACGCCCGGCAACTCGAGGGTAGCAACAGCCGGCAACAGGTCTCTCGATAGCTGCTCCATGTCAGGTGCACTCACAACTGTTGATGTGCATCGAGCCTTTTCACAGAGGCGCACTATTTGAAGAGGCTAGGTTTGGACTAAAATATTAAAGTTTGGTATGTTTAATTTGAGTCAATGTCTTAACTGCTTTGGTTCCTTGTTTTTTTTTTTTTAACCGACTTATTTAAGTAGTGTATATGTTGTATTATATTATTATGTAGGTACATGGCTGCAGAATGTAATGTGAGCGAGACTCCTTTTTAACATGTATTACCACCATTAGTTGAAACTCTCCAATTATAAGTACCTATAACTTTAACTATTTTCGAGATAAATAGAAAGCCTAAACTTTGAGTCCAGACATGTTTTCAATATCGCCTATTCAAAACACGACTCACTAAACTAGTAGTTACATCTTTACACAGAGAAACATTTCAAAAGCAACTTCTTGAAGTCTGTAAGTTGTAAGTAAACGAAACTTGTTACGTTCTGAAAACTGAGTTTATTAGCAAAGTGAGCCGCAAATATTCGCGGGGTGGGCACAACTTCAGCAAGCAGCCTTTGATACAGTTGCGAAGCCTTACAGGACACTCTCGAGTGTTCTCAAAAGGACTCACTCTCTAAGACTTTAAGAGGATTATTTTGTTCACTTCTTTTAAAAGTTGTTAATAATATTTCTTTAAGGACGTATAAGTTTTCTTTTCTTACAATTGCCATCGGTATTTATTATTATAAGTTTCGGATTGACATTTGCAAAAAACTGAAATTCTATAACGATCCACTTTTAGACACTTAATTTTAGCAAGCAAGGGTAAAGTTTAAGCTTTCTGTTTAGTACCTAACAAAAACTTTTATCAAACAAAAACTACTATTGATTCAAAACCGCAAACCATTCTATTTACATTTGTGTTTGATATCGCATAGACGAGCTTCCATAAACAATAGCATTTATCATCCCGGCTTCAAGTGTCGTCCCTCTCCATTGAACTAAAAACGGCGGCGCGGGACAGCGTGACAGCAGAACGGTGTGACAGTGGTGCGGCGTGACAACACGACGGTATCGAGTGGTGACGGCGTGACGCGCTTTGTGTGGCTTGCATTGTGCCACCGTCACGGCGTCGCTGTCCACTGTATTTGCAGTAAACATGGCGACTACGGCAGATATGCAGAAAAGCCTTTTATAGATAGCCTGCTCAGTTGGATTCCTTTATAGCTGGATGACTGGGAGATTGACGTTTAAATGTGTATTATTGTATGTTTAAAGAAACTTTTTATAGATGGTTAAGTCGATATTAATCCTCATAGATTCACTAGTAGTAAGACGTGGTAGTTATTTTAGTAAACAATATCTTTTAGTTAACTCGCATTAGTCCAACTTTTGTCAGTGTTTCAAATATTTAAAATAATTAAACACCATTAGCATTATAGACTTTACATAGATATTCTCGCGATAAGTATATATGTAGTGTAGTATTCCCTTGTCTCAAGTCGCGTCAGTCTCCAAGCAGCCATCAAGGCATGTCCGAGCTGCGCCAACTATGCGAGTCTTGGCTTTGTGCGGCGACCACGTAATTGTATTGTACACTTGTTTAGCTAAGAATGTGGCCGCGTGGGAGTGTGGGTGTGAGGGAGCCACTTGAGGACAATGTTAATGAAATCATTCTTAAGTTTAGTTTGTCTTGCTGTTGCTGTTTACTTGCTGAAGTTTTATGTTATATTATGAGGCCAGACAAGCAGACTGAAGACTCAGTAGAAACATCTGATTGGACTTTAAAATTAATGTAAATCTTAGAGGACCATAATTTTAAATAAAATAAAAGTGACATGTCTAGGATTACATTTATGCACACACGTTTAATTTATTCGATGTTTCTATCAAATAAAAGTTATCAATATTTTACCCGTTTATTTACGGCATTGAGTTCACTCTTGCTTGAATCAAACCTACTCTTACATAATTCTCCTAAAGTACATCAGACGATACATTGAAGTAATAACAAATAGACATACAATAAATATCGACGATGTATCCCAGCATTATCCGGAGCGATTTGTCCGCGAATGGGATCGAACCGCAACACATTCGCAGCGACCGTCGTATTGCCCTGAGATATTACACCACTCAGCACTCGGTCACTCGATGATACCACTTTACTAGGTATCTCGCAAATGTATAGCATTCCTATGATTTGTTATAAGCTTGGAGATGTAAGGTCTAGAAATTACATATTCATAGACTGATGCGTAGGTTTGGTTTCAATAGAAACTTTTTTTCTTGAGTTACATTTTATCTTAATATGACTTTTACATAAAAAAGCGTACATAAAATATATTCTACATTCGAAACGTTACATTATATTTAGCAAAATATTTAAGTGCTAGTAAAAAATCTGAGATAACTCAGCATCTCAAAATTCTTAAAATAAAATGCTTCTCCAATAAATTCATATCATCTAAAGCGAATATAAAATGTCGCACAAGCATAACTGTAACTTCATATAAAATCTTGCTTAACTGCAAGATATTGACCGGACTCTGGTGAAGTCTGGCTTCAAGACATATTCCCACTTATCGCGACTTCAATTTAAAGTCGCCGAAGTTTCTGCGACACTATCGTAAAGTGCTTGAGCACAGATTGCGTGTCGGATACACATCGGACATAATGATCAGATACTTTAAGGGGGCGATCTGTCTCAAACTTACTGCTATCTTGTAGACGACTAAAATGCTCCTAGAATTTGAATACTTCAGAAAAACAAGAACAATTTTGCGGTCCTTTTTCGTATCGAAGCCTTTTTTTAGATTTTGGCTGCCTGAAACTGTCTGATTAGTTGCTCTTTGGTTAGTATTTGACGCGTTACATAAGTATTTATTTTGCGTAATAAATAATTTATCATATAAGAGTATACGGCCCGTGCTCCGATTTGTCTGACCTCACAGATAAATACATAATTTATCAACGAAAGGATTCTGACACGTCTGGGAGGCGACAACTGGCCTGTGACGTCACTATTACGTCATTCAAGGGATGACATGACTTTGATATAATCATAAAACATATTATAAAGAAAGAACTTTTGAAGTAACTCAACATTATGTAAACGAACTTCTTGTCTTTGTGTGACTTTTACACTTTTTAAATACGATATATAGCGCTTTTTGAAGTTGTTGAAGGCTAATTGATAATAGAATTTGATTGATGATTTATTTTCTATTAAAAATTGGAATAAAAAGAGCAATATTTACTTTTTTACATCCTCATAAACAGATTGACCGTGTCATGTATTCCTGTATCTATTAAAGTAGCACGTGCCTGGCAGGCCACGTGTGTGATGTGTCACCTCGGACGTTAGCGCCGGTTTATGTGCGCCGTAAGTGATACTAACTGCTATTAGTTTTATGGACCGTTCATATCCCGCCTGCGTTTCGACTGGGATATTTACTGGAACTACATTTAATGTTTATTTCTGTGAAAATTGGGAAACTTTAACTTAATGGCCAAAGTAAATTTGGCGTACGAATTGTAAATTAGCTATATTAGTCTTAAGGAAAAAATAAATTACGTAAATTATTACTTAGTTAGTAGGTTAGAACTTTACACGGACAAGTAAATTATGTAATGTGAACCTTGCCGTGTGTTATAAGAACCTTTATTGATGGTTTTCAGATTCTTCCATTTTAGTTTTACTATAAATGGTTCTAGTTATATTAAGACGGGTTTAAAAGTCCCGTCACCCTGTCGTCACGTCGCTCCGTCGCCGCTAAGTGTGTGAGCCCGGGCGGCTCCGGGCGCTACACTTAGTCTAGCCTTAGCCGCAGCAATAAGCTCTAGGTAAACAGGCGCGGGATAAGGACTGTCAACAATGTTTACTTCGCAGGCTTTATTAGCTTTCTTTTGTCGAAGGTAATAAGGCCTTTGTGGCTTTGTTTAACGACTTTCTTTGATAAGAACTATAGTTAGGTAATTTAATGTGGCTTATTTTGTTGCCTTATTGGTTTAACTCCGAAGAAATAGATCACGAAAGCCTTTATTATGTTTTTTTTACCTTAATCGTGACCTGGTTAATTTACTTTTTTCAAGCTATATTCTTAAAATACTATCTCGCACTTCAACATTTATTATAAACGGAAAAAGGACTTTCCTACAAATATCCTTCCGTAGCACATTCGTAACTCTGTCAGTAGCTACGGTATTGGTCAGAAAAGTTATAACTCTTCTGAGATGACAAACGTTTGTGTTGATACGGTTTGACAGGCCGAGTCGTCGGGCAAGCTCTTCACGGATGTGAGATGAGGGTTAGGGGGTAAACACCCCGCGAGGAGGGGGGGGGTAGGGACTTTACTAATGCCAGTATGTGTCAAAATTAAAGGTAAAAACCTATCCGCTCAGAAATTGTCTTTTGTAAATTCTTTCTAGCGAAGTAATATTTTATAAATTCCTAACTATTTTTTTTTTAAATATCCAAATTAAAACGGTATTCTAATGATAAAACATTTAAACAACTGCAATGAGAAACTTGAGTCAACTATATTGTTGTAGCAGCAATCTTTTATCTCAAATGTATCGCGTAGCACTTTCGTAGCACAACTACGTGCGAAACGACGCGTTGTGTGGGCTCGTAGCACATCTGACAATGGCCTACGCAGTTTTCTCTTTAGACTTGGTTGTAGTGTTAAAGATAGTGTCTCAAAACTGCTTTAGATTACTACCTAAATATTATATAGTCTTTTAGACCGATAAGAATGGCTCGTGAAATGCGTGTTGCTCGCTGTAAATAATGAGGATGTTAAAGTAGTTTCCATTTAACAATTGCTTACAAAACATACTTATTAATTAAGAAACCCAAAACATGCCAAATGTTGATACATACGTTGTGTGTAGGCCGAGCACACAATCCGTGTATTGTCCAAGACTTATAAATCGTGATGTTGCCCCCCCCCGAGCCCCCGGGGGAAATCACAGCACAAACATGTTTACACACAGCTGACCTCTAGGAATACTAGGCACTACCATATTTATACCTAGATTTTTTGTTTAAATCACAAAGAAAATACAGGTATGTTTTTTTGGTAAAGTTAAGTTTTTTATATTTTGCATTAAAGTATTAAGGTAGCAACATTTGTGTAGAACAAACTCGAAAATTGTTATGAAAACAATTACAAAATCTGGTACCGAAAAAGTTCCATAAAATTATCTGAACTTCCTATATTATTTGCCAGTCACAAGTAATTTCAACAGCAGACAAACAAACAAAGATTGCAATACTATATCCACACGACAAACATTCAGACGATCAGCTGCTGTGACGTCACCTCCTCTCTCACCCCGTACCACTGACACCGGTAGTTATGAGTGTGCTCGTAGTGTTTCACATACATTACTCGTTAAATTAATTCGCTCACAAGCGGCATTCACGCGGACTCAGCGATCGTAAGCGAAAGGTAATAACACACCGCGTTAACTCCATGTCGACTGATCTGATTGTGCTGCCAAATATATAGGGCTGCCACAATGTTGTTTTTAAACGAGTAATATTTACTGTATGTATGGTAAAATACAGTGGCGGTATTGATTTGCTATTTTACTTTTAAGCTTTTAATAGTATAAAAAAACCCGTTTTTGGCGTGCAGTATTCAATTAAATTTAATGTTGCTTTTAATTTTAGATTAGTTGACCTGTAATACCTATGACCTATTCATGTATTTATGGCATTTAAAGATAATTTACCTAACAAACTCTACTTTTAATGCAAACCTTCACAAGCATCTACATTAATTGATTTCCAGCTTTCAAAGCAAAGAATCGACAACCCTACTCGAGCGCTGAACACTGATTATCAGGTATAATTAATGACGTCCTCATTAAGTTTGGTGGCGGTTCGATTCCGCGTCGCTGATCCAATTAAAGGCTTGCCGAGAGCGACTCATCGGATTATAACAGATCATTTATATTACATGTTTAACACACGTGGATATTAATTTAAATACCTGTTTGTATTTTGAGAATTGAACGTGTTAAATTGCAATGTATATTTTTTACATAAATTATGCCTACCTCAAAAAGCAATAAGAAGTCATGTACCAAGAAATTTCATTTGAATATGAAACACGTCGAATATTTGTTGGTCACCGAACATTATCCGAAGTATAAACTATTCGCTTCGGAATACAAATTGGTTCACAAAACACGGAACTTGTCCCAAAGTTTGAGCGACCGCTCCGAGCAAGGAGCCTTCACACTTCACCCGTCACGGACTCACGGCACAAGGTTACCGAATCTACCTGTTTTCTGGTGATAAAGTAAGAAATTCTGCGAGATCGTCGAACACACTGAGTTGACTCATGTAACTACTGATAATTAATAACACAGGTATCGATTTCCTAATAGCCATTCAATATTGAAATAAGCAGTCCTGCTATAAACATAAATAACAAGCTCAATTTATAAATGCTTGCTTTTACTATGAAATAAACTTATTATGAAAGAAACGGTCTTGTAAAGAGAAATGGCTTTTGCCCTTCAGAAATATAGTTCAGGCTCAAAATACAACTAATAAATGTAATTTATATTGTTGAGTTGTGTAGATAACGCAGTAGTACATTTCACAGTCTATCCGGTCCTCGGTGTATGTGCAAGCCCTCTTCCCCGTGCGAGTAACTTTGCTCTCATGCTCCGCTTAGTGCCCGACACGCGCGCGGTTAGCGCTCGATTGCTCCGGATAAAGCCGCGCAGGGTCAAAGTTACCCGGCTCCGGGATACCCGGCTATTCATCACTGTTCACTTAATTGTTCGCAAAGTTTCAGAAAGCGTTTGATTTTAAGCGATGAATTCATCTCAAACTTGGTTAAAGAGTAAATATCCGTATCCATTAACAAAATTGAATAGACTCGCGTTTTCTGACAACATATTTTTGACAGTCGGTGAAAATATGAAATATATTTAAATGTGTTCGTTTCAAGATAGTGTATATGGTGTAAAACTAGGTGGCCTGTGTTCTGCGATCCAAATTTTCGAAAACTAGTTCGTAGTAACAGTATGACTATATATAATACCCTTTATCCTAATCCCGCTGAGCTAATCCGACAGTTTTTCGGTTCATTGGTTGTTATTACACGAACAATGGCTCTATTCAGAGAGTTTCAGACAAGATATGATATTAATGCATAATATCACAAACTGGTTCACACCGGTAAGCTGATGTGAAGCGCACACAATGACGTCACACCTTGCTGTGCACATGTTATGCATTATGAACACCTCTGGTAGCTGAGTCAATGGTAGACATAGGCATATAATGTATGTTAAACGACACAAGTTCATTCATTTTATATACCATTTGTAATAAGTGTAATAAGTAAGAGGAAGGCTGTAAGAGGAACTAATTATTGTAGCTAAGGATGTAGGGCACCAAAATTACAGCGACTGTCGGTAGATGCAAATGCGACCTCAACACACTTCCATTTACGTTGGCAAATCAAATAATTGTACATCTCTGGTTGCCGGTGCCGGCAAGACAAACAAGGAGGTTCCCGCAACAAAACAACCGCTCGGTACAGACGCGTTAATTAGGAGTAAGGGCGCGCTACACGGGCGAATTCGACTAGCAAGAAGATAAAAGCTCGTGAATTTGGTAATATGAGTAATATATAAAAAAAGATCAGAAAACAATATGTAATGGACCACCGAGAAAAGAGGGGGAGATTACCCTGCAGTACGATAATTATAGCTTAATACTATATTTTGTAAATACAAAATTTTCATCAACTTCTCTACATTCTTATTGCACGTTATACTCTGTCCCCATTTCCCTAGGTTCTGTGCGTCCAGTTCACGCGACGCCGGCGCCGCTAATTGCGCCGGTTGCCATGGCGACGCCGCGCTCCGCTGGCCCGGCACATTGCCTGACCGATACCTCCCGCGGCTAAAATTGAAATATACGGATTTTCGACCGAATATATTTGATTCTGAGTTATGTTTTAATTAGCTTGTCAAAGTTGGATTTATTGCTGCTGTTATCTAGCATTGTTAGGTTGAGTTTGGGTAGTAATTTTGATGTTGAGTTAGCATAAAATAAATGTTATTGTTAAAATGCGTTGTATTAAGGAAAAAATTAAGATGGATACATATTTTTTATCTAAATCCGCCAGTGAATAGCGTATTTATTTCCGCCCTCACAAGCCTCTCGCAAATGTTTTTCATAACATCGTGTGGGCTGTACGAGATTTTCATAAAATCAATTTCGCTTAAACATTACTTACATAAAAGCAATATTTTCTCGACAAAGAAGGATATTAATATTCAAAGAGCACCTTTGAGGAAAAAATATTAAGTTGTCTATAAAAGTATTTTGCTAAAGTCCCGTCGCTTATTATAATTGTTTTTTCTTTGAACGAGCACGTGTATCTGACGGGTTTAAATGCCCATCAAATATGTATCCCGTCTTTTGGGGACGAAAGGAAACATTTACTTAAGGATCAAGACTGTAATAGCTGTTTGATGTTGTGATTGAATACGTTATTTTATCCTTTTATACACTGAGGATATACAGGGTGTCCGGTAAAGAGTCCGACAAACTGTGGTGGCTTATACCTTAGGTCAGGCCCTATCAAATGAACGCAACATATGTTCGCCGAAAAGTTACAGGTTTCGAGTTACAATCGATTTTCGAAAATTTTAGAATTTTCTACCTTGCATCAGACTTTTCAATTTTTCTTGCTGATACATAGCTTTCGCAATACTTTTTGTGCATCAAATTAATCTTCAATAGTTACTCTATCCTTTGATAAGTCTCATATTTATCAAAAAGAAGAATATATTGGCGATAACGCCATTCGTTTTACAATTTTCACTTTGGGTTTTTCTTAGTGCTCAACTTTGAACTGCAGTGGTGAAAAATAAATGTATGTAGGATTTTTGTACAACAATCTTAAAAACTTGCTTGAATATTGGTGATTTTGGGAAGATACAATACTTGCATATTTTCTTTACAAAATTTGACAAAATAAGCTGCTGAAGTACACCCGGGCCTATGTTTTGAAATATTACTAATGTAAATCTGAGTAGAAATGCGACGTAAATTAACGCGGATCGTTATGGTCCAGTGAAATAAGTTATTTTTTTCTAGCGATTAACTAGTGACACGAAATAATTGTGGTCAATTTCAATTTGGAAAATATAAAAAAAAAAATGCTCGTTGAAATTTTTACAATGATACGGAACCCGTTAAGTGCAGATGAATTGGGCGTCTAAAACCAGCTATTTCAGTGTTGTTGCATGAAAAATAAGGTGTTATAAAATCGATTTATCTAGTAAGAAAATACTGAAGGAAAAAGGTAATTTTACACTAAAACATGTTTTAATCTGGCATAGAGAGTTAATGGCGAGAAGAAAATACCTCATTTAATCGTACAATGACGATCATGGTTAAGTTACGTATCATTTTTACTCCGATTTACATTAGTAATATTTCAAAACATAGGCCCGGGTGTACTTCAGCAGCTTATTTTGTCAAATTTTGTAAAGAAAATATGCAAGTATTGTACCTTCCCAAAATCACCAATATTCAAGCAAGTTTTTAAGATTGTTGTACAAAAATTCTACATACATTTATTTTTCACCACTGCAGTTCAAAGTTGCGCACTAAGAAAAACCGAAAGTGTAAATTGTAAAACAAATGGCGTTATCGCCACTATATTCTTCTTTTAGATAAATATGAGACTTATCAAAAGATAGAGTAACTATTCAAGATTAATTTGATGCACAAAAAGTATTGCGAAAGCTATGTATCGGCAAGAAAAATGGAAAAGTCTGATGCAAGCTAGAAAATTCTAAAATTTTCGAAAATCGATTGTAACTCGAAACCTGTAACTTTTCGGCGAACATATGTTGCGTTCATTTGATAGGGCCTGACCTAAGGTATAAGCCACCACAGTTTGTCGGATTATTTACCGGACACCCTGTATATGAAAAAATGGCACAATAACTATTATATTGTTGAAAGAACAATCCAGTATTTACACACGACTCGACATTTGACAAACCACAGCGGAGCGCAGTCCATTTCGTCGACATAAACAAACACTCGTCTGAATTAAATACAAATTTGACAAGAGCGTCCGCGGGAGCATAATCCTCGTTAAAGCAAACGGGACAAAGCGAGCGTATTTAACATAGATACGCTGCCTTTTGTGCGCGGACAAAGCGGCCACGGCACCCGTGCTCTGGTACGCCGGCCGGCGGTACGCGGGGCTGCGGTACGCGGGGCCGCGGTACGCGCGTGTGTCGACGCCTTTACCTACTAATTAATGTCGCCATTGTTTAGCGTGAGCATGTGATGAAATAAAAGTGAGTTTATCAAGAGAACATAACGCGCCTTTGTCTCTGTATCCGCAGATGCCTCTTTGTAAAGGATGTGGGACTTATGTTCACGGCGAATAGAGACGTTAGTTTTGTATAGGGTTGTCACGACATTATGAGTAAATTATCTCATTATTGTTTATTTCCCTTTACTGAACATAATTAGTTGGTTATTAAAAAACTTACAGTAAACATTAAAGTTAAATAAACCTAGAGGATATTCAGAGAAACATACTTCAGTAACAATTAACTTCTAGAATAACAACCTCACTTACAGTATTACCGGGAAAACTTGTGAACATAAAGTTTCACAGTTATTTATCTTATTATCACAAGTACTAAGAAACATAACAAATGCTGTTATGCTGTTATATTATATAGTGCCAACCCTAGCAAGAGCGTATTGTTGTACCCTTTGTGTTAGGGTTGTCAAAGGTTCCAGAGCACAATGCTTGCATTTCGTCTAATTACATTAGTTTGCATTATGTTATTAGTAGTACAGTCTTTTGTTTTCTTTTAACTATGCAGAAATACACATCTCTCTTGTATAAAATGTATAATATTAAGTTAGCCACGTGTTCATAATTATGTTAGCTAAATTATAACCTAAATTTTTTAGGTTGTAATTTTTTTTTGCATTTTTTTTCTACATTAATGTAATCAGACATCGATACCTAACAACCCCTTAACGGATCGGACAGGGGTTTTGTAACACCCTGTATTATGAAATATTTCTCCTCCTTTTTCGTTCCTCAGTAGTTTTGCTAATTATCATAAATGATCTAGAACCTTCCGGACAGCCCTAGCTAGCATTATGTTGTGGCGCAGCACATTTATAATGCATCTCAGAGATTAGTCTTCAAACGAGGTGCTCTGTGAATTAGCTCCGTTCTAGATTATGTGGTAATGTATGAAGTACATCTGTTCAAAAATATAATTATAGTAGAGGCTACAAAATTATCGGAATTCGTCGAATTTAATTAAAACAGTTTGTTGAAATTCTAAGGTTAGTTTACAACTAAAACACCATCAATTTTGGTTGCAAATAATTTTTATTTGCTATGCAGTTTAAACCATCATGGAAAAAGGGTTGAAAAATATTCCTTAAATTTTAAAATGTTACATGTCGTGTGTGTTGATGGATCGAGGAATGCTAGCATAGCGGGAAACAAAGACTCGCTCGATCTTTTGTCAGAGTTTGGACACAGTTTAGCGGTAGCGACTGTATGCGAGAGGGTGACAATAGAATGCAAACAAGAGTTATGCCATTCACGAGTGAATGAATGAATGGGTGAATGATTGCACTTTATTGTTCATTCGTGACCGTTTACTGAACAATGTTAGAAACAGTTGCGTTTTGTGAAATATAAACTACATTTTATTTATACGACGGATTAACTAATTACGTTGTAAAAGAGATTTTCGGTGGTCTAAAATATATTGCCTATATACACTATAGAAGCAGTCTAGAGTAAGTAATATAATAATATTAAGCCAGAAATTGTAAATGACCACAGATCTTAAGCATTAAAAGAGGTACGTATATTACTTATTTTAGTTCAATGTCTGATATCATGAATATTGAAATGGATACTATATCTACACATATACATATATACAGAAAAGGTATGAAGTCATCACAAAAAGAATCGCCTTACTTGTTACATAACGAACCAAACCTAAACTATCCCAATTCCAAAGCACCTTGGTCACGTGGGCCGTGGCTCAGTGGTTCAGGTAAGGAAACAATCAGAGTGCCCTCGGACAAACAATTACAGCTGATTACACAACCGCCGGCCCTGAGAGATCGCGATAAGCCCGGGTACACACTAACTTCTGGTAATGGCCGGAGATACACGTTGGAAGGCTGTTTGTATGTTAATGCTTGTTCCCACTTCGAAGGGAATTGTCTCTGACGAATATCGTAGCAGTTAAATTATATTGGGTTTTTAAAGTTAAAAAACAATCCTTTTTTATCTTAACGGGAAGATCAGTATGCCTGCAAACTTTTGAAGTTATTCAACTACTTAAATAAAAGAAGGCAATGTATTTTCAATTTGTAAGTTTTACTGTTATGGTATTAATACTACCATCTTGCATAATGACCTCCTCTAATTGACTTAAACGACTTCATCTCTTCTATCACTAAGACAAGAGGTTTTTCAACTCCTAGTTCTCCCCATCACACCTTGCCACCAGTCCCTACTGCCCCAGCAGCAACTCGCGTGCCGCCCAGGGTCACGTGCTGCCCGGCCACGCCGCCAATCCGCAGTGAGCAAGCGTGGTGATCAATGCTCACACCTTCTCTATATGGGAAGAGGCCTGTGCCCAGCAGTGGGACGTTTATAGGCTGGATTATTATTATTATTATTATAAGACAGGATACCTACTTTGATGTAGTTGGAAGAAGAAAAGATTTTATGTTGAAATAAAGAAGAGTTCTAAGGTAAAATTGAATGAATGACCATAAGAAATTAAAAGTTATACAAGACAAGGGCGTATTTAAAAATTCAAATATTCAAATGTTATTTACACAAATATTTAATAAATATAGCACCAACAAACACCACATTTCCCAAGTTAAGGTAACTGCGCAGTCAGCGTGGCAATAATAGCTCCACAAAAATAGTGTGACCTTTACAGAGGCAGCAGTATGGCCGCTCAATATGCAAACCGAACTGAGAATAACACGGAGACCGGACAACTTATACACTGCGGGACAATTACACTACACTCCTGCTTAGCATATTATACTCACTTTCTGTTAGACTGCAGTGTTATAAATAAAGGACTTTGACTAACTTAGTGCTGCTATAAAAAAAACTGATATAATATTCGAGCGAATTTGTTTTTTTTTAATTGACAAGCGTACTGTTAAGAATTGTTCAAAACAAAATGTCGATTTGGGATAAAGACACAAAGAAAAAAAAGATGATAAGTTAAAAAAAATGGGCTTGATTAATGTCTTTTTATAGTTAATGCTTATCTATAAGCTTTCATGTACTCTCTATTAAGCTTCATAAACTAATGAATTAAACATCGTCATATTTCAAGACTTGAAGTATTAAACAGACAAGTAACAGACAAACTTTTCCACTTAAACTCGAATTACAGTGGAGTTCGCTTTAATTTCCCTGTAAGTAAAGTTTAGACTTATAAAACGTGGCCACTATAAATCTAAAGACTCATTATACATGTACTATCTCCATCGCAGTAAACACGGCGACACATAAATACAAGGTAATGTGCTACAGTGTAATTACAAAAACAAAAGATGGCTGAACTCTGAACACAACAATACGTATAAATATATCGCAAATTACAACGAAATATATACCTACTTAATGAAAAATATCCCATTATCCGAGGGTCTATTCTGAATAAATATTAGGTAGCTAAACGATTTCGGGTGGCTAATAACATTTTCAGATAGGTATCCTTATTTTGTCCCGCAGTGTAAATCGTTGTGTCGTTTATACATTCAAAGAGATACTAATAAAACTAACTCGTTTGATATTTTAGTTAGAAAGCTAGGTTTTATTTACTGATTTAGTTGGAAAAACCCAATGACCTTTTTATCTCAAAGTCGTGATAGTTTAAAAAAAACACTCTTTACTGAATTTCAGTCAACAAGTCCCAGGCTCAGGTAAGCAAGGTATAATAGTGTTTTTCTTTAACGAAACAAAAAAATCTGTCTCAAAAAAACTCAGGCCTAACATTGTTTAACTCGACTGGTACATTATCCCAAACCAATTGAGGAATTCAATTTACCTAAATTTACTAAAGAAACAAAATCTTATTAAACGAAACGTATTACTCGATCCCTTTTCAATTACACTCGCAAACATAACTAACTTTCTTTTGATACTGAGGGAATAACATTAAAATCTACAGAATGCTATAGTAAGTAGAGATGAAATAAAACGTACAATTTATAATGTCAACGTATTTTAGAAAATCTAAATTCTGTGGCAGGTTTTTAGGACATAAAATATTCCGTTTGTTTATTTAAATTATATGTAATTAATTAAGCTGTGTCAAATAATATTTTATTCTTACAATTTATTCGCTATAATATATATTTTTAGTCTATACAGGCCCGCTTACGGCTTGATTAGAATGGGTCAGCGGCCTAAATACAATATGTAATTCTTTCCTCCTCATGTAATTCCCACAGGAAAAATCATCCTGAGTCGTAATATTCTAAAAATTTTTATATTAAAATTTAAATAAAAAAATAAAAAGCTCTCGTATTTATATGAACGATACATCAGATGTTATATAACGCAACCTTTAAAGTGTGTGTCAATCAGTGCAGTTAACCCCAAGTTATAGATGATGCATACCGCATGCAGTTCCCTCCATTCGTCATTGTCGCCCCCGACTGCCTCTGACTCCAGGATTTATGCACCGCACTACTGACGTATCTGGGCCACAACACTATTGCTGCGAGATTTAGCAAACTACGCTTAGCAGAAGTTAACCCAGACAAGTTTAAGTACTAAGATCCAAGAAGTTTACAAGACAGATCGTACAGTAATCTTAACCCCATTAGACTTAACTACGCTGATATTAATAATATGAGGTCATATAATGCACACCTCGGATATCAAATTCAAAATTAACTCACTTTAGTTGAGAAAACACCTTTAAATTCCCACCCATTATAATATGACACCAAATAGCCTGCAATATAATGTTCCTCCTTTAATATATTCGTGAAGACAATAGCAATTACTTCGCCGCGAACAGTTCCAATTAGGCGCTTCCTGTGACGCTGAGCGCGCAAATTGTTGCTCCTCACAGGAGCTGTCAAATTTAATTTAATGCTTCACAAGCGCTGTCGATAGACATTTGAATGTAGTTATTTATTAAGCTATAGTTTCGTTATGTTCTTGGTAGAATTATTATATTTGTCAGTCTGAATAGGCATAGTACTCTCACACAGAGAAATCAGATTTCTTATTTTTAAAATTATCTAAAAATATTAACAATAACACGCCATTTTCGTATGTTCACAGGTTTACAATGTTACAAAATACACTAAAATAATATATAAAAAAAAATAACTACCATAACATTGCTAAAGCATTAAAACAATTTAATAGCCATTTCCCAGTTATTACTAAGTTTAGTCTAAACTCAGTTCGCTAGAATCCACGAAACATTTATAAAGCTCTCCGGCACATTCCGAGAAGCCAGCTCGGTCGTGTTCGCAGAAACCGACTTCCATCGCGAATATCATTTGCGCTTCACATTGTGACGTCTCAAACGCTCGGGAAACAGTTCACGCTAGTTATCGCTTCTAGGAAGCAAAGGTTTAGTATATCTATGTATTGTCTGTATGTAGGTTTTACTGGAAAGGCAGTTGCGACTAGAAAGTTCACGTTTCATAGTAATGCTACTTTGATGTTTAGTTGTACAGTAAAAGGCCATGTGTTTAAATTTTACGAGCATAATTTCATAAAAACCAGTGGTTTTCAGAATACATACAGTTGTTTGTTAATGTTACTAGGTTAATAGGTATCGGCCAGACTGGAAGATGTCCAGAAGTGGGCATAGGAAAAGTTCTTTAAATAATTCTAATACAGAATCCAATAAATTACTGTACATTTTAATAATAATTTTCTTATCAAATATTGAACTAAGTAATAAATTTTGCGTTACTTACGATATACATTAAATATTAATAAAATTCTGTTCAGCGTCTGCAACTAATTGAGAATTAATATAATAAGTTTACAAGATATTCATGAAGGTTCAGGCCTGATTAAAGCCTGCCTATGATTAAAAGTAGCAAGTTTGATGAGTTCTCAAGTAAATAGAGGTGAGCCATCTATTGAGTGGCGGATGGCGGCGGTGGAGGCCTGATTATAAACTTAGATTAGGTTCAAAGTAAACTATTTCTTTTGATAACTTTATCTAGACCAAATTGGATTAGACTTTTTTTGTAGGTCTAGTTAATAAACTTACAGCGTCTTATGGAAATGCTATCGATAGTCTCTGTCTACCTGATTAGGAGTTTGAAAAGGTGTACTTATTTAGCTATTGTGCTTACAATCTTCATCTGTATAACATTCGGATAATGCTGCACAGAGTAAATACTACAAAGAAGTCTTTAAAAATAAAGCTCGGAAATAACTGATAAAAACACTAAAACAATTGCACTCTTAAACAACGTCAATTCATGCTTCAGCAGGTCCCTGAAACACTAGTTGCAAATTTCCGATATGCTCAGATGACAGCAATCATTTTGTTTTTCAATAGTCATCCTCATCTCTTGAAGACCTCGTACAGTTGCTCCAAGGTGCAGCTTGTTCCCTGCAGCTCAGCTCATCGGCCACGCAACGCAATCGCTCCGATGCAGCCGAAGCGTCGTGTATCGAGGCGATGGCGCTGCAGTGAGCGATGGGTCATAGGATCCGGTGTTGATGCAGTCCTTAGGCCGGAGATTTGTGATACATGTAGGTATAGCGTTGGATCTTAGTAAAGTTGATCTTCAATTAATTTAGTTTTCTTGTAGTCAAGAATAAATATCTGCAGAAAAGTTCTTTTTCAAGTGTTCAATTTACACAGACAATAAACCAAGATTCGTAGTTTACTCCATCGTGAATTGTGGATTAATTTATGGTTACTTTTCTTGCCACTCCCTTATACTCGTATATATATGTGTAGTCAAACAGTTTTTACATAACTAGCCATTTTGTACGTTATACATGAAAATCATTATAATTAGGCAACGGTTAAGCCCCGCTGAATAACCACAAACATTAACTAGGAGGCTTTGTGCCGTCGACCACAAATCCGGCAACCCGCTACATTCCGGCAATCATTTCACAATCAGCGGGGGCTCCAGTGGCCCCGGTATCGGGGGCCCTTCGCGCTGGTATCGGAAACCGATACCGCGGCGAGTGACCCTCACCTATCATTAAAGCTCATTTAACTGAATACAATTGGTTTGTAATTTACGGTTACTGTTGTATTTAATAACGGTGTGTCGAATAATACGATACACGATCAGTATTTTCGACACATATTATCGTATGTTTTATTTATCCGAAAGAAAATGCTTTTATTTTAATACTTATCACACTATGTGAAGAAAAATAGAAATCTAATAAGCTTAAATTAATAAATAATCTTGTATATCGTAATATCTTATACTAACACCATTCTTTACAAACATACCTCTCTACAATGCAGCACAACACAAGTAGGGCGCGAGTCTATTATCTTATCGGGCACTCTTCCGATCTCTTTGTTTAAAAACTCTTCCGTAATTTGTAGTTTGCGAGAAGTGCTATAAAAACATAAAAACGTAACTATTCCTAGATTCTACTCTCCAAACTGACCTTAATATAAATAAGTACTTACTATTTCTTATTTATAATATCTACTTCATTTAATTATAATTTTAATGAAAGTAGCAGCTTTGCATCTAGTTTGTAATATTCTGCCATTTCTCTGAACAAACTAATTCGTCTCTGTGAAGAGATAATAACCTCGTCTTTACATTCCTCGTATTTCCTCTGGAGCTGACGTTCGCGTTTAAAATATGTTGGGAATGCATTCTGAGTAATATTATGAGGGATATACGGTAATGTTATAATAATGTCTTTCTGGAGCTCATCTCTGCTAAGCGGGTGGCTTCATACATTTTATATTTCAAATGGTTGCTACAAAATGCTTTCTCAAAGTAATGTAATTTGAATATTACATGTTTTGTATTTTTATATGAAATAATGACATCATTTTGCGTCTTTCGCTAACTTTATTTTACTAGAAACCTATCTGACTTTACAAAGTTGCAACCAAACATTCCTCGAAGACTGTTCAAAAGGCACGTGTGCTTACACGTGCCTTTGTACATTCTCAGAAAAGTGACATAAAATTCACGAAACTATTTCAATAACTCCCTTCACATAGAAAACGCATACAAAGAACTTCTAACATATAAAATTGGACAACACCTCCCCTCCCCTCACTGTCACCCCTCGTATTTCAGCGGGAAACGTAGAACCTCAATTTGTAATTGCGGTTCAATTTAATACAATTTTACGAGATTTGATAAAATATTTAAGAATAATAACATGGCCTGTGGCTTTTTTACTATTAAACTAATACTGTTGAGGACAAATATATGGAATCTTATTGTAGTGGGTTTAACTAACTTTTATTTAAGAAATCGTAAATAGTAGTTCATTTTTAGAACTTTACCTTTGTACACTATAATAATATTCCAAAATAAAAGCTCTTTGTTGTCAGCAAGGGTCTGTATTTACATCTCAACAAATAAAAGCTTATATTCCATAAAAAATAACTTACCTAGGTATTAAGCTTACACCTACATCATCGGCCTAGCTATTAAGCCTACTACAGCATACATTATTTATATGTTTTCATGTTGTTCACGAGCCGGTAAGCCTCTTACAGCGTCGGTTAAACCTGCGCCGGAACAAACTCACTTTCCACGAAACGAAGGCAATATTGTCAGAGCCCCGTGTCGCTGGGATACGGGATTGTTTTATTAAAATGTGGATTGTTTAGATAAGGAAGAATATAGAAAACAGAAATAAACTATCTGAATTGTTTTGTAAATATTTCATTCATTTTTTGTAAATCATACGTTTTGAATCCAAAAACACAAAAAATAATATTTGTTAATACCTACCTTAAAAATAATTATAAGTGACGTTGAGTTTAAGATCTAGTTACATGTCATAGGTTATGAAATACATCAAACATTGAAGCAACATATAAAATCAACAAGTCTTCCAGCCAGTCTTCCGTCTCGTTCTGTTGCATGGTGTGTGAGTGGGACAGCGAGAGCCGCGTGTGTCTTATGATAGATTATCAGCCACACTACCAATAAGAGCACACGCAAGGCTCCCGCTGACGACCCACTGCTTCAGTTTCAATATTAACTTTAACACTTATTACTTAAATATTAATAGTCATTTTATTTTGTAAATTCAAATAAAAAATTATAAATGAAAATATTTTTTTCAATAACATTAAAATTAAAATGTTTTACCACACAAGAATAACGTGTATTAGAAAATTAATGTACGGGCTGCTAAGCACATCAAAATGTTAATACAAACTAGTGACGAAATACCCATTTCACCGAAAACACGTTAAGAAAATTATAACAAAGGATCATAAATTCATAACTCCAACGAAACGGATGAATTATTCATGAAAATAATTGCCAGCGCCACAACCTAAACGACAAACTATTTAGTTGATCGAGAGCCTTTGAAAGCACTAAATCCAGTTTATGTTCATTCACTCTGAACTAGTTGGATTTCGTGAATGAAGTAAATCTCGCTCGTGAACGAGTGAAGGCATTTAGTTTGAAAACACTTCATTACGGAGACTCCGGCTTTAAGAGGATTACACTAACTCCAAGATTCCTTTGTTTGAGGATTGAACTCGCGGAGGAATAGAAAAACTTCGATAAGTGTACTAAAACTGTTAGCGCTGTTTGCCCTTCGCCACTTTCAACTTTTTTCTCTGAAATAATTGCGTTTAATAGTCTTAAACGTATTTGAAGAACAATTAACAAAGTTCTTAAAAGCTTCTTACATTTAATGTTAAGAAAAAAAAAATTGTTTTCTCAAACTCATTTAGTTTCCTGTAGTAATAATAGTCCAATTACGCGTTATTAATTATTCTGCTAGGATCCCTTTTTCAACACAATTTTATAAAAACTTATCTAACAGCAAAAAATAAAATAACTACCCCAGAAAATACAATCGCTATCAATTAATATTTAAATTGAGCCAATAGACCGGGAGATCGACATCACTAAATCAACGGGCTCTAAAATAATTTCCCGCACAAAAAATGGCAGCGGTATCAAAAAGTGAGGGAAAGTGAATATTCAAAAGGCCGCGAGGAGAATTATTCAGGCAGTTGATTATTCATGGAGCTCCTTGCCTCAGCGTGACGTCACGACTGATGTTACGCTGTCTCGTCGTGTGTCACGTTCATTATAAACTCATGCGAACTTATCACAATCAATTTAGAGAGTTTCTTATGAGATATGCTATTTTAAGACGATGAAGAAGAGTAATTTTCTTGCATGTTCAAAACTAGGAGAATCAAAAAGAATCTGACTGAAGCTATTTACGAGTATATGCTAGCTATATTTAAAGATTTTTGTTTGACATACGTTACTCATCACAAATAAAAGGTAATTTTAATTTGCTATTCAAATACCTTTCAATGAACAATAGGTATCTAATGAGAACAATTTTAAAATGGTTAAATCTTTATAAAAAGTATTTGTTAAACGGAAAATGCAGCAGGAAGTGACATTCAATTTCCTAGAACCTGCACAAATAATATTCCATCTTAGACAGAACATAAAATAAATAAAAGAAAGCATCAAAGGAGCTTAGCTTGGCGCAGTCGCAGCTGCTTGATAAGACAATCTCAGTTTATAACACAACTAGCGGGGACCGCATACGTCTGGATTATACCGGATAAAACTGGATATAATCGCTTCCGACCAGACCGGAGGAATTTACTAGAGACGTTTATTCCTGTTGCTTCTAGTTTACGTAAATAAAAAGAGAATGACGCTAATGATATTATTATTTTCATCTTTAATAATATCTGAAATGAATTATCGTAAGCATCTTATTCTCTTTTAAATCCGTGTACGTAGATCTGTATAAAGACGTTTTTGCATTGCGTTATCACGTATCATTCAATGTTTATAATGTGTATTGCACGCAGTCTATACTTTAAACCAATTTATAAAATTGATAGATGATCGTTTACCTTGTGACAAACAAAACTACACAATGTAAATGTATTATTACAACAGTTATCATCACAACAGAGGCTCTCGCGACCCAGTTACACAATAAAGACAAGAAAGTTCACTTGATTGCTAAGTTGGCCATTTTTTGTGAAACTCTCGAAGAATATAGACGTGCACGAGAAAGTTTTAATTAATCCGCAGTTCCGAAAGAAACGTCTTTTAAAGGAAAAGTTGTGAGACGTCCCCAATGTGACCGGGGAGGGGATTGAAGCATTTTATGATTCTTAAAGTGGTTTGAAATAAGGAATTATTGTATTAAGTCTTCTGTATAAACAACAAAGTATGAAAAGACAATTTTCCTTTTCAAATATTTCAAAAGCACGACCATATAGCATATTCACAACTTGTTTGGTTCACTTTTGCTGTCGACAGTAAAGTTAACAAAAACCTATCTACAAATAAAGTTTCCCACTACAAATAGGCCGAAACTTCAGCACAACTCGAAGGCTGAATAAGTTTCATAAATGTTGGCCTGAATATCACAATGACGAGGGCGGACCATCCACCTGTCTGTCACAACAGTTGTGGACACGTGCAGCTGTCACACAACATGTCACACGGGCCGGTCGGGACCGGACAGGCCGGACGCGGCGGGCCGAGATGGGTCTCATCCGGCGAGCCAGCATCTGTATGTTCATGCAGTAAGGTCGATTTTGGCAAAGCTGTACAGTGTTATGTGGAGCACTGTAGAAGTGATCTGTATGTATCACCAAGTTTTGGAATTGTGTGGTAACTTAGAATGCTTTTGGTGTTGTTTGCTACAACAAAAGTTTTTAGTGAGTGTTTAAATAAGTTTGTGACGTGTGTTTCATTTGAAATATTATTTATATTTACTTGCATATATTCCTGAGAATATTATCCTATTAAGTTTTTTTTTTACGAGTTACATAATCGACTTTTAAGATTAGACTTGATAACTACGTTTTAGTCAACTGGATTTATATAATTTAAAATCCGATATATAAACAAAGAAGCACCAATATAAACCAAATTGTCTGCTTATAATATTTTCAAGCAGTATCGCGAATCCCTCGCACGGCAAAGAACAGCAGCTCCTAAGCGTTGATCGTTACTTGTTATTCCGGGCACGTGTGCAGCTAACGAGCATAGTTCGAGCGTCGCGACTCCATCGCATTTGTTTAGATCCAGTACTGTAGTACTATAGTGTGTAGCGCTGCAGTGATGCTGAACATGCACTTGTTTGCATCTACAATGAATAGTTTGTATCAGTTTGTAGATACACGCCATTGAGGATGAGAAGCTAGGTGGTTGGGTGCTGGATGTATAACATGACTTTAGTAAAGTACTTTGAAAAATAGGTAAAGAATGGAGCTATAAAATTATATTTCTATAAACGCTGTTACAAAAACAGGCAACTCATCGATTATAATTTGTGTGTGCGTTTAATAGGTTGGAGCTGGTAATATTTTATATTGGTAAAACTTTCATTCGTCCGTACAATAAGATAGAAGTGCCTTAAAATAAGGTAAAGCTGCAACAGACTTAGCCTTTGTGAATTATCTACCTTGATCTATTCAAATTGAAGTTAAACAAAAGTCCGAGTCTTATTTCCGGTGTTAAATCAAGGCGAAGGTATCAGCCGATAAGGGAAGGCAAGTTAATTTACTTCCCTCCGTCCTGATACCTTCTCGATATTAATAACAATTCACTTTTGGAACTTTTTTGATTTCGGACCTTAGATTCAATCTAACTAGCTTTGAGATTTCAAGAAGTTAATGTGACTAAAAACATATTTCTGAATATTTTTTGAGCTAAACTTAAACTGTTTTAAAACTAAACTAAACTTGTAAGTTGGATAAAATCTTTTTGAAGGTCTAACAGGCAAGGGCAACCAGGAAGTTTTGACCTTTTCAAATTGGAACTATAAATATTTGACATTTTACTAGTCCGGTCGAAATGACATATATTATAGTAATCACAGAGTTTATGGCTCATTTTACTAATGGCATGAGGTCAATTACTTCGGACAAATACCATCCAGTGACACTTTAGTGATTGTATGATTATACGGTAGGTACTTAGCGTTTTTAGTTTCTATTTGCTTCCAGTTTTGAATTTTCGTAGGTCATATCTCGTGCATACCTGTAACAATAAAACAAATTGTTAGGAAAAGTTGGAGTGGACAAATTATAAAGAATCGTATATACAGGTTTTGTTTAAAGGCTCCGCGAAAACAATCCCGTAGCTCCCGACTGACGATTCTTTACACTACATTTGTTTTAAAGTAAATTACTAATATAATTTAAAACGTAAAAGAAAAAAAAACAGTTATGGAAGATCTAGTGTTCAAGATAACTATAAGGCTTTTCTTATGACAGGTCTCATTCAAATCAAATAGATTCAACACCATAGTATGCTAGGACCCTAACCCTTATGTATTTAAATATAAATATTGATACACCGATCAGTTAAGGTTATACCCAGCCAACCTGATATGATCCATGAATGTATAACTCTTAGTTGAATAAGGCTCTATCTCCATATTCATAAGGCTGTGTAACATCACAATGTAAAACGAAACGCAAATTATTCCAATTATTCCGACGTCGGTCATGAAACGTCTACGATGCGTGTTAAGGCTTTCAAGGATATTAATACAATGCTAAAATGTGGAGTTTTATCGCGAAATGTATGTAACCTAATACATATTACATTTTACAGATGTGATGGCATTAAGGATACAAAAATACACATTTTTTTGTATTACAAAAATAGATACTCATTAGACGAAATACGAAAGGACTGTTTAAACAGACAGAGTAAGTATATAATGTTATAAGTAATTGACTTTCTCGTAGTAAAACTAATTATTCCAAAGTGTAGGTTACATTTAACAAGCGAAGCTTAATATCTATATTGAAAAACCATAACAATAGCAAATAAGTATTTTTATTAGTATAGTTATTGAAAGGTTTATATATCCTTTCAAATCTCAAAGCCAAGTTCACCCTAAAAGCCATCACATAACATTCGCATCAAAACATCTCGTTATGTTCATTCTATAGCTGGTTGGTTTAATTCGGTCTACCCCTATTATATACACTGTACGATATATTTAACTTTCAGATTGTCCCTTCGATACCAATAACGTTAACGTAACGTTAACGTGAGGTAACGTGAACGTGAGTCCTCCGATATAATCAGATGGCGACACCTATTCTCTAAGCGCTCGCAATAAAGTCGAGCGCTTTACAAAAACACGTTCTTTGATGTCACGTGCGCGCCACTGTGCAGGTAAGGTGCAGAAAATCGTTAGAAGAAAAAATATTTTTGTATTGTAATCTGAAGTGAAAACTATGGATGTGGTAAAGTAACTATATTCGATATCAAATTAATTTTTCTCATGATGTTAAAGATCATTTTTGATGTCAGAAGTCCCAAAATATAAAAGTCTTTTTCTCCATAAACTTAATATAAATGTGTTTTAGGTATTTGCCTTCATTGTGGCACCATTTAGTGGCACGCGTGTAATTGTACGTGGCAGTCGTAGTAATGTGGCAATTTTAGATAAACGGCCGAAAACTGACGCTCGGCGTAGCTGGCGCTATTCCTCGAATTACTTATATGGCACAATAATAAGAATATATGAAACTATAGCAGTTCAAGAAAACCTTTTGTAAAATATATTTATTACCAAAAGATTCATATACTTTTCTGATGACATAAATCTTTGAAGTCGCGTAGCTTCGTGCTACGGACTACGCGGCTACGTGCTACGCGGCTACGTGCTACGAAGCGCTTTATATTAAATCATTGAGACTTTATTGCATTTCCCTGCGAGAGAGAGATTGTGGAATGAGTCGATATTACTTTGTATTCATTTACTGGAAACAATATTGTACAGTTTGACAAAGGAAAATCTTTTTTTGTATAATTCTACATTTTGAACACATTACTAAAATAGTGAAAATAAATCTTGTAATTGTATGGCTTTTACTACCCTGTCGGTTCAACAGGTAATGCTTCTAATAGGATATAAGAAAATAAAACACCCCCTTTATCGCCGCTGCCTGCGCTGTGCGGCCTACTTGCGATATATTACAAATACCATAACGCTTCGCTGGCATGTCGCCAGAGCCTTTGATTAAAGAAATTAACAACTCAGCCGAGCGCCATACTGTATAACTTCGGAAATTCTTTACAATTTTTAATAGTGAAAAGATAATACTCCTTTCGGATAAGCACATATTTAACAGTATCAAAGCTTTTGATAAATACTGTTAAAATTTCTCTTCCCGACATTTAGTATTAAGTAAATTTATATATTTTTTGTCTAAAAGGTTGTATAAAGTGTACTTGGATCAATTAAGTAATAATAGCCAAATCATTCAGATTGTGAGAAAAGATTTGGTATCCATGATCGTATCTCTATGAAAAAATAAAAAGCAAACATTTCTTTAAAATACACGATTAAAACCTACAGGTATAGAATAAAAGGTAGGAATATTTTTCTTACTAGCCTACGTTGACCCACGGCAGGGCAAAGGCAGGAATATCAAAACAGCATATTTCTACAAAACACAACCATTCTTCAAACATAATCACGAATGTACTATCTACTTTCCGTGAAATACAGGTTCACACAACACAGCCTCCAATAAAAAGGTATCGCCACGTAGCAGAGGTAGAGCCTTACAACACGTGCCAATGATACGCGTGACGTCACATTTACATGAGAAACACGCAGAGTCACCATATCGAGCCTCTTGTATAAAGCCTACAGTGTAGAGGATTTACTCTATGAATGAGGCTTAAGGTGATGACTACATTCTTGGTTGGTGTAGCGTGAGGCTTTTGACAATATTGTGGTCGGTGACTCCGTGGTAACGTTGGCGAGGTGTTCCGCAGCATTGTATGGGGAAAATATATTATACTTCATATAACACTTACTAGTAAGATGTATAAAACAGGATTATTATAGAACCTGCTATTTAAATATTTTTTTTTTTATGGCTCTCTCTTTTCCTAATGAAATTATTCACTAAAACTGACCCACAGTGTTCTTAGAGCACATATGTATTGTTTACTAAGTAGCAGCAATAAGAAGCCTGCGTCATTGATAACAAAATAAATAATTATAGTTATTTCAGTGATAGATATAGGTAATTTCGCGATGTTCTAGTTGTTAAAATATAAACATCATAAAAACACAGGAATATTAAACTCGCACTTTGTTAAACTACAGTTAGCAGTATTAACATAAGGCAGTATTAGAACACACACGAGTAAAGGCTTTGTATCATCAAGCCTGCGCCATAACTTATAAGTTACGCTAAGTTAGGCTCTGGCGAGACGCCAACTCATTCCTAACTCGGACGCAACACATTTTCCCTTTACATTGTATCTTTTAAAGATATACTAAATGGACTGTTTCTATCATATGACTTTCTTTTGTAAGTTTTTGTTGGAACTGTAGCCATTTGTCATTAATGTTGCGTGTTTCCTTTCTTTTGGTGACCAGATTTCTAGAATGTGAAATAAATGTAGGAAGTAACTTTACAAGTTTTTTTTTTTAATTTTATTGCTTTAAAGCACAACTATATACCAGCCTTGTTACATGAAAATTAAGAATTACGTAATACCTTAACACATCACTTCAGTTCCCTATATTTGTTGTGAATTAAATAAATATTGCGAAGAGAAAATCAACAAAACCAAACAAAGCGAACTACATTCAAATTCAAAGGTAATCTGGCATAAGCTGCCGAACACTCTCATAACAGAAGCGATCAAATAATATCGGCTCACACACCATGACAATAAAAATAAAACAAACGAACGCTATCCGTATTCAAACAGGCGCCGAGAGCGGCGTGTTTGCGATCCACTTCCTGCTACCATCGGCAAGGGGGAGGAAGTGGGGGGGGGGAAGAAGGCTTTGTGCCGATAACCGCGGGGAAATCAGATCGGCGTGACAACCTCTGGACCGAGCGGGCTGTGATTCATGAGGTGGCTGTGTGAAGGTGAGTTTTATTGTGTCGTTTACATTGCAAGGGAGTTATAAAAGTTGACACACCAGTTGTATAAGTAACAGAATACAAGCTAACACTGAATACGGAAACATCTTTATGTTGAGAGAAACATTTTTTTCGGGCCAAGTAAAATCAATTGATATACTTAAACAACTTAAAATTTATATCTGACTATTTTGAATAAGCTTATTCGCAAAAACAATCTTATTAAAAAGGTCGACCCATACAAAGTATTAAATGAAAATATTGAAATCGTTGAAATACGGCTGTGCTCAGGCCAGTCCGGGCCCGGGGCTGCACTTATCGGGGACCGTCACATAAAAATGTCGCTCACTGGTAAATTATTGGCACTCCGGTTTATTCGGTATCGGACGCTCGGTATATACGAACCTACCATTTGGGAATTAATGTGGTCTACCTACAGACATGTAAGGAGGTATTTAGTAAAATTTTAGTCTCCATAATAATTCATAATTGAAAACACAATTATTATTATGTTAATGGTAAATTTGTAAGTTTGGAAATACTTATTTTACTTTGTATATCATATATCCTCTAAAAGCAACTGTTTTATTCATCATATTCATTATTTTATTAAAGAACACATGGTAGTGGCCTAAATAAATCAAAGTCATTATTTTAATGATAGGCTGTCATTGTATTTAATTACATACAACATCTTCAAACAACTTTATTCATACGACTTAATAAATATTCCTACGTAAAGAAAAACAGAAACCAAGAGCATAAATAATATCAAATTTTCTATAAATAAATCAAGTTAGAACAAAGTTCAAACAACATTCCTTTGTTAGTAAGTTAGTAAAGCATTAATATCAGTTTACGAAGATAATTAATCACGGCTTTAATAACAACACTTTGACTGTTCGGTAACGAGGCGCCGGTCAACGACCCCTAGCTGCTAGTATTCCATTACACGAAATAAACAAGCGACTCATTTGAGTTATATGTTTAGTTAATAATCATCATTGGTTGAAATAAAACTAATTAATTATATTGAAACAGGAAAGAAACTTTGAGGTCATTCTTAATTGGCTGCTCTCTCGAATATAATTTAGTGTGATTTTGATAATATTGCATAAATTATAAGTAATTAATTACGCTATTTGAAATGAGCCATACAAAAGGGACCCAATCATGTGACTTAAAAAAAATACCAAAGCCCAATCTTTGCTTTAACGTTTGACAGAGTTGAGACACACATGCCTTGACAAGTAAGCAATCAATTGCCCAGAGTAAATAGATTCTACAAAGTATACGTAGACCAATCCTATAAGAACCTAATACTTTAATCTAAGATAAAACAATTTCGATATGTTTACAATCTCAATAAACATGAGCTAGCGCGGGAATCGATTGCTTTAACGTGGACGATAAATATTCTTATCTTTTCTTTGAATGTTCAAGGTGGTAACATAGTTGTAATGGGTTAAATATAAAATATTTTATATGAATCATTTTTTTTTTTTGCAGCTTGAACGTGCTGTTGAAATAAAATGATGTGGTAGAGAGTGTATAACCAAATAAAGCTAAATTACTTTTTCATCCTTCCTTTTTCTACACTTTTCTCGTTATCTCACAAATACGTTTAAAATAAATAAGTTTAAATTTGTCACAACATACAAATTTGAATTCGATTAGAGTTCATTTAAAAAATCTGAACTAAATACGGTATGTAGGTGCTACACGTAAGGTACGAGTACGTTATATCCAGCTTTTACACATCGCTAAGTGAATAAAACAGTACCTACACCTAAATTACAGAATAACATCAATGTAAAAGGTTTTTTATAGACAAAGAACTTTTATTTCTCATTTTAAGTGCGCCCTGAGATACATTCAGGCCACCTAGCCCAATATCCCCATTCTGCCTAGTTTACGATACGTCTAACTTTCTAGACGGAGGCTTTAAGAACACTCGTTAGCTTTTATGATCTAGAAAAAAGCAATAAAGTCCGAGTTAGCAGTTCACCCGCAACGCATTGTACCTACACAACTTGTAATGGAATTGTCGAGTGCAGAAATGCGGTTTATGTATGCAACGGTGCAACTTTCAAACTGTGCTGTTTTGAAAACTTTCTGCTTATTGTTTTTTTTTTTGTTTTAGTGCTGGATTGTTTGCAGCGCAAGTTAATGAGGTCACGTATATTGTGGAACTGTTATTGTTTTAAAAATACTTTGTTGTGCCTGCAGAGAAAAAATATATTTTTAACAAGCAGCTTAGGAACAGAAAAAAATATTTGAATTGGGTGTTTTATACACCTTTGCTGTATTAAGACTTTGTTATGCTAAATAAATTGTCGCCATCGTACTTTAATAGTAATTTATACCTGACTACACACTACATACACAACAAAAATTATCTATGTTAACGAGACATCATGAAATATCAACTGCGTTCGGTAATAACTAGTGCCACCTAGTGACAAATATGAACAGTTATATAGCCCCGTAAAGCATATCCAGCACATTAACAGCACTAAGCAAATCAAAATATACACTCACACGACTTTAACCTCTATCTCCAGGACATTAAAGGTGAGTTTAGCGTGAGTGAGTTAATGTAGGCGGGAGTGTCATGCGAGATATGGCGTTTGAAGATATTGCTCGCTAATACCTATAAATTAGTAATTTACATAAATTATTGCGTGGCTTTAAGGTTGTGTGTGTTATACGATAGCTATCGCGACTCTATGGAGGTTCTATTATTAGGCGGAATACTTAATCATCTGTTATGATGTGCTATTAGGAGCGAGCATTTTAAGAAAAACTTCTATAAAAAAACATTTTCAAAAGATATTAACAACTATATTTACTAATATATATATAAGAACAGGAATATTTCCTCCTATACGTCTTGTCTCTTTCAAGAGTCAATGACAAGTTTATTAATAACAATTACTAACAAAATATCCTTAGTTTGATATAACAAGCAATAACGATTATATTACTAAACAGCAGAAAATAATATGTAATACTGCGAGAGAGATACCGCGACCCGTGAGTAGACACAAGACAAACACATCAGACCTCGAGTCAACGGAAGGAAAACTACTAACGAGTGTTCATTATATCACGTTATATTATATTTGTTTTCACGCTATAATATTGTATCATTTGTTATAATGTTTTGTGAAAGGAGTTCTGTGTGCGACCGCCCTCACACTGACTGGTAAAAAATAGAATTTGCAGGTACTGATTAGATTTTAAATTAAATATAACTTAATATATCGGTATCATAAAATGGTCGAAATATAAAAAATCGTCAAGTACTGACAAAAACAAGACTAAAATAACTCATGTCTAATCAAAAACTCATTAGTTAAAACACACACGTTATCTCAACAATAAAATCCTCAGTAACAACTGTTAAATAATCTAAAGTTATCACAAAAACAAAAAAAACAGCCAACTCTTAAAACTCGTTTTATCCAACCATCAAGCAATAATAAACGTTACAAAACACCGCTTAATATTTACTTATCTTCTCCATAAACAAGCTCTCCTTAAAAATGTAGCGAAAGTGGGAATTTCAACAAAAGCCTGTGACCGCAGCATGTTTGCGGGAGTTTCGAGGTAATCCTTTATTCGTTCTGTTACTGCAACACGTGTGTCCGGACTGAATGCTTTATGCTCGGTGAATATAATTTTAATGTAGCGTTTTATGTATTTGAGGGAAAACTGATTTTAAACAACAGCTTTTTGTTCAACAACAAAAATTTTACTTTCAGCGGAATTATGTATTAGGAGTACATATCATTTTAAACAAATAAACCTTTTCATCATATCATCGTAATTATAGCAGAAAGCAGAATAAATGCAGTTGAGATGAGAGCGTTAAGAAGTATGATAGGAGTTAAACTGAGTGACAGAATAAGAAATAGTGAAATAAGAAGCAGCCTCAAATAACTGCTACAGTTAGTTCATCAATCATACAGCCGCCCGAGAGCCTTGCGTCTAATGAAGCCTCTACAACAACTGTAGTAGCTGAACCCGTATCATCTGAAAACGGATTACGTTTCAGTTGCCGTAACAAAGGACTCTTATTCTTCAGAAAGTCGAACAAAAATCATTGTTCAGATTTTCCTCCTAATACCTTTTGTAAGTGAAATTAACTACGAAGCTACGGCGTAGGTCGGCTACGGCCTACGGGTGCTACACTGTCGTAGCAGTTTACCGATGAGCTACGTATTTTTTCTGCTACGATTCAATTACTGTTTTTGTTTACTTTATTATCATGACACTTATTGACAAAAGTTTTTAATACATATATGTTGTGTATGTAAGTACGCGTGCATAGATGTAGGTGTGCGTGCGGGCTGCGTCCCCCCACCTTGCCTTACGAATAAACAGTGTGCAACGAGCTAGCGCCTTTGATTGACGTATGTCGCATCCCCTTAGCTTCCGTACCTAACACGTGGCGACGAACGGACTCACAGTATTTTAAAAATGTCTACGGGGGCGGTGTATGGGGTTTTGACCACCTTTGACCACACAACACAGGAGTGGAACAACTTTAAGCCGCGTTTAAACCAATGGTTTATCGCGAACGACATAACCTCCGGATCAGACAAGGCGGCCATTAAAAGAAGGGCGATATTATTAACGTCTTTATGCGAATCAACGTTCAAGCTTGCTAGTGACCTGGCGTTACCCAGCAAGGTGGAAGAATTGGAATATGAGGCGATTGTGAAACTCCTCGACAACCACTTCACGCCAAAAAGGTTTGGGTTTGCCGAAAAATCAGTGTTTTATTCGGCAACACAGCGACCAGGAGAAACGCACACTCAATGGGCCGCGAGGATTAGAGGACTGGCGACTCACTGCGCATTCAAGAATTTGGAAGAGGCCCTGTTGGACAAATTCATCATGGGCATGGCGGCAGGGCGCGAACGGGACAAGCTGTTTATGCAGGACCAGCAGGAGCTGACCCTCGCGAAGGCTATCGACGTGGCAGAGAGCGTGCGTTGCGCGCGCATGGCCTCGTCGCTGCCAACGCCGGGCGCGAGCGGCGCCGGCGCCGGCATGGGCCCGGACAGCGTGTTCAACATTTCCAAAAAAGAAAAGTGCAGTGTGTGTGGATTCACTAATCATAGTTCTAATCAGTGTCGGTATAAAAAGTACAAGTGCAAAAAGTGTAATACTAAAGGGCATTTGCGTAAAATGTGTCCTTCCGAGGACAAGGTGAAATATGTCGAAGAAGGTAATGTGGATGAAGGAGGCGACGACGGTGAGTGTTTCTATAATATTCGGTGTGTGAAGGGAAAACCCATGACGGAGCGCGTGATGATCGGTGGTCTGGCTTTGGAGTTCGAAATTGATAGTGGCTCTGCAGTTAGCGTTATCTCTAAAAAAACCTATGACTCGAAATTCAAACAATTGCCTTTGTCAGCCACCAACAAAAAATTACTTAGTTACACAGGGGAAAATATTGAAACGGTCGGAGTTGTGTTGTTACCGGTATCATATCTCGGGCGTACGCTTATTCTTAACGTTTACGTAGTGCACGCAGCCGGGCCGCCGCTGCTAGGCCGCGATTTCATTCGTGAGTTCAACTTAGAGTTAGCGACGGCCGCGGCGGTCGAGCCGTCACGTGTGCACACCGTGCGCGATCAAGCGCAACCGGTAAGCGAGTCTAATATTAATATCGATCAACAACTCTGTAACATGTTCCCTAAGGTTTTCTCAGGTAATCTAGGATCGTTTAACAAATATAAAATTGACTTACGGTTAAAATCAGATGCGAAACCAATTTATTTTAAAGCGAGGTCAGTACCTTACGCGCTAAAGGAAAAAATAGATAAAGAGCTCGACCGACTATTATCATTAGGTATTTTAAAACCTGTTGAACACTCAGACTACGCGTCGCCTATTGTGCCTGTTTTGAAAAAGAACGGTAGCATCAGATTATGTGCTGATTACTCCGTTACGATCAATAAACAGCTGATAATCGATCAGTATCCCTTGCCGACGGTAAATGATTTACTAGCCAAACTACATGGGGGCATACAGTTTAGTAAAATTGACTTGTCTATGGCGTACAACCAATTTATTTTAAATGAAGAATCTCAGAGGCTAACATGCATCAATACTCATCGCGGCCTGTTTAATTTTACGCGTTTGGTGTTCGGGTTGTCTAGCGCGCCCGCCGTTTTCCAGCGCGCGATGGAGTGCTTGCTCGCGGGAATTGACGGAATAATCTTCCTACTGGATGATATCCTGATAACCGGGGCAAACAAAAACCAACACATGCAGAGGCTCGTCACGGTCTTAGAACGTTTGGAGGATGCAGGATTAACGGTGCAGACGTGTAAATGCGATTTTTTTAAAGACGAGATTTCTTATCTAGGGCATGTCATAGATAAAAATGGAATTAGGAAGTCACCCGACAAAGTCAAAGCCATATTAAAGGCACCTAAACCAACAAACGTGTCACAGTTACAGTCGTTTCTGGGTCTCACTAATTATTATCGGAACTTCGTGCCGGAAGCGTCGTCCATTTTATGCCCATTATATAAGTTATTAAATAAGAACACAAAGTGGGAATGGACTCGTATTCACGATGACGCGTTCGCTCAAATAAAAAACATCTTAGCATCCGATAAGACGTTAGCCCATTTCGACCCAACCGCCAAGTTAATATTAACGGTAGACGCGTCCCCGTCAGGGTTAGGTGCTGTTCTATCCCAAATAGACGAAGAAGGGCAAGAAAGGCCAATTTCATACGCGTCACGGACGCTGTCGTCAGCAGAGAAAAATTATGCTCAGATCCAAAAGGAAGCGACAGCGATCATTTTCGGCGTAAGACGGTTCCACCAGTATCTATACGGTCGATCCAGGCCCTTCGTGCTACGAACAGACCATAAACCCTTGTTGGCTATATTCGGGCCACATAAGGGTATCCCGGAAATATCGGCCAATCGCCTGCAAAGATATGCTATATTTTTAGCTGCATATAATTACAGCATTGAGTATATCGGTAGCAAGCATAATAGCGCGGACTATTTATCGCGGGCGTGCGAGGTAGGCGAGGACGGCCGCGGCGCACCGGTAGCGGACGAGCTCGCGGGGTGCGAGGACCGCGCGGCTTACGTAAACTTTGTTCTTGACGGAGACTTACCGGTGACACTAAGCGACTTGCGTCGCGAGACGGCTCGCGATACACATCTGGCGACTATTAAAAATTATGTTCTAAACGGGTGGCCTAGAAAAATTAACGATATAGGGTTAAAACCATTCTTTAACTGTCGGACACAGTTATCATACGAAAATGGAATCTTAATGCGCGGGCATAAAGTCGTTATTCCGTCTTGTTTGCAAGAAAGCGTATGTAGGGAATTGCATAGTTCACATTTCGGGATAGTAAAGATGAAGGCAGAGGCTCGCAAACGGTTGTGGTTTCCTGGAGTCGACGCAGCGTTGGAGCGAGTAGCAGGCGCTTGCGGCGTGTGTTGTGCACTCCGCCCCGCACCCCCACACGCCCCGCTCGCGCCTTGGCCATTGCCGCCGCATTCTTTTTACCGAATCCACATAGATTTTTTAGGACCGTTTCACAATAAAATGTACTTGATTATCGTGGATGCTTATAGCAAATGGGTTGAATGTTATGATATGGGTTCAACACACAACTCAACGGCGGTTTTAGGTAAACTATATGATTTTATGTCACGATTTGGAGTTCCACATACGTTGGTGAGTAATAATGGAACATCTTTTACTTCGCTAGAATTTAATGATTTCTGTAAACTTAACGGTATTGAGCATGTGCTATCTCCTGTATACCACCCGGCTAGTAACGGCCAAGCCGAAAGTTTTGTGAAAATTATAAAAAAAGGGCTTAAGGCTATCATGTTAGAGGGTTGTAATAAAAAAAATATACACGAGAAAATAGCAAAATTTTTGTTCGACTACAGGAACTCTAAAAACAGTACCACTGAGAAATCACCCGCGGAGTTGGTTTTTGGGCGCGCGTTGCGCTCCCGGCTGGACTTGATAAACCCCGCCGCGCCGCCACCGTCATCCACAGACCTAACGCAAAGCGTCGCGCACCATCAGTCCTTACAGGCTAAATACTACAGAGGTAAACACAGAGCAGACTTTAAAGCAAACGAATACGTTTGGATAACGAAAAACATAAATAATAAAAAAATCAGTTGGATCCAAGGAATAATTATGAAGAAAATTGGCAATATTATGTACGTGGTATACGTGCCACAGACAGGAAGTGAAGTCACGAGGCACGTTGATCAAATACGGAAAAGACTGGACTCTTCACCCATCGACCAAGACAACTGGGACCCGGATATAGTGCCCGATGTGGTGCCGCCGGATAGTTCTCACCCTGAGACGGGGTCGCAACTAGGAGAGGAAGGAGGGCCGGAAACGGACGTTGAGCAAAGCGCGATGTCACCAGACATTCCAGTGACGCCGCCGCGCGCCGCCGCTATTACTCAACGGCGACTAGCAATAAGTCCGATCTTTGCGACACCTCCCTCGGCCCAATATGGCAGTGAAAACATGGACACATCCATAGATTAAGTAATTAGGTTAAGTAAATAGGTTAAGTAAACATAAGACTTTCCTAGCTTAAGGGGAAGGGATGTTGTGTATGTAAGTACGCGTGCATAGATGTAGGTGTGCGTGCGGGCTGCGTCCCCCCACCTTGCCTTACGAATAAACAGTGTGCAACGAGCTAGCGCCTTTGATTGACGTATGTCGCATCCCCTTAGCTTCCGTACCTAACAATATATTGTCAACATTACTACTTAGGTTCCTAAATTATGTTGACCTTAATTTTAACACATTGCCTAAACAATATAATTAGATGACTATTTGTGCCTTAAAAGGAAGCTAGACCGTATACAATTCTATTGAAAAAGCGAAACAATATGGCTTACAAACACAATATCCCCGACACACCGGACTGAATAAACAAGATTACTAAACCGAAGCGCAGTCCAGTCATGTCCGAAATTGATCAACAGCCGTGTAGAGCCTCCGTAGAGGCACGACAAAGCCTTTGCGAGCCAATTGGAGGCACTCTACCTGCGACACAAGTTTGTGGTGCTAAACAAAGGCTAATGAAATAACGAAATGTTCGTAATTAGTGCGGATAAGTTGTAACGATGTAAGAGTTGGGAATAGTTTGCTGGTCTAGTATAAACTCTAGTGATTTATTTGGAGTTTTAGTTGTAGTTTTAATTGTTTATAGTTGAAATAGACAATTAAAGTTGTTTCTCCGGACAAAAAGCCTCGGTTTAGATAGTAATTGATTGCATTTTATTAAAATATTTTCAATAAGTTATTTTCGTGAACAGTTGATACTGAAATATGTATTGCACTAAAGATGATAATTTGATAATCGTAAATACATTCAAATCTTTATATTTAAAGTAGTTTACCCATGGAATAAAAAACTTTTTACGGATTTTTTCACGGTTTAATTTTAGATTTTAGGATCCGACGTAAAAAAAATAGTTTTATTTCAATGTCTTACATTCGCGTGAATCCAAGAAACCAATAGTTTACTCATGACTAAATAACTCAAAGTAGAAAATAACTAATTTCTACATATTCTTTTTTTATAAAGACATGCATAACACCTATAACCAAGTATACCTTCTAAGCAATCAATCAGTACGCACCCATCATTTAACACATCCACACAACAAGGAGGTTGTTCCCGCTGACCCGGCGCGGCCTACTTACAGACGAGGATAAGAGCGGAGGCTGCGAGCTGACCGGGAGGCTGCGGGTAATGGACTGAGCACATCTCTTAGGGTGTGACTGATATCTCTGATTTATATGTATGGGATAATAAGAAGGTAAAGTGATGTAAGAATAAAGCTCAAAAATTACGAGGAGAGATCGGTCATATTAATGATAATGATTATATAAATATTAATGACAGAGAAATCGCTTGGTATCATTTAGTCAAGTGAAATTAATTTTATTTACATGTACCAACAATAGCAATGTCCAGCATTCTTTTTTCCTACATATTTGTTGTAAAATAATACTTTAAACCATTGGCTCCAAGCTAGTCTGCCACAAGCACAACTGAAGCATCAAATCCGTTTACTAACGCTCACAAAGTGAGAGCGAACAGTGACGTCACTGCCGGCGCACTTGTCCGGAACACTCACACAGGGACACACACACAAAGACCACTACCTTGCATAAACTTGTAGCAATATTATATTCTAAGAGAACACTGGTTTACAGCGGTATTTACCTACAGATGGTGTAGTGACATTATTTTTACGCACAGCATTTGGAGAAATGTAGGAGTAGAGTAATGTGCGAATATAGAATACGATGTCGTCGTTACGTCGTCGAATGATACGACACATTAGTAACATGTTGTTTTGAACTCTTACAGAAGTTTTCACGAAAATTATATTTGAAATACTGTCGGGTTATATATAATACGTAGAAACAATTTTATATTACTTATCAATGTTCGATCAATCAAAATGTATGTAAAATACTTGTGTGCCTATTTTATCCATCACTAACTATTAAAACTGAAATTAATAATAATTTCTCAATACTATAAAACGATAAATTGTATAAAGTAATTTAACAAAACTGTACCCCATCAACTCCAGATTGAATCCAATACAAAAATGGCAATAACATCGACCAATAAACATGGGCACACATTGTCCCGACACGTTCACTGCAAGCGTATCGATACGCGCAATAACAACGGCGGAGTGGTCGCGGGCACACAGGCGCGGGTTCGACGCCTGGCGCAGAGCCAGACGCAAATTAGGGTAATTCTCTCACAGCTGGCGCGGGAGTCAACTCGTATACCATTTAAATAAACGCCGTGTTTTTGTTTTATTTGCTATGTTATGGTCGTTTAAAATTTTATGTCCCTGTTATTATGATACGTTTAAGTTACCTATTAGTACACGATTTACGTTAATAAGCCATTTGTACTTTATTTAAAAATTAATTATAGTCTTCTTAATCCTACATCTAACGATCTATCTAAGATTCTAAAACATGACAAAACGTGTTTTAGCTATAAGCAGCTTTTTGGATTTAATGATTAAAGTTCCATAAAACAAATTGCATAATATCCATCAAAGTTATTGAAACGATAAATAATGCAAATTTAACCAATAGGAATAAATTTTCAAGGTTACCCGTACCCGTACAAGTTCACGTAAATTTAATTAAAGCACATTTCCCATCATTTATTATTCACAGTTCTGTACGAAGTTCCAGTTAATGGGACATCTTACAATATTCCCAAACTTTGAGGCGCCACACTTGTAGGCGTTACTTACACTTTGTTAAGTTTAAAAAGCAGTTATTTTCGTGTTTTGCGTAAACGAGGTTTTTTTTACGTTACCTATGCTATTTTGGTAACAAAGCCTCATTTCTTGTTAGTTAGTTTATACAAACTTTATTTTTAATTAGTTACAAAAAATTATATTATTTAGATGTTAGACAAATGAATTGACCTAAGTGTTAAAATTAAAATTATTAAAAGTATAACATTTTGGGAGCTATAGACAAATACATAGATTAAACAAATCAATCGTCTCTTATCAAAAACCGTAAATTCAAAAGAAACTTTCTCTAATAAAAATTCTTAAATAGGTACATACAATCATAAAAGCACCTCACACAACCTCCATCACATTGTATCCCACGGACTGTATCTCTATAAGACAGCGCTTTTCTTGTACATGCGATACAAAGGCAGCCAGGCCTCCGGAAACGTTTCCGAGCCGGGAGCGGCGCGGCTCCGGCACGCTCCGGCCCGGTCCGGGGCCGCTGTGCCACTTCAACATTGTTACGGTTTCAATACGGGAATGTGGAACACGCTGTATAACTTTACATTCTTTGGTGTGGAGATATTGTATGGAAAGTGGGTGTATGACAGTATTCAGATAGGTATGTTTGTTAGTTTTTGGTAGAAACATAAGTAATATAAAGTTATATTTGTAGATTAAAATATCGTCTAGCTTGCATCTAGTAATGTTTAAGTGGTACGTTTATATAGTCATCTAAAGAATACATGCAATTATAAACATTACAAGACAAGGGATATTTAGGTGACAAATAGATTTGTGATAAAAATACTGTTTATAACAACAAGTTTACTTACATCTGTCTGAAACGAAAAATATAGTGCAAACCGTTCGCATTCTAATCTTTATCATATCCCATGTATTGTTAAAACCTTCCTAACCGTTCACCGCTAACCGTCCCGCGACCCGCTGCCCGCCGCACTACGACCAACAGTGTACAGGCGACCCCTAACGCGATTACTACGGACCCAAGCCATTGGAAATCAAATCAGAATAGGAATGTTCCATTGTTTTATAACTAGTTAATCAATTTATAGCGTATTGATGGCAAGCATAGGCTAAAATAAAAAGACTGAAATATATTGTTTTCTCGGTGAAAATATTGACCCTCAAACAAATAATTCTGTATTTACCAAGCTCATCGTAATGTTAGTCAACGAGCCCTCAAGTCAACAATTACGCGACAATACAATAAGAATTCCACTTCAATATTTATAAAGCAAAAAGGGAAAATACTTGGAATGTAATAATAACTGAAAACAATAGAAAAGTTCCCGATGCTTGATTTAAGAATGGTTCAGACTGAAAGCCTACCTAACGCTGTGTGGGAAGTCGCGAGTGGTGGTGAATATAATAGAAATAATTATAATAGCAGACGTTTGTTACGGGTGATTGGAAATCTAAATTGTTATAAAGCCTTGTGTATATTGTACAAATGAATTTAATTGTTATTTATCATAAAAAAAATACTTTAAATCTACATAATTTTTTAAACTTGTACTAATGTAATGCATCAATTCTGATTAGTTAATTATTTAAGAATTCTGCTTACCATCTTAAAATAATTTATTACACGGGGAAGAAATTCCTCAATATTATAATTTACTAGTAAAACTGGGTCCATCATTTCTAAACTAACACATCCATTTTAAACTCCGTCAGCTAACACAATAGGAGTCAGAAACCTCTTTTTAACCACTCAGTCATACATCAGGCAACAATACGGGTTCACCCACCACACAATACATTCAGCCAAGGTACCTAGGGCGAAGTCCGACACAGCGCGGGACCACACAATACAGTACCTACCGCCGGTACCTAGGGCGCGGTCCGACAAGGCGCGGGCAGCGATCAATCAGCGACGCATTCATCACCAACGACACGAGGCTTCACTTGCTTTTGTTTGTACCAAGTGTTGAATAATGTTCAGGTTTTGTATCAAGTGTTAGTAGGTACAAAAATATTGATAGTACAAAATTCTAAAGTGGGGATAAATAATGTAATAATCTGTCTACTATTTTCTATCTAAATAAAAATAAATCGAAGAAATAATGTACAAATGTACGCTCATCATTCCGAACGACCGCACTAAATTGGATTTCATTTTCGTTCGTTATGATTGATGAAATCGAGTTTCTTTTTTACAAATTATGCCTTGATACATGGTTTGTGCAAAAAATAACGGACGACCCTTATTGCTTATTACTTGCAGATCAAATCGCGAGAAGCAAAAATGACGAAATAAGACTTTTAAACGATATAAAGTCCAAATGACTGCTGAGTGGCCCATGATAAAACATACCTATGTGCACACAATATGGACATAGAGCTCGGTCTCACACAAAGCGGACAGCGATCAATCAGCGTCGCATTGATCACGGTCGCTTCGCCCGACACGCCGCACGCCGCGGTGCGACGGTTCACTTGCTTTTGTTTGTGAAAAGTGTTAGATAGGTGTTCAGGTTATATACTAGGTATGTGCTGTATTTTCTATTTCTGGTATGTTACTGAGAAAAAAACATTAGTGTTATGTATGTGGCAAGAATACAGACATACATATTTCTTTGAAACTGAGATTCATTTGAATTTCACGCGTGTCCCTACCAATATAGCTGCAATAAATCTAACGTAATCTACAGTGAGGACTTACTAGAACTATCAAAAACCCACACTGAAATACTCAAAACGTGATTTCGCCTAAGCAATAAATTCTGTCCTCTGCTTTTCACATTATTATTCTACATACGACCTAACATCACACTATTCATAAGACAAATACTATAGTTTGTCAAACTTCTCCCAAAACACAACCTATATCCCTTATCAGGCAGCCTGGAGATGGTACAATACATCATGGACATGTGAACATCGCGAGGGTCTGCCAGGGCCGCGCCTGGTCAGGGGGGGGGGGGGGGGGGGCGATGCCATCCATCACGCAGACAGACACGTCGCGGGACAAGCGCTGTCTATACAGTGGGCAGTTTATTGTGGATTACAGTCTTACAGTCGAACCGCAGTACCTTTTGAAGGTTTTATTTTTGTATGAATGAACACATTATTGAGTAATTTTAGTCGACATACACTAGGTTATGTCGTACCTTCACATAAATAATGAATTTTGTTATTATTTGGTTGAGTGTAAACTGAATACGTATAAAGTTTATTTCAATAATAAGACCAAACAATCTATAATTATTGGGCATTGAATATAGGTATCAAAGGAGGGATTAAGTCACTGGCCCGAACAAAGCTTTTAAATGAAAGTCACCTTTAAAATCGAGAACAAAGAACCCGTATTTAATATAAGGCAGCAGTTTTTCGTGCAGTTAATTATCTCGTGCGAACCACTGGTTAACTTCATAATTTCAATTATAACCGCATTCAGGCCCCGCTTTCATTTGCCACGATATCTGCGGTTTTATTCACTCAGAGACTTAATTCTTCATTATTGTTATTTCCAAAACACCAATTTTAATTATTTAGCTAACGTTTATGTTGAAAGAGAATCTATTTTCACGCCGTCACGCACATTTGTGGGTATTCAGGAAATATTGTAATTCCACCTATCTGTGCTTGACAGGGGATTTACAATAAATTGGTGTATTTTAGGTCAGAGGTTTTCTAAAGTGGCATTTTTTTACCAAATACGTTTAGGAAAAGAGCCCTAAATATACATACTTTTATGTAATATGGAACGATAAGAGGCTATCATATTCAAATGTAGAAATGTTTCTTCTGAGTGATACCTAGACGTGTCCCTAATCTTAGCCTGTTCGCCTGACAACACAACATCGTAATATTATAAGTAAAACATTTCTTCAAAATATAACAACCTTTTATCCGTCTGCGGTTATTCGAGACACGAATTTACGAATATATGTACTTATGATAAAAATACTTTATTACATGGCAGAAGGCAGACAACTAGTTTTTGTAATATTTTGTATGTTAGGACAAGCCACGTGTGACCTTTAGAAATATTGATGGCATTTGATGGATAATACACATATTTTTACAATACCCTTGTTCTTAATATTATATCATGGAATTATGAGATTGTTAACATTTCTAAGAATATCCTAAGCCTTATTTTTTCCTTAAAGACGTTTTCTGATTTAATGTTATACACAGCCATATAATCAATTACTATGACGTACATCATGTATATTTCGTGGTCAAACTCTTCAGAATAATATAGAATTTTTAATATGTGTGTGTAATACTTCTACATCTTAAGCAGCTTCATGGATTTTAGCTTAAGAGATGTCGTTACGTTTTCAGTAAAAGTGCCACTGCGTGTATACAAATTTAACTTTTACTTTTTCACCCTATTTCACCTAGTTTCCTTTGTTGTTAGGTAAACTACTCCAGAGTACGGTATTTACGGCCAGCTTTAGTTTTCATCCAGCGGTCACTCTCACCCAGAGCCCTCTCGGTGTAAAGGTAGTAACTCGACGCCTGTCAATATGACGTCAAAGTCCACGCCACTCAAGAGCCGCCAAACACAGCTCCGGTTACTGCAGACTTTTAGAGCAACCTACTAGGATATAGGCATTTAACCTTAGGTGTATTATACCTTTGTATGCATAGGTAATCTTTTTGCTTTCTGTTCTCATTAATAAGCTACATTTTACGAATATAAACGCGGCTAACAATTAGTAAGCGTTAATAAAACTTTTGCTTTTTCAGAAAGAGTGATAAGCATAAATGTTATACCTTGTGTTAAATAGTTTTGTTATTTAGTTTAAATTATTATTTACGCATTATGTGATCGTCTTAAGTAAATATTGAGTTGACTTTGACTTTGAATCGAATTAAAAATCAACTTTGGATTATGTTCATGTAACACGTAGAGCGGAAGTCAAAACCCCTTTAGTTTGAAGTCGGTTTAAAAGCTTCGTAGTAATTAAATAAGAGTGTAATTAAACAAGTCTCCCGACAATTAACCCATGAATATTACACTCTTGGAAGTCTCTTATTAATGTTAACGAAGCCCTAATGAATACCTTTAACCCTTTAATTAATAAACGTTAACTATTTACAGAACCTCGTCATATTTACATCATATCATTTAAACGACAAATATAATTATTTCAAATACTATAACTTAAATGGGAATATGTAAGTAGGTAAAATAATTTATTACATTTACATATAATTTAAAAGTTTTAGGATAGCAACGACATTGAAAAGGATAAAATTACTCATTAGTGTATGATGACCAGCGTCTACATATCGAGTAATTGATAAAAAGAACTTCTTATTCTGAATGCCAAGTTAATGTTAGTTGCAAATAACATAAATCTTTTATAACACCATTAAAAACATTAACATTATTGAAAAAAAAAAAAACGACACCTGCTTACGTATAAAATACTATATTTTTAACACAGCGGTATTGGTAAAGTTTGAAAGCTAATAAAGTCGTTCCAAAAACTGCAAGCACTAACACTTGTAGTTGTAAATCTAATATAAATCCGTCGTGATGTATGTGTGTTGGCCGCGCGCCAGAGTACCGGGTGAGGTGGGGTTGTGCGCCGGCGCAGGTGATAGCAAGAGTTAAGTTGTATACCGGAGGTTGACGGCCCGGTGGGTGCTGCACTGCGGGTATAGCTATGCTAGTTTATTATACGTAAGTTGTGTTGAGAATAACCTACCACTCTTTGTAAGGTGAAAGTATCAATAAAATATATACGATATTGATAACTTATTTAAACCGTTCTTTTTTTTAGAATAGAAATCTGTATACAACTAAAAACTAGTAAATGTAAATCTATATTATAATACGAGTTCGTTTATGGATATTGGTGAATGCAATTAACTTGAATATATAATGTTTTTGTACGTAGTACACAAAAAAATTGTACGTAAAAAATAAAATTCTAAGACTAAGTTTCTTAACATTAGTATTAAGTATATAACCATATCACGTATCTACGATCACTTACTACACCTACAGACCCGAGTGGTCCAATAAACCTGTATAGTTCACATCCCTATTCAGCAGATGGCGACACCTATTCACGGCCGGCGCCGGGTGTAAAACGATTCGTGAGTGGCCGATGACTAGCGATTATTGCTTTATGGCGCTAGTGCCAGATAAATGTTTTATTTGTGAGAAGGATAAAGGTTATAAGGTAGTTAGGTTTCTGGTGTTCAAGTTTTTGTGCCTTAATCTGAATCAATGAAAGTGTTGTAAAGATTTTATGGTTTGAAAAAGGCTGTAAAATCGCATACTTTGAAAAACAATCAGTAGGATTATTTTGTATTTAACACATAGGTATGTCGTACAGGTTTGTAAATAATTGACGAGTACCACCACATCGAATGGACGATGAATCAATGACATTAAAATATTTTTTGTGCGTCATATAGATTCTACTTAGTAGGGATCTACATTTACATATCTGATAATTTTAAGCAACATTTAAAAAGCTTTTTAAACGGCAAGAAGTTTCGCTGCGGTTCGGTTTAATAAACTAACCGCTATCAAAGTGAGGCACGCTATAGTGCACACGAACAGTCTAGGTTATCTATAATTAACAGTACGTTTTAATTATACAGGTTTTAAAATAACAATCTAAGCAAAAAATTTGTAAGCGCCTTGAAAAAACAGTTACAAATTAACATATAGTTAAATTTTTATACTGAAATTTAGCTTAAAACGACAAAGATATATGCAATTTACATATATGAAGATACACTTGCACATTACACATAAAAATGAAAAAATATATGCTGCATGAAATAAAATCTTATGTAAAATTTAGGTTAGCACTTAACATATTCTTTTGATATCTTCTTCGCATGCATTTTATATTTTTACTTTTAAAGCAGCAAGCTAGTTTTATTAGCATGCCTAATACGACTTGGCATATTTTGCAACATAAACATAACATAACATATCATCACGCCTGTATCCCCGAAGGGGTAGGCAGAGGCGTACCAATGTACATCCACAGTTCGCCGATATGCTTAGGTCCCATGTAATAGGGGGCGAGCCTATTGCCACTAACCGGGCACAAATCCAAACTCCGACTTGCTACTGAGAATTTCATAGAAAAACCCAATAACACCTTGGTCGACTCGGGAATCGAACCCAAGACCTCTAGCGTAGCAGGCGCGCTTAGCACCACTAGGCCAACAAGGCAGTTGCAACCCACACAATCTTATCCCATTTTTTCTATACAGTAACTAATATTACCGAATCTGATCAAGAATTTACCTTCATAAATAACTGCTTGTGCATTTACTTAATACAAAAATAGAGGTGTATAAAAATATAATTTTGCCGCGGAAAAGTATGTAATATGAATAAGTTTTATTACGCATTACGGGAAGGTCAATACGCAGATATATTGCCAAAAACAGGCGACAGTCGACGTCGCATTGCGGTGCGCGGCTCCAAGCGATCACTGCTGCTTACTGCCTGGCTATTATATATGTATATATAAACATATTATTATATGTGTCTATAGTACAGTAGTAGGAGTACTTAGTTAGTAGTAGGAGTTACAAAAGCGTTTTAATACAAAAGGAACTGTTCAAAGATAGTTTAATTTCAGCTATAAGTTTTTTTAGTTGCTGTGCATTGCCTTTTTAAAGTATTAATAGCATACCCCAAGAAAACAAGTGTCTTAATCACCCTATATATGTACAAGTAGGTCATTTAATGTGGAAGACAAGATTATGAAAATAACTGTCCTTTGCTTAGAAAGGCCCGAAGGCCAATAGAAAACTCAGAAAGAACTTTGTCATGAATGTTACCGCGTCTCCCACACTTGCTTTTTGGCAGTTTTGCGTCAAATCCTCGCTAAACATCCCGTCACCGTTTTCTACATGTATGGATTTTAGGTTCCAATTTCACAGCAAACAAAAAGATACTCATAAAGTTTAATCACAAAACTTAACTCCGATAGTTCTGTAATCACGTTGCTTCAAGCGAAACACTAAAAAGCTGTAATTTGAAACATTTCCAAAGTGTATTTGGCCGGAGTAGGTGTTGTTTGCGGCGAGAGGAGAGGTGGGGAGGGAAGAGGGAGGGGGGGGGGAGGAGATTACCGGATTAGTTAACTGCCTTCATTAGGAATTGGCACGAAGATACCCCGTGCCGGGTCAAACGTATGACCTGAACCTAGGTTATAGTGTTTGTATCTAGTTAAGGTTATAAAGAGAAGTTCCTTTATTTGGATATAAAGGTAAATATTGGGGCTAGTTTTTGTTTTAGCAATAATGAATAAAAGCAATGATGGCTGCCACAGTTAAAGTCAAAATAATGTAAAATGTATGCTGAGATTTCATACGAAATTTTGATAAGAGCTAGTTCCATAATTAAACACCCAAAAAATACGATTTAAGTTTATATAAAACGTCATATTATTTCATGACCCGTTAACCATCTCCAAATATTTACATCCATGGAATATAAGCAAAACTTTCGCCGTAGGGAATGGGAAAAATAAACTACAGGCGTCAAGACAGACGGCCACTCCATAAATTTCCCCGTGAATGGATCTTTTCATACATTACCGTTGTTCAACCACATAAAAGAAAATAACAAGGGCCATACAATATTCCTTATTTCATACCTAACTGGCCGTATATTCCTGAGAGCAAATCATAATGCTAATAAAATGCTTTTTTCCCAGGTTCTGTGATCGAGGACAATTTGTGTATATTTTACGATGTACAATATTTAGGAGGCGGCAACAAGGCGGCGGTAAAGCCTTCAGGAACTAATTTAAAGCCTTACGTTAGGCGCAGATGGGAAACACGGAGCGCGGGGAAGCGTTTCGCGGCTGCGAGATGAAAACATGTACTTTCCCTAATTATGTTTCAGGATTTAGTTGTCAACTGAAACGTACGAAGAATTTGGAATATACCTACAATAATCACTAAAAAACATCTCGAGTATAATATGTAACAATAACAAAGAAATCAATAATGACTAAACAGAAAGTTCTATAATACCCGTATATACCACATCAAGTCTATATCACAACAATAAAACCGCAATTCACATCCATTGCTGCATTAATTAGAACAAAATCTCGCTCCACTCCTAACAGCCCTCTATCGAGAAATCAATGTATCCGAAACAGGTATAATTTATCGCGGGGCGTGTAACCCGAACAATTACGTTATCGGAAGAGGTCCCATGGCAGACTTGAATGGAGACGACTCAGTTAATGGGACCCTGGAGGCTACTCCTCATACCTTCGAACTGGTAACGGTGACAGTATAACCCTGACTGATGGATTGTATTTAGATTTATTTTGTCTATTGAGGGGTCGTGAGCCTTTGACTGACTTGATTAATGATGGGACTGAATTTAAATTAGATCAACAGGTTCGAACGTTTTTACCTTAATAACGCCTTACTGAGTGTATTTAAAAACTTGGAAGGTTTAAGGCAGCCAATATGAATATGTGGTCTTATATCAATTTCAGTGAAATACAATAAAAAATATCGTAATAATCCCAAACCAGAGTTACACAATTTTAGATATTAAAATTGTTACACTAACAAAATAAACCTAACACAAAAGCTAACAATAGAGAAAATAAATATATTCGGATGCTCCATGTAATACACGAACAGACAACATAATCGTTAACTCTAACAACGTGAAGCCTACAGCTAAATTACATTTGCGATACAAAGCTCAATGGCAAATTGCATTGCCAACATAACCCAATAACATATTCTCTTTTACGAAAAACGAAACATATTGGGAACAGCAATTTCATAACGATGTCAATCGAGCGAAAACTAATTGAATTTAAAATGAAAATACTCTTGTATCAGGTGGTATGTTTGTATGGGTTGTATGTCTGGTTGTGTGGGAGTTACAATCAACATACAAAAATGTCATGCTGTCTGTTGATATCCAAGCAGTTATGAAGGAGTAGATTCGTAGGGAGATGTGACAATGGACTGAAATTCAATACGAACAAGGAAAATTTTGAATTGAGATGAACGTAAAAACCTAATATTGCCATCAATTAAGACAGAAAAGTATGGAGTCAGGTGGGTGTGACTTTTACCCAGCAATGGGACACTGAAGAGGGTACATAAAAATAGTTTTTGTTCAAAGAGCTTTGTTCCATTGATTACTTAAGTAAAAAAAAATATAGGAGTAAAATATTAAAACGACACACACAACGACATATCTTCATTCCGTGTAAATAAGCAAGCAAAAAAGCATAATTTCCCTGCACTATCATCGTCAATATTGAGCAATATTTAAAATCAACATTTTGAGCGTCACTCGTTCATTGAAGCCGAGTTCGACGAGCGCTCATCTGAAGTATCATTCACGACCGCCGTTCATTCCCGATCGCATTCACCCATTCACTCACCCACAAATGATCAATAAAACGATCGCGATATTTTTGTAAAATAATTGACGATGGTTACATGGTGCCTAGATATTATTATGATAAATGTAAAATAGTGCTGATAATAATAATTATAAATGCCATGAAAATATGGACATTTTGATTAGCTTTCTTTTATCGTCATTTTTTGAAAGTGCCATTTTTTACAAGTAAATATAGTCCTTCACGTTTCAATTTACGACGCACTTTGACATATTTTTTTGATTGATATATGATAGAAACTAACTAAATAAGGCAGCAACTACAGACAAAATATTAACATTTTGCAGTACAGTCAATTCTATCATAGTTAGCAAGCCAAATAGCCTTTCTGTCAATTTTACACAGCTTCCAGGCCATTGTCATGTTCCATATGCATGTTATAATCTGGTCGAAATGAGATGAGCCTGAGTTTGTAATTACACACTTATGTGTCAAAGCTGATTGCTAAATCACAGGGATTAGGCGCGGCTTGTGCCGAACTGTTCTATAAGCCGATCATTGTGGTATATAACATAGTTAATTCAGTTATATTTATATAGATGGAACTAATATTATTAGAATGGATTCTATATAAATGTAGGAATTTATTTTTTAAGATATTTAGGGTATGTTTTGTCTTGCAAGTATTTTCACATCTTTTATTAGGAAAAAATATTTTAGATTTATCAACTAATATGTTGCCGATAATATTTACCAATGTTAGAGTTTAAAGCTTAAAAGGTGTGGATACCCAAAAAACTTCACATTCATTATACATTATGTTTATTTAGTGTTGTTTATAAAAGAATGTATCCTTTTATTATTTGTGGCAAGATACAAATCATATATAACCTCTATCACCCAAGAGTCAAACTGAAAAACTTGTTATTTAACGTGACATCTCTTACAGTGACAAACATAAATGATATCTGCAATGTCACCTCTCCCATCTCACCTGACACCACAAACACAGCCTGCGTGCGAGCGAGACCGAGCATGCTCGTAATAAGCGCCGAGATGACACTTCATAACGCGAGAGCCTTCGCGGCGCTGCCTTCATTTATGAAATAGTTTGCATTTTAAATGTACAGTTATAAGACAACGCTGGCGGAGAGAAAAGGCTGCCATTAGTTAAGTGGCCTTATTGTTGCCAGTGGGTATATGGCACGGAATATTATTATAACTAAATTCAAATTAATCGTCAGCATATTTAAAGCAAACTTATATTATGTCGAATTAGGGTTGAAAAAGATAATGATAGATGTAAATAAACAATAACGATAGATCGATGATGCGCGTAAAAAGCTATTTTTTGAACATGAAATAAAACATTTATAACGTAAAAAAGTATAAAGGTATTCGTATCACACAATTATCGTGTGTAGTGTAAAGTTTTCAACAGTTGACTTTAAAAATAACTAATAGCTATTAATAAAACAGACTGGACTCACCAGTTCGGCGCGTGCGCTGCAACTGGTCGCAATATGCAACGATAAGTATAAACAATACGCCGCGTACTGATAACGTATCGCGTATTATTAGTTTTAATTAATCGTTGCGATAACTAAAGGAAAGGGTTATTCATTATAATAATATTGGAATTACAACTGAAATATACTAATCATTATTTATATTGATTAGATAGTTTTTTAGTTGGAAACTGTTAATTAGTTTTATAATTATGTTTATCGAAAGCTTTAAATACTTTGACATTAAAATTACGTTTATACTATGTTAAAGCATATATTATCATTGGATGAATTCACATATATACACGTAATTCGAAAATACACACACACAAACACAAAAATTTGTTACTAAAAAAAAATATCATTATAACCAGTATGTTTTTCCAACAACGCTATTTCAAGACTACAACAAAAGGATACCACTTAAATATGTATAAGGTCAAAGCCCTCTGACGTCACGAGACCCATTCATTATAATAATATTCAAAGTAAGCAAGGGACTGTTTTAGCTACGATCGTAGAAGCTCGTAGCAGGTGCGCTACAGACGTAGCGGTCGTCTACCTGGCGTAGCCGCGTAGGTGTCTCGTAAACAGCGTTCGTAGCGAGTACTACGAAGATAGCTTATTATAATATTTTCTATGTTATTCATTTATTAATAGAGTTCAGATAACTTATGATTGTATGAGTATTCATTTTATAACTGTGTATCTTATCCCTGGGTAATATGTTTTATTTTGGCTTGCGGGTTAGTATATAACATTTTATTATCCTAAAGATTTTTATTTAGACATATATTTTCGCCGAGTTTGCGGTAAAAAAAAATATATTTTAAAGTGAACAAAAGGTTAAATAGCTTTAGATTAAGCATATATTTTTCAACTAGTTCGCGGTAAAAGCCAATATATTGTAAAGTGAACCAAAACATTTATTTAGCAATGTTGGTAGTTATCTAGTTCAAATCCAAAATCAATGTTAGATAACTCAATAATACCAAAAGCAACTTCCAACCGAACTCAGTAACGACTAATTGGCATGGCCATACAATTTGATGGCCTAACTAAATGTTCTATGTTTAGCGCGAGTCAGACTGAAAGCTATCCCAACCCAACTCGCGCTCGTCAGCGAGCCGAGATCTCAATTAGTGTTGTTCCACAGATTGCTGATACAATCCCAAAGTTACTAGTTGTGCAGATGTTAACTTAATTCGAATACGTTCAATCTAATTTATTTGTTTTTGTAACTTGTATAATTTCTCTTTTATTAAAAAAGTACGTATAGCGCAACGGCTAGTTCGAGGTGGCGCAGGATAAGGCTGTGTGTGTGAGGACTTGGGGAGAAAATTTGCCCAGAAGTGGCGAAAAAAGTTTTTTTTTCTCCAATCAATTTTTCCAGCAGTTTACATCCAAAGCTGAGATTACAAAAATGCAGATACAGAAACATTATAGTAAATAGTATAAAAGAAACATATCTGAAGGTTTGTTATACTGATTAAGTTGAACCCTATCCTCTGTTAAGACGATCACGTTAAGTCAATAGTTACGTGACGTAGACGTAGTGCAGCGCAGTGCGGCCACGTACTCCGTGTTATCTTTACGTGGCGAGCTAACTGTTCCATAACAGTTAACTGTTTGGTTACGGTAATAGCTTTGATCGTGCCGCTCACCTCGGAATGTTTGCTAATTATAAGACGGACTCTAATAATATTGAAGGATAATAAGACTAGGAAATATGGTTCTTGAGGTATGAAATCCGTATCTCAAGTAAGTGTAGTAAATAAGTTATAAAAATTAAAACAACAATTTCTGCTTTAATTGTAATAAAAATCGTCCGTGACCAATTGCTAGGTAAGGAGCAAAAACACAGTAGCTACTTCGGACTTGAAATATTAAATCATTAAGACGAGTCTTGATTTATTCTGTTTTCCTATATACTCGTACATGATATTGATAAATCGATGCTTTTCCAACTGCTGCACTAGTTCTCTCTTTGTTCCTAAATTATACATACTGCATGCATATACCTACCTATCCATGTATATGACATGCGCGATATTCAATACTCTGCGTACTCACATAACAGGAACTCTTTGTAAAATTCCTGAATATTTTCATACGAGAGAATGGATGTCCAAAATATTCCGCACAAAGAATTTTAAACGTCAGGTATTCAACTAGCAGGTTTATTTTGTAAAAGAACCTTCTATTGAATAACGAGCTCAATTGATCCCTTTGATTCAATTCACATTCATTGACTTTCAGAAATAAACTGGTTGGTTTCTATTTCAATTGAATAAAGTCTGAGCTACTTCAAGTCTAAGTTATTTAAGGTACTTCAAACAAGTTTCTACATTCGCTCTATGGTATTAATGATTATAAAAATAAAAAATATACATGCATATTTTTTTTTATTGAAATATTTAATAAAAAAAAGAAACTGTCTCATTGTAAATATAGATTTAGAAAGCAGTTCATGTAGGCCACTGCAATTTAGGAAAGTGCAAATTACATCTCTGTAAAATATGTAAGCCTACACCCGCCTTCCCCGGGATAACTGTACTCCTCTCTATAAAATTCAATAAACTCTCGGTTTCTATTACCTAATATATTCAGTGCACTTTTCAGGCCATGAAACTTTAATAACGCATCTCACATTCTACCAAACCCCCAGAGTATTTTGCGCTGGCAACACAAACCTCAATATAAAATGGCACTGCAAACAAAATCTCCACATTATGCAGCAAAAAACACAGCGTTAAAATTAAAAAATCTCGTTAAAACAGCACTTTTGTAAAGTCGCGAACCTCTAGAAATATTACCATAAGGTAAGCAAGACCAATATTTGTGCTGGCAACACCAGGAAAGCTGAGCGCGGCTTGTTTCATGAATATTCAGGAGTGGCACTTGGGCGGTACTTACGCGTGTTTTATTATCTGTGGTACTAATGGTGCCATGCTGCCTTTACACGCAATCTCCTGTGACTGGGTGCGAGTGAAGGTGTCGGCATTACTTTTACTGCGCGGACGTAAAATAATTATGTCGTAAGGAGACATAACATGAATTGTGCACAACTCGAGCTTTTGAGGATCAAGGTATACTTAGGTTAATGCTGAGCTATTATATCCGTTTTAAGGCTACATTTAAATGTCATTAAAAATTATTTACAACATACTTATCCGTTTGTAAAGTAATATAATTTATTGCGGCTCATTAATGAAAATCTAGTTATTAGCCAAAAATGATGAAACATGCCAAACTTCACGAGAATTTGCAAGTAATAGACCCGGGAATATATGTTTAAAGCAGCAATATACGTTTAAAGATGCTTATCATATAAATCAGCATAAATTATAAAATAAATAATCCTTTAAAAAAACATCCAGAATCCTCCAAACTATAGAACCTTATTTATTCCTACAGCCTGACACCGGTAGGGACCACTTAGCACGTAACTGGTCGAGTGACGAGATCCCGCGAATTGCTAATGCACTTATCGTAAAGGAAACGAAACCCATACCGTACAACGTAGACTACCGTACATCGTAGACTATCGTACAACTTAGACTATAGTACGTACAGTCACGAGCAAAAATATTTAAACACTATACAATATTTCTACTTTTTCTTCAATTCTAGATTGGCATTCTAAAACGTTCTATAAAGAAATTTCTGAAAACCGTTTCTTAATCACCAAAGTGTACAATTTCGGAAACATGTAACAACGATTTGCTTACCTACTCGTATGAACCACAATAAAGAATTTTGTAGTTTTGTTTCTGAGTTTCAACACAAAAATCTCGCTAATTTTTTTTCACAATTTGCTATGTGTATATTACACATTTTTATACATATTTTTGCTCGTGACTGTACAACGTAGACCGTAGTACGTAGGGCAACGTAGATAAGTGCCTATCTATGTACGCTTACTTGTGTTCGTATTACTTTCGGTTTCAGTAAAAATTGGGGACTCTACTCTGCTTAAGTGGACGCAGGTGTTAAGTGACTATTGGATTACTTACAGTTATTGTAATACCAACATCTGCACTTTATATAAAGTACATATAGAATGTAGTGACAAGTTAACTATTTTTTCTAGAAATTACTTTTGTTGTTATTTCTGTGTCACGTAACTTTCGCTCATTGTAGCAAAAACTTGCGAACCTTTTCTAAAAATACCACTTCGGATAGGTAACGTCTGTGGCGACATCTTTAATAGGGTAGAAAATACATCTCTAGTTCATCATTTTTAGTAGAATGAATAAGGAAGAATATTCGAATTCGTATCGACATTGGATAAGTTTGGCTCAACTTAATCAAAGTACCTAAAGACACACTTCCTTCAGCCAAATCCCTTCGTAATGAAGAAAATAAGAGTTAATTAAAAGCATTACTTCCTAATTAGTAATTAGTTTCGTGTCACAGTCTTATTGGGGATGTAGCGGAGGTGAACTGATCGCACGTGCGATACACTATCTGATTATAGGGGGGAGAGGGGGAGAGGGGTGGGGGGGAGATGATGGGTATTGTATAGGTTATGTAGTAATCTTGATCAATTTGATATTATAGCATATATCAGATAGATTTAGGTACAAAGCGAGGTTTGATTACATTACCTTTAGTTACAATATATTCAGCAAACCTTGTCAAACCAACACCCATGTTTCACTAAATTTTGATTTAATATTATTAGTCTGGTTCTGGGTGCAAAACGAGTAGGCAATATGGGTATCTACATAAACTAAAAAAAAATAGTATTTTTTTAAGATTTAACTTACTAAAATACTGCTAACCAGTAAATTTAAGGTGTAATATATTTATAGTAGATAACAAATCCTCTTTCCCTGACTAAACATTTCCCTCTCCATTAAACTCGCAACTTAGCATTTCCCGGAATCAATCGGCAACGTTTTTGCTGATGCAGTGCACCGGACCGGTCCGGGCTGTGTCCGACGTGCCGCCGGCAGATTTATCGTCCCCCGAGAACTGCTGGCCGTGTGAACGCCGGACGACGGCGTCAGCGCGCTAAGCCGGTCTCAAATAAAAAGCTAACATGCGAGATTTAAAAAGTACTATTACTGGGATACTCTGATTTGCATAAAACGTTATTTAGGAATTAAGTATTTAACATGTTTTACGTAAAATAAGGATTAAATAGGTAGAATTTATTTATCGTTTCTCTATATTGAGTGTTTCTACTTTACACTTATTTTACATCGCCGCCGGCAACCGGGTATTATGGTAAAACTTGAAAAGATCTATGTCCAACCACGATAGAATGATTAACTGATGGTTAAAATTCAAATCTAACTATAAAAACGTAAACAAAAAGGTTCTATTATACTCTTTGGAGTTACGTAACATTGATATATGTCGCAATCACCGGCTGCACATGCAACGAACTGCAATAATTCCTCACTCCTGATTGGTGCAAGAAGTAAAGTCGTTAGTTGTGACGTACTGTCGCAGCAGACGCGGCACTCATGACACTGTGATTTACTGCTCGCTACCACTGTTACAGTTTTGTTCCAAACACACATTATGCATGATGGAAATTTGCATGTTCCGAACATTCAACAAATTTAACTTAACTTTTAGAAATAACAATGTTAACGACATGACAAAATAGGAAGTTTTCTTGTAGCTCGGTTTTGTTATCAGACACTAAACTCACAAACTGTTTCGTCAAACATATTTTTAACTTTCTTATCAATTTAGAAAAAAGAGCCCAAAAGGCCTGACATAAATTGTCGAAGCGTTGAGTTAGGTAATGTCCACAGTCCTCACTCAAGGCGCTAAGGCTCGGCGGACCGAAACAAAGGCTACATCCAACGTAAGTCTGACAAATGACCCGCGAACGTCTTTCGACACCTATTTATAGGAGTTTGCTCGTTTTTCCCAAGTTATTTGGTCTCAAACCTTGGCTTGCCCTAATCCAAGTTTTACGGCAAATAAAAGTTCCAATTACTTTGGGCATGATTCCGGTTGATAGCGCGCGACGATCGCGACGTGACGCGGGAGACAATCCTCTCGAATCGCGTTATTTTTACCTGGAAACAAAAGAGAAACGTATTGAACGGTGAAGTTTTGACAGAAATACTATTAAAGAAAAGGGTAGCGATTTGGCGATATTCTCGAAGATGCTACGTTTGTTAGAAACTTTTTAGTCGCATGACTGCCTCTGCATAAATATTTTTTGGTACTTCATATTATTACAAAGGTTCAAACTGGCTATAAAAGTTAAGTAATCAGTGTGATATTAGAAAAAATAATATATTTAATGAAATAGTTATACAAGCAAGGCATACAATTTCGTAGAAGTATCAGAGCATACAAAAATAACTTAAAATTCATTGCGGTCAATAAATATGAAAACGTTATAGTTTTACAAGCTACTAAACTGGCGCTGAAGATAAAACATAAAGTTTGTTAAGAGCAATAAACTTCATTTAAACTTTCCGGTACTTTGCCATTTTAAAATATAACTGCCACGATAAAATAATATTATTAAGATATACGGTCAGACGGGCTAGCCATGTGTTATATTTAGTCGAAAACGTACGATAATACACTGCTCTAAACAATCATAAAAGTTATGTCCCGTTATATTAAAATGACAGTCAAATACCACCATAAAAAGCACGAAGTATCTAATTTTTATGCAACTAAATAAAAACGTTGACTTTAAGCTTAAATCTAAGTCAACAAATTGTAGTTAAATCCAGTAAATTTCAACGCACGTATTTAGTTAACAAGAAAAAGCTTGTTTACTTGTATCTAAATACCCAAAGTCTGAGCTAACTTGAAACCTATTACAATAATAAATAAGACGCTCGTAAAGTCCCCCCCCCTGCCCCCCTCGCCCCTGAGGCCTGAGGCCGTATCTCGCAGGCTGTAGACCTGAAAATAGGTTCGTTAATAACCAGCTCGCACCCATCCTCTAAGATCTACTCAATTAATTTAAATCATGAACCGCCATAAAAAGCGACTTTTAATCAAAGTTAAAAACTCCAATTAACTTGAGATTTTATACTTTAGTGGGTCCTCTACCTGAGGGCTTCTTATTTTTATCCGTTCAAGTTTAATGAAATAAGTTAAAGAGTGCTGAAGATGAATATTAATATTTCCGTAAAGGAAATTAGTACCTAGTTTATTCGTCCATATGATGTAGGCATGCCCACTACAGAAAGACATAAAAATATATAGTTTATGATTGACACACAAAGCTCTCTTTTGTAACAAAGAACATGGCGGCACGGTGGATTTTAAATTTCAGTTATACCAAAAAATACCGTAAAATCGGACCCGTAGCAATCCCGCGGATTACGTACCAATGAACAAACAAGCGTGTTTCAAACAAAGCCTGTATCTGGGTCGTGCACCCGGCCACCCGGGTGGCCGGCCACCCGGGCATACGGCGACACGGGCCGGGTGTACCCGGGTACAAGCCGCAACGAAACAAGCCTAAACTAATCCGGTTTTTCTCAAACAAAAACAGGTGAACGTTGCTGATAGCGAATAAAAAGACTTTGCTGGCGTTTCATATTTTCTGTTTCCAATTTTAATTTAAGGAAAGTTTAGTATAGCGTGGCTTTTATCGAGAATAATAACTTTATAAGGTTAAACTTCCGTGCACTGCATTTTTCCTAAGAAAATAAACGAGTTCATCCTTTATTTTCGACTCATGGTTCAGATGATGTTTCCAGAAGAATGTTTCCAAGTGTCAAAATATCCTGTTTAATTACGTTTACAATACACTCTCAGAACTTAGAACAAACCTTTGTAAATAGATAGTTGGACTCGGACTATAAACATGTAGGGCAGCACATCTTAAAACAAGTACTTTTTACGGGCAGTTGCATCTCCTCGGGGTCCTAACGGCCCATTCCAAGGTCCTTGCTAAGTAAAAAATGCTCTCAAATCGTCGAAAACCCTCAAGTAAGGGCAATAAGTGGAGCAGAGGGTCTAATGGACCCCATTAACGGGAATGTGTTACGATTCCAAAGTTAAGATTGTAATGGCTGAGACAGACGAACCTACTTACTCTGGAGATAGACTTGCGATCAGGATAACGGCGGTCATTAGGCAAGTTAAAATGCCGATCAAGTTACAATCCTTTTATCGATTTAATTAATTAGTGTATTTGCGTAAAAAAAATCAAGTACTCATGTGTATAATATCACGCCCATGTTTGGAGATTACATTGTTTTTAAAGCTACGATCAAAAGTACCAAAATATACCTTAAACCTTCAGTTCCCACAATAAAGCCCCTATACCCTACATCTAACAAGCAACAATGCCCCTACTTAAATAAGCCCGCAAGTTCTTATCTAACCCTCAAAAGCTCGCGTATCAACAGACGTGTATTTTATTTTCCGTGCAGCGGCCGTCGCAGCACAATTTGCGGGAACAATACGCCCGCGCCGCGTCGCGCCGCACCGCGCCGCGCAGAGCGTTGTGCCCGCTCGCAGGTGACGCAAAAACAATACGATTGTGCTTCCGCGGCGGCGGGGTTAAGTCACGAATGGAAGATAAACTCCAAAGTTTAAATAAACTTGTGTTGGAGTTTATGACGAACATAAATGTCTGTTTTATGACGGACTGCAGTTTGGCGGTTTTATGGTAGGTAAATATAAACCACGATGTGCATGCAAATATATTTTATGTTACGGTTGGGTATTGTACGTTTTTTCACATATGCAGAAAATATGTTATTCTATATTCCAAAGGTTTTTTCTACAGCAAAATTAGTTTCCTGTTTTTAGTTTGAATACCTCTAAAATATTAACCGAATTTTAATATGTGTAATTGAGATTTTAAAAACCTTGCTTCATCCGCTTACAACTTGCGCCACATTCTGCAGGCCTTAAGTATGGTCCCCGAGTGTTTTGTACGGTGGAAAGCGCTGCCGAGTAATCTGTGACCTAATTCTCAGAAAAATATGGTTTTCACTTAACTGGGTGTACTACTTAACTAATTGTAAGGCGAGGGCCAAGGTATTTAGTGTAAACAAGAGTGTTTATCTGTTTTATCATTTTTGTTATATGTTTATATTACAAACCTAGCCTACTGATTTAGAACTCAACAATGGAAAAGCATTACACTTTGGCATTTTCGAGCACCATAGGTACCTGATGACACACTAATCCATTGTGAGGCATGTATTACACCTATTGTAAGTTCTATCTTGTATTAATCTTTGTATCAATGTAACCATTTATATTATGTTATTCTATCAAATATATGACAGTATTATTCGGGCATCCACTGGTTTCATTTCATATAAACACCGCACCTTACATGGCGACCCTGCCAGGATGGTCAACACGCGCGCCGCGAATTTGAGACGTTCGAGTGTACTGTGTACCTACCTAAGTACCGCGATTTATTAGTAACCATGGGGCTAGTGCAGATTTATTGTAATTACGAACTTAACGTGAGTGTACGTATAATCTACGACCATGGGCAAACAACAATCTAAGGAAGAGACCTTCGTTATTCAAAACGCTGCAGGCAGTAACGAGGCGAAAACTGACGAAATTCGTTTTCACATGTCTATAACGAATATTTTCCTGGCGATTATCTTGTTGGTTATACTACTTGGGCTAATATACTTCGTGTACCAGCTGTATAGAAGATGCCATGTACCATGGATAACAAGTGAGATCAATCGGACCACTATGATGAGGAGATCCTTTCTTCGTCGTCGTTTGCAGTCGGGGGTCAACGATAACACGGCTAAAACATATACAGAAGATATGGTGTGAAACATAAAAGTGTGTATAAAAAAAAAAAAAAAAAAAAAGTGTGATAAGTGAAAAAATAAATAAATAAGTATTAGTGCGGAAAAGTATAAATCGTTTTTAATCGTTTCAATAATCATATGCAAATATTATATCAATCAAGTTGCGTAGTATCTTAGTTTTAAAATAATGCAGTGCCTTACCAAATACGGACTGAACGTGAATTGAACTTTGAACTATGGTGTTAATTGCGTTTGTTGGCATTCGTACTTAATTATAAAACTTTATACTAATGTTATAATATGAATAACAGATACATAAATATTTTACTTTGCTCTACGTTTGGTGGTATGTCTTTAACTACTTTGTAAGGACCTGAATAAATGCTATCTAATTTACCTAGTGTATCATTTTTAACTAAAATTAAGTCATTTTCTTTATAACTAACAGGATTAACATATTTGTCATACATTATTTTCCTATTCATCTTACTTTTTACAAGATTATTTCTTGCTTCTCTTTGAGAAAGTTGCAAACGGTATTTTAACTCATGCGGATAACTCTCGAAATTATAAAGTGGTTCTAAGTCATTGGTCAGATTGCTGGGAAGAGAACATTTCTTACCGAACACCAACTCGTAGGGAGTAAACCCTGTCTCTGTATGTACGCCTGTATTGTAAGCAAAACACCAAAATGGAATCCACTTACTCCACAACTCAGGATGGTTCTCCGTTTGAATACGCAAAAACGCATTCAAATGTTTATGAGTAACTTCTAGGGCTCCTATTGATTGGTGATGATATGCTGTAGAATTTAATTGTTCAATGTTAAGTAATGTACAAACCTTCTGAAATACTTCTGATAAAAACTCCTTACCTCTGTCTGTTGCGATTACTTTTGGCACGCCGTACCTTAGAATAAAGTTATTTACAAAAGATCTTGCTACCTCATCTGCTTTTTTGGAAATTAAGGGATAGCCTTCCACATATTTCGTGAGTTCACATTGTAAAGTCAATACATATGTAAAATTATCGTTATCTGTCTCCAAAGGACCAACAAGGTCTAAAAATATCTTTTCAAATGCAGTATTCGCAGTACTAGTAATCACCATTGGTTCTTTCTTTGGTAGTGAATACTTTTGTCGCTGACACTTATCACAACGTTTTACGAATTCCCGTACATCGTTATCAATACCGGGCCAGAAATAGTATTTCTTTATATTGTTGGACATCCGTCTCATACCAGCATGGCCACTACTAGGTAAGAGATGGAAGTCATTTAAGATAACTTTTTTATCATCCTTAATCTCAATTCTTTTTACATTACTTAAGATACATATGCGCGGTCCGCACCTACTCTTATTATTTTTAATCTCTTCTAACAACTTTTTTATAAAAATATCATTATCTTTGCTTTTTAATATGTATATTTCTTCTATATTTAACAAATTGCAAAATTTATCAATCTCTCCCACAAACTCGTCTCGCGTCATTTGTGATTGAGAGTCTAAAAATTTCACATAAACAGTCCTTTTACTTTCAACGTAACACAATATTTTGTTTTCTTTAGTAATTATTCTTAGTTTCCTTAAGTTCTCTAATCCTTTAATATCAATAAATCTTAATTCGACTGATTCTTTCGGTTTGATGTGGGTGCTTACGACTTTCGGTTGATCAGGCCTCAAGTCTGAAGCATCCATATCTACCGCAGAATTAGCATTATTTAATTTTCTTGCTTGTGCTCTCGTCATTACATTCAACACACTCTCATGCATCTCTTTCAAATCCTTAGAAGTGATTCTAGACAATGCATCTGCAGCTGCATTGTCAGAACCTTTAACGTACTGTACTTCAAAGTTGTATTCCTCTAACGTCATTCTGAATTTCATAAGTCTACTAGAAGGATCTTTCATATTAAACAAGTAGACAAGTGGTTTGTGGTCTGTAAGTATTTTAAAAGGTCGACCATACAAGTATGGGCGAAAATACTTAACAGCCCAAACTATCGCGAGAAGTTCTTTTTCAATTACTGGATAGTTCTTTTCGCCTTTGTTTAAACTTCTACTTGCATAAGCTATTGGTAATCCGTTACCATTAGATAAAATTGCTCCTATGGCATTGTTTGACGCATCGGTTTGGACAATAAAACGATTTTGATCTGAAAAATCCGGGTACTGTAATATAGGTGGGCTTGCTAAACGTTGTTTTAAAGTTTCAAAAGATTGTTCACATTCAGTGTTCCATTCGAATGGTACTCCTTTTCTAGTCAATTTATTTAAAGGATGTGCAATTTCAGCGAATTTTGGTAAAAACTTTCGATAGTAGTTAGTAAAAGCTACAAATCGTTTTACTTCGTCTGTATTTGTGGGGCGCGGATAATTTTGTACAGTAGTTATTTTTGCAGGATCCGGCATTATGCCCTCACTTGAAATAACATGTCCCAAATACAGAATTTCTTTCCTTAGAAAATCACATTTTGCTGGATTTAATTTTAAGTTAACAGCCCTTAATCTTTCAAATATATCTTGTAAATTCTTGTTATGAACTGTCAAATTTCGGCCAAATACAATCAAATCGTCCAAATATATTAAACACTTTTCATAATTTAGACCAGCCATTGCCATCGTTATCATTCTTGAAAAAGAACTTGGACTAGTTTTCAGTCCCATCGGCATACGCGTCATCTGGTACTGTCCTGAATAAAAGGCTGTGAATTTTCTACTATTTTCATCTAACTTTACATTATAATAACCCTGATGCAAATCTAAATGCGTAAAATAAATACTACCCGTCAATGATTCTAAAATTTCTGTGATATCTGGTAATGGAAATTTATCCTCCTCTATACAATTGTTCAGCTTTCGATAGTCAACCACTAATCGCCATTTTTTATCTTCCGTTGTATCTGACTTTTTTGGTACTAATAGTATCGGACTTGACCAATCGCTTTTGCTAGGCTCAATTATACCTTCTTCTAACATTTTATTAATTTGGCGTTTAACTTCATCTTTTTGAGAATATGGCAAACGATATTGTTTTGAAAATACTGGATTTGTGTTAGGCTTTACAGAAATAGTGTGAGTATATATATCTGTTGTAGTTAATTGATCTCCTGGAAGGTAGAATATATCTGAATACTTTGCGCAAATGTTTTCAATAGTTTTCTGCTCCTCATCATTTAAATGTTTCAATTTCATTAATGAAAATAACTTTTTTACTCTATCAGCGTTTTTTTGTGTTTTTTCGAATATGCAAACATTAAACTTACTAAGTTTCTCAATGGTAGGCTCTATTTCTGTAAGTGTTAAATCATTTTCAGTTACATTTAATATCCGAATAGGTATTAATCCGTTTTGAGGACTACCTATAGAGCTTGCTAAAAATACTCCATCTCTTAATTCTTTTGATGACACTACACAATCTTCATCGATGTTCGTATATATAAAATGTATAGACTCACTTCTAGCAGGAATGTCAAAAGTAACGTTATGTTTATTTACCAATGGCAAAGAAAAAGTTGAAATATTATTACGTAATGTTAAAATATTTTTATAAAAATCTAACTGAGCTTTAAACTTGTTTAAAAAATCACGGCCTAATATTCCACTTCCCTTAATGGGCAAGCTATTAAAAACATAAAACTTCTGACTAAATGTTTCATCATTCAAGAAGAATGATAAATATAGGTATCCGATTGCCTGTACTTTGCCACCTAAACCGTTTATTGTTACACTCTCTTTATGGATAGGAATGTTACATTCGAGAGCATGTTTATATGTACACGCTGACAACGATGCTCCAGAATCTACTAAAAAATAATGTTTCTTATTACGATACAATGGCGAATGCAAATAAATGTAACAATTACTATCACTGGATAAAATAACATTTTCACCGTTATTCACGAAAAAACTGATTAGATGTTACTTCCGATTCTCCCGTAGTTTCAGAATTTTGCATTAAATTAACGTTGCGTTCTTTACGCATCCCTTGATTTCCTCTATTTGAATTATAAAATTTACCTCTATGTTGTTTGCGACCCGTATTTCCTCCTCGAGTCCACTGTCCTCGAGAAGCGAAGTGGTCTCCACGCTGCGATCCTCGGCCTCGTCCTCTGTACGAATAAAAATTACTGCGACCTCCACGTTGACCTCTATAATTATTTGCATGGTTCCTGTTATAAAAAATATTGTAAGGCTGTTTGTACATACCCATAACTTCTCCAGAGGGTGCACCTATGGTGACTTCCTCGTCTTGTGCAGCCTGGACAGCGTCTTTAAGCGAGCTGTAATTTCTAGCAGATATAATCGTACTTAATCTACGATTCCGCAACCCACTGGCAAACTGCTTGATTGCCATTTGTTCATTTATTGGTTTTAATATATTATAGCATTGATCATTGCCATCGGCTTGCGCAATCGTCAGATCCACAAATAATTCTGTAATATCCTTCCCATAATCCGCAATTGAACAATCATTTTGTTTAATTCTTTGCAACTTATTTTGTATTGCCGTTGCAGCTTTCTTACACAATAACACACTTCTCATATCATTTATTAACTCGTCTACAGTATCATATTTCGCTTTTAACTTTATCTTAGCTTCTTGAGAAAGTCTACTTTTTAGCACAAAGTTTATTAAGTTTTGTTTACAAGAACTTTCTTTTAAAATAGAATTATAATACACTATATTATCAATCAACTGTTTTGTATTAGACTCCTCATTTGTCATAACAGGTAAAAGGTTCAAGGCAGTTTTTAAATCAAATGAACTCATCTTCGAAAAAGATTCTGACTTATCACTCTGACACAACAATAAAATATCCTCATGTAAATCTAAAAATTCACGACACTGATTTTGTATTAATAAAATATCTTGGCTACTATAGTATTTGTTCTTAACTTTATCATTAAAATCAACTAAACAAGTCTCATACTGTTGATAAATAGCATCAATTTCAATTAACTTATTTTCTAATACTCTATCTGTCCTTCGTTTTGGTCCTAACTTTATTAAATTTATTCTTATTTTCTTTAAATCATTATACAATGTTAAAATTATATCCATTAGGTACTTACCACCACAACGTAAACTAATAATATAAATTATACCTGTATTTAACACTATGGAATGCTATAATAAAGAATTGAGTATTGAGTATTGAGTATTGAGTACCTATATTTATCATTCTTCTTGAATGATGAAACATTTAGTCAGAAGTTTTATGTTTTTAATAGCTTGCCCATTAAGGGAAGTGGAATATTAGGCCGTGATTTTTTAAACAAGTTTAAAGCTCAGTTAGATTTTTATAAAAATATTTATTTATTTATTTATTTATTTAATAATTTATGTACACACACAATAGTTTAGTAAATATAACATATATATAAATGATGTACAAAGGTACTGCTTATTTCTTTAGAAATTTCTGCCAGCAGACCCGCGAATGGAGAAGTCGTGAATATTGGTAGCCATAGTGTGCGACTTAATACAAAACTACAAAAATTATAAAATTTAAAACAATCATTTTATTAAACATACATATACGTACATATACTACAAATAACTCATATACATATAAATACATAAATATATAATAAATATTAATATATATAATAACTCAATCATAAGGAGAGATAATGCTCTTTAATGCGTTTCTTAAAAATAGCAATAGATTTGGAATCACGGATGTTAGGCGGTAGTGCGTTCCAAAGCCTTACTGCGTGAACGGTAAAGGAGTAGGAATAGAAATCAGTGGAGTGGGGTTGGAAATGCAATAAGGATTTTATTTGCGTTCTGCAAGGGATATTAGGAGGTCGGGTAAAAGTGAAGCGTTCACGCAGATAAGGGGGATAAGAAGGGTTGTGCAGGACATTGTACAGGAGACATAAAATACGAGTGTTCCGGTGAAGACGGATTGGGAGCCACTTGAGCTGCTTGCGAAGGTGGGATACGTGGTCATATTTGCGTAGGCCGAATACGAAGCGAATGCATAAATTTTGTAAGCGCTCAAGTTTATTAAGGAGCTCCTCGGTAGCATCCAAATAGCAAGCATCAGCATAGTCGATGATGGGTTGGATTAAAGATTGGGCTAGGGTGATCTTAGTCTGTATAGGTAGGAAGTATTGAAGTGACTTTAGGGAGTGAAAAGAGAAATAAACTTTACGGCTAACTTCGGCAACTTGAGGACGCCACGAAAGGTTCGCATCAATTGTTATCCCCAGGTCTTTTACTGTATCCGATAAGTTGATCGGTATTCCATCGAAGTAAAGACGCGCCATCGATGATAAGTTTAGCCGACTCCGCATGGGCTTGCTACCTATGATAATAGCCTGAGACTTCGATGGATTTACTTTCAGGCCATAAGAACTAGCCCAAGAGCAAATGGAAGCTAGGTCTTTATTCATGGCAGCAATGGCAGAGTCTGCTTCAGCCACTCCAAAGTGGCGATAAAGCTGCAAGTCGTCTGCATAAAGATGGAAGTTAGAGGAAATGACTCTAGTTACAGAGTTAATAAAAACAGAGAAGAGAAGAGGAGAAAGGACGCCACCCTGGGGAACACCCGCCGTGAGGTCACACCAATCAGAGTTAGACTCTTCGAGGCGAACACACTGCGAGCGACCCCGAAGATAAGAATCTATCCAGGCTAGGGAAGTGGTAGAGAAATTTAGAGATTTGAGGATGCCAAGTAGCACATCAAAGTCAACCGAGTTGAAGGCGCTGCTGAAATCCAGCAAGACAAGGACCGTCATCATCTTATTTTCCATTGCCCAGCGGATGTCATCAGTCACCTTCAACAGGGCAGTGACAGTGCTATGACCAGAACGGAAACCAGATTGAAAAGGAGAGATGAGAGAATTTGACGTCAAAAAACCAGTGATCTGCCTGTGAACGATATGCTCGAGTACCTTGGAGAGGTAAGGAAGGATGGAGATGGGTCTGAAATGAGATGAGAGAGAAGGATTAGAGATCTTAGGTAAAGGTATAATATATGCCTGTTTCCAGGCAGATGGGAAATTGCAAGTATATAGGGAGTGATTAAAAATATGGGTTAGGATCGGGAGCAGAGAGGGAAGGACGAGACGGATCATTCTCGAGCATATGTTATCACTGCCAACTGCACTAGAAGATATTGCAAGTAGTGATTTTTCGACGTCAGCCTCAGAAATGGAACTAAAAGAAAAGAGGGGGCAGTTTGATATCGGCAAGCTCATAAGCTCCGTAAGAGTACGGGTTTTGACAATCAAATCTAAATGGATAGGTGAGAGAGAGAGGGAATGGTTTAATTCATTAAGATTTATGTCTGTACAGGGGTTGATTGATGACTTGCCGATACCAACTGATTTTAAAAATTTCCAGATCTCAGGAGAACTACGGTTAACAAGTGATTCATCAAAGTAGCGTCTTTTGGCATCTCTACACAGACGACTGCAACGATTGCGCAGAACCTTATAATAATTAAGGAACACATCTGACGGCCTGCTCTTAAATTTCGTTTTAGCTCTGTCTCTGCGGGCCATCAGAGCTTTGATTTCAGTTGTAATCCACGGAGCTGGCTTGTGCTTGACTTTAATTCGGCGAATTGGTGCATGTTTGTCCATTAAACCAAGAACCATGGAGTTCAAGCAAGAAACTTTTTGATCCGTACTGCTGCTATCAGTGACAGGTGACCAGTCAAGTGCGGTAGCGTCGGCTTGCAGAGCTTCGATATCGATCCCATTGTAGTTACGCAGATTAACATATTGTGGTTTCTGCTTTGGAGTGCGAACACGATACGATAGGTAGATTAGATCGTGGTAAGAAAAAGATGCCGTAAGTTGGCCGTGTTTGGTGACCTTGTCAGGGGAGGAGACAATGGCAAGGTCTAATAGAGAAGGAGTACAGTTAGGAGAAAAGTGAGTAGCAGAAAGGGGCAGGACATGTAAGTCATAAGAGGAAAGAAGAGAAGTAAGTCTGGAAGAACGAGAATCGTTCTTAAGCAGACATGTGTTAAAGTCGCCCATAATGATAACCTCCTTGTAAGCAGGACACAGTTCACTCAGAGTGGAATCAAGAGAGCAAAAGTAGTCGATACGTAAGTTAGGGGAGTAGAGGACGGCAAGGAGAATCTTAGAGGATTTTAAAGAAATTTCGAGGAAAAGGTATTCAACTGATTCGGAGTATGAAGAGGGTGACGCCAGGACAATTTTGTGCGATAGATCGGCTCGCAAATAAATGGCAACGCCTCCGCCTCCTTTCCCGGTTCTATCATTTCGAATAAGAACAAACCCGGGAAGAGGAAATTGAGTAGAGAGGAGTGAGGGTTTGAGGAACGTTTCAGAGATAAGAAGCGCATCGACATTTGCGTTGCTAAAAGATGCTAGAAGGTCAGAATAGTGACTCGGAACACTCTGGGCATTAATATGCACAATGTTAAGATGATTACGACGGTCAGAGAAAAGAGAGAAAATTTGATCATGTAAAGAGGGAGGAGGATTCAAATCATCCGCACTAATATAACCGCAGGATTCGGAAGAGCATGAGAAGAAACTGTCATTAAGCTCATCAAGAGCATCCATAAAAGAGTTAAAATAAATAAATAATTATAAATAAATTATACCAAATACTAATATTTAACAATTAAATAATATAAACAAGCAGCAATACCAACGACCACCCATTCTCGCTGGTAAATTGATAAAAAATTAAATCATTATAATAAACACAAAGAACGAAACACAATTACAAAACTAAAAAATAAAATTACAAGTTAAAAGGCAAGAAGCACAAATGGTAAAAAAAAAAGCTCACGCGCAACCACACACACGGCATAACAAAACGCAGCATGCTGATGTCAATTTGACATATCGTGACAGGTCTCACTACGAAATAACCACAGACCAAATTAACATAGTAAAAACTAAAGTAACAATTAAGTTTACTGGAGATTAGAATACAGTGAAAAAATAATGCTGCAACAGACTAAATTAGATACTACAATATGCACAGTATAATTAAAAAATACCTACACTAAGATTTGGACAAAACTTAAAAAGTAACGATATAAAAGTTAAAACGAAGTACCGACATGCAGATAGAGAGTGAGTTTGCGCGATAAAAGCTGGAATTAAAGGAAAAAAGTTGTGAAGCAGAGTGTATGAAGTCCTCAGTTTCGCCGCCTGGTCTTCCGCTGAACCTTGGAGGTCTCTTGAATGGCTTTAGGGGACTCAGGATCGGAGCCGGCGGACACGACGACGCTAGACGGGAAGCGGTTTGTCAACTCATTGAGCTCACCTACCGTCTCGATCTTTCGCCGAGTTTTATCAGGACAAAGGATCACTATCCTGCCCTCAGTGGTCCAGCAATTCTTGACACCAAAATGTTTCCTAGCGGCAAGAAAGGCTTGATGTCGAGTCTGTGTCAGGAATTCGGAAACAGTGATGCCCGAGCCCTTTAATTGTGTCTTGCCATCCCACACAAGCTGCCGATGCTCAACTTTAAAAAATCGGACCAAGATGGGTCGGGTCCGCTGTCTGGAAGGGCCTAGGCGGTGACAAACGTGCAAGGTATTGCTGCCCTTTAATTCAGGTAACATTAACTTGCCGGTAATAATTTCACTCACCACTTCATGAAGATCTTCTTCTGGTTTTTCAGGCACCCCATGAAGCAGCAGCACCTTTCTCCGCATGAAAGTCTCATGCCTGTCAAAACCATGACCGAGCAACTCAACTTGGGCTTTCAGCTTTGACAGTGCTTGCCAGACAAAAGTCTTAAAATCTCTGAAGTCACTGCCAATGGATGCGATGCTGACTGATGTTGAGCCCGTTCCTGCAGAGGCCTTGATCAGCTTGTCCTCATATTCTGCCATGCGGGAAGTGAAGAGATTCTCCAGATCTGTCAAGCTGCTTGCGAATTTGCTGTCCATAGCTTGCAATTGTGTTTGTTAACGGTGTTTAAATAAAAATTAAAATAGCAAGAGGGTGGTGCGTGGTAGTTGCTAGATGTTTTTCATTTAATTTCTGATTTAATTGAATTAAAATTAATTAACGCTGAGGAGCACACTAAAAACGCGTCTGTTCGTTGTGACTACCCACAGAGAAAATCTGAAATGGTACTAGTATTTTAACATTACGTAATAATATTTCAACTTTTTCTTTGCCATTGGTAAATAAACATAACGTTACTTTTGACATTCCTGCTAGAAGTGAGTCTATACATTTTATATATACGAACATCGATGAAGATTGTGTAGTGTCATCAAAAGAATTAAGAGATGGAGTATTTTTAGCAAGCTCTATAGGTAGTCCTCAAAACGGATTAATACCTATTCGGATATTAAATGTAACTGAAAATGATTTAACACTTACAGAAATAGAGCCTACCATTGAGAAACTTAGTAAGTTTAATGTTTGCATATTCGAAAAAACACAAAAAAACGCTGATAGAGTAAAAAAGTTATTTTCATTAATGAAATTGAAACATTTAAATGATGAGGAGCAGAAAACTATTGAAAACATTTGCGCAAAGTATTCAGATATATTCTACCTTTACCTACAGAACCTTTAACGTACTGTACTTCAAAGTTGTATTCCTCTAACGTCATTCTGAATTTCATAAGTCTACTAGAAGGATCTTTCATATTAAACAAGTAGACAAGTGGTTTGTGGTCTGTAAGTATTTTAAAAGGTCGACCATACAAGTATGGGCGAAAATACTTAACAGCCCAAACTATCGCGAGAAGTTCTTTTTCAATTACTGGATAGTTCTTTTCGCCTTTGTTTAAACTTCTACTTGCATAAGCTATTGGTAATCCGTTACCATTAGATAAAATTGCTCCTATGGCATTGTTTGACGCATCGGTTTGGACAATAAAACGATTTTGATCTGAAAAATCCGGGTACTGTAATATAGGTGGGCTTGCTAAACGTTGTTTTAAAGTTTCAAAAGATTGTTCACATTCAGTGTTCCATTCGAATGGTACTCCTTTTCTAGTCAATTTATTTAAAGGATGTGCAATTTCAGCGAATTTTGGTAAAAACTTTCGATAGTAGTTAGTAAAAGCTACAAATCGTTTTACTTCGTCTGTATTTGTGGGGCGCGGATAATTTTGTACAGTAGTTATTTTTGCAGGATCCGGCATTATGCTGTAGGTATTACAATTAAAAAGAAATTGAGTAGTAAAATCAGTACCTTTAGTTTCGTTAAATACATGAAAAACATAACTCAAACCACTAACATTCAAAGGCCAAAATCTTCACTATAAATTCACAGAATATTAATTTACCTTACGAGCAAACAATCATGGTAGTAGCATAACGCGGCCAGAATGTCTGAAATTATAGTCAGAATGTCTAAAATATAGTCAGAATGTCTAAATAATGGTCGGAGCGGCTAAAGTAATGGGCGGGCGGGTGAGGTCGCGCCGGACAGTGGCTGTAACGAGCGCCACTTGAGCTAATAAATTGCATCTCCATTGCATCGGCGCGGCGGCGGGATGCACGGCGCCGCGGTCGGAGCGGGCGCGCGGCTACGGGCGTATCTAATAGGGGCTTTACTAAGTAGTTTAATGGCCGTCTTATTTGCTCGGTCTATGAGATAAACTGTAAAGTAAGATGTGGTCGTAAACAATAACTTAGCTATAAAACGCAAGTAGACTTAAAATGCTATTGCATAATGCAGAAATAACTCGCAATTTATTAGTAAACTGTTTGCAAGTGAAGTTTATATATATAGCTTATTTTTTTTTAGAATTTTATTTATTAGAGCTTTATTAGAATTAAATAAATCTATTACCGTAAGGCCTTTGACAAATCACAGACTGCGTTCATTAAAGGATAACATTGATAGAGATCTTAATTGTTACAAGTATTCGTTTTTAGGAGAACCAAATGCTGATTATAGTAAACTATTGCACATAATTTGTAAGTCTTTTAATAAAGTATGTCCACAAAAAAACATAAAAGTAGACACTAAATGTAAATTTAATGAATGGGCCACAAAAGGCATTAGAATCAGCAGAGACACACTTTATAGCCTTTATGAAAAGAAATCTTTTAATTTCGATACTAATTTTCACAATTATGTTAGAAAGTATTCTAAAATATTTAAGAAAGTATGCGTATTAGCTAAGTCAAAACTTATAAGTAGCCGTATAGGCAAATCAGATAATAAAATTAAAACAGTATGGAAGATTATTAACTCTGAAACTGGCAGTAGTAAACAAAGAGATACAGAAATATCATTGAACATTAATGATCAGTTAATTTCACACAAGCCTAATGTAGCAAAAGCTTTTGAAACATTTTTCGAAGACATACCAATTAAAGTAACTAAATCTCTGTCTTCATCTCCTATACGAGCAGAGTCATTACTTAAGCAAAATTTTAATAGAGAAATTCCAAAGTTTAGTTTTAGTCATGTATCTCCTAGCGTTGTAAAGAAATCATTTAAATATATAAAAGTAAAGACCACAGAAGATTTATGGGGCATATCTGTCAAAGTAATTGAATCAATAATTGACACTATCGCTCCGATTCTTGCAAACATCTTTAACGACTGTGTGGATAGTGGCACCTTTCCAGATTTAATGAAGCACAGTAAAGTAATTCCTATTTTTAAATCAGGTTGCAAGAACGATCCATCAAACTACAGACCAGTTTCAGTTCTTCCTGCTTTAAGTAAAATATTTGAGAGATTGGTATTAGACCAATTAATTTTGCACTTTAGTAAAAATAACATCTTTCATGAACGCCAGTTTGGATTTACTAAGGGAAGGTCAACGACCGACGCCGGGGCTAAGTTAGTGTCTCACATTTTGGAGGCTTTGGAGGGATCACAGGATGCCATTGGTATTTTTTGTGATCTCTCCAAGGCTTTTGATTGTGTCGACCATAAGACGCTGGTCCTTAAACTTAAACACTACGGATTGCGAGGACAATCCCTTGAACTAATTAAGTCATATTTAACAACTAGACTTCAAAAAATAGGTTTAAACGGCGTAACATCATCTGGATCTACAGTGAGAATGGGGGTGCCGCAAGGTTCAATCCTTGGCCCTTTTCTCTTCTTGGCATACATAAATGACCTTCCCTATATGATGGCTAATTTAACCAATATTGTATTATTCGCGGACGATACCTCACTCATTTTTAAAATTAATAGAAAATTACCAGATTTATCATCCTTCAATAATGCCCTTAATGTTCTTTCCGATTGGTTTTCTACAAATAACTTGCTTCTCAATGCAAGCAAAACTAAATGTCTTAAGTTTTCGCTTTCTAATGCCCATAATCAATCAGAATTAAATTTGATGCTTGATGGTGACCAGCTTGAATTAATTAATGAAACCGTATTTCTTGGTATAACAATTGACTCTAGGTTGCAGTGGGGGCCACCTATCACGGCACTGTCGTCTAGGTTAAGTTCGGCTGCATTCGCGGTTAGGAAAATTCGGCAGCTTACTGATATACCCACTGCTAGATTAGTTTATTATGCTTACTTTCACAGTTTAATGTCTTACGGTATTCTATTATGGGGGTCCGCGGCAGATGTAGATTCCATTTTCATTTTGCAGAAACGCGCAATTCGCTCAATATACGGCATGGGCCCTCGAGAGTCATTGAGAGAAAAGTTTAAAGAAATTAACATTTTGACTTTGCCTTCCCTTTACATTTTCGAGAATATTATGTATGTGCGTAAAAATCTTTCTAGTTTTAGAGTTAAAAGTGATTATCACGACATTAATACCAGAAATAAAAATAAATTAGTAGTTCCTAAATTTCGGCTTACTAAAACCAATTCAAAATCATTTCTAGGGAATTCAATACGTTTTTATAATAAACTACCAGAGGTCATTACCAACCTGCCCGGTAAGAAATTCAAATCTTGTGTCAAATCTATTCTCTTAAAGAAAGCGTATTATAAAGTTAAAGACTACGTGGAAGACAAAAGGGCGTGGAGTGTTTAATATCTGCACATGTGGCCTCCCTGGCGGTCCTTAAGATTTGCTTGTTTACTTTAAAGGAGTTCATAAGCCGCCTGTATTTCCTGAAGGCACTTGACATGCCTTGACATTCCTGTTAGGGTATTTCGTTTTTTTTTTTTTTTTTTCTGTGACTACATATGTATTGTATGTAAAACTGTTTTCTTTTTATTTTATTTTATATACAATTTCATTTTTAAATTTTGGTACTTTTTTGTTGTGAATGCGTCAACAACGCGGTTTTTATTGTTCATTATAACGGTTTGATTGCCATAAATTATTATTATTTTAATTTATTTTTTTCGTTATTTTATTAACGTAGTTTTACCTCGGTGTTGACGCATATATTTAACCAATAATGTAAAATAATTGTAATAAGTTTATTTTTAAAAGAGTAACCTATGGAGTTTCTTGCCGGCTCTTCTTCATAGGAATGACACTTTGGAACCGAGCAACTAGAATCAGTAGAGTTAACGTAACGTTTCTTGAGCGCCTTTTTTTTTGGTTTATAAGAAATAAAAACATTTTGATTTTGATTTTGATTTTAGCTGAATATGTGCCATCCTTATCTTTAATTTAAGACCTGAACTTACCAAACCAAACTTTAAAACTTGAGTCATTATTTAAACAAACACCCGTCGCGTCCCCGCCGCGCCCACGTCCCGTGTGTTTTCTACAATTAATGTGTGTACTTAAGCTGAGCGCTCAGATTAGCCGGGACAAAGCTTACCTGCTCCTACCCTCCTGCCCCGGTCCTAGCCCCGAACAAATCGGGCTCATTCCGAATAATCACAGATTGACTTGTTGATTGTTAATGCCATTTAAAGTTTCACGATTTGTTGACCTGTTGAGTGATGAATTTGTGAGAACCTTGGGTTGAATGAAGACCGTAAATACCACTACCAAGTATACAAAATCTAGAAATACATAGCGTTTAATTGAAGGTTTCACATAGACAGATGAATCAATCAAGTACATCATAATATAGAATGTTGACCTCACGCACCATAAAATCCTAAAGATATAAAAGTTATTGAATAAAACTACTTTTTACGGTTTTTTTCGCGGTTTTACGTGATTGTACGGTACGGTGTTTTGTGATCATGATACCTGCAAAGGTGTCGAAACGTCGGGACCTAAATTTAAAATTAAAACCGCGAAAAAATCCGTAAAAAGTAGTTTTATTCAATGTCTAACATTCGCGTAAACCTAAGAAACCAATATATAAAAGTTAGTCCGTATTTGAAGACCTCAAACAGTATTTCTCTGGTATTAATCCCCACCAGTGGAGAAGTCACACAACTTGGGACATAAAAATAAGATATTAATAAAACATGTCGGATTAACTTTTACGAGCACATTTCAACTATAAATTGTCCTCAAGCAAAGTTCACAAGTTTAGCGCAAACTATTCGCGTTCAATACCATTCTACAGATATTTTCAACCATTTAACAATGAATGTGGGATTTTTAAATAATATGCGGTTTTATCTGAAGCTCCGTTTGGAGATAATAAAATATAAGAGAGATATTCGTTATTCGCTAAAAGTGGGAGGTAAATCGCTAAAACAACTCCAGAGGGACCATAAATTAAGGATTCTTGCGTTGATTTTGACCTGAAAATACGGACAAAAAAAAAATGAGGCGTTTTTAAATTATAGACTGACTGTCCCTTCAGGGTATAGACCTCGTTTCATGTTTTTTTTTAAACATTTAAGAATAGTATACTAAACATACATTACTTTTTATATGGCTAAGTAAGCACCTTTTTAGTTAATATGTTTTTAGGTTTTATGATGGTTTTCATTCATGAACTATCAACAGAAATAATTAACAAACCAAAGATGTTTGAAAAAACCATATACTATTTTTTACTTCGACCCATTTTCTCGACATCCCCGAATTAAGCCGAGATAATCTCGACTTGACAGTAATCTAAGCCGCGCTGAGCAGCAAAGCCTGTACTCCGGTAAGACGAGGCGCGAACGAGGCTTACTCCGCACTGCGATGTCGCGACAAGAAATATCGCGCGCAGACGAACGAAGCTGTTAGGTGATAAAGTTAAGCCTTATGTGTGACGTAATCTGCTTGCCTAAGGTGAAAGAACGAAAAAACTAATACGACATTTGTGTGAAAGTTTTTTCGTAGAATGCGATTTACTTTTATTTATTTTTGTATTTTTACGTTTTCATACGGTAGCAATTTTCATCTCTACTGTATTAGGGGTATGTTTCATAAATGACAGAATCAATACAACTCCATCAGAATTAGAAATGTTCTTTATATTGCTCAATTTATAAATATGTAATAATATAAATTGGATGACAGTTATATTTTTTTCAGTAAGGCGGTTGTCCGACTGCTTTCATTTGTCACCTTCAGGAAACGCCTCCGGAACCTCCAAATCCCCATCCTTTCACGAAATCAAGACATAACCTCTCACCATACTCACACACACATCTATACAAATGTATATATTTCCCGAAACATTCGGAATACTCGTTTCCTGTAAGATCGTGGTATCTATCATCGAGTAATATCTTCCCCGGAGGTTGCAAACGTATTGAATACCTTTATTTTTATGGCCTTCCCCTCAGATAGTCTCGCCTCTTAAAATATATATTTTATTAGAGTTGCCGACTCGAGAGATCTTACTTGTCCGGATAGAGCTGCGAAAAGGTCCGTGTTTGATTTTTTGTGTCGCTCCGACATTGGTTTCTCTTGACAAGAAAATGATTGATACATTTTCATATAGATGTTTGAGCACTACAGATGTGTAATTCAAGGCCTCTTCAAATCACAATCTTAGAAAAAGTATTGGGTTTTGATATTTTGACACTATAGCCAGAGATTTGCCAGCTAGCTAGCATTTATCGCTATTTATCGGCATAATGGCTATTTTATCAATTTTATAGTCATAACATAATATCCCTAGGGCTACGTGCCAGCTTTTAAAAAGGGATAGGTTTCATAAGGTCATTTATGTTTTAAGATAGCTTAACGTCACATGAGAATTATATGAAAACGTTTAAATCAGAGTCAAAATAAATTAAACATATTTTTGTAACAGTGCTGAAGCTATCAGGCCATAATACTTGATATGCTTAGAATATCATAACCTCATAACATTGTAGAAACCTAAAGATATTCATCATCTTTATTATAAATCATCAAATGGAGGGAGGTTTCCTTATATCGACCCACATTGTTACCGATAGGTATTTCCATATATTTTAGACTGGACATTTTGACTTTACTGAAGTAGCATAACTTGAATGATTTTCTTTCAATAGCTAGGCTATTGACCTTTAATAAATAAGGTTCTTCGCCATAAAAATACTTAAAAACTTAAGTAGTGATCCACATTTTTAGGAGTGTTATTATGATAATAGTGTACTTACAAAAGTTTGGTGAACTGAAAATTGTGAGCTGGTTTTGAGGTTAACGGCCTTATATCTTCAAAATGAGACGTTACAAGCTTTAAATTGCCTGCTAACCATTTTATTTTGACCTACGACCATACACAACCTCAACAGGCAACTTTTCTTTTAACTTTACCAATATCTGTAGCGAATTACCAAACTAAGAATCAAACCCCATTCCATCTGGCCCAAGAATCAAAGTTCAATACTTACTGCAACTGCGACACGAGACCAACAAACTCGTAATCAGATAAGTTTTAATTAAAACAGTCTGGAAACAAACAGTTCAAACTCCATCGAGCTGTTCGCGTTCATTCAGACATTCCTATCGATAAATGTATAAAACGAGAAGTTTCAGACATTATCAGAGACATGTAGACAGTTTAAACACTAATGTACAAGTTTTACTTCTTTGGAAAGTCATTTGAAGTTCTTTGCGCTGGCGCATTCATATCAGACATCTCTTATAGCATTACACTGCAGCAAAAAGTTAAAGACATTCATGATATTAATATTCTTATGGTACGTACAAGAAACCATATTGAAAAGCTATACGAGAACTTTATTTTATTTGAGAATGAGATATCAAAAGTTTGTCTCTTATGTTTTTAGTTAGAGGTAGACATTCACAGATTTTTCTTAGTAACAACACACTTCAAATCTATGAAAAACAGCACTCTCAAATTTGTGTACCATCATGCAATTGACAATGAAGAACCTAAGCAAAATATATCTGTACTACAAATAAATACCTCCTAAAATATAAGTATTTTTCTTGAGGTAAAATCTCTCTTAAATTGCTTTTTATTTCAGTTTACAGTTGCGCTTTTCAACAAAGTAGTACCATTCTCCATCCATAAAACATAAGATAAGCATACAACTAGCTCAATAAGCAGTTTAAAGTAACTTAAATTCCAAGTTATTTCTCCACAAACATCTCTTAGTGTTCACCGCAGCGTCGGCAATATTACCGATAACTTATAACGAGTTACATTCGATCGTTTGCCGAACTCACGTCTATTCAAAGGTGCGGCGACTAGCCAACTAGTTAGACTACTTAAACTGCGAAGTACGGCTAACAAACCGCAACTTGTTCTACAGTTATTGAATATTTCATGTCAAACCAACTTACAGATGTATTCGCTTTCGAATATAAATGACTTTATTAGATGGAAGCTACTTTGTACTTTAATGTAGTTTTATTTTATTCGAAGTGTTTTTAAGTAGCTATGTTCTTTAGAATGATAATACTTTAATAGCAAAAGTACGAGTATTATAAAGTATTTTGCAGTAGTATTATGTTATGATGTAGTATTGAACTATGTACCATCTTGGTATAGAACCTTAAAACTGTATTTTTTTATAATAGGTAAACGTATGAGTGCCAAAAAAGTTTTGGTCGCCAAAATATTTCTCACAGCATAAAATAAGGGTGAATACACTTAAAACACAGTCCTAACACCCAAGCGAAGGACATCGGGCGTCGAACTCTGCCGGAGTCCCGAGTTCATGTGGTGACCGCGGAGTGCGATCATAACTTATATAGAGACAGTGTGAACAGTTCGAGACTTCGCTAATATTGAGGTGACAATCTAACTTCGGCTATCGTTAGGACTCAAGTAATGGACCTGTTAACATTAAACTTAAGACCAAGATACAGTTTAACTTTATAAGTGATTGACATTGTTGATTGTAGTAGATAACGATACATGAATGTATGTATCGCTAAACTACTTTCTTTCAACGATTGGCATTATTTTAATACCTATAAGATTAGGCAAATATGATTGATAAATCCTAAATATAAATATCCCAAAATATTAAAATATTTAGAGTATTATAGACAACGTGTGGAGCTAACTCTCTACACTTTCATTCTCTCATCACAAACAATTACGCCGCTCTTTTCAAAACAACTTCTCAAGTCGTAACTATGAAAAACTAGTAGTTCGCAACAAACATTCGTTATTCACGGAACTTGCTTTCTACAGCTGAAACTACCTCGTAATAACTAGTTCGCTTCAGACATGACGTGAGATCAAACTACTACTTACTTTTTATCAACATAGTTGTACACACACAAAGCTGCGTGTGCCACAAAGTTTGGCAACGTCAAAAACTAAGAACTTTTCCCAACGAGGTTGCATTTGAAACTATAGAGTGAGCCTATCAGAGTTTAAACCGTAAGCACTAGTGTGAACAAGTTTTGTCGTCAATTATGTATGAAGATGGAGCTTGCCCTTTTAAAAAATCTATCTAAAAACTAATGTTATCCTAACAATGTCAAAACCATCGATATTTTCTTATATAAGTTTCTCGTTGCGCGAAAATTAACTTAAATGAAAAACGAAATGTACTAGGATCAGACTAAAAACTGCTCTCGCTTGGCACAAGGGGAACCTAGCGATAGTAGCAGTCTATGCATATCATACGTCGATGACTTTTCGGGATACATTGTGCTATAAATTCTATCCAAATAAATTACTATTACACCAACAACGCAGTGTTTCATTTTTTAAACCAAGGAGCAAAAGAGATGTTATCCACACATTTCACTAAAATAGCTTCACATATGTCATAATGAACAAAACCTAATTAGAACAAAGTCAGTTAATTTCGGTATAGTACCTACTGAAATGGCGATAAGCAACAATCAGTGTACAATACGTAATATCTCAGCATGATTCCTGTGTCCAGGAGAGAACGAAACGGTCCCGGTTTGCAAATTAATTAGAGAGAGAAAAGTTTGATGAAATCTACGGACACGTGAGCAGAGTGAAAAAGTATGTGAGAATATTCTGTATAACACAGAGGAAATTGGACCTTACTATGTTGGTTTTAAAGAGGATTTTTGTAGAGTATCAGCATGGTATGAAAACGTGAGATACATGTGGAAATATGTGAGCAACCTCGTAGGTCAGGTTTGAAAAAGAAAAGATATTTCGACAAGAAATTTTTGTCGAGCACTTCGGAAATGCTATATGGAACACAAGATAAACTGGAATCTATAAGCATGGTCTAAGAGAGAAATCAACTCAAAAAATAGGAAGTTTATTAAGAAAGAGAAAACTCATTGAGGAAATACCAAAAAATTTGAACGTTATGTTTGACCCCATCAATACGGTACATTCCAGCTCTAGTGTCCTTTAGAAGTTAACATTTAAGAGTACGTCCGCACCCTTAAAATAGATTTCAAACAAAAACTCTACACCGCTACATGCGCTATGTACTAAAGACAATATTTTCCGAACAAAATGGTATGCCAGTATATAGTATACCAATCTTGACTACGAGATTTAAACTCAATTTTTTTTCCTTACAAGGTTTGCAAACATTTAATCATACAATCCATATTCCATAACACCATTGCCTATCACTATGACTGGTATTCTTCACCTCATTTGACCCTGAAACCAGCATAGAGTATGAGCTGAGCTAATCACCTGCGCGTTAAGCCTTCAGCTGGCATCCATAATTGATGCCTTCAACAGGTCGGCAGGTCGGCTGGACCTGTTGACTGCGAGATATCATACTGCCACTGGTTATTGGGTTAATATTACAGTTTTATTGGTATAAGTTATAGGAATGTTTGTTTGATGTATTTGATTAAGGTTACTGGATATCTTTGGTTAAGGGATTGTCGAATCTTGTTAGTGATTTTGATATAAATTAGCTTTAGTAATTAATCCGGTAAGATTGGTAGCCGACCACAACATAGTTGGGAAAAGGCTTGGGAGATGGTGAATACCTTTAGTAATTTTCTGATATGTATTTGATTTCAGTGCTACGTAATAATGTAATCATTTCATTAGCTATATATATATGATATAATTTCTGTAATTTTATTCAATTTACAGTAATTACATAACTGAAATATAAATACGTAATAGAGAATAAACTTGAAGAACAGTCTTCATATATCAAACAGAGTCTGTTCATCAAATTCCCGAGTACATTACATATTTTACGTTCAAACAGCCTCCGTTACGAAATTAAATAAGCTCAAATATTTAAGAAAGAAAATTCCAACGTAAATTATTACGCTCCGTTTACTAAAGTAAAAATACCGGGATCGCAAGACAAGCAAAAATTGTAATTTAATTAGAATGTTCCGCAAACAGGCGCTCCGTCAAACGCTTCACAAATAATCGAGAAATCTTCATTTAGAAAGTGCAAATAATCAGGGAGGATCCATTTCATTAGTGTTTGCGACTTTATCGCAGAAAGCAACTTCCATTTCGGGCCCGTAACAAAGAATATAGACTGGGTGCCGGTGCAATGCGCCAGTGCAATTTGAAAGTGGAAATATAGTCGCTGGAATAGCTGGGGACGCCTCGAGGAAAGGATTGGCCGAATATGAGATACATATTATATGTAGAATGTATGTATGTATATATGTATGTATGTATTCCACAAAGGACGCTCGTTTCGTCTCTAACGAGAACATGAGAGCTGTAATTTTTGCTTGTAAAATAATATGAGCACCCCTTGTGAAATTATTTTATGAAACATGTTGGACTATGCGAGCTCCATTTTAATATCGCAGACAAAATTGGATTTTGGTTTAGGACTTCAAACATGTGTGACTAAATTGGCTATAACATTGCAGACATCATTATAAACTTAATGTAGAAATATAACAACTGATGTATACTTAATGCTAAATGAGTTGATCGCAGAACAGGTGTATTCTTTAGATTACAGACGATTTTATATCTATCTTCCTTCTAGGCTTCTTTTTATCATTTTATTAAGCTCTGTTCAATCCAAAAAGTTTATTTATAGGTAGATGGGTAATTTGTCCCTTTTACGTTACATGGCTACAAATGTGATAGACATTTGTTATCTAAAAACAAAACACATTAATAACAGACATAAAAACAACATTGAAGGCTTCCCATTTAACCCTTCCGATACAGGTATAATTAAACCTCCACAAACGAACCCTCCCTCGGGTATCGACACGTAACAAACAGCTGCATATGGATACAAATGACCCGAGCATCGACTGATCAACATCAAAGGGAATGCAACTAATTATGCGGACTGTATCAGATCTAGGTGATATAACCTACCATGTAGGTGTATCCAACGGTTTTAATAACGCAAAACGTGGCCTCGTGTATTCCAGATTTAAATTAAAACGCTCGCATTTTAGGGTTAATGGAAGGTCGCTCTGATTGGTTTGTCAGTCGTATTTAACTTTGTGTTTCGGAATATTTGGCTGAAGCGTATCGCGGTATTAATGTTCTCAATAAATATTGTTGTATAGCTAATACGATGAGATTGTGGAAGTATTGGATATTACTTCAAAGGAGGATAATACATAACTTTATTAGGGAAGACGGTATAACTAACTTACAGACAATATTATTGCTTTGATATAATATGTTTAGCCAAAGTCAATTAAGTACAAGTATATATTATACTAGCTGTGCCCCCCGGTTTCACCCGCGTGAATGACAATTCATACACTATCTTCATAAATTATAGCGTATGTGTTATTCCGATGTATAAACTACATTATTGTAAAGTTTCAATAAAATCCATTCAGTAGTTTTTGCGTGAAAGAATAACAAACATCCACACATCCATTTTCACAAACCTTCACATTTATAATATTAGTTAGGTTTGGTTGTTATAAGTACAAAGTCCCGAAATTAATAAAGAAAATGGAAGCATACGATATTCAAGCTTTCATCAATTCATCTCAGGCCTCAAAGCTATCAAGTTAAAAGGTTTTCATCACTAATGGTCGCGTCGACGTTACTTCAGTACACAATAGGGCTGAAAAATAAAACTCATAGAAATTGTAAGAGGGAATAAATTAAAGCTGATTTTTAATAACATTAGAAGAGAAAAATATTGTTCTTTCAATGACATGATTGATTTGTCTAGACATCTGTCAATTTTTTGTGTTGAATTGAACAATTATTATACCTAAGTTATTATGTTTGAATACTAATTGTTATATATATGTATGTTATATATTGTAATAATTTGAGTACCATAAACCGAGCAGCATGTATGAAGGGAATAATGAAAGTGGATAAAGCGAAACAAGTGTGTAAGGATAGAAGGTAGCAAGTGGAAAGAAGTGGTCTCTGCCTACCCCTATAAGGGAAAGAGGCGTGATTATATGTATGTATGTATGTACTAATTGTTGTATTCAAGTATGTTCCTAAAGTTAATTATAATCAGTAATTATGTACCACTTCTTACTAAATAATTTCCTCACTGAATACTTCTTCCCCCAGCCCTACAAGTGGCGGCCATGACTGTTGGAATTAAATACTAATTAACTTGATTCATTCCACTCTCAGTTCCGGATATTGCTTTGATAAAGTCGATATTTCTCACTTAGTTTGATTTACTAGACGTCAAATAAACACTCAAGGTCGTATTTTAATCTAGTAGGTACCGATTTAGATTTTTTCGCTCGAGTTATATTTTTAAAACAGTTTTTTTAGTAATTATAATTAAATGTATGAGTTACCACGGTGAGTTTTAGTCAGATCTGTAGTTACTAAGAATACGATGTTGTAACTGGCAATATGTGCATACCTAAAACAGTACAAAACATAATAAGTATAAATAAAATACTTTATTAATAAAATACGCTATATTTATTAATAAAATACAGCAGTTAACATAGACAATTCATATTTTTTGTGACTAAACAACTTAAAAAAAATTATATCACCTTTCACGACACTTGCTAGCACATACTTTACAAAAGTCAAAGAATTAAACATGATACCCAAACAGAGTTTATTCTGAAATCACAATCTACATGAAACGTATCATAAAACTAACAGTACATCAAACAGTCAAAGTTCTTCAATACCACATCTGAGCCACACCTACAGTCTCCAACTTAAATGAGGGTAGTACCATATTGCCTGAGGGACTGGCTTCCGGCACTTGGCAACTGGTGCCAGAACCTATCAGCTGTAAGCTACGTCTTAGCTGCCAAATAACCTGGCACGTACGGCGAAATCATTTCTTGTGACGAGAACTATGCTTTGTTTTGTATACTGTTATTTTCAACGTCCTTCAGCGAGTCAAACGCTATTTTACCATTTTAGTAAGAATAGTGCTGGATTAAATGCCATTTTTTCCGTTTAATACAGTCACATAAAAACAGGAAATCACAAATGTGATGTACTGTAAAATAATTAAATAAATATGTGCTCCTGCGACCCGCCTGCGCGACATTACGTTGACAGCGGTCAAGCGAGTGGACGTGTCGCAATAGCTCTAATATAAATATAACTGTGTTTAAATTAAACAACCCCATAGTTAAAGAGGGACAAGACAACAAATATTTCCAAATTACGGATTTATCATTAAACCGTAGCGTGTTAAGGTTAAACATAGTTCTGTTATTACAGATACCGAAGCACTCAACTATTTACGAGTAATACCGCCGTTAACTAACTATTCTTAGCTATATCGAACAAACTCCTGCTCTATGAATTATAATTTACTGTAAACCACGCAAATCACATAGGAACGCAAAACTACAACTATTAGAAGACTCTATTTCTAAGGTACCTAGAAACTCAATTGAAATAGATCACTTAGTCTGAGCTAGGTTACCTGAGGTCCGTACACACGTTGAGACCCGTAATTGAAACGTTCCATTAAAGTGTCCCGGTCGACGTCCAAATAAATTTAAAATTTTCGCGACATTTTCGAAGATTCGTTCTCGAAGATTTATCACTGTCACCCTGGCAAGCAGACAAATAGCGCATTACCTGACAGCTGGTAACCTGAACCTGTAGCCAATTGGAAGCTGTTTGCAAAGCGTCTTCAATCTTCTAGCAATTTCTAGAACTTTCCAAAATGTTCGGCGAAACATTCGGGTATTACAAACGTGGGCTGAATAGACGATAAATATTCCGTGTCGTTCCAATTTCGAAAGATTTTGAAATTGGAAAGTTTTTGGAAACTTGTTCCAACGTTTTCATGTTTAACGACGCCATTTTGGTACTTAGATTCTGTCTTAATCTAGATTAAAACGACTGTTCCAATTCTCAAAGCTAGAACTTTATAAGATAAACATATAAAATCTGGACAGCTTTGAAATAAATGACCTTTACATTATTTACTCTGACAATTTTATTCAATGAAATTCTGAATAACTAAATGTTAATAAAACTAGTTATGAACAAGTAAACAGCTCTAAAAGCTCTCGTTACTGAACCTTTTATAATTAGCATAATAGGTCCTCTATTAATAGTAATTTAGAAGTAGTTCATAAAATGCTGATTGTAATTAAGTACTTGTTTCATTAAACACTCTAATTTCCAAGCAAAAGTAAATTTTAAAGAAATAAACTAAGTATTTGTTTGTAGCTAATGATAACTAAACGGAACCTACTTTAATATTTATTTAGGTACCGTAAAAATATAAGGATACGAGTACATCAGACCATATTATACAATATTTCTTATTTTTAGCGCATTTCACACTTAGTAGCAATCAACTGACACTTATGTATGTTTGCAGTTAGCTTGATCGCAGGCTTTGACTTCTGCACCGGAATTTTGGCGAGGACCTTAAGGCCTCCAGCCAGAGCAATAGGAAAATCTAATTACGTCAGCAACGTCCACTAAGGGCACCCCCTGCGGGGTTCGGATCTCGACTTAGTGCGTTGCTAACAATCGTATTATGGCAAAACAACAAGGGATGGCTGGTTCTAAGTTTTATATAATTACTAAGTACTAAGTTCCAAAGTGTAGTCATCTGCCTATCTATTACCACGCCGTTACTAAACACTAGCAGAACATAACTTAAGCTGAACTTCCACTTGTATACTAGTATAAGTTTCATCTCAGCATTCCGCATCTGTGTCGGATGCTGTAAGTTATTCTGTTCGTGGAGCTCGCGTTAATATTTGATACGCTCGTTAAAAACTCCACCTTCTATGGAAAATATACGGGACAAAACTAGAGGCGCAGACGCAGAGAAATAACACAAGGTATGTGATGAAAATTATTAAGAGAAAATATTTAAGGTATTTCCTTTTATTTAAGTCCTTAAAAATACTTTATAAAATAACTCTATTATCACCTCTTACTTTTTATAATCACATTGATACGATTGATAATTTGATGACCGTGGTTGGTTCCCAAAACCTTCCTAACATTTTTTCTCCACGGTGCCGTCTTTTCATTAGTTACCCGTATGTTTCCACGGGCACGTAACAATACGGTTGGCCTGTGAATATTCCGCCAAGTTTAGGGCGAGGGCTTCCGAGTGCTCCTAGTTTGCCAAACTAACAAGAATTGCTAGCGGTTTTAAATTTCTGCGCATTTCTTTAAGTAAAAAATATTTTTGGTGAGAAATAGGATACATTTTAAAACGTGTAGGTAAGATATTTTTTGGTTTGTAATTGTATCCAAAGTATGTTTGCTAGTTAAATGAGTATTTTTATTGTTATACAACTTTTGTTTAATTCACAAATGTTGACAAAAAAAACTCGTTGTTATATTTAAAACAAACATCACTATTTTATTACATACCATATTTTAATCTATTTAAGTCAAATGTGAATGTGAAATTCCTGCTGCGTTGTATTGCTCAACTTTACGATACGAAAAGTTTAAAGACGTCTGCAGAAATTTAAAAACTAATAAGGAAGAAGCCTTTAAAATAAATGAGGTTTTCAAACTAAAACTGCTGGGGAATGTGTTAAAAAAGAAATTAACTTGAGTTACCGCCGGACGGAGGTAATCCCCTGATCTGGACCTAAGTACGTGTTAAACGGGTTAAGTGCAGCCTTATTTAACACGAAAGCCTTACATTTTACGTTCTTCTAGATAAAATATCCTTATTTTAGTGTTTAAAGTGGAAATTATTGGACGCTGTGAGCTATTTATTGGATAATCCTTTTAACTTATACTTGTTACATAATTAGCTACTTATAAAGGTTCTGAACTGGCTCTGTTTAAGCTTCTATTTATTACACTGCATTAAAACACCGTTCTCTACTCTTTAACACTTTTTATAGGTCATGTTTCAGTTTATTACTATATCTCTGATTTAACGTAGGTTAAAAACTTTTCATTCTACATTGAAGTTTGGGATACTACTAAAAGGTTTTTACAAAGTCGCACTATGAAATAAAAACTACGTTAAATCCGCTCAATCATAAAAACAATAATAAAGCACCCTAAACCGTTGCGTACACAATGTAAGTATAATTCAAAAGAGATTTATTTTAACGAGTGTTTACAGAGCAATTACAGCAATACCAATTATCATAAAGCGTTGGCAACGAATATAAAACGGTCATTAAAACCTGCAACGTTCACATTAACTGTCTGACCGCACGACTACACACAACATTATATCAATAACATGCAAAATATTTAAACAATTGAAAATCATTTTAGTGAAATATCACAACATACTGCATAAAAAATATTAACTAAGGAGAGAAGACTTTTCATTGCGTAAATGAAAATAAAACTTATGCCAACGTACTAAGTTTGCATATTGATAAATGATTTAAATTCTTTAGGTATGCAACATGCAACTAAATATGTGTCATAATAATATCTGTCTGCATTTGCATTATCTCATATCTCATTATCTCATCTCCTGAGCCTTCCCAACTATGTTGGGGTCGGCTTCCAGTCATACCGGATTCAGATGAATACCGTATTTTACATGGAGCGACTGCCTATCTGATCTCCACAACCGTTTTACTGGGTAACACAGTATCCCATGGTAAGACTGGTTGTCAGAATTGCCGTAACGATTACATATGACATATCATAGTACAACAAATGGGACCTACGGCTTAATGTGCTATCCGAGACACAATTTGCCTATCTACATATTCAGTAAAAAGTGTAGCTCGAATCGCTAAAGATCTCAAGTACATTCACTAAAACATAAAGCTTTCTACACCAATGTATGGAAAACCATTTCTGCAGTTTTTGCAACAACAAAACGCGTATTTTATTTACAGAGCTCCGATCGAAGCCATTTGTTAACCAATGTTTTCTCCATTAAATACTGAACATTTTCCATAGTTCCCGCTAAGTAAAGTGCACTCAAATAGCTTTTATCAAGCAAACAGGTAGGCAGGTAGGCAAACAAGTAGGCAGGCAGTTGGTAGGTTCTTTATTAAGTATGATGAAGCGCTTTTGCCTCATTATTTAAAGGCACTGCAGTCGGTCTAACAATGGACTTTACGGCGGAAATTGAACTTATCTATTTTTGTTTTGTAAATAATATCGCAAGTTCGTTTTCTGTATAAGAAGAGGACGGGACTGTTATATGAAGATTGAATTGGTGTATGTAATTCTTGAGCAAAATAATTTTGGTAGTAAAATTAAAAAAAAAATACCTTAAATCATTCCAAGAATAATTTATAATCGTCAATGGTATGAGAGCACGTTGTACACTTATTTCAAAAAGTCAATTTCAAAACAGCAATATCGTACAGCAAAACAACAAAAATAAAATACAAAATACGAAAGCACCCAATAAAAGCATACACGGTATCAATACAACAATATTTTAACTCCAAATATGGAGCTCGAAATTACATTCAATATCGAACTGCACACATCAGCCCCCAGACCCCACATGACCCCACCGGGGGCCCCGTGGTTACTGTGGGGTCATAATAACTCAGAGCCGATCTTATTTGATTCGATGTTAATTAATCCGTCCGCTAGACTGGCTCGTGCATGCGGTTTTGCTCCTTTAGTTACCAATTATTCAGTACTGGCTGTTACCAGTATGTGCGGACGAGCAAAGCTGTGGAATAGTTTGTTTAAAATTTGGATGAAATATTTGTTTAAGAGGTTTTAGAAATTTCGAGCTTGTTGAAAATATGTTTTTTTCTAGGTGTAGCACTCAAGTTGCGATACTATGTGTGTGAGATTGCCAATTGAATTATGACGAGTTAACTAAGTGAAAACTACTATTATAACAATATTATTTCAGTAAATGTAATTATTTTATAATCCCTAACGTTATCTGGTTGTAAATATAAAGCCGTAACACAAATAACACTTAATAAATACACTACCAAAGAACATCCCAAATTAATCCCGAATTACTTAAACAGAACGGCCCAAACATACATCTTAATAACTTTGTAATTTAAAGGCAAAATATGTTTGATTACTTTTTAATCTCATTTGATCCGGATTTACGGTTAAAAGCAAAGTAATTACATCCGTACTCGGGCGGCTTTAACCGGATCAACTAATTAATATTTCGTGCTTCATCGCGCTTCGTAAATCATCCGATAGGTGGCGCCACCATATTGGACGCCCTTTTTTTAAGAGGAGTTTTATAGGGAAGGTCATAACTCAATTTACAATTTATTAACAAATATGATTTATTTATTTTCACAGGAGCTAACGACACCCAGTTTTAGTGCCACACATATATATCTATTAGTGTATTCCACTGCAATGCATCCAAACAACTTAAGCGAATAACTAAAACGCCATTATCTCGCCATACTATAGGGTAGTCACCCGAAACCACTCTATTTTAATAAGATTACATCATAACGAGCGTCCCGAAACGTCTTCACCGAAACTTAAGCTCTCTTTGTTTCTTACAAGAAACTGCAACAGAGAGCGATAAACTTCACAGACGACCACAATTTAAATGGCGGCCACAAACTTCCTACTTGAGATATTGAAGATGTCACAAAAACTGTGCTCACTGGACCAAAGTACTGCGCGCTTACTATGAGTCCATCGTGCGAGCGAGACGCCGCTATATACAGTGTATAGCGCCGTCTCACTTCCGCATGAGTCCGGCTTTAAAAGTTCATGGTACAGCCACGGATACTTATCTACTTCTTGTTCTAAGTTGTTAAGTGAAATAAGTTGTACCTGTAGAGAAATGGCCTTGTGTTGTGGTTAACACAAGTTGCTGCGGTAACACGCAAAAAATATCCACTGAATTCTTCAAGGAATATATTTTAGGTTAAATGTTTTGTTCCGCATTTAGTAGTAGGTAGATATTCTAAACTTTTTATAACTATTTTTTATGGCATTGTCCAGTCGAGTAGGTTCGTCTAAAGCAAGTAAAATAAGGAATCCTTTTCTTTAGGAGTTTTTTCACATATAAACGGGCAGACACGAAAGTCAATAATATAAAAAAGATTAGGATTTTGTTTTTTTTACCCTACACGTCAAATTGATAATTTTTATCCTGTAACAGTTGTCCCAGTTAGTAATATCATATTTTATAATAAACAATAAAAAAAAATTGTTTCGCTTTCACACGTGCCATGAAGGCTCTATACAAATAAGGTTGGCGAGGTTCCAGAGACTTGAGGAATGATGGAGATCAGACAATAAAGCATTACCGGGTCCTGTCGGCCGGTTAACCGGGCGCAATGCGGAGACCCACAGCCGGGTGGAGCCGCAATGCGTTGGGAGACTAATTAAGATTTAGTCTTGTAGTTATGACGTATTGTTTAAGGTGGACTTAGGATTTGAGGTGTACATATAAGAAAGTGGACTTGATATAATAGCACAAGGTAGGCACCATGTAAACAAGCGAAAACTACAGTCGTATTTTAGTCTTGTCCTTCCAAATTAAAACTTAGTACTCTTGTTTGAAAGCTACAGTAAAGTGTTTTACTATTGCATGACAACTAAAACAATTTTACGGAGATAGCAAATGGCTCTCTTAGCCATGCATTATTTAGTTAGGTTAGTTAAATAGGAGGGATATTCTTTTTCCTTATATTTTTTATTTAATTTTACTGCAGCAATATATGTTACACATATTATGTAGTTGGACGGTAGATAATATTATCTATGACTTAAAGCAAATTAAACCATCGCATAACACACACATTTAACAATCTATTGTAAATACTTTATTAATTCATTTATTACACAAACATATTCAGTATTATCATGATGACGTCCGTTCAATATGAATGAAGACGCTATGGAATATTAACACACACGATACGTATTAATCAGAGCCTTACTATGAATAAGATATGACCTCATAAATACCGTATCGGAGGCTTTCTCCGAAGGTCGGGGTCAAACCGGATGACCTTCAGCGTGGGAGTAGAGGAAACAATTACACTGCTAGACGAAATAGTGTAAATGTACTGTTTTGTCCGACAGTGTTAGGTAACAATCTTGCAGTTAAAGACGAAAGCTTCTAAAGTATACTTTAAAGATAATACAGTTATGTTTTTGTTGTGTTTGGTAAAGAATCAAAAGAATATAATATTGGCTTATAAACATAATTAGGTATCGATCACAACTTAAAGTATGTCTTTGTCTTATGATTAAATCGAGAAAAATCCAGAAAAAGTTAAAAATATTCATTACTGATTCATTTATACTTTTCGAAATTTAGATTCAACAAGTCAAATAAAAAATGCGCTATGGGCATTTTTTATAATTTTGTAATAATGTTTAAAATATCAATGCCAATAGAAAATATAATATAATAATAATAATAATATTCCTGGACAATTCACACACGGTAATCTGATCCCAAGCTAAGCTCTAAGAGAGCTTGTGTTATGGTAACCAGACAACTGATAAACATACTTATATATGTCTAAATACAATATACATACATATTATAGATAAATTACACCCAGACCAGCACAAATGATCGTGCTCATCACACAAACATTTGTCCTGAGTGGGAATCGAACCCACGACCTCCGGTATAGCAGTCAGGGTCACTAACCACTAGACCAACAGGCCCCAAAATATATTAGGTACATTAATTAATAACCAGCACCGAGTTTACCTCAACGTCATAACTTATTATTTTACATCAATTAGCCAACTTTTACCCAACAAGCCCAAAAAGGTTTTAAAGTTAGTAATGTTTAATGTACACAAAATAACAAAGTTGGTACCGTCGTATAACCGGGACGATGTCCGGTCGTCCGGTCATCCGGCTCGGACGTCCGGTTTACGAGCTCTCGGAGTGCACTCACGAACTCGGATAACATCGAATACTCGGCTAATAGTCGGTGGCCTAGTAAAGAGGAAGTTATCGTGTATAAATGAAGCCTTCTACAGGCTTTATCATGTTTACGACCGTTTAAAAATAGTTTAACTGTACACAACTATGAGAAAAGCTTTTAGTTCTGCAAAGAAAAACATAACTGTTTGGTTTATATTCTACTCCTACACAACTAACAGCAAAATTTTTCGATAACTTTTCACTTTAAGTTTAGCAAAACTTTTGAGTGTCAAGTTGCTTCTATGCTACACTTTAAGATAGCATGAACAATTCATAGATGAATCCATGTAGTATTTTTATTTCTAAAAATATGTGAATAATTCTAGTACATTTGGGTTCAAACAAATGAAACCCAGTGTTAGTCATTAGTAAACATTACCGGCCGCGAGATTGATTTGACACTAATGCGCGGTATTCACGTGCTCGTAGTGCGTGACCACTGCGACAGATGGCGCTCACCGCTAATGTATGCGCCAATGAGTCACTATTATTTTCAGAGTGATTGAAATTATCGATATAGTGTGTTTATTTAATTACTACTGGCGGTTAGAAATCTCATATAACATGATCTACAAGTGAATATTGGAATTATGTAAAAAAGCTTGTAATAAGGAGAGTAGCCGGCAGAGAACAGTACGAAATCGGGTTTATTTGGCCAATGCAAGTCCGTCATATTTTATGTATTATTTATTGCCTTGGCAGGAGTTGAAGTCATTAGCTGTCACCTCGAAAAAATCAAATATTTACTTATTAGGCAGACCGTATTTTTGGTTTTGTTCTCATAGAAGCGTACGATTTTCTACTATCGAAAGAGTTAGCCACCATTATACCAGTATCGTTCACATTCAGTAATATCCCTCTTACTTATTCAATGCGTGACCATTCAGAGACACAAAGAGCCACACATGGCCGCCACAGGAGGGCCGGTCCGTGCTCACCGCGCATTCAATGACTGGAAGCAACCCACTTAGCTGTGGAAACAGACCCGCCGCCTGATACACTGAGCGTAAGGGACTATGTAGGTTGTAGGTACTCGAGCTACTGTTACTGTTCCACTTTATTATTGTAAATGTTTGCTGGCAGACCGTATCATCATGGGAAATAAGCAACTTGTATGTTAAGATTATTTTAAAATTGTCTTGCTTTGATTATATTGAGGTTATCTTGCTAGCACAGAAATAATTGTCTTGAAGTTATTGGTGTAGAAATTACACAGTCAGCAAGGTCAAATGGTCAGGATGAGCCCAAAAATATGAGAACACCACTAAGGCGACTCTATATACTTGTACTCCAATTTTGGCAAAGACAGTTTAATCTAAATAGAGACCAAGAAAGAAAAAGACCACCAGCTGGTCACGAACATTAAACCCTCATAATTGGGTAGTATATAGTTCCGTCCAAAGCTTAGTTCTCCGATAAGACCTAAATGCCTAACTCGTGGTCATGAACGGGCTTGAGGGACTTAACCCTGCGACATCTAGTGCCTTTGTACCTAGTATCTGTCGGTAAAGGCCAATTAACCCGTTCACCGACCAGCCGGGGAAAGCTTAATGACTTTTTCTCCGCCCGTAAGGACTAACAAGGCTTTACGGCCAGTTAACGCGACTAACTTGGCTAAACAAGGGTTAACTTGATTCCATGGTAAACACGCGTCTTAAGCCCGTTAGTGCTTGAGGGCGGCGCTAATGGACTGATGAAGAAAGCCTTACAAATTGAGTAAGCTTGCTAACCTTCACTTTCTTAATAGCTTATTCTACAGCAGTCACTGCTAATGGTATGGTTATTTACCATGGTATCATGTTTATAACGCACCATTATTCAAATGTAAGTTGTACATGAGTGAGATCGAGAAAATTTTCTCTACGAAAGTTGTAGCAGGTCGTAGATCCGTCGCTACGCCGTAGTATACTTTCAGAGCTACGCTTTTAATAAACCCTTAAGTTGCGAAATGGGTATTTTATTAAGCTTACGAAAACAATCGATATTCGTGTCTTTATATATTTCCTGGTATTAAAAGAATTTACTTGGAGCTACATTGGTTAAACATACCTTTTTTGTAACTACACACTCGACACAAACCTGAAAAGTATTATCTTGTTTTTATGACTGTCATGCTTACGCGACAGAAGGCTATAACATTTCCCAGTACATACCGGGACCTGTGAAACCTGCGGCGTAAGATAAAGCAGTTCCGGAGAACATTGCCGCGAGCGACGCAACAAGATAAACATACTTTTATATAATGTTCAGCATTTACAGTGTCACAGTAAACTGCGAGATAATCCGGAGTTGAGTAAAAAACTCAGGAAAATCTAGCTTCGAGTTTTTTTGATTAATGATAACTTGCCACTACACTAAATGATCTTTAAGATTATTCTATCGAGTAGTGTTCTAATAACGAGACATAAACAAAATAAATTACCAATGATACTAATAAAATTAACAAAAGATGAATACAAGTGGCAATAGGCTCGCCCCCTATTACATGGGACCTAAACATATCGGCCAACTGTGGGTGTACATTGGTACACCTCTGCCTACCCCTTCGGGGATACAGGCGTGATGATATGTTATGTTATGTTTACAAGTGAATAACCAGTACTGTCATTCATTCGTTTTGAACATAAAAAAAACACCATGTGAGAACTACTCTGCCCTGATAACAAAGAATGCAGTAATCGACATTTTACAGTAACTGTACCTTATAGTTTTCGTTATATGTGTGTATGTTGTGAAATCATTTACGCAACAGACATACAAAGTGATAAAACAAAACTAAAACGAACCAACAAAACTGTCTTAAAAGATACTCTTCCTCAATTAATAACCGCTCAAACTTCTGAAAGAACATGATACGCGCGGTAATTGAAAGCTAACTCCCACCAACTATTAACAGCAGGACGAGAGAGGGGGTGAAGCAAGGGAAGGGGGGTCAGGGGGGTGTTACCATAACTTAGACTTGCGATGTGTGTGGTCCCAGAAAATATCGGCTAAGTTTGGGGCAGTTCTCACCCAAATAATACTACTTAGTTGCTTTAAGTAGGAAATAGTGCAGTTTCGGGAAGGATTTTCGAGTCTTTCGAGAAAATGTTGTTTGAATGTTTTTTTAACGTTCAGGGTTTAAACTTGAGCGAAAATAATTTGTCCGAACATGTAGCAGAAGATTGTTATTAGCAATGCTGAAGCAAATATTCGCTATAAGTAGACTTGTTTTAAAAATATGTAAATTCAAGCTACATTATATAGGTTTTAGTGAACGAAACTCATAAAAAGTCAAAAATACTGAGCTACTTACGTAAAAAAACTATTTTTCTATTCACATAAGTATACAAGTAAAACATGAAGCAATTTTTACCAAAAAAAACAAGAACATGACTAAAACCTAAAAGCTAGTCCGTCAGCAAATTCGCTTTCATTCGAAACTTCTAGCTCTGCGAGTACTCTGCAAAAAACATCAAACAGAACCAAAATGAAACCTAATTCCTCTTCGATAGCCGATGCCTGGCTTCATCCTACCTACCTACCTTTTACGTAGCTATCCAGGTATAGCCGGGTAGCCGGACAGACGGGTAGCCGGGTATAATCCTCAAACGTTACTTTAAAAATGCTGTTTGAATCTCCGAAGGGTAGATCAATCAATAGTGTTAGGTGATTAACTTTACGGCCCGCCTCGGGGCTCGGGGGCTCGGGGGCTGCGGTAGTTAACTTTATGAGGATATTCATTTATCGTTTATCTTGTTGGTTTAAACGATCTGTTATATCTGAATGAAGATGATTGTTTAAATATGTTGCTTCTAGATAATAAATGTGAGGGTACATAGATTTTCCTTTGTGTGTTGACTTCAAAAAGTTTCAAAATCAATCAGGTATCTCCGATAAAGTCACAGAAGAAAATCTGCTTATTATTGGTTCTTTGCTAACAAGATGTAAATTTACATAAAAATCTCCGAACCAAAGAAAATCATCAAAACCAGGCACATAATTATTTCTCATTGCCTATACAGAACAGACTAGTTTGTACATAATGATTATATCCTACAACATTCATCCTTTTATGATTAGCTCAGATCATTTACCTGTTCTCAGGTATAGATAGCTGGTACACTCAACCATACAGCAGCAGTGCCACTATCACATTGCGACCATCCTTATACCTAAGCGATAAGGTTCATTTTGGTATAAAGCTGTTATTATTAAAATGCGGTGTACTGTATAGAATAATAAAGTAGTGTGAGCAGTCAGGTGTGATGCCATAATAATGTGCTCAGTAAGTGTAATGGAACGTTACTTGCTCACAATATTGTGCCCGCGAGTATAAGATACGTAAACTATGTGAGACCGTGATCTCATAAACATCAGAATTTGAGAATAATTTGTAAGAGCTTAGTACTAAGATATGTATGGGGTTTTATGACTGAGGAAGATTACTGAATATTCATTGGTGAAAAGATCTATTTAAAAGCCATGTGTTTTTGGTTTTGATGCAATAATTGAGAGGAATATCTTCAAATCATAAAAAAATACCTATTGGCAACGTCAATTATTGTGAATAACAAAAATTGCAACTCATCCCATGCGGGTATCAAACCCGCACCACGTAGTGCACAGAGCTCCGGCTATCTATACAGTAAGCTTTTATGTGAGGAAGTTATAAATACGTATTAAGGCTACCTCCGGCAAACAGTAAAACTCAAAACCACAAACATTTTATCACCTGTAAAATAAATCAAATGATAATAAAGGAACATTGTATTCTCTATAACGGGGGAGACAAAACTCTTTTAATGTTCGACATCCATCGCGCGTTATTTGTTTACGTGACAATGTTGTTACGAACACAACGCGCAATGTACATTCAATTTATGTAGAGTAAGTAACGGGTAGGTAGGTTCTGTGTGATAATGTCGGTTCACCTACTTTATTGCTTTATGGGTTCGTTTTTAGAGTTTAATGCAACAATAACGGATTTAAAACTGTATTAACTAGGTACTCTAAACGTTTTGTAGATTTAAGATACACTACATAAGAACATAAGAACACTTATAGCAAATGCATTTAACAATTATTTTGTGGACAAAATAGTCCCGTCTAGTAAAAGCAACACAAACGCAGCGTCTTTAATAACTATTAATACTGTATCTCTATTTATGAATCCTAGTTTACCCTTTGACATTCACAAAATAATAAAAGATTTAAAAAATAGTAATAGTGTTGGCTATGATGAGATTAGCACAAAAATGATTAAATATGTAAACAAAGAAATCTGTGGGCATTTAAGTCATATCCTGAATTTATGTATTAGTGCTGGTACTTTTCCAGAAGAATTAAAAATGACAATTATTAAACCTTTATTCAAAAAGGAGAATCGCGAGCTAATGGAATTTTACAGGCCAATAGCCTTAATACCCATTTTTTCAAAGATATTTGAAAAATATATTTACAGGGAAATAAATGATTTCTTTGAAAAAAATAACCTTCTTTGTTTAGAACAAAAAGGATTTAGAAAAAAGATGAGCATTAATTTAGCAATTTACGATTTTTTAAATAATATTATGCCTAACATAGACAAAACTAATCCTTCCTGTGCAATTTTCTGCGATTTAACTCAGGCATTTGATTACGTGGACCATCAAATTTTATTAAATAAACTTGAAAAATACGGGATTCGGGGTAACGTTTTAGATCTCTTAAATTCATATCTAACCAACCGTAGACAAGTGACCATCATTAATAAAATTAATATAAAGACAAAAAGAGAAGACATTATAAAATCTAATGAGCGTATGCCGAGTTTTGGAGTACCACAGGGTAGTGTCCTTGGCCCACTACTATTTATTATTTATATTAATGATTTGCCGAAAGCAACACAGCACCCTATGTCACTTTTTGCCGATGACAGCACAATATCAATAGCATGTAAGGAAAAATCATTTTATGAAGCTGATATACGTAATTCCCTTAACGCAATTATACAGTGGTTCGCTAAAAATAATCTTAAAATAAATTTAAATAAGACAAATATTATGCACTTTTCTCAAAGAAACAATAATTCATTAAAAGTAAATATTTTCCATAACAACCAATTAATAACTGAAACTACAGCATCAAAATTTCTAGGAATAACAATTGATCAAAAACTTAATTGGAAACCTCACATTGAAGCTTTGGCTAAGAGAGTAAGTAGCTCCGCATTTGCATTGTATAAGCTTGCACCTGTTCTAAATACGGATTCTCTCGTTATGGCTTATCACGGTATGGTAGCATCGGTACTAAGATATGGTATTATATTCTGGGCTAACTCTACAGACTTTGATAAGGTCTTCAAGGCACAGAAAAGGTGCTTAAGATCTATGTTTAGATTATCTATCACAGACAGCTGTAAACCTTATTTCTTACGACATAAAATTCTGACACTTCCGTCTCTGTATATACTAGAACTAGCAATATTTGTAAAAACTAATCCGCATTTATTTCCCCGATTATCTGAAACAGTGATTCGAAACCGCAGAGATAATAGTATGTTAAGACTACGCCCGGTTAAAACGGAATTAATGAAAAAAAGTATTTTCTGCATGGGCCCTACTGTCTACAATAAATTACCCAAAGAAATAAAAACTTTGAACACTAACATGTTTAAAAATAAATTGAAGCAGCTGCTTACTGCAAAGTGTTATTATAATATAAAAGATTTCATTCATGATAAACTTTAGACTTAATAGTTTTAGTTGTTTTTTTATTTAGGTATGTTATAATTTACTTTACGGAGATTACTCTATATATTTGCACATCTGAAAAGGTATAACATGTAGCACTTATTTTATTATGTAACACCCTTAACACACATGTTTAATGCAAATAAATAATTTTGATTTTGATTTTGATTGTGATACGAGAATTGGATACTTATTTCTCAAATGCTTTTGAAAGTTAAAAACTCATATATTTGCCATTATGTGTTTTAAACTAACATTTATAAATTTATAAATAAACAAATCATAAAAACGACTTTATCTGTGTTCATGTTACTAATTAATGTAATTAAACACATGTGACTGTCTATTTACTTACACTAACTGACAGGTTAACTACGTTATTTAATTACAAAATAATATAACACACTAAAACAGAGCCCTATCTTTTAAATAGATGGAAAAAATTTAATGTAAATGTTCTGTAACGTGTTACAGTTGACTGGAAAATCAGTGAAAATTACACTTTGGCAATGCCTAATGATGGTCATAATATATTTGTTCTACACGCCTTCATTGCAATTCAATAAAGTCGTTTTTTATATTATTATTTACAACCTAAGAGCTTTTGACTATAGCTAATCTTAACTGTAGACGTACACTAGTTACATAGTATCGTGTTACTGCAACGCGTTTTATTGCGACGCCAGTAACATGGTTACCTCGCTTCGCTACCTATGAGTATGCTGCAACGCGCGCTTTTTATTGACACCGAAATACTTTTATTTGGTTAAAAAACAGGGATATTGCGTTTATTCTGCGTGATAGACAGTTTGAACTAGTAACTTTGTTACGTGTATAGTTGTTTGAATACCATATTTCTAGAAAATAATAGTTACTGCCTTCAAAATAAATACTAAGTCATTATCAACAGGGATTAACTAAATGTATAATCTTAAGTGAATATGTTTAGTATAATGTCTAGACCTATTTTTAATCCAATTAACAAAATCACGTATTTTAGGGCACACAATTATGAAAATAACAATATTTAATAGAGAAACGTATTTAAACAACAGTTTTCAAGTTCATAATATCTTGTTCGCGTGCTGTACATAATATTTCATAGTTATTAGCGACTAACAAACTATAGTTTGGCATAGCATTACATTAGTAATTGGGGGAACTCCCAATTACTAATGTAATGCTATGTTATATTTAGTTTAGTTATATTATCTGTGCCAGTCTGTATTGTCTATGCTCTATCGACGCTGTCTCTGCTCACGTCTACCTTGTCTATGCTCGAGATATCAAAGGTATTCTGAACATCATGCTCTTACGGAGCGATATGCTCATTCAGGGGTACAGTGTTGCCAGACTTTGATCTATTTACCCTAGATTTTAACGTAAGTGGTATTACCCAGAATTCAATTATGTATTAGGTGGGTTGTTAATTGCTTTGTTTGAACTAAAACAGTTCAGGCTTCAATTAACGAATACCACGAAATTGACGTTATGATTGTTGCCTTTCATTTATTTGTGTAGTTATAATTGGATACTTTATATATTATTATTTTAAGTTAAAATATCGACACGTACCGTCAATAATATCACCGAAATTAGTGTACCAATTATTTCTGTTTTACATAAATACATAAGATTCAGTTTGTGTTTATCTCAGGATAAATAAACGTTAGTATAATGCTGAGGCGGATAAACCGGTTAACAATTCCCGTAGATAGTGTAGGCACATCCTGCGACATTTTCCTTATTCCCTAACATCACCATAGAATTACCCCGCTCCTAACTGTACCATAAATACGGGAGGAAAGGACGAGCGCTGGCAACACCGCCATTCACTAAGATCACCGATGAGATTAAAGGTAGCATATCGTCATATAGGAGTCTTCAAACAGAAAATCTGTTTTAGAAAAATTAGAAAACTTTTTATAGTGACATATTAGTTGAAGGGTTAATGAGCAAAAAATGTTTTTGCTCATTTACCCATTTGCATTGCATTTTTTTAAAAATTTTATAGCGTAATTTTTGACTATATTATAAATTAGATTGCTGCTCACTGGCATTTCTCGCGTCAATTGCGTAGTTCGTGACGTTCGTGTTTTTGTGGTGTTGCCAGTGAGCAGAAATCGCAGTTGTGTTCTTTTTTTGTTTTTTTTTGTTTGTTTTTATTTTTATTATTACTTTTTATTTAATGTGTGTGCCTATAAGTGGCAGAATAAAAGCTTTTTCTTTCTTTCTTCTTTCTATAGAAAAAGTAACATCTAATTAAATGAACAGTAAACAATTAGAGCAAAAAGATGAAAAAAGAGCAATATTTAAGTACTTATCAAAAATAGGAAAAATCTAGTGTTCTGTTTAAAGTCTTCATTGTTAACTTTTATCAAGCACATATTAATAAGCACTATTACAAGTACAATAGATAATTATTATTCTCACCTTTATTACACGCATTAAATTTTACGACATACCCTTTGTTAGTAATACTTCTGCTCGTACCTTTGGGGTGTATTGTATGAAGTTTAATGGGAGCAAAGGGGGTCGGCACAAAGGGAGCTCGGATGAAGCGATCCGAGCAATTGTCACATGAAATTGGATATGTGACACAGACACGATTTACCGGAATTACGAGCTATGATGATTTTGTACAGGTATTGTGGTTCAAATTAATCCTTTTATAACGGTTTATGCTGTTGACGCGTGAAATATGAAGCAGTTTCATAACTTGGATTAAAGTATTAATTTTTACTTTATGTATAAGTTTTCTAAAATACTGACTTATTACATTTATTTAACGAGTCTGCAAAATAAATAGTCTTAATCAAAATAAAAGTGAGTACTTATTTACCAAACATAAAATGTTCGCAATAAATGCTGAACAACTTTCAACATTAACTGACTTTAAGACACTCACAAACTATTAACTACACAACGAATCAGTAATCGCAGTTCCAAATTCGAATCAAACCCAATCTTAACTCGACATTCAAACTGAATTGCAGTTCTAAACTCAAAAGCTGAAAGCTCCAAACATACTTATCGGACGCGGCTGACGGACACGGCAGACAGCCGCGACTTATAGTATCTGGACAATGAAAATACACTGAACTGTGCACACTATCGGATGTAAGCCGCGGACGTAACCTTGGGCTGACCTTGAGCGTCGGATGTCCGACAGAGACCTGGATGTTTTTGACAGCCGAAAACGCCAGCGCGCAAGAAGGACGAAGAAAGAAGGTGAAACACTCATACAACAACGATTGCACAAAAGTGGTGCTGCCACCTATATTTCGTATTCTGAAATTTATATTTTGTATAAGTTTCATGAGTAGCTATGTATAACAATAAAATTTACATAATTATAGTACTAATGTTGCTTTGTTATTATATTAGTTCATATGGATGTTCTGTATGATTGATTCTTAATTTATGTTTTATAACATTGTAAGCATAACTAAATTCTCCTATTATTATTAAGTTGTACATACCTACTAGCTTTAAAACTTTAAAAAAATAATTAATAAACTTTACAATATTATAATGAATTATTGGGGTTTATTTAATATACCCAAAGAATATCAAGTTATGGTCCGTTCACACATGGGAGTCCGTTTTACTGATACGTTTTTAACGTTTATAACGTTCAACGGATCCGTTATTGCTGGATGCGATGTGTGAACAGAAAACTCGGAGTATACCGCCGCTATTCCCGGAGAGGCCCGTCGCGTATTATAAATAATAGTAACGTAAATGTTATCCTCCCGTCCCTAGACCAAACTAGCCCGAGCCGGCCAAACTAGCAATAAAAATATGTCCCTAAATAATAAAAATTTAGATCCAGCCATCCCTTGTTGTTTTGCTTTATTAAGATTGTTAGCAACGCGCTAGCTCGAGGTTCGAACCCCGCAGGGGGACGTGCCCTTAGTGGACATTGCTGACGTAGTAAGTTTTTTCCTATTGCTCTGGCTGGAGGCCTTAAGGTCCTCCCAAAAACTCCGGTGAAGCAGTCAAAGCCTGCGCTCAGGCTAACTGCAAAGATCGCTACCAAAAAAAAACCGCCGCTATTCTACAAGGATGGACGCTGTCGTGTTGTAGGTATTAGTACTATCGTCGAAGAAGGAATTTTCGACGTTATTGGCAGCATCCACTTATGGCCCAAAGATCAAGAGAGGGTGCTAACAGTTTACTTTTGAGTCAGTGAGCCCACACAGTACGCACACAGTATCTATCCGTTAAAATTCTCTGTTTTCATATATTTTTGCTGTTCCGTCGTATTTATTTTATTTTATCAGTAACAAATCAAAAAAGTATTTATGTAATATTTTTTATATATGTATATGCTCGATCTGGCAGTTTCAGAAAAAAAAAGAGAAATGACTTGAAACGTCCCGGTCGAGGTGTGCACACTATCAGCCGCGGCTGTAAGCCGCGTCCGGCTGCCGCGTCCGATAGTATGTTTGGAACTGAATACTTGCAGTTCGAAGTTCAAACACTATCGAATGAGGTTTTATGTCAAAGAAATGCGATTGAAAACTAATATTTTGTTTTAATTAACATCGACTAATGTTGAGTTCAGACGTTTATCGAATAAAAGCATTCAATTAACGTCTGAGCTCGAACTAAGTGGTAACTTAGCAAATAAATCTGTCTGCAGCTAAACGAAAACATAAGAGAGATGAACTTGCGGTGAAGACAGAAGCGCTTGTTTTATGGTAGCCCCAGGAGGTCGGTTTATTTCACGTTATATCGTACAAAAGAGTTTTAAAATGTTTCAAATATATGAGTGTTCATAGCCGCTGCGCGGTATATGACGCCTATAAACAACCATCCTATCTACAACGTTCGCAGCGGGGCCGAGCGTGACGCGCGCTCGTGTGTTTTATCTCATTCAAAGATTGGATTCCACTCGCAAAGAATTTTATGTTCCGTTCACTCGTTTCTAACTTCTTTTATTGAGTGAACTTATTTATTTGGACAAGTTGTACTTATTCTTTTACAGCGTCGTTCGATGGCGTCGAGCGAAGCAGAAACGAGGAAAAACTCGAGTGAAACATCAATCGAAGTAATTTTATCAAAGAGAACAGTTTTTCTTTATTCAATTCAATATTTCGCGGATAAAGTGTAGCTAATATAAGTTAGCGAACAGTTTTCTTAAGGGAAAAGTATTACTTATTGTATCTGCGTAAGGAAAATGAATATAAAATGAGGGAATTTATGGATTACGGTGTTCCCGCAAGCTTACGCAAATATAAATGAATGGGGGGATTTACTCGTTACATTCACGAACAGAGCGGGGAAGCCTTATTCTAAACAAGTACAACATACAAAGTAAAACTCGAATAAAACTTGACAAACGATGACGTCATGATGTCTGTAAGCCCTTGGAGGCGTGAGGACCAGGTGAGGCTGGGCTCTCGTTCTCCACATATGCTCAGACTTCGGGGGTATGCGATATGTGGTCGCTGGGCTTTGAGATATGCCTGATATAATTTTGTTCGCTGATCCGTCATACAAATAATGTATCCGATGAGTTTGGGATTTCTTCCCTTCTGGGAACGTTTTTGTGTCGTTTCGGAGATTTTCGATTTATCTGAGCAATGAGTGTGTAAATATTATTGTGTATTTTAATGCTCGTTCTCGGTATGAACATGTTATTTGATAAATGTGAAGTGTTGACACATTCTGCTCAATATGATTTCAGTATTACTTGGTATTGAGATGTTACATATTGAAATGTAATAATACAACTTCTTCACATATGAAATATTGACTAAGTGGTATTTTCGTTTTTAAATATAAGGATTCTATTTCGAAGCCTGAGTGATATGTAAGGTTGTAAGATATTAAGCAGAATTATTTAAGTTTTGCCGTAAATAGGTTCATATTAAATAGGAACTAAAATCACAAAACACACGTATAGAGACGGCAACATTACAAATGACAAAGCCGTGAAAAACAAACTGACTCTTAACATTTTGATAAGAAAAATTAAAATACATTATATCAGGCAGAAGGCTCATCAGTCATCAATATTAACAGGTACGACAAATATAAACATTATAACATTACCCCTTACAATGGTCACGTCAGTAACAACCACCGTAACTTATACTCACTAGTTACACTAGTCACCCCTACACAGCTATACATCAGATGATATTCACGATAACAGCGAAAGCTAATAACTAGAACGACACCCGCTCGCGGCTCGCTGATAACACGAGCATTTACGTTTGTATTCAATACTCCAATCGTACACGATCAAATATTGAGCTGGCTGATTAATGTTCATCGTTTTTGACGGCTAGCTCATGTTTGAGAAAGCCATAAAAATGAGTTTTTTTTTACAACATACTTTCTTTTGTAATTTTTGTGGGAATTATTCAGTGATACATACAAGTTCACTATTTGAATGCGCCATTGAAGTTTACATTCTTTTAAATTTAGGTTAACCGATTTTGATGATTATTTTTTTTTTATTTGAAAGCCGGTGCTACCCGTATCATTTTGAATTCGGTTTTTATTGCAAAAAATATTAGAATTTAGATAGTAGGTAAACTAAAGGAATTATAGTGTGACACTACAACTACCATTAATTACTAATCTACATACTTAACATCGGTTAATCTTGGATCCCGGATTAATTGTCGTTGATTGATAGATGAATACAATTAATTGATCCCGCCCGGGAATGGCGGGCGGCGACATTCATTTCATTACGCGCAAATTTAATTCATTACGATTGAATGGAAACTGAATAAAATTGAATGGAGAATATTCTCAATTGAAACTATTAAGTTTTGTAACAGAATCATTTGTATTTTGGTTTTAAATTGTTTGTACTGTAACTACGCATCCATTACTTAAATTGTTTTTATTTCTACATTTGTCTTTTGTTAAGAAATCTTATCTTTTATATACTCTTCTCTATCTAAATACATATCTCAAAATTGTAAATACCCATATGTTACTGTGCCTTATAAATTGATACAATTAAAAAGTTCTATCAAAAAGCGACACCTGACCATTATTTTACATCTGTTCAACTTTTGGCAAACGAAGGTGACAAATTAACAGAGATAAATCTCGCTGGAGTGTGTGTTACCATCGATATATATGTACTTATATAATAATATGTCAGTGTGTGCGTGACCGTTATTTTTCACCGGCCATTGTCAAAGACCTATTTATTGGTGAAATTGTTGTGCCCTTGTTATAACAACCTTTCCGTACCGTGTTTTAGATCGGCTGTGAAGGTTGTATGTGGGTGTTTCAGTATATTTTTGATAATACAGAAGAGTCAAGAACCTACATTTATGTTGAACATTTCATTTTTAAATGCTAGTCTTAACTCCAATATTCTACAATAGAAATATATTAAGTTACTGAAACAGTACAGAAAGTAATTAACAATTACAGTCATAAAGTGTATACTAATTTCACAAATTAAAACATAACCATCAGCATTCTATTTACCAAATAATACAAACAGCGAATTCAATCTCCAGTTTAAATGACAACAATATCTGAGAAACCGCATCATCCGAGGATCAGAATCCAATCAAACTAAACTAGTAATAACAAATATTTGCCTCCCCCGGCCTCGAACCCAAGTCAAACGGAACGCGGCCGCGCATTATATTTACACGCCTAACTTATGGTGTTTGCTTAATTACCTTCAGAAGGCTTTAGTGTAAGCATAGTTTACATGTGGAAGTTACTTCATTAATATTCGACGAAGCGATTCACACTACTTACTAAGTGTAAAGTTTGCCTTCATAAATTCCGGAATGATAAGACTAGTTCACGTGAGTAGGCAAATCTAAGCGTTTATTTTATATAAAATATAACATGAACACAAACAGATATTGGCGAAAGTAATTCGACGAATAAAAATGTTTTACATAGTCGGAACTGTAGCTTATAAACGCTCTCGAAACTTCAACGCCTGACAAAAATATATGAGCAAATAGTCATGTCACACATGAAAATGAATTACAAATATTTAGAGGGATTTAATGTCATGAACATGGCCTATATCTATACTATATAATAATGCAATAAGTGTTAGACTCGGATGGATGCAATTGGCGAGTTGTCGTTCATTGTGGCGTTCTAGGGGGGAGGCTAGAGGCTGATGATGATGATGATGAGACTCAGAAGGATTTTGATAGGATCCAATCAATAACGTTTAACAAATGCCTCTCGATTGAGCTCTGAAACGTAAGCCTCATAAGAAAAGCCTCCCTAATGATTATTACTTTGAGGGGAGTTTTTATACGAGATACTTGCTGAGAATTACTTTAAGCTGTGTGCACAATGTATCACAAACGTTTACTGGTATATTAACAAAAGCTTGAGTAACTCTTTAGTAGGTAACATTTCGAAAATATAAAAAACATAATTCTATATTGTACCTCCTCCAATTAAAAGAAGGTAAAATTTGCATTTTGATACAATTAGGCGCCGATTTGTTCAATTCAAGATAAAATTTATGTTTGACAGGTTTCGTATTGAAAAACTGTTAATAAACCAGAATTATTCCTGTGAAATAGCTGGCGTTGCAAAAATCAGCCCTTAGTTAACGTTTTTGTTACATTTTTCAGAGTTTTTTTTTTTTTTAGCAATTCCTTCTTTAGGCTTGACCAAGATCTAGAATTCATATTTAACCTGTGCTTTTGTTCTTCAGATACATATGCTATACATATATAGTTATATATTTCTAATCATGTAATTAAAATGTATTTTACTCAACCGCAGCGATTGCTGTAAAGAGCAGAAGTCTTTAGAGCACCGCATTCATTTGTTTTGCGCACACGGTCCATTAGCCCTCTACAAGCGAGTGTATAGCCCACATCCATCAACTAATGAGGCTTCACAGACGCACATTACTCTCGCACGTAATCAGTTAGCTCTTATCCGAGACCTAGACTTCTAGATATACTCACGGTGGCCATTTATAACAGGTGACACGTCCCGAGGGACTAATCATGCCTTTTATATGGGGTCCGAAACATACCTGGAACAAAAAAATATTTACGTTAGATAATTATAAGTTTGTGACGCAAACTGACAAAAACTGTAAAAAGTTGGTTTTGTAAAAACTTTATTGAACTTTTTATTTTGTTCGTCTGCAAGCGGGTTTTATATTTTCGACATAAAAGTTAGGTTTATTTATTTGGCTTTCCTGCAGTGTGGTGGACGGAATTCATAAGAAAGTTTAAATATTAAAGTAACGTTAAACTCATCAATGTATAACACTGGATACTTACATAAATATAGCGTGTATTAAGTTTATTAAATTCAATAAATCATCATAATTGTCTTTACAAAACACACAATAATTACTTAGACAAGATCTTACACACATGCCCTCGACCGTCAGTCTGACCGTGCACGATTAGCAGAACCTATGGCTTCCTAAAGGTCACATAGTACCTAGATAGCTAGGCATCTAGCTTGGTACCTAGTCACATAATCCGGTGGACGCAACGTAAGCACACAACAAAGTCACTGTTACGGCCGGCACACTAGGTCGTTAGCAAGGGTAGAATGGGTACGTATTAAGGTAGGTCGAAGAAAGTCAACTGTTTTGGGAATTAAATATGTATTCAATGTTACTGAAAGCCGAAAGCTAGAAAGGTTCATTCAAGAGTGCGATAGAGACCACGAATTATTAAACAGAGAAGAAATTCGTTATTTTTAGAGATCACAACGATACATAGTTTTATGATCATGCATAGGTATACATAGGTGTATGACTAAACCTAACTTACTTAGTTTTGTTCTAGTAACAAAAACACCAACAGACCAAAACGATTTAAAAACTCATTACTTTCTATTCTTATTCCAAACAAAGCAACAATATTCATATCTTTTGTTGGAAACGAGAAGAAAACTCGGAGAACAAAAGAATCTGAAATAGAAACAACATAATGATAGTACAATTATGAAGAAAAAAAGACGTTCAATAGCGAATATTGCCAGCGAAACTAAAAAGGGAATAAAAGAGGTCTCGATGCACGAATTCATTAAAAGATAGAAAATAAAAGAAACACTCTTGTTGTGAGCGAGTTGCCAGGAGACCCGGCAAATTAACTTACAGAATAGCTACTCGATACATTTCACGATAAAATCACCTAAAGAAAAAAACATAGGTTTTGTTGCATTTACTTCTCTATTGATTTTGTTAGCAATAATTTCATCTTTAACGCGTTGTTTTTATAACTGTGCCATATGAATCTCTATTGGTCCTTTTACATACAAGCTAATAGAAAGTAATGATCCAATTTACAGTGAAAAATATTGCAATATCTTCAAACTGCACCTTCTGTGCATATGTATCTGTAACAGGCGGTAAGGGGTGTAATTGCCACCCCATCAACTCTATTTCCGGTCTGAGTAAATCTAATTGGTCTGATGCACACTGCGCATGATATCTAGCACGGCTTAGCATGGCTCCGCATGTCTCGGCATAGCATGGCACTATAATTGGTACAAACAGGCACTTGCAAGATTGTATCTAGATTAGAGTTGTTACTTTTTATGTTGTTTACCAATTTCGTGAATTCTGCTGGTTTGTAAAATTTCATCGGCCTCCAAATGTTCGCTCATCGCAAAAGCGTTCAGCACTTAATTAACTTCCAATAGACTTGCAATGGCCGAGGTATCGGCTGTAATCTACATATTTATATGGAAATATTAACCACGTACGCACATTGTGGTACATACAGTTTGCTCTCGTTATATTATATAAAATAAACTTGTGCTGGTAAAATTTGTTTGAATACTTAGGTTACTTTTCAGTGGGTCAGTTAAGAGTCCAATAATCTATTTCTAGGAGATAGAACAGGAATTAATTTTACTAACTTTGTCAGTCCTAACGTGCCCATATTAGACCTACAAGGAATTTGGTCTATTATTTTTTATTTAACAGGATACATTTTTGCTTACAGGACTTGTCTTTGTCTTTATTTAAAATCAGTATAGTTGATTTTCATAACTCGTTATAACAATGTGGATTACTCTGTACATAATATATCAGCTCATCTCCTCTCATCTCCGCTTGTTCATAATCCAGTATCTACTTCCATTATACTTTTTATTACGAGTACGCTACAAGCACGCCGCGGCCTAAGAGCGCCATTTTGTATAATGTTGTACTCTTATTGACTGCCTCGTTGGCCTAGTGGTGCTAAGTGCGACTGCTACGCTAGAGGTCTTGGATTCCCAAATCTTCCAAGGTGAAATTTTATAAGAAATTCTCAGTAGCAGATCGGAGTTTGGTTCTGTGCCCGGTTAGTGGCAATAGGCTCGCCCCTATTAGTTTAGGACCTAAACATACCGGCGAACTGTGGGTGTGCATTGGTACACCTCTGCCTAACCCTTCGGGGATACATGCGTGATGGTATGTTATGTTTGTTATTAATGTACTACTCTTATTAGATCTGTTAACTTCTGTCTATATTGGACGAAGTCTGAGTGTTGTTCTTACGATAATAAATTATGTTAATGTTAAATGCGCTTGTTTGATATTTATTTGATTGTTATACAGAGGTATGTATTATTTATTATTATGGTTCCTTTATATTAGCTATAATCAGTCAATCAGACTCACTGTTTTTGATGTGTTGATGGATTGTAGTTAATTAGGCAAAATAAATATATTAGGAGAAATTGTAAGTGGCAATTCGACTATAATTTGGACACTTAATCTTATTGAAAACTATAGTCTTCGATCGGAGAACAAAACATATTATAGTTTTATAAAAAGAAAGGGAACATAGCTTACATAATAAATTAGGGTATCTAAAGCCAAATAAACGTGTAAACAAGAAAAGTGTTTTCCTAAGGAATGTCTTGAGGGACGGAGACTAATTACTGCCCTCTATTAGGAAAGCAATCGTTAACTAGGATAAACGAACCTGCTTTAATTAAACAAGCACAATTTCTTCTGCCACGGTCACATTTTAGGTAAAGATACCTACTTATTAGAAAGGCTTAATAAAAAATTAAAAAATATTTAGTATGTGTAACAAAATATTTAAGCTCTGAAAAAACCGCTTTAAATATCTACTAATATTTATTTTAATGTAGATTACAAAACATAATGTTAAGCGTAAAGATTTAACGTGCATCCCAGTATTTTGTCACCCACTACGAGTTACATCCAATTTTTTTTAAAAGTGTTAATCTTTTATTAAAAAAAAAATCTTTTATTTGTATATTCTTACTTCTAATTACAAACACAAATACTAGACTTCAGTCATGTGTTGTAACGCACAACAAAATTACCACGATTTTTATCTCATCTTTATTTCGTACCAAATTTAAACTCAATAAACCGTGGGAACCGATTCAACTGAACTCGTAAAATTGTTTTGAGAAAAACCAACGTCTCTCAGTAGAATAACCTGAAACTTTCGGATTGGATTCCTGTTTGTCCCGGACTACCGACTTGTTTCCTAGTTTCTATTTATTTTATATCAAGCTCCTACAGCAGGACTATTCCCCATTGATTAGCTTTTCTAAAGCAGTAAACCTGTTTTTGTATGTACTTTAAAATTGAGAAAACACAGGTCTGCTTTTATTTTTACAGTATTTTCGTAAGACTAGAAAATAGGATAGTACTGGGAATCTTGCTTGTTTTGTTTTTATTAGTTAAAGATTGTAGTTTAGTCTTAAAAGCTATTGTTTTCACGTGTTTGTTGTTTTACTTTATGCTCGTGTTTTTATATTACTTAACATAAAAAAATAAATAAAATAAGGTATATAAATCTCTCATCTAAAATTCTTCTTTTCGCGCGTCCATCAATGGGTGAACTTTATGGACTATTACTCAGTTTCTAACTTAAATGAAAACAAGATTTAATTAAGTAGATAGAATATTTTTTATTGAACACCTAAAGTTACATATTTGAAAATATGTTTTACATGAAAATTGTTAAAAAGAGAGAAAGAGTCAGTTATAAAGTGCTCTCTTTCCTGTTCAATAAAAACACAGACAACATTTACGTTATAAATATCTTATACATAACTACACTTATACATAACGATTTATGTGATCCCATCATAACATATCACCATAACATAACACAACCATAATTCCTCGCAAGTTCGCGTGCTACCGGAAGTGACGGTAGATTTATTGGTTCCTGTCGATACACATAAGTAATTCATTCATCATGGAGGAAGATTATTGTTTCTGATACTGTGGAGGATTAATGGTGGAATATCAATATAAGACATGTTATTTTATCGCCTTTTTGTAACGTGGAACGATGAGATATGGTATTCGACATTGAATGATGTGAATAATCTTTGACTTTAAGGTATACTTCGTGTTAATAGTTACATTTAGTCTGTAGTTTAAGAAAACTTCTCGGAATATGCACTATACTTTAATAATAATTTGACACTGCACACAAAAAAAATCCTGGGTGCAAAAAATCTATACATACATACATGTTTAGAAGCTTAGATTAGCTCCCAATTATAGATTAGGACATTCGACTAGTCTATCAGAATGCTAAATCTAGAAACAGATTTAAAATAGCTCTTCAACAATAAGGCGTAAGAGACTCGACCGCGACCAAGGTACGCGGGTTCATTGCCCGTGTGAGTCACACAATGAGACAATTAGCGGGCGATGTTAAATGCTCAGTTAATTACTGTAGTTACACGTCGAGAGTTCCTTTTTAATGGGATTTTATTATAATTATCTTGATAAGATGTAGTGAAGACATGACGGTTCAATGTGAATAAGAGATCTGCACAACAATATAATACATTTTTAGTATATTTTTTTATCTAAAAATAATTGTTTAAATTAATTTTGTATTTTTCAGACATATCCAGTAGTTAGGTTTTCCACCTACGATGGATAGGTATGCGAAAACTTTGGAGTGATTTTTTGTTTAGTACTCTACGTATTTGCGAATTGTTATGATTAAGTTAGACCTCTGTTATAGGTACTCCCACATAAATGTTGAATACAACCCAAATAAATATCCTATCATTTTCGGAATACATCCTAAAACATTAGGAACTCACTATATATCGGCTTAAACTTTAAAAAGCCAGAATCAATTGAAAAAGCAATACATTTGGCGTCGCACGCGGCGAGTGTAGCCAGCACTTCCAAACGATTTAGTTTCATTATGTAAATGTGTCCCGGGACACCGACACTGCCCGCGTCGGGGGTTAGGGGGGGGGCGGCCTAATGCCCACGAATTACTAAAACTCGGCTTTTCGACCGGACAATGTAGGATAGTGTGTTGTTGACACCAGTGGGTAAGCCTGGCGTAATACTTAAATTACCTTTGAACCGGTTTTGTTGGAGATATACTGATTTTTAAAGGTGCAGCTAGAGGAAAAGGGGTTGATACAAAGGGGTCTTAACGGTCCAATGGATGCAAAACTACAAAATAAGTTTCAAGCTTATCATTGAAATCAGAACATTCAGTGGCAAACTCCTTGACTATATTTTTATATAACGCATTTTATAATATCATTTAAATATACTAATATACGTGTCATAATAATTTTCTCAAGTATACAGGGTGTCCGGTAAATAGTCCGACAAACTGTGGTGGCTGATACCTTACGTCAGGCCCTATCAAATGAACGCAACATATGTTCGCCGAAAAGTTACAGGTTTCGAGTTACAATCGATTTTCGAAAATTTTAGAATTTTCTACCTTGCATCAGACTTTTCCATTTTTCTTGCTGATACATAGCTTTCGTAATACTTTTTGTGCATCAAATTAATCTTGAATAGTTACTCTATCCTTTGATAAGTCGCATATTTATCTAAAAGAAGAATATAGTGGCGATAGCGCCATTTGTTTTACAATTTTCACTTTCGATTTTTCTTAGTGCTCAACTTTGAACTGCAGTGGTGAAAAATAAATGTATGCAGGATTTTTGTACAACAATCTTAAAAACTTGCTTGAATATTAGTGATTTTGGGAAGGTACAATACTTGCATATTTTCTTTACAAAATTTGTCAAAATAAGCAGCTGAAGTACACCCGGGCCTATTTTTTGAAATATTACTAATGTAAATCAGAGTAAAAATGATACATAACTTAACGCTGATCGTTATTGACAATTAAATGAGGTATTTTCTTCTCGCCATTAACTCTCTATGCCAGATTAAAACATGTTTTAGTGTAAAGTTACCTTAACCTTCAGTATTTTCTTACTAGATAAATCGATTTTATAATACCTTATTTTTCATGCAACAACACTGAAATAGCTGGTTTTAGACGCCCAATTCATCTGCACTTAACGGGTTCCGTATCATTGTAAAATTTTAAACGAGCATTTTTTTTTTTAATATTTTCCAAATTGAATTTGACCTCAATTATTTCGTGTCACTAGTTAATCGCTAGAAAAAAAATAACTTATTTCACTGGACCATAACGATCCGCGTAAAGTTACGTCGCATTTTTACTCAGATTTACATTAGTAATATTTCAAAAAATAGGCCCGGGTGTACTTCAGCAGCTTATTTTGTCAAATTTTGTAAAGAAAATATGCAAGTATTGTACCTTCCCAAAATTGCCAATATTCAAGCAAGTTTTTAAGATTTTTGTACAAAAATCCTGCATACATTTATTTTTCACCACTGCAGTTCAAAGTTGAGCACTAAGAAAAACCGAAAGTGAAAATTGTAAAACAAATGGCGCTATCGCCACTATATTCTTCTTTTAGATAAATATGCGACTTATCAAAGGATAGACTAACTATTCAAGATTAATTTGATGCACAAAAAGTATTACGAAAGCTATGTATCAGCAAGAAAAATGGAAAAGTCTGATGCAAGGTAGAAAATTCTAAAATTTTCGAAAATCGATTGTAACTCGAAACCTGTAACTTTTCGGCGAACATATTTTGCGTTCATTTGATAGGGCCTGACCTAAGGTATCAGCCACCACAGTTTGTCGGATTATTTACCGGACACCCTGTATATTCTATAAACTTTGTTTCTTCGATAAATTATTTCTTTTTAATGAGCATAAAAGTTCTCAAAAATAAAATTCTCACTTAACAGAGTTATTAAAACATTTCTAGTATAAAATATTTCCCAAATAATATAAATAACAACTCAATCTTGGAAAGAATATTATTAAAAATATAAAGGAAAATCCTCTGAACGACTACACTTGTACAGCTTAAGGTAAGCTCCAAAATATACCTATTTACTGATAAACGTTTATTTTAAATACTCTTACCTTGTCTTATATTTTACATAAAAATATTTTGCGTAAATATTAAAACCTAAGAGAATATTCTACGATCAATTGATGTGAAAGACGAGAGCAATCGACTGAAAACATAATCTTGTTATAAAAATGAGTCCCTACAGAGTTCTAGTTCGTATATCTTACCTTCGTTACGAAAAAACCGAAGCCTTTTAAGGTAAATACTTTTAAAATTGTTAGTTTAGCTAAGTGCAACTTTCATTATATAAACTATAGCAAACCTGTAGAGGCGTAGAGTCAATTTACATCTGTTTTAAAGAAGGTCACATTTTTATACAGAAAAGGATTGTCATTGAACACACAAACAGCAAAAACTGTCGGACAGAAATAGATGAGATTAGCACAGAAAGGCAAAGGCTCATAAAGACCTACGCCAACTAGTTAGTACTTCTACTTTCTTCTACTTCAACTGTTAATGATGAAGACCAACATAACTGATAAATTCAAAACATATAACATTCAAATCCTAATCTACTTTCTATTTCTATGTGTCAAAAATCCAAAATCCTTTTAACTATCTATACATATGTAACTCCCAAAAACCAAACTGTAACCATTACATAGTTCTATCTAAACCTCCATAGCGTTGTTCGGCGGTCCGTTTGTCACGTTCTCGTCCCAATTAGAGCGCTCATCGGGACGAAGCCCTTTACATCCAGATAACCAAATCATTTATGTTACCACTGTTTAATTGTTCGCTAAACTTTAGTCTGCCAAATATGGTAAATGAGGTATTATAATTATGTTACTATTAAATATCAGTATAGTCAGTTATGCAGGTCGCACGTGGCCAGAAATCAAATGTATAGACAGGTTTGGAGGACGGAGGGGGAGGCCTTTGCCCAGCAGTAGGATCCCATGTAGGCTATTAAAAAAATATATATCATCCAAGGATACGAGTAGTTATGTGTTTTTGTGCTTTATCGTTGTCATATTTCAGTAGGTTCTGCAGCAAAAACGATCCACAACAGTGTCATCCAGATGTGGCCAAACAACATACAAATATAGTATTTCAGTCTAATGTATGACAATCCTACCCTATTCCAATATAAATTTCCTTTGGAAGCCAATGAACTGATCGATCCCTCTACCCTAATATCCTTAATATTCAGAAACATATCAAAAAAAAATTCGTTTACCAACTCCCAAAGTTGTTTTATTAAAAAACCTATACTTCGTTCCGATTTGTTCTTTGCAAACAAAGGCAGCAATAAATAGCTGGATTGCTTCGGTACGGAACCCGGCCTTTGTCGCAGCAATTTACGGGGAACGTGACGCCAATACCAACATTAATATAAACAAATTGTTGTGCTCTATGTATGAGTAGTTATAGTTATATTTATTACGGATTCTTTATAGGAATTAGTTTGGTTATATGCAGGGGTATATCAAGATAGGAAGCGGCTGATATGGACAGTTTATAATCATCGAAAGATCTTGTTTTGCCACTATAGTACGCCTATCTACATCTTTACCACATGATATGATATATCTACTTTTTTTCACATAAAATTATGTGAAAAAAAGAAAACTTAACATCACAAGTAACATATAAATGTTTTTTTTCCAATAATTCAAATAGTCTATATGTATAGCGTCATTTCCTAACAGAAAACACAGAAATCTTACGTCTCAACTATTATTTTCCAGTACTACTACTACAATCCCGCAGGAACGCAATGGATATTCATAAAAATAATTTAATTATCCAAAATGGCGGCGATGTGGTTCGCCACCCATCACGTCTCGTTTCTCGCGGGGGCGAAAAGTGGCCCACTGAGAGCCGCTTCGCTACGTTGAATGTAAGAGGAGGAATGCAAGGAAAGGTGGATGAAGTATGTCAGATGATGGATGTTGAGACAAAAATTAAGAAAGGTATGCTGAGGAGGTTTGGCTATGTCGAGAGAAAGAATGAAGAACGATTGACGAATAAAGTGTATAAGGCGAATGTGAATGAAAACATGCCAGGTCAAGAGTACCATAAACCGAACAGCATGTATGAAGGGAATAATGAAAGTGGACAAAGCGAAACAGGTGTGTAAGGATCGTAGCTAGTGGAAAGAAGTGGTCTCTGCCTACCCCTATAAGGGAAAAAGGCGTGATTATATGTATGTATGTATGTACTACTACAATAATACGTAAAACAACATTTAACATACCTACACTAATAATACAAACAGACATAGTTAATATTCTCAAAGGCAATACACCAAACATTGACACAGAACAGTACATATTTGTCCAGCGTCCCTGTTTGTAACGTTTAAATCCCGTATCCTCTGGGATCATCCAAGTTCTACATATAAGGCTATATATAAGGCAATACTAACTCTAGTTTGCCTAACTTGGAAGATACCACAATTTTGGGACTCTATCGAAATCTCCCGAGGGCAACGACTAGGGCTGTCACAAGTTACAATATAATATTTAGGTTTATACATACTGGATGTAATTTAAACTCCTAATAACAACTGAGAGGTTATTTCTACTAATCAATATGGGTATCTTTCACTACGGGACCTATGTCGCAATTATCAAAAATAATACTTCTCCATTGCATTTTCTTATCAGCTAACCGGACAGAATGATATAGTTTAAAAACATGATAATTACCTCCTTCTAGCTAGAAAAATCGGCAACTAACTTTTAAAACATCGAAAACGTAAAATATATCTATTTACCTTTATATAGATCTGTTTACGTTATAATAAAAAGAAAGCTTCAACAAACCAAATGTTTATTTCATTACACATAAACCTTGTATATATACACAAACTTCGACCTGTTAGCACTAGATCTTTCCAAGTGCGATCCTAAATACCAATAAACTTTATTGAATCAACATTAAAGAGCCTTTTCAGAGTGTTTACATCGAAGTTAATGCTAACTGAATATCGATACAGCCTTAAGTGGGCCTTAAGAACCTTCCCTTCAGAATCCTAACTTAGTTAAAAGGATTGTAAGTAATAACAATAAATCACTTGAAATGTATACACGTTAACATAACATTTACAGAAAGGAGTTTCTAAGTAACGTTAATTTAAGGAAAGTAATTTTCTCTAACTTGCTAACGCCTATACAGCCTTTGCCATTTGAGTCATAAACTTATTGGTTGTTTTTTTAAGGCAACTTTTAAGTACAACTCATATAAAACAAATTTTCATATGATACGAGTATATACCGTAATATATCGTTTAAGGGCCAACACAACATATGAGTTTCAATAATTTCCGAACACTCGTTAAAAATCCAATAAAACTTTTATCAGAACATTTAAAACATTCCGGTTGACCGTAAATAAAAGCAACGAGCCTTAAAATGGCGCCCATCGACAACCCTAGGCCGACACGCACAAATCATATTTAATACAAATACCCGGGTTTTGATAGTCAGCGTGACGGGTTCGAATCTAAACCAGGGTCAAAGTAATTAACAATATTATGCTGGTTTAAAGGGATCGATAAACAAGAGGTTCATTTAAGATTACAGATATTTTGAGTTTGAGAGAGTAAAGTATAGCTTAGTTTACGCTACGGTATAAGAAATGTATTTTGAATAATAAAAATATTCTATACATAAACCACAGTAAATATTTCATCAATAACCGCACAAGAAACTTATGAAAAGGAAACACTTTCATCAGAAAAACCGCTTTCCACACTGGAAAAACCTCCGTCAAATTAAAAAACAAAACCAGTTGAGACCTTAATACCTGTAACGTGTAATATCGGCCACACGCACGCAGCTAAACTCATACAAAAACTCGATTCGCCATTTGCATAAATTAAAATCACGTAGAATAATACGTGTTCCGGACAGCCCTAGGTCGGGACACGCACAAATCATACTCGGTGGCGCAGCGTCCCCGCGGACTTGTATATTTTGTATAAGTACCGCGTACACGGCCCGGCCTCATGTACCGCTGCGAAATGTGCCTTTAAATCAAAATGCTTTTGGAAATAATTTGATACAATTGTTTTGTTTTTCATGTGGATACGAAGCCTTTAGAAAATACCTACTGCTTTCATTTTTGATAATTGCAAATACTTTCTCGTCGAGGTGTGAAGCGGGTTTCACAGTGTACGGGAGAATTTAGCGTCTCGACAAGCTTTGGTAACTTTGTGGGAAAATCCCATCAATAGTTTACTGAAACTTTTAATCTTAATTCCGATCAAGGCTTACCTCCATCACGCTTCATCTGATAAATGGATTAGAATGAAATTTAGTGCCAAGGTAAAATATATCTGGGGAAAATTTATCTTACAAACTTTAATAAAACCGGCAGAAAATTCTAGCAAAAAGAACTTCGTCAACTTTTTAGTTTTAATTTAATCCAGGTGGTGAGAAGGTCTACTTAAGTTTATTAGTGAGTTCTGTGACCCTAAGTCTCAAATGGTTGGGCGTTGCGGCAGAGCGGGCGCGCCTTCCCAGTGGCCGTGTGTTGCGACACTTATCTTTATATCGCGATAAACTCAATTTATATTGTTATATGTAACTGAAATTGGCTGAACTTGTGAATTGTACTTATATACAGTGAAGTCCAAGTATAGTAAGTAAATTTATTGCAAACTTAGGTAACAATTTAACAAAGGGGAAGAAAGTTAGTACCACATAGCTTGGACAATGATTAGTCCCAAGTGTGATGTTATTCATTTCTCTGTGCCCTTTTGTTGTGTAAAAGAAATGCCTAATAAAACCAAACAAAAACAACTCTCTATACACCTTTTCCCATTAGTGCATCAACCTCACCTCTTTTCCACCAACAGCACAACAAAATTAAATAGTTTTATAACATTTTCTGAAAAGGAAAAAGGCAGCAACATAAACCTATATCTGTACAAATAGTAAGTTCAATCATATTAGACTTGCTCCCATTCCTGCCACAATCTGCTAATAAATATGTATCGGTGAGCTTAAATTTAGAAGTCTTCTCGAATATTCCATTCGGTTCAGAATCGAATTCGAATGAGACCGAAACACGACATACGAGTATGTTTACAGAACTGCGTCAGCATCAAGTTAAGCTTCGAAAATGTAAGGAAATTTAAAAAGGTGAACGGAAAAAACTGAAAACGCTGAAATCTGTGTATTTATGTTTCATTGCAAGAATTCAGCCAAATTGTAATCTCAAGGAAAGGAAAAAACAAAGATAATAATAAATGCTTCATTATTAATACACAATTAAATCTAATATAAGAACAAACTCTAACTATACTAAAATTAAAACTTACATAAATAAAAACTAAACGGCGTCAAAGAACTCATCGTCATCCTTGTCAATGGCGGGGAACGTGCCCAGAAGGCTGGCAGCATTGCCACGTTGAATGGCTATGCCGATTCTCTGTGCAAGGAACAAACCAGCCCTCTGATCACGAGTAGATTCTACCAAACGTTTGGAAAGTTCTTTGAAAAGATAATGCTTCATTATAAATAATATACTTATGTGTTACAACACAAGTATTTTCCTTGTATACTTACATCGAAACAAACCTATCGAAATTGATGAAATTTACGACAATCGATAATGAAACGTAATCCCGGGTGTAAGGCAGTGCACACGGTCGTAAAACATTGTATTCCCGAAACCCGGGTTATAAACCTTACGGCGTATGGTTCTCGTAGTACGCCGCGTACTGCGTAGCACGCGGTTATCGCTGCGTATCACGCGTACTGCACTTTTATGCTAATGCTATCGACCCGAGGTGTTGGTGTTACCTGATCATATATTCTGACAACCCTTTGCTTTATGTATGAACCATCGTATGTTTATACGGGTTAACGAACTGACAAGTGTATTTTATTAATCTTAGAGTTTATACTTAGAAGCTACACCTATAAAAAAGGTAAAAAACTCTTAAATATAGAAGGATATTGATCATTGCTCAATTATTACTATAAACTCGTAAAAAGGAACTGTTACATAAACAAAAAATAAAGTCTACCAATTCTACCTCCACTAGTCGCAATTCTCAAGACAACCCAAGATAAAAACATTCGGCACATACTTCGTAAGCCGGATCTCCATGGCAACGGCAGAAGAGCGGCAACAGCCTGTAAACTTTATTACAGGCTGCTCGTTTCAGATGTTTGCTGAAGCACAACTCAACGAGGATACACTAAAAAGTATTTTATCAAAAACAAAAGACGCAAGTTTGTTGCCTTGTTACAATGTAGCAATAAAGGATGAGTTGGAAACTTGAGGAAATATATTGTGGGTGTTGCCTGTTTTTATATTAACTTTGGAAATAATATACATGTACTTTAACTATCGCTTTATATAGAGAAGGAATGAATACGATTAAAAAAATATGTAAATATGGATAATTTTCAACGACAATTCTTTTAAAATACGTTTTTCAACTTTCTTAGTGACCGTCAAGAGTTCACGGTAACTGTACGAACATAAAACTTTTATTTTAAAACTTCCACTTAAGTATACAAATAATAAAAGTTATAAATAATAAGTTAACTGGAGCCGCCACTTTACTTACTCCACGAATTTAAGAATTTGAAGACGAAACCATAAAACAGTTTCACATGAAAAGACAAATGATGGTCGAAAAATCTTTTATCGTCTCTCTATTTATGGCAAGTATATTTGAAGCTTTTCTGAGATTGATAAACCAAAGCACGGGACACAAGAACAGTGAATCACACAATAGTAGCAACACTTAACATTAAAACAACTTATTTTAAAAGCAATAAGGTTCAATCACATACTGATTGATACGAAACTTTTGTAGTACACCGTAAATCTATATGAAAACAGATTCTGAAAGATACAGTTTCCAGCATAACAATGACCAATATAATTGATAACCTCCAACCGGATCGTTAGGCAAACAACTAATTAGTCCGGAGTAATTAGCAGCCGGAGCCGCGGTATTAGCATAATTAGAGAAGTTCCTTCTTAATATGCAACTCTTAGCGGGCATGTTTTCTTTCAGTCCACTCGGAGTTCCTTATTAGTTTGGATTAAGAATCAGACTCAAGGAAAATTGGTTCGGTTTCAGGATTTTTACTATCTGGGTCATGTTCCATCAATCTTAAAGATTTAGTAACTTTTTTTAAGACCATCTTTATAAATACTTTAGGAGACAAAGCGAGGTAAGTCTTTTCCAATATTTTATGCGATAGAGGGCATGCATATTGCTCTATTTCAATTATTATTCACCCTAGTATATTTTCTAGTTAAACTCTCTTAAAACATCAAATTATATCTCCCACGTTCAAAATTCTTTATAATACAAACGAAGCGCAGGTAAATGCACTTTAATATTCCATTCTTTATACATTGTTATAACCTTATTAACTGCAGTTCTGCTTGTCTGGTTACACAAACCCCGGGGGATGCTACCATGACTCTTTAAAGGCTTTAGTTACCTTAACAGCCTTGCAAGCAAGTAGCTCTCCTAATTGAGGCGTCTTCACAAATAATACGAGTTTCTAAGAAGCGAGTCTTGTTTAATATGAGAAAGCAATTTGATGTGGAATGCATTTTTAACTAGCTCAGCTAGTCTCTTGCGGTTTGTATATTTAAGAAGCGCTGTACTTTCTAGATTTAAATTGCTGCGCTGGGTTGTAATATTTACTTTTAATCTAGTCTATTCTTTTAGCAAAGAATACCTTTGGCTTAATTAATATTAATTTAGTAGCACGAGCAACCTTTTACAAACATTGGAAAATCGACATACATTATACATTTTAGAAGATTTAGTTTTACCATCTTCCAATTCTCAGGAGGACTAATTTATTTAATGAGATTCTGGTAATCGTATAATACACTGAAACTTGAAACATTCATTTCAATATATCCAAGAACTATCTTAAGAGAGACTAACGTAAATAGAAAAGCTTGTATTTTATGGCACCCCTCAATACTCGGAGACGATTTACGAGGGAGGGGAGATGAGCACCATAAAACAGAACAAACACTTGTTGATGGGATTGTTTACACAAACACACAAACATATAGTATCGCGGCTGAGACAATATGTAAACAGGAATGTATACCACATAGTTACATAAATCTTGCAGATAATTATGATGGAGTACTCTGCGATAATGTTAACATTAAGGAAGGTAAACATTCTGGAATTACTTGCTTCAGCATTAGAATACACTCTGGAATTACATAAGCATGGTATGTCCCAATTTCTCTCTTAAAACCTAATTTAGTCGAATTTTGAGGGCGTGTAGTCGTGGCATTGATAACCACTGAAAACACAATGTATGTAGATGGCACTCTTCATGAAAGTCCTTACCCCTCTTTTACGAGACCCTCGAGAGCAAATGAGGTCGCCGATACCCTAAATACAAAGTACAAAAACCCATAAAATACAATAGGTATTGTAACTTTGCGAACGAAAATGTGTGGACTATAGAGTATAGGCATATGTATTCTGGAATCGAATCCAATCCCCGGCGGGCGTAAACCCAATTATTTGGTTTGACGCTCGCGACGGCACCGCGCCCGCGCCGCGGCGACACAGCTTTCAGATGGGAAACAATTACACAAAGTTTGTGATACCTTTTGTTTGGCTGAGCTCGCGGAGCGAGACCGCAGGGAATACCTTAATGGGTGGATGATAAGGGATTATGTGTTTCGAACTGATAAACAAAAAATGAAGTCTCCTTTTAGAATCTTTAGAAACGTTCACAAAGTTTTCGTAATCATTTTATCCATTGTTGTATTTGTACTTCTCATAAATTTAATGTACAGAGGAATCAGTTCAATGACTCTTAAATCAGCTTAATGATGTAGGCCTATACAATTTAATGCATCCATCTCCACATCAACCTCTTGCACTTCTACTTCTAAAACAATTGGTTATGAACATGAAACGTTTAATTTATTTTTTGAGTTCTCATATTTCTCATTTACGGTTAACGTTTTCAGCGTGTGGTCTTAATATATCGTATTCATTGCTCTCGGCCAGCTATTGAGATCGCTCACATTTGCATAATGGTGGCATTACGCAGCGGCTGTTATAATACAACACCAGAGACGCTCAAGTTTTAATGGATTTCACGCACTCAGTACTTATTACAGTATTTTTGGTGGCTATAAAGATGAATAATGGGAATTAAATAGTTTTAATAACAGATTGTTTGCTGTATTTACAGATGACGGCATCCCATGATACGAGTATGAGAGTATCTTTAGTACAAGGGCCAAGTAAAAACGTTAATATTTATTTTAGATTTCTATTTCTATTGATATAATGCTTTATACAAGGCAGCAAAGAAGTCGTTATCCGGAAATTTTTTGATAACGACACAAAATACCCAAAAAAACTCCAAAGTAAGCTTTCCGAGCTGCACTTTGTAAAGTCAGTTCTGTTTAGTACACAAGCACAATTATTCACGTATGTCTATTCACGAGAATGTTTGTCACCTTAACGAGTCTCCAGCTCTCCAGCAAGGTGCCTTTAATCAGATATTCACCAAAACGCTCACAATTTGACTGCTTTACTCTGTCAAAGGCCTTTCACGAATCTACAAATGCTCGACGCAGCATTAAGTTGAAAACATTTTGTGAAAACACTTTCGGGTTTAGAATACTTTGAAAAGATATAAAGAGGTACGAACAGCAAATAATATTAAAACTATAAATTAAGAAAGGACAATGTTTAATGACAGACAAGTAAATTAAAGTAGTGTAAATATAAGATGGAATTGTTAACTATTGTAGAACATTTAATAAGTCTTTGCCTTACTATAACTACAAAATAATTTAAAAAATAAACATTTTTAATAAAATAACATTTTCTTACATAAAATAAAGTAATTCCGACTTATTTACAGAAAAGAAACAACTTGTCGTAAACAGCCTTTACTTATAAATCCTAGTTTTTATTACGCTGTTTCCGACGTTTATTATAAAATAACTTTTTATAGGTTAAGTCTAGTACTCTTGTAAAACATAGTACTAGGTTAGGTATAGCTCATTTGCATTCGTGATAAAGGTTCACTTGCAGAATAAATTATACTTATCATGCAGCGTGAAACGGAACGTGTACCGTAGTTACCTATAGGTAAATAATATAAAAAAAGTATGTTTCTAGTTTATTTTTTATCAGTACACTATACTCCTTGATAGAATTATTTATTTTCTAGATTCATTGTAATAATATGATTGTCAATATAATGCCTTAGTTAAAAATTGTTGTTTACTTAACTCAAACTTGATAGTAATTATTTCTAAGTTTCTATTTTTATCATTAATTTCAAATTATTTTCAGGCTTTGTATAACTTGTAGGCGTCTAATGTATATTCTTACAATGTTTATGTAATATTTATTTCTTAAATCTGTCATGAATCGCTTCCGAGAGAAATTTAATTTCTTAACGCCTAAATTCACACTCAGTAATTATTTAATTTAAAATTCTCAAACACTTTCTCAATTAAGGCATTCACAAACAACGAAAGGCCACAAATATAGCAATATATTCGCACATGTACGTAATCATATGCTTGGGATATAATAATATAGCTGGTCACGTGACTCGAGTCAAAGAATTAATTATACAGAACATGTGCTGCGTAGAAATATAATTACAGTGTTGTGAATGAAAAGTGAGATTAAAATGCTAAACGTAAAGGTTGTCTAGTAGATTTTGTAAAGGTTAAAATACAGATAAGAGACTTGAAAAATAGTGGATGGGTATCAGCTCGCTTCATATTTGTCAAATGCACTTCTTTTTTAAACGACTTCAAAAAGGAGGAGGTATTTAATTCGACAGTTTTTTTGTTTGTTACCTCAGAACTTTTGATTGGGTGGACGGATTTTGATGATTCTTTTTATTTGAAAGGTTGAGCTCGGTGTTGTCCCATTTTTTTATTTGGTCCAGTTATGACAGTGGGATCCATAAGAAACCATAAAATACAGAAGAAGAGAGATTTTGAAGGCGGTTTTTTTTTGTTAGTATATTCTAAATACATCTTTTCATGAAAAATATATCTTCCATGCTTATTAGTAAATATACAGATCTAGTGAGTATCGAAGACAATATTGTACTTTACCTTTTGAGTTCAGATATTACAAGCTTCTAAATCCCCCTAAGCTTTACCTGCACATATTTGGCAATGCAACTGTCAAACGGGTGAAAATATGACGCCCCAACGTGCGGCTATGCTAAATCAATCTGATCGAAGCGCAGTGCGGCGAGATGCAGACGAGGTGAATACACGTGTAAAAGGTTTGTGTATCGATATACAATGTTATATAAATGTTTGCATATAAGGGCTTCGAAAAATTTGCCTAGTTAAAATTGTTAGAGGATAAATAGACAAGTTTAAACAAGGGATTAGCAATTGGTAAAAAGAGGAGTGGAAAGGCGAGAATAAACATCAGCCACTTCACTTGCATATAGAGAATAATAGTCACATAACCATAACCCATTGTGTCATATTATAATAATATCAAAATTCAATGCAAAACGACCAGAATAAATTACGTAAATATTCAATTAAACAAAGCGAACCACGAAAACAACGAGCCGTAACAAATAAATTTGCATAAAACTGTAATATGGAATTCATAACGTCTACCACCCAAGTACCAATAATACTAAAACGCTAAACGAAGGAAATATGGCAGTTTCTGAAATTGTTACTGTACCCGTACCATGAACTCTTAAAGAAGTACTAAAGCTAGTGTGAAAGCGAGATGGATGTATACACGTCACGTAGCACCATCTCGCTCACACGGCGGCAACAATCTTGTTTCAAGATTTCACGGTACAGGTACTCAGAGTATTCATTATACACAAATTCCTACAAATCTCATATTAATACACCTGAAGCGCTCACGAAATATAATTTAACTCAAAGTTAAGAAGATCGACACACGTTCCACAAAGTTTGGGAGCTAAACGAAAGAACGTGCCAACTTGACGCAGCCAAGTGATATTAAAGTTTTAATACTCGCTGAAATTGTTAAACGTGTTTATATGGGTGTAGGAATATCGTGTATGTTCCCAATTAGATACATTACAAGGCTGTTGAGAAGGAATTATAAAGTTATCTTTCAAGTACTGCGAGTTTGTGACTGGCATTGAGATAACTAAGAGGATTGATTTCGGTGATGTTGCTATATACATCTGCACCCTTATTAATAAAAATGTCGATATGGATTAGCCACGGATTAATAGATTCTAAATTCAAATTCTCTATAGAAAAATTGAAATTAGAATCTGCTAATCCGTTGCTAATCTACATCAAGATTTTTATTAATAAGGTCCCTGAAGACTAATAAATTTAGGTAAAGTAGAGCACAGAATCCTTTTCATCGTGATTAATCATTAGTACCCATGGCATTCATATCCACTTACTACAGGTTTTATAGCTTCTGCACTGTGTATATTTTTTCAATTAATTCAATATTACATACCGAACTTTAATCGTGGCTATAGGTACACATAAATCCTTAACGCCACATAAAAGCAATGACATAAGCAGACGCTGGTGTCATCATGATCTCATGCGACCTACATACAGGCTCCATACATACATACATACATACAAGTGTTCAAAGAACGCGGGTTAATAACATTTAAAGATGCTGTAGGGGAGGAATAATTCAAATAAGGGATGAGATCATCTGGTGACGTCACACCGCCCTGTGGACTGCCGGCGCGGCAGGCGTCACTCACGAAAGTAATATACATGTAGTGGAGAATACAGAAGGTTCATTACATAGATTATGTATTCCATATGGATGAAAAATGGAATAAATGATATAGTTAGTGTTCGCGCAGCTATGCGGCCTCCTTCGATTTATACTTTTTATTGTTATACTTTTTCATGCGTGCTTTTGTTTTTTTCTGTTCCTGTCATCGTCGATCTCAACTGTGACAATGTATTATTTTCGTTTGTAATATATATTTCTAATTGTAAAACACAGCATACGTTTTATTTACGGACATTAAAGACGTGAACCACCGATCCTGCACATATTTTGGTCCTTCGAGCCGGATCGCTGCATCGGAGAGACTACGTTGGACCGGCCGGCCGCCACACTTTTTCACGAAAAAGGAAAAAAATATTTTGCGAAAGAAAACGAGAGAAGTTATTTAAGGCAACGGTTTGGTCTGTGTTCCCGTCTTATCCAAATTCATTTTTCGTGAGAGCTAAAGCTGTGTTTTGCTTATACGTGAGTAGTAAGTTTTCCCAATACGAATACGCGGCGCGGCGCTTCGCCCGCTGTCACCGACTTGCACGTGAGTTCCCACACATTTTCTTAACGTTTTATTCGTAAATCGTCAACATGCCGGTCGATAAAACTTGTGACGAAACTATCTTTGAGCTTAAGAAACAAAGGGGAAGCTTGAAAGGCCGAATTACACAGTTTAAAAAATTTGTAGATTCATTTCGAGGCGCTTCTTTGACGCCATTACAAGTTGAAGAATGTAAAGTTAGAATCCAAGCGGCTAGTGAGTTATTTTCAAAATTTAACGTGATCGAGAGCGAGCTCGAATCACTGTTGTCTGACACGGAGTTAGAAAGTAATTCAGAATATGTAGAAACATTAGAGTCAGTGTATTTTACGGCAATGGCTAGTGCCAATTGTTTTATTCATAACGCGAAGACTAGTGGCAGGGCTCCGGATGATAGTTCTTTTCGGAAACCTATTAGTATTAAATTGCCGGAGATTAAATTGCCTATTTTCGATGGATCTTATGACAATTGGCTCGAGTTTAAACATTGTTATACTACTATGATCCATAAACGTACAGACTTAGACGAGATTCAAAAGCTACAGTATCTCAGGTCAGCGCTCACTGGGAGTGCCCTGCAGGTGATCAGTGCGTTAGAGTTTAGCCCGGCTAACTATGTTCACGCATGGGAGCTACTGGAAAATCGGTTCCATAACGACAGATTGTTAGTAAATAACCACGTGAAGGCGTTATTTAATAGTGCGACATTGAAATCTGAATCCTCTATGCATATTAGGAAATTGATTGATACTGTCCTACGTAATTTACGAGCTCTCAATACGTTAGACGAACCCACGGAGAAATGGGATACGCTTGTTATCTATCTCATCGTAACTAAGCTCGATGCGTCCACGGAACGCGAGTGGGAGAGCCACAAAGGCGCGATGTCTTTAGGCGTCAAGGACAAGGTCAAGTTAGAGGATTTACTGTCATTCCTTAGGAACCGTGCTGACATGCTCGATATGGTAAGCGCGAATCATAGTAAGCCGAAAGAATCACATACTAGTGATAAGAGTGATAACAAGTACCACAACGATCATAAACGTAGTTCACATCGTATTCATAGTTATGCTTCAACGAAAACTAAATTTAATCGTAATAATTTCAAAAAGGATTTGCCGAATTGTGTATTGTGTAACCAAGGTCATGCTCTCTTTACGTGTATAAGTTTTTTAAATATGTCAGTAAGTGATAGGTCGAAATTTATTAATGAAAAGAAATTGTGTCGTAATTGTTTGCGATCGGGACATATAATTGATGATTGCTTATTTGGTCCGTGCAGGCAGTGTCAGGGAAAGCATAATAGCTTATTGCATTTCGATAGTAATGTGAATTATGCGTGTGTAGGTAACGAGTCGCGCGGAGAGGCGAGCCACGCGCACACACACAACGCAACTGCGTTACATTCTTTACCTAATTCGAATGAAAATAATATTGTCGTATGTGACGAAGCTACGAGTAGTTTCAAGTCGATTCATACGGTGTTACTTTCCACGGCTTTGGTTAAAGTAGCCGATGATAATAACGTGTTTCATATAGTTCGCGCGCTATTAGATAGCGGAAGCCAGAACTGTTTTATTACGGAGAAATTGTCTAAACGTATTAACGCGACCTATTTAAAGTCGACGGTACATGTCTCGGGTGTGGGACAGTATGTCACACAGTCGTGTCATTCATGCGATATTTCTATACGATCGAAAGTAAACGATTATTCGACAAAGATTCGTTGTATTATATTGCCATGCATAACATCGAGTTTACCTACGATAAACATCGATTCAGGTTCTATACGTATTCCCGATAATGTGCAACTAGCAGATCCTACTTTTAATATTAGTGCGGATATTGATTTGCTAATAGGCGCAGATATATTTTGGGACCTTTTAAATGATGATAGATTGCGTTTACCGAATGGCCCATACCTACAAAATTCTAAATTAGGTTGGTTGTTGTCCGGTCCTATATTCGCAAAGGCTGCTCAGTCTACTCATGTTCAGTGTCACTTTAGCCAAGATATTGATAAGCAACTTAGATTATTCTGGGAACTCGAAAGTATACCTACATCGCCTAGTTCAGTACTTACCGAGGACGAACGGAAGTGTGAGGAGTTGTTTATCAATACGCATTTACGTGAAGATAATGGTAAATTCTCGGTTAGGATACCGCTGCGTGATTCTCCGGACACACTGGGTGATTCTTACACGTTCGCGAAGAAACGATTTTTTAACTTGGAACGTAAACTTGAACGTTTACCGGAACTTAAACGCAGGTATACTGAATTTATGCGAGAGTATAATGACTTAGGTCATATGACAAAGATTAATGAGTGTGGTCATCCTAATTATTATCTTCCACACCACGGGGTTATTAAAGAGAGTAGCACGACCACTAAGCTACGCGTTGTGTTTGACGCTAGTGCGGTGACTAGCTCAAACAAATCGTTAAACGATATTCAGTATCCGGGACCCGCGTTACAAAACGATATATTTTCTATCTTGTTGCGTTTTAGGCAATATAAGTACGTCGCGTGTGCTGATGTTGAGAAATGTTTTAGAAATGTACTTATCCAGCCTGATCAAAGATCTCTACAGTTAATATTGTGGCGCGAAAGTCCTACGGAACCATTAAACACGTATCAGCTTAATACGGTGACGTATGGAACTACGTCAGCTCCATACTTAAGCATGCGTTGTATTAGACAGTTGGCGTTAGATTGTGATGATAAATTAATTGCGCGAATTATCACCGAAGATATTTTCGTAGATGATCTTATTACTGGAGATGATGATCATCGTCAATTAATTAGAATTTGTCAGAAGACATCAGATGTGTTGCAATCAGGTTGTTTTCCTTTGCGTAAGTGGACGTTCAATTCAGATACATATCAGTGCGAATCAATTGAACATTTTATTGGTGAACATTCTCAAACGAAAACACTCGGATTAGGTTGGCACAACACTAGTGATGAACTTTATTTTGTAACGAATATCGAGAGTAATTATTCAAAATTAACTAAACGCGTAATGTTGTCTATTTTATCACAGATTTATGATCCGTTAGGTTTGCTTTCTCCGGTAGTTATTATTCCGAAGTTATTATTGCAAAAACTATGGTTGAGTAAGATCGATTGGGATACTCCTGTTCCCCTAGATATTGTTAACATTTGGCATAATTTTGTTGAAACATTAAGATATTTAAAAGATATTCGTATTATTCGTCACGTTCGGGGAGCGTATACTCAGTATACCGAACTTCATATTTTTTCCGACGCATCACAGGACGCGTACGGGGCGTGTGCGTATATACGTACCTATAGTGATAATTCTGAAGTCACAGTGCGTTTGCTGTGTGCCAAAAGTAAGGTTGCACCTTTAAAGTCGATTAGTGTTCCGCGTTTGGAACTTTGTGGCGCCTTAATTGGTGCTAAGTTATATAAGAAAATAGTTGAATCTTTAAGATTAGAATTTAGTAAAGTATATTTTTGGACTGATAGTACGATAGTCATGGGTTGGCTTAAAATGTCACCACATTTATTAAAAACATTCGTGCAAAATCGAGTAAGCGAGATCAATGAGCTCACGGGCGATTCCGTGTGGCTGCACGTAGGTAGCAAGGATAACCCAGCTGATTTGTTGTCGCGGGGTTATAATTTAGATTTATTAAAGGATTGCGATTTATGGTGGAACGGTCCTCCATATTTACGTAACTTAGATAATTACGATAGATGCGATATTACAGATGTTCACGATTTACCGGAGTTAAAATGTAAACAAACATGTTTATTGACTACAGACTACGAAGATATAATTGATTTCGAGAGATACGGTTCATTTTCTAAACTTATACGTATAGGTGCATATTTGCTTAGATTTATTGATAACGTGCGCATAAAAACGATTCATAAGGACAGCCGTCGAACAGGTTCCTTATCAGTGAGCGAATGTAATGCCGCTCAAAAAATGTTTGTTAGATTAGTTCAGAGAAAGTCGTTTGCAGATGTTTATAATAGTTTAATAAATAATATTCCTTTAAATAGAAAGTGTAAACAGTACAGTCAAGTGTCAGGTTTGAATGTTTTTATTGATACGGATAAAATAATTAGAGTAGGTGGGAGATTAGGTTATTCTTCTAGTTTTAACTACAGTAAAAAACATCCAGTTTTATTGTGTAGCAAGCATCCTTTCACTATTATTTTATTTCGATATGAACATTTACGATTATTACATGCTGGACCTCAGCTGCTTTTAGCTTCTGTGCGTGAATGTTGGTGGCCATTAAACGGGAGAAATTTAGCTAGAAAAACTGTTCATGGGTGCGTCAGATGTACGCGTATGAGGGGTAAGGCACTGACACCTATCATGGGCAACTTACCAGCTGATCGTTTAGAGCCTGGCTTCCCGTTTATTAAGGCAGGCGTAGATTATGCGGGGCCAGTATACATTTTAAATAGAAAAGGCAGAGGTGCTCAACTGATCAAAGCGTACATATGTGTGTTCGTGTGTTTTGCGACACGGGCTATCCATTTGGAGCTCGTTACTAGTCTTTCTTCGAGTGATTATATTCTTGCGTTAAAACGGTTCATAAGCAGACGAGGTAAACCAAATGTAATTTTTTCTGACAACGGAAAAAACTTTGTTGGGGCAGAAAAAGAATTCCCTTTGTTCATTGAGAGAGCAAAAGAGACTATTTCAAATTACGCGACAGATAATAAAATTGAATTTAGATTTATTCCACCATATTCCCCACACTTTGGCGGTTTGTGGGAGAGTGGGGTACGTTCGTGCAAGTATCATCTCCGACGTATATTGGGTAACGCGAGATTAACTTTTGAGGAATTTAGCACAGCTTTGGCACAGATCGAGGCAGTCCTCAATTCCCGTCCCCTTTCACCTCTTTCCTCTGATCCTTCCGACCTCACTCCTCTTACCCCTGCTCACTTCCTCATCGGCCGACCGTTGACCGCACCGCCATCTTCGGAAGATTTGACCGAACAGCCAACGTTGAGGCTGTCCCGCTACGAGAGAATTGAACAGCTTCGCCAGCAGTTTTGGAGGCGCTGGTCAATGGAATATATATCTGAGCTCCAGAAACGGACTAAATGGAAGACCCAAACCCAGCAAAACAATATAAATATCGGCAGTCTCGTGCTTATTAAAGATGACAAGTTGCCACCTCTAAATTGGCAACTGGGACGAGTTGTACGTGTTCATCCAGGGAAAGACGGCGTCATTCGAGTTGTCGACGTCCGCACCACCTCAGGCATCACTCGTCGAGCTGTGGCGAAGATATGCCTGCTGCCACTGCAACCGATTGGCGAAAATGCGTAACTAACAGGTTGGAACCCGCAGGTTCCAAGGCCGGGGCCATGTTCGCGCAGCTATGCGGCCTCCTTCGATTTATACTTTTTATTGTTATACTTTTTCATGCGTGCTTTTGTTTTTTTCTGTTCCTGTCATCGTCGATCTCAACTGTGACAATGTATTATTTTCGTTTGTAATATATATTTCTAATTGTAAAACACAGCATACGTTTTATTTACGGACATTAAAGACGTGAACCACCGATCCTGCACAGTTAGATATTTCATTAAGACTTTGTTTTTGTACGAGCCTTGAAGAGGCATAGCCTTTTTCCATGCGATGTTTGAGTCGTTTTTCACACTAGTGTATTCAGATGTTTACGTTATTTAATTTAAATGCATATTTTTCTGCTATATTCCTAATATATAAACAACAAGTTTCTTGTTTTCACATAATTTAAAATGTACAAGAGAAAAAACGTGCCAGAAATTCACAACAAACAGATTGAAGTTTAAAATAATGTATGTTAAAATTTTGTGTATGTGTCCTGTATAAGTATAATGAACTATTCAATGTGATCCTTCTACATTTTATCCAGTATGTGGTGCTCTACAATACTCGCGTGGGTGTCGGCGCGCCACCAATCAGTGCGCGCGCTTAATTTTATGTGTGACATGACCTTGGCCGGGCGTCGTCGATCCAAGATTTACTGCACACCGCCTGGACACGATACACCTTCGTTCAAGGTTACAGCAATTTATTGGATAAGCAACTATGTTATATGCAGTTAGTTGGGTTGTTCAGTGAGTGATAGTTCATAATGAAGGTTGTAGTTTCTTCTCCTTTACGGATCGCCAGCTATTGTGCTCTTGCAGTCTTGCATCGCTTATTGGTTTAAGACAATATTGTATGCAGTTCCTTGGTTCCTTTTATACCAAAACCTCCTTTTCTAATTAAAGCTTTCTAATCTCCTAATCCCTTAATCAAATATCGTATCCATTTCATCCACAAGACATCCCCCTCAAATGAGGAAAGGAATACAGTGCCTTAATTACACATCATCCCAATCAAAATCTTGTAATGTGATACCCACTTACACTCCTCTTGGAAATCCTTAAGACGTTCCGAGATGTAACCGACACGTAACCGAGCCGATCCGGCACGGCGACGGCGGACTAATGAGGTCACGGGACTCCGGGGTCAATCGATGGTATATCCCTTCTTAACAATCACGCACTGTAAGAACGATAATTAAAACAAGTGACGATACAACCGCCATAATATTTGATGGTCCAAATGTCTGGTCGTTCAGTTCTTTGATTCGGTTTAATTCAAACAGATGAAAGGGTTTCATATTTTTGATGACGCTGTTGAATATAATCGCTGCAATTCACATAATTGCAAGCTCGTTGTTTCTGAACGTTTTGACAATCATAGCTAATTCGGTTTAGACGAATCTCTGTTTAATGTAAGTGAATTGAGAATTGCATTAATTAAATGATTACAAATTTTAGTTAACAATTACAGTAAACAGGCTTATGTTTAATATAATCATTTACAAAAACAAAAAAAAAAAACAAAATCTGGTGTCCAGAACTGGGTTGTACGAAACTGAATAGGTCCCATTGTATTGCAAAAGTATAACCTCCTAAAAATCGTGGCTAGAATATCTTCAACGGAACTACCTATTGGCTTTCAAATTTCAGCATTGACGTATTCAGCTAGATCTTTAGGTAGCCGTTCAGATTCCAGCCCTGCTGGCAGCTCGGAAGCTAATCCTTTAACACCGGGATTACCTACTTTCAAATCTAGATGCTGGGATCCCAAATCTGTCAAAGCCACCGGACAAAACGGAAAGGCCACCAGATCTCTTTCAGATAAAGAGAACTGGACGGATTTTAAAACCTATTTGCATAAAGAGAAAATTACACTATTTTCGGGTATGTAAGTTGCAATTTATTTGAACACAGTTTTCACGGAGTAAGATGCAATTCAATACGTTTTTGTACTTTAGGTTTAATTTTTTCTGCAAAATGACAAATAAGGTTCATCATCGTCCACTTGTAAATAACCCACTGGACATTGGTCTACTCACAAATCCCACTCCGCTGTTTAAGACCTTCGCAACCACAACCATAATTTACATTATAATCACATTCAACATTATAATCCTGTATATCCAGGAATTCCCCACGCAAAAATAAAATTAATTAATCCCTCATCCCTATTTAATAAAGCTTGCATAATTTGTCTTCCTTACGGAACTTTATCCGGGCCCCGGTGTGGGGGACGCGGGGTGCCCCCAGCTCATTACGATGCTGTTAATACGGCTCTGGCTGGAGATAAATCAGCCGCATGGTGCCCCAGTGACCCCGTAGCCGTACAACCGCCTAATATACGCTAAACGGGTTCGACGGTCGCTTATTTTGTGCCTAAACGCCTATTGGATGGTTAACACGATTTTGGACAAATTTACGTGAAATTGAGGGTAAAGGAAATGCTACACAGGCACAAATCTGTTCTGCATATCATCACGCCTGTATCCCCGAAGGGGTAGGCAGAGGTGTAGCAATGTACACCCACAGTTCGCCGATATGTTTAGGTCCCATGTAATAGGGGGCGAGCCTATTGCCACTTACCGGGCACAAATCCAAACTCCGACCTGCTACTGAGAATTTCATAGAAAAACCCAATAACACCTTGGTCGACTCGGGAATCGAACCCAAGACCTCCAGCGTAGCAGTCGCGCTTAACGCCACTAGGCCAACGAGGCACAAATCTGTTCTGAAAGTAAATAAAATATGAGATTGACACAATATTGTTAGGTTGTAGTGTGTACTAATGAAAGGCACCTTAGTAGTGATGAAACAGCAGAACCTCGCTTTTATATCAGTATAGAAACAATCTTTTTAGTAAGAGTCATGTTACCTTTTCTACTTTACCCTCGAATTAGGAAAAGCTTCCAAAATCATTTTCTCTCCAACAACCAAGAAAAATCCTTTGTGATAATATCTCTCATATCGGTCAAAACATAATGACATCGTTGTCATGGTTACTTAATGTCTTTCTTATTACGGTCCATTACTCGCCGCCGCCATAGATAAATCAAGTCGAGCCAGTGAGCCATGGGACCCACTGACCCATCCCGCCAAAACAAAAGGGTTATTTGTTTTCACATAACTCCGAAAGCCTTTATATTTCACGTCGAGAACAATTTAGAAAAGCAAGCAACAATTTAATACTTGAGATTCACAATTGTTTTTTTTTTTATTTACACATATTTCAAATAATATTCAAACAAAAGTAAGAAGTGTGTTTTGCTGAATTTTTGGATCAAGTACTTAGCATGTAATTTAAATTGACAATGGCTCAACATGCCACTGTCCCTCAAGTTTGATCATTACTCATTATTTTTTATTATAAAGTGTTTGCCAATATTCAATATCTAATATTGGTTCATTAATGATGTAATTTTAAAAGATCAAATCTCTTTTGCATTTATATCAGTCTAGAACAGATTTTTCACGCAAACATTTTAAATATCTCAACCGCGCCGTACAGGCTCCATGCATAAATATTAAGAGCATATTTAAATCAGATTTATTAATAATAACGCATGAAATATTCTTTCAGTAGAAGATAAAATAAAGTACTGTATCTTTCATACCTAGTACGTTTAGGAAAGCACAACAAGTGGAGCAGTGAATTGCCAAAAATGCGTTTTAATTGAAAACAATACGAAAGGATATGATTGATGACAAGACTACACAATCAATTTATATTCTACTATCTATTCGACTTTTTTATTTTTATATTCGACTATACAAAGTTCAAATAAGTAAATAAGTATTGTGATATTTTAAAGTAACTAACATATTGAACAACAAACAAACAATCTGTCACTAGTATTATCGTGCGCAAACAGCAGTGAAAGCGACAGTGTCGTTGAGCATTGACTACCAGCCGTGCCACGAGCCGCGCCACGCGCCGCGAGCTGCGAGCTGCGCCGCGCCGGTTCAACAACCAACCGAGTGACACTTCCTAATTTATTGCCTTTTCTAAAACATTGCGATCATTTGTAACGATTTGTGCGAATTGCTTTTTGTTTTACGTGCTAAACATAGTGTAAATTAATATCATTTATAGTTTAATGTTTGATTTAAAATGGTAAAGTTAAGGGTGACCTATGGTTAAGTGAGCACGGTCCTACGTCGGCATTATTTAGAGAAACAAGTATTTGACTAATCGACATGAAAAACTTAATTAAATATTCAGCTGCATCACTATACTATGTAAAAACTGTCCTTTGATAGAAGCATAACAAATTGGAATTGACCCGATGCGGTCGCGGCGCCCGTTTACGCATGAATCAGCAGGCCAAAAGGTCACACTTATTTAAAGACTAACCTACAAATATAATAGAATAGAATTTATTTATATTTATAATGAATAACACTAATGGCTTCTGCCTAGCCTTTTCCCATCTTTTTTGGAGTTTGTTTCCAATCTTAACAGATTCAGCAGAGTAATGGATTTTATGAAGCGGTTTAGAAGTCACATATGCAGTATATGTGACTTCTAAACCCATTTTACTGGGTAAAACGGCATCCCTTAGTAAAAACAGGAAAAATAATATAGAGCACCAGCTATTACTACCATATACCTAGGTGATAAACTGACTTTACTTGCTCAGAAAAAAACAACGCTGCATTGCATTATTTTTTTCATCATTCCATAATTAAGGTCTTCGTAAGTAGAAAACTTGCCGCCTTTCTATCAAATATTTTAAAGTAAACAAAGGCATGTTTTTCTTAATTGTGTCATAATTAGTATTCAGCGAAGGTCCGCCGGCCAGAGACAACAGTCACTGCGGACGTCTCTAGGGAGATCATAAAGTAGTTTATTACGCTGATCTCACAAACACACACATGCTAAGAATAAGTAAGAAGGTCAAGTTAGATCAACTTTTACTAAGCCAATACCATACCTCTATCATGTGACCAATTTATATTCATATAAAACAAAAAACCTTTTACAGTAAGCGCGATATTTATTACGTTAAATGCCTTGCCTGATTTCGTAGAAATTATAAAACTGTGACTCGTATCAAAGAAGGTTCTTATTTTATCTTATTTGATTTGATTTATAGTAATTCGAAAATAGTAAATTCACACATGAAACAAATAGCTGCTGGTTCTGAATTTGTTTACTTTCTATTAGTTCTTACTGTGTTATGTAATAGTTTGGTTGAGAGTTTTCTAACACTTTGTAAACCACGCTTCAATTTTGCTTTTTCTTTTGTTTCAGTAACTTGTCCTTCTGACCGTCCTTCATATTGGAGGGTTCGCTGGAGGTCCCGAGGGCATGATCGTGTGAGGGTTTTGATGTATACGTTATCGAGTGGCCCGCACAGATTACTATCCTTATCTACCCTCTCTTGGCACACTAACTTACTAGTTTTAAGATATGGACTCACTTACATTTATGGTCAACGCTAAAAATAAAGGCATCTCGGAATTGTCCCTATGAATTTACGAAAGAAAAAAAAACTTTGGTTAGGAATTGATCTCCTTATTAAGGTGGTATATTTATTACAACTGATATGTATTTGTGTAAAAATTAATTTAATATTCAACAACAAAACAAAGGCTGTTTCATTATAGCTCTTTATTTTACATAGATCAATGCGAAAATAATTGTGATACAATATTACATCGAAAACAAATAGTTGAAAAAGTTTTAGCACTAGATAAACCTATGTTTAGCTGTAGCTGTTATCAAATAAATTGACCTTTCTAACTATCAAGTATATTTTCACAAATAATAATTAACATCGTAATAGGCCATTAGCCGACGTAATTAATGATTTAATATCAAATTAATGTTGCTCTTATTTATACAAACACGTGATAGTTTGGTCAAATAATAATAAGTACAGTGAACAGATTTTGCCACTACACAAAAAATCCACAAAGATTTTTTTTATATCTTTGCTTAGCGTTTGACTTTTTTTTTGGGTGACAGTATATTTTATTAGTTTCAGGAGTATTTCGGACAGCAAAGGCAAAAAATGTTAGTAGAAATAAAAATAAACATACACAACGTATGTCAATGTATGATGGATGGAATTTGTAAATGACAGATGGTTGGGCGCGACGCCAGAGGTGTCATCTGTCATCGAACTAGTGATGTAGCGAAACACAACGATAGAAAATAATAGGTATAGTCCAGTAATAACTATGAATAACAGATATATAAAATAATAAGTTCATACATAGTTATTACATAGATCAAACTAGTGCTAGTTGTATTTACAGAAGCATTTGTTTACAAAAGTTAGTAAACATTGTAACAATATTTATTATTTACAATGTGCGGTCAATGGTGTCGTAGTATGTTGTTTGTAAACAAGTTTAGTTTAAAAGATTTTATCAATCAATTTGTAGAATGCTGATGGTTTCTTTTTTACGCCGGCATTGTTAATTTCGGGCCTTATTCCATAGTTTTAAATGCGTTGTTTTTTGTTTGTAAGATAAATTTTGTACAGTTTATGTTTACGTTAATAAGTGACCCATAACAAATGTACGTAGTAAAGATTACTACAAACTACGCAATAAAATCAACACGTGAGATAAGAAAACAATTATATTGTATGAATTAATACAAACTGATAAAAAGCGATTACTCAGTAGATTCTCATTCACTCAGGGATGAATGACGACAGATTATAATACAATGGATAGTAAAAAAAAATATTACTCCATTCAATAAAACTAATCGTGAATCAGAACAAAAGATACCTAAGTGCAGTCTAAACGTCATTGTATAAAAACTTATAGACTGAACGTCAACTACAAGTTCACTGTTTTTTATGTTTATTTCCTTCATAAGTGCTACAGTTTGTGCGGTATAGCATGGTGCGGGTGACAGTTGTCAGTCATGTTTCGTTTCACTCTTGAAGGTTGCCGCGATTTACAATTATGACCTTAGTATTTTAGGTGCACCATATTTGTAATATATTAAATCATTAATCACGGTTTTTAATTAAATTAAACCAACCAGAATGTTCTAGTTTACAAATAAAATTATATTGGAAGAAAAAATAAGCGAAGTGTTATGCGTATAACGTAACGCCAAAGACTTCTTTAGTGATGGGATGTACTGCTACGATGGATATATCGATATTTTTATAACTAACAAAAAAGTACATTTTATTCGTCTTAACTCATATCAGAGTAAGAAACATCTGAATTGTGACTCAATTCATCATCTGAATCTGTAACTGATATTATTAACGATGATTCCATAAAATCACCAATATGGATATCACGATCCCAATCAGACATAATATTTATGATAAATTTTATATTCAAAAATATATTTTTTAGTAGTTTAATAGATATAATTAAATTTAATGTTACAATTATTTTTATAATAATGAAAAAGGAAATGTGATTTTTGCTGTGAAAAACGTCATCGATAAAATGACTTGCATAACGTTACATCCTTAGCCATGTGATACTGATAGATTTCAACGTCATACTGACAAATGTCACCCGCACCAAGCTACAGCGCACAAGGTATAGTTCATGATAGTACTTGATTAAATCTATTACGCTTTGATGTTCCTGTAACAACGTCCATATCAATTTAGATAAATTAAAGCAAATTATATTATTATTAATTAACTTACTTTGATGGGAACCGTACAATTCAGTACAATTTCCAAAAATGGAAGTCCCTTAAAATAAAATGAGCATTTTCTTGTTAACAATGAACGAACGAATGAATGGAATAAGTTCAGACGTCCTAGCGGTCTGGTCTCGGCTCCTACAAATAAGACCGTTTAAGATAAATTGGAACAATGATTGCATTAAGTGGGACCTTGCTTCTTGCCATTGACACTGGGCTGAATATTTAAAAGTAAGACAATGAACAGACATTATTTTAAAAGTAAAAAAAAATATTCCTTGACTGAAGACGGTGTTTTATGAAATACCTATGTTTTTATCATGTTACAGTTAAACAGCGTTAATCAATATTCGAAGAATGGGAAATTTTTAAACCAATTTTTTTATTAATTTTTCTGCAGCGTCGCGTGGTGTTGACATTTTCAATATATATCTTGTAGGTAGTACATACCACAGTGGCAAGGTAAATAAAGTTGAGCTCAGAATCACTTGAATTGGAGGTTTTAGTTTTTATCTGCGGCCAAGACTTTTAGAATGAAAACATATTTTTCGCGAACAAAAAATGTTGGCGCAATACCATAAGATTTACTTTTAATACTTTTTTTACAAAATTGTACCAACCTTATCAAAATAATAATATTCAACACCTAGTGCCTACTCCGACCAAAACTAGACTTAATCGACCGCATATTTTTGACCAAAATCTGTGTGTTCTTAATAAATGCAAACGAGCGCATCAAGCCGTGCCCAATCTTTCTGTTTAAAATGTAAACACTGTTATCTGCGATTACTTTTAATCGCAGTAATTATGAAGCGGCCCACGTCTAATTGTTATGATAATTACAGAAGGACGAAACCCTTTGAATTTCCTCTAACACCAAGTTTGGGCGACGCTGATAAAGTTCCGCTAAACTTTGCTATAAACAACTTTAAGTTGGGCTCTGCAATAATAATGCTGTTATTTTAACGTTGTAAATATTTAAACGAAATGTTGAAGTTTATTTTTGTATTTACTTTGTTGTTATTTACATAAATCTTTTTACAATCTGCTAAAGTAAAAGATGTATATTATTTAAACTGAGATAGAAACACAATATTGATCAGTGACAGCTTATCAAATGTCATTCCTAATCCTAACATGCAGTAGATATAACTAAATGTATTTTGTAAGTATATATATGCAATAACAAAACGCAACAATTTCCCCGCCACACTTTTATCGCACCATCCTATTTTCTTCAACAAATAGGGTTATTAATTAACAAGCAAAATTAAACCATTACATCAGCCTAACTGCGACACGTAGGTATAGAGTAATGACAGGGCGACACCCCTAATTACAGACTAACAAGAAAATAGTTGTCAAACTTTGGCGGGAAGGGTCGCCATCTTGTAATTTTGCCTAAAGGGACGAAATTTTGAATTAGGAGTTAAGTATATACTTTTCAAAACAATTTAAAGTTACAAAACTTGAGTTTTTTATAAAGTGTCGAAAAACAAAACTAAATAATATATATTGAGAGGGTCCTTTCTTGCCGAAAGGGTTTTTGCTAAAGAAGTAATGTTAGGTGTAAGAACTTGGAGCTTTTTTGAGCTACGGTACTTTTTGTTCATATGTTAAGCGAGAGTAACTTTAATATTTATGAAGATCCTTTTCCATCGAGAAGGTACTAAAAATACTCATTTTAGACATACTAATGTTTTATGGTGAAAGGCTTTTTTAACTATGTCTTCTATCAAGCATTGAATAAAAGTTATATGCGGTTAGTTACAAACACTGATGTTAAATTATTTTACGTAAACAGCAGCCAATGAAATCGATACAACAGAAGATATCCCTTACTCTTCATATTCAAATACATAATAAAACCCTCGTCAAATGTTTATAAGACCCGTGTTACAGATCCTCGGCTTTCGAGCATTAATTAACATTACAATACTTACAATAAATCATCGGGACACAGATTATCAAGGGCTTACCTGAAACAAAACAGTTATCATCAGCATTTGATTTATACTAAACAAATCCCTCTTTACATGGGTTGAATGTACACTCCACCACGAGACAAAGACAAGAACAATTTACTAAATTCGACCTTACACCTTTGAAATAAAGTTGCTGCCACTGTTAAGTTTAGGCACCAATGTGTGGTGGATTGTACACAGTTATTAATGCAGGGTCTAAGACTGGTGTTTAATTTGATTTATTGTTTTGTACTGACATGTTTAATTCCACATCCATAACGATTCAGTCTTTGTTTTAGTACAAATGAGCTGAGCACTACAAGCTTTGATTGACAAGTGTAAACTACCTGTAAACTAGCATGTTGGTAAAGACTCTACCTTATTTCAATACTAGCCTATGTATCTATGATCCTACTGACGCTCTTCGGTCATTCTAATGGCAAAGCTATTTTTGGGCGATGATCCCTCACATTCCCTTGACAATATCATACTTGATCTATTCCTTCATTAATTCTCCTGTTCATTCCAACAAATGTCGCTGTTTCCATCCATCCCGTCTACATCAATTACTTCCCCATCATATTGACATACAAATTGAATACAACACTCAATAAATTACATTAAACATCTCGACAGGCTTCCTTCATCATAATTCCAGTTCCGGGTATTCGATAATCAAATTCTCGATCCTCGCGTTCAATTTGATCTCATCCAATCAAATTGAGTAAGTTCATAAGTTTGGTAAATATAAGCCAATCCGGTGAAAGCAAGATAATTCGTGAATTTACTTCTGATAACACTTCAACACGTTTTCCTTTATAAATGGAGATAACATTTTCCGACTACATTTTGGAAGCCTGACGTGGATGGTAACTTTTATGAATAAAGACTCAATATTACTAGATAAAGACAAAGATATTTATTTTGCAATTGTATAGTAAATATTGTATATCTTATTAATTGATCGTGAGGGTTTACTACTTATAAGATTTATAGATTTATAGACATGACTGTGGGGTAACTTGCCTGTCGAATTAATAGATATATTCACATATATTTTATATTATGGATGAAAATGAAAAGTTTTGTGGGAGAAAAGGTGTACTGCTCAAAAAAGGACGTTTCTCGCTCGTTCCCGTTTTAGGGTTTTTTAATTATGCCTAGTTTATAGGCTTATGCATCACTTTCAGCCTTAAAAAAGCTTAACAAGAACTTCACAAATCGTGATTCCAGCAACACATTCTATTAATTTCCTCAAGAAAACTATGTTCTACTTATACTAGCAATAAAATGTATCAGAAAGCAAATGAGATAGCAACATCTCGTAAATGACAAACAGTGAGTAGTAAATATGACCGTCCTTGGCTTATTTGGAACATGTCCAGATGGTATACTATTTTTTGACAAGTTCGCTTCTCGAAGGTCGTGGGGTGAATGAACTATATTGTTTGACATATTGACGTCAACAAAGTATTGAAGGTTCAAAGGTTCAAAGGTTTTTATTTTCCTGAGTTATGGGCGCCCATGAAAATGTGTGGGCGGCCAGGAGAAATCAAAGCAAATAGTTATGTGGATGTAGATTTTCTATATCTACATTATCTACATTTTAAGTCACATAGGTATCGAATTCGGGCATAATTTTTCATAAATAATTTACTGTCATAATGTATTTGAATAAATGAATTTTATACTCCAATAAATTAGTTAAAAATATTAATGAATGCAAAGCGTGAACGTTTTAATGAGCTTTATCTGATAATTTACAGATTTCACTAATGACATGTTAATTAAAATTAATACCAATTAGTAGTTACTGGTTACAGTATGTGATTTGAACAAAAAATATGTATCGTGGCCTGATAACATAGTCCAATTAGTTTACATAAATATTTTTTGGCACTGCGGCCTTTTTGTGTATTCAATAAAAGCACCCAAGATATTCGCATTTTTTCTTTATTTTCAGATTTAAATAACGAAACCCAAAACTAAACGCTAAACACTCCAAAAACGAAAAATGAATACAATCTAAAGCCTGAAAAAAACTCAACGGAAGAGTCGCCGAAACAAAAAACACAAAACAGTAACGTAAACAGTTTGTGGTTAACCACGAGTATCTTTAACCTGTACCAAGGTACTTATCAATAAGCTTAACATCGGTATCAATAAACCGAGTCAGTTCCGGAAACAGGCGAAGTCACGCGAACATATAAACTTGTGACAAACTCTCTCGGGGAGAGCTACCAGTTGAATTAAACATGCCTTCTTATTTTTATGACTTATTTGTACTCCTAAAGCCAAAAATACGCTTTGTTTTGTGTACCGTAGAGATTGAACGGATAAAGAAGTATGCTACAAGATGCTTGTTTGTTTGTACCCGCATCAGGGCTAAACTAGTAAACCGATTGTAATGAAAATTTCCAAGAAGGTAGTCTTAGATATTGAGAAGAATATAGGATACTATTTATACTTGTAACACGTGTCATTTCATACTTAATTATAATATAAATTGCGCGCTGAAGTAAATTAGTAAGACGCTAATAGTTTCTAACAAATGGACAGTTTATGACTTGTGTATTCTTGCAGCATATTAATTATAAATAAATCAATGCTAACTATAAAGAAGACTGTAAAACCGCAAGAAGTAATAAAGTGACGTCACATGATGACATCATAGAGATATCGGTGCGCCGCGTCACGCGAGAGATTACGCGCGATCGATACCTGGCTAAGAGATACTCGCATTCTATGCTGATACTAACACTGGATATAAAATAACGTTATTTCTTTTATAAAAATAGTATTTTCTAAGCTTGTAATTTTATTCTTATTGATAATATAGGGAGTCTTGTCTCTACAACACAAGAGACACGATCTTTTTTGATGTTACATTTTTATTCCAGTAAGACGAAAAAGCAGGACAATCTTGGGTATTTCGTGGACATTTTATGAAAAGGTAAATCTTCTTTTAACATAATAATGATGTCATATAACCTAGACATGAGTCATAGCTAAGCTATATTAACTTTATCTAGTGAAATTGATTGATAGCATACCTCTAAGCACATAAAAAAGCCCAACAAAATAGGAACCTATAAGTTAGAAATTCACGCACACCTGTACATAGGTACATCACATAAGATATCAAGAAACAAACAAATGGTAATCCTGGCGAAATCCCGTAATGATCAGGAAATCAGGCTGCTAACAAATGCTAATCCGTTCGCCCGCATCCGAGCGGGAATAAATCTCGGTCGAAACTATCTCGGTAATGTTTTCTCAGGGCACGCCATTAACATACGTATGTACCTTATGTTTCAGAAAATGTGGGTTCATTGTTGATTTATTTAAGTTTTTGTTTTCGGTATTCTTTTGTAGGTTTGAATCTTTGCTTCAACACTGGGTTGAGAAAATAAAGTTTTACAGTCCTTATACAGGTATCGTACTTTTGACTATGCTATTTTAATCAAAGAAGTAGGTAATATGTAAAGTAGAATAAACTACTGGATAATCTTGTCGTGTGTTTTTGAATAAAGCAGTAAGGCCTCACAATTTTTTATGATCGAAAATCAGATTTAAGCTCGCGTTAACAATCTGAATCACGTTATCGAATTAAATTATTACACAAAAGCTATCATGCTCATAACATATGGGAATAATACTCGAATAAATTTTGCATAATTTATTACTTTTAAATATGCATAGGTAATTTTATATCCGTAGTTTTAAATATTGGAAACATTTGGATCCAATATTCAATGCTGGTAACATTGTTGTGGGAATTATAAAATAATTAATTATCTATAGTGGTTTTCATGGACGCTGTGCACTTTGTTGCTTCAATATTTAATACGTTCTGATTCGATGAAAATAATCGTTAATTATTTAGTATTTTGGATCAAAGCTATATAATATAATGTCTGTAGGTTTTCCTAGATGACACATAAAACAAAATGTATGTTCAAAAGCGTTTCTCTGTTTGACGTTTCAACGAATGTTGCCAGACACAAAAAATCGACGAAAAAACACAGTCAAAGTACACACCGTCAAAAATAAATCTCACTAGCTTACAAATTATTTAAGAAACAGTGGCCTATTTCCCAGGTCTTAGTAACATAGTTAGGTGACCTGGACAGCCGAATGTTGCAATGAACCCTGGGATGCAGAGCAGAGGTGAAGGCCGGGTCAGCTGGGTTGACAGCTTGCCAGCGCTGGTCGCCTGCCAACTGACCTGATGGTATAATGATAGTGAAACTCAGAATGCAGTCTTGTAAGCGCCATTACTGTGTTCGTGTGATGTGAAAATGATATTTTTTTATAACCGAAATTAAAAGCTAATAGCAGCTATGAATTGAGTAGTAGTGTTATAGAATAACGAGACGTAAGTTTTAAAGTTTAAATGTTATAAATAGGACAAAATAAATCTAGTTTTACTAGAACCAGTGTTTAGCATAGCTTAACAAAAAAAAATAGCAGAATAATAATAAATAAATAAAACTTTGCTTTTTTGTTAATGTAGATAAGGACAGAGCTCTTGTAAACAGCTCGTTTTGCGCCCTTATTAAATAAGCATTAGTACTATCCTTACCAAAAGCGAACGAACAAAAAGGTAATGCAATATCAAAAAGAAAAATCAAATAATCATAAGCTGACATAAAATGAATGAAGCAACACACGTAATTGGCGTCAGTTATTAAACTGTATCGTATCACCTTCCGATCTACCCTCCACTTACCGCCGCGTACGATGTAAGTGACCTTATAATAACAGGTCAAACTCTGTAATTAACGCATCGATATTGATGGCGTAACGTGACATTTGTCATGTTTGGATATTAACCTCCTTGGTTTTGTTGTGTTGCTATACAAAAAATATATTTAGTTGTTACAAGTACACCGCATTATCAGTCCATTCTGGATTCAAAGTTAGTACTAATAGTTAGTCTGTGTGCCTTTCTAGATTTCATTCATGTCACGGTAGGTAAATCTCCTAATAAAAATAAAATCAAAGTTATTGTAACAAAACACGATCGTATAATGATTTTTGTAGTGACTCATAGAATAGTTATGACAGTAACTGGCGCACCCTGGGTTACCACTAAGGATCAACAAATCTAATTGGTTCATTAAATCAGTATTTTCAACCGATATAATTTAAGGTGTGCTATCGACACTCAAAAAGTCAAAGGTCTGTGAATATTGATCAGCTCACGTAAATCTTAAAATTGGTTTCAAATAAAGCTTTGAATAAGTAATCGCTCTCTTTAGAACAGGATATAATCCGCTCCGATACGGAAATTGAACTCGCCTGCAAAAACTCCAGCGAAGGGAAATAGAGCGATTTATAGAGCTGTATAGAACTTACAATAGTGGGGTAAACTTCCATTTAAAATTCAATGGAAGCAACGAAGGAAAAACTTGAATATTCTTGGAGGGTGACACGAAAAACATTGAAATAAAAGAAACAGCTTTAGAAACCATACATCGGGTTTGTTAGGGCGACCTTTTTGAACGGCGTCACCAATCAGGTCAGTGTCACCCTTTCTAGGGCGCTCCCGACGAACCGCCATTACATTCACGACATAAATCCCTTCCGTACACTCTCATGTATGGAACAGTGAGAGTGTAATCGTACTAAAAAGCTGTCCTCCGCTGTTCGCCATCTTAGGACCAAGCTACTTCGGGGGCCAGTTACCTTTGGAAGCAAGATTATGTCAACTGCGTAACAGCGTTTTCCATTACTTCATGTAGGATTTATAATTATTTTAACATAAACAGTAGGTGCGATTACATATAGGTAAGGTAAAATGTGCATGGAAACAATTTACACATAATTAAATGCAAAAAAAAAACATTCTTAATTCGAGAGCTGTCAAAAATACGCGGCAAAAACCATAGACTACTCTTCAATAAGACAAAAACGACCATAGACGCACTGACGCATTACTCTAGAAAAGAAATTATTTATGGAGCGGATTGATGTGTGCTTATTCGCTGTAGTGGTTATCTGGCGTATTAGCATTCAACAAAGTGGGGTAATGCGTTTCCACACGCGATGCTTCTTGCCGAAGAGCTTTAATGGCTGCAGTGTGAGCTATTAACTATGTTTGTGCACCTACTTCTGTCTAACTTCGAAATTCCCTGAAATTCGTTGTGTATTTCTAGACTTTGAGGTAAGCTTGCTGCAATATTTTGGCGAATAAGTAGGGTATGAACGACGGAAGCAAAAGCTTGACTTGACTTTAAAACTTGATCGTAGTGAACGGTCAGTTCAGTCCGTGTTTCATTTATTCATATCTCTAAGATAATTTAATGTAAGAAGGAAGACCTTCGACCTAAGGTAGCTATTATATGTACGAACTAAGGTATATTCACCACATTATGCCAACAGCCAACGTAATTTTGAAATATCAAGTTCAAGCATCAAGTTTTAGGCCTATCAACGTCAGATAGATTACAGGTCTATTTTCCATTGTCCAATTAGTGTGACAAGGTCGCAGGCATATATGTCTGGAGGATTACCCGCACGTGTCCAGTAATGAGCACAAGCACTGCCCCCGATGAACTCCTTCAAGTTTCACATTAGCGACAAGTAAACAAATCCCTTTAATATACTTCTAACGAAGACGGAGATGGCCTAGACGGAGGTAAGGCGATTAGAGAATTGTCAAGAGATACACGCACTAAGTATAACTAATGTTGGCCGCTAACTTTATGTAATACAAGATATTAACAAATGTTATGAAAATTGCTTTTAACAGCAAGACATTTAAGTAGTCTTTCAATAAAGCTTAATTTTAAAAAAGTGTGGAAAATCAGTCTTTTTTAATCCGCTTTTTCTTCACGAGCCTGTTTAATGTAAAAGTATTATCAGATTACCTTTGCGTAGGCATATTTTTAAGCAATCTGCAATTTTACAAAGTTCGTTAACAGATTAAGGTTAAATATAGCAGCCGGGGGCGACCCCCGCTGAAAGGGGTCGCATTACATTACACGCTACTGAAGCGTCACATGACGTCACATCCTGTCGCCTACCCGACATATTGCAGATTTTATGTCCTTTCAGAGTTATTCATTCGTGAATATTGCTTGTCTTTACATGTGTTCTAATCGCTTATAGTGTCGCCACAAAACTGTGAAAATTCTTTTCCAAGCCAAATCAATTAAATAAGGGAATTGATTTCCAAAGAAGCAAAACTGAAGTACCTAAATGTTTAAATAATAATTTTAATAGAGAGTTTACGTTAGTTGTATTCAAAGACCAGATTTGATAACAAAGTAATTGATAGATCGCTATCGAATAATCAAGTGACACGGCTGAGGGTTAACCAAAGGTTAATTAAGTCCTGACCACCCACAGCCGCTATCAGAATCACGGTAAACGGTAACATTCCAACTATTCCAATAGTCATTATTACTAAAGGCCCTCCAAATTAATGGGAACAAGAGCCTATCTCTAAATGGTTTTGACACTTGATAACCGCATTTCAAATCTTGTAACTCTACTACATTTAAAAGCTGAATCTTCGAAGATTGTTTTAGTGTCGAGCAAAGGAGAAAAAAACAACTGACATTATGTATTTGCGCGTAACTGACAAGTATTTGTAGTTATGCACTACCTATGAATACTACTAATATTATAAATGTGAAAGTTTGTGAGAATGGATGTGTGGATGTTTGTTACCCTTTCACGCAAAAACTACTGAATGTATCTTAATGAAACTTTACAATCATGTAGTTTATACATCGGAATAACACATAGGCTATAATTTAAGAAGATAGTGTATGAATTGTCATTCACGCGGGTGAAACCGAAGGCCCAGCTAGTCATATAATAATATAAAAATCCCGACAAAACGACGACGCTCAATTTTGTGCTAGAATCTTCAATTAATAAAGTATGAGCAGAATATACTGGCACCTAATAAAATTTTAATAACATACACACCAGCCATCTTCAGTAAAAACTCCGCAGTTTCCACATGACTCGAAACAGAATATCATAAATCTTAAACAAACATCTCTGCGTACAAAAACAGACGTTAAAATCACAGACGACATTAGCATATAATTTACGATTCAGTCGAGACCTGGAGAGGTTTCCGCTGTAATGAGGCAGGTATTCTGCCGAGAGCCCTTCTGGTTACACTCGAGGGTCCCTTTGACAGCCCTTTCGTATTTTTTGTGGCATTTGCGGCATTTGTGGGCGCACAAAGAGCAGCCAACTGCGAATCGTAGCGGTTTTCTGGGGCTGTGCGCTGATTGTTGTCATTGTTGACGAAATGTAGTGGGCAGTTTGGGTTTATTGTGTTGTAATAGTTTATCAATAAAGGGGTGGAAGATTGATGTCTTGAGTGTTTTTTTTATCGTGAATAATAAGCCGTCTTTAATTTATACGTAGTATAAACGTGTAAAATAAGGAATACATTTCATTGGCGCTATGTATCTTTGTTAACTTAAATAAAGTTCGACAAAAACATATTTTTGCCATTTTCAGTTCAACCTAATTTACTGAAAATATAAGTACAAAACAACATATTTACTAGTTATACTTTCACTAACCTTTGTGAACGAAATCATGGGCTGGCACGCGATACTCCACAAAAATAAACCGAGTGTTACAACGCACCCAAATCAATAACACGAATATATTTAAAGTTTATGCGCAATGAAAACTTTTCAGAGGAAAGTAAATGTATTTATCTTGAAGTAGGGAAATAAGCCAAGGTCGGTACAAGCTAGGATACACTGCATGGAAACTTGCATCGTGGAGAAATGCCAAATTCAGTAGCGAGACATTGAACCATTTTCATAACCTACTTATTTGCCAGATACGCAGTTATGGTCACTGGCAAATGTCTGTACCTAATATAATTATTTACTTAAAATCATTATTTTTATTGTTATGCTTTTACAAATTTTTACAAGACAGCAATCCGATAACATGCATTTTGAGATCAGAAAACGAGTTCAGCTGAAACCCTCGGTTTGCCAGCGTTTTCCATTGAAAAAGGTTTAAAATCTGTGAAATAATACTCCGTTCGTATAATTAGGTGTATGGTCGACATCATTTTGTTAATTACCTTTAATAAACAACGCTATGTGAATAATATGCTAATGCACAGTTATGGTAGTAAATCATAGTTAATAATTTACCACCACAATTGTTCATTTCCGCATCATCTAATTTGTAATGAATCCTGCAAGTATTATGTCAAATGATTGATGATTCAGTGTACATGTGGTTCCAACTTAATAAAACCTCCATCTTACACGTGTCCCTCTTATAAATTAATGACGGTTTTAATTAATTAACCAGCCTTTCCTGGCTGAGTGGGAGTTTCTCCAAAAACACGTCAATCAGAATTAGTTCGGCCTCTTCATTGTTGAGGACCTGAGATTACCTCTTGAAATAACAGATTTTCCTCGTACATTGTAGTTAATTTAGGATTGAGGTAAGTAATTGGCTAGGACGTATTTCGGTAAGATTATTTTGTGGGAACCTCTCCTTATAAGCACTTTTGTTTTGAGTCAATGTTTACTAAACACATCCAAACAATAGATGGCCCAATTAATTTAACATTATCTAAAGATAGCTAAAGCTTTTTATCGTAATTAAATTACGTCTTTTTTTCTTTCTAGATTACGCAAATTCGTAAAATCTTTTGTATACCATTTCTAAGAAAGCACCAAAGATACCCCATACAATAGATTTTCAACAAAACCGCAACATACTGTAAAAAGTAAGATCACAAACGGGAATAATCCGAGAGGAATGAAATCGAATACGCACAGCCTTCGCCAATCCATGCCAACACAAACATGCCACCCTCGTGGGCAAGCGAGATGACGACATCCTGCGTCTCTGTCCGTCGCCACAATGTAGGTCGCAGGGATGTTTGACAACTCAATTGCTTCCAGAGGGTTCCTTGGTCGTCGTGTCTCGGTTGACAGATGAACTGATAATACTAATTCAATATTGTTTGTAGAAAGGACATTGATGGCCGTATCGTTCTACTGTCAATAGCAAATTCAGTCAAATGAAAAGTTGGTAATGACGAATTGAAAAACACCCTTTTAGCTTTTCAATAATTTTCTTCGTTTATAAAACCGTTTTTATTACTTATAGTGCGGTCGACTTTACATGACAGAGACAGCAGTTTACATAGTATCTAGTCTAGAATGTAAGTCCCAAAACATTTGATAGCAAAGTTATACGACATCCCAGAGCATGTCTTAAGTTTGAAAACTTGATAGTGCTTTGCAAGTTCTAAAATTTAATCTGCAGTGCATCTAAGGCACTCCATACATAAATGAAGATTCTAGTTCGTGTAAAGAATACCTTTTGATAATCATAGTAAAAAACTATGTCTATGAAAAATATGAGTAGGAGGAGACTTTTATATTATTGTTCGGACTGTAAGTGATTCTGAGAATCAATAAAGCCTGAATTGATATTGGAAAAACATACATAACAATTTCCACCATTCATCGCCTGTAAAAACATTAATCAGAAACACTACAAATGAATTTACACAACTCGATAAATAAACAGATATTTCACGGAGCGATACGGTACAATGTTTGTGAAATCAAAACCGCCATTATGCATGTTTCGATATGCAGCGCTGACACTGCAAACAAAACTATTTGTACTGCAGCGAACACTGCACGAACCGAACTCGATATTAAAAGATAATATTTGTTTCTAGCTTCAATAACTCTACAAGTATTATCGAAAAACAATGGATTACACTCTTGCAAATAGAATATGAAATATTACACAGATTATCATAATAGATACCTACCAGTCTTAATTTACCTAACACACAAATATTTGTTTACATTCAAAAGTAATTAGCCTTTATCAACTGAGAGCGTTAAATAACTGCTGATTTTGAAGTTAAATTATCCTTAAGTATATTTTTTTGTACAACACTAACCGTAGGTTAAGAAATACTTATTGCGACCTGGGTAATTTGTGATTGTTGCCAGTAAAATAGAGTCGCCGCGTCGTAAATGATAGGCACAATGTGGATTCGTCCTTCTTACTAGAATAAACATGTGCCAGCAGTGGGCTCTTTATTGCTCGATACATTTAGCAAAGATAATTATTATATTTTTATTGTATACTTTATAGCAGTAGCTAACTAGTGTGGTAGTGTTTATCGAGGCACGTGACTCGGCGGCGGATATGTGCTAATCGTACCACAAATTCTGATAACATATTGTCTGGTTTAGTTTCTGTGACCTTTATGTTATACTTACAATCAATATTTGATCAACAGGTTTCATGTTTGTGGATTATAAAAATGTTCTTTCAAACTTAGGTCTTGTATTCGATTCTTTTTGGACTATCAACAAGTTTTGACGATGGATAAAAATATTGCTTCCATGTTTAACACAAGTCTCAATAAACAGACTTAAAAAATACAGATTTTGTAGAACTACAACAAACATCAATTCATTTTAATTGCTCTAGGTACATAGCTAAATCAACTTAATCGCTAACAATCAGTAAACTGTAACTGCACTTGGTTACATATAATTTGTAACATAATGGCGGCTAACCTATTACAAGTAACAACGTAACAAATACTCCATACGGTGGCTGTTAAGTAATGTTTATTTAGTCAGCTGCTAAATGCTCGTGACGAGGCCCGCTTGCTTCCAATACATCGCGTTTTAACCATAGACAAAAACAAACAAACCTTATTTCTAGAAAAAAAGTTGTTTAGATTTAAAGTAAGAATCAATTCTTGATGAAAATCTTTTATTGTCAACGTATATTTTAGATTTTCGTCTTCATAAAGTCATAATTATTAAGTTGTTAGTTGAATAGGCACCAACGAGGCGTTCCAGCAATAAATCGGATCTCGTTTTAATCATTATTCAGCCGCATTGTTGCTCCGCACAATGCATCCGACCTTAAAAATACGCGTTCCGAATACGAATCAACATTGAACTCATTCAATTTTATAATTCCCGCTTTCCCGCCACCGGCGTATCCATCACATACGGATTTTATTAACTGCAGCAAAATTTTATTGAATATTAAATATAATGGAATGCAGTTCAGACTTTAGCTGTATGGAATATTATTTATTGTCATATTAAGTACACACTACACACGACGAAAGATAATAGTTTAGCTGAAGCAGCCAACTGGAACGTTTATATGAAGATTTTATTATTTTCTCTGAAGTGAACGTACTCACTGCACGTTTTTAATTTATTAAGAGAGTATAAGATTAAAAAAAAACTGGAGGCACAAACAAGTAAATTGAATTTTCTAAACTGTTTATTGAATAAAAATGAAAATTTAATTCTGCTCTTTCATACATTTTATAAAAGCCAGATCGAAATTATCAATTCGAATCTCTAAGGGATTATGCGGCTTAGCAACTAACGTAATAAGTTTTTAAATATAAGCCTGAATGGATGTAATAGGCACGGTACTGTCAGCTACACCGAATTTGCAATGGCTGCCATTCGAAATTCGAATGAATCATTAGTGACGTAACCCCGCTTGTTGATTCGTGACTAGCGCTGCGATGTGTGATTTAATAAAATAGCAGTTTTGCTTCGTTAACTGTATTAATTAGGAACAATTTATTTACGGTACAGATATCATCAGAGATAATCATTGTAATTAAATATGCAAGTGCTATAATTTAAGCTTTGCATTTTTCACTTGAAAGTAAATAGGCTTATTTGCCAGTTTAAGCCGAGAGAAGCGGTTCGAAGAGTAATTAGAATCAAATTTTAATTTCGCTCGTTTCGCAGTTACCATTCATAATCTATGAGAATTCTTGTAATAAGTATTTCATCGGCAAGTGTAATTTTGTGTAAATTAAATATTTCACTGCGTACCAACTCGAACGAAAACAATTTGTAGGATGAAATAGCGTTATTGGATATTTCTGAATGAACTCTATTTTGGGACAGCGCAATTACGCTGAACAAAATAATTTCTTAGCAATATTCCCTTACTCTTAAGAATATTTTTTGTGTGAGGTTGGAGGATCGTAACTAATAACTTTAGCGAAATACTCTGAAGAAAATAAGGGTAAATAAATATAGGTACTTGCTATTAAGGTTATTTCGTAAGTACTTACATAATTGAAATGTTCAAATTCTCGTCTTTTTTTATTCGTGGTCCGTTTGTTCGTCTCCGAAATCCTAAGAAAGAATATTACCTTAACTCGTATTTCACATCCATTACCCTTATTATAGAAGCTCTGACTCTAACTGTTCATGGAAAAGCGAACCCGTAATTCATAGAACCAATCGTATAAGCCTTCACTATAATCCAGCAATCTTAATTGCGATCAAACCCGGTGGTCTCACTACACGACACAAAAACATAATATGAAAACAAGTCTTAAGTGTGAACATTAACTCCATTTGAGTCATCACAAGAAATTACCGATATCATATCGCAATTACTCTATCGGGCATGTCGTAATGCATAAGATCAATTACTACACATAATGTTTTTAATTTTCCTATCTATATAGGTCAGTCTCCAAATGGCCAGTTTTATTTCCCGAATTGTAAATTCAGAAACTATATCTTATGGAACAGTTCCCGAACAATATATTAATTCAGTTTAGACGAAAACTTTGCTTTTTCAACTCCGCGAATTGTTGTTGGAGTTTGACTACAGTTTTCCTTGGCAGTTTAAAAACAGCAAAGACTGCAACTGTTATTCCTCTTCATTTACTCTGCAAACTTCTTAGCGCAGTGAAGTGACATCAGCGGTTGTTGTCTGTTAAAATATATACTTTAAATACTACTACTAAGTACGTACTATTAGGTACCGTTACTCATTCATAGATCTTAGAAAATAGGCATCGCAATCCATAAACGAGTGTGTAATCTAGCGCATACGCGTAACAATTTTAAAATTGACCTTCGTGTCTTTTGGGACATTTTTTTAGCCTTTGATAATCCCATGTATGAGCGGTAATGTCAACTTATTACGTAAATTACCTCAAAATTACATGAAGCCTAACTAAGTAAAAAGATTTTCGTCATTTTTCAATTGACACAAGCCTGTAGCTACCTATAGGCATGTCCAGGCCAGTGGCCGGCAGATCCCTCCGGCATCGCTTGTAATTCAGCCGGGAAGCTCCTGAGCCTCGCAAACCGGGAACAAATCCCTCCCGGACAGACAGCGGCCAGATTAATTGTGATACAGAAGCGACATCGCTTATTGATGGCTGGATTACGACTGCCCTCCACGTGCGTTGAACTATTGCTTGTCTCTGGTAAGCTGTTCGTCTTAGCAAGTGTACATTATGATTTATGTAGTCTATTTATGTACTTAACAGGTAAACTACTAGGAAATATTTGATTAATTGCTTTTCGAATCGATTTTATTATTATTTTACATTCTCAGTGTTTAATTTTACAATATAGGTGGTATTGTTTCTTATCAAACTTTTTTATTATTCAACGTGTACAAAAAGAGAAGGAGAGCTATTAAAGACAGACCCAGTAGCTTCATTTATTACCAACAATAAACTCGTTTTTTAGGATGTCAAAGATTACACATAGGTAACGTTAAATTAATCGAAGAATGAGAAGTCTACTATTTCATTAGTACACCACAGAGTAGATTTTAATGGCATTTTAATCATTACTTCGATTTTACACGTTCGCATATAAATACTTGTATTTATTATTATTTATTAAATCTTTGTCGATAAACAGTATTGTTTTCCTGTTACCCGTATAGAATAATAATAACGAATAACGATACACAATTTCCTCTTAGAACATAGGTAAGGCAAATAAATAAATCACCTACAAATCAGAGTCGGAACACACGTTTTTGCTGGATTCACACGAAATTCATAAGATAGAAGCAAGAAAATTAGTCTGTCAGGTCTTAATTAAATGAATCACTAGAAAGAAATAACAATAGACAAATCTAATTTCATCTGTAATTACTTATTTCGTCAGATAATGAGCATGAATTCGCATCACTACGCAGTAACAGTTACTGTGATATATCGGCGTGGAACTGTTACTGGTATTTGTGATAACTGGTATGTATGTAACAGTTCCGCGCATATAATATTGATACAGCATTAGTGCAGCTTTGTTTTTATCTTTTGTTGCATCGTGACGTTACATGGGTGTGGAATAAATACATTTATACTGCACATTAGTCAGAGGAAATTTACACTACGAGTATATTCTGTAATTCATAATATTATGTATTTAAATACAAAACTATCAGATAATTTTCGTTATTTAGAGTAGCAGTGACATATCGCTATTATATCAAGGCAAGTTGTTTTATTATTTTTATGAAATATGTTTCGGATATCTTTCACTTTCGGTTCTTCAGATTTGGAAACTGGCCGAAAGCAATATTTTTATATTTTAAGACTACTCAATGGCAAAGATTCCATTTAAAGATGTGGTGGTTGCATTTATAATGATAGTATTGCAGAAAAATGAATAGTTCTGCATTTTAGTACTGTATATGTTGACAAAATTACTGAATAACACAGTTGTTTCCAAATGTAGAGAAATAATTGAACTACACCTATATAATATTCTCAGGTCTCATTTTTATTGAAAGATTGTTTATTAAATTTCAATAAATATGCATAAAAACTTATTCATTCATGGACTCTGAAAACGTAGAACATTTTGTAGATAACGTACAAATCGGATCGTGCAGCAAAATATCTACCTATTTACAAATAGAAATCGATAATATCCGATAAATTATATCAATAATGTATTAGATACCAGCTTATAATTGTAAAAACCCGTTCTAATCCATAATTATTAGGCAAAGATATTAGTACCATGAGTCACGCAGCTACCTGGCTGTGACTACATTTACATCATTAAGTATTTATACGAATTTAACGTTATTTTCCCTTGTTTCTAATTCCTTATAAATAAATAGTTTTTCTTCCTTGTAAAACCGTTTCAAACTATAAAATATCATTCTTATCATTGATAAATCCTCCAATGTCGAAATACCTATAGCGATATATGTCGATATTAGCCAGATAAAACTCCGCAAAAATGTTTTCCTCCTACCATAAGTTACAAGTGTATCATATCAATGCAAAAACCGGGACAATAAAAGCTTCGAATAATGTAGTTTTCCTCATGAAAACTTTTGCGGACAATACATAAAAGAACACCAAGAACGCTCAAGTAAATGGTCAGAGGAAAGCCCAACCGAAATACGCTCCCAACAATTTGCAAAGTCATTCAAGAATAAAGGAATAAGACGCGGAGTCCCAACTGCCCACAGGTAAATAGCCAACAAAGGTTGTGGCCTAACAATTAACCATTCAGATCTCTCGGAAACTAAATTAGACTGATTTATAAAATGGAAGATTTTGATTTTAGAGATAGCTAGTTGATATTTCTTGTTAAATTGGAACATTTTCGATTCGTCAAGTTAACGGAGATCTAAGTATATTTTCTTTGGAAGCATTATTTACAATTAAGTGCTTCAATTTTCACGAGTGCCTTTACTCAGGTGAAGAAAGCTCTTTACAAAAGTTTTCACAATACGTAAAACTTCGAAGGGAAATGGAAACGATTCTAACAAAGTTTTGTAACGACGCGCGACGCGATGTCGTTTGAATTTACTTTTACGGTTTTCTGCGATCGATCCTTAAAATTACCAGTTAAGGCATTTAGCCAACCTTGACATGGAAATGTTAAACTTTCCCGATTTCAGGAAGTCGACGTGAAACATAATGGAAAATTATTTGAATAGCGCTATTTTTAATACATAATACATTACGCCAAAAACCGTATGCCCACGTATTTTTAATAATTACAAATTTACCTACCCGCATTTAGCCAATCAAGTCAATCTATTATTAAAGCGTTGTACCTACTTACTAAAATATGTTTCATTGCAAAACTGACGACAAAGGGCATACATATTATTAAATGCATGCTGCCTTTATCTAATCTGTTATCAGTTCAATATTATGATCGCTATTCTGACGCCCACAGGTGCTAGACTTCAACAGTAAATACAGATCCGGAATATAACACCAGCGTAGACCTGACGTTATTTACCTATCAGGTATTAAATTTCCCTAAATCGTGCCTACACGCACTTTAAGGTTGTCGTGGACACATAAGCAGATTACATTCGTAATAGATTAAACGGTCAAGGTACACTGACGTAAGCGAATAACGGCGTTCTGCAGTTATTCACACGGCTACATAAGGCTGTCCTCGTAAACATTACGCGTGAGCCACGTTTTTGGCTGAAGAAATGTCAACAACGTTGAGTCATAGACGTTGTGTTGGTGCAGCGGCGCGTCTAGCAGTCGCAAATGTTTTGATTGTTTTGTTATGCACGTCGCGGGCGCTGCGGGGGCTGTCGCCGCCAGCCGTCGTCGTCGGCGTGCGACGTGCGTACAGTTTACACAACACAGGCTGCACGCTCGCTGCCGTCGCTCAGGTGCTGTTATAAATACGGCACCGGCACTAGAGCGTAGTCTCCCCTCTCCCCGAGGCCCCGCGGAGGCCGCACTGCTCGCGTGACGCTCATCGCCATTATCTGCGGGACCTTGGGCCGCGCCGCGCGATAAAAGCACTTACCTTTTTGATTTGGAAGTGGTCGGGACGCAGAGTCTCTTGAATCTCCTGCTCGGTCCCCCGCGGTGCCGCCTGCACCGAGCTGCGGAACCCGTCCAGCACCCCCTTGAACGTGAACTTCTTCATCGCGAATCACCGAGTAGCGGGTCCTTTGTCCGAAGGCCGCTCGCGCCGGCCGCGGCTACATCACAGCCGTCCGCCGCGGACAGCGAGCCGGTTTTGGCGGAAGGAAGGTCGGTCGCTCCCGCGCTACACTTGGTCGCTACTGCGCAGGGCCGCCCGGGGCCGCCGCCGACGCCGACACGCGCCCGCCACGCCGACGATCGACGAAAACTAGGCGAGGCACCGCCTCCGGAATGTACGGCAATGCGGCTCCACTGACGGATCGATAGCCGGGACAGCAGTGTACACACGCGCACTGGCGACACGCTGTCAGCGAGGCCGCCGCGGACTGGCCGGAAAAAGCGCGACACGACCGATCGATGCGCTCAGCCCCGCTCAGGAGAGAGATGAACACATATTGCGCATGTAGGCGCGTCTTGCGGAAGAAAAATTTCACAGCTGATAACCAAATAGTTCCGCATGCCACCGCAAGGCGGCGCTCGAGCCACAACAACGCGTGACATTTCACTTCTGTCATCTTGTCAAGTGTCAAACCGGCTTTGCAGTTCGCCTGTTTCGCTTGTGAAAATATTTAGAATTTTACTTTAAAACTTCATATTATCGGTGATTTTCGAAGTGATAATATACAAAATGACTTTAAAGTCGGTAACGAGAGGCTTAAAGACGTTGAGTTACGTGGGGAGCTACAAAAAGATCCGAGACCGACCGTACAGGTGATTAGTGTTTATATTGTCATCTGTGTATTGAAAAGCAATTTTTCTTTCGCGCAGTTAGTTTAAAAACTCTTTTGTTTAATAAATCATTATTACACTTAAAGAATGAATTATATGTGTACGAAGCACAAAATGTTAAGTAGGACACCTCACAGCGCACAGCACAGGAGGTTAGCATCGATCGTCATGCTATATTGGCGTACGTGATCGGCGATTGTTGAATCATCGATAATGTCAATAATAACCATGTTTTGTTAACACAGCTATTAAACTCATATATTATTTAAATGAGCATCTTTACTACTTTGGTAAATCTACCCTAAACACCTGTATAATTTACCTTCTATTTGCAAAATAATATTTTGGTTATTACTAATAGTCATTATGAAAGTAGTTGATACATTTCAGTTTAGGGCAAGAATAGAAATAAAAAAATCAATGGAACATAATCTCACACAAAGTTTTTATAATCTAGGTCATGTCCACTTGTAGCATTGATAAACCATTCAATACAAATGTGTTGCACAATTTAAACATAACATCATAGAGGTTTGTCACCCTGGAATAAGACATGATTATTTTATTACTGTGGGTCAGTATTACACATTTTATGTCCACAATAAACAGTTTATTACTATTAGCTATTAAAGAGGTCTATTAAAGCTGTAAATACACTACAAGACTACAATAAAAAATAATGATAGATAAAATGAAATGTATTCTCTCTTACTAAAACTTTTAGATTGAATGTATTGAAAATTGTTCTAACAAGAAATACTGTAAATCATACCTTAGGACTAGCAAGTTAGGACCTTTTCTACAACACCCTAAAGTTTGGTGTTGCCATTAACAGACTAACTTCAATCAACAGGTGTTCAAGTAGATTTTTTTCTACCACTTATTGATCCTAAAAAGTCTTTTTCTGATAAGATAATGAATAGAAATCCTAATAAGAATGCTTCATGATTATTATTATTAGTAATTTGGACCAGTAACATTTTAAATACTTCTAATTCTAGATTATACTGTGCTGCAATAATGGGTACTGGCTTTGTGGCATACAACCAACTGAAAAAGAATAAGGCAGACATGAAAGAGATATTGCAAATAAAGAGCTACATGGCGGACCCCATTACACCCATTGAGCAGTTGGAGAAAAACAGGGATGATATGAAGACACAGATGGAAATGCTCATCATGAGGATACAAGCGGAGTTCTGTAGGGCTTTGGAGAAGGAGGAAGATGAGGTAGGACTTGGTTATATTAGCTTTAACTAGTTACCATTATGGTATGCCAATTAGAGCTAAGAGTGAACAGCATACTTATGCATTAAAAGAGTTTAAAAACTAAAAAATATGTTATTGTCCGAAAGAAACTGCTACTTTTAGGAATTCTACACCAAGTCCTACACTGTAAATACATATATTGTACATAAGGAAAATCTAATTTGAGATTCCTATACATGATATTATATTTAGATCCTAAAATACTATAAGATTCTTGTTAGATATGTTAGTAGGATAAAATTCTTGGTATTTGATTATTTAAATTTATTTGTAGGCTTGGGAGGATGAGAAAACAGCAGATGAATATGATTATGAGAATGATATTTTCATGATATCACCGGTATGGAGTATATTTATTATTCAATTAAATAAGAATAGCAAATGTAGCATGCGCAATTATTGAGTATACCATTTAACACTTACACTTCTAAGTATATCCCCCATTGCCTTACAAAAACCATCTATATACGTACATTAAAAAATATAAGGAATAATTGTTTCAAAAACATTGGGGTAGTTTTTCAAAGTACATCCATAATGAAAGTATGAAAACTGTTGGCACAGGAAGCAAAGTTCAAGGTAGACCGTTGGCTGCGACGCGACGGTGGCGGTGGCATCACCTGCGTGCTGCAGGACGGGCGCGTGTTCGAGAAGGCCGGCGTCAACATCTCCGTGGTCTCCGGCACGTTGCCCCAGGCTGCCGTGCAGCAGATGAGGAGCAGGTTGGTTGCACCTACCAGATATCTTGGTTATAGGTTGGACTGTTAATTTGGCGGTGGTGATGTTAAGCATCGTTAGTGTCTATTTTATTCGTAGAATAATTACTATAGTTGTGCATTTGTGAAATCCTAAACAGTGCAGAACAGTAAAAAGTGCTTGTCTATTAGAATAATTTAGTCCAAGTATATTGAGGGAGCAACAATACATTACAAAATATTACTAGTCTTATTATAATTTGACGTTGGTCATACGTTCCATACTGGTTCCGCTTGACCGCTTATTTTGTAGTATTTACAATTTGCCAATGAACAAAAGGAACCGCCTATAGGTACTTTGATACGTGCATATTAATCAAACAATTACACGCGGATATAAATACAATAACGACAATTTAATCTTAATGTGGACCGTCTTATTATTTCGTCATAAATATGTATTAATCAAGTCTGTAGTATTGACCTCAGATGTTATCAAAAGTACTCTCCAAAGGTCAAAAAACTGTTTTTTAAATTAATCATTTTGAATTTGATTGTAAAAACTGTGCCTACTTACGTTATTTTATATTTATCTAGATAAATTATCACAACTCTTAATAACTCGTTCCGTACTTCTGCACCGTGTCTAACAACCAAACCGAAAATATTTACCATTTCTATCAATTGTAAAAAAAATCTAAATATATTTGCAACAATTTGTAATTATATAATAAAAAGAAAAAATCTCAGTTAAGCACGAGATTTCAGCATTCATGCTTACATTACCTTTAAGACCCAATTATTATAGAGACTATAACGATTTAACCGCGGCTTTCCTGAAGTTCTTTTATTAGTATGTTATTTAAGTATTTACTTGTATTGGTTCAGAGGTAAGAACCTGCAGAACACGGAGCTGCCGTTCTTCGCGGCGGGCGTGAGCGCCGTCATCCACCCGCGCAACCCCATGGTGCCCACCATACACTTCAACTACAGATACTTTGAAGTCAGGGATAAGGATGGTGAGTTCATATAGCTTATTAACTAATATATATAGGTTACTAATACTACTGGCCAGCCTGGCCTTGCCAAACGTTTTTGGACATTCAATGTAAAATTCAACGGAGTGCCGGAAAAAAACTTATATACCACATAATATTTATTTAATAGTTGAGAAACTTCAGTTTTCACATCACTTAGAGCTACATATAAATAGGCCTTGTAACATATGTATAACGAGACCTATCGTATGGCGGATGGTATACTATGGACCATATAGTACAAAACTTAGTAGCAACATACCAAGGATTTTCTCTATAATTAAATCTCCTAGCGAGCTATTTACAGACCTGGAAACACATAGAGTAGTGACAGATATTATAAGATTGTACCCATCATAACATAACGTCCAAGTCAACCTTAATTACCTAAAGATTGCTATGTCCTCAGGCGTACAATGGTGGTTCGGCGGCGGCACGGACCTGACGCCCTACTACCTGAACGAGGACGACGCCGTGCACTTCCATCTCACGCTGAAGCACGCCTGCGATGCACACAACGATACATATTATGACAAGTAAGTGACAAACAAAAATAGTTTGAATTAGGCTGTTTCAATAAGAAAATATGTTTTAACGTGTTAAACTTTGAAAAACCTCTAAAACTCATCAATATTGATAGGTCTGCAAACTCCAGCATATGAGTTTTCGTCGCTGAAAATAAATTTAAAACCGATTTGGTAGAAATCCTATTTTATGAATCTGGCAACATTCCATCCAATTTAACTTTGAATTTGGGTATTACCATTATCTCTAATACATGTCATGTTTGCAAAAAGTGTTAAATCTAGCTATTTAAGTTGTTCTCTCCTTAACGTTTTACGGAATTTTAGGCTTTTTATTTAGAGGTACCATATTTTCTTCCACTACCTACAATTTACCATGATTCACACATTGTTTTTCATTTCATATAGACTATGCAAAGTCGTCTTTTCGTGTCGATTGGTACTCTTATCAAAACTCCATGAACCTAACATTGATAAATGTGTTTATTATCGCCAGATTTAAGAAATGGTGCGACGACTACTTCTCGATCCCGCACCGCGGCGAGCGTCGCGGGCTGGGCGGCATCTTCTTCGACGACCTCGACACGCCCGACCAGAAGTCCGCCTTCAACTTTGTCACCTCCTGCGCTGAAGCCGTCATACCTAGCTATCTGCCTATCGGTAAATAAAGAACCATGTATGATATGTATGATTTATGTGGCAAAATATAAACTAAGAATCATATGTTTTCCCTCTACAGGATAAGTACTTAGTTTATGTTATTACACTTTTCTTACTATTCTTTTACTCATTTGATTCTCGGTTCAATGTTGCCAGCAATCAATAATTTATTACCAAAATTATTATATGGTAGCTTTAACCTGAATTAAATACTTTTCCAGTAATGCTTCCATTTCCTTTCTTCTGCGTTATGAGAAATCTCATTGTTATTTCGAAAAAAAACTTATCGTTGCTCTGTTACATCTATACATATCAGTGTTTATAGTATATACTATAATATGTATGGTTGTGTTTGCAGTGAAGAAGCACAAGGACGACGCGTACGGCTACCACGAGCGGCAGTGGCAGCTGCTGCGGCGCGGGCGCTACGTGGAGTTCAACCTCATGTACGACCGCGGCACCAAGTTCGGCCTGCACACGCCGCAAGCGCGATACGAGTCCATACTCATGTCGCTGCCGCTTAACGCTGTTAGTTACATTTTATTAATATTGTCATTTATTACAGATTATTTTATTAGTTTGTTCATTATGAGCTTGAACTGGCCTACTACTCGGCAAAAGTCTCTCTTTCCTCCACTATTGATACTCTCTTCTTTATCTAACTTTAATTTAATACCTACAATAGAAGACTTTTAACTTTTAATTTTATTTAACTCACAGAAAACCAAATGTGCCATAAAAAATAAAATGGACATGGGAAAAAAAAAACAAAAGTAGTTTTTTATGCTTTTTTATTCTACTTTTCTCATGACCATGAATTGTTCATAGAAATGGGAGTACATGAACGAACCGGCCCCGGGTTCTGCTGAAGAGAAGCTTGTGAAAGTCCTCCGGGAGCCCCTGGACTGGGTACAACTGAACAAATCCAAGCAACAGCAACAGCAGGCCGCGACATGATGACGTCACCTTTCTACGGTTGTGGGTCAGCTAGCAATCACTTCCTGTATTATATACACGATATTTTTAGATGGTGTTGATTATTATATTTTTTTATGATGTTTTTCTTTGTTTTTTTTTTTTACCACCATACTCTGTATCATATATCTTAGGAAAGTAAAAAGCGGTTCCATAAAAAAAAGCAGAAAGAAAACTAAAACTACTTGGAGGTTTAAGCTGCATTGAATTTCCTTACTTATTCGCAAGCAATTTGGTAAAAACATGGAAATTAAACTTACTTCTCCACTTGTTGAGGTCTGTAGACAACTTCTGATTGTTCTGAATACAACATTTAATAATCTCTCATTACCTATTTACAATATAAACAATGGTTTTAAAAGTAACATTATTGCTAATTAATTTTAAGATCCATAATAAAACATTTACTTCCAATTTGGTTTAGTAAGTAGTTTTTTCAAGCTAGTTAAGGCAACACTGAACACGAACTGTCATGTCAGTTGTCACTTTCTCGATGGCTTCAATGTTGTGAACGTGAATTTCTTATTTTCATAATACTTATGTGTTTACTCGACACTTTTTATTGCTTTTTGCCGATACATCTACGTCATCGCCACTGAAACATAAATTAGTTCAAGTGACCAGTATTACGTCGCGAATTCAATACGAAATGTCATAAATATGTGGCGCGCGTAACGGATGCATCGTTTCCTACATTCCTTAGCCATAAACGAAACGTAACGTTTGTTTCCCATGTGATGTTATTGCAAATCGGTGGCGGGTAGCTTCGGAAGATGCCTTTCAAGTTGAAGTTGAAGAAGACGCGGCAGTACAATGTTGCGTCGAAGAGTTTGTTTGTGATAAGTGTGGAGCTGCTGGATGGCGGGGTGGCGGACTGCACGCTGTCGGTGGACAGCACGGGGCAGGAGTGCCTCGACAACGTGTGCCAGCGGCAGGCCATCACGCAGCCGGAGCTGTTCGGGCTGCGCTACGTGAACCGCACGCAGCAGCCGCGATGGGTGCAGCTCGAGCGGCCGCTGAAGCGACAGCTCGAGAAGTACGCCTCCTCCCACCAGCTTTATCTTCGGGTTATGTACTATGTTATATCTGGGACAAGTTTGATCACTGATGAAGTCACAAGATACCATTATTTCTTGCAACTGAAGAATGACTTGATAGAAGGCAGGATTATATGTGATTGCCAGCAAGCCGTGGTGCTTGCGTCATACAGCAGACAGGCAGAGTATGGTAACCATGACCGGGAGCGACACACAGTGGAGTACCTTAAAAACTTGTTGACTTTTCCTAAACAAATGCTGGATGGTGGCCAGATCATAGACGGAAGCACTCTGGCTGAGACTGGGAGGCTGGAGTGGCTCACTGAGGCTGTTATACAACATCACATGGCCTTACACAACATGTCACAGGTATTCAATCCTTTTTTTATTGTGTTGATAACTTTCTTACATAATCATTGAACACAGACTAGTTCTATAATAATTAATCAATAATATAAATTAAAAAAAATGCTACTTTAAAGAAAATATTCTTCAGTTTTGCTATTTCCTAAACATAACAATAATAATGTGCCTTGTTGAATCTAATAAACTTGCTAGCAAGCGTTCAATAACAACATCAAATGTCTTGTGGAGCTGTTTATCAATTGGAAATGTACAAATAACTGGAGCGGAGTCTAAAAATAGTGAGTGACAGTGGCTCGCAGGCCAGTCAACCTTATTTATAAACATGATTCTCATTTCAATATATATGTACTATATACAAAGCTGACCTTTGGAAACTTTCACAAAAGTACCTGTTCAAGTTAATGAAATGAGAAGGTTTATGATTCTAGAACAGTATTGGTGGTACCTTACTCTTCATAATAAGACTGATAATTAACTTTTATCTTATACTATTTGTGCCCTGTGACTTGAACCACTTGTTTGTTTTATCCCTGAGAGTTGGTGAATGGTAAATAGCTTAATAATTTTCCAGAAATATGAAAAGTAATTCAATACATACCAAAGTTATAGATGGTAATGTTTAAAAACAGAATTATCAGTTATATTATAGTGCTATAAGTTGTAAAAGACAGTAACAAATTAAACATTATCTAGGTAGGTATAATAAGACAGTGTTTAATAGCAGCAACACACATGATACATATTCCCATCAGTGAGATAAGTGTGGGAAGCAGTCGGAAGGATGCACTTGTCACCTCTGCGTTACAATTTATATAAACTTCTATCTGATGTATCACTTCTATTGTTTAGTGAAGTTATTTTAGCTCGGTTTTCCCATAATAATGACAAGGTCTGTTTTATTATAAAGTAATTGAATTATAGCAAGTTTATTTTTAGAGGTGTTAATTAGTAGGTATATTGTTTACATAAATAAACAAATAAATGTTTGTAAACAATCCAAAAATAACAGAGAAATAATTAACATAAAATTATTTTTAATTTATGAATAAACAATAAGCTTATTTGCTGCTATTTTTAAAACAAAATTTTTCGTTTATAATTTAGCGTTCAATTAGAATTCATTACTTTTATTTCTATAAATAAAGAAATAAAAAATACATCAAGATATAAATACTATTATTTTAATTTAAGCCATATAAATGAGAGAGTAAAGATAAAAATCGCAGTGTAAACAATACAAAGGAATGCGAGTGTAATCTGTGCAGAATAACATTATAATCCAATTAAGACAGTTTGTAAAACTGTCAGGGCCACGCCGAGAATACATTATTTATAACTGTTTACAAGTTAATTTAATCAAACTCACTTGGAATGGAAGTTTTACTGTTAATGTCGTTACTAGTTATTGAAGGGTTATCGAGATACAGGACTGTAATGTATTCCTGAAATAAGTTAATAACTATATTATTATTATTGATGACGACTGCCTCGTTGGCCTAGTGGTGCTAAGCGCGACTGCTACGCTAGAGGTCTTGGGTTCGATTCCCGAGTCGACTAAGGTGTTATTGGGTTTTTCGATGAAATTCTCAGTAGCAGGTCGGAGTTTGGATTTGTGCCTGGTTAGTGGCAATAGGCTCGCCCCCTATTACATGGGACCTAAAACATATCGGCGAACTGTTGGTGTACTTTGGTACACCTCTGCCTACCCCTTCGGGGATACAGGCGTGATGATATGTTATGTTATGACTATTATATGTGTGCGTTATTCATTTAAATACACGAAAATTATACATAATGTATATTATTTGTTATGTATCGCACGTTTCTACATTACGTATTACGCCAAAGCACGTATTTTTGGTTCCTCGTTTGTTGTTACTAGAGTCAAACCTAAGGTCTATTGATGTGTAATTAGAAAAGTTAAGGGAATACTCGCAATGTATTTAAAAGTCGGTGAATACTGTACCCGATCAAATAAATCGTATCGTATAAAATCTTACGACTCTTTTTGAAATTTAGTTAAAATGGAGAATATGCTTAATTAAGTAAAGAAATTACTGTTTATGACCTTAATTACTAAGTTGAAACCATTTTCCAATACAGATAAATGCTTTCTTTGTGAAATGGGGCCAAGCAAAGTATTTCTCAAACTACTATACGCTGGCAAGGTTTCGGTTCTCTTAAACTATAAAGACGCTGTTTTCTTAAGCAATCGCTAGAATGCTAAGAACACTAACCCTTACAAAAACCTTACATAGCAAAACCATTGAATGCATTAATTAGCGAATGAAAGCGAGTTTTCTTTGCCATCACAATTGAATGTCGATACCCAGTAATATCTGCTTCCTACATAATGCTATGAACATTGTCAGTAATAGCTGAACGAGAACGAATTTGTAAATGATACAACTTTATTACAAAAGTTTCTAATAATAATCATTGGAAAATATGATGATAGACACAATAACTAGGTACGTGATAACTTAGCCACACCACGGGAATATAAATTCACTGTAAGTAATGAGCTACTAAAGGAATACGATATAAAATTCAGTATAGCACCTGAAAAATTAATGCACTGTAAAGAAATGGTATATAGGTTATGTATTACGAAAGTAAAATATGTCCTGAAGTGTTCTTGTTATCTGTAATGTAATCATTATGTTTAATTGATAACACTTGTCAGGCAACGCCTCGAATACACCTTTTAAAATATCACCACGACTCGTTAGCGCGATAACTATCTCATACGCCGGCTGTTTATAAATGGCGGGAAAACTGAGCGCTAATTAAACAATGAAAGAATACGAGCTGCTTGAAGGTTTTCAAACATATTGTTGTACATACGACGGCTTGACAGTGGTAAAACTTTACATTGATAGAACTTTTGAACAAAATCAGTAAGATTATCATCTTATATTTTTTTCGTCTTTTCGGTCTATCTAAGCAACATACAAATAACGGCTATAGACATGGTATACAGAGTAGCCAAACAGGTCATCATGGTGTTACCGCTAAAGGAGCGCAACCAGGAAATTACTATAAGAAGAACTCTATTTGTTTTGCACGCTGGCAATTGAATCCAGTCATCCCAGAGAAGCCCAAACATTGTAAAACCTCACATGAGATTTCGGAACACATATCATAAAAAAGACATTTTTGTACAACAAAAACGATTCGGCCAGAGTAAAGACAGGCTCACAGAGAAGCATATATTTGTTTTACATATAATTTAAACATGTAATGTACTTCGATCTCTGTATATTAATAAATTTCATTCGATCACATAAGTACAGGTATGCATGAACTGTCAATTAGGCACACAACACGAGTGCGTTCTGCGTACACTGTAGTACTATTAATATACGAGTGCGTGTAACTAAATGTGAATGAAATCAATTCGAAACACCGTACATGTAGTGTACGTCTCCTACGTACCCTAGCTAACTTATAGTTGATTCAGTAATACAAGGTCTCGCCAAGCAAGAGTTCTCAAAATTAGAATAAGACTATTTAATTTTGTTGTTATTCTTCAACTAGTCTCTCTGTCTGATTAAAATTTACATGTTTTCCTACAAATATGTGAAGAAAGTATGAGAATAATCGCAAATAGACCAAAATTGGCTGTTTCTGTTTATATCTTTCCCTTTAGTTTTCTTTAGAATACGTTTCTGCGAATCTATAGTTAAATGGATAGGCAATAATTTAGTTGCCTAAAACAATATTTGTAAATTAAACTGTAGATGGACAAACACCAAAAGACACAATAAAATCTACGTATAAATTACTTTTCTGTTCTGCCGCCTTTTGGACCTACTCATCGAGATTATTCCGATTCCTTTCAGACCTCATATATCTCTTCTTTCCTTTCATTCTGTTCCTGCTGTTTAATATTCAATTATTACAGGCACAAGCAGAGGAGGGCTTCATCACGACATGCCAGCAGCTGCGCGGCTACGGCCAGGAGATGTTCAGCGCGCGCGACCAGCTCAACCAGAGCGAGGTCACCATCGCCATCTCGCTCACCGGCATCAGGGTGCTCACGGAAACAAGCGAGACGCCACACTTTTACAGGTGCTTTTTTGAATAAGGTCTATATGTAATCCCCGACACAAAACGATGACGTCTATGCTTCTGTGGCGATTTTGATGAATTTTGAACATTATACGGATGTCAGATGTTACACAAAATATACTACATATTGACTAGCTATTATATTTGATGAAAACGTTTTCACACTTTTCAAAAATATCGTGCCTGTTCTGTTTAGTGGGAATTACATAATTGTCCTTAAACTCCGTGTGTGATTTACGATTATATAGGGGAAGTGGCGCGTGCAGCGGTTGATACGTGGATAGGAAACCATCCATTAACAGATCTATGCCTCGCAAAACACGTTAACCTGTTGTTACTAGCTTGATATGTTGCTCTTCGACAGTCCTTCAGTGAATACTGTCTTGGAAATTAGTCTCAAGGGATACTTGCTCATCGACTGTTGGTAAAAGAAAGCCTTATATTTTTAATTAAAACTTGGCATGTGGAGCATTCATGCTACAGTAATTTATAATCGACTTTAACCACTTTCTCGAGTTATTCTCAAATCCTATTAGGTATTTATTGCGTATGTTTAATAAGTTGTTTACTTCACGCATTTTATGTTTTGCCTTGTTTGATGCTTTTGTTACGGTATGTATTCGTTCAATATAAAAGTGCTATTAGAAAATATAAGTTTTTTGGCATCATTCTAAGGTTCACGTACAAGACAACGAGGAAGCATAAGTTGCAATACCCCCCTTGAATAGATATTATAGTTACTTAAATACAACAATATTTACATATTAATCCTGAACACTTATCGTACCGTTCATTGTTCGTCACGGTCACTCGAGGTAACTAATGTAATAATGTACGTTTAAATACTTACCTACTACTACAAGTATTTACATTTAATACCATACTTCTATACATGTTATATAATAATAATAATCCAGCCTATGAACGTCCCACTGCTGGGCACAGTCCTCTTCCTATATAGAGAAGCCACGAGCATTGATCACCAGGCTTGCTCACTGCGGATTGGCGATTTCTGATTCCAAATTTTGGAATCCAGGTTTCCTCACGATGTTTTCCTCCACCGTCTGTCAGAAGTGTCTTAGAATAATTAAGAAAGTACATATAACTTTGAAAAAGCCACATTGGTACTTGCCTGGGTTCGAACCTGCATACAAATCCGTTTATTAAACCGCTAGGCCACCACGACATCACCTATACATGTTATAAGACCTTTATTAAACTCGTAACCACTAAGTTTTCTAGTGGAAACTTATGTACCATACGACAAACCTCCTTTCTGTTTTAGCTATCTTATACATCATAATATCTCCTCTTAAGTTCTGTCAGAAATAGAAACAATTAAGGAGTACGAATGTAATAAATACCTCAGTCCTCGTATTTGGCTGGTGCCCAAGAGTGGAAGTGCCGCGGGAAGTGCGAAATATTATTTTAAGTTTAATTACTGCGCCCATTGTCGCTAAGGACTTCTCACTTTGCTGTTCGCTGCAGTTTTAATGTTCGTTTCATAATTTTGGTCTGCAACTTTGGCTCTTAAACCTAGATTTGGAACTGAAGCTATATTCATGTCATTTAGAAAAAAATAAGTATGAAAGTTTTTATAGGACTCATAGGACATCTAAACAACTTATTTATGGCTTAAGAAACAGCATCTGACAAAAAGTAAATATTCAGAAAAGCAGATCAATAACCAAGACTACAGAGTACAGCAACAGGTAGTACAGATTATAAGTTTTGTATTTAAGGACTGTTCTTAAATGTTTCAATAAAATAAATATCAATAATAACAGTAGATATCTGATGAGTACTTATTTATTCAATTTAATTTGTTTAAAGTTTCAATAACACACAGGAATGTTTAATTTAACTATAAGCATTACATCAGGTGTGTAATGTGTATACAACATTTATATCTACACTGATAACTGTACAGCAAACACCGAGAATACTCAATAAAATTTTTTTAACAGAGAAATAATTTTAGATAAGTTAACGTTTCAGTTTACTGTCTTCCAAAATACTGTATCATTTGATATAATGGCATACTGTTAGGCAATTATACAGGAGGACCCAAAGATTTTCCCAAAAGTTAAACAAAGATACAAAATTTAAGAAAAATGTAAGAAAACGCAGATAATTTATTAACATATGATGTAGCTTTTTAAAAATGACAAGGGAAGGCAATTTTTTTCTTATTGTTATACTTTGGTGTCCTTTACGAATGGTGTTCTTTCCTCTGAGCAGAATCAATATTCCAAATAGGACTACTTATATATTATGTTCCCTGTAACTGTATACAAGGTGTAGCTAACTAATCCCATGTTCTATAGAAGAGATTATACCACTTCAATATACTATCCAGTGATGTTGGCGATAATTAATTCGTCAATCGATTACGTTCACGAATAGCGTGATCATATTAATTTACCATATCAATATTCATGTTGCATGAGCCGCTTTACCACGATATTATGTTGTAGAAGAACCACCATAAAAAGATGTTATTTTAAAAATGGATAACGTTCTTGCGAGTTTGATGCTCTTGTTTCTTCGTAGCAATAAATAAAACAAAACAATGAAAGCTTGCAATGGCGATCTTGATGTCTTTATAGGATTATAAAAATGTAACAAAGTTTTGTCACAAATATTTCCATATGCTTATACTTGTATCAGGAACGTATGAAAGCAATAAGTAAATTGTATAAATATAGGAGAAAATGATATTATTTTTAAACTGTAAAATGATTATGTTGTTCAGTCTGCATTTTCATTTAGCACCATACACAAGCTGACTAACCTGCTGACCCTTCGGATCGGAAACTGAATAGTTTAATATCTAAGCCCTCTTCATTTACTAGATGACATAATACAACAGCTTAACATTATGATATTAAGTCTAGCTTACATCTAAGGAATTGGGACAAGCATTCTAACCAACAATAATACTCATTCCTTGCAGTGTACTCGTCGGCACTACAAGTTTTATTATACTCATAATATATTCGTTTCTAGTTCACTGGACCGAGGTTCTAGTTTGACGCCTAGCAACTCATATTTGACCTCCTTTTAGTAATACAGCGCCAGGAATTTGCAATACACTTAGAATATAGAAGTACATTTTCTTAAATGCAAGGCCAACGCTTATTCCATCGGAAGACAATGATAAAAGCATCATAATAAAATGTTTTAAAAATAGATACATTTTCTGAAGTGAAGATAAATACTAATACATATAAGCCAAACAATCAGTAACCATATAAATATCAATGTAAATGACGATCGCAATGTAACAATAGTTCCTACTTAATTGTAAATTCCGAAAGATTTTACCATCACAGCTATATCTTCAATTCTGTTCCTCTTAACTTAAGCCTGACTGTTGTCGGTAAAACGACAAATATTTAATCATGTCCTCGGCCTTGATCATTACGAGCTCTGGCAATTTTTTACTTCTTTTTTATTCTTTGAAACGCTGAAAATTAACTTACAATGCATTTGAAAGTTTATTATATATCCATAGACTTCTGTCTGTTGCCTAAATTCCTAAATACTCCTCCTATAGTTACCCAATGACTAAAAGCTTCTTACCTCCCCAGATGGATGGACATAACGAACGTGATCAACCACAAGCGCACGTTCAGCATCGAGTGCCAGAAGCAGACGGGCTCGGCCTCCTTCAACCTGGCCAGCCCCGAGGACGGCAAGTACGTGTGGTGGTCCTGCGTGCAGCAGCACACCTTCTATATGAAGCACCAGAGCGCGCTCAGCGAGGCGCCTAGAGATGAGCATAGGCCCAAGTTTCAGGTAAATATTACTAAGATAGTCTACCAATGGACATAGGCTTGTCCCAAGTTCACTTGTAATACACGATTCCTCGACGTCCGCGCTTAGTCCGACTCAGCAACTATTTTGAGAGCGTCGATCTTTTGTTTCGGACAGTACGGAACAGAACCTTGAGGTTGTTGTCTAAGACTTTATCATAATAATATGTTTAACACATAAGTCAGTCTGTCCATAAATTTATCACATTTTCGGGAATCAAAGCGTGCATCTCAATACCTACGTATATGAACCTACGTAGGTGTATTAAAACATATAGTATATATGTACTTTTTATGCAACCTGTGATTCAATAAATTTGAATCTTTAAATCAATTAAGTAATACGGTGTGTCATGCTTCCCTACTATATTTATGGTACAAAAACAGGCCAGAAGCAACAAGACAGTTAAAACAAGCAATAGATTACAACCCACAATAAGAGTGTTAATCCTTCCTTATTAAGATGTATGTAGTCAGTAGATTTCACTTCCGTGACCCGATGATAAAGTGTTTGCCATAAAGTTCCACTCCATCGATCTCGGAAAGTATACAAAATACCTCCCGCAATACTCTAAGTGTACATTAAGTGTTTTTGCGTTGTAGACATAGCTTCATAAATCATCAGATGGCGTCAGTTAACGTTTAACAATTAGGTAGATATGCGCGCTATGAAAGTGCTCGCGCCATCTCGCACGGCTACACTTAAGGCGCGCCATTCATTGTACGAGGTGATATTATTATAATGATGCGATTATTTTATTATATCTGTTTGGTCAAGTTGTTTTCAATTTCAATTCGAGACAGATTACTTTTTCTAAAAACAAGCTCAATTAGGCATTGTAACAAATATATTATAGTCCGAAAAATTTGTGAAAATAGCAAAGGTAAACAGAAAGACATGAAAATGAGAGCATAAATAGATAATTATAAAGTTATGTACACCATTTAAACTAAACTAAAATAAAATAACATTTTAGGTTGTAGAAAACGGTTTCTACTACATACTTGCCAAAAGCCTCGACTTGTCAAAAGTAACTCCCAACAATCTGCATCTCTTAGTATTTACACTGATAGCAGAATATAACAAAATAACGAAACAAACCAAAGTCAGCAACATGAACAGGGCCCAAACAATTACCAAACAACTCATAACTGTAAATGAACGCGCGACCGGAAGACAAACACGATCACAATCAGTACAGTGAACAGGGAGCCTTATTGATCGCGATACGATCGCATGCGGTACACTTCCGAGCGCGATTGTATCTCCATCGGTTATTAATTGTAATTTGTTTAAATATACGCTCGCCGGGAAAGTGTGGCCGTGATTGACGTGGAATACTTGATTGGAAGTGATTGCTTAATTATGTAGTTTTACAAGAGTAAATAATGTTTATGCGGTTTGTTTGTGATTAAAACATTATGCGGTTATCTTGCTTCATCTTAAGGGGTGATTTTAAATTGTGGACTATTTATTATTGTTATTGATTCTTAATGTGCTAAACCTCAGTTCTTTATTTAAACAAAAAGGGGATGCGAAAATTTTGTTTTTTTTTTTCTGTCATTTAAGCTAAGCTAAATTCTATTCTCATCAATAACTTAATTTTTCTCTCCATTATTTCGTTCGCCTTGTCACATTTCCACCCTCAAACAATCATGACAGAGAGTCACTATCACTGTTTTGGTCTTATTTCCACTATAAGAGCACTGGCACACGACGCGTTGCAGCACCCCACTGCAGTTTCGCCGCAACAATGCTTGAAGGCGTTGCGGCATCGCAATGTTTGTGATGCAGCTGTGCGGGTGCAATAAGGATGAAATTAGACGTAGGCCGATTGGACAAACAAATGAGATGATCTATTCCAAAATCGCCGACACAGTACCATAGAACCGGCACGCACTTTATGCTTGTGTTTAATGACTGTTTTCCTCCATTCATAGGAGCACGGTTTGTCGGACAGCCGCGAGGAGCTGGACGCGCGCGAGCTGGGCAGCGCGTCACGCCTGGAGCCGCTGACGTCCGCGCACCGCGCCTACTCCACCTCCTGCCTCGAGCTGGCCGACCAGCACCATCTGCAGCACCAGCCGCCGCCGCTGCATCAGAGCAGGTAGCACACCACACACACACTCGCAGGAGCCGCTGACCTCTGCGCACCGCGCATACTCCACCTCCTGCCTGGAGCTGGCCGACCAGCACCATCTGCAGCACCAGCCGCCGCCGCTGCATCAGAGCAGGTAGCACACCACACACACACTCGCAGGAGCCGCTGACCTCTGCGCACCGCGCATACTCCACCTCCTGCCTGGAGCTGGCCGACCAGCACCATCTGCAGCACCAGCCGCCGCCGCTGCATCAGAGCAGGTAGCACACCACACACTCGCAGGAGCCGCTGACGTCCGCGCACCGCGCCTACTCCACCTCCTGCCTGGAGCTGGCCGACCAGCACCACCTGCAGCACCAGCCGCCGCCGCTGCATCAAAGCAGGTAGCACATCACACACTCGCAGGAGCACGGCATGACGGATAGCCGCGAGGACCGGACGCGCACGAGCAAACAACACCTTCCTGTACAAAGTAACAAAAGCAAAAAATAACAAAATTAATTTTTTGGTTACAAGACACTCAAAAAAAAAAGGTTAAATTAAAAAAATATATATAGAAAACTTTGAGGTATCCTGTCGATTAAAATAGAGATGAAAAAAAAAGGTATCGAAATCAATGAAAAAATACACGAAATCGAATTGCTGTAGATACCCATCGCGTAACATACATACCAAAAACATCGCAGTAATAGATAGAACCCTAAATCGGGTAGTTGTAGGTTGTAATTACTGTGTACAAAAGAGTTAAAAAAAATTAAAAAATAGGTACCGAGGTTTTGATTCGTAGTAAACTGTTTGTAAAGTGCGTCATAACAAAATACTAGGTTTAGGTAGATTACGAGTAAATTGAATAGAATTGGTTTCACACTCGGGTGCAATGTGAAATAGTTTGCGTCACTCGACGAAATAACTTGTTATAATACCATGCAGTAATATGACGTATACCATCGTCATATACATGTATGTTCTTGGTTATCGCCCATATTTTTTTGGAAAAAATAAAATCTAAAAACTCTTTATATGTAGTAAGAATTTTAAGTACCGAAAATGATTGAAAGGTACAGGAATCTTAAAATCGGGTTAACAACGACAAATGTAAATTACACGTGCTTCTCAGTGGCCCTATTAAAAATAACCTTAACTCTATGAATATTAACCGTGTCCTCCATTCCAGAGCGCTCCTACCTTCGTACCGGCCCGCGCCGGACTACGAGACGGCCATCCAGCAGAAGTACCAGCAGCAGCGCGCGGAGGCCCAGCTGCGCTACCAGACGCACCACGCGGGGCTCGCCGCCGCCAAGCCCTACGGCTCGCACCCCGACGTGCAGCGCGGATACCCCGACGTGGCCCGCCACACGCCGCTCGCGCCACTCACCCCACTCGCACCTCTGCCCAACACAGACGACTACCCCTACGGACTCAAATTCATGGGCACTAACTACCCTTTCGCTGTTAACCCCAATGTGCAAACGGATTTGAACCAACTACATTATGTTAATGTTTATAAACCGCCGCCCCCGTACCCGTCGAATGGTTTAGCTTCAAACTCGACCCCGGATCTCGCTGTAGCAAGCCAAGCACTAAACTACCACAGAGGGTATATTAACTCGCATGTGTCCGGATCAAGCCCGGATTTAGTGTCGACGCGGACGGCACTCAACAGACAGTACCTAGGATATATCAACACTAGTCATATCAACTACGGCCGGCCGAACATAATGCCCGGCACGCACGGAACATACAATAATTTAGCCTCAGTATTAGACCCCAAACCACACATTATCATAGACCCCCACCACATATCAGACAACATTCAAAAAGTTTACGACGAAAGAGGGAATATTATGTACTCGATGCCGATGCACAGGATACCTTACCAGCGACACGTCGTTCTACCTCAGTCACAACAAATTAAAATAGGCGAAACACAGGAACCGATCTACGAAAACGTTCCGCTACCGTGGCAGAGCGAAGGCAAGATCACAATGCGGGACCGAGCGCAGAGCCTCACCACGACGGACGAGATCGCGCGACTCAATGAGAGGAACAGCAGCCACCCGACTATAAACAAATATTTATCACCGAACGTAAACATTCCTTACGCGGCAGTCAAGGCGGACAGTCCGGACGGACACTACGTGAACGCGCAGATCATTAAAGGCGTGCGCGAGTCCAGCGTGCCTAAAGAGCTGGCGGTCAACCGCAGGCCCGGCAGCCGCGAGGCAGAGTTCGAGAACGTGGCGCTATGTCTGGACCGGCTGTCGTTACAGGCGCCGACCGAGGACCGGGATGACGAGACGCCCTACCAGAGCTTATCGACCCACCGCGTGTCGAACAACAACACCATCAGCAAAGACAACGTGACCTCCATAGTTGTGTCGAACCCGGTGGACACGAGCGTGAGCACGGTGGAGTCGTCCGCCACGAACAGCTCGCTGGAGGCGGAGGTGAGCAAGGCTCGCAGCAAGGAGAAGAAGCGGCGGCGCTGGGGCGTGTTCATGGGGCGCAAGGCGGAGACGCTGGGCCGCGTGCGCGCGCCCGCCGCACACACGCACCGCTGGTCCACCGGCCTGCCCAAGCTCACGCCGCTGCCGCCCAGCATCACCAAGGAGACCATGGTCAGTACAGCACCTTACATTCTTAAAGCAACACCAAAAATACAAAAATAAATAATTCAAATGCTATCAAAAAAAAAAAACCAGTAATACAAGAGCTCCACAGGTAAATAAATACAGACACAACAAAATATTTCGAATTATAAAAGTGGTGTTAGTCATAAACACACATGTGATTATAAAAAATAAGAAAGATAATTTATAAACACAAGTTTTGATCAGTATTTTAATTGTTTTTCAGTTCTTATTAGTTTATAAATTTTATATCGACTATTTCAAAATTGTTTAAATTTTGACGTTATTTTACCTATTAAACTCTTCTATGGTCGGAAGTTTAATTAACAAAGGAATCGGGTAATCCTTTAATCATTGATAAACCATTTTAATTCGTGTAAAGAAATCCCGTATCTAGTTATGTTTCATGTTTGTATACATTTTCGAACGTCATTTGATGCTCAATAAATATAAACCTTGACTCATATAACAATAATATCAGATGAGCAGACATTGACAACATATTGTTGCGATCATATGTTTTGAAAACAAATAATAACAGTTCGGGCAATGTTATCATTCCGGCTGCTTTGTAAACACCGGAACTCGCTGATTCTGACTGATCTTGTATCGGTACAATAGATTAACGAAATATTATAACTATGGTCCGGCCGCCGCCGCGCCGAGAGAATGCATTTCTGACACATGTCAGTCGGTCTTGATTTGTATGAGGAAACAAAAAAATTGTGTTAGATTATTCTATTAAAATAATAAATAAATAAATAAATGCGGACAACATCACATACATTGCTCTGAACCCAAAGTAAGTAGCTATTAAGCACTTGTGTTATGGAATTCAGAAACAACGAAGGTACCACAAACACCCAGACCCGAGACAATGTAGAAAAGTGACTTTCTACATTGACCCGTCCGGGGATCGAACCCGGGACCTCAGAGCTAGCGACACCTTGAAAACCGGTGCGTACGCCACTCGACCACGGAGGTCGTCGTAAAAGCTATTAAATATGGCATAATTAATAGCTTTTAATGAAATTATTGAAAAACAGAAAAGTATGGGGTCAAACGTGGGGCACCTTTGCACAGCAGTGGGAAACTAAACAGGATAAACTCTCCAGTCTGCTTGCGACCACGGCCGGTGTAACCCGGTCGAAACGTCAAGCCCTAAAGGTATTTATGCATGTACGCGCTAATCCCCGTTATAATATTACTATAATGATTTTGTCGTTCATATGACACAAATCAGTGATAGTTATTTATGTTTAGTCAATTATTTGCAACATATGTGGCCACCATCTATCAGGAACGTATCCTCTCAGCGGCTGGACTATAATCACCTTTCCATTCATATTACGTATACACATTCCCCGTAAAGATAGCACGTCATGCCATTGTTTATTTTACACGTGCAGGCAAAAGTTAGTCTTTGTTCTTTCTTGGAACACCATACCAAGAGTCAATAAAATAAGTTCAGCAGAGGAAGCATTTATAATATTTTTCTGAATTATTATATTGTTCGCTGCTAGTTCTACTATTATACCCGGCAAATAACTTGGCAAGAATTTGACGTAGTGGGGATAAACTCGCGCATACCCGACCTAACTCACCAATCTCTAACCAACTCAGTCGACTAACGCACCAATCGCGCGCTCGGATCAGCGCTAACGCACGAATCGCGCGCTCGGATCGCGCCACCGCATATCCCGCGTCCCGCTTGACCACCAAATAGATCTAAAAAACGATTTCTGCGCATCTAACGACTCTTGCCAACTTATGTGCTGGCAATTTTACCTGTCTGCTAAACCTCGCTTTACTCAGCCAGTCACAAGCAAGAGTTGAATTCATCGCGCTATACTTTTCTAGCGTTCTACAAAAAGTATCTTCTGTCGCTCACAAAATGTTTGAATGGCCAGTAACACTCAATGATTCATGATCAATAAACATGAACTGTCTCGAATGTTTGTCAACAGATCATCAATGTTTGTATTAACAGTAACAGTTGACGCTGCGTTTGTTGTGTTGTTAACATACATAATAATGTATCAATATATTTGTTGTTATCTAGAGTTGCGTCAGCTTGGCCATCTGGATTTAAATGTGATTACAGAGCATTGCATACTAGCTGTGCACGCGGTTTTCCACCCAGCCTATAGTAAATATAATTGTCTTACTAGCTTTTATTTCACTTACATAAGACTTTATACTGTGAATACATCTCTCCGGCCCTGTGCCAATCTTATCCCGATCCGACGAGCTTCGTTTTTGTAGTAACGATGCCACAAGTATGTTAAGCTGTAGTTATTTTGTGAAGTCTGTACTCAGTAATGCCATTTATATAAACACACGTAAACACACACACACACACACTACACACACAAACACAGACATACAAAAAAGTTTGTGTCATAATATAGGTATGTTAGGTGAAATTATTCTTAAAAGAACACTGACTTCAAAGTCCAGCACAGAAACTTAGTTTGGGTATAAAGGAACGTAGAATCGCTTACAACTGTATAATATTTGTCCTCAGATTCAAATCCTAGAACGCAAGCTCTCGGACGAGCAGCTCTCATTCGCGTTCGAGCAGCTCCCCAAAGGGCGCGAGTCGGGCGGGTCGTTCCGCACGGCGTTGCTGGCGCAGCACGCGCCGCACAACGGCTTCAGCAGCGACCACCTGCCCTACGACGACAACCGGCTGCGGCTGCATCCCACCCCGGATAACCCGCACGGGTATATCAATGCCTCGCATATTACGGTCAGTCACTTTTTATTTATTTCTTTAAATAATGACATCATACACGGTTAGTTTTTAATGACCATCCAAAATTTTTAAGCTGGTTTAGAATCGATTATAGATTCGATATATTTAATGTTTTTTTTATTATAATTTTTCGCTTCTGCCCACCACGAACTATCGAACGCGTGTATACAACAGCGAAACTCAGTTAAGCAAAATAAATAGGTAGCAAAAAACTAACCCTTATATGAAGTGGAGCGGATTCACGACCAACACGACACGTCTAGCTGCCGTATTCCGCTAAATATGAACCGATCCTTATTATGATTTACCTTGGAGATGAATTGCGCTTATAACACTATTCGTTATAACAGATGACAGTAGGCAGCACGCAGCGCTTCTACGTGCTAGCGAAGGTGGGCAACCTGCCGAGCAGCACCGGTGGCGGTGGCGGCGGGGCCCCGGCCGGCACAGCGGCGGGCACGTGTGCGTGCGGCGGCGGCTGCGCGCTGGTGTGGGCGGCGGCGTGGCAGGTGGGCGCGGCGCTGCTGGCGCGCGTGGCCGGCCCCATGCCGCCGCACTACCTGCCGCCAGACAACACCACCAAGGACATAGGGAAGGTAACACCACACCATACTTACTTATGTGCCTATACGAATGTACACACGGAGTTTGAGCGTCATGACTAACTGCCTAAATAAAAGTTCAATTATATCTCCTAGTGTTCATACTCATGGATTTCCTTTCTCCTTGCTCGGAACAGCGGAGGGGCATACTGACAGACTTTTACCAGCTAAATTTACCAAAAATACTTCGACATTCCCACAATAGGAGATCTGGCAGAAACATTTTTACTGCCAACCACAACCCTCGGAATAGTAAAGGGAAGACCTCATCATCATTCATCATCATCAGCCGGAAGACGTCCACTGCTGAACAAAGGCCACCCCCCTAGAACGCCACAATGAACGACAACTCGCCAATTGCATCCACTGGGTGCCCGCCACTTTGACGATATCGTCAGTCCACCTGGTGGGAGGCCTGCCAACGCTGCGTCTTCCGGTTCGTGGTCGCCACTCGAGAACCTTAGGGAAGGTCTAATGACATAAAATTGTGCTAAACCCTACCTTAACCACATGGTTTTAAACTTTTTTATAACAGAACTGAACTTATTTTTTAGCAATGAATCTGTGTGCTAATATTCGTTGTGTCGTTAGTTCCAGGTATCAGTGGGCACGTCGTCGCGCACGTGGTGGGGCGCATCGGTGCGCGTGCGCGTGCGGTCGGGCGCGCGGCGGCGGGAGCTGTGGCACGTGCACTTCGCCGCCTGGCCCTCGCCCACCGCCACGCCGCATCCACACGACTTCCTAGGTATGTGTATTTTGGTTATCTTTAGTGCCGTGTTGAGCATGGGTAACTTATGACACATCATTGATTAGATTATACAAAATTAAGAAGAATGCGACGTCAATGTTATTTTATAGGACCCTTGCTGAGTTATATGTATTTTTTTTACATCGGTCGATATTGCCAGAGATATCAAGTAACAAAGCGGCAATCAATCATTACCCGTTTTAAAAAAGCTTAAGGTTATCTCGTCTCAGTATAAATGAAAGTCTCTTCTTGTTTGAGACAAAATGGGGCTCTCTCGCGTGCGATTGATGTTTCTTGACGAGGCCCGTTTGTCGTGGTTGTTCCGGGACCGCGCGGCTCCGGCAGTCAGCCGCGGAACGGGCGGCGACCGGTGCGGGGGCGCGGGGGGAGGAGGCAGTGCCGGGACTGCTACCCCTCACCACCAGCTAACCGCGCTGGCCTATCACAGTAGGCGCGCAAACGTGCGCCAACACATAAGTCACATAAGTCGGCTAAAATATTTGGCGTAATGAACGAAAATTTCACCTTTTCAATTTATCTAGTGTGTTGCTCAACCAATAATTCATTACCTGCAGCGTTCCTATCGGAGGTGAACAGTCTCCGGCTGGCGTGCGAGGCGGAAGCGGCGGCGGGTGCGGCGGGCGCTCCGCTGCTGCTGTCGTGCGAGCTGGGCGCCGGCCGCTCCGGCACCGCGCTCGCCGCAGACCTGCTGCACGATATACTGGACAACAACCAGGTATGTATGCTCCGCTGCTGCTGTCGTGCGAGCTGGGCGCCGGCCGCTCCGGCACCGCGCTCGCCGCAGACCTGCTGCACGATATACTGGACAACAACCAGGTATGTATGCTCCGCTGCTGCTGTCGTGCGAGCTGGGCGCCGGCCGCTCCGGCACCGCGCTCGCCGCAGACCTGCTGCACGATATACTGGACAACAACCAGGTATGTATGCTCCGCTGCTGCTGTCGTGCGAGCTGGGCGCCGGCCGCTCCGGCACCGCGCTCGCCGCAGACCTGCTGCACGATATACTGGACAACAACCAGGTATGTATGCTCCGCTGCTGCTGTCGTGCGAGCTGGGCGCCGGCCGCTCCGGCACCGCGCTCGCCGCAGACCTGCTGCACGATATACTGGACAACAACCAGGTATGTATGCTCCGCTGCTGCTGTCGTGCGAGCTGGGCGCCGGCCGCTCCGGCACCGCGCTCGCCGCAGACCTGCTGCACGATATACTGGACAACAACCAGGTATATTATGAACATTTAGCCACGCACCCACACATACCTTCACACGCGCCCACGCACTCATACTAAGACAGCCGTACAAGGAGCGTTCACGCACACACACACTCGTGCGAGCAAGCGCGTCCACACACTCAGAACGCAATGGAAATGTACCACCAGCTAATGTTAAACAGTTTTTCAACACAAGATCATTGCATTTACCACTTGTCCGTCCTAAGACACAATGACAATTTAACATGTCAAAACTATTTATACACAACTGCTCCTCTAAAAACACTGTATTTACAACAAAATATCTGACTTGGAATTCCTTATTTCAGGAGTTAGACATCCCCCGCACGATCAGCATGCTGCACCAGCAGCGCGCGAACCTCATCCAGAACGTGCAGCAGTACAAGTTCCTGCACCAGCTGCTGCTGCAGTACCTCAAGCAGTCGCGACTCATATAACCTACACTAAATACTATCCAAGATAGATACAGAAAACATCTCCCATCCAATGGGGTATACAAACTCTTTGAAGTTCATAACTACGGCCTTTTGGAGAGCTCGAGAATTTAAAAAAGTTGAACGCCATATTGGAATTTTGAGTTTGGAATATGAGTTAGAGTCAACTGTTTTTGAAAATGATGTGAGAAACGAAATATATAACGAATCGACATTTATAAAGCAAGTTTCCATAGTTGTTGTTTGCATTTATATGCTAGATTCACTGCGATGCGAGCCTGGAAAATATTTTTTGTATTAACATACTGTGTTGAGCTTCACAAGGCCTAAAGGCTCGCTGTACAACAGTACATCTCCATTAACAAGTAACAATATATCGATAAACGTGTCAAGTAGAGGTGACACGAGAAGTTGCTCAATACGACGGTAAATATAAGAGCAAGCCTTACACAAATTATAACATAATTTGACCCTAAGGTTGAGACAATATTGTAATATATCAAGTTCTATCATGAACCTCATGATTGTAGGTATAAGATATAATATCGATCGACTGGATCATAGATCTATGTATTACTAATGAGATTTAACGTTTGATGACTGAGCTGAGAATTGTTCCACCTTCGTCTAGTGATTTTGTATATTATGTATTTATTATTGAACGTTTTTATTCGTGTTTGTATAGAAAGTGATGTTTTTTATAACTTACCCGAGAGCTATGTGATTGTTGAATGAATTTTTTATATGATATACCCGTTTTGGGGATGTTTTAAATGAATTATATGTAAATCTATGAGAAAAGTATTATATAGTAACGTTTGAGGCAGGCGCGGGTACACTACTGTATATACTTGGCAGAATAGTCTGGGGCACAATACTGGCCCTTATTGTCTGATGACCATCATCCCATTTAATTTATACTAAAAACACTTACGCATCTAAAATATACTAACATTACTAAGGTCCTAATTTGCATTTATGAACATTAATATTTCATGCCTCGAAATTATTCAATAAGATCCATCTATCCAAGTATAAAGTATCACCTACTTAAGTCATATAAACCACTGCCGTTATTTATAATAGTTTAGAATATTCTAAATACATGTCGCAAAGAGTAAAGTGTTCAGAAAATAATACAATACTTTATAAAATAGTCTTCTTGTTTGTACATAAATACTCTTATTATTATTATTATATAGTGTACCGGCCGGCCTGCCTCATAGCATAAGAGTGAATTAACGACGTGCCTTAGTCAGAGATTACCGATGATCTGATGCTACTATCGCGTGCCTTCTAGAGTTAACGTTTGTATCGATTTGCAAAGGACTACACAATTACATTATATAATATATTTTTGTGTGTAGGATCAGGCTATTGCCGCCGATTTTTTTTCCCCCCTACTATTCCCTTCTAACTCATTCTATGACAACTTTTTTTTTTTAATATTTGATTTCGCGCTTATGTCGTTTTTAGTGTAAAGCATCTACAATAAGATACCTTATGGTGCTTTAAGAATGTTTATGTCTCTGTATTACATACATACTTTATTTCATTGTTACAAAATGTTATCACAAAACCTCTCATTTAGTGTTATAATGTGATTGTGAGAGTCCTCGCGAATCCGATAGTTTTTATATAGTTTGTGTTGAATGTGTAGTCGAGTGTCTGTCCTATGTTCGCGTTTCGTGTTTATTGTTGAAATTTATATGAAAATCTCGTAGGCGTGCGTCGACAGTGGGATGGTTGGCATATATGAAATCGATATATTTAACTAAAGTAGATTTTTTGAATGTTATTTTTCCAACAAACTTTTCCTCTTCTATACAATTTTCCATGAAACAAAACATTGATCTGAATAAGCATGCAAGTATATATTTTATTACTTATGAATTTATTTTTCTTACACATTAAAATTTATTTTGAAAACCTATGAATAATTATAAACCATAGCACATTATTTTTGTATGGCTCAACATAAAATAGCGGCAGTGTTGCCGGATATTTTTATAGCGATTGAGGTAGCTATGAGTGACCGTGTGTGGAGGTCCATCCCGCTGTCGGCGCCGCCGTGTACAGTCGGTGCAGCAATGTGTTCATACCTGTATGTAATGTACCTGTCTAGTCCAACGGCAACTCCATATTATTATAACTAGCGTAGAGAGACGCATCCTCTATATGCATGCACAAAATATTCTAAACGAGTATGTTTTACATTTTTTTAGTCACTAATGTTTTACAGTGTTAATCGTGTTCTTTTTGTGATTTATTTATGACTAAAAATTATATTTTATACTACAGTAACTTTGTAATTCCAGTATTGATACTTTGAGAATAGGACCCCTTCGGGAACAATTTCTCGGATGGGCGTCGTATTCCTGATTTTCTGAAAAACTGACAATAAAATGTACTAAGAAACATTAATAGTATTTTCATTGTATTCCCTTTCAATGATACAAACTGATGAGTAACATGTTAGTTGAGTAAATAGTTTTAATAAACAAATAACTTGTCTGGAAATCGAGGCAAGTGTTAATGAAACACATAAATACAGTCTATCATTATATTTGAGTAAAAAATTATACAATAACCTATTGCTTACATTAAAATCACGTTGGCGGGTAGTAGGGTCGTGGCGGCGGGCCGGGCGGCGGCGGGCCGCGCGCGGGCAGCGGCGGGAAGTAGTGCGGCGGCGGCACGTTGACGGGCGGGAAGCGCGCGCCCCCCGGCGGCGGCTCCGAGTACACCAGCGCGCCCCCGCCCAGCGCGCCCCCGCTCAGCGCGCCCAGCCCCGCGCCCAGCGCCAGCCTCGGCGGCGGCGGCAGCGCGGGCGGCGGCGCGGAGTACACGGGCGGGTAGCCGGCCGCCAGCCCCGGGTACGCGGGGTACGAGTACCGCAGCGGCTCCAGCTTGGGCGGCTCCAGCTTCATATCGGCACCGTTCTTGATGGGCGTCACCACCGACTTAGCGGCGGCCACGGCGACAGGAGATGCGGAAGTTGGCGGTGTAACTGAGAGAGGCTTCTTGTCGTTTTTTGGCTGCTTCGCGGCCAGCGGGCCCGTCGGGGAGTCGCCGCCAGACGACTGCGGCTGTGGGGAGTACAGGTCCAACACCTGGAACAAATACACATTATAGTTAATCATCATCACATTTAATCCACCAAATACACAAATCCACTTGTAATATAATCGATTATCTGTAAATAGGTTTGCTCATTATTACTCCACTACATATTTCTTCTTAGAATGATCTGAAAAAAGACATATGCTTCACAACATGTAAAATTGGTTATAAATATTTTATACCATACAATCATAAATATAACTGACTCTCTAAACCTATAATGGTCCACAAACAATGCTTACATTTACTCCAACTTATCTATTGAAATAAACGATAACAAGGAAAAACACATTACCAATTGATTGGAAATAATGCCTATGGATGTGTAAATACTTAAAATCTGTTATAACCATGGAGCAAGTTCTAACACTGAATATAGTAAAAGGACTTATATTTACCTGATGACATATATCCTCGAGCAGTTCCATTGTGATATCTTCAACAAACATGTCCCACCATGCTGTATGTTTAGTGATTCGTCCGTTCCAGTCTAGTACTTCAAACTTGCTCAGTTTCCCCGCGAGGAACATTAACGCTACTGCTATCACTTCTGGCTCCCATTGTAGGCATAATGTTGTACATAAACTGAAAATAAGTAATGAAATATAGATTTTAGTAAAGCTCACCACAGCATACCAAATGTGAGATTGGAAATGGATGCATAAAGAAATACTTATACCCAGTATATAGATGACAGGGGTTGTATGTTTTTCTTTCAAGTGAAATCACCAAAATTAGTGACATTGTCCAAAATATTACTCTGCCATGAACAAACAAAGATCATATGCTAAGCCATGAGACAAAATATTATACCATAGATTAACAAAACATTGATGAATAGCAAATCTATAATGATCATCTGTACTTGTCTTATAACTTTGTTGGTAATATGTCTATGAGATACAATACCACACACCAATCACCACAAGAAATATGAATAGGACAGGACCAATACAAATGATACACATCTAAATAATGAAACTTCTTGGTCACACACTGGTAGGTACTTACATGTATGAGATCACTAAAAATACTTATGAATCTTATCTGCATAGGTAAGGCACTTTTGCAAAGTTTATGTTATGGGATGAATGTGATGAAGAAAGTAAATTATGAGAAACTTGTTAGTTACTAACCTGTCATTAACGAAGGTCCACGCCATTTGGACCATCTTCTGTAGCTTGGCTTTGTCGCCCTTCAGGCACTTGGCGTACTTGAGCAGGTAGCCGTAGGGGTGCTCCACCTGCAGGTCGAACTTGATGGTCTGCAGCAGGATCCTCTCCAGCGTCATCACCTCCTCCTTCGGGTCCTCACCGAAACTCGCAAACTTCTGCTCCGTCAGCAGAGACTTCGCTACTTTAATAATATCTTTACATTTCTTTGGCGTCTCCTCCACTTTGCCTGCGAGGAACAGGCAGCAGCACGCGGTGATATACCTCGGGAATGTTCTGAACGAGTGGAACATGTAGAAACGATGAAAATAAACAACGCCTGTAGCCACTGTGTTATAACCTAGGTCCATTTTGGAGCCAGTGTCGATGATGAACCTCGCGCCTTCTTTCCTATACCGGTTCTCCGTGTCCGTACTGATTCCATCGCGGAACGACGGCGTGTTCTGCAGATCCTTCTTGTCATAGTACCAGTAAGGCATTGTCGTAATTAAACTATAACAAAAATATTATCGATAGACGGTCACTAACCTCCACAGCCATTTATTTATTACTGACAACTAAGTAATATGCTACTAGTTTGTAAAGCAATAAAACCAATGTTATTCTTATATAAAGTTAAATCTATTTCGTTTGGTAGGGTTATACTCAGTAACACGTTTGACGTTTTGATAGCAGAAACTTCAAACTTGCCAAAAATGTAACGCGTGAAAAAGAATGTTGCTAGCAATAAAATTGGCCATAAATTGTCAAAGATATAGAGTCTTCTAGACTAGAGTCTAGATTGTCATAGATAGATATTTAAACATGTATCAACGCCTGCGGAAACCACAGTTCTGTAAGTATTATGCAACTTCTCGGAGGGTAGGCTTAAAGGTCGTGGCTAAGTGAAAGCCAAACGGTTTGCCTGAAAATAAAGGTTTATTTTGTAAAACAATACAAAATAAAGCGTTGTTCATGGCCTCTGTCCATGTTATTGTTATACATACGAAAGTACAGAGAATAATAACAAATATTTGTATTCTTCTGTCTGTTACGTCTACACTAAACCGCTAAACCGATGTTGATGAAACTCGGTATAGGCTTAGTAGGATTTTAAGAAAAGGCATAAGCATCACACATCACACATACACAACTCCTACGCCCAATAACAGAATCAGATGAATCTCTATGCGTACCTATACCTTAGAATCTTAAATGAATGATCACTCTGATGAACCTGAATGATTGGTTGACCAATTCATCCACTTTTACATCAATAACCATTCATCTAAGGCATACAAATAAAAAAGTTATTTCTTACACAGTTCAATTAATAACTTTTGTCTTTGCGGATTATTATCTGCTATGACAACAGTGTTATCTTATCACAAAAGTAATTATTATTTGGCAGAGATTCTACACAAACGCGTTATCTATCGTCGTGGAGAATGGATCACACCCATTTGTAGTCCATTTTTAAGAAAAAGTTTCTTTTAAATTACATACACCGAATGACCTTTATTTCTAGTTGAGTATGAATGAACAATGCCCATTCCTAGTAGCTAACTTGTTATACTAATTTATGTGCATAATTCTGATACATTTCATTATGTATAGCAACTATCTATTATCATCGATAGTCAGTCGTTTCGGCTAGGCAGGGTAAACAACTGAAAAGCGTAAAAAAGTTATTTTAAGCAGTTGAACAGTAACACAAGTCCAGTGTATTCGTTTACCTATCTACTGCATATTGTTATGTTCGGTCTTGTTAGATACTTATTCAAGAAATACATAGTAAAACCTAACCGGTTACTTTTCCTCTCAACGACAATGACCTTACGACCCCATAGCTTATTCATGTCGTCACAGTTTGTTTATCTATAAGCAAATAGCAGTCCCAACTGTTTAAAATATCCGGCATACGTTACAATGCGCTCATGTATCAAGCTGAATGCCTTATCACAATTGCTAATGCGTTATCAGCGATGTAGTTTTAATTTTATTTAATGAGTACTTCAGTAACAAAATGGCGCTCAAGACAGGAGCATGTGTTTTGCGGCTCAACGCACTACGCAATGCCGTCAGGGTTCGTTCATATTTTTATCGTATATACTTCAATTCAAAAGTTAATAAACTATAACATCTAAACACTCATAAAATAATAGTTGTATTAAAGTTTGCGTATTTTATGTGACTAAAATCAGTGTTTCGCTCAAGTTTTTTAACAGTGATTATAAAGATAATCGTGTTTTGGATTTTATCAACAACGTCAATCAATATTGAACTTAATGGCTTTATGATAAGTCTGTTTTTAATTTCATCATTGTGGCGTGATTTGATAGAAAAATAAGTGATTGAATCAACATTTTGGCTTGAATTAGCTACTACTGTTCTACTGATTTTATATATCGCTTGGAAATATACACGTATGACAAAGAAGTCCCTAATTATGAGACATTGAGCGTCAAGAATTGGCAGTCGGTTCGATTCCCACGTTGAAAAGTTTGATGCCTACCTTCAAACTTACATAATGTTTACTATCCAATTATTTTAAAATACCTCTTACTGCCTAATGCCTTCTGTTCATGCAAAAATGGTTTAGATTTGAAATGTAAACAAATGCTTGTATTAAACCATTTAACCATGTGTACACAGTATCAGATAAAGTTATGTAGCTCACTTCTATACTACTATATTTCAGCTGTTATCCACCCACACGCGGCCCGAAGTTACACAAAACGAGACAAAATATGCAGAATTCCCGGGCGCTAAAGCTCCCTACGTGACGGAGATGAAGTTCTTGAACGAATTGAGCTACGATCCCATCCCTATCTATCGAGTGATGGACAACAACGGGAATGTGCTCGATATTAGGGAGGAGCCACGTATCGAGCCCGAGGAGTTGCAGAGAATGTACAAAACTATGGTGCAGCTTACTCAAATGGACAAGATTCTGTACGAGTCTCAAAGGTACATATTAACATTTTCTAATCTGTTTGTATTTAGCGCTTTTGTTAATTTAGTTAATCTACAAACTTATTCAATTTTTGCCACTTCTACCTTTTCCAACTTCTAGTTTCAATATCGCCAGTGTACAGAAAATATAGATAACAGAAGACTTAGATACTTTCATATGAAGCTATATACGAGAGAGCCATATGACATATCCTGTGTAGTCCATATAATTTTTTACACTATTCTTAATTTAAAGTATCTTGTAATTCTGACAATTCCAGACAAGGCCGCATTTCGTTCTACATGACGAACTACGGCGAGGAAGGCATCCACGTGGGCGCGGCGGCGGCGCTGAGCCCTCGCGACCTGGTCTTCTGCCAGTACCGGGAGGTGGGCGTGTTCCTGCACCGCGGGGTCACCGTCACCGAGCTCATCAACCAATGCTACGGTAACCACGAGGACCCGGGGAAGGGGAGGCAGATGCCCGTGCATTATGGAGACAAGCAGCGCAACCTGGCTACTATCTCCAGTCCTTTAGGTAAGGGAAGAGAGATCGGGAATTGAAGGTCGAAGTTACATCAGCTCCATTAAGGGCTTTTAAATTGGCCTGTGGCCCAGATGTGGACGGCTAATTTACTTGAATTGAAACGAAAGTATACTAATCACATTTATTAGAGAAGAACAATTTTTTTAAATGAATACAATAAAATGAGTAATATGACAAAGTAAAAGTACCTATCTTCCCACGTAGCGTAGCATTAATTGTTATGATTGAAGACTTCAAACTAAACTCTAAATAAAAAAATGGGATGATGATAGAAGCCGGCACATATTCTTAACAGGCGTATAAAGAAGATGTTTCACTTATGCTGTTCCTGCACATCATATAATTAACTTCAACATGCTCCGCTTTCCCAGGAACTCAGATGCCTCAGGCGGTGGGCGCGGCGTACGCCTTCAAGCGCCAGCCGAACAACGACCGCTGCGTTGTGTGCTTTTTCGGCGATGGCGCCGCCTCCGAGGGAGACGCTTTCTCCGCCTTCAACTTCGCGGCCACGCTGGATTGCCCTGTCGTGCTTCTGTGGTAAGGCCTAAGGAAAAGTTTGGCCCAATATTTTTTTTCTTAATTGACCCAGAAAATGAGTTTTGAATATCAGGTAGATATTAGAGGTAGTCGCTCCATTTATTAAATATGGAGTTACGCTGATTTTTGAGAAATTGGAACCCCAACAAACTATAGGTTTTGGATATGATTGTGGAGTGACTTAAGTTACAAATAAAAATGCATTTGAAAACTCTCTTTAGATCGATTTAGTACCTCGTAAAATTGGCCGCTGACTCTGATACATATCACTAACGGCTACTTACCCAAAATCATTTGAAAGCATTTTAATATCAAATTCCAGCAGAAACAATGGCTACGCGATCTCCACGCCAACGAACGAGCAGTACCGCGGCGACGGCATCGCGGCCCGCGGGCCCGCGCTCGGCATCCGCACTGTGAGGGTTGATGGTACTGACGCGCTGGCGGTCTACAACGCCGTGCAGCAGGCCAGGGACTTTGCCGTGGCCAACAACAAGCCCGTGCTCATTGAGGCTATGTCTTACAGGTCAGGGTCCCTTATAAGTTACACACGATGCTGTTCAAAAGAAAATGATATCTAATTTGATATCCGATCGTTTGGTGTTAGATCAGGATCTTGGAGGGAAGTTGGACCTTTTCACGACGGTCAGATATTAATGGATAGGTATCCTTTATTTATCATAACTTCATTGTTTTAGAGTTGGCCATCATTCGACATCGGATGACAGCACCGCTTACAGATCAGTAGAGGAGATACAGAAATGGACCAAAGACGAGAGTCCCCTTCAGAAGTTCAAATTGTATTTGGAAAGCAAAGGTACGAAGGCCACAACAGTCAATTTCAAATCACATATGACCAATGTGTATCTTGATGTTTTTAAAGAATCAAGTATTATTGCTTTTCTATTCCCGCAGGTCTTTGGGACGCCGAAGCTGAGAAGGCCTTGGTTAAGGAATCGAGAGACACCGTCGTGCGTACCATGCAAGACGCGGAAAAGAAGAAACTGCCGCACTGGAAGGAGATGCTTGAAGATGTCTACTACGATATGCCTCCTAGGATTCAGTACGTATTCACCTGGATTCCATGAATTTTAATATTTTTCTCTTGTTCTGTAACTGCTAACTATTTTTGTAATTTGTATGAAAAGGCTAGACCAATATAAGTATTTATTAATAGCAATTAATTGTGTTACTTTCAAGTTGTATTTTGCTTCCAGAAAACAAATGAAACAGATGGAAGAACATTTGAAGAAGTACCCAGATAAATACCCGCTGGACCAGTACAAAAGTGAATAAGTAACTAAATGATTGAATTGTAAATAGAGTCTTTGTTTTAAATAAATTATATTTCTTGTATTTCATCGATTTTTTTGTGTACCATCCTTTTTGGTGTAATTTAAAGCATTTTTTTCTTGTTTAGTACCTAATTTAAAGATTTCTTTTATCTATTAAACAAAATAATATATATAGTGGGATATAAAACAATTATTTATATTGCTGTGAGCTTAGTTTTATAGCATATCTTTAGAACGTTAGCGTGATAATCGTAAAATTTTGTAACGGAACGTGTTTTGATCAAATGTCAAAATGATAACAGATGATAACAACAAACGGGAGACACAAATGTAGCCTATATTATTCTTGGTCCCTTTCACACACAAGAGCATGCATATTAGCGGGTTCTCACTCTGACCATTCATCATGTAAAATAATACTTGTCAAACTTTAATTCTCAATTTCACACATGTTTATGAGCAGAATATACGATTAATTTTAATTTAAATATAAAAAGGCTAGTCCTTTATAATAATTAAAATGTGTGCATTCACACGAACAGATGTGACTGCTGTTAAGTTTTACAAGAACTATGTGCTTGCCGGTAAGTTTATAGGTTACTAAATGTTCACTTATAAGTGATAAATTTCTCCTTTAAACGAAAAAATTGGTACATTACAGGTATAGGGAGTACGATAAATATATTCCAAAAATCGTCCACAAAGTTGTTACAGCGATTATGTGGTTTAAATGGGCAGAAAATATATGGATTTGTTCCATCTCAATATGGAGATGAAATATTAGTTTTTGGTGGGAAACAGTTTACTGTTGTATCTGTATCTGGTCTTGAGCAATCACAAGAAGGTTTAGAATTGTTATGTAGACTCTTTGATCCCATTGTATGTGATGACTGGATCCATTCAGCTGTTTGGGTCAATGAAGACATGGTTGCACTCTTGACAGCACATAATGTAGTTCAGGTAAGTTTATATTTTACCCACCTTCCCCCTTACACTTCTTTTTCTGTTCATAAATAGAAAGCTTTCATAAGATCTTCAGGAAAGCTGAATAATTTTAAAACAAGAATTTGTTTTTTATTAACCTTTTTACTTTAGTTTAAAAATGTCCTGATTGGCTCTCTTTACTTAATATTGTAAAATTAATTTGTTCAATTATCTTTTTATTACAGAAATGGGACGTAAGATCAGGAATGCTAATATCTCAGCATGCAAGCAAGGACAACTCCATATTATACAGTGGTCTGCTCCTGAAGCTGCAGGATGAAGTCCTCGTGATGGCCGGCACAGTGTTCTCTGAGGTCATCATACATAAATGTGGGGCAGAACAACCACTACATCATTTGAAAGGCCATAAGGTAGATATAAACAATTTAAGATCCTAGTTACACATCTTAATAGAGTGAATTCTGATTGACCATTTATGATGTGTTGAAGAAAGAAACTAATTAAATGTTACTTTATATTGTTGTTTGCTAGTTATCTAATAGCATTTAAATGTTAAAACAATTAAGCTTAATTTTTGTTGTATTTTTCAGGGTGTAATATTCTCAATATCCTGTGAACCATCAAAGAACATCATAGTAACCACATCTGACGACAGATCTGTTAGGATATGGGGTCCAAACACTGAACCAGCACAACAAGGCAATACCATTGAATATTGGGAGAACATCAACATAGTTTGTAAGCATGAAGTATATGGCCATTTGGCGAGAGTCATGAGAAGTTGTATAACTGATGATCTAATCATCTCTGTGGGTGAAGATTCAGCTATATGCTACTGGGATTATGAAGGAAAATTGCTGAAAAAAGCTTTAACCCATCAGAATGGTTGTATATGGTCTGTAGACAGTGATAACAGTACTTTAGTCACTGGTGGAGGTGACTGTGGGGTTATTGTACATCCTCTGACCATAGCCACAGATTATAGTAACAATGAAGTTGTTGATATTGGTGTTGCCACTCCAAAGAAAGTTGTGTTCACAGCTAGAAGGAACCTTCTTATTATGGATGAAAATGTTTTAGTGTACTATGACTTTAACAGCAAAGCTAAGAGTACACATAAATTGAATCATGAGTCCACATATAAATTATTATCAATATCTTCTTGTAAGCAATTAATTGCTATAGCAGATATGACAGGCAAACTAGATGTGTTTGTAGAAAAGTGCAAAGATGAAGCTTTTATTCTGAACATTATTGACACAAAGTTACAATTAGGTAAAATTTTATCTACGCAGTGGGCTGGCAATAGACACCTAGTATTTTGTTCTGATGAAGGCAATGTTACAGTGCTGGCATCAAATAATGCTACTGTAGACATTGTTGCTGAATTTATTCTTCCATTTTGTAAGGAAAGATGGCTGACAGCTTCTGCAATAGATTCTGGCAACAAATACTTTGTCTTGGGAGACAGATGTGGAAATATTCACGTTTTTGTAAAAGGTCAGAAAGATCCTGTGAAAAGTTTTAGCAAAGTACATGGAAGGTATGGTCCTACATCAATAAATATAAGAAATAATGACGTCATCACTACAGGGAGAGATGGAACAATAAAACATATTAGTATACAGGGTGATGGTGTAAAATGTTTGAGCACTAAAGACCTTTCTTTCGAATGGGTTGAAAAGTTTTTAGATAAAGATGGGAATATGGTGTGTGGTTTCCAAGAAAGAGTATTTGTTGTTTGTAATATAAGAGATAACAGTAAAGTGATAGAAATGCCGTGTGGAGGCGGACATCGTTCCTGGGATGCTGTTAGATACTTCGAAAAAATACATGACAATTATGAAGAATGTATAAAATTTATTTATTTAAAAGATGCAGTTATAAATATGACAACATTCCAACTTAGTAAAATTGTATCCACCAATGTAGTCAATGGATCACATGCTAAAGAAATCAATTGTTTGAAAACTATGAAAGTTGAAGATGCTATGGTATACATTTCTGGTGGAGAAGACACTACGCTAAGAATATCTAGCGTTGATGCAGCAATGAACTTTAAAGATGAAGTTATCTTCAAACAGTTATCAAGTATTAGAACTTTGAAAACACATTATATAGAAGAGAATCGGTTGTTACTTATATCAGCAGGTGGAAGAGCCCAAATATGTATAAAAGATATATCATTTATTAAAGAAAATGGTACTAATAATGTGAAATCAGAAGAATTGGTTGATCATTTGATAAGAGGTACTGATAAAGAGAGGAAAGGAAATCAAACGTGGAGGAATTGTTCTGTAGATTTTGATCCAGAAATGAGAATCATGGATCTAGATTTAATAAAAGATGAAGACGATTTTGTGATCTATGCTGGCTGCTCAGATTCATACCTAAGAGTATTTTCCTACAAAGATAAAAGTAAAAAACTAGAACTAATTAAAGAATCTAAATACCACAAAACATGTATACTTAAAACTAAATGTATAAAGTTCATTAATAAAAATATCTTAATAACATGTACGACCAGAGGTGACGTCACTTTGTGGGATGTATCTGACGTCACAAGCTCTAATTTGGAGCCATTTTTTACCACAAAAACGAACAAATCTGGGATAAACTGTATAGCTACTAGAAATATATCTGAGAACAAATTACTCATAGCTACTGGAGGTGACGACAATGCCATATATATAATTTTACTAGAAATTCCTGACAAAAATAATTTGAGTTCTACAGTTATATTCAATAGTTGGCAAAGCTCAGACTTCCATAGTTCTCAGATAACAGGACTATGTTTGGTCGACAACTATCTGCTATCCTCGTCTATTGATCAGCGCGTGACGTTGCTGAGCTGGCGAGTGAAAGAGAAGGAGATAGTTTGCGAGTTCCTCTCACAAACGTCGACAGATGTCGCTGATGTTCAGGGAATGGACCTTTTGGAATGTAACGCGTAAGTTTGTTATAATACTTTCATTGATAGCGAAATACAGTAATATATATTATGTCACAATGTTGATTTTTCCCATATGCGCCAAAAACAATAATGAGAAATACCTGCGTGTCATGAATTAGTGATCATGGCAAACAAGGTTTCGAATTAGACCTGGATAAAACAAGCATATAAAAAGCAAAGCCTTTCAACCGTGGCATGGGTGGGATGATGATTATTTACGATGATGAAAAGGCCGATCTACATACAACGACCGAATACTGATTCAATTTCGTTCTATGTAAATCGGCCTTAACAATATATTGAGTACTAAGGTTTCCAAAAAAAAACTTTCAACTCTTGTCTCCGAGTGTTCTTTATGTACGTCAATAGAATTCAGATATCCACAATTATATAAGCTATACCTATATTAATTAAAATAAAACTTGTTTACACATAATTAGATGATTGATGTACATTTTGATGTGGTATTTATTATCACCTGATGAGATAAGATTGTATATCTATCGAATGCTGCTGTTCGTTAATCCGGTTGATGTTAATATCGATAACTGTAATAATAAATAATTTAGATTGTTATCTTTTGTATACCATGTGTGGTCTTACAAGACCTTCTTTCTCAGTTTTTTTTTTTTTACAATTTCTTGCCATAGCTTGCGAGAATGGTAGAAGGTCAACGTTATGCGGGTTCGATACCATGGTATAGTTGGATTCAAACTTAATGGCGGCTCTGAAGTTAGCTACACGCTGCGCAGTACCTCGCCCCGCACCCCCGCTGGCGCATAAGTTTGTTACTGCGCAGCGACTCACCTCGTGTTCAGAGCCGCCATTAAGTTTGCATCGTACTGTATTAAGAGTTAAAGATATTTCTGCATCTTAGTCTTTAAGTATTATTATATATTATGAGTATATTTTATGCAATGCAATGGAAATTACATCTAATATATTATGTTTTTAGGGACTCAATAACAGTTTGCGTGTTCGGAAAAGGATTGGAAGTTATAATTATATCGACGAAGCAAGAATAAACATCGCACAGTGAAGTATATGGCTACGTATGAAGATAACATGACTATAAAGGTACCTAACATTATCACTTAATAAACCTAACTGCATTTTTTCAGTAAGCCCAAGCATCAATGGAAAATGTAACCAAAACGGAATAATATCCCGTTTTGTGAGCTTCCGTTGCGTGCGCAGCGTAAACGGTTAAAGTTAGGCAAAAATGGTGTATGATGAAATTGTTCCTCTTCAAAAGTTCCAAAAAAAGCGACGACTAATGGCTAACTTTCTAGATTTACTTACTATAACCGTATTTTTATAAAATCAAATTTGTTCCAAATTGATGAATTATTTGCGGAGGTGTTTTATCAAAATAATATTAATCCTTATGCAAAAAAAATTGTGGGTGTACATTGGTACACCTCTGCCTACCCCTTCGGGGATACAGGCGTGATGATATGTTATGTTATGTAAAAAAAATTGATATTATTCACCAGTATTTAATTGTGAACAAAATAAATAAATGCAGAGAACATCACATACATTGCTCTGAACCCAAAGAAAGTAGCTATTAAGCACTTGTGTTATGGAATTCAGAAACAACGAAGGTACCACAAACACTCAGTCCCGAGACAACGTAGAAAAGTGATTTCTACATTGACCCGTCCGGAGATTGAACCCGGGACCTTTGAGCTAGCGACACCTTGAAAACCAGTGCGTACGCCACTCGACCACGGAGGTTGTCGTGTTGTCTGAAAATTGTCTTCAACGTCACTTGATTTCAATCAGCATCTTAGGAGATATCATAATTTTAAAATACTACCCGCCGGCCCGAGAACCCGTCCCCTGCGGTACGGCGATGTGACGTCACGACAGGTTCTCGGTCAGCTCAAAAAGTTATCGGGACATACGAAATTGAAAAAATTATAAAAAACTAGCTAGCTTTGCTCGGGTGCAACGCTGATACCAAATATAACTACACAATCATAAAGTTCTGTAGGGCGAAGCACAGCCTTGGACGCACTATTTGGTATAGGGACAGCGGGAAGCCACTTTGTTTTATACTATGTAGTGATAAAGTATTGAGCTATCGACATAAAACGCCCCAGACTTACTCTCTCCTACCCCGAAGATAAAACAACGCTTCTCCAAGAAGCATTCGATTTAGCTAGCAGTAGCAATACAAAACACAACCGCCGTATATTACGTCCTCGCCGGAGAGGCCCGTCGCGTATTATAAATAATAGTAACGTAAATGTTATCCCCCCGTCCCTAGGCCAAGCTGGCCCGAGCCGGCCAAACTAGCAATAACAATATGTCCCTAAATAATCAAAACTTAGATTCAGCCATCCCTTGTTGTTTTGCTTTATTAAGATTGTTAGCAACGCACTAAGTCGAGGTCCGAACCCCGTAGGGGGTGCCCTTAGTAGACGTTGCTAACGTTGTTAGTTTTTCCTATTGCTCTGGCTGGAGGCCTTATGGTCCTCGCCAATAGTCCGGTGAAGCAGTCAAAGCCTGCGCTCAGGCTAACTGCAAAGATCTCTACCAAAAAAAAAAAGCTATCGACATAATTTTTTCGCAGTTATTTTTTTATTCACCTACGTTTTTCGCTAAGCCAATAAAAATGCGATTTTTTTATTTACATCTTCCTCATTAAAAATCGTATTAATCTTAATATTGAAGTTGTCCTTTCTGGATTTCTAGTCGCTCACTTAGTAATAATATAATAATAATAATATTCCGGGACATCTCACACACGGTTGTCTGATCCCAAGCTAAGCAGAGCTTGAGTTATGGTAACCAGAAAACTGATAAACATACTTATATATTTCTAAATACATACATATTGAAATAAAACTACTTTTTACGGATTTTTTCGCGGTTTATATTAAGATTTTAAGTCCCCTAAACTTAAAATCTTAATATAAACCGCGAAAAAATCCGTAAAAAGTAGTTTTATTTCAATGTCTAACATTCGCGTAAACCTAAGAAACCAATATACATACATATTATAGATAGATTACACCCAGACACCGAACAAATGATCGTGCTCATCACACAAACACTTGTCCCGGGTGGGAATCGAACCCACGACCTCCGGTATAGCAGTCAGGGTCTCTAACCACTAGACCAACAGGCCTGTCATACATGTCATTAGTAATTAAGTCTCACGAATTGAATTTTAATTACCTACTGAAATAGATTAATCACAACCCACTTTTTGTAAGCTCTTTCTGGATGTTATTATAAATCAATATTCGTCGTTAGTTTAGTTAATTTTACACAGTATATCATCAGCAGTCGCTAAGTTTTTTTTTATTCTATCGTTTTATAATTCCTCCTTAAAATAGTATTACTCATTATACTTATTATTTTTTTAATCCGTGAAGAATTAATAATATTCACGCGCATAAATAGTTAATAAGTGTTCGCGTCGTTAGCAGTTTTGTTTTTACTTCCTCTTTATATATGCAATCTTAGAGATTTTAATAACCCAATTTCGCAGTTGACTGAAAAGAATAATTAATTTTTAATGTTCCTGTTGAATTGCGGCGTGTTGTGATTTAAGATTATTCTGTCTATGATGTTATTAAGTGTCAGTGTTATATTAGTGTGTCATTTAGCTCAAAATGTAGTGATTGGGGTAAGAGGTTTTAAGTTTTATTGATACATATTTTTGATGCTGACCGTACCGTGCATACCTAGACCGCGGCCAACATGGTCTCGGCAGCTTATGTTCTAACAGGTAGACAAATGGACTAGATAACACATGTTTTTCTGTCCATCATACCTATAGAGAGTAAAAAAATGTCCATGTATTTTTTACTCTTTTTTACGTAACCAAAAACTCACCACGATACAATTGATCGGAAATGTCGCCTGAAGTGAAAATTTTGCGCGAAAACGTGACGTCATAATCTTTTCGTTTCGTTCCTGAACTTTGATTCGCTTTATCTACTTATTTTTTTTCTCTTGTTTTATTTCTAATAAACTTGTGCATTATTTTGTTACATTTTCTTACTTTAGGAATGAGTAGATTTGGTTTTTTCTTACTATGTCACCTGCTTAGCCTAGTGTATCAGTATTTCATGATATTCTCGAAGTAATCTGACCTTCGCATTTCATCGTTATCTGTGAGGTATTCGCGATATCTGAGATGTTATCCGCATCTTAATACGGTTGCATCAAGATACTCCTTATAACATACCTCGGATCTGATACCTATGCATTTGGAGATAGTGATTTACATATCAGCAATGTTAAATAATGAGAATTTATAGCTGGGTTCAAACTTATTAGTAGGAAGTTTTTTCCTACTAATAAGTTTGCAGCCTAAATATATTGCAGTTGTTTTGCTGTCTGGAAGAAAGACCTTTTTTAATTGCAAGGCAGCTAAAAATACGTCTACCTCCACCAGCTCCACCTCTACCTCCATGACTCTTGGTTATTGTTGTTCTTGTGAAGGCATTGTACCGCCTCGGCCATAACTACTTTATTGACACATACGTTGTCGCATATTTTAAAATCAATGTAATCTTAACATCGATGTTAACCTTTTTTTTAAAGAGTAACCTATGGATTTTCTTGCCGGCTCTTCTCTATAGGAATGACGCTTTGGAACCGAGCAACTAGAATCAGTAGTTTTTAACGTAAAGTTTCTTGAGAGCCTTTTTTTTGGTTTATAAGAAATAAAAATATTTTGATTTTGATTTTGACATCTAAATACGTCCTAACCGTGTTACAGAAATCGTTACACCTGCAACAAGTCCGCGGCAACCACATTGACCGCGGTCACAATGCCGTCGATTACAAGAAGGTTGGTGACTCCAAAACATATATTAAATAACCATGCAACGTACAGTCAGCAACAAAAGTCGATTGATTTAATTATATTCACAGTAAAGGCAAACTTATTGTGGTTCTGAACACGAGGCGGGTCCCGCAGTCTGTTAGAATCCGGCCACTGAGAGAATGCATTCCTGACAAAATGTCAGTTGGTCTTGATTTGTGTCGTAGTTGGAGGTGTTTGGCGAGATACAGCGCAGTGTGTGGCGCATTTCACAGCCGCCATTAAGTTTGAACCGCACTATAAAATTCTTTTTCTTTAGATTTTATCTTAAGTTAAGCTAGTTTTCATTGCACTGCTAGTTCAAGACTATTTTTTCAATTACTTTCGCAATAACAACTTATTGTATTTGCAGATGTTTTGTAAATCTGTTTGTGTTGATCAAGTTTTGTTCCTGACTGTACATAGAAAAATATATTTTCATAAAATTTAAACGAGCTGGCGAAGTTGAGGGGGGAATTCTTCCAAGATTTTCGTCCTCGTTATATCTATCCCTCCTCTACGAGTATCATGGGTCAATCATTTGTGTGATTTGACTGTGTGTAAAACTCCTACAATACTGCATTGACTGCCTGGCGTGAATTATAAAGTTAGTTCATATTGTCCCTTGGTGTCATGAATACTCTACGTAAAAACTAGAACAAATATTATGTGGCCAATAAGTAGCTGGTTTGGCGAAATCATTTCTAGAAATCTGTCAATCTTATCAAACCGATGACCAAAGCTCTAAGACTCTCTGTATTATCTATAACAGCTGATAATCTTAACGCTACTGTCAAATGGTAAAAACACAGAGTTATTAGGGTTCCGTATAGAAAATGTATCACCGAAAACTTCCTCAGCTTCTTCTGTTTTGTCAAGGCTCTGAAGAAACCTTTAATTTAGATAACTTGTTTAAATTTGAACAGGTTGGAATTTTGCGCTGTTTTACAAATATTAAAATCCAAAATGGTGGGTCACTAGATGGCCACCACAAAAATTAAAAGCTCAAGCTGGAAATTAAGTGCAATAGCTATGATTTTCATTTATTCACAAAGAAAATAAATAAGTATTAAAATATAAACTTTTAAACTATCGCGCTGCATGTTTATAGTTATATTATAGAACGGGGATTAGCGACCTCGGCCGGTGTAACCCGGTCGAAACCACAAGCCCTTAAGGTATTTATGCATGTACGCGCTAATCCCCATTCTATAATATTACTATCAGTATTAAAATGTCTAATGATGGTACAAAACTCTCGGCGCATGAGTCTGACTCGCGCTTAGCTTGTTTTTACTATCACGGTTCTCAAGATAAACGAGAGAAGAGGCTACAAGATATTATATACTTTAAGGGGGATCCCGTGAGGAATAGAACCCACACCGACAGCTCGCAACAGTCGACAGTGTTAATCTTTGGACTTTTTACTATGAGTTTAGATTTTGGTTTAGAATTCGATACGACTCTATGTTTCGACAGAGAAGCATATTTTCTTTGGATTAAATGTCATTAATTTCAATTTCAATTTAATTTAGAGCCGGACTGCCCGTCTGCAGGGCCTCCCTTTCCTCTTTCCACAGGTCTCTATTGATTGCGGTTAGTTGCGACTCCTTTTTGTATGGAAATGTCATTCATCTATCATTATCTAAATCCCTATGCTATTGTTTAACAAAATACAAAGGGACTCACTGGCAATGGAATTGACTAAATATGCGATTAACTTATGTCTGTTGATTTTAACACGAAGACTTGCTAAAGCTATTTCGATAGCAATAGTACTTATTGTTGAGAACAGAAACCCACCTCACATGACTATATCACACATCAAAGCCTTCACAGAACATTACTATAATAATCATATTCAGGTCGCCAATAAAACAGCACTAATTACATGTAATTACAACTAATTCTAAAGCTAAATACAATTAGTATCAAAATAAAGCTGTACGTGAGTCTACGCTTCATAAATACTAAAAATAGCCAGAGTGTAATTAAACTTGGAGCACGCACTATTAAGTTTTTATTACTTATCCATTGTTTTTTAACTTATTTATGATAAAGATCTCAATTCAGACCGACATTACTACGAGTCTGCATCGAGTGCACACGTAAGAACAAAAAAGTAAATTGTTGTAAATATACCATTATTATATTGACGACCGTGGTCGAGTGGCGTACGCACCGGTTTTCAAGCTTTGAGGTCCCGGTTTCGATCCCCGGACGGGTCAATGTAGAAAGTCACTTTTCTACATTGTCTCGGGTCTGGGTGTTTGGTACCTTCGTTGTTTCTGAATTCTATAGCACAAGTGCTTAATAGCTACTTACTTTGGGTTTAGAGCAATGTATGTGATGTTGTCCGCATTCATTTATTGTAAAGAAAAATATATGTAGTGTGTTAGTAGCTATAAGATTTAGAATGAACACTTAATAATTAGATTTGTGATTAGATTAGATATTGTGCGTTATATAACAATGATAGTGTAAACTCTCTACAGTTGTGTCTGTGACTTTGATAAGAACTGGTTCATTGTGAGTATGCTGCTATATTTATTGTTTTCTTAGTTTCAACTTTATTTGTCTTTGACTATGTTTAAGATTTGAAAGAAGTGTATCTAGGATTTTATACGATGCGGTTTTTTTCATTTTATATTATTTCATTTTCGAGTGGTTTTAATTTGTTATTTTATCTCCTCTCTTAATATTCCCTGTACACCCTTTACTTTTGAATATAACATTGAAAAGAAACAGTAAATTTGAAATTATCTTTCAGTTATCCACTGTTCTCGCTGTAGTACAAAAATATTTTTCAATTTTTTAATAGAGTTCTGTTCTCTTAGGGAATCACTTGACCCTATTACTACGAGTAAGACTCCGCTGTCCGTCTATCTGTTTGTCTGACGGCTGTATCTTATGAACTGTGGAAGTTAGACCCTTGAAACTTTCACAGATGATATATTTCTGTTTCGCTCTTATTATCATCATCATCATCATCATAGCCCATCTGCAACCGCTGGAAGCACCCACTGTGGGGTAGGTATAGGCCTCCTTTTTTTTTAATTCTCCTTTGCAATTTGACTGATAAGTGGTCTTTAATAATATTACCAAATTATATCTTATCGAGACTTAAGTATACTTAAATAACAACAACATAAGACTGAAAAATCAGATTAAAAGTTTAACATAACATAACATATCACCACGCCTGTATCCCCGAAGGGTTAGGCAGAGGCGTACCAATGTACACCCACAGTTTGCCGATATGTTTAGGTCCCATGTAATAGGGGGCGAGCCTATTGCCACTAACCGGGCACGAATTCCAAACTCCGACCTGCTACTGAGAATTTCATAGAAAAACCCAATAACACCTTGGTCGACTCGGGAATCGAACCCAAGACCTCTAGCGTAGCAGTCGCGCTTAGCACCACTAGGCCAACGAGGCAGTCTAAAAAGTCTTAAAAGTTTAGTGAAATAAAATAAATATCCTACTTACAAGAAATCGCATAGGGACCCTTTCTAACCATCGATTTATCATCACTTGAAAAATTATTGATCTATTAGGAAAATAGCATAATCAACCACACTAGAAATGATGCGTTATGGAAACAATACAAGTGTTTTTATGTATTACCGATGTTACAGATAAAAACATACATTAACGCTTATCTGGTCGACAATTACCTATCTACGTGTAATCTTTTAAAGTCAAATACTTTATACGTGTATCCAAGCAGAAATGTGTTGGAAATTTAAATGGCATCAATATGCAATAAGCATGTGACTTAGTACATTAACTCTCAAAGCGTGGACTATATTAACTTTAGTGTCACTTATATTTTGCAGTCGTTTGACTGTTTCTTATTGAGATAGACTTTCTATAACATTCGCCGTGTCCTGCGGGTTTACTCAAATGATTCTTGTTTTTGAAAAAAATCGGGATAATTAGTATCTTAACTTCTAATAAAGGTTATAAACTAGCTGAGTGCCAATTTTCGTAAAAATCAGTTTCGTCATTTTGGCGTGATAGAGATACAAACATCCATTCATCTTTGCAAACTTGTACATTTATAATATTGTTAAGGTTGGTCACGTTTGAGTGAAGGGAAATATTGGTAAGTTTGATGTGCCCTCTGGGACAGAGATAACAAACTGAAAATATCTGATTGTTTTATCTTCATATCATGAGTGTATTTCACAGTATTTCAAGTGTCGTTTAGTGTTCTGACCTTGACTTTGAGTGACTGATACAAATTTCTATTAGCTCTATTCTATTTTTGTACAAGGAAAATATATGCTTTCATAGTTCGTAAAAATGGCCACCTAAATACTGCATACATTTTAGGTTTTTGTTAGGTACTCTGCAGTCTAGATTACCGTCGCAGCCTCTTTTAAAAACCTCTGAGCGTAACACTTACCTAGTTAATTAATAGTTTTATTCATTAATTCTAAATTAGGATGTTATTGATGTCATTGACCTACCTCGGAACACATGAGACGCGCCGACGTATGACGTCACACGGGGAAGTCTTATAGCTATCATTATGTTTTTCGCCGTTTTTAAATAGTCTGCCATTACGGATTTTAACTATTAGTAGTGGTTCAAGTTTTGTTTGGCATTGACGTATAGATACAGGTTTGTTTTATCTTTTTTTAATATTAGTATTACGTTTAGGAGACGGTTTCTTGGTGATCTGTGCGTTTGTAGTATGTTTGGTAACCTACTTATATCACCAAAATAGAACGTAATAATCAATACGTTGTTCCGTATTAATATCATTAGCTAAGAGATGACGCTACTAACTTCTGGTAACCACTACCTAAGACTGCCAAAATTATTATCGATACAATTTCAAGTTCATTGACTTTTATTGTGAAATTCTGATACGAAAACAATGTTGTGCAATAAAAACATAATATCCGCACTAGGGAAGTCTCGTTGCGCGAGTGTTTCACAAACATTCACAGATAACGCACAAACTTGGAGCAAACATTTGTGTCACAAACAAATGTATGATTAAACACACAAATGTTTGTATCACACACAAATGTTTGTCAAAGCGACTAAATTCGTGATGTGACAGAATGTCACGCATTGGAAGTTGGTTTAGTGACTGGTGATCAAATATCTATGTTTAATAAACCAATTCTTAACGAGGCTTGAGCGGTTTAGTATAATTATTTCGCCTGACCTTGTGTGGTCGAATGGGAGTCATTCACATGTTTTTATGACCAGAATTAATTGTGCGATCAAGTTGCTATGTATCGCTTTAGTCAACAAGATTATTTCTATCAGTTCATGATAAGTATGCTGGAGTAAACAGTGTTTTTTATCTATTTCTTGGATATTTTAACAGTAAATAGTGTATGAAATACCGAAACCGGTCTTTAGGAAAATGTAATGTAATTGCGTAGAATATTTATGTAGTTAACATGTGTGATATTTTATAAAGTTACCGTTGTGTGGTGAATTAACTAAATGTTGAATGTACTTACGCCTATGTTTTCACTTATTAAATAATTATGCAATATGGCTGTGATCGAAACATGCGGTTCCATAAATATTGAACAATTTGAGAGACTTTTCTTAATAAAAAAAAAAGAATAAATAATAATGCAGCTCACAAGTTCGACCAAACAACATGCAGCTTTAGACCGTAAGTTCAGAACTTTACAATCCTGATTAATTAATATGTGTAATAACTTACTTTTCAACATTGCGCAATTTTCCTCACACTAAAACATGTAAACAAACACACTACATAAACCGTTAGGTCCATGACTCCACCATAATAAACACCAGAGCACGACACTTTCCCTCTTCCGTACGAGCAACACTGTACTCGAACTAGCACTAAACACTCTTCATAAGCTACACTAAACAGTTATACATATTACACCACGATAAAAAACATCGGAAACCGCAGGGAAATTTCGCGCCATTTCATAACATTAGCCCAACATCAACAGTTGGTATCTATGAGGTCACAGCCGGATTCCCCGCGCGAAATGCCAGTGCGAGGAAAATCTTTGGCTATATTAGCGCGAGCCTTTGAAACTCACACAGTAAACGTGCAGAATTCAAACATTACAATGTTCTTCCATAATCATAATTTACCGTTTTTTACTAATATTGTTATCCTGAGCATCGTGTCGTATAGACCGGTAAATACTCAATAACTTATTTTTTAACTAGTTTTCCACTACTGCCTGTGACTTTATTTGAACTCCCGCGATATAAAAGTTTTGTAAATTGTGTATCTAATATTGTGTATCTGTGTATCTAAGAAAGTGTATCTATGCGTACGTCTGTGGTATCATAGCTTGCCAAAGTATGGACCAATTGTGATGGGTTTTGCTTGTAAGATAGCTAAGGTGATCGAAATGTCAATAGTTTATGTACAATTATTAAGCGGTTTAAAAGGACCAACTCTTTTAAAAACAATGTGAAAAGTGTTTACTTTCTTTAGTGCAGTAATTTATGTGTAAAGTGAACTTAAGTTTTAATTAATTAGTACCTGAATAGCTTTTATTAATTAACTAATGTGTCCGCTGCATGACATTGACATTTAGCGGGTCGTGACTTTAGTTTAAGATGCATAGTTTTTTTATCTTGTATGTATTCGGAGATGCACGTCTGAGAGCAAATATTATTTTAGTTTTGCTATTTTTACTAAAGTATTATGAAGACTCCTTGGTGTCGGTACAGCAGGCTACTTAATGCCGAGTATGTTGGGCTTGGTGTTACCCTGAAACCAGGGGTACCTCTGAGTGTTTACACAAACGATGATATAAAAGTCGCTGACAATCAAATATCTAAAAACAAGATGAGTTGCAGTAATTTTATACCCAAATTCATGTTAAACAACAAACGACAACAAGTATACTAGCCTATATACGTCTCGCTGGTGGGCACAGGCCCCTTCCCATATAGAACTATACTATTAAGTACTATTATTTCAAAGTATTCAACTTGCGTCGGGTCGACGTATACTATTTAGTAGCTGAACTATAGTCCAGTATCTGTAATTACTACGGCAATCTCCTACAACGTACTCATCATTCCACTTTCTCCCCAGATGGCGCCAGTGGTGCACCCGGTGACAGAGCCGGTCTGGCTGGGCGAGGGTCCGCACTGGGCCCACGAGGACAAGGCGCTCTACTTCGTCAGCATCTTCGACTACACCATCAACAAATATGTGCCCGAGACCGGTGTACATACCATGTCTAAGTTCCGTGAGTGTAACTTCCATATATCATAAAAAAACTAAAACTAAAAATTTCAAGAAGAATGTTTCTAAAATTAGTAGTTAGTTAGTAGTATAATTTGATATATCAATACGTTAAACTAAAATATTACGAAAATAATATATTATATTGGGAGAATAAGAAATGTTCGAAATCAGATTTTAGAAAGATCTCTTCACATTGGACCCCACTTGAAATTGAAAGGAATTGCATAAAAGATGGTTAATTGACATAGTTCACACCTAGTATTTGTGTTCAACCTTTATTTAAAAGAAAAGTACTCTGCAGTATGACTATCAAGTCTAAATATAAAAAAAAAAACTAATGGCAATGGATCGGATCTCATTAGTTTCGAAATAACTAGGTCAAAAGAAATCCTAATACTAACAAAATCACCTTAACTTTCCAGCGGAGATGCCAACCTTCATAATCCCCGTGGAGGGTAAGAAGAACCACTTCGTGATCAGCCAGGGTCGGAAGGTGGTGGAGGTGGAGTGGAACGGCGCGGAGAACGCGGCCAAGATCATCAGGGTCATCACGGAGGTTGATAAGGAGAACCCTAACAACAGGTTCAATGATGCTAAGGCGGATCCTAGGGGGAGACTGTTTGCTGGTGAGTGGTTAAATTGAAGTTAATTTATGAAAGGTAGCTTTTAGGAAAGGATAATAAAAAAAATATGACTTGATTTTGCTCTTAAAAACTGTGTATATGGGTGTTTTTATCGTCAAAATCCTGGTAGTTTTTTTGTTCCTTGTAATGTGCTACTCAGTAACATATTTTTGATTGAACTTTTTGAAAACAGAAATCATAATTACAGTTTGAAGACATAAGGTTAAACCCCGTCGAATAGTATAGCATAACTTAAATATCTTGTATACTCTTGTTTGGGATTTTAAGAAAAATAAATAAATAAGATTTACGAGTTTAGATCATAGGTTTTCCTCGTTATAATTTTTGTAACGGAAACTTAGCAAATGAATATTATGGTAACTGAATTGAGTGTGTAACAGTTATTTTGATCTACCAACGCACATGTGTTTAAAATACAAAATACACCTACTTACTTAACAAATTCCAAACAAAATATTAAATTATTTTATACCTAAAAAATAATTAAAAATTGACATGTTTTTCCAGGCACAATGGGCCACGAATACGAGCCAGGCAAGTTCGACTTGAAGAAGGGCTCTCTGTACCGCATCGACGCTGACGGCAGCACGCACAAGCTGGCCACCGACATCGACATCGCCAACGGCCTGTGCTGGGACCTCAGCCAGAAAGCCTTCTACTTCGCTGACTCCTTCGAGTACACCATCCGCAGATACGACTATGATGTCGAGACGGGGAATATCTGTGAGTAAAGCTGTTATTGTTGGTAAAGATTCTGTCTGAAATCACAAAAAGAAACATCCGTCAAATGTCATGTTAATTAATGTGACTGGATGTTAGCCTTTTGGCCAATCACAGACGAGATAAGTTGGTCGAAAACCGGGGGTATTGGATGACGATATGTCCTCACACAAAAAATACTAAAGAAATATCAAAATCGCAGAAGCTGCGCAGTCTTATTAAAATCGTGTCAAGAAGTATTATCCGTTAAAGCTGTCCCACTATCTCATTATCCCTTAAAGCTGTCGATTTGGTTCACAAGAGTTATTAGTTTTGCTTTTATTGAAATATTAACACTGACAATATTGTACCTTATGAAATTAAGGTTACCATTGACACCTCTCTTTCGCGCTATTTACGCTCTATATTCCTGCAATACTAACTAATTTATTTGCCTCTGTATTTCCAGCGAACCCGAAGACGGTGTTCTCGTACAAGGAGCACGGGCTGAGCGGCATCGTGGACGGCATGACCATCGACACCGACGGCAACCTCTGGGTCGCCAACTTTGACGGCAACCAGGTATGGACGGGCTGTTATGTTATACCTGTCTTGATTCATTTTACGTTAGTAAAGCTTGGAATAGTGCAAATAAGAAAAGCACCTTTTTGTTTTAAAAACAATTATTATATGTTATAGATAAAAAAGGTAAATTAAGTTTTGAAAGAACTACAAAATCACTTTGGGTCTAGCCTGTAAAGATATTTGTGTGCATAAATAAAAAAAAAACTGTTTTAAATAATGTCAATAGAATTGTGTTGCTAAATAGATATTGAAATCAATATGTTTTACACGCTGATTTTTAAATTTACGCTGAATTTACTTTTACAAAATTTTTGCTAAATAGTAGATATTTTATATTACAGTAATAGCCCTAGGACACAAAGTTAGTTTTCCTCTTTGTACCGCTTAAATCTTTTATGGTCGCCTTCCTACTATAACCTCCAACAAACAACTCAACCACCACCTCACCCCCAGGTACTCCGAATCGACCCTAAAGCCGGCAAGCTGCTCCAGCAGATCCCGATCCCGGCGCTCCAGGTGACGTCCGCGACGTTCGGCGGTGCGGGGCTGGACGTGCTGTACGTGACGTCGGCGCGCATGGACCGCGGCTCCCCGCAGCCGCCGCCCGCCGGCTGCACCTTCACCGTCACCGGCCTCGCCGCTAAGGGCAAGCCCAACACTAGTGTTAAACTAAATTAAATTATATACTGTTTATGGTGTCTTTTATTTGCCAACCTTTGTGCCAACCATTTCGCCTCATGGAGGCTTTCACTGCTTTACCGGACTAAATTTGCGAGGCACTAATACACCTCCAGCCAGATAGAAGTGGTTAAGGATACTGCCCAGTTGGTGAAACTTTGTATAGTGTCTCTTTTTAGTCTAATTGAAATAAAAAAGTTTTAATTTTGTTCAATGTAGAAAAGCAATTATTCTGCATTGTCTCGGGTCTTTGTGTTTATACAACGTCGTTTTATCTGATTTCATAAAACAAGTACTTTAACTAATTACTAGCTTTGAGTTCAGAGTATGTAATGTCTACATTTACTAATTTAGGAGGCTTACTCATTGCAAAAATCTATTGTGAAATTGCTACTAACGAAATAAAAATATAATTTTATACTAACCAAATTTGGGTCCACTAACTGATTAATTATTACAATAATAATAATATTCCGGGACATCTCACACACGGTCGTCTGATCCCAAGCTAAGCAGAGCTTGTGTTATGGTAACCAGACAACTGATAAATATACTTATATATTTCTACATAAATACATATTATAGATAAATTACACCCAGACACCGAACTAATGATCGTTCTCATCACACAAAGATTTGTCCTAGGTGGGAATCGAACCCACGACCTCCGGTATAGCAGTCTGGGTCTCTAACCACTAGACCAACAGGCCTGTCAATATCATGACCTACATCATTTTAAAACCGGGTGTTACCGAAAGATTATATTATTATTTTATTTTAAAAGGGGTTAAGAATACTGCTGGTATAGAAAAAGTAAGAAAAAACAGCTCATAATGAGTTAGTTAAATAATATTATAATTGATACCCAATTCTCATATCAATGATTTCTCGTCAAAAATCAGTCTAATACAAAATATTTATTGATTACGTAACAAGTTTTGTCTAATGTGGGAATCAAACCCCAACACAGCTTGTGTTCGCATGGAGAGTTGGAGACCACTTTGCTATCAGTGCAATCAATACTAAGTATTTCAACATATTTATTGTAGATACAATTTGTTTATGATTAGATAAGGGTATATTATATCATAACGCATCGTGAGGCAGCTATAACTTAGTTACCCCCAGTTGTGTTTGTCGTCAAGTCACCATCATCTTGCAAATTAATCATTTTGATTTGATTTGATCTCTTGTTACATCTACCTAATGCGATATCATTGTGAGTACATTTCATTATTTTCCATTTATCTAAAACTAGCTGTGCCCTGTGGTTTCGCCCGCGTTAATACCTTTATACCGTTTCCGATGTTTTGATGATTCATTTTCATAATTATGTATTCGTCAAGAAAAGAAAAGAAAAGATAGTCATTAGACTATCTTTAATCAAAATCGGTTCAGCCGTTAAAAGTTCAACATCACACTTACATACATATAAGTCGAACATCACCATTTTTCGTCGTTTTAAAATCTAGATTATATATTTTGACGTTTGCTATATCTCGAAAACACATCTAAAACAACGTGAACTTAGTAACAAATAAAATACAATTGTAGCATTATTTACATAAGTATTACACAATATTAACACATAGCTGATAAAAACATCACGATAAGCCAAATTCAAAATTCAAAATTCAAATTCAAATTCTTTATTTTGCAAATAGGACTACATTCAATCACTTTCACACGTCTTCTTAATCTAGATGTGGTCGACATTTCCTAACTGACTACCCTGAGAAGAAATGTCGAAACAAACTCGGGGGTCACAGTCTCTTTTTAGTCCTGACAATACAATAGTAAATTTGTGTAAACAAATGCAGAGTATTTACTGGACTGGTCTTTAGAGGAAAGAACCAGATCGATCTGAGCAAGCCTGTGCCAGCAGACGGCAAGCATGCCCCGAATAGCTCATGCAGCTCAACCATTTTTGAGGGAGCTGCACAACCCGGTACACAACAATACCGCCAGTGGCACCATAAAAATATGTGGGGCAACAACTCACTCAGATCGCCAGATTAAAATACAAAAGTGAATAGAATATGATGTATAGAATATTTAATAAAACAAGACGATTAATGAATATACCTGCATAATGTTTACACTTACAATAAATACAATATACACTAAGAACATGAAGAAATTAAGTTATTTTATTGGCATGTAAAATTTATGTATAAGCATTATATGCAAAAGCACAGAACATATCAAAATGTAAATGAATATGCAATAAGCACAACAAATGTCAAGATGGAAAAAAAAATGTATATGCAATAAGCATAAAACATGTCAATATGGAAGAAAAAAAAAAAATTATATGCAATAGGCACAAATCATGTCAAAACAATATGTACAAATATATACACAAGCGATAGATGCATAAGCGAGCAGCTCAATCCCAGGCGTTTTTATCATTTACATATTCGGATATTTTGTAATATCCTTTTTTGGATAATTTGGATTTGATAAATGACTTGAATCTTTTAATAGGTAACTTACGAATATCAATGGGAAGTTTATTGTAAAAGCGTATACATTGACCCATAAACGAGTTGCTTACTCTATGGAGCCGAGTAGCATGAACACTTAAATTATGCTTGTTCCTGGTATTCAGACTATGAACATCAGACATTTTTACAAAATTTGATTCGTTCTTATGAACATACATTAAATTTTCAAATATATATTGTGAGGTTACAGTCAGAATGTTAATCTCTTTGAATTTCTCTCGGAGAGAAACTCTTGGGCCCAGATTATAAATAGCGCGAATAGCCCTTTTTTGTAACACAAAAATTGAATTAATATCAGAACAACTTCCCCAAAGGAGAATACCGTACGTCATAAGACTATGAAAATAACTAAAATAAACAATTCTGGCTGTATCCACATCAGTTATCTGTCTGATTTTTTTCACAGCATAAGCGGCTGAACTAAGCCTTCCGGATAATTTGTTAATGTGAGGGCCCCACTGTAGTTTGGCATCAACAGTGATGCCAAGAAAAACAGTTGACTCAACAGGGTCCAACTCTATTCCATTAAGTTGTACATTGGTACTTAGTTGCCTGACATTAGGTGTCGAAAACTTTATTAATTTAGTCTTTGAAGGGTTTAATAGCAAATTATTAACATTAAACCAATGTACAACCTTATCGAGTGCATTATTAACTTCGTCAAAATTTTCTAATCGGCGTTTTATTTTAAAAACAAGAGAAGTATCATCTGCAAATAGCAGAATCTTATGGTTTTCTCTTACATGAAAAGGTAAATCGTTTATATAAATAAGAAATAAAAATGGCCCTAGAATTGAACCCTGCGGAACGCCCATCGTTACCACAGACCCTTTAGATCTTTTTCCATTTACATCCACTCTCTGTATTCTGTTATCTAAGTAAGAACTTAAGAGACTAAGAGACTTATTTCTAATACCATAGTGGTGCAATTTCCTAATAAGTGTATCATGACATACACAATCAAAAGCTTTGGACAAGTCGCAGAAAATGCCGAGAGCATCTTGCGAATTCTCCCAAGCTTCATAAATATTTTTAAGCAATTCCACCCCTGCGTCTGTAGTAGACCGACCTTTTGTGAAACCAAATTGTTTAAGATGCAACAAGTGGTGTCTATTAAAATGTCTTAACAATTGTTTTAAAATTAATTTCTCAAAAATTTTGCTCAATGTGGGCAAAATTGAGATAGGACGATAATTGGTTGGATCAGTTGTACTACCTGATTTAAAGAGTGGAATCACTTTACTAAACTTCATCAAGTCTGGAAACACACCGGATGCGACACAAGAGTTGAACACCACTGCAAGGAATGGGGCGATTGTTTGAATTACTGAAGATATAATGTGTACAGAAAGTCCCCAAAGGTCAGCAGTTTTTTTAATTTCTATATCCTTAAATGATTCCAAAATGTCTATGTCGCTAACAATAGTAAATTCAAATCTTGCGCCACATTCCGCAACACAATTTTTAAGTATTGAATGTGCGGAGGTGGGGGACGACAACAGAGTTCTGGTTGTTAAAATCGGAATATTGGTGAAGAAGGATTCAAACTCAGTTGCCACCTCCATGTCCGACCTAATATCAACATCATTAATTTTTAGATGGAAATCGCGATTTGTAATTTTATTTCGTCCGGTTTCTGAATTAATGATGTTCCAGGTAGTTTTAATTTTATCTCCAGATGTCTTTATCTTATTTTTGATGAACAAGGATTTCGCATAGGTACATGCTCTCTTAAAAGTCTTAGAATAGTTCTTAACATAATTCATAAAAACATTGCTATGATTGTATTTTTTTTCATCATATAATTCATACAATCTAAGTCTGCTTTTAAAAATTCCCGGTGTTGCCCAATCACTAAAAGTAAAGCGATCGCTGACAGAGAGTGATCTTGAAGTAAAAACATTCTTGAACTCTGAATTAATTAAATTAAATAACAAGGAATAAGCTTGATCCGGGTTACTGTGATAAGACAAACCGGGCAATTTTGCATTCAAATTATTTTCAAAGAGTTCTAAACGACATTTAGTTACAGGAACAAAGCTTATAATTTTGCGTTGGATTTTAACAAACTTTTTAGGATATGCAACCAGTTGGCCACAGTGATCTGAATTCAAAACATTTATAATAGAATTATAAACTGGCTTCAAGTTTGTAAAAATATTATCAATACAGGTAGCACTAGTGGCAGTTATCCTAGTCGGTTCCAGAAATGTATTATACAAATTATAAGACTTAAATAAAGTTATAAATCTGTTAACAACAGAATTATTTTCTAATAAATTAATGTTAAAGTCTCCACAGACGGCAACCGTTTTATTAGAATTAGAGATTTTAAATAATGCATCTTCCATTAGTTTCTCAAATGATTCATATGATGCACATGGGGGCCTGTATACACTCAATACAATGAACTGCTCAAGCTCAATACATGCTATCTCAGCAACTCGCTCAACAGACAGGCTCACTAAGTCTGTGCGCTCCTTGAACTTAAGGTTATTCCGAGTAATAATTAAAGAGCCTCCACGTATTAAATTAACTCTGCTGAACGAGCTGGCTACCTGATGGTTGTTGAAGCTGAACATGAACTGGTGGTCCTTTAACCAATGTTCAGTAATACACAAAATATCAATGCTATTACAGTTCATAAACAACTCCAACTCTAATTCTTTACCCATCAAACCCTGAACATTCTGATGTACAATATTAAAATAGTGCTTATTACTTGTGGTTTTAATTTTATTTAAAATGTTTGATGGGTCAGTGCATAACAAGTCTAGGTTACAAGTATCGCCAGAGATAGACTCTATTGTCTTAATATCTAATTTAAATTACTTGGAACAAATTCCAAAGTTTGTTGAGAAAAGCAACTATTATCAAGCTGCTCAATAGGAGCAGTGTGTTTAGCCAAGCACTTGGCTGTAGTTAAAATACAATATGATAGCGCACTTGCTATCAGTCCCTTATAATAATTAGAAAGATAATAGTTATCTTTTGTCATAAAATAATTATTACTAATGATTACATTAGTGTCAATAAATTCAATTGTGCTATTATATTGTGACATAGTATGAAGTTTCATATTACATCTATTTCTGTGGTTATTTTCAGTCTGTGACAAACCTTTACCATAAGGAAAAGCAAATAGAACAACTTTCTTTACATTTAATGTTATAAGACTTTCAAAGTAGTCTTTGATCATATTTAAACTAACATTACCTCTTCTCCCAATTAAAATAATAATAGTTGTAGATGGGCAATATTTACCACTAATTACCTTATCCAATATCTGGCTGTAGGTAGCTGCAGGCATACAACAGTTAATGACCTGAGAACCTAAATGTTGGTATAGTTTATGACACATGTTTTGTCCAATTTCATCACTGAACATAATTATTTTATTGTTTTTAATTTTATTTGTTGCTTGTTGGTCAACTTGTGTGGCGAAGGAAGTACTTGTGAGCCTGTTACACAACTCCACAGATTGAGTCCCAGGTTGTAAAGACTCCAGAGAAATATCTGTCAATGAACGACCTGGCACATCCACAATACAGTCGGTTGTTTGACTATTAACTAAGGAATGATACATCCTCTCATTTTCATTACATAGATCTACCAAGCCACTCAGTGCCAGTATATGTTCTCCTATTTCCTTTTGTGAAGTATTATATTTATTACTAATTATGTTTAAGGAATCCTGTAAACGGAGTATCTCTGACTGTAAGTGTTGTGTATCTGACTCATATTTTGTTTTAATATTTTCATAATTTGATTTTAAAAGTTTACATTTATTGAGTGTTTTTAAGTTGTTATTAAAACTATTTTTATTGTTCCTTATAAGTTTTTGACACTTCTTAATGATTCTTTTAGTTTTAATATATTTCTTTAATTTATTTTTACTACAAAAAACAAACAACTACTACATAACAGCGAAGTACTTGTGTTGTGCTAGTGTTGCGCGCGACTGTGTCTGGCGTCTGTGATACTATTAAGATAATAAGTTAGTCATTATTCTGAGGATTAACTTTAATACAGATGTTTTTAAGTTAGTGTGAGAAAATAAGTGTATTTGTTTCCGCAAACAAAATATTATTTGAACATATTAGTTTTGTTATTGTCTGTGGTAGGTACTTATACTATACTGTTATCTTAAGTATATTTAGGTACGTAAACATCTCTTCTATTTATATGTTTGTATATAAAAGAAAATTGAAGGTTATATACCTTCAATTTTCTCTGTCAAAGTCAGTGATAAGATTTTATTTTGAAGGTGACTGCATTTAAGAGATACTAGGTTGCTTTTAACCAACCTCGATAAAGGAGGACGTTCTCAATTTAATTCCTCCAATTTGTAATTTGTCCTGTGGTACCTAACTCTTTATCACGCATTTCTGCGGACCAGGCGCGAGGATTTACCTTGAAACAAGCAGCATTGCCTCTAAGAACCCTTAATCACCATCACTAGATGGCGCCCGTGGTGAAGAGTGTGACGGAGCCAATCCTCCTAGGCGAGGGTCCGACCTGGGACCATGAGGAGCAGGCGCTGTACTTTGTCGGCGTGCCCGACTACACCATCGAGAAGTATGTGCCAGCCACCGGCAAACACACCAGGTCCAAGTTTGGTGGGTACATGGTCACTATGAAGAATGCTTTATAGCAGTAGATCGCTACTTACATAGCAGACATTAGACGTCTCTTCCAGAAAACCTTTGAATACAGAGGGATGACTGTTGTAAGAAGAGGCAATTGGCTACTTATTATTATTATTTTATGTTCAAATTTTATGCTACGCGACGTGCTGTTCTATTTCCGCCTGCAACAAGACATTTATATCATGTCTAGATTGTCTATGTGTTTCTTATGTATGTATGTGACTTTCAGAACACATACTTCCAACCCAGTAACACAGGGCTATAAATAGCTCCACCCTCAAAAACTTTAAATATTAATTTTCAGAGTTTATGCCACACTTCATAATCCCCGTGGAAGGTAAGAAGCACCACTTCGTGATGGACCAGGGGCGCCACCTGCTGGAGATCGCGTGGACTGGCGAGGACGGAGCAGCAAGGATCGTGAGGACCATTGCTGAAGTGGACCGCGACCAGCCCATCAACCAGTTCAATGATGCGAAGGTGGATCCTAGAGGACGACTGTTTGCGGGTCATTTCTTGTTATATTTACTAACGTATGCGTGCTAGAATCATCATAGGCATTGGACTTATTGCAGAAAATGTGTAGACGTTTGTTTTTATGCCTTAATTTATATATTCCTAAACAATCGACGATGTAAAAAGTGCGATCTAGGGAGGTGTGACCAGCCTTACGATAGGTTACAGTATTACCAAGTAAAATAGGATGTGACGGTCAGATCTATAGGTAGCTGCTCGGAATAAATTACAAATTTGAGCTGCTGCCGGTAAGGTTGGGACCCCACATAGAAAAAAAGGCTTAGTGGAAGAAGTCGATGGTATGGTTAAAACTACACAAGCCGACCTACATATTTCCATAGTTGCTGTAACAAGTATGTTTTATTCCAGGTACGATCGGCCCGGGAACCGACTTAGACAGCATAACCAAAAGCGAAGGGTCCCTGTACCGGTTCGACGCCGACGGCACCGCGCACAAGCTGGCGAGCGGCACCAAGCTCTCTAACGGCATGTGCTGGGACCTCCAGCAGAAGGCCTTCTACTACCTGGACTCCATGGTCTACACCATCTGGAGGTACGACTACGATGTGGAAACCGGAAACATCGGTAAGTTAACATCGGAACATATTAAAATAAAGCCTCCTTTTAATTTGTCAATTCAGTCCATGCGAAAATAGAATATTTACCTAACTTGAGATGAATCCGCTAAAACAGGAATCTGAACCCCAAAATAAAAAAGCTAACAGATAGTTACATTTTTTTTTCGATCCTATATGACATGCCACTGCTGGGCAAAGGCCATCTATTTCTTCTTTTAAACCTCTCAAAGAAGGGGAACATTACACATAATTGAAATAAATAACTGAGGAAGAACTTACCTGTGACCCTCCCCAGCGAACCGTCGGGACGTGTTCTCGCTGAAGCAGCACGGCCTGAGCGGCATCGCGGACGGCATGACCATCGACACCGACGGCAACATCTGGTTCGCCATCTTCGACGGATCCCAAGTAAGTACCACCCTCTGAAGTATATTCCTGAGTAGATTTATGGAAACACATGGCGTACCTAAAGTATGTTTCTTGCATGTTACCAAAAAGACCTTTACTAATTAGGAAAAAATATAAAGCAAACCTGTCTGCGAAAAACTTTGCTATTCCCACCGGGGAATGTCATAGATTTAAAAGTGCGAACGATTCATACACATACCAAAATTTTTCTTTGTTTTGAACTTTATAAAATTTTCTTAGGTTGTAAAATTCGATCCGCGAACCGGGAAACTCTTGGAACAGATCCCAATCCCGGCTAAGGAGGTGACGTCAGTGACCTTCGGGGGCCCCAACCTGGACGTGCTGTACGTGACCACAGGCAGAATGGACGATGCCCCGGCCCCCGCGGGCGCCATCTTCGCTGTCACTGGGCTCGCCGCTAGAGGTCATCCTGATGGCAAAATTAAGCTGAATTAATATGGACGAGTTGAGTTGTTATAAAATTTGTATAATTATAATGTTATGTTTATGTTTCATTAGAAATATATCTAAACTATTTAATTAGACTCTTACCGAATTCTTGTTTTATATTTATGATGTTTTTAAACCGGTGTTAAACCAAGCGATGGATGCTAGTCTAATGATCGAAAAATTGCGTGATGTGACTGAAACATGATTGCGCTTGTCATACTGTCGTAGATTTTAATATTTTACGCCGACACCAAAATTGCCTGGTGGAATGAGAACGTAGATTTTAGATATGTAAAGTTGCGATTTGTGATGTATAAATCAATTTCAGGTCCGTGTTATTATAGATAAGAGATTAATTATGACTTCGCAAAGAAAATTGTTAAATCACCATTCCATTAAAATGTTAATTATAGAAATCAAATATTATGACTTGCAGAACGCATTTTTACTTGCGAAACATATTTTAAGTAAGTAAAATAATCCAATATGGCAATGTCCGTCTGTCTGTCTGTAAAAAAAACAGCTAAATGCAATTTATTTTAGTTAAAAAAAAATCTATCGCCGTCTATGCCCAGACCTTTTAAACTAAGCAAAGGATTTTAATGCACTTTTCAAGGGTAGATAGAAGCATTCTAAAATAAGGTTTATATGTAAAGAACATGCACATTAGAGTACCTTCAAAAAAGCTTAGAAATTCCGGATACAAGCGAAACCGGGGGGGGCGCTAGTATTCTATAATTCATAAAAATATAAATAAAATGAAAATACACGGATACAATATTATTAATTACTTTTCACCTAGTTCGACTGATTAGATAAAATTAAAATTTTCCTTGAAGCTTTATATAATAACACCGGAGTTAAATGTTCTACAGTTGTGTTTGCGACCTAAACTGAGTGTGATAAACTGTGAGTATGTTTTGATCTATTATTTATTTGTTTGTGTGTGTTTATATGAGGACTAACAAATCCTATCTACTGCAATACAAGACAGTAATGGGGGTTACTTCTCTTAGTCCACCGTTACCATGGTTACGACTTTCGATTCAAAACCAACGGTCGGCGAGCCGTTAGCGCGGCATTGCCTAGCCTGCCCCTGGCTGAGTCGACATAGTGCGACCTTTAATGTCCATAAAATATACTTTGTTGATGAAGTAGCCTGATCCCTGAATTACTTTTCGAGTCTCAAGATGGCGCCAGTGGTAAAACAGATAGCTGAGCCGACGACCCTGGGCGAGGGTCCTCACTGGCACAGCGAGGAGAATGCGCTGTACTTTGTGGGCATAACCGACTTCGAATTACATAAGTATGATGCAGCTACTGGCAAGGACGTCAAGGTCAAGCTACGTAAGTTTGTTATTCTCCAGTCTATTAGTCCAAATAAGTCAAGCCTTGCTTAAGGTGTTCACCTTGATTACTTTTGAAGTAACAAGTGTCCCTGAAAGAAATAACTACTGTGTGGATGGTAAAGTTCTTTCATCAGTTATCCAAGTTCAGTGCAAAAATTTTAAAGTAACAGGAACCAGATTTGTCGTTGATATCTTAGCGATCCAAATATTAATCTCGTCTCATCTAGATTTAGGGTCGAGATTTCGATGATTAAAAACCACTTATTGTTTTAATAATGGTTCATGATAATATGGTCATTAACTTTTAGCGGAGATGCCCCATTTTATTTTACCTATCGAGGGTAAGAAGAACCACTTCCTGATCAGTCAAGGACGCAAAGTGGTGGAGATCGAGTGGTTCGGAGACGAGAACCCTCCCAAGATCCTGAGAACTATTACAGAGGTGGACAAAGAATTCCCGGATAATTCGTTTAACGACGGGAAGGCAGATCCCTTGGGAAGACTGTTCAGTGGTAAGTTGTTACTATATCCGATGCCACCTACGATATACTTATCCAAAAAGAGCTTCCTTGCTCTCGACTGCACGAACCATGTTCAAAAATATGCACCTTCTCTTTGGGTATAGTTATATACAATACTAAAAATATTATTCTAGGTACTATGGGAAAATTTGACGCTAAGGAAACCGATCCGCCCACCGAGTTAGGAAAGGATGGTTCCTTGTACCGCATCGACCCTGATGGCACCACCACCAAGTTCGCTTCCGGCATCATCTTGTCCAACGGCCTGTGCTGGGACCTGAAGGAGAAGGCATTTTACTACGCAGACTCTCTCACCTACGCCGTCCAGAGATTCGACTATGATGTCGCGACTGGTGACATCTGTAAGTAGTCTGCAATATTAACACCAGCCTGTATCTGTTCCTCTGCAATGCAGTTTCTAATACACATTATTAACGTTCCTCCTCAGCCAACCCCAGGATCGCGTTTTCCTTCAAGGAGCACGGCGAGGAGGGCTTTCCGGACGGCATGACCATCGACACCGCCGGCAACCTGTGGATCGCTGTCTTCGGGGCATACCATGTAAGTGATACTACGTCCAGTATTTCATGAGTTTGATGCTATTCGATTTTGGAACAGTGATAGTTTGTCAGTGTATTTAAACTGCAAATTGCCGGTTTATTATTTATGCCTGAAACTTGGTTCTTATCTGATGTTAGCCTTACAGTACACGTTTTCGTAAGTAATACCAGATAATTTTGTAGTATATTAGTTACACTTATTTATTTACTTCTTAGGTAGAAATTTCTTTAACAATTGGGTGTTTGACAAAATATGATTAAGTTATTTTTTTATCTATCAGGTTCTTAAAGTGGATCCTAGAAAAAACAAAGTTCTGGAGAAAATCGCCATCCCGACCAAGCAGGTGACATCAGTGACCTTCGGAGGTCCAAACCTGGATGTGCTTTACGTGACCACTGGGTGTTTAGAGCATGGTGGTAAACCAGGGTATCCTGGAGGGGCCACCTTCGCCGTCACAGGGATCAACGCCAGGGGATATCCTAACCTTAAAGTAAGGGTGGAGCATCAGGTGTAACGCAAAAGTGAAGTTAAGTGCAGTTTCAGCCGATGACGATACATGAAGAATTTACAGTTAAGCGATCTGAGCAAGTTCACACAGAAAAGTGTCAAAATCTAACGCACTAGTCAAAATGATTTGATCTGCGCCATTTTTGCCTTCACTGGGCTTGCCACTAGGGCTTTAAAGAGCTGAACTTGCTTGTTTGTAAAATACGTTTTACCTGTATATTTTCTACCAAATAATAATAAACGTTTTAGTCAGATTCTGTACCTAATTCTCGTTTTATTTATCTAACGTTTAGAAGAATGGAACAGTGTACTTTGAGATGGATTGCACTTGATTGCAGTGTATTGCTTAAATAATTAGAAATAGAATGAGAATGTAGTTTTTTGATGCGAAATGTTGCGATTTGTGATGCATAAATCAAACTCAAGTACGTACTCCCGTAGCTCCGTTGAATTGGTTGAGACTGGAAACCGACCCAAGTATGGGTTCATAAAAGGGATGGCAGACGATTACACATTTTTTTAAGGCATGTTCCTCCTTTCAATTATTCTTCTTTAAAACCTCGCAAGAAAGGGTTTCATATAGTCTACTTAAATAACTTAAGAAGAACATACCTTTACCTGTGAACCTCCCCAGCAAACCGTCGGGACGTGTTCTCGCTGAAGCAGCACGGACTGAGCGGCATCGCGGACGGCATGACCGACACAGACTCTTACCAAATTCTTGTTTTATATTTATGATGTTTTGAAACCGGTGTTATACTAAACGATAGATGCTAGTATAATGATCGAAAAGTTGCGTGATGTGACTGAAACACGATTGCAAGTATAAAGCGCTTGTCATACTGTCGTAGATTCTAATATTTTACGCCGACTCTAAAATTGCCTGGTGGAATGAGAACGTAGATTTTCGATATGCAAAGTTGCGATTTGTGATGTATAAATCAATTTCGGGTCCGTATTCTTATAGATAAGAGATTAATTATGACTTCGCAGTAAAGAAAATTGTTTAAGCACCATTCCATAAAAGTGTTAATTATAGAAATCAAATATTGTGACTTGCAAAATGAATTCTGACTTGCGAAACATATTTTAAATAAGTAAAATAATCCAATACGGCTATGTCTGTCTGTATGCAAATAAAAAAAAACAGCTAAATGCAATATTTTAGGTATAAATATTCTATCTCTACTAAGTAAAAATAACGTCGTTTGCGCCGTGTATTCCCATAGATCTTTTAAACGACGCAATGGATTTTAATGCACTTTTCAACGCTAGATGGCTTTCTAAAATAAGGTTTCTATATAAAGAAAATTCACATTATAGTACCCAAAATAAAGCCGAGAAATTCTATAATTCATAATAATATTAATAAAATCAAAATACACGGATACAATATTATTAATTACTTTTCACCTAGTTCGACAGATTAGATAAAAATTATCCTTTATATAATTAGACTTGAGTTAAATTTTCTACAGTTGTGTTTGGGACTTAAACTGAGTGTGATAACTGTGAGTATATAGTTTTTTTTTTATCCCGGGACATCTCACATACGTTTGTCTGATCCCAAGATAAGCAGAGCTCGTGTCATGGTAACCAGACAACTGATAAACGTACTTATATATTTCTAAATACAAACATATTATAGATAAATTACACCCAGACACCGAACAAATGATCGTGCTCATCACACAAACATTTGTACCGGGTGGGAATCGAACCCACGACCTCCGGTATAGCAGTCAGGGTCTCTAATCACTAGACCAACATGCCTGTTTTGATCAATTATTTATTTGTGTGTGTTTATATGAGAACTAACAAATCCTTTTTACTGCAATACGAGACAGTAATGGGGGTTTACAGGGGGGACTAAAGGCATCATTTTCGTTTAGTATTTTTTTTATGTTCCTACTGAAACTTTAAAAGCGCACTTACTCCCACTTACTGATTCGCCGCACGTACTCCCTGCGTTTACGCATACCGACGCAGTGCTTACGTCTCTTCGTCACCCGTTGCCATGGTTACGACTTTCGACTTAAAACCAACGGTCGAGCCGTAAGCGCGGCGTTTCCTTGCCGTGACGAGTTCACACATGTGCCGTCTTTAACTTCCATAAAGTAGATTTTTTTATTGTGTGATTAATGACATAGTTTGAACACTGAATTACTTTAGTCTCAAGATGGCGCCAGTGGTGAAACAGATAGCTGAGCCGACGACCCTAGGCGAGGGTCCTCACTGGCACAGCGAGGAGAACGCGCTGTACTTTGTGGGCATCACCGACTTCGAATTACATAAGTATGATGCAGCTACTGGCAAGGACGTCAAGGTCAAGTTACGTAAGTTTGTTATTCTCCAGTCTATTAGTCCAAATAAGTCAACCCATTTCTCAAGTATTTACCCTGATTATTTTGGAAGACATCCTGTGTAGATTGTAAATTTTCTTTTAGCAGTTAGTTCCAAGTTCAGTGCAATAATTTTAATGTAACCAGAACTAGCTTTGTCCGCGGTCTGAAGAATATTAATCTCGTCTTGTCCTAGCATCGAGATTTTGATGATTAAAAACCACTTTTTGTTTAAATAACAATTACTACTACTAGGGTACTAATGTTCATGAAATGACATGGTGTTTCACTTTTTAGCGGAGATGCCCCATTTTATTTTACCTATCGAGGGTAAGAAGAACCACTTCCTGATCAGTCAAGGACGCAAAGTGGTGGAGATCGAGTGGTTCGGAGACGAGAAGCCTCCCAAGATCCTGAGGACTATTACAGAGGTGGACAAGGAATTCCCGGATAATTCGTTTAACGACGGGAAGGCAGATCCCTTGGGAAGACTGTTCAGTGGTAAGCTGTTACTATATCCGATGCCACCTACGATTAACTTATTTCTTAGAGAAGTATATCGTAGGTAGCATCAAGCGACCTTGCTCTCGACTGCACAAATCATGTTCAAAATTGTACTAATCTTGTCTTTGGGTATAATTTTACATACATGCAATTGCATTAAAATTATACAATACTAAAAATATTATTCTAGGTACTATGGGAAAATTTGACGGCGAGCCATCCGATCAGCCAGCTGAGATGGGAAAGGACGGCTCCCTGTACCGCATCGACCCTGATGGCACCACCACCAAGTTCGCTTCCGGCATCATCTGCTCCAACGGCCTATGCTGGGACCTGAAGGAGAAGGCTTTCTATTACGTAGATTCTTACACATACGCCGTCCAAAGATTCGACTATGATGTCGCGACTGGTGACATCTGTAAGTACTCTGCAATATTTACACCTGCCTGTATCTGTTTTACTGTAAAGCAGTTGCTAATACAAAGTTTTAACGTTCCTCCTCAGCCAACCCCAGGATCGCGTTTTCCTTCAAGGAGCAAGGCGAGGAGGGCATCCCGGACGGCATGACCATCGACACCGCCGGGAACCTGTGGATCGCTGTCGTCGGGGCATACCATGTAAGTGATACTGCGTCTACTGTTTAATGAATTGGACATTGCATTGCCAAGCGATCTTGGAACGGTGATAGTTTGTTAGTGTGTTTAAGCCCCACCGATTTTTTTATTAAGCTGATAACTTATATAGGTTTTTACTTATTGCCAGCCTTACAGTACACGTTTCCATAAGTTACACTTATTTACTTACTTCTTAGGTAGCGTTAACAATTGGGTGTTTGACAAAATATGATTAAGTTATTTTTTGTCCATCAGGTTCTTAAAGTGGATCCCAGAAAAAACAAAGTTCTGGAGAAAATCGCCATCCCGACCAAGCAGGTGACATCAGTGACCTTCGGAGGTCCAAACTTGGACGTGCTGTATGTGACCACTGGGTGTTTAGACCTTGGAGGCAAACCAGAGTACCCTGGAGGAGCCACCTTCGCCGTCACAGGGATCAACGCCAGGGGATATCCTAACCTAAAAGTCAGGGTGGAGCATCAGGCGTAATAAAAAAGTGTCGTTAAGTGCAGTTTCTACCGATGACGATGCATGAAGGATTTCATAGTTTAGCGATCTGAGCAAGTTCATACAAAAAAGTGTCAAAATCTAACGCACTAGTCAAACTGATTTGATCTGCGCCATTTTTGCCTTCACTGGGCTTGCCACTAGGGCTTTAAAGAGCTGAAATTGCTTGTTTATAAAATACGTTTTACCTGTATGTTTTCTACCAAATAATAATAAACTACTTAATCAGATTCTGTACCTAATTCTCGTTTTATTTATCTAACGTTTTGAAGAATGGATCAGTGTACTTTGTGATGGATTGCAGTGTAATGTTCAAATAATTAGAAATAGAATGAGAATGTAGTTTTTTGATGCGGAATGTTGCGATTTGTGATGCATAAAACAAACTCAAGTACGTACTCCCGTAGCTCCGTATAAATAAAATATAATCCGTGGAATTGGTTGAGACTGGAAACCGACCCAAGTATGGGTTCATAAAAGGCATGGCAGACGATTACACATTTTTTAAAGCATGTTCAATCCTACTCCTGGGTAAAGGCCTCCCAAACCTTCCAAACTTCGTCCCAAAATTCTTCTCCCAAACCACTCAAAGAAGAGAAGAATAAACATAATTGAGTAAATAACTTAAGAAGAACATACCTTTACCTGTGAACCTCCCGAGCAAACCGTCGAGACGTGTTCTCGGCCTTACTGAAGAGGCACGGACTGAGTGGCATCGCGGGCGGCATGACGGCAACATCTGGTTTGCCATCTTCGACGGATCCCAAGTAAGTACCACCGCGATCCTCTGTAGTAGATCACTGTTGGATAGTTGCAGTCTGAGATACCCACCTGATAATTTTTTGCATGTTGCGCCATTCAAACTGACGCCTAATGGAATAGAAAAGGAGAAAAAATATAAAAATGCATTTTACTTTTTTTTATCGGTCTTACATTTTCTAAGGTCGTAAAATTCGACCCGTGAACTGGAAAACTTTTGGAACAGATCCCAATCCCGGCTAAGGAGGTGACTTCAGGGATCTTCGGGGGCCCCAACCTGGGGCCCGAGTCAATAGCAGACTCGGCCCCCTGGACGTGCTGTACGTGACCACCGGCAGAATGGACGATGCCACGGCCCCCGCGGGCGCCATCTTCGTAGTCACTGGGCTCGCCGCTAGAGGTAACCCTGATGGTAAGATTAAGCTAAATTGATTTCAAAAAGAGCTAAATTTGTATTTAAAAATTGTATAATTATTGTGTTACGTTTAAAATTTTTGATTACAAAATATATCTAAACTATTTAATTAGACTCTTACCGAATTCTTGTTTTATATTTACTATGTTTTGAAACCGGTGTTAAACTAAGCGATGGATGCTAGTATAATGATCGAAAATTGCGTGATGTGACTGACACGATTGCAAGTATAAGGCGCTTGTCATACTGTCGTAGATTTTAATATTTTTCGCCGACTCCAAAATTGCCTGGTGGAATGAGAACGTAGATTTTCGATATGTAAAGTTGCGATTTGGGATGTATAAATCAATTTCAGGTCCGTATTCTTATAGATAAGAGATTAATTATGACTTCGCAAAGAAAATTGTAAAATCACTTTTCATTAAAGTGTCAATTATAGAAACATATTTTAAATGAGTAAAATATTCCAGTACGGCCATGTCTGTCTGTTTGTCAATAAAAAGAACAGCTTAATGCAATTTATTTTAGGTACATAATATTCTATCTCTACTAAGTAGAAAATGACGTCTTTTGCGCCGTGTATTGCCATAGATCTTTTAAACTACGCAACGGATTTTAATGCACTTTTCAACGCTAGATAGGGGCATTCTAAAATAAGGTTTCTATGTAAAGTACAGTCACAAGCAAAAACATGTTTTAGTAAACAAATAGCGAAATTGTAACATTAAAAAGTTAGGGGGATTTTTGTGTTGAATCTCAAAAATAAAAACATGCAGCTACATGATTAATGAACTGTTTTCAATAACTCCTTTATAAGACGTTTTACAATTCTAGAATTAAAGAAAAAAACAATGATTAATTGGAGAGTGTGTACATATTTTTGCTCGTGACTGTTCATGCGCATTATAGTACTTAGAAAAAAGGCAAGAAATTCCGGATACAAGCGAAGCCGGGCGGGTCGCTAGTGTTCTATAATAATATAAATAAAAACGAAATACACAGATACAATATTATTAATTACTTTTCACTTAGTTCGATAGATTAGATAAAAAATTCCTTGAAGCTTTATATAATTAGACCGGAGTAAAATGTTCTACAGTTGTGTTTGCGACCTAAACTGAGTGTGATAAACTGTGAGTATGTTTTGATCTATTATTTATTTGTTTGTGTGTGTTTATATGAGAACTAACAAAAAATCCTACCTTTTGCAATACAAGAGGGTATTTACATACTTATATATTTACTTTTGGTCGCTAGATTTTTGCCCCGACTGACCCTACTTGGGGTATGCGATTGCAGTCACCATTTGGAAATTCGATTTTCTCCTAATAACCTAGTCTATTTTCACCTGCGTTAAGGCCATAGCACTCTGATCAACTCGGAATCCTATCGTTACCGTCTAGAACGAAATTTCTACTAAAACTTAAAGATCACACTAATCGGGATCCTAGCGTAAATGATTCGCCGCAAGTCCTCCCTGCGCTTACGCATACCGACGCGGCGACGCCGTCGCGCCGTGCTTATCTCCGTCTTCGTCAACCGTTGCCATGGTTACGACTTTCGATTCCAAACCAACGGTCGGCGAGCCGTTAGCGCAGCGACGCTTAGCCCAGGCTGAGTACGTATTGGAGTTGGTGATCGGCTTTTGTTACGCTCCCTTTCCGAGTTGATGCTGACCATTAAGGTCTTAAACCTAAACCCTGAATTATTTTTCTAGTCTCAAGATGGCGCCAGTGGTAAAACAGATAGCTGAGCCGACGACCCTGGGCGAGGGTCCGCACTGGCACAGCGAGGAGAATGCGCTGTACTTTGTGGGCATCACCGACTTCGAATTACATAAGTATGATGCAGCTACTGGCAAGGACGTCAAGGTCAAGCTACGTAAGTTTCTTATTCTCCAGTCTATTAGTCCAAATAAGTCAACCCATTTCTCAAGTATTTACCCTGATTATTTTGGAAGACATCCTGTGTAGATTGTAAATTTTCTTTTAGCAGTTAGTTCCAAGTTCAGTGCAATAATTTTAATGTAACCAGAACTAGCTTTGTCCGCGGTCTGAATATAAATCTCGTCTTGACCTAGCATCGAGATTTTGATGATTAAAAACCTTTTTTTGTTTAAATAAGGGTACTAATGTTCATGAAATGACATGGTGTTTCACTTTTTAGCGGAGATGCCCCATTTCATTTTACCTATCGAGGGTAAGAAGAACCACTTCCTGATCAGTCAAGGACGCAAAGTGGTGGAGATCGAGTGGTTCGGAGACGAGAACCCTCCCAAGATCCTGAGGACTATTACAGAGGTGGACAAGGAATTCCCAGATAATTCGTTTAACGACGGGAAGGCAGATCCCTTGGGAAGACTGTTCAGTGGTAAGTTGTTATCACACCGAATGTTCTTAGTTTATCTTAATATGACGCCTTTCTTCTGGACTGCATAGTTTTTTACTTTCTACTTTTCTTTATTTTCTAGAGCAAAAATGCTTTTGGTCAAATTATAGTTGTCTAATGTTCTTTTACAATAACAAAATTAATCAAAAGTGATATTTTAGGTACTATGGGAAAATTTGACGCCGAGCCATCCGATCCGCCCACCGAGATGGGAAAGGACGGCTCCCTGTATCGCATCGACCCTGACGGCACCACCACGAAGTTTGCTTCCGGCATCATCTGCTCCAACGGTCTGTGCTGGGACCTGAAGGAGAAGGCTTTTTACTACGTAGACTCTCTCACTTATGCCGTCCAGAGATTCGACTATGATGTCGCGACTGGTGATATCTGTAAGTACTCTGCAATATTAACAAAAGCCTTTCTGTTCCACTGCAAAGCAGTTTCTTATACAAAGTTTTAATGTTCCTCCTCAGCCAACCCCAGGATCGCGTTTTCCTTCAAGGAGCACGGCGAGGAGGGTACCCCGGACGGCATGACCATCGACACTGCCGGCAACTTGTGGATAGCTGTCTTCGGGGCTTCCCATGTATGTGAAACTACATCTACTAATTAATGAACTGGACATTTTTTTTTTCCTTTTGAGTTTTGGCAACCCACTGCAGCCTCAGGTGACAGCAATTTCTGCCAGTGTCGTGTAGTGACCTCACATGGGTAATTTAACGGCACTAATACTTAAACTTATTACAGCTGTTTTCGATAATGAACTGGACATTGTATTTGGATGCCATTCGATCTTGGCAAAGTGGCAGTTTGTCATTTACTAACACTTCTTTACTTCTTAAGTAAAAATTTCGTAAACAAGTGGGTGTTTGACAAAATCTGATTAAGTTCTTTTTTATCATCAGGTTCTTAAAGTGGATCCCAGAAAAAACAAAGTTCTAGAGAAAATCGCCATCCCGACCAAGCAGGTGACGTCAGTGACCTTCGGAGGTCCAAACCTGGACGTGCTGTATGTGACCACTGGGTGTTTAGACCAAGGCGGCAAACCAGGGTACCCTGGAGGGGCCACCTTCGCCGTCACAGGGATCAACGCCAGGGGATATCCTAACCTTAAAGTCAGGGTGGAGCATCAGGAATAACGAAAAAGTGACGTTTAGGGCAGTTTCAGCCGATAACAATACATGAAGGATTTCATAGTTTAGCGATCTGAGCAAATTCATACAGAAAAGTTTCAAAATCTAACGCACTAGTCAAACTGATTTGATCTGCGCCATTTTCACCATCACTGGGCTTGCAACTAGGGCTTTAAAGAGCTGAACTTGCTTGTTTATAAAATACGTTACCTGTATGTTTTCTACCAAATAATAATAAACTACTTAATCAGATTCTGTACCAAATTCTCGTTTTATTTATCTTACGTTTTGAAGAATGGAACAGTGTACTTTGTGATGGATTGTATATTGCTTAAATAATTAGAAATAGAATAAGAATGTAGTTTTTTGATGCGGAATGTTGCGATTTGTGATGCATAAATCAAACTCAAGTACGTACTCATATAGATATGAACATATTAACGACCTTGCAGTAAAATAAATCGTTTAATCACAAATCAATTGAAGTGGCTGTGACTTGCAAAACACATTCTGACTTGCGATACACATTGCACATAAGCATGATAACCTAATACGAGCATGTTACCTCTGTCATGAAAATTAGGAAGACGAAGAAAATTGTCATAGTTGAATGCAAATTACCATATTGATAATTTAAATAAATACAAAATACACGCATACTATGGACATAATTACTTTTTACAAAAATCGTCGATTAGATAAGATTATTGATGCGCTATATATGAAGTGCGTGTTTCTATGTTCCACAGTTGTGTTAGTGCTTTGATTGGACTGAGTGTGTTGAGCTGTGAGTATGTTTTGATAAATAAAATAAAAAGTTTTTGTGTGTAAGAGAAGTAACAACACTATCAGTATTAGTTAATCTTCTCTGTGGTGTTACCCCCTGCAATACAAGAATAATGAGGGGTTTGTATGGCTGACCATAGCTGCACGATTATTGCCGCGTGGCGATTGTTTGACCCTTGGTCATTGTTATTCAATCACTATTTAGAGAGATTTCGCAACTCGGCAAAAATCGGGTCTAATGTTACGAGCGCAAACTTTTTCTGTTGTTTCGGGTAATTTCTAAAGTAATCACGAATAAATCTATGTAAGTACCAATCAGGTTTTGAGAGAGCCCAGAGCAAAAAATGAAAGAGTGGGTACAATTTTGATAATGAGTAGTAGTACTACTAAAATCTCGTGAAAAGATTGTTTGCACCCTATATATATATTTAGGGTAAATAGCTCGCTAGTACCCTAAATTATTGTTTTTGTCTTTAGATGTCGCCTGTGGTGGTAAAAGTCACTGAGCCGATGGTCCTGGGCGAGGGTCCACACTGGCACAGCGAGGAGAATGTGCTGTACTTTGTCAACATCGTCAAACACGAACTACATAAATATGATCCAGCCACTGGGAAAGACTACAAGGTCAAATTACGTAAGTAATTTTCCAGCCTATTTAGTCCAAATAGGAACGCTTTTTTAGACATTAGGAAAAAAAGGTCTCATCATCAAGATTTTCAGAAGTGTCAAGTATCTCTTAAAAACATGCCTTAAATGGGTGATGATGAGTTTCCTTTTTAACACCTTATTAAAACCTGGAGCAGTAAACCCCTTAGTACAGTGCAAACATTCTGAAGTAGTTAATAGGAACTAGTCTGTCCCTAAAAATATAATAAATGATTTTGTTATTATTAAAATCCATAGTCCGAACATAAATCTCATATTACTCGGTTCTAGGTCTCAATTTCTAAAACCATGAATGATTCATGATTTATACTTTAATTTTGAAGCGTTGCCGCCACATTTTATTTTACCTATCGAGGGCAAGAAGAACCGCTTCCTGGTGACTCAAGGCCGCAAAGTGGTGGAGATTGAGTGGTACGGATACGACAACCCTGCCAGGATCCTGAGAACCATTACAGAGGTTGATGAAGACTTCCCGGATAACATATTGAATGATGGCAAGGCGGATCCCTTGGGAAGACTGTTCACTGGTGAGTTGTGGTCACATCAATCACGGCTGTATCCCCGAAGGGTTAGGCAAAGGTGTACCAATGTACACCCACAGTTCGCCCTTATGTTTAGGTTCCATGTAATAGGGGGCGAGCCTATTGCCATACTATATACTTACCCAAATATAATGCCTTGCTCTCGAATACATAATAGTTTTGTTGAAATTATATTTTTGTGATCGATGGATGTACCACAATGCAAATATTACAATTACAAATATTATTCTAGGTACTATGTCCCAAAAATATGATCCCGGTCCCCCCTTAATGATGGAAAAGGTGGGATCCCTGTACCGCATCGACCCTGATGGTACCACCACGAAGTTCGCTTCTGACATCATGTGCTCCAACGGCCTGTGCTGGGACCTGAAGGAGAAGGCTTTCTATTACGTAGACTCTCTCACATACGAAATCCAAAGATTCGACTATGATGTCGCGACTGGTGACATCTGTAAGTATGAATGATATCAGCACTAGTCAGTAGCTCTCACAGTGAAGTCTCTTCTCATGCAGAGTATTAACATTACTTCACAGCGAATCCCAAGAATGTGTTTTCCCTGAAGGAGCACAAAGTGGAAGGGTCTGCGGACGGCATGACCATCGACACCGACGGGAACCTGTGGATCGCTATCTTCGGGCCAGGCAGCGTAAGTGATACTACAACTATTTTTAAATTAGTAGTAGTTTGTTAGTAGATCCTGCAATGTGGCGTTTTGTTATTTATGCTAAAAACCTGTAGGTTTATAAGCGCTGTTATTTCTTCGGCATACATGGTACATGTTATATAATGTAGTACCTATTTAAAGTCACTTGATTAGTTAGTACTTGGGTAGAGAAAAATGATGTTTTTAACGAAATCTGATTAACATATAATTGATGTTTCCATCAGGTTATCAAAGTGGATCCTAGAACTGGCAAACTTCTGGAAACAATCTCAATCCCGGCCAAGCAGGTGGCATCAGTGACCTTCGGAGGTCAAAACCTGGACGTGCTGTACGTGACCACTGCGTCTCTAGACTTGGGTGGTAAACCAGAGTACCCTGCGGGAGCCACCTACGCCGTTACAGGTCTCAACGCTAAAGGGTATCCTAATCTTAAGATCAGGTTGGAGTATTAGATGTAAAGAGCCCAACCTGTGCCTGCTGTATGTGACCACCCGCAGAATGGAATATGCCCCAGCCACCGCAGGGGCTATCTTCGATGTCAATGGGCTCACCGCTAGATGTCACCCTAGTGTCACATTAAACTCAATTAATTAATTAATTTATTTTTTATATTTTTAATTTGTAACTCTTATGTTAAGTGTATTGTTTGGTAATCAGATAATATTATTATTAATAAACTATTTAAATCGGATTCTGTAGTTTTGATATCTTGTTGGAGACCAGGCAGGCTGTTTATATGATAGGTGTACTACTTAGATGATGCATTGCACGGTTTATGTTACAATTTTAACGTGATCCACACTCCCCGAGGTAAGGTGAAGTGCCTGGTGACCTTGTGCCCGACAGGGTCTGTAAAGATTTTGTATTTTTAATTTTAAGACCTCCTTTAACTTATGGCATGTAATAAACTTATTAAGTATTGTATCAATTTTACGATGTGTTTATAAACCAAAGTCAAGTGGATATATAAATAGATAAGAACATTATGACATAATATGCAGTAAAGAAAATCGTTATCAGCATTCAACTAAAGAGGTGCTGATAGGAAACAATTGGAAATTGCAATGCCATATGTTTTACAAAGCTCTCAAATATGTTGCTATATTTTGTTCAAGGCAACTACAAAAATAGAGGAATACTGACCAAAGCAAAATAACGCTAATCATCTTCAACTATCATTACCTACTGTAAATGACGGGTCTGCTGATCTAGTGGTAAGTGATGCTACTATATACTGGTGTTCGTGGGTTCGATTCCCACCCACGACAAATCTATGTGTGATGATCACGATAATTTGTTCTGTGTGGTGTCTGGTGTAATTTATCTATAATAATATGTGTATGTATTTAGTAATCTATCTGGTCACCATAGTACAAGCTCTGCTCTTGCAATATTTTTTATACACTACACAAGCATAAAATAAAGGTTGCTAAAAGTACTCATTAATCAACAAGACATTCTATTTGTTACCCAAATTGTAATAATTGAACACATGTCACCTTATTGATTTCTTTTTTAAATTGTATATGTTATTGTATTCGTCTTTTATGCTTGCTTTTGCACACATCAGAAGGGGGTAACCTCTGATGTGTGAAATTAAATGACATTTTAGTCTGCACATAAAACGCGTATGGTTTTATTTAAATATTTTATTTTAGATTCTAGAGCAAAACAAAGGAACCAATAGACGAAGAATTATAAACACAATACCCTCCTTGTCGCGCAGTCGGGTAAAAACAAACACATAAACAGTAAACTTACTTTTTACAAAGTTTGACGGATTAGATAAGATTCTCGATTCGCTATATAAACAGACAAGTGGTTCAATATTTCACAGTTGTGTTTCTGACATTAACGGAACTAAGTGAGATAAACTCTGAGTATGTTTTGACAACTAATTGTGTGTATTTAAGTTTTTATTTTAAATATCCTACGTTAAGGGATTGTCACAAGATGGCGCCAGTGGTAACACAAGTATTAGATCCCGTCACTCTGGGTGAGGGTCCACACTGGCACAGCGAGGAGGAAGCGCTGTACTTTGTAAGCGTCAGCGACTCTGAATTACATAAGTATGAGCCGGAAACTGGTAAACACGTCTGGGTCAAGTTAGGTAAGTTGTTTTCATTTTACTTTTTTTCCAGTCTATCTCGTCAAAATAGTCAAAACTTAGCCGTTAAAGACCCTGCTCTATTCTAGGCAACTGAGTGGCCCAAATATAAGTATTTATATTTTCAGATGTAAAGCCACATTTTATTTTACCTATTGAGGGCAAAAAGAACCACTTCCTGATCACACAAAGCCGCAAAGTGGTGGAGATCGAGTGGTTCGGAGACGAGAAGCCTCCCAAGATCCTGAGAACTATTACAGAGGTGGACCAGGACTTCCCAAATAACGTTTTTAACGACGGGAAGGCAGATCCATTGGGAAGATTGTATACTGGTAAGCTACAATATAAAATTTAATCACATAAATTATTACGTGGTGACGTATTATGATATAATAATATCATTAGTACGTAAGCTTCAAGTTTTAAAATATTTATTTCATTTCGTACGCTCTTTTAGGAACTTTTGGTAAAATTGAAGACCCAGAGAGTAAAAAGGAAGGCTCCCTGTACCGCATCGACCCTGACGGCAGCACCACCAAGCTGGCGACCGACATCCACGTCTCCAACGGCCTGTGCTGGGACCTGAAGGAGAAGGCTTTCTATTTCATAGACTCTTACTCACGTGGCATCGACAGATACGATTACGATGTGGAGACCGGAAACATCTGTAAGTGCAAATATACTCTGATTGTCCTTTTTGAGGGACCTACGTAGACGGACAAAATGGCATACAAATTAGTTGAGGACTTATTAATATACTTGGTTTTGTCTCCACAGCGAACCCTAGAGTAGCGTTTTCTCTGGAGGAGCACGGCGTGGAGGGCTTCCCAGACGGCATGACCATCGACACCGCCGGGAACCTGTGGGTCGCTGTCTTCGGCGGATCCTCAGTAAGTGGCTCTTGATTCGTTCTTAAAAAGAGTAGAGAACTCCTTGTTTATGTACTATTTTAGTTTAACTGCTGAGAGGCATCTATGGTTAATTTCGACTGAAAAATATATCCGTATCTCTTTTTTACAATTATGTATAAAATCTTATCCGATCTCGGTAAAAAATAAGTTTTCTAAAAACTATTTATCTCTTCCTTAGGTTATAAAAGTAGATCCCAGAAAGAACACACTTCTGGAAACTATTCCTATCCCGACGAAGCAGGTGACATCGGTGACCTTCGGAGGTCCAAACCTGGACGTGCTGTACGTGACCACTGGCTGTATAGACTTTGGCGGGAAATCAGGACCCCCTGGAGGAGCAACCTTCGCCGTCACGGGGATCAACGCCAGGGGACATCCTAATCTTAAAGTCAGGGTGGACGATTAGATGTAACGAAAAAGTCTTCAATATAACTGATGACAGTGCATGAAGCGTGCCATTTCAGGAAACTGAATAGGTTCGAAACAAAAACCTTCAAAATCTTACAACCATCTAATAACCATGAGCTGAAATTGCTCTGAACTAATTTATTACATAAAATTCATTAAACATATTAATTAGTTGATACTTCGTTGTTTTATTAAATTTTTACATATTTAAAGAAATGTGTTGACTAGTTACCATTTTACAGCAAATTTAAAAATACTAAAGAATGTTTATTGCGATACAATTAATTAGCACACAGACCTATTTATCACGATTATGATAATTATCCCAAAAGACGAAAACAAATAAATAGAGAATTAAGCCAATTCATTGTGACTTGCAAAACACGTTTTACAAAACATTGCGAAATAAAATTGACTCTAAAAACAAAAATACAAGAAAAGGCCCAAAAAACAGCTAAATCATGTTACGTCCATCTGTTAATCAAGTTATTCAAATCGCAGTAAAAACAAATATAACTTAGGTAGCTACAGGAGTTGATATTTAAAAATAATTAAATTACTTACCTGGCTAATGTCAAACTATTTCTAAACCGACTTTAAAAGGAGGTTCTCAGTGGGTTAAGATGTTTTTTTTTTATTATTCTTAAAGATTTTTACTATGACAAAGTGTAGATTTCAAAAATTAGGTCATCAATAACGTGTACCTCAGCGGTGGCCTTATAAAAAATCATGAAAGTGTTTTTTTTAACATACAAATGTAGTCAATGATTTTAGGGAAGAGAATAAGATTATAAACAAGAATAAACAACACGGATATAATAGACTTAATTATCGAGATAAGATTAGATTCTTGATGGTCTATCTATATAATAAGACGGCGGTTTAATCTGAACACTTGTGTTTGGGACACTAACTGAACCGACCGTGATAAACTGTGAGTATGTTTTGACAATATATATTTAATTGATTGTACATTTAGGTAACGCAAATGACCTATTAAAATGAAATATATGCCTTCTTCTAAATATGTTTTATTCTTTTTACAGTCTTCTTTTGTTTGTACGTAATATATTTGCTTAAAAGTAGCCTGGAATACCTATCACCTTACAACAACTCAACTCTACTTTGAGATGCATTGCAAAGTCCGACAATTATTAGCAGCTCCTGTACTAATGTACTACAGAAGCTGCTAATAATTGTCTACTGAACATAATATGTTCTTCTCTAAAGATGGCGCCAGTGGTCACACAAATCCTAGATCCAGTGAAGCAGGGCGAGGGTCCGTACTGGCACAGCGAGGAGAACGCGCTGTACTTCGTGAGCATCAGCGATCACGCCATACATAAGTATGAGCCAGCTACTGGCAGACACGTGCAGGTCAAGTTAGGTAAGACTACTACTCTTACGTCTGTCTTATGATAGATAGAGAGATAGAACAATATTTTCTTTAAATAGGAATAGGCACTTAATAGCTCATGATATGGTCTTTAATTTTCAGACGTGATGCCTCATTTTATTTTACCTGTTGAGGGCAAAAAGAACCATTTTCTGATCACGCATGGCCGCAAGGTGCTGGAAATCGAGTGGTCCGGAGACGAGAACCCTCCCGAGGTCCTGAGAACTATTACAGAGGTGGACCAGGAATTCCCAGGAAATGTGTTGAATGATGGCAAGGCTGATCCCAGGGGAAGACTGTTCACTGGTAAGTAGTTACCACATCTGATACTACTAAAAAGATTTAAAGCCTTTGCTCTTGGCAGCATACATTTTATAAAAATCTATTACAATATTATTGAATAATATTATTCTAGGTACTATAGGAAAATATGAGTCCAGCAAGGACTTGAAGATTGAGAAAGACGGCTCCCTGTATCGCATCGATCCTGATGGCACCACCACAAAGTTGGCGACTGACATCATGTGCTCCAACGGCCTGTGCTGGGACCTCGAAGAAAAAGCTTTCTATTATGTGGACACTATGACATACGCCATACAAAGATTCGACTATGATGTGGAGACTGGTGATATCTGTAAGTATAAATAGTATAAACACCAGCCTGTACTTGTATGTCTATTCTGTAAATAATTTCGGTATCGAGTTGACCTGAGTGACAATAAAGCTCACTTCAAAAGTGAACAGAACTGGCCTTGATTTAAAATTTAAATTCGAGAACACGTATTTCACATCTCACCGCGGATTCCGTTGTCGAGACATGAAAATAATGTTACAACTTAGCACAACTGTTCCACTGCAAAGCTGCTTCTAATTCAGAGCATTGACTTTGTTCCTCAGCTAACCCCAGAATCGTGTTCGCGGTGAAGGAGCACGGCGTGGAGGGCTTCCCGGACGGCATGACCATCGACACCGCCGGCAACCTGTGGGTCGCTATCTTCGGCGGATCTTGCGTAAGTGGAACATTGTCCTTATATCAATGAGAGAGTGAATCAAAACCATATTATAATCTAAATTATTTTTGCCGTCAGGTTCTTAAAGTGGATCCCAGAACCGGCACACTTCTGGAGAGAATCCCTATCCCGGTGAAGCAGGTGACGTCAGCGACCTTCGGAGGACCCAAACTGGACGTGCTGTACGTGACTACTGCGTGTGTGGATGTCATGGGAAAGCAAGAACACCCTGCAGGGGCCACCTATGCTGTAACAGGAATTAACGCGAGGGGACACCCCAATCTCAAAGTCAGAATGAATTAGATGCATTGGAAAGTAGCGTTGCGTGCAGTTAAAAGAAATGTGACTGCATGAAGGATTTCTTGATTGAGTGACCCAGGCAGTTTCAAAACTTGTTGGGAATGTTGTTCAGCTATGTATAAGGAGAGCTTACTAGTTTTCGAAGTTACTTTAAGTTAGCTAAGTTAAGACCACTTAAAAGTGCCTATTAGATACCCACGTGCTCAAATCCCTGTTTTTACCAATATCCTGCGACATAATATTATAATATGTTTCTGATTTTTATGATTTTAATTTTACCTAATATCATTGCCACCCTAAAAAATAAACGATATACTAAAACTTTTTTGATCAATACATTAAACGTCGATGTTAAAAAAATATGTTTTGTTCGAGCTGGCCATTCAATGAATTGGATATAATCATTTTTTTCATTCTTCATTTCATGAAAAAGCAACCCATAAAATAAAATTATCATATACATAAAGGCGTATAATGTACACTGATATATTTTCTTTATGTTTTAGACTACCTTTTTTAAATAATTTCCGATCACAATATTTTCGTTGCTGTTGTACACACGTATTTAATAACATACATTTAAATGATTAAATAATCCAGATAATATTTAAAAATAATTACAAAATCGTCTAGCCTTATCTTATCAATCTGAGAATACACCTGTCTTCCAACACAGATATAAATTACTATTAAAAAGCTCTTTTATCTACACGTGGATACTAAATAAAACACGCATTTTTTTTAATTTAGTATTGTATTTATTTAGCTATTAAAAAAGTGTTTGTGAGGATCTGGAGCCAGGGCTTGTTTGTGTCCAAGTTTCACTTCTACTTGTCAGGGAATTTTTCGCATGTATTGATTGTTTCTTATATTTTGCGAAAACACCCTTAAATTGGTGGTAATATAAAAAAAAATATAAAAAAACACATCATCACGCCGAAGGGTTAGGCAGAGGTGTACCAATGTACACCCACAGTTGGCCGATATGTTTAGGTCCCATGTAATAGGGGGCGAGCTTATTGCCACTAACCGGGCACAAATCCAAACTCCGACCTGCCTCTGAGAATTTCATAGAAAAACCCAATAACACCTTGGTCGACCTGGGAATCGAACCCAAGACCTCTAGCGTAGCAGTTGCACTTGGCGCCACTAGGCCAACGAGGCAGTTTTTTTTTTTTTTGTAGCCTACATCAGATCCCACTGCTGGGCAAAGGCCTCCCCCTCCGTCCTCCAAACTTGTCTGTCCTTTGCGATTTCTGGCCACGAGGCAGTTTAATATAAAATAAACCGGTAAATAGAGAGAAATCCATAATTCAGCGACGCGTATTAAAAAACTTATTCCGCACATTTTCCATACTGGTTTTCTGTTTTCTTCGAGCAAGAAACGTATGACAAATCAAATCTTTTAAAGAAAGTGTATTAAAAGTTGAAGACTACGTGGAAGACGAAGGGCGTGGAGTGTTTAATAGGTACCTGATTTCCTCGATGATCAAGTTTTGCTGTGTTTCCTGAAGGCACCATGCCTTTACATTCCTGTAAGCGTATTTTTCGTGACTACCTAAGTATGTAACTTTATTGTAAGTGCGCTAAAATCAATGGATTACAATTATTTAATGTCTATCTACATAATAGATTGTTTTGTAGAAGATATATATTATTTTCAAATTTGTTTATTTTTTTATGCATATCCTTTTATAGTTATGTACATCAATCACTGTATTTCTTAATTTGTTTTTTTAAAGTAACCTTTAGAGTTTTTTTTTTAGGAACCGAGTTCCTAGATTCAGTAGATTTGTAACGTATCGTTTCTTCAGCGCCTTTTCAGGGTCATAAGAAATAAAAACCTTTTTATTTTGAGCTTAGATCTGAACTATCACCGTAAAGGTCCCGATGACTGTGGACACACGGGTTATTGGTGTAATTAAATATTTGCATGAAACATATGCAAAGACCAAGATTTTTTGAAAGCTTATACTTTTATTAACTTTTATATTTAATAAATTCTGTGAAATCTTCATGTTTAAATTACTATTGGCTAATTTACTACTGATTTGTACTGTTTAAGTAATATTTAAATTGTATCTTTGAAAGATAATTTAAAATTAGGGTGAATTTCCCAAACGCCTTATTTTTTTGTCTTCGTTGAAATTAGTATTTGAAAAAAGGCATATAGTTCTGATTTTTTTTTTTGTATTCAATAGGTAGTCATTGGGTTGTGGCAAAAATATGATTTGTCTAGGACTATTACAAAGGTAGAAATAAAATACATAAACCTCTATTTTTTTGCAAATCGGTGCTGTCCCACTACTTTTTTTGCAAACCAAACAGCTTATACACTCCTAAAAATAAATAAATTAGGTATATAACTTATTCTATTTCATAGAATATTAGTTTTTTTATTAATATATATCATATTTTATTAGATAATTAACGATTATTATTACTGAGAGGCACAAACGTACTTGTCCTGAAAAATATTCTCATATCGCTGGACAAAAGTAATTCAAACATAACTTTATATCAACGAGTCGGACAGCATCCCCACCCCAATTGTATTTCCCTCGTTGGTGTGTGCTAGTGGGCAGTCAGGATAGAAGTGGGTTAAATCGCTGCATATGCCCACCAAAACTGTAAGAACGCCATTTCAGTTACTCCCGGACAATTATTTTATATAATCGGTGGTGGCATTTATCTAGTGTAATGAGTAGCTTTTTTATTGTTGTTTGGTTCTAACAGAGGTAGTAAGTGAATTAGCTTCATTGTCTGTTATTGAATTTATCCTAGATATTAAGCATTTTTTTTAATTTTCTAAAAAGTGTCTATTTTCTCATGTCGCTGTTCTCATATCGCTGTAATCGGTGGTCTTTTTTACCACCGATGTGATAATTTACACCGAAATGATAAGAAAAATCAATCGGTGTCATATATCTCATATCGGTGTTTTGATTCGTGATCAACGCACAGTTTTGTCACATCGGTGGATTGCTTTATCATATCGGTAGATCATTTTATCATCTCGGTGAGTCGTTATATCATATCGGTAGATCCCGTGTCATTTCGTTAAGTATACGAAGAAACAATGGCACATACAAACATACTATTACATACATATATACCTACATACAAACATTTGTACATACATACATACAAGGTAAGTTTACTCACATAGACTGCCAAAATCATTACCACGATACCACTGGGTAGTAGAAGATGTATAAATAAATGTATCATTAAGGGAGGTCTGTATTCGGTATTACGTCCGTAGGCTGAGATGATGATGGTGAGGTGGAGCAATTGAACGTATTAAAAGTTTCTATGGCAAAAATTTTTTTGTTAAAAAAAATAGTAAGTACGTAATAATAAATTACAAAATAATTAATAGCTAAAAAGAAAACATAATAGTAGCTTAACTTTGTTTAAGAATGCCGAGGCCAAAACTAAAAGATGAGGAGAAAAACAGGTGGAATAGGTTGCTGGAAAGAATAAGCAAAGCTAAAATCAAAAGCGATTCTGTGTTAAGAGAGGAGCATTTAAGAAAACGTTTAGCTAAACTTAGATATGAGATTTTTGTTTTTTTTTTCATATTTAATTTAATATAAATAATTATTATTTCTTTATTTTTAAGTACCTCTAGAAAACGTAAAAAGTGGGTACATAATTTCAAAAAAACATTTTTATTTTATATCTAAGAACTCAGTTCTCTTTGGATGTGATCTACCCTAAGTTCAGATCTTCATTTCTAAGTCACCTTTAAGTAACTACTAACTATTTCCTTTTAGATGTTCAAAGGTGAATAATAGATTATCATATCGCTGGATATGTACATCATCGGTGGATACACTTATCATAACGGTGTACAAAAAAAATAATCGGTGCCGGTTTTTCACATCGGTGGAAACCAAAATTCAAACTGAATTTTCTCCTCAGTCTTAAAAGATACGTTGATGATATTAAATTTGGGGATATTTTGTATCCTAAAGATTACATAAAACCTGAAAAATCTAAAAAAAAATAAAAATTGAAAAAGTTCACCGATATGATAAGAAAAATGGCATTTGTTGAAATTCACCCATTAACTTCACTTTTGCACTGAGCCTATAAACCAGCCGCCGCACTGGCTAATGAGTACCAAATGTACTAAAATACTAAATTTATCTGTGCAAGTTTATTTTACAAGGACTATGACAAGGCAATAAGAAATCTATAATCACAATTGAGGTTTTAAGAATGGTCGCAAAGATAGATCAGAGTGACTTGTAAAAGAAGTTTTACAAAATATTGTGAAATATAAAATTACACCCAAAATTTTATCAAAATATATAATAGGTTTTGTTTGGTAACTGTACGTATATAATTCTAGGCACACTTTAAATAAATAACAACAAAATAACGCATTACGACCATATCATTCTTGGAAAGGTTTTTTTGTAATGTTTCTTTTGCACTTAGGAAGTGCTAAGAAGTCGTCGAATCAGGTGTTTTCTACATCTCATCATCATCTGCCTAGGTCAGCTTCCAGTCTTAACGGATTCAACTATCGGACCTCCACAACCTATTTTGCTGGGTAACATAGTATTCCATAGTAGTTGTCAGAATTGTACATGATCCGTTGATCATGTACAATTCTGACAACCAGTCAACCCTGTACTACGTTTAGTACAGGGTGTTTCACCGCTTATGTCATTTAAGTTGAAAAAATGCAGCAAAGTACATAAGCATCACTTAATGCTGCACTGTGTTTTTATTTTATTCTTCGTAATGTCACGGTAAAACGGATAACAAGCGTAAAGTTCAAAAATATGTCATAATATTCTGTATGTGTTATTATTCCCACAGAAGAGTGAGCTTTTCCTGCCTACCCTTTTCCCCTTTTTTACTGGGTATCACAGTATTCCTTAGTTAGACTGTCACAGAAAATTAAAGACCTAACGACTTTCAAAGATCTGCGTCTAGCAGTCGGGACCAACGGCTGAACAGAAAATCTGACAATCAAACAAGCGGGCTTCGACATATTCACGAATATTTACTCACCCACGGAAAAACCCGCGACCAGAGCAGATTAACTTTCAATACCTCTTGAAGGAAGATGACTAATGACAAAATATAAACAATTAAATAAGAGATGGGTGGCAACAATAGACATTAATATTTACCAAACTTGGCAGATAAGATAAGTTTATTTACGCTGTATATAATAAGATCTTGGTTTAATGTTGGACAGTTGTGGCGATACGGGCGACATTAACTGACCTGATAGTGCAAACTGTGAGTCTTGTGTGTTTTGACTGTCGATAGAACAACAACAATTTCGGTAAGTACAAAATATTGTTCTTAAAACTGTGTGTTATTTTGCTGTACATTGCAATTAAACGACATTTTTAACTCTATAGGCAGATAATGCAATTTATAAATATGGTAAACTGTGCATTATTCATTAAATAAATAAATACCATACTATGAGATCGTATCTTAAAAGACAGTTATACTATTGTACAGTTCGTCTGTCCGGCAAAACAGCACGCCCTCATGTACCTTTATTTAATATAATAATTTCCAGTTTCAAGATGGCGCCAGTGGTTACGAAGATATTAGAGCCAGTCGCCCTGGGCGAGGGTCCTCACTGGCACAGCGAGGAGGAGGCGCTGTACTTTGTAAGCGTCAGTGACTCTGAATTACACAAGTATGAGCCAGCTACTGGCAAACATGCCAAAGTCAAATTAGGTGAGCTATTCTCCAATCTACCTACTCCAAATTGGTCAACCCTTGATTTAAGATTAGGAACAAAAAAAAGATTTTACTCTGATTATTTTTGAAGTAACGTGTCCCAAAATATACACCCTTTATGGGTTGTGAAATTTCTATTATCCTATATTTATTTATAACTAGCTCTATCCTTGACTTCCAAGCGATTCGAACATAAATCTCTTCTATAGCCCATTTTCAAAAACGTCTAAAATAAGGGAATAGATTGCCTCACTGTCTGCCTGTCTGACTGTCTTTAATTTTTTAGCGGATATGCCGCATTTTATATTGCCCATTGAGGGTAAGAAGAACCACTTCCTGATCACCCAAGGCCGCAAAGTGTTGGAGATCGAGTGGTTCGGAGACGAGAACCCTCCCAAGATCCTGAGGACTGTCACAGAGGTGGACCAGGACTTCCCAGGAAACACGTTGAATGACGGGAAGGCGGATCCCTTGGGACGACTGTTCACTGGTCAGTACAACTACAATTTAACTATTTCTTGTGGTTGTCATTTATTTAATCTTTAACATTATTAATTAAAAATTAAACTTAAGATATTAACAATAATAAAAAAACTAAGCCTACAAAATAAATAAGAAACATTATAAACTAAAATAAGGCATCAAAAAATTCATCCACATCGCTGTCGACTGGGAGTGTGCCCAAAAGGCTGGCAGCATTGCCACGTTGTATGGCAATGCTTATGCGCTGACCTAGGTAGAAGCCAGCCTTTGGGGCACGCGATATTATATATTAAGATAATAATGGAATAAATGATAAATGTGATTCTAGGTACAATGGCAAAATTTGAGTCCGACCCGAACTTTAAAATAGAAAAGGAAGGGTCGCTGTATCGCATCGATCCTGATGGTACCACAACAAAGTTCGCATCAGACATCATGTGCTCCAACGGCCTGTGCTGGGACCTGAAGGAGAAGGCATTCTATTACGTGGACTCTCTCACATACGCCATCCAAAGATTCGACTATGATGTCGCAACTGGTGACATCTGTAAGTGTGAATAGTAATAACACCAGCCTATAGCTGTTTCACTGCTGAGCCGCTTTTCATGCAAATTACTATATTTTTTTTCCACAGCGAACCGTAGAATAGCGTTTTCCTTTAAAGAGCATAACTTGGAGGGCTTCCCAGACGGCATGACCATCGACAGAGATGGCAACCTCTGGGTCGCTGTCTTCGGCGGATCCTGCGTAAGTGGTGCAACGTCTCCTTATCAATGAACGTGTATAACGACATCTGATTAATGTCATAATTATTTTTTCCATCAGGTTCTCAAAATTGATCCTAGAACCAACACAATTCTGGAGAGAATCCCTATCCCAACCAAGCAGGTGACGTCAGTGACCTTTGGAGGTCCGAACCTGGACATACTGTATGTGACCACTGGGTGTCTAGACTTTGGTGGGAAACCAGGGTACCCTGCAGGAGCCACCTTCACCGTCACAGGGATCAATGCCAGGGGATATCCTAACCTTAAACTCAGGGTGGAAGACTAGATGTAACGAAAAAGTGGTAACTGTTGCAGTTTCGGCCGATGATGTCACTACAAGATCGATATTATATAATCAGGTGACTCTTGCAGGTTCAAACTTGTCGGACATGGTATCCGGAACGTACAGTATTACGTAAATTAATTAAAGATAAAAATTTAGCTGATTGCAGTCTTCGGTGTTATTTCGTACTCTAACGCAATCCAGGCAATTCTTGATCATGAATGGACAGATGGCAGAACTAGTCTTATCTGATCAAGTTAGGCGGACCCGAAAACTGGTGTTTACTTCTTCTTTTCTAAAATATGAATTCTTCTCCAAAACCTTAAAGAATCGTAAATTACGTTTTAAATTTAGTTGATTAAATATGCATTCGTCCACACACTTCGTTTTATTTAATTTTCTGCGCTTTTAGTATTGTATAATTTATTTAATCTTATCTTACCTACATTGCATCAAAATTGACATAAATATCTAAATATGGAAGTACTAATCATGTCACGTACTTAATTGAAAGTAAAATCAATCAAATTGTCCTACATGGATTAGGTAATTCATTTTTTATATGTGATAACTGCTTTCCAAGCACAATGTCTTTTTGTTCTACTATCAAGCATAGTGATCATTATGTGACTTCACAGGTTAGGTATACATCTACTTTATTTAACAATCACTTTGTCAGTATCTGACCAACGTCAAAATTATGATGAAAAACATAAATTGGAAGCTCTTAAAGCAACAAGTGAATACTAAAAATACGCAATCAGATACCCAGAGTTCTGAGCTCCATTGTTCGCTAGTATTCTACTTCCAGTTAATGCAGCTTCTGAAAGATGTTCAACTTAATATGTATGTAGTAAAAATAAACTTTTATTTAATAAATAAATAAAAAAACAGTCAAAAAATTAATGTCATACGTAGCTATTTACTGATTGGAGCTTTCTTTAACTTACCTAAACGAATGTCGAATGACCAGTCTATCAGGAATCGGAGAACAGTGTTTTTTATGCAGATTCGTGAAAAGCCAGGCCACCATTGTGTGCTCTGCAGTGAGAAAGGAAAGATTGCCATTTAGTTTAACTTTAGTTACTTTCTGATTTTGACTGAAAGTTTTGCACAACCTATAAATCTGTCATTGATCAGAAGTAGCTTCAACTCGGATCGAAAAAAAATGTGTACATTCCTAAATTGCATTAAAAGTATATTTTCTGGTCGACTGACTATAATCAACTCTACAGCTAGATAAGTATTTTAAGACAATGAGTTTGTAAAAGTGGATCACTTAGAAGTAGACAGATAGTCAATTACCGAATAGGGTGATTAGATTAGATCTATGATGAGCTGAGTGGGTACATACCTATATGATGACAACGCACTATTTTTACAGTAGATGCTAGAATTATCGTACTTATAGTGTATATAACATTACCGACAGAGTCCTAAGTTTATGTTTTGAAAATATTTTGACGCGCCAGGGTCTTCTATGGCCAAAACTGTATAAATTACAACGTTTAATGTTAGAAAAATATTTATTTTTAATTCCGCTACAAAAATCCAGGCCTTTTATATTACGTCATTATCCTGTTATTATCAAAAGAAAACAACAGTTCATGGTGAGTAGGAAAACCGAGTCAACTTGCAAGTCACAATGAACTGTTCTAAACGTACTGTTACTAACGCACAAATTATCTTAGTCTTTACAATTATAATTTTTATTTTACCTACATCCTAAAAAGACCATTCTTAAAACATCCTAGAAAAAGTTCACTGTTCTGTTTGAGCTCTTCATCGCAGCACATATATAATAATAGGCTTTCCTTTAAACCACTGGAGCTGGGCTGAGATTGTTTAGCAATCCCGCGGCTCCAGCAAAGACGAGGACGGGACCGGGGTGTTTTTGGTCGGTGCAAGACCTACGTTTCTCTCGTCGTTCTCATCTAACGTGTTCAACCCACGTCGAGGGCACGACGTGGGTCGAACACATTCGATTTCACCTGGGTAAAAAGGCTTTCCTTACCGTGACCTGCCAATCAAAGAACTATTGAATGGGAATCAGCACTATCGCATAACAGATTATCAGTTTATGAGGATGAGTCCGTAGAATTTGAAAGTAAACAGATACTTAATTACCGGGTGATAAGATAATCTTATCTACGTGATATATGATGAGCTATAAAATAACAACACTCTCTTCTTTCTACAGGATCTGCACTAGAGTTATTACCTAACTGGATTGTGTAATAACTGTGTATTTGATAATAAATATTAGATGTATAATTATTTGGGATAGATTAGTCGATCGATACCTCGAAAACGAAACTATATTTTGGTTATATTTTTATCAAAAACTTGGCTAAACTTTTCGTTTGCGGTAAGTAACAGTTCCGGAAAAAGTTTTCAAACCACAACAAGCCACAACTACTGGAGGTCTTGTTAAATCCAGATGGCGCCAGTGGTGAAGAAGGTACTGGAGCCAGTGAGGCTGGGCGAGGGTCCGCACTGGAGCAGCGAGGAACAGGTGCTGTACTTCGTGAGCCTCGGAGACGCCACCGTGCACAAGTATGACCCGGCTACTGGCAAACACGTCAGGGCCAAACTAGGTAAGTTCTTAGTTTATTATTGTATGAAAACGTACAATTTCTTTAAAGGAAATAGTGATCTTTACGTTTTTACATGAATTTAAGTGTTGACTGCAGTCAAAACTGAGTGTACTCGGTCTTCTTGCAAGCTTCTGTTTTTAAGATTAAAATGTCATCAATTTTCAGAAATCATGCCACATTTTATTATACCTATTGAGGGTAAGAAAAACCACTTTCTGATCACACAAGGCCGCAAAGTGGTGGAGATCGAGTGGTTCGGAGACGAGACCCCTCCCAAGATCCTGAGAACTATTACAGAGGTTGATCAAGACTTCCTAGGGAACACGCTGAATGACGGCAAGGCGGATCCCAGGGGAAGACTGTTTACAGGTAAGTTATTAAAAAACATCCTTATAAGGTACATCGTATGCTCTCGACAACATCACAACACACACTTGGTGATAGAATAATTTATGAAAAATAATATTTCAGGTACTATAGGAAAATATGAAGGGCCGGACATTAAGATTGAAAAGGATGGCTCCCTGTATCGCATCGATCCTGATGGCACCACCACAAAGTTAGCGACTGATATTACTTGCTCCAACGGCCTGTGCTGGGACCTGAAGGAGAAGGCATTCTATTACGTAGACTCTCTCACATATGCCATCTAAAGATTCGACTATGATGTAGAGACTGGTAACGTTTGTAAGTGAAAACAGTATAAACACCAGCCTGTAGCTGTTCCACTGAAGAGCTTCTTCTCATGCAAAGTATTAACTTTACTCCTCAGCCAACCCCAGGATCGTGTTTGTGGTGAAGGAGCACGGCGTGGAGGGCTTCCCGGACGGTATGACCATCGACACCGCCGGGAACCTGTGGGTTGCTATCTTTGGAGGTTTCTGCGTAAGTTATTTTGTATTTTAGCAGATAATTCATCCCCTGCTAGTCCAGTATATCTACTCTTAAAATTGCACATTTAATTTACTTACTTTGCATTTTGCAGTCAAAAATATGAATTTAGATAAATATTTGCCCCTCCTTCAGGTCCTTAAAATTGATCCCAGAACCGGCACTCTTCTGGAAACCATCCCTATCCCGGTCAAGAACGTGACGTCAGTGACCTTCGGAGGCCCCAACCTGGACGTGCTGTACGTGACCACTGGGAGTGATAGCATAGAGGGACCCATGGAGCCCCCTGCAGGGGCCACCTACACCGTCACAGGAATCTCCACCAGGGGCCATACTAATCTAAACGTCAGGATGAATTAGAAACAATAGCAAGTAGTTTGTTGGCCATGACACAAGCGTCAAGCAAGCCTGGAAGGATTGCCAGAAATTTTACATATTATAAATACCGCTTGAGTAATTGTGTTACATACTTATTTTGTATATTAATTGAATGTAATTTATAATAATTCATTAAATATAGATTAATTTATCTTTGTTTTATTCTTAATCTTCCTATCGGCCCATGCGGTCTTGATTTCGAGATTGGCGTTCGTATTTTCTGTATTGCTCTGACCACGATTTAATTCTGCTGAATAAATCTTCGCAGAAGTATTTCAACGAAAAACAAAAAATATTAGCAGTGATATCCAATGTGTTGTGGGTTCACGTGAAGTGATTCAATAGTCGAGATTTGATGTAAGGTCAAAATAATTTAAAGCAAATTTTTGCTGTCGTGTAAGCAAAACGCTGCTACATGCAATGTATACAGTCGTATCGCTTCCACAGCAGCATCAATGATGCTTCAAGATAATACAGGCAGTAGAGCTTTAAAAAACCTTTGTCTTAGAAAACAAAGGCCAATGTCCACCAAATAAATGAATTAGAATTCAAACATCACCATTACCGATATTTAATTAATTCGTTTGATTAGATTAGATAACTTCTTTACGTATTTATTATCTAACAAAACGTATCTACGATCCATACTCGTGTCAGTGACATTATTGAAATTAGTTGATATACATATTTCATAAATAATACAGCTGTGAGTATATTTAAAGAAAACTTTAATTAGTATTAGTATTACGTTTTGCTTAATACCGGGCAGTTTTAAAATGTCATTTCATTGATAGTGATAAATAAGAATGTTTAGAAATATGTCTTTCGGTGTGCTCATTTAAAATCGTGACTAATATTCTGACAAAATTGTTTTGTATGTAAATTAATATTTATAAAAACTTATTACTCGCTGTATGTGGATGACTGTCATCAGTGACGACATTAAAGCTGGAGCCTGATTTCACTATTTCAAAGTCAGTGGGTGGTAGGTGAATGAACGTTCCTGTGTACTTGTTATTGTGCCTAATTTTCGTATTCAGATAAGCCTACAATGACAACAGTGGCAAGTAGGTGTACATTTATCATTTAACTAAAATCATCTGAATACGAAAATTAGGTCCACACTGGAATGTTCATTAACCTGCCATCCACTGACTTTAAAATAGCGCAATCGGGCATCAAGAAATTGCCGGGTACCTCCATAATAAAGTTCTGTCTGGCCAGATGGCGCCAGTGGTTCAGAGAGTGACGGACCCAGTGACGCTGGGCGAGGGTCCGCACTGGGACCACACGAAGGAGGTGCTGTATTACGTCAGCATTGTGGACTCCACCATCCACAAGTTTGTGCCGGCCATCGGCAGACACACCAAGGTTAAGCTAGGTAAGTTTAACATCATCGGAATAAAATACTATCTGTTTGTTTTTCTTACTGGGAAAACATAGTTACCCCTTTTTCCAAAACACCAGTCAGTACAATAATATATTTTAAGCAACTGTCAAACCGAATGTTAAGCCCTGTGATTGGATGTTAGATTTTCGATCAAACAATCAGTCGTGATCAGAAGGCAAAAAATTCAAATTAATCATCCTCCAAACTAGGTATGGTATGGAGTTAGTGTTTCTTAAAAGTATCTATCCTATTTTATTCTGAGTTGGTGACCTTTTTGGTATTGTATGCTCGACAACGCTAGCTAGCATTGTGTTTTTGATTTTTTTGTTTTGGTTTGCCTTATTTTTGTTTTGTGGTATAAAATGTATTTCTATATATTTTTCCTAAATTTCAGATGTAGCAACAAATTTCATTATTCCCGTGGAGGGTAAGAGGAATCATTTCGTGATCAACCAGGGTCGGAAGGTGGTGGAGATTGAGTGGACTGGCATGCAGAACACCGTCAAGTTTCTTAGGACTATTGCAGAGGTCGATGATGATCATCCTACAAACACCTTTAATGATGCAAAGGTAGATCCAAAGGGACGACTGTTTTCTGGTAAGTGGAGCAAAATAAAATAAGCAAATATAACCCCTAACTATATCCTTGGATATATTCATTATTGATCTGAACGCCTACTCTACAGATACTTTGACAGATTGTAGTGAACACCACATTTATTCGCAATGCCAGTTATGAATTGTCGAAATTAAAGAGTTTGTTTTTTTTATGTTGTGTAAAAGTTAAGTTTGATCCAAGTTAGTTACATTCAAGCATTTTTATGATCATATTACACTCTAGTTCCCGAATGACTGATTTATTTAAATCAAACTAGCATAAACCTTCCAAATTAAAGGTACAATGGCTTCAGGACTTGACGAAGCTTCGCTGAACAGCGGGGTTGGCTCCCTGTACCGCATCGACCCAGACGGCAGCGCGCATCAGCTTGACACCGGCATCCGCGTCGCCAACGGCCTGTGCTGGGACCTGGACGAGAAGGCCTTCTACTACGTCGACTCCATGGAGTACAACGTCAGGAGATACGACTACGATGTCCAGACTGGAGACATTTGTAAGTAATTTGGATGTGGTACTAGGGAATCCGGGTACTAGACTGAAAAACTGTGAGGATTTAGAAAAGGACTAACTAACGAAAAGACAAAAATATAATGCGAAAAAATATTGTTTCAGATACACTACATACTACACAAACAATAGTTTCTTAAAAATTTACTACAAAAGTCGATCTTGAAAGGCGTCGTTTATATAAGCGTTGTTCTCGAGAGGCGTCGTTTTTTAAAAGCGCCCGTCTGAAGAGGATTCTGTTTTAAAAGGCGTCGTTTTTTATAACAGTCGTTCTTAAGAGGCGTCGATCTTGAAAGGCGTCGATCATGATAAGCGTCGTTCTTGAGAAGCGTCGATCTTGAAAGGCGTCGTTTTTTATAAGCGTCGTTCTTGAGAGGCGTCGATCTTGAAAGGCGTCATTTTTTATAAACGTCGTTCTCGAGAGGCGTCGATTTTAAAAGGCGTCGTTTTTTATAAGAGTCGTTGTTGAGAGGCGTCGATTTTGATAAGCGTCGTTCTTGACAGGCATCGAAATTCATAGGCCTCGTTTTTTTAAAGCGTCGTTCTTGAGATGCGATGGTCTTGAGAGGCGTCCTTTTTTATAAGCGTCGTTCTTGAGAGGCGTCGATCATGATAAGCGTCGTTCTGGAGAGGCGTCGATCTTGATAGGCGTCGTTTTTTATAAGCGTCGTTCTTGAGAGGCGTCGGTTTTGAAAGGCGTCGTTTTTTATAAGAGTCGTTCTTGAGAGGCGTCGATCATGATAAGCGTCGATCTTGACAGGCGTCGTTTTTCAAAAGCGTCGTTCTTGAGAGGCGTCGATCTTGATAAACGTCGTTTTTTATAAGCGTCGTTTTTGAGAGATGTTGTAGTGACATAGTACATGTCACAGTACCATGGAGCCAATTACCGCATACCACCTTTACCACCGAACCAGTTACCAGTTACCAATTACCTTTACCATCAAAACCAGTACCTTACAACATGTTTGACGTCTCCAAGAAACAGTGAAGCAACCGTCTTGATAAAGACGAGTTTTTTGACGTCTCCAAGAAACAGTAAGCAACCGTCTTGATAAAGACGAGTTTATGACGTCCACATAGAAACACACAAAGCGTTATCACAGCGCCGCACAGGCTAGCCGTTCGCTTCGAAAGAAGCGGTTGTTTGTGGCGCAAGCAAAGCAATCAAGCAAGCAAGCGACCGCGTCTTCAGCACATGCTTCGGGACCACGTGGACACAACACAGCGAGACACACATTCCACAGAGCGACAGGATCTTCACTCGACGGCGGCGCGCGGCGAAAAAGAGCACACGCGCCGCATGACCCGTATTTATACCCGCGCGGCGGATAGTACCGGTGCACGCCAGCGCCCCGCGCCCCTCGCGCGGCATGCGCTAGGGCGCGCTGCTATTGGTGGATTTGTGTTTAGGAATAATTGTAAATTGTATATAAGTAGGGCTTTTGAGATCAATAAATTATTACGGTTCGAGCAGTCTAAGAGTTTTATTGAGAATACCTACAAAGAGTAGAAACCCTCAAAAATGTCAATCTTGAAAAGCGTCGTTTTTTATAAGCGTCGTTCTCGTCGGCGTCGTTTTTTTATAAGAGTCGTTCTTGAGAGGCGTCGATCTTGAAAGGCGTCATTATTTATAAGAGTCGTTGTTGAGAGGCGTCGATTTTGAAAGGCGTCGATTTTTATAAGCGTCGTTCTTGACAGGCATCGAAATTCATAGGCCTCGTTTTTTTAAAGCGTCGTTCTTCAGATGAGATGGTCTTGAGAGGCGTCCTATTTTATAAGCGTCGTTCTTGAGAGGCGTCGATCATGATAAGCGTCGTTCTTGAGAGGCGTCGATCTTGATAGGCGTCATTTTTTATAAGCGTCGTTCTTGACAGGCGTCGATCTTGAAAGGCGTCGTTTTTTATTAGCGTAGTTCTTGAGAGGCGTCGATCTTGAAAGGCTTCGTTTTTTATAAGCGTCGTTCTTGAGAGGCGTCGATCATGATAAGCGTCGTTCTTGAGAAGCGTCGGTCATGAAAGGCGTCGTTTTTTATAAGCGTCGATTTTGAAAGGCGTCGTTTTTTATAAGCGTCGTTCTTGAGAGGCGTCGATCATGTTAAGCGTCGTTCTTGAGAGGCTTCGATCATGATAATCGTAGTTCTTGAGAGGCGACGATTTTGAAAGACGTCGTTTTTTATAAGCGTCGTTCTTGAGAAGCGTCAATCTTGGAAGGCGTCGTTTTTTATGAGCGTTGTTCTTGAGAGGCGTCGATCTTGAAAGGCGTCGTTTTTTATAAGCGTCGTTCTTGAGAGGCGTCGATCTTGATAAATGTCATTTTTTATAAGCGTAGTTTTTGAGAGGTGTCGATCTTGAAAGGCGTCGTTTTTTATAAGCGTCGTTCTTGAGAGGCGTCGATCTTGAAAGGCGTCGTTTTTTATTAGCGTCGTTCTTGAGAGGCGTCGTTTTTTATAAGCGTCGTTCTTGAGAGGCGTTGATCTTGAAAGGCGTCGTTTTTTTATAAGCTTCGTTCTTGACAGGCGTCGATCTTGAAAGGCGTCGTTTTTTATAAGCGTAGTTCTTGAGAGGCGTCGATCTTGAAAGGCGTCGCTTTTTATAAGCGTTGTTATTGAGAGGCGTCGATCTTGAAAGGCGTCGTTTTTTATAAGCGTCGTTCTTGAGAGGCGTCGAGCATGATAAGCGTCGTTCTTGAGAAGCGTCGATCATGAAAGGCGTCGTTTTTTATAAGCGTCGATCTTGAAAGGCGTCATTATTTATAAGAGTCGTTGTTGAGAGGCGTCGATTTTGAAAGGCGTCGATTTTTATAAGCGTCGTTCTTGACAGGCATCGAAATTCATAGGCCTCGTTTTTTTAAAGCGTCGTTCTTCAGATGAGATGGTCTTGAGAGGCGTCCTATTTTATAAGCGTCGTTCTTGAGAGGCGTCGATCATGATAAGCGTCGTTCTTAAGAGGCGTCGATCTTGATAGGCGTCATTTTTTATAAGCGTCGTTCTTGACAGGCGTCGATCTTGAAAGGCGTCGTTTTTTATTAGCGTAGTTCTTGAGAGGCGTCGATCTTGAAAGGCTTCGTTTTTTATAAGCGTCGTTCTTGAGAGGCGTCGATCATGATAAGCGTCGTTCTTGAGAAGCGTCGGTCATGAAAGGCGTCGTTTTTTATAAGCGTCGATTTTGAAAGGCGTCGTTTTTTATAAGCGTCGTTCTTGAGAGGCGTCGATCATGTTAAGCGTCGTTCTTGAGAGGCTTCGATCATGATAATCGTAGTTCTTGAGAGGCGACGATTTTGAAAGACGTCGTTTTTTATAAGCGTCGTTCTTGAGAAGCGTCAATCTTGGAAGGCGTCGTTTTTTATAAGCGTTGTTCTTGAGAGGCGTCGATCTTGAAAGGCGTCGTTTTTTATAAGCGTCGTTCTTGAGAGGCGTCGATCTTGATAAATGTCATTTTTTATAAGCGTAGTTTTTGAGAGGTGTCGATCTTGAAAGGCGTCGTTTTTTATAAGCGTCGTTCTTGAGAGGCGTCGATCTTGAAAGGCGTCGTTTTTTATTAGCGTCGTTCTTGAGAGGCGTCGTTTTTTATAAGCGTCGTTCTTGAGAGGCGTTGATCTTGAAAGGCGTCGTTTTTTTATAAGCTTCGTTCTTGACAGGCGTCGATCTTGAAAGGCGTCGTTTTTTATAAGCGTAGTTCTTGAGAGGCGTCGATCTTGAAAGGCGTCGCTTTTTATAAGCGTTGTTATTGAGAGGCGTCGATCTTGAAAGGCGTCGTTTTTTATAAGCGTCGTTCTTGAGAGGCGTCGATCATGATAAGCGTCGTTCTTGAGAAGCGTCGATCATGAAAGGCGTCGTTTTTTATAAGCGTCGATCTTGAAAGGCGTCGTTTTTTATAAGCGTCGTTCTTGAGAGGCGTCGATCATGATAAGCGTCGTTCTTGAGAGGCTTCGATCATGATAATCGTAGTTCTTGAGAGGCGACGATTTTGAGACGTTTAATTTTGAGCCCTTTTTATGCAATGGTTTGATCAATGATTTTTTTAAGTTTTCTGGAAAACATCCTTGCTGTAGAGATAGGTTAATAATATGAGTTAAAGGCGAGGAAATATATTTAGATATAGATTTGAGAAGTTCTGTTGTTATATTATCATACCCTGCTGACTTTGAGTTTCTCAGCGACATTATGACCCGATAGATTTCTAGTGCATTTGTAGGCTCAAAGAATATACTGTAATTGTGAATATCAATGTTGCGCATATCATTTCCGCTACCGTTCACAATAGAGGTTGAGGAGTGTTTTTTTGCTATATCAATGAAAAATTTATTAAACCTATTTGCAATGTCTGATCCTGAAGTCAATGTTATACATTTATCAACGATTTGATTAATGTATTCTTTCACTGGCTCATTCCCCATATTGCGTCTTACAACATCCCATGTAGCTTTAATTTATTTTGAGAATATGTGATATGCTTATGGTTGCACAATGACTGTAAGTTATTCATGCATTTTTTTAATAAGTTTGAATATGTTTTATATTTCATTTTATTTACGCTGTTTCTATTTTTGTAATAATTATACCTTAACGATCTTTTAGTGCTGCAACTATTTTTTAAACCTTTTGTTATCCATTTATGTTTATTATTAAAATATTTCTTTTTAATTTTTATACTTGGAAAACATAATTTAAAGAAGAGATCTAGTAGTTCATGAAACTTATCGAAGGCTTCATTAGTATTTTCTAAATCATAGACTTCACTAAAACTTAAGCAACTGATACTTTCAATAAATTTACTGATATTAGCAATCTTGAAAGGCGTCGTTTTTTATAAGCGTAGTTCTTGAGAGGCGTCGATCTTGAAAGGCGTCGTTTTTTATAAGCGTAGTTCTTGAGAGGCGTCGATCTTGAAAGGCGTCGTTATTTATAAGCGTCGTTCTTGAGAGGCGTCGATCATGATGAGCGTCGTTCTTGAGAAGCGTCGATCTTGAAAGGCGTCGTTATTTATAAGCGTCGTTCTTGAGAGGCGTCGTTTTTTATAAGCGTAGTTCTTGAGAGGCGTCGATCTTGAAAGGCGTCGTTTTTTATAAGCGTCATTCTTGAGAAGCGTCGATCTTGAAAGGCGTCGTTTTTTATAAGCGACGTTCTTGAGAGTCGTCGATCTTGAAAGGCGTCTTTTTTTACAAGCGTCGTTCTTGACAGGCGTCGATCTTGAAAGGCGTCGTTTTTTATAAGCGTAGTTCTTGAGAGGCGTCTTTTTTTAACAAGCGTCGTTCTTGACAGGCGTCGATCTTGTAAGGCGTCGTTTTTTATAAGCGTAGTTCTTGAGAGGCGTCGATCTTGAAAGGCGTCGTTTTTTATAAGCGTCGTTCTTGAGAGGCGTCGATCTTGAAAGGCGTCGTTTTTTATAAGCGTCGTTCTTGAGAGGCGTCGATCATGATAAGCGTCGTTCTTGAAAGGCGTCGTTTTTTATAAGCGTCGTTCTTGAGAGGCGTCGATCTTGAAAGGCGTCGTTTTTTCCAAGCGTCGTTCTTGACAGGTGTCGATCTTGAAAGGCGTCGTTTTTTATAAGCGTAGTTCTTGAGAGGCGTCGATCATGAAAAGCGTCGTTCTTGAGAAGCGTCGATCTTGAAAGGCGTCGTATTTTACAAGCGTCGATCTTGACAGGCGTCGATCTTAAAAGGCGTCGTCTTTTATAAGCGTAGTTCTTGAGAGGCGTCGATCTTGAAAGGCGTTGTTTTTTTAAGCGTCGTTCTTGAGAGGCGTCGATCTTGAAAGGCGTCGTTTTTTATAAGCGTCGTTCTTGAGAGGCGTCGATCATGATAAGCGTCGTTCTTGAGAGGCGTCGATCTTGAAAGGCGTCGTTTTTTATAAGCGTAGTTCTTGAGAGGCGTCGGTCTTGAAAGGCGTCGTTTTTTGTAAGCGTCGTTCTTGAGAGGCGTCGATCATGAAAGGCGTCGTTATTTATAAGCGTCGTTCTTGAGAGGCGTCGATCATGATAAGCGTCGTTCTTGAGAAGCGTCGATCTTGAAAGGCGTCGTTATTTATAAGCGTCGTTCTTGAGAGGCGTCGTTTTTTATAAGCGTAGTTCTTGACAGGCGTCGATCTTGAAAGGCGTCGTTTTTTATAAGCGTCGTTCTTGAGAGGCGTCGATCTTGAAAGGCGTCGTTTTTTATAAGCGTCGTTCTTGAGAGGCGTCGATCATGATAAGCGTCGTTCTTGAGAAGCGTCGATCTTGAAAGGCAACGTTTTTTATAAGCGTCGTTCTTGAGAGGCGTCGATCTTGAAAGGCGTCGTATTTTACAAGCGTCGTTCTTGACAGGCGTCGATCTTAAAAGGCGTCGTCTTTTATAAGCGTAGTTCTTGAGAGGCGTCGATCTTGAAAGGCGTCGTTTTTTTAAGCGTAGTTCTTGAGAGGCGACGATCTTGAAAGGCGTCGTTTTTTATAAGCGTCGTTCTTGAGAGGCGTCGATCATGATAAGCGTCGTTCTTGAAAGGCGTCGATCTTGAAAGGCGTCGTTTTTTATAAGCGTAGTTCTTGAGAGGCGTCGGTCTTGAAAGGCGTCGTTTTTTATAAGCGTCGTTCTTGAGAGGCGTCGATCATGATAAGCGTCGTTCTTGAGAAGCGTCGATCTTGAAAGGCGTCGTTTTTTATAAGCGTCGTTCTTGAGAGGCGTCGATCTTGAAAGGCGTCGTTTTTTACAAGCGTCGTTCTTGACAGGCGTCGATCTTGAAAGGCGTCGTTTTTTATAAGCGTAGTTCTTGAGAGGCGTCGATCTTGAAAGGCGTCGTTTTTTATAAGCGTCGTTCTTGAGAGGCGTCGATCTTGAAAGGCGTCGTTTTTTATAAGGGTCGTTCTTGAGAGGCGTCGTTCTTGAGAAGCGTCGATCTTGAAAGGCGTCCTTTTTTATAAGCGTAGTTCTTGAGAGGCGTCGATCTTGAAAGGCGTCGTTTTTTATAAGCGTCGTTCTTGAGAGGCGTCGATCATGATAAGCGTCGTTCTTGAGAAGCGTCGATCTTGAAAGGCGTCGTTTTTTATAAGCGTCGTTCTTGAGAGGCGTCGATCTTGAAAGGCGTCGTTTTTTCCAAGCGTCGTTCTTGACAGGCGTCGATCTTGAAAGGCGTCGTTTTTTATAAGCGTAGTTCTTGAGAGGCGTCGATCATGAAAAGCGTCGTTCTTGAGAAGCGTCGATATTGAAAGGCGTCGTTGTTTACAAGCGTCGTTCTTGACAGGCGTCGATCTTTAAAGGCGTCGTCTTTTATAAGCGTCATTCTTGAGAGGCGTCGATTTTGAAAGGCGTCGTTTTTTATAAGCGTCGTTCTTGAGAGGCGTCGATCATGATAAGCGTCGTTCTTGAAAGGCGTCGATCTTGAAAGGCGTCGTTTTTTATAAGCGTAGTTCTTGAGAGGCGTCGATCTTGAAAGGCGTCGTTTTTTACAAGCGTCGTTCTTGACAGGCGTCGATCTTGAAAGGCGTCGTTTTTTATAAGCGTAGTTCTTGAGAGGCGTCGATCTTTAAAGGCGTCGTTTTTTATAAGCGTCGTTCTTGAGAGGCGTCGATCTTGAAAGGCGTCGTTTTTTATAAGCGTCGTTCTTGAGAGGCGTCGTTCTTGAGAGGCGTCGATCATGATAAGCGTTGTTCTTGAGAAGCGTCGATCTTGAAAGGCGTCGTTTTTTCCAAGCGTCGTTCTTGACAGGCGTCGATCTTGAAAGGCGTCGTTTTTTATAAGCGTAGTTCTTGAGAGGCGTCGATCATGAAAAGCGTCGTTCTTGAGAAGCGTCGATCTTGAAAGGCGTCGTATTTTACAAGCGTCGTTCTTGACAGGCGTCGATCTTGAAAGGCGTCGTTTTTTATAAGCGTCGTTCTTGAGAGGCGTCGATCTTGAAAGGCGTCGTTTTTTATAAGCGTCGTTCTTGAGAGGCGTCGATCATGATAAGCGTCGTTCTTGAAAGGCGTCGTTTTTTATAAGCGTCGTTCTTGAGAGGCGTCGATCTTGAAAGGCGTCGTTTTTTCCAAGCGTCGTTCTTGACAGGTGTCGATCTTGAAAGGCGTCGTTTTTTATAAGCGTAGTTCTTGAGAGGCGTCGATCATGAAAAGCGTCGTTCTTGAGAAGCGTCGATCTTGAAAGGCGTCGTATTTTACAAGCGTAGTTCTTGAGAGGCGTCGATCTTGAAAGGCGTCGTTTTTTATAAGCGTCGTTCTTGAGAGGCGTCGATCTTGAAAGGCGTCGTTTTTTATAAGCGTCGTTCTTGAGAGGCGTCGATCATGATAAGCGTCGTTCTTGAAAGGCGTCGTTTTTTATAAGCGTCGTTCTTGAGAGGCGTCGATCTTGAAAGGCGTCGTTTTTTCCAAGCGTCGTTCTTGACAGGTGTCGATCTTGAAAGGCGTCGTTTTTTATAAGCGTAGTTCTTGACAGGCGTCGATCTTAAAAGGCGTCGTCTTTTATAAGCGTAGTTCTTGAGAGGCGTCGATCTTGAAAGGCGTCGTTTTTTTAAGCGTAGTTCTTGAGAGGCGACGATCTTGAAAGGCGTCGTTTTTTATAAGCGTCGTTCTTGAGAGGCGTCGATCATGATAAGCGTCGTTCTTGAAAGGCGTCGATCTTGAAAGGCGTCGTTTTTTATAAGCGTAGTTCTTGAGAGGCGTCGGTCTTGAAAGGCGTCGTTTTTTATAAGCGTCGTTCTTGAGAGGCGTCGATCTTGAAAGGCGTCGTTTTTTATAAGCGTCGTTCTTGAGAGGCGTCGATCATGATAAGCGTCGTTCTTGAAAGGCGTCGATCTTGAAAGGCGTCGTTTTTTATAAGCGTAGTTCTTGAGAGGCGTCGGTCTTGAAAGGCGTCGTTTTTTATAAGCGTCGTTCTTGAGAGGCGTCGATCATGATAAGCGTCGTTCTTCAGAAGCTTCGATCTTGAAAGGCGTCGTTTTTTATAAGCGTCGTTCTTGAGAGGCGTCGATCTTGAAAGGCGTCGTTTTTTACAAGCGTCGTTCTTGACAGGCGTCGATCTTGAAAGGCGTCGTTTTTTATAAGCGTAGTTCTTGAGAGGCGTCGATCTTGAAAGGCGTCGTTTTTTATAAGCGTCGTTCTTGAGAGGCGTCGATCTTGAAAGGCGTCGTTTTTTATAAGGGTCGTTCTTGAGAGGCGTCGTTCTTGAGAAGCGTCGATCTTGAAAGGCGTCCTTTTTTATAAGCGTAGTTCTTGAGAGGCGTCGATCTTGAAAGGCGTCGTTTTTTATAAGCGTCGTTCTTGAGAGGCGTCGATCATGATAAGCGTCGTTCTTGAGAAGCGTCGATCTTGAAAGGCGTCGTTTTTTATAAGCGTCGTTCTTGAGAGGCGTCGATCTTGAAAGGCGTCGTTTTTTCCAAGCGTCGTTCTTGACAGGCGTCGATCTTGAAAGGCGTCGTTTTTTATAAGCGTAGTTCTTGAGAGGCGTCGATCATGAAAAGCGTCGTTCTTGAGAAGCGTCGATATTGAAAGGCGTCGTTGTTTACAAGCGTCGTTCTTGACAGGCGTCGATCTTTAAAGGCGTCGTCTTTTATAAGCGTCATTCTTGAGAGGCGTCGATTTTGAAAGGCGTCGTTTTTTATAAGCGTCGTTCTTGAGAGGCGTCGATCATGATAAGCGTCGTTCTTGAAAGGCGTCGATCTTGAAAGGCGTCGTTTTTTATAAGCGTAGTTCTTGAGAGGCGTCGATCTTGAAAGGCGTCGTTTTTTATAAGCGTCGTTCTTGAGAGGCGTCGATCTTGAAAGGCGTCGTTTTTTATAAGCGTCGTTCTTGAGAGGCGTCGATCATGATAAGCGTCGTTCTTGAAAGGCGTCGTTTTTTATAAGCGTCGTTCTTGAGAGGCGTCGATCTTGAAAGGCGTCGTTTTTTCCAAGCGTCGTTCTTGACAGGTGTCGATCTTGAAAGGCGTCGTTTTTTATAAGCGTAGTTCTTGAGAGGCGTCGATCATGAAAAGCGTCGTTCTTGAGAAGCGTCGATCTTGAAAGGCGTCGTATTTTACAAGCGTAGTTCTTGAGAGGCGTCGATCTTGAAAGGCGTCGTTTTTTATAAGCGTCGTTCTTGAGAGGCGTCGATCTTGAAAGGCGTCGTTTTTTATAAGCGTCGTTCTTGAGAGGCGTCGATCATGATAAGCGTCGTTCTTGAAAGGCGTCGTTTTTTATAAGCGTCGTTCTTGAGAGGCGTCGATCTTGAAAGGCGTCGTTTTTTCCAAGCGTCGTTCTTGACAGGTGTCGATCTTGAAAGGCGTCGTTTTTTATAAGCGTAGTTCTTGAGAGGCGTCGATCATGAAAAGCGTCGTTCTTGAGAAGCGTCGATCTTGAAAGGCGTCGTATTTTACAAGCGTCGTTCTTGACAGGCGTCGATCTTAAAAGGCGTCGTCTTTTATAAGCGTAGTTCTTGAGAGGCGTCGATCTTGAAAGGCGTTGTTTTTTTAAGCGTCGTTCTTGAGAGGCGTCGATCTTGAAAGGCGTCGTTTTTTATAAGCGTCGTTCTTGAGAGGCGTCGATCATGATAAGCGTCGTTCTTGAGAGGCGTCGATCTTGAAAGGCGTCGTTTTTTATAAGCGTAGTTCTTGAGAGGCGTCGGTCTTGAAAGGCGTCGTTTTTTGTAAGCGTCGTTCTTGAGAGGCGTCGATCATGAAAGGCGTCGTTATTTATAAGCGTCGTTCTTGAGAGGCGTCGATCATGATAAGCGTCGTTCTTGAGAAGCGTCGATCTTGAAAGGCGTCGTTATTTATAAGCGTCGTTCTTGAGAGGCGTCGTTTTTTATAAGCGTAGTTCTTGAGAAGCGTCGATCTTGAAAGGCGTCGTTTTTTATAAGCGTCGTTCTTGAGAGGCGTCGATCTTGAAAGGCGTCGTTTTTTATAAGCGTCGTTCTTGAGAGGCGTCGATCATGATAAGCGTCGTTCTTGAGAAGCGTCGATCTTGAAAGGCAACGTTTTTTATAAGCGTCGTTCTTGAGAGGCGTCGATCTTGAAAGGCGTCGTATTTTACAAGCGTCGTTCTTGACAGGCGTCGATCTTAAAAGGCGTCGTCTTTTATAAGCGTAGTTCTTGAGAGGCGTCGATCTTGAAAGGCGTCGTTTTTTTAAGCGTAGTTCTTGAGAGGCGACGATCTTGAAAGGCGTCGTTTTTTATAAGCGTCGTTCTTGAGAGGCGTCGATCATGATAAGCGTCGTTCTTGAAAGGCGTCGATCTTGAAAGGCGTCGTTTTTTATAAGCGTAGTTCTTGAGAGGCGTCGGTCTTGAAAGGCGTCGTTTTTTATAAGCGTCGTTCTTGAGAGGCGTCGATCTTGAAAGGCGTCGTTTTTTATAAGCGTCGTTCTTGAGAGGCGTCGATCATGATAAGCGTCGTTCTTGAAAGGCGTCGATCTTGAAAGGCGTCGTTTTTTATAAGCGTAGTTCTTGAGAGGCGTCGGTCTTGAAAGGCGTCGTTTTTTATAAGCGTCGTTCTTGAGAGGCGTCGATCATGATAAGCGTCGTTCTTCAGAAGCGTCGATCTTGAAAGGCGTCGTTTTTTATAAGCGTCGTTCTTGAGAGGCGTCGATCTTGAAAGGCGTCGTTTTTTACAAGCGTCGTTCTTGACAGGCGTCGATCTTGAAAGGCGTCGTTTTTTATAAGCGTAGTTCTTGAGAGGCGTCGATCTTGAAAGGCGTCGTTTTTTATAAGCGTCGTTCTTGAGAGGCGTCGATCTTGAAAGGCGTCGTTTTTTATAAGGGTCGTTCTTGAGAGGCGTCGTTCTTGAGAAGCGTCGATCTTGAAAGGCGTCGTTTTTTATAAGCGTAGTTCTTGAGAGGCGTCGATCTTGAAAGGCGTCGTTTTTTATAAGCGTCGTTCTTGAGAGGCGTCGATCATGATAAGCGTCGTTCTTGAGAAGCGTCGATCTTGAAAGGCGTCGTTTTTTATAAGCGTCGTTCTTGAGAGGCGTCGATCTTGAAAGGCGTCGTTTTTTCCAAGCGTCGTTCTTGACAGGCGTCGATCTTGAAAGGCGTCGTTTTTTATAAGCGTAGTTCTTGAGAGGCGTCGATCATGAAAAGCGTCGTTCTTGAGAAGCGTCGATATTGAAAGGCGTCGTTGTTTACAAGCGTCGTTGTTTACAAGCGTCGTTCTTGACAGGCGTCGATCTTTAAAGGCGTCGTCTTTTATAAGCGTCATTCTTGAGAGGCGTCGATTTTGAAAGGCGTCGTTTTTTATAAGCGTCGTTCTTGAGAGGCGTCGATCATGATAAGCGTCGTTCTTGAAAGGCGTCGATCTTGAAAGGCGTCGTTTTTTATAAGCGTAGTTCTTGAGAGGCGTCGATCTTGAAAGGCGTCGTTTTTTACAAGCGTCGTTCTTGACAGGCGTCGATCTTGAAAGGCGTCGTTTTTTATAAGCGTAGTTCTTGAGAGGCGTCGATCTTGAAAGGCGTCGTTTTTTATAAGCGTCGTTCTTGAGAGGCGTCGATCTTGAAAGGCGTCGTTTTTTATAAGCGTCGTTCTTGAGAGGCGTCGTTCTTGAGAAGCGTCGATCTTGAAAGGCGTCGTTATTTATAAGCGTCGTTCTTGAGAGGCGTCGATCATGATAAGCGTTGTTCTTGAGAAGCGTCGATATTGAAAGGCGTCGTTTTTTCCAAGCGTCGTTCTTGACAGGCGTCGATCTTGAAAGGCGTCGTTTTTTATAAGCGTAGTTCTTGAGAGGCGTCGATCATGAAAAGCGTCGTTCTTGAGAAGCGTCGATCTTGAAAGGCGTCGTATTTTACAAGCGTCGTTCTTGACAGGCGTCGATCTTAAAAGGCGTCGTCTTTTATAAGCGTAGTTCTTGAGAGGCGTCGATCTTGAAAGGCGTCGTTTTTTTAAGCGTAGTTCTTGAGAGGCGGCGATCTTGAAAGGCGTCGTTTTTTATAAGCGTCGTTCTTGAGAAGCGTCGATCAGGATAAGCGTCGTTCTTGAAAGGCGTCAATCTTGAAAGGCGTCGTTTTTTATAAGCGTCGTTCTTGAGAGGCGTCGATCATGATAAGCGTCGTTCTTGAAAGGCGTCGTTTTTTATAAGCGTCGTTCTTGAGAGGCGTCGATCTTGAAAGGCGTCGTTTTTTCCAAGCGTCGTTCTTGACAGGTGTCGATCTTGAAAGGCGTCGTTTTTTATAAGCGTAGTTCTTGAGAGGCGTCGATCATGAAAAGCGTCGTTCTTGAGAAGCGTCGATCTTGAAAGGCGTCGTTTTTTACAAGCGTCGATCTTGACAGGCGTCGATCTTAAAAGGCGTCGTCTTTTATAAGCGTAGTTCTTGAGAGGCGTCGATCTTGAAAGGCGTTGTTTTTTTAAGCGTCGTTCTTGAGAGGCGTCGATCTTGAAAGGCGTCGTTTTTTATAAGCGTCGTTCTTGAGAGGCGTCGATCATGATAAGCGTCGTTCTTGAGAGGCGTCGATCTTGAAAGGCGTCGTTTTTTATAAGCGTAGTTCTTGAGAGGCGTCGGTCTTGAAAGGCGTCGTTTTTTGTAAGCGTCGTTCTTGAGAGGCGTCGATCATGAAAGGCGTCGTTATTTATAAGCGTCGTTCTTGAGAGGCGTCGATCATGATAAGCGTCGTTCTTGAGAAGCGTCGATCTTGAAAGGCGTCGTTATTTATAAGCGTCGTTCTTGAGAGGCGTCGATCTTGAAAGGCGTCGTTTTTTATAAGCGTCGTTCTTGAGAGGCGTCGATCATGATAAGCGTCGTTCTTGAGAAGCGTCGATCTTGAAAGGCAACGTTTTTTATAAGCGTCGTTCTTGAGAGGCGTCGATCTTGAAAGGCGTCGTATTTTACAAGCGTCGTTCTTGACAGGCGTCGATCTTAAAAGGCGTCGTCTTTTATAAGCGTAGTTCTTGAGAGGCGTCGATCTTGAAAGGCGTCGTTTTTTTAAGCGTAGTTCTTGAGAGGCGACGATCTTGAAAGGCGTCGTTTTTTATAAGCGTCGTTCTTGAGAGGCGTCGATCATGATAAGCGTCGTTCTTGAAAGGCGTCGATCTTGAAAGGCGTCGTTTTTTATAAACGTAGTTCTTGAGAGGCGTCGATCTTAAAAGGCGTCGTCTTTTATAAGCGTAGTTCTTGAGAGGCGTCGATCTTGAAAGGCGTCGTTTTTTTAAGCGGAGTTCTTGAGAGGCGACGATCTTGAAAGGCGTCGTTTTTTATAAGCGTCGTTCTTGAGAGGCGTCGATCATGATAAGCGTCGTTCTTGAAAGGCGTCGATCTTGAAAGGCGTCGTTTTTTATAAGCGTAGTTCTTGAGAGGCGTCGGTCTTGAAGAGCGTCGTTTTTTATAAGCGTCGTTCTTGAGAGGCGTCGATCATGATAAGCGTCGTTCTTCAGAAGCGTCGATCTTGAAAGGCGTCGTTTTTTATAAGCGTCGTTCTTGAGAGGCGTCGATCTTGAAAGGCGTCGTTTTTTACAAGCGTCGTTCTTGACAGGCGTCGATCTTGAAAGGTGTCGTTTTTTACAAGCGTCGTTCTTGACAGGCGTCGATCTTGAAAGGCGTCGTTTTTTATAAGCGTAGTTCTTGAGAGGCGTCGATCTTGAAAGGCGTCGTTTTTTACAAGCGTCGTTCTTGAAAGGCGTCGATCTTGAAAGGCGTCGTTTTTTATAAGCGTAGTTCTTGAGAGGCGTCGGTCTTGAAAGGCGTCGTTTTTTATAAGCGTCGTTCTTGAGAGGCGTCGATCATGATAAGCGTCGTTCTTCAGAAGCGTCGATCTTGAAAGGCGTCGTTTTTTATAAGCGTCGTTCTTGAGAGGCGTCGATCTTGAAAGGCGTCGTTTTTTACAAGCGTCGTTCTTGACAGGCGTCGATCTTGAAAGGCGTCGTTTTTTATAAGCGTAGTTCTTGAGAGGCGTCGATCTTGAAAGGCGTCGTTTTTTATAAGCGTCGTTCTTGAGAGGCGTCGATCTTGAAAGGCGTCGTTTTTTATAAGGGTCGTTCTTGAGAGGCGTCGTTCTTGAGAAGCGTCGATCTTGAAAGGCGTCCTTTTTTATAAGCGTAGTTCTTGAGAGGCGTCGATCTTGAAAGGCGTCGTTTTTTATAAGCGTCGTTCTTGAGAGGCGTCGATCATGATAAGCGTCGTTCTTGAGAAGCGTCGATCTTGAAAGGCGTCGTTTTTTATAAGCGTCGTTCTTGAGAGGCGTCGATCTTGAAAGGCGTCGTTTTTTACAAGCGTCGTTCTTGACAGGCGTCGATCTTGAAAGGCGTCGTTTTTTATAAGCGTAGTTCTTGAGAGGCGTCGATCATGAAAAGCGTCGTTCTTGAGAAGCGTCGATATTGAAAGGCGTCGTTGTTTACAAGCGTCGTTCTTGACAGGCGTCGATCTTTAAAGGCGTCGTCTTTTATAAGCGTCATTCTTGAGAGGCGTCGATTTTGAAAGGCGTCGTTTTTTATAAGCGTCGTTCTTGAGAGGCGTCGATCATGATAAGCGTCGTTCTTGAAAGGCGTCGATCTTGAAAGGCGTCGTTTTTTATAAGCGTAGTTCTTGAGAGGCGTCGATCTTGAAAGGCGTCGTTTTTTACAAGCGTCGTTCTTGACAGGCGTCGATCTTGAAAGGCGTCGTTTTTTATAAGCGTAGTTCTTGAGAGGCGTCGATCTTGAAAGGCGTCGTTTTTTATAAGCGTCGTTCTTGAGAGGCGTCGATCTTGAAAGGCGTCGTTTTTTATAAGCGTCGTTCTTGAGAGGCGTCGTTCTTGAGAAGCGTCGATCTTGAAAGGCGTCGTTATTTATAAGCGTCGTTCTTGAGAGGCGTCGATCATGATAAGCGTTGTTCTTGAGAAGCGTCGATCTTGAAAGGCGTCGTTTTTTCCAAGCGTCGTTCTTGACAGGCGTCGATCTTGAAAGGCGTCGTTTTTTATAAGCGTAGTTCTTGAGAGGCGTCGATCATGAAAAGCGTCGTTCTTGAGAAGCGTCGATCTTGAAAGGCGTCGTATTTTACAAGCGTCGTTCTTGACAGGCGTCGATCTTAAAAGGCGTCGTCTTTTATAAGCGTAGTTCTTGAGAGGCGTCGATCTTGAAAGGCGTCGTTTTTTATAAGCGTCGTTCTTGAGAGGCGTCGATCTTGAAAGGCGTCGTTTTTTATAAGCGTCGTTCTTGAGAGGCGTCGATCATGATAAGCGTCGTTCTTGAGAGGCGTCGATCTTGAAAGGCGTCGTTTTTTATAAGCGTAGTTCTTGAGAGGCGTCGGTCTTGAAAGGCGTCGTTTTTTGTAAGCGTCGTTCTTGAGAGGCGTCGATCATGAAAGGCGTCGTTATTTATAAGCGTCGTTCTTGAGAGGCGTCGATCATGATAAGCGTCGTTCTTGAGAAGCGTCGATCTTGAAAGGCGTCGTTATTTATAAGCGTCGTTCTTGAGAGGCGTCGTTTTTTATAAGCGTAGTTCTTGAGAAGCGTCGATCTTGAAAGGCGTCGTTTTTTATAAGCGTCGTTCTTGAGAGGCGTCGATCTTGAAAGGCGTCGTTTTTTATAAGCGTCGTTCTTGAGAGGCGTCGATCATGATAAGCGTCGTTCTTGAGAAGCGTCGATCTTGAAAGGCAACGTTTTTTATAAGCGTCGTTCTTGAGAGGCGTCGATCTTGAAAGGCGTCGTATTTTACAAGCGTCGTTCTTGACAGGCGTCGATCTTAAAAGGCGTCGTCTTTTATAAGCGTAGTTCTTGAGAGGCGTCGATCTTGAAAGGCGTCGTTTTTTTAAGCGTAGTTCTTGAGAGGCGACGATCTTGAAAGGCGTCGTTTTTTATAAGCGTCGTTCTTGAGAGGCGTCGATCATGATAAGCGTCGTTCTTGAGAGGCGTCGATCTTGAAAGGCGTCGTTTTTTATAAGCGTCGTTCTTGAGAGGCGTCGATCATGATAAGCGTCGTTCTTGAAAGGCGTCGTTTTTTATAAGCGTCGTTCTTGAGAGGCGTCGATCTTGAAAGGCGTCGTATTTTACAAGCGTCGTTCTTGACAGGCGTCGATCTTAAAAGGCGTCGTCTTTTATAAGCGTAGTTCTTGAGAGGCGTCGATCTTGAAAGGCGTCGTTTTTTTAAGCGTAGTTCTTGAGAGGCGACGATCTTGAAAGGCGTCGTTTTTTGTAAGCGTCGTTCTTGAGAGGCGTCGATCATGAAAGGCGTCGTTATTTATAAGCGTCGGTCTTGAAAGGCGTCGTTTTTTATAAGCGTCGTTCTTGAGAGGCGTCGATCTTGAAAGGCGTCGTTTTTTATAAGCGTCGTTCTTGAGAGGCGTCGATCATGATAAGCGTCGTTCTTGAAAGGCGTCGATCTTGAAAGGCGTCGTTTTTTATAAGCGTAGTTCTTGAGAGGCGTCGGTCTTGAAAGGCGTCGTTTTTTATAAGCGTCGTTCTTGAGAGGCGTCGATCATGATAAGCGTCGTTCTTCAGAAGCGTCGATCTTGAAAGGCGTCGTTTTTTATAAGCGTCGTTCTTGAGAGGCGTCGATCTTGAAAGGCGTCGTTTTTTACAAGCGTCGTTCTTGACAGGCGTCGATCTTGAAAGGCGTCGTTTTTTATAAGCGTAGTTCTTGAGAGGCGTCGATCTTGAAAGGCGTCGTTTTTTATAAGCGTCGTTCTTGAGAGGCGTCGATCTTGAAAGGCGTCGTTTTTTATAAGGGTCGTTCTTGAGAGGCGTCGTTCTTGAGAAGCGTCGATCTTGAAAGGCGTCCTTTTTTATAAGCGTAGTTCTTGAGAGGCGTCGATCTTGAAAGGCGTCGTTTTTTATAAGCGTCGTTCTTGAGAGGCGTCGATCATGTTAAGCGTCGTTCTTGAGAAGCGTCGATCTTGAAAGGCGTCGATTTTTATAAGCGTCGTTCTTGAGAGGCGTCGATCTTGAAAGGCGTCGTTTTTTCCAAGCGTCGTTCTTGACAGGCGTCGATCTTGAAAGGCGTCGTTTTTTATAAGCGTAGTTCTTGAGAGGCGTCGATCATGAAAAGCGTCGTTCTTGAGAAGCGTCGATATTGAAAGGCGTCGTTGTTTACAAGCGTCGTTCTTGACAGGCGTCGATCTTGAAAGGCGTCGTCTTTTATAAGCGTCATTCTTGAGAGGCGTCGATTTTGAAAGGCGTCGTTTTTTATAAGCGTCGTTCTTGAGAGGCGTCGATCATGATAAGCGTCGTTCTTGAAAGGCGTCGATCTTGAAAGGCGTCGTTTTTTATAAGCGTAGTTCTTGAGAGGCGTCGATCTTGAAAGGCGTCGTTTTTTCCAAGCGTCGTTCTTGACAGGCGTCGATCTTGAAAGGCGTCGTCTTTTATAAGCGTCATTCTTGAGAGGCGTCGATTTTGAAAGGCGTCGTTTTTTATAAGCGTCGTTCTTGAGAGGCGTCGATCATGATAAGCGTCGTTCTTGAAAGGCGTCGATCTTGAAAGGCGTCGTTTTTTATAAGCGTAGTTCTTGAGAGGCGTCGATCTTGAAAGGCGTCGTTTTTTACAAGCGTCGTTCTTGACAGGCGTCGATCTTGAAAGGCGTCGTTTTTTATAAGCGTAGTTCTTGAGAGGCGTCGATCTTGAAAGGCGTCGTTTTTTATAAGCGTCGTTCTTGAGAGGCGTCGATCTTGAAAGGCGTCGTTTTTTATAAGCGTCGTTCTTGAGAGGCGTCGTTCTTGAGAAGCGTCGATCTTGAAAGGCGTCGTTATTTATAAGCGTCGTTCTTGAGAGGCGTCGATCATGATAAGCGTTGTTCTTGAGAAGCGTCGATCTTGAAAGGCGTCGTTTTTTCCAAGCGTCGTTCTTGACAGGCGTCGATCTTGAAAGGCGTCGTTTTTTATAAGCGTAGTTCTTGAGAGGCGTCGATCATGAAAAGCGTCGTTCTTGAGAAGCGTCGATCTTGAAAGGCGTCGTATTTTACAAGCGTCGTTCTTGACAGGCGTCGATCTTAAAAGGCGTCGTCTTTTATAAGCGTAGTTCTTGAGAGGCGTCGATCTTGAAAGGCGTCGTTTTTTTAAGCGTAGTTCTTGAGAGGCGGCGATCTTGAAAGGCGTCGTTTTTTATAAGCGTCGTTCTTGAGAAGCGTCGATCAGGATAAGCGTCGTTCTTGAAAGGCGTCAATCTTGAAAGGCGTCGTTTTTTATAAGCGTCGTTCTTGAGAGGCGTCGATCATGATAAGCGTCGTTCTTGAAAGGCGTCGTTTTTTATAAGCGTCGTTCTTGAGAGGCGTCGATCTTGAAAGGCGTCGTTTTTTCCAAGCGTCGTTCTTGAGAGGTGTCGATCTTGAAAGGCGTCGTTTTTTATAAGCGTAGTTCTTGAGAGGCGTCGATCATGAAAAGCGTCGTTCTTGAGAAGCGTCGATCTTGAAAGGCGTCGTATTTTACAAGCGTCGATCTTGACAGGCGTCGATCTTAAAAGGCGTCGTCTTTTATAAGCGTAGTTCTTGAGAGGCGTCGATCTTGAAAGGCGTTGTTTTTTTAAGCGTCGTTCTTGAGAGGCGTCGATCTTGAAAGGCGTCGTTTTTTATAAGCGTCGTTCTTGAGAGGCGTCGATCATGATAAGCGTCGTTCTTGAGAGGCGTCGATCTTGAAAGGCGTCGTTTTTTATAAGCGTAGTTCTTGAGAGGCGTCGGTCTTGAAAGGCGTCGTTTTTTGTAAGCGTCGTTCTTGAGAGGCGTCGATCATGAAAGGCGTCGTTATTTATAAGCGTCGTTCTTGAGAGGCGTCGATCATGATAAGCGTCGTTCTTGAGAAGCGTCGATCTTGAAAGGCGTCGTTATTTATAAGCGTCGTTCTTGAGAGGCGTCGTTTTTTATAAGCGTAGTTCTTGAGAAGCGTCGATCTTGAAAGGCGTCGTTTTTTATAAGCGTCGTTCTTGAGAGGCGTCGATCTTGAAAGGCGTCGTTTTTTATAAGCGTCGTTCTTGAGAGGCGTCGATCATGATAAGCGTCGTTCTTGAGAAGCGTCGATCTTGAAAGGCAACGTTTTTTATAAGCGTCGTTCTTGAGAGGCGTCGATCTTGAAAGGCGTCGTATTTTACAAGCGTCGTTCTTGACAGGCGTCGATCTTAAAAGGCGTCGTCTTTTATAAGCGTAGTTCTTGAGAGGCGTCGATCTTGAAAGGCGTCGTTTTTTTAAGCGTAGTTCTTGAGAGGCGACGATCTTGAAAGGCGTCGTTTTTTATAAGCGTCGTTCTTGAGAGGCGTCGATCATGATAAGCGTCGTTCTTGAAAGGCGTCGATCTTGAAAGGCGTCGTTTTTTATAAGCGTAGTTCTTGAGAGGCGTCGATCTTAAAAGGCGTCGTCTTTTATAAGCGTAGTTCTTGAGAGGCGTCGATCTTGAAAGGCGTCGTTTTTTTAAGCGGAGTTCTTGAGAGGCGACGATCTTGAAAGGCGTCGTTTTTTATAAGCGTCGTTCTTGAGAGGCGTCGATCATGATAAGCGTCGTTCTTGAAAGGCGTCGATCTTGAAAGGCGTCGTTTTTTATAAGCGTAGTTCTTGAGAGGCGTCGGTCTTGAAGAGCGTCGTTTTTTATAAGCGTCGTTCTTGAGAGGCGTCGATCATGATAAGCGTCGTTCTTCAGAAGCGTCGATCTTGAAAGGCGTCGTTTTTTATAAGCGTCGTTCTTGAGAGGCGTCGATCTTGAAAGGCGTCGTTTTTTACAAGCGTCGTTCTTGACAGGCGTCGATCTTGAAAGGCGTCGTTTTTTACAAGCGTCGTTCTTGACAGGCGTCGATCTTGAAAGGCGTCGTTTTTTATAAGCGTAGTTCTTGAGAGGCGTCGATCTTGAAAGGCGTCGTTTTTTACAAGCGTCGTTCTTGACAGGCGTCGATCTTGAAAGGCGTCGTTTTTTATAAGCGTAGTTCTTGAGAGGCGTCGATCTTGAAAGGCGTCGTTTTTTATAAGCGTCGTTCTTGAGAGGCGTCGATCTTGAAAGGCGTCGTATTTTACAAGCGTCGTTCTTGACAGGCGTCGATCTTAAAAGGCGTCGTCTTTTATAAGCGTAGTTCTTGAGAGGCGTCGATCTTGAAAGGCGTCGTTTTTTTAAGCGTAGTTCTTGAGAGGCGACGATCTTGAAAGGCGTCGTTTTTTATAAGCGTCGTTCTTGAGAGGCGTCGATCATGATAAGCGTCGTTCTTGAAAGGCGTCAATCTTGAAAGGCGTCGTTTTTTATAAGCGTCGTTCTTGAGAGGCGTCGATCATGATAAGCGTCGTTCTTGAAAGGCGTCGTTTTTTATAAGCGTAGTTCTTGAAAGGCGTCGTTTTTTATAAGCGTAGTTCTTGAGAGGCGTCGGTCTTGAAGAGCGTCGTTTTTTATAAGCGTCGTTCTTGAGAGGCGTCGATCATGATAAGCGTCGTTCTTCAGAAGCGTCGATCTTGAAAGGCGTCGTTTTTTATAAGCGTCGTTCTTGAGAGGCGTCGATCTTGAAAGGCGTCGTTTTTTACAAGCGTCGTTCTTGACAGGCGTCGATCTTGAAAGGCGTCGTTTTTTACAAGCGTCGTTCTTGACAGGCGTCGATCTTGAAAGGCGTCGTTTTTTATAAGCGTAGTTCTTGAGAGGCGTCGATCTTGAAAGGCGTCGTTTTTTACAAGCGTCGTTCTTGACAGGCGTCGATCTTGAAAGGCGTCGTTTTTTATAAGCGTAGTTCTTGAGAGGCGTCGATCTTGAAAGGCGTCGTTTTTTATAAGCGTCGTTCTTGAGAGGCGTCGATCTTGAAAGGCGTCGTATTTTACAAGCGTCGTTCTTGACAGGCGTCGATCTTAAAAGGCGTCGTCTTTTATAAGCGTAGTTCTTGAGAGGCGTCGATCTTGAAAGGCGTCGTTGTTTTAAGCGTAGTTCTTGAGAGGCGACGATCTTGAAAGGCGTCGTTTTTTATAAGCGTCGTTCTTGAGAGGCGTCGATCATGATAAGCGTCGTTCTTGAAAGGCGTCAATCTTGAAAGGCGTCGTTTTTTATAAGCGTCGTTCTTGAGAGGCGTCGATCATGATAAGCGTCGTTCTTGAAAGGCGTCGTTTTTTATAAGCGTAGTTCTTGAGAGGCGTCGATCTTGAAAGGCGTCGTTTTTTATAAGCGTCGTTCTTGAGAGGCGTCGATCTTGAAGGCGTCGTTTTTTATAAGCGTCGTTCTTGAGAGGCGTCGATCATGATAAGCGTCGTTCTTGAAAGGCGTCGTTTTTTATAAGCGTCGTTCTTGAGAGGCGTCGTTCTTGAGAAGCGTCGATCTTGAAAGGCGTCGTTATTTATAAGCGTCGTTCTTGAGAGGCGTCGATCATGATAAGCGTTGTTCTTGAGAAGCGTCGATCTTTAAAGGCGTCGTTTTTTCCAAGCGTCGTTCTTGACAGGCGTCGATCTTGAAAGGCGTCGTTTTTTATAAGCGTAGTTCTTGAGAGGCGTCGATCATGAAAAGCGTCGTTCTTGAGAAGCGTCGATCTTGAAAGGCGTCGTATTTTACAAGCGTCGTTCTTGACAGGCGTCGATCTTAAAAGGCGTCGTCTTTTATAAGCGTAGTTCTTGAGAGGCGTCGATCTTGAAAGGCGTCGTTTTTTTAAGCGTAGTTCTTGAGAGGCGGCGATCTTGAAAGGCGTCGTTTTTTATAAGCGTCGTTCTTGAGAAGCGTCGATCAGGATAAGCGTCGTTCTTGAAAGGCGTCAATCTTGAAAGGCGTCGTTTTTTATAAGCGTCGTTCTTGAGAGGCGTCGATCATGATAAGCGTCGTTCTTGAAAGGCGTCGTTTTTTATAAGCGTCGTTCTTGAGAGGCGTCGATCTTGAAAGGCGTCGTTTTTTACAAGCGTCGTTCTTGACAGGTGTCGATCTTGAAAGGCGTCGTTTTTTATAAGCGTAGTTCTTGAGAGGCGTCGATCATGAAAAGCGTCGTTCTTGAGAAGCGTCGATCTTGAAAGGCGTCGTATTTTACAAGCGTCGATCTTGACAGGCGTCGATCTTAAAAGGCGTCGTCTTTTATAAGCGTAGTTCTTGAGAGGCGTCGATCTTGAAAGGCGTTGTTTTTTTAAGCGTCGTTCTTGAGAGGCGTCGATCTTGAAAGGCGTCGTTTTTTATAAGCGTCGTTCTTGAGAGGCGTCGATCATGATAAGCGTCGTTCTTGAGAGGCGTCGATCTTGAAAGGCGTCGTTTTTTATAAGCGTAGTTCTTGAGAGGCGTCGGTCTTGAAAGGCGTCGTTTTTTGTAAGCGTCGTTCTTGAGAGGCGTCGATCATGAAAGGCGTCGTTATTTATAAGCGTCGTTCTTGAGAGGCGTCGATCATGATAAGCGTCGTTCTTGAGAAGCGTCGATCTTGAAAGGCGTCGTTATTTATAAGCGTCGTTCTTGAGAGGCGTCGTTTTTTATAAGCGTAGTTCTTGAGAAGCGTCGATCTTGAAAGGCGTCGTTTTTTATAAGCGTCGTTCTTGAGAGGCGTCGATCTTGAAAGGCGTCGTTTTTTATAAGCGTCGTTCTTGAGAGGCGTCGATCTTGATAAGCGTCGTTCTTGAGAAGCGTCGATCTTGAAAGGCAACGTTTTTTATAAGCGTCGTTCTTGAGAGGCGTCGATCTTGAAAGGCGTCGTATTTTACAAGCGTCGTTCTTGACAGGCGTCGATCTTAAAAGGCGTCGTCTTTTATAAGCGTAGTTCTTGAGAGGCGTCGATCTTGAAAGGCGTCGTTTTTTTAAGCGTAGTTCTTGAGAGGCGACGATCTTGAAAGGCGTCGTTTTTTATAAGCGTCGTTCTTGAGAGGCGTCGATCATGATAAGCGTCGTTCTTGAAAGGCGTCGATCTTGAAAGGCGTCGTTTTTTATAAACGTAGTTCTTGAGAGGCGTCGATCTTAAAAGGCGTCGTCTTTTATAAGCGTAGTTCTTGAGAGGCGTCGATCTTGAAAGGCGTCGTTTTTTTAAGCGGAGTTCTTGAGAGGCGACGATCTTGAAAGGCGTCGTTTTTTATAAGCGTCGTTCTTGAGAGGCGTCGATCATGATAAGCGTCGTTCTTGAAAGGCGTCGATCTTGAAAGGCGTCGTTTTTTATAAGCGTAGTTCTTGAGAGGCGTCGGTCTTGAAGAGCGTCGTTTTTTATAAGCGTCGTTCTTGAGAGGCGTCGATCATGATAAGCGTCGTTCTTCAGAAGCGTCGATCTTGAAAGGCGTCGTTTTTTATAAGCGTCGTTCTTGAGAGGCGTCGATCTTGAAAGGCGTCGTTTTTTACAAGCGTCGTTCTTGACAGGCGTCGATCTTGAAAGGCGTCGTTTTTTACAAGCGTCGTTCTTGACAGGCGTCGATCTTGAAAGGCGTCGTTTTTTATAAGCGTCGTTCTTGAGAGGCGTCGTTCTTGAGAAGCGTCGATCTTGAAAGGCGTCGTTATTTATAAGCGTCGTTCTTGAGAGGCGTCGATCATGATAAGCGTTGTTCTTGAGAAGCGTCGATCTTGAAAGGCGTCGTTTTTTCCAAGCGTCGTTCTTGACAGGCGTCGATCTTGAAAGGCGTCGTTTTTTATAAGCGTAGTTCTTGAGAGGCGTCGATCATGAAAAGCGTCGTTCTTGAGAAGCGTCGATCTTGAAAGGCGTCGTATTTTACAAGCGTCGTTCTTGACAGGCGTCGATCTTAAAAGGCGTCGTCTTTTATAAGCGTAGTTCTTGAGAGGCGTCGATCTTGAAAGGCGTCGTTTTTTTAAGCGTAGTTCTTGAGAGGCGGCGATCTTGAAAGGCGTCGTTTTTTATAAGCGTCGTTCTTGAGAAGCGTCGATCTTGAAAGGCGTCGTTATTTATAAGCGTCGTTCTTGAGAGGCGTCGATCATGATAAGCGTTGTTCTTGAGAAGCGTCGATCTTGAAAGGCGTCGTTTTTTCCAAGCGTCGTTCTTGACAGGCGTCGATCTTGAAAGGCGTCGTTTTTTACAAGCGTCGTTCTTGACAGGCGTCGATCTTGAAAGGCGTCGTTTTTTATAAGCGTCGTTCTTGACAGGCGTCGATCTTGAAAGGCGTCGTTTTTATAAGCGTCGTTCTTGAGAGGCGTCGATCTTGAAAGGCGTCGTTTTTTATAAGCGTCGTTATTGAGAGGCGTCGATCTTGAAAGGCGTCGTTTTTTATAAGCGTCGTTCTTGACAGGCGTCGATCTTGAAAGGCGTCGTTTTTTATAAGCGTCGTTCTTGAGAGGCGTCGATCTTGAAAGGCGTCGTTTTTTATAAGCGTCGTTATTGAGAGGCGTCGATCTTGAAAGGCGTCGTTTTTTATAAGCGTAGTTCTTGAGAGGCGTCGATCTTGAAAGGCGTCGTTTTTTACAAGCGTCGTTCTTGACAGGCGTCAATCTTGAAAGGCGTCGTTTATTATAAGCGTAGTTCTTGAGAGGCGTCGATCTTGAAAGGCGTCGTTTTTTATAAGCGTCGTTCTTGAGAGGCGTCGATCTTGAAAGGCGTCGTTATTTATAAGCGTCGTTCTTGAGAGGCGTCGATCATGATAAGCGTCGTTCTTGAGAAGCGTCGATCTTGAAAGGCGTCGTTTTTTATAAGCGTCGTTCTTGAGAGGCGTCGTTTTTTATTAGCGTCGTTTTTGAGAGGCGTCGATCTTGAAAGGCGTCGTTTTTTAAAAGCGTAGTTCTTGAGAGGCGTCGATCTTGAAAGGCGTCGTTTTTTATAAGCGTCATGCTTGAGAAGCGTCGATCTTGAAAGGCGTCGTTTTTTATAAGCGTCGTTCTTGAGAGGCGTCGATCTTGAAAGGCGTCGTTTTTTCCAAGCGTCGTTCTTGACAGGCGTCGATCTTGAAAGGCGTCGTTTTTTATAAGCGTCGTTCTTGAGAGGCGTCGTTCTTGAGAAGCGTCGATCTTGAAAGGCGTCCTTTTTTATAAGCGTAGTTCTTGAGAGGCGTCGATCTTGAAAGGTGTCGTTTTTTACAAGCGTCGTTCTTGACAGGCGTCGATCTTGAAAGGCGTCGTTTTTTATAAGCGTCGTTCTTGAGAGGCGTCGATCATGATAAGCGTCGTTTTTGAGAAGCGTCGATCTTGAAAGGCGTCGTTTTTTATAAGCGTCGTTATTGAGAGGCGTCGATCTTGAAAGGCGTCGTTTTTTATAAGCGTCGTTCTTGAGAGGCGTCGATCTTGAAAGGCGTCGTTTTTTACAAGCGTCGTTCTTGACAGGCGTCGATCTTGAAAGGCGTCGTTTTTATAAGCGTCGTTCTTGAGAGGCGTCGATCTTGAAAGGCGTCGTTATTGAGAGGCGTCGATCATGATAAGCGTCGTTCTTGAGAAGCATCGATCTTGAAAGGCGTCGTTTTTTATAAGCGTCGTTCTTGAGAGGCGTCGATCTTGAAAGGCGTCGTTTTTTACAAGCGTCGTTCTTGACAGGCGTCGATCTTGAAAGGCGTCGTTTTTTATAAGCGTCGTTCTTGACAGGCGTCGATCTTGAAAGGCGTCGTTTTTATAAGCGTCGTTCTTGAGAGGCGTCGATCTTGAAAGGCGTCGTTTTTTATAAGCGTCGTTATTGAGAGGCGTCGATCTTGAAAGGCGTCGTTTTTTATAAGCGTCGTTCTTGACAGGCGTCGATCTTGAAAGGCGTCGTTTTTTATAAGCGTCGTTCTTGAGAGGCGTCGATCTTGAAAGGCGTCGTTTTTTATAAGCGTCGTTATTGAGAGGCGTCGATCTTGAAAGGCGTCGTTTTTTATAAGCGTCGTTCTTGAGGGGCGTCGATCTTGAAAGGCGTCGTTTTTTACAAGCGTCGTTCTTGACAGGCGTCGATCTTGAAAGGCGTCGTTTTTATAAGCGTCGTTCTTGAGAGGCGTCGATCTTGAAAGGCGTCGTTTTTTATAAGCGTCGTTCTTGAGAGGCGTCGATCTTGAAAGATCGTAAGTTACCTATTAAAAGATTTAAGTCATTTATCAAATCCAAATTATCCAAAAAAGGATATTACAAAATATCCGAATACTTAAATGATAAAAACGCCTGGGATTGAGCTGCTCGCTTATACATCTATCGCTTTTGTATATATATATATATTTGTACATATTGTTTTGACATGATTTGTGCCTATTGCATATAATTTTTTTTTCCTTCCATATTGACATGTTTTATGCTTATTGCATATACATTTTTTTTTTCTCCATCTTGACATTTGTTGTGCTTATTGCATACTCATTTATATTTTGACATGTTCTGTGCTTTTGCATATAATGCTTTTACATCATTTTGACATGCCAATTCAGTAACGGTTATGTTTTTTTTATGTTTTAGTGTATCTTGTATTTATTGTGAGTGTAAACATTATGCAGGTATATTCATTAATCGTCTTGTTTTATTAAATATTCTAAACATCATATTCTATTCATTTGTATTTTAATCTGGCGATCTGAGTGAGTTGTTGCCCCACATATTTTTATGGTGCCACTGGCGGTATTGTTGTGTACCGGGTTGTGCAGCTCCCTCAAAAATGGTTGAGCTGCATGAGCTATTCGGGGCATGCTTGCCGTCTGCTGGCACAGGCTTGCTCAGATCGATCTGGTTCTTTCCTCTAAAGACCAGTCCAGTAAATACTCTGCATTTGTTTACACAAATTTACTATTGTATTGTAAGGACTAAAAAGAGACTGTGACCCCCGAGTTTGTTTCGACATTTCTTCTCAGGGTAGTCAGTTAGGAAATGTCGACCTCATCTAGATTAAGAAGACGTGTGAAAGTGATTGAATGTAGTCCTATTTGCAAAATAAAGAATTTGAATTTGAATTTAAATTTGAAAGGCGTCGTTTTTTACAAGCGTCGTTCTTGACAGGCGTCGATCTTGAAAGGCGTCGTTTTTTATAAGCGTCGTTCTTGAGAGGCGTCGATCTTGAAAGGCGTCGTTTTTTACAAGCGTCGTTCTTGACAGGCGTCGATCTTGAAAGGCGTCGTTTTTTATAAGCGTAGTTCTTGAGAGGCGTCGATCTTGAAAGGAGTCGTTTTTTATAAGCGTCGTTCTTGAGAGGCGTCGATCTTGAAAGGCGTCGTTTTTTATAAGCGTCGTTCTTGAGAGGCGTCGATCATGATAAGCGTCGTTCTTGAGAAGCGTCGATCTTGAAAGGCTCGTTTTTTATAAGCGTAGTTCTTGAGAGGCGTCGATCTTGAAAGGCGTCGTTTTTTATAAGCGTCGTTCTTGAGAGGCGTCGATCTTGAAAGGCGTCGTTTTTTACAAGCGTCGTTCTTGACAGGCGTCGATCTTGAAAGGCGTCGTTTTTATAAGCGTCGTTCTTGAGAGGCGTCGATCTTGAAAGGCGTCGTTATTGAGAGGCGTCGATCATGATAAGCGTCGTTCTTGAGAAGCATCGATCTTGAAAGGCGTCATTTTTTATAAGCGTCGTTCTTGAGAGGCGTCGATCTTGAAAGGCGTCGTTTTTTACAAGCGTCGTTCTTGACAGGCGTCGATCTTGAAAGGCGTCGTTTTTTATAAGCGTCGTTCTTGACAGGCGTCGATCTTGAAAGGCGTCGTTTTTATAAGCGTCGTTCTTGAGAGGCGTCGATCTTGAAAGGCGTCGTTTTTTATAAGCGTCGTTATTGAGAGGCGTCGATCTTGAAAGGCGTCGTTTTTTATAAGCGTCGTTCTTGACAGGCGTCGATCTTGAAAGGCGTCGTTTTTTATAAGCGTCGTTCTTGAGAGGCGTCGATCTTGAAAGGCGTCGTTTTTTATAAGCGTCGTTATTGAGAGGCGTCGATCTTGAAAGGCGTCGTTTTTTATAAGCGTCGTTCTTGAGGGGCGTCGATCTTGAAAGGCGTCGTTTTTTACAAGCGTCGTTCTTGACAGGCGTCGATCTTGAAAGGCGTCGTTTTTATAAGCGTCGTTCTTGAGAGGCGTCGATCTTGAAAGGCGTCGTTTTTTATAAGCGTCGTTCTTGAGAGGCGTCGATCTTGAAAGATCGTAAGTTACCTATTAAAAGATTTAAGTCATTTATCAAATCCAAATTATCCAAAAAAGGATATTACAAAATATCCGAATACTTAAATGATAAAAACGCCTGGGATTGAGCTGCTCGCTTATACATCTATCGCTTTTGTATATATATATATATTTGTACATATTGTTTTGACATGATTTGTGCCTATTGCATATAATTTTTTTTTCCTTCCATATTGACATGTTTTATGCTTATTGCATATACATTTTTTTTTTCTCCAGCTTGACATTTGTTGTGCTTATTGCATACTCATTTATATTTTGACATGTTCTGTGCTTTTGCATATAATGCTTTTACATCATTTTGACATGCCAATTCAGTAACGGTTATGTTTTTTTTATGTTTTAGTGTATCTTGTATTTATTGTGAGTGTAAACATTATGCAGGTATATTCATTAATCGTCTTGTTTTATTAAATATTCTAAACATCATATTCTATTCATTTGTATTTTAATCTGGCGATCTGAGTGAGTTGTTGCCCCACATATTTTTATGGTGCCACTGGCGGTATTGTTGTGTACCGGGTTGTGCAGCTCCCTCAAAAATGGTTGAGCTGCATGAGCTATTCGGGGCATGCTTGCCGTCTGCTGGCACAGGCTTGCTCAGATCGATCTGGTTCTTTCCTCTAAAGACCAGTCCAGTAAATACTCTGCATTTGTTTACACAAATTTACTATTGTATTGTAAGGACTAAAAAGAGACTGTGACCCCCGAGTTTGTTTCGACATTTCTTCTCAGGGTAGTCAGTTAGGAAATGTCGACCTCATCTAGATTAAGAAGACGTGTGAAAGTGATTGAATGTAGTCCTATTTGCAAAATAAAGAATTTGAATTTGAATTTAAATTTGAAAGGCGTCGTTTTTTACAAGCGTCGTTCTTGACAGGCGTCGATCTTGAAAGGCGTCGTTTTTTATAAGCGTCGTTCTTGAGAGGCGTCGATCTTGAAAGGCGTCGTTTTTTACAAGCGTCGTTCTTGACAGGCGTCGATCTTGAAAGGCGTCGTTTTTTATAAGCGTAGTTCTTGAGAGGCGTCGATCTTGAAAGGAGTCGTTTTTTATAAGCGTCGTTCTTGAGAGGCGTCGATCTTGAAAGGCGTCGTTTTTTATAAGCGTCGTTCTTGAGAGGCGTCGATCATGATAAGCGTCGTTCTTGAGAAGCGTCGATCTTGAAAGGCTCGTTTTTTATAAGCGTAGTTCTTGAGAGGCGTCGATCTTGAAAGGCGTCGTTTTTTATAAGCGTCGTTCTTGAGAGGCGTCGATCTTGAAAGGCGTCGTTTTTTACAAGCGTCGTTCTTGACAGGCGTCGATCTTGAAAGGCGTCGTTTTTATAAGCGTCGTTCTTGAGAGGCGTCGATCTTGAAAGGCGTCGTTATTGAGAGGCGTCGATCATGATAAGCGTCGTTCTTGAGAAGCATCGATCTTGAAAGGCGTCGTTTTTTATAAGCGTCGTTCTTGAGAGGCGTCGATCTTGAAAGGCGTCGTTTTTTACAAGCGTCGTTCTTGACAGGCGTCGATCTTGAAAGGCGTCGTTTTTTATAAGCGTCGTTCTTGACAGGCGTCGATCTTGAAAGGCGTCGTTTTTATAAGCGTCGTTCTTGAGAGGCGTCGATCTTGAAAGGCGTCGTTTTTTATAAGCGTCGTTATTGAGAGGCGTCGATCTTGAAAGGCGTCGTTTTTTATAAGCGTCGTTCTTGAGAGGCGTCGATCTTGAAAGGCGTCGTTTTTTATAAGCGTCGTTCTTGAGAGGCGTCGATCTTGATAGGCGTCGTTTTTTATAAGTGTCGCTCTTGAGATGCGATGGTCTTGAATGGCGTCGTTTTTCAAAAGCGTCGCTCTTGGGAGGCGTCGGTCTTGATAAGGGTAGTTTTTTTGTGTCAGCGTTAAAAACCGAAACTGACGCTTATTATAAAAACCGATGCCTTTAATAAAAACCGAAATCGACGCTTAAAATAAAAATCAACGCCTATTATTAAAACCAAAAGCAGCGCCTGTCTTATTAACCGAAAACGAAGCTATTTATAAAAACAGACTTCAATTTAAAAAAAACTAAACTGAAGCTCTTAATAAAAATCGACGCCCATTATTAAAACCGAAAGCGACGCCTATCTTAATAACCGAAACCGACGCGACGTCTTTTATCAAAACCGAAGCCAATTAAAATAACAGAAACTGACGCTCTTAATAAAAACCGATGAATATTATAAAAAACTGTCGGTCTTGATAAGCGTCGTTTTTTATAAGCGTCGTTCTTGAGATGCGATGGTCTTGAAAGGCGTCGTTTTTTAAAAGCGTCGTTCTTGAGATGCGTCTATCTTGATAAGCGTCGTTTTTTATAAGAGTCGTTCTTGAGAGGCGTCGATCATGATAAGCGTCGTTCTTGAGAAGTGTCGGTCTTGATAGGCGTCTTTTTTTTAAGCGTCGGTCTTGATAGGCGTCGTTTATTTTAAGCGTCGGTCTTGAGAGGCGTCATTCTTGAGAGGCGTCTATCTTGAAAGGCGTCGTTTTTTTAAAGTCGTTCTTGAGCAACTGAAAGACGCAACTGAAAGTTTAAATTTAAGACGTTATAGTCTTTCAATTGCGACGCCTCTCAAGACCTCTCAAGCACGGCTGATCCTATCCTGTTTTTTCTTGTAATTTTCTTAATTATACCATTTGTGAATGCCTGGGTAATCACACAGGTGAAACGGTGGCAAAACTAGTCGTTAGTAAACTTAAATTAAGTCTCAAAGCAAACTAATATGTTTAAGTACCACATACATGATACAGCGATTTCCGTGTTCTTTTCAGCAAACATGAGGCTCGTTTTCTCGCTGAAGGAGCACGAGTTGGAAGGTATTGCTGACGGCATGACCATCGACATTCAGGGGAACCTGTGGATCGCTCTCTTTGGGGGACACCAGGTAAGAGCAATGGCAACATACCTTCTGAATATTATAAAGGATTTTCTAGATGATTTTGTTATTTGAAAATCCTATGTTCTACCATCTATCAAAAACCGATTTCTAAAATAGGAGGTGCTCAATTGGGCTGTAGTTTTTATATGAATTTGTACGACACAAATCATATAAAAAAACTACAGAGACAGTTTTTACGGGAATTGTCAATCGATTCCATAAAATAATCTTTTCGTCATAGGTATACACCGCAGATGTAGTCCCATATATATGTTACGGTAAATGTGATTAATTGAAAATTATTAATAATTTTACGAAATTATTAATAATAATCACATGTTTTGGTAAATGTTAATAAACAATCGAAATTTATTACTTTTAGTAGTAATTATTAATAATTCTCGACACATATTGGTAAAGGTGATAAAATAAATAAAAACCCAATGTTTTTTGACCAGCAGGTATTTATTTATATTATTCACTCTTACCCTGACATATACACTGACTTATACATATAAACTTGGTTAATGTTTCTTTAATTTATAAAAATATATGTGATGGGTACATACGTCGTCGCTCGCTTCGCTCGCTCTGTTGCAAGGTCACAATATCTAACCTAACCTAACCTATTGATCTCCGTCACAAAGTCGAACCTAACCAAGCATACTAAATAAACAGCCCCGCAACCCTTGGCCACTTATTACATTTATCACTACTAGGGTTAAATTATTAATAAAAACCGACAAATGTGATTAATTTATCACTTTTACCTCGACTTTCGGTAATTATTAATAATAATCGATAATTATTAATAATCTTCAATTAATCACATTTACCGTAACATATACATTTTTTAAATCGATCCAGTAGCGCTCCTGTTATATTGTAGTAATTTTAACATGCAATATTAATTATGTTCTACAGGTTATAAAAGTTGACCCTAGAACCGGAACTCTCTTGGAGAAGGTCCCAATCCCGACGAAGCAGGTGACGTCAGTGACCTTTGGAGGCCCCAACCTGGACGTGCTGTACGTGACCACCGGCAGCATCGGCTTCGAAGGCGAGCAGCCGCCGCCAGGGGGTGCCACCTTCGCCGTCACAGGGACCAAGGCTAGCGGACATCCTAATATGAACTACAAGATTAAGATGGAAGGGAGATAACGGTGAATAGATCGGGGTTTTCCTGGGCAATGCCGATAGGCCGGGGGCAGCTCAATGTATTTATAATTATATAAACTATTATAAACTATGTTAATTAATAACAGAATCTTGCGGTTTTATTCGTTTTTAATCGTATCTTTGTAAGTCATAACTGTAGTCAGTCTGCAAACATGTAAAGTTAAAAACCACCATTGTGTATGGAAGAAGAATGAAGTCGTGGTGGCCTAGCGGTTCAATGAAGGGATTTGTATGCACAAGGTTGCAGGTTCGAACCCAGGCAAGTACCAATGTGGCTTTTTCAAAGTTATATGTACTTTCTTAATTATTCTAAGACACTTCTGACAAACGGTGAAGGAAAACATCGTGAAGAAACCTGGATTCCAAAATTTGGGATCTGAAATCGCCAATCCGTGGTGATCAATGCTCATGCCTTCTCTATATGGGAAGAGGCCTGTGCTCAGCAGTGGGCGTTTATAGGCTAGATGATGATGATGATGATTGTGTATGGTGTTGTAAAGTTATGTTTGTGACACCGGCTAAACGATAAGGCATAAAATAATAGTCAACCATGGTAAACAATTTACGTATATTTTTGGTAACATAATTGTATTAAATACATTTTTAAACATCAATATTTTAACAAAATAATTATAATGTCTTTAAAAGGTAATATATCAGGTATAATCACTCAAAATTCAGTCTAAAACATTTGTATAAAATAGTGTGATAATATCGTTTAATATGATTTTGTATAACATTACATTTCAATAGCATGCACATAGTAGTATATAAGGCAGTATACACATTAAAGCTTATAATTATAATTAGGGTTGCCCTTAACTCCTAGTCCAGTGACCATAAAGGTAGCACCACAAGGCGGCTCTTGCAGACCACGGCCCAAGTTGACACTAGCTGTGGTCACAAACAGGACATCATAGTTCGGACCTCCAAAAGTCGCTGACGTCACTTGAGAAGCAGGGATAGGGATCTTCTGGAGAAGTTCACCCCTCCTGGGGTCAATCTTGAGGACACAGGACCCCTCAAACACGGCCACCCAGAGATTCCCGTCAGTGTCTATGGTCGTGCCGTCAGGGACGCCATCTATCTTGTTCTTCTCGAAGTCGAAAATGTATTTCAAGTTGCCTGAAATAAAAAAACATGGTTAAAACTAAAATGAAACATGCAAAAGGGTCAATTATTGGAATTGTTGTCCATGTCTTCAATTTTTTCCTGAACAAAAATACGTTACCAAGATAGTATGAATTAATAGACTATTATAGTTATTTTAATCATCAATTTGATCTTTATAGGGCGGTAAATAAAGTTCAGTCTTGATTAAGAACCTTTCTAGGTATATAGGCACGAGCTACTCACAAATTTCGCCAGTCTCGACATCATAGTCATATCTCCGGATGTTCTTCTCGAGCGAGTCAGTGTAGTACATGGCCTTCTGGCGGAGGTCCCAGGCCAGGCCGTTGGAGATGTCGATGTGGTCCGCAACTTTCGTGACCTTGGCGCCGTCCACCCGGAACAGGTTGCCTTGCTTCCTGATCACGTTGCCTTGAGCGTCTTCGTGGCCCATCGTTCCTGAGAGAAACGGTGACTTTGAGTACATTTTCTAGGCTTTGAAATGGTTACTTTGGTGATCGCTTAAATTTTTGGTCGAATACCAAAGTATAAGCTGTGAAATTTTACAGTAGAAGATACTCAAGAAATCCTGTTAGGTTTCTAACCCAATCAATTGGCAGAATATATTATGTTCGAGCGAATCATATATCTTGCATATGAATCAATACTTGACGTATTTAGTATTTACCAAAATGTGACCAAGAACAACTTATACACTATGGAACCCCTCATATATATATATATATATATATATATTTTTTATGTATTTCAACAAGTAACTAAAGCGTTAAGCTGCATTAAACCCGGGACAAGAGCTAGCGGCACCTTGAATGCCGTCAAACTTATGGTTGCAAACCTGCAAACACCCTGCCCCTGGGATCCGCCTTCCCATCATTGATCCTGTTGGTGGCAGCATCGCGGTCGACCTCCGCGATCTCCTTCACCACGGTCGCCGCGGACCCGTCCTCGCCATCCCAGCGCACCACCTGGAAGCGCCGCTCCACGCCCACCAGGAACTGGTCGCTGGTGCCCTCCACCGGCACCATGAAGCCAACGCGCCCGTCTGTACGAGGGCTTATTATTTATTACAATTCATCATCATCTCCCTTTTCTATCCACAATTATTTGGGGAGGACGCAAAGCGTAACTTCCACTCATCCATCCAATCCACCCATGTTAAGTATTTAGCAGTTTTGAGGAGGAACCGCGAGTAATTGTTTTAACATACTCATATTACGTATACATAAGTGACAAACCAGCTGATACAATAGAAATTCTGTTGTTCGTTGGAGACCGAGCTAGTTATACGACTTAATTGGAATGAACTTAAAATCAGAGTATGGAAATTAAAATCTTCCCTTCAATAAAGATGTGGCATCAGATGTTGTGTTTGTTAGCAAAAAAGTTAAGGAAGAACATCAAATTAAAAAATACTACTCTGCTCTGTAGCTAATCATAAGAGGTATATCACATAACACTCAAATAAACGGATAATAATATTCTTTTCTTAAATTTCAATATAAAATTGGTGTAATAAAATTTGCCATAAAATTAAAGATTGAACTTACCAAGTTTAGTCTTAGTATGTGTGCCAGTGGCCGGCACATACTTATGTATGGTGCGATCGCTGATGCTGACGAAGTACAGCGCCTGCTGCTTCTCGTCCCAGTGCGGACCCTCGCCCAGCACCACCGGCTCCGTGATCTTCTGGACCTTCACCGACATCTAGGAAACCACCCGGACCCGTTAAACTAAATTAAAATGACCAATTATGCCTTTAATTATCGAAGCTAATTTTTTCAAGTATTATGTAAATATTTAATAAGCTATTGTAACATCCTATAGAGTTTGGAAATAGTCAGGGAATCCCGAGAAAGCAAGTTCTTAAGACTGTTGAAATTCTTACAAAACTTTTCTGTAGGTTTAAAGGATAGTTTCTAGATATATAACATAACATATCATCACGCTTGTATCCCCGAAGGGTTAGAAAGAGGTGTACCAATGAACACCCACAGTTCGCCGGTATGTTTAGGTCCCATGCAATAGGAGGCGAGCTTATTGCCACTAACCGGGCACAAATCCAAACTCCGCCCTGCTACTGAGAATTTCATAGAAAAATCCGATAACATGTTGGTCGACTTGGGAATCGAACCCAAGACCTCTAGCGTAGCAGTATGCGTAATAAATACTTTCCCCGACTTTACTTTACGGGGAATAATTTTGGAAATGCATAGCTACTGTCGTTATTAACTTGCCAGAGACCATTACAAACTACAACTTTCATAATTCTATCATAGTTAAATCTTCGAATACAGACCTTATGGAGATTCTTAGAGCCTACAGTGAAGTACCTACTTAATAAAATTGGCGCTCTTTTTGACTGTGTAGTACTAGTCTTCTAAAGTAATAGATACCTACGTAAAATATTAGTCGCAAAAACGTCCAATAGCCATTATATGTACAACAAACCTACCCAATTAATGAAATAAATGGCAAATTTAGAAAACAAAGTGAACACATATGGATGTACACTAAACATTCAAACAATCACGATTTCTTACTTAAAATAAACCATGTTGCTGCGTACACTTTTTCATTACTCTATAAATAGGTAGTACCTACTCCAATTTTAATTAAAATTCACACAAATTAATGTGTTTAATTAAGTGTGAAATTAATTCTGTAGCCAGACAAAATAGTTAATCTAGTATATAGGTAGATAAGTACATTCTTTTCCTTACTTATATATATATATATTTACTAAGTATATATGTGTATTCAGACTAGTACAGTTAACTATCATGCAAACTATTATTGTTATGATTCAATAATTTAAATTTAACAGACTTTCTTTTGAAAAATCTCTATCAATTGATGAAAAGTATATGAAAAATTCTTCAGTAGTGTTAGAGTTTAAAACATAATAGAAACTTTGTTTTATAATATTCTTGTATGTGAAAAATATATGAAATATTTAGAATACTGAAATTTTGATTTTAATTAGCTTTTATAATTACGAAAACATTTCGTAATTTCTACAATATAAAAGTCTTTCTTATCTATGAGATACCAATTAAAATAGTTATTTTTACAACAGATAAAATTACGCTAAACTTTGATAAAGCACTACAAGACAACAATAAGATAAAATGGATCCACTTGCAACTGGATTTAGCTATCTATATTACTTCAGATTGAAGAGCCACTTTAAAAGTTAATTATTATGTAATTTTAAATTAGCAACAAATATTCCATTAACTCAAAAAGAAGATTATATCAATATAATATGTTTAAAAATTATAGCTAAAATTGCCCATTATCATAGCTTTTACTGTTTCAAAAAGTTATTTCTTGATGAATTCTATCAAAACATATAATTCTGGCCTATAAATGTCCCACTGCTGACCATGGGTCAGTTCTCATGTAGGGAAAAAGCAAGAAATTATATACCAAAATGCCTCTGATCCACAGAGAGATTCTTGAAAATGAGAGATCTTTGAAAATGGTACTTTGATACTAGCAAACAAAGTTTATTATAACTACATATTTTTTTTTATTACAAATACAAACATAAAACTACTTGGCCGCCATAATATTTTATATTCCCATGTCTGGCTGTTTAAAAAGTGTCAATATAATATTAAAAAATATATATTGATTATTGAGTTAGTTAAATACTCATAGAAAATGAATAACGTAAAACTGGACTAAATAGAATTGTATAGAGATCATTTTTTTTTTTTAAATAATTGAAAAATAGCAATCTACTTCAAAATAACTCAATAATAAAACAGTAGCACATACCTTATCGCACGAGCGTCACACAGCTAATAACTCCGATAGCAATTGGTACACAATTATATATAAATCTTTAAGCCTACTCTATAAGTGCATACTTGGTCTGCGTTTCCGTCGCAATTGACTCGGTACAATCCTAAACAAGACTCTTGTTGATACTCTGCCGATAACATACACAAGGTCGACCAATTGTCTTTCCCTTCATTCCAATAAGTACATAGGCATCTTACGAATCGAATTGTAAGCATTCATTCAGAGGTCTGGTCATAAAGAGCTTTATAGATGTCACAGACTGCGTATTTAGATACTACGCGCCGTGCTTCCATACTCGTGCCGAGATAACGTGTATCAGAATAAAAATATAAACATGAATGGTAAAAACCCAGATTGAAAGCCGGTATAAACATAAGCTTACATTACTTAATTTGGCAAGTTAGAAGTGTTTAGGCAGAATTAAAAGCAAGAAAACTTTGTGTTAGTTACTTTTTATTGTAATACTTTTAATACATACTTTAATTACACGTACTTTTCATAAAAATAAACACTGAATAAGGTCAGAAAACACGGTCAGGTCAGCTCATCAGCTGATGCTGTACTTGTCACTGTCAAATATATTTGCCGACAGAACAAAACGTAACTTCGATTTGAAAAAAAAACTGATATCCTAGCTGACAATAAAACGTTTATTTTCAGTTAATTTAAAAAACAGTATTCAGCTGAATGCAGTAAGACTTGAAGCCAGCCCCAACATAGTTGAGAATAAAAATAATAGAATAGGCAGACGAGGCCATTTAAAAAAAAAAATGGAATTCGAATAAATTTTTTATAATAACGTATATAGGTAGGTACATGTTTTAAGGGTTTAAACTTTTTTTCTGGGATTTTATTTAGAATTCCTGAATCTCCGTTTCCTATACTACTAAACAGTATAATATACTGTTAAGATCAGTGTTTCTCATCCTTTTTCAGCCACGGACCCCTAGGGAAACAAGCACAGTTTCCACAGACCAAAAGGTTAATAAAAAAAATACATTATTGCAACTAAATCAGTGATTTTCGGGTTAATGTTGCTAGGTACTAAGTTCTAACCTTAAGATTAGCATTGTATGATCCAGAGATAACACCGCGGACCCCCAAACCTGGACCACAGGCTGGGAAACAATGGTTTATATGATCCCTTATATGGCCCATCTGACCCAATGGTCAGAAATCCAACTCATTTTTGGTATCTTCTTCTGAGGGAGCTTTCTGGATGATTAGAGTTAGGTCCAGAATGCATAACAATATTACAGAGCTGGATTTTACCATAATCATATTATTTTCTTCCAAAAACATGAGTCAAGTTATTTCAAATTGCACACACCAATGCTCAAAGGCGCACACGATTATGTTTTAGGGTTATTAAGAGTCGAAATCGAAACTATGACCCATGAAGAAATCGACTGTGCATCGACTCGACTGCACGGATGACATGGTAAACCGCATAGGCGCAGCGCGATTCACTGTGGGATTGATCCCCAGACCGGATGAGCTTTTGTGTGGTCCATAAATGCTTGATCCAAGTCTGGTTCTTCATTATATGTACTTAAAAATTAAAATAAAAACACGATAAAAAATCAGTTGACTTTTATTTGATGGAATTTGGAAAAAAATTACAAATAACATCTCAAAGGCGGACATAACGCTAACTTTGAGCACTGTACAACCATATAGTTAAAGACGTACATCTATCCATACAGTATATTCACAACACAATTATTGTATTTATGTATGTTTATGTTGATATGATAACAAGAAATTTGTTCTTTGGCAGTCACGTTGATCGTTAAGTTGTTGTTCACGGAAGTCACTGCCAATTTACATAAAATACATCAAAGTTGGCACAAACAAACATTACTAACTACAGTGAGAACAAAAAATATATAAATCACGCCCCAGCGTGCACGAGATTACAAAGTAACTGACGGTATATACTTAAATAAAGTAACGCTAAACTATAGTTACGTAAACATTAATTAACGACTAACATAAAATTCTAACTCCTAGTGATTTAAAACTAATACTGAAACACCAAAAAATGACTTTACATTAAACATCACACATACTTATATAGGGTACACTTATTTTTTTTGTATTTTTGTATAATTTTAACAACGCTCTGTACAAACAATCAAAATTTTGTTACGAAGTACTTTATGATAAATATATAGTTTTACGTGGTATACATACATAAATGTAATATACTTTTGCTAGAATAGAAAACAGAGGATTAGAAATCATGGGCGGAATTTTTCGTCAAAGGTACAACCTTAGCAATTCCGAAACTTTAAATAATCATTTACAGACACATAGGTAATATATATATTATTGTAGTTAATGGCTAGAGAGACATGTAATAAGTGTTAAGGTATATCTATATTAATCTTACAACCATACTTCCTTCCAGGCTTTGCTGAGATTACACCCGAATCACAGCCAATATTTATATAAACATTCCAAAAATACGTGTTGAGACAATTTTGACGTCGGCGGGTATTATGCCGACAGTTCCGAATGGAACGCCCTCTTCTTGCGAATCTCAAACTACGGGGCTACGGCTATGTAAGAATAAAAAACCTTGAATATGGCGTACTACATACATACTACCAGCAACTCGTCTCCCAAGGAGATTCTCAGTTCCTTAAGCTCCATGGATCTTTCTCCAGCCTCTAAGACGCGATAAATGCAAACACAACTTAGGATAGTAAATGCAGAGACTAGGTGCCATTAAGAGAAAGTACTAAATAAATATAACACTGGTTTTGCTGTTTCGGAAAATAAATAATTGCCATCTGAATAGTGGAGCTACATAAAATAGTTGACTAATAACAACGGAACTACATTAACACAAGTTATAATATAATATTGTTAGATGAATTTGAAACACTTATAGGAAAAAAATATAAACAACTACCCAAGCACCAAGGTATTCTTACAAATGACATTCATGAGATCAAAGTAGGATACTTTCTGTTTACGTTGTTTAATTAACTTTTAATACTAATTGTTGAAATTTGTTAATAAGAGATTCAAAAGGTCTGCGATCAAATCGTGAGCCTGAGATCTGGGAAATATATTTAAAGTAAACCTACTTGTAGTGTGAGCCTTAAATTTAGGCATGTGAAACCATATTGACTTATTTCTAACTAAACTAAAAGTAAGCCAAAGTAATCGACTAACCACTATACACGAGACTGACATACATTATGTCTTGGGTATGTGTGAAACATTTGTCCTAGAAGATCTTTTGTCAACGAGTTTTTAATGCGCATGTATCGTGATAGCGATTAATTGAAAACTAAAGAGAAGGAAACTTAAATTTGCGACGTAAAACTACATTACATTGGCTTAAAATTTACAGTTTCACCTTACATTATAAGGAATGATATACAGCGCCTAGCTACTACGCAAAATTGTATGTATGTATAATGCCGTACAATACAAAAATATTTCGTAAACCCTGTACCAGGCAATTTTGCAGCACCAATGAACACTTAGGGATTAAAAATTTCGAAAGGGATTTTATCAATTACAAATATCGAATACAAAAAACGGGCTAAGGTATCAGTCGACAATGATCACAAACGGTGCACGACAATAATCGGGATTGTTAAAGAGTTTCAAAAAGGGTTGTTCACAATTCAGTCTAATGCGATTCAAGTTCTAGCAGGTTCCGAATCTCACGTATGTTTACAAATCCTTCCCATTTTAATCTCCTCGTTTTAAGTACAGTTACAAAATTTACACAATTTTAAGACAATAATATGTCACATACATTTACTTCCGTATCGTAATAAATAACAAACAAATAATGCCGTGCTGTGCGAGGGTCTAGTCGCATCAAATGCCACACTCCGGGCCCCAAATGTATAATGTTGTCATCCTTACAGGACGTCACTAAAGCATTAATAACTACTAAAAAATTGGGTTAAATTGACTGTTTTAGGATTATTGTTTAATTAATTGACGCAAGTAACTGTACAAAATTTATGTTGCTATATTCCACACAGCACAGCATCGTGGAACAACACTGACGAGTCTTTCAAATGTTTCATTATATCATAAGTTAATGGTCATCGAAAATCGTATATAGTTGTTTCGATGAAGTTTGTCGTTGTGTGGTAACGATTAGTCCCCTGTGTTACAATAAAGTCTCATTGACTCGTGGGTGACTAAGGCTTGATCAGCCGAGATGAATGGATTTTTATCGCTAATTTAGACACTTAAAAAGTTTAATATATGTAAAAATCTAATTAATCTCGGCCGACACTTGTTGTAACTTGATATACGCTGAACTATTAGATATCATATTTACATTCTTAGCATGATAAGTTTAATTACTCTGAAACCTTTGGTAAAAGCTGTTTCAGAACAGTGTTTTGTGTATAGTTTCAGTGTATATCAAGTTGAATGAGTTCTCACAACTGAATATTCATATACATATCTAATTTCTCCAACAAATGGAACACAATATGCATAAAAACGTGCAGTTTGTGTGAGAACTGGCGATACATTTGAATACCCAAATTTTAAACTTAAAAATGTATTGGAGAGTTTACCAATTTTGTACTTTGTTCTAATTGTAAGTATTTAAATGTATCAAATATTAATATTAACCACCTTCAAGTGACAAGAAAGGCCTGCATTACAAATAAAATCCGAAGCTAAAAGCATTATTTTTAATTCAGCTATCACATATCCGACATCCTAAAGTTGGTAATATTTTTGTATATACTTTGTAATAAAATGGACACAGTATAATTTAATAACATCAATAAAAACTAGTGTATCTGTTCCTATGAATTCTATGTGATAAATTTCGTACGTGTAAATAGCAACATGGTTCAAATATCAAACTTTTATTTTAAGTGGAAGATTACTAAGTCTCCCTTGTAAATATATATATTTTTGGCGTGATTCGTCACTTGAAGGTGGTTGCTTGCAGCGGTAGCTAAACATAAGCGCCGTCAATGAACTAGATATTTTGAGAAAAATATTAGCTTATGCAAATTCCTTGATTTATTGTTATTGTCCTTGCGACAATTATTGACCAGGTATAATTTATTACCATGTACCAAATCAAAGCTGATTATTCAAATAATCGACTACATATTATTTTTAGCTGATTACTCAAATAATACTGAAGATGTTGAATTGAAGGTCAGTTAAAGCATTTATACAAGATGTGAAAGTGTATCAGAAATTTTAAGGTTCTAGAAGTGTGTGCAACATTGCACATAAAAATAACTAAGGTAAAATATAGATAAAACTTGTTGGTTAATATCAGTCACGTAATTCTCTCCAAAATAGAGCTGATAGGTCGTATATACGTTTTAACTGACCAACCAAGGGGTCCTAACACAAAAATGCAAATGACGGGATGCTGTCTTAGGCGCTGAGCAGACGGTGGTAACTTGGTGGTCTGCTAGACAGCATTTTTTGTAGCGCTCACTTGTCTCTCAACCAATAGATAGTCAAGTAATTTCCGTCTGGTGGTCAAAGTTTAGCCGCCTGCTAACACCTTATTGACATCTCCGTAAGGCTGAATATCGCTTGAGTTTGTTCATGGTCAGTTGAGTGTAGAGAGCAGTGTGTGGCGGTGTGGTGTGCGTGGTGTTTACTTGTGTTCGACGTGGTGCGGGTGCGGGTGGTGCGGGTGCGGCGGCGGGTAGTGCGGCGCGTGCGGGTAGTACGGCTGCATGGCGCCCTCGTACACGCCCTCCTCGTAGCCCACGTAGCCCATGCCGCCCATTATGCCCATCATGGCTGCAACAACACATCACAACTTAGACCATGTCTTCAGAAGAATTTCCTTTGGTTCTTCAAAACATAATTCTTATACTCATATCATCATCTTACACACATACTTCTAACAGTAAATCCATTCTGACAAGTTGAAGAACTGTGAATAGTCTACTGTAGGAAGAAGTAGGAAACAGTAGGGTGTTTCCTACTAAGTATATTGCTAGATAAATATTAAAAGAATTAATAAAATTCTTCTGGGCACCATTCTGGGACCATTACCTAATTGATAGTTTGCTTGCAACTCAAATAACTCAAGTAACTTTTGGAAATACTTCTAGGCACAATTCTGGGCCCGTTGCCTAATTAGTAGTCTGAAAAATTCATATAAAATTAAAACGTAAGCTCACCGGGGTCAGTTTCAACAGGGTAGTACTGTATGGGGTACATGGGCGGCGGGTACGGTATGTAGGGCAGCGTGAGCAGCGGCTGCTCCATGACGCACTCGCCCTCGCCGCCGCCGCTGTTGTAGCCCATGTGCACGCTGTTGCGCCCGTCCGTGTGCGAGTTGCGGCTACAGGGCAAAGAAAAATAATAATAAAGTAATTTTCTATGCATGAGCAACTGAGAATCTGATGATTTTTAGGTAAGCAGGGATAAGGTGGAGGGAAATCGTAAAGTCAAGAGGTTTGAAAGAAGAAAAAGGGAAAACACTTACCGGTTATTAGGACCCTTGTTGCCCATATTGTTGTTGTGCTTGTTCGGGTTGTGGTTTGAATTCTGGTTACCATCCTGGTTACCACCGCCGCGTTTGAATCTATTGCAAAACGAAATCACAAATTTCAATACACAAATACAATTATAAAAATGTCATCTTGGTACTTAGTACTGGTTGTGATAATTACCTAGGTCCCAGCAGTGGACGTTGTCCGTTGCCCTTGCCCTGCGCGGCGAGCGGCGGCTTGTCGGAAGCCTGCCCCGTCTTATGCTTGTGGTTCTGCTCGGCACCGGTGTGGTTCATCAGAGGGCGGTCATGAATCGAAATTTGCTGCATGTCCTGAGGAAAATACAATGTGTAATAACAAATAGTTGGTGGTATTTATTGTCTGTTGGATGCTTAATGGTAAGTATCATACTTGTGCAAGATCCCGGGGCGAGTAGTGTCGCGGAGGCGGGTGCGGCGGCGGAGGCCCGTACGCCGCCCACATGCAGTCCACACCCAGGTTGAAGTAGTAGCGAAGCGTTGGGATGTCTGTAACATAGATCATTTGTAATAATCAGCAATATATATTATGTATTAACACAACAAGGTTTTGTGGTCGAATAATTAATGAAGTTTTCAAAGTTGATGAAAATTACGTGAAATTAGACACACTGGATGATTTGAAAATTAACATGCGCGTGATTGTCGTAAAATATTTTTTTTTATCTAAATGACTATTCATATGGAACGAAAAACTGAATTGATGGTAGATGTGACTAGTACACGACCATAAGTTAGGTATCAAAAGATGGAAACCTATTTTGCACAGCAGATTAGAGGCATAGTAAATGAGCGTGTGTACTAACCGTTCATAGGCAGATCAGCGCCATTAGCCTGCACGCTCTTGTAGACGTGCGGGTTGACGCCGTGCGGCGGCGGCGGCGGCGGCGGCGCGAGCGGCGCGGGCGGCAGCGGGCCCGCGCCCCCCGCGCCGCACCACACCACGCCCTTCACGCCGCACACGTACGGCGCGCACGCCCCGCCCGGCCCCACCGCGTAGCCAGCGCCCGGCCCGCCAGGCCCGCCCGGCACGCCTGGGCCGCCCGGGTTCATGTCTGGAGGGAAATGCTGATGATGTACTCGCTCACGTAAGCCACGAAGACCATGACTCAAATGTTCCCCAATCACTATTCCGGAAGAAGATTAGCGCCTAAGGCACTGTTGGAGCTGGTTTAATTAGACTAACATGCTATAGAGCCAGACCAATCGCATCAACTATTTAAAAAGTGAAGACATTTGCGAAACAACGTCGCACCTCGCATCTCCCGTATGCAAGACCTGCCAAGAACCTGTCAAGTACAAGTCGGATTCACAATAAATTATTTCGAAACATTGTACAAAATAATCAATCGCTATGTGCTTTCTGTTTTTTTTTTAATATAGCGAATAAAAATAGGCCCACATTATGTAAAAAAAAATAACTCTCCTACTTCGGTTCATGAGATACATCCCGTTGACAGACAGACGACCGGTCGGACAGCGACGACTTACTAGGTACTAGAATCCCATTGACACCCGACACCCGTCATTTATAAATATTATTTCCGCAAGGCAATTTAATTAAAGTTTTATACGTCCATTTGTACCTACTACACGATCCGTCAACACTGCACGTCATAAAATAACTAACTTTAAATTTACTGTTGATATTAAGCTATAATTTAGAGGACATTTTCAAACCTTTAGATTTAGACATAATAACCATCCGTTCCTTTGTAATCGCACTATAGGTAACTTGTTATATAATAACTTTTGTCCAAATAAACAAACAAGTATCGTCCTTCAGTGACACAAATATTATGAATGCAGAATGCAAACACGGTATGTTTCACCCCTCTCGAACCCGACCTCTAACTAAAAGCAAAGCTGAGTGCACTCGCAAATCACTGCAAACATAAATACGGTCAGCTCTTAATAAGAGAGAGAACTAATAGCGCTCCCCTAAAATCAATACTTTAATATAGCTACATTAACTAGGTACTAACAATCATTTAGGCTCCAATTACGAATTGAATCTCCCCATGCGGAACATACGCCCCCGGCGAAATTTTAATCTGAGCCCTTATGAATGTGATATCGATCAGTCGATCCTGTGATGTTCCACAATAATTCGCCGCCCCTCGTGTTTTGACCCTCGAAACATTGGTCCAGCCTCCGTCCCCAGGTAAAGGATTAAGCTGGGGGATGGGGATTACCTGTCTGTCTGTCTACACGTCTGCGCCACAATGTATTAACGTAACGAGGTGCGACAGACGACACGGCGCCGTGCTATTTATGTTATTCAAATATTAAACTTGGTAGCGGAATCTATGAAAGCGTGAAGACGTTCATTGAGACTGAATTTCTGTTAGTATTCGCGTCAGAGCTTTTATGATACACGTTCACAGTTTTAGAGGAGAAGATAAATTAGTTAAGCTTTTCTGATACTTTGACAACAAGGCAAGCGTGCTTCAAGCTATCAAGACTTATCTTAACATTCTTCATATTGTTTCCGTTTACTTTTCCCCGCAGTCGTTTCTAAATACCCTAAGTCTGGCAGCGGACCTTTGCATAATGCAAAATTAAATCTGGTAATTTATAAAAAAACTACAATTAATAAATCAGGCTCCAATAGAAGAAAACCTTACTTTAAAAAAAATATTAATTAAAATTTGTTAGTACATATTTTGATTGACGTAATATTATATCCGATAGCGCGAATGGTAATGGATGTAAACTGGGTAAAAAGATTTACATTTGGTAGACAGCAATAGGCGGGTAATTGGTACGAAAACAGGAAAATGTGTAAGAAGAAAATATCGAAAGAACTTAACAGAAAATATTAGCTAATAATACCAATATAACGGTTACCAAGTCATTGTTAATAGATTCAGGAAGTTGCTCACTGAAGTATAATATTCACGTCCTGCAGTAGAATAGTAGAATAAAAGTTATCGTGTTTTCCTATACCTATAATGTAAATAAACTGAATTATAACATTGTTTGGAACATTAAATCATTTTCTAAGGTTGACTTTGTATGTACATCGTTGTCCCTACAGACGTTCGTTCATAGCTTAGCGTGACGTCGATAATAAGCAAAAAAGTTTACTCCTTTAATGAATGTGTTTCGACAAATCTTTTTTGCTTGATTAGCCTTACATAAACTATTTAAAGTCTGAAGCACCCCACGGTTTTACCCGTGTAACCCCGTTGTTGCAGTGAACTCGACGGGAAAAAAATATTGAAGAGTGTCTATAATGTAGCTTGTCTGGGTTTCTTCACTATTTTCTATACGACGGAGAAAATACGGCTGCCGGAAAGGTATACTCATTTCCAATAATATATCATTTTGGAATAACCTACACAAAAAGTTGTCTTTAATTAATCGCATCTTTTTTTCATCTGAACCGTTTAGTAGTTACAAAATTTCTGGCTTAAAACATAAAGGAAGCAAATTATCTTTTTATTTGTAATTTATAAGGATATACTCACTGGTATAGGTGGTAAGCGTGTTGGTGTTGGCCGGCGTGGAGGCGCGCACGGACGCGGGGGACGCGATGCCGTGGGCGCCCATGTCGCCGCTGCCGCCCGCCTGCACACATCATCACATGTAAACGATGTTGATGGATAAGCTAGGGGACTGTATGCCGGATAGAGTGACTTTTGTTGTTTGCTAAAATTTCATTCGACAATCCTGATAGATGCGTGTTTAATACAGTGAAGTACGATCTAAAAAGCTTTTTGAAACATAGACTAGACTCAAAACTATGTAGTACATAGTGTACATACAGATAGTACTGGAATGTAGTGCTTCATTAGTACACATTTTTGGTTAATTTCTACTGTGGAGAGACATTGTCAAAATGTAAAATAATAACTATTTGATAGGAACATTATGATTGTATATTCAAAATAATCAACGAGGAGACGACAACTAATCACATGCTCCGTGATATTCGCAAAATCAGTGTTCGTCGGAGCTCAAAGGAAATAAGCCCTCAATATTATCAAAATTAATATACCACAGGGCACAGAGCACCTGAATTCGGAACATAGCGTAGCAACATGGCCCCGTAGAGGAGCTAAAAGCGAAGGATGTAATCATCTTTGCTCGACGGTAGTCAAAGACATTATTTCATGGTATTAAAATATTTTAGACAAAATACCCTCATAGTATAAATCGAAAACCGCCTAATTAATAAAAAATAGGGAACACTGAATGGGGAAAATCTTTTATTCTTTATAAATTGGGTATCATCTAATCTCACTTTGGAAGTGTCCCGAATTTTTAACAACAACTGCGATGCTTTTAAAATGATTTACCTGACTCAAGAGAATAACAAAACTAGGTAAATGGCACAAGGTTTTTGCTAGAATATATGAATGGAGGGAAAACTGAAATCGTTACAATATTAATGTGCGCTGTATGGGACATGGCCACAACACTGATCTATAAACCTGCAAATATTTAATGAAGGGGAACTTCAAAGGCCAAGTAGTACTTTTAATATTTTCAGATGCAAATAAACAGTATTTCATTTTTGTGTACTATGTGACTAAGTTTCAAAAATCTAATATAGAGCAATAAAAAAAACACTATGTAATTTAAATTAATCGCAAGAGCCTAAAAAAATCCTGAAAATATATTTTGATATTAGTTAATTTATCAATAAGAGTTTCTTACCATTGCAGTATATTCGGCAGAATTATAACAAAAGCTATAGTTTTGCGACCGCAGAGAAGCGAAACGTCACTTCACTTCGGAAGGTAGCACGTGAATGCAATTTGATCGAGAATATATATTGAAACAAGATGGCGCTATTTAAGAGGTCTAAGAAAAACGTTTAATTGGTTCAAATCGGTTTCTCAAATTTATGTATGATCCTAAGATTACAGGGAATACTCTACTTCTTAGAAAATGGTTAAGATATAATACTAAAGCTAGTCACAATCATACATACGTAACAAAAATATTGGCCACATTGATTCAACAAAATTGCACAATAAGTCCTAAAACAATAAATTGCGAAAGTTTGACCGACTCGCGCATAATAAGAGAACATAGAAGCGTAATATTGAAATCGACAACGATTTTTCAGAGGGATTAAACTGTGTTACATTGGCAGGAAAATCAGGTAAACATGGCGATATAGTGGCGACATCGCTAAGATAGGTTTCGCTATAGCAGTGAGCTACAGACCTAAGCTGCATGGCGCGTCGTCACCCGGGAAAATGCTTAGTACCAAACAGGTGGTGGAATAAATACACAACTATGTATTAGTTTTAGAACTCACCTGGTTATGATGGTTCTCAGTGGGCGCACCGCCATTTGGCTGGGTGTGCGCTAGCTCGTGGGGCGGAGCACCCGCGCCCGGCCGACAGTCCACCATCAGGGGCAGTGCTTCAACTTCAACCTAACAACAAATCAACAAATATAAAATACCAAGCTTTAGACAACAGAACAACTAATTACATACAAGTTACTGGCAGTATTGGACAATAAAAACGATATGCATTGTTCGTATTCTAGTTATTGCGCGGTAATTATCAGACATAGAAAACGAGTGGCGAAGAACTACAAACCTGACATGTGTCCAAATCCTCGGAATCAGAAGACAGACTGGACATGATGCGATATTATCGAAGTGCACTTATTAAGTGATTGATTGTAACAAATTTTTAAAATAAAAGTGTCTAGGTTTGTGGCCGGTGCGGACCAATCGTGAGCTGTGAGCTACCGAGGGGCGCCGGCGGGAATGCGCGCGCCTCTATTTCGCCGGTGCAACATGCAGGCACTAACAGTGAATCTTTATTTTTCTTTCCCATTTCATGTTGTATGGAAATTGATAACGCAATTTTTCGTTACCAAGTCTTTGTGCGCTTCGATGTTTATTTCGATTCGATGTTTAGGTTTTTAGATATTTTGATAACTTTCAAGGCCTATCTTTGATAACAGGAGGGCTGACTTTATAATAAGATTTTAATAACTTGCTCTTTAACGTATTTTCCATCCTGCCAGTAACTTAATACTAATCTACTAGATACTACTAAAACAACTAATTCTAAGACTAGTTTCCCAAATTCATTACCTCTAAAATAGCTACGATATGGTACTTAAAAGGGTAGATTTATAAGCAGTTCACTTTTAGACACGTAGACGAATTAAATTAAAGGGGTATTCGTTGAAACTCAAATGAAAAAAAAAGACAAATAATGTTTTTTTAATAGTTATTACAAAATCTTAAAAGGTATTTACGAAAATATAGATGTGAAACGTAGGACTTGTTACTTAGTATACCTAATTGCAAGTACGTAGTTCAAAAATAAATGAGTGAATATGATACCCCTCTGTTGTAATGTTGTGTATTGGGGTGAAGGTATACCTTATGATGTAATGGGCCTAGTTTATCCAAGCTCTAGTTTAACAAAGGACAAATTTCGCTTCACCGTATTTCGTCATTTTCAGCGTTTCGGTAAGTGATATGCTTACAAGTCACCCAAGACCTACGTCTATGAATGTCTAGCTACAACTAACAGGCATCGGTTCAAAGTTTAGAAAGTCCAGGTGTTGGTATGTGAAATCGACGTTGTTTTGGAAGGATAGCTCAGTCTCTTCGTTCCACGAAACTTTGTTCGGTTTGATAGCTTTTTCCGTGCTCTTGTCATCTGTTGCCACTTTAGACTTGTTCCGGGCCTTGCTCAGACCTTGCTTTCGAGTGATGTTGCCTGCTCGTGGAATATCAATTGAGAACAATTATGTACAGCTCAAATTGTTGGTAAAAGAACGAGACAAGAAAGAAATAACAATTAGGTTATTGTGAAAAAAGGATAGTGTTACAAATTATTATTATATTAAGTAAACACGAATCCTGAATGTTTAGGGTATGAATCATTGTAATTGTAATACATAAAGTCGAACCTATTTGCTGCAACATTTGGCTTAGAGTCAGGAACTGAGAATGGGCTCGGGAGTATCTGTACGGAGGAGCCCAGGGTCTTATTTCGTCAATAGGGAGCGGTTCCAGCTGCTCAAAGTTGACGACTCGCTTTTCACCCAACTCCTCAATAAACACGAGGCAGGGACCACCGTCCGGCCTCATCTCCTGGATATGGCAATGGTAGGGGACCGTCTGGTCGGGCTGCAGCTTACACAAACATTTTACACCCACTTGCAGAGTCGTCCCATCCGAATACCTTGCGCCATAACGCATTTCTGTAATATCATTTCATAAGTACCGGGATACATTTCAATATGTAAATAAATCCTTCAAGTGAACTAGAATAGGAAACTGAAATGCCCAAACAAAACACATCACCGGTTTAAACGTTGGCCTCGTTACATAAAAAATAACCGCGCCGTTTCCGTTGTTGCCAAAATTATTGAAATCAATACGAAAACAAAAGAGAAAGCCGGTGTAAATACGAGTGGGCACTAATAATAAATATACCAATTTAGCCGAGCTTAGGCGATCAATAACTTTGCTCTAAGCGGCTTAGAACACTCCGATTTCCGCGAAAAACTGACTTGAGTAGGATTTCTTTTTCCTATTCCGTTTATGGACTTTAAAACTCCTTTACCTCGTCTTAACTCACTCCAGACATCAAATTCTATATTTCTATAGATATCGGGGTCTAGGGCTTTAGCGACCTTGTATGGGAATGGTGTGATTCCGTTATCGAGTAAATCTTTAGCGCTGTTTACATTAAGGCAGTTCATGCAGACGTTTTCGAGCTGTATCAGGCTGCGGTTGAACACGAAGATGCTTAGCGACTCTTTCAAGAGACTGGCTCTCTCCAGGTCTTCAGTATGATGCTTGCATTTCAGCGCTAAAGCATTATTGTTCCTATCTTTGTCATCGTCGGCGGCTTCGATGAATATCTTGGCCCTCTCTTTCTGCTTCTTACGACGCTCGACATTCTCCGACATGAAGTACTCGATATGGTTGGTGGGAACCTTGTCGTGAAGCATTTTATCAACCGCGTAAGACAAGTCTTTTAGCTGATAAACTCCATCGTAAAGTATTTCATATACCAAAGCTATAATAATTTCAATATTTTGCTTAAGCATATTTTAAAATAAATTATGTCAATAAACATAATAAAAGAAATAACGAAATGAAAAGGTGTAAATGAATGTGTGTGATCAATTCAAAAAGAAAAATTCAACTATAGTTAACTTAGCCTAGGAAAAACATGTTACTGTCAATGATTGATTTCAATATGTAAAGGTGTGAATTTTATAATTTAAATGTATTCACAACCTTTTTTATTTAGATTTACTAGAGCCCGTAAACATGTAGAATTTATCAATTACACAGATAAAAACCAGAGGTTACATCAAGAAAATAAGTTGCAATGCTGCCTTGTCTGCATATTCCTAATTGAATGATTAAACTTATAACTGCTATTAATCATACAAATATTATGAATGTGAAAGTAACTCTGAAAAAAGGGCATAGGCTGCTAGCTATACTTTTTGCTACAATAAGTACCTGACAAGCTCGTGAAAAGGCTAGTCTGAAATAATTGTGTTTTTATTAAGCTTTGTAAGAACCTAAAAAGAAGGTGCTTGGAAAAAAACCTACATTAAAAAAAGGTGTAATGCATGCAAGTTAACTTCTAAATCGCTGACATGCCCTATATTCTAATCATAGAACTGTTTCTTTGTATGTGTCTTCAGTTTAGTAAAGACACAACAAAGGCAGATTATGGCTTAACTCGTCAAAATCAAATCAGACTTTTAACAAATAGTATGGAATAGAAAGATATTAAAAATATTTTTATAGTTTATGTTTATGTAAGAGTTGCCTGTGATATTAGTCTTGCAGTGTAAAATGTATTCTAGATATTATTTCAATATAAATTCACTTACACTGGCAGTATGATGATGTGTTAATGAAATCTTTAGTGTACACCACATCAAAGTGCTTAGTGTCGGGAGAGTAAAACAGGTATATCGGGTTTCCATAACCATTGCATATTTTTGTTTGTGGACCCTTGTTAGCTTCAAATATTACAAAGTCACGTCTGCAAGTTTTTAATGGCAAGTTACAATTTTTATTGTTAAAATTTTGTGCCTAACGCAAGTCATAAGGTTTCAAACTGCAGTATTTACTAAGTTCAATAGCAATAATACTTGTGTTCTTTATTTCAATAAGTTAGTTTGCCATAAACACGGTAAAATTAGGAAGTTGTAAATTTCATATTAAAATAATAGTGATGTGTAAAGTATTGACTCAGCTTGTATTAGGCACAGTGCATTGCAAATGTTAGAAAATATAAATCAAAAGTGGGTAGTTACATAATAAATTTCATACCAAAACTTTCTTACCTATAGAGGTGGCTCATGGCCGATATTTCAATTAAACCACCCCACTCGGATGGATTTGACATCTCTTTGAGATAATTTTCAAATGGACAAGTCAATGACTACAAAACAAAAGTATTTATGTTAAAATTGTGCCTGGCATTGAATAATATTTGACAAATAAGTAACGAATCCTACCCCTTCGAAGAGGTGCCTCTTAGTAGCCATGAATTGAACGCAGTCCAGTCGGACTTTATGAAAGTATCGCTGGGTGTTAAACATGTTTTCAGAGACAGCGCGAAAAAGACAGCTAGAGTCTCTAGCTGTGTGTTTACGGAAAAATCCCATCTCATCCAACCATCTGTCTGGCTCCGAGGAACGCTTGTGTATTTTCCAAGGCCCGCGACAGCGGATCGGAGAAGGCGACATTGTACACTGCTAGCAATCTGCAGGTAAACAAAAACAAATGACGCTGCCACTCCGATCATCACATCCGCCAAAATTTTCTTTCAAACCGACTCATTTCACATACGTAAATAAACAAATCGTTGTGATTACACGGATAAGGAGTCCAAAAAACCATATCGTAGCTATATCGTCTGGCGAATGCAAATGGTTGTTTTGCTGTCTACGATATACAACACGTGCAAACGTTAAACCGTACGTACGACGCTAAAATATAAAGAAAACACTTACCGAAATAATTTATCCCAACTGTCAGCATCAGTGTTTAACTGTATTGTATTTGCGAAGTTGTATTTTACGAAAATCTAGCGAAAATTGCACGTGCCAAAAGCAAACCGTCAAGAGCCGGCGGGAAGCAAATCAAAATTTACAAGGCGACGGCATTTTTGCAAGAATGTTACCATACTAGAAACGCTTTCATGGTAGATATCTGCTGTCTCTTTCTAACAATAGTAAAAATGTATCTTGCTATTTCACCTGCGTATCCTTCATGCTAGATAAGTTGCTATTGTAGTAAGTAATAATAATAATGCATAGTCCTTCACGAAACGCTCTTTTACCACAGAGAACTGTCATAGACTAGATAAACTGTATTTTCTAGGCGAAATGAAGAAAAATATTTTTTTTTTTTCTACAATAATCTTTAATAATAATTACAAAAAATGTTTGAGTCAGTAAATAACATAATTCTATCCACAAAATCATATATTTTCAGTTCGTGGACAGAAACAATGTCAATTTAACCTAGAAGAGTTGCCAATTTAAAAAACTTGCCCAATTTGAGGTAATTTTAAAACTTCAAATACCTAGGCACTTAACGCATTTATCATGCTATTATAGATGTTTTTATTCATCTTCACGCTAAAAGTGTATTATTTACGCATGAAGATTACATTCAGAACATAGATAAAATTGCATTAGGATTTGCTGTTCGAAAGGAAATTATTACGCTTTGTTGTTTTTCAAATCTTGAAACTTCTATACCAAGACATTTTTGCAAAGTTGCAAATAAAAATAAGTGACTATTGTAATTCTACTTGAGACTTACGTTATTTTTTTAATAATTTAGTGTTGTGTCCTGTCCTTGCGAACACGTACCGAATGTGCAGTTCGCAAACTGTTTGTGAGTCGAAAGTTAATTGTTGTTATTCGAATTAACTTAAAACTTTGAATATTAGTATTTTATTCAAGTAAATGTAGTAGTAGCTCATTAAAGTTTTAATTTAATTATTACTTACTAGTCTTTATTTTGGGGTATATTAAATAAATTTAAATAAAACAACGATCATTTTTTAAATCTATATTTATAAAAAGCACCGTCTGTAAAACATACAAAATTCCGGTAAAAATGGTTTATTGGCATCGACAGCGTTATTATAAAAATGGAAAAATGTTGATTATTGGTTGTATATGACAATATAAAAATTATGATTGTTCACATAATGCTTAAACAAACTATTGCTTTCTTTTTGAATATCTATACCAAATATGGTTGAGCAAGTGATAATATTACAGTACTACTTCGATGATACTTAACTAATTTCTAAGTTAATACAATACATTGCAAAAATACTATATCAACGCAGAAATAAAGTTAAAAAAATAAATTTAGACCCAAATGAGATTTGGTAACTACACTCCTAATTTATTGACCAGAGTATCACACACGCGCAGATGCATAATCCTCGTGAGCACTTAAACATATCTCAACATAAAGAGAACACAAGCACAGATGAATGAATTAAACAATAGAATATTATTTGGAGTGCAGTGTGTTCCCGACTTAAATAAAATCAGTACTGGACATTCATACTTAATTATTCTTTCAATATAAATTAAATTATAAAATGCTCGTAAAATACGCTTATTAAATACATAATATACCGTTAAAAAGTGACATAGAAAATTTGGTTCCTATAAACTAATGATAAGGACCAGTTTACAAAGTCCATTTTAAGTCTAATGGAACATAACTCATTAGTGGCGTTCTGTTTGATAAAATAAGGACTTGTGAAACGGACAATGCAAACGGCCCTATGACTTACATCGAGTTTAAAATACGGCGATACTAGCGAGATATAGTTGCGGGTAGTATAGTAAGGAGGCTGTTCAGGCCGTTTTCTCCTGCTCGATGACGTCCTTGGTAGGCAGGGGGTTCTTCTCGCAAGTCTCGGTGTGCTTCAACTTGGTGGGGTCGAAGTTCTCGATGCCGTTCAGGAACTTGTTCTTCTCCTTCTCGGCTTCGATAGCTGTTGACGGAATATGTGTGTTAGTTATTGTGGTGACTACTGTTTGTAGATCATTTATCTAAGGGTACATTGTATTTTCGTCTACTAGAATGGCTTTTGCCTGTGTCAGAGGCAGAAATACTTGCCATAGAGCCTATGGCGTATAAGTTTATGCCTTTTTCTTCCTAGCTATATGGTGTTTTTAGGTTGTAGCTCTAGGTCTAAACCATATGTTCATCATGTATTGTTTAATATACTATCACACATATACAAAGATTCAACGTGGCTCTTTAACTTAAAATCTTACAACATTTTTGTGAAAACTCGTACCTACATTAAAATAGCTCTACTCATAAGGATTCGTAAGAAAATATCTACAATTTGCATAACTTTCAATATTACTTAACTGTTATTATTGTCAACAAAACTGAAGTCTAATTGAACATTTACCATGAAAATAATATACCACGTGCTTTAATTGTGGTTACACAGAAAATTGTTTTACTTAAAAATATAGCAGGCAGGAATTTGCGAATAAGTGATTAAATTAAAATATACAGGCAGGTAAAATAAAGCAGCAAAACAAAAACCTTCAATAGGTGGTAAGGGGTTCTTTTCTTCCGTTGTCGTATGCTTCATCTGACTCTTGTCGAAGTGCTCAACGCCGTCCAACAGATTCTGGTGCTGTTTCTCCGCTGCTACAACTGATGCAAAGCAAATCGTGCAAGGCAAAACGTAAATAATAAATACAAGTAAATAATAAAAGCATTCAATGCGTCTGTCATGTTGGTAACACAATCATCCGTAGAGAGGCGACATTTACATGCTAATTGACCGCACGATATGTAAGTAGTGCTCGGAATAAAAAGCGTGTCATACCGTATATGGTCGCATAATCATTGATAAGCTAATGAGTCTTGAGTCATTAAAACTGCATAAGATTATTCAATATAAGGGCATCGAGTATATCGGCAAATTAAGCGCAATAAATTATAAAACAATGTCATTTTGGTAAATAAATGTATTTTAAAATAAGGAGTTGTTGCGCATTTGCATGCATATAAGTGCTTGTGCATAAACTGGTGTTATAATTAAGAAAGCATACCATCTTTGTCAGGAAGTGGGTTCTTTTCCTGTGTTTCTGTGTGCTTCAGCCTGGTAGCATCAAACTTTTCGATACCATCGAACAGGGACTTTTGAGTTTTCTCGGCGGCAACATCTGTAAACCATAGACGTAAAGTGTCAAAACATACGAAATTCAAATTTATTTGAAATTGGCGCACTCTCACAACGTCTAGAAAAAAACATGCTCGTTATTATTTTAGTAAAATAAACTAGTTAGATAATTTGCAACAGTGAGTAGGAAACTGCAATGAGTCTTCAAAGACATATTAGCTTCCCTATAGTCCCCTGGTTTAGTTTCACAGTTAAAATTAGAAGGAATGCGATGAGCAAAAGCAGCCACGTCTCACAGGCGTATTGCGACTCGCTATTATTTATTAGTGGCGCGGCATTCCACCCAGTGATATACCTAGTGCGTTTGGAAGCACGATTTTTTCCACCGTCTCCGTTTTCCTGAGGGAGGATGTCTGAAATTGTTCAACGCCTTGAAGTAGCGCGTTGTGTTGCTTTTCTTGCGCTACGTCTGTTGTGAAATCGAAATTTCTTTGTTATTCTGTTATCGGTCGGTGAGTCATGGAATGTTTGATCGTTTGAGCGTCACATGGAACGCTTTATATACTGATGTGGTTTAAACGTCTTTGTTACGTTTTACAATAAGGAAGATATTAATTGATGTCGATTACTTATTGCACCCCTCAATGAAACTTAGTGCTCCGGTCGCCGGCTGAGCATGAATCCACTTATCTTAGAGTAGGTACTGAAATTGATACTTAGAGTTCTCTTGATTGATAACTGCTCTCGGCAAATAAATGATAGGAGGGGGTGAGTGTAGACCCTCGTATACTTCTGCTTCTATAAATCAATTTTATCAATCCCTAGTGTACATACTTATTCAATTACCTACTGGTCCCAGAAGTGATTTTTATGCAATGTAACCTAACCCTAATCTAAGCGATTTTTTTATTCCGCCTTCCACTGGATAAGTTATTGGGAATTGATAAGAGATCTACTCTTATCAATTCCCAATAACTTATTGAGTTCGATGCCTAACTCAATTACCCTAAATTCGAACAACTTAATAAACTACTTATCTACTTGCCTAATTGGGAACAATCAATAAATTTACTCTTAATCCGTAATCACCTAGACTGTATGACTAACAACGAATTGAAACTAGACCAATAAACGTAACTTTGGAATCTTTTGAAACATTTTGTACCAACTGTCGGTTAAACTTTCTCCTGTTCTGATTTTTTTATGAAATGAAGTCTGCATATTTCGTTGCAATACAATAGTAATGTGATGTGCCCTATTTGAATAATACCCAGGACAACAATGCATGTAAATGATTTGTAAAAATGACGCTCTTATCTCTAATACCGATCGTACTAGTCATTTGGATGTAGAAAACTGTGGGAATTCGATGGACGACCTAAAAATACCTCGTTTTTATTTTGTATTTCGCCATGAATGATTTCTAGTGGTGTAGAGAATTCAAATCTTTGTTTTAATCCCGATATCCAAACCTTCTAGGTAGGAAATGTACTTAAAAACCACTAATTATTCTTTATAGTCTAATAAAGGTCGTTGAAGATTTATAATGTATGATTTTCGTTCTTTTTCGCGAAGCAGTGGTGAACCTACATCCATACCATTGGCATTGGCATTACTTATTAGGTTTTCTGAAAAAAAATATTGATAATGGGCATTTCTCTTGCGACAATCAGAGGATGGCAAACAGGCCAATTTTCATAACTGCCAACTTTTGAAATACGAATACTTTATCGATAATATTCGTGTTAGAGCAAAAGTATTTTTTGTATTCAATGACAGCTTCCCTTCATTCCCGCTTTTCATTAGTTAGTACATACCTTCGGCAGATGGCAGCACGATCTTCTCATTGGTGTCGACGTCACGCAGGCAGCTCTGGTTGAAGCCTTCCAGCTGGCTCTTCAGGTCGGTGGCTACCTTGGGCAGGTCCTTGAGGGAGGGGGCATCTACTGAACACGCCATTTTATGGGATCTGAAAAATAGAGAATAATAATTAAGTAAAATTCCCATCAAACTAAGGTTAAGCTGGAAAATGTATATAAATATCTGGAATCTAGACTTTTTTTTCTTTTTTACCCAACTTTTTATTGATTTCTTTATGACCTATTCTGAATTTTCAGTTTTTGGTGTGCGCATAATATGGGTAGATAACTACTATAAGTTAGAATTCGAATTAAATAAGTTATGTATAAATTGAAAACAAATTAAGGTTTAAATAGAAGAGTAAGTAATTAAATTTTGAACCAATTTATTTAAGTGAAAAGTTTTGTAATTTCATCCCGTAATTCGTAACTTTGCAAACCCTTCTCAATATGACTTCCGCTGTTTGAATTTCCGAATATAACGTTCCTATCTGTTTAGAACATTGTTATTTGCATACTTAGTTAATTATAATTTATACTATGCTATTTAAAAAGCTATTGTGACCTTTAAAGATCTCTAAAACAATACATAGGTACTTATACGTATGGATCTTTAGCTAGCAGTAAAAGGCAAGTAACGGCATAAAAACTTTTTTGACATCAGGCGTGGGTTATCCGGCTACTTTCCCGTATCAGTGGGCGAAGGCACGCACTAAATGTTTTGTCGATGGACCAACACATTGGTAGAAAGTCACCTAATCATTGTTTACTAACAAATGGCGCCGTACACGAATTAATAGAGGTGTGATGTGAATGCTTGAAATATCTCGAGTAATTCTAAAAGGCCGATTATCACAAAATATGTGTCAATCATTTAAAACTTCGAGTCAAATGCTTTGATTGGTTGTGAGTATTTTCATCATCCAATTACAGTAATGGGGCATAGATTTGACCAGCCTTGTAGTCACCCAGGTTTAATACATGTTTTGGTTTATATCGCTTTGTGAATAAACTTTTATGATGGCGTGTTTTGACTGTCTCATCACACGCAACTGTCTGAACATCTGAAGGTCGTATATAACGCATACATTAACCCCGTCTGAATAAAGAACATTGGGTTGCAATACGACTTCTATTTTACCTTAGCTGTTTATTGTGATCATTATTTTCATAACAAAAAAGAGAGTGAATTTCCAAAATAAGGCCCTCAAGTGTTGGGACCTAAGTACACTCGAGCTTTGAAGAAAGAAAAAGGCAAGTAATAAAGAGCGTTGGTAATAAGCCAGATTGCAGAAAAAGAAAATGAACCCAAAACAAAAGAATTTTCGCCACGAATTCTTAAGAACCTTTTGAAATAGGAGCCGTATTTTCTTGGTCTATTTTTGGTTTTGCAACCGCACTGATACAATAGCCTAGCAATGCCTAGCATTCTCAGTAAACCACAGACCACAGGCACAGTAAATAAGTAATTAATGTCTGCTCATTGTAGCTGAGTTTTAACAGTTTTTAGTCACGGTTACCGCGACCTCTTCAATTACAAATTGCTTGTGGAACGCGAGTGAGTTAACTGTATATTTAACAAACATATTATGCGTACCGTTCACGAGAATTGTTGCTAGGCTAACTGTTTATCTTCGCCCACATGTAATGATGAGCACTAGAATAACATCTATCTTTTTTTGAAATAAGATCATATTGTTTAATGTCCGTTAAATGTAGCAGTGTTTTTCCTGACAAACTAATGATAGGCAGACTCTTTTTAGAAATTTTCGAATAGTCAATTTTGTTTTTTATTTAATAAACACAGAGGTTGTTCAAAACGTACAATATTAAAAGAACTTTTTTCATCCCTTCTCCAATGTTTATTAATATCCCCAGGGAAGACCCTATTTTCTTTCAATCTAAATCCGATTACGATACAAACCTTAAATTCAAGATAATTTAGGATCTCTTTTCAAGTTTTCGAACAATTTATACTGTAACAAAATCTTATTAATAAATTAATTTTCCGTTCATTAAATTTTTCAGCGTTATTTTATTATCTCCATATTTCCTAGAATTTACTTGCGGTAAATCGTCCATTATTATACAGAGTAATAATTAAAATGATCTGTATTTTTTTCCACCCGCCCGTATCCCCAGTGAGGCATCGCATGACCGCAGTCGTAGCTAACGCCTGACGCATATTAAAACATGGGGTCATTGTTGCCGGCAACTCGGCGTGTATACTAAACCAGAATACATCCTGTGGACAGGAAAACAATCTTTTGTTTCTAAAAGGATGTTTGTTCGGGGTTGATAACAGATATATCACAAGGAACGAAACTTTGATTAAGTACTCTTTTGTTTATTGGCCTAGACAAAATGGACGCTTGACAGTTGGAGTTCAAATACACGTACACTATCTATAAGGCAACAAATTTTAACGTTATTGGTGACTGTACCTAAAAGATGATTTTAATATTTTCCCTCTATTGATTGATAAATAAAAATGCGAGGTACCTACTTCATCGTAGTATGTGGATGTTATAATAACATTTTATTGAGAAACTCGGTAAGAAAATAAATGTTATTGCAAGAGAAGAGTCTCTCGATAGTTTAGGTGTGCGTTATTATAAAACTTACCATATCCTAACAATAGACCTAGTATAAATAACACGAGGATAACGTCCTATTGTTTTAATGAGTCCTTTGACAGAACGATCCAGAAACGTCATTATAATGAAGTATATTGTTTTGTTAAAACAATTCCTCTGATATTGTTGATTGACAGAATGCTAACCTGTTTTACATTTCAGTGGACGAGGAAAAGGTTAATAACCTCCTTGCTGTGTTAGTTATTGAACTTTTGGTGTCATTAGCTTTTTTAATAATGCTAGGGGTCATCTAGATTATTGTATAGTGAACTGGTTTTTCTATTAGATGGGATATCTATTAGTTTAGCATCATTCTAATATTATGCTATAATAAATCTATGTTTACTGTTAAAAGCATATCCTATCTACATAGTTTGTACGCGTTCAGCAAATATAAGCTTGTTTGTACAATGCAAATGATCCGGGCCTTATTAGAGCATTAAGTAGGCAGCTATGACTCTTTGTTTGTCTAGCAAGCATGCAGCCCGCGCCATTGCGAGCGCCCCCTAGGGCATGGGGCACGGCGCGCCATTCATCGCTAACTAAGCTATGATCTGCTAATCAACTGCGCACGGAGCGTAATCATAACTTTTAATTAACGCCGTAAATGCTCCATGAAAAGAAAACTATTTGTAATTTTATTCTACACACATTAAAATTCATAGTTTTTCTAATAAAGAAATTAAAATAATTGCCTGTAATTACTTTCATGTTATACAAAAAATGTTGATTGCGGGTGTAATGTCGGAGTGCTGTGGGATAAATGAGGATTTCGTCACGATGTTGGTATGTGTGTTCAGTCCGGTTTTACCTGTGTATTGATAAATACGAAACCAGTGAAACATGTTGGCGACATGATAACACCTCGCACTTCGCTGCCCGACGCTGGAGATAGTTATAAAATGCATTTACTGCATGAGGCACAAATCAAGTTTGAATAACCCCTTAAATGAAGAGAAGCTAATGTATTTTTATGTTTTGAAAAGCATATCGCTATTGATTGTGTTACATTTTTAAAGTTTTAAAGTTAAAGTGTTAAATTATGAGATTAAGCAAAATACGTTTTAAATCCATCAGTATTATGCAATATGACTACAAAAATACTTCAATAAATAAATACCCAAGGAAGGACCCAACCCTTATTTGCTTTCCTAACAAGAAGTTACAAAAGGGTTATTCTCCTGATAATAAACTACGAAACTTTTCTACGTGTTAAAAAACTTTGTTCGCACACGTTAACGAATTTCCGAAGGAAAACCTTTGGGATCATGTTTCGGGATATTTGCGAGGGCGAGCAAACAATATGTTGGCGGGAAACAAACTGTCGTACAGTAAATATGTTCAAACGACATATGTTGACAATAAATTCTGTCGAATTACTGTCTGGTGACGAAAGGTCGCTTTCATATGTGAACGAAAGTTGATTCCATATTTACGGTCCTTATAAGTTTTATTACTTGTTCCTACAAATGAGAAAAGTATCTGGAAGTTAGAATAGGCTTCAAAAGGTTTCGGAACGAGTTGGCAAATTACGGGAAATTGAAAAACTTTTGATACCGTTCTTTAATATGGGGTCGCGTAATTAAACAAGTAAATGTTATGTCATATTATGTCGCAAAGTTATGAAAATATACTTCGATAATTTCCGCTGGAAGTTGAATAATTAAGAAATATATAATTATCTTTGTTATTTAGTAACAGATTAAGATGACTAATAAGAGATGCTTATGAATGGGTTTATTAAACTTCTCATAACATCCTAAGAATGATCTGCGAATAAGGAAACACGTTTAGCAATTAAATTAAGTTATAAAACGCTTCTGTTCAAATTCTTGTTAGTAGTTACTGGCACATAACTAATCTTTGAAATAACTAAGTTATCTCGCACACAAATGGAAAACACCCTTTAAGTATCTATCCTAGGTCCTCGACTACTTGTAGCTACTATCAACCATTCCAAAAAGTCTTTAATCATTTTAGACACTTACGAGCAATTCTGTCTTAAGAATTCTTAAACTGAATCATTTTTATTTACTGAAGTAAAATGCTGTCATCGTTCTCAAACTGTACGTTGCAATATTATCAATTGGCCTCAATAAAGACAGGCCGTTTATCCATGGCTGTCAGGTTTTCCAAGGTTGGAAGATAAGTAGGATCGGATGCACAACTAAAGGAAGCGAGTAAATTAACCATTAATTATGTTTATATACTGTCGTAATAGAATTGTAAATTGTTTATGGTTTCATCTCCATTGGAATAAATTTCTAGTGGCATGAAACTCTTTTGTTTGTTCAGGTATTTTATAATGAGAACCTGGATATCCCACGGTTTGGTGAAGGTCTCTCAGAATTAGAAATAAAGAAGATATTACCGTACGATAGACGAAGATATTACTGCCTCGTTGGCCTAGTGGTGCTAAGCGCGACTGCTACGCTAGAGGTCTTGCGTTCGATTCCCAAGTCGACCAAGGTGTTATTGGGTTTTTCTGTGAAATTCTCATTAGCAGGTCGGAGTTTGGATTTGTGCCCTGTTACTGGCAATAGGCTCGCCCCCTATTACATGGGACCTAAACATATCGGCGAACTGTGGGTGTACATTGGTACACCTCTGCCTACCCCTTCGGGGATACAGGCGTGATAACATGTTATGTATGTTATGTTGTTAAATGTTTGGAATAACATTATAGGCAACCATAAAGTTTTGTCAACCATCTTTCCTCACCAAATATTTGACGCTTAACTAAAGTGCCAGTATGTCATAATTTGGACAGGTATCCATAATTCTTACCCTCCGCAATTAGTGAGGGTGCGTGTTTTTGTGCTAAATTAACCACAACCCCTGAAACTCAACGCTTTGAAACTTAAGTTGATTTACTACCGAAACTTGCTTAATAAATTAAGGCAACAATTCTACAAGTTATGAAATAATAAACTTATCACTAACCCGAGTTCCTCAAATAACACGTTTTCAAGAGTTTGTTCTTTGATTTTTCACATTATTATCGACCTTTATACGTTTTGCTCTCGAACATTGAAAAGCAACGTAAGTTCAAGACGTTCTTAGGTTAGCTATATATATGTCTATCTAACCCTACTTTACACTTTAAAGAAACAAAGATGAGAGAGTTTAAGATTTGACAGAGACTTCAAAATTTAAGCAGCTACGTTTGAGTATTCGGCCATAGCTCCTTATGTCATTCTTTAATACTAATTATCTCGTATCTAAATGTATTTGAGGCCAATCCCAGCTAAGTCTAGTTATGTATTCGGTTTGCGGTCGTGTGTGCAGCCTGTTAATGTATCCCGCACATATCTCGTTACACTGTCCATACCGCACGCGTCTTGCTCCGCTAACCAGAGCATGTTGCTAATTACCTAGATACAAAAAATAGATACACTAGGTAGAAATATTTTTTAGAATCACCTGCGAATACCATACATCACTTTTTGAAAACTAAATTACTTGAGCAAGTCACGATTTACGAAATAAAATCCTAATGCTATCCAAAAAAATGCTCTAATTTGCTTTATGTGAATTCATAAAAAGAAGCATCTTACTGGTAGACGTTGCTTTTCGGGAGGATTTTTAATATTATCTTCATTGTTATAAAAATATTAATTTAAAAGCGAGTCAGTCGAGCGAAGGGATATAATAAATAGCAGAACGTTTGACTTTGTGTTAATTAATTTTAATGAAACTTTGTATTGATACAAAGTCTCGCCTCGCTTTGTAGAGCGATTATTTCTTTACCACGCAAGTTTTCCAAAAAATCGGCTATTTTGTTGTGTAATGTCCTCTGACTACCTCTACACCTTACTCACAAACCCGAAAAACGAAGGTGAGGTCACTGCTCACGCCACATTTAAGCCCAATACCGATAATGTATTATAGGATGCGTCATAATTGATTCATGCTCCTTAACCACCTTAACCATTTAGATATACATTTCTCCTTCGTATCGAGAAAGGATGTGACTCATGTGAATGTCTAACGACATCACTACAAAAAAAACAATGGGCTTTAAAGATATCACCATACTTTGCTGGCTGGTAGTTACAACAATGGCGGACGCATACAATCTAACATGTCGGCAGTCCGACCATCTGTCTCGTCGAAATGAAATCAACGTCTATTGTAACTTTAGATTAACTCAGCTTAACGGTGCGTGGCGTGTCGTGGTGCCTTTCCAAAACCTTATAAGGTATAGAACCTGCAAGAACGAGTACGTTAAACAACTCGAATCATTCTTGGCGCCATAAAAAACAAGACGCATGCGCGCCATATGGTCAGTTTTCAAAATGTCAGCCGAAATGTTTACTTGCAATCAGCCGTAAAAGTACAAAAAAATTAAGATGCGTTATTGAGATAGCGTAAGTATAAATTTATTTTGGTTCCAATGTTCTGTTTCCCATGACAATGAATAGGTATTTTATAACTGTAATAAAAATGTTTCGTTTCATGCTGCAATGGCGTCCATTTTGAAATGTTTTAATTGTTACGTTTGCATGATGATGAATTCTTATCGAGTCGTTATGCAAAAATAAGAGTCGATTGAGTAACAGCCAGGTTTTCGCCAACATTTGGGGAATCAATACCGGCTTAATGGCTGCGTCTGCCGTATTTTGGTGGGGGAGCGTACAGTGAACCGAGTGAGTCATGCGATGCACGTCTGCGAAGCCACCGTAGAAAGTTTTTAACTTATTAAAATTTCACCGTAAGCAGATCGCCGGCCTCGACTCGTACCGTTTTTGCCGATCTACAACTGCTACTTTATATTATTGTAACTCAGTAATGCTGACGATTGAGAAATTTTGCGGACTGTGTATAAATTCTTCTGTAAGCAATTAACATAATCGTTGAACAGCAGCAGTAAAAATAAATGGCTTTCGATAAGCCAAGGTCTTAGGTAACTGTAATGGCAATCGTATTTCCAACATAGTAATATTCGTAACACAAGATAGTGTAGATCGTCGAAGCAATCTCCTCGTAATTCTCAGATGAAACTTATGCTTCTTGTTTCCCTTTTTACTCGTAGAGGATGTTCCGTCGAGACTGGAATTACTAATTAGCTATTACTAACAACTTCCAGACGAGAATATCAACGAAGAAACGCATTTAGATTCCTAGGCTGATTAGATGTAAATCTGTAATGTAATTGTCATATACTTTGCCAACACTTTGTAATGGATAAGATAAAAGGCGATAAAACATTTATTTAAAATTTACCGACAAAAAGAACTCGATGCATTTTAAATAACCAATTACAAAATGAAGACTAATCTTAAACGTAATTATCAATACTATAACTGCACTTTATTTAGCCAGCAAATTGACAAAAGAGGAAATGTCTCACTAAAACTTTATGGTCTACATCTCCATATGTTCAGTTCTCTCAGTTCACTGTTCAGGTAATCCTGAACGGTTTTAGAATTACTTTAGACCTTCACATGGTACATTGTACAAATCTGCACTACTTATTCTATTGAAGAAAAAGCGTAGGAGTACAGTGTAAAATCAGCAGATACTCGTAGTAAGATAAATCGCTTTTAAAACTGCTTACAATCCAAGACTCTTAAACGGAATCATTTTAAGGACTTCAATCAGTGTTTTCGCTATTCAATCAAATATGGTTCTACAATATGTCACCCAATGATCCCTCTGACCAGCCTTGCGCATAAATGCCCGATAAGTCGTGATGTGCGATGAATAGCGCCTAACCTTGTGACTTGTGGCTAGGACGGCCATACATGGTGCTCTCGTCACTCTCCGCATAAGGCCGCAATCTATATGGGAACCAGGTCGACTGAATTCTTTGATTAGATACGATGGATTAGACGCTGGATGTTTGATTCGGTTTTGTTTTTACGCAGCGAATCTATATTTGCGTTCGTACAAGGTTTGCAAGAAACAATATGGTATTCATAAAATGTAGTTTTCTTTTTTGCTTCTGACAAATTTCATTGAACACTCTAAATTAAACATGTATCTGAAATGTGATATTCCATTAGGTAACCTAAGTAGATCCTAGTTCATAAATAGAACGGCTTCAAAACCCCTACATTGAAAACTAGGATCTCCTTAGAATCCTATAAAGTATCCAAGGAAGACGCAGACATGGGAAAATCAATATGTCTGTCTACGGTCCCCGTCTGCAAGTTTCTGCCTCTTACCACTTTAAATGAAACTTATTTATTTGTCAGCGGGAGCAAACGAACTCGAGCTTATTCAAGTCGTTTTATTTGCTACTCCTTGCCGTCTCCAAAACGTATATTGGTATCGAATTTCAGTCTGGCCAATGTCAGACGCCAGTTTACCGCCAAAAAAACTACATCAGTCTATTTGTTTGATGTGGACTTGGTTCGTGTAAATATTGACAAGTTAAATATTTTCAATGTTTCGGTCGTACAAGTTAAGTGCTCGTATATTTAACTGGATTAAAATCACTTCTCCAGATGTTTGTCACGAAAACGGCCGTTATCGCGACTAATAGATTAGGACTAATTCTGTTGTTTTATAAATATTTACAGTTGAATGGAATAACACTGAGTAGCTTAATCTTATCGTTTTGATCAATTTTATTAACCTACCACTATGGCTTTGATTGATACTACGGTAGAGCCAATCGAATCCATTTCAAAGTAAACAAGCCCCTTGAAAAAATTTGGAAGGACAATTTGGTGAGGAGTAGCATCAAATATTACCCCAAAAGTTGCCTCCGGCGACGGTAAACCAAAACATGGGGAACTAAGAAGGTACCAGGGGAATCGACCGCTTTCGAGAATCGTTACATGAATCCTTAAACAAGTTGACCCTAGAAAACGGTTTAAGGTTACATGATTCACAGGCCCCAGTTCCCAAACTATGCCAAATAGAGTTCGCAAGTACAGCCCTCATCGCTCAATCAGGTGCCCGGAAATTGAGCTCGTCGAATCGAATTGAGTAGGGAGCGAATTCAATAGAGAGGCCTCCTTAGTTATTTGAAATTGAATAAAAAATTTGCTCGAATTGTATTTAAGAACCATCGAATAAGCTACTCTGAAATCTGATAAAGATAAAAAACGTACTTCGATCAAACGCTATAACAGATATTTAATAAAACAGTGAGTAAACAATAAACTCAACATTTTAAGAGCTTCACTTTTATGTCTTTCGTGTTTTTATGTAACATCACTAATGTGTTTACTTGCTCTCGTGTCTACACTATTTGTGCCGAGCACACTAACTTTATGTGTTGAGAGCAACTGTAGCTACGTCACGTAGTTGACGAGATTTATGTGCTTGAGATTTAAGTTTTCCAATAAAATATGACTTATGAGTTTTTCACTGCTGTCTGGCAGGCGTAGGAACCCCTTATCCACCATTTATTGAGTTGATCCTATGTTCATATGTTTTATAAAAGATGATGTTAGTGGGAGACTGATACTACATAGACTATTTTAAGTTCTCGGATGATGATTTGTAGCTAGACTGACTTTAGCCTGTGGTATTTAAACTTCAGTAGTAACTACTAATTGATAAACAGCTGACACTTCCCATCCCACACACAGTTATAGTAAGTAACAATACACATGATAAGTCAATGTTAACCAACTGTTATCAGCTCCTATGTATATCCTATCAGGTCGATCCTTTAAATGTCAATATTCGGTTATCGTGCCCAGAATATTCTGTAGCTAAGTTTACATTCGATAATATATCAATATAATTAATGTAATTCTTGATAAATAAACAAAGTGCAACAGCAAATGATTAATAGCTCGTTAAGGTTATGTAAAACAAGTACTTTGCGTACAAATTGTGGTGGCAACGCCCTTAGTGTCGAAAGGGTGACGTTGAAATTTTAATGAATATTACTTTTATGATGGCGTGCTCCGGGATAAGCCACTTCATTACTCGGTACTCGACTTGCATGAGGTTATTACAGTATTTTTAACTTTCAAAAATAGTGTAAAGCCTGCTAACTACTCCCAACAAGTTAGGAGATGAGGAATATGAGAAAATAGCTCACTTTTTACAAGGTGTTTTATATTGTTCGACAAGTTTTTTGACGTTCGTTTTGTTCAGCGAAGGTATCCCTTTTAAGTAATTATTTCTAGGGAGGGAGACACAAACAAAATTTTGGCCAGCCTTAAAATATATCATCAGACTAGACACGCTAGTTTCGGCAGGTAATCTAGGAAGTACGATATTGCTAGTATTCTAGCCAAAACGTCGTGTTTCGCACAAACAAATTCGTCTTTCCATAAATATCCTTCCGAATGCGTCAATGCTCCGTTGCCTTGTTGGCACTGTACAGGCAAATGTGTCGAGGATGGTAAAAGTAAACATTTTACGAGACACCGCAGCCATAAAACTGTAAATTGATGTACTTGAGCTCGTCAGACCGCCCTTTAAAGGGTGAATGTTCAAAGGTAGCGATCAACCGTATGAAGGGGTTTAGCTAGTTCGCTCTATGATCCCTGATGTGATGTTTAGAATGCTAAGCAGAAAATAAAATGTTTACAACCCCTGAAGAGTATTATGTTAGCTAAAATGAAAATAAGCGAGCACTATGGCTGGTTCTTGCAAAGTTTTGGGTTGATTTGGATAGAGGTTAAAAAATTGACAAATCAGACATTTAATAATATAACGGGACAGAGATGTAGCTAAACTTCGACCTTCAAACCAATTAAATGACAAATCAGGATGACATATCTTGTGACAACATACAATGGCGTGATCATAGTGATCTATGACCGGTTGTCATTTATGTATATTGGGACTATTTACAGAAGGGGACAGGAGGACAAGACTCTTGTTTTATTATGTAACTGTAAAGCAGGTTGTATTTAATTACGTACCTCAATCCGAAAAAGTGGATTATTAAACACACCAAATGGCTGAAGTTATTTTCCGTAACTGCTCCATAAGGAAGGACATTTTGGAACTGCGCTACCTATAGAGTAATTTAGATCTAAATTGTGTGTAATGTTACTTTAGCGTATTTTAAGGTTATAAGAAATAAAACCATTTAAAGTTTTATTAAAAGTGGCACATGAAAAATAATAACGCATAGAAACAGCTGGGGTGCCCCTTGTGGGGTTTGAATATCAGCTTCAAGCATAGCTAGGGGGTCTCAAGATCTAGGGAGGCCCTATATTAGATTATTAAGGGTCATATTAGCAATTTATTTGGGACTACTACTTCAAACGAGGGTCTAAGATCCGCTCGTTTATAATGCCAAAAATGCCTTGCCAAAGTTTCAAGGTATGTACTGGCTACTTATTTGTAAATAAAATAATAATTCTTGGATTATCGTCATACCTATTCATTATTGATGACTTAAGGTATTTCCGTTCTGGCAACTTACTATAATAAATTGTATGTGACATATACAGAAATATTTGTGTGACTAATAATATGGTAGGTAAATGGCATTTATAACATTTCCTTTACAAATTCAGTTCGAAATAATAAAAAAACAGCTGTAAAAAATTACGTCAAGAATGTAGAATGCAAACACACGCTTTTTTTTAAATCCCCAACAGTAAACAAGACAAATCATTCGTATAAAAATGTCTGGATATCGCTACTTTATAGGTCTTTGACCTACATGTGTATTCTAAATTCCTGGAAAACTGTGAGTATACCTTGTGCGGATGAGCGGAGTGGCATATTCCTATGCCTGTAATATCTAGCGTGTATTCGTGATAATAGAGATTAATATATCGACTACTGCACTATTGCACACCTACATTGTTTTATTATTTTATCATTTTATTATGTTGCGTTCAATATCTACGTTTGACATATTTACAAACACTACTGTAAAAAATGATCGTTAATAGTCTTTGCGGAAAAAAATCGGTAGCTATTTAGCTACTACAAAATTGTAAGCAGTGCATCTTATGAACGTACATAAATAAAAATAACCGTCTTCAGAAACTGCAGACGAAACTGCAAACATGGTATCCACTGCAAAGTCTGCAATCATCGACAGTAATATTCCCGCCAACCGAGTTCGTTGCTCCAAATTATATTTGTGCATCACAGAGAAAGCAGCTATATTCTAACACTGGCTGGAACAAATTAATTCCATTGTACAGCTGTTTCTAAATTTAAATCTATGCAATCAATCAAAATGGCGGATTGTATATTTGTCTTTATTATTTGCGCTATTTGCGTAACTTTATCTATGATTTAAATAAAGATTATTAGGATTTAATCATTTAACTACACTTCTAAATAAAAGTAATTTCCGTTAAATGCCTAACTATGCTTCAAATAATCGTAGTATTCACAATCTTTCTGCCCAGTGCCCATATGCTCGTATGATTCACTCATCTATTACTTGATAAGGTGTCGTTCGTTTTGATTATTATCAATTCTTACTATAACTGATTGAAATGTTTATTTACTTCGATCAAATATAGTTAGTTATCGTTCGTTGTAACAGCACTTTCCGGCGACCAAATAATTCGCAGTCACGGACAGTTCGTATAAAAAACGCGTTTGCATTTGTGTCAAACTGTTAAAACGTGACTTAAATATTTTACCGTGACAAACTTACAATGGGCTTAAGACACAGATACATATTATTGTATCCTATTTATGGATTATAATGATAAATGTATTCAAGAGCAATATTTATACAAATATGCGAAAGTTCTCTCTCTGTGCTCTACCAAAAGTGAAGCTAAAACATCGAAAAATTTCTTGATAAAAATACTCTTAAAACCCTTTTAGGTTGCTCAGGAATGTGCACCTTGCGCAAAATAATCTCGGAAACCTGATTCCAAGTAAGTTATTTAACGAATACTTAAATATCATACTTGTGAGGCAGAAATTGGTATCGTGACACAAAGATACATTTAGGTAAGTTTAGTTGTTAGGTTGTATTTAAGTTATCGGCTAAGGAATCTCTGAAATAGGTTCTGTAATTCATTGAAATAGTGCGTATAACAAGATTCTTGTGAATCTTGTACGGGAGAGGGTAACGGTTTGTAAGATATTGCCGCGTCAGTTCAGTAGCATCAATCTTAGGTCCCGTTTAGACCAAGTTTCAATAAATTCTGAACCTATCTAGATCCAGTTTAGTTCTGGTCCACGGACCTCTATAGACAAATTGATGAATCAATACTTGATTTTGTAGTATCATGATGTTTAATTAATTGTGGTTTCGATAGCATAAAATAATTTATGGATATCAGAGATCAGAAATGATTTATTTGGTCATCGACCGCATTTTCTAAATTAATAATTAGGAAGGTATTTAAGGTAAGAAAGGCCTTTGCCCTGCATTGTGACTGCATGGCTAAAAAAACCACTAAAGATTTTGAAATTATCGATTATTCTATTCCATTATATTCCAGTGATGAATTTATTTTTCCTGAAGGTAAGTTATCCGATTATGTAATTCAATTAAGTAAGTAGGTACTAACATTTCCATAATGTCGTCTTACAATCGATATAGGCCATTGTCTCCAGCGGCATTGTTGGCGCTCGTGACTCACTGTGGATCCTTCAACCAGTTACTGCTTTCGTTGTAAGTGTGTATGCCAAGGTGTTCCACGTTTTACGCAGATAATAAACTCAAACCTGTCCTGCGGTAGTACTACGGCACTACGAGTTACGCAGGTCCCTAGGGCCGTGAAATGTTACTAAGTTATCGCTCCGACTGAAACCTTACTCGATATAAATCGGTAGTATCACTTCTCCCCCAAATGTCTTTTTCAAGGATTACTGCAAAGGTCACCTTTGCCATTTGTAGCTAATCTAATAAATTTTCTACTATATTTAGCCTAATGGCAAAATTCCCGATCCATGACATTTATGTTTAATTTTAGCTCTCTTCTTATCCAAAGACAAAATTAAACACGTTTCACATAGAAGGTATACATGCAGTAAACAGAAATATATCATGAAAACAAGATGCTATTTCAAGATCGTTCCATAAATAACGGGTACGACGTTGCCATCTGTTTAAGCACATATTTGTAGCGGGTGCTGTGACTGCTGTGACAGTCTTAGTAATCAGAATCGACTAACGATCGATTAACTATACGCCATCTTGGATTGGAATTCGCATCTGTCAATTGGAGTCTTGACATCAATTCTAACCGTTTCACTGCACTTGTGAGCGTAAAGCATGCAGTAAGTGGAGCTTTCCATTTCCATTGACTTCGTCATTAATTAAAGCTGCAAAAGCTCACTTCACGTTAATTACTCGACTGATGTACGCAGCTTTCAATCATTAGGAAAGCGTATAGATACGAAACTAATACATGAATATTTAGTAAAGAGCTGGATGTTAGCTCTGAAGTAATTGATAGAAACTTCGATGCAACTCAAGTAGGCTTACAACTGGTTAGGTATTCATTACGAAAGAAAGTACTATCAGTTCTTTATTTATTGTAACAGCTCATAAATATTCTAAGATAAACTGTCAACATAAATAAAAAAGTCGTAACTAATTTCATCTTATACCGTTACATGTCTGGCATTAAACTGATTAAGTATCCTTTTTATTTTTTGGCAGGGTAATAGGCATGTCACCCTCATGGAGCGTGGGCAAGGGCGTGCCTGCGCCCCCACGGCTCGACAAGGGCACACAATATTTATCTAATGCCAAATTTGAATACAGTCAGCGTCTCATAACTCAATAATACTTAATGGGACTGGGAACAGGCTGAATGACTAAGGAATGAATTAGCAGTCAGCAAGTTGGCAGATATACAGATAATGTATAAAAATAACATTTATTATCCTGATGATAGATATGTATTTAAATAAAACTGCCGTTACAGACTAGTTACTTCCTAATCAGAACTGCATAATTTTATGTCAAAATAAATTTAAGCTGAGCTAATTAGTATTATAAAAATGTTACCTACTTAGTAAAAATTAAAACGACTAAAATTCTAATGTGGTGTGATTTACCGCGGCGATGTCATCGACCTCGTCTAAGCTAGTGCGCTATAAGTTATAATAATATCAAAGATACGTCACAAATTTTATGGAGCGTCAAGCAGGCCAGCCAGCATCGGCAATTAAGAGATTTTCAAGTGTAAGCATCACGGATGGGTGAGAAACCACCGCACAGTCTGTGCGCCACATTTTTTACACGATCTAAATCTTTCGGTATGCACCACACTAATTTAGAATAGCCTCTCATAAATGATAATTAGATAATTAAGGCGCTGTGTATAGTAAAAATGGGCTTTTTCAAACAGTTTTTTAGCAAACTGTATAAATGTCAGAGCAGCTAAAAAAATATATGTTAATCTTCAACATTTTTGTGAGATAACCTTTATTTCCAAAACACGATTTCATTAATTTTTCTCGATAAAAAAAATTCGTAAACATACCTCTAAAATGGATTTTCAAAAAAGTTTTCCGGTATTACTGATGAACCAATGTTGATAAATTTTTCAACAGAAACGTAATAACTAATAATGAAGATAACCTTTATTTTAGTTTTTTAATTAAGGTAGTATTTTTCCAAATATTCAGATATTTAATGAAAAATAACACATTCCTGACAAACTAAATATGGCGTTTTGTTCGCTTCTCTTTCATTCCTACGCGGACAGACAGTGTGCGCTGAGGCGCGGTGCTAGACGGACCTGTGTCACTTTTTTTCTGATTGACAGATCTAAAATACATGACAAATCGAAAATAATTTATTGAAATCTGTCAAACAATGACACATAATGGAATTTGTAAAGAAATTACTTACTGTTTTTAGCACATCTAATCTCTTTTCTATTGATCCTCCATAGAAGCGTAATTTGAAAATTTGTTATGAAGCTACAATGGTCTAGCGGTTGCGTGCTAATAAAATTTGCGATGCGATAGCTGACCGCAGGTTCGAATCTAACATCAGAAATTTATTATTTTGCGTTCATGTTTTTTTCAATGATGTATTTGTTGTTACTTTTTGTGTAATTTTTAATAAATTGTTCAATTTTAATAATAAAAAAAAAGCAATTTGTAATTATTGATTTCTAATAAGATGCATTTTTTTCATTTTCATTAATGACAACTTTTTCATGACTAAGCTTATAGTAGCTATACATGGTGTACAATATTGGAGTAACGAGTAATACCAAAATATGTAATTGAACGCAATAACGTTTGTAATCATTACAATAATGAAGTAAACTGCTGTTTTTTAATTAATGTAAGATATTTGTGAGGAGTCATTTATTTAATGTAAAATATTTCGGATCTGACAAATTCAGTATATGTATGGCGTCTTGTGGAAAGACGACGAAAAGTGTGCGCGCAGACAGAGCAAAGTATTTTTTTTTTTTTTGATAGACTTCTTTACCGTTAGCCTGAGCGCAAACTTTGACTGCTTCACCGGACTTTTGGCGAGGACCTTAAGGCCTCCAGCCAGAGCAATAGGAAAAAACTTATTACGTCAGCAACGTCTACTAAGGGCACCCCCTACGGGGTTCGGGCCTCGACTTAGTGCGTTGCTAACAATCTTAATAAAGCAAAACAACAAGGGATGGCTGGATCTAAGTTTTTATTATTTAGGGACATATTTTGTACAACGAGTACAGAACGAGGAGTACAACGTAAGCTCTCGGCGTGAAAGTACGTCACTTTTTTATTTGAAATGTCATTTACAATTTCAAATTATAACAACTGCCAAAATCCTCATTCAAGTATGAGAGAGATAGCTGCCAAACTTTCTGTATCTCACGAGTCTATCAGTACCATTTTAACTAATCATTTGGGGATGCCACATGTTACCGGTCGGCTAGTCCCAAAAGACCTGAATTTACTCCAACAACTCAATCGCATGAGAGTCGCTGAGGACATGCTAGAACGAGTCAATTCCGACCCGACCGACTGTTGACATTATGGCAGGACCCTCTCCCACGACCCTCTCCCACGACCCTCTCCAGGCTCCCTTCCCCTGACATCTTTTGAAAGGGGCTCGGCTTTGTTGCTGCCGCTTAGGGGGATAATGCCCTGTTAAGAGTGTACTTCTCTTCTAATCGCACATCGTTGGAATTCGAGCGATTTCTGGCTGTCCTCTCGGGGGTCTTGTTGCATTTACCGCAGAAGCATGTGGTCGTCCTCGGTAATTTTAATGCAAAGTCACTGGCGTGTTGTAATCCATCGAACGAAGCACAAGGCCATGCTTTGGAGGCGTGGGTGGTTTCACCTACCTCTCCCTCCTTAATAGAGGGACGATGCATATGTGCACGGAGGGTCCGTGGTTGATTTAACCTTCACCACCCCAGCACTTGCCGCCACCGTTGCGTATAGGCAGGTCGAGCTCGTGGAGAACCTATCCGATCACCGATACATACGGATAGGGTTCTCCTCTCAGTTAGCACAGGGTACGCAAGGGTGCTCACCGTTCTCTAGGTGGTCCATTACCTTTTCACTGTTTTTGGTCCATTACCTTTTCACTGGTTCACTGCTTTTCTGCAGAGCTGACCGATCTACGACGTGCCTGCTCGGCCGCTAGAATAAGCTATGAGTGGCTTCGTCGACGTCGCCAGAACCGGGATCTTTAGGGTTCAACCCGGTTTCACCTGCAATAGCAAGAGGCGAAGAAGCCGCTGACAGTCGCCATTTGAGAGGGAGAGGGAGGCGATGTTGGAGGGTCTCAACGCCAATCCCTGGGTCAGACCTTACAAAATGTTGCGCAACAATCTGCACCTCATTACTCCTCCACTGACGGAGACCCTTCAGACTGATCTCATTGGTTCAGGCGTTTTTCCCGAGAGCCGTCAACGTTACCCTGCCCAGGTTGAATTCAACCTACGGGATGAGCTCATCGGAGGACAATTCCCTGCTGTCCCCGGAAGAGTTCTGGGGACGCGGTGTCCTCTCTAAGTGCAAGAGGACGGCGCCCAAATGCTTGCCACACGCCTTCTAAAAGCAGCTAATGAGCCTCAATATAGGGCTCTCTTTATAGGAGAGAAAACTTGTCTCTCCTGCACATACCCCAACGGCGCATTGGGAAGGCAAATTTTACGAAATGGAAGACACGGCATATCATACATTCGAGGTGTGCACTGCCTTTGAAGCTAAGTGCCGTGTCCTACGTGGAGTTCTTGGCCCGGACCTTTCGCTCGTGGGTGCGGTCAACGCCATGCTCGCAGACGACTCGTCTGCCTTAGTGTCTTATTTCTGCAAGCTCGTTATTTTCCAGAAAGAGACCTTGGAGCGCGAAAGGGAGGCTGACCCTTTCGTTCCATTGCTCCGCCGATGGCCGATGGTGGGCAGTGCGCGGACGAGAATCTCTGAAGCCAGACCAGCCCTGGGGAGGACGCAGAGGGCGGGGACGGGGGTCCCTCAGCCTTCATTGCACGTATCTACTTGGGCGGGGGTGGTGTAGTGGCATGTACTGCCCCCGTTGTCCTCTCTCCTACATATCCAGCACTAAGGCAAATGATGGCACCAGGTGTTTTGCCAGATTAGACAGAGCCTTTTTCAGGGCTCTCTCTCGGACTCTTGCATCCTCACCCCCTTGGACATGCAAGGCTGGCTCATAAATGAGTTTCACGTGAATAATAAAATCAACAAAAGAGGTTTATCAATTTACCCTTTCGTACACAAAAAAAAACCTATAAATATACAAGTTTTACAGGTGAGTGTTTGGACTATCTGCAGTGTGAGGACTTCATACCACAAAAGTTATTCGCAAAAAAATAATAACTTTCGTTACTATTCGAAACACGCTGTATCTCTAGACTTTTTTTTTTTTTAATATTTTCTCTTGATACTGAAGAAAAATATAGATTGTCATAAAACATATTGTTCAGGTTTTCAATTATTATAGTTTTTATTTTAGAAAATCAGAATAGTAATATTTGAAAAATTATTCTAAAAATGAATCAACAACATTAAATGCTTTTTTTTTTAAGTAAAAGCACGATAATATGCAGTAGGTGCATAATACTTTAAAAATAATAATCCAAAAATTTATGATTTTATCGGGATTCGATCCTACTGTTAGCCGCGAGAGCGCAGCTCAAAAGCAAACATAGTCATGCAGAGCCAAACTTACATCTAAACAATCAGCGAAATAAACCTTCAATATTATAACAGCGTTACGCATCGGACGAATTCGGAAAAAACGAGTAGCAGGGTCGGGGCTACTCCGTCCCGCACCTGCCCGCTTCACCCCTTCAATAACGTCAATGCTGGCTATACACAGCGCCTTAAGTTATAAAAAACTGTAATAACTATTATTTGAGCTAAACAATTTAATTATTAAAATGGAATACATTAGAGAAATTATTCAGCCTCTCGCTACAAAAACAGCGTTATTTTATAACATTGGTGCGGCGGGCATTCACGGAACGCTCAGATGCGGTTCCCCTCTCCCTTTATTGATCTATACGCCGACATAGGGTACCTAGGGCTCAATAATATATGCGACTGAGGGGGACAGAATGGTTGCCACCCTAACCACCAAAATTTGGACGCTACTTTCTACTTTAGATACTGTCTATATTTACGGTAAAAATATTTGAAGGCCATTGTCGTCAAATCGTGTCTACTCGTAAAACTCCTTTCCTGATCGACATTTAATAGTCATAAGCAGACGTAAAATCATTAACGTGGTAATGTCATCTCATTTGCGCGGTAATTAACACGGAGATAACAAAGGCTCAGCCCAGACCAGCGACCCTTGTCTTACCATTCCTGGCTGGCACAACATCGAGTACTAATTCGATTAATTCTCTCGCAGACAACCCTAGCTATAAGGCATTAGGGGTGCGACGCGTTGTTTGGTCTCCCGACCAATCGATTCGTATTCGGGAAGTATTTCGCCTCTTTCTCGCAAACAAGTCTGCGTGTATCCCTCTCTCTCCCCCACGAGCCAGTGTCCTGTCTGGACAGATTTCATTACAAACCAACGCACTTGCATCGTTGTATACAGGGCTTATGTACCATCGATCGAGGAAACGTGTTCAACTCACATAGGTAGCCGTTGTGAGGATATTTAGCTCATGATTCACATTTTGATTGAAATTCATTATTTACGGATCAACAGGAAATTTACTGTTATATTCTCTACAATATAACTGTAACGGAATATTTATGTTTTGTCAGGTTTAAAACTCGGGATAAGATTAAATAATATTACTAGTTACTACAAATAGTGTACAAATATGACATAAGTAAATGTCGTGCTTATTTATAGCGTGTGTACTAATTATAGATTTCGTCAATGATTGCCGTTCAATACTCTATGATGCGTGAAAGCGGCGAAAGTCCCAGCGTTCACACGAACCGGTTAACTCTTTTGTAATTATCCACCGTGGTTTATGACTACCGCACATTTTTTAACATGAAAAGAAACCTACATGTGCTACTATTGAACACTAACAAATAATATGTTTGCCTTGTTTAAAAAAAAATAAACCAATATGGCGGAATTTCACCAAACTTGATCACTCTACAACAAGCAATTTATAGTGAAGTTAGTTATCAATGAAAGTACGTCCTATACAATACATTAATTGAAGCTCAGATAGGTACCTAAGTAAGTATTATCTGAACATGATTTATTATTCAAAACATACCGGACGGTTATTGGCTGTGTCAAGCATGTGTTGTGCATTAGTCAGATTTCTTTAAATAGCGCCGGTTGATACAAAACTTGGGTTCATTAGCACCACATCAATGGCTACTGTTAAGTTTAAGGGCAACCATAAAACTTAACGCTTTAATGATTCAACAATCCGCAGAGAACTCATTATTGTATGGAGATAGATATTAGCCAAGTGTTGAGAAGTGGCTAAAGATTTAGTGTAGGTAAATTAATCTTTTATTCTCGGATTAAAAACCTCAAAAATCTAAAGTTGAACGACACCGCGCACAACATAGTTAGCGAGACGAGTTAATTGTATTTATTAACATAATATCGCATGATGTTAAACGAACCATAACGGAACGGTTAATTCGGTTCTTTTCCCTTCTTTTTTCTACTTAAAAAATTGCTCACACGAAAAACTATGTTGACGGATTGCTTCCTGGTTCAAAAAACATAAATAAGTTAAAGAAAGTGTATGTATTTCTAAAGTCTGTAGCCTCCCTCACTGCCACCCTCCGGAATGTCTCTTTGTCATTCTAATGAGTCTGACTCACTCTTTCCCTACGATTTATCAGCGACATTATTCGAGGTGCGACAAGGGTACGTTGAAAATGAGTAACAATTTATAACAAAATTCTATTAGAACAAGGAAAATTAACAAAAAATATGTAATCCTTTAAATAGGAATTATTTATAAATCTGTAATAATAACGTGGGTAGGAAGGAAAACCTGTAATATACTTTAATCGTCGTATAGGTTTTTAAAGAGTTCGTCGTCACGTTCGTCCTCATAAACAAATTAATTAAACCGGTATCACAGTAATCACAACACGCAACATACTGGCTACAACGACAAAAGACAATATCCGAACAATAAAAATGCGCGATGTATACACAGCCTAACATAATGAAGTCATACAACCGCTCCCATCATGACCGTCGGACAAAGATTCCGTTAGTCAAAAAATATAATTTCCAATTTGATTCATTTACGCAGACTTCAAAAGAAATTCCTGATCAATGAGTAAACGAAGCCGCTACACCACCCGGCTACGAATCCCGTATTCCAATTGCCGGTTCCCGAGGGAGTGACTTCGTAAAAACCGTTCGATAATACGTTAAAACACGCAAAGATGAATTAATGACATCGTTTTACAAACGAAATAATATAAACAAAGAAGTTTTGTATCGAAAAAGTCAAGAGCCGGTTAAAAATTACAACTCACCAAGTGTTTTTTGATGTGGGAAAGGAAGAACGATGTTCCGTGCACTGTGCAGCAACGTCAAAATGCGACTGAGGCGAACAGACAGAAGTTGTGTGCGGGTGCGAGTGTCGGGGGTGGCGGGCTCGCGGTACGGTGCCGCGGTTTCAATAATAATATTATACTGTACGTGTTTGCGATGATTCATAGCATTCAGCCTATCTCTCTAAAACAAAATAATAAAGGAAATATGTCTTTGGAATTGATGACATCATTGATCGAATGTAAATAATTACCTGTGTTGATTAAGCTAAGCAAGATAGAAAACGTATTATTCCTATAGACCCCTTTATTGTTTATGTTAGTGAGCATTCCTATGTTTGTTTATCATGGAAAAAATACGCCATTCCTTACAGTTTTATAGTCTTTCTTTTGTTGTTTTAATATGTGACAGTGGGTGACGTTAAAAAATAATTGGGCTCCCGCACTCCACCGCGGCTCGTGAATCATCCATCACACAATGGCTGAGGAGTGGGGAGGTCAAGTGTGTACCGTTCGCTACTTAAATCCAAACAGTTTTTTTTGTCACTTATTCACGGGACAAATTTAAAAGCTGACGCTCGCTTCCAGCGTTCCATCTGCAACACAACATTTTTATATTCGAAAATAATTATGATTTCGCATGTCGTTGCCACCAGTACAGAAATTCAGTGTTGCAACATTTCTCTGCGTATATGCTTTACCATGCAAAATTTACTAAGACTGGTTAGCATAATTGTACTTTTCCTCCTTAAAGACAAACTTTCACAAAAACAATAACAGCTGTGTCTTATCGTTTTAATTACGAAAAATAGATGATAAGGTGGCTTACGAATACTAAGTACGTAGTACCTACTACGAGTATTAATTACTTGTGTACTAATTCTTTTATTCAGTGGTAAAGAAAGATTTAAAGATACCTAGCGCTACTGAGTACCACTACTAAGTATGTTAACTAAGTATATCAATAAAATAATTTAAGAATATATACATAGCTCCTGTAAATATTAATTGGTCAAACTCAAAATAAATGTGGTCGTTTCAAACCCGCTTACCATTACGCAGAAGTCCAATCGTTTAGCCACTGAGTCAATTAGGCCATAACAACTACTAATACCGTTCGTTGTTTTATTCATATTAACTGCTTAGCTGTTAATTGAGTGTTTATGAAATTATTGTTTCATTGAAAAGTAGGCTGTATCCATCAACAAGCTAAATAATTTATTTGATGATTGCTTCTTAGTAAGATAACATAAATCCGAGGTGCACTCGTCCATATTTGGAGCGATTTTTAATGTGTTTCGTGCCACTATCGAACCCGCGACTTGCATTTAATTTTCACTGAATCAGCTAACACCAACAGCTGGTCCGTCCTGTATTTGATGGCATTTTTCATTTATTACGCGTAACTCGTAAAATTTGCGTTGTTTTGCATCATATTGCTATTGTGTTTTTATATATCCCCGCGAATTCTCAAATTTTTGACGACTAGAGATTTTTGGGACAGTGAGATTTTCCATATTTGAAAATTTGAGCCACTATCCACGTAACTCTTTTTATAAAACCTTGATTGAAATAAAAACATTAACAGGTGCGATTTATCAGTTACACCCCATGATGGAACTGCAAATTTTACCTTAAAAAAACTAAGGGCAAAGGGCTAAACAAACAAACTAGGTACAAAATATTATTACAAATTCGTAGAAAGCGACATTATAACGGAATTATCATTCACCATGTGCCACTGTTCCCTTGACGGAGGAAATGCGCCATTACTGTGGCTAGCCCCGGGCCCCGAACCCCGTGGGCGATGGACGACGGAGCTGTCTAGACTTGATTCATCCTCCGTTGGCGTTTGGACCTCATCAACGCCCGGTACGGACGCCGCGTCACTGACGTTGTGGGTCCACTTCTGGAGTCATGGCTGGAGCGACGACACGGGTTCCTTACGTTCCGTCTGGTGCAGGTGCTATCCGGTCACGGGTGCTTCGGATCGTACCTGTACCGGATCCAGCGGGAGGAGTCCCCTTCGTGCCACCATTGCGGCGCGGTGGAAGACACGGCGCAGCACACCCTTGAGGTCTGCAGTGCCTTCGAGGCGGAGCGCCGTGTCTTGCGTGGGGTTGTTGGACCGGACCTTTCACTCGCGGGCGTGGTTACAGCCATGCTCGCAGACGATCTCATCTGGCGGGCAGTGTCTCGGTTCTGCGAGGTTGTCATTTCGCAGAAAGAGACCTCGGAGCGCGAGCGGGAGGCTGATCCTTCCGCTCCATTGCTCCGCCGACGGCGGGTGGGTAGGGCACGGGCAGGAAACCCCGTAGTCAGACCTGCTCTGGGGGGGACGCAGAGGGCGGGGACGGGGGTCCCTCAGCCTTCTCGGCACGCGTCCCCCTCGGCGCTGGGCGGGGGTAGTGTAGTGCCATGCACTGCTTCCGCTGTCCTCCTTCCTACATAGGGAGGAGGTCATGTCGGGCCCGCCACTAAGCGGGCAGTCGCCGGGGGCGTTATGGTACTAAGACTTCGGTTGGAACCGTAACGCCGCCACTAAGGCGAAGGATGGCACCAGGTGTTTTGCCGGAGTAGTCGGAGCCTTTCTCAAGGCTCCGGAAGCCCGGACTCTTGCATCCTCAACCCCCTGAGGATGCAAGGCTAGCTCATAAAAGAGTTTCACCTGAAAAAAAAAAAAAAAAAAGACTTGATTCATTAGCGCCATCTTTAAATTAAGATATAAAAGGGGAAAGGGTGTTGCTAATGCTCATAATATTATACTAGAGTTCCTATCTATCGACTGTTGAGTTACATTTGAAAATAAGCTGATTTTCGTTGATTCCTAATCAAACAAGCAAATTATTGAAACACTAAAATCCAGTCAGTTTTAAAAACTTATTCATATAAAATATAACTCGTTTCAAACGAAAATCCATCATGGTTTAGGTTAGAGAGAGAGGTCAAAGAAATACATACCACTCGAAAACTACAACCCTATTGGGTCAGTGGGTAACTATTTGATTACGAATGTACAAAACTACTCGTTTTATTATGAGCAAAACACTCTGCTAATAGGATAACCGACAAATATCTACTATTAAATCACATTAGTAAAACCAAGAACCTTTAGGATTGGTAATTTAAAATAATTTTATCATAAGGAAAACTTAGAAATATTGTTCAGTTCGTTCAGGTTAAATATATTTCTGTCCGATTGCAGTTTAAAGACCTTTTTTACTTACATTACATTGCTTACTATTATAGCTATTTTCACTTACTTTCTGCAACTACCGACTTCTGCTAAGTTGTTCCTCTCGTCACTGTCTTGTCTGCTTCACCTGTTATTTCATACTCTTACTTATCGCAGATAGTTTATTTACTCGGCTTTTATATTTACTATTGAGAATATAAAATAAAACGTTTTAAAATTTATTCAGAGTTATATCCGTTGTTAAATCTTGTCTTCAGTACTAGATATTATACTGATTTTTTTTTTATCAATCTAAGAAATAAAGGACTTGGGAAAGGGGGTGCAGATACATAAATAAAAAGTCAAAATTTCTGAAAAAGAAAAAAAACTTTTATTATTATTTATTCTTTCACTTTTATATAATCGAGTAATCTTTTTCGATTCGTATTTTTTTTGTTCTGATAATTATTACAAAAACGTAACCTACAACTGTACAAAGGCAATTCTATATAACTATATTTTCTGAAATAAATTCTTTAAGTGTGTAACAATAGATAGATCTTTATCCGGTAGGAAAGGTGGTGGGTAAGATTATATAGAAACATCAATCCTATACTACGTTAGAATATTATGAAGTCTGTTTAGCCTAGGCTACTCCGCAAGTCTCGAAACCTAAGATATGTCTAGTCTTCTAAGAAAGCCGCGTAAATTAATGGTAGCCTATATGTACAGTAAATACACAGGATATAAAGTATTTGAAATATACAGCGTATACTAAGATAATGTAAAATATTAGAATAGGGGAAGGGACATATAACTTGAAAACGTCTGAATTATACAACGAACTTTTTCGTCCTGTTAGCCGAGATATAGAAGCATATTATTGCTTGCTAAAGAGTTAATAACATTTTAATGATTATTAAACACAGCGTGGTAACGTTAGTTTTTTAACTTTCCTTCCCCAAAAATAACTTTTTTTTATTTACAAATTAGGTCAGAGTTTAAACAAATATATTCTGACACTAGAGCATGACCACACTGAAATTATATACTGTGTTCTGTATTTAAATTGAGACTTCATGTTTTAACAAAGAATACTTAATTAATTTGGCCGCGCTCAACAAATATCGAATTACCATGAAGTTTAATAAAAAATATTTAATAACAATTCCTAACTTTAAAATTATTAATTATAGATGTTTTAACGTCCTTTTATTTGGCATTAACAAAAAGATAGTTGACAAATTACTTGAGAGACCTAACGCTAGAAATTTTAATAATATGGAATATATTAATCTTTTTCGGTGGTCCACGTCTCTTCCTATTTACAATTATTATTTACACGAAAGCGTTTGTTAATATTCCTAATTTTCACATTTTAATTAAATAATAACTTGTACACGTTGAATAAAATTGTCGAGTTTACAACATAAATTATGCGACTGCAATATATTATGTGTATAACACTGTTTTTTAGCGCCTTTCCAATTTAAGAACATCGGACACTGTGGCAGTCATCTTTGCAATACTATATTTAAATCTATTATGGTTTAGGTACATATTGGTAGCATAATTTATGAAATTAATAATTATTAATATTTTTTATAATATTCAAATATGAAAACAACTCCGTCTGTCTTTTTGGATCGTTTTCTCAAGACTGAACAGTATAAATAATCACCTGTGCATTCCAGCAAATCCTGATGTTACCAGTTAAGCCAAAAGATACAAAATTACTTTTTTCTAGGCAAAACATGTTAACCCAACGGTTGTTAGAATATTATTATTTACTTTGTGCTAAAATATGTAATTAGGCAGATTTGTTTATGCTGTAAACTCCACAAAAAACGTATAGTTATGAAAAGTTCAAAAGACGTGATTATTTAGATACTTCCTACTTATGAATTAATCGTAGTTATCACATAGTTCCGAAATAACGAATTAACGAAGTATGGTAATTAATAAGGTAGAGATTCCTTCGATAGTTACAACAATGAGAAAATTACTTAGATACAACTTAAAATAATATTTCGCTGACTTACTACTATAAAAGATTCCCACTTAAAAAAAACTTTCGTATCGCATTAATCTTAATTTCTGTAGTTTTGCTTATGTTTTTGTGTTTTACATACATACATACAGAGACCACTTCTTTCCACTTGCTACGATCCTTACACACTTGTTTCGCTTTGTCCACTTGTTTCATTATTCCCTTCATATATGCTGTGTTTTTGTGTTTTGCAGCATAAAAAATACAGGATAACAGCCTTTATTAGGAGTTTTCCCTTAATGTAGAATGAAATTAGCTGAAGGGGTACCCTTAATCCTTCTTTTTATTTTAACTAATATTACATTAAGTAGTATACGATACGAAATTAAATACTCTTCAAAACTCTTATTTGAGTAATTAGCACCGACAGTTAGGGCGAAATCCAAATTAAAAGGAATCTCTAACTTACTTAATAATAGTTGGCGCGATTTATAAATAGAAACATACACTTCTCACTCATTTATTCCTCTTTCACGCGGTTTCTAATGACTGCAGCTCAATATTAGTTTATAAGGATATACCACCAGCCTAAGACTGTCTCAATGGTAAGCACGTTTCATAATGTTTAGTTATAGCTACCCCACAGGGGTGTTAAACCATTTATAGAAATTACGGTCAATTTATTGCAACAGAGGTCTTAAGGACTTGACAAAATATTATAAAACCAGGGGAATATTAAATGCTATTAGCCTACATTATTTAATTTTATTTGCTTCTTGCACTGTCTTTAGCTACTGCACATAAGCCAGATGAACCATTCATTCACTCATTCAATCAAACACTTATAAATATAGTTCCCGGCTTGTTGGGTGAGCTTTACAGACGACTTTTAGGCATAAGTGACTTATTAATGTCTAAACAAATGAGGACACATGTAAATGGAAAATTTAAATTTTATGGACTAGGCTCGTACTGCAAATAACGGAATTTTCAGTCTTGAGAGGATAATTTCTCCCTCTATAAAAGGCATTCCTAAAATGGTTAACGATGATAGAAATCTTAGATTGTGGTAATACAAAAATCATGGAGTCACTAATATTTCAATATTTAAGAGAGAGCTAAGTAAAGCCTAAATGGCTAACCAAAAAGAGTTTGTAGGGGAATTACTACATGAAAATCCGTTTAATCCTAATGAAGCCTAACAAATCGTCGTAAAGTCACACTAGCTCACATAACTACAGCCTTCAATACATTGCTAACTTTACAATTGCACACGGGGCACCGCTTAGCCTTGGCCCACACTTTGACAGCGCACTTATAACAGCAACAGATGTGCGCTATCCGGCCGTGCACGAACACGCCCGACTTCGGCTCAGATATGCATATCACACACAGATCCTTAGCATCCATCTTGTCTATTAGAGAATTAGCGATCACCTTTTTGGTAATGACTTTGCTTTTTGGGGGATCGTCGTCGATAGTGATGGAGGGGTCGCTGACGGTTTTGACGAGGGGGCGGAGTTTATCGAGGGTGACGTCATCGTCAGTGGAGAGGTCGGTATCGGAGTCGGTGCGGGAGAGCCTCTGTCGCTTGAGCCGGCGCTCGGCGGCGGGCGCGCGGCGCTTGCGGTACGTACGTGTGTCCGGCGCGGAGGGCCCGGCCGGCGCGGGCGAGGCGGGGGAGGCGGGGGGCTCGGGCTCGGCGGGCTCCTGGCTCATGTGCGAGTCCACGCCCGAGTCCTGCGAGAGGGTGCGCGGGATTTCGTCTGTCTTCGCGTCTCTGTTGCGCTTGCGTTTCGGTCTCGGTGGGAAGAAGTTCTTGCGTACCTGCAATAAGTAACAAAAAGATATTAATTACTTAATTCTTAACAATGTTTACCCCTTACTCTAATTTTTACAGGGAAGAAAGACTGCACCGACCAGATTCTGTATGGCCTATGCTTCTGTTTCAATAATGTTACTACGAATGTACAAACTGACCTTAAAGCACTTGTGACAGTATCTGTAGAGCGGGTTGTTGTTCTTGGCGCGGCACTGCGCGCAGTTCCAGTAGTCGTAGAGGTCCATCTCGCTGTCGCTCTCGTACGAGCTCGTGCGCTCCGAGTCCGCGAACTGCAGCTCGCCATCGTCGCCCACGGACACCTCGATCACCTTGGTCGCTATTATGTCGTTCTGGAAATAATGTTATGAAATGTTAATTTTGGGAATCAGGCATGAGATTGTTAAAACCAGCCGTCTGGTAACAAACTTAAAAAATAAAAGCTTGATATCTTTCTGAACGTGTATTTTTGTAGTCGTAGTGTATCGGATATTTTCTTGTTTTTTAATAGCTAACAAAATTCAGTAGCTAGCTGCTAGCTAATCAACGTTGATATTTAATAGGTCTGTCGTTGAAGGCACGATCTGGGGATAGGGTCTGACAAGGACTTAAAACAGGAGTTTTGAAAGAAGCAGACCGGGGTGTTACCCTAGTGCGTAAAACACTGCGGTTGCTAGCCCAAAGCCGAGCCTTGTATCAGGCGTACTGTGTCACGGCATTAGTATCAAACGCGCTAATTAAGGCAAGTTAATAATGTAATCCTAGTCATATTAATTCTAAGCGTTCGATAAACTTCCGTCGCAACAGGATACACCCAAACACAATAATAATTAAAATTCTGGCTGAATTTATAAAAAACAGTAATAAAGTGAGACTCACATCGCTATTCTCGGTAGTATCATCATCATCGACGGGTCCGTCGTCGTCGGGCTCCGTCACCGGCTCGTACTCCACATCGGACGCGTCGGACGCGTCGCTCAAGTTCACCGGGTCGGTGTCGCTCGTGTCGCGCGCAATATCTACAACACACACACACGTCAGCCAAAGCTCGTGATAACACCCAAGCCATAAAAATGTAGACTGGTCCTCGAATCTGAAACTCTCTTTTTTTACTTCTTTCCTGACTCTTGTTTTTTTAACTTAACCGTCTTACTACATTTCCCTTTTTTTTCCTCAACTGTTAAACTTTCCTATTTCCTTCTTTTAACTTTATTTTTTTACAGTCCTTCTTTCAATTTTTTTTCCTGAATACGCTCAATTTTCTTTTTTTTTTTTCTATTTTAACTGTTTTTTTAGCCCCATTTTTTTATAAAAACCTTTTCCTCCTTTCATATTTTTTTGTCTTTTTTTCCAGTCAGTCAGTCTTTCATTATTCTTTTTAAATTTTGCCTCTCTTTTTTAGTTTTTATCATAAACGAAACTATTATCTAAACACAGACAAATAATACACGTGCAGATATGGCTGTGATAAATACTGCAAAAACACGATAAAGAGAAGATAAAAATATTGAGTCTACGAGCAATGCAAGTTTCAAATTTCTTTTTTATTCTAAATAAAAACTTTAAGTAACTAAGCTTTATAGCAGCAGTAAGACCAATGTTTGCAGTACAATTGTATTGCATTCTGTAGCACAATGGAATTCTCAACTAACATGAGAAATTTCACATCGCACTTGCGTGTTAAGTTAGCGAAAAGCGTTAATTGTGAAATATGGCAACCACCGGTGAGAAATCTAGCAAAAATTTATCCGACTCATATTTATCACAGCCACATGTAACCACAAATTCATCTATAACTAATCGAAAAATAAACAAACATACAATCACATAGAAAACGCATTTCAAATTAGGGTTGCCACATGATGCATTTATGGACGTGCAAATGACAAATTGTGAATGAATAATACTTACTGCACTCGCACATTGGTGACTCAACTTTTTATTGTAATAGAAGTACTGAGAATGATGATTATATTGTACTCTTATTTATCAAGAGGATAATATAACTGGTATATTATAAGATATTTATAATTCACAATTAATTATGATTATTGATTCATATCAGACTTAAATAAGTATCAATAATCCGACATGATGCAACTTTATCATAACAGTCAGAATAAACGTGCGTTAAAAAATCGCTTCAATCGAATATTCTGTTGACACAAATGTCATCTTGTCATCATGCAATATTCATTGTGAGAGGCGAATAAATATTTGCCCAAGTGTCGCCCATTGTTTGAGAGAGCAAGCACTCGACACAAGTACCTAGTCGATGTTTGGTGTGATAGATGGCGCTACTCAGCGTTAAGGATATAGGTATAATTTATAATACCGCATTGGCAGTTTCCTTAATATATTTCCTCCACCGTATAAGCCGATTAGACATAATTTTGTTGTTTTGTCATTCCAAAGCTGTTTGGCTGAATTTGTTATTTAGATGTAGGGGTAACCCTAATTTGAAATATGCTTTAAATCTTACTCTATAAATATTACAAACTAAACTAATTTCTAGTTAACGAGATCATTGATGAAATATTGCTTTACAACAGATATCTTTATCTGAAATAGAACATTGAAATAAGCTTTTTGGTACCAGTGTATAGACGCCAAACTTAAGTACATGCATTACCGCTTATTTTCAGTGTTACTATTTGAGATACCATGCAAAAAACATCCGTCATAGTAATTAAAACTATATTCTAAGCACTGTTTTAGATACAATATTGTGTCCCTATCATTCTTGAATGGCCTTAGAATTGACTAAGCTAGGTTATTCGCAAAATGGCGAGTGATTCCCCTCAATCATCATCTCTTCTTGAGCCCTGGACCCTGGACCCTGGATCCAGCATGGTGCGGACTGCAGTTCACACACATCTGACAATCACCATTAAAATGTTAATATACTTTATATTGATTGTCCTTACATCTATACTCTGGGAGAGAGGATTGAGGATCATATGGCATGGAACGTTTAAGATTATTGTGTGGAAGCAGTTGTTAATATGGGTTCAGGAAATTTGGACCACGACTGCGTTAGTAAGATAAAACATGGAAAAGGGGCAAACTAGAAAAAGGGTCTACTTAACTAGGCTATTAATAAAATATCTTCATTTGTTTCTTGTCCTTTATGAACGAAAACGTCCGACTAGTTTCCATTCTACAATCATGAGATTGTGCGGATCGAAGCTAGTCGAATAATCTGTTGAAACAAGTAGTGATATACCCGTGTTTGGGTCTTGGAAATATATAATTATATACGCCTGATGATATGATTGCTTCTTTAAATTCTAGAAAATAATAGTATTATCAATGAATGATTAAATCAATGATTTTTCTTTTTCTTGCGAGCTTTATCGCGTTGTATGACGCGCTTTATGCTAGTCATTATGATGACCGTGCTATATCCAGTGAAGTAAGAATGAATCGATCATTTTCTTGACCCAACCTAACAGTCAGCCATACCTGTATGAATCAATAAAATGTTCTGAAAATAACATGCTGCATGCATTCCTCTTGCCAAAAATAATAAATAGGATCTAATTTTAATTCTGCATCTGTGTCTGGGTTTTGTATTTTGGAGCATAACCAGGACTTTGAAAAAGACTGCAAAATGGCTGTCCTTCGTGCGTGGATATGCCTCTGTCGATATAACTAAAAAATCTAGGTGGAGCGGTGACCGAAAGGAGTTTTAGCATGACAAGTGTCATTGCCTGTTTGTTTTATGATAATATGAATGCAATGCATACCACTCATACCATGGAGTGATAAATAATGTAATGAAGTAATGAGATTACCATTTACAAGGTTAGGTTTCGGTGTAATCGAATCGTGAGCATTACGAATCACGTTACGTATGGCAGACAACGAATAAGTCGTGTCCCCTTATCACGATGATGTTACGTAATGATAAGATATCTGGAAATCAAATAACGATGGCAATAGTGTATTTGAGAATTTAAATTAATATTGGACGCCAGAGTATGTCCATCTGATAAAGCTAAGCTTGATCTCTTAAAACAAAGATTGTTTTATTAGAGAAATAAATCATTAAGAGATCATAAAGCGAGCCCAGAGAAACAACCGAAATAACAGGTCGATTTTTGAACCTAAAGTACTTCACAGAAATACTAAGTATATCTTTGGCTTATCCTCCCAAGAAATATTTGAGCAGAAGAGTCAAGAAATTCGCCCATTATTTTTCTTTAGTCCTGTGATACACAGTCGTTACCTGTATCTAACTCGTTTGCATATCAAGTACTAGCAAGTAGTGGCCAGTAAAGATGTCAGTGTAGATTTCAGATTCCTATCAGGCATGTAAAGTAATGCAGTGCAGTGACTCACGATAACTCATGTTTAAACAAGCAGTCTACACGAATATTATTAGATGTTTGTTTTTCATACGTTAAGCATCCTTCTAACTGTGACTTCGTCGGGCGAAACCAAAATTCTTTACAACAAAACTGTCGAAATTGAAGGCGTGTTTTGACATATCATTCAGAACTTTGACATTTCTGATACAAGAAAGATAAAGTTATCATTGTATAAGTCACGCGGCGAGCCTCCTAACAAATGACGTCAATTAATTATCTAAATATTGCGAATACATGGTTTAAGGTCCATTTAATACAGGACTATCTTTTAATTAGCGTTCCGGATTGCACAGATATCGATTTACAAGGGGGCGTTAGGTTGCAAATATGTGTACAATTTCATACAAAATTGATTATGATTTTTACATTTTAGTTTGGTCTTCTATACACGATTGTTCTATAACGGTTTTAGCGGTTATGTACACGTGTAAGATTTTGCTTCTTAAAGACATTGCGCTTATCTGGTGCGTTATCAAATCTTTATGCACTTTGTAATAGAACTAAACCGGAATCAAACAAAAACAAAACATTCCTATATTCAAGGCTAGCTTGTTTACAAACGTAAGTAGTAGACAAACAGGCTATGCATTCGGGCATGGCAGTTCGTGAACTCAAAAACTTCTGACCATTCCCAACGCTAAAATACTTATTTCAGCAACAAAATGACCAGTATCAGAAACAATGACGTTTCAATATTATATAAAACATTTGTTCATCAATCACATATTTATTTAACTTTCTATGTATTTATTTGATTACTTTTGATTTGACACTTGCATCGACCATGACCTACAATATGTAAATATTTTGGAAATGCCCATCCTTCTCAGCATAACGCATACATATACGCTAGCAAAACTAACTTCAAAATTAAATTACGCTTAAAATGGCTGCATCTTTTTCAAAATACTTCAAGTTCAATAAAGTTCAGAATAAACCGTCTAGACTGGATCATTTGAAGAGTATTAGGGTCAACGACCAAACGCGTCACAACTTGAATGCATTTCCGACTCTAAATTTGGCCACGGACAATTACATCGTCCGTAAAAAGATTCCAACTAGTCACACTAGACAAGTACAGACTTGTCTGAACTAAAACATGACTAATTGTAATCACTAAGAACTCCCGGCTACTTGAAAAGGACTTTGTTTTTTTTACATTAGGGGTAAGCCCCTATTAATAAATGTAGGGTCTTTAGCAACAAAAAAATAATAATAGCGCGTGTTTTGGTCGGGATGTTTGCTTTTGTACGATATGGTAATCAGAGTGTAAAAAGAATCTGAAAAAACTTGAATTAAAATGATCGAGAAATTTGCATATTCCTAAATTGCACAAGTACCTATTCAATTAAGAGTGGGGTAAACAAATCCTAATTACTCAGTCTATATTATTAAAGAACTCGTAAGAGCCTAAAAAAATTGAAATCTAAACTTTACTGTAAATTTTTACCTCGAAATTCTTCTATTGTTACTGAGCAAGTGCATGAAATTCCCCAAAAGGATTGTATTTACCGTTACATTACCCAAATTCGGCGAAAGATTACAAAAAAAAACTGTTTACAAAAAGAAGCAGTTTATTTTTATATTTGGGACAACCCTACGCGTAGTCAAATAGGACAAGCAAAGTCGTGTTTACACAGCTCACAGAATTATATCTGCGCTGCGCATAAATGTTTGTAAATGCTTCATAACCGATACATTTTATTCAAAATACTCTAATGATAATAAACTAATTAGGTATGATAAGTGGTCATATCGTAAAGGCTACGAAATGTGTTTCCCAAAATATTTCGAAACATGTTGCAACAAGTTAACGTGTAACCGCCAAGAGTCACGGGATGACGTGGTGGGAAAACATTACTGACCGTAACTAATTTGATTTTTGATACCTACTGTGAGAAACAATTAATAAAATACCTTGTTTATAACTCGGAAATCGAGTAGTTACTAGTTGAGAACTAGAATTCTATCTAAAATCTTGAGATTTTAGGCCAAAATTATTATGATGTTCTATAGGTACTACCTTTGTACATAAGTTGCCAGAGAGCAAAATATAACTTGTCTAAAAAGATAGATACTTTGTAGAGTAGGTACCCGCTTTCATTTTCGATATGAAATCGTGGCTAAGTTAGGCCTGGGACAATTTATTGACGCTGAATAAAATTTATCAAACTAGTCCGTAAGTAGGTACGCGAAATGTGATACAAAATCACAAAATTCCGTGTTTTATATGATATAAATGGTCAGACAACGCCTGTATCTTATCAGCCCAATATTGCTATCTAGAAGAAATTGTGTGATAACGTGATTAACTGACCAATTTTACATGATATTGTTTAAAGCCAGATTTTAATTTATTTAATAATCAAATTACATTAACAGGCGAACCCCACAGCCAGTAGACCAAGACGTTTTTAACGCCGAACTGCACATTTACATACGCCAAAGAACTTACAGATAAAGACTTAATTTGTAATTTTACAATTTTAAAGGATTTCAAAACTAATTTGTATCTTGTTACTTTAAAATTAACTTAAGAATAATTTGCCATCCTTTTTATAACTAGGGTTGTCCCAAAGATTTTTAAATAGGTCTTAAATCCTATTGCAATTTTGTTTATCTTGATAGCAAAAATCACGCTATTTACTTGAAACGTTTCTATTGCAACATTTATGAAACATGAACAATGTTTTTAGTTCTTTGTTTTATGCCACAAATCCATGATGATGCAAACTTTCGATATTTTTACACAAAGCGGAAATCCTCGGTTTGCGAACGAAAGGCGACCGCCCACATGCAGGAAAACGGGCGAATTCTACGAAACAGAGTCCTGTTAAAAAAAGTAGAGAAACTTTTTTTGGCATCTGTTCTACCATGGGACGTAATTTTTTCTGCCGCAATTAAAATTTAATTTCGAAGTTGAAATAAGTAAATAGTGAGCAACTTTTAAATGACCTATGATGAAGCAAAAACTACTTTAATAAAACAAATGCATCAAAGTAACTAACACACTAGAAAAAACATGAAATTAATGCATACAACATATTTGCTAGACTGTAAAAGCATGCAGACAACACAAAGAAGTTAAATATTAACTGTTTAGTTCAAACTTACCGGTTTCCTTCCCTTGTATGCTGAACACTGTCTCAGTAGAACAACGCCTGCTCCATGAATTATCTGCAATTTATTTTTTAATACATATGATATTTATAAACAAATAAAAAGTTTAGCCTGACTAACATTTTGTAAAATTAGCTTGAATTTCTCAATTACTTTTTTTTTTTAAATACAAGGTACATCCATGGATGCTATAAACAGAACTAAACCTGTTCTTATAATTATAATTTTGAAATCTGTACTTAGTCACAAAGATTCTAAATATTAAGGTTGGTAAGTAAGTAAATAATGTTAATTAAGGAAGAAACATAGTTCCTATATACTGTTTATTTTAGTATAGCACAGAAACAAAACTAAACTTATATTTTATTTTTCTTGGTGTAACTTGTGCCCTTCAAGGAACAAGTTAAGCTATAAAATGATATCCAATATGTGCATGAGTTGAGAAGACTAGATTTTTAGTTGCATAAGTAACAAAGCATATTGAAATGTCATGTTAACTGTAAAAATTGAAAGCAAAAGGAAATGATAATATTAAGATATTATAAAAAGGTATTAATGTAGTTCTTACACTGATGTATATTTTTAAGAAAGTACATAATAAATAGCAATTCCATCATTATATTTAATAGAAAGCAAAGTAACTTTCTAAAATACAGATAGAATTAGGGTAGTTATATTATTTTAATCTCGGTAGAAAACAGATAGCATATTTTTCAAAAAATCAATTCAAAATGTAATCAGTTAAATTGTACCGCTTATTAAACAGGTCAGGTTGGTATCAGTTAAGAATGTCAATCATTATCAGATCATGAATTAACAAAACAAACAACTTAATAAATAATAACAAGTCAAAAAAAGGTTCACATTTATATTGGGACTGTATTCCATAGCAATGATTCCAAGTTAGTATAAATAATTGTGATTTTGATCTTTTTCTAGGATTGAAAATAACAATAATATAATATTAATTAACATAAACTTACATCTTATAATAAAAGTCAATTAGTAAAATAAAAAATAGTACTTGAGCTTTGTGAACACCAATCTTTGCAGTGAAATATTTTTTAAATTAACTAAAACAAAAGCCATCTCAAGATTTTTAACCGACAGTTTATACCTAAATCAAAAGAGTTTGTATACTACTGCATCTAAATCGTTTTTTTTATTTAATTTACTATTAATTCCTCTTTTCAGATAACTATTTTTAAATAACGGTCCCTTCCCGCGCATCTGTCATTGACAACCAATACAAATACTTTTAACACTTTTCAGATAAAGCTACTTTATCGACACAATACATCTAAAACATATTATATTCTTTGTCAGTTAGTTAATAACAAAAGCATTTAGTTTTTTTTAATATGCGTTCATCTCCAAGTAACCTGATTTTATGATTTGGAATGTTAATGATTATGACATGTCGTACGCACAATGCTTATGAATGAATATTACAACCAGCCCAAATTGACCTCTACCTGTTTAATATAATGCACTTATACAAACACACGGTTTAGAACACATTTCTATTGATGCATAATCCATATTAATCACTATTCACTGAGTACACTTCACGGCACAAAGTTTTCTCTAAATTAACACAAATGACACTCACCTGAAGAGAAGGTTGCTGTTGTGTTCATAATAGTAAGGCTATTTTGGCGTTCGGTCGTTTACCGAATAGTTGTAATTGCTTGTTCTAATAGCGAGCGATTGTTTTCATAACAGAAACATTCTGCCGATATCCAAACGAAAGATAAAACCAGGTGGTACTGGTTGGTTCGCACTTTTGTTACGCCGCGCTTGTGTGCTTGATTTGTACAGTTTGCCTTGCCTTTTGGTAGGTACACCTACTATTATTACCACAGAGTACAACAGTGGTGACTACAAGACTACAACCTTTTTTAATTAGTGTTGCCAGATTATAAAAAATCAATTTTATTTAATTTCAGCTCTTTTAATTTTGTCTTGTGCACAGATAACAAAACCACTACTCTCGATGTAAAATAAATGAACTATAATAATATGTAGAATTCTATAACTAATACTATTAACTACAGCTTTTAACGACGACGATGGATCTAAAGCAAGATCAAATACAAACTTTTTGATAATTTTCCTAATTATCGCAGTCAAAACTCCAATAACTTTACCAAGCGGACATATAGAAAAATATCTTCTAATTTTAAAAGAAAATTATGATGATGAAACACAAGATGTAGAGTCCTTTTATTAGAAATTTATATTTTTCCACAACATGGTATGCAAGATTAAGGTCTTTGAATAGAAAAGAATCAAGGATTGATCACCAGTTCACCACTTTTGCTAATGCTGGGATGGAAATTTAAAATTCTAATTATTGAATTTCAGGTTTCCTCACTAGGTTTTCCTTCACCGTCTATGATATCATGCAATACTTAAGAAGTGATTAAAAGCAAATAAGCGATCAAAAGTTGCTTCAAATGATTAATATTACACACGGATCCTGCTCACCTATGGATTTGATAAACGATTCTAATATTTATTTTTGTATTACTGTCGACCGTTTTCTCTTAAATGTTTGACTTAAGTTTTGATAGCATTTTTAGAAATATAAAAAATAAAATTGGTACTTGCTTGTCTGTAATGTATTCGACACTGCAATCTGCAACTTGCAAGCTTGTGCACAAAAATCCATTTAAAATCCAACCACTAGGTCTTTTAATAAATTCAATGTTACTTATATATAAATTTATATATAAATATTTATTTATTTATATATAAATTCAATTCAAGAATACTTACTACTCTTTTTAAACATAAGCTGATTGTAATTTTTGTAATCGCTAAAACCTAATTCTAATTATTTTTATGTGTATATCTCTACACTCTATATTTTCGCCAGTTATCCTCAGTAATGAGATTGTCCGATTCTTTAAAAGGCTTAATGCTCATGTTAAATACGTGATGACACAGGTCTAACAGCGATAATCTAATAAATCTAATATTATGAATTGTACTGATATATAACATCTATAATGTCATATATTATATCTACACTACGTTATATATTAAATAGGTAAATGATTCTATTTGTTTTATGATTTTGTAACGTGACATTAGACTGTGGATTAAACACAGGGAACTTTAAAAAATATTAAAAGTAAATACGCAACATGTGAGCAGTTATAATTTGTGGGAAATCCATTTAAATCAATTTCTTTTTCGTTTTTTTTTTTCATATGTGCGATATAACTTGACCAAATGTAAACGTTACCAAGTACCGAGCCCCGCTATTGTAAAATTGAACATTTAATTTAGTCAAGTTGGTATTCTTTTCGCAATTGGTAACACTCACGTAAACTAGTTTCCTTTTCCATGTGGCATGGTGTCGGTGTAAGGTGAGTTTGTTAACTTTGTGAAATAAATTTCAATTTACTGCGCAATATTAGATTAGATTGTTATTTCGAGTACGTATTGTTAGTTTTATTGAGTAATAACTACGTATATTCATTATTTCGCCGAAAGTGAACGATATTTCTCGATATTTTGACACGTGCATTTTGGTGTTGGATTCTGAGATTCTGAAGTGGAGTTTTAGAAGATATTGGAGTTATTTACTACTGCAGCCTGCAGCAATTACATGTAACTTACATTGAAGTTCATGTAAACAAGTATTTGGCTGAACAAATCTAAAATTTAATCAAATTTAAGCATATTGTGAAAAGGTTAGGTTGTGAAGAAGCCTTTTGATTTTGATAATTTTGTTGTAGTTGCCGAATAAGCAACCACAATGCCGCAGAACGAATATATTGAACGTCATAAAAAGCTATACGGTAGGAGGCTCGATTATGAAGAGCGAAAACGCAAGCGTGAGGCGCGTGAGCCTCACAAGCGTGCTGAGAAGGCGCGTAAACTGCGTGGTATCAAGGCTAAGATCTACAACAAGGAGCGCCGCAATGAGAAGATACAGATGAAAAAGAAGATCAAAGCACACGAGGAGAAAAATGTTAAACAAAACACTGAGAAAGTATCTGAAGGTGCGCTGCCTGTGTACCTTCTGGACAGAGACGTCCAGTCCCGGGCCAAGGTACTGTCTAACATGATCAAACAGAAACGTAAAGAAAAGGCTGGAAAATGGGACGTACCAATACCTAAAGTCAGAGCACAAGCCGATGCTGAAGTGTTCAAAGTACTGAAGTCAGGAAAGACCAAACGCAAAGCATGGAAGCGCATGGTGACCAAAGTTACTTATGTTGGGGAGAATTTCACACGTAAACCACCAAAGTTTGAGAGATTCATTAGGCCTATGGCTCTACGTTTCAAGAAAGCTCATGTCACACATCCCGAGTTGAGGGCAACTTTCTGTTTGCCTATTATTGGAGTCAAGAAGAACCCCAGTTCACAGATGTACACCAGCTTAGGTGTGATTACTAAGGGTACAGTGTTGGAAGTTAACATTTCAGAACTTGGTCTGGTGACACAGGCTGGTAAGGTGGTGTGGGGAAAATATGCACAGGTTACAAATAACCCTGAAAATGATGGATGTATTAATGCTGTACTATTAGTCTAACTTTCTTACACCCAAACAAACATATTATTATGTTGATTATATGTTTATGTTTTCAACAGTTTGATTTGTTTGTATAATTATTCATTAAACTGATAATTGTATTCCATATTTCAATGATTGATATCAAATTTTGTACTAGTAATGTCTTAAATTCCATATAAAATATGTGGTATGTGGCCCCCACATAACTTTATGCTCATATTTTGTATGCACTTGAGGATGATTTATGGACCTTGTTTGCCAATAAACTCCGTAAAGCATTTATATGTGTTTAATTACTTACCCATAGCTCCGAGATGATGGTGTCAATAAAGAAACTTATTTCTTTTTCAATGCTTTGTCAAACATGACTCAGTCATGGGACTAAGTACTCTTAGCAGGCACACTATTGTTTATGTATTTTAATACTATTGTGTACTATTTCATTGCATTGTTTCATTTTGTGCAATAGAAGTACACACTTATCAATGTCACAAAGGGCAGGAGTTGTGTAGGTACTTTGTGGTTGAGTTGCTTGTAATGCCCTTGAACTTGTATAAACGTGGGCGCGCACAATGCATCGACCTAAAGCAACAGATTTGCGCGCGACGTCAGTTCACTTTCGGCTTTTAGGGACAGGTTTATCATTATAGAAGTATTGTTTGAGTTTGATTTGCTCTAAAGTATATACTGGCCTATTGAAAGGTGTTGTACGATATTTTTTTAGTTTCTATTTTTTGGTAGACCAAATTGATTCTTAATTTATTTCAAAATTCGAGAACTATTGCGCTAATACCCAATAAAGCGCTCATTTCCGCATTAGTTAATTCTAATTGTATAGTAAAAATTGAGTGCTGACCTACCCTTGTTAAATATTGTTATTCCTTTGTTTAGGTGAGTCAAGATGCAGATTTTCGTAAAGACCCTAACGGGCAAGACCATCACCCTTGAGGTCGAGCCTTCGGATACCATCGAGAATGTGAAGGCTAAGATCCAGGACAAGGAGGGAATCCCCCCAGACCAGCAAAGGTGAGACACCACATAAATATTGAAGTACTCACTAATTATGAAACACATCATATACTCAGTAGGATGATGTTAGTTCCAAATGGCTAAGGAAAATTTTAACAAAGGCATACGCTATTAAGAACTTGTTATACAATTCCATAATTTTTAAACAACAATTTGCTTGTAAGATTTTAGCAGACACTTTTCTCAGCTAAATTTTATTTTTTTCTTAAGTCGATTCGTAATTACCATTTGGGTAATAAACTTTATTTCTTGTAGTACCTTCGATTTTGGTACCGTGTAAATTCATATCGAGGTAGGTGGTAAGGTAATGCACTTATAAACATGAGTTGACATCATCGGAATGCAATATAAACGCGATCAGCTTACGATCTGAATTGTAGGGCTCTGCAACGACATTCCAGTCGAGTTTTGCATGTAGCACTCTAGCCATAAACACAACTTATTTTGCTTGCACTGGAATTTTAAAATGACTATTTTTTCTATTTACCTATAAAAATGTACAATAAAAATTGTTACAGTATTTTTTCGCGCGTACGATTGAAATTCGTTTATCATTCTAATTTTTAACTTACAATCCAAATAAATATACCTAGACACTTCTTAATTGAGATTGTGATATTCTCAGATTGATCTTCGCCGGTAAGCAACTGGAAGATGGGCGCACCCTCTCAGACTACAACATCCAGAAGGAGTCCACGCTCCACCTGGTGCTCCGCCTGCGTGGTGGTGCTAAGAAGCGCAAGAAGAAGAATTACTCCACACCCAAGAAGATCAAGCACAAGAAGAAGAAGGTCAAGCTAGCTGTCCTTAGGTTCTACAAGGTCAGTTACCTATACGAACTAACATATTCCCGTATAGACGCGTTAATTTTGAGTTACGCAACGTTGATAAGAAATCTTTGCTCAAATTCCGATAGATAGCATTTTTAATTGCCTTAAGATATTCGCCTCCTTTCGTAAAAACATATTTTGAGCGATATCCCCAGTAAAACCAGACTAGAATGGTTCCTTTTTTGCACTTGTTGTTTGGGCGACATTGAAAACATTTTACCGGATGTAAAGCACTACATCATCGTCCATCATTCAGTTTCCTTTATCTTTGTTATGACGGCTCGTTTATTATTGCATTTAAATTTATATCTGGAATTCTGATCCAACACGTACGGACATGTTCTGGACATAAGGAAAACCCGGGACTACTTAGCAAACACTAAATAAAAGAGCGCGTTTCAAAGAACTCTCGGGAATGCAATAAAAGCTTTGAATCGTGGAGTAGTGCTCAACAGGTCGCGACTTGAGGGCGTTTGTTTGTAGTGAGTCAAGGTGGCAGTGGAGTAGTGGACACGTTCGTGCATGTTGTAAACAATGCATGATTCATGAGGGATTCGCTGAATAACCCGTATCTTGTCTGATTATGTAATGACCCCCAACGGGAAACGATATTACGTTAGTGTTTTAGGCTTTATCAATATTGCCGGCTTCGATGCATTTCATGCATTTGAGGATTAAATTGTTTCTAATTAAGGTTTTAAATGGTGCTTATTTACATGGGCTGACTTTATTTAAATTTTTGTAATTTGTCGAGATCCCCGCAAAGAAAATGCGTTAGTTATCTCATGTTGATCGAGTCGAAATTACGCCGTGACGTCACCTCACGTCACATGATTACGATGTTGTCACATATTATGTAATCTTGAAAAAATACTAATGAATAGTTTTATTATTTTTCCAGGTTGATGAGAATGGCAAGATCCACCGTCTCCGCCGTGAGTGCACGGGCGAGCAGTGCGGCGCCGGCGTGTTCATGGCTGTCATGGAGGACCGCCATTACTGCGGCAAGTGCCACAGCACCATGGTCTTCAAGGACGATGACAAATAGACCCTAAGAATTTAATTATAAGACCAATCGCTCAGACTTGCTGTGTATGATGGATTTATAATAAATAAATCTTGACACAGTGTCCGAGTATTTTGTTGGTTTTATTTTTGCAGGCGTTTTTTTTTAGGTGTAAGTATGTCCCTAACCTTAGGCAGTGGCCATTTCCTTCACGTAATATGCTAGTGATACATATTATATATCCTTTCCATTATTTATGAACACCTAGATAAAACTAAAATAATTTGTTATAAGTAGTTAGCAAATTTATGTTTAATCACTATTAAGTGCTTACAATGTGCAGATTTGTCGCTGATCGACCTGTTGTCATGGATTTGGTAAGTTCCTATAGTAACAGCAAAGGTCGTGCGACTTCTGACAAGGTATGAATTACTGATTATGGGTTCACAATAGTAGCTTCAATCACCATGGTAGAATGCTTCTTGCGGTTTGATGAAAGATTGTAACAGGCAGTCAAGGTAAGTGCTTAATTAACAAAAGGAGTGTCTATTTTTATGGAATGTTCCTTTTGTATTTTTTTATCCAATAAATTCGGTCAATACTATTTTTGCGTTTTATTATATCTGTTCGTCAACCAAATCTCATCTTTAAGATGTTAATTCCTAAGTTTTAAAGCTACATGTTACTTACCTACTGTTCGATTTAAAGTTCCGTGATGCACAGTTAAAAATAAACTAGTAAATTCATTAAAATATTTATTCAATACTGAGAATAGAATTGTCTAACTTACATAATCCATTACACCTAAAATGGAATTACAATTGTGCAATAAATTCACCTTGGTTCTGGCAAGCGCTCAATACGACGCATGAACTGAGGAGCGGGCATTTGTTAGTAAACCATCGAGTGGTTAGGTCCTTTGAAAAAAAAAAAGAATATCATGGCAGTATCACGTATGTATTTAAAACAGAGGAACTTGTCAGCTTTTTTTATTAGTAAATTGATCTTTATCAACAGAACAGGCATAAGTGCAAAAACTAAATGAACTAAGATGAAAACACAATGCCATCAGTAGTGACAACTTCAGTATGGATATTAGCCACAGAGTAGTGCTATCGCTGCCTGTGCCATATGGCAACAGACCCCATGTTAGAAAAAATACTTTCCTACACCGGCAGTAATAATAAAATACAATAAACTGACGCACTATTCACCAGGTTCACGGAATAGAGCTCAAATGCAACGTACTTATTACTGCCAGTGCTAAGAGTGCAATTACCGTCGCTGAAGCAACAGTCCTTATGAGAACAAAGATTTCTTTATATAAGAAATTGTCTTGGTAGCTTTCTACATATAGAACTCGTGCCCGCTCCTTGACCGACTCCATTCACATTGGAAATGCACAATAAAGGTATATCTAATAGGAATCTATGTAATTTGTCCCACCATTCCACCTTATCTATAGTTCAGATCATTTCACACATCTGGAATGAAGTTTAACAACTGCGATGAGTCAATATTGTTCCACAATTCATTTATTCTAAAGGCATTACACGTGTCCCGCTATATGTTTATGCAAATAAAACTTGAGGCATCTCCGTTTTGAAATAACGTGGATTCCATTCAATGATTTACCAATAAATAAAATACATAATTGACATGTTCAATATACAAACATCAATTAAAAATAACGAAAAACATTACATTTTTCAATAAAACTAAAGCACCGAAACATAACTAGGTGTAGTAAAATATTTTTACAATAAGAGATCATTACTACAACTGAAAAATTTACATTATTTTCCTTTGTTTTCTAGACGATAACATTGACATACTTATATTTAATACTCTTTGAATATTCTAAACAACACTGTGATAATTTTCTTTTATATCTTTTTAAATTTAATATATTACATATAAATCTATATAATTTTTAGATTCGTTTTAAATATAATTAAACTATTACATCTATATCAGACATGTATCGATTATATGCTAGGATAAGAATGCAACTTTCAACACGAAAAATATTTTTAATGTAACTATTGCAATATGTAGTTATAATAATAATAATATGTACACAGATAAATACTAGTTCGATAGATTTTTGTACACTTCTAGCAACAAAAGAGAATCTCGATTGAACTCGCATTAAACCGATACATGACTAAACGAATTGAAAAATACGCATATGCTTAGCACTATGCCGCGTATCACGACGTTTGGCGGTAGTCAACTACACAATACCCTTACTTTAACAATATATCTAACTCTTCAAATGCAATCATCGAAACCTTATACCGAGCGTGGTTAAGAATTTTTGGTAGAGCTGTCAATATCTTTGTTATACATACATACTAATATGTATTTGGGAAAACCGTGTGTATAAATGTTTTGTGATAAATAAGTGTTTAAATCCACAAATAAATAAGTGAAGTACATTTAGTAAGTGGTGCTGCAGGCGCCACATGTAGGCGGCTAGTATTTACCGAAGTCTTATGTTTAGAAGCGACCGCCATTTACGAAGCCCTTTGTTACATTCATATAAATCTATTATTGCGCCTGCGAATTTTATCAACAATCAACAATGCACAGTATTTTTAAGACTATTTTAAATAAATATTTTGATTTATATAATCTGTACATTTATGTTTTATAACAGCTAACAATTAGGTATAAGTTTTGTCCATGCTAGCCTGCATTTATGTCTAAAACTTCTCAACTGACAAAATCATAAAATAATGTGCACTATTGAATATACATAAATTTAATATAACTGCCATAAGTACTTATTACGTTTTGAACGTTAATCTTAAGCCTCGTATACACTGTACTGGATTTCACACACAAACTAATGTTTAATTAAAAATATATTAAAAATTCTGATCGTTAAATTTACATAAAACTCATGCATTCCAGACATCTAGTACAGCGACCCGACACCGAGGTAAATAAGGCCCACCCTTCGCTGAGGACTGGTGGCCAGCTACATTACTCGCCAACACATTAATCTACCCAATCCATATGTAACCACCAACACTGACACAAACCGACCTATGCTACTACATCCAAACGTTCATACTTATAAATTTTCTAAACAGTTCGTCGAACATAAAACCCATAAATCAGCATAATTATGAAATATACAACAAAATCTTATTAAAACCCCCATAGGAACCATGTCAAGTTGATGTTTTTCTTACATGTCAAACAAGCACAAACAAACATTTATTAATGAACTTATTTTAAAAGATTTGCAATTTATTATCTTCCCATCCGTAATTTTGCAAAGCTGTTTAGATTTTGACAATAATATGAAACAGCCATTCACATCTTAAATCGTAATATTGCATTTGTATTTACAATTAGTTAATATAATAGTATTCGTCCTTTCACCCGGGGCCCTATTCACCTCTGCTTAACACACAATAAATCTACATAATTATAATTAATTACATTTAGCAAGTAAACTGGAAAGAAGTACAACGCTTGGCGTACATACGTCACGAAGGGTTACAAGTATTCACTAGAGGAATAAAATTATTATTTGTATCTACTTTATCACAGTGGGGATCTGTGAGGTTTTCTTACGTGCTGCTCTAAAGGAAGATAGTATTAGGAATTTCTATGGGAACTTATTATATTAAACTAAGAATTAACTCAATAAATTCATTATTCAATCAATAATAGATATTCAATTTCAAATTTTGTTACTTGTTCTCCACGGTAATAATAAATTAAGTGCTTTGACTAACTTTAACCAACGCAGGGCTAGACACGGGAATTTTCGAGAAAACCTCAAACAGACTAATTAGGATAAAATATATTACATTACCTTGCAGACGTGTGATTGTATATACACAATGGTTAATGATCGACGTCGGTCATATCATAGCTTAAACGATTAGGTAACTTATTTTGAGCAATGTTTTAAAGAAATGCTGAACATCGTACAGTTGATCGCACAAACTGACGTTTACACCTTTATTTCATAGTGATAGAGTTGCATGCAGTCACCATACAACATTCTTATAATAATTGTTGTCATATGTATGACTCGATAATCGTATCTAATACTAGGATGGTCCTGTTCAGTGCAAGTTAACTCGGTGCTGTCTTATAAAGAACTAAATAAATTGTACAGTTGCGTATGGAATTACAGAATTATAATAAATAAACGGTGTTGACCTGTCTGGCTCGTTATGTATGTGTAACATTACCGTACGGCTCGCGTCCTGCGTTCTCTGCCGGAGCCCAGCTATGTATATACAGTCACACGCGCGCGCAATGTGCGTCGCTCAGAGTTCGTCTCTGCTCTCTGCTTCGCGTTGCGCTTTCTCTAGCGAAGGTTTTATCGTTTCCAGTAATTTCGCTAAAGCTTGCTCAGTCTGAAAAGAGGGAAGGAAGATTGGTTATTGTACGCATTGTTAATAAGTATAAGTGAGTAATTGTGCGCAAAAGTTAATAGGGGGTAAACGTGCGCAACAGTTAAAGAGGGATAAACGTGTAGAATAATTATGAGGGGTACATATGCGCAATAGTCAGGAGGGCAATTTGTGCACAACAGTTCAGAGTGGGTATTTGTGTGCAATTGTTGAGAGGGGTAACTGTGCTCGAAAAGACGGGGTAATTGTACGCAATAGTTAAAAAGGTTTAATAACATAACCTAGTAGTGCGTGTAGTGGTTACCTGCGCGAGGTGTGCGACGGCCCGCTGCAGCGCGTCGCGCCAGGCGAGCAGCTGTCCGCGCTGGCGGTGCGTGTGCTGCTCCAGCAGCTTGGACCAGTCCGCCATCTGTGACCCGCTCACCGTGCTCATCCTGGTATGGTACACACCGGTGATGTGGTTATGATTCTATGCTCGCGAGGTTGAATATTTTAGCAATGTACATTTTTATTAAAATGTAATGGATACATTAAGTTATTTCATTCAAAAACGGAATATTGTTATAATACAGCCAATTTTTTAAACATATGCTCAGTATTTTCACGGAACAGAAAAAACAGGTGGAAGTTGTTGAGTCGAGTTGCTCGTCTCGTGGCAAATTAATATTTACCTAGCTATGCCGTATTGTTCCGTTTTAGCGTGCAAAAATGATAGTAGGAGAAGAAATCTTACAAATGGAGGTATTACGTATCATAGGTAAGTACGATTTTTATTGTTTTCTAATAAAAATCTTACTTTCTTCCAATTTACAAAAAAATAATAGAACGGTTAGTCAAAATAAACCTTATGCAGTAAAGACAAAGTTTATTTTCGATTAATTTTTTCCATAGAACATTCTAGAAAGACCTTCGCAACTCAATGTAGTGATGTGGTCAAGTCGAAAATTGATTTTGTCGATTGATGTCGATACGAGGAATAACTATCTTAACCCAAACAGTTATTTTTATTTATTTCGTTATGCATTACAATTTAAAACTACCAATTATACGGATCATTTCGTTGTAGTGCATAATAATATGTTATTATCGGATTATTTGTGTGAGTTTGGCGACAGCGGTTCCGATAGTAATTTTGGCGTGTTGCACTTCCACTTGTTTTTTCTATTCCGTGAGTATTTTCTAGTCTTGTCATAGATTAATCATAAAATGGGGTAATTTTATAATTGTTAAAACTCAACTCAAAACAACAAAATATAAAAATGATTAGTCAACAAAATGGATTTTGCTTAGTATTTTAGACATTGAAATAAGTTTGACAAATACATAAGACTGGTGACATAGGCAAGAATCCATCAACCCACCTGTTCTGCAGATCATCGAGATCGAAGGAGTATGGCGGTCTGTCGGCGTGGTAGAGCTTCCAGTAGAGCAGCGCGTTGACGATGAGCAGCGCGGCCAGCAGCGCCGCCAGCCACGCCGCGCCGCGCCCGCCGCCCGCCGCGCGGGGCAGCACGGTAGTGCGCGACACGCGCCCCGGCCGGACACGGGCCGCGGCTGGGAGCACGCTGGCCGCGGGGCTGCCCGCCTCCACTGCTGATGACGCTGAGGATATGTGATACTATGAGTATAGATGTACTCACGATGAATAACCTCTTAAATATAGTTAATACCACAAGATCCTATACATACTACTAACATAAACTTAAATTAATCAATCATCATGTCAAACCAAAATATTTTTCGAACTACGATTCGACAATTCCTAACTGGCTACCTTGAGAAGAAATTACAAAACAAGGTCAAGAACAAGCTATTTTTAAGTCCAAACAATCGCTACTAAAAATTGTTTAAATAAAATAAAATTTATGTAGACAAAACAAACAATTAAATCCTTCATAAATGAATCAAGTAATGGATATACATACGTATAACGCGGCGATGCCTGCGCGACTTCCTGGCGGCGGGCACGGCGCTATCAGCCTCGGCCGCCAGCCGCGACTCCAGCAGCCGCGTGAACTCTTCCAGACCTGACATCGTGTTCTTCTCTAGGAATGCTGGAAACATACATTATTTATTTATTTATAACTTTTGGAATAGTAGCAGCTAAAGTACCTACACAAAGTAATTATTGCTAAACATTAAGTACTCCGATGGAACGTTTTGAAGAGGAAAATTTAGGTATTTTGATAATGCTAGCAAATCGAGGAAATGAATTGAGATTGAGGATTTGGTGAGACATAGGCAATAATGTGGAATATCGTGTGTGGAATGACATAAAATTAGTTTACATAAGAATCATGTTCCTCGAAGAAGTTCGGTTCGTTCGGTCACCCGTAGCCGACAGATAAGCTTAAAAAAAAACAATATTTTAGAATTTTGTCTCCTTTTTTTTGCAAACTGTGCAACGTGATTACCTTTGATCATGGGCCACATGCTCTTCTTGTACTTGACGCTGCCGTAGAGCGCGAGCTCGGCCTTGGTCTCGGCCACACGCTGCAGGCAGTAGTGCACCTCCACGCTGAAGTAGTCGGCGTACGGAATGCCCGCGTTCTCGCTCGTCGAGTCGATCGAGTACAGCACGCCCGGCTTCGAGCACTTGTTCATTACCTACAATTGATCTATGTTTATTTTATGTTTCAAGTAGTCAAGTTAGAAACTACTGAAATGAGAAATATTCTAGCGGAAAAAGCTAAATGATGGAGATGACTGAGTAAAAAAAGACCAAATATGTTAAGAAACTTATCCCCCCCCGTCCCTAGATAATACCGGCCCGAGCCGGTCAAACTAGAATCAAAACAGTCCCTAAATAATCAATCATTGATCCAGCCCTCTCTTGCTGTTTTATTTGTTATGATCGTGAGCAACGAACTAAGTCGAGGTTCGAACCCCGCAGGGGGTGACCTTAGCTCTCGTTGCCACAATCTTCTCTTATTTTGTAGCTTCTGGCTGGTGGCGTATTAGTAATGTCTCGCCAACTTAGTCCGGTAAAGCAATAAAAGCGTCCACGAGGCAAACTGCGGCAGCTCGCCACAAAAAAATATAAGTAACTTTGAAAAAAAAAGAGATTTTTTTTTCTTTTCAAAAATTTTAAACAGCTTTTTTAATAAATTGAATCGATTTCAGGAGAAGTCAATGACGTCATACTTTCGCAAAAAATATACTTTGACCTAAGGTGATATTTCAACGTATCGTATGTGCCATACCTGTGTTTCAGTGACCTGCACTTCTTTTGGTCCGATAGGTCCAGACGTTAATCCTAAAGTATAGCTGATTTGCCGGCATTTCAGTCCGCCTTGTGCTTGCCATGGCGCCTAGAATCACACATATATTAGAATATCTTTAAAACACAAAAATAAACAAATAGCTTTTAAAATATTCCCCATCTTGGAAGACTTGTGCAGTAACATTTTAGTAAAACAACAGTACTCGTTCTCATTTTCATCGGAAACAGAGGAGACAGTCTATTGAAATTGCAGGGGAAAAATCAGGCTTATTAAATACGGCCCAATGGTCGCTGATTCACAAATTAATTATTATAAACACTGAAATTGTTCAGAGTACTTATTGGACAGTGTGTGTGACAGTATATTACCTGTACGTAGTCTGTGGTCCCCCTGGCGGCGAGCAGTTCGAGGTTGAACTTGGAGTTGGTGAAGATCATGGTGAACATCTGGTCGATGTTGAAGGGGAACTCCTGGCGCAGGAGCAGCTTGCCGTCGTGCGCCGCAGAACACTTCTCCGCGTCGCCGCCACTGCGCAGTTAGTTTGTTATTCAGTAATAAGTACACATTATTTGCAGGCCTGCCTCGTTGGCCTAGTGGTGCTAAGCGCTACTGCTACGCTGGGGGTCTTGGGTTCGATTCCCGAGTCGACCAAGGTGTTATTGGGTTATTCTAGGAAATTCTTAGTAGCAGGTCGGAGTTTGGATTTGTGCCCGGTAAGTGGCAATAGGCTCGCCCCCTATTACATGGGACCTAAACATATCGGCGAACTGTGGGTGTACATTGGTACACCTCTGCCTACCCCTTCGGAGATACAGGCGAATGATATGTGATGTGATTATTTGCAGGTAGTTTGATACCTTTAATGACAGTAGACATAGACAACAGTAGGTAGTTTAAGATAGCAGAACTATCGCTATATGGCATAAGGTAAATTTTATTGTGAAGCTTTTCTTTGATTATCGTCCGAATTTGCATGTATTTAAAATTTGCACGTTAAGAAAACGAAATTAGAAAAAAAGAGTTTTACATAGCAAATGCGTTGAAAAAAAATAGCTTGCACTCGAGTGCAGCACTGTCGAATTAATGTTATTTATTGAATCTACAAAAACACCGCCCAAACTGACGAACCCAGTGTATTTTTTAGACCAGACCTAATCTTCTATCAAATATTGATCGATAAATACACAAGGCAACAATAAGTATATCTTACTTGTGCGGCTTGTCGGGCTCGCTGTCGCTGGTGTCGGACATGTCGGTGGGCAGCGTGTCGCCCGCCTCCTCCTCGCGGTACTCCGCATCGCCGTTCGTCACTGCACAATCATAACAATGTTAAAATAATACTTAATAATAATGATCCGAAATAACACACACACGGCTGCCCTATCTGATCCCAAGCTAAGCAGAGCTTGTGTTATAGTAACCAGACAACTGATAAACCTGCTTACATATTTTTAAATACATACATATTATATAAATAAATTGCACCCAGACTCAGAAAAAAATATCGTGCTCATCACACAAATATTTGTTCTGAGTGGGAATCGTATCCACGACCTCCGTTAGAGCAGTCAGAGTAACTAACAAATAGACCAACAGGACAGAAAACAAAGTGTATTTGTCTAATTTATTTGCATTTAATATTATAATCTGTTATTCACTTGTATTTTTTTGTGAAGTCAATTTATTATTATTAGTTTCATTGTACAATGATTAGAAAAATAAAGTCAATGTTATTTCATAATCAAAAGATGGTGGTTACGTTTACTACTGAATGCTATAAAATTTTACCAGTTGCTCTGATTATACTTAAAAATAACATAAAAATATAACTTCATCAAAAAAAAAAACCTAAAAACACGGGTCATACTAGATTTGACGCATATTAACTATCTTATGAGATTACCAGTGACTATCTCTGCAGTCATATCGCAAACTTCAGCGAACTCCCACGCGTTGTTCAGCTCTAACACAACAAACTCTTCATCACTGCAGTCCGTGATAGAAACCTCCATAGCCACACATTCCACAATATCATTGATAACACCGCTAAAAACCATGAACTTTACTTATTGTTCCACAAAAACAATGACTTCAATATAACGCAGCTATTTAATATATTTATCCGACTGCCAAAGTAGTAGTAGTTGTTTATATTTCAGCTGAACTACAATAGTTCCCAGGTATCTTATCGAGATCACAATTGTGAGAGCTACTCAACTCACACACTGAACCTACTCACGAAATGTCAATTAAAAATACAACTTTATAACTATGCATAAATATTTTTTTAAACTAATTCGGTCTTATATCCGGTCCGAGAGTAAAACATAATGAATGAATTCTTCCAAGTCACATTTCTAGAACACTATATTTAGTTTAAACCGTAACCGAATTTAGCTTCGGAACTCAAAGGCAACCGATAATAATAGTATGGCGAACAATGGTCAGCGCGCCGCGACGCCTGAGCTCTTACTAAGTAGTAATCAGTATCAAACTTTATTACAGATCCGTTGCCAACGTAAACTATACATTCTCGGGGGATAACCTCATTTTAAGTTCTAGGGTCGATAGTAAACTGTTTGTTAAAAAAAATGAGGGAAAATTAGAAGCTAATTAACACTATTGAACTAACGATGATAAAAGTTAATGATATTATTAGGAAGCTTATCTCATAAACAATATCAAAACAATTGAAGAGGGTGTTTGTTTTTATACAAACATACGTACTACGATGTAAGTACAAATAATCTTGTGTATTTAAAATTAGAACAATTTCATAAATAAGATAAACGATAACGTAATTTTTCCTTTATGCCGCAATGTATATAATAAATAATATGTTATTTAATATTTCATCGAACCTTATACAATGATTTAAAAAAAAAGTAAGATAAGTATGTGGTCGTGCATAGTAATGACTAGACTTCAATGTTAGTAGGGCTTATTTGTACACAATCATAAGACTGCATACATTTGTGGTGGGTTATAACACTGGTAAGTACTACTAGTGCCAGTGTCAAGGGATATTCATAGGAAGAGACTTCAAAGTAACACAAGTGTAACGACGCAATGTTTCTTTTTGTTCATTAACGTAACTTAGATAATTTTGTTACGCAGAATTATAAAAATATTTATTTAGCATAGCTGACAAACTTGTAATCTCTTTTCCTAATATTGGTAAATGAATACTGCCTTTTATACGGTTCGATGTGTTTTTGCCCTGCGTGGGATGGTGAGAGACGCGATTGGTTTGCAGAGATTTTTTATTATTTATTGGATTACTCTCACTCACAGCTTTTTATTGACCATGGTCCGGAGCGAGAGCAGCTCCAGCAAAAGAGAGGTGGGACAGAGGTTTTATCGGAACAAGTCCACAATATCTCAACGTCATGCCCTCAACGTGGTAAACTCAACGGTTAAAGTCTTTAGATATTCAAAGAGCAAAAAAAAAGTTTTTCTATAATCTACCGCCGCTCGCCTCCATCGACGACTCCACCAGCTCCTACCAACGTAATAAGGTAGAGGTGTACTGACCGAGTGGCGGCGAGGCCTCCCGCGTGCGCGAGTGCGTGCGCGGCGGCCGCTCGTCGCGCCCCTCCGCGCCGCCGCTCGCCTCCATCGACGACTCCACCAGCTCCTACCAACGTAATAAGGTAGAGGTGTACTGACCGAGTGGCGGCGAGGCCTCCCGCGTGCGCGAGTGCGTGCGCGGCGGCCGCTCGTCGCGCCCCTCCGCGCCGCCGCTCGCCTCCATCGACGACTCCACCAGCTCCTACCAACGTAATAAGGTAGAGGTGTACTGACCGAGTGGCGGCGAGGCCTCCCGCGTGCGCGAGTGCGTGCGCGGCGGCCGCTCGTCGCGCCCCTCCGCGCCGCCGCTCGCCTCCATCGACGACTCCACCAGCTCCTACCAACGTAATAAGGTAGAGGTGTACTGACCGAGTGGCGGCGAGGCCTCCCGCGTGCGCGAGTGCGTGCGCGGCGGCCGCTCGTCGCGCCCCTCCGCGCCGCCGCTCGCCTCCATCGACGACTCCACCAGCTCCTACCAACGTAATAAGGTAGAGGTGTACTGACCGAGTGGCGGCGAGGCCTCCCGCGTGCGCGAGTGCGTGCGCGGCGGCCGCTCGTCGCGCCCCTCCGCGCCGCCGCTCGCCTCCATCGACGACTCCACCAGCTCCTACCAACGTAATAAGGTAGAGGTGTACTGACCGAGTGGCGGCGAGGCCTCCCGCGTGCGCGAGTGCGTGCGCGGCGGCCGCTCGTCGCGCCCCTCCGCGCCGCCGCTCGCCTCCATCGACGACTCCACCAGCTCCTACCAACGTAATAAGGTAGAGGTGTACTGACCGAGTGGCGGCGAGGCCTCCCGCGTGCGCGAGTGCGTGCGCGGCGGCCGCTCGTCGCGCCCCTCCGCGCCGCCGCTCGCCTCCATCGACGACTCCACCAGCTCCTACCAACGTAATAAGGTAGAGGTGTACTGACCGAGTGGCGGCGAGGCCTCCCGCGTGCGCGAGTGCGTGCGCGGCGGCCGCTCGTCGCGCCCCTCCGCGCCGCCGCTCGCCTCCATCGACGACTCCACCAGCTCCTACCAACGTAATAAGGTAGAGGTGTACTGACCGAGTGGCGGCGAGGCCTCCCGCGTGCGCGAGTGCGTGCGCGGCGGCCGCTCGTCGCGCCCCTCCGCGCCGCCGCTCGCCTCCATCGACGACTCCACCAGCTCCTACCAACGTAATAAGGTAGAGGTGTACTGACCGAGTGGCGGCGAGGCCTCCCGCGTGCGCGAGTGCGTGCGCGGCGGCCGCTCGTCGCGCCCCTCCGCGCCGCCGCTCGCCTCCATCGACGACTCCACCAGCTCCTACCAACGTAATAAGGTAGAGGTGTACTGACCGAGTGGCGGCGAGGCCTCCCGCGTGCGCGAGTGCGTGCGCGGCGGCCGCTCGTCGCGCCCCTCCGCGCCGCCGCTCGCCTCCATCGACGACTCCACCAGCTCCTACCAACGTAATAAGGTAGAGGTGTACTGACCGAGTGGCGGCGAGGCCTCCCGCGTGCGCGAGTGCGTGCGCGGCGGCCGCTCGTCGCGCCCCTCCGCGCCGCCGCTCGCCTCCATCGACGACTCCACCAGCTCCTACCAACGTAATAAGGTAGAGGTGTACTGACCGAGTGGCGGCGAGGCCTCCCGCGTGCGCGAGTGCGTGCGCGGCGGCCGCTCGTCGCGCCCCTCCGCGCCGCCGCTCGCCTCCATCGACGACTCCACCAGCTCCTACCAACGTAATAAGGTAGAGGTGTACTGACCGAGTGGCGGCGAGGCCTCCCGCGTGCGCGAGTGCGTGCGCGGCGGCCGCTCGTCGCGCCCCTCCGCGCCGCCGCTCGCCTCCATCGACGACTCCACCAGCTCCTACCAACGTAATAAGGTAGAGGTGTACTGACCGAGTGGCGGCGAGGCCTCCCGCGTGCGCGAGTGCGTGCGCGGCGGCCGCTCGTCGCGCCCCTCCGCGCCGCCGCTCGCCTCCATCGACGACTCCACCAGCTCCTACCAACGTAACCTATCGTTAACACCATGACATGACAGACATACAAGCATCAGTCTGACCACAGCCAGTGTAATCTGGTCGAAACGTGAAGCTCAAAAATTATATTACTACACCAATAACGTTCTGTTAGAGACGCAGCATATCAATATTGAAAGACGTTTAAAAAATAATAAATAGGGGGTTAACTGGAAAGATACCTTGAGTTATAAAAATTTAGGATTTTATAGTTTCGACGAGCTCTTTCCTTTTTATTGTTCACTTTTCCACCAAATAAATGCACTGTTATGTGAGTGGCAGAAACAAATGATATAGGATGTGTGGGAAACTGATGGAAACATTCATATGTTATGTCATTAAGACAATTGTCCGAATTTTAATGACCGATTTTTAACGCACTAGTCCGATATGTACTCTTTTTTTACGTGCTTGATTAAAAACATAACTTATTTTTTAACATTTTTATTTTTATTAAGTCCACCATTTGTAGTACCTTCAAAAATTCATATAATAGGATTCTGTCGATAAGTCTCAAATCAGCTGAATAGCATTTAAAACGATAGATTAAGATTAAGAAAACATGTTATCATTACGTTTGATAATTCTATTGCCATGTGTTGATACTGTAAAATAAATATACTTATTTATTAACTTTTGTACATAAGTCCACTTTTGTTACTACTATAGAAGACCATGATTTATTATTATTTTTGTCTCACGTTACTTTTCAAATGAAGATATGTATTTCAGTTGAAAATACACACCATATGCTTATTTTTGGTTTTAAGTTAAAACTATTTTTAGTATCTGTGTTGTCAATAAATACCGATACGATCACATTTTATACCCAAAACACATAATTTAATTTATCAATAAGAAAATTTTACACTTTTGCCCTGTTTGAACGCCAGTATACTACACAAATCTTATATCCACAACAATAATGGAAAATCTTACAAATACAATAATTCATGACCGCTGCACACACACACAATTTAATACTTATTTAATGAAATAACGAAACTCACTTTTTTCTTAAATTTGGGCACTCGCATGGTACGCAGTGGGTACAGTTGTTATCGAGGCGGCTGATTACCGATTGATTTTACTACACATGAAGAGACGTTATCAGCAGGTGCGCGATTACCGCGATTGGCCGGACTTATCAATGAGTCAGAGTTATCTGCGTCTTGTCGTATACGTTGTTACGGGGATTTGTAGTGTACTGACCATTACAAGTGTTGGGTTGATGATAAGACAGGTCTATTTTTAGACAAAAGCATCTTTGAGTGAAAAATTTGGAAATTGATAGATAAAAGTTTTATCTATTTCTTTTGTTATTTTACTAGCATTGTGTTTTCTGGCTGTTCATTTATGATATTGCAAGCCCATAGAAATATCCATTATGTTACCTATTTCAGTTGCAAGTTGTATGTGACCGAGATGGAAGAAAAACAGTACAAAGAAGGCTGGCATTTGTAATTTTGTTTGTAAAGGGTTTTTTACAGTAAGTATCTCAGGAGAGAAAAGCTAAAAGTCACATAGTAAAGCATTTTGTTCATTTGTGTGACAGAAAATGATATAACATAATAACAGTCAATACTGACGGCTTGTATTAATTACCGAGGCATTTCATACTAATGCGCTATTATTCGATAGGAGTGTGGGTCATAGTTACCGGGTCGGTGTCTGGCGGCAGCGGCGGCACGTCGTCGATGGCGTCGCGCCCGTAGCCCTCCTCGTCAGAGTTGAAGCCCAGCTCCTCGCCGTAGCTGCTGTGCACCTGCAACACACACACGCACCTGTTAATATTATAGTTTTATGGCACATAATATTAAAACGGAGGTGGCAGGATAAACCACATTCATTTTTACCGAACTGGTTAACCGCGACTCTTGAGAGAGATAAATGGAGGGAGAGTGGGGCCTTTGCCCAGCAGTGGGACATTACTGTCTTCTAATAATTATAATAATATTAAAACGAGAGTCAAGATAAAAGAGTTACGGTAAAGTAGGTACGTCATTAATAATAATACCAATCATAGTGATTTTCGCGATTACAGATTCCAATTATAGGATTTTCACTTTTCCTTCACCGATTTTCAAGTATTTGGTACAAACATATATATGAGTAGTTAATAAATTTGGTGGGGTTAAAATATACATGATGTAGTATATAAGAATATGTACAACTAATAAGTCTGATGTGTGATTCACACATCAACACTAGATAACCATAGTAAACAAATATCTATACCTATTTAGTTTCAAAAACAAATTGTTTTGTCCGTCTGCAGTTTGAATTTTAAACTCATACGGTTTTACAACTACATCGACAACTATACACCTTTAACACTACTGGACTGTATGATAATAATTGTTATTTAACACTTGAACCATCTAACAGATTAATACTCCATTAATATAATTGGTTCATCAATTAATACTCCAATCGTCTATTCTCCTTTAGTGGACACATCACATATATATACAATATCTACGACAAAGTCATATATTCTTAAACTAGGTACTACTTACCACGAACACTGACTTAATAGTAATATCTTTACTCTGTATCACACAGGAGTGATAAACATTAATATTTATGTGACATAAAGTAGATCTCAAGCAACCTTGGAGAGACAGAATCGTATGTAAAGTACTATCGTCACAATAACTTTATAATGTACCTACTCTATATAGCTGAGATTTGAATCAAGAGCGTTTAAAAAAATAAAAATAAAGGAAAAATGCGATACTTCAAAATTAAATTTTTTTGACCTTTTAAGAAAACAATAATAAGTACTTACACCAAGCAGTTTAGAAAACCTCAATGTTGCGTTTGTTGTTTGGGCTTTTAATAGACTAAACATTTATAACACTTTTCCTTCTTTACACATAACTTATGAAGATAGAGATTTTTAAACCTGCACTCCCAAAATGTCCTAGGACGTCACTTTTCACCTGTGACTTAATGAAGATATAATACAATACTGGCTGTTCATTATTGCCATTTGTAAGTCTAACTGAGACATTAGTAGGGCAGGGTTTTTATTAATTGATCTTCAAAACAATTAAGTAAATACCTTGACATAGAAATATCAACCTTATAAACACGAATTCGTAAAATAAAACATCTGAGTCACCGCAACATCTATCAAACATAACTAATCTTAATTATTTAATGGATGTTATGTCGATGACTCATATACTGTAATAAAGATATCATTTTGTAGGTAAAATCACACTTGATTGACACTTTGTCACTGGCCTAACTGCCGTCCAAAAAACAGAAACAAAACAGACTTATCCACAATGAATCAACAAAATATTCGCACTAAGAACAACTCTTATCAAAAACACATTTTTTACAAATTACCTGTCACACTACTTTTCTTTAAACTCATACAACTGATAAGAGTTTTAGTGAATAGATAACGTTAGATATTTAGCACGAAAATTATATAATTAGCTAGTATTTGATGAAGTAAAGTGTGGCATGGAGCGGGCAGAACTCCAACCGTGTTGGCGGCGCTCCAAGCGAAACATAAACATTAGTGGCAGCATGTGGGGGTTGACAAGGGTACTGTCGTGATGTCATACGTATAGTAACGTAAACAAGTAGTAAACAACAATATGAGAAACTATGAACTCAGAAACGAAATAATATTTACAAAAAAACTATGGTGCACTAGTTTATAAATGAACCAAACAAAAATAATTTTACTACTTTTTTATGTATTTAATAAAAGCGCAACAGTTTGATAACGAACGTACGCAATGGACGCTAGGCTTGAAGCTACAACCGTTGAGTTTATGTCTGTATTTCATTTCAGGGTAGTCAATTAGAAAATGGCAATTCTAGAAGAGAGAAATAATTTAATAAGGCATGCCAAAACAGAGTTTATAGTATCGTAGTTACAGAATAAATTATTTAATTGAATAATATGTTATCTGCTATGAATCCTAACCAAACATCAGTTATCTAAATCTCAATTAAATATAACTAACAAAACAACATTATCAAAATTTCAATACATAACCCCTTCATGTTCAAAAAATATGAAAATCATTCACAACGATTCGAATATTTTATACTAAAAATTAATAATATTCGCTAAAGCACATTATACCTTTCAATTTACCCTAGTTGCAGTCCCACAAATGTGAATATATCGTATATATATTGTACCTGCAGCTTAATTCACGTGCAACGTATCGCTCGCCCGCCTTCACAGTCCGAGCGAGCGACGGACTACCGCATAATCATTATAATATATTCTAATTCATCTCACAAATTATATGGCAGCCCCAATGTAGAACATTCGTATTAACGGTAGTTGAAACAGATTGTCGAATACTGTAATTTTAATCAGTAAACTGATTTTGTGGGTAATCGTTTATGCAATGTTTTTTAAAATAAATAATCAGTTTTAATTCGTCGTTTTATATCATGCTGTCTCTGTCTTTAAGTTCAAAGTAGCGACGTATTCTGAAAATGGTCTTAAGTTAATTCGCGTTTTAGAATAGTTGTCAGAGGTAACTAATACTAAGATTTCTTTTGGAAAAATAAGTAATTGTAAAAGCATATTTGACACTCTTATACACAAAAACAAATGAACGAATTTAAATAATTCTCGGATAATTTGCCTTAATATTTACATTATAAATACTCAAACTATTTTATAAACATACATACGAAAGCTAAATCGCGAGTCATGTTGGAGACACGAAATCTTCACACTTCATCACTTCAGTAGAAAAGAATACTGAAAATAGGACTGTTACAAACTCGAATCTTTTAAATTCATACATTTTATGATGATTGTCGTGAAAATAATCTATTGTTCGATATGTGTGAATGTAATTGGATAAATACCAAAGGTTACACATCGGAACTCAGAAATTATGTATTGTTTTAGCAAATATCTTTCTGGCCTTATAAAACTTCGACAGTTTGAATCAATGTTAAACAACACAAAGTAACCAGTGATACTAATAAAATCATGTAAAATAATTAGTAAAATTTATTAAATTTTCATATTAATAAAAAGATCAGACTTTTCTAACCCATCAAAAACACAAGACTTATGGGAAGCATGTCAGAGTCTTAAACGTAAGTAACGATGAAGTACAGAATAAACCCGACTTCAAAATAAGTCTTATACCTTTTATTTCTTAGGGATTTGTAAAAACTAGACCAAATTGAAATTAGACCACACTGGAAGCATCACCGTTCTAATTCATAAAAAAGAACTACAAAATCGGTTTACCCAGTCGATAGTTATGAGTACCTCCTCCTTTTTTGAAGTTGATTAAAAAATTAACCCTACTGACTATGATTTAGAAACCAAATCATATTAATGAGTGATGAACGACTGGCGAATAACCCCTAACTGGGTGTTCTAGTTATATAAATCACATAGAACAATGTATAAGTTTAGCAAAGATAAAAACAACTGGCTGACAAAGAATATATCTTTAATATAATATATTGGCTTTTATTCAGTTCGTGTGGTAGATTTGCGGTCAAATATATTTGAATTGTTTTAAATTTATAATCTGTGCTTGTAGTGTTGCCAGCATGTGTTACAGAGATTTATTTTATTATAATAAACCGATGAGGACTAAAAATTTTTATTTTTATTTTTAGATTGAATTGTCCAGTTATTATTTAATTTTCTTAAAATTAGTGTTTATAATAGTATTAAAAAGATAGTATGTGACCTTTGTAGTGTGACAACAAGTTCAATCTAAAAAAATAACATAAAAGCTGGCAAGTGATGTATTAAAATTCAGATAATATTCCGGGCCATCTCACACACGGTTATCTGATCCCAAGCTAAGCCGAGCTTAAGTGATTGATCATATGAGAATTTAATCGTCGTGCAAATTGCAACATGAAAATAATCTTTCAATTAATTTTGTTAAGTGGCAACACATTTCCAAGGTGTTAAAGCAAATCTTGTTTTTCACTTTTATGTGTTTAATATTAATTCGGGATCGTTCAACTATGCGCATGAGTTAGCATTAATGCACAATATCTGTGTCGTGCTGCTTTGAATATATTAGAATGAACAATGAGTAAGATCTATATTTGTCAAAATGGTGTGACTTGTGACAAAGTTGATGAAAATAGGTTTCGTCGTATAAAATGTTTTAGATATGTTATTAGTTTATACTTTTTAGGTATTGTTGTCATAAATATGCAGCATAGGTAGACGGAAAACATCTATGTATCTCGGCTTATCATAATAATATACAAGGTTTAACGCTTTCTCGTAAAATCAGTATTATCTTCCCCCACCATTGAAAAACGGTGGGTCAGGTGTATTGCCGTCCTCCATGTAATACCGCTGCCCTGGGGCAGATTAAGAGGCGTACTGAACTTCTGACAGCTAAAACCGCTGTTATCGGGTGCTTTTCGCATATTGCTGGGTTATAGGTGGGAACTCACTATGCAGCAATACCGCGACAAAAAATCCTCAATCCTTATCTACCAGTTATCTATTAAACCGGAATTGAAACTTTATTTTGATGGCCTACAGTCAACCAAAGATGAGCCCATACCATGAGCTCTTAAAACAGGACTGTTGCGGTTGAGTAAGCGAGACGGCGCACTACACTGTGCATAGCGCTGTCCCGCTCACTCGTACGCCCCTTGGTATTTTGAACATTATCGTTTTCCTCTACCATAACAACATTAACATCGACATACCCACTGCCAGAACTCCTGGCTGCTCATGGGCTGGTCCATGAGCGCGTTCTGCCAGATGCGGAACAGCATGAGGTACGCCTTGTCGCGCCCCGAGAACGATGTCAGGAAGTTCTTCTCGCCCTCCGTGCACACTAGGATGGCGTTTGGTATTACCTGGCGAGGGAGATGGGTACATTACTACCGGCTGATTTTGCCAACGCGCCACTATTTAAAACGAGGTTTTTTTATGGACAATTCTTCTATAGGAAATTCTTGAAAGAGAATTTTATCATGACAAAAAATATCTGTCGATTGAAACATCAGCTTTTAATCACACTATGCATTTTTTTAATTATTTTTTTAGAAGTTTAATAAATATGTATTGCTTTGAACATATAGTAAGTAGTTAAAGTACTTGAGTCAGGAAAACTGAGACGAACGACATGAGTAGACAAGTGATTATCTAAATTGACACAACTGAGTTCTGGGATCTTAGAGTACACTACACACCTTTTATAAATTAACCCAGAAACTGTCTTAAGTCTTATGAAATCATGTTAATAAAGAAATCAATTAACTTGGCCTATACCAGTCCACTGCTGGACATGGGTTACTCTGAAACTGTGTCCTAAAACCGTTAAAGTGCATGCAAGAAACTAATGACTCATCTACTAATCATAATTAAACTATTGAATTCAAATCTGTCTCACTCACTAGCGCAGTCTTCTCTTTAGTGATGGCGGTGACGTCCTTCCAGCGCGTGGTCATGGTGGTCTCCCAGCCGAAGATGCTGGCGTAGAAGCAGAGGTAGTTCTGCGACGCGTACAGCCGCCCGTGCGCCAGGATGTCCTTCTGCAGCGCGCACGAGTAGTCTGCACACACAATAACAATATGAACGTCATACATATCATCACGCCTGTATCCCCGAAGGGTTAGGCAGAGGTGTACCAATGTACACCCACAGTTCGCCGATATGTTTAGGTCCCATGTAATAGGGGGCGTGCCTATTGCCACTAACCGGGCACAAATCCAAACTCCGACCTGCTACTGAAAATTTCATAGAAAAACCCAATAACACCTCGGTCGACTTGGGAATCGTAGCAAGACCTCTTGCGTAGCAGTTGCACTTAGCACCACTAGGCCAACGAGGCAGTCTCAAGAATATAAAAATATTTATAAAGGCCTCTTAATATACAGAGATGGAGCAATAAGTTCATTAATCTGATATATATTACGTACTTGATCTATTTACTCAACGTAGCGAAATGTGTCTAGGTATTTAATACGAGGCAACGCCATTAGGTCATATTGTATGCTTCATAGTGTTAAATAGGCTTTATTTGTAGAACTATATTGAACATAATGTTAAAAAAGAACAATATCATCTTTACGATTTGATTATTTAGTGAGTTAGGGTGAGCTGCTTATCCTATACGTGACAAAAGTTAAGGCAGAAGTGATAAGAGAACATAATAAACACCAAGAGATAAACTAAGGAACGAATTGATTTTCGGTCAACTCAAAAACCGACTGCGGAGCAGTCGAAGTAATATTATAATGTATTTTTCCTACGAGATGGTAAGGTCAGAGTGATATATGTGAAGTACTCACCGACTATAAGCCGCTCATCATCAGGTAGGTCCTTAAACAGTCGCTTGAAGTCGTCGGACTTGCTCTTGTAGGTGGGGTACAGCGAGTTGTACCAGCTCTTCTTCTTCGTGCGCGCGCCGTCCACGCCCTTGTTGTTGGGGTTCGACACCTGCAATGGTAGGGTACTGAATGTGGTTGGAACTGAGATTGGAAAAAAATTAAAGATAACGATAGGCCGAAGTGAGAAGGCGAGTTTTTTTTGGGTACATATCATAGCCCCTTGCTCATTAGGAAAGTCACTCAACTGCTGGATATATCTTTTTGTTTTGAGGACCAGGATAAACATATTTAGGTTAGAATATTAGGAACCTCTGTTGTTCGAGATTCGATTTTCACATCTTTTTCGGTATACCCTTATATTCGTCAGCTAACTAGGAGTCACCACAACAAGTTCATAACATATAAAATGTACAGTATATAATGTGTTAATGGTACCTACTTAGGAAGTCGTAAGTAAACCCAGCATAGGTTCAATTAAGAGTCCAAAAGTTCCAAAAGTCAAAAGTGGGATATTTTTAAATTCGCAGTTGCTTCTTTAAATAGATCTCCGGATATTGCTTTAATAATAGCATGGGAATACATCTCTCACCTTAGGGTTGTCCCCCTTCATAGCGGGCGTTGCGCTGACGACGGTGACGGCGAGCTCGCCGCTGGACACGGAGGCCGAGTCGCCGCCCGCCTGGCACGCCAGCTGCAGCGACGCCTCGCTCGTCTGCAACACACACACTTCTTGCTGTTACATGCTAGCTGTATGTGGTGAGGGATAACACTGCTCGTAGAAGCAGTAGGTACGATTTAGGTTTTTGGTCTTAGAGGATTTCTATATGCTGTGGCTGGGTAAGGGTTAAAAGAAGTTCTGAATGGGAGTATTCTTCAACGAATATTCTGGTACAGTAAATTTGATTATTGAATGGTTTATTAAACATTGGAAGCTGATTGGAGCTGACGACCCGCATAGAGCTGGTTTAGTCTGAATTTTCCTCGACCTTCTTTAAGTTATCATTTGTAACCAAAAGCCCTTTCCTCAAAGGCATACTATTTACAAATATAATGAAAATAGATTTCATTTTTATGTAAAGTGGCAAGTGGTTGCTTAAATCTACCATAATTTCTGAGTTGCGTTTTTGATCCCTGCAAGGGAGGTATTTTTATGATCAACATTTCTGCACTTAATTTTCAATAAAGCAATCATCTACAGATAAACAAGTACAGCAGGGCAATGTAGTGTCTATTAGTATGTGTATGATCTAGGTTTGAAAGGCCATAAAGAAGAACATAGCTAAGTAACTCAATACGTACAATTGATCGTCGCGCTCACCTTGTCATTGTCTAATGCTTCGCTGGCGCTGTCGGTGTTGCGGAGCGAGGCGGACGGCGACGGCGACGGCGACCGCGACACGCTCCTGAAACACAACCACCGAAGATTATAATAACATACAGAACAACATAACTATTGCATAATACAATATTCCGGGACAACACACACGGTTATCTAATCCCAAGCAGGGCTTGTGTTATGGTAACCAGACAACTGATAAACATATGTATATATTTCTAAATACATACACATTATAGATAAATTACACTCAGACACAGAAGAAATGATCGTGCTCATCACATAATCACTTGTCCTAGGTGGGAATCGAGCCCACGACCTCCGGTGTAGCAATCAGGATAAAACTTTCGTGAGATGTTAACTTTAAAGAGATGACAAAGAGCTTGACTCAAGTATGGGTGCTAGGCAAACGACAAACTAGGGCGAATCTGACAAAGAAATAAGTGTGTAAAGCCGCTTTATATCTCTTTACAATAAACGTTTAATATAAAATAACGTACTAATTCTGGTAATAGTTTAGTTGCATTATTAAACGTCAAGCTTGAACGCGTTTTCTGATATCGTATTAGGCATTTTGATTGGTGAGATGTTTCAGACGGTCCAAGCCTTGTAATTATGAAGGATCCTAGTTTAAAGGGTGAGTTACATAAACTGCTCCATAAGTTCGGAAAGCAGCGAGGTATAGACTGGTCACTATAAGCTATGTTTAGAAGTCGTGCGATCAACTGGCCAAATGGAATCTACTTTCATATTCCGATGTTCTCGCGAATATTACCTTCATACAATTTACGTTTGATAAATCTATTTCCAACAGATTTCGATCACTTCAGCAGTAATTATGTAATTGAGCAATTTACATAACTATAATTAACGATCTAAGAAAGTCGTGGAAGTATCCATTTTATTAGTTCACGCTCGCTGCACACCTGAAGCGAACAAATCGACCACCCAATATTTCATGATAGTCTACAACGAGGAAACTCAATACCAGATAATGATTTAAAGAAAACTGCGTATTTGAATCATTGAGTATTATTTGTCATATAGTATTTAATGATAAATGTACAAAGAGATAAAGCCCGCATTTTCATTTATTAGCTGTTGTTCGTTTTAAAAGGGTATCAAAAGAATTTCGTATCGGTCATAGTTCCACTGACCCCGCAAAGGGACGGACGGACACCTCTGTTTACTTCGTAAATATTTATCTTGTAATTAGGAATGAACGCGTCCTTTCGGATTGTGAATTAGGTCAACTTTTCAATTGTGTGTGGGACAGATAAGTGTGGCTGATACACACCATATCGCCAACATACAATGTTACATATTTTTATAATTATTGTCGACATAGAGCATATTTAATTGGTCTGATTTCACTTATTTATTGTAGCAGCTACTTCTAGATATACATTTACTAGGGGTTCCTAACATTCGTGTTAACTTTTAGCAAGGGTAGTTACAACTTAATTTTATGAGCGATAAATTTTGGTAGCCCACGCCTTAGAGGATACAAGTTGTACATGAAAGAACCCTATCTATTCTAACTTAGCAATAAACCTAAATTGCTTGCACGCTATTCGCAACACTTTTTGTTTAATATTTAGTAGACAAGGCTATCAATACGGGTAAATTACCTTCACAGGTTAGTCTAAATACCTCGGAATTCTTTATTAAAGAGATCGTTAAGAACACACAGAATGCCCTGCCCAGTAAGCACGAAACTGAATCTTTCATTATGCTACTTTTTCTTAAAGCCATAACTGTAATGAAGTACTGTAAAGGCTATGAGCCTTGATAGAAAACGTTTTTAGGGAAGGGTCGAACTCACAAAACTGAAGGGAATTCTGAAAGTACCGGAATGATTAGTCTGATGACTTTGTTTCGTTACAACCTAAAGGGCAAAAATGTAAGGAACATTGTCACATGCATAAAACATGCGCCCCCGATACGATCAAAAAACAGTTTGGGTAGTTTTACGGAACTAACATACCTGGCCTAAGCGACACGAAAAAACAAATAATGGATGCGCATTTCAAATGAAGTCTTCTGAGTTTGTTTACACATTTATTTATTCAAAACCTAATAAAAAATTCGCTGCTTGCTATGGCCAGTGAAAAATCTGCGCTGAAATAGCAATTACATCTGTTAATATTCGACGCGAAGAAAATTGCAAGCGAATATCCCAGGAGAATAAAATAATTACGAAAGCTTTAACGAACAGGAAAAGAAAAACAAAAGGTTTATATTTTCACGTATCTCGTATGTATCGTACGATGCCTGATGGTTTGATAGCTTACATACAAAGAAGGCAGAACGAGTAGCAGTCGTTAATTAAAAACAGATAACGATCGCAATCTTTACGGCGAGCCGATATCACTAGACGTCGACGCTGTGGTTATCACGCCTAATTACCGTGAAGGGATCAGCAGAAGGTTTACTCAATAGTAAATATAAAAAAAACAGTCCCCTTACAAGAGAGTTTACGAGCGTTTTAAATTTTCGGAATTTTCTATTTGATTTCTTAAGCTAAAGAAAATTAGTTATTTACTACATGTCTCTAACATACATGAATGATTTCTTATCTTATCGCTATAAAGGTAATTAGTATTAGTCATAATAATATCCAAACAAGAAAGCACTTGCCTAATATGTCAATGGACTTATTAATAGTTTTTCTTTTCATTTCATGTGTGGCTACATAAAAAGTACAGATTTTGGTGCCACAAGTAATAGAACTTATCGCTCCATTTATCGCGGGAAACCCACAAAACAATACTTTCTCACGTGATTAGAATTCCAAATATTTGTTCAGACCAAGTTAAAAGCACAACATAACCATCGAACAACATTTAAAGTACCTATACTATACCATAGATCTTTAGGACACAAAGAATTGGTAGAAAGAGGCGCACACCATGCCAAATAGTACAGATTTTACAAAATCTTGGCAAAAGCACCCTACATCCTGTATTAACAAAAATTCTCTCATATTTTCCTGTGTACGGTCTACAAAACACATTTTAAATCTGACTGAGTGCAAGCCAAGTATCTGAAAAGGCGCCAAGCGCACGGATAGTTGCAAAACAGTGAAAAAAGTCATTGCGAAACTTGACAATGGCATTCACTGCACCGTATTGCATTTTGAGTCACAATCACACAATTTAAAATACTACGTTGTTAAGCAATTTGTGACGCTGAAATAAGGATAATTGTTGTTTATGATGTTGAGAAATAAGCTTTGTTTATCGAGTATATTGTATATTGAATTTAATTGAGATCTGAAATGTTTTATGTGTTGACAAAAATATTATTTAGCGCCAGGTTCCTAGTACCGTCACAAATTACTATAATTATCAAAGGCACCATTTCTCATATTATGAGCTCAAAATCCTCAATGAATGCACCTAAAACGTACTTAACCCTATTCCTGCCTAACCAACCTACGCTTTATTATAATGGTCTAAAGTACCGCTACATCAGGCATGCACACTGTCACTGCTACACTGCCGATTTGACAGATATCTTATCTCCGAAATTGCCATGCGGGAGCAATTTCAGGCCTGTTAGCGAGCATCGCTTGTTTCAGCATTATCTACTATTAAACTATTTTTATAGTTGTTTTTGAGTTTCCTTTTTATCGTGATTGAGTATTTTTATAGGATTAACACTTATTTCCTTTGTCATTTACATGGCCTATTTTTTATGTTTTATCAAATCGTGGTAAACGATTATATAGCAATATGCTTTGTTTTGGTACTTTTAGAATATCAGTATAAGAAGCATAAACAAAACATAAGTTTGAATCTCTATAAAGGGCATTTTCAAAATGGATTGGTGTTTTTTTCGCATCTCTAAGAGTATAATTTGTAGCGACTATTTGGTTAATTGATTGAGTTTAATCAATTGGCTAATTTAATTGGCTCTTAAAACTATTTACGAATCCTTGCTTTCACGTCACTAGTTATACTGTTTGTTTAGTTACACAAAGAACAGGTACTTAAAGTTTGCTTAGACTTCCTCAGTAAGCATGACAATATAAGCAAGTGTTTATTATTGCGTTTGCTTATCAAAAGAGGGATGATCAGGCATATTTTAACAGCGATTTACCTTCGTTTTGCTTACTAATGTACATCAAACAACGTATAAGTATTAGAATATCACCTTTGTTTATTGTAAACAACTTATGTAAGAACTGTTTATAGTTAAATAGTGTAATTGTTGTGAAATAGGGCATTTGCTCCAATTGTCTGCACCCGTACTCTCACAATCATTCTGAGGCAGATTGTTATGTCCATTATAAATAGCAAGTAATCCCATTGTCTAACGCAACACATTTATGTACTAGAATTGATGAGAAAAACTGCACTTGCACATACCCGTGTAAAACGATTAATAGGTGTAAAGATAAATTAATATGTTACCTTAATATAAAGGCTCTACTCAAGGAGTCCCACTGCGTGTACAACACATGAAACTTTTCAGTTTCCATCACAAACGTATAGAACCTTTGAGGCAACACAGACGACACTAAACTAATTACTTACACACTACATACATAGATAATATGATAACCGCATGATAACCAATCTTTATAAGCTTATAAAATTAGATACACATAAAAAGGTGTGGATACTGAATATCAATGTGTATTTTTAATTTATCTAAGTTATAATATTTAGCGAAAACAATAGTATTGATGAGGTCGGTTGAGTGCGCGGTAAGATTCTAGTTCTTTTGTTGTTTAACTGTTATTAAACTTAAACTTGAAACGAGCGTGTGCGCATTTGTTTTTGTAATCCTTTATTATGCCGCGGCATTGAAATAATGCCTGAAAATTGATTGGTCAGAAACTATGAACATAAAATCGGCTCCGGTAACTAATTTATCGATTAAAGTGTCCTATATCTATAAAAACATAATATTATCATTCGACAAATGAAGAAATTAAAACTATGAAATAAATATAGAAATTAACTATTATACGTATGTACGTACTTTATTTGGAATACATTAACAAATAAGGGATTTTTCACATTTATTTTAATCGTGAGAATTTGCGCGATTTAAAAATAGTCTGAAAATCTACGAAATACTAATTTAACCTCATAAAAAATGGTATTAAATATATTTGAAGGTCGTTTTAGTTCCGCCTTAGCTGTGTGATGAGTAAATTTGAGTAGTTATAACAATGGTTGGTCACGCATCATGTATTAAATATCGTGTATGTGAACTACTAAGCGGGGTTAGCTGTATGAAATACCACATACTCCTAATTTGAAAAGCATATCTATGGTAAAGTCGGGAAAAAAAATCAAAATACAAACCGCGATAAAATCCGTAAAAGTAGTTTTATTTCAATGTCTAACATTCACGTAAAGCTCAGAATTCAATATATCTATGGATTATTTTTCTGATTTACGAGATTGGAATTTAACGTAATTTTTATGCGTTGGTCATAATTCTATCTCTAGTAAAAATAAAAACTATCAGATCTGTTATTGAAATAGGCCGTTACACTTTTGGCCAGTATATATAAGTCAAAATTTCTAACGAGCTAACAGATGTATAATGAGATCGCTTTAATTCCTGTATTTACATTATTTTATATGTCGTATTTAAGCATGGTATCCATTAAAAAATAAGTCCATTGCAATCTTAAACATGGTCAACGCTAAAAAGTCGTCATGTCTCCTAGGTTACAAACTCAGGAGTCAATGAAGCGACGAATTCAATACGTTATAAATTTATTACGTCCACGCGTATAACTACTAATAATGTCAATTAAAACAATGAGTGCCAGGAACTGTTTCATATTGTGTAATATGCGCGTTTTGGGGTCTCGACTAAATTGGAAGACAGAAATGTTGGTTTAGCGTCTGTGTGTTTAATTATTCACATCTAATCGAGAAAGACAAACATAATTAAAGAAGAATACACGCTGATAATATTTTCTGAGATTTACACACATACTAAAACATAATTGTAACAAAAAAAACCGACTTCAAAATAGGTCTTATTTTTATTTCTTATGGATCCCACTGTCATAACTGGACCAAAATAAAATGGGCCCACACAGGAAGCACCAAATTGAAAACTCAAATAAAAAAATGGTTTCACCCAGTCAAAAGTTCTGTGGTGACAAACAAAAAAATACAGTTGAGTTGAGTACCTCCTCTTTTCTTGAGGCCGATTAAAAACATTTCTTAACGTACTGTAATACAAGTATAGGTATTTAAAAAAAATAATGCACAATTCTGAAACAATTTTTCAATTCGACAACAGTATATATTTATATGTGTGCTGTACAGAGATAATAATGACAAAATTATATGCTGATGTTGAAATCTAGGTGATGCAGTTTCACCACAACCTAAAATTACAGCAGATTGGATCGAACCCATGACCTTCTCATTGAGCCGTTGTGTCTATTGTCTCAGTGAAAGTGTAACAATAACAAACATAGCCTTGTTGAATTGAGGGCGAAATTACTCTAAATTATCACTACATAGTATAAAATAAAGTCGCTTCCCGCTGTCTGTCCCTATGTATGCTTAAATCTTTAAAACTACGCAACGGATTTTGATGCGGTTTTTTTTAATAGCTAGAGTTATTCACGAGGAAGGTTTATATGTATAATACATGCATAATATAGTAGAGGAACACGGATAATCTTAGAGATTTAAGTAAATGAACAAATTTTTTGCGCTTACATTGCAAACGCTGGCTGAACCCTGCGAGATAGATCAAAATAATGTACTACAGTATTGTGCACCTTAAAAAGATCTACAAAAAAGTCCGCGATGGCATATGTCTATCTCTTGAGGATAACCCACAATAACCATTTTTTATCGTTTATTTATTACTGATTTACGAAAAAGCGATTTTAAGCTATACAGTATTAATCCTTATCCAATTAAGTACCTTTAATAAATTGTGCATGTAATATAGATCAATATTGCCCTTTACAGCATGTAATTTAAATAAATATTTTCGAAGATATTACAAATTTAAAATGCAGGGACATCGCGGTTGCGGCGGTAACGGCCGGGGGGCCGGGGGGCGCGTGCCTATACCAAGTAGTGCGTCGAAGGCTGTGCTTCGCACTACAGAACTTTACGATTGTGTAGATATGTCGCAGACAAATAGTATAATTTGGCATTTTACATACGGCATCGTCAGTTTAAAAACGTTTGCGGTTATGTAATATGCCCAAGGCAAAATGTAGATTGCCGTGTCACTTTATAATATGCCTCAACATTTCATCGAAAATTTAAACACCATATACATAATGCCGAGGCAAATTGAAGTATTTAGTTTTTGAGGTTATCCAGCACGTCAAAAATGCTAAGGTATCCATAGACCCTGGGTCGTGAAGGACTCCTGCAGAGTATTTTTGGTCAAAAAACCATGTATTTGATCGAATATTCATATATTCATAAGCTCAGAAATTCATTGCTTGATTAGGTTCGACTTTGTGACAGAGATCAATAGGTTAGGTTAGGTTAGATATTGTGACCTTGCAACAGAGCGAGCGAAGCGAGCGACGACGACGTATGCAATTCAAAGTTTTTCTCGAGATTTTAATGAGCATAGTCACCCTAAAATAACACTAACGTCGCATTACAACGATTGAATGATTTGACATTTTGCCTTCGGCATATTACATAACCGCAAACGTTTTTAAACTGACGACGCCGTATGTAAAATGCCATATTATACTATTTGTCTGCGACAGATATATAGGTAGGTATCAGCGTTGCACCCGAGCAAAGCCGGGGCGGGCCGCTAGTTACCAATAAACCTGAATAAACTGACAGGAATTCTTTGAAAGTTATTGGGTATCCCGGAAACAGGAAAAAGGGGGTATTTAAAAACTTTTGGAGCGAAAAATACCTTTAAAATCATCAAAAACATTAACGATCGAATTATTCGATTAATAAATAAAGGGTTGTTTTTAAAACCTTATTGATTCATGGCCTTCTTTGCAAGGGGTAGATTCTCACGCGGTACAAATATTTTATTGATATGCGAAATTCTAGAATTTTGCCTTATGTAAAATGAAACATAGAATAATAAATAAACTATAGCAATATCAACACAGTTCTGTTGCGTTTTGAACATTTCATTTCTTTAATGACTGTAATTTTAAGCAGATTTGTTGCTTTCGGTAAGGAACTACAAATTCGCCTATATTCTCGATTTTCTTGGGAAACCTAAATCAGCTTTAGATTTCTTTGCCACCCTATGGAGTTTAGGTTAGATATGTGCCAGAGCTGTGTGCCAGCTTAAATAAATACGTGTACAAAAATGTATTTTCACACTAAATAACCCGCAATAAAAGCATGGAAAGTAGAGCCTGTTTCACCCGGCTTCCATTTCCTTTAAAACAGCTGGCGTATCAGTTTCTATACCTTTTGCTAGCAAGTACTGAAGCGTGCCCTTTCACATTTTTATTCCGACCTTTACATAGTACGAATTTATGAGCATGTAGGCGAAATAACGTCTGTAATAAAGGTTCTAAAATACTTTGATAACCTACTTTTCATGTTACTTGTTTATGCCTAGAATTTAACTAGTCGTGATTTTCGTTAAACTTTGTGTGGACTTTCTTTAATATAGACTACGGGCCCATGAACAAAATGGATGGGTCATATGAACCACCAGGTGACGTATATAGGACGATAGAAGAGCATAAAATAATAAGATTCAGCACTATGCCGGTACTTGTGATCAGTCCAACTGGGTGCTGGTGAGCATTCAAAAGTGCAGCTAGAGTGAGTACATTTTGGTCATTTATTTCTGTACGGCATTGTTACCATCGAATAGATCCATGAAAAATAATAAGAAAGCGTGCAGTGCCGTACAAAAATGGTGGTCCAAAAAGTTAGTATATTAGTTTTACTTTCTGTCAATTTCCAGGGTAAATTTGGTCATTTGATTCTGTACGGCGTCAGTTTCATACTGTTTCAATACAGCTTCTAATCGCGCTATTATTCCGCAACGCCGTACAAACGAACAAAAATCTTTGAACAAGGGGAAAAAATCGAGGGTTGCAACCCGCCTTCATTCCGTGGTCCGAGGGGTGATTTGAACAACATATTTTTTTTTTTTTAAGTATTTCATGCATAGATAATATTTTTTAGATAATGGATTAGAAGCTGTATTGAACAGTATGAAACTGACGCCGTACAGAATCAAATGACCAAATTTACCCTGGAAATTGACAGAAAGTAAAACTAAAATACCAACTTTTTGGACCACCATTTTTGTACGGCACTGCGCGCTTTCTTATTATTTTTCATGGATCTATTCGATGGTAACAATGCCGTACAGAAATAAATGACCAAAATGTACTCACTCTAGCTGCACTTTTGAACGCTCACCAGCACCCAGTTGGACTGATCACAAGTGACGGCATAGTGCTGAATCTTATTATTTTATGCTCTTCTATCGTCCTATATACGTCACCTGGTGGTTCATATGACCCATTCATTTTGTTCATGGGCCCGTAGTCTAATAGGTAGCATGGTATTTGAAAGTTTTTCTTGCAATTTCAACTATTTGGTAAACTTGATTGCCAGTGTTTTCTTTTAGAACTACATGCTGTTCACATACAATACACTCATCATCATCAGCTTGGTATAACCCAACGTAAGGCATAGGACACTTTCTGTTTACGCCACACTCTTTTGCTACTTGCTGATCATTTGCATCCTACTCCGACACTCACTCATCTTTCATTTTCAATTAGGACAGGCCACTGCCCATTGATATCTATTGACCAAAACTCCTAAGAGAATATACATTGCTAATGCTTACTAAACACAATATTTTATGCAACACACGCACAAGGTTCCTTGTGATTTGAATGTTAAAATACATGCATATTTGTGACAGTCATTATAACCCACAAAAAGTTACCTTCAACTTAAATGTTAGAGTTTTATATCAGTCATATTATAAATAAAAAAGAAACTGGTATTTGTGTGCATAAACCCTGTATTAAAACTAACTCACTGACACAAACTATAAATAAAATTGCTACAGACAATTAACATAGACACCTGTATGTATATAATAAACTTAGCAAATTAGCTATGTTTTGATTACCTAAAACTATATAACAGGTCACCAAAAAATAATGTGTTATGCAAATATACCTGTTTAACATATTTTTGTTTCAAGCACACTAATAAAACCCTATTCACTGCTATACCTAAGTCTTTTTTTTTCGTTCATTTCTCTAGTATGAGAACGAAAACAAATGTGGAATAGTAATTGGATCTTAAAAGTATAATTATGAATGTAAGATATTAACTAATATTATTTATTTATTAAGCAACAAGCAATGAGGCTAATTCAATGAAATATTGGTACCAATTTCCCGTCCTGAACTGAGAGATTGACCTGTCTTGAGAGTGAAGTCTATTAACTCCACATTTTTATGGGTTTTAATGTCATATATTATCAATCATACCTGTTTTCCTGTATAATATTGTTGGCATGTTGTGTGATCACCCCGGAGAATGTGAGTGCTTGGCTGATACTCTGTCCGATGGCATCTTGAGAAGATATTACTAAGTTTTCTACTGATTTTCGCCTGTTGACAAATAAAATATTACTTCCATTAGCATTTGGTTATATGAAACACAAATAAAGCCTTTAAGCCTCAAAAATTGAAATCTATTGGAATTTAGCAGACAATTTATTGACAACTAATATTATAGTATAGAATAACTTTACTTAACGCTTTTATCATATCATGCTTCTTTTACAAATAATTGTGAATAGAAAAAAAATATAACAGTAATCATCAAAATAACATTCAAAACACCTGAATTGTGTATGATTGTCGAATCTGGCATTGTAAAAAAATAATTTATGTATATTGTGGTGAGCAATCAATAATAAAATAAATTAAGTTTATTGTCTATGTGTTAGATATTACTACAATTTGCTATGCTTTTAAATCTAGATATAGTGATCAGTCAGTAAAAATCTTATTCTAGATCATTACTACAAGGTTATGCAATAGAGAGCCAAGCCTTTTCATAACAGTAACAATGTAAATAATGTTATAAACAGAAAGGCCTTCAGTGTTCATAGTTTTTCTTGTATTGAATATGATACAGTGAAATTTTATTTTTATAATTTTATAATAAAATTACAATTTTCTATTAGGCTAGGTTCTTTTTTGCATAAAGTTGTAAGTTAAAGATGTCTGTAGCTTTTGCAAGAAGTAATGGGGTTTTAAATGCTTGTTCACTAAATACTTGATAATTGAGTATGGCAATATCTAAATAGGAAATGGAAGAAGTTGATAGTGATTTAACCTAATTTTTAATCCAGCAGTGGTGGGAAACATAATGTTTAGTCTTATTTGGTGTTTCAAGATTATTCTGTTTGTGTTTACATAACATAATGACAACTTTAAAAGTAAACAATGACTGGACATTTTTTGTTGTCATTTAATTATTGTGAAAGGTTTTTAGGAACACTATTGCTGAAAATAGTAAGTTACTTAATTAATATTTACATAACTGGTGAGAACAGACATTAACAATTTTCTTTGCTGAGAGTAAGGTATTTAAATAAGAACAAATGATCACTTAAAATTTTTAGTATTTCCAGGTAAACTATAACAATGGAAATGTGGACATTACGGTAGTTATAACTAACTGTATTAACGGGTCATTGGCTGTTAGGTGAAGGCCTAGGTACACATAAACAGTCACTTCAAAAATCTTATTAGCTAACAGACAGATCAGGCCTACCATCATTTATATATGAAAACAGATGCCAGGAGAACAGTTTTAGGGTTCCTACGAAGCCAATGATAGTATTTAATATCTGCATTGCGGGAACGATACAAAGTAAAGATGAACGACCGATCGTCAACAATTTGTTTATTCAGACCATCCCTAGACTTGTGCGCAAATAATATTAACTAGTACACAACATAAACAAAGTTCAGTGACGAATACAATAACACAATCGTTCTATAATTAGGAAAAATGCGTATATTACTCACATCGATATGGCGATGTTTCGGCTATCCAGCTCCGAAGAAGTCATATTAGAAGTCCTGTTTAATTAACTTTTGTATCGGCCACTAGCGAGCTATCATTAACAGCTGCGTTTTTTGCTTTCATCATCCAAATAATGGATTTTTTTTGCACAAAAATATAAAATTGATCTCTGTAGCTGCAGTCTCAATGACAACAGGAAACTGTGTTGCAAGAAACATTAAATAAACATCTGTAAATAAATAGAAAAGCCAAGTGTGAAAATTGCAACAAGGCAACTCAGTTAATTTTTAAAACTAAATGCTAGTACTATTATACTACGTACCTACTTACATTAATTTTATTAAACGTTACTCCGCTTTTTGATCGTTTTATTTTCTTGATCAAACAAAGAAAAAAAATGAAAAATATTGGTAGAAACAAATATGTAAAACATTGGGCTTTGAAGCTCAATATTTTATTACTTTACATTAGAACAACCTCGACAGTCCACATTGCTCGAAAAGAAGAATCACTTAATGCAATGAATATTTTTTAACCTAACGTACATTTGCATTAAAAACGTGAAACTTTCACGTTTCAAGTTTAAAATGTGCCGGTTTTTTTTGCCTTTTTGGCTAAAATATTAAAATACACGAGTTCGAACTCAATAAATTTTGACAGACTCATTTAAACATCATTTAAAAAACTAAATGTCACTTTGCGACCGACATGTAACACGTGAGGTTATTTTATTTTGAATTGTTAAAAGTTATGTTTTTATCGTTAGAATTCCACATAACATAAAAGTAAACCATGGCAGATGAAAGTGCCTTTGATAAAAAGAAGTCGCATCGCGCTAAACAAGCCGGGCGCAAAGCAGAGAAGAAGAAAAATAAGAACAAAGTTGATCAGTCTAACCTAAGTGCTCGACAGAGAAATCCCAAAGCTTTTGCTATCCAGTCGGCTGTAAGAGCTGAGCGGCAGTTTCGGCGGCGAGAAGATGTCATCTCTAAGAAGCAGCATATCCCGCAGGTGGACAAAACTCCACTGGAGCCTCCACCGATCGTTGTGGCTATTGTGGGTCCACCGCGAGTCGGGAAGACTACGCTCATCAATAATCTCATACGCAGCTTCATCAAAACTAACGTGACAAGCACCAATGGGCCGATAACCATCGTGACATCAAAGAAGCGGCGCATTACATTGATAGAGTGTAACAACGACATCAACTCTATGATAGACATCGCCAAGTGCGCTGACCTCGTACTGCTGCTCTGCGACGCCAGCTTCGGCTTCGAGATGGAGATCTTCGAGTTCCTCAACATATGCCAGGTGCATGGCATGCCAAAAATCATGGGGGTTCTCACACATTTAGACATGATAAAGAATGCTAAGACACTTAAAACTACAAAGAAAACTTTGAAACATCGTTTTTGGACTGAAGTGTACTCTGGAGCTAAGTTGTTCTACCTCTCGGGTATTGTTCATGGAGAGTACTTGAGGAATGAAATAAAGAACTTGTCGAGGTTCATCTCTGTGATGAAGTTCAGGCCCTTAAGCTGGAGAATGACTCATGCATATGTGTTGGCTGACAGATTGGAGGATATAACTAGTCAGGAGTTGATACGGAAAGATGCTAAAGTAAACAGGGATGTGGTGCTGTATGGCTATGTGAGGGGTGTTCCGCTGATGAAGGATTCATCAGTCCATATTGCAGGTTGGTCTCATTTGCTTAACTATGTTTCTAGCTAATCCTTTTAACTGCCTATTTATTGATCTTATGTTTTTGTGTAGTCACACCCTATCAAAAGACAATGTACTAGGTTTATAATATGCTACTTACCAAAAAAGGACTAATACATACATTACCATCTTACTTTGGTAATTTACTAGGTTACCCTTGAAATCTTAGATTTAAACAAAGTTTGCATAATTATTTTCATAAATTTTAACTTCCGTTTATTTTTTAAATAGATCTTTTAGTCAGGTTGGGTTGAGCTGTAAATGTTTTGTTAATTATCAAAACTTTAACTAAATTTTATTCCTCTCTTTTCAGGTGTTGGCGACATGAAAATCAGTGAATTATCCTATTTACCAGACCCATGTCCATTGCCCAGCAAAGAGAAGAAGCGCCATCTCATGGAAAGAGAGAGACAGATATATGCCCCTTTCTCTGGTGTTGGTGGCATTGTATATGACAAAGATGCAGTCTACATAGAGTTGCAAGGTTCCCACTCACATAAGAAAGAAGATGACGAAACAAATGAAAAGAAAACTCTTTTGAAAAATGTTGTTGAAACTAAAGAGACTGTTGATGAGCAAATGCAGGAATCAGGGTTCAAGCTGTTCAGTGGAGGAGCCACCATCTATGCAGACATGGTCAAAGATGATGAATACCTACAGCAAAATAAGAAAGCAGACTCTGATGATTCAGACTCTGGTGAAGATAATGACAGTGATTCAGATAATGATAGTGGAATTGATCAAAGTGAGAAAGATGAAAAGAAAAACAAAATTCCATGGGAGAACAACTCGGATGTGGGATCAGATGCTGAAGGTGATGAAAATGGAGAAGCTAGTGATGATGAGGACACAGCTAAGGACAATGAGATGAGTGCTGACGAAGGTGACACTGACACAGACGAAGAAATACAGACAGAGGAAGATTTTGGTTCTAAATGGAAAGAAAAGTTAGGAGAAAAAGCAACAGAAGCATATCTAGAACGACAAAAAACATCTAAAAATATTATGAAACTGGTTTACGGCGAGTTTGAAATCGGAAACAAAACAAAAGGTAAAAAAGTTGAAGAATCTGATGAGGAAGAAGATGAGGAACTTGGAGGTCTGTTTAAGAAGGTAACAGATACTCAGAAGAAAAAACATAAGGAAAAGGAAAGGTTAGATATGGAGGAATGCACATTCTTCTATGCCTTGGACAAACCTAACCTTAGAGACTGGACAAGTGAAGCAAATAAACAATTTTTAATCAACAATTTTGTAACCGGTAAGAGATCAGCTGACGAAGATGCGTCAGAGCTTCTGAAACTAGATGACGCCAGTGACGGTGACGAAGAGGTCTACGGAGATTTTGAAGACTTAGAAACTGGCGAAAAACATGTCGCTGAAGAAAACACACCTCAAGAAACTGGTGCCAAACGTAAAGCTGAACCAACTAAGTCCGAAATTCTAGATAAGAAAATGAAGCTAAAAGCTAAGTTTGATTCAGAATATGACAACCCAGATGATCACAGAATCAAAGGAGACCATTCTTATTACGAAAACCTCAAAGCAGAGGCATTAAAACAATCGGAACTCAACAAATCTGTGTTTGAGAACTTAGATAATGGTCTTAGGGTTGAAGTAGAAGGTTTTAGACCAGGCTTGTATGTCCGAATGTTGTTCAAAAACATGAACTCTGAGTTTGTCACTAACTTCGATGCCAGTTACCCAATAGTTATTGGAGCTCTAAACATGGCTGAGCAAAACATAGGCTTCGTATCTTGCAAGGTAAAGAAACATAGGTGGTACAAGAAGATATTAAAAACGAATGACCCTCTCATCATTTCGTTGGGTTGGCGTCGCTTCCAAACTTTACCCATCTATTCCAAAATAGAGGATGACTTAAAGTGCAGGTACTTGAAGTACACACCTGAACATGTGACATGTAACATGCACTTCTATGGTCCCATGACACCACAAAACACAGGGTTCCTAGCACTACAAAGCGTCAATAACAGTACCAATGAAATTAAACAGGTTGGCTTTAGAATAGCTGCGACAGGCAGTGTCAACGAAATCAATAAGTCCACTCAAATTGTAAAGAAATTGAAATTAGTTGGTACACCTCTAAAAATATACAAGAAGACTGCTTTTATCAAAGATATGTTTACAACCACATTAGAAGTCGCTAAATTTGAAGGAGCTAGAGTCAAAACCGTGTCGGGTATCCGAGGTCAGATAAAGAAAGCGTTGAATAAACCTGAAGGCGCATTCCGAGCTACGTTTGAAGACAAAATTCTGATGAGTGACATTATCTTCTGTCGTACGTGGTTCAAAGTTGATGTTACGAAATTCTACGCACCTGTAGTCAACATGTTACTGCCTGTTGGAGCTAAGAACGCGTGGCAGGGAATGAAGACTAAGGGACAGCTGAAGAGAGAGAAAAATATAAAGAGTGATGCCAACACTGACTCCATGTATACAGAGGTGAACAGAGCGCCGAAAGTGTTCAAACCTCTTGTGATACCTAAGAACTTACAGAAAGGCTTGCCGTACAGGTTTAAGCCTAAAGAGAAGTCTAAGACCCTATCTGGGAAGAGTAACAAGGACAAGTTCCAGAACAGGATAGCAGTAATCAAGAACCCGGAAGAACAAAAGGTGTCGAATGTTATGAAGATGCTGAAGACTAATTATGAGAAGAAGAAGGAAGTTCAGAAGGAAGCGACGGTGCAGAGGCTGGAGAAACACAAGAAACAGCAGGAACTAGAGGAATGGAGGAAACTTAAACGACAGAAGGAATTAAAGAAGAAAATATGTAGACATTTAAGTAAAATTGGTAATAAAAAGAAGCCTCAGATGTAAATAATGTGTTTGATTTTACCAACACCACCATGTTACTCTCATTCAAAAAATTGAGTATATTTTGTACCAGTACTTTAATATTCCACACCAGCCATTCTCAATATAATGTTCTTGATATAATAAAAAAGCAATAAGGTTTTTAAATATATAAATAAAACAAGTCATTGTATCGTGTAAATTGTATTTACCTCTTATCATTATGCATAACGTATGCCGTCATCGCACATTTGATAAACGTTCTTACAAACGCACAGATTACACATTAGTACAGATTACATTGGTCAAAATAAACATTGTCTAGTTAACAAGTTCCTTATGACATCAAAACAATGGCCGTCAGAAGGGTTCGCCTGTAACGATATATCGATACCTAGTCGGGGCCAAAGCGATCATATAACACGGAAAGCCTTGGAATGTAGCGCGAACGGCGACGAGACGCACGCGCACCTCGGTCAGATCCCGTCACTATAACAAGCTATGCACACACAGGCGAAATTATATACATATCCAATTCTTCCACTAATAAACATATTTTACATTAATTCCTTAACGTGAAGGTAACTTTATTCTTTGGTAGCGCGAGCCACTGGGACTTAAAATCTTGGAAAAATATTTTATTTTAACTTTTTGTTCGATACGGGTCCGACTGTGCAACGTCGGAGTGAGTTGGAATGTGATAAAATTATTCTAGTTATTGTTCGGTCGCGTCCGTTCCAAACTGTCGGTTACTTGGCACTTGTGGAGGTTACACGCCGAGGACTGGAGGCTGGCAACACTGCAGTGCCGCCGGGCAACACCGGCCGCGGGCGCGTGACACACGACCAACTTAATTTAAGGACCGATTTATATTGTACTTACATTACGATAGCGGTTACTATTACCGTCGCGCGTCGAAGGCAATTCGTACAAACAACTAAAGGACAGACATCTCCACTCAACTATCTAGTAACAAGGCACGTTACGCACTCGTAACCAATCATGACCAGCTGAGAGTCTCGGGCGTGTGCCAGCGCCCGCGCTCGGCGGAGGAATCGGACGTGGGACTTGTCTACGCTAACTGACGGGAACATATAAAACGGTATGATTACATAAGGACCGCACAGCGGCCATGACACGTCGGCTACACTACGCCATCCAAACCACTTTATACAAAACTTGATTAGCTACGTCGAAAAGCTATAAGTACACTAACAGTTAACTAAATAACCATCTCCATACTTGCATTGTATACAAACATTATGTAGCTAATATATATAATTTATTTATAATGAAATGATGATGTGTACGTATGATATTGAGTCAGGCTTTATTGACGAGACGTCAGATCGACGAACTACGAGAAAGCGAAACGAACGTAGAATATATTCAGTCTAGGATTCAGAATAAATACATTCTAAATAAAGTGATTATTTCAACACGATATAACATAAATCAAGTAACAGAATTAAGTTTATTTATAAATAGCAACACTATGTTTTAAGTGTTGCCATAAATAGTATATGTCGTTTCGTGTTCTCTGGCTCGCCCACTAACCTAGCACGTCTGCGCGCATTGACTAGCCGCCGCCTTCTACAGCACAGTGTGTGACTAAACGTGTGGACGACGCGAATAGACCGGGAGCTCTCGAACATCCGTGTATACTCGCTTGACAAACGATCCCATACAAATAAAACTGTTAACAACATTTTATTTAGAGCTTTTTATCTTTGATCAGTGAGCCGTGTACACGCGATATCCCCACATCACCACACAGCAGTACGGAGCGCGTCTACCCTCCGGCCGTGTCCCTGTGTCGTTGTCACCAATACAAATTAGATACGATTCACTTTCCTTCTCAATTTAAATATGAAAAATTTTGAAAATGCCCCGCGTCAAAGTTTGTAAGATGCAAACGAAGTGAGAAATGTTTAGTCGACAGCAGTTTATAGTAATGGCGCTTACTTATAGTAGTTAGATATGTTTTTCACATCTTGCAACATTCGACGCGTACAACCTTACTCCGAGAAGTATATATTCAAATTTATCTACTATTAAAATTAATTAATTTTATAAAAAAATCACACCGGTGGCGCCGTCTCTCACCTAAGTTTATTAATACTGTTACTCGATAACTATACAATAGATTAGCTGAGGCGACCTCCGCGTACCGTGAATACCGTGATACGCGACAACCCTCACACAAACGATTATTGAGGTAATTTATAATAAACCGGTATATTTAATACATTCCCTATAATAACTTAATAAATAATAAAATCTAGTTAATAAATAAGCGGTTATTATTACAAAGTAATAATACAATAAAAATCCTTTCAGTTTTGAACACATCTTAGCTAAATATTGCTATTACACCTACAGTCGATACAAATCATATATAAACGATAATATTTACAATATATTTGCTACTGGTTAAAACGACTCTCCTTCAACTAAAACCGCTTTAGCTATACATTCCATTCATTTTATTTCATTATCTATTGATGTCGCCGCAAGGTGTACGGCCGGTACTTACAGAGACACACTCACTGAAATGAACTATTTGCCAATTATATGATTGTTCTTAAAACTCACCGCGTCGTGTACCAAACGTGCAACTTGCGACGACAAACTCGGACCAAATAAAACTACAACATGAACGTTTGCGACAACCCTAGCTCCCGTTGTATTTCCGAACAGATTTCCGTACAACGTTAGGTAGGGTTGCCGCTTACAATATTTGTAAAACGCTTAACAAAAATATACCTAGCTAAGTTCAGCTGATCTAGTAGCAAGTTAATAAAATAGAAGATTACAAAACAATGTGATAAGTTTAACACTGTACACAAGACTAGTATCGTGGCTCCGGCTGGACGCGCACTTCATCTACATAAAGCTATGTATATACACACCTCGTCGAGGCACTTGGTAGACAGGATAGCGCCGGTAGCACTGCCACACACTACGTCACTCACAAACGCATATTCATTTTTTTATCTCTTATTTTTCACAGCTTACGTGAAGACAAAGGTCTAACACAGCGGCCTTTTAGGACAACTTCTCAAGTTTTGTATTGTATTATTATTACCTAACGTACATAACATACGTTTATCGTCTCATTTCTAATTTTGAGTGAAAATATTTTTATACCATAACATTTAGTCAAGTTCACTTATCTCCCGATATCAATTGATAAGGTTTTGAAGATGATTTTGATCATTAGTTTAGGTAATTCGTCAGATATGTCTGTAATAGCAAAGTTTATGACAAGTTTGCATGCAGTGATGTAGTGTGACGCAGTGATACAGAACGTGTATTGCAACTAGTGTGATCATACTCTATAATAGACAGGTATACACTTCAGTTATTTGAATACAGCCTATTATTTAATAACTAAACTTTAAAATCAGAAAAAGGTGAATATTTTTTTTTTAACTCAAAACTGGGTTTAAACAAATTGAAAAATCTGTCAACGACGATCAGACATACCACACAGCAGAATTTAATTTCTGGCAACACCAGGTATAATTATTTTATACCTGACTACACAAAACTAGCAAGAGTAATCATTTATTAATGATATGATTGATAAAATGGCTTTTATTAAGTTTAAACTCACTGCCAATGATACTCTGTGTATACCTATCTACCAGGTTCTAGTTTACATCTCAGTTGCAATACAGGTCCTTGCGAAAGTACAATAGGGCCGACACTCAGCGATAGTAATCTCTCACAACACGTGACTGCAGCCGACGCCGCAGTCTGCCCACTAACTTAGTTAAAGGTAAGCATATCGTGTATAAGCTTGGAATCCCACTACATATAGTCAGCTACAGGAAATATTATATACTAGCTGTGCCCAAAAGAAGTAAAAAAAAACCATAACGAAATGCACACATAACTTTTATATGCACTCTTTGTGCGCAAAAGTACAAAAATTCTGTTAATCCTTCCCTGTAGTATATCAAAATTTTCATCTCATCCCGAATTATGCTTTTATTTCAGAGCTCTTTCCGTGTACTACGGAATCGTTTGTGGAAGAAGTCTACTGCATTTAGCACAGTCTTTTAGGGTTTTATTCAAATGAAACTTAGGCCGCTTTCCGATTATTCACTGCGGCATATATATGTTCAATGAGCGTTCTCTTACTGGCTTAATTCCCCAATATTTTTACGTTCATTAATGTCTTTCTGTCACTACATTATACCGTAAAGTGACAGAGACAAGACTCTTAACGGCGATTTAGGCCAATATAAGTAATTATTTTATAAAACTTTTATTTCATTTCGTTAAATAAAATGAGCACTCATATTTTGTAGCTGACTTTATTTCCTGTATATACTTTTAAATATGAATTTAGAAATTTAGGATATTTCTATCACAGTTTCAAGTCTATGATATTACTTACATATAATTTATATTATAGACTAAATTGCGTCGATTCAAATCTTATAGGATTTTTGAGAGTTAAATATTTTAGTTATAAAACTGTAACAATGGTAATACCTAGACTATTTGCAGACTGTGGCGTCGGCGGTATACATTATATTAGTTAAGATATAACTAATATTTGGCATCAGAGTATGACAATTTAATTGCGTGTACCGTGTTTTGAACTGTTTAAATAGTTTGCCGGGCTCCTGGACTAACTTCAGACTTGTGTTAGTTAGTCCAGGAGCCGAGTGTTTATACTATTGCGATGTATAAAGCTAATGTTTAAATATTTTGTATAGGAGTTTGAGATTCTATTCGCATCAGAAGGAAGTAGATAGATTGAGAAACTCATAAAGATCTTAGTTTTTTAGTATTATCAGTAGGTCAAAACCACGCGTATGGCCTAAAATAGCCTCTCCTAGTGTATTCTTAATAAGTAAATGATGATCTTTAAACGTAAAGGTCTACCGTGTTCAAAATGTGTATTTCTTTTGAGTCAATGTAGCTATAAATAAATCTATCTATGTACCTCGAAAAGAAGAAATAAAAGAAAATAGAAGAAATACATTTTGATACAAATAGAACCTCATTATTTAGCCAATATTGCTTTATACTTTGTATACATATATACTGTACATCTAAGTTAATACTTTAAGGCGAATAATACTTACGTTAATGATTACATTAAACACGGTACAGCGCGCCATAGCTACACAGTTGTATCCAAGTTACATTTATAAATATCTGATTACAAGTTAAGTACAAGTTCTACAGTTATTAGAGCACTTTGTATTTATTAGTGAAGCCTTAGTTAACTGTATCATTAATATACACATTATGGAGAAATATTATTGTATCAACAACTTTCTTTATTCATGTAGCAACGTTATACAGAGTGAAAGATGGAAGGTAACGTGAAGTCAACAATAGATATTAAATACTGCGAAGTATTTACAATAAGTCATGAAACTTGTTTACAAAAAGGACAAGTGTTTATATAATGTTGCCATATGAATAAATAATCGATAAAGCCAGTTATCATAACCATCGTAAGCTGATTCGCGTCGAAATAGCCGCGAGATCCTGAACTCAAATGGTTGTTGTGAATAAAACAATTTGTACCAAATAAATAGTGTACTAAAGTTAACATGACTATGTCCGGCCCCCGCGGCCGCTCTCGCTAGCGCGGGTACGACGTGGCCTGCAACACACATACGACACCATTCATATTATGCTGTACCCGATTACTAAGACAACATTACATTTTACACCAATAAGCATAGGATAGTTTGGTTTATGAATTCCGTGGCGCAAAATTTATTATATTAGCTGCTGCTTGCTGCATTTGACAAAAACAGGCGGAACATATTTGCTGTAAACTGAAGTACAGTTTTAAAATTTAATTTCTTTATAACAACAGTTCTTACTTAAGGGACGTTTAGAAATAAGCCTGTGTCATTTTAGACTCAAATGAAGGGTTAAATTTGAGCTAATGGGATTTCCCCGTTCGAGTCTGAACCTAGTCTAGCACCTGTGATATTTTACTAGAGTAGTAGATTTGAACTTTTCATCATCAAGGTGTTATTAGTGGGTAGTATATGTGTACCTAGTTGATGGTGTGATGTCAGGAGGCGGCGTGGTCGTGCGGCAGACGCGCGCTGCGCTCCGTGCCCGACGCCAGCAGCGAGCTGAACTCCAGCTCCAGGATCTGCCGCGCCTGCATACAACATTATAATATACTACTTCACTAGGGCTACACAAAGTACGTGTTACATCGCTGCGTTACAATTTCAAGACACAAGATTGATGTTAAATATCGGTGTAGAAAATGCGTAATCCAATTTCGATATTTTTCCTTCAGTTACTAGCACGCAGCTCCTTGAGAAAGCTAGCAGGTAGCAAATGATATAAAAAGATATAAAAAAAAAACTTATTTGTAGCTGATGAAAAGAATACAACACCAAATACATTTAAAAACAGCATGAAGTTGGCCAGTCGGCGCGTAGTACGTGCTATGCTCAGTGAGCAACTGACTGAATGATTCGGAAAGTAACATTTTGGATGATTTTAAAGCTATATATAATAAAAGTCATATAGCCGCTTCAAGTACAAAAATTTTGATATTATGTATATTTTGCTATTTATAACGTATCTATGTACGATACATTACCTGCGTGTTCTGCGTGGGTATCTGCAGCGCGAGCGCCATGCTGTTGGCGTCGAAGTTGTCGTCGAGCGCGATCAGCGCGCCGTGCACGCCGCTCTCTGACAGGTTGTTCGCGTATTCCTATAACACATAGCCATAATATTATAGCACATATAAACTATGATAGTTCCTCTTGCGTAGGAGCTGCTTAAATCATCTGTCAAGATGTCTGAGGCGTAATGATGATGATGAAACTATGATACGATGGTAAGCTAGATAAAATAGACAATATTTATAGGAAGACATCTTGGAATAGTGTAGCCAAAATTGCGTACGTAAATAAAACAAATGCCAAACGCGATTTATCATTCAGTTCCGTGGAATGTTGAGTCCATTTATATAAATGAGGCGTAAATGTCTAATTTTAGGAACTAGTATAGTCAGCAAAATCAGGCCTTTTCCTGTTTCTGGGAACTTTTAGACTATACATTGAAAATAGTTTTTTTTTTAAAAGGACTTTTTAAGATATTTTGATGTAGACTTTTTTCACTGGATATTCATTCATAAGTGTTATGGCATATAAGTAGTATATGGGAGGTGTGTGGTTGCCTGACCTTGAGGTTGATGGAGACGAGCCAGCGCTGCAGACGCTCGTTGGTCCAGACCAGCACGTCGCGCGCGCAGTGCTCGGCCGCGCGCCGCCGCTCCTCCAGCGCGCGCACGCTGTAGCCCACGCGCTTCAGGCACGCCACGCCGAAGTGCAGAGACGTTCTGCGCAAACATGTACAGTGGTGGGTTGAGAGAACGAATTAGGCATGCCGTAGGTCAACTGCAAGGCTACCGCTACGACAGCGTCCTTAACTATTTCTTAAAAAAAAACGATGGGTTGCAATCCGGGAGTGCCAGCAAAAGTGAAAACTTGAATATTAACGTTGTGCATTTTTGATATTTTGGAATGGTTAGGGAATAATTTTGCACGTATTGCTTTAATTATCAGTATAAAAGTACTATCATTTATGTGGTAGAATACGATATTTATTTATTACACTATTGTTCGTCTTACGATCAGATTTTCGATCAGGTCACGTGTCCTGACACGAAATTAACATTTTTTACCCATTCCAAGAAAAAGTTTACAAAGCCGCTAAAGAAGTTTTGACTTAAAAAATAAAGTATCGTGCTGACGCTACGTAACACGTCTCCAGCGACACGACAACGTTATGCGGGCGCTGGCAAAACGAGCACGCTGAAAAGGCGTTTGGTAGGCCCCTTAGCTGTTTTTGTTTATCCGTAAGACGTATGTCATACGAAAACTTCTGTAATGAACATTATCTCGGAAACCGAGAGCCATAAACAGTAATATCTGTACTGAAACCTAAAAAAAAATAAACTGTTTTCCACAGCACGTCCCGCTGATAATGCTGGACTTATGACACAAGTGGGGTATACATAAAGTGTGTGTGTGTACCTGTGGAAGCTGTCGAGCATCTTGAGCTGCGTGCGCAGGTCGCGCTTGGTGAGGTGCTCCAGCATGCGCGCGTCCACCAGGCACTCCATGAACGTCGTGCGGTACTGCGGCAAGCCTGGGTAGCATATAATAACATTATGTAGATAGGCAAATTATATCGATGTCACTACAATGAGGTTGACACAGGGTTGCTGCCTATAGAGTAACCTGTCCTCACCTAGCGAGGGTAGCCAGACGTTCCCGATCCACTCGTGGTTCATGTCCCCGAAGGCGAGCGCGGCGCAGGCGGTGCAGCGGGTTGCTGCTGCCTATACAGTAACCTGTCCTCACCTAGCGAGGGTAGCCAGACGTTCCCGATCCACTCGTGGTTCATGTCCCCGAAGGCGAGCGCGGCGCAGGCGGTGCAGCGGGTTGCTGCTGCCTATACAGTAACCTGTCCTCACCTAGCGAGGGTAGCCAGACGTTCCCGATCCACTCGTGGTTCATGTCCCCGAAGGCGAGCGCGGCGCAGGCGGTGCAGCGGGTTGCTGCTGCCTATACAGTAACCTGTCCTCACCTAGCGAGGGTAGCCAGACGTTCCCGATCCACTCGTGGTTCATGTCCCCGAAGGCGAGCGCGGCGCAGGCGGTGCAGCGGGTTGCTGCTGCCTATACAGTAACCTGTCCTCACCTAGCGAGGGTAGCCAGACGTTCCCGATCCACTCGTGGTTCATGTCCCCGAAGGCGAGCGCGGCGCAGGCGGTGCAGCGGGTTGCTGCTGCCTATACAGTAACCTGTCCTCACCTAGCGAGGGTAGCCAGACGTTCCCGATCCACTCGTGGTTCATGTCCCCGAAGGCGAGCGCGGCGCAGGCGGTGCAGCGGGTTGCTGCTGCCTATACAGTAACCTGTCCTCACCTAGCGAGGGTAGCCAGACGTTCCCGATCCACTCGTGGTTCATGTCCCCGAAGGCGAGCGCGGCGCAGGCGGTGCAGCGGGTTGCTGCTGCCTATACAGTAACCTGTCCTCACCTAGCGAGGGTAGCCAGACGTTCCCGATCCACTCGTGGTTCATGTCCCCGAAGGCGAGCGCGGCGCAGGCGGTGCCCCGCGGTGCCGACGGTGACGTCAGCGACACCATCTCCTGGATGGCCAGCCGCAGCTTTAGCCGGTGCAGCGGGTTGCTGATACCTGCACAATGGTCCATACTACGTCAATAACTGATGACAAGGTGTAGGCTTCAAACTAGACGCGTAAAATTATAGTTCGTACTCGTGCTCACGGTTCACACTATAACAAGCGCACTCTACAGTTCCTATCTACTCTGTGAGGTACTAACCGATCTCCCTCTGTATCTCCTGGTCGGAGAGCGCGGACATGATGGCGCCGGACTTGACGTTGGCGCGGCAGGCGGCCACGTACCAGGCCGGCATGCCCACCCACAGCTCCAGCCACGCCACCACCGTGGGACCGTTCCACAGCGCGAACGGTGTGCCGGCTCGCATCGCTTCGCCTAGCAACTCGTGCCGGTAGTCGCGGTCTCTGTTTAGCACAAGGTACAGTCAAATAAGGCATTCTTTTTCAGTAACAGCTAGGTTTTTGGGTCAAGCACTTTGAGGATAGTATGACTGTCCAATGGAAGACTTATTATCTTGTTCTCCGTGCCCCTCCAACTGCACGATGGACGATTTATTTAAAGCTACTGACAATGCAGTACGCGTAACAGAACGCAAAAATCGCGGATGGATGCTAGGCGATCTATACTTCTAGATAAATAGTGACCCATCACTGCAGAAAAGCTGCTGTTTATTAACGACATTATGCATTTCAACACATGCTCATTTTTGTACATAAAAAAATATCACTAAATGCCCTTTCTGCCCGAAAACAATAGAAAATCCGTCTATTGATGTCGGAGTTAGTGGACACACAGAGAGCTGAAAACTAAGTTTCCTATAAACATATTATATAATGCGTTGCTATTGACGGTACTGACTTGCTCTTAGTCCTGGCGTAGTCCTGGTGCTGCATGGGTGCATGCGACATGGGCGCGTGCGGCGTCATGGCCTCGCCGATGGCCGGCTCGTCCGCCAGCGACGACAGACCCAATGACGACACGGAGGACAGCGAGCGAGGACTCTGCCCCTGCTGCTGGGGACAATGGTATCATTGTGTCAATGTGGGACCCGATATTGTCGGGATGTGACTTTGTGGAGTCATCAAGCGAAAATGTAAAAGTTTACACTTTGAACCGTCTTCCAAAAAGGAGGTGTACTTGTTTGCAACTTGACTGAAGATGACAAATGTATCTTTCTTACATTTTTCTGGTAGCACATTACAAAATTGGATCACTCACTTAATATGTTCTGGAATTTTCTGACTGAATTCTTTCGACAAATCTTTTTTCCTTTTTGTTCAAAATCAAAATAGTTTGAATTCAAATGGACCTTTCCAAGCGCTTTTGAAACGTTAAATTTACTGACTCAAGGTATAGGTTCCAAAATGTCATTCCTACGGAGAAAAACTGGCAAGAAAATCCAATATTTTCCTAAACAAAACCAATCGCTTAGACATATTCTTGTCAACACCTCTTTTTTTACAATTTACACAAAGCTCATAAGGATCTGCATTCTTAACAAAACCATACCGGCATGCCCGCCTTCTCCTTCTTGCTGAAGAACCTTCCGAGCGAGCTCTTGATGCCCCTCTTCTTCTGCTGGTGCATGGAGGCTATGGAGGCGGCGGAGGCGGCTCCGGCGCGCGCCCCGCCCTGCCCGCCCCACGTGCTGGCCATGCCGCCGCCCAGCGACGACGCCATGCCGCCCAGCGACTCCTGGCTCGAACTTGACGATATGTTGCTGTACAAACAGTATGTACGTGAGTAAAAGTTCAAGTCCGGTGAAGCAGTCAAAGCCTGCGCTCAGGCTAACTGCAAAGATCTCTACTAATAAAAAAAAATAGAAAAAAAAAATAATGGCTTTTAATTGATTTTTAGCGGATCTAGTAACAGTAGCCTATAGTTTTCGGCAAATATCTTGAAAATAACCAAATAAGTTAATAGGTTTTAGCTGCTCTAGTAACAGTGGCTTATAGTTCTGGGCAAATATCTTCATACACGATCGTATGTCGACAGAATTTAATTAAATTAACAGTGTAGGGATTTCTGATTAGAATAAGGGTTTTGCTGATTTTAAAGATGTGTAAGTTATAAGCCGAAAAATATAAACTAGACACTAAAGTAAAGGTGTATCTTTTTTTCTACGTGCTATTTGAATATAAAGAACAAAAATAAACTTTGCAAAACTTTTACGAGTCTGTGCTTGTTATATTCTAGCTGGCTATTTAGCTTAAAATGGAATTACTAATATTTAGCCATATCGACCTCTACTATGGATCTGGGGTCACACAAAAAGAAGTATTCAAAAACATACCGTTGACAGTTTCATAGTCCAATATAATTGTAGGTGTGGTAAAACAATTAGTAATTCCATTTTATTATTTATTTGATAAATAAAAAAAGAAATCTAACAATTTGTCTGAAAAGAAAATGCATGCATATTGATTTAACAACGAAATATTAAAAGCCGACGACCCGCCACATTGTTCTTTGTCTTTTTTGATTAGTTTTTAAGTGAGTTGAATAATTTGCTTAATAAATAATACTTAAATCAATATTACATTGTATGCTTTAAGCATGGATCGTAGATGAAGTTAGTGAATTTTATTGTACGATAATAATAAAAAGCTGCTGCTGACTGGCACCGTAAATTCTCATACCTAACAAAGCTTCAATCATTTTTTATCTTAAACAATTTTCTCACTCAAATATAACTAGCAGACTTAACCAAACAAGGATGATAAAACAAATAACTATCGACTATCCTATACATGTTGGACTTCAGACAGAGTCTATGCGGGACATAGTTGAACAATGTGTCGGGACAGTCGCACCACAAGTGAGCGAGGTTCACTTGCGAGCGGTACACCGGTTTGGTGCTCGGCTGAGGCAGGGGCGGGCACCTGTGCATGGGGATCCGCGCGAGGCTGCCCGACATTATCGAGCTCCTGAGCAGCGTGAGGAGAAATAACATGTTAGTAGGTATGTAGAAAGTTTAGTTACACAAGTTACAGTTAACAAATATTGATTAATCAGGTCAGTGTAGTTTGAAAATTTAGTTAGATGTAGTTCGTCACTGCGTTCAATCAACACTGTCAAGTCGCGACGCAGTGTCGTGACTGCATATGCTCTCACGTTGCAATACAGTGTCTCCACTACGTTTCAATAATGCTGTCAAGGTATATCACGACCGCTATTATGTCTTCATCTCTGTCACGTCACAACGCTGTCTGATAACGCTGTCACGTCACAACATCGTCACATCGTAGTCACTAAGTCCTCTCTCCGTCACGTTACAACGCAACGTCTCTAAGTCCTCATCTCTGCTACGTCGCGACGCAGTGTCACTGCATACAAACAACGCTGTCAGCTTACGACGCAACGTCTCTAAGTCCTCATCTCTGTCACGTCGCGACGCAGTGTCACTGCATACAAACAACGCTGTCAGCTTACGACGCAACGTCTCTAAGTTCCCAACTCTGTCACGTCGCAACGCTGCGTCGTTACTACGTTCTAATAACGTTCTCACGTCACACAGTAACGTCTCAAAATACTCATCATTGACAAGTCATGACGCTGCGTGGTCACTGCGTGCTAACAGCTGTCACGTCCCCCTGGCTCCTGCTCTGTGAGTGTGTAGTGTGTGTACTCACGCGTCATACGGCGGCTGGTAGTGCGTGCGCAGGCGGTCGCGCTCGGCGTGGATGGCGCGCGCGGCCCGCTCGAGCCGCAGCGAGCGCGCCGTCAGCGGAGACTCCGCGCCCTCGCCGCCCGACACCACGCCGCCGCTCTCCTCGCATAGTTGTAACTGTGATGCGATAATACACGGTCAATATAAACACAAGTAACAGAAATAGGTGGTTATATACCGGCGATGCGAAGAGTAGATGGGAAGGCAAGAATCGAGAGCTCCATCGCGCGATCTTCCGCACTTCGCTTCAAGCGCGACTGACGTTCGCATTCGCTTTCGCGATTGCTTGGACAAAGATTGAAAGTTTGCTTTCAACCATGTTGTTTTAAAGGATTGAAACGGTGAGTAAAAGTGTATTTTTTGTGTGACTTCAATATATCAATTCACATATTTTAAGTCACGCCAACCCCACATTCTCAACGCATCGCAAAGTCTAAAGCACCTTGTGAAGTTTATACAGGATTTTGCAATTTGGTTACTAAATAGCAAACATTTTAAAACTACTAACAATAAAATACTTTTAAGAGAGTATATTTAAAAAACTACTTGACTCTTAATTTAATAATTGAACTTTTCAGTTCATTCAATGTTATATGGTTAAAAAAAACCCTAGGGGTTACTAGAGATTGAAAAATATCAATTAATATAAAAAAAAAACATTTGATACACATTACTCAATTTATATAAAAGTTACTATTTGTGTCATATGAAATTTGTTCTCTATAAACTCTAAACTCTTTATCTAATTTAATATTTATTCAACTTAATGACTCTACCAGTCATAACAAGTTTTAAATGTATATTTATATTTAAACATATATATCATAAATACGTATTTCAAAAATAGGGTTTAGTCTAATACAACATTTTATAAAATTTAAACATCTGACAAGTCAGTGATACTCAAACCCATCATAACATAACATATCATCACGCCTGTATCCCCGAAGGGGTAGGCAGAGGCGTACCAATGTACACCCACAGTTCGCCGATATGTTTTAGGTCCCATGTAATAGGGGGCGAGCATATTGCCACTAACCGGGCACAAATCCAAACTCCGACCTGCTACTGAGAATTTCATAGAAAAACCCAATAACACCTTGGTCGACCCGGGAATCGAACCCAAGACCTCTAGCGTAGCAGGCGTGCTTAGCACCACTAGGCCAACGAGGCAGTTCAAACCCATGTTATTTAATAAAATAAACTCTCAAAAACTTTTGGACCTTTTTTAGTTTTAAACAACGTTTTTCTCCCACGTTGTTGTTTAAGTACAGACGTTGAATATGTTTTAGAATAGTTTGACCACTATTTCAAACTAAATGTTGAGTACCACTGCCCAGTAAACACATATAAATCGCACATACAAGCGTCGCCTAGTATCTACGTTGCGTGAAGCAGTGCTGTGCACTTATATCGTTTATATGACAATATTTATATCATAACTACTGGCTAAGTACATAGGTTTGCTTATATAGTTGGGGTAAATAGCTGTCATGCCAAATAAGGTTGGGTTTCCACTGATTTTTTCGAATTTAAAGGAGGAAAAAGGATTCAGAAAAAATATCAGACAAAATTTTTTTAGTAAATCCGTAAAAATATAATAATAAATGTAGCACTTTGTAAAGGTGGATGGATGAATGACTAATTCTGTCACGCAAAAACGGCTGAAAGGAATTTGGACTTAATATAGGATGTATATTATAACCTCTATTGCCACGTAAGATACTTTTATTCCGATATATCCTCGACGAAGGGAGCAGAAATATAGTAGTAACTTTTGTGGGTCGAGAACAGCCTTTTGTTATATTTTAAAGAAACCCTAATATCTCTCTCATATGTTAAGAACATTAGGCGACTTTAGTTTAAGATGTTCTATGGCGCCTTTCATTATTTTAAGTCGCAGATAGCCGCAATACATAAATGACCCAATGGAAAAACCAACCTATAATATAAAGTTTACAATAAGGCATTTTACTACACATTATATAATTGTAATATAAATAATAATTTGCGTATCATGCTAGGATGATATATAATATAGGTACAATTTATTTATTTCATAATATCTACACAATAGCTACTAGTTTATTTGTGTTTTATACCAAAATTGGGTAAAATAGCCTGTTGTACAAATAATGTTGTTTGTTGCGTAGGGTTGTCAATTAAAGACAAAATAAAACAAAAGAACTACATCTGTAACAAATACATTTCTTTTGTAAAGTAGGTATAGTTAACTGATTGGTACCTGACGCTTTTTTTTACAGAATACAACAGGCTATTTGACTGCACACAGATATATTATCAAGAATCGCAGTAATCCACACAGCTGTAAGCCATTCCCGTGAATGCGTGCAAACCATCCTTGTACCAAACTGTACCACTCAACTGTCTTTATGGAGTTATATGTTATTTTGTGCTATTTATTATTTGGTCCCAATCATAAGCGTATGGGAATTAACAACAAGGTTTAATAGGCATACATATAATTTTTAAGATTGGTTGTCCTTAGTGGCGAATTTAGCTAATCAAGCACACTTGAAAGAGACGACTTGGCCTGTGTCCCTACCACCTACAACCGCGAGGACCATATTTGCGTATCAATGAAATCACAATTGTTCGCCGATCACCGGTGGCCAACACAGCACTGCGACGCTTATTTATTGACAGTTGAAAGATCCAGCCTAGATACAGAGCACAGCGCGGGCGTCAGTGGCGGAACAGTAGCTGCAGTACGTCGCTATGTCGTTAGCGTATCGGTAGCGTGTCGGTAGCATGTCGGTAGCATGTCGGTACGGCACCTGGCTGGAGGGCAGGCTCTCGGAGGCGGGCGGCGTGCGCCAGTGCGCGTGCGCGGGCGACGTCGACGCCGGCGCCTGCGTCCGCGTCGGTCGCCAGGGAGAATGTACACCCACTTATGTTACTCACGAATCACCAATACACACTCAGACTAAACTCAACTTTAAGACGCACTTAAAAATCAGCATCGAGCTAGAGACGTGGTCGTATGAGGACCGTGTTTCTTTGTCTCGTTACGGTCCTGATGAACATAAATCTGTCGCTTCTGTAAACTTTGTAGTCCCAAGAGAAGTTTTTTTTTGTTAGAGATTTATACAATCGTCTAAGCGCAGGCTTTTACTGTTTCGCCGGACCTTTGGCAAGGACCTTAAGGCTTCTAGCTAGAGCAATAGGAAAAACTAATTACGTCAGCAACGTCGACTATAGGTACTCCCTGCGAGGATCGAAGAGAAATTATGACTAAACGGCGACTTATAAGTTGAGTGAAGTGAGAGTGTCCAGCTATATACTACTACAAGTTATTTTAATATTATACACATAAACCCATCGTTTTTGTGAGATGAGGGAAAACAATGAGTTATCGTACAGAACGAAAGTATTTTTTTTTCACTATTGTTATTACACCAATGGTTATGCCCTTGATAAATGATGTGAAACCCAGTTATAGATATGCGGAAATATGTTACCTGTGTCGGAATAATGTACAGTAATTATTGTCCAATCGTTGCAAACGTTGAGTGTTCTTTGACTCATTCAAATAACTGTAGAATAAAAACATTTTCATATATACATAAATACAAACGATTGATAAATAACACTGTACATTACCATCTTTGATACACCAAATCCCAAAATTATTAGTTTGATTGGTACTTAATTTACCCATTAAAATATACATAATGTATAATGAATTTGTGTTTGTGTATCTGTGTAAAGTACATAAATAGAAAGGTGTCTGCGAAATTGACCAACTCGATCTACTTTGACAGTTGTTGAAACTATTTTAGCTTTATAGTTGCTCAAATTTGAATTTCATAGGTTTTACCAAAATCAAAACAATTATGTCACTTAACTTATGACATGTACTCCACAGCTATTGGCTGGAGCGTGTTTCTGTGAGGAGCAGTAAAGAGTGCCGAGTTACTACCGATTTCGGAGCGATCTATTGTGTTGTTGTTATGTCAACATCGTGTTGTTCTGTTGTCACTATCTTGCGTGTGTTTGTTGTGTGTGTAGAGGGAGCGTGTGTGGGTACGTACGGTGTGGTACTTATGATGCGCGGCGAGGTGGTGGTGCGGATGCGCGGCGTGCGCGGCGTGCGCAGCGTGCGCGGCGTGCGCGGCGTGCGGGGGCAGCGGCGCGCGCGAGGGCGAGGCGGGCGGCGGCGAGTCCCCGCGGCGCGACACCACGTTCATGTGCTCGTAGCTGCCCACCTGCCCACACCACACCCGCTTATACACATCCTGCGCAGCCACCCGACCGCTTAGTACACACACACTACGTACTGCACAACTGATTGACACCGGACACAACGCGAATACCACATTATTTTCAATATCTGCCTACTCTTTCCCAAACACTGTTGAGGTCGGCTTATGATCTCACCGGATATAGCTGGCCTGAGTTATTTATTGCCAATAAATTGGTGATTTTTTGTGCAAAAATATATTTTTTCTTATGATCAGAAATACGGCTAAAGAATTTCTTGTTTTTTTTTATGTATTATCAATAAAGTTAATTTATGTCTTTATTATTACTTCCAGACAAGTTAACATCACAAGTCATATTTGAGAATTTGTGAACTTATTTTTATTTATTCTCAAATGAATTTTGCTATATCATCCAAAGTCATTTAATAAAATAAATCAAAACTGGTATCCACGTTCTATCCTTGTCAGTCAGTGTATGATGTATGGCACTATTTATAAGTATACAGTACGTAGAGGTAGCTGTCGGTTGGGGGTGATTCGAGGCGATGGTGTTATGTGAACACTTGAAAAGCATCAGTAGGTATGTGTGTACCGACACTTTGCAAGTGATAGTTAGTAGTAGTCAGTTGCGGCGCGACGAAGAACATGACCATAAAATCTTATGTTTTACTTTATAATTTTCTTATTGTGAAAAGGAAGTTTATCTGAACCATTTATAGATTCAGATAGCAAAAAAATATTGAGTGATCTATTTTAAAACTCAGGGCACACGACTTCAGTCCTTATTGGATTCGAACGAAGCTCATCGCGGCAATATTAAGAGTGAAACAAAAAAAAAATGCTTAATTATTTCGACATATTTATGGAATCATGAAACGTCGCGCCACTACTGACCAAACACCACCAAATGGAATGAAAGATGAACCATCACCAAGAACACATATACATGAGAGATTAAAGTAATGTAAGCTGTACACTGAAACATATAATACACGTGAAGTTATAGACCTTAAGGTCATTCCCACCACCATGAGACTGTACAATATAAGATATACTTTAATGTACCCAACCACCAGACAAGCCTTACCTTGGAATTCGAATCCGATAGCTTTTGAGGTCACCAAAACTTTTCCGCTACTATTTTTATATCCTTATTTTGGTATGGGATAAATAACTAGCTTATTTTAGAAAACTCTTTACACATAATCTATTCTTAACGTCCTGAAAATAAAGGTCTTTTCCAATCACTACTCTTAAAACTCTTTACATCTCTTTTTTAGAACCTAAAATGTTTCCTATTGCCATATTCTTAGGCATCGCTTACACGGAATTTTCGAAACGGTCGGTATCAACTGCTCGACATCCATGCTTGATAAACAGCCAAAACTGTTCTGACACATGCCATATGCCAAATATAACACGTGTCTCTTTAGGATTTCCGCAACATACGGAAAAACATCTTTAATTTGGTGGGATCTCCGTCGGCATACGTAATAACGCCTTCTTTTTCTGTAGGTATATGTATAGGTACTGACCCTGGACTCCAGCTCCTCAGCGCGGGCCTCGGTGGTCTGCTTCTCCTCCTGGATGAGGCGGATCTCCGTGTTGATGGCGTCCAGCTGCTCCTGCAACATCAGCGCCAGAGCCGCCGCGTCCGTGTGCCCGCCCTCGACGCCGCCGTCTGATTCGTCGTTCTACACACCAAGGAAATGGGTATCTTGTTAGGACATAGTTGGGTATGACTAACTTATACATAGATAGATATTGAATAAGCATAGAACTAGATATTGCATCAATTGTTGTATATAATCACGTCTCTTTTCTGTTGGCGTAGGCAGAGACAACTCTTTTCCACCAGCTACGATCCTTGAACACTTGTTTCGCTTCGTCCACTTTTATTATTCCCTTCATACATGCTCTTCTGTTTCTGTTTAGAGCACAAATGCTTTTTTTCCTACGATTCCAGACAGACTTTCACGACACACATATAACTTGTAATGTATTACATAAGTTAAGCAATAAGTAACTCACCTCAGCGTCGCTGGAGACGTCGAAGGGCTGCTGAACGTTCGCGAGCACGTGAGCTTGTTGCAACTTCTCCCATGACCCGTCCAACTGATGACAAAACATAATACATTAAGAAACGAAATATAATCCTATGTAAGGGGGAATGAACATTCAAAACACACTATAAAAACACTTGGACTTATAAGTTTTTGGATAACACAATGCGGGGATTGAACCCGCAGCGCACCGCGTGTAGAAATAATTGGCGAGGGGTACTATACCGTTCGACTACCGGTCTAGTTCAACAGTGAGCTAGTTAGGTATAGTAGTGGATTGTATGCTTGGAGCATACAAAAGCAAGTATGTAGTACGCGCACGACAGGGGCCCGTTGTACGACTTGTAAGCCATTTACTAACGTCAAGTACTCGCTCGTTTTGAGATTTTCCGTGCGAAGGCAAGTCTTTATGAAAGGGTATAGGATTTAAAAAAAAAACAGTTTTGTGCGATATTTAATCGAGAAGTCAAATGGAAATTCAGTTTTGTGCACTGATTTGAAACAAATAGAAGTGACCTTGAAGACGTCGTTTGTTCATACTTCCTTTCTGTTTGACTGTTTTTATCTGACAGTGACCGCGTCAGGGCGTCCGTCTGCTGGATGTTGAAGGCGATCTCCTGTTCATACATCACCAGTCACACTCTATAGCTAACACATATGCTGTAAGTGTGTGTGTACCTCATGTGCGTATGGTACATCACGCACCTTGGGCTGGAAGAGCGAGGGCGGCGGCTGCGGCGCGGCGGGCGACAGCGACCGCGTCAGGGCGTCCGTCTGCTGGATGTTGAAGGCGATCTCCTGTTCATACATCACCAGTCACACTCTATAGCTAACACATATGCTGTAAGTGTGTGTGTACCTCATGTGCGTATGGTACATCACGCACCTTGGGCTGGAAGAGCGAGGGCGGCGGCTGCGGCGCGGCGGGCGACAGCGACCGCGTCAGGGCGTCCGTCTGCTGGATGTTGAAGGCGATCTCCTGTTCATACATCACCAGTCACACTCTATAGCTAACACATATGCTGTAAGTGTGTGTGTACCTCATGTGCGTATGGTACATCACGCACCTTGGGCTGGAAGAGCGAGGGCGGCGGCTGCGGCGCGGCGGGCGACAGCGACCGCGTCAGGGCGTCCGTCTGCTGGATGTTGAAGGCGATCTCCTGTTCATACATCACCAGTCACACTCTATAGCTAACACATATGCTGTAAGTGTGTGTGTACCTCATGTGCGTATGGTACATCACGCACCTTGGGCTGGAAGAGCGAGGGCGGCGGCTGCGGCGCGGCGGGCGACAGCGACCGCGTCAGGGCGTCCGTCTGCTGGATGTTGAAGGCGATCTCCTGTTCATACATCACCAGTCACACTCTATAGCTAACACATATGCTGTAAGTGTGTGTGTACCTCATGTGCGTATGGTACATCACGCACCTTGGGCTGGAAGAGCGAGGGCGGCGGCTGCGGCGCGGCGGGCGACAGCGACCGCGTCAGGGCGTCCGTCTGCTGGATGTTGAAGGCGATCTCCTGTTCATACATCACCAGTCACACTCTATAGCTAACACATATGCTGTAAGTGTGTGTGTACCTCATGTGCGTATGGTACATCACGCACCTTGGGCTGGAAGAGCGAGGGCGGCGGCTGCGGCGCGGCGGGCGACAGCGACCGCGTCAGGGCGTCCGTCTGCTGGATGTTGAAGGCGATCTCCTGTTCATACATCACCAGTCACACTCTATAGCTAACACATATGCTGTAAGTGTGTGTGTACCTCATGTGCGTATGGTACATCACGCACCTTGGGCTGGAAGAGCGAGGGCGGCGGCTGCGGCGCGGCGGGCGACAGCGACCGCGTCAGGGCGTCCGTCTGCTGGATGTTGAAGGCGATCTCCTGTTCATACATCACCAGTCACACTCTATAGCTAACACATATGCTGTAAGTGTGTGTGTACCTCATGTGCGTATGGTACATCACGCACCTTGGGCTGGAAGAGCGAGGGCGGCGGCTGCGGCGCGGCGGGCGACAGCGACCGCGTCAGGGCGTCCGTCTGCTGGATGTTGAAGGCGATCTCCTGTTCATACATCACCAGTCACACTCTATAGCTAACACATATGCTGTAAGTGTGTGTGTACCTCATGTGCGTATGGTACATCACGCACCTTGGGCTGGAAGAGCGAGGGCGGCGGCTGCGGCGCGGCGGGCGACAGCGACCGCGTCAGGGCGTCCGTCTGCTGGATGTTGAAGGCGATCTCCTGTTCATACATCACCAGTCACACTCTATAGCTAACACATATGCTGTAAGTGTGTGTGTACCTCATGTGCGTATGGTACATCACGCACCTTGGGCTGGAAGAGCGAGGGCGGCGGCTGCGGCGCGGCGGGCGACAGCGACCGCGTCAGGGCGTCCGTCTGCTGGATGTTGAAGGCGATCTCCTGTTCATACATCACCAGTCACACTCTATAGCTAACACATATGCTGTAAGTGTGTGTGTACCTCATGTGCGTATGGTACATCACGCACCTTGGGCTGGAAGAGCGAGGGCGGCGGCTGCGGCGCGGCGGGCGACAGCGACCGCGTCAGGGCGTCCGTCTGCTGGATGTTGAAGGCGATCTCCTGTTCATACATCACCAGTCACACTCTATAGCTAACACATATGCTGTAAGTGTGTGTGTACCTCATGTGCGTATGGTACATCACGCACCTTGGGCTGGAAGAGCGAGGGCGGCGGCTGCGGCGCGGCGGGCGACAGCGACCGCGTCAGGGCGTCCGTCTGCTGGATGTTGAAGGCGATCTCCTGTTCATACATCACCAGTCACACTCTATAGCTAACACATATGCTGTAAGTGTGTGTGTACCTCATGTGCGTATGGTACATCACGCACCTTGGGCTGGAAGAGCGAGGGCGGCGGCTGCGGCGCGGCGGGCGACAGCGACCGCGTCAGGGCGTCCGTCTGCTGGATGTTGAAGGCGATCTCCTGTTCATACATCACCAGTCACACTCTATAGCTAACACATATGCTGTAAGTGTGTGTGTACCTCATGTGCGTATGGTACATCACGCACCTTGGGCTGGAAGAGCGAGGGCGGCGGCTGCGGCGCGGCGGGCGACAGCGACCGCGTCAGGGCGTCCGTCTGCTGGATGTTGAAGGCGATCTCCTGTTCATACATCACCAGTCACACTCTATAGCTAACACATATGCTGTAAGTGTGTGTGTACCTCATGTGCGTATGGTACATCACGCACCTTGGGCTGGAAGAGCGAGGGCGGCGGCTGCGGCGCGGCGGGCGACAGCGACCGCGTCAGGGCGTCCGTCTGCTGGATGTTGAAGGCGATCTCCTGTTCTAGCATCTGACGCTTTAGCTGCAACAATCAGAGATGTGTTAGTACTGCCCTCACTCTACGGTACACATACCTACAGTATCGGTTACACACCTGCTCAGTCTCCATGCGCCACTTGGCGAGCTCCTTGAGTATCTCCTGCTTCTCGGCCAGCAGCTCGTCGGCGTACTTGCGCGTCTTCTCGAGCTCCTGCGTGAGCGCGTTCTTCTCGTCCAGCGCGTGCATACGCTCCTTGAGGTGCACTTGTAACCTGGAAGGAGGGAGGAGGTTAGTCACCTTGAGGTGGTCTCGCGGGCCTGCAAGAGCCGGGAGGCGACAGGCCTCGGAGGACACGGACGGTAAGTCCTAGGCGTCCATCCTCAAAAAGAGCGAGAGGCGGGCACCTTACATTACAGCCATCTTTTGTAAGCGATCCCGCGGCTCTAAGGCAAGGACGGGACCGGAGTGTTTTTAGTCGGTGCAAGTCCGACATATCCCCAGGCTGTGTTCGCAGCGTGGGTTGAAATCATTGATAGTTTCACCGGGTATAAAAAATATATTATGGTATGCAAGATTTTAGGATTACAGTATATTTCAATCAAGGATTTACTTATTAGGGCTTTGAGCCCGAAACTAGTAAATGCGCGTCAGATGTGAAGGGTTGGATGTCTCATTGCGTGTTTGTTTGTTCTGGCGTTGCGCGGTGCCATTTCCGCTGGATATGAACCGACCATTAGGTGTCCATTTTTTTTATTTATCTTTTTGTATGACATTCGATAAGTAAATCTACTGTTGTGTAGTCTGTATAGAATACAGAATTATTGAATTTAAATTTGAAATCTCACCTGTCATTGGACTCTGACAGCAGCTTGTCGACAGTAGCAGACAGTCTTGTGTTATGCTCCTCGTTCATGCGCAGTCGCTGGTTGAGCCGCATGAGCTCGGCGTTCTTCTCCTCCACGCTGGCCTCCAGCCGCTGGATGCGGTCCTCGGCCGAGCCGTGCCGCTCCTGCGCCTGCGACCCCGACACACACTACTCTCACATTTAAGATTTACATTTATGGTGCTACTTACGAAATTATACGAAATAAATTGCACTACAACACATACATTTATTCTGAACCCAAAATACAACTCGTACGAATAACTGTGCACCTTGCTTTGTGACGTCATTTGGTACCGAAAAATGATGCCATCGCTACAGCGCTTACGGCGACAGCGCGGCGCCGCGTGGGGAAGCGGGAGAAAGGTCGCATTTCAGCGGAGTGCACAGTTGATTCGTATGAGTTGTAGGTAGTTAAAACCAATTGTTTATTTATTTATTTTAATTACAACGCATAATCGTTGTTATAATGTAATGGAATTGAGAGACCACGAAGGTACACAAACACCTACATCAGATACAATTTAGAAAACTGCTTTTTTTATTAACCCGTTCAGGAATCGAACCCGAAACCTCAGACCTAGCGACACCTTGAAAACTGACGTCGTCGCCAATCAACCAAGAAGACGATATGAAAAAATATTTGTTTAATTCTTTCAAAAATATCGACGTGTAACTATCCCACTGCCAAGTAAAGGCCTCTTCTTATATAGAAAAGGAAAAAGTACCTGATCACCGCTCACTTGCGGAATCCTGTTTTTCTTTCCAATTACTTTTCATATTCCCAATTTAAGAAAGTACATAACTTTATGACAGACGCATCAATATAAACCTGTGTTAGAACCCACAACCTTATGCATACACTTTGGGTCATTTTATCACTAGATTAGGTATCAATTTGACAAAAAACACACGTACAAAGGGACAAAGTTTTAGTTAAGTTAGTAACAACACACATAAAAGGGCCAATAATTATTAAACTTATTATACTACTTACAATGGATAGGTCGGTCGACTAACGTGAATGAATTATGAAAAGCGGAAAGCATGACTCTCTCATACCTATTGTATAGACAACATATTTATCAATTTATTTCTGAATCTAAGTTTCATTCCTTTAAAGTAAGTTTCCCAATAAATTCATAGTAAAACCTTTATGATAATCATGCATCAATAAGGTTACCAAAACTTGCCTGTTTTCATGTAATCGACAGGAACAAGATACTGCTTTCTCTGTGCCATTGTAACTAGATTTAATATGTCTGAGACAGACACAAATTGCTTCAGGACTACAAAACAATCCTATTCTAAGCACATTTAACTTAATTTTGTTTTTGTTTCATCTCTTCTTCCCATGCTTTTCCACCACTAGGGATTAAGCAATTTTGTCTATCTTCCTCAAAACCCTACAGAATGTTTCTTTTTTCCAGAACTGATTCTCTCATAGTACTACGTGTCCCACATATCCCTCTTAACAAACCTACAGGATGCTTCCTTTTTCCCAAGAGTTTCTCCCATAACCCTACAAGTCGACCTTTCTCCCTCAAAAGCCTATATGTTTCATTTCCCCTACAGAGATCACAGCTCATGGTACCCACCTGGTTGAGAGCCTCCATCCTGGCCTTGAGCTGTTCCTCCATCTCCGGCAGCGAGGACATCTGCGCCAGCTTCTGCGTGGACAGCTCCAGCTTCTCCTCGATGGCAGCTATCTTCTCCTCTTGCAGCTGCAATGCATGACGTGACATGGCGTGAACTGTGCTGGTGACTACTACGCTACGGGCTTGTTAGTTACTGTACATTCAGGTTTAGTTGGGACTTGGTTTCGATACTGTTTGGGATGGTTTAAGGTTATACGGAAATATTTCTACCACCATGATCATTAAGGCTACCCCTCACACTGGCGTCATCCACGTAATGGTTCTGTCAAGACGAAGAAGTTCCAAAGACAATAGTGTGGAGGGTACCTTAAATACCTACCTAGTTCCTAGTTTGTTAAAAAAACATATTTACAGTCAGCATTGTTTTCGGAGTCCAAACCTTGTCTTCTCCCCTTTACCATCCTATATACAACTCCTTCCACTTTTATTAGGAAACACTTTACCATCACCAATTTCCAGTTGACCAGTCTACAAGACCTCTGTCAGTTCCCTGTAAGGCCTATAGTAAAGGTTCTGGTGACCAATCTAACCAGACCTCTGACAGTTCCCTGTAGGTTCAAGCAGACCAGTCTTACTGGACCCCTGCCAGTTCCCTGTAAGTTGTATTGTATAGCTCACCTTGAGCTGTGCCTGCTTGTGGTTGAGCTCCTGCTCGAGCTTCTCGTTGAGGTCGTGCAGCGAGGTGGACTCGCGCTGCGCGTTCAGGTAGCGCTTCTCCAGGGTCGTTATCCGCTCCTCCTTGAATTAAACGGGTTATCAGTTGTTTGTGGTAAATAAATGGGCAATTAGAGGAAAAGTCTAGTTAGAATTGTCAGGTAATGTTTCATTTCAGGTAAATAATTCAAGCAGTTTTTTGTTCATAATTTTTTGTAACATATATATATATACCTACTTAAAAGTATGATCTCACATTTACATATAATAAACAACAGTTATAGGGAAAACCGCGAAGCTTACATACTTATAACTTTCAGTTTGCGCTACAACTTCAAAATTTAAAAAATTAAAAAGAACTTTATTTATTCTCCCATAAAGTTGCAGATTTTTTATTAACGTTAAATTGCATTAATTGCTCGAGAATTACAGTTGACTATGAATGAAATATTCATACATCCAATAACTTCCTCTAATAATTGTGAACAGGGCATTGGGAAGATGACTCTTCTATTCAAAAGGGCATTGAGTTGATGACTCCTATCTCCAACACTCACCTGGTCTTCTTTCTGCGCGACGTTTTCCCTGAGGTCCCGCTGCAGCTTGGCGCACTCGTCCTGCTTCTTGGCGAGCTCCTTCTCCCCCTTGGCCAGCCGGTCCTCCAGCTCCGACACCTTGTTGTTCAGCTCGGCCACGCGCCGCTGCCACGAGCTTAGCTCTGCTGACTGTATCAGGGAATATGATATTAAAATGTGCACGAATAATAGGCTAAGTTTCCTACTTGGCTTTGCAAAACAGTTAATAGATTGGACGGAAGTCAATTTTGAGATCTCTGATGAAAAAAGCCAGATTTTTATTTTTTGGGTCATGACTATTTGGTCAGCCTGGCTTTTCACTTGAAAAAGGATCTATTTAATAAAAGCATTTTTTTATTTTTTGAGCTAACATGGTATATTTTATAGGATGAAACATTTATATCTCATCATATAGAGTAAAATTATGGGAATCTGATCAGTCCAAGATATTTTTTTCAATATCAAAGGCATTGGTAGCAAAATTACTTTTTTGAACTTCTTACTATTTAAACAACTTAGTTTCCAAAACTGATATCTTTACTTCTAACTACTTAAATGGAAGTTTAGTACACGTGAAGTGATTGTCAACTATCGACCATGTGGGGTCGAGTGGGGGTGATATTCCGTGAGTCCCAACTACAGTGACTGGTGACGGTAGCCGCCGGTGATCGTGTTAGTGTATGGAGGTCCTACGGTGATGTCAGTGTGCTCCCATGGTTAGTACATGTCTCTAGACGCCGGATACTCAAACACAACGAAGGATCGTTTAGTCCGTTCATACACTAGGCGAAGGTCTACAATAGCCGACGATTTTTCATCTATTACAACTACCACCATGCAAATGTACGCTTTTGGCGTTTTACATAGATACGCGTCAGTATGGTCGCCTTCTGTAAGAATGGGCGAAATCTCATGATTTCTTTGTCACTCTAAGCAATCATTTTGCAAAAGCATTGATCGTATAATAATTCGCGACTTAGTTAAGCTTTTTTAGTCTCTGTGAGATTATGGTGTTAAGTTGCGATTGATAATAATATAAGAACGTCTTGCCGTTACGTCTGAGTATTCGGGGAATATACTTTAAAGGACGTCTCAGTAACATTTGAGTATTACGGTTAGGTATGCATGCTTGTTAGTTTAACATTAGCCATGTATTGGGTTATGCTAGATTTAAAAATCAAATGTTCTAAAAGTGGTAAATCTAAACGACATGTAATAATAATTTAAAATCGTTTGTCAAAAGTGTTTAGAACATAATCATTCCACATGACTGTATGACGTAACCATACTGATATTTGTCTTTATAAGAAAGCGATAGATCTAAGATTTACTAATTAACTAGTAAGCAAAAATAACTGCTGCATAAAGCAACATGCTCTCTTTACAAGCAGCCTCCGCGTTTGTAATATAACTTAGCCTTATAAAAAATGATTTATGTAGTTAATCTTAAGATAGCAACGGTATATTTTATATACAGTACTTTTGACAAACAATCTGTTTAAAATTATGTCTATTTAATAACATAGTTATTTACAAATGATACTAATATCTAGTTAAGCTATGTTTATAACTAGTTTCTACTTTATACGGTTTTTGTACCCAATAATCTATAGACCCATTTTTTTATGTCATATTTTATGACTTACTTTATTTTTTTAAGTTTTTTAGCACTTACAGCTCATCGAGTATAAAAACCGGACATAAGTCGTTGCATCGTTTTATCTTCTATTTCCCTTCGGCTCAAAGTGAAGCAAAAGGTACATATCATATAATATTATTTAATTTCTATTATTTCAGAAGAGATACGAGCCAACGCTAGTTTTATAATACATCTACTTAATCTAAGGGTTATTACTCTATACATTATGTTAGCGGTCTATGCTGTATACATATGCGATCATATGCGGTCGTATGCGATCGTATGCGGTCATATGCGAGTTAGTAGGATGCTGGGCGAGGCGTTATGGCGACACGATCGTGCATGGCGACCAGACTGTTAGTCTGTTAGTTTGATTGGTGATTACGACCGGACTCCTATGGCTAACGTTATATTATCAGCAAAGTATTAGTGTTTCTGGTGTAGGCTACTTTATTTAAAAAAGAGCACTTTTTTCATTTTTCATCATGATCCAGGTTTCTTACGTTGTTTGACATTAAAAATATATAATTCTGGCTGATATATAACTCGATACTAGACCTGATCAAGTAATATTTTCACATAGGTGGTTTGACGGTACAACGATTTTCCCAAAAAGGGTATTTAAAACATCTTTAAGACTAACAATTACATTTTGGAAAATCAGTTTCTATATTTCATACTGAATTGTTACTGATATCTTTTAGATAAGCCTGATCATTCTGCTAGCCATAGAAGCCGTGGTCCACCGCTCGGTACAGCTAGGTGAGCGAGTCTAACCTGCTTGGCGACTGTATTTTGGAGTTCACTGATTTTCCTTGTCGTCTCCGATTCGCCGTTTACATTATTTGTCTCCTGTCGTCCATTAAAACAAACATCAATGTAAACTAACGCTAGTTTGTTTAAGCGGAGTTTTCTAGAAACTGTTTCACTCAATTCATCACTGATTTTGAAGAAGTTTTTTATTTTTATTTTGGTATAAATTGAGTAAAACAGTATATAAAAAGAAATACACACAGTATACCGTTTCTGAATTAATAAGATGGTGTTTATTAGTCTGTCGAAATTTGTTCCACTATATCACTTCAATGATCAGAAAACTATATTGAATATGTTAGATTTGCTAATAGTACGCCATTGATTCAGAAACGGTATTTAAAGAAATAATTTAGCACAATCACCATCCACTAAGACTGCGTACACAATAACGACGGAAATATAGAACTTTGTATTAACTTCAAATAATAATTAGTAATGTTAAAAGGGTTTCTACATTACAATTATAGTGCAAATTAGTAGCTTTGTGTAGATATAGTAAAAAAATATTAAATTACAGAATTGTTACAGAGATTTAAAAAAGAAGCTATTTAAGAGCATATTATAGTTGTTGAAAAAAAAACCTATTTAATTATTTATTATAAAACCACTACTCTTTTAGCTTAAATTGTATTGTCGTTAGTATATACGCAGCCCAGGCTATCTAAAGGAGAGAAATAAAAAGAAAAACACTCATGTGTTCACTGTTAGTGTGTACATTATGTACTGTGTGTTATGTATTACTTGCATACTATCCCCGTTCTTAAGGATTGCCCATAAATTATCCAGTTTTCAAGCTTAACTTAAAGATAACTTTAACTTAAGGTTTACATTAGCTGTTGTAAAGGTTAACTATTGAATATTATGATGCTTGGTAACCTGCAATTTAATATTCTGTTATATTTTCAAGTTTCTAAGTTTGTCTTTAAAATATTTAACTTATAGTTTCTTCCAACCAAACTTTGAAGTTTCAAGTGCAATAAAAGGTTTGGATTTATTAACCATAAATGGCTATCTAATTAGAAAAACATAATATTAATGATAATCACTGCAAAGAACTTACTTCATATTTATTACTAAAACTATATATCCTGACTCCAAGGAGTCACAAAATATAGTACCTTGTACCTTTTAACTTAATATTATTTATAAATACTGTGTGAGTACTCTCTGTGAAAGAATATCCCATCTATTCAGTTATATTACCTTTTAAGCTTAAAAAGTCAACTGTTTAATTTACAGACAATCCATCTACACCTATCCCATATCTATCGCGCGTAGTACATGTAATATGTACTACGCGCTACTGTATAGTACAGCTAACTATGTATGTATATAGGTGCGTACCTTAGGCGCCTGCTGCTCTCCGTTCTGGTCGGGCGAGCCGGTGGGCACGGTGCCGTTCTCCTTGGGCTTGTCGTCCTGCGATGACTTGTACTGCTGTAACTGTCGTGCAAATATAACGTTAATATCATCATCATCATCATCAGCTGGAAGACGTCCACTGCTGAACAAAGGCCTCTCCCCTAGATGTTCGAATCGAATTGAATCAGAGGTAAGGTACCTGAGATGATGTTGAAAAGTAGTTTTAAAACTGTGCGGGGATCAAAAACATGACTTCAAAAGTCGTCAAAGTTAATATCTCATGAATTGGCATATTTGTTGTACAAAATCAAATAAATAAAAAATAGATGATAGTTTCATCAATTTTGTGACGTTAACTGGGCTTGTGGTAAACTGAAAAATTTATTTAAACTTGATCTCATACTTGACTACATATCTAGCTTTTCTGTTATTTATAGCGAAACCAACAGAAACGTTCTTTTTTTCTTCTTCTTAAGAGCGGTAAGTAGCAACTTATCTCTTAGTATACCTACTGTACTCAGTAGGTATACTAAGAGATAAGTTGCTACTTACTTATACGATAAGTTGGTACTAGCAGCCATTAGCATCGGAAGTGCTCGACTATTTCGCGTAGATTTATTACAACATGTACAACAAAAGGTAAAACTGACCTCTTCTTTAGTTAAAGCTAGTTCCTCCTCCAGCGCCGTGTTCCGTTCTAACGCAACACGCAACCGTTCTCGAACCTGAAAAATGTAACATCACATATTACTATACTAGAAGTTTGTTTTAATATGCTATTTACATCAGAAATTATTTACGTATGCTAAAAAAACGGGACTCTAGTTTGAATTTAAAACTCAAAAACAATTTGGTATGTCTACACGTAGGATAGGTGATCAAATCGTAGCATGCAAAAAATATTCTTTATCGATTATAGACTGGTGACTAAAAACCACTCATAATAAACCACGAGTATCTATTAGGTAATTGGTATTGTTGGTATGTTGAGTGTTAATAAGGCATAATTAACAATGAAGTAAAATACAACAATCAATATAGAGACTATTCAATTATTAAATTCAGAGTCCCAATGAGCACGGGCAACGGTGTTCCTGCCCACCTGCCCATTTGATCATCGTGATACTGTAATGAAGCGGCTTGCTAGATTACATAACTCTACACATATAAGACAGAGGTGTAACCTACCTTTTCGTCGAGCGCCTTGTGGTGTTCGAAGAGGCTCTTTAGCGCCTTCAGCACCTCGACCTCGGAGGAGACGCCGGACTGCGCGGCCGCCTGCCGCTTCACCACCGTCATGCGCAGCGAGCGCTCGTGCCGCGACACCAGGCATTCTAGGTGCTCTAGTAGTAACTGGGGAAGCAAATATATTTGTTAATACTTTGTAGAAGACTTACCTTCTCTCCAACCACCAATGTTAGAGAAAAGGTAAGACATGTCGGGATATAAAGTATCAAACATATTGATCTAGATGAACATATCATGCCGATTGTCATAAGAATAAGTAGATACAAGAAACTAAAACGAGAAGTTTTATTTAGAATTTTAAACTTTTCAGTAGTCTTATAGGTAACCAAAACTTTTAGTTATGATGCGGTATACCGAATTCCGAAAACAAGTCATCTTCAGAATCTTTGATTAATTAAAATATTATTCATATTTATAGTATCATAAAGGATGTTTCTATTCAAACGATAAATGATTCAAATTATCGAAATGAAATACAATAGAGTAACAAATAATTAATTAGACTCCTAAACGTTGTCAATTAAACAATGTTATTCAATGAACCCGAACGAGACAGAGCAATTTTTCAAGTAAAACTAGAAAAGTAAATGATCCGTCGCCGAGACACTGACCGAGGGCGGGCGAGGTCAGCGACCTCAGCGAGATAAAGAGATTACCAGCTGATCGCAGCTTCCTCTCGGAGATGAGAGGATAGCTTTGTGATAAGGACGGTATGGACAGGGATATGGGAGGCGGGAAGCCTTTGACACGACCATAATCTTAGTTAAAGTTTGCTTTAGACATTTCTAGTTTAATGTCATAATAGTTTACGAAACCACAATTAAGAAAGAAATTCATCTAAGAACGCCTGAACACAAGAACGTTAAGATTTTCTTTTCAAAATTAATTATTTAACTTAAGTCAAGTTTTTGTATCCTATAAAAATGCGAGCGGAAGAATAAGGTTTACTGTATCTTTATAGAAGCCAGATTATAACAATGGACCCACATAATAAAAGGTTCAGCTGCAAAAATCCCATCTAAGGATAAGAAAGTTTAAATTAATAGCCCACCATTACTTTGATCCCAAAAATAAGGGTCCATATATCTTTTCGAGCACGTCACTTTAATAAACACGTAAAGTTTAATTTAAAAGCAACATCACTTTCAGAATTTAATACATTTCCAAAATACGTTGTTATCTGATAACCTTTGTTACATCCTACAGACCTTTTCGGCGAAACAGTTCGAGCGAAATCACATCAGATAGAATACTAATCTAATCAACACAATTCAATCAAGTTCTTGGTCTCGCTAGACCTCTAGACCTGGGCGTGGTCTGGTCTCGGGCGTGGTCTAGACGCCGAACGTCGTGAATTATTCAACGCCTTTCCGCGGATAACTGGAACACCTTTTATATGAGATGGTGTGACGTAACGGAAATTATTCAAATTTCTTATTTGTTGGTAATGGGATATGTATGCTATTGGGACTACACATACCTAGTAATAGTATTTTACTTGTGATTTTAGATCTACTAGTAAATCTTCAGTCATAAAACCAACTGTAAAATACATTGACTATTTAACAAACAACATTTTAGGTCCTGTCTATTTGGCATCAAGAATCGAATCTATTATATTAAGCTTTACTAACACGTTGCAAGAGACTTCAAAAAGTGTGCACTGTACAATGTACATACACAAATTCCTCTGATATTCAATATAGTGTTACTTATCCAACAAGCTTAATACAAATCATTGTCATAAAGGCTATATACCAAGCAACAAGACACACACAACACCAGACCGAAGCGTGATTGCACCTGATTGTGAGCCTAGATCTCTGATGAATGGCCTCCGCATTCCGCGCTCGTAAAGATGACAGATGCGCACATTACTACGGCTACAGCATCAATGGACTTTATTTATGTAGATTGCTGCAGTACTACACTGATGTATAACGAAAACTTTGCTGTTCCAAACCTACAAGCTTGAAATAACTAAAAATTTTACCTATGGGTATACTATGTTAAAGTTTAAAATTCATATTCTATGTAGCTATCTGAATCATCTTAATTTCATATCATCCTATTAATTGTCCCATTTAATCGGAGTTAGCGTTAGCTTTGTATCCACAAATTCTGTGATACATTTAAGGATTTGCATGTTGAACTTCTATAAAATTTAGAAATGAAAATTCATAATGCATCAATGTCATTGCCAATTGTATTTTACTTATAAGTAAACCACATCATATTAAAATTAAATAAGTATGTTTTGGTATTAAAAATAAAGCTCATCTTAAGTATTCCGGTAAGTACACGGACTAGTAAATGGGTGAATTTCCCAAATGCCTTATTTTTTTGTCTTCGTTGAAATTAGTATTTGAAAAAAGGAATATAGTTCTGAATTATTTTTTTTAGTATTCGATAGGTAGTTATTGGGTTGTGGCAAAAATATGATTTGCCTAGGCCTATTACAAAGGTAGAAATAAAATACATAAACCTCTATTTTTTTGCAAATCGGTGCTGTCCCACTACTTTTTTTGCAAACAAAACAGCTTATACACTAATAAAAATAAATAAATTAGGTATATAACTTATTCTATTTCATAGAATATTAGTTTTTTTTATTAATATATAGCATATTTTATTACATAATTAACGATTATTATTACTGAGAGGCACAAACGTACTTGTCCTGAAAAATATTCTCATATCGCTGGACAAAAGTAAATCAAACATAACTTTACATCGACGAGTTGGACAGCATCCCCACCCCAATTGTATTTTCCTCGTTGGTGTGTGCTAGTGGGCAGTTAGGATAGAAGTGGGTTAAATCGCTGCATATGCCCACCAATACTGTAAGAACGCTATTTCAGGTACTCCCGGACAATTATTTTACATAATCGGTGGTTGCATTTTTCTAGTGTAATGAGTAGCTTTTTTATTGTTGTTTGGTTCTAACAGAGGTAGCAAGTGAATTAGCTTCATTGTCTGTTATTGAATTTATCGTAGATATTATGCATTTTTTATAATTTTCTGAAAAGTGTGTATTTTCTCATGTCGCTGTTCTCATATCGCTGTAATCGGTGGTCTTTTTTACCACCGATGTGATAATTCACACCGAAATGATAAGAAAAAATCAATCGGTGTCATATATCTCATATCGGTGTGTTGATTCGTGATCAACTTACAGTTTTGCCACATCGGTGGATTGCTTTATCATATCGGTAGATCATTTTATCATCTCGGTGAGTCGTTATATCATATCGGTTGATCCCATGTCATTTCGTTAAGTATACAAAGAAACAATGGCACATACAAACATACATACAGACACATACATACATACCTACATACAAACATTCGTACATACATACATACAAGGTAAGTTTACCTACATAGACTGCCAAAAACATTACCACGATACCACTGGGTAGTAGAAGATGTATAAATAATGGTATCATTAAAGGAGGTCTGTATTCGGTAATACGTTCATAGGCTGAGATGATGATGGTGAGGTGGAGCAATTGAACGCATTAAAAGTTTTTATGGCAAAAAAAATAGTTAAAAAAATAGTAAGTACGTAACAATAAATAACAAAATAATTAATAGCTAAAAAGAAAACATAATACTTAGTAGCTTAATTTTGTTTAAGAATGCCGAGGCCAAAACTAAAAGATGAGGAGAAAAACAGGTGGAATAGGTTGGTAGAACAGGTGGAAAAAATAAGCAAAGCTTAAATCAAAAGCGATTCTGTGTTAAGAGAGGGGCATTTAAGAAAACGTTCAGCTAAACTTAGATATGTCATTTTTGATTTTTTTTTCATATTTCTTTTTAATAAAGACAATGATAATAAAAATAATCATAATTTTTTTTATTCTAGAAAACGTAAAAAGTAGGTACATAATTTCAAAAATACATTTTTATTTTTTATCTAAGAACTCAGTTCTCTTTGGATGTGATCTACCCTAAGTTCAGATCTTCATTTCTAAGTCACCTTTAAGTACCTACTTACTATTTCCTTTTTGATGTTCAAAGGTGAATAGATTATCATATCGCTGGATAGGTACATCATTTCGGTGGATACACTTATCATATCGGTGTACAAAAAAAAATAATCGGTGCCGGTTTTTCACATCGGTGGAAACCAAAATTCAAACTGAGATTTCTCCTCAGTCTTAAATGATACGTTGATGATATTAAATTTGGGGATGTTTTGTATCCTAAAGATTACATAAAACCTGAAAAATCTATAAAAAAATAAAAATTGTAAAAGTTCACCGATATGATAAGAAAAATGGCATTTGTTGAAATTCACCCAAATACAACTCTGATAGCTGACCCATTGCTGAAAAATGTCTACAATTCTCAACAAAGATGTAGCAACATTTGAAACATCCATATATTTCAAATCCCGCTCATAACTCAACGAGGACAACATAATAATATATTTTCTATGAATAATAAAACCGGTGAATGTCCACTTGAACAAATACGGTTCGGATACGATAAGTGAAAATATTTCAGATGACAGCGGGTATCGGTTCACTCGAGAGAGCTTTCCTAACGGATTATCGTATGCATTGTTTTATCAAGATTATTTTATGATATGGATTTTCATCTTGTTAGCAGTTTTACAAAAGAGAAGTATTACAATGTAACATTTATGAAGCGTATACGACCAAACATAAGGATAGGTATTTTCGTAAATCGATCTATTGGTTTCAGTTTTGTTTTGGAGCTTGCAAATATATGCAGTCAAGACTTTTTATTGACAAAAGCGAAAAACTACAATGATTCAATGAGAAAAATCATCGTGTGAACATGTAAAAGCACTCTCGTTTGTGGTAAAACTTAACAACATATTTAGTTATACGTAGGTATGCCCATGATTATTTATTTCGCTAAGATTTTCGTAGTTATTTTAAGTCATAAACGTAAAATATAACAGCACATATTTCAGGAAAATGTTGTGTCATGTGTTTAGTCAAAACATTATTTTAATTGTACTCATTACCCTATTCATAAGTTAGGCGACCAGAATAATTAAACAGATTCTTTTGTTAGCAAGGTTTCCTCTTTCCGTACCTCTGAATATTTTACTGTTCTGATGTGGAAAATGGTTTTTTTTTATACTATAGGGAACAACCTTTATGGCAAAAAGGATTCATAGAGACATCCATATAACACATCATAATGAAGATAATGTCTACAAAGCCAAATCCTTTAGAGATCTCTTAAAAATTAGACGGAATTTAAACCCATTTTTTAGTTTATTCAGTTTTGAAATGAATCTGGGTAACAAAGAAAATAGCAAAATGGTTTAAAACCGCAAGCTTCACAAAGAGCCGAGACAGCTTGACAAGTTACACGAAACTCTTTGAGATGTTATCAGCGACAATATAAATGTATTCTTTACTAGTTCAGAGCTTTCGTTTAAATTAAATGTACTCGAGTTTCGGTATACCGCCATCATAAGTGTAAACATATTAAACAAATGAAGCAGACCGCAGTTTGACTCTTCATTTTATCCTGCCAGGCTTCATAATAGCATTTCTTAAAAAAAAAATACTAAGAATATCTCGAGTTTCTTAAAAAGAAACATTGTATGTACTTACAATATACAAATATCTGTAGTTCACATAAATACTATGCCTATAGGGAGGTCGAATCCACACAAAAACACACTTTCTTCAGACAGACTATTTCAATAATACATCTTCAGATAGTTGACCTTACTAGACATAGAATTTTGATTTAAATGCCATACAAATTACGTCAAAAGCCAATCTCTAGTCGGTTAAACGATCTCTAGATGTTATTGAAATTAGCAGTAAGACAATTCTCCAATTGGATGTATAAAGCAGCCAATCCTTAGTCGGTAAAAGGCTCTCTTAATAAATTATTGAAATAAGCAGCTGGTTAGAGTAGTAAAGTAATAATATCTTACTCTGGTGTTGTTCCTCTCTGCTTTGAGCTCTGATATCTCCTCCTCCCGCTCGAGGAGTTGTTCCCGAGCCTGGTTGATCTCCTTTGTAAGAGTCGCAAATTCCTGCGGACAAATAAAAATAATCACATTAGAAATATTGACAAAACCAATCATTTTAAGGCTTGGGACCGATTCCATTCAAAGTCCTCAACGTATCTATTTCTGTACGTATTTCTATAGTAATCCAATCACGAGAAAGTATAAAAACGGAAATCGGAATTAATCACATCAGAGCGTATAAATCTAAAAACGTCCTATTTATAACAGAAAATATCGTAAATCGAAAATCTGTGGCGCGGGTAACAAAAGTGAAACTGTTGTAAAAATAACTTAATCGAAGTGAGGCTTCAGAAGATTTGAGTCTAGATCGAATACAGGTGTACCTGAAAGCGAGTGTAAGCCTCTGGGGTACGACGAGGTCGCACAACTGACACGGAACGAACCACAGTACCGCTCGGGGACTTAGGAGCCCCCGAGTACCCCGCCGAGAGTTTCTTCATAACGACTCCCACATAAAATACAATATTAACCTTTGATTTTCAACTTCACAAGTAGTTGAAATCTTTAAAGTTTTCATCTTGTAGCTATATTAATTGAAATCTTCGATTTGGTTTTGAAACATGGAGCATGGAAAATCTTGATTTAAATGGTTTTATAATATGTAAAGAAACTTACTAAACGTGAAGCTTAAACATGTATGTTTTTACATTGCATAACTGAACAATCTTTAGAGTACATTGAAAGTATTGGATTATATTGGATGAAGAGATTAGGATAAGCACATCTGCAAGGACAGATATTATATATTAACTTGGTTGAGAATGGCTTACACTTTCAAGAGCTGTACATAAAACGATGTATAACAATTACGTAAAACGACCAAAACAATTCTAAAACTTGAATTGATCCATGTCAAAACCCATGGCTGCGATGTTCGAAATGGTCCAATAGATGCCACAATAAAAACGATGCGGATAATAATATGCCGTGACAAAATATAATTGTTCGATGAGCAACCGTCCGACCGTTACCATGGCAACGCAAATTAATATCGCTTTTAATGGTAGGTACTCGAAACAGATGGATGTATTGACGTATTGGATGTATTGCACTCGGTTTCATTTCACCGTATCGATATGATGTTCGTTAGTGCCCTGTTATCGGTAAGTACGGCAGCCATTTGGGAAATTTAAAGTGTCGTGTAAAGTGTTTGGAGGGCGACGAAAACAAACGGCTAATTTGAGTTGATATTGAAGTGCTGAAGTCGTTTTGTACAGTTAAACTAAAGTGGTACAGCATTCGGCAAAACAGTCATACAACACTCGCCAAATATTATATTATTCGAGTTATACATCGCGTATACATACGCGAGGGATACATACGGCGAGTTATACATACATTTAATAATGTAATTTTATAATTTCTCTTTCGGTATACTGTTTCTTTCCAGTCATTTATAAGGAAATATAAACGTGGATTTTGTTTCATATTTAATAAAACCATGGCCACCGCAGTCTCTTAGTTTTTAGACATGCATACAGTGTAATGTTGCAAACACATATTTCATTTAAAAATATCAACTTTATTAAAATGGAATCTTACATATTCTAGTACATTTTAAGTTAAGGCTAGCTTTTAGCTCTGGACATAAACTTAGCAAATGGAGTTTGCATATTCCTTTACTTAATTAACTGGCTCTCTACTATCTTTGAATTATACGAGCCGGTCCTTCTTAATATATTAGTCGTGAAAAGTAACTTTACAGTAGTATATTATATTATCTACATAGTTTTTATGGTAAATAATCTTCGTGTTTTTATAAGACACATTAGAAAACAGCAAATTTCATTAAAATCACTTTTAAGTCAATAAATCCTATGTATAAGAGAACGAAAATTTTACAAAGCGTTGTTAAATTCATGCTGAATCTATAGAAAATAAATGTTAACGCCCACGAGCGAGTGCATTTCCAACATCACGGTACACTGCGTCTTGTTTTACTGCCGACACGTATCGTCTTTATAGCCGACCAGCAATGTATGCTGCACTACAATATTCCTATATTTTCGTGCAGTTGTTTGTTTTGAAAACAACGCTGTTGTTGTTGTTGGCTTATATCGAGATAGGCAAGATGGCTGGAAAGCAAACTTTGTGGTAGGTTAAAATAATGTTCAAAATTTTTAATAATGTTTTACTAGTAGGTACAAATATTAATTAAAAACAAGCATATTTTATAATTTAGGTTAAAATTTCAAATAAACATCGTAAGTTACGTTACAAAGTTAATAGGTAACAATTTTCTTATGATAAACAACGTTATAATCTAATTTATACACACTCTTTTACAAAGGAGAAGTAGCGAGTATATTATAACACCAATTTACATAAACCAACAAAATTAGCGTCAGGAGATACGACGGCAAAAACATCTTGGTCGTTGAAAATTCACGAGCTCACCTTTTTATATACACCTAGGCTTATTCTACCTATAGTTTATTCCCACAGGGCTACACATATCAAGAGGTGAACACAAAGTAACTTAATCTAAGCTCGCAAAGCCTCGAGCATCAGTTTTAAACGGATCAAAACTTGTTATCAGGCAATCTAGCGAAGTTATATCCGTTCAATAAATCGAACTCTCTTCTGGCGGTTGTAAATGAAGGGTATCTGCGGAACCAACGCGTCGATAATAGGAGAATAGGGCTGCGTGGGCGGACGGAAAAGGTATTCCTTGTACTCATATTTCGTAGTTACGTACAATTGAGAGTTAGATGGGTTTCTTTGTTTCGTTTTGAACGCTTTGCGGTTGGATTTATGTTGATGTTTAGAGGAGCGCGAAATGTTCGGATGAAATAATAACAGCTGTCTCTTTACGTGCCTTTATGTACGGAAATAATAAATATTTGGGTAAGACAAAGTGAGTTACCTCATACTTAACTTAAAGTTTATTTTATGTCTTTTACTAAAAGGTATCGGGGTAATAACCGTTTTTGGTAGCGTAATTTATGTACTTATAAATGTAACACATACCTACTTCATTTCAGGGTGTATATTGTTAAAGTAAATGACTCAACCATGTTTAGTTATTTCGGCGTGTAGACACATCGACGGCCTTATTTGTGGCATTCCCCTCGGGGAACAGGTGGTGGTGCTAATGTAGGAACAGCAGCGAACAGGCAGTATTTATAGTACGGCAGGTCATATCGACCGGCATTGCTAAAACGATCTCGTACCTTGATTCTATTCTCAGTTGGTTCCAAGAAGGCATAATAGTGTTGTCTACGAATTTTAGTGCACAATTCAAAATTGAAAGTCAATTTTAATTTTGTCTGGCAAACTTACTTACGTAGTGTACGATGTATCTACAAATGTATGTAATTGAAAGGAACTCAAAAAGGGAAGATATTTGACCTACAGGAGAGCGTTCTTCTGTAATACGTCTTCCATCTAACTAGAATAAAATTATAGGAAATGCATTCTGCCACAATTCAATTTCGACTAGATACTTCGACCCCACAAATATCCCCAAACCGCAATGTTATCCTAGAAGCAATACTCGCAAACTATCCAATAAATATTTGCGGCGATAATCGCTTCATTGGCCCAGTTCTGTTGATCCTATTTCTGGTAATACAGCGCGGTGGGCGGGCGCGTCGCCAGCCCTCTTTGGTGTCATCCACGGAACATTGTGCACCCTGTGGCGCACACTGACAACTCAATAGAGATAGGTACAGAAGGTTCACTAGGTAAATCTTAAGTGTGAATCTTTTTCGATATGTGAATATTATTTTTCAATGTGTAGCTTTTCAAGGTAACCAAGTACTTGTTTATAATATGACTCTCTAGTCACTACTACGATATTACCGTCTACTAAGATAATACCGTCTCTTTTCTTTTCCCGTTTCTTTTCTCTTTAGTTACAGAGAAATATATTTTGTTTAACTTGATTAAGGCCCAATTAGAGGAAAAGGACACTTGAGTTGCAAGGAATTTGTCGGTAGACAAAAAGGTCTTATCATTAATTCGAAACAAGAATATTTAAAAACGAAATGGACTAGAGTGGGACAGTTCAGGTTTAAATCATATTTCAGTCTGTATAAATTTAATAGGCTAGTAAGAAAATGGTCTGTTTTTGCAAGAGTAGCTGCCACAAATCACAAGTGTCAGTTGTACCTGCACTTCTGCGTCCCCCGCACAGTGGGGGGCTTGTATTGACAGCATTACAGATCCATTGAGCTGTTTACTCGCCTTCATTTGTCTGTCGCCGCTGTCAGCGACGCCCAACCGTTCAGCTGTTGTTTGTGAGCGAATGATTTTACTACTCGTTCAGGAATGTTAGCATTTTATGGAAACTTTATTTTTATTATGTAAATGATTATCGGTATCTTAAGGTACTTATACATAAGCATAAGCTAAATCTTCTTGTGACAATATGTTATCACCAAATAAGGCCTGTATTTAACTCAGTGAAATTAAAATGAGTATCACTCCTTAGTACCTTTAAATAACCCTAATTTGAGCTGAAGTTATTTAAAAATCTTACCAAATCTTAATTTAAAATGCAAATTGGTACGACTTTAATATTCCCCATACTTTCTACAATTATACTTCCGAAGTAAGTTTTTATCAAAGTCAATTAAGCTTCCGCAAGTGACTCCAAGTCTCAATGGCGAGTGTGAGTAGTTAAATATAATTGAAAATTTAAGTAGCGTGATAGTGGTGTTGGCAGAGAGCCAGGACAACCTGAACATGTGTCCGATTCAGACGTAACGATACAATATCTGAAACAACAGCCTTATTAGATGTAATTGAGATACTTCGCAGTGTTAACATTAAAAAAATATGGACATATTGTAGGTTCTATGGTTTTTTTTTTACTAGTCACTAAACACACACACATACCAAATAAAAACATAAACAATGGCTCTTTTTATCATCCATAACATAAGGTCACGGTACCAGAAACAATGGATAAATTCGTAGATGATTTTATAGAAGTCAAAATCAAAATCAATCAAAATCAAAATCAAAATATTTTTTTTTCAAGTAGGCCTTGTTAAGCTCTTTTAAAACGTTAAATTTACTGACTCTAGTTGCAGGTTCCAAAATGTCATTCCAATGGAGAAGAACCGTCAAGTCAAAATATCCACAGTATTCTATAACACATTAGCATCTATCAATAGGGATTTACGTAAAATCGTTTTCCAATCTTGATAGATGAGGTCACGACGTAGTTAAAGGGTGACAATAGGTCAAGTGGCCACAGGTGAGCCATTTGCACTGTCACTGAGCTCCATAGAATTCTATTAACATGTCCACCTTTTTGCCAAACGTAGGGTTAATTTGATAGCTTATATTATTGGTTATTTAAGTTGGGGAAAGTTAAAGTTAGTTCATTAGATTACAGAGCAAATGTTTAGGCAGTACTTGTATCTTTTTTATCTCATTTATTTATTTGTAATCCACAAAAAAAAACTTTATATAATCTGGCAGATTATTTTTATATGAAGTTAGTTTTTAATAATAAACATGTCAAAATCAGCGAGGAAGGAAGGAAAGGAGCGAGCTATGCTCGGAGTCTCTTTGACGGATAAAATTTGTAATGAGGTCATCCGACAAAGAACCAAGGTACCCGACATAGATCGTACACGACAGCCGTTGGAGCAGACGAGTCCTAGAATGGAGACCGCGGCTCGGTAACCGTAAGGTAGGACGCCCGCCCGCCAGGTGGACTGATGACCTGAGAAAGGTCGCTGGAGGGGACTGGATGCGGAAGGCGGAGGACCGGGTGTTGTGGCGCAAATTGGGAGAGGCCTATGTCCAGCAGTGGACTATGATTGATAAATAATTTGAAAAAATAAATAAATACTGACTCTGTAAAATATAACGAAATCTATTAATGAATCATATTTGCAGATAACTCGTTTTAAAAGCGGCGGCATAATTAATTACAATTAAGCGGTGTCATCAATAATTTCGCATGAAAAGAATTTACTGATCGTTATTATTGTATGTTTACATTCATTACGAATCAATATATTAACAACCCTAATTGGTATTCTTTTGTTTAACGAAATATTTTAATAGATCAGTCTAGATGATACGTTGGCGCAAATATGAAATTAAAAGTTAGCGCTTTTTATTTGTCTATAAATAACATACTGATGTTGTGTATTTTTTTTTTATGAAAACTTACGTTTTTTTTTATTCACTATGTTATGTCAGTATAATTGACTTTGATAAATGTGGAATAAATGGAACTAGTGTCATCTGAAATAAATAAAATTAACGTATGATATTATTATAAGGGCGCACTTTTTGGTGTGTCAATAAAAGTATTTACGTTTAACACAACACCTATATACTTACGCACCAACAAGCTACTCAACTTAAGCAAAACATCCTGAACTTATATGTATAATAAAACACGAAACGAGAAACATTCGTATCCATATATACCCTAAGAAGTTTATCCGGCCGCGTATACACGTATGCCAAAGATCCCCACATCCCCATATAAGTTCAATTTCCTTGCGCAAACATTGTGCCCAGTTGTTTCAATTAGCACTGGCTACTCGGCTAGTTTCAACCGAATCAATTTCCGGCGATACGAACAAAAAATATATATTATACACGACACCCGATATGTTCACGACAGCATCGACATACATACATTTTACAGTTCTCATTCGGAAATTCGGAATTGGTAATGTGTTTAAAAAATGTCGTGGTGGCCTAGCGGTTTAATGAACGGATTTGTATGCACGAGGTTGCAGGTTCAAACCCAGGCAAGTACCAATGTAACTTTTCAAAAGTTATATGCACTTTCTTAATTATTCTAAGACACTTTTAACAAACCGTGAAAAAAAAAACATCGTGAGTTCATCGTTCCTGGTTTTCAAAATTTGGGATCTGAAATCGCCAACCCGCAGAGATCAAGCGTGTTGATCAATGCTCGTGCCTTCTCTATATGGGAAGAGACCTGTGCGCAGTGAGACGTTTATAGGCTGGATTATTATTTTTATTATAATGTGTTGACAAGCCAGTATTTTGAGAGAGATTATAGTTTTTAGTTATTTGTTAAGCTATAGTTAAGCTAAGCACGATGAATGTCGCACAATAAGTACAACTCATTAAACCGAGTATAATGTTGTCTTAATTTTATTTTGTAGTATTCATGTTTGTAATAATTTGATATTTTTTACCAATATGCGAACTTTGGATTAGTATTTTATTTATTGATTGCCTACTAAGGTTAGCACGACTAACTACAGTATTCCGTCTATATTCGTGATATTTTTTAAGCAACCATATATAAGCTATTTTAATCATGTCCATCCGGACACTATCGTATTGGCTGGCAGACTGGTGAATTAATTATGAGCTATCCTCAGTTTTATTTCAGTACAGATCTGTATTCCTGAAAATGTCGTGTAAAGGCTCGTCTGTTTCAGCCCGTGGGTAGGCCGCACATATTTTTCTATTACTTTTTTCGAATGCTCCGTATGTTTAGTTAGAGATACATGAAAAACATTTCAGTATTTGTTTATTTTACAGGAACGCGGCCGGCTTGTTTGAACATAGGACTCGTGTTTTTCGAGATAAAAAATAGTATTTTTGTTAGAAAAACTCATTATGGCCCTTTGTTTTTTGTTAAAATAAAACGATTTAAATATTTACCTAAATGTGTCTTCTTTTTTCGTATGCTTTTAATTCAAAATTTTAAGAGTGAGATTTTTTGAGACGTGATAACTCATTTAAAATACTTATTTTCATAGCTGCTTCATTGCGTCACGGAGCAGGAAGTATGCAAATCCGAGGAGTTGATATTATCAGATGGCAACCAGTACATTTTATGGTAATTTCCCTCAGGATGTAAGCTAGCCTCCTTGCAATACTCACGTGAATATGTTGGCATAGTTTCAAGCTGCGTTGCTGTAATGTATTTGATTTCAGCATTGTTCATTTTGGTAAAGAAGTTTTCTTTATCTTACTCAAACGTTCGCTTTTCCCTAAAGAAGAGTATCCATAGGGATTACGCATAAAACGAAAGTAACTAACATCGAATTACCAACACTAATCATCAAACTTCCTTATCGCACAGTTTACCTTAAATAAAGCTCCAGCTCATTTGAATAAATACTACTCAGAAAAAAGAAAGAGCATCTTAAATCCCACGTAAAGAACGTAATTAGAGCGAAAAAGTTAACACAGTTAGGACACTAAGCGGACATAAGTTGTTCTTACCTTTAAGAAGCACGTATGGCTTTTATGCAATACTTTGAAACTCCGCGTTAAAAATGAAATCTAAGTTTGAAACGTGAAACTTGGTGGAAACGTCGGAAAATCAAGGGGTTCGGAAACTAGATTGTTCGTGAAGTGTATAGAAGTTGTTAGTAGTTGGATCTAATATAAGGCGACGGCGGGCGTCGAATTGAATCAGATCGGTGAGTGTCCGACTGCAGTGCTGTAGGCACGGTGCATCATGTATGGTCATATTTCATTCACGATGCCGGAAAAGGCTTACTGTGAGAAACATTTTTCGATGTGATTTATTTTGGAAATATGTTTGCCGTCAATTTTTAAATAATCCTGTTCTTACAAGTTATTATCTATTGTGCACGGGGATATATCACTTAATTGCTTAGTTGACCTTTTAAAATACAATTTACCCAGTCAATTCTCTTGACAAATACGCTAAATCAACACCCAAGAGATTTCTGATTAATCCTGATTTTGTAAATTCCCGCAGCATTAGCGCGACTCGTAACGCGTATCCTATTTACATCAGCACCTTCCACTCGTTCACACCTGTCTGTCAAATGCGAACGTGATTATATTTACATAGGGAACGGGAACCGAACGCCTGTTTTATCTGAATCTGCTCAAGGTAAAGTCTCTCTCTTAAGGTAAAATTTGTTTGCAGTCATTTACACCTAACCATTAAATTGTATACACATACTAATTCCAAAAAACACCCATATATTTGCTTTGAAAGCCTTATTTTCCTAAGAAACAGAATTCAGTGCAGAAAGGCAAGAAAATGACAATGCAATGACGGGAAGACAGTGTTACAAAGTAGTTGATATAAGCTAACTTAAAAAACTAATTTTACTTCTTAAAGTTTATTATATGTACAAGACAAATTACCGATAACATTCCTTATCGGTGAGGTAGTGTACGTATCATACCTGCAGTAGCGCGGTGTGCACGCGGCACGCGCACACGGCGCCGTTCTTGCGCGCGCACGGCGTGCCGAGCCACGCGCACGCGCCGCCGCCGCGCCTCATCGCGCGCGACCATCCCTCGTGCGCGATACGCGCGCTAGCGTCTCACACTACCATCCAAGTTACAACTTACACTTCACATTACATTCCACTGTACATTTCTTTAATGTCATTATTTTATACTTGTCTGTTTTTAAAGTTTTCCGTTTCACATTCTCCTTAAAGAGGTCAAGTCGTTAACACTGTTCGCAAGTCTATAGAAAGTATGGTCTCATTAAAATGTGGTCTAGCTTTGTTGTCTGTTGTTGAAAAGTTTACTTGTTTACATGTTGTTCTTAAACGGATATGTTACGTAGATAGTAATACGACAAAATATGCAACCGACGGATTTTTATATACTTGCCATCTTACGCCTAAATAACCACATGTTGTAGACTTTTGAAATAGCTTTAGAAATAGCAGTTCGAAATGTGTATCTTTGATGAAAACACAAAACTTCTTAGAAAGTCCAAAAGAAAATCCCCTATATCATAGAGGCCTTCTCACGGTATCTGTGGAAATCGTGTTAATCCGGACATGTATCTATCAGCGTTCACTCAAACCGTACTGCGGGCGTGTTGGGGGGCTCGTAAACCACGCCAATTACTGTTACAGCCCCCAAGGGACCCCGTGACCCCTGCGACCCCAACCAGCGGGCACCGGTAGCCCCACACTATTAAATCGTCAAAATTGTTGCGCTCTGTTTTCCCGATTGTTTATTTTCAAGGGGAGTTTGTTGTATCAGGTTAAATTCAACTTTCAATGTGAAATTGGATGAATTATTGTTAGCTTAATTTAGATTGACTTTAGCATGAGTTTTGAAGTATTAACCCTTGTTCTTGAATTAGCATTACGTTATACATGTCCTAAACATATAACGTTATACTTTCTTATTTGACATTTACTATATTAATATTGAATGACGTGAAAAATAGTCAGCATTATACCATACCTAATAGCAGAAATCTATCGATTAATTACCGTACTCATCTAAATTACCTACTACCGAAAACAACACAGTTCTTTCAAAATAATCTGGCCTTACTCATCCATGTTTTAACCTTCGTCTATTTTCATGAAGACATTTTATACCCCTAGAGACCAAACACGCCCCAAGCCCCTTGGTCATGAATATTCCCGCTACATTTAAAAGCAAAAAAAGTACTAGTCTTAATACTCTTAGAGATTTTCCAGTTTCCTTTTGTCTTGAAAAATAGAACAATAACAGCGGCGTGTTTCTGATAAGTCTCCAATAGAGGCTTGTTTAATCGACGGCAAAGGGACATATTGTGCAGTGCTGCAATACAATGGATTTACAAAGCAAACCGCATCAAAGAGCGGGAACAAGGTAATAATATTCAGGGAACATTGCAAACTCATTAATCGATATGATTTTATGAGTGTTTATTTTTGTGGAGTCGAGCTTAGATTGGAAAAGCTTCACATATTATATAAAATACGAAGGTGTGAGATTAAATATGAAGAAAACCATATTATGTATCATAATACCATGATATTTGATTTAATAACTTTAATTAGTTTGTATTTGGTACTTTGAACTTTTATTCCAGATACAATCGGAAATTGCGTTGTTTTAAATTATCTCTCTTTGTGACTCAGGTTTATAAAATGAAAAACCTAAAATCCTTTTTTTCATTTGAAGTTTTTTACCTTGGAAATAATATTCATTTAGGGTCAGACTCGTGTAACCCGACATAATTTAGGTTTCCTGGAAATGTTTTCCGTTTTTAGAGGGGAATGACAATAAGCTGTCTGTTCGGCAAACCAAGGTTATATAAAACAAAGGACGACGCCCTTAAAAAAGTAAAATATCTAGATATTTTTCAGGTATCTCTTAATGATATTTGCCATTAATATTAAATTGAAGTACACATATTACTACTTACTTAGTTACTTTATTTTTTTTTATTAATTTTTAAGAGCCAAAACTTTTTAATATAATGGGAAAATATGATTGAGTTACGACCAATAAAGGCGATTAAGTTAATATACAGTAAACTTTATTTTATTACCCATTTTTTATTAAAACAATAATATATCATTGTTTGCAATTTGAATAGACCATAAAATTGTTTATTACTGAGCTTTTAGATTTACATGAAGTATTACAAGTTTACAACAATGTGACGTGTAGTAACTCGTGACGTATGCACCTAAGTATGCACTATGCATGCAGTGTTAAAGTTTGGATAGGTGCATATCCCATGGCGGCTTCATTATTCAACCTGTCTGTCTGTCTGTCTGCTCGCAACAACTAACGCTTCATCTTTTGTGAAGGGCGTATTGGTAGCGCGAACTCAAGCTAGACGTCATGTGTTCACTTTTAACGTCTTATTTATGGTTCAAGTATTATGATTTAACTTTTAGTTTAAACAGATAGTGACTGCAAGTTCATGGTAACTTATTACGGTATTTTATAACCAAACTTTAAGGCGATGTTAGAAGAGAGGTGAGTAAACTTAAATAGGGATCCTGCCATTTATTTTGGTCGGCAAAAAAGGTCGCAAACAAAAGCAAGAGCTTACTAAATTAAAACAAAATATACTAGACAAAACAATATAAAATTTAATAAAGCACAGTTTTTCATAAAAGTGTTGACAAGAACCCAGATGAAAGTGGATGGAAGTGACAACGGCGAGGAGTGCTTTAAAAGTAACTGGACACTGAGCTATCGAGACTGTGTGCCGAGTTAAGATGGCCGCCGTTTGCTCAGCAATGATGGATAATAAGTGGCCAAGGTGCTGCTAGTTATGGTATATATTACAAACCTTTGTGATGGTCTCGCTAGCTTTTCTAATTTATTTTTTTGTACTATACTTAAGCTTTCGGCATGGGCCATTTTTGTTAGGGATTTTGATATTTGTCTTCTGGCAAGTCCTGAGAAAAAAAAGTATTTTCACTAGAGTAGCTATGTATGTTTGTAGATTTTTTAATGCGATTTTTTTGTAAAACCTGAGGCTATAGGATGTTTTCTGATATCGGCTTCTAACATCCTAGTGTATTAAAAATGCATGTATAAATCTTGTCAAGGAATCAAACTTGTTAGTCTAATGGAAGAGTCAACCTGCTACAAACTCGTTGATTGGTCAATTTCCATGCAAACTATAACAGGGCACGACAGAAAAAGTGACAGACTGCCCCCATGGCATCACTGTTTTAAGGTTTGTTCAAAAATCAATGGCTTTGAACGTCAACAAACTTCACCACTGAACCTATACCAATATAATTTTCATGTTATACTGAAACAACTGAAATCCGACCCTCTTCAGGTAAGGAAAATAAAGCTACAAAAAACCCGGTATAAAAATAATACTCAATAATTGCAACGCTTAAACTCCATAAGCAGAATATTTAAGCATTATAAAACATATTACAACTCATTTTATAGACGCCGCGCTTACCGTATTTTGCATAATACTTTGTGAAGAGAAATTGTGTTGAAATTTAAATTACATTTAGCTTGAAACGTTCGTACATTACAATAGTGTTGCATTTGAACCGCGTCATAATCGCGCCACAATCACGGGATACAAAAGAGGGCGTTCACCTTGTTATTATGTTTATGATATTATTATATACGAAGCATAATAAGTGTGTAAGGTTCGTAGCAAGTGCAAAGAAGTGGTCTCTGTCTACCCCTACGTGTAACAGGCGTGATTCTATGTGTGTATATTATTATACAGCTTAAGTTGCACACTTAAGTTATAAAGTTGTTCTATGTCAATCTTGGATACATTGACAAAGAAAGTTCATGAACTTTGATGTCGTTAACGAGACTTGCGTTTGTCTTTTGTATATAATGTTGTAATATAAAACATGCTGTATGTTATAGTCAATTTTGGATTGAACTTTATTAAGTATTGTATGTAAGGGTGCGTCCACAGAATATGACGAACGAGCATTACACGAGCAACTCACGAGCCGCTAGCTAGCCTGCTGCGAACGCACTAGTGTCAATAAGGGTGTTACCACACCAATCAATCGATGGTCGATCGATGCCATAGATCGACATCGGTCGACATTGATCGATTGGTGTAGTAGCTTTTGTTGATCGACGGATACCAGTCGACTATCCAAGCGATCGATTGCCGTTCGATGGCATCGGTCGACGGATACCTAGTGGAAACAATCGATCGACGTCGACCAATTCATTCTTACATCGATCGATGGCATCTATCGGCTACTGATCGATTGGTGTGGTAGAAACTATCGAACGACGTCGACTATTCCATTCTACCATCGATCGATGCAATCGATCGACTATCGCTCAATTGGTGTGGTAACACCCTAACGCCATCCGTCAAACGTACGCGTAATGCTGGTTTTTCAGTTGTGGACGCACCCTAAGTAAAATAGTAAACATAAGCTCGTTTAAGCCCTTCGAAGGGAACAAAAAGATCATAGTGCATCCTAAATATAATCGAATGATAACAATAGTTTAATAATAGCCCATAACAAATAAGTAATTATTCCGTGTCAGTTCGTAATCAGTTAACATTGACGTTAATTGACATTAAACTGACTTTATACAATCAAAGGGTTATCGACAATATTCGGTAACAATAAACATGGAGTTATTAAACTCTGTTACACATGCGAATTTAACTCGGGATCGAAGCTTTTGTTTGAATTATTTATTGCGGTTATTAATAACGATTTCTGGATTTCTCTTTGTGTTACTTGACATGCGCATGTGAAAATACAAATGAGTTAATAAGTGTAAATGTACCAAAATTCATTTTAAATAGCTTTTGTACCTCGGTACCTTACCTTATAACATCTATCTACTAAAATTAATATTCTTCCTTTCCATCAATCACATAACAAACCATCACTTTTTTTATGTCAAACTATAAGCCCATACTTTTTTTACCTTTAGCAAAAATAAAACCTTATTAGCGTACAAGTCCAATACCAGCATATCCCACCCGTTAGTAAGGCGAGCCTCGCCAACGGGACCCGAGGCTCGTATTGCAGCATTTTCACAATTTTTCCATACAATTACCTCCGAGCCATCGGTTCATTAGAGTGCTGCCACACTTCAGAGCAAGCTGCTCACGATGTTTTGTTTGTTTGCTTGCTTGCTTGCTTGGAGTGCGGTATTAGAATAGTGGATTATTTTGTTGAAATACTTTATTATTATGAGCAGTAAAAATTGTTTGGTTTGTTTAACCAAGTATGTTAATGCAGAATTCAGTGCGTATATACTTGGTTTTGGGAAAGGTACCTAGGTAATTAAAAAGTAACATCAGATTATAATGTACCAGTAAAGACAAACAGTTTATTTCAGTTTTTCTTTTGTCCAGATTTACTCATCAGTGTCCTCTCATGAGCATATAAAGTAAACAAAGGACGAGCTTGTTTAAATTTTAAAGTAAAATATACATTTTTTGCGGGTTTAAATGAAGGTAAATAACAGACGCAGAATAATCAAAATTGTGCGAAATAAAAATTAATGCTATTCTTTACTTTAAGGATCGTATAAACTTATTAAATCATCTTCATAAAATATTTCAGCCTCAATACTCAACAGTCATCGCTATTCCTAAGATGACAAATCAATCGTTATCGACAAAACCTGCAACGTGTGATGAACGCTTACAAGAATAGTAAAAGAAAAAGGATAAATAAAACAAGTTATAAGCGGCGTTACAAACTATTGGGTGTATGTTTAGTACGGCCGTCACGTCAAACGTGTGACGGGAATATGGGAGCGATTGATGTGTTTTGACATGTGCAATAATCATTAAATAGGCGGTACAATATTTTGTGCCCGGTTAGTGGCAATAGGCTCGCCCCCTATTACATGGGACCTAAACATACCAGCGAACTGTAGGTGTACATTGGTACTCCTCTGCCTAACCCTTCGGGGATACAGGCGTGATGGTATGTTATGTTATATCTACAATATTTTACTTAACTGGCAGAAGAAGACTGGAATAACAAAGGGAGGCTTTTGCCCAGCTGTGGTATACAGGGCTGAAACTATGATAGTTTAAGTGAAGGTATTCGTCAGCGAAAAGGATAGTTTTATTATATCTATTGAATAGGCAGTTAGGATTGGTTAGATGCACAGTTGAGTGGCAACGATCCAAGACGATTTAAAATCCTGACTATTTTATTTACTGGACAAATATTAGATCGAGGGTCGGTTGGTTACCCATTTCAATTCTAGAAATGTAAGCATACTTCGCTCAATTCCAATTCGTTTATAATACAAAGATACATCTAGATTCGTTTATATACATGATGTATGGGTAGCGTCACTGCAATAAGACAAATTATATCGAATCATTGTACGAAGCCTTAGAACAATCAGATTCGCAACAAATTACAGCAATTTCAGCAGCGGCTGAGTCATGCTGACGTCTGGGCCACACCGAAAATGTTACAGAAGAACAATATTATAAGTAGTAAAGAAATAAATATAAGAATAAGTAAAGAAATCCTAGAAAATAACAATTGAATCCAGTATTTTGTGTGCTGATTTACCAAGCGCTCATATTTCATCTGAATAATCATTTTCAGTTGGAACTTTTATTTTTATTTAAACCAGAAGATATTATAGATTAACGAGAGCAAGTCAAAGAATCCTTCAACCTTGAGTGCCCCAATTTCTCATTTTCAATCGTACCAATACAAATATCTAAGAACATCCAACCAGCATCATTATCTACGAAGCTACCTTTATCGTCGCGTCAGTGTCACTCTCAAATATGTGAGTTGACAAGTCTGCGATCTTCTACCGACAGATGTCTCCCCGAATCTCACTAACTATGTGAGTTAGGGTTATTGGATATTGTGACACGAACACCTCGATTTGGTAGATAGTAAATACATGTAACATACTTTCTTATGGCATATGCGAAACATAAACGAAACATTAGTAATCAGATGATTAAAAAAAAAAAATTGTGAATCCAAATATAAATTACCACGACCAAAACAAACGCTTTGTTCTGTTTATTTTAAGGATCTTATCACGACACGTAATTAAGGCCTAAATAAAATTTCTATTGTTGTGTGAAGTTGAACATTTATTTTTAACTTGTATAGTGATGTGAACAAGAGCGTCAAAAGCACCATGAGTGGTAAATACTGGATATAACCGGTAAGCAATGGATGAGCCATGAATTATGGAGGTGAGGGTACCATAGCCGTGTGAATTGTTTAGTATTTGAGTTATGTGGGTGCGAACCGATGATTTGTATGAGCGGCCAGAGGTTAGGACTGGTTGCCGCTGACCTTTGATATTACGAGACCACCTGCACTGTGTGTAACTGTAGAAAGGCAGATATAGCCTGTAGACAACCTATAAGGCTTATTATGCCAAGTAAATCCAAATGTACAAAGGACTTTTCTAAAACAAACCCTAAATCGGATTTTTGCCTACTGACATAGGTAAATTCCTTATTTCAAGGAGTAAATTGGGTAAATTCATTTTTGTTTTACGATCAACTTCAACTTGTTTTCAGACGATTCTAAGAATAGGTAAAAAGAGGGCAATCATTGTTCTAGTAACTATTAAAACCTAAAGGTATGGTCATAAATCCGTCAGAAAGTGTCATCGCGTCACGTAGGCCCCATAAGTATGAAGATTGGTGAAAACAAGTATTTCATTCTTACATAATATACGACATGTCCTTATGTATGTATATCACAAATAATTGCAAAAGTCACAGAAAGAGAAAAAACGTATGACCTACAAAATAGACGGAAATTAGCAGCAATCATTAGACTAAAACCACCTAATTACTAAACTCGATAATTAACTTACGAGAGTCAACATTATCTAATGGAACTGACCTTTATAGAAGCGAGCATACAACCTTTTTTGGAAATATCTTTACTGTTCTGTTGTGTGAAACTGAATAACGTTCTATATAATTTATTGCAATAAATGTATTTGTTTATAACCCGTTCACTTGAAAACACTGTACAGAGCGTGTTTAAATAAACTATAATGGATAGGTATTATTTCTTGAATTGAAATGAACATACACTTTTGTAAATTAGTAAAAGATTTCACTCTCTGTGTAACGATGCAATATTACCTGATATAACATAAGCATAGGCCGATGTCCAACGACCTGAATTAATCTCCAGTTTATAACAACAGCACGACATTATTACATCACACAGTTCTTACTTTATTTAGCATATTTATTATATTATAGAGCTGAGTATTTAATTATAAGGTTAACACATATTTATAGCATTGAATCATAATTTTTTTGACAAATCGCGGCTTCTTATGTTTAATAATGCAGAAGTTAAAGTCAAAGAGAAATTCGAAAAAATTACAAGAAAGGAAACGGAACTACAAAACATTATACCCAAGTTTCCTAGCCAGGAAAACAGCGAGATTATAAAAGTAGCTTATAAGGAGAAATATGAAAGCACTAGTTCAGATCTAAATGTGTCTGATGCGTCTCCTGGGAGCTGTTGTAACTCGCGGCTTCCATTAGCTAAGCCGGCTTACACTTTCACAGGAATTATATAAACTTTAGCATACAGAAAAAGGTTTTGTGATGTCTCAAAGTTATGAATTGAATATCAATAGTGTTAAAGAGTAGAACAGATGATATTTCTATACATTTATTATTTGATAAACACTGTTCTAGAGGTGATTTAAATCCTTTTGGATCTGTTATATATATTTTCAATCACAAAAGTTATCCGCAATACAAAGGCATCACTCATGTTTCCATTTATTCCCAGCAGGTATTATAGTCCACTCGTTCCATCAAAACGAAAGCTATCCCGCTATCATCTATTACAACACGTCATGTTTTAATTTCCTCGCCGTACAGCAGATTTGCGTAAAACCAGGAAATTCATCAAATGATGGATGTCAGGACATGTTGCTAATGGCTGCGATCGCATTACGGTGAGAAGCTACAACCAGTTGCTGCTGACCTCTCTCACGGGATGGGAGATGCTTAGGTAATGAATTAAAGGCCACACTACACTGAACCTCTCATAAATATTTGATGTTCAAGATTGTGTCGCTTCTTAGTTTAGATACAGTTGGTGACAAATGCTGATCTAAGAATATACGGTGAACCGAAAAAAGACATATTTATCAAAGAACACTTAAACACTTGAACTCTCATTAAACTAAATTTATATACCGGAACCTTTATTTTTGATACGAATATAATTTAAATGCTGGATTGAGTTAACAAGTTGATATTGAACAGTAAGTTATGGCTAGCTGCTTTTAAACGACGCTAACGAGCTTGCTTATTGAAACATCGGTTCTCACAAGTTATGTCCAACTCAAGCCTCATATAGAATACTTATACATTGCATACATCTATACTATTACTTTTATAAGTTATACGGAGAAGAACCTAGTTCAGCTAATAAGATCTTTTACGTAATTTGTTAGCTTTAACTTCACGTTGCTCACAAAGTTTTCCTTTCAAGTTAGACGCTGGTATAAATACTAACTTGTTCTAGTTTTTTCACAGTTTATTATTAGTCGTAGTTCATAGTTATTTACGAGTCGATACCGGTAATGATTTGAATGCTAATTTATATTTGCTTTACATCAGTACTCTTTATCTTCGAAAAAATATTAAAATCAAAATAATTTGAATGACATAGTTATTTTGGGTATTAGAGATTATTGAACACCCATATGTCTACTTTGATAAAGACATTAGTTACTAAAGTTGTGTTAGAGAATAATTTCATTTGGGTTTGTTAATGCCAACTTTTCCATGACCATCATAAATTACGTAGCATCTTCATTCTCAAAAAACTGTGCGCTAAGTAAACCATTTCCCCTGATCCAGTGAATAGTGGGTTCAATGTTTCCAAGTGAAACCGAGGCCATTTTGAAATCCTATCCTTTTACGAGACCATTCGGGATCCGTCGCAACCTTTTTACGTAACAAGTGAAAATAGTCGGCCCATTCGGGACGACCTATTTAAACTTGGATTGGACAAGTTCAAAGACGTGTATTTTTTAGTAGTGACACTTTTGGAATGGCTTCCGTGTGATTGAATGTTCTATAATTGTTTTATGTCACTGAGGGACATGGCAGGAAGAACTTTGAAATAGTTTTCATAAAGGCATTGTCGAGGAACTATTTCAATTTTTGTGTCGAGTAAATGACAGGCGAACTGCTGTAAACTATTTTTATATTCATGAGTGATGAAATTCTAAGTTCCTAAATTGTTGTTATTCCTACATACATGTGTGCAGACAAAATAAAACTACTAGTATCTAGATTCCAACAACTTATGCGATGCATAACATTATCATACCATTACATAGAGATTTCGTATAAAGCTGTTCAAATAACGTTATAACGTACTAATGGTTTCAGTAACAGAATTCTTCGAAATGTAAAACATGCTTTTGTTGGAGTTCAAGAGCCAGACACATCTATGTTAATATGAACCCTCAATTTTGATATCAAAAACATTTGCTTGATGCATATACGTCAAAAAAGGGTGAAACGTTATTTGTCTGAGCTTTTGTACTCCGGCAAGTGTAAAAAATAATTGCAAAATTGTATAGAATGTAACCATAACATTGGAAATTATATACTCAAATGTTGTTAACCGAAAAACAAAGCTTGGATTAAGTAGATAGAGGTATATTCAGTGCTCAAAAATCTGTCCAAAGTTTTATCTTGACTCTTGATAGTTAGGTCTATTTACTTGAGATTCAGCAATCCATTCGATATTCTCTTTAAATCGTTCTCTCAAAGGCAACATACCTTCAATTAGTACCAGTTGACTTCTCAAAGGATCGTAGCGTTACATTCGTACCACAAACACTAGAGATACAGTAGGATGGTATGGCAGGTTTGGTTCCAAACGAACAAGCTTCGCAATTAGCAAGCATATCCCGCCTCTCCGGCCGAATGCTCGATGAAATATAAACTGCGGTACAACTAGCCCCGATAGTTGGATTGTTAGCTGGATAAAGTTTTCGATGACGGCATCGGGAGCATCGCTGTCACCGGCAGCCGTGAAGCGCAGATGCATTTAAATCTAAACCTTACTTAACAAGCACTTAAACTTGTTATCGAGCACTAGTTTCCCTCGATATTTGCATTATCTAACTTAGCACGTGCAGTAAACTATGTTTCTAAATATAGTTAATTATGCTTTAAGGTTCAGTTTACTCTGAACTAAAACGTTGTTCAGGTTTTAGTCGAAGCCGAAAATGCTTTTTGCGTCGATGCTGTAAAACATTAAGTGGAAGTACAAGTATACCAGGAATAGACGAGCTGAGTCACTAATTTACTGCTACAGCGCTAATGAAAATAGGACCGTGAAGATCCAGTTAAAGGAAGCTGCCTGAATTTATGACACCAGATAAACCGGGATCGGAAATCCCGGTTTGCGGTATTATTGGCTTTGTTAGCCCTCGATCGAACTAATATTTATTTCACTATAACATTAATGGCACGCATAAATAAGGGTTAATATTCAATAAAATTATAATATATAGTGACAGGTAACTTGGCTTAATAGGGCTATCAAAATGCAAATGTTTGGTTGAACCAATTCATGGAATCAAAACAATTTGTTGAGGCGCATTGATTTAGCGAATAATTTAGCATCATTGACAACGAAGGCAGAAAAACTTGGCAAAGCATGGTATCGTGTCCTGAATGATTAGCGGCACGAACGCAGCCGGTTCAATGTCTGGACGAGGTAATAATTCGTTGAAAAATGCATTACAACTTTCAACTTCTTTGTTAAAATACTGCACGGCATCTGTAACTTAGCAGTATGATTTACTTGTGTATTATTGTTGGATTGTGTTTAGGAATACATACGTACGTAATAAGTATCATATCTTATACATAATCATGTATAGAAACGTACGTGTCCACAAGATCAGCACATGCTCGTGTTTTACAAACATATTCTACTTTGTACGATTCTGATTATATTTCTCACATAGACTCACTCATGCTTTAGTATAAAGCTACGACCTTAAGAGGTCTTTGAGGATACTTATTCAATATAAGCTTCATGTATCCTTCACTAAGTATCTACTAGCCGCAATCTGTCCGGTCGACTTGCTTTTGACACATGCTTTATAGCTAAGTAAGAGCTACATACGGTATTATCTACCAGAGCTTGTCACATCAGACACCATAAGATCAGAGACAACTGTAAGGTCGATCTGTACATGACAGCTCTGATCCCATATCAGTTACATTACAACATGCAAGCTCAGAAAATGATAGCAAGCATCCATCCTTTACACATACATATTGTATATTTAAATTTAATCAGTATTTAATGATATTTGCAATGAATAAACAACAATTTCAACATTAAAATTATTTACAATACGAAAAAACGTCTCGAATCTTTGAGAATTTTAATTAATAATTGAGGGGGAAAGTAATATTCGTGGGGCACGTGAGAGACGTTTTTCGCATCATTAACGATTGCGCGTATGTACGACACGAGGGTGGGAAAGGGGCAGGGGGGAAGGGGGGAGAGGTACTACGAAAGCCTTACTCCAGACTTAGTCGCGGATTTAAAATTAAATTAAAGTTTGGTCGCGTGAGCTAGCTAACAGTCGGGCTTAGAATAGACAGGGAGGGGGGAAGAGGGGGAGCTATTAAAAATGTTGAACGAATGCTTTGTGGTATGTCGGGCTTTCCTGTCGAATTGTTGGACGAAGATTAAGTTTAATTGTGGAATATGGCCCGGAAATTGTTGTTTGTGACTAGGTACAAGTATATACAAGATAGATTTTTGTGTGATTTGGTGAGGAAGCCATTTATTTATTTTAAACAGGTGGGCTATTTAGTAAATATTTGTCTATCAAATCAACTAACCACCAACTAAAAGTAATGATTAGGACTTAAGAAACGACAAAAGCAACTAGCCACACCATAACAAACCGTAAATCGATGATATGCTAGTTACCGACAAGAAACAAGTCGGCTTAGCTAAATTAACAAACTTCACAGCTACAAACTTCCATGCATGATGAGAATTGCATGCCAGCAAAATAGCAACTATATTTGAGGTAAGTTCGAGGCATGCCACACGTTCTAACTGAGCTGCTTTTGTAAACGTTAGAAAACGAGAAGCCAACTAAAAGAGCTTTTACTTTGTAGAACGCGACGTGACACTTTTTAGGTCACAAATTAACTGAGGATTTAGTTACAGACTGAAACAAAAATATAACATTCTGGACCACAACACAGACTTTATATTATTTTCTTAATTAAACAAGACACCGCGGACGTAATGAAATAAAAACGTGAGACATACGTTATTAAATTAGATACGGTCTTACATTTAGGGATCCACATTAATCGAGGACTTACAAAAACATCTCTAGAATAGCAGCCTACAGGATTAAGAGGTGAGACATAAAAAAATCTGAATGTCTTCGGGAAACTAGATACTGAGGATCCTTGAACTAGGAAACAGTAACTACAAAAACAAGTGCCGGCAAACTTGTAACGGATGAAATTCGAGAAAGATATGGTAGACTAGAAAAACATCCAGGTGAGCTCAAAAACAAGACGGATGGAGGTTGCGAAGTACTGCAGGAAACCAAGGACTTAGTTATCACGTCTAGTTCCATTAGAATTCTAATCACGTGCAGCAAAAACTTGTCAAACGGAGAAATGCGAGGATTTGGAAACTATATAGAAGTTTTGAAGTTCATTTTGTGCAATGGTTTGGAGGTGGGTGAGTCTTTATTTAAACGTCGATAGAAAATTAATATTACATATAATGTTGAAGCTAGTCTATCTAAATGTTTATAGCGATCAAATATTAAAAACCTAACCTAAAAATATAAGGAGTTGTTCAAGTCAGTAAATATTATTACAACTCAGTTGAGGATGAAGGCGCTCTATATTTTCTTGGAACTTCTGATTGCCAACTGTTTATAGTTCTAACTTCGGTAAATACACTCAGCAATGCACACTACAGTCTCGGGAACTAGATACAATATTACTGGAGAGGCAGGAATTAGCTCGTCCACAATGCTTCGAGAATATGATAATTTGCGGAGTTGCTCGTTCATCAGAGTGGTGGTCTTGTTATGGAAACTGAAAGGTTCGTTAGTGTAATGGTGAATTGTTGAGATTAATTGTTCCAGTGTATTGGTGAGCTTGTTAAGGTACTGTTTTAATTAAATAATAAGATAGCAGGTTATTTTCTTGTCGACTATTCAAAGTGAAAGATTTGATTGATCTCGAAGTAATTTAATCCAATATTTAATTTTACCTTCTACAATAGACGAAATTAAGATTATATGAAAGCCTTTAAATCTAAGTATTTATAAAGGTCGTTTAATTCCAAATGATATTCGATTTAAAGTCGAAAATGTTTACGAAAGCTGATGAACTCATAATTAATTTCCAACTTATGAACTTTCTTCATTTAAAACTCAGATTACAGTTGAGAAAAATTAGGATCCTTGGGCGGTAGGGCTCCATATTCCATGAGAGCTCGCTCATCAACAATTTGCATGTGAAAGCGAGACGGGCTGGCGCGCGTGATCTGAATTAATGAGCGGACAATTTGACGCGAGCTAATGGACGCTATTGATTGAGATGTTGCTGCGGTTACATCCGACCTGTTTGTGGTCAGCCCGAGCTCCAAGTGTTATCCGGATTCGATTCATTACGATGGATCAACGTCACAGAGGTTTACGATCGGAATTTCGTTTGTGTCTTGGGAACACATTGTATCGGTAACAAATAAATTTGGGGAGCAATAACAAAAACCAAGGATTCCGTAAATCGTAAAACCACAAAGGTGTTGAAATTGGGATAATAGCGCTACAATTTACGATAGAAACGTACGAACGCTCCCAAGACAATTACGAAATTCTCAAGAAAATCCGCCATTTATACCAATTTCCGATAGCAACGAGTTCATTTCGCTTAGTTAGAACCTCTTTCCATTCGGCTGTAGGCTTCATATCCCGCCAATTGGCTCATAATTTGTCGGCATGTAATGGCTGCTATTGATTCCCCGTTGGTCAGATGGACCGATTTAGATAGAATCGATCACGTTCAAGAGCTGTCGGCATTTAGGTCGCCTTTTAGGTGTTGGGTTTCAGCACCTACGACTTTTATTGATGATATTTTAAGAGCGAAACGAGGTGTTCTTATTCATTTTTAATCATAAAATGTTACCTGTCGGATTTACTAATTCTGTGAGACATGATATAACGTTTTTTATATCTTTAGTGAAACATCAATTACAAGTTTTGCCATAAAGTAAAACTAACGAGTAACTTTATTTTACTTTTATTTTTGGGTTAACGAAAACTCTTTTGGAATGATGTAGGGTTTCACACGCACACGGCATGCGTGTTACACATTTTGATGGCTTTGAAATTAGTTAGACCATGCATCATGGAGGGACCGTACAAACGCACTATTGATCTAAGATAGTGTAATAAAAGTTAAAAATCTTGTTCGCTATCTAGCCCTATGGTTATGTGGGTGGAACTTATTATGATAATAACAGTTACCGTTAAGGCGAGCCTTGTAATGGCTTTGATGCCACATTCGATATTAATGCCTAGAATATTTCTAACTTATCGATAGAGATTGCTTTTGGTCATGGATATTTATTTTCTAAAATTATACCGCGTATCGGGATTTCTCGTATATTTTATTTCTGGGTTCTCTTTATTAAAGTTTTTTACGCACGGATACGTTTTTAGATCAGCTATTTAAGGGCTACAAGAATTTATTATTCCGTTCAGGTATCTAGCAACAATATCTAAATTTTGTATCAGAGGACCATAATCGTTTTGTTTTTGTAGGTCTGGTTTGAAGCGGGGTTTCGATTTAATAGCACGCCTGACATAATATCGCCGGGAAATCTGCATCTGTCGACTTACTAGACAACACAATTTACTCGTACCCTTTGCCGTCAATTCCGCGTCCTTCACACAATTCGCTGCAGTTCTGTTTAACAATCCATCCAAAATTCGATCAACTAGTTGAAAGTGTTCAGCACCAGTCACACAGCCAGTCAATTCAGCAGTTTGTTTGCCGATAACCGCACAACTTGACGAGGACTCGAATTGTGAACGAAACATTCAATTCTGTTCGAATTTTCAACTTATTTGTAGGTATGGTTGTAGCACTGTGTGACAATTGATGTTGGAGCTTTGATATGTATGGTAAATACAGTTTGATCGAGCTTTAGTAGTTGACAAATAGAATAGAAACATTTGATACGTTTCCAAATGTATAACCTGATATCTTTATGATCAGAAAGCCCCTTTTTTTCGTGAATTACCTTATATTCTGAGACAAATTCAAAACGATACGACCCCTAGAGAATCCAACAAGACTTGGGCACCTTAACACATTATTACGACCTTAATTTGTATTCAAATCCTGAGAAACGAGACATTCCATGGACTACATGTAGAAGCAATCAAATCTGTCAGGAATCAAGCAATATCTAGAATATTTAGACCGAATAACATCCTTTTGAATGTTGAACACTTTAGATATGTCGTTTTCTATTGCAGACATGCTGAAATATTAGTTTTATACTATTGAAGACGGAACAATAAATAATATGTGAACTGCACTACGGAAACTTACAAACTCGGTACTGCAGGTACGTGCTTGTAATTGCTAATGGATTGAAAATGGAGGAATGTACTGAAGTAAAGAAGAACGGTTGGATGGTTTTGGTTAGATAGGGCGAGGAGAAGAAAACGATAAATATACCAGATTTATAGTGTTGATGTGGGTGACTACCCTTAAGAGATATATACTGAACTTGTTAGTTCTTAACCAGATTAAATGTTCACTTACCTGTAGAAAATATATTCAAACAGAAGGTATTGAGATTTAAGTAGTTTTAGTAGGTAAATCGAAAAAAGGCGATTGCAAAATAGACCAGAGTCCCAACTTAAACAAGAAAGTAACCATTTCGTATCGTTACATTAGTAACGAACCATTTTCGATTAAATTACGTTCAGACTTCAGACGAAGAAGGTACTTTAAGTTAGCAAAAGGATAGCAAACAGCAATTAGTAGGCATTCATTCATTTGGTCCATTCAAAGCTCCTTAGGGAGCAAGCTACGAAGTATCCTGGAGTCTGAACAGATCTGAGGCTTATTGAAATCAAAGTATTTTTCTAAGGGATTATTATATCGATATTTTTAAAATTCAGAGCGACTTGAAGGCATTGACGTAAGAAAATCGGTCAATCCCAGGGGCGGTATTAGATATCGCTATAAAGTACGCTCGCGGCAATAAAAGTACGGAAGGGTGGGCGTAGGTTTATTACTATAGGTAAAATGTTAGACAAGATCAATTCTAGTTTAATCTTGTACTTTGTAGTTCATACTATGTTACCTTTTGACATTGTTAAAATAAGGTTTAAACGTGATAGCGTAAGAAATAATCCATCCATAGATAAGAATTTGGCACTGTTATTTCTGTGTCTGATACGCCGTTTATCTATAAGTATATTTTTTTCGATACAGGTAAAAGGACAGAATTGTCGACAGAAAACTGGGCGAGCATTCAACTGCATTTATTATGCATGTCCCGCGATTACGCGCTAATGGAAGAAGATAGATTTTTATTTAAATCTGAATACTGGTGCATTTAGTTTCGAAGATATTCGAAGTAACTTGCATACTTTTTTTTTTTTTTTGTAGAGATCTTTGCAGTTAGCCTGAGCGCAGGCTTTGACTGCTTCACCGGACTTTTGGCGAGGACCTTAAGGCCTCCAGCCAGAGCAATAGGAAAAACTAACTACGTCAGCAACGTCCACTAAGGGCACCCCCTGCGGGGTTCGGACCTCGACTTAGTGCGTTGCTAACAATCTTAATAAAGCAAAACAGCAAGGGATGGCTGGATCTAAGTTTTTATTATTTAGGGACATATTTTTATTGCTAGTTTGGCCGGCACGGGCCAGCTTGGTCTAGGGACGGGGGGATAACATTTACGTTACTATTATTTATAATACGCGACGGGCCTCGCCGGCGAGGACGTAAAAACTTGCATACTCTCGCAAAGAAAACAAACTAGATAAACTTATGCAGACTAGTTCATACAACTAATTGAATTTCCATGTCTTGCTTAGTAACATAATGTAAGTAAATATGCACTTGAGTTCAGTTGAGCGTTCAGCTTGTTATTACGATGCTTCAAACAAAGTTGATTGGGTTTGAACAGAGGAGCTGGTGTCGGTGGTGATGTGTGAACGTCGGTGACCCGGTTCGCACGCCTAGTGAAGGGACACGTATCGGAGTTGCAGGCCGATACACTTATATTGCTTTCGATATAATGCATAAGTAGTATATATAATGCATAGTACATTGAATTATTAATGAGATATATTAGGGTAGATGTTATTCATTTGGGGAGCCAAAAAGGTTGTGTTGGCGTTTCCTGTTGATGGTCAATTATTCGCCCGCACTACAGTGTGCAGTGGGAAAATGAGTGGTATTTCAGGGGCTTGATTTACTTGAATGATATAACATATCCACATGTAATAATCAACGAATATTTTGCTGAATACCTCAAAATTTATGTTAACACATAAGACTTAGCGAAGGCATCTCAACCCACTACAAATTCCTGAACTATCAATCATTAAAGTTAAATTAATTATACAAATTCTCTCAACAATGGGTGACACTCCATGACACTTGATATTTGATAAATCGTGTGAATGTGGAATATGGCGACGTTATTATAACAGGGATGTTTAATTAATTTAACCTTTACCACACATAACAGGATTAAGGCGATATAGTTCAATAATTCATGTATCAAATATTTTCTGTTATTAAGTGTTTCATTTTTTAAGTAACTTAAACTTAAATAAAACAATTTATGTATACTTCTTGCCACTTGGAAAGTAACTTTTAATTCGGTATTGTTGTGTACATGACACCAACAATGAACTTTGGCTTCAAGAACTTTGTGCTTACAAAGTAGCGAACTAAACCCGTCTCTTAAAATAAATACCATTTCATTCAAATTATATTAAATCTGGAAAGTTATTTATCTGCATGAGTGTTTTAACTTTTAACTTGTTTTACAGTTGAAGATCTCATAATATGCAGTTGAGTCTTATGAATAGCAAACGTTAATGAGTGTAACCACAGAAAAGGCTTTATTTTTAAACAGTGTTTTAATCTTATGCTACTTTTTTTTAAGCTATCGCGTAAATAAATAGGTTTCGAAAACTGTTTTTTTTTTTATAACGCTGCTTTATTTTCGTAAAACGTCAATTTATAAGATATTTAATTAATAGATAGTGGATTTAAAATATGTATGTTTCTGAACAAATTGAAAGAATAAGTGATAAATGCTATGAAAGCTACATAATGGTTTTGTTCACCTGTAACTGATTCAAGATCTAAATGCTTGAACAACTAATTCGATGTTATTGCTGTTCTAAGTTTTCCTAATTACCGTACAAATTCAACTGTAAATGAAAAATCATTGGCAATCTAAAACCAACTTCAATCGAAACTTCTCCCAGAGGAGTTAAAATCAATTACATTCCAGTGGTATATTACATTCCGCGACGTCTTTGATGCAATATCACTATAGCACTAAAACAATATAAATACTGAGAAAATAAAGGATAAATCTTTTTTGATTGATACGTGAATTCTGCTGTAACTTGTAATTCGTTGGGGAGCGTTAACCCGGCGTTATTGGTCTCTTACAGCTGGCTGCCTGTTGCTAATCAAAGAAACACTTGGGGACTGAGAATGTATTAAAGAAGCAGATATGTGGTAACACGTATCTTGAAATTGAATATTTTTTTGGAGTTTGGAGAACAATAGATAGGTTTTTGGAAGTGGCTGCGGTACTTTATTTTGCACTCATATGTCTGTACTGTGTTTAGTTCAGATTCTATACTCATTGAGGTTTACGTAACACGAATTTTAGGGGTATTTTTAGGTTTTTTTTTATTTGTAGCTATAAGTCTAAAAGAGTGCCTATAACAGGAACACCAGATAAGTTCGCTATTTCTTAATATGGTAACATTCACTACTACTGAAAAATAAATCTATTGCATATTTCCTGTGTGACTAGACTAGATTTATACAGATAGCTAAACTATTCTTATATACTCAAGTCAAAGACCCTTACTAATATTCAATTACCGATCAATTTATCCGTTTAAGAACAACCGTAACAGCTAATAGACACACTATAGACACAACACCTATTATATTATTAACACTTGTGAATTTATTCACAGTATAACACTACACTTTATTTTTATTATAATTCATTCACTGATATAATTACAAGTTTTAATTGATCGATTAAATCGACGTCAATTTACACTATTCACAATTCGTATCACTGGCAGTCAATAACAATTAACTTTCGAACAAATGAGTTCTATTTTCAAATAGTAATTCGGTGGTCCATACAGTGCAGGGTTCACTCGCGGCGCGCGTGCGAGGCGGGCGGTCGGCTCGCTCTTCCCGCCCATCTGACGCGCTTGCCGCCCTCGCTGACGTACGAAAACATTGCCGACTTATACGACTGTCTGAATGCTGTATTTCATGAGGTTTCAGGATGGTTTGATTGGATTTTATTGTGTTTATTACAAAAAAATAGTACGTAACAAAAGTAAAAAAAAATCCTTTTTTTTTTTTCATTATTTTTATGACGTATTAGATCCCGAGTAAGGTATCCACTTAACATGTAATCCACGTATCTCCATTACACTCGACAGTACCACAGTTATTCACGGTAATGCGCCCTTACCAGATTGCGATACCTCTTCACCCTCCGTAACAAACGCATCGAGCTCTTAGTTCCAAGGTGCTCATGGGGTGCATCCCTTTCATTCAATTAAGGGGTTTAAGTGTTCCCCTTTGTCCTTAAGTCCAAGGTTAGAATTTTGAAAGGGGCAATTTTGTGATGGACGGGACGGCCTGTCGTAATAATTGCGTAATCGACGTTGTTTCAAAAATGGTGTCAGAAAAAAGTGATTTCGTTGGGATTTCTGTGTAGTTAGTAAAAAATCTCGAGTAAATAGCTTATATCAGCTTTCTGCTCTCTTAAAGAAAAAGATATTCCTTTTTTTTTTTTTTCAGTGTTTAAGTAATACCAAATTTTTCGTCAAGTTTCATCAAGAAACCTTACATTACATAATGTTTTCTTAGGTTTATGCGAATGTTAGACATTGAAATAAAAGTAGGTTTTACGGCAGCTTTGCTGGTATCATGGTAATGGGCAGACTCAGTCGAACGGCGATGGTGTCGAGTCGGGACTTAAAATCTAAAAATATATCGCGACAAAATCCGTAAAACCTAGTTTTATTCCAATCTCTCATTACATTCTTTCATACATTGACGAACGTTAAATCTGATTACCGCATCCATATTTGAGTCGAGTGTGAATATTGTCAGCATTCTTAACATGCGTGTGCAAAGGTAATGAGGTTTCAGTATTTAATGAAGGTTCTCTGAAAGGGCCGCAGCTCACGGCACACTCGCTGCATTTTCACGATTTACCAGTATTCCACAAAATTTGGGTTATCGACGCAAGCGTTATTCACTGGGAGTTCCCGGGAATTAATCAAGTTTTTTACTACTTTCTGTTTTAGGAATGAATTTGAAAGAGAACTAGGAGTAGTTTACGAAACGTAATTAAAATTTGTTGGTATGTGTAAAGAAATTTCAACATGGGCTAACTCATGGTGAAAAGATACGGAATTTATAAAACTAAACTTTACTGAAACCACTGGAACCACAATACATGATAAATTGAAAAGAGTACCTACTTAATGAGATGTTGAATGTATTGTAAGTGACGACTGATGAGCCCGTATTTACGGAGCGCCGCGCCCTTATCAGTTACAGCCATTCTATAATAATTCGGCCTTGTTCTGAACCAATAACTCCAGTCGAGTAACCTTCGGTGCCAATTGCTGGTTTCATTCGATATTTCCAACAAAAATCGAATCGTTTTGATCTTGAGTCAAAAGAAATTGAATTTATTAATGTTCATATATCGTGGAAGGGACGTTACGATGTGAATAAGTAGTAAGTAAGTACTAATCGCATAATGCAGGTTATTAATAGTATATCGACATAAAACAAGCCTATAGTGATCCTGTATCTAATATCAATTTGACGGTAATATTGCTGCAGTCACCACTCCACGCTAAGCAAACTAATTAGTGAAGATAATATCTTATAATTAGCACATAAGAGGATGTTTAAGCCTACATTTAATCCCTTAGGCGACTACTTTACTAAAAACGGAGACGGTATTAGGTAACGTAAAGTTGTAGACAACAAATATTTTTATTTATCCGAAGCTGGGCTCAAATCTCGGATGACATGAAATAAGTATTACATGAAAAGTCATTACTTTCTGTCTGATGTGGAGTTTGAACGAAATGTTTAAAGATAAATATTATAGCTTACTCCTACATATGATTCGAGTTACAATAGCAAAAAACTAAATAACAGTGATTTACATAAAACACAATCACAACACATCAATGTTTTAAATGTTTACCAAGGTCATCCAACTTTATTAATATAGAATCGGACTTTTCCTTTTGACATGCTTTGTTATTTAGGCATAGGATGTCCCTCATTATGCCGTACCCAGTGATTCATATCCCAGGGCCTGAATCCCTCGGGCGGGTTCCGGGAAGCAAGGCTTTAGCGGTAATATGTCAACTGGACGCTAAGCAGACACGAGACGGACGGTTGTCCGTCAACCTACAATTATATTGATCTTGCTTTGCTATGTCGCTGTTTTAACATAATGCTAATGAGGTTTTAAGCAACTAAAACAATTTGAAGCTTGCTACGAAATTATATGTTACATTTGTAACAGGACTATATTAATATATTGAACTTTGACTGTGCTTTAGCGTTACCTTTTAGAAAAACAGCGCCATCTATGCCTGTATTTAACTTAACAAATACTTCAACTAATTAATTGCAAGGATACCAATATGACAGATTGTCTCAAAAGCAAAAACAAGCCTATGCTATAATAGAGATGTATCATAAATAACTGTCGTCACATGTTTTATAACAAAGTTAGCAGAGCTAGCATCACGGTACAATCTGAACGAGTGTATAATGAACGTGTTCATTCGATATCGGTCTCATTCGCGCGTGATGCATAACAACTGAGCATTGTACGAATCAACCGTACCGTGGCGCGAACACTTTAATTGCCACATTCAGTAAAAGGCCAGTTTTATTGTACAGCCTAATTTTAGTACTGGACCTACAAGTTTTAATTAAATTTTCGTATTCCTTTTCAGACTCAAATTTAGATTCGCTCTTTATTAGTAAAAGTTAATTAATCAATGGTACTTATATAATCCTAGCACGGAAGCTGATATTTGAAAGGATATTACTGTTGAGAACTGTTAATGTGGAGACGAAAAGCTTACGGCACTATAGATAAAGGTATGTAATCTAGGTAACTGTCAAACGGTATTGTAAAACAAATTACGTACTGGCCTTAAACAATCACGTACCCTAAAAACATTGTCTTAAACAAAGAAAAGAAAAACTAAACAAAGAACAGCTATAAGGGACGCCAAACGGGGTGGAGAAAACTAATCCCTCGGAAAATATAACTTTAATAAACAACGCTAAGGTATTATTACCATTCTTACGCTGTCAAAATTAATGGGCCCTAATTTATACGGAGGAAATTATAGAAAACAAAATGAGTTTGATCATAAACAATAAATAATACTGAGAGCAAAAAAATACAACGAGGATCTGTAATAAACGATATTTCGTTTCTATCAAATATTTCGAAAATAATAGTCTATAGAAATACTGACACGTTTTGATTTAAATAAAAATGGCGGATCATTCAATCAGATGTTATCCCGCCAAAATAAACAAGTTGAGTACTAGATCGAAGGCTCAAATGACACAATGTATCAGCACATAAATCCTTTATGTATTACAATATTTTACGGATGAAATAATAGAGTAAATAGTGTCACGGGAACTTTAGTAAACCGGATAGTTGAAGTATGTTCATACTGGTCATGATTGGATCAAATGAGATATGGCGTAATGCCGGCCTACGCGCATCCTTACGGATATAAGATCATGCGTGGTCTTATGAGGAGTGGTCATTGCATTTTATGCAACGATGTCAAAGCTAAATCAATTAATGGTTTATTAGTAAGATCGATAGGTATAAGGTTAATAAGATTTTCAGTAGTATTGTTGATACATTCTTGGGTAGGGTTAAAAAAGGGTTAACTTAATTAAATAAACAATCATATACAGGGTGTTACGAAACCCTTGTGTTTGTAAGAATGCAATATTATTATAGCATCTGATGAGTAATTGACGGGCCTGTTGGTCTAGTGGTTAAGCCGGGTTCCCACTATGCCGGACCGGCAGATCAGAGACCCTGACTACTATACCGGAGGGTTCGATTCCCACCCGGCACAAATGTTCGTGTGATGAGCACGATCATTTGTTCGGTGTCTGGGTGTAATTTATCTATATTATGTATGTATTTAGAAATATATAAGTATGTATATCAGTTGTCTGGTTACCATAACACAAGCTCTGCTTAGCTTGGAATCAGACAACCGTGTGTGAGATGTCCCGGAATATTATATTATTATTATTATAATTAATTTAAACTACCGAATACTAAACACGGGGATTGCTTAACCATTTAATAAATATAAAAAAAATGTACAAGAATTAATATGTTAATCACTAGTGTTGCGTATAAAAATGTACATACAAATAAAACAATTTGCAAATAGCCTTTCTTTTACCGAACATTCGCAGCGTAAAAAAACTTCGGTAGCAAGATGAAATGACAGTCAAATTGTGTGCGTGTCTTTTTGCTCGAAACAATCTCATCTGCGCCTGCTTAAGCCGGTCGCCGTTGTCACGTTGTTTTTGTTAAAGTCTTTCTCTAAACGATATTGTTTGGAAGTAAAATTAAAATATTTGTATAAGAAAAGCTTGTATAGAAATTCGGGGACGCCTCTACCCAGCAGAGGAACAGTACAGGCTAAGAAAATCTGGCATTGAAATGGTATAAGGAAGACGGGCACGTACAAATATTACAGTACATAAGTAGGTCTTATAGATCTATGGATGATGATGATTGAACTTGAGATGATAAGTTTTAATCTAAATTGCACTGTGTTGCATTGTCCTTAAGATATATTTTTAATTATACTCGATCCTAAGATGTCTTTATTTAAATGCAACATCATTATTTGTTTGCTCACAGCGTCTTCAGTCTGTCTATCTTTGAGAAAGTTTCATAAAGCATTCCTAGTCATGAATCTTTTTCTAATTAAATAGTCACAGTACAAAGTTTGTAGAAAGACAACTGGGAACGAAGAGATGTTTTTTTTAGAATTTCAAATTGTATCTTGCTGTTTATTGCTCTACCAACTTTTGTGTCACTGGGTATTTTTATTTTTACTTATAAATGGAAAACTTTGTAGTTTGTTGTTGTTGGCTTTAATTAATAAAAAAAGCCAAGGCATAACATGCAATGTTCTTAACCCGAAGTAAAACCGCTTGCTTTTTAGCAAGAGCACTTGTGTTAAAGAATCATAGACAATGCATCACACAATCACAGACATAGCAAAATAGTGGCTTACTACAATGGCCGTCCAGAGATCGAACCCGACCTCAGATCTATCGACACCTTGAAACCCGGTGCGTACCTACCACGCCACTTAACCATGTTTAAATCTATTCACTGGATAAAAATACTTCCCAAACCCAGCACAGCTTGTTTTAACAAACATAATCTAACTTAACCAAACTTTACAAACAGCAAACCAATAAATATCAACATTTTTAAGTCAGTCTATGTTTATCTAGTAAACCTCTTAGCGTGTTTGAGTCATGCCAAGCCAGACTCAGTATATCACAGTTAGTTTTTAAAACAAACATAATAATGACCCGGGAGCGACAACCCTATGCCACATGAGGTCAGGGTCGGCTGGGGAGAAGGTCACTGCCTCTCCCTAGCGGATCACCAATCTTGAATAGTATAACCATAGGCCAACATTTACAGCGTTTTAATTTCAGACTTAGTAAGCAGAAATAAATAAGCTATATTATCGGGCAATTACAAAATAAAAATGTTTCGAAGAACTTTATGTCGTATTTTTTATTAATTTAAAAAGTTACGTTCCTGAATATCTTTTGGGCCTAATAGCAAACTTATAATTGGTTCTTTTATAAGCTTCGTACCACATAAATTATCAATACTTTACCGTACATAATTGAAGTTAACTGGAGTCAAAGAAGATGAGCTCTGAAGTTACCTGTAACAAGAAAATCAATTAATTACTTAGTTTTTTCTAGATACTTTGAGCAGCTAGTGGCAGAAAGAAATAAATAAAGATTGTAACTAACAATTGGATAATTTATTATCATGTATGTATATATTTTATAATCTTCAGATAGTTTAGTATGTCATTATTACATCCTATGAATCATAAAGCTCATGACCTATTACGGTACTAAGCCATTGCTTTTGAAATACACATACCTAACACCAACATACCTACATGACACATACGTTGCGCTTCAACAAATTTCGCAAACAAAACGTTATTTGCGACCAAGCTTTAGGCCACAGGCTTGCACCGTGTTATTAGCTAAATGCGTTAATCTGTCTAGTGTTAGAAACATGAGCTGTCATTAAAATAATTACAATGCTAGAAAATAATGGCAGCATTAATTCGGGTTTCATTTAAAACAGCGTGAAATAAAAAATATGTTAAATATGATTGTACCTAGATAGCACACCGTAAGGTAGGCATCAGAAAATCTAAACAGCATGTCTTCAGACCATATTTCTTGGCATTTTAATAATACATGGTACAAATTACAATGTACTAGGAGAATTGGTCACAAATTTTTACTTGTCCGTATGACAAAAGTAGATACAAAGAAATAATCTTTTTCTACCATGAATTTAAATACTAGTTAGGTTTGAGGTTTCCTTGAAACGACTTTAACGTTCGCATCAACTAAACAACTTATCTAAATGCGCACAAGTTTAATGTTGGTTGCTATCCCAACAGTTGCCTGGTCTCGTTTTAGAAGCTCTTCTTGATTACACCGATATCGATAGTAGGTACTCGATCAAATTGATTCCCTATTCTCAATGGGTACACAAAACCTAAGAAAATAAATGTTGATAAAATATATACCTACTTTTAACATGGGACTTGTTTTTACGTGTACGAACTTTAGTGCTTGCTATGTTTATCATCATCGTCATCATCATCCACAGCCCTTGTCTGTTGCGCATAGGGCTCTCTTTTCCTCGTGCTATTCTTTAAGATCATGTGCCAGTTTCATCCAGACACGACACTAAACTTTTGTTATTTCGTCGACCCATATTGCTCTTAAGCCGGAACCCCACCGCTGCGCAGGCTGTGCACGGATGCGTGGCTCACCTCTGCTGCGTGGGCTCATTAGTTCGGCAGCGTCGGCCTCCGTTTCCACTGCGGCGCACGGACACGGATGTGTCGCCCACACAGCTCATAGCTATGCGTGGGGTACAGTCACAAGCAAAAATATGTATACATAATAATATGCGAAATTGTTAAACGAAATTAGTGAGATTTTTGTCGAATCTCTTCTGCCATCTAGCAATCAATGCATACTGACAGATGACACTTGAAATTAAAATGGTTCAAATTTTTTTTTTATAAAAAAAAAAATTACTTAAAGTCAATATATTATTTTTATAATATAGACAATAGCTCTTCCAATTAACAATATAATTTAGCTATTGTGTAGTGACATCTGTTTTACTTATTTGTATTATAAATACTTAGTTCTTACATAAATTATACCTATCAAAACTTAAATGTATGTATATATACTAGGTACATTAATTGTACCTCTTATTTATAGTAGCTTATTCTTAAAATAATTTCTTAACAATATTATGTGTGTACATATTTTTGCTCGAGACTGTACATAGTCGTGGGTCGCCGAGAAATGGCCAACCCACGCAGCTGGGATCCGTCGCACGACCGTGGCCTGAGCTACGTTCCGCCTATTCGAGCTAGCTACGCGTGTGTTTATGACGTCAATGGCTGCGTAGCATGTCCGTGCGCTGCAGTGGAAACGCTCTCATACATTTTGTACGAAAGCGAAGCTTAACACACGTGCACAGCCTCTCCGTGCGCCGCTGTGGGTTTCCGGCTTTATTATCATCTTATAATAACATCTTATATCTAACTTACGTTTAACTATAACCTTTTATATATATATATATAAATATATATTTACTAGCCTATACTGTCCCACTGCTGGGCAATGGCCTACCCCAAGTCTTTCCATTCAACCTTATCCCGCGCCACCTCAAACCACCTTTTATTTAGGCGTTAAAAATTGCTTGCTAAATGAAGTTTATTTAGCTATTCGGCTATTCCCACGAGTTCTAAATAACACACGATTACCATAAAGATAATGAGCAAATTATCCAGCAATTAGGAGCAAAGTTAATAGCGGCAATAGCTAATAGCTCTAACTAAGAATAATTACATGGAATGAGAGCAGCTCGCTTAGTTTTATTACTCCTGGATATAGCTACAGCTGGATAGCGAAGTTGCTTTATTACGTTATATATGATTTATCTGAAGGGCAGCATAGCAGGATATCTGAACTAATACTACAAGAAATTAAAAATATATAGATTTTGTTTATTTAAGTTTAAAGTTCACTAAAGAAATTTGACGGAACTTTGTTTTAAATGCAATATTTTGAGGATTTCATTGTAAATGGTTAACTTTCGTATCCTATTCGACATAATATATAAATCTGGGAACCCAATTTACTTAGATTAGAATGAGATTCGTTCCCGTATTAGAGTGGTACGCAAATATGATTAAATGTGAAAACTTTTAAAAGCTATATTACTATAGTTGTGTATTATTTAAGCAAGCTAATCACGGGTTCCATTGCAAATCATTGACCGGTAAATTCTTGGTTTAACCAATTTTTTTAGTTGATAATGGCAAAGGTAAACACAACAAATAGCGGCGGTGTCAGGGTGAGAGGTGATGGCAACAGGATCCTTCGCCGAGCAAGATTGATGGAGCTCGGAAACATGTTACCGAACACTATACGATGGTGATCAGTTGTCAGTGTATTTGTGCACTTTCATAATACTCAATGCTCTGTAGTTGTAGTTAAAACCGAAAAAGGATAATAGGTAAGTTGCCATTTATATAAATAATAGGTGACATGATTTCAATCAGTGTCTGATCTGTGAGGCACTGCATCATGTTTATTATCGTATCAGGTAAAACTAAATAAATTGTCTTATAAAAATATACTTTTTACATCTTTAGTTGAAGAATTTACATCTAAACACACATCAGAGTCTAGATGCAGATTTTTCATTCTAATGTAATATTTTCCATAATCTCGCCACAGATCATTAGCGATTATAAATAGGGTAGCAAAGTATAGTGATGTCGGTGCAACCGGAAGACGTTAAATAATAGCTCACCATCGTTAGTAACCTTACACGGTTACTTTTAACTGCTTGTTAGGACCTGCCTCGTTAACGTACTTTCATCTTTTTTTTATAACTAGTCGTCACATTAGACTTTGCGTATACCTTGATAAAAGTCGGTGTGTTATTCTTAATTATATGCATTAAGTTTTTTTTAATCAGTTCGGCTATTATATACGAAATTGCATATGCGTAGATAAAATATGTTTCGAGTTATAGGGTGTCGAAATTGGCCCGAAATGGTTCGTGTAATATAACCCACGGCGGTGCGTCGCTTTTTTTGCTCGAACTTGGCGGACACACTGCCGTGTGTCTAGATATAAATGATAACATTATCACAATAATTTTGAAATTTCAATATTTTGATGCATATTTACCGCAGCAGTACAAAGCTTTTCTCATTAAATAATTACGAAAACATATAATGCATGTAATTATCATTGGTATTAAAATCTATGTGAAGTAATTTTGATCCAGCAGCTTTAAACAATTTTTAAAATCAATCACAAATCAATTTTGATCATAATCCACTAAAGTATGTTACTATAATATCATTTATTATATAACATAAACCGATATAAAAACAAAAGTAATCTCATAAGTAGATTAAAAAGGATTACGTTTTCAAACTAATCATTTTATTCTTTTAACTTGGAGCGGATGATTGGAAAACATAGAAAAAGGAGCGGAAAAACTATGATATATTATATTATCGAAGTAAACTATCGGATGATTAAAATTCTGCAATGTCCGCTGGCACTTAATTGAATTAGAAACTTCGATGAAACTTGGGTACCTACATTCAATATTAGACTTTATTAAAAAGGAGGTTTTTTTTTTATAGAATCTTTGAAATATATAGCTTGTAATTATAGCATTTGTTACTCTAAACAATATTATAAAAGAAGGAAAGAGTTCAATTAAACATTTACCGACAATTGGCGTAATATTTGTTGCATGGCCTGTGTCGGCGACAGAAATGTAAATAAACAACATTAGAATAGTTTAAGCAATAGGTTTACATATTTTCTAATAAAGATTTATTTAGGGTAAGGTATCGCGCTAAACGCCGAACCAAACTAAGATATAAGGTGCTAACGCAGTGTGGGGTACCCCGCTGGGCCGCCCACTTCTTAGCAATAATTGTTGACTAATTTTCTAAATTTCAATTGTTTATGTGTTATTCTATTTTATATTTAGAGTTTTATAATGTAAGTTAAACCTAGTAATAGTAGATAATGAATAAGGAAGCGCAAACGCGTAGATAATACAAAATTATAAAATTTCGACGAAAATTACGTAAGTTGAAAATCAAGTTTTCCAATTATGAGGGAAAAATGTTATCATGGTGACTACCATATAGGAAATCGCCCAGAAATGCCAAATCCGTTTAAATCTTGACGATCGGACCACGGGTTTGGAAGATATCGACATATTTAGAAAGTAAACAAACACAAAGCTTCAAGTTTGGCATTTCTGGGGCGATATTTTAATAAATACACAAGGAAGGGTGTTTTAATTATGTTAATTGTATAATAGGGGACTTATTGCATAATTAAAAACCACATTGTAAACCATATATAATATATTTGGAAAATAAAAGGACGAGAAAAGGGTCGAGCCAAGTAAAAATAGAATCAAATTAGATTCAAATTAGAATGGCGCACGCGGCGGTAAAGTGGCGCTGTATATAAACAGCGTCATTTTCCGTCGTAAGTCAGTCGCAGCTCCACATCGGTAGTGAACACACGTATGAAGAAAAGGCAAGACCCGACATCTCTCAAGATCAAGAAAATCTGTGTTTCATTGTTTCTAAGAAGCTAGTTAGAGACGTGGGGGTGTACCCTAGCAACATCTGAACCTCTACATATAGTACGCATCGAGGGGTGCGTGGGGTACGTGTGTACCAGCGTAAAGCAGCGCACGTACCAAATACTAGGGAGATCGTCCCCGACGGACAGACTGCGGGATAGCCCCTAGTGGTTACCCAACAGTAGGTCCCGTCGACAACAGTTGGTCCTTCGAGCCGGATCCCTCAGAAGTTCAGAAGTTCAGAAGATCAGAAGATTGAAGATTGAAGATCGCAAGATGCCAGTGACCAGGTCGCAGAAGGATGCTCCCTTACGCCCTCCGTCCCGTCCTTCGGATAAGGACGCGGCGGCTCCGACGTCAGGGTCAGAAGGGGTCACGTCTGCGTCAACGTCATCGGCAACAGCGACTTCGTCAGAAGCGACGACATCTTCCGGAACAGCAACTACAGAATACACCACCACCACCGAGACGACAGTTGAGACTGCGACCACGGCGGCGTCAGAGAAGAGCACGGCCGCGAAGAAGGCGAAGAAGAAGACCCCAGAAGAGGCCCTGGAGAAGGGGGTGCCGGGTTCAGCCGCAACCCTGAAACCAAAGGGGGTCAGTCGCCGAGCCAGGTCTACGAAGACTACCAGTACCTCAGCCAGAAGAAGGGAGCTTGAAGCCAGGGAAGAACTGGCACGTCTGGAGCTCGAGCAAGCTCAGGCGGCAGCTAAATTGGCACGCGTTCGTCTGGAGATGGCGCAGTGCGAGGATGAGGACTCGGTGGATGAAGACCTGGAAGAAGAAAGGACAGCCCACGTCCAGAATTGGATCGAGACGTCGGTGCTGAAGGAGAACACCACCCAGGAAGCAGCTGAAGATCAGCGACAGCAACCGCCAGAAGAACCGAAGGTGAAACCAGAAGAGGATGGTTCAGCGGGGGGAGCGGTCGCCGGGATCCAGGCTCTTACTGCTGCTCTGAAGGAAGCCTTCTCTGGAAGAGAAGGTACTACGGGGCAGCCGAAGTATATCCACGAGTTGCCGTACTTCGACGGCAGCAGCAGCGAGTGGACAGCCTTCAAGGTGGTCTATGAGGATACGGCGGACATGTTCAACAACGTGCAGAACATGGCGCGTTTAAGAAGAGCGCTGAAAGGAAACGCAAGAGAAGCAATACGGAGCCTCCTGTACTCAGAAGCATCAGCAGAAGAAGTGATGCAAGCCCTGAAGAGGAGATTTGGCAGACCGGATGCTCTCATTCTTGCGGAGCTCGAGAAGATAAAGGCCTTGGGGAAGATAAGTGAAAATCCTCGAGATATATGTGTGTTCGCGAGTCAAGTTAACAATAGTGTTGCGGCCATAAAGGGCCTGAAGAAGTTGCAGTATTTACATTCACCGGAGATAGTGAAGTGCATAGTGGAAAAGTTACCAACAGTGCTCAAGTTCCGGTGGTACGACTACACTGCAGCGGAGGATGATGGTGAGTTTTCAAACCTTAATTTAGTGAGCAAGTTCCTGAACCACGAAGCAGACAAGTGTGGGGCTTTTGCTACGCTCGAAGAAAGGGGTAAGAAGACCTTCAGACATGCTTCTCACGCCACAAGGGACGCACCAGAGAGAGAACCCAGGCAGCCCGAGAAGACATGTCCGATGTGTGAAGGTGAGCACTTTCTATTGGAATGTAAGAAGTTCCTGAAAGCTTCAGTTCAGGACAGATGGGTGGCAGTGAAGAAGAGCCGAGTGTGCTTCAAGTGCCTACAAGGAAGGCACAGAAAGGAGACTTGCCGGAAGCCCACGTGCAAACACTGTAAGAGGTGGCACCATCATCTGCTGCATGTAGACTCGTCAGAAGAAGCATCACCACAGAAGGAGCTCACACCAGAAGCAGCAAACGTAATGGCGTCTGTCAACACGGTGTGTAGTACGCGAGCATATTTGAAGATAGTGCCAGTTGAGGTCTTCGGAGCAAGGGGCTCCAAGAAGATACTGGCCCTGATGGATGAAGGTTCAACGGTCACGCTGCTGGACGAGAAGGTAGCCGAAGAGGTCGGCGCTCAAGGTAAGCGTGAAGAACTTGTTATCGAGACAGTTGGCGGCAGACTTATCCAGAAGAAGGACTCTCGGATGCTGGACCTGACAGTGAAAGGTGTACACAAGAACACCAGGAAGGTAATGAGAGGAGTCCGTACGATGGAAGGATTGAAGCTGGCGCCACAGTTCATAGATAAGGAAAGGATCGAGCGCTGCAAGCACTTGAAGAAGCTCACCGACGCGCTGCACTACCAAGGAGAGCGACCTCAGCTACTCATCGGGCAGGATAACTGGGAGCTGATCGTGTCACGGGAAGTCAGAAAGGGCAGACCTGGAGAGCCAGTAGCTTCGAGGACAGAACTTGGCTGGGTACTGCACGGAACAGACAGCGGAGCTGTTAAGAAGGTACAGTTTTTAAATACATGCCTTCATGTCAACCCGGCTGAAGAGGAGATGCACCAAGCCATCAAAGAGCACTTCGCGATCGAGGCGCTTGGTGTGCAGCCGCGAAGACCCACCACAGATTCCGAGGGACAAGCACTCGCCATCCTGGAGAAGACCTGCAAGAGGTTAGAAGATGGGCGGTTCGAGGCTGGACTTCTGTGGAGGAATGAAGAAGAAAGGATGCCAGAGAGCTACGCTTCTGCCAGGAATCGGCTGATCAACATTGAGAAGAAGATCGACAAGGATCCTCAACTGAAGGGGGAATACGGCAAGCAGATGCAACATCTTCTGGACAGCGGATACGCAGAAGAAGCTCCTACGCAGCAAGAAGACTCCAAGAAGAAGTGGTACCTGCCGCACTTTGCCGTCGTACATCCTCTGAAGAAGAAGATTCGAATCGTGTTCGACGCTGCGGCTAAGTCAAAAGGAAGGAGTCTCAACGATGCTCTGCTGCCAGGACCTGATCTACTACAGTCACTCTTCGGCGTGCTGCTGAGGTTTCGAAGAGGACCCTTGGCGGTAGCAGCTGACATCAAGGAGATGTTCCTTCAGGTACGTATCAGACCAGAAGATCGAGACAGCTTGCGGTTCCTGTGGCGAGGAGATAGACGCGACGTGTCACCGAGGGAATACAGGATGACGTCAGTTATCTTCGGCGCCACCTCATCTCCTAGCACAGCCATCTATGTGAAGAACAGGAACGCAGCAGACTTCAAGGAACAGTATCCGGAGGCTACCAGGGCGATCGAGTTGAACCACTACATGGACGACTACCTGCACAGCTTCCACACAGAAGAGGACTTCAGAAGGGTGACAGCTCAAGTAGATCTCATACACAAGAAGGCAGGATTCGAACTCAGGGGATGGGCATCAAATCAACCTGAGCTGTTGCAAGACATGAAGACCGAGACAGCTGAGAAAACAGAAGTCAACCTCGGTGAGAAGGAAGAGAAGACTCTGGGACTACGCTGGTTCACTGAAAGGGACTCCATCGGCTTCAGGGCGAACCTGCGGAACACGCCGGAAGAGATTGCTCGAGGTTTCAAGGTGCCGACGAAGAGAGAAGTTACCAGCGCGGTCATGTCTACGTTTGATCCGCTGGGACTAGCATCACCAGTACTTGTGCAAGGTAAGAAGTTGCTTCAGAACATCTGGCGCAGTGGTGTCGGCTGGGATGAAGAGATTGAAGACAAGGATCACGCAGCCTGGAAGAGTTACCTCGAGAAGATGAAGCTGCTTCAAGATCTTCAGATCCCGAGATGTCTGGCGCCACATAGCACCGAGGGGGAGCTGCACACGTTCACGGATGCAAGCGAGACGGCGTATGCAGCTGCTGTCTACTGGAGGACGCAAGATCAAGATGGTACTTACCTCGTCAATCTGGTGGCGGCGAAGGTGAGAGTCACTCCGTTGAAGCCAGTGTCGATTCCTAGACTCGAACTTCAAGCTGCTCTCCTGGGAAGTCGGCTGGCGCACGCTGTGGAAGAAGAGATGGACCTGAAAGCAGTTAAGAAGACCTTCTGGACAGACTCTAGCATCGTACTCTCTTGGATCAAGACGGACCCGAGGACCTTCAAGACGTTTGTCGCTCATAGGTTAGCTGAGATTGAAGATCTTACTAAGCCACAGGAATGGAGATGGGTGCCGACGGCGCACAACCCTGCAGACGACGCGACGCGCGACGTGCCAGAGGACTTCAACTGCAACCATCGCTGGTACACCGGACCTGACTTCCTGCGAAGAGATGAAGCTCACTGGCCAGCAGCGAGGAGTTTCAAGAAAGAAGTCACCGGAGAAGAGAAGCCTACAGACGTCGTGGCAACAGCGAACGTGATCAACCCGTCTCCAGATCCTGAGAAGTTCTCATCATGGACAAGACTCCGGCGAGCAACAGCAAGAGTGTTGCAGTTCATCAGACTCTGCCGACCTACGGGCCGAGTCAACGTCAGCAAGACCGACCCAGCCTGGAGGCTGGTTACGAAGAAGACGCCAGGTGCGAGATGGCAGCCAACGTCTAAGAAGGAAGAAAGAAGGTACTTACCTCTAGATGCAGACCTACTAGAACAAGCCGAGACACTGCTTTTGAAAGGGAGCCAAGCGAGAAGTTTCCAAGAAGACATCAGACACTTACGAAAGGGGAAACAACTCGAGGGCAGCAGCAAGTTGAAGCGACTCGACGTAGTACTAGAAGGAGACCTCATACGAGTAAAAGGAAGAATCGACGCGATACAAGGTGTGTCCAGAAGCTACAAGCGACCCGTCGTGCTCGACAGCAAGGAGAAGATAACACGACTCATCTTGGAAGAGTATCATCGCCGCTTCAACCATGGGAACCACGCAACGGTGATGAACGAAGTTCGACAACGGTACTGGGTGCTGGGGCTGAGGTCAGCAGTGAAGACAGTCCAGCATCAATGTCAATGGTGCCGGACAAGAAGAGCGAAGCCTCAAGAACTACCGACGGGCAACCTACCTGCTGAACAGCTGATGCACGGCAATCCACCCTTCACGTGCACTGGCGTTGACTACTTCGGGCCAATGTCAGTCACCGTAGCAAGACACCACGAGAAGAGATGGGGCGCACTGTTCACGTGCCTTACGACGCGAGCCGTGCACATTGAGCTTGCGCCATCGCTCTCCACTGACAGCATGGTGATGGCTCTAAGAAGATTCGCTGCAAGAAGAGGAATGCCGAAGATCATCTACTCTGACAACGGGACTAACTTTGTCGGCGCCAGCAGAGAACTACAAGAGGCGCTACAAAGTATGAAGACAGAAGACCTCGTCTCAGAAGCAGAGAAGATCGGCGTGCAGTGGAAGTTCATCCCTCCTGGCGCGCCGAACATGGGCGGCGCTTGGGAGCGTTTGGTGCGTTCAATCAAAACCGCACTAGACACCACCCTCAACGAAAGGCATCCACGAGAGGAGGTTCTTCACACCCTCCTGTTAGAGGCTGAGCACATAGTCAACTCTCGACCGCTCACTCACCTCTCCGAAGACCCCGAGGAGGAAGCACTCACCCCTAACCACTTCCTCCTTGGACGATCATGCGGCGCAGCGAGACTTGGCGACTTCAGCAACAACGAGCTGGTGGGCAAACACACATGGAAGACGACGCAGCGGCTTGCCGATCACTTCTGGCAACGCTGGCTGCGCGAATATCTGCCCACCCTGCTGCCGAGGAAGACACCTGGAAGAACAGCGCCTGCCGACCTGCAGGTCGGAGACATCGTGCTGATCGTCGACCACACCCTGCCAAGGTGCACTTGGCCACGCGGCAGAATCCAGCAAGTGTATCCAGGTCCAGACGGAAGAACCAGGATCGTCGACGTCGAGACCAGAGGCGGCGTGCTGCGGAGACCCAGTTCACGAGTGGTGCTGCTGGTGCCGAGGAGATCGCCGAGCCAGGAGGATGGTGCTGCGCACGAGGGGGAGAATGTCGGCGACAGAAATGTAAATAAACAACATTAGAATAGTTTAAGCAATAGGTTTACATATTTTCTAATAAAGATTTATTTAGGGTAAGGTATCGCGCTAAACGCCGAACCAAACTAAGATATAAGGTGCTAACGCAGTGTGGGGTACCCCGCTGGGCCGCCCACTTCTTAGCAATAATTGTTGACTAATTTTCTAAATTTCAATTGTTTATGTGTTATTCTATTTTATATTTAGAGTTTTATAATGTAAGTTAAACCTAGTAATAGTAGATAATGAATAAGGAAGCGCAAACGCGTAGATAATACAAAATTATAAAATTTCGACGAAAATTACGTAAGTTGAAAATCAAGTTTTCCAATTATGAGGGAAAAATGTTATCATGGTGACTACCATATAGGAAATCGCCCAGAAATGCCAAATCCGTTTAAATCTTGACGATCGGACCACGGGTTTGGAAGATATCGACATATTTAGAAAGTAAACAAACACAAAGCTTCAAGTTTGGCATTTCTGGGGCGATATTTTAATAAATACACAAGGAAGGGTGTTTTAATTATGTTAATTGTATAATAGGGGACTTATTGCATAATTAAAAACCACATTGTAAACCATATATAATATATTTGGAAAGTAAAAGGACGAGAAAAGGGTCGAGCCAAGTAAAAATAGAATCAAATTAGATTCAAATTAGAATGGCGCACGCGGCGGTAAAGTGGCGCTGTATATAAACAGCGTCATTTTCCGTCGTAAGTCAGTCGCAGCTCCACATCGGTAGTGAACACACGTATGAAGAAAAGGCAAGACCCGAAATCTCTCAAGATCAAGAAATCTGTGTTTCATTGTTTCTAAGAAGATAGTTAGAGACGTGGGGGTGTACCCTAGCAACATCTGAACCTCTACATATAGTACGCATCGAGGGGTGCGTGGGGTACGTGTGTACCAGCGTAAAGCAGCGCACGTACCAAATACTAGGGAGATCGTCCCCGACGGACAGACTGCGGGATAGCCCCTAGTGGTTACCCAACAGTAGGTCCCGTCGACAACAGCCTGATTCAAAGACCCTGACCAAATTATAACATGCCTCAAAAGACACTTCGCAAGGTGCAGTATTGAACTCTAATACTTATGTCACTATCCAGTTGAATTTCTATGTCGTAAACAGTTTCATTTCTGTTGAATTAGTTATCATAAACAAATCTCTAGATTCAAGTCTTCTATGGTTTTCTTATGGATTCCACTGTCATAACTGGACTAAATTCAAATGGGACCACACTGGAAGCACCACCTTTTTTAAATAAAAAAAATAGTCGAATTGAACACCTCCTCTTTTTTGAATACGGTTAAAAATGACAACAACTTACTGCTAAGTTATTACACATAGAGAATATGCGAGCCATCATGCAAACACAGGGCCGTTGAACCAACAGCGAGTAGCGACCCACAAGGCACAAGAGCGCTTTGTATTCAATCCCCGGGGTCCCCTGAGACGGACCCGCACTTCCTAAATGTTCAATTATTATTTAATTAATACTGTTAAAGCCGCTCTGTTAGATCTTTACCATTTATTGTTACAGTATTTTATAGAAATGGTGAATGGGCAGACATTTTTGTGTCTAATTTAGTTATAAATATTCTCTCGATATGAAATGACGAAATAAACATCAATATTCTGACATGCAGTTTCAACGGCCTAGTTTCATACTGCCTCGTTGGCCTAGTGGTGCTAAGCGCGCCTGCTACGCTAGAGGTCTTGGGTTCGATTCCCGAGTCGACCAAGGTGTTATTGGGTTTTTCTATGAAATTCTCAGTAGCAGGTCGGAGTTTGGATTTGTGCCCGGTTAGTGGCAATAGGCTCGCCCCCTATTACATGGGACCTAAACATATCTGCGAACTGTGGGTGTACATTGGTACACCTCTGCCTACCCCTTCGGGGATACAGGCGTGATGATATGTTATGTTATGTCAGTTTCAACGGATTTCAAAAAGAGGTTTTCTTTTTTTTTTGCATGTTTTTTTTGGATGCATTTTACGCGATGTCTACGATAATTGTGGTTTTGTTTTTTTTAATTGAAGTCTTTTTTAATGCATGTGCTATCAATTATAATAGCCACAACATTTAAACCGAGTTAATACTTACTATACTTAGGTATCAACACTCTACAGTGTTGAAATTCCTGAGTTTGTAAGAGATTTTTGACGAAGAACAAGCGACTTGCAATTAACTGGGGGTTGATTGGATGTTCCGTGCAATTAGTTCCCGATTGTCTGTTATCTGGAGAACTGCAGCGCATATCAATGATCTAGTGAATTCTAGTGCTTTTCACTTCTATACCTAACAAAGAATTACCTTTTATTAAACTTCCAATTTCATCAGCTTTTGTAAAATGAATAAATTTTAATATTAGTTTACTCTAAGATAATGTAATATAACTCTGAGGGCAAGGAAAAACTCATTGTTTTGCAAAGGGTTTCTTGTAAACGTCTTTACCGATTATTATTTCTGTAGAATAATTAATTGAGTTTCCTAGAAATTGGCTAGTTCGACCATGTTCATGCTAAAACGTAATAACTCCTTTTTCTTCAAGGTGCCTGTAGAAAATTATTTAATAAGGATGTTATTGTTTAGTATAACATAATATTGTTAGTAATAACAAAGAGATGAGTACAGTTAAACTATTTGTTGGAGCTAACCATGAGAAATTGTGTGATTACACTGACAGGTGCTAATCATAATGATTGGAGAGGCCATTTTCCTCATTACTACGTGCGTCATAATCAGCATTATCCTATAGCCTACCGCACGCGACTCTGTGCACGTGAGCTAATTTATACACTATTTTTTATGATCATCGATATTTCTGTTGATCAACATAGAACATAAATAAAAGCCAATTAATGGCGTCCTTATAATTAGTCATAAGCCAGATATACAGTAAGAATTTACTTTAGTGTAACTACTCGTAGTTCCCTGTGTACACTGGGTATCAAACTTGAAACTTTTCACTTACTAGTAGCTTTCAACCAAAAAGACGTAAATATACATATGTGCCGAAACATGCAGTCGCCAGGCATATTCTGGACGGATTAAAAAGTACAGAATATGTTCGCAAGTTTTCAAACGCTTGGTAAAAAAGCGACATCCTAGATTATTTACCGTTTAGCAAATAACTGAACGCAACAATAGCATAGTAAGAGCACTAAACAAAAGGTGGAGTGCGTTGTAAAAGCGGTTCCGTGTACTTATAGCGGGTGTGCAACTTTTGTGCACAACACACATAAATCTAGTTTAGGTTCAGTTTGCATCTGCACCTGGTTAGGGCTGCCGTACACGTTAGTTCATGCATTGAGTAAGAGCAAACTTATTTAGCATTTTATAAAAATTACAATGGAGATTTAAATATTTTCGGTTTGAATGTTCTTATTGATTAGAATGACAGGATTGAGGTAATTACTATCGGTATACATTTATTTTCACCCTCAACGAAATAACTTTACGTACGTTTGTCACAAGTTGCCAGGACAAAACAAAGTTTAAAACAGTTAATCATCAAAATAATAAAATTAGTTTCACTGACTTGTTGTGTTGTCCATTTAACAAAAGGTAGCATATTATCATATAAAATGAACGACTATTAATTACAGTGACAGGCCTACATGTGCCGACAACTTGAAAGGATTGTAGTTCAGTGCCGTAACACTGTTTGAGTTTCAGGTTAACTTACAATTTCATTTGCAGATGATTTAACGGGACTTATGTGGGTGTTTATTCCATTTGTCAACACTTTTATATGTTATTTTTGGGACACGTTAAGTACTTAACTTAGATTTTATTAACTATCTGGTTCAATGGTGAATTGTTGTCTACCAAGGATTGAGATAATTTTAAAAATAAATTAAAACATATGAAGTTCTTCAACAAACTACGTATGGGACTTAAAAAAAAAACAAAAATTTTACATTAGTAAATTATATAAATACTGTAACAAAGAGGGGCGTACCAGTAATGTTTCATAAAGTCCAAAGCACGGCTACCAAGTGTATGGAGTGGCGACTGGCGAGCGTATCCCACTTCCCTCCGAGGATATAATTAAACGCAAAACACGCCAACTTCCCCAAATTAAGGAAACATTCCTAATAAATTCCACATTTATTGTTTTTAAACGGAAAAAATGAAAAAACTCGACCGCTTGACGTTTCAAATGTTTCAGAATTTCTTTATGAGTTTTCGTTTTATTAAATGTTTGTAAAAACAACAAAGATTCGGGAAATATGTAAACAACTGTTGAATTAACGATAATTACGTTGTACTATGTTCCATCCGTAATGCCACAATTCTTGTTAAAAGCTCATTTAAAATAATGATGCCAAAAATTACATTAACAATGCGGTTCGCAAATCCCACCATGAGTTAACAAAATGCATTTAAATCCGGAACGGGCGGGTTGAATCGGGTCAGAACTGCTTTGGATTGGATTAAACCGGACTGTCACAAAAACGTGCGCTACTGCACTGTATATAAAGGCGGGGTACTTAGTCACCGCGAAGAGTGCAAGGGGGGAGGGGGTTTCAGTTTTGACTCGCTAATGACGTCACCAGCTCACAAGCATTCAGGATAGTCAGGATTCAGACAGAATGGACGGATTCACAGCTTTGCCTAGTAATTACAGCCGCTAAACTGTAAGCTAACTGCTAAAGGGATATTTATGAAATGATGGCTTCAGTCATGGTACGCTTTTAATTAAATCATTTTTATTTCATACTAAATTGCACATCTTTCAGAAACTATCTTTTCAAAGACACAAAAGTTGATACTCTTGACACAAAAGTTGGATGAAGGATTCAGAAAATTACTCACTTCGGGCGAAAAAACACTTCAATCTAGGATATAATCTTAAGCAAAACGGTGGTACAAGGGCTGATATTAATCGTAGTTGAATCTTTTACTTATTTTTATATTTTGAAACAAAAACTATACATGCCATGCCACACAACACTAAGATGGTATCGTTCTCAATTTAGTATTTTTTAAATGTATTCTACTGATACAAAATAATCGAAACGAACACCAACATCAAGAAAGCAGCTGCGAAAATTTCTTAACAATTTCTGCAGGTAAATGTAAATGAAGGTTCTAAAACTATGGGCGAGTAGAATGAGTCTATTTACATGCACGAACCGGGAATCGAACCGCGACATCGCCATCTGGCCTCAACTTTTGTCAATTGGCATCCCATTGTGTTGGGGCGCGGTTGTTTGCGAGTTTTTCAGATCGTTTGTGATGCCAATAAGCCCAAATGTACCCCCAAATAGAAATATGCCTTTGTTATGTACATGTACATTGTTTTGTTTTCATCTGGCTGTTTTGGGACATTTGAATATTTGATCGCTTATGATACCGTTAGGGAACAATTTTATGACATCATTGGATTAGAGTGGCTATCAAAATTATGACCTACGTAGAGACACGGAATTTTATTTTTTTAGATTCCGTTTATAAACGCGGTAATGTAATACCTAGGATTATTTAAATTTGTTTCCTAGCACCTTAAGTTTGTTTTGAGACATATACAATAAAACATTTATTGATAAAGTAGCTTTTTATGAATGAAATAGTTAAGCATTTTGCATCATTTCCAGACAGAGTGTTTTTATAGTTATTTTTTTACCATTACGCGTATTCTCTGTAGCTACTAAACGCGGATTATATTGCGCGGTGCAGTGAACCTGTCGAGACAAGACTTGCATAAAAATGTGTACTCGTCGCGGTATGAAGCTCATTTCTAATCGAAAACGTCAGCTGAAATTACTGAAAAGCACCAAACAACTTAATTTTCATCAAAATGCTTGTCTTTAATAAAAATAGCAATCAATGCCGATGTTTTTTAATATGAATTATCACATACCTCTCACAAAATAAAAAGCATTTTTCCCTAAGCAACTGATGAATATATGCAAACCATTGCTGTCTATCTTTAGAATATTTTGCAATATGCAAATAGCTGTATTATACCTACTACTAAAACTACTATATGCTACTATAATAATTTAAATTTAAATCATAAAAGACTACAGCACGAAAGCGCTCAATCACCGTTGGAAATACTTCACCACAATTTCAATAAGAATTTCAGAATGTTTCCCACAATTTCTCCGCTACATCATTGCGATGGAAACTGGAACTAAAAGGTGCATCAAACAGGTCCTTTGCTAACAGCGTAGGTACCACCTTGTAGTTTTATTGTGTATTACATAGAGGTCTCTGTATGTACCACGAGGTTAATGTTGGGGTTTGAGTAGAGAGTTTAGGAGCCGTGGTTTAGGATAGATTGTTTTAGTGTTCGAAATCATAAGTGCCTTTATTAGGTAATTAATAAAGGTTTTAATAAGAAGAATTTACTGTTGATGTATTTGTATTATTATTTCATTTTAATGGTGTACAATAAAGAATATTCTATCTATCTATCTAATTATGATTATATAATCTTACAGTTGATCTTGCTAGTTAATTGCACCAACAAGGTGCTAACAGATGATGTTGAAAATTATAGCTCGCATAAATTATGGCCCTGTTGGTCTCACATTGTTTTATACTACGTACTTTCTTTATTATGCCGAATTGTATGAGACGAAAAAGAAAAAATGTTAGGAATAAAGCATTAACCGCCACGATTTCTCATTTTGTCACAAACTTCGCTACATTTTAATATTCGTTCTCAGTTTAATATACAGTTATTTATTTGTGTCATGTTTCATATGAAGGCTGTATGGCTTATGAAGTAGCAGATGTTTAAACATCTAGGCATGCGAACGTGACGCGAGGAACGTCTAGCGCGAGCCTGACGTCTGACGCCTGCCGTCAAACAGACGTTATCACCTCTCTACAATAGAGCCCTGGAAACATACGTGCGAGCGGTTGGTACGTGTGCTTGTATGAGGCTTTCAATATTCTCTATTACGGTAATACTATTTGGTAATAGTATGGGGAGTTAAATAGATGTGTACGTATTTCCACTATATTATTTTGTAGTTTTCCACCTCTTCTGCTGTCTGAAAGGAGAGTGGTACCCGTAATGTATAAATTATTACATGTTGCGGGCACTACCTACTTATTCTAAAAGGTTTTTCCACAAGATACATATACAACTATCTGCTACGACAACATTTTATTCACATATTTTTTTTGTAAGCAATTACAATTTTAAACCCAAATAATAATCATCTTTATAAACTTTTCGTTTCAAAATCTATTTACTTACAGTTTGTACGCTGTAGCATGGTGCGGGTGACAGTTGTCAGTCATGTTTCGTTTCACTCTTGAATGTTGCCGCGATTTACAATTATGACTTTAGTATTTCAGGTGCACCATAGTTTTAATATATGAAATCATAAATCATGGTTATTTATAAAATTAAACCTACCAGAATGTTGTAGTTTACAAATACAATTATATTAGAAGACAAAATAAGCGAAGTGTTATGCGTAAAACGTAACGCCAAATACGTCTTTAGTGATGGGATGTACTGCTACGATGGATAGTCGATATTTTTATAACTAATAAAAACGTACATTTTATTTGTCTAAACTCATATCAGAGTCAGAAATATCTGAATGGTCACTTAATTCATCATCTGAATCTGTGACTGACATTTTGACGATGACTCCATTAAATTATCAATATGGATATTACGATCCCAATCAGACATAATGTCCCTTTTTGTTTAAATCACGACCTTCGACCAGTCTTCAGACTGAACATTGATGATGGCCTGTTGCAGTTGGGTCCGCATCTTACTTGCCGTAAAAATTCTCTTATGAAAAAAATATAAAATACCGTGTTACAGTGCTTTGAATGCGCTTTTATTTATTTTATATTCAAAAATTTTTTTTTTAATTGATACAAAAATGTATATTGCAATTTAATTTAATATTAATGCAAGCTACTGATAATGCAGTTCTCGTAGCAGAATTTTGAGCTGGCACTATAGAAATAGATTGTCATCGACACGCTAAGAAGAATTTAATACTACAATAATTTTTATAACAAAAAAAGGGAATGTGATTTTTGCTGTGAAAAACGTTATCGATAAAAATGACTTGCATAACGTTACATCCTTAGCCATGTGATACTGATAGATTTCAACGTCATACTGACAAATGTCACCCGCACCAAGCTACAGCGCACAAGGTATAGTCATGTTTTACACATGTGCCCGTACCAACTTCTTCCCCATATATTTCAGCCTCCATTTTTCCCCGCATCTCGAGCACAAGTGCGTTGATCTTCTAATCTCTAGCTGTGACACCTGCCTAATGAAACGCTTCGTCAGAGAGAGAGGGGAGAGTGAGTGATTACCTTAGCGAGTGGCGGGGAGAGGGGGGGGGGGGGGTAAGTTATAGTGTTCACTCGTTTAGAGGTAAAGGGTGTTGGAAAAATATATGAACGTTAATTGTTCCCAAAATGGGAAGGAAGAGCAGTGTAGCTGATTTAACAACCAATTTATTATATGTAACATAGGTAATTGCAATTAAGAAAATATTATTCTTTCTAAAGTATTTTTTAACCCAGGATAAAATAGGTAAAGGGAAAAAATACTTTTATCGTATTTTAAGCCTACAATTGTATTGTAGTATTATTTATGTGTACCGTATTTTTTATGCTTCAGTGAAAGGGTCACAAGAGATTTTCATTTTCATATATTTTGCTTACTTGTGATATTCATGTTAGGTTCGGCCGAAATTATTACTACTGATAGGTAACCTTTTGGTTTTGAAAGTATAGTATAAAATATTTTAGAAAATCCTTATAACAATAATACAGAATGTTTTAATTTATATTGTACATTTTTTAATTAATCAAATTTATGCCTACATACATTTTTATCAATCTATTACATCTTTATTGGCCTTAAACATGGGATAGGACTGTGAAGGAAACAAATAGTTTTTGTAATTTACTGTTTTTTATTTTACTTTTATATTTCTTTACTATTTAGGAGCCATTTAAATGTACAGTTTGTATTAAGTTTTTGGTGTCCAATATTAGACTACAGGCGATTGTAAAGTTTGAGTATATTATAGGATAGCTTCGGCCTACACGGTAACTTTTATAAATATTATAAATAGGTAATAATCAACAGTAATTTTGTCGTAGTACTAAAATATACAGTAGTTAAGCAGGTTCAAACAAAGGCGAAGCCATCAATCTATTGATAGAAACTGTAACAAAGCAAATAATGCCAACTAAAATCATAAATTTCAGAACTGAATACCTTTAGGTATACCGTTAAATACTTAGACGCAACCATTTATTCTCTGATACAATAGATTTTATATTCTGACCTACAATGGGAGCTAGATAAAGTTACCGTTCCATTGTGTTGTTTGTTGGATATTGTTCTAATAGGGCCTGTGTAACTTGTCAATGTATATCAAATAGCCGTGGGGTGTCAATAGTCGTTAATTCCTTGTCCTCTACATAGTTCCTAACAACTATAATAATTCATCTCTTTGTCTGAACTAAATACATTAGATTGATAATATTTCATTGCTTTTGTTTTGTAAGTGTCGCTAGTCGGTATTTTATATTTGTTTTCTGCCTAAACATTTGCGTAAGTTAACATATTGTTCCGTGTATAATAAATATAGAAGCATATTTTAGGCAATCAGGCAATCGATTAGTGAAGTAATTAAAATTTCATTCTTGGACGTACAAACGCGGCAGAATTCTTTAAGATGAATTACAAAGAGTAAGCTTTAATAAGCAACATCGGTATAATTAGTTAATTAAACCAAAGCTTATAAAGATAAGAACAGTAACTTAACCTAAATTAAAACGTTTAAAAAGCTTTTCGAATAAAATATGTGCTCTCACAACTTACACGAGAACAAAACATTTACATGGACATGACAGATTTTAATTATATGCACGAAAGCAATTTATTCTCTTTGCATTTCAAATTCAACCAACGTTTAAAAATATAGGGCCGTTAGTTTATTCACTTAGCCAGTTTATAAGACACAAAAGATATACCTCGATCTTCTTTAATAAGTAATGTTTGTTTTTTTTTTTATAAATATTTAATGTAACAATGTAATTCATCTCAACCACTGTTTTTAAAGAACAGCCGGAATACTTGCAATCTATTTACGTCTTCTTTTTACTTTCCAAATCAAACAAATAATTATTTACCTTAATATAACCGTAGATGCCATTAAACATTGATTGCCGTCCCATTTATAACTCACACCAACTTAATAATATGATGTTTTATAAGAAGAAAAAAAGACTTCTTGTTCAAAAGAAATATAATGCTAATTAAATGATACCTTTACCCCAAATTATAAGTATTTCCTATAATCTATGTGTAGGTCGTGTTAAACTATTAGCTTCCCCATCATCCCCGTCAACGGAGCGTCTCGTCTAGGACAGATTAAAGTCGCCGCGTTATTACTGGCTTATAATTATAAACCCCTAAGTTGTGCTACTATGTAGTGTAATCAGAAGGTTAAGATTGCTGCTTTTCAATTGATTATTTTTTGTAATTACTACAAACAAGAGAAAATAAAGTAGTAGCGGGCGAGAGCTTTCGATATCTGCTACATAAAGTCCTTATATAAATGTTACTTTATTTAAAGAATCGTCTGAAATAAATATCTGATTTGCCTTAGTTCTAAGTTAATATCCGATTAAAAATGGACACAAAATTTGTTGTAAGATTAAGTAACAAATACGCGTCAATGTAGATAACCTAACCTTCTGCACCCACACATATCGTGGCAGTCAGGATCGTGTAATTAACCGCAAAAGCGATTACATGGATATTTGTAAACGCCGAGTTATGGAACGTTTAAATTAATCGGTTATCGAAGATTTGTGGTCCATATTGTTTGGTTTACGGTTCGGAAGATCAACTGATACGGGCTTTAATTAATTAATGAAACCCACAAACAATATTCCGGTATAGTCACTTTAATTAATTGGTATATTGTTAATATAGAGCAGATGTTCCCATCCCATCAAAATGAAAGTTTGGCATAAAAATAATAACTTAGCTAAGCTCACCCACCTAGGGCGAGCTTTCCAAATATGATTTAAATGTATTGTTGTAAGCATGAATACCTTCGCAAAAGGGTTCCACAGTACTGAATGTAATAGTATTATCGGAAAAAGGTTTAGGTATTACTGGCAATAGCATCTAGACCGCTTGAGATCTGAATAAGAATTGTATTCATGAATAAAATGTTTAAATAATCTGGAGCTGACTTTTGTCAAACATAAAAATTAGGAAACAAGTTTTTTTCCCCTTTAGAAATGTAAATAAGGCTGATAATTATAGGTCATGTACATTTTTTTTTTGGTAGAGATCTTTTGCAGTTAGCCTGAGCGCAGGCTTTGACGGCTTCACCGGTCTTTGGTCATATACATTTTATTACTTGCTTTATATGTGACTTTAAAATAAATATATTCACCGTTTTAGTGTAGAATATATTAATTCTGCCTATTTTTAATTATTTTGTATATTAATGTCAAAACTGTACATATTCGAATTCAATTAAAGTTGCATGTAAGCTGTCATGCAATCAAAACTAAATACTCATTATATGAAACAAATACATGCCACTGTCTGTCACGGAAATGAAAATACTATTAATTATACGTCAGTCAAATTGAAACTTACATTTCATAAGCAGAAAATATTATTGCAGATAAAGGTGGTTTAAAAAATAATTACAAATAATAAAAATATTATGCTAGCAATTTCGTGGTGGGCTAGCGGTTTAATTAATGGATTTGAATGCACAAGGTTGCAGGTTCGAACCCATGTAAGTATCTTCACCTACCAATGTGACTCTTTCAAAGCTATTTATAATTTCTGAATTATTCTAAGACACTACTGAGAAATGATGAAGGAAAATCATTAGAGGAAACCTGGATTGCAACCTGCATCTCATGTAAGTCTGAAATCTTCAACTCGCAATGAGTAAGCGTGGTGATCAATGCTCGTTCCTTCTCTATATGGGAAGAGGCCTGTGCCCAGCAGTGGGACGTTTATAGCCCGGTTTATTATGCTAGCGATATTCTGCTATTGGTTTCGATTTCTATACAAAATAATAAACCGCAAATCAGATGAGTTCTCATTAGTAACGACCACGGTTCACTGTCTGCGGTGAGCGTTGGAAATGTGACGTACCGCGAGCGACTTTGTAGTTCACGACTAAAGAGACAGATGGCGTTGCACTTCGCATTTTATGTTCTAAAGTTTTTATAGTTGTAGAATATGTTTTAAAGATGTAATAACTGGGGATGTTGAATTGAAGTACTTAAAACATAGATGAGAATGTAGTTTATTCAAATTAAGTTTACTAAGTTCTATTATTGCACTAGATACACAGGCCATATTCGCGCCTTTTATAATGGCTGCCTTGGTGTAAACAATTCTTGCATAATAATATAAACATAAACTGCCAACCTGGTAGATTTTAGAGTTATTGTAAATAACCTAATAATCTATTTCATATTGGTTTCGATTTTGATACAAACATTATTTATTAGCCATATACTGCCATAGAATTGCAATGGCTACATACACTACACAATAGCAATCCAATAAAAAGTGTAGTACAGGGCAAAATTTAAAGCCAAAATGCAACTGACTTAGCTTACGTACAGCTAAGACATTCCCATAAACAACAGTACTCTATAAAACGTCTCCAGCCAGTCTCACTTCACCAGACACAGCCAACACATTGCCAACGGGGGCAGAAGATCTGCCAAGTCGGTCAAAAAACAATATTATCTTATATTCCTGGATATAGTTCATGCAACATATTCCGGTCACCGATTCAAATGGATTCCTTTATCGCATTGGATTAAATTTTGCAAGTATACTGTATTTTTGCAGTTTTCTGGAGAAGGATATGATTGCTGAATATGCATATTACAAGTGGTTCCTTACTTCGTTTTATTTATTATTTAAAGTTAAAGTTCTTAAAGATGCATGTTTGGATGTGCGTATATCTGAAACTACTACTGATATTAAAAAAGAAATGTTAGCGTTTGCTAGCCTGCGTCCAGAGCTAGGCGATCAAATGCAAACTTTTATTTTTAACCTGATTTTGAACAGCCTGCAGAGGCTGTTCAAAATTAGGTAAATTGCTTTGAGCTAGTTTAAGATAATTCATAAAATTTTATGTTCATAAACATATATTTTCGTAACATATTTCACTTCGATCATTTTCATACGAATTTCATGTCATTATGACTGACTAGATAATACGCAATCAAATAGCCCCAGTTCATTCTAATCACAATTACAAAAGCTTTGCTTCGATCTATTACAGAGTCATCCAATACTAACATTGTTTAGCCAAATATGAACCAAATACCAACACAATGTTTACTATGATTAGTCGGAAATGCTATGCAATTATAATGCTGTTTGGTTAAACAGTAGGGAACTTTGATCTATATGTCATAATCCGACCAACATTTTTTTTTGACTGGCTTTTTGGTATAAGCTCCTGAATTTGACAGAGAGAAGCGAGGATAGGAGGAGGTACCCAAATTGATAACTGCTAAGTTATGTCGTAGACAGCAATCATTTATCAAAAGGATTTCTTAATACTATAGCATAACTAGCTGTGCATCAGAGACGAAGACTTTTTTAGTTATTTTTTAAGTTTTCTCTCTCTAAAAACCATCCTCGTACTTTATGATGAAGAAAAAGAATTAGCGAAATCAATTCAGCTGCTCTCGAGATTTGCGCTTAGAAACTCATTCACTGCTTCATTTTTATACTATATCATTGCCTTAATTTTTGAGTAGGTACATGAATTTGATCCACCAACAAATATTCTGCTAGTTAATTAAAACATCTTTCAAGCTGAAAGCTGTATGTATCATATACCAAAGCTTTATCTATACAGATTTCATGCCCTACTAACACTCTAAAGAAAGCGTGAACGGTTCAGGTGTTATACAAGTGCACTTTACGTTACAACACACCTAATACATACTCATTTCAAAAGCTGGAAACTTACCAATAATTCTATACAAATGTTTTAAAATGACATGACTAATGCCTTGATCACACGTACCGAGCAAACCGGCGAGACAGTAAAATGTTTCTATGCCGAGACAGTGTAGTAAGCGAGTAGCTGTTCACACACGTTTTGAAATAAGCACAGTCAGTTCAGTTCTATTGAGACTACAATTCGGACATGATGGATCGTAAAAAGATAATTAGAAAATATACAAAGTTACTTATTCCACTATTAGTAGAAGAATTAAATGAACTGCTGGAAAAGGAGCAACGCCGCATTTGGACAAGGCCATGGATGTCGAGAAGATCTAGTTTTGGCGCCACAAACACTGTTTTTAATGAATTAGAGGTAGAAGATCCTGATGAATTCAGAATGCTTTTAAGAATGGATGTACAACATTTTAACACATTGTTAGAAAATATTACTCCAATGATACAAAGGGAAGATACAGTCATGAGAGAAGCTATAACTGCAAAGACTAAACTACAAATAGCGTTATGCTATTTGGTAACTGGCGCGAGCTACCGTTATTTGCAGGCTTTTTACAGAGTATCTCGGGCTGCAATATCATCACTCATACCGGAAGTCATGGATGCAATATTTACTTATTTGGAAAATTATTTAAAGGTACGTACTTTTTTTTACATACTAAATAAAACTTGAGTGAATTTATTACTTTTTTATTAATTTCAAACAAAGGGTACAAAAAAGACAAAAATAAAAGTCAAACTTGTTGTCTTCCATCTGTTTCCATAGCTGCAAACATCGCAGCTGCTACAATGTCATTAGTGCTCATAGAATCTGGCGTAGCGTTGACATTAGGTACTGGAGTAGATGTTGCAGCAAAGATTGTTTGCGATGTAGAGGGAGCTTGTGTTGGTAGTTGTGGCGGAGAATCCACATAAGTTTCATCAAACTGATAATAGTCATTAGTCGTGTCTGAATATACAGAAGACGGCGTTTGGTAGCTGTGATTAGAAAAAGAGGAAGTAGTTCTTTGTCTAAGTTCTTTTATCCCAAATTCTGTCAGAATATTCTGGATTCTACTTTGTGCTAATAAAGCATTCTCTGCCGATAAATTCTTAAGTTGTAATGCATGCTACACTCCTTCCGAACACATCAAATACGGTTTCACTCTCAGAATTTATCCCATCATTTAACTTTTTGAGATCAGAAACAGCTTCAAAAATGTATTTAGTTCTCTTTTTAGCTCTCGCAGTATTTCCAGTGGTAGTCGTAGTTACAGTAAGTGGTGCTTGCTGGTTGTTGCTTGTATTAGCTAATACTTCCTGGTTGATGTTTGGATGCGAAGATGTAGCAGAGCTACTGTCCTGAGAAACTGTGTCTTCATTAGTAGGACCAGGAATCTGTGAAATAGAATGAAAATAAATTATTGTTTCAGGTACCGCAGAATAATGAAGAATGGAAAGAAATAGAATTAGGCTTCAGAACAAGGTGGAATTTCCCTGGTTGCCACGGCGCTATAGACGGGAAGCATGTGATAATTCAAGCACCACCGAATTGTGGAAGTGAATATTTTAATTACAAGGGTTCCAACAGTGTGGTTTTGATGGCTGTGGTTGATCATGACTATTGTTTTCGATATGTAAATATTGGGGCTAATGGAAGAAATTCAGATGGGGGGATATTCAAAAACAGCAAATTACGTAGTGATCTTGAGAATAATTTGCTTCCAAAAGGAGGATTTTTAGTTGGAGATGATGCGTTTCCACTAAAATCATATTTATTAAAACCATACAGTGGCACAAATCTTTCAACGAAACAAAAAATATTCAATTACAGAGTCTCTAGAGCACGGAGAATCGTCGAAAATGCATTTGGTATTCTGGCAAGCAGGTTTAGAATTTTTCAAAAACCCATACCAACTAATGACGAAACCACCGATAAAATTATTCGCGCCTCATGTGCGCTGCACAATTGGTTACGTCTCACAAGTCCCGGCCATTACTTTCCAAGGGGTTGTGTTGATGAAGAAGATATAGATTCGGGATCTGTTTCTGAGGGGAGTTGGAGGCGAGAACTTATAGCTACTTTGCCAACTATCACTGATCATAGCACCAACAATGCAGCACGTACAGCAAGGGAGCTTCGAGATAAATATGCAGAGTTCTTCAGTGGGGCAGGTGCCGTATCGTGGCAAAACAGAATGATTTCATAATTTTATTTAAGAAATAGGGAAAACTAGGGACACTTGATCCCTAGGGGACATATTTTAACAATGTTATAGATATTTTAATCGGTAACAACAGTAGAAATCTCCCAAATGTACGGTGAACTGGTATTTTACATGATATTTGGGCCGAAAACTACTCTCCCTGATATTATATCAGGAAGAATTGATTATTTATTAATTTATCACTGGGAATAATTAGTATATAAATATAATAATATATATATATACATTCAACGACGGCAAAAAATATAATAAATTAGCGATAAAAATAAAAATAGGGGATCAAGTGTCCCCAGTCTCCCTTATCTACATTATAACATAAAAAGTACTTACGTTTTCAAAAACATTTTTGTTTAAATCTTTTGAAAACACCTCTTCCATCTCTTTCAGCCATTTAATATTAGAAGTGTACACATTACTGAGACCCGCTCCGGATTTCTTCGATTCTTGAATTTTTTTATTTTCTTGTTGGTACGTCGACCGTAAATTTTTAATTTTATTTTTAACTTCTAGCGTACCGAATCCTGTTATATTCATTCCATTAACTATGGAATTATATGCTGCATCCCGTTTTTGTTTTATCTTGTATTCAGGAGATTTAAAGTTCCATAAACACGGATGTAGTTTATATAACTGTATAAATTTAATAGTTGTTTCGACGTCCCATTTGATATTTGTAGACATTTTAACTTGTTTTAAACAACTGCACTCAAAAAAACCACGTGCGGCGACCCGCGACGCGACAATCATGTGGCCGAGTGGCGAGCGGCGAGGCAGTGCATGTTCAAACCTGCCGAGTGAGTGAGCGAGACAGTGCGGGGAAGCGGGAGGGTGGTAACTCGGTCTAGTAGGTAGAACGGCAGCCGAGCTATTGTCTCGCCACTTCGTTCGGCCGAGCGCTCGGCCGTGCACTCGGCGCTATGTTTATACGTACCGAGTACTCGACCGAGAGCACTGTCTCGCCGGTTTGCTCGGTACGTGTGATCAAGGCAATACGATGGATAGGTATATGATTGAGTAAAATGTGCTTTAAAGAAAGCGATGCTGAGATGGTTTGGCTATGCTTAGAGAATGTATGACCTATGGCCAGGTTAAAAGTTACCATAAACCGAGCAGCATGTATGAAGGGAATAATGAAATTGGACAAAACGAAACATGTGTAAGGATCGTAGCACGTGCAAAGAACTGCCTATCCCTACACGGGAAAGTGGCGTGATTATATGTATGTTCGTAAAATGTGTTTTTATTAGCATAAACCTCGTATCTTTCAATCAGTACATGTAGCGATCATTAAGTTAGTTATAAAGTATAAACACTATAATTTACGTGATGCTAAACATCAAAATACCATTATATGTGGGTAAGTACGACACTGAATCACACATTCGTGCAGCCACTGCTGTACAGATCGATATTATACCGATTGACATTCAAACGAAAGGATTTAATATGGACATTAAATAGGACTATTTTATGACCTGATTCGGACGCGGTATTCAGTTTATATAATAGTGAAACACACAGGTTTGAAAAGCACCAATCTATTTTATGTATCTGGTTGTAATATACCTATTTAATGTAGGAAATTTGTGCTCTGACGTCGGTGTCGAGCCACTAATGTGAAGCAACGAATCACACAAAACGCGGTGAACATAGCCATATAAATTCGAAAAGAACATTTCGGTACTCATTGGTAAAAATAAATAAATTTAAAAATAAAAAAAACCCGACTGCATAAAATACACTTTAAATAAAAACTGAAAGTTTACTAGAAACAGTATTATTTAAAGTGTATTTTATGCAGTCAGGTTTTTTTTAATTTTTTAATTTATTAATTTTTTAATCAACACTTTTTAGTTAAAATCATAATACGTCTAGCTGTTCTTTAAGGTTTTGCCAGCGTACCAAGAGAACGTTTGGATAAAGAACAATTTTTCACATAGGTAGTATTATTTTGTACGTAGGTAAATGATATACCGTTTTGGACATAAGATAATAAAGAATATTACACACATACATTCATACAAGATACGCGCGAAAAACATAACCCTTCTTAGCAGTCGGGTAATAAATAGCGATAATACGGCAAACAATTGGCATAAAGGCACTTTTCACATAGAGAACGCATATTAATAATCAATTTTGCTCACTTGCATGGAGTTTGTTATGACATTTTCATCATCAATTCTTCCTACTATTATGATTGTTACATTTTACAGAAAACTGCTATCCAGAATTTCATTAAACTTTTCAGTTATTTAAAATAAATTCAGACTGCATTTACGAGTATCAAAAAACCGTTGGTGCATCACGGCAACAAAGTCGTGGGTGGAATTAGTTTAGCTATGAACCCGATTAGCTATTAAATAAACGGGTTCACATATTTTAAAACTTTTTCTTCATAAACAAAATGAACGCAAGACTCCATGCATACGGTTGCATATTCCCAAGAAATCAATGCTGTCCAGGTAAAAGCCAGGTAGCAAGTGCACGGCGACTGTGCTATTAACCACTCCACACGAGTACGCCGCACTTCAATACCTTTGCCACTAGTAGGTGGGTAGGTATGTAGGTACTGTGAGACCGTATTAACAGTACCCGATACGGTAACGGTATCGGATACGATATTGGTATCGGTTCCGATATCGGTATCGGATACGATATCGAGGCAAGTTACATTCAGATATCCGGATTTATCCGAATTTTAAGTTTAACTAATTAGATGTCCGATGTCATATCGGAACGGCGAAAGTTTAATTTCCTTCCGATATCGTGTCGGGTAATGTGAAAACGACCTAGTAGGAGCATTATCCGATTGAATCGTTTGCACAAAAATACTAGTTGCACTAGAAACATCTTCTTTTCTAGTCTCTTATGGAGATGTTTCTTGGATATAATAAAGAAGCTTTATTCTAAGTGCTTATTTTTTGTCTTCATTTCTTTTGTTTGTTTATGTGTAAAAAAATGTATACCTAACTTATTAACAGCAGGATAGATCAGACGATTATTTAACTGTTTGGCAGTCGAGTCATTAAATAAGACGCAGATTTTACTACCTACCTAAAGCTATTTCCAGAACTACTTCTAGGCTTAGGCAATAAACATGAACCCTAATTCGTAGGCCCAATAAATCCTTACATTCTTATGCTACACGTTAATACGAAGGCATTGAGGTTCTCATAAATATTAATATCAATATGTAGAATCGTGAATATCGAGCATTCTTACGAGCACGTACCATTACCATAACATCACGCATTGCCGATGCCAGGCGAGCAGAGAGCTATGTACCGACAAAAAAACCTCAATAAGTCGCTATTTAGAAGCTTTTTAATTGAGTTATAAAAAAGGAGGTTCTATGTTAGACAGTTTGTCTTTTATTCAAGTATGTCACGTGTGAAGAATAACGTACAGTACGTGCGTACGTGGATAAATAAAGGTTTTTGTGGAAGTTAACACCCAGCAACCTAGTCTTCGTGTTGAATCTCTTAATATTATAAAAACTTACTTAAAAGCAGGTGGTTTAAAACGGCGTGAAGAAATATGTGATAAATACCTGTAACAAAATAAAATAAAACAATTAATTTAATAAATTATTATTTCGTTATTTACTCATACTAAAGCATAAACAGTAGACGTCCCATTTCATCTGACGTCAACGTAAACAGAACTAGATTCGTAGCTGGAAACCTAGGCAAAGATACATGTTATCTCGGTTGCAAGATAAATCAACAGCTTTAAGTTGGAATAGTGCCCTGTGTGCGACTTACTGTTACTGCTTATGGCTGTATGCACAAGACCTACTTGATGAAACATATTATATTATGCAAAGCACATAATATAAGAAATATAGCTCACTTGGAATTTCAAATAGGGCAAACAAATTAAAAAGAGAAAAAAATATGAGCGACAACAGCTGTCAAATTATCAATTAATTAATTTAAATATTTGGTATTTATTATTCAGCTAAATTTAAAGACTAATTACTATATAATAGCCAAATAAAAACATTGTATTATTATTTATAAATCAGCTGTTTTTACATAAAAAAAGTTACATTATTAAAACATAAACAATGGTAGGTATGCTACAAAAGTTGTCCAATTATTAGTGTAGCGGTCACAACAAGCTTAACGAAGTATCGACGCAGATAGGATAATACTTAATTGAGATTTATGTGAAAACAGAACGCCTTTAGAAAGAGGGAATAAACAAGAGGAAAATAAAAAATACATCCAAGTGATCGTAAAGGAAAATTGTATCTAATAGTGATATAAAATTGTTATTGTCCCTTTAGCAGTTTTATGTCGCATAAGGCTTAAAGGACACGTAGTGCAACAGGCTTTACTCACATAGTAACTGTTGCTTTATTCTCTAACACAACATAATTGCACATGCACTTTGTAGGGCTAAAAATCTTTTCTCTCTCTCTCTCAGACAATAAAATACATTTTTGCGCCAATTAATTTCCGCTGATTTCATAAGGGTACCTCCAGATTTGGCGACTGCGCACCGAAACGAGCAATGCACGACCAGCTTGCGAGCAGCTTGCGCGGACATACTAATAAGTCTAATAAACGAAACTCCAGATAACACCACTACACTAAATAATATAATAATCACGATATTAAATCGCTATCACATAAAAACATCATCGTAAACCCAACATTAACAAAATCATAGCTCATATTTCACAACAAACTACCCCTATAACCAGAAATGAGTATTATATGTATATATTTATGTAACCTCCTCTAATCTCCTTACACATACAAATCTGTTCCCGATATGCTACACATATGGGAGTTATCGAGACGTAATCTTTTGACGACAAACAAATCCGAGGTATTTACACTGTACACTGAATAGCTAAAAGCTGGCGCTTGTACGCGTGTTTACACTTGTTCTACTCGCGTTCTATCGGTTTTAGTATTACTGTTAGAGAAACCAGATTACGATGTTCTAAAATTATAGTAGTTTGAGTTTAGCAATAGTTAACTCTATAAAAGTTTTTAGTTAACTTTATTAGATTTATAGAATACAAAAAACTTATCATACACTCTTAGCGTAAGAGGGTTACGCACTTGCGGTTAACCGCGGGGGCGGCTAGCCGCGCATTTAGCCGATGATTGTACGCACTTAACCGCCAAGCGGTTGCATATTAAATTGGACCGCGCGGTTAGCCGCCCCCGCGGTTAACCGCAAGTGTGTAAGAGGGCTTACACTTCGGTACTATAATTTTGGTTTCAAATTACTTTTTTAGGCAACATCTTAATTCATTTCAAAGTCAACTATTGTATTCACACTCTCAACCTCAAAAATAAATTAAACTTATATTTAAGCAGCTCTCAAGTTCCAGTATTTCCATCGTCAATTCAATCCTATTATGTCGGGGTCCGAGGCCCCACTTATTGGATTAGACCATTGGTTGGGAACAAAAAGCTATCAGCGATATCAGACCCAGTTGTAATTTTAACCTAATATCGGATACAGAAAGCTTTGTTACTAACCATAAGTTCTTGTTCATACATTACTTCAAAATATACATAATACAAGCCAATAACAGTCCCTACATCTAACATTATTAAAGAAAAAAAAAAATACAAAATCTATAAATAAGTATATTAAGTGTGTTAGTCCATCGCTTGCATTTTTTATCTTGTCACGAAGGCACTTAATAACCTTTTACTATATGCATTAGCTTTAACACGCTTCCATTTTTTTATTTTTAAATTTACCTTCATATTCTATTTTACATGAAAAGTTTAATGTAGCTTATTTAGAGATAATTTTTATCTTACTAACCTACTTTTCTAATTAAAACTCAATCAAATAATATTGACATTATAACACGATTTGCAGGCTGGAGTAAATATTATACTAACCACATATCCTTACTGTTTTTTCTTTTGGCCGGGTGAATATCTAATGATTTTTAACAAGACCTAAATAGCCAGAGAATAACGTTGAAATCTCTAACTACATTCAAAACGTAGTTTCACAACCACATGCAATCGTCATTCAGGTCCAAATCCATCTACAGAAACAAGTGATAGATCAAAGTCAATCCGTTGAAGTGATAAGAGTACTCTCGCAGCTCTTGAGATGCAGCTCGATGCATCCCGCTGCATCCGAGTGTTGTGCGGTTGCAGTATGCGCTGAAAGCTAATTAATTATCAGCTTCAGTCTCATTTTGCTTTCGAGAGAGTGTTGTGAGAATACAGGTATTGTGTGGAAGGAAATTAGTTTACAGGTTCGTTTGTGAACAAATTGGAATATTGTGTTGTATGTTTAAAGGTTTATCTTGAGCAGGTAGAGGTGGGGTTAGGTTAGTATGAGAGGATTCTGGGAAATGTTACAATATAAGGCGTTGGATGGATAGTGTGAAATATGATATGAGAAAGAATGGAGTGGATACTGCGATGACAAGTTGTAGAGATGAATGGAAGCTGAATACGCAATGCGCCGACGCCACAACTAATTGGGAACAGGGCAGGGAGATGATGATGAAGTCTTTGTTAGCGTTACAGATAATACACACACAGAACACAGAGATTTTCCCTCACAACAATAAAATACTATCAATATCACAGCAAATTTTATTCAAGCTCTCAAAAAATTAAAAACCTGATCAAAAATTCTATCAGCAAACCTGCAATCAATAAGGTAGCGGTGCCCCCAATCCGACATTACCATGCAAATGATATAATCCTCAAAGGAATACTCTTAGGAATACAGCTGGAAATATTTGGGCAATTAATCAAAAGCGGACTAATTAGTAATGATGCCGGTATCAAGTGGAAGATTAATGAGGCTCAGATTGTGTAGTGAGGGCTTCGCGGAATACGACACTAGGTGGTACTAGGTACTATCAAGTGTCATGTGTTACGATAATTATGATGTTACATGAAAGCTTTTGGTATGGAAAATTTTACTAGGATCATACTTTAAAGATAAAATAGCAATTGGTAGGGATATTGCTGCGACGTGTTTGATAAGCCTATTTTCTATAGGTTAGTTCTTATTCTAGTTTTGTTTTTATTTTTTATTGTATGTTTATTCATTTAATATTTGTTAAGCATTTACTTCGTGTATGGACCAGGCCTTGATAAACAATATAATTTATCTTTTTAGAAAAGATTAGTTTTTTCCCGCAGCTGAATAAAGTTACACAGAAACAGGTTGACAAGGGAGAGAATATTCCAGGATTATTTTTACACTAGTTTTGTTTGAAAAATATCTTACAACAAAAGTTCTGAGAGATAACCCCATCTACAGGCTAATAAGATCTAGAGCTAAGCGGCTCCAAATCCCATTTCTATTCAATTAGTCTTGAAGAAAAGCGCTGTTCTAACGAGACAATACATTCAATTAGTTAGGTACCAACCGTCTATAGAAGGCAAATGACTTTTAAATACCATCATTAGTATGCAGAACAAGGAGCAGTTATATTAACTGCTTCCTAATTAAAATTATCAGACCTTGAACCCTTTGCGAGTTAACGATGTTATCGGCAACTCTAATTTTTTACTTAAAGTTTTGAATTTTTGGCAGGTTAATAACAGAATTTTAGCTTATTTGCATTAGTATTTTACGTGTCGATTTTGCGTTAAATTTAAATGAAATAACGTAAAAATATTTAAAATACATGATAATCGGAGGTCAGTAAAAACTTTCCTCCACTTCGACTGTTATTCCTGTTTATAGATAGCGGCTTTTCTTTACTATGATTATCTTGTGAACATACACACTTTATATAAAGAGGCTGTACCTCCACATATTTTACAGGTTCCATCCTATAACAGCATAGTGTGAAGACTTTCACACCGAGATTCAAGAAACTCATACAAGTGTCTGGCTTCTTGTTACACGAGCGCAGGTTGCATTCCCGTGTGTGCACAACCTGCGCTCATGCACTTAAACGGACTCCCTGACATATTAAAGGAAAATGCTTTTCCTTTGCTAAAGAAAGAAACTAAAGCTTTGTGAACGTGTTAAAGCTCCGACAAAGTTTAAACACAAATTGTAGTATTTTTCTTCAGCTAGACGAGAAGATTCGCTAATTTAAAGTCAATTTTAGATCCGTGACTTGATTTATAAGAAACCTGCTTTACCTTTTTAGTTAAAATTACGCCAATATTCCCTTTAAAAACTACTTTTGATTTTTTCTAAAGTTGAAAACTTTTCACAAATATTTATGTTATGTGTAATCGTGAGTTATCCAGTTGTTAATAGATCAGATATCATCATCATATTCCAGTTACAATCTGTTCCTATTATCCATTTTTGGTAGGGCCTATACCATTGTTCCCAGGTGTAAGGCACCTTTTTATTTTCCTCTTTCCTGGGGAAAGGTGAAGAGATATGCTAGAATCATATCACACAAACAGCTAAGAGTGCTTATCACTTCCCTATTAATGAAGACCGGGCGGGAAGGTAGACAATGCAAACTACCACGATCAGGTGTAGGTGTAGGTACCTGCATGAACTGCCTGACGCAGTCGGCGCCATGCTCCCGGAGGAAGGTCTGCAGCGTGCGCACGCCCTGCACGGACAGCCGGTACCCGCCGCCGTTCTCGCCGGCCGCGAAGAACACGCCCGGCAGCGGCCCCTCACCCATAGCACTCACATGTTGCCGACACTACGCCACAATACACTCCAACAACTCACCCAAACTTTCAATTTAAACCGCCAATTTCAGTACTTCAAAACTAGTCGGTATTATTTAATTAAACCATTTAATTATATCATCAATTAATTTAATTTACAAAAAGAAATTGTATACAATCTGAGCATCACTTCATAAACACTCAACTTTAATTCACTACGCTACGTCAACTTGATACGCTACGCGCGTTGTAGCTCGTAGCGTTCAGCCAACGCGATCGACGCGCCCGTGGCCACTGCTACGCGACCGTAGCTCGTAGACCCGCTCGTAGCTCGACCGTAGCAATGCGACGCAAAAGGTCGCGCCGAATATGACGTAATGGCCGAAAGCCGATTTTTTGAAGTCAGCCGAAATTGTTCGCGCGATGTGGAATCGTTTGTACGATCCATAAGTGAGATGATTTGTCAAACTGTTAACTTTTTGTGGCACATGTTTGCACGATTTATCCGCTTCAGATTAGAACTTACAGAGTAATAAATGTTAACTCAATAATTTTATGTGAAGTCGAAATAACTTTATAAAAAAAATGCTAGGAACAAATCTCATTTGTTGCGCAACAAATGAGATTTGTTCCTAGCATTTTTTTGTTAGCACAGAAAAATGAGGAAACTTAAATTAAAATTCATATTGACATAAAAAAAAACAACTATCATTATTATTCAGTGGCCTCTTACTACGGTAACTAACAGCCAACTTTAACGAAAATTGGTGATTTCGTGAGCGGCGTAATTCCCGAACTAATTCTTTGAAAGGCCTCAGACACCGATAATTAAAACTTAAAGGCCGTAAGATAAATTGTTAGTGTGGACTTTGGAAAGTTTTCTTACTTTGTAGGTGAGCTTGTGACTTCATGTTTGTCTAGGACAACTTCAATATTTGTTTCAAACTGGGGACAGAAGTTATATTGTCGCTTTATAAGCAAGAAATAGATAGGATATCTTACTGGTCGTCAGGTCAAGGTCGAGCCTCTTTATATGATAATGGTTCAATGCGTGAGAAATCGCACTTTTTGTGCGTTCTCTAGAATAGAGGAAGCGGTGAATATTCCTTTATTGGAGCGAAAACCTGCGACCTTGCGAGTACGTGCCGGAACTGTGGGAGCGAGGCTCGCGGAAAACGAAATATTTTGCCTCACCTACAATACAGCCTTAAATAAGTAGGACTGAGCAAGCGTGTAGTAATATAATGTATTCAAGATAAGTCGTTTTATTTATTTTAAGTTTAAAAAATATAACTTATATTTTTATTGCATATTACACATTGTTATTCATAATTAGTAAGTTGTTAAGTAAAAACTGAGCTTTAGTATAACCAAACTACACATATAAAAATTATTTAATTTAGTTTGTACTACCAACATCATGAATTTTAGAGGCAAGAAACCTTAAATGTTTCTGTTGAGTACAGCACCACAACATATTGTTAAGGTTTACGACGCTAAGGAGGATTTGTCCGCGATTTTATACCGCAATTCGCATCTCCTAGCATTTTATGTTTATAACTCGACATAAAGTGCAAATTCTATTAAGATTTATATCACATAAAGTGCGACACGTCTCGATAAATACGCGTGTAAAACATAGCCGCATGCAATTCTAAATCGATTCTCACGCGACACACTGCATCGCAATCTCCGCTTTTAGAATAAAATATCTGCGGTAAATATGTTGGATTCACATTTTTCCAGCCATGGAGCTAGTTTAAAAATAATACGAGACTTTCAAAAGACCTAAATAGGAAATAAATGGGTGAGAGTATATTATAAGCCTACCGAAGTACCTTCCATTTTCGATGACCTATGAGGCTAATAAATATTACTTAAGAGAGGCCGTAGAGTTGACCGATACAAATATATACCTTGTATATAACCATGGAAAGTATTGACTAAAACTGAAATCTCGGCTAGTCCAGAATGTTTGACGAAATCCGTATAAAAGCCTACACAGTGACATTCGGAGAGGATTACTGGATCCGTATTTCCGATGTCCCGGAAACATATTGAAAACACGATTTTCGCTTGAAATATGAAACATAATATTTGTTGATGTTTTCCTTTTAGACAGAGAAATTTAATATTCATCAAAGACCCGATGTCAAAATAAATTATAAACTTGTAATGTTTAAGACAACACAAAGAGACGTTTTTTTATACTTAATTTCCTTTAGGAAATTGTATTATAAATTAAACACTAAAAAAGAAGAAATGTTTTACTGATAGTACTAAAATCGGTAAAATATGAGGCGATTGCACGACAACCTCAGATATAAAATAATATTAATATATAAGCTGGGATTTGGAAGCAGCTGTTATATATTATTGCAAGGCACGCTAGACCTCTGCAATAACAGTATATACCGCAGATAAGTAGCAGCCAGACTAGTTTCGTTCAGGTAATAAAGCTAACTTTCATGAAATCTATGATATAATAGACTGGAATATCTGCTTACATAAAGTGAAAACCAGCTAACGTTTGAATTTGAAAACTGCAGATCCAGAGCACTGAGTCATATACATATATCAAAGTAGATGAATGTTAGATGTTTTATGATCGAGATGATTCCATGAGAACTTCTCGAATTATATAGTTCGATGTAATGGCGACCGTTTGCCTCAGGCGTATTCGTTTTGGCCTTACAATTTCTATAGAGCAAAGGATAAGCCGTAAACATTTATTATGGATTACAAAAAAGGGAAAAAGTATGATTTATAGAAAGCCCAAACAAATATTCGAACTTCTTGAGTAACTTTTGATTCCATTACCAACAAATCGAGGATGTAATCAAACGAAATGCAGATTAAGGTTTTCTTAAACGCGAGTTTTTTTTTGGTCGCGATTCGTTCGTCGTCGATCACGGCCGCTGCTGATCCTGATCCGAGGGCATCAATCACCCGCCAAGCCGTGACGACTGTCCAAAGCCTTCCTCACGCTAAGTGTACTTTCTGATTCAAAAACTGCGAAATCGATCCCTTCTTATTTGTAGGCAACCGAATTTTGAACGAGATAAAAGAACGGACTTTGCGCTTGATTCCTTTTCAGATAAATTGAATCAATTGGTGTATTCAATAATAAAATGGGATATGAAATTAATGGTGACCAAAAATTGTGTTCCGAATTGAATTATGTCCGGTGCAATTTATGTGGCCACATATTACGTGCAACGTTCAGCTTGGAAACTATTACGAAGTTTTGAGGCGATAATGGTCGAACGAGTAAGTATAGACTAGATAAGTACTTTATGATTTAGAGCTTAAGCCTTGCAGGTGAATATAGGTGTCGCGTAAGTGGTTACTTACTTATGTACGTTATGAGATCGTGAGACAGGTGCAACCGAAAAATATTTGGGGCAATGATATGCTAATGACGCTTAGAAATGGCATGTTTCACGCACCCCTCTAGAGGAATGCGAGCTTTGTTGGCAAATTAAAGAATAAACAATATTAAAAAGCATATTTAAATTCTTATTTTCCAATTTCAATATTCAGTATAAAAAGATGCTAAACATTGCTCAACTTTATAATTTTTAAACCCAACGAACTACTTCGTTTTATGTTATTTTAGAATGCCAGCAGCACGGTTTAATCCCGACAAAAAATAACGAAGATAACCAACAACTTAATTAAGATGAAAATAAACTTAAGACTATCCTTATTTAAATCTTTCGGCCGAGTTCATTAAGCGTCACAGTAAGAAAGGATAGTAATCTTAAAACAGCGACGGTACAAAACGGGGAATACAATTTTATTGCAAACATGCGAATGCGTTTGTGAACAAAACCGCTGAATATAGATGAGAGAGAAATGTTTATTCCGATATAATTGTAGAATTGTAACTGGTATAGCTGGCTGATTGCTTTTACAATGGACAAAAGAATGAACGCGAGGAACGGCTAATCTCAAGGGGATTAGACGGCAATTTACCTTTTAACTTTGTCTTTTATAGTGATCTAGATAGCAGGGCTGTCGGTGAACTGCACAGACACGGTAAGCTTTAGATGTACCTACTGACAACGGGATTGGTCGAAGAAATTTTTGTTTACTGAGGAAAAAACTGATTGTAATTTCGGAAGCCTTGCTAGCAATTAATGGGAATACTAAAACATTTGACATATTTAGGCTCTGCGAAAGTTGAACATAGATAATGTTAGTGAGCATTGTTTTCAAGTACCAGAATACGTTTTCTATTTAACTAGCAAAAGCTACATCAAACTTCGCTACTAGTTCTCGATTGTAAATGAGTTTCATAACTTGAACAACTTATGAAACTTAACGTACGAGTATAAGGCAGCGGTTGTAATACGTTCCCGTGTATTTCACGCTAAGAAATGATTTCAAAGAACAACATCTAATCCTTTGTTAGAGGAAAAAAGGCGTAATAACCGTGCCGGTGTAATAGAAGGGATCGCGAACTTTAAGTAACGAGGGTTCTTCATAAGCCGTTTATCATTTAAAGGGGAGCTCGAGGATGGTAGGAAAACTGTATTGTTGTAGGTTTCAGTTTCTTGGTAAATTAAGGTTTTCATTTTTCGGGATGCTTGTATTAAGAAATACGTATGAGGCTTTTATGTATTTCATTGCTTTCTCAGATTTCGCTTTTTTTGCTTATCACTTTTTACTAAAGATTACATTTTGGAACATAATACTAAGAACTAATTACATACAAGAAGCTATTAGTATGAAAGCTAAAGGCTTTACTTAGCTTGGAGTTAAAGCCTTAAATAAAACTTTAAATAGTTAGGTATTAACTATTCTCTAGTCGTTCGTAGCGTGTCAGTGGGGCTTTGACAAGCTTCACGGAGTTAACTAACTTAGATTAGTTAAAAGGACAGCTTGCCTTTGGAATACTGGAAAGGGACTTTACGATATCTAGATCAAACTGGTACCAACTTGATTAAAATGATTCTAAGACAATTACATATTTCATAATTAATTAATACATGCGAACAACATCACATACATAACTCTGAACAAGAAGTAGATATAAAATATTTATCAATAACGTGAACGCATAATCAAAGACGTAAGACTAGATCACGGAGGTCATTAAAAACACTTTATTTTCTAATACTTTAAATTTACATTTAGATTAATTAACAAGGATTCAATCAATAAAATGGCGTTCCCCAGGGTCGTAATCTTGGCCCCTACAGAAGTTAATAACACAATTACATCATAGCACATTTCAATTTCCAAAATCTCCGCGGTCGCATTTTCAAGGTCAAAGTAAAAACGCGACCAGCATTATTTAGGCCTGTTAGATACGCGCATCACGTATACACCAGATAATGTGCCCAGAATATAGGTTATCAAAATTCATGATAAGTACAATGTTGAGAGCTTTGCATATTAGATGTACTAACTACGGCTTCCTACTACCATAGAGCCTCCAATTTATCCTCTCGGGAAGTTTTTCGGGATATGGTAAATGCAACTTAATACACTGTCAAAAGTTTAGACTTTATTATTAACAAATAAATAGAGGGTATTCATTGTTTTTTTTTTGTAGGACATTATACATTATATAGGACATTATTTATTTTCGTATTTGTTTAACGAAAAATGCCATTTTTTACTGTTGTATAAAAAGCTAAGTAACGGAAAACATCTCAAAAACGTATTCAGTTTCAATCACGCGCAGGATGTTTTTTAGGTCCAAAACAAAATAACGAACGGAAATTCGTATCCTAAAGAAAAAATGATTAAATTTTGTAAGATATAAATCTGCCTTACAAAGAATAAAGTAATTTAGGACGAGTATTTCATTGAAGCGACTTTTGCTTTCAGACCCTAAACTTGAAGAAACAATTTCTTTATTCAAGCCGTCGCGTCATTTCCAGACTTTAGGGCACACTAAAGAATTCTGCGAGTGATTGGCTTAAAGAATAAACTTGGTTTCCTGGACTTTCAGGTTTTGATTCTGGGTCCCTATGTACTGATGAAAATTTATTGTTACATGAGTTATGGTTTTTTTTTTGCAGCAACACACGAAACCTTTGCCTCGTACATTACGCAAGTAACTGAAAAGTGTCGCTGTTTAGTCTAGACACAGGAAACCTACTTTCGGCATAATGAAACATAGGACTCAGATGAATTCAGATGAATGAATGAATCAGAGGCATATGCACATATACTCTAAGATTTCTTTATAAATTAAAACATGTAATGAAAACCTGCAGATTTAGTAATTACCACAACAATTTACATGCCTTCCGCATTTAAAAAAAACGTCCTTATAATATCTGTCAACAATACGAAACAAAAGCTCGACTATTACCCATCGCATGCTATACCTCAATAAAGTATAACTGACTACATGACATGTAACCATGCAGTGCACGTTAAGCCCCCGAAACATCGCGACCGGCGCGCCCGCGCTCGTAAACAAACGCGTTCAGTAGCCGTACCATGAGCTCCTACAGCAGGGCTTGCCATCGAGTAAGCGAGACAGCGCTATACGCAGTGTAGTGCGCCGTCTCGCTTCCACAACGGCAACAGTACTGCTTTAAGAGATCATGGTACAGATACAGATATATCTTATTGATACAGTTCACACATAAAATAAATTGTTCCGTACATTGCGTACACAGTTGTAAGGTTGAGAATCGCTCGATTTTACTTTGAACGAAAGTGAACGCGAATTGAAGCTTTGTTCTTCTTCTTTATTGTTTTAGCTTGGGAACTGTTGAAGATAACTTTTCAAGGTCATTGACGATTTCGTAACACATTTTTATTGTAAGCAGGTGTAGAAATTCATTGTCTGTGCTATGAATCAGACTAGAACAACTGAGATGCCAAAGAAAGCTTTTTTAAGTTCCTTTAATGCTGTTGTCCAGTAACCTTTATTTGCGCAGATAATGTGCCAAAAATACACAACAATTTTATTCTAAAGGCCTTAAATAACTTTTCCGAATCCAGGAAAAAAGCCAGAAGCCAGTATAATTAATTTAATTCGCCATAAAACCAGCATCAACAATACCACTACCATTCCACGAGACCCTTTCAAATGGGATTTAAAGGAAATTTCTAAAAAGAAAATAAAGGGGGCATTGAACATGGAAATGTTAGCGGGGATTGCAAAAAGACGTATTATGTGTTGGAGGCAATTTACCTACCGCTGTACCTACCGCGACGGTTTGCTCTGATAGAGCATTTTGTAAGCGGGTTACACAAGTCAAGAGCGACCAGCGATATTTAAAAAAAGATAAGGTACTTACTTTTTTTAATTTCAAGTTTGTAGAAAAAGTTAATCGCCATTTTTCAGGCCTTGATAAAATTTTGGTACGTATCCCTATATTATTATGTGCTTTTGTAAGCAGGCATGCTAACTTCGAGTTAATTATTGAAGTTAGAAATTGTGAGTGCATAAAATTTCTATAGCGTCAGCATCGTTTCAACTGAAAGCCATGTTATAAAATCTTGAAGGTCTTGAAATTAAAACAGATAAGATTTTTCGGACTCCAATATTGCAAAGTGGAATTGCGAAAACTTTCTGGAAAGGGTTATTTTTCTTGTTCTTGTACCACAGGGCGTGGAGAGGGCATTTCTAATTGAATAGCCGCCCGGAGGCAGTTGCTTTGATTGGCCCACTGTACGCGCGCCGTCTAGCTCCGCGACATCCTACCAATTTTATTCTCACTTTTTAATCTTGGAAAGAACAATGCGATGCGATTTTACAGTTAATAAGGTAAAGGTTTTTTTATTTGTGTAGGTTTTTAGATTTGTAAGTCTAGTTAGGTAAAGTGTTGATCTATTCGTAGTTTAAGTTCGAGATAAATTATTTGTGCCTTAGGGCGTTCACATCTGACAAACGAGCATTGCACGAGTAGTTCGCGAGCTGCTCGTGTAATGCTCGTTCGTCAGATATGGACGCACCCTTGTATTAATTAGCTTCAGTCTTTCTAGCAGATAGATTGACAGTTGCATTGACAAATCCAAGTTATACCTAGTTCTATATTTTTCTGGATTATAATTGCGAATTCGTGTACCTGCTTCATATTAGACACCGATAACTTTTTAACAATCGACAAGCAATTATGCATGATAAGATTGCAGAAATCGATTGGATATGAAAAGTAATCTGTTTCGTTCTAAATTCTCGTAAATATGTAATCGTTTAATATTTTGGGGTTTGAAGTAGATAACGTTAAGCTATTTGCATGTATTTATCTCAATGTCGGTACGAAATTCAGCCACTTAAAAGCAAGTATAATGTGTACCAAAAAGATTTGAGTTTAAAAAAAAAACACCGAATAGCTTTCAAAATGCTTGTAACTTTTCTCTGTTATTTTGAAAGAGGAACTTCCAGATATATTTTTCTTGGCTTATGTGCTAATGTGAATGATACAAGCGACTTTTCTAATTACCTACACTTGTTAACGTCCAATGGATATAGTGGATGGAACTAAGACCTTGAATGCAGACCTCTAAATGTAGAAACATACGGATTAGTAACAGACCTTTCAATAACGTGTTTTTTAAAAAGGTTAGTAACTTGTATATATTTACAGTTGAATGAACATACACCTGGGTGAATAATTGAGTAATTTTGATAAATCGCGACCCTACAAATTTAATGAGTAGTGACTTATTTGATAACACAATGCGACACTTCCTAACTGGCAAGAGACATCGCGGCAGGCCCAGACGGAGAATGGCGCGACAAACTGCAGTCCTTTGATAAGGAGTGGATGACCACGGCCCTAACCAGAGAGAAATGGAAGGAGAGTAGAGAGGCCTTTGCCTTGCAATTCTGTCCGAAATGGCTGGGAAAAAAAGAAAAAAGGATGCGTTACTATTAAGCAATTTTAAAGGCATATGTAGGATCGATCGTCTACCTTTAATATTTCCCGAAATTACGGATGCGAAGAATCGTTTTATAGGCGATCCGTTTATATTGAACGTTAATATTTTATTATTGCCCACTTCGACGATGGTCAATCATAAAATTTTAATTGTGCATTCAACTGCACTTTAAATGTATTTATTTTATATGAGCATAACGTCGTATAATTTCATACGCAAGTGAATTAAGTAATACATACTATATATTACAGACAATTACCTATATCTGATGAAACTTTTATCCAACCTACTTCTCAGGAACCTTTTGAAAAGATGTTTTTAGCAATACCTAAAAATAAAGTATCTGTAAGATTTTTAGTGTATCATTTTTTCCGCAAAAATATAAATCACAACCTAGGCGATTCAACACAATTTCCTAAAACTACATCAATAGCAGTATCGACAAAAACAGGGTCTTTCACGACAACATTCCGTATTTTTCATCCGTGTCTCCTGCGGCAAACGGGCCGGCTATAAATCGGTCTAAGTGCCTCCAGACAAACAAATGTACTGTGAAACCGACTACAGCTGACCTCACCAGATTCACACTATACCATGTTTTTTTAATGATCAGACTGATCTTTAACACAACTACATAAACATTTTTTCTTTTATGTCAGCTTTGATGTATTCTTAACAACTTAACTGTCCCTTAAGTAGACAACCCATTGGACAGAAAAATGGTTGATAATAATAATTACTTTTTTTTATTTCTGATACATGATTAATCATTAAGAAAACCGATACTACCGTATTCGTTTCCATAAAATAAATAAAACAAATGCCGATCAATTTTCCTCTTTTTGTCAGGAAAACACGTCAGAGCTCATGTTTCATACCTCGTATAATAAGAAAAACATATGTAATGGATTATATTGAGCCGTGTGTCACGTTTGTTACGCACACGCCATGGGCATATTAAATAGGAACCTATGTATTTTACTTCAAGCAGGGAACTTTCAATTAAACTGCTAACTGAAAACATTGTGGAATAAAGGAAAATAATCAGATATAATAATATACCTAATAATAATCAAGCCTATAAGCGTCCCACTGCTGAGCACATGCCTCTTCCCTTATAGAGAAGGCACGAGCAATGTAACTTTTCACTAAAAAAAATAACTTTTCTAAGACACTTCTGACAAACGGTGAAGGAAAATCGTGAGGAAATCTGGATTCCAAAATTTGGGATCTGAAATCGCCAATCCGCAGAGAGCAAGCGTGGTGATCAATCAGATATAACGGGAATTATTTTAATGTCGAACTGATGTGCCTATTGTAAATCGATTTAAAAAAAACGTTTTGTCATCGATACAGTACATCTCAGAGGTGGTCCCATATAATTTGTCAGGGAGGTCTCTTTTTGCATTTGTGTAATCAATTATATCACTTTTATTTACTACATATTCAGCTACTTTTGTGCATTAGCCAGGCTGCAATGGATCCCTTCAAAGGTACAGTCGTAAGCTCGGTAATAGCCAATTCGCGTGTCAAAGAAGTACGTAGGAGTTGCGTAGTGTTTAGTGTATAAAATAAAAGGAAAACGTATGAATGGGCTGCCGTCGGAAGGAAGTAGTAACTCTACTTTTCGTTGTGGAATTTATGATTTATTTCTGTACTGATAAATGTGATCCTGAGCACCACCTAGGTGTATAAGTACCTATCATATTAGAATCATGCTATTTATTATTGTAACATGTTTACTCAGCTACGTTTTATTTTGCCATCAGCTAATAAAAGCAAGAAAGTTGTGTGTAAAGTGAAGACCACGCGAAGGTTAGACATTGAAAAAAAACATGAAAGGATCTTTAAAAATTGTTTTATATCACTTAAAGATAATCCTAAAAATATTGTCTTTAAAAAAATATTGTTTAAGTCGGTCTGACAAACTTTTCATTTGACCCTAATAGAAGCCAACAGTTCACACATAATGCTGTTCCATCTATAGTTGAACCCATAATAAGATATGCAGCAAAACAGCTCAAAACATTGGTGCAGCCCATTGATTTATACGATGCAATTGGTCGGCGCAGCCGGTGTCATAGTAAACGGGGACAGATTTATCGCAATGCAGACTATCGCATGTACTATGGACAGGTGCGTTAGAATTATACTTGTTGTGCTTCGAGGTCATTTTAATCAGGCGATGGTGAGTCGGTGAATCTTGTAACTATGGTAACATTAAAGACATACTTATGCTTAAGACTATTTGTTTTTCAAGTCTGCAAAACTGTGTATTTTATGAACGAAACTATAAAAACTATGTTTGATACAAATGGTTTAATCTCCAGGTGTCCATTTTAGCACCCAGTATTAGAGATTATTTGAGTACAATTTGATAATAAGCCACACCCTCAAAACACTTGACAAGGTAAGGCGAGACTGATTTCATAATTATCATTTGATTTCCTTATAAAATTCCAAATTGCGAAAAGTAAAAAGCTTGTGAGATCTTTCTCTGATGTTACCGTCGTTACCTGCGGCTGAGACCCTTGACCTTGGGGAAGGGCACGTGCCGTCAGTCAAGATCAAGACACTCTGGTAAAGTAACACAAGTGTCGCAAGTACTGTAAGTACCGCTCGAATGAGAGGCGTGGGCGCGGAACGCATCGCCGTCAAATGTAATTTTTGAGAAAGAGACGTATATTTCTAAAGTCAAACGGGATAAGCTTTGATTATATGTATTTTTAGTATCTTTACAGATATTGTAGCGATTAAGTTTGATAGGACTTCAGGTTTACAGGATTAAATGAAGTTGCATCGTCATATTCCCACTGTGGCCATGTTGGCTGTATAACAAGGCACTGGCATTACTTTTAGACACAATCTTTAATCTCTTAGTTAGAAATCCCTACGGTCACACCTAAAGACCTGTTTAAATCCAATAGAGGGATTTATCTACTACACACTCTAATACTCATATTAGACAGGTTTATAAACGCCTTAACTTACAATAATTGGCAGATTTCCCATCAGCACGTCACACCACTAAAATTGTTATGCAAACCATCTCGTAAATATTACGTATGAACTTACAATTTGACGTAACTACTACATGGTCATAAAATTATAACGCTAGATTTATAGTAGGCTCGACGAATTTTGATCTTAACCAGACTACCCATTGTCATATTTAAGTAGTCTACACACTGAACATGCAGATGGCTTGATGTCGACGGTATGTCTACGATTTGCGAACGCGCACATTTGATAAACGACACCATACAGGCTGTTACCGAAAGGGTCTCAAATCCAAAAGGCGTGTAGAGTGCATCTGGTACAGATTAAGTTTACAAATTTTCAGTTCCATATGAGTTACTTTAATTCACGATATCCAAGTTTTCACATCATTTATTTGACACCAAAAATGATAATAAACCTGTTATCGCACGGCAAGAATGAAAATCTTATAAGGTCACTTGGTAAATGTTAACTATACGGAACTAATTTAGAGAGCAGTTTTTTAAACAAATTTTATACTAGGAGTACATTTCACCCATTTTGGATTGATATAACCTTTCTATTACATCTTGTAGAGGAAAACGGTAATGATTTCGTGCCATTGACAAAGCTTTACGCCAACAAACAAGCCGGCGACTTATCGGTGGGTCAGCGTGTTTGGTATGTAGTCTCCTTAAATATGACAATAGTTGGTCTAGCATAGCAACAGTGTCGAGGCGTGGCTCGTCCCACATAACAGCTGTGTGTACAATCGCTTCTTTTGTACGTCTCTGTAAATACGGAATATGTTACGTATACGGTATACATTACTAGTTTCGACATGAGCAATACGTCCGGTAATATCAAAGGCTTTGTAACTAGCCTATGTTCATATTTGTTAACAGTGGCTTTCAGTTTGAATTATAATTATGAGAGGTTTTTGAGAATATTTAACAGAAGTAGAGCAACGCTCGCTGCTATTTACAAGTGGTAATCAAAGACACATTGTTTTTTTATACAATTTCGCCTACGTAATAAATACTATTTACTACTCTAATTTTGTCAAAATATATCTTACCTATACCTACATGTTATCTAAGTACCAACGCAAACTGCAGCGTTTACATACGACGCTAATAAATACTAAGCAGAATAAATGCATAGAAATCTTTATAACGGAAATCTTTAGCTATAACCTGAGATCATTCAACACAGGAAATCATTACCATGCCATCAATAACTAATTACATTACATTACATTTGCCTTCATGTTCAGAAATGCCGTTACGTAGAAAGCTCGATCAATCCACAGCCAGCCTGGGATAGACGATAGGGTATGGTATGATTACCATGTATTTGATGTCAATCGCCAGATATTACTGTAGATTGGATGACATGATAATTGGGTTATCCCTAGAGTGAAGTACATTTGTGTTTAGTGTTACTTAGTAACTGTGTAAACAGTTAATACGTATCCTTACTAATATTATAAATGTGAAAGTTTGTGAGAATGGATGTGTGGATGTTTGTTACTCTTTCACGCAAAAACTACTGAATGGATTTTAATGAAACTTTACAATAAAATGTATCTTATACATCGGAATAACACATAGGCTATTATTTAAAAAGATAGTGTATGAATTGTCATTCACGCAGGTGAAACCGCGGGGCACAGCTAATTTTGTAATAATTTACAAGGAGTCATCACTTGGTAGACAATATAAACAGTTAGAAAATGTGTCAAATATTTCCATAGTGACACCATTTTAGAGTAGACAAAATAACTTAGCTTTTACTTGATAATATCTACTGTACATACGCTCGTAAAGCCAAGTGACATGAATCCCGCTTAGCAACCTTTCGCGCTACGAAATAAGGTTAAATGTCCATAAATCTAAACTAAATTACCGCTAATAGTATCAGCAAAGTTAGAGTCACATCTCCAGACCATAGATCAGATTGCTGACCCGGCAATTGACCCGTCCTACATGTGTGGGATAATAATCTGCAGGCACGGACGTTATTCTCAAATGAAAATTAAATTCTACTTCTGTACTGGATGTATGCCAGTTGGAAAGGCTCTGCAGATAAATTAAAACCTTATGAAACTTCTAAAATAAATTCCTAATTAAATCCTTATTTATGAATTATTTTAAGAGTTTATACAGACGACCGCCCGCACCGACGGCGGCCACCCAACTGATCGAGTACAACGGAAAACATCACGTTCTAAATTTAAACCGCGAATGAATGAACTCTAAATGCGTGCGCGCCTACAGAAATAGTGTCGTGACCCTCAGGCGTTCTGCCAAAACGAATGTTATTAATTTTTTATATTGTGTTTACCTTTATAATACACCAATGTTTGGGAGCTTAATGTATTAACATTCTTTAAATATATTTATTTGTTTTAGATGCTAACCACTTTACGCGTACAATGATGATGCGCATACTTACTTGATCTTTGAAGATTTTTCGGGAGTATGATTCATTGTTGGGAATGCTGTTTAGTAACGTACCTGTAAAAATAAGAAACACATTATTAGAAAATATTTCACGTTTAATTCCTAAATATACACACATTCGTGGAAGAATCTGAAAGAAGGCAACCGCAAAAATTATTATCTCTAGCTCTATTTCGGCCATTGATATTAATACTTATAGCTATTCAAAGTATAATAAAGATTAATAGGTAACGGGGCCATGTCCTCAAACACCATCCTCTTCCAGTTGACATCGTTACATCAAGGTCACTCGGCGGGAGGATGACAACAATCTCCTGTCATCATATCGTACTGAATACTATTAAACAACACTCATACAATAGGCCTACTCAAGTGAACTTTAATCGAAAGACCCATCAATATTAAAGAGGATTAATTTCCCAAAGTGAAGATGAATAAGTCATTTCACCGATTACAAATAATAAGAAACAAAAGAAGCCTGTTTACAGATAAATAATCATATGTCAAATCTCAAGTATAGTTCTAGGGTTAGTCTTTTGTCAAAGGATTCAACCGTTGTCTTTAGTTGTGATAACACAAATTAAGCAGCCTTTTAGAAACTTAGCGGAAGTGTATCTATGTCCTACTTAAAATGCGGAAATGTATACAACACACCAATAAATTAGCCTTGAAGTATTCCTTCCGACCTCCCTGACCCTTTCTAACTATCCCCTCATCATATTTCGAGAACCGCTCAATAGTGGGCTTGTAACAGCACGTGTTCACACTTAACACCCAATAAAACAGCGGGGTTCCTTGAAAACATTCTCGTGTCCACACTATCTTCCCAGAAATTAATCCATGCTTTTATTCGATTTCCCTTGGTTTGGGAAATGTCCAATTATTTCGGAGGCTGTCTTTTTGTCTGTTACCGGTGATTGGGATTACAGAACTGTGCGGTCGAATGTGTGAACCGCATGAGAGGATTCTAGTTTAATTAGTTTTATCAGAAAATTTTAGCATGATTAGATTAGAGTTCGATGTAATATTAGTTTTAATTAATTCCTACCATAACGGCAACGAGGTATGTCGATGTCAAGGAACCGAAAATATAGTGAGACTATAAGAAATCGTAAATACATGGTCATTTGTAAGTGCTTGTTCACGTTGGAACGCGCGGGCGCGGTAGCGGGCGCGGTCGCGGAGACGTGGCGGATTCGTGTTCACATTGGCCGCCAGGCGTTTGCGCGGGGGTGACGTGTTGTCAGAGATTGTAAACATGGACGACGATCTTTTATTTTTAACCGAAACTAAATACCTAAATTAATTTCGAAAGCACGAAATTAATATCGAAAGAGATATTTCTGTTCATATGATGGCTGTGTTTATTTTGCCAAATCCGAGTTCTAGCCTGAACAGCACTAATAAACTCTTCCGTATTAAAAGACATTTAACAGTTATATTTCTTAATACATATATTATGTAATACCTATAGTTTTATAAATAAAACCGATATCTGACTCATGTGTTTTTTTCGTCACCATGACAATCAGTGAAAATAAATATTTTAGGAAGAAGGTTTGTAGGAGTACGCCACAGAATACTGGTTGAACTTACCCGACGTCGCGAGTGATTCGCGCGCTCCGCCGCTAGTTCGACGTGAACACACTCAAACATCCCTCGCGTTTGATATTGCCGCGAGCGGCGCGCGCGCGCCAGTCGCTAGCTTGCCCGCTACTTCGCCCGCTGGTGCGTTTCGTACGTGAACACTTTGACATTACGCCATATGTTTGATATTTCGTGACCGCGCCCGCTACCGCGCCCGCGAGTCAACGTGAACAAGCACTAAGAGGAGGAGATATGTACTTTAGGCAATCAAGGTATATGTAATGCACTATTTTTTCACAGAATGTGCCATTGTAACTCTAACACACCTATGCCGTTAGTATGTCCATCTAACGAACTATTGCTAGGCATTTTTAAATTAAATGCATCAATTAACACGTTAGTTGTGGGTTAGCTATGAGTCACGTCATTGCGTTCACACGCTCAGTGTCAAAAACATGCGTGACAATTTGATTACACGTGTTTCGTGAATTTTTACAAACCTTGTCAGGATGCGAACAGATGAAGCGCTGATTTAATACATACATAGTTCTTTACTTCATTTTGGTGATTTTACTCGTTTTAAGCGAATCGTTTAATTAATAAGGCAATCCAACATGCCTAACAAAATGGCTTTACATGATTCTTGAGTTGACTGTTAAAATTGGGTATTCGTATATGTTTTTGTTTACGGATTTGCGTAAAGTAGGTATGTAGTATGGTAGGTTTTCCTAGTAGCTATGTATTTATATTTACTTGATTTTGTACTATAAAAATAAGATTAATCTAAACAAACATCAACATTCTAATCAGGAAACTGTAGAAAATTACGCGAATGTCTATCCAAACATTTGCGTAAGTCTGGTATAGTCAGGTCACGCTTCAAAATTAGTATCTCCAGACAATACACCCTGACGTCATATAAACCACAGCACGCGTTTATGTATTGTTTATGTTACCCATCTCATAGCCGGTTGCGTCGTAATTATAATGCAGTTTACACGAAGCAAGCGATGGCAGACACGCGTAAACAATATCTTGGGAACTAAACTCTATTGTTTTGTAAAGTAACTTGTAATTATTGTTATAGATCATGGCTACGATTTTATGAGTGTTTGTTTAATAAATTGATTGGCAATTAGGTTGTCAGAAAAACATATCGTACATTATTAATAGCTCTACCAGTAATATAATGAATTTGTTCACTTATAAACTATGTTAAGTCGTAAAATAATGTTTCAGCACTAATCAAGCATTATTCGCACCTTCCTATACTTATTCACAAAGTTCAACATTCGGAACACGTAACGCCATCTATCGCAGGGTGGTGGAACTAAAACGCGTTGGCGTTGTCACGTGCTAAACCACCCTGTTGGTTTGCAAATAGTTCCAACAATTTCCGCTAGATGGCAGCGGCGTACTCAGGGGTTGAACGCAAATACACGTGGTTTCAAGAGTCACGTAAAAATGTAAAGTAGGCAGAAATGAGCTGAAACTCGTTTTAATCCGTTTATAAGAACCGTTATAACGAAGCGACTGGATTAGAATTTAGACAGAATATTCTCAAACTAAACACTATACTTCACACAAAATTGAAACAAGAAAAGGCAATGCCTTCTTCAAGACCAAAATCCGTGTAAATGATCCTAGAGAAATAAAACAATACTGTGTGATGATATTGTAAAATAGAGATTTTTCTTATTTTAACTTGACCAGGGGAAGTATTTCTTAATTTTGCGTATTAGTCTCAAGAAGCCTCATATTTCCTACAAGTACACTTCAAATACATCGGTTCCATAATTTATTACATTGCAGTATTTCACAAGACACTTACAATGAGGTCGATGGTCAGCAGTGAAGACCTACTTGGATGGCACCCTTCCAAAAAATAAGTCTTCAGGCTTATACTATTAAGATTTTTGCCAGTTCTCATGTATTCTGTATCAATATTAAACAAGTATCTGGCATTTTTGGGTATGACTAAAAGCTTGAAAATAAAATCCTCTTACTTAGTAATGGTTTAGATTATTCACATGGATTAAAAACAATACCTACTCAAGATATATGATAAAGTCTATATAAAAGTTCTCACAAAACATGTGAAAAATTACCTTCATTATCACAAAGAAACATTAGTATCGAAATTCATATCTAGTAAATCTTGGAATATACATTCGAACAATTTATAAATTAGTTTGAGTGTGCATTCCAAATTAACTAAATGACTGCCTGTCCGTAGTGGTCGCAATTATGACAGACAATTGACCGGAATATTTGGTTGAGCACCTTTAGTTAACCAGAGTACCGTCGGAGAGTGGCATCAACGTGTAAATGTGGCGTGTATCATAACGATGCTCCTGTGAACTCCAGTCGCACTCAATTGTACGGAATGGGTAATTGTGGCGGCAGTGACACGAATTGTGATCACAATGCGATATCACGACAAATGGCTTTCGGGGCACCATCTAATGTAAGTCTTCTAAACTACTACCTAGTAGTCTTAATAAAATATTTTTTCCTTTTATTTTTTATGGTTTTTATTGTTTATACATTTTTATGGGTTTTAATTGGATCCATACCATCACAAGTACTCATATTAACTTGTTTCTTCACTGAATTCGGGATGCTAACATTTTAATAAGTATTTAAGCATCCTTTGTGTGAGACTACACTGTTTTGCCTTAATTATAATCCATGTGTGATTAAAAAAAACGTTTAATTAATTCCTGAGAAATCTTACAGATATCTCCACAGTTACGAAACTGTTTTAGTAAATACTATAATAGAGTATATTTACCTGTTACATAAAGTTATTAGAGCGTCCTCAGCGGCGCGACTCGAGCATCGTGTTATCGATTAGCGTCTTTTCGCTAATAACTACTTCCGACGCTTTCTTTATCAGTATACGTTTACAAGGAAACTTTATCTTAAACAAAACATTATTTTATTTTAATTGTAAATGAATTTTATTATATTAGGCTTATGTGATTATACAAAAGCTTTATGTTTACCAAATATGGTCATATGTTACATATTATGAGATAATATATACATGTAGTTACTTTATCTCTTCATTTCCGCCCTACGACAAGTTCTTACATAAAAAATACATTTGAAGTTTACGAAAGCTGCTAACACTACTATCCCTCCTCTTAATTCTTAAACTGTCTTCTTTCTATCAAAAGCTATCAATTACAATGAAAACTGAACAGCAAGCCACAAAGAACGTAGAGAGACCGGACATCGTCCGGACAGAAATAAAGTCAATTATCCAATAAACCGTATCCCTGTTTACTGTACGGTGTCGATTGTAAAAAGCCATTTACTTCGCTAACGATTAACTTAAGCGGCGTACGATTACTGTAAAGTTACATGCAGTAGATCAACATGGGAACCTAAACCATCCTATGATAAGCCGTCTTAATTATAATTTATGAAAATATAATTATAATTTTATGAATAGGTAGTTTACGGGCTTGAAAGAAAGCATGCCTACTTTAAATTTTCGAAAGGAAGGTGGGAAAAGGTCCCTTTGCTTTGGGGCCTTTACTAAGCCGCTTACAGACTATCGAATTGAAATTGAAGCGTCAAGTCAAATATGTTAGTTGAGGAGTCGAAAACAAAGTAAATGACAGAATATACTGTTGCATTTTTACAATAACATAAATATTAACCAAACAATTCGATATTCATCAAGATTTAAATTAAAAATTGCCGACATCAGGGATTTTCGCAATAAAAACCTAGGAGCGCACTTTTCTAACAAATTATGACCGCTATTAATTCTTTAGTGACATTAAACCAGCAATGATAACGTTAATAAAAGCTTGTTTATGAGTACAATATTTCATTCACACTATTCTAAGCCCTTATTATAAGTGAGCCTTCTGCACTTTCTTTATTACGTCCAACATCCGCCGGCCGGATATAACCGGATTACGGCAGATCGCGCCGGATGAAACCAGTTGCAAGTTTAGACAACGGAGTCGAGGAATAGTGAAAGACGCTTCTCTGAATAAGATTAATTTAATTTCTACGAGTAGGTATTGAAGAGAAAGATTCAGGTAAATCGAGAAGGCTTTATTCCACAGAATTTATGTTTGAAGAAGAATGATGGCTGAAATAAATTCAGACCTGATCAGACTGACAAAAAGGCTTGTCAACAAAATAGATGTCTTTTTTGCGAGGCCCGCTTAAGCTGTACTTATCGATTCTATTTTTGCGGAGCTATATGTTGGCATAACTCCAGTCACACTTAGGCCTAAGAAAAATGAGAGGGCACGCTAAAGCAAAGGTCAACTATTCTTGCCTTTTATGTATTCTGATTTAAACACAAAACCTTCATCCGAATACATCATAGCCCAAAACCCGCTGAACCCTCTACACAGTTTTAAACGTCTAACCACTTGTATTTCATATAAAAACGCTTATAAACTCAACAGCGCGATCAAAACACAAACATTTACTGAATCGACGAAGTTTCCGTATAAAAAGTGTAACATCGTTACAAACAAACAAACAGTGTAACAAGCTTAACTGTGTATACAAATTAGGTGATCAGTTGGTCGCGGGGGAGTTCCGCGGGAGAAGTTTGCTGGGCTGCCTATATCCTGGATGACAGTAAACGGCCTTTGTGCTGCATTCTGTTGTGATAATATATTGATTTAATTATATACAAGAAATCTATTTTAGTATTGTTATGTTTTGAGAGTAAATTTGGGTTGGGTTACCAGCTTTGCTGAGTTGGTGGTAAAGAACCATCGATACTAAGATTAAGAAAAAGACATTGTTAAAATCTAGAAATAATAATGTGAAACTAAAACTGTTCATGGCGCTCTATTTAATCAATATATAAGCTACATATCATATCACTGTACATCTTTCTGAAACCATGAAAACTTGTATTGAATAATAAAAAAAAGATAAAATAAAAATTGTATCCTTGTTATAGTCGCACATTTGTCATTGTTTTACTCATTTACTGAATCCAAGAAACAGTTACAAAATGAGATTTAAACCAAAACCCCCAACAGCCTTCCGGGAATGTAAAACTTATAACCAATCTAATATGAATGAAGTTGGGCCATTGTAGACAAGAGCCAAGTCTAACATACTATAGACTTAGGAATTACAACACACAAACATGCTCCAACATACGTTAGCACAACGCAATCGCCTTTCACAATGGAGAATGCTAACTAAGTTTATGTACGGGAAAATAAGGAACAAATTTATCAGTTAAACTGAGTTCTAATAAACTAAGTTCTTCGATTAAATAAGTTGATCGAGTTGAAATATCAATGTCACATTGTAGTCTACGTTATTTATATTTGTATAAACCAAATATAGCAATGAACGTAGTTAAGTTATTTTTCTGTGTTTTCTGGCTCATACGATTCCCGCTATCCTTTAGTGCAGAGGATGAAAGATACGGTTTGTGAAGAACTAAACACCTCTCTAAACTTTGTCCCTCCAGCAAAACAACAGTCATCAGGATACGAGCTGCAGTGAAATCTATCAACCGATTATAGCTCTCTACAGGACGTGACGGAGGCCAGCGACCGAGCTATCCAGGTGGCATTTTTGTTGAGTTTAAAAGTTGGACCTTAGAAAAGAAGAAGTTAAGTACGAAAACTGCGAGTTCAAATGATCGCGTTATAAGTACCCGTGTAATTGGCCCTTCAATACGGAAATGAGGACCTATTAAAAAGGAATGTGTTATCTGGTTAGTTATGTTTAATCGAGTGAAAATATTTGTGTTCACATAGGACAAATTTTATCCTCTGAAAATGTAAATAACATCGGCTTTGTAGTTTCGGTCGCTCGAGTGAATTCGTGGTTAGCTTGCTTCACCAAACAGTTTAAATATCAAAACCGGCAACATATTGTGGGAACAAAGTGGTTATTTATTCGAAGCCGGAAACTTAAAACCTATCGATTCGGAAGATGAAAAGGTCAGATTTACTTCAACATAACGATTTTACCTAATTCAAAGCAGCAATTTAGGACGATGATTTTCTTGATATTCCTCAACATTACTTCTTGTACAGGCCTTTCGCTTAGATACTACCTAAATGGAGCTTAGAGTTTATTTAGCATTTAATTAACTGTTATCGTTAGTTAAAAGACATCTGTTGTAAATAGCTATCCCAAAAGACAACTACAAATTCATAAATCACCTTGTCAAACGGCGAATACAAATTATCTGTAAACAAATTAATATTTGAGCAAACAGTTCGCAACGCCGGAGATGTTTCTTTGCTAAAAATAATTTACTTTTAAAGGGAATTTAAGTTAAAATAGAAGTGGGCGTCGAAGCTTATGGCTGACAAGACGTCGCCCATCGCGGATTATATTTCATTTTCCAGTACTTTGCGCGATGCAGTGGGTGTTTGATGTTCAATTTTATTTCTATTTTTGTAAACTTAGAGTTATTTTGTTTACGTTTTATGCTGGCAAAAATACCAATTAAAAAGTAGTGGACAAAGCCGTGATTATAATTCAGCTGCTACAAGAATGCTTTCCTGACACATCAGTTGGACTTTATTCGCATAGGGAAATAAAAACCTTGTAACATTTTTCATTGGAACCAGGCGGAATGAATGATTTTAACAAATGAGTGATACCTAGTAATGTATGTTTTGGAAAATTCTTCGCCACCTTTCCTGAACGCATTCTTACGGCGACCGGACTAGGCTAGACTTGCACATAGAGGTAAATCTCTTACAGATATAACATATATGTGTAATGTTCCTTCAAAGGTTATTCTATAAACGTTCATCTAACTCGCTTTCGATTAGTCCTCCTCCTTCATAATTCTATCACTTCGAAGAGCCCACGTGTGACATTTAACTAGTGACCCGGTAACACGAGCAGGTTATAATAAATTCATAAGTAATTAGTGTGGCTGAACGCTAAGTCCCGGGTAATCTGCGTTGAGTGCACGCACGACGAGGGGACTGTTAGGCTAGATGTACACGAAACGGTCGAGCAGCCCGTGTATGAGTGGCCTTACCTGTATCGTTAATTAAGCTGTCGTTTAGCTGTCTTGTATTGACAATTTTTCACTTTGATGTGCTCTTACTAAGTTAGAGTTTTTCATAATTGATTGTAGGACGATCTGTTTTTTGTTGATGTCAATACCTACAGTCTTTCAAAAGCTAGGAATTTAAATTAGATAACATAAATAATAGCGTACATTTGTGCTCTTGTCTATGTTTTGTTAAATTTAACTCTTATGTGTACAAAAATAACACACAACTGATTAAATCATCCTTTCATAAACCTGGGCTAGATTTTGACAGTTTAAAATACAATGTACTTGCGCGGCATACTATTTAATGGATATTATCACAACAATCCAAATCATCTTTTTGACATCTTATCATCTCTCCAGACAGGTTTCAAGCATACGTGCCGCCCACCGCCGCTCACCGCCGACTTGCCGTACATTAACGTCGCGTGGCTGACAACCTGTCGAACTTCTGACCTGTCGCTGTTACGAGCCGTTGAACTAATGACATGTTGCGCACTTGATGCTTGAACTTGTCTCGCGTAGTTTGACATTCAGTTTGGAGAAGTTATTATTTCGGCTTTCGGCTAGGTATCATCTATGGAATCATGAATGGGGTTTTTTTTCTGAAGTGAGAGGTATTTCGATTCTAGATCGTTTCGATTTCAATCGATAACTAAGGCTCCATTGAGAGTTGATAATAAAATATTTTTAAACTAAAGAATAAGGTACAATCTATAAAAATGTAGAAAGCTGTTTTCCGAAATTAAACCTAACTACTATCGCTTAGTTACACACTCATTGATGTGTAAACTCCGCTCACAAATAAGATCAATAACAACAAGCTTCTGAAATTTCAAGCTACATAATTAACGGTAATTCTTCAAACAGCAACCAGATTCCCTATATCATTACCTATATTGAACAATGGTTTACAATAGGTTTTCTATTCCTCCGTCACGGAGCACATTAGTTATTTAGAAGGTAACGGTCACGAGACATCGCGCAGGACGATAAATGTGTTTAAATTCTCGCTGAGTGCCCGTATGCTCAAGCTAATGGACTGTACCTGTCACCATGTAATGAACTATAGAAGTTTCATATTATTAACCTGGTCAAATTGTAGGCCCTACAATATAGTACCTAGAACATTTTTAACTGTATATATAATGAAATAAATTCTTTGAGATTATGATATTCCTTTCAGCTCAAGTTTTAACTGATGGCTAAGTTTTTAATGCATATGACCCCTAGTTTTCCCCGTTCTCTGTTATTCCTTTTACGAGTAGTTTTCTAATTATGTGAAGACCATAATAACATAACCTTCTATTTATAAAATATTTCCCTTCTTATTTCTGTGTGTGTACATAAATTATTAAATAAAAATAAATAAATAACTCCGTTTTCGAGTGAGAGCTATCTAAAGCCACAAGCAACACGTTTCACTGCTCAAAAGGTACACAGTATAACGCCTGTTGCATCTTACTCGATAACTATTAAGACAACATCCTTCGAACAACTAAGCTCCCGGACATAAGAGCTCTCCAATAACAACTATTCCGACACTTGACGATAAAAGTATAACGGAAAAAAAGATAGAAACAATAAGATTAAACAATCAAATAATTAATTATAATGTTGTTAATACTAATGGATTTAAACCTGTCAGAAATTACATAGTTCCATTTTATTATTAACGGCATATTATGTCATATTTTCGAGGATAGAATAAAGTAAACATTCTGCTACTTTTTTTTACTATAACTTACAAATCCTCAAGGTAAAGATTAGGAACCGTAACACATTAGGGATATTTATAAGATGAATGAACGTGAAAAATATTTGTTACTACGTACTCAATATCTAAAATACTTTAGATGGAAAACAAAAACAGATAATGTATTATATCGAAGAGGTTAACATATATTTTCTGCAACTGTATAGTTTTTTCCTTTTAATTCCTTTGTGGTTTAGTTTAACTATTGAACGACGGATAAAAACCTACGCAAAAACATGAACAATAAAGGTGAACCAGGGCAAATAGTTAAGCTTGCTCGTGACGTCACTCAGGCACATGTACCATTGAAAATGAGTTCCCGATGATTCAATAAGTATTTCGGTAGCCTATGTAAATGTATTTCGCGGCGTACTCAACAATAATAAACCTAATTTTCCCATGAACACTGGAAATCAATATATTACACCTATAGGAAATATAAGCTGTGTGGTAGCGACAACCTGATCAATCTGATCGAACATATAACTCGATTGATGGTTTAGTCAACAAATTAAATCGTGTTCCGCAATCATCGTATTCTTATTAATAAGAACTTGCCCTAGTTTTGTATTGTCTACTATAACATTAATTGTGTTCGTAACAGGTGTGTTAAAAGACTTTAATTTCACCTGTACACGTTTAATAGCGGTTTGATTGTCTTTTAGATTTCAATTATAGTCCAATCAAGATGACGAATATTGAAAAACTGCGTTAAACAGTTCACCCTAATTGTAAATTTATATGTTAAGGACACCGTAATCTATAAACTGGTTTTGAAGAATTTGCGTATAAGAATTTAAAAAATGTTTATCAGTTAAATAAGTCCTTGAGCAAGTTTATTCGTGCCTAGTCATTGGAGTTCGATCTACCACAAATAAAATATTAGGTACCAAAAAAAAAATGACTTTTCACATCAATCACACACACACAATTTCCACCAGCTACTTCTAAATATTAATTACTTTAACCATCTGTCGTATCCCTTCACCATATGATACAGAGGCACAGAGTCGTCTATTAACATTCCTCGGTGAGGTGCGATACGACCGGCTTGCCTTGACAAGGTCGGCAACCGGTCTAACGCGACACCGTGGGACCTCATTCATAGTATTGTGGCACTTTTTACGCTTCTGATACTCGATTGGAGGATGATCTATTTTACTGCTTTGTAAGTTAGTGGTATCGGTGTTAATGGGACAGCTGATGTTGTGAGGTCACACACACAGTTTTTTCTGCAACTAAATTTTCAATGAAATTCATTATTGATTGGTATACCGAACAAATCTAATCTTTCATAGCAAATTAAGCCACAATTAAACAAAATCACTCATATTGCTAACTGAGGTTTACGCGAACGTATGTATACTGATTTTAACGCGGTTTATATTTGAATTTTAGTTTACGATGTTTTCTCATTTAATGTTAGCGATTTCAAAAGTTTTAACTGTTTACATAGATAATAAATTGCGGAAGGTATTTTCTAGTACAGAAATTCTGCGGGCATTTCACAACAAAAGCGGAAGGGTGTTTCAAAATATGTAAAGCGTGTATTAGGTTTCTCCCTTCGCACACGTGTACCATATTCTTACGCACAAATGCGTACAAAACACTTTATGTACTCGGCACTTAAAACACGGCAAACTTTCTCTCAATATTTCACGCTAATGTTTCAGATAACAGTGTCCTCATCAGCGGTACGTTTGTAATACAAATAAAACAGAAATACCACTCTGAACAGCGGTCGTTAAATGTTTATGATGCTACAGACTTATCAACCAAAACTAATTGACTAAGTTACGGCTCTTTTAAGATTAAGCACTGAGAAATTTTGTTTTGTTTAAGACTACTGTTCTGAAGTCTTATTTGGAGTCAAAACTCTAAAATATAGGATCATATAACCAAATTATTTGTGAACCATTTCACTCCACTACATTTTTTTAACAGCCAGGAGAGTTAAGCCCTAGACAAGAATAAGAAGCAGAGGTTTAGATGAGGAATGTGATAAAAATCGTTAGGTACACCTAAAACCTACACATAAAAAGTGCCTACCTAATATTCCTAAAACCATAATTTCCCCTCGTAAGGTAACTTGTAATATTTACGGAAGTTGTTTTTACTTACTGAGAGACTACAGGGGGTATAGGTAATTCCCACGAGCCAAGGTCGAATCCCGCTGTGTTTTTAATTTCAGTAATCCTTAAGTATTTACCACAAAAAGTTCAGATTTTTATGCTATTAGTAAGCTTTCTGTTTTTCGGAAAGCACGTTAAACATGACATCACATCTTTGGCAGTCGTTAAGTCAATTCTGACAACCAGTCTTAAAATGGGACACTGTATTCCCCAGCAAAATGGGTTGTGGAGGTCAGATAGGCAGTCGCTCCATGTACAATACAGTGTTCAGCTGAATCCGGTAAGACTGGCCGAGCCCAACACAGTTTGGGAAAAAGGCTAGGCAGATGATGATGTGGCCTTTTTCTCAAACTATTTGTCCCTAACAGAGTAAACTTTCTGTTCTAACTACACAATGGTTGAGGCCATTCAAAATTGTACGTGATTAATTGAAGTAATTCAATCAGGGTTTGTTGATAACTGTGTACACGGCGTGGACAATTGCGTGAGCGCGGCAAACATCGCCATCGAGTGTATTTGCACTTGTTAGGCGGAAAGACAATGTGTGGACATGATTACAAACACATTCAACATTCGTATTAATAATACAGGTAGGCATACTTTTACAAAAAAATAACTAGGTATAAGTGGATTGTTAGTCACTTTACACTGTTTTTCTTTTTCACATAGGTTACATGCCTCGATTTTAATGGGACCCAAATTAGTAAATGTAGGTAGGTAAAAGCAAGGTGTATTTTGATAGGTTATTAATTTAGGCTTTCAATGAAAAAAGACTAAATGACTTACGGGATGTGCCTGTCATAGGATACATTTACAATTTAAGAAATGAAACGGAAATTCATAGAACTAATTATACCGTTTTAAATTCTACTACTAGTGATAAAAAATAATTTACTTTTTCCTCTTCGAACGGTAAGGTTTTGCGGTTTTTATTTCCTTGGAAGCAGTCTTCCCCTTGAAGTTATTTCCAAGTATTGGTCTCCTTGTAGGATTTCCATGCAACTCGATAGTTTGCTATCACCAGCCATGTCTGTCCTAGTTTCAACGAGGTCATCTCTATTCTACCATATTATAATTGCAAATTTATTGTTGCTTTGGAATTGAAAACAATTATTAAACGCACTTTATTTTTTAACAAGTTCCTCTTTCCTAACTAAGTGTATTTTATGCTATACATGAACCAGTAGGACTAAATTAGTACCAAACAAAAAAGTTAACTAGAAAAAACGTTTTTCCATGTAGCATTTAACTTAAAATCTATGTTCGTATTTTTTTTTACTTTTAAGAACAATCATATACTTCGCTCAATTAATTTTGGGACACTTTAAAAAAAAACCTCTTACCAAACCCAGAAAAAAAGCATAATTGTATTTAAAATTAAAAACTTTTATAAATAATTTTAAAAATAACAAAATCTTTGAATAGCAAACCTCAATGATAGGTACCCGAGAGTTACAACAGACAGATACCCATACAGGTCTGATAACAAGTTCGAGTCTGGAGCGAGTATCGACCGCGGCTATTTATACCGCGGCGGGCCTACGGAGAGCCCCACGCGATAATAACCGACGCTATTCATGTATTTATTTCAATTTTATATAGCGTAGTGGCACCAGTAATCGACATGCACCAGTAATCGACACTTTATTTTTTTATTTAATAAAATAAAGAGTAGGATACCGATTTATTTATTTGACGACACTGTAACATAGAAAGCACACTTATTACTGGCTCCCATTGACATTTGAGCGATATTTACAGTTTTATTTGAAAGTAGCGGTGTGACAACTGATTGTGGCTCGAGTACCGGCGAGAAAAACAACATTTCTTACTGAAATCGTTAAGGAAGGGAGTACATTTCTTTGTTAATTATGCTAATGTATTGTAAGTTCTTTGAATTTTATGAGTTTTACGGGTTTTTATAAGAACTAAAGGGTGGAATTTTGTTATAACACAAGTTCAAGATTATTTTAATATTAGTAAAATGTTGGTGTCGATCATTGGTGTTCACAAACTGACTTTCTCTAGTTATCGACACGTGTCGATAGTAATTATTAGAAACATTTTTCATTTGATAAGTGAATATATAGCTCTTCTAAGTTTGCTTCTCGGTAGATATTTGAAGTAAACTAATCAAAGTTGACCTACCAGAAATCGACAAGTGACGATTATTGGGAAATAATATGTGTCAATGATTGGTTTTAGGGATGGCTCTGAGAAAACATTATACTCCCGACCAGTTAGGTTCAGTGGGTCGTCTTAGGGGCGGAGGGTAGGAGTTGGAGCATATGCTTGGGCACTATGAGCACCAAAGAAAACAAAAAAAAAATAGTAAAAAAATTGGGAGTCCTTTTTTAGTTTTTTTTTCTTTTTATAGAATTCGAGCATTTTTATTGCAGCATCTGATTAAGCTTATCTATAGAAACCATTTATGATCTTAGAAGTATGGCCCTACGACGCACAGTTTCCGACTTATGGGCCGTTTACATTAAAAGGCCGTTCAAGTAAAAGGCTCATAACTCGAAAACGGTGCGTCGTGGGGCCATGTTTTTTTTTTCGAACTTAAATAGTTGCTACAGACAAGGTCAACTTAATACAAGAAAAAAACGGAAAGATTCCGAAAAAAAAAAAAACCTATACAGGACTTATAAAAATTATAGTTTTTTTTAACCATACGGTTAGGTAATAATTTTGCACGATTTGCTTTCATTATCAGTATTAAAGTACTATCATACCTGTGGTAGAAATACAATATAAATTTATTGCGCTATCGTACACAAACATTACATCCGTCTTACGAATTTTCGATCAGGTCACGTGTCCTGACGCGGGTTTATCATTTATACTCATTACAAAAAAAAAACTACTGCACCGCTAAAGAAGTTTTCGTCATACGAATTTTCGATCAGGTCACGTGTCCAGGGGCCCGATGTTTCTATTTTAAGTCAGTGAGTGGCAGGTATCGTATCCAGATAATTTTAGTTTAATGAAAAATTTAGGTACACCTACTTGCCAATGTTGACCTTGTAGGATTGCCAGTGGCTATAACAAGTGTAAAGTGCACTGGAACGTTTATTAACCTGACGCGAGTTTAATTTTTTTTACCCATTACGAAAAGCTGCTAAAGAAGTGTTCAATTCAAAAATTAAAAATTATCAACACGACAAAATCAGAACCAAAATCAAAATCAAAAATCATTAATTTAAGTTAAGCTACAAAGTAGCACTTATCAAACGTCAAAATTTTAATACAAAAAAGACAGCACCCTAGGGGTCGGTTCATATCCGGCGGAAAAGGCAGCGCACAACATCGGCCGCGCAACCCCAGAACGAACAAGCACACAACTTTACATTCAACCTCCCACACCTGACGCGTCGTCGGGTCAGTGTGAAAGGCCGAATCCTCCATCATGCGCCCGCCCGCCCCAGCGCCACGCGACTGACAGCACGCCACCACCGTCAGATATGAAACGACCCCAAATCGCCCACCCTTCACCAAGTGCTAGTCAACTTGTCAATATCTTCTGTCTTGTACGAGTATTTACATGATTAATACCCATTCGTAAGAGAAATATGGTTATTGTAACAAAATATGCATACTTATTAAACAGGTAATTTTATTTTAAAGACCGACAAATGTGGTCAAATGGTGTGATTATTTGGCAAATACTCATTATAGGTAATAGTCGATAACTGGGGTGTCGATAACTGGTAAGTGTCGATAACTGGGGTGTCGATGACTGGGGTGTCGATAACTGGGGTGTCGATTACTGGTAACAGTCAAATGACTAGGTGTCGGTTACTGGAGATTCTTACACTTTTTCATTTTTTTGATTTTTTTTCTTGTCTGTTTATAGCAAATAAAAATAATACATTCTATTCTTATCTCAAGAATATACCTTACCATACTCAAATGTTACTTTTGGTTTAAAAGTGACTAATATACCTTTAATTTAATAAAGAAACCCACTATGATCGATTAAGATCCTTAAAGTGTCGATCATTGGTGCCACTACGCTACGATTTAGGTCTAAAAGGTGAGGTGTGAGGAACATGCTTTTTATAACGTTTGGATTCATAAACATGATTTGGAGTGTACATTTGACAGGCAAATCAAGTGTAGGTATATATTTTTTAAATTGTTCTTCATTGTACCTAAAAGGAAACCTATTGCTATAAGTATAAGCGGTTGGAATTGATGTAACTTTAGTGAACAGTTTCACCTATTTCATAAGGTCTTCTTGTATTCTTATTAGCCATAACCGCCATAATTTTGGAATAGACGGCATTTACAAAATTTGAGATTGTTGAATATCCTAAGCTCCTATAAAGCTTCGCAAAGGTTAATAAGCTCAAAAATACAGAAAATAAACATGTCATGGGAATAATACAAAATCGTATACTATAGGCACCATTATTAAGTTCAACAACTCACCGACCGGCGTATAAATTCATTCGTTACTGTAATTTACTTTTTATTACTATTTTCTCGTATTGTTTTGTTTATCGGCGTTCGGCGGGTATCGACTTCACTGCAGACTGGATTTACTGGCGGTATCTTTATCGACGAGCCATAATCGTATAAAATAATATAGTATCGATCTGCCAGAATTGAAGGTCTTAAAATATACTATCAAAATGCATACCAAATACATTTACGTTTTATATAAAGTCCTTAATAATTTTTTTCTTCTTTGTAGGTATGCTGCTTCAGAATTCATGAGTTTTCCCAAGAAAATGCCGCATATTTTCAGGGTTAATAGTTTCGTATAAACATTCACAGCCTGTATTTTAATATCTAGATGGCACCGGCATTTCATAAGAGCGGCAACAAGGAAAAAGCGAAATAGTCAAATTTTCTTAAAGTTTGTCTAAAGTTTAGAACTAAGAGTTTTTTCAGATTTCGATTTGATTAGAAAGGGTCAGTGTACAGGAAAGCACTACTGAATAATTGATCCAACTTTCTTTTAGTGATTTTATGATGAAGTATCTCATTATCTCAGACCTATCGTTTTCATAAATCATCAACATGTTGTACTAAAAAAGACTCAGCTAAACGGTACGCATAATATAGTTTGAAACTAAAAAGTTTAAGAGTATATATTTTTTTTTTTTAAAGTTAATATGTGAAACAGGTTGGCTATCTTCTTACATCATTTCGATGATTTTAATTTGAACATAACTTACTTATTTCAGTTATTCTAAAATAATAAAAAAATACATCTTATTCGATTCATGTCTCAAACAATAGAACTAGATGCTCCACTAACGACCCATACGAGCTCACAGTTACATAATTCACCTATGTGTCACAGAGAACACCAACAGGAATTGTCCATTAGCTCAACTTCCAGCGCTATTTCCTGCTCCATTATAACGCAGCACTACACAAATTAGAAAAAACTGACAACACAAGTCTGAGGCGCCATTATGATGAGCATAAATAAATCTAAACAAAAACATCTCGTAAAATACATCGGGCAGGCGGTGCTGAGTGTTTCCTTTAAATATTTCAGCGGCCAGAGGGTTTGTGAAAACTGCCCTCAGCCCTAAACGAGCTTTGGGACCTGCGAATTTAAGCCGAGCCTCTTTGTTGCCTATTCACAAATTCCGTAAATTGACGCATAAAATGATTAGAGATTTTTTATGGAAGGTAAACGATGTGGTCTAAACGGTGAACGGTTTACGATTAATGATGTACATCGTTTTAACTTTACTATTTTTAACTAAAAAAGTAAAGTTTAACAATACTTAATACTTACTTATGTAAAAGACAGTTACTTTATAACTTCCTTCTGATTGATGTAGATGTGCTTAAGAAGACAAAACAAATACCTAACAGGTAAAAAATATTCTATACAAGATCAAAAAAGTCTCGGAAATTGTTTTCGTAACGTTGGGTACAAAACAGCATGTGCTTGACTGTACAAATTCTTAGAAACAAGCTCATTGTCACATTCGCTTTAATTTTTAATACCAGCTTCCGAGGAACCCTACATTTCTCACTAAGCAAATATTTCTCGTTACTCTTTTTTACTGCGTATATACTCATTTTCATAACATTCAAACTAGAATTCCCATAACGTCGAATTTAGAAAGGAAACAAGGGTATACTAGGCGAAATGTCGTTATTCGAAAACAACTAGTGAAGCAAATTTTATAAATCGATACCTTAAAATGTTTATATAGTTAAATCACGAACCTTCAAAGCTACTGCTAACAGGAGGTAGCGTCACATAATTCCTGCAGAGCCGGCAAATTGGAGGCGGGTATCGACAAACACTATTATTGTAAAACGATGTCTATTTATTCATCAAAGGCTTCCACTAACTCCGGTACAGGCCGTAGGCGTTCAAAGCTCTCTGTAACCTCCGGAAAATTCCTCGCAAATCGCTTTAAACTTACTTATAGATATATTTTTATAATCAATAGGCTTAGTAAGTAGAAGAGACGACGGCGACGTAACTAATAACTAGTCTTTTAGACGGTTAAGATCAAAGGACGAGTAATTAGGCAAAGCATTTAGTTAAAATACTTATCTACGCTTCTCTACAATTATCAATGGTTTAATAAGGCACTTGTAGGTAAACCCCATGAAAATATTCTTTATTTTACATACACAATAGTATTGAAAAAATACATAATTAAAACCAAAAATCCGTAATTCAGAGGCCGTTTAAAAAAGGCAGAAGTAAACAGGCAAATATTAGACATCATCAAAAATCCCTTTAATTTTTCATACTAAGCTTATAACAAAAAACTTGTGAATCTGACAAAAGCCTCCAATTATGGCGGGTCATTTTATAAAACGGTTGACAGATGAAGGCTCTGCGCTCCCTATCAATTACATTCGGTATGAACACTGCATAATGCTCCCTTCAACAATCTAATTAGTCAAGAGGGACATTTTTAAATAATGGGAAGAAAAATATAAAATTTTAGTATTAATGAAAGTGCGAAAATTATTTTTGATGCGTCTTATAGATATGATCAGGGTGCTCTCGTAAATGTTCCAAATCAAAATCTAGGTAGGTACTATGAGTTCTGGTAGCTGAAGCTTTCTGGTATTTTCTCAATAAACCATTAGTTAATTCTAAGAATTGCTGGGATTGGAATTGCACTGAGTAACTGGAATTGCTTATTTTATGAACTCCCTTAGTTAATTTGAAGAAAAGCTAAGAAATAGGTATTAGTTATTAATAACTAATTTAATTTCTATCTTCAAATAAAAAACCAATTTACGGGTGTTTAAATATTTTGACAATGTGGCTATAAACACCATACAGAAAATGGCCTTTATATTTGGTAGAAGCAACTAAATAGATTAGTCCACATATGTCAGGGTGTTATTGTGCGTAGTTGAGCAACCGCAATGAAAGCTCCCAAACCATACCTCACAATGTCACGCATTCAATGTTCAATGAGATTGAATAATGTTACCACATGAAATATGCTCCAATTAATATCAATCAAGTGATTTGTCAGGTAGCGATCAATTTTGACCACAAACCTAAATCCAGCTTCATCCAAAATTAACTAGAAGGTACATGTGTCTTGTATTCGTACCTTTAAACTGAACGTTAACGTTATAAAAAGTAAGTACAGACGACCAATAAAAAACATGTTTACGAAGAGAAAAAAGTGTACCCTTTCGGCAAACGCCTGACATCCCTCGACCAGCGAAATGTTTATTCTTCTTCAATACTATTCTAACATATGTAAATGCTGGCCTAAAAACGTGACTATTCCTCTATTGTTTCAAACGGAATTCTTTGTTTGTTTTATGTATGACTTTTAGTCTTTTCTTCATGGAAATGCTTAAATTCTTCATTTTTTCATATATCCTAGCTAACCAACAAGGATCTCTCAAGATGGTAAGGGAACGCCGTACAAACACCCATGTCAATATTAGAGGTCTTGGACAAGCGTAACCCTTAAATTTTATTAAATCATGGAATCTCCCTAAACTAAGCGAGATTAATGAAAGCATAACACCTAGATTTCTTAGTGAAATGTCGACCTTATTAATGAGAATTATAGCGGTACCTAATGCAGGTACATTATCATGATGGTCTCAATATCTATGGGACTTAATTGATAGCCTACATTAGAAGGGACTGATCAGTAAATGATGAGTAGATGGTATCCCAGCTATTCATTATTTTATGTTTTTACAGACAGTAACAAGGCGCCAAAGTGCAATAAAACAAAAAAAAAAGACACGTACATTTATTTTACTCATCTTGTAATCGTTTTTAAATTAAAGTTCTAAGAAATATGTTTTATCATAGCATATTAAATGGTAAATGACAAGGCAAATAAAGGTATTAATTAAATCAGTTGTAAGTCAACAGTTTTTTTATTGAAGTAGACTTCTAAGCCTACGGTCTAAACGTGGATTTATTATATAATTTTTAAATTACACTCTTATTTTATTACAGTTGTTAAATGTACAACAGTAAATTTTACAATTAATTTAAGTCACCAATAAGCATCTAAAACGGTGAACTTTAAGGGTTCACTTTAACATTCAGAGGGTAAACAGACAACTAAAACAATAGGTTCTTAAGTAGCAAATATCGTCGATGTTCAATTGTTCGTAAAATAATGAAAGTTGTATTTTAATTGGTTGAAGTTAAAACCAATTGAAGGTAATTGATGTTATTTAGTACTTGTAACAACAAAGCATTTAACTTAGTAACTTGACGTAGCTCAATTACCATCATGGCAACGGAATGACCTTTGCTCTTAACGCGGGAGGGCGAAAATAAAATTTATCTTACTTAATCTTTTTCTTGTTATACAAGCAATATTACTTTCTGGCTTCAAAATGTTTATTAGAAATGTATACCTACTCTGTTATAACATTCATTATGTAACAAAAAGTGATCACAAAAAGTCCCACGTTGTGCGCCAAAAGCCGTCAGAATATTTTACGTATTAAATAAAAGTCCTTAGTAAATACTTTTATTGAATGTTTATACTAATGAACCAACATTCTTTTGACTATTGCTTTTAATAACTGAATATTGCGTGAAAAAATTCTCCAAGTCCGATTTGTATTCTGGTTATTTTTTTAATCGATACTGGCACTTTAATACAGGCGTAAACCATTCATAAACTATGGGGAAAATAGCCTTAATGCACATATAATATATTATGATCGTGGAAAATAGTTATCTACTCGATTTCGCGATTTTATGTGATTGCAGCAATGACATACAATACAGTTTTAATGTAACAGGTGAATGGCGTGTCCGTTACAGTAATCTAATCCTAAGCTGATCGAACACAACTCGATAAGGATACCTTTTTAATGAGCTCTTAATTAAAAACTGGCAAGGCTTACCAACACGCAGTGAGTAAGCGATGCTCATTCTTTCATTCTCAGACCATTTGCGCATTTGCGGTCAACAAAATCCCGATGACTTATATTTCAAAACGATGGAGGGTAATCAGATATTGAATCAATGTTTTGTAAAACCAATATAATGTTTTTTTTTAGCTTTATCTCTGTACTTCTCTTAAAAATATGTGCGGCAGAGTACACGGTTGAAGTAGCAATTCCCTTCAGTGTCGTGTGTCATTACTTATGGTACACACGAGCGGATAATCAGTTACGTAATCAATACACGTCCCGGGAGGCGTCCAACTCTATATTGTGGACGCTTCGTTAAACCCTATGAAAAAAATAACTTAGGTTTATATGTAAGGATTATCAACAAACTTGTGTGAACTAGCTTCTCTAGATACAAGAGATTATATTTGCTGGAAAATAAGAAAGCTAGTAAATCGAGTCTGAGAGATTTATAAAATATTGTGATTCATTGTGCAAATTATGATTTATTTGCAGATACATTTTATTTGGCAAATCAACTCTTTATCTAAGCAGAGAAACGATAGAGCAGACTTCTAAAAGCATGTAATGAGCAAATATTCATCTAATGATCGCTTGAGTAACTATTACGCTAGTTCAGACACTGCTTGAATCTTAGTAAGAGGGTTAATTTAATAAGATATCTCCAGATTAAAAACCTTTCACAAGATTAACAACCTTATCAAAGTGAATTCTCGAAACGTCTGAAGAAGACAGGTTCATCGACCGCCGGCATTCCAGAGAACAAGACTCGTATAATACATCCATTCATCATCAAAACCATTACGGCACACAGAAAATTAACTCCACAAGCCTTGCTGAAGGAATATGATCCTTTTCACAAAGTATTAAAGTCAGAATTACTTTTTGTTTTCATCCAACTTCTTTGATTACTCTAACGACCTTGCCCCAATGCATTCAAGAAGCGATAATCGATATTTGATGTTGTTATGTATTAATATCAAACAATAAAATATTTATAGGATTTTGAAGGGTATAACTGTACCAATGAACGCTGAGTGACTGGTGATAGGGTACGAATAGGAAATGAAGAAAACTATTAACATCTACTGAAAACTTGGGTTTCATGCACAGGAATCGTTATAAATAAACAATGTAGAAGCAAAACAGCAGATTTAGAAAATCGCTAGTGATTCGCAAAGTGGTACGCATGAAGGCACTAAGCGTATAGTTTCAGAATTCGCTCAGAAATAGAGATTATTCTGAAAATAGAAATAGATGCGGTCGAAGTTTATCTGGAAAACATGCAATTACGGCATGTGGTGAAGCGAAAGAGAATTTAACTCGCGCTAAGATCATTGTAACGAGAAATTGATATTCTGATATTAGCTGCGACTACCTTTATTTATTAACCAACGATAATGTTGCTGTTATTATAGGAATATTTTAATGAGGTGTACCTCATTAATAGGAGTGAGGAGGAATGAGATAAAAACGTCGAAAATCACATAGATGTTAATGCTATTTTATTAATATGAGCACAATTCAGAAACCTTCTTTGGGCTAAATAAATACAAATTTAATGTAACATTCTATGTAGATGCATTACCCCATAAAGCACATAATTTATTTATCTTAACGAACAGCTTTAAGGACTACAGTCAAGGGTGGCTTGTCGTCAAAGATCTTGTTGATAACACTGTCCTTTGATGACAGATTTTTCTTCCCTTTGATTCCACTGAGACTCCAAAAAACGGATATAACAAAGCAGCGTGTAATCATTAATGTAATATTATTTGAAAATGGTAACGATAAAGTATTTTAGTACCTTAAGTATTATTTAGTTTTAGTAACTGTAGAATTGTTGAACTTGTTGACTAAATTGTAGACTTAGCTTTGACTGGATTTTTAAGAATGTATGATAAACCAATTCCTTGGTAGAATCCATTACTTTAAGATGTCTATTAACTAAAGTGTTAAGAATACTAGCACCTTCTTAATTTGGCATAAAAACCCGAACCCCAAGATTAATTAGCGTACGTAATTCGCGCGAATCTTTTGGAAATGCAAATTCATGAGCTCAATGTTAATCTCGCGTTGTACAAATTAATAAGACTGCGGAGGTATTTGAGTTCTGCCATTACCTAACACAACATGGCGTAGCGACTGAAACGCGTAACAATATCCGAGTGAACGTTTGTATGAAAGGGAACGCCCGTTGCGCACTGATTATCTGCTAGACACGGTTGGCTCAAGGATTAGGCGGAGACTAGCCCGACAGTTTTAATGTTATTGCGTAATATAGATGGAATTTAGAAAAATAATGTAAATAAAACATAGTTTAACTTTATACAATTGCAGCTGCGTATACGATTGGGCTACTGTCCAAAAGTTAGATTTTATTTCATTTACAGAATGTGGTGTTTCTATATATTTTTGGCCTTGTACTAAGATTTTTTATCAATAATAGATACACTAATAATGCGGAACTTCAACATTCAAAAAAAAATCCTATGGGAAAAAAACCTTTTTCCTTTTCCAGACAATTTGGTTCTGATCCAGTAACATTTTACTGCAAAAGAGTAAAAAAGTAACAAATCAAAGCAGCGACATGGCTAGTCTAGACTGGTTATGAAAGAAGCTGTCGCGTCCTGATTAGTACTCGGCGACGATGCCGTTTCCGCCAAACAATAGCCCACCAACTAGACATCGTGAAAGGCGTCTAAAAGATTAAGTAATCATTCAAGAACACCAGACACTGAACAGATATCAAAAGAAAGTAATTAATCATAATTTACACGAGACATTTATACTGAAATCTTTTAACGATATAACATCAACCGTTCCGTACTTGGACCTAAACTAGACAACGATGACATGGGTGCAGCTAGCAATCCAGTACATGTCACAGACTATTGTCATCTGGGTCGTGCGAAAATAAATAGAACAATATGAACGCTGGAGACGTTTAAACAAATCATAGAGGGACATAAAACACGTGGTAAACTGAATTCTACAAAGTACGTCATTGCAGAGCTCAACATAAGGAACGTCTGTAAATTATTTCACTGTTTTGAAACTACAGAAGATAGTTGCGATTATATTTAAGACTTCAGAAACGTAGCAATTATGTGGCGAAACTGAAGCTATATAACCACTTTACATCACGCTCATACAACAAAAAATAATGAGAGAATTTCACAACGCTAATAACATATTCTGGTTTAGCGTATGTTTTCTAAAATACTTATCCGACAATTACATCATGCGTTAGCTTAATGTCAACAGTCCTGTCGAAGTGACCATTGTCCAGCCATGCGCATCTTCTCACGATCATAATAACATTTGTTTGCATTATCAACCGTGACGGCAGAAAACCAGGTCTCACTGTTGCTCGAGAATAGTAAAAGCGTTTCTAATATACTTTATTTGGTGAAGTTAAATATTGCACTATAGTCACGCTGAAATAGGTTTTCTAAAAGATTACATTTAAATCCAAATAGTTTTCATCTGCCCGTAAGTAGGTACATTCAGTTTCATATTTAACTCCTATACCACATTGCTAAGTTTTTTTTTCAGTCGTATAAAAAAAATCTTCAATGTGTTGGTTTGAATCTTGCCCAGCTAAGCTGAAAATCTAAATATAAGCAAAAAAAATAACGATAGGTATGTCTTTATTTTTGTTCACATTGCTTCAAGTTTATACAGCCTTACACAGCTGATAACTAAATAACCGTCTTCAACACTATTTCAGTAAAGTAAATCTGGACCGTTTCTCAGTAAACGTCGACTAGGTTTTACACAAGATAAACCAATAACTCGTAGTTTAGCGACATACGTTTAGATTCCGCTTTCAATAAACAGTCTGGAAATGGACCGGAAATGGCAGCATTTATTTTGTAGCAAACCTTTTTTCTAGAATAAATACTTGTTCAGTAGCAATCGTTTTAAATAGCCGGTGAATGTTTTAGTCCATTCGCTTCGTTTTTTGGAGCACTCTCAACATGGCTCACTAATTACAAGAATAGGTTCGCTAAACAGAACCGTTCACGATTATTTGTTTAAGAGAAAACACAAATAAACTTCTCGATGCAGACATTTCTGAGAATCAGATTTCTACAAAACTTTATATAAAACTAAGAATATCCCACTACTGCATTGTTGCATAATGTTTGCCAAAATAAATGGGACTAAAGCTAGGTTTGCTTTAGGTTAAATATATTTGTAGAGTTTCCTTCTGTTTCTTTAGTCATTTTCTTCTTCTAATATTATGAAATTAATTAATGAAGTACTATCACACCTTATCTAAATTCTTTCAAATTGAGGTTCTGAACTGATCAAACGTCACGATTTGAGTCTAGACACCGACAATCAGCCAGACATTATAGCATTACAATATGACGCCATCAAAGCCGGATGTCATAGCCATTACTTAAGCGTGTCATTACGTGTTCTTATGTCAACGTCATTCGCGGTAATGCTAATCTATTATTTGCAAATCAGGCGTTAAGAGTGAGAGGCGATCAACTACGGATATTGTTCAGTGCTTGTTTTTGGTTTCCATTATAATGACCGATGACTACCGTTTTCAAGACCTTAGAGTAGGTCCAAACAAGCACCTTAGACTCCACACTTTTAAACGATTTTTAACGAGTCATCAATGATTCACTGGCATTTTCTAAAAACCAATGGAATATATTAATTCCTCTTTTGTATAACGTCCAAAATCAATTTCGATGTATAAAATCAAAACGCAATGTATTTTTAATAGCGACGCAGAACAATAAATGTTTGAAAAACCAAATCGACAACGGATAGATGGACGACCAACTAACTAACTGTATTGGTCGAAAAAACAGGAAATAAATTGGAATAGAATAAAAATCCAAACCAATGCTACACAATGCACTTGTTATGGATTGGACTCATAAGGAATAAAAGTAATAAATAAAAATATTTACCTTCAAAAGCCACAAGACTTTTCAAATAAGGTATTCCGTCTTTGAACATGGCCACATAAAGACGAAAAGATGAATTTACTGACACATTTTGAGATGTTGAACAGAAAATCTAGGTCAAGAGTAAGAAGAATCATCCATTACGGTCACTACACCTCCGGGAAACAGGCGTCACATAAAATATATAAATTTAAGAGACATAGAAACGTGAAAACACTTCAGAGAGCATGAACAAACAATTCTAACCAAATGCCGTCGATAAACATTTTTCGTGGAATAAAACAGTTTGGCGGATTGTCCACAAGTTTATGTTGTTCTGACTGGCTGACAGCCAACGGGGATGTTCTCATATCGACAAAACATGGCGGTGTTTATTAGATGTCCGAAATAAATTAAATTGCGATCATGACATTATTCAAGGACGGGGAACGGCGAGATCAACGTCCGCTGCAGTATAAAATAAGATTTTGTTTAGTCATTTGAAATATTGCTGTTGTTTTCTTGTGGGTTTTATTTATTTATCTAAATATGCTTTATGATATTTTAATAACCGACCTACCCGATCAAGGAAAATAACGATAAAATTATATAACGTAGAAAATGTTAGTGTATAGGTACATTAAAGTGTGATCATGCAAATAGCACCGGTTTCTAAACGAGGCATGTCGTCAAGATGTGCAGCCGATGTATATTTAGAAATTGCTGCCATCTCTGATGAAAAATATTGCCAAGCAGACCGCTAACGTGATAAAACCATAGTTGAACTTCTATTACTTTTATTTTGTTAGACTTCAAACCGCTTCAAGCAGTTCTGTGTAAGATTTGATCTTATTTATCAAACAAAATAATATTAGGTCTCGTTTTCCGAGTTGTACTTGAAAAATGCCCGAAAAAAAAAAAATATACGATTATTAACCGTCAAAACATATGATTTAATAGCTAGGATGGGCCGAAATCTATTTACCTACTCCTTATAATGAGTACTTAGCCCTAGTAGATCACATTAACTTACGAGTATCTAACTAGCAATAAAGCTCACGACTGAATTTTAGTGTTAATTGAATCTAACAACCGATCAAAATATCAACAGGGACTTAGCGTTCTGTTGTGTTTTGTAAGTGAAACCCCTAACATGTTTGCAAAGAAACTTGGTACATTAAAACCGGGATAAAACATGTAACACGGGAATTTTATCATTGACCTTCCATTGCGAAGCGGAGGCTGACGTGTGTTTACATTAGGCGTCACGACAGAACAGCCGACGATTACACGGGCTCACGTGTAAACAATTGTGTAACTTTTACATAAATTACTTTACTCGCATATTTGAGACGTTACGAAACACAAACCTAATTAGAGATTCGGTGGTAATATCTAAAAGAATCTTCAAAAGAGTACCTACTATTGTAGAATAAATACTTATTGTAATTTCTAATACAGCACTCCTGTACCTATTGCCTATCTAAGATCATATGTAAATTTTAATACAGAACTACTGTATTACCTATCTCAGACCATATATTGTGTATATTTGTTTGTATTAATAATAAAAAAAATCTCTTTGCGATCGTAAAAATAATAAATGACCTATTAAAAGCCGTTGAAACTGTTGAAAGATTGATGCGTTGTTTCTTCAGTATACTGATTTAGGTTGCTGTTGGGATACGTATAATTTTAATAAACAAATATATTTTTGCTGTTACATCGAAATAATTATAATAAGGTGGCTATACGATTTTTTCTAATAATATGACGATTTGTTTAAATAAAATGACACATGGGATAAAGGGCACAACTGCATACTTATAGCTTATTTAATGCGATTGTTTGTTTCCTATAAGGTATGTAGGTAAAGCCAATTCGTTAAGAGCCGGATATTCTAACTTACAAATTTAAGTTACCGTTAACTCTCATTGACACATAGAAGCGTTATGTATCGATAGAAAGCTTTTTTTTATTTTATTTATTGGGACATTAGTTGCGTTTAATTGAAAAATTGTAGTGCATACGGGTGTTAGCTACACAATTTAGCACACTAGAATGTTATCTTAAATCTTTCTTAGTTCAGTGTCAGACCCGGCTACAAGTACTCGATCAACAGATGTGAGCAGACTGCAGGCCAGATGTTTGGGTTCGCTCGTGTGCTTTGTGTCTGCAATGTCAACGAACAAGTAAAGCTACTGTGAAACTATGTTTATGTCATTTCATTTCATTTGTATTCCTTCCAAAACGTATGTTTTAGGACTGTTTCTTGGAAATAAAAATATTTTTTACAAATATTATCGCGGTATATATATTTAGGTTTTCCAACGTTTCAATACCTGTTCAGGCGTTGGTCATGAGCACGAGCCATGTCATGGTCACGAGCAGACTATTTATTTCTCTTAAATTATATTAATGCTTACGATATAGGTAATCCTATAATCAAAAAACTTAAAGCATTTATTTTGAGTTGTAGAGATTAATCGCTACTGAAAACGCATTGCACGAGGTGCTATGAGGTGCTATGAGCTCCTAAATAAATGCTTTTACATAAATACATAAAACAAATTAATTACTAGACGACAATTACGAAAGTACATGTCCAATCAAATTCTCGAAATAATTTCTTTATATTTCATTTCAATATCATTTGTTCTTGCTGCTAGTACATCGTTTTTCTTGAAGATCCTGTTGAAAAAACTAATTAAGCTGAACAACCGGGCACTTGTCGGCTGTCTAATTAATTTCTAAACCTCAACTTGTTAGGCCCCAAACGGTACTTGCCTAACGCTGTTATTTAAATTAAAAGTAACAAGCGATTACTAGAATTTTAATACGGGTATTTTACATACGTTTTATAACCGAGAATCGTTATTTTATTTGTCAATAAGTAAGGTAAAAAGGTCATAAATTATTTGTAATTAGCGAATTAAACAAAAATATAACTATAAATAATATAATGAATCGATAGCTGAATCTCAAGGCATCGTGTATACACGACAGACAGATAGTCCACTTTGTTTGGCTTACAACTGGTAAGACATCTTGACAGGCGACAAAATGTGTGAGAACGTTACAGCGCCGACAGTGACAAGACTCGACACCCACTAACGTTGCAAGCTTGGTTCAAATGTTTGGTGAGATTGGTCAAGATCATCTGTAAACCACAGCAGGTGGGTACATTCTTCCAATTAACAATAGCTAATTAATTAACTTTAACATTGTATTGGTAGCATTAAACAGACCATAAGTGAAGATTACTCCGTCAATGTACATAATTTGAACTCAGGCCTGAATTTCGCTACCCTCCGTTTTTGGTCGTACAAGATTATTAAGACAGATTTGGTTATATCTGAGTATATAACATGGTTAATTATATGCTGCAAAAACAATACAGTAAAAACGATCATATTTTTCTGTAAGGTTCAACTATTTTAAAATAATAGCAGAAATATTTCAATGTCAATCGTGAATGACCATTGAAAATTGACTGACGATCAAACTAATAAACTAAGCAGACATTTTGTACGCATAAAGATAATACGCCATGATCAAAAACCACACTAACAGCTAACGAAACACATTAGTCGAAAATCAGTATAAACTATAATGTGTAATATAAATATAGAAGGGCATTAGAAGTTCATTGATATTTCGAGCGGGCCACGTTGCCAACCGAAATAGACAGTTCCGGAAATGTGTAGTGGCATTCTAGGAAGACATTGATTACGAATGGGAATGCAGGGGACGGCCGAGATCTGGGCAGGATGCCTTCACAAACAGTCATCGGCCAGATCACTAGTAGGAAATGTCAGAGATCGCCGCTCAAATCATCATTTGATCATGCAAATTGGTTGTCTATGATCAGAGCACATTATCGGGCTGAAGCTTATTATGGATACAATAACGTTAGAGAACATCTATTTAAGTCTTACGTAAATTATTTTTATTTATTTATAAGGTACGAGGTACATATTAGGAATCATACACTGTCTAATAAAACTTTATAAAATTTAAATAGTATGTCTGTTAGATAAAAAAATATAGATACCTAAGTATTTATTTTATTTCTAAAATCAATTAAAAATGTTTCGTAGATATAGATGTTTGCTGAAATCCAGAATCGCCTAAAGTAACAAGGTAACGAAGAGTGGGCGGCTACACCAGCACACTGCCTCGTAATATGTACCTACGGCATGTCTAATTACAGCGTACGAGAAGACATGTTATACCTACGTTACGCTTGAGGTTATTCAGTAACTCACAGGAATAATAATTATTCACTAATCGTTCCAAAAGTACATAAAAACCTTTTATTACTTAAGCTGAAACTACGCTCATAATCATAAATAAACAAAACTGCTTCTGTCCCGGCACCTAAAACCTTTTTACACAATTCCAAAGTTAATAACACTCAATTTTGAAGACCCTCACGACTTCCCAACATTCTTCGCTTGAAAATTCCACGGAATTACTTTCAGGTACCTAAAGGGTTGCTAATTCATGCGAAATCGCTGACAATCCCGCCAAATTGCTTTGGATACAAACATAAATCACTACGGCGAAAACTCTACTCATTTCGTTAGCAAATTACTTGGTACAAACCCAACACATGTATTTCGTTGAATACAAAAGTAGTGGTATTTTTCATGAGTTTTATAAAACTATATTACGAGAGAAGTATCATTTGGGAGTCCAAAAAAAAACCACAAAGATCGTATAATCATACTTATTTAAAACAACTTCAATTTAAAAACGCAATATAAAATCGTAACTCAAAAGAATGTTGTTTTGAATGTATGCGGCTTTCCTCACGTGTTCGCTTCGGGTCAGCCAAATAGTTCGGGAGCAAAACGACGGGCAATCGGCACGTGAAGTCGGTCAAACCTCATGAATAAGGGCCCGTGTCGAGTCCACAACTTTAGGAGGAAAATCCACGAAACATTTGTGCGTGAAGCCAATAAAACTTTGTTAGATTCAACATTTCGTGTTTAATTTTTTTGGGAACGATTTTTTGAATATTCATTAATCAAGGTGGAAATATTAGGTAAGGGAACAGGTACTGGTTCTCTTTAAAATGTCGATGCCACATACACTTTTTTAACGAGAGGCCTTTGTAGACCGTACACACCATCGTGGTGGTTGGATATGACATTGACGTGAGTGTAAAGAAAAATAACCAACGCAACACAAGCTTGCTTGAGATGGTTTTTGCTTTAACACGCCAAAAATTACTCGTTAACTTTTATGCGAAACTTACTCCAGTTGAATTTTGGCCTTTTGTATGTTACAGATATAAGATAAAGTTGAATTAAAATAATCAGACTTAAGCTCCTATGTTCTTCAGATCGTACAAATGGAATTCTTTGCGTAATTTCCAGTCGTGTTCATCAATCAGAGGTTATTTTCTTTTAAATTATCAATTTTGCCTGTATCAACACATTATTTAAAGAGGCCATTTACTACGCCTCGGCTGTTTATTTAACGTAGGCTCAAGGAACAACAATATAATATCAAGGATCGTGCTTAATTTGTATTGAAATTGAATCAAAACAAACAGATGCAAATCGCAACAACTGTTCAAGGGAAACGTGGGCGAGGAACATTGTTTTTGGATTTGTTTACGTCATGTTCTTATTATGTTTTACGATTTATATCGATTTTAAGCATTTTATTTGTGAACGGATGAGGTTTGTGGACAGAGAGGCCAGTTGGGGCCCAAATAATGGTACCATGATGGTTTATAATCTATTAGGTTACCTATATGGGTTTGATGGTTGTCATGATGTGTAAAGAAATATGGATTGATTTCCGATTCAAACAGTTCTGCGAACTTTTTTGAGTAATTCCGACGTAATCTCACCTGATGAGTAAGCAAAAATAGTTAAACATAAGAATAGCAATATTATCAGTTTTGAGACTTGTAGATCAGATTAAATTTCTATTTTTCCTTCTAACCAATTTGTGCCCACGCCTAAACCAAGGTATCCGAACACCAGGATCATGCGAACTTTGGCTTTTTCAAGCTTTCCCGCCCACTATGGGTCAGAAATAAAAGACAAGATTTAATAACATAACGCGTCACCGTGCCTCTGCGAATCCATCGATTGTAAATACATTATGTGGTCAGTAAAAGAAACGAAATACTAACTACCTAGATACTTATTAATACTTTTGAGTTTTTGCGAAGTTTCTGTAAATGCCATCGTAAATTGTATGTACCACCAGTGCCACCAGTGTTCAATACAAATCGTCTTTTGGCCAGATAGAATTTAATGAAAATCTGTTCATACAAGGCTGTTCTGTTTATTATCTATAAGGTATATTGCCTTTTAACACAAGTATGCATTATTATCAGATAATAATTGACCCAGTCTGCACGAAATTCTGTGCAGTCTGACTTCAATGGAAACTAAATTAGTATGGTTAACACAGTTGAGGTGGTATACAAACCTATGTTTATTGTTACTCATATATTGCAAACTGGACTACAATAGCAACACCTATGATTTTATTACTTTATGACAGATTGTATGTAATATTACTAATCTAATATAAGAACTGAATGAAGTGACTTTTCATCAGTTTTGGTGTATTAGGTGTAAATAGGTAATGTTCTTCCAAAATATTGCATTCGGTACACTAAACAAGGCACAGACTGTTGACACAATAAACGTGAAACTTTGAATCTGCGGTTTAAACCCACATAAAATCTTCCACATAAAAATCTACATTTATAAAAGTATGAAAAAAAATGTGTTTATTACAAAGGATATAAATTATTATTGATAATTACATAGGTAATTATTACACAAGATTAGTAGGTACTAGGTATTTCATATTTTTATTGCAGTTGTTAATGGAAAATGATGGATGTAGCTTATCTTTCCTTGAATTAGTCCTTAATGTTGCATGGCTAACAGGTACAAGCAAAAAAAATCTTATAACTTTAATACCGACATTAAAGTAAAACCAGTTAAAATAATAATAATTATAGAAAATTAAAGTTCCTCTTATTTTCAGTATACTTAGAACAAGTTACTTTAAAATCCTTTTGTTAAGAATCGTAACACAATATGAGAGCATTAAAGCAATAATTCATAATAGTAATGAGCATTCATTTAATTTTGTTCCATTGACTGAGCATTATAGCTGGTTCGTCTCCTTGACACGGTCCGCACAGTACAATATTCATTGTTACAGCGCATAAGGTATTATTTAAGATAAAGAACAGTCAAATTTCAAATTTCAAATTTCAAATTTATTTATTTGTTTGCGAATATGGGTACATAGGGATCTTATAAGTATAAATATTAACAAATGTGCATTAACCATATCCTACCATAAGGCATGCAAAACTAATAACAAACATTTTAAAACACATTAACAGAAAGTAGTTTTAAAGACACATTACATTAGCTCAGTAACATCTTAATAGTATATAAAATAGTAAATATAAATTAAAGTAACATTAAAATTTATAATTTGTCTTGCATAAATTCACTTACAGTATAATAAGCTTTTGACAATAATAATGCTTTAATTTTTTTCTTAAAGGAGTTAATGTCTGCTATTTCGAGGATTGATCTAGGCAAATGGTTATATATTCGTGGTGCCATGCAAAAAATACTTTTGTTGAGTAGCGCAGTTCTATTTTTTGGTATACATATATTCAAATTATGTCGTTTACTTTTTAATTTACTAAAATAATGCATGTTGTTTTTGACAAATAATATAACTTCAAGTATATATATACATGGCAATGTGAGGATATTTAATTTTATAAAATATGGTTTGCAGCTTTCTGTCTGCTTTATATTGGACATGGCCCGAATACATTTCTTTTGTGCGGTAAAGACAGCTTGTCTATCGGTGGAATTACCCCAAAAAATAACACAATATCTTAAGGTGGACGCAACATAGCCATGATAAGCTGTGAGGAGGGTTGAGTTACTGACCGTTTGCCTTAGCTTATACAGTGCATATGAATAGGTGTTGATTCTAGTGCAAAGTGAATCGATGTGTTGTTTAAAGTTTAAAGTATTATCAATGTTCAGTCCTAAAAATTTTGTAACGTCTACTTCTTGAATCTTATTGTTTTGGTAATTTATATTCATATTGGTTATTTTATTAAATTTACTTCTAAATGTCATTAAATGAGTTTTACTTAAATTAACTTGTAAATTATTTGATGTCAACCAGTTTATAATATTCTGCAGAGTCTTATTGATTTCTACCTCCATATCACATTTGTTATTTCCGTTGAAAAGTATTGTGCTGTCATCAGCAAACAGAACTGTGTTATGCTTCGAGGCATTAGGAAGGTCATTTACGTATATGATAAATAGAAGCGGACCAAGCACGCTTCCTTGTGGAACGCCTGATTTAACTAATCTGAAATTTGATGAGTGATTTATGACTTGTTTTGTAATGGGGCATATCCTAGCTATCTGGGTTAATTGTTTTCTATTACTTAAATAACATTTAATTAAATCATACATGTTTCCTCTCACGCCGTAGGCGTAGAGTTTGTTTAGTAGTATGCCATGATCCACATAATCGAAGGCTTTTGTAAGGTCCATGAATAGCGCACATGCCTGATTACCTTTATCCATGTTAGTTACTATAGTATGAAGAAAATTATATATTGCCATGTCGATCGTTTTCTTTTTACGAAAACCAACCTGTTCGTTACAAAATAAATCATTGTTCTCAAAGTAATTATAAATTCTATCATATATAACTTTTTCAAGGACTTTAGATATGACTGGCACAAGCGCTATTGGACGATAGCAGCTCATGTCATTCCTATCATTTTTCTTGAATAAAGGCTTAATTAGCGTTAGTTTAAGTTTTTCTGGAAATATACCAGTTGTAATACTTAGGTTAATTATGTGGTTTAGAATATGTGAAACTTTAATGGCAACATGTTTTAAAACTGTAGTTGATATATTGTCATACCCAGTGCTGTTTGTATTCTTTAAGCCTCTTATAATCTCATAAATATCTTTTGGTACGGTTGGGCGAACAAATATTGAGTTTTTCTCATAGGGAATATTACATTTTGATCGATTAGGTACTGAATTATTTGTCAGATCAACGTAAAAATTATTAAAATGGTTCGCTATCTGCTTAGGATCACTTATTATTTTACCATCTATTAAAATTTGTTGAATTTGCTCGGTTGGTACATTTAGCTTATTGGCATTTATTATTTTCCAGGTGGCTTGTGATTTATTACTAGCATTATTTATATAGTTATCATTTCGCGACTTTTGGGTTAACCTGATGATACGATTTAACCGTGCGGATAAAGTTACAAATTTACTTTTATTTTCGTCTGTGGGTTTTTTTCTGTATTCCCATAAAAGTTGTCTCTTGCGCTTACAGCATATTTTCATGCCTTTCGTTACCCATTGAGTCTTGGTTGAACACTGTTTAGATTACTAACTAGTCCTTCTATATTTTTTTATTAAACTATAGTAAAAACAGTATGAAATACAGTATAGTATACTAGGTTTTATTCCTTTCTTCTGCCTACGAGAAGAGACATAGGCGCTACATTAGTATAAACACGAGCGGAATTTTATTTAAAGGAATTATTAATCAGTAATGTAATACAAACTTTAAATTTACATAACTATGATAATAAATAAGATAAACAAAAGTGTCAAGATCTCATAAAGTAAAATCAATATTTGTCTACTACACAGTTAATTCTGACACTTGAATAAATCTTGCTACCTTTGCAGTATAAAGAAAACTATCATACTAATAGTAATCATGATTTAATTGGTTATAAAATCTACTCACATACCCTAATCATTGTTATGGAACAATATTAACAAATAACAATAGAACATCAATTGAATAATGGTCTAGGGCAGACAGCAATGCCAGGTTCAATCTTATTATACAATTGACTAATTACTGTCTGATTGGCAGTCCAATGAATATTCATGATTATTTAATTCATTCAGATAGCACATAAATGCATATTGAAAATAATTTACTCATGCCACAACTTGGTACCAAACAGGTCAAAATAACTGCTTCATGCACTTCACAATAGACCCACGATTGTCTACACTAGCAACCGTAGTAGAGCACTGCCTGCAATATAAATAATATCCGCTTTTACATAAGCACAGGCATTAGCATGCAAGTCACTGACCTGAGGCAAATTGGCGGCGATCTGTCTGTGCAGCGAGTCCCGCTCCTTCTCCACCTCCTTGAGGCGCAGCTCCGAGTCCCCCAGCCGCTCCTGCGTCTCCCGCAGGCTCTCGACCAGCTTATCTCGCTCATCGAGCATAGACACCATCAACTGCTCGAAATTCGCATCCTCGCCGGATAACTGCGAACTCCTTTGACTGATACTGTCCTCCGATATAGTGGGCATCACGTCGCACATCATATTCCACATTTTAATTTAACATCAAACCAGAATACTTATCGTACACGACACACCGAAAAACACAATTTCGATCACCGTTTTATTACATATGTCCCGGCACAAATGTTACCTAAAACTAGCGCACTTAACGCGAGGAAGTTGTTTCACATCGTCAGAACATTCGTATAAGACATTAGTCAATAATTCGGGAGACATTCTAGTTCGATATTTAGAAAGACACACCTAAAAATCGTAATCCTACGATTCCATACTATCATGGCTCAAGCGGCATGTCTGCCATCTTGGAATGGAACGTCAATCAGATCAAAGAGTAGTACAAAAGACGCGTTCAGTGCGTAGACAAGACGAGTTGTTGAACTTCACAATGAACCAAGAATTTGATTTGTTTTTGTTCTTAAAACTTGTTCTGAAATGACATGAAATGTAACGGTAATCCATTTTTAATAGTACTTAAAAAAATAAGAAAGACTTATATTAATTATTATTATTATAATATCTTATTAACGTAAAAAATAAAATATTACGAATAAAAAAAAATGGCAAGTTTTGCATTTTGTAACTTATAAAATGTAAACGAAATAAAAGATGGTAAATGGTGCATACCATAAAACTAATTTAAAGAACATTGAAACTTCTACCCTTATGTCCAGTAATCTACCTATTCTCATTATTTTAGTCTTTGGCACAATTTACGCGTAGTGTCGGCAGAGGTCGTTACGGTACACATGAATGAAGTTTACAAAGAACGCTAGTTAAGAAATATGTTTCCCAAATAAAAACAGAACTTTGGAAAATGTTATATAGTTTCACCTAATTTTAACTATGATTGTTAAAATACCTGATATTATTTTTCAGTCTTCTGAAATGTTTCGTATGAGATAAAATCCCAAGTATCCAAAGCAAACATAAAGTAAAACATGAAGTTTTATAAGACTTCATAGAGATTTAAATTAAACGATTCCTTTTTTAATCCACAGTTAGGCGAAGGCTATTCCTTCTTATTAAGTCTTTTTTTTTCAACAAAGTTATCAATTTAATTTCATCAATAATTCACTGCATGCCGAATTACACAATATACCTTAAATTAAACCAACTTAATAAAGTATGTATACGCTTTATTTATGTTGCTTTTTGATAGATGAATACTAACTTATAAGTTCTTAAGGTCAGTACTTTGACGTTTGACCTCTTAGATTAGTCGTAGACAACAATGATGTTGACGCGACACTTAAATATAGTTAGTATCTAAACTTGTTGTTCTTTAGTCGCCATCTTTACGTGGTCCGAGCTAAGCGTGGGGAAAAATGTTTAAAGTTATTCTTTTCGCAATTTGTGTTGCGGTAAGTTGAATTCAAAACTTATTTGGTAATATAAAGTTGTTTTAAACTATTAGACAATTTTGAGTGTAAGCAGTTTTGTGTGATGAGTTTGATTTTGTCTTAATTATTGTAGGTTTGTGTCTAATTTTGCAGCTAACATGAGAAAAAAGAGCGTTAAATTTACACAGAGCGCGTCGGTAAACGCATAAACAAGATACATCAAAATCGGTTCAGCGGTTTAGTTGTGCTAACTGCTAGTCAAACAGATTAACTTTCGCAGTAATATGGAAGTAGCTACCTAGGTATAGATTTAAATGCTGTAACGGCTTTGCTCATGGATAATAATTGGAGATACCTAGGGATTTCCAGAAACATCAAAATAATATTAAATGCGTAATTTATTATTTTATCTCGTATTTTTTTCCGAAGATAGCGAATGAAAATTTTGCGTGACGTCAATGTGTGCTACAATTTTTGCCATAGTTTGGTGCTACAACCTCCATCTCTTGAACTTTAAAGCGCTGTTTTGAGATAAAAACATTTATTATGTTGTGTTTTTGACGGATTAATTAGTTCTTACTTTTGAAACCCAGTCATCTACATAAGTATGTACACATAACATACCATCACGCCTGTATCCCCAAAGGGCAAGGCAGAGGTGTACCAATGTATTGTACACCCACAATAAGTATGTACTTAACTTAAATAACCTAAATCTTTATAGTGATTTCTCAATGTATCATTAAATTATGTCATTTAAATAACTTGAATGTATTTCAGGCCTGCTATGGCGCGCCAGGTACGCCAGGCATATTATGCGGAGAAGCTCCGAACAATGTAAGTATACCTAGATAGATGGTTACTATTTAATGACTAATTTAGTAATTTCAGTAGTTTATTTAACGACCCGTAATATTTCGTAGAAGGGATAAATAGAATAGTTTCACGTAGGATAACGCATACGGTCCTGATAACTTAATTGGATATTCAAATGTCTTAAATATACTTAATAATGTATGTAATTATAATATTCCAGCTATTCCGTTGCCTGACCGCCCCATTATTGATAGGCGTTGAAGCCCTCAAGAAATGTAAATCTTCTCCAACCGAGGTAAGTCCAACATCCAAGTCAAACATCTCAACTACCATTATAACTTCTTACCCAACATTCGAAAGTATCTGCGGGTTTACGCAGATTTAACTGAGAAAGGCATTTTTTTTACCTTTTATGTCTCCCACTGCTGGGCAAAGGTCTTCCCAATTTGCTCCAGGCTTTTCTGTCTGGAGCCGAAAAAGGCCTTATCGACCTCATTAAAGCAGGTCTTCACAACTATAACGTCTCAAAAGACCAAACCGCCATGTGCATGCTGACGAATATATATGTAAACACGTTTATTAAATACACCTAGTTAATCATATGGATGGCTTGTTCGAATGGAGCAGAACAACTGCAGGATGTTGTAGCAAATCTTGGATGAGGCTTGGAAGAAAATAAATAAAGATTTTATTTCCAAAAAAATAAAACAACAGATTTATTTCATTTTTTTTAATAAAGAAGTAGACTGCTTTTTTTCTGTGTTCATGCTAAGGTACAGTCACAATCCTCAGCATTGAGGGGACGACCAGACAGAAGAAGAAGAAGTACTTACTTTAACCGCATTCTTGATTTCAGTGTGACAGAATTAAATGTCTGTTCCGTGAATCGAAATGGACGGACGGAGACGCAGTGGACAAAGAGAAGTTCTCCACATTCCTGAACAACTTCGCTAAGAACCACCCAGAGTGGTCCTCAGCTGTGGACCATGCGAAGACGGAGTGCCTCGGAGAAATCCTGAAGCCGCAGGGGGTCTACCTGAACTGCCCCACATTTGATATCACTCACTGCGTGTATACAAGCTTCATTAGGGTGAGCTTTAGCAAGTCTTTGTTTATCTTTTTCTAAGGCGATGTACTGCTGACAGAAAAAGTTTTAGTGTTAAAACTCTTTCTGCCAAGTCGATGGCACGTGTTTGCTAAGTGCAACGCGCTGGCCGTCAATTTAGTGCTGAACTGTGCCTGAAAAGAATTCCGCAATTGTCATATTTACATAACTTGTACTTTATTACAAACTTGCATAGCATCTCCGCTGCTGTCGTAGATAGCATTGCAACAAGGTGCTACGCATTTGCAAGTAGAGTTTAATCTTTAAAGACCACTGTTCAAGTGTTTTCTTGACATTATATAAGTTTATCTCCAGTCTGTTCTCAAAAGTTATATTTCCGACTTCTGGTATTGGCCATCCATGAAAAGTGATGATTACTAACAGCTCCACCAGGGAAATAGAAATAACTTTTAATATGCTTTTTATGATACCTAATTAAGTATTTGAAATGTGTGTTCCTCCAGTACTCCGCCTCATCGCAGTGGTCGAATGAGGAGAGCTGCGCCAACGCCCGCCAGTACGCGCACTCGTGTCCCGTGTGTCCCACCGACTGCTTCGCTCCAGCCATACCTATTGGGTCCTGTAACGCCTGCTATTCGAGACCAACCTAATGTTTATGGCAATAAGAGCCTTGTGCCAATAAAAATAAGAGTCTTTTTCATAAGACATAGTTTTAACTATAATAATAAATAAATGATTTTCTTGATTTGGTCTTGTTTATTATGTGATGGGTGGGATGTGTTATGCTAAATGATGATGTGTAAAGTATGTAACTTATATGTATAATATCATTCTGTGCAACTTCCAGATATATTTACATGTCTTTCTGTAATGTAAGCTTCATCTTTTTTTGAAAAAACATTGAAATTCTTTTTTTTTTCTATTTCCTCGTGCTATAAAGGTACTGACCCTTCAGATTAGTGGCCAGACCACGATGTTGTGAGAAGCTTATATACTCAGGTAAAACTTGTTGTTCCTTAGTCACCTTTGTTCCGCTGCCCCAAACTATAGTGTGAAAAATGCCTAAAGTTTTTATATTAATCGCGATTTATGTTGCGGTTAGTTGTATAAAAATTTTATTCTCCTATTTAATATTTGTTTATAAAATTTCGCGCATATGTGCCAATATTAAATATAAGGACCCTAAATATTCAATTTGAGTAAAAAGCATATCTGAAACCTTGGAACTGCCTCGTTGGCCTAGTGTTGCTAAGCACGACTGCTACGCTAAAGGTCTTGGGTTCGATTCCCAAGTCGACCAAGGTGTTATTGGGTTTTTCTATGAAATTCTCAATATCAGGTCGGTGTTTGGATATGTGCCCGTTTAGGCAATAGGCTCGCTGTGGGTGTACATTGGTACACCTCTGCCTAACCCTTCGGGGATACAGGCGTGATGATATTTTATGTATGTATGTTATGGCATGTTGAGGGACAACGTTTAAGGTAATCAAAACAATGTTTCCCTAAATTACACAAACATTACTAAAACCGTTACATTGTACTGTTAAAAATAATATGTACTTAGCTATTAATCTAAAGTTCTAATTAACTAAATTAATTGTAAGTAGTTTTAAAGCGCAAGCCACGAAGGGCTTTTTCAGTATGAATTGTTAATGAGTGCGATAAAAAAAGTGAGTCCCGACAAAAAAAAGTATGAAATGAAAAGCCATGAAAATAATGATTGTTGAACTTAAACAATATTTGCAAACAAAAGAAGGTGGGTACACGTGACTAGGCGGGATCACGTTGGCGAGTATCCAACCTCTTTTGATCAATAACTTTTTGTTTAGGATTTATAAGTAACGTGCCAGTTCTTGCGTAAGTTAAACATTATAGGGCCTCAAGCCCTCAAAGGTTTTCATAGAATACCGTCTGTCTGTTTGATAAGCTTTTACTCTTCAAGACAAAAAGTTAACAGATTTTTATATTTCGTTTCCACCAATTTAGGTAAAGTTTCAAACACTGAATTAGGAAGGTACTTTTTCTTTGCGACAAGGAGCCAACAGATAGTTTTTTTTTAAACCTGTTATCATGTTTTAATGGCCAAAATAAAGGTGGTTGACCGCAGACACATGTAACAGTGTATTTAATGTTATTGTTTAAGATATCTACGCAAAACATCTAGTTGTTATTTACGAGTTCGGAGCTATCGCCAAGAAACACGAGTAATCTATTCTCTACGAGTATCTTGCTACCTTTATGTAACGAAGGATTTTATATCATACTGTATTATAGAAATGCTTAGAAAAGTATGCAAGTAATGTAGGTATGATAAAAGCATTGCAGGTGTTATAAAAGGTTCAGATGATGACTCCGCCACTCATCAACTGTGCTTCCCAACACAGCCGCACAGTAAGCTCTAAGACTTTAACATAATTCTTCAAATACACCTTATATAAATAGAAGCCGCATAGAAAATCAAATGAAGCTATAAACTAAATAAGACCGAAAAACTAAAATAAGATTTCAAACAATTCTTTAAAATCGCTGTACACTGGAAATGTGGCTAAAAGGAGTATTTTTTCCATACATATATAGTTAGTTAAGTTTTTATATTAATAAATCGGTAATATTTATTTTAATTTGTAACATATCAGGCCTGCTATGGTGCGACGGGAACAACATGCTTTAGGGCTCGAAATGTATACGTCGCAGACAAATAGTATAATTTGGCATTTTACATACAGCGTCGTCAATTTAAAAAGTTTGCGGTTATGTAAAATTATATATACGCCCGTTCCTGTCCTGTGTGTCCCACCGAATGCTCTGCACCTGATGTACCCAAAGGCCCTAGACATTATGTACCCTTTAGGTACATAATGCCTGCTCTCTGCGATCAACAAGTTGATGGAGATAAAAGTTACCTTTCCTCAGACGATACGAGAAATTTCAAGCCGGATGTAGTTCATTACGGGGCGTAGACGGAAACGTATTGTAGCTCGAATGATTTTCTTGCATCGTCTCAAGTGTTAACCAGTCGTAAGTATGTCGTTCAGTTACAATACGGATAGAAACTTAAGTAATTTATTTAGATACTCAATAAAATAAGGGTAAATTTTATATTACAGCAGAGTCGAAGCATAGGTATCGAAGCGACAATGTATAAATTGATATAAGTAGTACATTTTCAATCCGGCTATGTAAGCTCCCACTACGTTGCATAATACTACATATTAATAGTCTACTTGTAAAAGATCAGGAAGCTAGATATTAAGCCACTGCTCCTATTGTTTGGTTTGACGCTCAAAACACTGGCCCATCTTGGACCACTGAAAGACTTCTCAAGTTAGCAGTAATTGAACAGCCTGTAACCTTTACTTGACATTTCTGAGAATTTTTAATACATGATTGTGGAAGGACGAAGTCTAATACATTTACAATCTAAACATGCAGGAATTTTATTTACCAAGCTGTCCCTGTACCAAGTTTTCCCTTTCAGTAGGTACTAGGCAAACTCACTTAAATCGCAGACTTTTTAAATTGTCATTTCCTTTCAGGCCCGCTCGGGCAGCCTCCAGTCAGTTATTATAAATTCCAATACTAGGACGTAACTTAGTGCTGGCAATATAGCACAATCATAAGCCTTGGCAAATAAAACTAAAACTCCAATCTCAATAGAGGCTTTAATTTCCTGCGCCACGTCATATCCTTTCTGTATCGAGCGCCTGCCGCGGCTCGGCGGCTGCCACCCACGTTTCCCGCCTCCCCCGATAATTTTCCACTGGTTCCCGCGCATGCGCCCCGCCATGCGCTCTCTCTGACACCTGTCAAAATCAGTCTGTCCCTCCCCAGTGCCGTGTGGTGTTCGACGTCATTGCATCCATCATTACGGGAAATCCAAGTGCATTTTGGTGAAACATGAACATTCATTAGGTAAGCTTAAAATGTATGATTCTAAACAGACTCCAGTCAATCGGAATTTTATTTGGAATTCTAAATTTGTTGCGCGTTGCATGACACACTACTTATTTTAAATTTGGAATGTTTAATCTCAAATTGATTTAAATCTGTTCCTTTTTAATTTGTTTTTTTTTTTTTGTGAGATGAGTATTCTGTGTCGAGCTATCGATCGATTAGAAAACTTGAGACGTAGATTATGACAGCCTTCGTTCTATTTATAGCCCAATGGTTTATGTGATAACAATTACATGTACCTGTATACCATTGATATTGCGCCTGCCTGGTGACCTTTAATCTTAGCACTATCCGATCTGTTGCTGATTGAAACAATTGACATAACATTTATCTTAATTAATAGATGACATAATTGTAACTTCAATAATATCGATTACGAGACAAGATATAGTGTGCATAGTAATAGTTCTGGTCAGTAATTGATTCACTAAAGTTTAAGAGTAATCATGTAATTTGTGTATGTAAGATATCTCATCAGGTACCATTTTGTTGCGTTCAGAAACATGGAATACTCTATGAATACTCTCCAACTCTATAATGATTAATGGTTGGTTGTAAACAACAAATGGCTAACTATTATTTATAATCGATTCTATCAGATTTTAGCAAGGGGCGTTTCTACTAATCGACGTAAATATCTCTTATTCCCTCGCTCCTGTTTTCTAACTCAAGTAACTTGTACATATATTATGTATTGAACTTTCTATGGGTTTCTAGAAATTTCGAAACTTCTGCGCGTTATTACTTAGTCTTATGATTGGTAAGGGTTATATTAATTCCCTCATAGATACAGCTTATGCCACGATTAAGATAATAAGCTGTCAACAAGAATGTAAGACTGGCAGCCAAGGAAGCGATGATATATTGTATATTGACTGTCTAAGTCTTCAAGTACTTAAATGGGCAAAATAAAAACTTTTTACTTCAAAAATTCAGTGATCAAACACACTGCCTGAGTCTGAACTTGTCATCAATTTGAGATCCACGGCTACTGACTAATGGCAGAGCATAAGTACCGTGCTATTGAGTCATTTCTGGGTTCATCACACTATGTTGCTTCTCTCTATAAATAAACATTGTTTATTTAGATATATAAAAATATAAACTCTTACGCGTACCCAAGTATCCGCAATTTGTGAGCATCGGCTACATTTTACGACTATCATTGATTCTGCGTATGAATTTCTTCAACGAATTAATTATTTAATACACGTCCGCGGATACTGCACTGCGTAAACAAATCGCAGATGTTTTATAGAACCACACAAAATGTAACTTGTAAATGTATCGAGGGTACTACGCCAGAATCATGGCACAGGAGTGTGGTGGTGCTCTTCTTCAAAAAAGGCGACAACACCTTGTTGAAGAATTAAAATTATTATTTTTAAAATTATTATTATTAAAATTTTATTATAATTAAAATTAAGAAAAAAAAAAGAAAAAAAAAACCCATCTCGCTCCTGAGCCATGTGTATAAGTTGTTTTCGAGGGTCATTACGAACCGTCTCGAACGCAGGCTCGATGACTTCCAGCCTCCCGAACAAGCTGGTTTCCGAAAAGGCTTTAGCACCATGGACCACATTCACACGCTCCGCCAGGTTATACAGAAGACCGAAGAGTATAATCGGCCACTGTGTTTAGCGTTTGTGGACTATGAAAAAGCCTTCGATTCAATCGAAACCTGGGCTGTATTGCAGTCCCTTCAGCGATGTCATATCGACTATAGGTATATCGAGGTGTTGAAGTGTTTGTACAGTAAAGCCACAATGTCAATTCGGTTACAGGACGAGAGCACGAAGCCAATCCAACTGCAGCGTGGTGTGAGACAGGGAGACGTTATTTCTCCGAAACTGTTCACAAGTGCGTTGGAGGACGTCTTCAAGCTCTTGGACTGGAACGGGTTCGGCATCAATATCAATGGCGAATACATCACTCACCTTCGTTTTGCCGATGATATAGTGATCATGGCAGAGTCGCTGGAGGAGCTTAATACTATGCTCAGCGACCTCAGTATCGTTTCCCAACAGGTGGGTCTTAAAATGAACATGGACAAGACCAAGATCATGTACTCTTGGTACCATATTGGATAATAATACTTTTCGGCTCGCCATGAGTTTACGTTTAGGTATACCCTGTGTCGCATGTCATCGTTGTCAATGCGGTGAGACAGTCGACAACCTCGGTCACCATGGCCTGTCCTGCAGCAAGAGCGCAGGGCGTATATCTCGCCACTCAAATTTGAATGACATAATTCGTCGTGCTCTTGTCACCGCCGGAGTACCAGCTGTTTTGGAACCCAATGGTTTGGTGCGCGGCGATGGCAAGAGACCTGACGGTATGTCATTGCTGCCTTGGAAATTGGGTCGGCCTTTGGTGTGGGACGCAACGTGCGTCGACACCCTTGCGCCGTCCCACGTTCTAAGTTCAGCAGCCTCTCCTGGCGCTGCTGCTGGAGCTGCGGAGACCCTTAAGCGGCGGAAGTATAATAACATTGTGGGTGATTATATTTTCGAGCCGTTTGGGGTTGAAACGCTCGGGTCATGGGGTCCGAGCGCACGAAATCTTTTCAAAGAACTTTCCAAACGTTTGGTAGAATCTACTCGTGATCAGAGGGCTGGTTTGTTCCTTGCACAGAGAATCGGCATAGCCATTCAACGTGGCAATGCAGCCAGCCTTCTGGGCACTTTCCCCGCCATTGACAAGGATGACGATGAGTTCTTTGACGCCATTTAGTTTTTATTTATGTAAGTTTTAATTTTAGTATAGTTAGAGTTTGTTATTAAAATATATAAATCTTTATTTTAGAACATAGATCATGTACAATGTCCATGTCGCACCTGTACCGGTTATTGTTGGGAATGATACTCTCAAAGTTGTCGACCACTACGTCTATCTTGGACAGATAGTTCAGTTAGGCCGGTCCAACTTCGACAAAGAGGTCGCCCGAAGAATCCAACTCGGATGGGCAGCGTTCGGGAAACTACGCGACATCTTTTCGTCCAAAATTCCGCAGTGTCTGAAGACGCAGGTCTTTGACCAGTGTGTGTTGCCAGTGATGACATATGGCGCTGAAACGTGGTCGCTAACGGTTGGCCTTTTGGAGAAGCTCAGAGTCACTCAACGAGCTATGGAGAGAGCTATGCTCGGGGTTTCTTTGCGCGACAGGATCCGGAATACGGAAATTCGCCAAAGAACTAAAGTCACCGACATAGCTCGAAGAATATGCAAGTTGAAGTGGCAATGGGCAGGCCATATCGCTCGAAGAACCGATAACCGTTGGGGAAGAAAGGTTCTCGAGTGGCGACCACGAACCGGAAGACGTAGCGTCGGCAGGCCTCCCACCAGGTGGACTGACGATATCGTCAAAGTGGCGGGCACCCGGTGGATGCAATTGGCGAGTTGTCGTTCATTGTGGCGTTCTAGGGGGGAGGCCTTTGTTCAGCAGTGGACGTCTTCCGGCTGATGATGATGATGATGATGAAATGTATCGGATTTCTTTTGACTAGCCTTTGGGTAAATACTAGGATAATGGATAATAAGATAACGATAAACAGTGGGCGAGATGATAGGATAAGTTCATCTACAACTGTAATAATTTATCTGAGAAAAACAAAACTTATAGTTGTGTTAAATGGAACACACATGGACATTGGTCGTCGAAGTAAATGGCAAAAGTAAATAACATTGTTCTTGTCCTTTGCTGTTCAATTAATGAAGGAATAACCTAAAACTTAAATAATGATGGCAATACATGACTAAATGTTTTGATCCTTTAATATCCTTGCTTGTTTATTTACTTACAGCTTATTTAAGTAATGACTCATTATTCATATCAGCAAACTTGGTAAGTATAGTAAGTAGTAGCTAATCAATATTAAGTAAAAAACATTAAATACTTTACTACTAAATACTCTTAGCATGTACTTGAGCATTGTCAACACTAAGCTAATCCCACTTGACATGTTTATCATCGCTTCAGGAAAGGCGGCGCTCTAGATCTAAATAAAAACAAACTTTACAAGGAAGTCATCAAAACTCATTAATGTTGCCAGCTTCGCAAGCTTTTAAGACGTGACTTTCCCAGATTACGTTGTCACTTAAGAATTAAACCGATTTTTGCAGACTCAGAGCATTATCGCAAAATACTTTCAAATAACAGTATTTTTCGGGCTGTTTTCCGTCCGGGCCTCTGGATATGAAATTCCTGACAGTTCATACATATTACATACGTCTAGTTCTATAAGGTTACCTTCTCATATGACGTCAGTTTCGAGCGTCAAGTGTGTGAAGCCAAGTTTTCATTTATAATAATAATAATAATCCAACCTATGAACGTCCCACTGCTGGGCACAGCCCTCTTCTCACATAGAGATGGCACGAGCATTGATCACCACGCTTGCTCTCTGAGAGTTTTCATTTATTTATTTAAATTAAAATTGCAATGCAATACAATAAACAGGTCAAAACACTCGAGTAGCATAATTTATATGTAGTTAAACAATAACTCTATAAAAGAAAATCTAAATTTATCAGAAAATACGAACACCCTGAGAAGTAATGAGCATTCATTTGTAGCAAGAACAAAATGCCCCAACCAAAAAAAAAAATTACTGCCAGCTTTCTATAAAAAGAAATATCATATTGTGGTTCTACATCTATAACATTGTTAGCTATTCCGTAAATAAGATCAGTCCCTCAGATAACAATTCTAGCATACTTCGAAAAAGGGTACTTTCAATATTTAGGAATATTTTCGGCACACATGATCCCGTATTATAATAATTTATTAAATCAGAAGTCAATTGGGCAAATCCATTGTGGATGTGATCCTTTTTGGTCGCAGATTCAATATTCATCATATATTTTCTATTGTTGTATCTTGTTGTGTTGGTAGACATGTTTTCCACCGATAGGATCGGACCTCTTCAGTTCAATTTATTACGTGAGTGGTTTTTGGGGTTAAGGATTAGTGGTCGTTTGGTTGTAGTTATTCGTCCGCAAAATGTAGATATAAGTAGGTATTCAATAACTATAAGTGTTCAATAACTATATTTTGGTGTTCTGTTTCTTTAAGTTATTGTAATAGCTAGGTATCATCAAAAGATTCAAGTTGATTTGAGGACAGGGTGTCATGGTGCAATTTTTCCAGTCCACAATGCCCAGCATTGGCGCGTGATAAGCGAGACTCTACTGCTCTTCTTTCTTTCCATTTTTTTCTCTTCTACGCCATTTTATTTGTGTCTATCTCATTCAAGGGACGTGATGTAAATAGATTTGCCCACCAATTTAGAGGGTATTTACATTAAGCTTACCCAGTCTTATTATTTTATTTTCTTTAGGACTTCCCCGCCGGCTACCATTAGCATTTAAATTAATTTTAGTCTGACGATGGGAATGCTAACACAAATTGTAATATTACGCATTTCCCTAGTACTCTGTGTTTAGGTGTAGGGACTACTATGGTTAATATCGCGCAAATGATCGCAAAGGGGGAGGCAGAAATGTTTATTCATATTCCTTTACAACAGACCAACGTACGATTGAGTTTGTCAAAAAAGTGTTGGCAAAATATTAATTCTCCGTCACTTCCAATAAGACAAGATGATCAATAAAGACTATTCGTAAAATAACTAAGAAGCTAAGCTAGTTCTATTTTGCAGCTACTGAGAACAAATCTAACAAAGCGATCAATTGGATGAAACTTGCTCTGAAATCAAAACGTCAAACTTTCTAATAGAATAGACAAGGGATAGCCACAAGGAGAAACTAAATAACTTATCCAACTTACACATATGTGTATCTCCACATATCCCCTACATAATTTAAGTCACCTTGCAAGTCCATATTACAGTGGATCAATAGTCGTAATAAAAGTTCTATGCGACTGACTGCAATTAGAGATGCCACAGAGCTGACTGCATGAGTCAGAGGCGATATCTAGAAATCCTGCACTTGTCTCTACCCCCCTTTATTGTGGAACACTTGTGTTTGAATATAACGCTACTTCCGTTCCATGAAAGGAGTACTGGCAATCAATTTGTTCTACTTGAAGGAGCCTTTTATCAGAACGGAAAATGTTTTGTAGAATTCCCTTTTTTGTTCTGTGTGTGATTTGACTTTGTATTTCTATTTCACTGAAGGTTTTTCATCTTAATTGTGTATTACATAGAAACGGTTGAAGTTATAGGGAAAGTATTTAGTTTCCCTTTTGATTGAGAGTTCCGAAATACTAATTAGAACTTTCCTCGTAGCCGACAATGTAATCACCGAATATTTACACGCTCAGTTAGTTTTATTGTTAAGATAGTCTCATTTCTGTATTCCAATTAATTTATATCTTCTTGTATCAGAATTAATCGAAATCAGGACAAGAATGTGATTTTCGTCTACACAGTTGTAACTAAAGACGTTTACATGAAAGATTGACAGACTAACGATTTGTTATCACATCGAAAACCCTTATCCGACAAATAAACACCAAATTACTCACGTCATGATACAAACATATCTTATCTAAAGATAAATGTGATAACAAATTAATATACGTTTACTGGAGGTATACATCTGTATTGTTTACCACCTTATCACTCCATAGTCTATGCCAATGTATTGATTTTGTTTTTGTTGACGTTAGAAGCGAGCCTGCCTTCTTCGCGATAAGACGTCTGCGGTAAATACAGCATTTATTTTAATTTCCCTAATGCCACACGTTCTGTAACGACGCTCCGGATAACAATTTCCTAAGCGTGATTGCGTTAATAAATATAAATCACTTGTAGACTGAGACGCGAATTGAATATAATGTAATTGTATGTACGATTCTCGTGTGGTTGTCGCGTCTGTGAGTTTAGAATGATTAGAATTTAGTGCTAAGCCAAGCCGGTGGGATTACACATAAGTGCGACTATCCATTCTTTGTTACCTATAATTAATTTTATTATGCACCTTTCTATTTTAATTTTATTTTCACCTATATTCAATATAATAATATTTTCAGTTTTGTGTTTATAAACAATAGGTTTCTGATAAGAGAGACTGATACAGATAAAGTAAATTAGTCATGTTCTTGTTTTTTCTTGATGAATATTGATTCGATGTGATTCAGCGTTAAAAGATCTATATGCAATAAGTACCTTTAAACTTAATCAGCGGGTCAAGAGGCTTAAAGCCGTGAAAGGAACCAACGGATCCCTTGACACAATTCTTTAGTTACAAGCGACGTCAGAGAAGCGACCTCTTTACTTGACACCTCCTGGAATGCATAATACTGGTCTGTCGGCAGCTTGGAAGCAATATGCTAATCACAAGTCAAGTTATCTCAGCGACTATGCATAGGAAACTTGAAAGGTTAGGTATTGAGCGCCGTTATTTGAGAAAAGTCTTGTAACACTGGCTCTTTGAATTTAAACTTTGAAGGCGACTTACGTTACGTTTTTGGTATTATATCTCATTATTTTTAAGAACTATTGTTTATTAAATTATCTGTTTTTTCTTTTTGTATTTATTACTTGTCTGTTCAAAATTCTTAATTTTTGACTCTTGTCACTAGACATCAACCACACGTAAACTTTTTACTTATATAACCAATTTTATGACCTTAACAACCATCAAACTACCAAGGGCACCTTCTTTCATAACACTAGGCATAACTTTTGAAATTCGCCATGAATTACTTACGAAGCGGTCGACCGCATCGTTACCATTCTTAAAATAGTCGAAATCGATGCGCTGTCGACGCATCGATTTCGTCTATTACTTATTAAGTGGCTGATGCATGTGGCGGGAAAAAGGGCAGCTGCTATGTAACGGCAAATATTAAGTTCAATAAAACTATTGGAAAGGTCAGAGTTGTATTTCTTATTCTCAATGTTGGAAAGTTTTATATCGAACTTTAGCTTGAGATAATTTTCAGATGGGAATTTTATAGTCGAGTAGTTTGTAGGTATAAAAATATATTTGAGTACGTATTGGAATAGGATAGATATAGGACCTAAATAAACTGTAAACTTGGGTTCTTAGGAACGGGTTTTTCAGATATTGATGATTTTGTAGATATTGACTCTGGCATGAAATAGCCGGACAGCTAAAATGTACTTACACATTTCAGTTAACTGGTTTTTCTAAAGAAAAATGCAAATCTATTTTGTCTAGTTACTTCAGAAAAAAACTCACTGCTTTACTTTGAAAATATAAGGGAATGGAAACTTAAAAAAAATAAAAAATGTAGGAGTTATACCCTTAGAAAGCTCCTTATTTGTTCGGAACTAAGATATGATGTCTTCATGAAAAGGTTCTTAAAATGTCCTCATAATCATGTTTTTATTCTAGCTGAGCATCAGCCGTCACGATGTTCGAGGGCGCGGTCGCCGGGATCCTCAACCGGCTGCTCGGCAAGTACGTCCAGGACCTGGACACGGAGAACCTCAATGTGGGCATCTTCTCCGGAAATGTCAACCTCACTGACCTCAAGCTTAAGCCTGAGGCTTTGGTAAGGAATTATTATATTATAGAACCAACAAAAAATAAAACAAAACTGATTCTTTTGCATTTAAAATTCTGGCTATTTCTAGATATTCATGTAACAAACCCAAAACAATCCATGCTATTTCCTTTACAGTACGAACTCGATCTACCAATAGATGTAAAGATCGGTACCATTGGCCGGATAGGCCTGCAGATCCCCTGGTCCGGCCTCTACACCCAGCCTGTGGTCGTTCACATCGAGGATGTACTGGTCCTAGTGGGTCCAGCTATTTCCAACAGTCACTTCGACCCGGAACGTGAAAAAAGGCTCACAAGAGCCGCAAAACGAAAGATCTTACAAGATTTAGAAGCTGAAAGTGAGGTCTTGAAGGGTCCTCAGAACTTCTTCGAGCACCTCTTCACAGCTATTGTGAATAATCTCCAGATTTATGTGAGGAATGTCCACGTGAGGTATGAGGACTCCATCAGCTCTAAGGATGGACCTCTCGCGTGCGGATTGTGTCTGCAGAGTCTGTCCATTGAGACCACAAATAGGTGAGTAGAATGGCATACATTATTTATTTTAATGAGAACTTATTACATATTTACTTATTTTGATGTAACCAGAAGTAACTCCTTCCTTAGGTACTTTGTTTAATAGATACTAACTACTTAGTTTGTTCAATAGATAGTAATATTAGCATAGTAATATTATATAGCATTTGACATTTCACCAGTGACTTATTTGTTGAAGCAACAGCCTATCATTTAATCGATTTTTGCACGTAGAATTGTTTAATATCAACAGGTATTTAATAAGTCAACCTTCAAGTTCTAATAATAAAGTCTATCTAAGTAAATAATAAGATCATCTTGCTAGGCTTTTCCCAACTAAGTTGGGGTCGGCTGCCAGTCTAACCGGATTCGGCTGAATGCCGTGTTTTACATGGAGCGACTGCCTTTCTGACCTCCACAACCATTTATCATATGGCAGTCAAAACAAAATAATCATAAAAATAATTCCAGACTATGACGTCCCACTGCTGAGCACAGGCCTCTTCCCATCTAAGTAAATATTCATACTTTACCAATCCACAGCAAATGGAAGCCGTCAGTGACGCCAGCGAACGCGTCAACCGTGTACCAGATGATGCGCATCGAGTCGATGTCGGCGTACTGGAACCCCACGGCGACGGCGCTGGACGACAGCGAGACGGCGCACATCACGCCCATGCAGTACTACAACTGGAAGCATTATATGCTGACTGGGCTGGACAAGTTCTCTATGCATCATGAGGACTTTGAATTCTGTGAGGAGGGTTTTGGCTTTGAATATTTCTAGGGATAGGAGCGATTTGGATGACAGTTTTAATGACAATTTATCAAGTATTAATTACATTTAAAGTGACATTTATTCACAAACTATTTGGAGACTAATGATGATGTGAGTGAATTTAATCAATAGTAAACGGTGACTAAAACTTTTAAATAACTAAGATTAACTGTACTTACATGAATTATTATTGTGTGAAATCATCTTTCAAACCTCACACTTTCTCACGTTCGGTAATTTATGCACACTCACAAAAGTTTTATAATTATAACACAAGTTATAAAATAACAAAGCACACTACTTAACAAATCTGCCAGTAGACCCGCGATGGAAGAAGTCGTGAAGATTGGCAGTCAACACAAAAGTTTATATTCCTCATAACCTGTCATACAGTACCATATGTTCTTTGAATTCCAGTGCTAAAGCCAGTGACGTGCAAGGTGAAGGTGCTGATCAACCGGTCGGGCGAGGCGCGCGTGCCCCGCCTGCTGCTGGACGCCGTGCTGCAGGACAGCGCGCTGCAGCTGTCGCGCCGACAGTACCTCTCCATCAATAACCTCATGGCTTCCTTTGCGAGGATTAAACTTAATAGGTGAGGGAGCATCTAGTTTTTTATTTGATCTTGTTTCCGTGTCGGTGGTTTTATTCACATCTGGCAAGGCTATTGCAGTGTTTTAAATTTGTATAGTAAATGGGGAATAAGCTTTGGATTGATAAATTTTTGGATGAGTTCTCAAATATGACTGACATAGACCCGTCATCGTAAAATTTTCAAATTTAAGAAGTCTCAATTCGCAACACCTAATTATCCAGTGTTCATTAACCAACATAAACCTTCGTTTATTTAAATTGTACTAAATTAGGTAACTCATTATTCATTGCAGGAAATACCGTCACCTCCATCCAGGAACTCCTCTCTCCAAAGACATAAAAAAGTGGTGGAAATACGCCTTCAACGTGGTAGTGGAACAGCGAGTACGCCCATACACCTGGGCTGCCATCAAGAAACACCGCGAGAACTACAATGTATACAAACAGATTTACAAGAGCACGCTGCGCAGTCCCAATGACATTGAGTTGAAGCTTGACCTTCAGAAGTGTGAGGACAGTCTGCCCATTGTGTCGGTCATCATTGCGAGAGAGCAGGCCAAGTTTGAAGTAAGTGACTAAAGATATATCCATATTGCTATTATTTGTGCTACTTGTTAAAAGGCTAGGCCAGTAAATAGAGGCAATTCTTCTTGTTTTCTTGTTGTTCGTCTCTTTTCAGCTGGATGTATTTTAGACATTATAATTGCACTGAAACTTAAATCTATTTTTTTAATTCGGCCACGGCTACGTATGTTATCTGAGCCGATTCCTCATGATAACATTTCATATCATGTTTCTAATGGGATAATGTACTTTTCTCTCTAATAAATTATTTATAACATTCAACCGACTTACTTTTCCAGCTACTTGCTCAAGAACCCGAGCGCATAGAAGTAGTAGAAACGGAATTCGACTGGTGGAAGCCGACGAGCACACCCTCAGAGGATGAGGCGGAGGAGATGAAGACTCACGTGGAGCTGTGCGTGAAGACCGAGAGGAGCAAGAGTCTGTGGAGCCACCTCTCCAGCCCCGAGAAGAAGAAGGTCTGCGAGCTGATCGGCTATGTGGAGGGCGCGCCACGGCAGGACAAGTCCAAACAGTACATTGGTAAGGATTCAGAGTGATGTACTTTTTCGGTTGGGTATTTTATTCATTTGGACTACTCCGATATATGTGAGAACCACTTTACTTATTTAGTTTTTTGTTTAGCTCTATTTCAGCCCTCTTACACACTAGCGTTTAACCGCGGGGGCGGCTAACCGTGCGGTCCAGTTTAATATGCAACCGCTTAGCGGTTAAGTGCGTACAATCACAAGCGGTTGCATACAAAAACTGGAAATGCGGCTAGCCCACTAGCGTACGAGGGCTTAGTATTTATTGTGGGAGTTCAGACATTTGCTGTGTCGATATAAACTGGTATCAAATCACATGATGTATGAGTCACAGTAAAGTCCTTTATAGCATATTATGATTAATAAATAAATTATTCAAATCAAAATGGTTTGTCCTAAAATTAAGTGTTTTATTTTGTTTCAGAGCATAAAATAAACTTGACACTAGCTAACTCGTCCATCACACTGATGAACCGAAGCAAAGAAGTGCTCGTGGTGACCCTCACACAGTTCCTAGCGTCTTTGGAGACACGGCCTTCCGCTAAGGCATACAAGGTAAGCAGTATATCAAACAAATTAACTAATAAAATCTGCATGTATGAGATTGATGTGGGATTCAAAAAAGGACAATATCCAGCAGCTGGATGAAAAGGGTTGTAAATGGAAAAGGTGATCCAAACGTTGAATATGCTTTCGTCAAATATTAGAAGCCCAGAAAATCTTTGATGATTGTATGAATAATTTGTTAAAATTACCTACGTCAAAATTAAATTTAATACCTACATAGCAAAGACATGCTTTGCATTATGTCTTCAACTTCCATTTACTTCGCTATATACCTATATTGTTTTTATTGAACTTAACATCACGAATTTGATATAAATTTTTTGTTGTTATTATAACCTACCGATTTCTTATCCCCAGTTATCAGCTAGAGCAGAGAGCGTGGTGATAGAGGGCGTGACGTCAGACGGCGACCTGGTGCCGCTGCTGACTCCGGAGCGAGGGTCGGCGCTGACCAGCTCCAACCTGCTGGCCGTGGACCTGGAGAAGAACCCCTGCAACAACGAGGCGGACTACGGCTTGTGCTGCCTGGCTGAGCCTGTCGAGTTGGTCTATATTGAGGTGAGGAATACAGATTAGTTGTTCCTGAACTTTGCAATTTGAGCTTGACTTGAATGACAAAATATAGTAGACTGGTTTGTTAGTACATGATAACTTTATGTTAAAAATTGTTTTCAGATATAAATAATTATGCTTGCTAATAATGATAAATACAGATTTGCTTTAAGTTTTTAGAAAGGTAAACGAAAAATAAATTAAATATTAGCCAAAAAATGCATGTGCGTTTTCTTCGGAATCCTTGCGCATTCTTTAAAAATTCTCCAATGTTTACACTTTACCACGTATTAATTTATGTCTTATACAATTGACATTAAGTTTATTATGTTAAATGTACAATTTTGTTAAAATATTCGCTTCGGTTCTATTCCGTGGCGGCGTAAATTGAGCCTTGAACATTTAAAACTAATAAAAACTTCAATCTGCCCAGCACTCGTTCACGGAGCTGATAAACTTCTTCCAAACGCACTCGATGTCAGCGGAGGAGCTCGCGGCGGAGGTGTCGGGCGCCATGCTGCGCGCGGGCGCCGCCAGCAAGTCAGTGCTGGCGTATGCTGTCAGCAGGCGGAAGGTCTTCCATCTCAATGTGGATGTGAAAGGACCTTGCGTCGTCGTGCCCGAACATGGGTGTGTGCATAAGTAAGTAATGCTCTTGAAGTACGTTCTTTAATTTTTAATAACGATTTATTAAAAATTAAAGAACCATGGAAAACTGCTACGTCTACTGCTACTTTACAAATGCGTCACGAACATGAAATATCAAGGAAAAAGTCACAATCACTTCATAATCAGGCCATTCGGTAAGAAACTGAGGCAACAGACAGATGCACATAAACACATCTATAGGAAAAAAGACAGATAGACGCGTGAAACTATGATAGACAATGTAAAACCTTACGTAAAACACATTTACTCTACTCTCGAGTAATTTTCCTGCGCTCACGCTTTTCATTACAAGACTTGAACGACTCCTGCCAGCTTTCTACGTTGAATGCAGTCCATAACTAAATGTATATCCATAACCTTAATGTTTTTGTTAAATTTTTCAGGTCTGGACGAGTTATGATTCTGGATATAAGCCGAATCATAGTAAAGTCGGATCTGCAGCCTTCTAACTTAATGCTAGAAGACGCCACCTGCATGGAACTTGAGGAGAGGCTGTATGATAGACTGCACGCCGAGTGTTCCTGTCAGGTATGAAATGTATTCAAACAAAGACATTTTTGCTTGTTCTACAACAAGCCAGCATTTTTCTTCGCGTTAGACCTTATACTTACTGTATAACATTTTATATATCATGGTAGTTATACCCAAGAAACGTCAGGACGCTGCATTATTACGAGAACGCCTCGTTACTGCTACACCTTTTTTGGTTAATGATACATATAGGTTCTAGTCCTTGACAGCACCATGACTAACCCACCAGTATCGCAGTAAGCACTAGAAAATAAAAAGTGAAAAATTATAATTTTCTTCTTCAGATCCTATTCAGCGAGTGGACAGAGCCGTGGCGGGAGAGCCGTCGCCACGCCGACTCTGAACTGCATCTGGTGCCGAAGATTAAGATGCAGGTGGTCTTCTCCAACAGCATCAAGAAAGACTACAAGTTGTTACCTAAGTAAGCACAATCTCCTATAGTAAGCTGTAAGACTCTTGTCACAGGTTTGCTAAAAAAAAATCCTACATACATATGGAACTATTTTCGAAAAGGCATGGAAATTAATATTTGGTTTGGTAGAAAAAAAAATGCAATCAAAGTTATGACTCCTCCCTTCGAAGGCGGTTTCTAAAATCACGAAAGACAAACAATCGCAAAAAAATATAATAAAATATTAATTTAAAATTTCTATCCCCAGATACAAATTAAACATATCACTATCAAGCTTAAAACTGAACCTATCGGACCGCATAATCTGCCACCTGCTGGACTTCTGCGACAACCTGCCGGTGCCGGTGCCCAACACCGTGCCCGTGTCCTTCATGGACTCCGGCGACTACACGGAGGACGAGCAGCCGGAGCTGGCGGAGCTGATGGCCAGCGACCGCGTCACCGCCGACCCCGAGTACCAGGACCTCATGAACCTGAGGCAGAAGATCGTGGCCGCGTATCTCACTAGGAACAAGTGAGTTGCCGTTTGTTTGGGTATAATAGGAGTAGAATGGTAACTTTGAATATCATGTCAAATCAAAGGGCCTTATTAAAAGACGTTTACAATATAAGAGTGCAGTCCACTTAAAACGTTTGAAAGGTCAATTTTAGCAAAAAGACAGCGTACCCCCAAAAAGAGATAAAAATAGATCTTCTAAATTTTGATGAGTGAATTATTAATCAGAAGATTTTGGTTGCTAAGCAGAAGAGAGTGCATATTAATTCTTATTAAAAATCCACTTTTGATCACCATGTACCTTCTGCCTACCATTAAATCTATAACCGCGAGCCTATTCACAAATATGTATAAATATAATAGACAATAAAAATTAAGATTCATATTTCCTTAATGCACCAAAAACCCACTATAACTCACACCACCCAGGGCAGCAGAAACGACCTTCGACAAGGCAGGAGCGAAGGTGGGCTTCCAGCAGGCGCAGCAGGCGTCTGCAGCATCAGAGCACAGTGATGAGGACATGGAGATCTACGCCAGGACCGTGGACCTGCCCGGCTTCGACGATAACGTGTCGCCTAGCAACACTATTAATACACTGCTGAGGTTCATTATAGGTGAGCCAACTTAGCTGGGATTACTGATTTAAAAGAATTTCAGTCATAAATGTTTGTAGAGCATCGATATAATACCAAATATTATGAGAAAAAAACGGACTTCAAAATAAGTCTTATATGATTTTCTTATGGATCACACTGTCATAACTGGATTAAAATCACCAAGTAGAAATTTCCGAGGTAATAAACATAAAAAACACACAGTCGAATTGAGTAACTTACCTCTTCTTGAATTCGGTTAAAAAGAAAAATAAATATATAGAAAGTCCACTTACACATTTTGTAAAAATCTATGAGCAGATATATACAAATAATTTACTGATCGTATTTACGAAACCCAAACATGGTAGGCAGATTTTCCGCGACACTTTAAAAAAATGAAAAAAGCCCCGTCGTGTTAGATTCTATTTAAAAATCTTGTTTAGCGAGACTGCTCAAAAGTGTAGCAGTAAGATTTTTTAAATTAAGCTCAAATATTTTATAGGAATAGTGTAACTTAAACGTCTCTGTAAACAGCATCTTTATATTTTTTTGTATTCTAGGTGAAATCGTAATCAACCTATCTCGAACCACCGACCAAATCGACAAGCCGTACGTGATGTTGAGCATCACGAAGGTGTGCCTGGACGTGGCCCTGATGGAGTACGGGCCGGCTGTCCAGCTCTCCATCAGCCAGCTGCTGCTGACGGACAAGCAGCATCACAGCAGCTCCGGACAGTACCTGGAACTGATCACCAGTTCTGGTGAACTCTTTAATTTGTTGTATAGAAAGGTTAGTGTCGCTTTTGTGATTTAATTCGGTTTTTCTGGTTAGATTTTCAGTCATCATTATTTATTTTAAATACAAATTAGATTAACACGTTCGGTGCGGTATCGGGTTGATTGTATCCGATGCTCATCTTTCCTCCGGTGCGGGGTAAAAATTACTGTGTTAGCCGCTGGTGCGGGAGAGATATATTTGGACTCCCTATGAATATGAATGAGACAGTTAGTGTTTTGTAATTGCCTCGTTAAATAGATAATATAGGTTCGAAAAAATCGCATCGGGTTCTTACGACCCGATGCCGACTGAAGCAAAAAAATTTACGTCTAGTGCGTTTATCGGTTCTAAACGACCCGATGCCCGATGACCCGATAGCAGCACTAGATTACATGCTAGTTGAGCTAGTGAGGTCCCTGTGTTTCGATGAGTTTTTATGCAACTGAGAAGAGAAAGTTAGTGGAACATGAAGCGATCCAGGAAAATTTTGTTTGAGTCATGTGAGGGTGAAAAGCCAACGAAAAATATAGTAAACGATGTTGATATGCAATATCGAATCGAATCGAATATATCGAATCATATTTTTATCAACATTCAACCCAACACTGACCTGAAAATTGCAAAAAAAAAGTAAGAAAATTAGAATTTCGCGGGCTACCCCGACGCTTCCACCTTAATCAACTGATCTGGAAAATATATTATACATTTTATCGATATCGATGTTGTTTTTTTATCATCCACTACACTAAAAAAGTATCGACACTTTTATTCACCAGTGCGGATAACGGGTCCTTAAGATCCGACAGACAATCCCTTTATTTACAAACAAACCATTCAGTGAATCTACCTACGATTTCAGCCTTTTATTGAGTGTTTATTTATCAATATATTGCTAAAAAGGAAAATGCTTTAATCATTATGCCCATAAAGATAAGTCCTCCTAAACAAAGGGAAGTCAAACGGGTCTTTTTGACCCACCAACGCACCAGAAACTATTCGTGCTTCGGATATAATCGACCCCATGCCGCACCGACTGAAAGTCATCAAATTTGACTAACGCAGTGAACGTGTTAAGAAGTATAACTTATTACGCCAATTTGACATTTGACTTAGCATCAACTATGTCTGTATAAAGCTCATTTTAGATTGACAACCATTCATGACTAAGTGGAATATTATTTTGTAGCGAAATTAAACTTTATGTTTGAGCACTCCTGAATTAATTCCTCATATTTATTTAGGTACATGTACCTACATTATAATTGCGACATTTTGTTATAATTATAGTGTTTGTAGGAGAAATGAAAGGGTGGGCACGAAGGGTGGGCGAATTGGGATCGATTCATGTCTGGCGGGGGTGGCGGCGCGTGTTGTCGGTCGCGCGGCGCTGGGGTTGGCTTGCGCATGGTGGAGCGTTCCACCTTTCACACTTATATCGTGTGTTCGTTCGTTCTGGCGTTGCGCGGCCGGTATTGCGCGCTGCCTCTTCCGCCGGAAATGAACCGACCCCTAGGGTGCTGTCCTTTTTGTATTTTTGACGTTTAATAAGTGCTACTTTGGAACCTAAGTTAAATAAATGATTTTGAATTTTGGATTATGCTACTTTACTTATTCCAAACTATTAACACTGCATTGTGTGCGATAGGTCCGCGCGGACTGCCCGGAGTTCCGGTCGCACTTCCACTGCGTGGAGCAGGCGCTGGTGGGCGACGTGGGCGCGCTGGCGCTGCTGCTGCACGCCGACGCTCTGCCCGCGCTCACCAAGTACCTGCACTACATCTCCGACAAGTAAGTACCTTCTTAAGCTTATTGTACACAAGCTAGTATCATACGTTTAGTAACTGACGAAAACCTTAAATCGAAAATCTCCATAGCAGCCGGTCGGTTTCAAATCAGACTATTCTGAATAGTTATCATCATATTTATATTATCAGCTTTTAAAAACTGATAATATAAATACAATCAATATTTTAAAAACCCTATGTTGGGTACTGATTTTACCCTCGAATACGACTGATCTACTTGCCTTCTTCGGATCTAGGTTTTACATGAAACGATTTCATTAGTTTCCTCTGCTATTTGGTTTACCATATATTATACTATTGTTAAGGAGTTGAAAGGTATTTATTAAAAATGGTCTTCAATCTGACATTTTATTTTCAGGGTTCAAAATCGTCACTCAGTGAATCTGAAGACCGTGTTGTTGCCTAAAACCAAGTCCTTGTGGGACTACCTGATGCAGCCAGAAGCGGACCCGCCCGTACCGCCCGGAGCTACCAAGTTCAGCTACTCTGTCAGGTAAATATTAATTAAAACTCACAATGAAAAAACATTCGAAACCAAGAGTTTTTTTTCCAAAAACAAAAACAAAAATTGAAATCAACCAATGACACGTCTAATTCTGCTATTGTAAGTCTTTAAGGTCGGTTCATATCTGACGGAAAATGTGTGTGGGCAATCACATATCGTTGCATTGAATATACCGACCCTAAGCTTCACCAATCACATGACAATTAAAGTGCTTTAAAAATAGGTGTTAATAGAAAGACTGTGATCATTTTGTCTTGTATTTCAGAGCAACTTCGGTATCAATACGGCTATGTCACTTAGACAGCGCGTTGCTAGAGGTCCGGCTGGGCTCGCTGGAGAGCGACTGTGTCTTCAGAGCCAACGACCGCATGATCTTCAAGCTGTACCTCAGCTCGCTGCAGGTCGATGACCTGGCTGAAGCTACTCTGTATCCTAAGGTGAGTGTACTACAACACGTAAATGAAAAAACGTAAGTAAATAAAAGAGTACGCCAGAGAATGAAAGTTTGATACATATTTAGACGTAAGTTTTTGTCTTATAGACTCAAATTATGAAACTTATTATTATGAGAGCTTAAAAACACAACAGCGAAATTTCTTAGTTTCTTTAGTTTATTCAGTAAATACGATACAATAACCGAAAGAACCTAAAAAAGCTGAAGTGTAATTTTGAGTTACAATATTCAAGAGATATTTGCTCGTATTACAAAAAAATCAAGAAGTACTAAAGCCCCTTCCTCGTTGCAGCTGGTGTGGCCGGACGAGGACAAGGTGCTGGAGATAAAGTACGTGCGCGCGGCGGCGCGGGTGTACGGCGCGGGCGCGGCGCACGCGCAGCCCATGAAGGCGCACGGCGAGCTGCGCGTGCACGTCGGCAGGCTGCATGTGGTTATGTTCTGCTGCGTTATGCACCATCTGCAGGTAGGCGGAGAAAATGGGTTTTGGCATACTACTTATAGCATACTGTAGTATTATAGATTTTTTCTAAAAAGAATGATGTTAAATAAATGTAAACTATATTAGCTGCGTGAATTGCTCCCTTAACTTATTATTCAAAAAAAAAATCCAATCCATCCAACTACATAAATTAAAAGGCTCGTTTTATGTAATAGGCTATGGATTTTTTTATTTCAAGGATACCAATCTATCTTCAAATTCTATTAATATGTATTACTTCAGAAGAGAGGCAATGCAGCATACTTATATAAAATAAACTCTACTGTCTAGCTTGTTCTCCTAGGAGCTGTATCCTAATCTTACAAAATATAGCTAAATACCAGTATTTTCCGTGCAGCAACTGTCTAGTCAGATAGACAGACGATGGATTACCTTTTATCTTGTCCTTTGTGCCCTTACACCTGCACGATGGACGATTTAATGCATGTTACTGACAATGCAGTTCTCGTAGCAGAATTTTGGGTCGACACAATAAGAAGAATAACCCACACCTTTCTTTCTACGATTTATCTTGGTAACCGCACACACCTGTAGGACTTCGTTATAGCTTGCACCCGTGTTTCCATTCGCAGCAGCTGCTGGAGCCGCTGATCCCGGCGGCGGTGGCGGGGTCTGCGGCGGCGGCGGCCGAGCGCGCGGCCGAGACGCAGGCGCGGGCGCTCAGGTCCTGGACCACCAGGCTTAACCTCGTCATTGAGGTGAGCGCCGAAACCAACACTAAAACAAACATAAAAGAGAACAAAGTACACAGAATATGATATTGAATGTTGACACTACGAATTCATGTGATTTTGAGACAGTATTTTGAATTTTCTTTCAATGTCATAAAAAAATGTCCCATTTGATACGTCCCAATACAAGGCAATGGTCTTCCTATGAAATACAGAAACGAAGTTCGTCACGATTAGTTACTCACCGCGTGTACAAAGTACATAAATTTGTTGAATTGCATTCTTTACATGTTCATTACATATTGCAACGTTACATTTTACTTAGTATTCAGTTCTCGATTGACCGTACAAGTGTGCACACAAGTTATTTTAATATCAAGTTTGAATTTAATTAAATTACTTTATTTTCTGCAAATCATCAAGTTTTATTTATCAAGTTTAACTCAATCAAGAGTATCAATCTATCAAGACAAGAGCAACAACCCCAACATTGGTCCTTCGAGCGTGTTTAAGGATCTGTGCAAGTTGGTGTTTCGTGACTTTACACGCAGTAGCGAATCGGTCCTCCGGTCTCCCACAAGCGGGTCGCCCCGGTTGTATTGAGAAGGCGCACATACTGCGTGTGAACCACGTGGCACCACGTGCGGATCAAATTACCAGCAAGAAAACTAGCAGTAAGATTTCATCAAGAATATCAAGCAGGTACCTATCTCATCAAGTTATCAAGAATACGGTTATCATTTAAAGGAGAACTCAGTTATCAAGAAAAACAAAAATAATACATCAAGTTATTTATCACGTATATTTTATATCAAGAGTAGCGCTACAGAATTTACAAGAAAAAATAAACAAGTTATTTTATCAAGTTCATCATGGAGACTCTGAATAGACAAGCCACTATTCAGGAAGAAATGGAAAAACAATTTTCAAATTTCAAGAAGGATGGAAAAGATCGCAAGTCGGTGGAATATATGGAAAAGCGAATCGATGCTTTAGACCAGTACTGGATAGAATTCAGGAAAAATCACGACGTTCTGCTAAATGTCTTGGCATCCGATCATGAATACTTCATTGGCAATAAATTAGAACGAACTCGTGACTTTTACTACAAAACAAGAACGTTGTATCAAACGACTCTAGCGGAACTTGTAAAATCCTCAGCACGGACACAGCAAGGTGGGACAGGGCCGCACACAGGCACGAGTGGGGAGGCCAAGCATGAACAAGGTGCAGGCACCCACTTAGGAACAATAGGTAGTCAACAACCAAGTACAAGTACCTACAATCCTAATTTATCTCAAGGTAACCATACTAAAATAGATGAGTTGCTCAAAAAACAATCAAGCAACTTTAGAGCGTTTTTAAGAACTCTTGAGAGCATCGATGTAGAAGAACTCAAGGAGAAATGGGAGTACGAAGATGCTTTAACTTCTGTCAAAGCTCGTTGGAAGATTGTAGATAACTTACATTGGGAGTTAGACAGTCAGCTGATGGGCTCTAATAGTGAGTACGAAGAAAAATTTACGCAGTCTGAACGTAAATTTATTGACATCAAGAAGGCCATAAATAATAAGTTATGGTCAGTGGCCCACAGAGAAAAATCAACACCCCAGTTAGACATCCCGATATTCAGCGGTAACTATCAGCAGTGGGTATCCTTCAAGGATCTTTTCTGTGAAGCTATCCACAACAACCCGTCTCTCTCTCACGCACAAAAGATGCAATTTCTTAAAGGGAAGCTGCGTGGAGAGCCCGAACGTCTCATTCAACATCTGCAGATAAGTTCGGAAAATTATTTAGCAAGCTGGGAGATTTTAAAACATCGCTACAGCAACAAGAAGCTGATCTTCACAGCACACATGAATACCATCATGAATCTTCCTATCATGCATCAACCGTCATCAAACCAAATCAAGCGTCTTCACGACGTCACTAAAGAATGTCTGAATGCTATCAAGAATTTGGGCGTCAAAACAGAAAATTGGGACCCCATGCTCATTCACATATTGTCCCAAAAATTGGATATAGAAACGCACAATGAATATATGACGTCACTCAAGCAACCAAGAGAGCTGCCAAAGCTTAGCGAGTTCCTGGAATTTATGGAAAACAAGTTCACTACCCTAGAGTCATCGCGCCGCAAACAAGAGAGCGGCCAAAAATCAAACTCGAGTACTTCGTCATCATCTTATAGGCAAGAGAAGCCTCATCAAAACAGGAATTATTCAAGCAACAAGGCTATTTCACAAAACAATGAAGGCTCGACATATTCTAAAATAAAATGCCCTATTTGCAACAGCAATGAACATGGAATTTATTATTGCAAGCAGTTCCTAGAATTAACGCCTGTACAGAAAAAACAGACAGTTACGAAATTACATTTATGTTATAATTGTTTATACAATCATAATGGAAAACCTTGTACATCGAACAGCCGATGCCGCGAATGCAACAAGTTTCACAACTCATTATTACATGACGCTTTCATGAAATCTGAGACTTCCACATTAAACACCGCCGCCAGCAGCGCTGCAGCAAGTACGAGCGAGACAAAAACAAAACAGGTGCACGTGGCCCAGCAAGAAGAATGGCACGAAATATTATTAGCAACGGCTGTAATCAACGTTCAAGGAGTTGATGGCACTTACCAAAAAATGCGTGCACTCATTGATCAAGGTTCGCAAATATCCCTAATTACTGAGAACGCGGCCCAGAGATTAGGTCTACCGAGAGGAAAGTGCAGCGGTACTATTACAGGAATTGGTACCAAAACTACCTTATGTAAAGGAAGGATAAACATTAACTGTTTTTCACTATCAGAAGATTACACTTTCAACACAGACGTTTTTATAATGAGAAACCTAACACGAAATTTACCACACTATACATTTACCAGTCCAACATGGGAGCATCTACAAGACCTTAAACTGGCCGATCCAGAATATAACATTTGTCGCCCTATCGACATACTTTTGGGGGCGGATATTTACTCAATTATTATTTTGGACGGAATACGCAGAGCAAACTCAGGCAACTGGAGCCCGATTGCACAACACACGCGGCTCGGCTGGATCCTTTGCGGCAAGATGCAACAAACTATGCAATGCAATTTAATTCTGAACGATATAGAAGGAATCGAAAAATTTTGGCAAATAGAAGACATAGATATTTCTCAGAATACAGATGAAAGTGAATGTACAAAAACCTACAAAGAAACTACAACAAGATTGAGCGATGGAAGATATCAAGTCAGACTTCCACTGAAGCCCAATATTTCAGAGATCGGCGAATCAAAAAGTAGAGCAATAGCTCAATTTTTTCAAATTGAAAGAAAATTAAGAAAAAATCAAGGCATCGCCGAACAATATAAGTTGTTTATCAAGGAGTACTTAGCGCTCGGTCATATGATATGCGCCGACGACACAACTACGTCACTCGAATATTTTATGCCTCACCATTGCGTAATTCGTGAAGATTCTTTAACAACAGCACTTCGAGTGGTCTTCAACGCATCTCAAAGTACATCAAAAGGAACAAGCCTAAATGATTTTATGTACAAAGGACCCAATTTACAAAAGGATCTATTGGAACTTATTCTGAGATGGCGACAATACAAGATAGCATATACAGCAGACATCGAGAAGATGTTCAGACAAATATGGGTCCACGCCGAAGATCAACGCTTTCAAAAAATCATATGGCGTGACGAGCAGGCAGATGTACTGCACGAGTATCAACTTACAACGGTCACATACGGCACCAAGGCCGCGCCGTTCCTTGCTATGATGACGTTACGTCAGCTGGCGGAAGACGAAAGGAAAAATTTTCCTGAAGCTGCTAAGATCGTAGAAAACTGTTTCTACACTGATGACCTGCTACACGGGGCTCACACCATAGAGTCAGCAAAAAATATGAAACAAGATTTGATTCAGTTGCTGAAAACGGGAGGTTTCAATCTAAGAAAATGGAGTTCAAATTATCAGGAATTACTACAAGACAGTATGGATTTTAAGAAACAAGAAAACTACATTTTCAAGCTAACAGAATGCACCAAAACACTTGGCATTCACTGGAAACCTGAGCAAGATGTTTTCATTTTTCAATCAAAGTTTGAGCCACCATCGGATCAAGACCAACAATATACAAAACGCAAACTACTTTCTGATATATCAAGATTATTTGACCCGTTGGGCTGGCTCACACCTGTTTCCACAAGACTGAAAATCTTATTTCAACGACTATGGGCAATAGATATGAAATGGGATGACAAGATTCCAGAAGAAATTAATTCAGAATGGATTAAAATAAAACAAGATATGACAAACATTACGAAAATAGAAATTCCACGCTGGCTAGGTACAAAAGTCGTCTCAGATATCGAATTACATGGCTTTTGCGACGCATCGCAAAAAGCGTACGCATGCGTCGTATATTGCAAGTTATACGACGCGGGAAAATCAAGAATTACCCTAGTCGCTGGAAAGTCAAAGTTAGTGTCAAATAACAAACAAGTCTCGCTGCCAAGGTTGGAACTGTGTGGAGCGCATCTTTTATCAAAGTTGATGTTCAAAATCAAGCAATGTTTACATGATCATCGTATAGCTATATATGGCTGGGTGGACTCTACAGCAGTCCTCGGGTGGTTACAAGGAAATCCAGACCGGTGGACAACATTCGTGTCAAATAGAGTTCGTCAAGTTATAAAAGTTATACCACCAAAACATTGGCGTTATATCAAGTCTGCTGAGAACCCAGCTGATTGCGCAAGCCGTGGGCTTACGATGACACAGCTAAATACTCATCCGCTCTGGTGGCGCGGACCCTCATGGCTATCTACGGGGCAACATGTGTTAAAGCAACCACTTACATATACAACATATCAAGAAGAAAAAGTATTGAAACAAGTCAATGTTGCCAACCATGAAGAAAGCTTAATAGAAAATTTGTTACATAAATACAGCTCTTACTCGAAAGTTGTGCGCGTATTATCATGGGTGCGCCGATTTTTAACAAAAAAACATAATAGACATCAAGAAAATTACCTTACATTATCAGAAATACGAGAAGCTAAAGTGGAAATTATCAAGCAAGTACAAAGTAAACAATTTGAAGAAGAAATATCAAGTATCAAACAAAACAAAAAATTATCATCAAAAAGCAAGTTGTTAAATCTCACCCCCTACTTGGACCAACAAGGAATTCTACGAGTGGGTGGTAGATTAAGAAATGCTAACATCAGCATGGAAATGAAATATCCAATTATTATTCCATACGACAGTCGATTGACACAATTAATAATTGATGACGCGCACCGACTCACATTTCACGGTGGCACACGCGTTACATTGGCGCTTATCAGGCAAAAATATTGGATTATAAGTGGTAATCGAGCAACAAAAAAGTTTATTCGTCAATGTATTATTTGCAAGAAACAAAATCCTCAGAGACAAAGCCAAATCATGGGAGATTTACCAAGTCCCAGGGTCAATCCATCTCGCCCATTTTTACACACTGGAGTCGATTATACAGGACACGTGTACATCAAGGCCAGCAAGGGACGCGGAATAAAAACCATCAAGGGTTACGTGGCGGTATTTGTTTGCATGGTGACAAAAGCTGTCCACTTAGAGTTGGTCTCAGACCTGTCGACTTCAGCGTTCATTGCTGCGCTGCGCAGGCTGGCAGCACGCCGCGGAACACCACGTCACTTATACAGTGACAATGGAAGAAATTTCGTGGGAGCAAGTAGAGTACTACAAGAAGAGTATCAACAAATACAGCAAGTTTTCAATGATAGTTTTATGAAAGAGCTCTGTGACCTGGAAATATCATGGCACTTTAATGCACCTTCTTGGCCGTCTGCTGGCGGATTGTTCGAGGCGGCCGTCAAGAGCTTCAAGTATCATTTTAAAAGAGTAATTGGCGAGCAAAAACTCACTTTTGAAGAATTTTCGACGCTCCTTACTCAAATTGAGGCGTGTATGAATTCAAGACCTTTATGCGCCCTCTCAGAAGACCCAGAAGACCTCGATTATCTAACGCCGTCGCATTTTTTGACCGGGGGTCCCACTCTTACCTTAGTTGACACTGAAAGAGACATGCGAATTCGGTGGCAGCTAACTCAAAAAATTACGCAAGATGTTTGGAAACGTTGGCGCACGGAATACTTAACGCAGCTGACATCAAGAAGTAAATGGAGACGACCGCATGAAAATATCAAGATGAATGATGTAGTTCTTATACATGATGAGAACCTACCTCCAGGCAAGTGGACGATGGGAAGAGTAGTGAAACTGCATCCAGGCCAAGATGGTTTTGTTCGAGTTGTCACGGTAAAAACAAAAAATGGCTACATGCGGCGCCCTGTCATCAAGTTATCAATACTTACTGAGCATGAGGAAGTCCCTGATAATAGACAAAATCATCAAGATAACAAAAAACAGCAAGTACCATTAAAAAGGAGCAAGGTGAGCCTGACGGCCATATGTACTGCTATACTATTTTTCATGACATTAATATCGACATCCGATTGCAAGGTCAATACGACGCAATTCAGAGAAAATCAAGGTCTCTATTTCGACAAACTGTCAAACATGAATTTAATCAAGGACGAATGGAAGATAGTTGTGTTTTACGAAATGAAACCCTATTGGCAAGGCACAGAGGCGTTAAAAGCATACACAACATCATTAGAACAAATATGTCCTCATATACATGAACAATGCAACTCATTACTACTCCAATTACGTCACGAGATTACTGAACTTGAGTACTACAATCAGCTGTTCCTGACTAATCAGTTTCGAGAGCGCGGGCCCGGACAGCGCGTCCGCAGAGGCCTTATCAACGCTATCGGAAACATAGCAGGGGATTTATTCGGTGTATTAGACGAAAGATTCGCACAGCAGTACAAACGAGATATTGGTTTAATACAAGCGAACCAAAAGCATATAGCAAGTTTATGGCAAAACCAAACTTCATTAATTGAGGCCGAAAACAATATTCTAAAGCGTGCAGAAATCGCCATGAATCAACAACACAAATTATTAAATCAACATATAGTTGCATTAGAAAAGGCTACTAATGTTTTGAAGGAAGATGTACAAAGAAATTATGGTTCTTAACAACTTCGCAATTGGAGCCATAATAGCAAGCAACATGATGAACAACCTACGGACAGTGCAAAATGCATTGTTAGATACAATAACAGATATATATCATGGACGTATCAGTTTACATTTACTGACGCCGGCCCAAATCAGTGATGAACTTAGTACGATATCCAGTCAATTATCAAAGGACGTTGCTTTACCGATCGACAATGTTCATTCAGATCTGAGCAAGATATATGATCTCCTCACAGTTAAAACAAGGATGCTGGAGGACTACGTCATGTTTGAGATAAGGCTACCGCTTATCAGTCGGGATAAGTTCGAGATTTTTAAAGTCATTCCCATACCTAAATATCGAGACGGAAACATGATAACATTGGTTCCAGTATCAGATTACATTTCATTCAATATTAGAAAAGAATCTTACATATCTATGTCTGAAAATGACATAAAACAGTGTTTGATACAGTCAACAACATATTTTTGTCATAGCCGCAAGCCTGAATATCAGATGAAAGAAGGCGACAGTTTGTGTCAGATGGGAATATCAGGATGTAAAACAATCATTGAACCATGCAGCAATTACTGGACAGAAAGTTATGCAAGCAATACTTACCTATATTTTTGCTGCAACGTGTGCAACGTACGAACGATATGCACGGAAGACATGAAAGCTCATCAATTGAAAGGCGCTGGACTTATCAACATTGGACAAGGATGTTTATTAAGGACAGACAAGCTCACAATCTACCCCTACAAGGTTCACTCAAGTGAGATCAAGATTGTACCTGATTTATATACACCAACAATCGCACCTATAAATGACATCATAAATATCACGTTACCGCAATGGTCTGATGATAAACAATCGCATAATTATCAAACTTTGTATCAAGACACAGAACAAATAGGGAACAGGATTCACGCAGTCATGCAAGAAGACCAGGTGTTGGCAGCAGCAGAGGATGTATCATATCATGACATACACCACTACGTGATGATATACGCCATTGTCGGAATATTTGTTATCACAGGAGTAATATTTGGCATTCGTAGGGTACAATGTCGGTGGCAAGTACCGCAAGCAGCTGTAGGAGCCGACTCGTCCACAACTCCTCCGCTGCCGGGCATGCATAGCAGAGCAACGATAAGAAGACATGAGCAGTCTGACAGGATTGAGATGCAAGCATGTTAACGCAACGGGATAGCTCTGTTTTTAAGAATATTTTGGATCTTAATTTTTATTTTTTGTTTGCTTTAATATCAAGATGTTTAGTAATTTTTATCATTTGTCATGTGAACATATTTTTATTAATTTGACTTGTGCGCCACAGCCTCCTCATCTCCCGCCTGGGAATATTATGTACAAAGTACATAAATTTGTTGAATTGCATTCTTTACATGTTCATTACATATTGCAACGTTACATTTTACTTAGTATTCAGTTCTCGATTGACCGTACAAGTGTGCACACAAGTTATTTTAATATCAAGTTTGAATTTAATTAAATTACTTTATTTTCTGCAAATCATCAAGTTTTATTTATCAAGTTTAACTCAATCAAGAGTATCAATCTATCAAGACAAGAGCAACAACCCCAACACCGCGTTTTGTTAGATTCTGTTCCACTACTCCACCGTTCCACTACTCCACTAACCATTATCTCTTTTCTCCAGATTCACGCACCTGTATTACTGCTGCCACAAAAGCCTTCGTCACCAAATCTACTGGTATTTAACATGGGTAAGTCTTCAAAAGTTGGAGCTAAGCTCGTGGGCTCTCTTGGAACATTTAATACCCGTTTTCCATCAATCTCAGGTGACCTCCTCATCGAGAACTTCTTCAAGCAGCTGAACACCAGCCAGGACGCGGGCAGTCCTATGCAGAATCCCATCATAGACAACATTCTCATCAAGCTGGTCAACGTCACCTTCTCTAGAGCTGTCATGACGCTAGCTGGCACTTTGGAAGTACAGGTTCGTAGTGGATTTTGAAAAGTTTTTAGTATTTGGATTTGTGGGACAAGGCCCACATAGTATAGCCCATAGGTATAAAATTTAAATCTTGTCGGGTGACTGTCGAGGAAAATGAAGCGCACGTGTCAACACTCGCAGACCATCGACTTGCGGGGAACTTGCTTGCAAGAAGGCTCGGCGCGCGGGTCAATTATATTTCTTGTCAACCAACAGAGTCGCGGGATGTGTGTTCGCTGGTAAAGCGCAGCTTTTCAGTTTTTTTTTTTTTTCAAAAACGTTTTTATCTTTTCTGATTGGACTTGCTTCTACTCTTCTTAATGTGAAAGATGTCCTAATTATTTCCAGCTTTTGAGTCCCCATTCGTAACTGTTTAGGAGCCGATCCTGGAGCCGGTGTCAGTACGGTGCGACATGAAGCGCTTGCTGTGCTCTGCTGCGCGGGCTCCCGGCCTGCTGGCGTGCGAAGCCGACGTGCTGCTGGCGCCCGTGCTGCTCAACGTGGGCCAGAAGGACCTCGCCACGCTGCTGGCCGTGTGGACCGACAACCTCAGCGAGGGACATTACATAGGTAACCAACCTTACTAGAGCAAGAAGTGTTGAAGACAATGCTATGGAAAATATTAAGCAAAATTCAATATTATTTTCTGTGCCAGTTAGACAAACATTGGTCCAAAGGAAGTGATGTATAAAATTAACATTGCTTTTTTAACCTTTACAGGATCAATAGTACCAAGTTCTCCAGTGGAGACGGCGCCTTCAGACGCATCAGTGAAGAAACTGCAAGCGTTCTTTGCTCAAGGAGAGCCCGTAAGAAAAGAAGCTGTTGTCAGGTAAATGATTACTCATCGTTCTATATCAATTATTTACCTACTTTGGAAAGAGATAAACTACAGTAACTGTTCTTCTAAGAATCAAGTACAACATTCTCAAATAGACGAATTTTTAATAAATAATTCAACGATGCTTACTCACTGCTGTTTTTTTGGTTGGTTTTCAGATTTACCCTAGACGGTGTGGAACTCAAACTATTCTCGGACATGGACGAGGTCCTGAGCTCTCCAGTCAGGGACCTGAACCACGGGCTCGCGAAGCTGACGGCTGGAGAGATGATGCTGCAGATGGAGTACAGCTCTGATGGCAGCCTGGAGATGAAGGCCAGTCTCCAGAGCCTGCTCGTTGAGGATATTCGACCGGATCCTACTATTGTTATAAAGAGGTGAGTACCTGGTTAAGTAGGTAAGTAGCATGAAGCAGCGTGAAGTTTGATTTTACAAATATTAGTATTTACTCGACGGGCCTGTTAGTGTAGTGGTTAATGAACCTGACTGCTATACCTACCGGAAGGTGTTGGGTTCGAATCCTACCCAGGACAAATAATTGAGTGATGAGCACGATCATCTGTTCTGTGTCTGGGTGTAATTTATCTATAAAATGTATGTATTAAGAAACATATTAAAAGTCATTAAATATGTTTATCAGTTGTCTGGTTACCATAACAAACGCTCTGCTTAGCTTGGGATCAGGTAACCGCGTGAGAGATATTAGTTTCTTAGATTTACGCGAATGTAAGACATGGAAATAAAACTAGTTTTTTTTGGATTTTGTCGCAATTTATTTTGATTTTAGGTCCCGACACCTTTATACCTGTACACTGTATGGTCCCGGGCAGACTGATTCTGCTCGTAAAATCCGTAATAAATTAGTTTTATTTCAACGTGTAAGAAATGTCAAAAAAAAACTGTCCCCCCCAGGATCTTCCAGTCGCAAGGCGGGTCGAGCGCGGAGGCGGAGGACGCGTGCATCTCGGTGCGGCGGCCGCCGCTCATCGACGCCAGCGTGCGCGTCACGGGCGCGCGCGCGCGGCACGCCGACGTGCGCGTCGACCGCACGCGCTTCAACCTCGCCCTGCCCTTCCTGCTGCAGCTCGCCAGGACGCTGCTCGATGCTATGCCCGGTAAACTAATTAGTATTTTTCCTTTTACTTTTACTCTTCATTTCGTTATTTAATTATACATAGTGTTAAGAAAACTCTGTCCGATCCGTGATGGTATTGTTAGGTATCGAAATCTGATTCCATGAAGGTAAAAAAAATGAAAAGGTGAAAAATATATAACCTATAAACATTTTATTCTTAAACTTGTGTCGGTTTTGCCAAGTATTTCTTTACTATTCACCTGACATTTGAACTAAATCTCATTATGTCATTTACCAGGGGAAAAGACAATGGACGGTGGTGTGGTGAACCACGGCTACGTGGGTGACGTGCACCCAGCCAAGTCCAACAACAACAGAGCTGCCCGCCTGCCCAGCTCCAGTGACTCCACCAGCGGATATTACTCCGCAGGTAAGAAACAGAAGTAAACAGCACTAATTAAACTAGTGCCTAAAAAATAATACAAAAAGGACAGTTTTTTAAAAAGTTTGAAGGGAGATCGCCACAACAACTTTATTTAAAAAAAATATTGTACGCATTATTCTGTATTACTCACTCATAACTTCATATATTAAAACTGTTTCCATATCTTACAGCCACATCGGTATCAGAAGAACAGCCCGGTCTATCAATCTCCATCCAGTTCCGGCAGCCCGAGCTGATGTTCTTCACCGACCTTACGAAAACCGAAGGTCACGCGCTCCTCCTCCGAACGGAACTCCTCATCGACTACTCCAGTCACTCCAACAGCGAATCCTTCGTGGTCTCCCTAGCTGGTCTCCAGATCATGTCCAAGCTTCAATCTAAGCTAAAGAACCTGCCGCCACAGCTGGTGCTGAAGCCATGTGATGTGGAGTTCTCGAAGACCTTCAAGAATATAGAGGAAGGGATCAGGGTGCAGTTGTCTGTGTCGGAAATTGAAATGCATATTGCTGCTACTACAGTTCATACTGCTATGGGTGAGTTCCTTGTCTTTTAACGGAATTGGTTAAATCTGAAACAATAAACGTGCTTTCAAGTTTAATTTATGACAAAACCACATTTTCTTATTACTAAGCAATAAATCTCGTCTAAATGTCGTTTCTGACTCGTCTGTATATATCGAAGTTTATATCCATCTCATAAAATATTTTTTCAGTATGTTAAATGTCATGTATTTATTTTTTCTAATTTTAGATCATGCGTAGGCTTCCCATATACATATTTTTAATTTTTTCTTTATCGAATATTTATTCTCGTCATTCTTACACCACAGATATAATCGAAGAAATAACAACCGAACTAACGATCCCGGACGAGAAGGAGCCCTTCAACTTCGCCACCTACAACCCTAAAGCGGAGAAGCAGGACGAGGAGTTGTGGTGTCCCAAGAAGCTGACGCCGTACGTGATGCTGAACCCCGAGGACAGCTACACGCAGCCCACGTACCCGGCGGTCAGGCCCACCGAGACCTTCGTCATGAACGTGCCCTGTGTCAGGGTGCTGTTTGAGATGGAGCATACGATTAGGGTTCCTGTTTTGATGGTGAAGGTGAGTAATTGAAGAAGGCGAAAATTATCCGAATAATTTCGTAAAACCTTATCAACCAAAATGTGTCTTTCCTTTTGTTTGTCTATATTTTTTTATTTATTCGGGTCACACGGATGCTTCATGAAATACCAGATTCTATACTAAATCCCCATTTCCCTATCAGATGAAGAGCGAGCTGTCCCTACACGACTGGTCGCAGCAGCTGCACGGTACAGCTTCCCTCAGCATCCTGGCGTCGTGCTACAACGAGCGCGTGGACGCCTGGGAGCCGCTCGTAGAGCCTGTCGTACACAACGAGAACGTTTACAGACCCTGGGAGATCACGGCTACGCTGTTCCAGGTTTGTAGATAGGATAGTTTTCATAAGGTTTCTCAACACTGTTGCAGTGCCCAAGACGAGTTCGGAAATCAATGTTTTAGGCCGTCCTTGGGCAAACCTTGATGGTCATAAAAATCGTTACGAAACTCTCGGGATGCGATTAGACACGCACCTGTCAGGCATTTTAATGTAATTTTATGATGTAAGTTTTTATCTTCTAACTTCCTAACCATGTGGTTAGGAAGTTAGAAGCCACGTGGCATTTTGAGGCTTTAATTAGTTAATAGGCGTAAAAATAATTTTCATTAATGTTTCTTTACTTCGTTTGTCCGCCAGTCTAAAGCCTACCCGATGTCCTCCCGCCTGGATACCTCAAATCAAAACGAAACGGAAGTCGACTCCTCAGTAGCCTCAGAAACCAAGAAACCTAAAAAGCGTAACGAGTTCGAATCAGAAACGTCAGCCGACGAATATGATACTGATACAGAAATGACGTTCATAAAGAATCCTAATGGGAGAGAGAGCAAGCATTATAACGTGGACTTCAGTGCTGGACATATGTCGTTCCTGGGGTTATTAGATGGAGACGAATCTGATTCGGAGAACGAAAGCGGCTTGATGGATAAGCTGGCTACGGCTATTGGGCATCTTTTTACTGAGTAAGTAGAACATTACTTTACGAAGCAATATATGAAATCTTTGTAGTTGCACTGATAACGATGACTTGGTTGGATGGTAATGACATGTATTTATGTAATATTTTGTACAGTGACTCAAGCGCTGAAGAAATGAGCAATGAAGAAGACTCTTCAGCACCTGAGCATAGTGAGGTAGAAGTCGGCAGCGATCATGATGAGAATGAAAAAGCCGTCACGTTCATTGACGGTGAAGTTAAGGGGAAGAAAGAGACAGAACATAAAACTGTGACTTTGCAGGTGAGTTAAAAAACCTACTTCTTTTTATTAAAATGAATTTGGAAATATAAAATGTTTCATTTGGATTCTGGGTTCCCTACCAAATACTTATTTTCTAGGACCCGGTGCGTGAAGACAGTGTAGATTCAGGCCTCGACACGGAGAGCTACATAGACAAGTCCTGCACCTACATAGCTATAGAAGCCCGAGATATGCTGAACATCACGGTGACTCCTGCCGGCGCTCGGGCGCTGCTGGACCTGGCGGCGGCCTGCACCGACAGGACTGCCGTCGTCACCGCCATCGTCACCGGCGAGAGTGGCCTGCTGCTCGTCAATGATATAGGTGAGGAGCTGTTCATACATAGCAGTAGAGGCTCGCTACATGCTGAACATTACGGTGACTCCTGCCGGCGCTCGGGCGCTGCTGGACCTGGCGGCGGCCTGCACTGACAGGACTGCCGTCGTCACCGCCACCGTCTGGTGATAATGAGGTGTTAAGCCGACATAATGGTTCAGGACATGAAGTATTAACAAAATATTATGTTTTAGGTCCTGGATCAACAGTCCATCTGAAAACGAAAGCAGAAACTGATCTAGCAGGCAACGAGAGAATTATAGCCATTGCTGACTACGACGTAGATACAAGTCGACCTAGCACACCAGGTAAATAAGCATCTTACATGAAAAACATGTTTATTTAATAAAAATAGCGAACTGATTATTGACAATTATTTTCACTAGGTTGTGATACGTCATCAGCAGACATGCTTGACGAGCCCCCACCGAAGCCAAAGTGTCAAATAGATGACGTCAGCGATGAATGGGACTGGTAAGCATAAAAACATTCCCAATAGTTCTAACGTTGACAAGAACACTGAGCTAGCAACACCAAAATAATATTTCGCACTATGTTCGATCCGAAACCAATCTGAACCCGTAAAAATATTGGTGAAGAAATGGTAAGGAAATCAGATGCCAGAGATCGGATCTAGTGCGCAAATTGCCATAGAAATAGTTGTACGGCTACTACGGACCATATTTTCACGGATCCAGTTCGGATTCGGATCGGAGATAGAGCGAAACCGCTGTTAGCCTTTCTTTGAATGAGTGATCAAACTTTACTATGTTCCGTCCAGTTTCGAGGGCGGGTTCCCTGGCGGCAGCGTGTCGGGCGGCGCGGCGGGCGAGTGGTCCCCCGCGGCGCCCGCACAGCCGCCCGCGCTGCGCACCAAGCTCACCGACCTCACGCTCACTGTGCGGCTGCACGATCTCGATCATCTTACTGTGAGTAGCTCTCGACACTTGCTCTCACAAATCAAGTATTACTCTATCTCTAAAATTACCTTTTTATAAATAATTTGTGACTGTATTTTTTTTGTATGTCATGTACCAGTGCATTTTTTAAAATATACCGTCACCACATTTTATCAGAAAACTGTTATGATTGTTGTATGATGCAATTCAAAAAAGAAATATTAGAAAATATGTGTCTAAAACCTGTGTCTAAAGTGAGTAACAGACTGGGTACTCCAACCAGGTACTTTTCTTAAATAACGTTGTACAGTTACAAATTTTGTCCTTTCTCTAGATACTGTGCCCACAACGCAGCGTGTCCAAACTGCACGTACTGCATCCCAGCAAGAACTCGACACGATACTACATTGCCGTGGATCGAACCTCCAAATATAACCACAAGAAGATCGTGGTTAGGTCTCCGCTACAGGTAATGTATTTAACAGCTATTAATATGTCACTTGATGGTCTCATTTTCCAAAACCAAGTTGTGCAAACATAGAACAACGCATTTTTTGTACCTGTTTGCTGACCATAAATGTATAGAAATTGAGATCTTTCGTATTTTTTCAAAGGACTACATTAGTTTTTACAAGATTCCATTGGAACTGTCTAAAAGTTCTAGCATAGGACACGTCTTCAGAGATATAAACTTTATCTTTTAGGTAGCTGCGATTTCAGAAACAAGTTGACCACCACCACTTAAAACCTAATTCGCATTTTTCTTCTACAGATTCGCAACGAGACATCCTATGCTCTAGAACTGTTCTACAAAAAGACAGACTTACAAGCGATAGGGGCAGAGCTGATCGGCTCCCTCACCAACCCGTTTGATGACAAGATGCGGCTCGCCGTCATCGCACCACAGGAGACCTACAACGTTCCCCTGTATATAGCCTACCATTGCAAACTGTTCCTGCTGCCTTCGAACTTCGAGTAAGTAACCTTTACTGCAATTTTCTCTCTGGCTATCTTTTAAATACTGACCACAAATAAGATCCCGAATAGAGGGACCGATTTATAGCTTGATCTTCGTCGTAACATTTTCATTTGGGTTCTTTTATGTTATATGTATAAGCGCGTGAACTTAGTGATTTTCTTTTAAATTCTGTACCCGGCTTCCTATAGTTTCTAGTATAAGTTCTTACGATCTTGTGTAGTTATTTTATCTGTATAGCGTAGAATGTGAATAATGTGAATTTTCAAAATAAAATGTTTGCAACAATGGACAAACGCTAAATTCGTCCACTTTAGTAGAAGGTTTACTAGAAGCTATGTTTAACTTTATGTTGTTGTCCAGGAGTTACCAGACCGCCACGCAGGGCATCTGGTGGATGGAGCTGGCGAACGACGTGGGCACGCCGCGCGACATGATCTGCCCCGCCAAGGCCGAGGAAGACTCCAGGATTTTCGCCATGAGGATACTGCCAGTCGAAGGTATTGTACTATTCTAGGTCACGGATCAATTTCCTTTGAGGTAAACTACACTTGTTTACAACAAGGGGCCATGTTTTTAAGTAATATAAACTTTGTTTTTATTGTGCCTTTGAGATATCTACAGTTCTCCGAACTTGACACCTTTTTGAAATACATATATTTTTGTAATTTTAGTGTTATCTCATAGTACTGTAGAAATAAACCTAGATTCCCTTATATTTCGTCCAGGCTGTCCATCCAATCGCGCGCACCGCTCCATCCCCAACTACGTGTTCCGCGTGCTCCCGCCGCTCGCCATCTACAACCGGCTGCCGTACGCGGCGGAGGTGGCGTGCGCGGGCGCCGGGCTGCGCGTGCGCGTGGAGGCGGGCGAGCGCGCGCACACCTACACGCTGGCGCTCACGCAGCCGCACCGCATCGCCATACACATGCACTACCTTGGACTGCCTTGGACTGGCAGCTTCACGCTGTCCCCAGGTACTGTATTTTCAAGCTGGTGACGTAAAGGAAATCTGTCATATGCATGCATATGCCTAGTGCGAGCCCGAAAAATATGTATGAAAAGTTCATTTTCTACATCTGCAACTAAAAACCTCCCATTCCAGATTTGGTAGAAAAAAGTGTGACGATGAGCAGCGAGTGCGAGACGGAGGGCGGCAACCGTCAGGTGCAGGTGTGCGTGACGGTGGAGCGCAACGACTGCTGGGAGCTGTTCCTGCACGCGCAGCACTGGCTCATCAACAAGACCGGCCTGCCGCTGCAGATGAAGGTACGGAGCAGTGGACACTGATCTAACACCATGGCAGACATCTGATACTTCATATAAAAAATCTATGGCAGAAAAAAGGGCTCTTAGTGTTGATATTGATCCTCTTTTATTTTTGCATCAAGTAGAATTGGGTAACTTGACTTTACTCTCAAATGTTTTTCCGTGATTTTTGTGAAAGGTAATATTTTCAACTATTATTGTTCCATTTCAAAGCCGCAAAAGAAAAATTACTCTAATTTGCAGTAGTAGAAATTAATATGACACTTTCAAATTTCAGTATCGAACGTGTTTGAAATCCAAATAAATGCCTTTCTTCTCGTAGGGTGGTCAATCGGACACATGGTACGAGGTGACAGACGAGCCACTGCTGTGGAGCCCGGGTCCGCGCGGGGGGCGTGGCGGGCGGGGGGCGCGCGTGCGGTTCCGCGCGCACCACTCCGCCTGGTCCCGCGCGGCGAGGCTGGCCGCCGCCGCGCCCGGCCTCGTCGTGTGCCCTCATACTGAGAGACGGACCAACTATAGGCTGCTGCTTAACGTAAGTATTATATACGTTATAAGACTTAGGTTGCTTCAACATAAATAATTTGAAACTTCTTTCAAAACTGGCATATGTTTACCTATACTTAATTAGTACAGTGAATGACAGCATTTTCTCTTTACCTGCATGTGGTGCTTGGGAAGTCGTCAGCACTTATTCTATTACTGCTTGACTAATATTTATGCAAACTAGAAGAAAGTATACCTAGCGATGATCTGGACCTACTCCTTAAGGGAGCAGGGGCACACTAATGTAAAGCAACTATGGTAAAAGTACCTAAATGAAAACCACTTAATAAATTATTGAAACATTATACTGATTAGATAAATAGCATAGGTACTATGCAATCTTAATTTCTTCTAATGAAGATATTTGTCTCCCACAGGTAACCCTATCAGAACTATGCCCACAACTCACGAAAATCGTGACCCTCCTCCCATACTTCCTCGTGTACAACGACACGAAGCGTCATTTGCGTTTCATGGAGGAGAATGAAGCGGCGGACCTGTGGAACGACCTGGCGCCGCAGCAATGTACGCCGTTCTGGCCGCAGACGGACTCCATGTCGATGCACTGCAAGTACAGGGACTCGACTGTCGTGTCGCAACACTTCCCGATCACAAGGAATCATTTTACTGTGCTGAGGATGGATAAGGGGGTGAGTCTAGCATTTTTTACTAGTACCTGTATATTATTGATTATGTTTATATGTAATTACTGGCAAATTTCACCGTTACAGCCCTTATAGAGGCCCTCAGGATACTCCTCTATGAAGATGCGATGAAGTTTATTTTCCAACGTTTTTATTTAGAGCTATATTATTTTTCTTTCCTATTTTCCCTTCACCCATTAGAGGCAATGTGCCTCGTTTTGTAAGAAGGCAGGTAACAAGGCGTTTGTCATATACGTAGAAAATTTGTTGATCATTGAACTCGGTTTTCTTGATAGGAAATATTATTTATAAGAATAGTAAATACCACGCTCTAGGCGCTTGGCTCAGAAAACGATGTAGTACCTAACAACTTGAAAATCCGACCCGTATCCGGTTTGATTACATACGTACGTATAAACAGGCCCATCTCCCTTGTAGGGGTAGGCAGAGACCACTTCTTTCTACTTGCTACGATCCCTACACATTTGCTTTGTTTTGTCCACTTTCATTATTCTCTTCGAACCGTCCGCCTAGGACTCCTTCCAACACTTTCATTCACACTCGCCTTATCCAATTTCTTCATCAATCGATCTCCATTCATTCATGATTGATTAGGGTAACAAAATAAAACACAAAAATAACAAATAAATAACTATACTACATTATCAATACATCACCCCCTCCACGGCCTCTCAGGCGTGAGGGTTCCATCATCATGCAGCGTGTAGGCGGCTCCCTTGGAGCGGTGCGACCAGATCTTGGTGGCCTTGAGGTGCGCGTCGCTCTGCTCCCTCGCCGCGGACGCTGGCGGCGCCGGCTCGTACGGCGGGGCCTTGATGGCTGCGGCGGCTGGTGATGGCTTCAGTAATGATGACGAATATGATTGCGAGTATTGGTCGGGCTGCGGTCGTGGAGCTGGTTTCGGTTGGGTTACCTAAAGCAATAGAATTGATTAGTGTTTTGGGATTTTTGTGTAACATAAGGGTAAACTAGTTCTTTGTCAGGACATTTTTCGTATAGTTGGACACTCCGTCTTATTTACAGTATTACTTATTGATATTATGTGAATAGGGTCAAGTAAATATTACGATTAAGGTTGTAATATCTATTACGGAAACATTGAATGTCATATTTTAAATAACTTTTCACGGTCAATTTTTTTATGAACCATGCTGGCAATAAAATAATAAAGGGAAAAATAAATCTTATTAGAATCAAGGAAAGATTAAATACTTCGTGTCTAGTCTCATAATACTTACAGTATAATGCGGCACATGGTACGAGCTGACTGAATGTAGCTTAGAGTTATAGTCCATGAGCGGCAAGTCTCCGAAATTCTCCAGTTTGTAGGAGCTGGAGTCTGCTTGTACGACGGTGGGCACATTGTTCGTGTACGAGGCATCGTAGTCCCCCGGTCTCATGTTCAGAGGGAGAGGGAGCTTCTCTTCCTCATTAGTCTCTAGTATATTTGGGTTACCAGGCACTGGATAGTTTTGATAGTTGGTTTGACTCATTTTGAAGTCATAAGGACTTGGTCTTTCATCGGGAAGCTCGTATCTCACTGGTGTCGCTTGAGTTACATAGTTCACATATTTCATCATTTCCTTCTCGTACGGATTTTCATTTTTATAATTGAAATTGGTAGGTTCATTATTGCCTCTATAAAATTCTTTTGTATAAGAAGGCTTTACGATACTCTCTGTCTTCTGTGATTGACTGTATTTGTAGTCTACGAATTTGCTTTTTTCGCTGTATTTATCTTTGTCATAAGCGAATTCGAGTATCTTGTCCAAGTCTTGTTTAGTTAGGTGTTGTACTAAGTTATTTATGTCATCGTCTCCCAAACCGTCAGGGGTGTTAGTGGGTCGTTTACTAACCTTGAAGGGTCTGCTGCCGGGGTACGGGGGCTCTTCCTCAGCCATGAACGGCGGTGGAGTGTACGAGAACGGTCCGTTTATAGGGAACGATGAAGGCGGCCGATTGTAAAACCTTAAGGGTGGACCCGGGTATTTACCCCTCTTCACTCTCGCGTACGACCTTGAATAACTATATCCATCATCACTGTTAACAACACACACGGAGAATACTAAGAGTAGCGCGATTCTGAACATTGTGGCGCGTGACTGAAAACTGAGGGGGAAAGTGTAACCGCCGGAGTCTTATAAAACTTGAGATGAAAGTAGTGCTAATTGAGTTAGTGTTCGCCCCGCGGTCGCGCCCGCTGATGTAATGTATTGCGTCACAGCTTTCATGTTTGTTGTCACTTATTGTAGTATTATGTGGACACGTTAACTATTGATATGACATTCTTTCAATTGTGTCGGGAAGTGTCGGGTCGACTGAAGTTACGTATTTATTTGTAAACGATGACTAGCTTACGTGCAGTTGTTACGTAGGTAAATGAATTATTACCTTCTAAGTATGGTCAATAAATTGCAGAAATATTTAAGAGTTTTGCAATGGTCTTTTTTATGAAAGAAAGAAATTGTATTGTTTTTGCACCTTAGACCATTCAACTCAATAATTATTCTTAAACAATAAACATATTTTTATTGTCAACAGACGACACATGTAAAGCAAAATGTAGACCGGTAAATAACGAAATATTGAATCATGTATGAAAGATAATTAACATGTACCTTACAAGTCAACTTTCGTAACTGGTTCATTAAAACAACTTGTCATTCATGTTTGTTTCGTCTCAAAATAAGACCTATTCCAGAACCAATCAATCAACATTAAATTACAATTTTAATCTTGAAATAAATATTAGTTTCTTAGGGTTACGCGAATGTTAGACATTGAAATAAAACTACTTTTTACGGATTTCGTTGCGGTTTATATTGATTTTAGGTACCGACGTTTCGACACCTTTGCAGGTATCATGGTCACGGGCAGACAGCTTTAATCTAATAACTTTTAAGCTATCGCGATGCATGTTTATAGTAATATTATAGAACGGGGATTAGCGCGAACATGCATAAACACCTTTAGGGCTTGACGTTTCGATCGTTTCGACCACGGCCAGTGTCGAAACGTCGAACCCTAAAGGTATTTATGCATGTTACATTGCTTTAATCTAATTTTAATGTTGTTTCCAGTCAGCGATATGTGTGGAGGTGACTGGCGGGACAGACCGGCCGTTCACGATAACCTTCAAGCCGTACTCGGCGGGAGACTCGCCGGTCCGCATCGACAACCTGTGCGACGACCTGTTCCTGAAGCTGCACCAGGCGGAGTCCGGCCAGGTGGCGCTGCTGTCGCCATACCAGTCCATGCTGTACACCTGGGACGATCCCGCTAAAGATAGGAAGCTCATGTGGAACATATATAATAATAAGGGCAAAGGTTTTGTAGCGGATTTCGCGCAGGATGGGTGAGTAACTTGTGGTTTACATTTATATTTAGAAAATGTCTAAAACTAAGATTATAATATTAAATATATTTTTTTATGAAGGTCTAAGAATTAACAGTCGAAGGAAAGAAGCCTTAAATTATTACGCAATTATTAATATAACAAAAGTACACAATTTTAGCGTAAAAATAATGACTACTTGTACCTACTAAAAATACTTGTAATTTAAGCTAATCTCAACACATTTTTATTCGCCATAGAAAAATACTAAGTAGTGCTGTTAGTATTATTTACTGCATTTTTTTCACTCTTATCGTTCTTTCACAGTTACGGCGAAGAAAAAGTAAGTTTCCATTCAGTGAAGCACTCCACGTTAGTAGCGACGAGCAGCGTGACATCCAAACTGTCCTCCACCCTCAAGCGACTCACGCCGAAGTCCCCGGAGCCCTGCTCCTCCAGCAGTGACGACTCCGACAGCACCGACCTGCCCGACACGCACACCAAGACCAAGAAGATGAGGAAGGACAAGGTCATCGTCTACTGGATCTCATACATGGACGGATACCAACGAGTCTTCGCTTTAGCACAGGATGAAAGAATCGCTTACCAATACAGAATGAGGATCAACGCTGAAAGGAGTAATTACGAAGTGTATATGTCGCTATCAGGGATCAGTCTGTCGGTTTGTGTGCAGACTCATACAGGAGTCAAAGAGCTCGCGTATGTCAGTTTAACTGATTCATTACCTAGATGGGAGGTCAACGTCAACCATAAATGGAAACAACTCTCTCCAGATTTAACTTCCTGGATCGAAGAGAAATACCAAACAGAACAAAAGAAATGTCAGCTAAAAGAATACATTCATTTGGATCTAGAAAAGATGCAGATGACGAAGCCATTCTTTTCAGAACTGAGAAGAACTTATAACCCTGGCGTGTGGCTGCAATTACGCAAGTCAGATACTTTTACGTATTGCCATCTCAAATGCCAGAGGTTACAGATAGACAATCAGCTGCACGAAGCTGTGTTCCCAAGTGTTCTGTACCCCGCGGCGATACCTGCCGACATCAGATCATCTAAAGGCCTAAAACCTTGCATAGAGATAGTAGCGTTAAAGCAGCACCGACCGAGCTTAAACCAGGATATCTACAAATACGTGAAAGTTTTAGTTCAAGAATACTGCGTCAATTTAGACCGTGGCTTTGTTAATTATGTGTTTGATATATTGAATCATTGGAAGATTCAGGAGAAGCCTGCTGTTAGGTTGCGTGCTGACCTGGCGTTAGTGCATATGCCTTTACCGATTATCGCTATAAAGAGTCAGATTAATGCTCAGAGGAACGTGCTGTTTGAGTTCGTCCACCTGTCGCCGGTGAAGCTGGTGCTGAGCCTGTCTTCCCGAGGGTATTCCGCGGAGACCAACAACAGCCCCAGTCGGACGAGGTTCGGGAACAAGAGAGAGAACCGACCCAAGCTGTTCAACAGCGACCTGCTGGAGTATCTCTTCAATTCCTGGGGATCCTCGCTGTGTGATATGAAGGATGTGGTTATAAGGTGAGGCATAACATCATAAACTTCTTACTAAGCTTAGATCATTATTGTTGCGATAAAAAGTAGTAACTAGCTATAAAACTTGGTACTTGTCTTAAGAATTCAGAAACAAAAAAAATGATCTCATAAAATAAAATTACCGTAAAAACTAATTGCTATAATTACTGTAATAAGCCAGTTTAATGTAAATTCACACAGTCATTTGTTATTTTTCACTATAACTGAATATATTTTTGTCGACTTCTCGATGTTATATAGCTCCCTCGTGACTTGTTAGAAATCCATTCATAATTTATAAATAGGATACTTTGTATAACTTCTTATTCAGTGTAATATGTGACCGTGAATGTCATTAAGAAATCTCAAAGTAAAAACGAAAGATTTTAAATAGCTTACACCAGAGCACGTATAATTACTATAATATCATAATTATCACGAAAGCGTTCTGACGCCTTGACATTTTGTCTCGATTCGACGATCGATTTACGTAAACTACCTATTAATTCACTTTAGTGTTTTAAATAATAATGCCCTTACTACAAGTAAGTACCTACACAATTAAAAATATTTAACATTAAGATAATTCAAACCAACTAAAAATATCGATAAAGAATCTCTAAGACTACCAGTGCAAAAGTGTTCACTCACCACACATTTAAGTAATTTTTGAAATAGGCAAACAAAAAACAAGAGAAAGCCGGTTAATAATAGCCGAAACAACGATTTCGACTGTTCGTTTTTAAAACCTGCCCCTTGTGAAGACTGAAATTGAAATTTTGAAACACTTAATTTACGCTAAATGGCCTCCATTCCCCAGGATGTCGTACCTGGAGTTCCGCAACGCGCCCATCACCGCCGGCTGCGTGGTGGAGCAGGCTTCCCGCCACTACTGGACGCAGCTGGTGCAGCAGTTCTACGTGCTGGTGCTGGGGCTGAACATCCTGGGGAACCCCTACAGCCACATCGGAGACTTCTCGAAGGGATTGAAGCAGTATTATGAGCCGTGTTTGGTGAGTTGACTGTATATTCCACCTGTCATAAATAGGTTAAGATTTAAATTAATAAAACATTTTCTTGTGACTAAATATCACTAGATTTCTCATTTACATAAGTTATTAAATTTACCTACTTAATAAAAGCATTTCCCCTCTGTCTGCTGTTGGTATATTTAGTTTTTTTTTTCTTACATGATTTATCAATCGAGCTTTGTAAGGGCGTTGAATTGCTTTCGGAAGTATTAGCGGATATATTGATATCAGAAAAACTCATGAACTCGCAAAAAAAAACTTACTGTTATACAGATATGATAACAGTAAGTATGTAGTAAGAATGTTAATTTCTTGTATTTTAATTGATGTTTTGAAAACACAAAATAAATTACCTTTCGTCCTGAAAAACTAATTTACCTTTTACATCCTGGAAATCCTGTTTTTTTTCGTCTTTAACATGCGTCAACCTTTTTTCTTCACGGCGTGCTAAGTAATGTGTATATTACTAACATCATATGAATCAAGGTCTAAAATAAAATCATTTAATTTTTTTACGTAACTTGTGATGTTCGTGTGCAGGGCTCCATCGGGCGGGCGGTGTCGGAGGTGTCGGGGCGGCTGGAGGCGGGCGCGGCGGCGCTGCTGGGGCTGCGCGCCAGCCCCGCCACGCGCGCCGCCGCCTTCTTCGCCGACCTGCCGCGCCCGCACATTCCTCGCCGGAAACCAGGTCAGAATTGCTTATCACTACAGTATACATAACTCGGTAAAGGATCTGGCGATATAAACTTCCTACCTCCTCAGAATTTTTGATGATGTCGATCATCAAAAATTCTGATGAGGAATAAGTAGAAGAAAAAAATGTTTTTTTCTTAATTATGATGATGATTGAGAACAACAGTTGGACCAGCTTAACTCTTGAAGGAACACAGGAAGTTTTCAATTTTTTTTTAATTAAGTGCGATGCTCCACGTTCTTATCTATTTTGATGCGCTCCAGACATATGTACTCAGATATTAAAAGATTACCCAACATTTTCGCACCACGTACTACAACGTACCACGTGCGTTAAAGCAGTAAGTACTGTTGCGGTTGTAGAAGCGAGAAGGCGCACTACACTGCGCATAGCGCTGTCCCGGTTACTCAACCGTAACAGTCTTGCTTTTTGACCTCATGGTACGGCCGAAGGACATAGTTGATTTTACTATAGAAGTTTCAGGCTAATATTATTAGACAAACAGGTAGGTTTTCTAAGGTAACGCTTTGATGAATTCAACTGTACTAAAGGAGTGAGTATGATTTCAGGCGATGTCCCACAACTGAGTAACGACATCCCGGAGAGTGTGATAGAGGGAGACAGCAGCAACCAGACGAGCATAGCACTAGCCCTGACTGCTCTCGTCGCTAGACCTACCTTTGGTGAGAATTAAATTCATAACATATTATTATAACATACTTTATATACTAACACCTGCCAAACATTATCATTTAAAATGTAGTCTTACCACAAAAAAATTACGAGCCACGTCAGAATTCACAGTTGATGCTTATGATCGCGATCATGGGCCCGAGTCTGCCATTGACAATTGCTTCAATCGTCCGAGTGGGTGGCGTCACAAAATTACGTTTTGACACTTAGAAGAATGCCAATTATCCTAAAATGCCGCCACCTACTGACGCCACCCACTCAGATAATTGAAGCAATAAGCGGGCCCCAGTTGACGCTAATTGCAGTTCAAGCGCTTAACGGAGTTTAGTGTCCAAACATCAACGTTGCGACAATTAAAAATCAAAATTTGGAACTCGATCTCTCTCAGAGAACTTAGTTAATTGGAACTTACTTTTAAGTGAGCTTATTAATGGTGAAATCGCCCCTTTTGTTGTTTTGTGGTAAGATCACAATATTTTATTATAAACATTTCATATTTTGATAAATAATGTGTTATTTACTTCCCTAATTATTACAACTTCTAAATGTTTAATGTTATTTACATTATCTTCGTCTACAAGCATGATTTTACCAAAAATGTCGAGTTAATTTTTTTCTGGTGCTAATTTATGTAACACCGACGAAAATTAACCTAGCATTTTGGTTTTATTTTGTATTTGAATGCATGATTTTTTTATACAAAAGAAGTAAATGATTTTGACTATTGTGACTTTAAAGCAGACATTTGAAAGCCAAAAATCTTTGAAATAATTTCGCTTAATGCCTACCTTCCCTGATTTGATTTAGAACGTTACTTCCATAAGTTAGAAATTCTTATATTCTGAAAAATATACCCACTTGGTTAGGTACAAGCTAAGTTGTAACTAACCCTCCTTTTTATGCCTTCAGGGCCTCAATTCAGCTATTTAAGAATTGACCAAATAGATCTTCATTAGATCAATTTTATGATAATTGGCATTCTGCAAAGTTCTTGGTCATTACGATGACTTTCTTCGAGACTTCAATGAGATTTTCTTTTAGGCTTAATTGAATACGAAAATTAAGCACAATGACAAGTACACTGACCGATAACTGACATGCGTTTAGAATACCTGAATCGAGGCCCAGATTTTTTTTTCCATACATGCATCCCTTTGTAATCAGTCCCGCAGATTTAATTTATAATGACTGCCTTTTAATGTCTGCTTCTAACCATTTTATGATATTATATTATTCTTGCTGTGTTTATGTGTTTCTATAACTAATTGTTTTCTATGTGTATATGGTAGTAATAATCTGTTTCTCATTTGTTTTGTCTGCGATGCGGCAGACGACGACTGTGTTGTTGTGAGGAGTAAGTATCGTAGTGCATGATATATTTACATGAAATGCATGTTTTTTATAGGGTAATATTACATACCGGCTACGGTATTAGGTAATGATCCTTGCCAATAATTGCCGAGTTCTAGAAATAAAAAAGGTGAAGGCAAAACTTTAAGTATGAATGAAATGCAACAGAAAATATGAGTAGATATGTAATATTCACTGAAGACGAAACGTTTAAATCAAATTAGATCCTTACAGAAAGAAAAGCAAATCAGTTTTTCTAAAAAACTAACCCTTAAGTGCTTGTCAGTCTGACATGGTAAAGTGCCACAAAAAGCACAGGAACCCTAGCAATTTTAATTTTCGTTGTGAATCTCAACTTCAAATCTCGTCGAGGGCTTGACACAGGATACGTCAGTCTAGCACCGACTAAAAACTCCCCGTTCCCGTCCTTGGCCTAGCCGCGGAGTCCCTCGCTTGCGCAATCACTATCCTTAGGTCCTGCAAAGGATGTTATTTCTCGAGGGTTAATTGTGTTTTCGTGTTAGACGTATGCCGCGAGGCAGCTCGGGCCTCGCTGTCGCGGCAGCTGAACGTGAGCAGCGCGGAGGCGGCGCTGAAGGCCTGCGTGGAGCGCAGCGGCGGCCGCCTGCTGGCCAGGCACCGCCTGCCGCGACACTGCACGCCGCTGGAGGTAAGCTGGCCAAAGTTGGCCAATCAAACAAACGTATCAAAATTATCAAAACACTTGTTAAATGTATCCCTGGTCTAAAAACCAGCCCATGAAATTAACATGCTGATTGGGTATTAAATGAAATGAAATATTTATCCTTGCAAGTAGGACTGTGTGAAGTCGACATTTCCTAACTGTCTAACCTGAGAAGAGTTCTCGCCCGTAAGTCGGACCACTCACATAAACATAAACATGATAATAGAATAAAAAAAATGCATAATTATGCAAAAGCACAAAAGATGTCAGTTTGAAATGTAGGTTCAAAATATAAAAAATACTTAAAAATAAACAGAAGCGATAGCTGTACAAGCGAGCAGCTCAATCCCAGGCAATCCTCTCTCTTCTCGTTCTAACGAGTATTGGTGTCGCAGGGTGTCCGGCCGTACTCGCAGCACGCGGCGCTAGGCCTGCAGCTGCTGACGCTGCTGGGGCGCGGCCACTACGCCGACACCGACGCCTACATCGCGCACGCGCATCTCGGACCCGCCTCCAACTCCACGCTGCTTATATCTACGCAGTAAGTTTATTGGATACTCCTTGTTGGTTTAAGTACAGCTATGGACCTCGGAGATTGTGATTATGTATTAAAGAACATTGAATCCGTTATTCTTCCACATTCTCATTTTGTGTTATGCATACGATGTATTTCCTAGGAGCTGAAAATGCAGACAACATTCCAAACTGTTTAAAATTATGATTACCAAGTGGAAGTTAACGGAGTCCTTACTAGAGTCAAATAGAGGTGCTACCACAGAGTATTTCATTAATAAACTACTAAAAATACCGTCAAATATTCGCCACCCCTGTTTCTGTTCGGGTCTCTTTTCCTGAACACCATGCTCTATTGTCAGAATCAATCAGATATACTCAACCTTGCAATCCTCCAGACACATATTCATGGTGCGAGCGAGCGGGACGAGCGGCTCCTGGCACATCGAGTGGGCAGTCAAGCTGGATGACATCATCGGCTCGCCCACCATACGCGACGATAAACTTGTACTTAATATTAAACAGGTGAGCTGATCACGGCACTTCTTGGCTTATGATATGAATTCTTTTCAATGAAAAGTTTATTTTTGTACGTAAGTATTTTCATGCACAAATAGTACTTAGGAGCAAAAAATAGGAAAAAGGCCGGAAAACTACAAGCTTTGAAAAACCTTACATTTTCTGTCTGTTACCTATGTCAAGTGTAGGTAGGTACTTTATATGTAAGTATAATACACATAAAGTAGTAAGTTAGTTTAATGAACTCCTTGGTAGAGTGGCGTGTACGCCACTTTTCAAGGTATCGCTTGGTCCCGGTTTCGATCCCCGGACGGGACAATGTAGAAAATCATTTTATACATTATCTCGGATCTGGGTGTTTATGGTATCTTCGTTATCTCAGAATTCCATAACACAAGAGGTTTCTCTATTTCCTTTGTGTTCAGAGCAGTGTATGTGATATTGTTCTTATTTATTTAAAAAACTAATTATTGTTAATTTTGCAGGACGAGCTTGTAAATTACTTCTCTACAGACGAAAAGGTGATAGAAATCTCAGATCCGGAGGTTCTGAAGTGGCTGCAATCGAAGATAGAATGCGCTCTCATACTGGCTCTGGAAGACAAGAGATGCACTCCTAACGAATGAACTACACAATGATGTACTGATCACCGACTTACGGCATGTGATAGGGAACTGAGATTTTTCAAAGGGTCGTTTATAACATAACATACCATCACGCCTGTATTCGAAGGGTTAGGCAGAGGTGTACCAATGTACCCACATTCCGCCGGTATCGTTAGGTCCCATGTAATAGGGGGCGAGCCTATTGCCATTAACCGGGCGCAAATCCGTTGTTTATACCAAACAATAAACTATAGGGTTATTTAGGGTTTGCTGGCACCGTATGATTGCATATTTTCCCTCATCAATGAGGTTTTTGCGATTAAATTAATTAAACAACTATAAGGATTTGGTAGTCTCACATGTAGTTGGTCAATTTACAACAATCACGAGTAATTTGCTCGTCTGTCATTGGTGGAAATTGACAGATCAACCTTATTTGAGATTAGACAACCTATATAATTCGTTCAATACCAAAAACATTGAAACTTCCTAAAACAACGCAAATATTTGAACTACCCTTTGGAGGACTTAACAGCTCTCTATTACACCCTGTAGATAATACCTACCTACTGTTGAATTTAAATCACTTTGTACTACATAACGGTCAAGAAATTTTTTAATACTTGACTACCGCTGTATTTGAAACAATTACTGTTTGAAAACAGAACATAATTGACTAAGGCATAATTCCCTCTGCCAAATTGAAATAGGTATTTATATAAATTGTTTAACACATATTAACAGGGATATTTCTACATAAAGTCATTTTTTAATTGTTATTAATCTTTACTTCATCGTTTTTGGGATATTGCAGGGGACATATCAGAACATCTGAGCCTGATCTGTTTAATAACGACAATAATTTAAACGAATACACTTCTTGGCACTTAATTTGAGTCACCATACAACGCAGATGAACGTACAAAAGTCTATATTGTCAATTTAAATACATAGTAGGTACAGAATTAGGGTTTTGATGCCCTTAATATTAAATAAAGAAAATGCGGTTATACACATAGTTACATAATATTGGGTGGCTCAATTAAAGTGGCCAGAAGTGTATTTTTAATAATATTTTTTGATCTCAAAGTCTAGTCAGCTTTTGCGTACACTTACGTATTGTATGGTTTATATTTATATTATAGTTTTGCAACTATCACGCATTTTAGCGTAATAAATTCTGTGGCAAATTGAATGATTTATTGGCTGCTTGCTTTTATAAAGCAGTTTAAAAAACACAGCTGCGACACCGCCAGAACTTATTTAATTACTAGGTAATTAAAATATAATTGAAACTATGAGATTATTAAAAGATGTATTAATTGGTGTACAAACTAATGTCGTGCGTTCGTAACTTGGATGTCGTAAAACATTAGTCAAATTTATAAGTGTCGCCCTCTAGCGCAAATTATTATAAACTGTGCAATTTCATTGCCTAATTACTTTAGCAGTACTCACTTTGATTGTAATAAATGTCGAAAGTATTTTCATAAAGAATGAAATATATATTATTTTGGGATCTTGAAGCTTTAGTGAGTAATATTGTTATTTGTTAATATATAAATATAATCATTTGCTGTTAGTTGTAGGTATTGATAAGTTACCTGCCAGTATTGGGATAGCCGTGCCCGTAGGGTCTATGGTTCCGATAGTCATTGGTGTTATATGGTCTATGGATATTGTTTACGTACTGCATGTATTACAGGCATGTTGTCATTGTGCACAAAAAGCTTAAGTCTCCACCAAGCATTTCTCATATAGACTACTTAAACAAGTCCTATTCAAATCATTGCTATTATCATCTGCACAAAACAATGTTTTCTGCAGCTGTGCAGAAAAACACTCTATAAAAAGGCAATTGTTTGCTCTATGTAGGATATAAATATTCGTTATATTCGTTCGTTAAACTGGACTAGTCTACACAAGATGAGTATAATCACTTTAGTAAAGAACTATGTAGGAATGCTTGGTAGAGTCCAGACATATTACTTATATCATTTAATATAACATAACATTCATAAACGCTTAAACGGACGCCAATAACATAGGTACACAGTGCTTACATCGAAGATAAATCATGAAAATTAAATGTTTTTTAAATGGAAATAAATAAAATGTGATTCTGGTATTGGTATTTTTATTTGTTTCGTGTAAATAAATATAAATCTTTTATGTTACAATTTGTCGGGGTTTTTATACATGCATATTTCATCAGGTGCTCTTTTCTTCATAACAGCAACATACTGTTAATATATAATCTGTATTTAAATTATTTACGAAACAATATGTAAAATGACGAAATAAATCTAATCACGCGGGTGGAGACGCAGGCAACGACTAGTTTACATATTAAACCCGAAAAATTTGCCAATATTTTCTAAAACGAAAACAAAAGTAGAAGCAAATTAAACCATTTAACAGTCCATCAAAAATTTAACAATTATTATTAACTAAATACTTTTTAGGCCACCCCCAGCCCCTTATGATAATCATAATAACTTATAGAATGCTAAAAGCATTAAAACAAGGGCTCGCAATAAACATCAAAAATACTATAATCTTAAATACTGTGCTACGTTAATACGCACTTCTTTTACAAATAACTTGCGAAAAGCAATCTTATGTCTTTAGCATAAAGCTGTGAATGTCTTGCGCTTGCATATTGTGCTAAGCAGTATATTATTAAAGTCCATTTTCCCTTAATTTATTAATTAAGCTTACTGTTTAACCCTCAGAGCTTTCCCCACTTGAGCTGTAATCACATACTAATGATATCTTTTTCTCTTTTGTTTCTATTACTTCCTTTTTATCATTAATATTGTTATTTTCTTTTGTAATATTTTCATCATCAACTTTAAGATCAACTGTTATGATTTTTTCTTCTGGTTTTACATTTATGTTATCATCCTTTACTTTTATTATATCTGTAGAAAGATCTTTATCATTAGACACATTTTCTTCTTTATTTCCTATTTCTTTAATTCCACTTTCTGTACTACCATTTATATTTTCTTTTCTATCTTTTCCATTATCAGAACAATCTGTTCCATTTTCTGTTCCATCTTTTCCATTACTAACTCCATTTTGTGCAACATCTTCTGGTACCTTCTTTTCTGTTCTACTTTTCTTTATCGTAATGCCTAAAGCATGTCTAGTAAGAGAAGAGCTTTTGCTCAAAGACTCTTCTTTCTTAAGCCCTCCAAAACTGGTTAGGAGTCCGCTAGAGCTTGGTAAAGCAGGAGTATTAAGAATCTTCTTTCTTGTATGGGACTGGAACTCCTCTATGCTCTTTGAAGGTCTGAGAGATAGGAGGGATGCCATGTTCCTGTCGTCTTCATTCTCTGGTAGAAGACTGATGTCTAAAGAACTCTTGGCTAGCAGTAGACTGTCGTTAACTGATGCTTCCTCTAGTTCTTTTCTTCTTTTCTGTAAATGTAAAGCCAAATTGTAAGTCAAAAATATATTTTGGGACACCTAATAAGAAAGATGTGTTGAAGTTCGTAAAACAAAGGTTAAAATAAATAATCAAAAAATAATTCACTCCATGCAAATGCATATATGAGAAATTTTTATACGTAAGTATTACATCTTTTTCAGAAGAATATCACAACTATGCAAAAAGGCGACATTCATCTTGTTAGAACTCACATTGATGTTTCTGGGATTTACAAGAAAATTACAGATTTAAATTCAATTTTTTTTTGTGTTATAAAATTATAATAATGATTTTAAGATAATACAATACATTTCCAAATGGTTTTTATTTATATCATCAATACTACTTACTCTAAACTTTCTCCTCAAGGAACAGTTAGCATCATAGTCATCCTTCCACACAGACTCGTTCCTGCCGACCAGTCTGCCAAGCCGTGGCTTATCCATCTTAGCACCATCCTCATCTCCAGTCTTGTGCTCCAGCTTGAACATGGCGTCATCAAACAGCTTCTTCTGTGTCTCGGTGGTGTCGGCTACAATCTGACCGTTCTCTGACGGATCCCACCTGTTCTCCTGACGGCGGGCCCCTGATACTATCACATAGTCTAAGTTCTGAAAATTAATGAAATCGATGAATTAATATATTATGAATAAAAAAATGCAGGCGTATAATAGTGTTCAAATGCATTTAGCAAAAGTAATTAGACATTTTGTTATGTAAAATCTTTGTATTTCATACATCTTTAAATCTTTATGTGAGTTCTTGTTATATTATAACTGTTTCAATTAATAATTAATTCTAATAAATTTATTGTAGAATTAAATTCAGTAATCACAAAAAATACTTACCCCTGGATCCGTTTTGATTTCAAAATGATTGTCGCACAAATGGCACTTCATTCTAAACTGGTACACAGGAGTGGTGTAATACATGCCGATCTTCGTCTTCTCAGCGTTGTACCTCACCCCCATGCCTATGTGGTTCTTGCAGCCATCACACCAGATGTTGTACGGCATCTCAAAGCGGATGATCAGGATCCCCATGTGGAGTTTCCGGGCCCTCTCTCTTAAAGCATGGGTTCCCATGAACTTGTTCAACCCCCCGACCTTAGGGTCGTAGTCGGGGGGATAGTACAGATTCTGGCCTTTACGTTCACCCATGTTTAAGCCTGGAATGTACAAGATTTTTAATTAATTATTAATTATCTAATTCCTTGATTAAATTGTGTTAAGCAAATGGTAACCATGGGTTATATCAACATAAGAGGATGATTCCTGCTTACCTTTGTTTTAGTTTGTAAATCAATAAATTATTTTTCTGGGAAATTCTGGGGTGATAATGGTAAAATTATAAAACACAACAAAAATGTCAAACTCAAGTGTCAAAATAAACCACAGACTTCTAAACTAGAGCTCCCCACAGAAGAGCTGTATAGTGGGGTCTATCACCATCACGAATTTAGAGCCCCCATCAACATTTATGGTGGAACTGAAGTGAACAGAAAATATTATAACTATATCATATTATACAAATAACAGGTTAGATTCATTTGAGCACTTCTTAAATAAAAAAATGAGCTTTTCTAGGGTCCTACACACTTAGAACGAGCCTACAAATACGGTAAAACTGTTTGAAGTACCTACTTCTTATCTTTTCGGTGACACAGCTTGAAATTATTCCAATAAAGTAAATCAGATAAAGTAAATGTAAGAAATACAAATAAGCAAGTTACCTACTTGTTAAATAGTTACTGTTGTCATCGTTTTAAAAATTATGATTAGCCGGAACCAAACGTAGAAAGTGTTATATTACCTTTGTTAACGAGTTATGGATTTATATCAAAGACTTTTACTATACTTACAGTCATACTATGTAACAAAATATCAATATCTCATACAAGCTCAGTTTCAATCGAATGTGAATCGAGTACTCGATTGTCTGCTTGGCCATTAGCGAATCGAAAACAAATTGCTGGCAACTCGGTGACAGCTGTTTGACCACCCTACTTTTATTTTCGTAAGAATTAACTTCTCTTCGAGAATAAAGCTTTTTGTTGATTGTATTTGTTTGTTCATTGTGTATTCTACACATAACTAGTAATTATTTTCGTGGACATATTTTCGTGTATTACACAGTAATGTGCAGTGAAATGTTTAACACTATTAATAAGCGTTAGTTTGATGTATCGTCTGATTGTGATGGTTGATCAGACATATTGACAAGTTATTTAGCAGAGATGGGTAGGAGAGAGGAGCCCGCTTGGGCGACTGGCACCGTGGGCCTGGTGGCGGCCAGGGAGCGCGGGGATCTGGACAGAAAGTTCCAAACTCGGCTTACAGTGACCCGACCGATGATCGACAGATTAGGTCTCGAGAAGGAGCTGCACGGGCATATGGGATGCGTGAACTGCCTGGAATGGAACCATGATGGATCGTAAGTAGTGGGCAATGATTCCTTGCTTCACCATACTTGTACCATGTAGATAGGAACATAAAAGTCATGAATATCGTTGTAGAATTCTGGCGTCCGCGTCTGATGATCTGCACGTAATGCTGTGGGATCCCTTCCGGTATAAAGAGCTGATGAACATATCTACAGGGCATACTGGGAACATATTTTCTGTGAAGGTGAGTCAGCCCACACAACACCCACAAACATATGACTTGACCTGTTATTACTTCTGAAAATCTAATTAGAATAATACATATAAAAAGTAAACAAATACTTTAATGGGATACTAAATAATGGTCCATCTTTATTGGACACAAAAAAATCATAACAAGATTAAATTCAATTGATTTTTCTAGAATCCTAAGCATTCATGACATTTTGTAATTATTGAGAATTATAAACAATGGCTGTGTGTGCAATAGTTAAACAAACTTACTATAAATGAAATCACAATGCTTTCTGATATTGTAATAATAAATTGGAACAATGAGTCATCAATATTTATTGTTAATTATCATGCTACATTGCTTATAATATAATTCACTATTACTATTTCAATTGTTTTTCATATAAATAGAAGTACAGTTGCTATACAAGTGTGTACACATATTTTGTAGGAGGAACTCCCATTTTAAATGCTTAATTTTTTCCATTACAAATCTTATGAGTTGTTATTGTTATTGTATTTTAAAATAACTAACTAGGTATTTACGCTATCTTGCAACAGATCTCATTTAATATTCTGATAGTAAACACTGGATTATACTTATACTAGAAAATATCAAGTGATATTCTAACGGGATCCGGGCATATACAGAATTTTATTTTAAGAATTTCTTAATACATGATGTTCCATGACAACCCAACAATTTCATTGTAACATACCAACCTACCAGTTGTATAGTTAAAAATCCTTGTAGGCATGTATGGAATTAAATAACAAATGTCTTTCAGTCCGTTGCAAGTAGGTAATAATTTTATTTAGTATTTCATTTGTTCATGTTAAGTTTTTACTAAGAAAATAGGCATAAAATTGTAGCTGTAGGCATAGAATTTGAAGGTGAATATGATAAAGTTTATTATTTATATGGATGTTCTGGTTTTATGTTATGATTCATTCAATAATATGCATAAATACCCATATTTGTAGTTGTTTTTTTTTAGATAGTCTATTAAGACATAAGTGAGTCAGTATATCACTTTGTCATTGTTTGTTTACATGAAGAAAAAACAAACCATATACAAATAACAGATTTATTAATAGAAATATTTTTCAAAATCATCACATTACATCTTCAACATAGTCTTGTCACAATTAAACTGCATTTATTACAATGTTACCTTCAATAAAATATTATCACAATTTAATTAAGAAAGATTTAAAAAACTGTATCGTTAAACTAAAGATGATCTAGTTAGGTCATCAGATATGTTCCAGTCATCCCAAGCAATGAGATTTTGAATAAAAAAAAGCATTCTCTTGGCAATCAAATTAAATACACATAATCCATACACAATAGTGAGATGAAAACATGAATTTTATAATTTTTATGTAGTGTAAATTAACATAAAAAAGTATGGGTATTAGTGATTAGTAATATAATTAATAACACCATTGTCTTGGGTCTTAATACCAGATAAGATATAAGATAGCTTTATAATTATATGGTCATTCATGCTTCGATTCGAGACTGCCTCGTAGGCCTAGTGGTTCGAAGCGCGACTGCTACGCTAGAGGTCTTGTGTTCGATTCCCATGTCGACCAAGGTGTTATAGGGTGTTTTTATGTAATTCTCAGTAGCAAATCGGAGTTTGGATTTGTGCCAGGTTAGTGGCAATAGACTCGCCCCCTATTACATGGGACCTAAACATTCAGGCAAACTGTGGGTGTACAAGTGTAGACCTCTGCCTAACCCTTCTGGGGATACAGGCGTGATGGTATGTTTTGTCATTCATGCTTTCAGAGGCCTGGTGAAATGTCCTTGTTACCCAGTTATCATTCTGATAAAGAATACATTGTTTGTTCAATGATAACCCACTACTGATTAATTGTTAAGTTAACCCTATTATTACTGGCAAGCTATACAATAATACAATGTGAGTCATATCTTAGAGAAATAAACTAAGATTATCCTGTCATCAGGTTGATAAAAGATTTGATTGCTAAGCTCATATTATGTTCTTTACAACATAAGTATAGAGAAGTTATCTTTTTTAAAATGGTTGATTTATAGAAAATTTATGAATTAGGTCAGGATACACCACAATCAGTAAACCACAATGTGTCATATTTACATTTAAATTGAACGAATAATTATTGCAATGTATTTAGGTAAATACAAAAAAAATATACACAACTAGGTTTTTCCCGCGATTCGATTCCACGTGGGTGACGGATATCGCTGTAAAACTAAACCTATTTCTTTTCTTGGTATTGAAACATAGCCAATTCGAAGTTTTATTAAAAGCAGTTCATCAATTGAGCCGTGAAAGTATAACAGGGGCCCGAGTCTGCTATTGACAATTGCTTCAATCGTCTGAGTGGGTGGCGTCAGTAGGTCCATTTAAGGATGATTGGCATTCTACTAAACGTCAAAACGACGTTAAAATGACGTTTTACCTACGTAATTATCCTAAAATGGACCTACTGAATCCACCCACTTGACGATTGAAGCTATTGTCAATAGCAGACTCGGGCCCCAGACAGGCATAGTGAATGACAAAGCTACATTCGCATTCGTACGATAGTAAGGATGCTTTAACCCTGCATTTGGTTATACAATACTGAAGTTAATATAGTGTAACAGCTGTTATAAATAAATAAACAGCAGACAGATTGATACTAGCAATAGTTTTGATTGGCTTACAATAGACATTCATCACAGGGATCGTTTGTTGGCAATTGATGTCACTTTAAGCTGTGAATATACAATCTTTACGAGATTGATTGGTTCTCTGTTAAAATAGGTATATAATTTGCTATATCTACCAGGAATATTAGGTATAACTACTTGTCTAGTCTAGTCTTTTTTCCCAAGATAAGTGATGTTAAATAGCATTAAATGCCTCGAGAATTCTATCAAAAGAGATTTTTTAAATACGATTGCTAGGTTCAGAAATTAGCGCATACAAACAAGTGTGTGTAAGACTCAGTGTCATGTCAGAATGATTCGCCACTTTTTACTTTAGTTATTATGTTATTTGGGACAAAGATAAGTTAATCTTTATTTTATAACCGCAAATTTTAAAAAGGTGTAATTTCTCAAACTTTGCTCTGTCTATTTATACTAACAGTTTACCTTACTTCAGTATTTTTTTATTAAATATGGATTATTAACAATCCTTGTTCTTTTGAAAAGAGGCTCGGGGCTAAGTGTAAACTATACCCACGGTTTGACCGATACAGGTTAAGCCGCGCTCGCCGCGGTTAGTCCGTGCATGGGTTATGATTTAAGAATATACCGAGACCCCTCCGGGCCTCGGATAGCACGTTAAGCCGTGGTTGCCGACTGTCATACGATGATCTTTGGCAGTCGTTAAGTCAATTCTGACCACCAGTCTTAGCATGGGATACTGTGTTACCCATTAAAATGGGTTGTGGAGGTCAGATAGGCAGTCGCTTCATGTAAAATACGATATTCAGCTGAATCCGGTAAGATTGGTAGGCTGGTAGCCGACCCCAACATTGTTGGGAAAAGGCGATGATGATCGGGAGATGTTGATGATGCTTGTTCTTTTATGAGACTATCTTTTGCATTGGGCTAGTTACTGGCTAGTTTTAATACCACGTCTATACATGAATTACGTAGGCATTACCTCATTAACACGTCAGATAGTAATCTATGACGTCATGTAATGTTTAACCTATCGCTAGGCGCTACTGTTTGGCGAATTTACATAAAGGTATGTAAGTTGAAAGCCTGCGAATATATTGTTGATAATATTTAATTCGTAGGTAATTGAGTAACCTGGATCCCAAAATTGGGATCGCCAATCCGCAATTCAGCAAATTTGGTGATCAATGCTCATGCCTTCTCTATATGGGAAGAGGCATGTGCCCAGTAGTTGGACGCTTATAGGCTGGACTTATTATTATTTAATTACGAATTGAATAAAGGATTCTAGTTAGAATCTGATAAAAATAAAAGTTTAAAAATAGGTGTTCATTATAGTGGCAATAGTAGTAAAAATTGCGTGACGCTTCCAAACATCAATTTCTTTCTTGATCTCGACGTTGGTACCGAATTCATTATTTATGGTTTAGTTAAATTGGTGCAAAATTCACTGAACCTTCTTGTATATGCCTATAGCATTAATTATGTCATGGTGCTTAGTTATGGCTATCTATAATGTTTTTAAATGTATAAATAGTCTGTGGTTGTCACATATGGGAATTCCCTAGGTTATCCAAGAAATCACGTCCATTTATAGAAATTAATAATTAATATTAAATTAATTTGCAAAATAAATAAATAATGAATAAGCTTCAATAACAATTATGATGCAATAATAAATTCCAGTAGGTAACTACATACTCTACACTTATTGTGAGTGGGAATAAAATACTTATTAATAAATTCGAGATTTCATTTCTACAAATTAGGAAATGATTTTCAATATTCAAATAACATGGCATGTCCTATCATGGTTATGGTCAAATTATAATTTAGTAGCGAATAATACCAAACTTTCTTGTATTTCTTCTTTCTGCCCTAATCCCGCGTTCGTATGTACTGTACCCTATTAACGTCATGATACCATGTGCAAAGTTTTTGTACATATGGCCATACAATTTGATGTCTTTGACTCTCCAGCCCTTCATTTTTTCATATTATTTGTTTTCTTCTTTATTGCACGTAGTTAATAAACTAAAATAGGTATACCATCTACAAAGGGCGTCCCTATTGCACCTGGAGATTTCTTCCAGGCAACTTTTTTTTTGTTTTATTCGGATTCGTTGTCCCACTGCTGGGCTAAGGCCTCCCCCATATCTGTCCATATTTCTCTGTCTCGAGCCACCTCAAACCAACCCTCGCAGTACGACTGTAGGTCGTCCTGCCAACCTTATCTAACAGAAATAATGTAATGGTGTTACTGTCTGTCCCTTTCCAGTTTCTCTCCCCCGACATAATAGCGACATGTGCTGCGGACGGCACGGTGCGCGCGCGCAGCATCCGCTCCAACTCGCCGCTGCTCGAGTGCGTGTGTCACTGCGCGAGAGTCAAGCGGCTGGCCACTGCGCCCGACAACCCACATCTCATCTGGTCTGCCGGGGAAGATGGACTGATACTGTGAGTGTAGCTTCCTATCTCCCGACAACTCGCCGCTGCTCGAGTGCGTGTGTCACTGCGCGAGAGTCAAGCGGCTGGCCACTGCGCCCGACAACCCACATCTCATCTGGTCTGCCGGGGAAGATGGACTGATACTGTGAGTGTAGCTTCCTATCTCCCGACAACTCGCCGCTGCTCGAGTGCGTGTGTCACTGCGCGAGAGTCAAGCGGCTGGCCACTGCGCCCGACAACCCACATCTCATCTGGTCTGCCGGGGAAGATGGACTGATACTGTGAGTGTAGCTTCCTATCTCCCGACAACTCGCCGCTGCTCGAGTGCGTGTGTCACTGCGCGAGAGTCAAGCGGCTGGCCACTGCGCCCGACAACCCACATCTCATCTGGTCTGCCGGGGAAGATGGACTGATACTGTGAGTGTAGCTTCCTATCTCTCTAAATAGGACAAGAAACTATATGATATAGGAATAGCTTAAATCCCTCTTGAACAGGAATTCTCTTACATCCTCCACCTCCAAAGTCTTCAAAAAAGGATTATTTAGTTATTCTTAAAATGTGTTTTCTTTCCCCCCAGCCAACACGACCTCCGCCTATCGCACACGTGCAACCCGGACTCGTCGAACGTGCTGGTGAACCTGCTCAACCACATGGGTCGGTACGCCGAGGCCAAGTGCGTGGCCGTGAACCCGCGCCGGCCCTACCAGCTGGCGGTCGGCGCCAACGACTTCTACGTGCGCCTCTACGACACCAGGATGATCAAGCTGGCCAGGTTACAGGTCAGTTAGGGTACAGTACAGATATATGGACGTCAGGAATTCAATTCATTGTGGCCTGTGGGGGTTCCAATATGCTCCATTCGGAACAAAAGCTAAGATTTGAAATCGCTGATTCACCCGAAAGTTTCGGATTTCGATGCTTGGACGTTTTCTTTATATGAAAATTTAGATAAAAATCCGCATAGAAGAAAGACCGTAAAATTAAATAGTGTTATTTTTAGAAGATACATAAAAGTAAGACCTCTTCATACCAGTTCCTTTAAATTTTACCACTTTTCTGTACACATGTAACTTATTAAATATCACTGGTATATTAATGAATTCTAAGTTAAATAAATGATTTTTGATTTTGATTTATTTTGTATCCTATATTGCAGTTGAACGGTCCCTCCAGCCGTCAGATGTGGGAGCGGCAGAACATGCGGTCGACGCGCGCCGGCCACGGCGACCCCGACAACAACATACCGCGCGCGGCCGTGCATTACTTCGCGCCTGGTATCTACCTAGTCCTAATTTATATATTTTAAGTTCTAAACTTCAATAAGCAAAAAAAAAGTAGGAGTTTGATTGAACGAGTGACGTCGTCAAATTAGTTTTGTAACAGAGTGCGCCCTTTTATTAATACTACCTCAAAAACTCACATTCAATTAGTTACTCAAATAATTTTGGAATAATCGGTATTTTCGCGTGAAAGTATGAAGTCGCGCTGAAGATCGCTAAATAGCGAGTAATTCAAAAAAATGCTTATGATCGACACAACGTGTAAAGCGATGTATGCTTGCCTATGTATTCGTTAAGACTAAACCTTCTCCATACTTTTTTTTACTTCGTTTTGTGTAAACGAAGTAAAGGACGTAAGGGAAGTAATGGCAAGTCCCCACATGAAATCAATTTCTCAAAAATCTTTCCCGAAAAATATCACACTTCAAGAAGTTAGCCGCTTATAATAAACGTGTTTATTCACAGGCCACCTCTCCATGGAGCCCAACGAGCACACTTTCCCCAAGAAAGCGACCACGTACGTCGCCTTCAGTCACGACGGCAACGAACTGCTCGTCAACTTGGGCACTGAACAGGTAATATCATTATTGTTTTATTACTCTAGCCCTATCAACATCGTATGTTATGATGTGTGTTATTACGTCTTATGATAGGCCGCCAGTACAGCGGACTGCTTGAGTAGTTATACAGTGATCAATGCATAATATTTTTGAACAAATTCAGCAAATAATGTAGCAATCGATTTGCTTCAAGCAGCCCGTATATGCGTGGCATTAGTTTTGTAAAAGGTCGTTGTCGCCCTATGTCTACTACTAAACAACATTCATATTTTAATTATTTGTTTCTATCTCTCTTTCAGATATACCTCTTCGACATAAACTCGGCGCGACGGCCGGTGTTAGTGGAGAGCTTCGTGATCCAGCACAACCACGGCAACCGCGAGGGGGAGAGCAAGACTCCTGCCAAGAACGGCACTAATGGCACCAACGGTACCGTCGAGCCACCACCGCAGCTGCCAGATAGAGTGCGACAACTCAAAGAGATGGTGAGATATGTGGTACTTTAAGTGAAGCTTTATGTGTATTGCTGTAGAGGTTAGTTTTGAATGATAATTTGATTTTTATTCAAGTCAGACACTAATTTCAGAAATTTGCTTCATAAACCCAAATCAGACTGTCACGTCACATATTTGTCTCAGACTCCTATATTTGCGACATCATCACATTTCAGACACTAGGTTCACTCTCTTCCGTCACGCCGTGTTATATACTTGTATCCGATCGCCTTTTGCCACTGGCTCCATACTGTAATGTATATTAAGCATAATAAATGCTGTTGTTGCAGGCGAATGACTTCGTGAACAAGGGCGACTACTCGACGGCAGTAGACTTCTACAACGAGGCGCTGGCGGCGTGCCCCGACTGCGCCATACTCTACTCCAACCGCGCCGCCGCACTCATGAGGCGGGGCTGGTATGTACACACACATACTTAAATGTAACTCAATGTTAAGTGCCCAATAAGTTGCATATCAATGTAGACTGATGCTTTAACGTGTAAAGCAGCGAGAAATGAAACTTCCGACGTTGGAAATGACCGTGTTTGACCACTGGTTGCCGTGCGCAGTTTGAGGGCGACAACCAATGTAGCTTCGACTGCGCGGTCAAGTCATAGTCATTTATAGTCGGCAGAGAGTAGTTCTCTGTGAACTTAAGGCATTGCCGAGCTGCTACAATGCAGCCGATGTAACTTGACACGACGCGACAACACTACTAAATGTCGCCGTCTCTGTCACAACATTCACGTGTACTTACATCTCGTTCCTGCTCTCGTTGCTGTCCCTACTTATATAATATTCATAACTTTATTATACATTCATCAATAAATACGGTAATTTTCCCTCACCCTACAGGACAGGCGACACGTACGCCGCTATAAAAGACTGTTACAAGGCCATAAAGCTGGACTCTTCGCACGTGAAGTCGCACTTCCGCCTGGCCAAGGGTCTGATGGACCTGAAGCGGGCCCGCGAGGCGCACGAGTGTCTGCTGTACTTCAAGGACAAGTTCCCGCGCCACGCCACCAGCCACGCCGTCTTCCTGCTGCAGAAGGATATCAATGTGGCGCTGGAGAGCATGGAGACTACGCCCGATGAAGGTATGGGTTTCTATCCATTTTTTTAAAGTATGATGATAAGAATTAGAATATTATAGAATATGAATATTAGTCGCATTCGGTGAGAGTTTTTTTTTGCCATCGCTTAGATACTAAAATATGTTGTTTAAATATTTTATGTATGTGATTTATACTTTGACCAACTTAAACCTTTTGAGGGACACAATAATGTTGTTTTCTTCTATTTTTATTTCATTTCAATTTAAAACCTTTTTTTGAGCTTGAAAAAAAGGTTGATATTTTACATTGCGATTGAACTTCTGGTGGCAATACAAAATGCACTTCAAATATGATAGCCTATCTTAATTTTGTTTTGACACTCCTTATCTTGGTGCCCCTAGCCCCCGGAGAGTCGGAAGAGAACCAGACGACGTCGGTGCTGGAGCGGCAGCTGCGCACGGCGGCGCTGGACTACTCGCAGCGGTTCCTGGGACACTGCAACACCACCACCGACATCAAGGAGGCCAACTTCCTGGGACCCGATGCTAACTATATTGCTGCGGGGTGAGTCGAGTTATATCTTGAGTAAAAGGAATATTTCGTTTATTAATTATTGTAGCGTGACGCCGTAGCCACCCTCTTGATTTAAAATCCAAGTGTCTCATAATTTTGGTACTTGGGCTCGCGTTCGGTCGCACGAGAGAGTCGCCTGGCGATATCTTGCCTCTCGCTCGGCTCCGCTTCGTCCTTCGGGAGTGGTCGGAGGGAGTCAGTCCGCTCATGGCCGCGACGCACGCGCCATTGTCGACCTATTAACTTGTCTTTGTTATAACCGTGTTTTGTATATTATACTATTTTTTACTATTGAATTGTGCCTGAACTCATTTATCTCCCGGAGATACCTCAACCTATAAGTTTAACACTTACGTTATTTAAATCCTAAAGTCTGTATATGGTTATAATCTTTACCGCTCAAAAACTACTAGGCCCTGAATGGGCATTGGACGCCGAGCAGAAATTACCGTTCTTGGCTATTGGTTGCCGTAAACAGGTTGACCTGAGCGTATGCTCGTATATTTGTTGTTATTTAGTTGTTGTACTAAAATAACCAAAAGCGGTCACTAGTCAAGCGATCATTTAGGTACGCGGCTAAAAGCTTGTTGACTATTGGTTGCCTTGAACAAATTGAGATTAATATAATTTCACCTTTAGTTGTAGCGCGCAATGTTTACCGTGTCAGCTTATAGTCGACCGTGGTCATTTCCTTCCTTCAATAAAGAGTTATTAGACTGCGCAGTGTATATCTGTTTGTTTGTTTGGATTTATATCACTTACAATGAGGATACCGTCAGAAGTGACGAAGTCTATATATTTTTAATTTTTGATATGACTGAATGTTATTTTGTTGTATCAGTTCTGACGACGGCAGCCTGTTCATCTGGTGCCGCAAGTCGGGCAACATCATCCGCTGCCTGCGCGGCGACGACTCCATCCTCAACTGCATCCAGCTGCACCCCAGCATGTTCCTGCTCGCCACCTCCGGCATCGAGACCGTCGTGCGGCTCTGGAGCCCTAGGCCTGAGGTAACGATCACTAAGTTAAAGATTTGGTTTGGTGAAAAATGATTTTTAGATACAAGTCATACAATCACTTCAGTTTCACACCAGTCATTCCCCTCGCTCACTTTAGAAACTTATAACGGACGCTCACCTCAGACAATCACATCAGACACTTGCATCAGACAGTCACGTCAGACACTCGCATCAGACAGTCACGTCAGACACTCGCATCAATCACGTCAGACACTTGCATCAGACAATCACGTCAGACACTCGCATCAGACAATCACGTCAGACACTCGCATCAGACGATCACGTCTGACACTGGCATCAGACAATCACGTCAGACACTCCCGTCAGACAATCGCGTCAGACACTCGCATCAGACAATCACGTCAGACACTCGCATCAGACACTCACGTCAGACACTCCCGTCAGACACTCGCATCAGACAATCACGTCAGACACTCACATCAGACAGTCACGTCAGACACTCGCATCAGACAGTCACGTCAGACACTCGCATCAGACAGTCACGTCAGACACTCGCATCAGACAATCACGTCAGACACTCGCATCAGACTATCACGTCAGACACTCGCATCAGAAAATCACGTCGGACACTCGCGTCAGACAATCACGTCTGACACTCGCATCAGACAATCACGTCAGACACTCGCTTCAGACAATTACGTCAGACACTCGCCATCAGCGACACCGAGACGTGTTCATCTTGACATTTACTAATTGTTACTGTCCCGATCTACGCTAAATGAGCTCTGTGTGTCTTGTGGTCTTAACGAACACCACCTGTCTGCTCGTGACCATGATACCGTCATAGGAATCGAAACGTCGGGATCTTAAACCTTAACATAAACCGCGGTACTTAAAATAATGTATGTGACCAATGACGATCGATTATTTATGACAATTGTTTGACGCGATATCAAATGTACGTTGGTTGTCGAGCTCAACTTGCCCTCGGCAACCAATCATAGTCACTTCTCGTTATTTCAAATTGTGCTTCGTCTTGTGATCATCGTCTCTCGCTGATCCGATCTGCGATGTACTCTGAACGCAAGCTGACTATGCGATCTCTTAAAGGCATTGCGATCAATGCGATCCAAGACAGGGGAGTAAGTAGGTGAAAATTTATTCGTGTCCCTGCACTATGCACTATGCGGTGGGGTGGAATGCGCCTTGTTGGATGGAGGCCTTAATAGAGCACCGAGATTCGTGCGGCGCACGGCTCGACCGGCTCCCGCCTACGTTATACCCCGGCGCGACTGTAGCATGTACTGTTTGCCTCAGGACGGGCACGAGGAGCCGCGCACGGTGCGCGACTGCGGCTCGGCGGCGCAGGCCAACCAGCAGCGCATGCGCAGCGACCCCTTCGAGGCCATGCTGCTCAACATCAGCTTCGCGGGCGGGGCCGACCGCGACCTGCACTCGCCCGCCTGCAGGCCTACATAGGTACCTTCAATACCGACCAGCAGCGACCCCGCAGAGGCCATGCTGCTCAACATCAGCTTCGCGGGCGGGGCCGACCGCGACCTGCACTCGCCCGCCTGCAGGCCTACATAGGTACCTTCAATACCGACCAGCAGCGACCCCTTCGAGGCCATGCTGCTCAACATCAGCTTCGCGGGCGGGGCCGACCGCGACCTGCACTCGCCCGCCTGCAGGCCTACATAGGTACCTTCAATACCGACCAACAGCGACCCCTTCGAGGCCATGCTGCTCAACATCAGCTTCGCGGGCGGGGCCGACCGCGACCTGCACTCGCCCGCCTGCAGGCCTACATAGGTACCTTCAATACCGACCAGCAGCGACCCCGCAGAGGCCATGCTGCTCAACATCAGCTTCGCGGGCGGGGCCGACCGCGACCTGCACTCGCCCGCCTGCAGGCCTACATAGGTACCTTCAATACCGACCAGCAGCGACCCCTTCGAGGCCATGCTGCTCAACATCAGCTTCGCGGGCGGGGCCGACCGCGACCTGCACTCGCCCGCCTGCAGGCCTACATAGGTACCTTCAATACCGACCAGCAGCGACCCCTTCGAGGCCATGCTGCTCAACATCAGCTTCGCGGGCGGGGCCGACCGCGACCTGCACTCGCCCGCCTGCAGGCCTACATAGGTACCTTCAATACCGACCAGCAGCGACCCCTTCGAGGCCATGCTGCTCAACATCAGCTTCGCGGGCGGGGCCGACCGCGACCTGCACTCGCCCGCCTGCAGGCCTACATAGGTACCTTCAATACCGACCAGCAGCGACCCCTTCGAGGCCATGCTGCTCAACATCAGCTTCGCGGGCGGGGCCGACCGCGACCTGCACTCGCCCGCCTGCAGGCCTACATAGGTACCTTCAATACCGACCAGCAGCGACCCCTTCGAGGCCATGCTGCTCAACATCAGCTTCGCGGGCGGGGCCGACCGCGACCTGCACTCGCCCGCCTGCAGGCCTACATAGGTACCTTCAATACCGACCAGCAGCGACCCCTTCGAGGCCATGCTGCTCAACATCAGCTTCGCGGGCGGGGCCGACCGCGACCTGCACTCGCCCGCCTGCAGGCCTACATAGGTACCTTCAATACCGACCAGCAGCGACCCCTTCGAGGCCATGCTGCTCAACATCAGCTTCGCGGGCGGGGCCGACCGCGACCTGCACTCGCCCGCCTGCAGGCCTACATAGGTACCTTCAATACCGACCAGCAGCGACCCCGCAGAGGCCATGCTGCTCAACATCAGCTTCGCGGGCGGGGCCGACCGCGACCTGCACTCGCCCGCCTGCAGGCCTACATAGGTACCTTCAATACCGACCAGCAGCGACCCCGCAGAGGCCATGCTGCTCAACATCAGCTTCGCGGGCGGGGCCGACCGCGACCTGCACTCGCCCGCCTGCAGGCCTACATAGGTACCTTCAATACCGACCAGCAGCGACCCCTTCGAGGCCATGCTGCTCAACATCAGCTTCGCGGGCGGGGCCGACCGCGACCTGCACTCGCCCGCCTGCAGGCCTACATAGGTACCTTCAATACCGACCAGCAGCGACCCCTTCGAGGCCATGCTGCTCAACATCAGCTTCGCGGGCGGGGCCGACCGCGACCTGCACTCGCCCGCCTGCAGGCCTACATAGGTACCTTCAATACCGACCAGCAGCGACCCCTTCGAGGCCATGCTGCTCAACATCAGCTTCGCGGGCGGGGCCGACCGCGACCTGCACTCGCCCGCCTGCAGGCCTACATAGGTACCTTCAATACCGACCAGCAGCGACCCCTTCGAGGCCATGCTGCTCAACATCAGCTTCGCGGGCGGGGCCGACCGCGACCTGCACTCGCCCGCCTGCAGGCCTACATAGGTACCTTCAATACCGACCAGCAGCGACCCCTTCGAGGCCATGCTGCTCAACATCAGCTTCGCGGGCGGGGCCGACCGCGACCTGCACTCGCCCGCCTGCAGGCCTACATAGGTACCTTCAATACCGACCAGCAGCGACCCCTTCGAGGCCATGCTGCTCAACATCAGCTTCGCGGGCGGGGCCGACCGCGACCTGCACTCGCCCGCCTGCAGGCCTACATAGGTACCTTCAATACCGACCAGCAGCGACCCCTTCGAGGCCATGCTGCTCAACATCAGCTTCGCGGGCGGGGCCGACCGCGACCTGCACTCGCCCGCCTGCAGGCCTACATAGGTACCTTCAATACCGACCAGCAGCGACCCCTTCGAGGCCATGCTGCTCAACATCAGCTTCGCGGGCGGGGCCGACCGCGACCTGCACTCGCCCGCCTGCAGGCCTACATAGGTACCTTCAATACCGACCAGCAGCGACCCCTTCGAGGCCATGCTGCTCAACATCAGCTTCGCGGGCGGGGCCGACCGCGACCTGCACTCGCCCGCCTGCAGGCCTACATAGGTACCTTCAATACCGACCAGCAACGACCCCTTCGAGGCCATGCTGCTCAACATCAGCTTCGCGGGCGGGGCCGACCGCGACCTGCACTCGCCCGCCTGCAGGCCTACATAGGTACCTTCAATACCGACCAGCAGCGACCCCTTCGAGGCCATGCTGCTCAACATCAGCTTCGCGGGCGGGGCCGACCGCGACCTGCACTCGCCCGCCTGCAGGCCTACATAGGTACCTTCAATACCGACCAGCAGCGACCCCTTCGAGGCCATGCTGCTCAACATCAGCTTCGCGGGCGGGGCCGACCGCGACCTGCACTCGCCCGCCTGCAGGCCTACATAGGTACCTTCAATACCGACCAGCAGCGACCCCTTCGAGGCCATGCTGCTCAACATCAGCTTCGCGGGCGGGGCCGACCGCGACCTGCACTCGCCCGCCTGCAGGCCTACATAGGTACCTTCAATACCGACCAGCAGCGACCCCTTCGAGGCCATGCTGCTCAACATCAGCTTCGCGGGCGGGGCCGACCGCGACCTGCACTCGCCCGCCTGCAGGCCTACATAGGTACCTTCAATACCGACCAGCAGCGACCCCTTCGAGGCCATGCTGCTCAACATCAGCTTCGCGGGCGGGGCCGCCCGCGACCTGCACTCGCCCGCCTGCAGGCCTACATAGGTACCTTCAATACCGACCAGCAGCGACCCCGCAGAGGCCATGCTGCTCAACATCAGCTTCGCGGGCGGGGCCGACCGCGACCTGCACTCGCCCGCCTGCAGGCCTACATAGGTACCTTCAATACCGACCAGCAGCGACCCCTTCGAGGCCATGCTGCTCAACATCAGCTTCGCGGGCGGGGCCGACCGCGACCTGCACTCGCCCGCCTGCAGGCCTACATAGGTACCTTCAATACCGACCAGCAGCGACCCCTTCGAGGCCATGCTGCTCAACATCAGCTTCGCGGGCGGGGCCGACCGCGACCTGCACTCGCCCGCCTGCAGGCCTACATAGGTACCTTCAATACCGACCAGCAGCGACCCCTTCGAGGCCATGCTGCTCAACATCAGCTTCGCGGGCGGGGCCGACCGCGACCTGCACTCGCCCGCCTGCAGGCCTACATAGGTACCTTCAATACCGACCAGCAGCGACCCCGCAGAGGCCATGCTGCTCAACATCAGCTTCGCGGGCGGGGCCGACCGCGACCTGCACTCGCCCGCCTGCAGGCCTACATAGGTACCTTCAATACCGACCAGCAGCGACCCCTTCGAGGCCATGCTGCTCAACATCAGCTTCGCGGGCGGGGCCGACCGCGACCTGCACTCGCCCGCCTGCAGGCCTACATAGGTACCTTCAATACCGACCAGCAGCGACCCCTTCGAGGCCATGCTGCTCAACATCAGCTTCGCGGGCGGGGCCGACCGCGACCTGCACTCGCCCGCCTGCAGGCCTACATAGGTACCTTCAATACCGACCAGCAGCGACCCCTTCGAGGCCATGCTGCTCAACATCAGCTTCGCGGGCGGGGCCGACCGCGACCTGCACTCGCCCGCCTGCAGGCCTACATAGGTACCTTCAATACCGACCAGCAGCGACCCCTTCGAGGCCATGCTGCTCAACATCAGCTTCGCGGGCGGGGCCGACCGCGACCTGCACTCGCCCGCCTGCAGGCCTACATAGGTACCTTCAATACCGACCAGCAACGACCCCTTCGAGGCCATGCTGCTCAACATCAGCTTCGCGGGCGGGGCCGACCGCGACCTGCACTCGCCCGCCTGCAGGCCTACATAGGTACCTTCAATACCGACCAGCAGCGACCCCTTCGAGGCCATGCTGCTCAACATCAGCTTCGCGGGCGGGGCCGACCGCGACCTGCACTCGCCCGCCTGCAGGCCTACATAGGTACCTTCAATACCGACCAGCAGCGACCCCTTCGAGGCCATGCTGCTCAACATCAGCTTCGCGGGCGGGGCCGACCGCGACCTGCACTCGCCCGCCTGCAGGCCTACATAGGTACCTTCAATACCGACCAGCAGCGACCCCTTCGAGGCCATGCTGCTCAACATCAGCTTCGCGGGCGGGGCCGACCGCGACCTGCACTCGCCCGCCTGCAGGCCTACATAGGTACCTTCAATACCGACCAGCAGCGACCCCTTCGAGGCCATGCTGCTCAACATCAGCTTCGCGGGCGGGGCCGACCGCGACCTGCACTCGCCCGCCTGCAGGCCTACATAGGTACCTTCAATACCGACCAGCAGCGACCCCTTCGAGGCCATGCTGCTCAACATCAGCTTCGCGGGCGGGGCCGACCGCGACCTGCACTCGCCCGCCTGCAGGCCTACATAGGTACCTTCAATACCGACCAGCAGCGACCCCTTCGAGGCCATGCTGCTCAACATCAGCTTCGCGGGCGGGGCCGACCGCGACCTGCACTCGCCCGCCTGCAGGCCTACATAGGTACCTTCAATACCGACCAGCAGCGACCCCTTCGAGGCCATGCTGCTCAACATCAGCTTCGCGGGCGGGGCCGACCGCGACCTGCACTCGCCCGCCTGCAGGCCTACATAGGTACCTTCAATACCGACCAGCAGCGACCCCGCAGAGGCCATGCTGCTCAACATCAGCTTCGCGGGCGGGGCCGACCGCGACCTGCACTCGCCCGCCTGCAGGCCTACATAGGTACCTTCAATACCGACCAGCAGCGACCCCTTCGAGGCCATGCTGCTCAACATCAGCTTCGCGGGCGGGGCCGACCGCGACCTGCACTCGCCCGCCTGCAGGCCTACATAGGTACCTTCAATACCGACCAGCAGCGACCCCTTCGAGGCCATGCTGCTCAACATCAGTTACGCTGAACCACGAAATTATGGCCTTATTACCGTTTCGAACTGTGCGTTCTTATGGATTCGAAATCCGATTGACGGAAGTCAGAAAATTTCTTTTGTTTTCAAGTTTTTTTTTCTTACTTTCTATATTTCTACTGCTAAATGCAATAACCAAAATTATTTTACAGATAATAAAAGTTTGTTTTATCTTTTGAATTATGGTTACTCCCCGAAATGTCCTCCATATAAGGATAAATAAGGCCCCTTTAAAGATTTTTTTTCTACGAAATAATTGACATAACAATTTTCTCTTACAGGTAACACCGAATAAATAGATAATACAATATTTATAGCCGTATAGAAGCGCGGTCGGTAAAAGACATTGTAATCATCACTCAAGTCATTGTAAATACTTACTATTATATACATTATTATAATTATTAATACGCCGTTATTACTATTATTTCCACCTATACCTTGTGCGCTGTAGCTTGGTGCGGGTGACATTTGTCAGTATGACATTGAAATCTATCAGTATCACATGGCTAAGCATGTAACGTTATGCAAGTTATTTTTATCGATGACGTTTTTCACAGCAAAAATCACATTTCCTTTTTCATTATTATAAAAATAATTGTAACATTAAATGTAATTGTATCTATTAAACTACTAAAAAATATATTTTTGAATATAAAATTTATGATAAACATTATGTCTGATTGGGATCGTGATATCCATATTGGTGATTTTATGGAATCATCGTTTATCTTATCAGTTACAGATTCAGATGATGAATTGAGTCACAATTCGGATGTTTCTGACTCTGATATGAGTTAAGACGAATAAAATGTACTTTTTTATTAGTTATAAAAATATCGATATATCCATCGTAGCAGTACATCCCATCAATAAAGAAGTCTTTGGCGTTACGTTATACGCATAACACTTTGCTTATTCTTTCTTCCAATATAATTTTATTTGTAAACTAGAACATTCTGGTTGGTTTAATTTAATTAAGAACCGTGATTAATGATTAAATATATTACAAATATGGTGTACCTGAAATACTACGGTCATAATTGTAAATCGCGGCAACCTTCAAGAGTGAAACGAAACATGACTGACAACTGTCACCCGCACCATGCTACAGCGCACAAACTGTAAGTTCATGTATCTGTTACACGTGGTAGACGCGCTTGCAATAATTTATTCACAGTAAATAGGTTTAATAAACTGTTTTAAACTTGCTTTTTATTTTATGGTGATGAATATTTGTATGTGGTTATATTTGGAAAGAGTTTACTAACAAATTCGTGTGTGCAATGATATGTCAAAATTTCAAATGGTTGATGTGGCATGTGGTTTTTTCTTTTACGTTGTTATAAAGAAGTATATAAATCAATCCTTTAAATACTTAAGTGTTTTCCAAAGACTTTCTTGTGCCCCATTGAGATAGTCTTGCTGCTATTTCTGTTGACAAAAAGATGAAGTAACTTAGACAGATCTTAGTTAATAACTGAACTATGTTGGTGGTACATTATATCTACTTAAAATACTTCAGGTACACGAATAGTTCTTCCCTTGCTCAGCAAGTATCATCTGATCTGTTATTTGTAGACTTTGGGATGACACAAACTATAAGCGTCGTCATAAGTACGCTTATAATTAAATTGTTTAGTCGGAATCCCTAGTCCTGACCTGACCGTCCAGTGTATGGTAAGTAAATTTTTATTCATAAATTAACCTATTTATTATAAAGCCTTATGATTCTTAATGTTTGCGTGCTTGGCGATCCATTTGAACGTACGTTTAGTACGTAGGTGATGATTTTTCAAGGCTTAAGATATTATGAGTTATGAGGACCAACCTGTCTTAACAAAAGCCCACGCAATACGACGAAAATAAGTATTCCCTTTCCACATATTTACCCCCTTGTATGGTCCCATACTTTGGTCTGATAGCCGCATACTGAAACGCCAATTAATTTTGCAGAAACGTCACATCTCTTTTTACGAGCGTAAGGAAGCCGAGGTTACGCGACCAAAATTTTGCAGCTGAATTTATGTTCCGACGTATTCGGCTAATATGACACACCATAAGTGCCGAACTTACGCGGCAGAAATTCAGTTACTACATCTCTCCGCCCTTTATTTTCTTTGGCAACCGAACCGAACTACAGTCGCGTAGAATGCGACGTTAGGCTGTACTATGACGCGACATAATTTTGGCACTGTGACGTCAGTAATTCAAATAGAATTGCAGGAGTAATTGCGCTGAACTCCGGTCGCGTAACTTCTGTAAAGAAGCTACAGATATATTTAAGAACGTGGTAAAGTTAAATGGCGTTTCAGTATTTGGGGGTAATGTAATACCGTGTACATGTATTCATACCTATAATTCTCCAGTTGCCATTTTTTGGAGAAAATGTATTTTTGTAAGCGCGACTAAAACGTAGATGGATTATTTTCATTTGTATGTCAAGTGCAAAGTATCAACAAGGTGCCAAGCTTATCGTTTTATTTCTTTGAATATCACTGGCAATGGAAAAGGGGTGAATTATTTATTTATATTGACATTTTTGTTGTGATTAGTCAGTTGGTTCCTGACGTATTTTGTATTCGACGGTAGTTGTTAAGACACATATTGTTTTGTCTTAGAGATAAGTTACGTGATATAAATCATGATTATCACAAATATTTGACGATTTCATGGTGAAATACGAGAGGCTCTATAAGTTTTATTTAACAAGTTTTTTGATTTTTTTGTTACTTTTCTGAAGTAATTGTTTTTACATTGTCACACGATCGTGGTCAGTGTATCAACTTACCCCAAAATAACAAATAAGCAATTTTTATCTTGCGTCTACCATTTCCTGGTCTGGGTACCGTTATTGACTGTGTATTATTTATACTCTATGGTCATGGTTCTTTTAGTATATTTTTTCTATATGTTAAATAGTAAAAAATATTTTTATAGGGTTTTGGAAGCACCTATGTGTGATAGTGAGATGAGAGTCGATCTCTTTTGTATAAATTAAATAAATGTGATTGAAACTGTTTAGTCTCGAAAATACTTTCTTTTAGGATCCTTTCTACTTTGAAGTTTTTTTTTTATAAGTTTGTTTTCATATTTCTCTTATTAACTGAAGTAAGTTGATAAATCCTTTGTTAATATGTGTAAATAATACCTATTTATTGTGATAATACTGTCGCATCATTAGTTATAATTATTTAGATATAGTTTATATCTTACGATCCATACTAGCGTATATTGTAAATGTAATTCAACTCGATTACACAAACATAATTCAGTTTTAAGATGCCTCAAGTATCAATCTGTCTCTCTCACTCCAGTGTCATGTAGCGACAGGTAGACAAAGACAAAACATTTTTGAAATAAATAATACTCTTACAATTTATGCTAGTATGGATCTTGCTACTGTATCAAAACAATAAACTAGATTGTTGAGTAAAATAGTACCTACTATATTATATATTAAGATAATGCCTTGAATATTAAACAAATAACTCACTTATATATAGGATTCCAGTGATTAACTGTGGTTATAATATTCAATTTAGAAATTAAACTATTTAAACACAATTTTGTTATAATGTGTTTGTATAATTTCAAATTATTTTCTTGTTTGTGTAAACGACTGGTTATTTAAACAAGTGAATCAAGGATTTGATTTAGTGATTATTTATCATTAAATTTGTTTGTACCAAGCAGGGATCAAATCCGCTCTCATGCAGTGGCTGGTGAAGTGTCGAAATCTAAAGTTACCTTTAGATTATACTATCTTATATGAAGATGATGACCGGTGTTACACAGCGTAATGTAACATGTTACAAAGCGACTCCGTTCCCACGTACCTACTGTCTACCTTCGTGGAAACGAACACTCATTTTCCTACAAGTAAGCAAGAATGCTCGCTATGTACTATGTTACATTACGCCCCGTAGCACCGGTTAGAACCGGCTTAACCGCCGCGGATTTTAACCGCCTGATTTTGTGAGTAAAGGAAACTAATGGAAGCGGCCGCACTGACGGTTATTTTCCGCGACTGATTTTTAACCGTATTGTGTGCGACTCAGGCGGTTTTGCGGTTTCACGGTTTACGAAAAAACCGTAATGCGGTTTTAGCCTTTTGTGAAATTGCCCCATGTGAAAAATGTATAAATTATTTATTTAAACTATACTTGAATATTATAACCACAGTATTTATTTAACAAGCAGATTAGATATTTTGTTTATAATCAAGACAGCCTTGTTGTAAGGGGGTAGGCAGCAAGAGCTTCAGCCTTGTGTAATATACTGATTTAGGTACATAGATAGTTTGTATACTTATATAACAAAGTAACTATTTATATACAGGTTAAAATTATTATTATATGCGCAGTTGGGCTAAATAAATGCTCGCCTGTTAGATATTATATGTAGTTTTTTTTTTTTTTTTCATTTTTACGTGTAGTTACTATTGCCTTAAGAAACTCAAAATACGGTTTCGTTTGATTCATTCCCTTGTATCTTAATAACGTAAAGGGCTAACTTGTTCAACGCCAGATATTATCCGAAGAATGAAATTGGATTTTTGACAGTTCTTCGATACAAAATCTGTCAAACGTGTATTTTATTTCTCAAATCAAAATTAGCTAGCGTTGGAGAAATGTCCTCAAAATCAGTTTAATTCATAATTCTGTAAACACTGCCATGCGGTCGCAAGTCGACTCTATTTTACTGCAAACTTACATCAACGTCATTCATAGCGCCACCTATGAATAGAAATGAGGAGTTAATTTTTATTTAAAGTTTAAATATGTACTCGATCTTTTGTTCCTTCTAGAGTCTTCCACAGTTCCGAATAGGTAAAATATATATTATATACTTACTAGAATAATATATATATAATTATATACAAGATATTATATCATACGTGTAGATGAATAGGTCCATTAGTAGTTTAACTTGTTTTTTAAACAAGAAATAAAACAAAAATCTTTATTCCGAATATTTTTATTGATTGAAATTATTACTTGGTTGGTCACAATTTTTAAATTACAATTATTTACAAAATGAAAGATATAATTATTATGATGGTTGTTCCACAGTACCTAATTAAGTAAACAGTACATTACTCAAATCAAATCAATTAAAGTGAGTCTGAAATAATTATGTTATTCAGTATACAGCCAGTTAATAATGATATATTTCTTCTAATATTGCTCGACTGTATTTAATAGTCCAAGTCTGAACACCATTTAATATGTAGAATTTATTTATTATGTAGATAATAGGATATTCTATATATGTAATATATTCCTAAATGGGTCTATGTTAGCCCGACTGCGCACAACTAGTGTAAGATCTTGTAGACTGTATAAGAATGCGCTTTGCCAATATTCCCGTTTTGTAAAACAATAATAAACAAAAACTTAATTATTATTTTTTAAACTCGGATAGATGTTGATATAATAAAGATTTGTTAGTAATTTTAGAGTTTTATTTATTAACTAAGTCAGAAATCACAAAAATAAGTGAGATTGGCTTACACTAACACAGGCGTTTCATGGCTGCACTTGCTCGAACATGCTCATGTTTAAATCAATTATAATTATTTAAAAAACATCATATTTTAAATATACAAAACCATAAAAAACTATTTTCAAAATATAATTAAAGTTACGTTTTACAATTTATTACTGGGTAACAATAACAATATAGCAATTAAAAAAAAACACTTTAAAATTTAATTGTGACTAAAATTAAATAAATATTATATTATTCCGACAATAACAGCAACAAAAAATACAACAAATTCAAAAAAACAAATGGATGCTTCAATCTTCATAATCTTCTGTTTGTGGAACCTCGCAACTAGGTGTAGGAACTCAGCCCCCGTTGGCGCATGGTCACCGCCAACGGTGGTGGAGTTACCAGGCCCAGGTACGTCCGGAGAACTTCTAGGTGCTTCTAGAATAACCCCAGATTGTAGATAGCCTTCTTTCTTCAAGTCTTGATATTTTCTTGGTGTTAATGCCGAAGAGTAGGCTTCAATGAAGCTTTCGGTGGTTAACACGATACATGTCAGATTGAGTGAATAAACCTCAACAAGTATGATTATCTATCTATTTTATTACAAAGAAAAAAACGTATTTACTAACAAGTATATCAGAATTACATAGTCTAGATTTCCATTCTAAAATAAAAAGAATACAATTTATTTTAACATCAAATTAACGGTCGAACGCAAGTCAGGTTTTGACACAAAAATTCTGAACCAATCTTTGCGCTTTCTATTGTTTATACTTCTATACATTAACTTATTACATCTTCCAATAAAATTAAACATTTTTCGTATTTACAAGCCACAGAGTTATCCAACATTATTACTATTATAACATTATTATATACAACTCCGGAACCCGCATTCGCCGTAGCTTCTCAGAACTCGTTGGATACGAGTAGGTAGATATGTTTTCCGTTGCACCACGCTCCGCTGCCCGCACTATCAGGGTGATAACTGCAACAATATAGTTGATGTTACTACATAGATAGGAGCAGGTAAAAAACTTGGCGGAAATGTTGGGGGAGTTTCGTAAAAGTCGAATTTGTATTTGATGTTAAGTAAGGAGACGAGAGTAAGGTTTTAACAACGGCCTCCAAGATCTTTCAAAACTAAGTTGATTAAAGACAAAGGATAATCTAGAACAAATCTAAAGGTAATAAACCAACAAACCTCCCAATTTACTTCCAAATTATTAAATTACCAAAACTATAAAACCTTTTACGACGTTGATATTCCCGATCTTAATAACAGAATGGCCTCTGTTCCCAAGCCCGTCGGTAAAAATTTAAACCTACGTTCAAATTAGACACTGTATTCCTTACTGGAATACGATCTGCCTTCTCCCTCACCCCTTCACAACGACCGCCTATTCGAAATTCAAAAAAGGAACGAAAAAGCTGCGCTCGACTCGCCCGCCATCTTGGATCGGGTTCGTTTGTTTAATTCATGGAGCTATTCGGTTTCTAAAGGGTATAAAATAATGCCCTAATTGTATGCAGGCTTTGTGTAAGTAAATTGGCTAATAGAGCCACAGCTCGGTAACGAAGATAGCACGTTTATAAAAGTGCTTGGTGTCGAGCTAAATTGATTTAGTCGACCTATTTATTAGTGGGGTGGTTAATTGCGGTTTATTAGGATGCTGGTATGAAAGGGTGAGTGATGGGGGCACGTTTAAATAGTAGTCCAAGGACAAAGGATCTATTATTGCTTTATTCATTCATAAGTGGATGTAGTTTCGCATGGAGGGATGATCGACTAGACGTTATTAATGAAAAGCGATATAAACAATTACGTCTGTCATCTTACTAATGGGTGTGAGAAAAAGAAAAGTAGGTAACGTTTTATAGACAGAAAGTTTGTGTTTTAATATAGAGACGATGTTTTGAAAGTATTTTGCGCTGAACGTACGACCGACTGCAAGATTTTTATTACTGCAATAAATGCATGGCACAGTATTAATTTATTGTAAGTAGTAAGAATTGTCGATACTTAGTTTTAGAAGAACCACGGTGTAGATGTAATCTTCAAAGACAGCTAAGACCTAGGGCTCAGGTATCCACGGCTTCTGAAAAGAATAAAAAATACATATTAATTTCATACATATTATGACTTTTCGAAAACAAGTCAGGCGATATTGTGATTATCATCTGAAACTTAAGTAAAAAAAAGACGAGCTTATCTGTAAATAAAAAGTTTAAAATGCATACTTATAATGGGCTAAATACTAGCAATATCTAAATATCAATCAGCAAAAAGATTGAATAAAGAGATTTATTAAAAACCCGAAAACTAGTCAGGATACAAAACACACGAGCGGTATTCCTGTTTTATAAAACCATACACGATTATAACCGTAATGAGTAGCAACATCCACACGCACATACTCCATACAGACTACCACAAACATCATTAATTTACGTGCCATCTTACAAACTATCTCAAAGTATCTGTAGGTAAGTGTCGAACCCGCTCATCAACACAACAAGCTGTCAACAATTGCTGAAATCCTCCATGAACTGTAATTAAGCCTTACACATTACTAATAGCCACGAGAGTTAAAATGAAGAAGACACAATTATTGTAATTAGACATTTCTGTGCTCGCAACCAGTCTAGGTTGTAAGATTTCTTTGAAATATTTTCCACGGCTTCCCACAGAACAAAATATGAGGTAAATTCCCATTCTCATGGTTAAATAATATTTGCTACAATAATTGGCAAGGTTTAACTACTAAGTATGGAGTTCATTAAAAAGATATGAGTGTGTTCATGTTTTGCTCTTGTCGTTGTGTTGTGGGCAAAGATAGTTTAATTATCTACTTGTAAAATAAATGTTTTCTAACTTACGAGTACATCTTTTGGACTTGAGTAGTGTCATAGAAAATACTGATACACAAGATTCCGTATTAATTATTTACAGTTGTTAATGATAAGTTATTAATTGAATACTTATTAATGTTTATTTTTTAAGTAACACCTCTACATAATACATTACGAATAAACACTTTCTACGGTAAATGGTTGCTAAAAAAACTACTTACAATTACACGTTTTAGCGAATAAACAAGGGAGGGTAGATTTAAATCTTGCAGTCTCCGCGCAGTTTATAGTTCTTAATAGAGTTGAGGGTGAAAACGTAAAAGTTACCTATACGATTAAGATCCGTGCCTAATTATATTTAAAATAAAACAAAGAAATAAGTGTTACTGTGATTCCAAGCTGAAAGATTTGTGTTGTGTTTGTATAGCTTGTATCAATATAGCTTTGAAATGTGTTACAAAAGTAAATTCAATAATGCCATTGGATCAGACCGAGAAAGACATTCAATTGGAAGGAGCTGGACTAAGGAAAATACCATGGTAGGTAAGTACCTTATTATATTTTTTCTAAACAGTTTTGCTAAACAGTTCACTCAAGTATCAAATTATCGTTTTAATAAACATATCACGTGTTTGAATGCCTAACAATGAATAATATGAAATGGCAATAAGATAAAAATAAAATGCTTGTACAACAAAACTCTTCACATTGAGAGTCAACGATTTTTGTGCGTGGGCTTGGCACCCACTGTGGGATCGTTGTACAATTACTAGAAGTGGCACTTAGGGCTATGGACATAGAGTTTATAATGGGATGGCTGGAGTATTGTACAATTACTAGAAATGGCACTTAGGGCTATGAAAATAGAGTTTAGAATGGGATGGCTGGAGTATTGTAGTCTGAATAAATTCTTTTTCTAAGTTATGTTGAGTGCCTATGGTTTATGATATTTGTGTGAGGCGAGACTTTAGCTTAGCATAGGAGAATTCTATTTTAGTTATCTGCATAGGTACTATAAAACTAATTTTCCTAATAAAATGACTCGCTTTGAAGAATATTATTTGAGGTAATGACAGTTGACCCTTTAAAAATTAAAAATATTAGGTATGTCTGATCATTTTAACCGATTTAATATAAGGAAGAGATAGTTATGTGTGTGTTCAAATGTGCACTTTTAAGTATTTTTCATCTATAGGTATATTGATTTATGAATATATGTATAAAAAGCCTCAACTATACTTACGTCCCAAATAAAAAGTATTGGTTTTAAATATAACATTTTGCTAAATTACTATATCTACACAAGAATAAACAATAAAAACAAATACCTACTTAACAATTCTTATAATTATTAGAAATAATTAAGTAAAAAATAATGTAATCAATTCTTACCGCTAGGTATGTCTCTAACCTAAGTGAACAATCTATTGACTGATTAATATAATAATTTAAAGAGAATGTTAGTTATAGAAATCACGTGTCTCGAGAAATTCCTTCCAAACGGCTTGAATACGGTAACAATTGTTTAATCAACAATCACCGCAAGGATAATAGATTTGAATTCTTTACTAGTGACCATCATATTTCATGTTGAATGAGGGAAGCGAAGGAATTTATATGACGAACGAAAGTAATCAAAACATATCTATATATATTATATCTCTCTTGATTATGTAAGACATCTCTGTGTCCTTATAAAACTATTATATAACCAGTGGGAAACTAAACTACGTCAATGAGTTATAGTTGAATAAAAACAAGACGCAAGCTGCACCGATAGGTTAGTTGGTTAGAAACCTTTTTGTGATCAATAAAATTCTGTCAGGCAGTAACAGTCCTCAGAAATACCTACTATATCTTTGTTAATAGAAGATCATGTGTTGCTTGTAGGAATCCAAATTGAAAGGAAAACCCCAAAACAGTACAAGACGGGAAAATTGAATACCTTTATTTTTGGTAGATTTTCTTTTCCATCAATCAGGTAAAGAACCTTATAGGAAAAATATCTTGAATATAGCAGATACACGCATTCATAACATAACATCACGCCTGTATCCCCGAAGGGTTAGGCAGAGGTGTACCAATGTACACCCACAGTGCGCCGATATGTTTAGAATACAGATTGATTCACAGGTAAAATAGGATTAGCTAATATTGCAAACTCAATTTATAGGTCAGTGGGTTATCAGTAACCAGTAGCCACCCAAAGAGCTCGATGACAATTAAATAACCATATTAGGTTCAAAAAAACTGTAGCTGTTTATAAAAACACCGAATTTTCTATTACACCAAAGACAATATTGTCACATAGTAACCAAACGTCTAGTATGACGGCAAACAATCAAAATGATAATTACATATCATCACGCCTGTATCCCCGAAGGGGTAGGCAGTGGCGTACCAATGTACACCCACAGTTCGCCGATATGTTTAAGGTCCCATGCAATAGGGGGCGAGCCTATTGCCATAAACCGGGCACAAATCCAAACTCCGACCTGCTACTGAGAATTTCATAGAAAAACCCAATAAAACCTTGGTCGACTCGGGAATCGAACCCAAGACCTCTGGCGTAGCAGGCGCGCTTAGCACCACTAGGCCAACGAGGCAGTTAAAATGATAATTACTCGTCCATAAATCAATCTGTATAAACGTCAGCTAACGTTGATAAGAGTGCGTTGACCCCCCGTGAGGTTGGTATCAGCTTGCCCCATATTTACGTTACTTATCTAGTTTCGTGAACCGGAATTGAGATAGGTCGTGGTTGCGTGTGAATAGAAAGTGAGAGACACCTTGTGGTAAACGTTTTTAATTTTTGAAGTAGTTTGGTTCTATGACGTTAAAATATGGAATGCTTAGTCTTACTTATTCCACATGTGTTGTTTAAAACATATCTAATACTATGCTGTGCTGTGACTATGCTGTTGACACACAATTTGAGTTAGGGTAAATAAGTCCATAAAACAAGCTTTAAGTTTTTCTACAAGAATAAAAAGACTTATTAGATTCTAATACTATTTTAATTTTTAACTATAACTTGTATTGTGGTGTTCAGCACAATATTTTCTTGCAATTTTCTATAAGATTTTTGTATTATATTTACGTACTGAATACAAAGATCGTACAGAAACAAGTTAATGGTGTGTATTTACTAAATTAAAAAAAGTACGTTGTCTGCTGTTCTTGCAAGTAATCTTGTTACGCTTCCCTTTTAAAACAAGCATAGTTTGCTTGTTTATCCCTTATTAGTTGTTCTATAGTTCTATTTTATACATTAGTAAGTAAGCCAGCCTGTGTATTAAACTGGGATCGGTCAGCCTACATACTTGTGCTCTTTTTAAAGGCTCACACATCGCCCCACATTGTGCATTTGTTCTCGAATAATATTATGTTACACCTGTGTCTGCATTTATAAAACCTTGATCCTACATTATTTGTGATTGTGTTTAAAGAAATACCGATGCTATTTGTTAATTAAATTAGTTGTTAAACAGGACGTAGACTTTAATGAATTGTTATTCATATTGTAATTTCTACGGGTCGAGAGACGTATAAATATAAGATGTTGTAGGTACCACATTAAAATTTACAAGTTCTAACGAATAAATCCAAACATTTCCAATAAGGCGTATTAAAGAAAAATATTGTATTGACAACCAAAATGAGTAAACATTTATTTTGTTCGCTTAACTTTCATAAAGGTATTAATGTAATTCATGTCTCGTAATATAGATATTAATATAAAGGCGTCCCCAAAACGACCTCAAAAGAAAGTTGTGAAGGTCAGAGTCAGTTCAGTTCAGTATTACAGGCGTTACGATGACACATAACAAAAAGTAACTTGCCAGTGGCCTTGAAAGGAGTCAATGATCGGAAACCCTTGCATCCGTCGACTGCACTCTCTCCCTCCCTTTCCCACAGCCAGTAAAACGTTATGCCATCTCTTTCGCACGCCCGCCGCAGCGAGTTGCATCGGCCAATGAGAGGGCGGCGCAAGCGCAACGGCGCGCGTCGTTTGTTCAACTGGATCGTTAGGGGTGTCAGCTTTTTCTAAAGCTCTCATGCGAGCTTTTTATTGTTAATTGAACGACGCTAGCATGAATTAATGTAAGACTGGTATTTTAATACTTTGTGAGTTTTCCAAGTCTTAAAATATTGTTTTTGATACTATGCTGAAATAGGGCTGTCACTATGTGCTTCGAAACCTTTTCCAAATCTGTATGATATTTTTCTAGTATTATTATTAGCTAAGTTATAATCAAATACAAGATTGTAATTAAAATCATAGTCTACTAAAATATGGAACTGCTTATTTAATTATTCTTAATTATATGCAACTCAAGGAATTACCTAATCACAAAGATCCAGATTAAAAAGACAATAGTTGCTACTTAATTAACAAAAACTTTATTTTTCTATATTCAACAATTATGAACTTTCGGCTATTGAGTTTTAAGTTTCAACTCATAAATACAAAACTATATTTATTACCATCAGTAAGGCTCCACAGTGTCAGCACAGCCCTAAGCCAACCCCGACCTGGACTATTATTATTGCTAAGCGATCGTGGCTTGAATACATAATGATTTATTTTATAAAACTCACTGGCACACAGTATCCTATTCTTATTCCAACCACCACTCTCTTTTGTTTTTCTTCCATATTTCTTTCCACTTTCCTTAGACTTCGTGTAGTATTTGCTGTTGTCAGGTATATGGAACAAATATCGTTGGTATGCGCGTGAGTCGGCTACCCGTTTTTGGTAAAACTTGTTTTAACTCCTGTGACGATTTCGTTTGTAATGAAACGTGTTGATCGATATAGTTTTGTAGGAAAGTGTTTGAGGTCTACTTGGGAGGTACCTACCTACCTACTTTAAGAAATCGATTCTGAAATTCCTGTCGAAATTATATATCTTACCGAGTTTATCATGGTTAGTAAATTATAAATTGTGTCAGTTAGGTGGTAACAGAACACAATGAGAAACAGGTAGATAGATCTAAATGACAAGAATTACAATGTTGCCTATAATTACAGTAAATGTTCTTGTAAGATCACAATGGGAATCCAGACTGCCTACATTCCTAGCAAGCATTGAGGAATTAAATAGAAGAGTACCTTTCAAAAGTGTATGTAGTAAGTAAATTGTATTCAGTCACACATTTAATTACTACATGTATACTACATAATATACGCTATTTCCTCTCCTTTTTTGACCTTTTTTTCTGAAACTACACTGGGGCTTGTTTTAACCTCGACTGTTCAGCTACGTACTACGAACTGTGTTACACGGTGAACTGCCTTTCTAACCTTCTCATCCCACAAGCTATATTGAAGGTTTTATTCCAATTTACTAAATGTTCCTTCTATTTAGGGAAAAATATTTAAAGCCATTCAACTTTCTACCTTAAAATAAATAGCTCTAAAACCTAAATCATAAGACAATTACAATTCAGTCAAGCTGAGCGATTTACCATTAGGTGTCGTAGTAAGCTCAACACAACTTGGCACCTAACACTCGTCTATCGAATACCAACTAGTCCGCAGGAATTCCGGAAAACGTTGACGAGCAGTTCAATGAACTTTTACTATTTGACATAATTAGAAAGACTGGAAAATTAATAAGTTAGATTAAAGTTACATACTCATGGGATGCCTAAGGACTGCACTCTAGTCAGCAATAACATTTTGATAGTTATATTCTGCCTTTTTCAATCTTGGTTTATTAGAAAAATGCACAGTTTTTACGGATACACTATCCATTTTAATCAGCGAGTGCGATGATTGTAGTAGAAGTAGAAGTATGAGTGTAAGAATAGGAAGCAACAGCAATCTTATTGGAGAGTAGAAAAGCATAGTGGACGATAACACGAATTTAGATAAATATACGAGTATCTCCAATCCAACTGGATACGAGTATCTAGTATCCAGTTGGATTTTGTTTTTGAATCAAAAATAGAAAGACGTCCAAAACTTAAACAGCCAAATTAGGAAGATCAAAAAAGCTTGCTCTAAAAATTGACGATTAGTCGAAACCTGTAACTACAAGAGATTTAAATTCATTTCACATTCATCAATCCACACGTCTAGTATGTATGTGTTGACAACCTAGGAGCATGTGTGAAAAGGGTCGGAGTAATTACTCTTAACTAATTTCACGTCCAACTTGTGGATTGGTCGCTGACAACTGACAACTCTGCCGACAAACTGTCTAATGGAGATTGTTTTCTATTTTGTTCCGACAGATGGCGCGGTCACGTCAAAGATTTGTATCTTTTTTTTTAATCATGTAGAAGTCATAGTTTTGGTTCAAAAAATTATCTTTGGATATCCTAAAAACAATGCATTATTACTATTAATTAAATATGATTGTTTTGTGATAAAGCCCACAACTTGAAAAAAAAGTTATTAACACGAAAAAAATATGCAAATTCACACTATTAATTGAAACAACTAAAAATGAAGTAATTAAAATCATTAGTACAAATATAAAAAGCAGAATAAATAACAAGAAAAATTTACAATCGCTTTCAAAAGATAGGCGATAACATTTTTATATTTTTTCTTTCACGAAACATTTGAAATGATGCTCTAGGACAATACAAATAAGGTTGAATGTTGTTTATAAAACTAGAGTTACACTAGACTGGGTTCTAATTACTTGAATTAGCATAGGGACGGGACAGGTCCCACTATTGTTTCTCGTTTCCCATCGGGAACGCGGAATTTGATTCACGTCAATTCGAGATGGGATCTCAGTAAGCGGTCTCGATGTAAAAGTGCCATTAAAAATGATTTATGCAGAATTAATGATGTTTTTGTATCGATATAACAATGAGTTTCGTTGGACTGTGGACTGCTCTAGTTGTGAATTAATTGTCTGTAAACATGAACTGGATCTGGTACCGTAAGTGTAACTTTTAAGTCGTTAAACAAGCTATTCGATACTTTCATCTTTGGTTACAATAATTAATTGTTTTAATGGATATGAAACATGTGTAAGAGCAGTGGATAAAACATACCTACTAGAATGAAAAAGTTCCGTTGTATTTCAATGTATAAAAAAAACCGAGTTTAGTTATTACAAAAGACTGGTAATTAGTCGAAGCCTGAATAAAATATATTTATTGTAACTAAAATAAGCATGAAAATTCCTTTCCTTCCATTTGGCAGCACTCAGAAATTATTTCACATTTTGTAAAATCGATTAGGAATTCCCATTCAATACGCTGCGTTCCAAATTCAAAGTCTATCTTCGAAAGGGTTAGAGCGTGGTAAAGTGGTGAACGTAGAAATAAAATTTAACACGGTGACGTTAATGGGTCGATTGGGCCGAGTGCGTTACGATTGGGAATATTTTACGTATTGGAAGCAGGAACAGGTTATACTTGTCTACAGCCTTAATATGTTTTGGGTTATTTTATGGATATTTTTGGGTAGAGTATTGGTTAGAACGGTTAAGTAAACTATGTAAAAGTGTGTCAAGTCACGTAGGTTTGGATTGATATTTAAAGATTATTCAATATAGTAATGATACAATCTTTCAATTTAAATACACCTCCAAACATGTCTTGTTTAAATGTTGAATTAATGTATTTTTGAGTATTTAGTACACAAAACTAAAAAAAGCAAATTCAAGTTATATTTGATATGTTTCGTGATGAAAGTTTGTGTCATATTGTATTTGTTGACCTGACTCATAGCAATTAACGTGATCACTAAGCAGAGCAACAAACATGAATCACTGGATGTCACCAGAGATCCTAAATGGGAATGTATTATTAAACTTCCTGGCTTAAAAGAAATTAACAAAAAGTATTAAAACTGTTGATACACAATATAAGACACCTGCCTATATATTTGATGCACCTTATAATTGCATATAAACCTTGCGACTTACCCCTACTAGGGCGGTTAGATAAATCATGAATTATACACAAACTTGCGTTATCAAATTAGGGTTCTAAAAAGATGCCTATTTCTAACCAACTTACAATATAATTAGGTTTTCATTAGTTGCTCAGAGAGAGATCATGATAATTTATATTATTATATAACTAAGTACATTCCTCGAATTTCTTCTTTTTAGTTTTTTTTCATAGTTTTTGTCACTACAACGAATAATGTCAGGCAGTTTGCTCATAAATGTCAGATCGTTATATGGCTAACTGCCCAGTAACGACGACATATAACAACACTATGAAAAAACTAAATAATCAATTGATCTTAACGTAAAAATAGCTTCAATGTTTAAACAGCCATTTATATTCCAAAGGGTGATTATAAAGGGAAACAAAATGAAGTGTTATAGTCATGTAATGAATTAAAATTGAATAATAGTTATTGTCTCTTGAGAATTTAGGGGAGACCTTTATCTACCCATGATTACAAAAATCACAAATTGATGTAGAATTTGTTATTTGAAAATTAAAATAACATAGATTTTTAAAACCATTTTGAAGTTTTGTCACTGGCGGTTGCTTTGCTATCATAGTCATAATACAAGAAATTATAAATTATTTTTATCGAAATTCCATCATATTTCAGTCAAACACTATAATTAGTTACTGTACCCAGTAACTTAACGAAAATCTAAAACTGACTGACAACAAAGAAGTATTCTTAATTCATCAGTGATGTTTTTTATTCTAATTATTAAACCTCTCTTTATTGAATATAATTCTCCATTTTCTTAATTTTATAAAAAAAGTAAAGGTTACATGTAATCTAGTACCAATAAATATGGTACTGGTATCTTCTACCCACCGACCAATACCAGTTGGTTCAGTATATACATTTTCCATAAGACTATACTCGTTTAATGAATTTTATTGAATACCTTGTTAATTTAATAACCGTTTTGCACGCACTTGAATACTTATTAAAAGTTTATGAAATGGGTTTAAAAGCATAAACAGGTAGTGAGTTCATGATTTGAATTTAATTTAACTTCATACATTTTACGGTCTTTTCATTTATTTTTAGGTTTCAAATGCAATAAAATTTATTTCAGAGGTCGGTTAGGTTATGATTTTAAAATGTATTTAGTTTACAATAATAAAAAAATATTACATGAAGAAGTTGTACTTACTACATAGTTACTTTTGACAACCAACATTTTTTTTATTGGCCCAAACTGACTCTAGAGCCATACATCTCAAAAATCTTTTTCCAATGTCCATGGGAAGCCGTCTTCATTTACCATGAGGGTACCGTAGGCTCTTCGACTATAAAAAAACCTAGTCTTGTTCAAAATTAATGAGTTACGTGAGCTTAAGCCATCTAGCAAAGGTCCTCAAAAAGACTATACAGTAACAAATATCCTTTTATTCAAGTATCGAACTTTTTTGATCCTTTAGACACGTTCAACGTTCTATTTTTTGTTATCGATACCGGTTTGTACATCCCTAGCGTCCAGTTATTACTGAGGTCCTGCTGTGCCCTTTGTGTGGGTATAGATGTTATGTTTAGGGTTTATGTAAGCTTGGTGTATCGTGTAAAGTTTAGTTGGTAAATAAACGAAACAGTGTCTGATACTTTTGAATCATCGTATTTTTTGTTTAATACTAGATGGCTCAATTTTTTCAATAAGTTTTCTAAGTAACCTAGAAATACTAAAGCATCCACTAGGTTGGTTTATGCATAACGTTACCTATCTAAGTTATTTTAGCTTGGTTTTTTTTCCACAAATCTTTGAAAAAAAACGTGTCTTTTCTATGGTATTAAACAGATGCGTACCATTTAACACTGCTGTGCTATTCCTAAAGCTAGCACATATATTTCATTATAAATTATATTTTTTTGGTAGAGATCTTTGCAGTTAGCCTGATCGAAGGCTTTGACTGCTTCACCGGACTTAACATATTTTATTATTTATCTCTATATCGTACTAATGGTGTATGTAAAACCCCAGTATCCCCAGTAACTAACCAGACATCCAAAAAGGGCAGCACGTGCAGGGGTTGGGCAACAACGACCTCGTTGGTCACCTTGACCCCGGGATCAAACCTGCTCTAGCTCCTACCTACCCTACATACGAGCTTGCAGGCTGGACCCTTCGTTTTATGCATTGTAGATGCTGCATTGAGCTGCACTAAGTTTTGAACGCGGTATTGACAAGGTTTTTGAAATGTAAAGTAGGTCTAAAAAAATTTTTGTGAAGATGGTGAGTTTAATAGATATTTAAAATTAAGTTAATAATTTATTGATAGTTTTTTTTTTATATTGGTGGTTAGTTTTGAAAACAACGTCTGTCATCCTTCACGAATTAATCTTTTTATAATTGTAGTGTAGATAGATGTAACGAATATTGTTAAATCAATACCAAAACCCGTACTTATTTGTAAAAGCTTACAGTGACAAAGCCTGGAGAATGAATAGTTAAAGCTAACACCAAAGAGAATCTTCCTAAAATGATGTAACTTGAAGTTCTGCAACAGCCCGTATAATATTACATTAATAATAATTTTAATACTAGTTCATACCTCTGTATTGGCCTCTACTAATAAACTGGCATCTGCTTCCGCCACGTGTTACACACAGACAAACAAACATTGTTTATGTTTTTGTGGGGTGAGCAGTGTGAGCACCAAATTGGTTTCAAATATCTAACGTCGGTTTAATTTGGACATGCAACTTACAAATGCTGTTTCGAGGAATTTTGGAAGCTGAAGCCGGAATAGAATCGTACTAAAATTAGGAATTACTTACGCAGGGTCCTCATTCCGCTATTTAAGAGTTTCCTGAATTGACGAAATGACCTGCTTTATTTGGTCATTTTTACGATAGGTATGCTTTCTGCTAAGTGTCATTACGATCATTAATTGGTCTTTATGATCATTCTCTTCGAGAGTTCAATGAGATTTTATTGTAAGATTATCTATACTATATACGAGAATTAGGCACAATGAAAAGTACGCTGACCGACCACTGGAATGCATTTAAAATAGCTGAATCGAGGCCCTAACTGTGCACGTTGGACATTCGGAATAAACAAAAATAGTTATTACTAGTAACTTTACCGTTTGAGCTACCAATAATTTCAGAAAAAAATAATCTTTATCTTTTTGCAAATTATTGTAATCGCTGTCAGGATGTCTCCATTTAAGTCTCTTTATGCACAATATTTATAGCCCAAAAAATAATCATTTGTTAGTCTGTATTCAAACAATTTCATTCCAATTTATAAAAAGCCGATTCACCCTTTACGTACATTCAAATTATATTTAATTTATTACATTTAAAATGGAAACCTAAAACGTGTCGCCATCAAATTGAGCTCGACCTTCGTTCTGTCGGTCGGTATAAAGGGCACACCATAAAGGCGAAGATATAACGTTTGTGTTTTATAGACCATGGGGTGGCGAGACCTTGGCAGTGAAATGTCGAACGACTGTCGGCATGTGTGCGCTAGGGATGGGACGCTGTCGATAACATATTATTTTTATTAATTATTTTTGTTATGTGAATTTTTATTATAAAATTTACGTTTATGTTATTGGGAAGGTTATTTGAGTTTTAAAGTGATGTGGTATTACTATTTTTTCCGTCTAATTTTGTAAAGCGTATTAATCAAGTTATTTAATTTATTCTTCAAATATTTGTCTAACAACATAACAAAAAAACCTTGATATGTAATTTAGACCAAATTCGTAAGAAAATAAAATAATTACATTGTTCGAATGCACAAAAGTCGCATAGGTATAAGTACAATTTATGTAGGTACGAAAACTAAAATTCCATTAAAAATATAACACTGTTATCGAACCTCCTCCAAAGTTCAGATAAGATCATACATGGCACCACAAAAACTCTAAACTAATTCAATTTATCGATAACCTTTGAAACAGCTGACGGCGTGGCGCGTCTCTACGAATTGAGAACAAAAACCTGTCTGGTGGTCACTCCTGACCTCCCCAGGTAGGCCTGCGCCCCTCAAGCGGAGAAATTATTATACTTTATAACCCACATGGAAACACTGGCCTTTAAACGTCAAAACGTCGCTTTTTTTTACTCCATATGGTGCCATGGTGGTTAGATAGCAAATGTGAAATGGCAGACATTTTTTTGTCTAATTATAGCTTTTTTTTATTGCTCGGTTTTTAATGGCTTGACGCGTCCCTACTGAGTACCGGACGTTTAGTTGCCACCATTGCAACCTCAAATAATTCGGTCTGGTAACTCTGAGGGGTTTTATTAGCAATGGCCAGTGAACTGCCTTTGTCCTTGCCCTTTTCTGTCGAATCAATTATTATACGTAATTTTGTTGAATACTTATGTAGGTAGTGAAGTTTTGTGTCAACTGATTGGTTGGTCGATGTATTAGAAAAAGATGAAAAAAAAAATAGTTATTATAATTGAATAAAAACCTAAGTTTAATGTCTATTTATCAAAACTCTCATTAGTGTTACTTAGGTGTATTTTAATATAACTAGCCCTTAGTTATATACAAAAGGATATAGCAATCGTCTATTGTTTTCTGTAACTCATTATTTACTTTTAATAGTACTCGATTGTCCTACAAGTTTCCGACACAAACAAAAGAACAGAAAAGTTCGTTATTTGAAACTTGAAATAAGCACCATCTTTAAGAATAACTATCATAATATACTAGTATATGAAGAAAAACCTCTATATTGTTTTAAATTGGCGCTGAAAACTTCTTATTCATCGCCAAAAAAGATCGTTAAAACATAGTCTTCATAGTTGTTATTATATTACAAAGGACAAAATAATTATCTGGGCATTAGTTGGCTTGTCCAAGCTGAGTTTAACTTTTTTTTTAGGTTCTTACTTGAAGTTGTATTAGGTATACCTACTTAAGTATTTTCTAGAAGTAACGTACCCACATGACTCCATTAGTAAAACAGGTGATCTTTTTCCCAGAAACCAATGACAATAAACTGTTTAAGACGTAGACTAAGTACCGACTTCATTCTGTAAACCAGTAGCTGTGGACGTACTGTATTTTTGTTACATTATTTTGTTTATACTGTGACTTGTGTGGTCTAGTTTTAATGGAAAATTCTGTTCAAAAGTGTCGTTATTACGGGTTTCGGAGTTGTAAGTGATGGCTCGCCTTTGTATTTTCTTTAGGTCGGTACTAGTTTTTGTTAATGTAGACTAGTTCTGAGTAGGTACTAATGATTTTTCAGAATTGATAATAGGACTTAAAGAGAATTACTTTAAACTACTTGATTATGTTTACTTTGAGAGGACTTCATTACAAAATTATTTAGGTATTTAGACCGTTTCAGACTATAAAGGAGTCCTTCATCAGGAGCTGTCGATTTTTAACTAATTGGCCGATTGATTGACACTACTGCAGGCTCACATAAAACTAATAACTAAGCATCTTTCTATTTTCTGATGACGTTTAACCCCGGTACCAACTTTTTAAAACGTATAGTCCAAGTGCATCATGAGAACGTAACCTCTAAACTCCGTAATACACTTGTACCAAATATTCCGTAGAATTATGAATGAATTAGTCACTTACTACGTACTATCGCTCGTCTATCGTTTGACATAGCGTCGCGTTCGGGCGTCGTCGGCTGCGTTCGTCAATGATCGTGAAAGCTCGTGCCAGTGACCTAGGATAACATGCAACTATGAGTGCGCTCGACTCGGCTTAGAAACCGTTTTTAACGCAGCGCAGCTAGGGTTGCCGATGTTCGCTTTAAACTTATTTTACGTTTTTTGTTTCAAGTACTCGTTCTGGAATGCCTGTGCTATTTGATCTTCGTATTCGTTCTTAGCATTTCTTTTTTGTTGAGAACTGCAAAGTTCTTGTAGAATATATTAACGCGGTGGTTATATTGTTGAAACTTATTTGGATAAGGGAAAATTAAATCTTTTAGGTACTAACACAAAGAAAGCGTTTTATAAAAATATTTTTCAATATCATATTTTTTAGAGGTTTAAGAATAAAATTACAATCTTTTTTTAGTTCATTGTAGATTTAAAATACCGAATATACATAAGAAGTTTAATGAAATTTATGAGGGATGCTAACAAGAAACTTATTTTAATTTATTAGTAAATGTCTAATACGATGTATGAGTGTTAAATATATTTCAGGATGAAGACAACTATCACACAAATTCTAGGTGGAGTTAATATTTCCTTCCTTTATCCAAACTCCCTCAAACACCAAACCACACACGTTCCAACTCACAATAAAATGGAAATAGTACTCGGCGTCTGCCACGTTCAGCGTCTAATTAGAATTCCTACATAAGACTAAACAAGAATAATTCTATTCCCGGGAAAGTGCACGAGCATGACCGAGTGTATTGACCTGTGCTTCCTATCGCTATTGGCCTAGGTTAGGCCGCGCGTCACCGGTGACGTGGAGTTGCCGCCATTTTCTAATGCCGGGAAAAATGCTTTTTTTCTCGTCTTTTCGAATTTTGAATTTGGATTTTTTGTTTTGTGCCTGATATTGCTTTTGAGATGGTTAAAGAAGTTTAGTCATAAAAAAATATATGGTTGAGTAATGTTCGATTAAAATTTTGAGTGTACGCATTTTGTATGGAAAAATTATGGTTATGATTAGTGAATTCATTTTATACTATGTATTGCATTGGTAGTTTATGTGATGGAGCATAAGTTTTGTCTTAAATAATTTGAAATAGCAAATTATATAAAATAATTTATTTAAGTTTAAGAGACATGCATGCAAGGCAGTTAAATGCAGTTTTACTGTTAAAATTCTAATTTGCAATTCGTACAAAAATAAAAAAGAACTGCATTTTTCGGGCAAAATAAGGGATCGAATATTAAAAATAAAATATTATTTTCAAAAAATCTTACATAATATCTGACTTACTAGGAACTTATTAGAAAGGGTCTTAGAAAAAAACTCACCTTGTTCCCTCCGGGTAGGCCGCTGACGTCATCACACGTGCACCGGCGACGTGCAACACTGTGTGATGTGAGACTGAAGAAAATATCGACACATGACAACTATGACTAAATTACACCGACAAGAAAAAAAATAAAATTAAAAAAATATATAAAATAAATTGGGCAAGTTTTATGTCAATCTATCTAATCAGGTGTTAGTTAGTGGTGACGATATTTTTTTCAATGTTGTAAATGCAAGGTTATGTGTGGTGTGCGCTAGCCGCGCTAGTCGTCCGGGACGCGCGAGGGCTCGGCGGCCACTGCGCCGGCGCACTCCCGCCGTCAGTGAAATTACGTCAGCGCGCACACTGGCCGCGCACACCCCTTTCTTTTTTTTCTGTAATTAATTTCTTGTAAGATTTTTGGCGATGCATTTTTTTTAATAAATGATCTTCGTTGCGATAATGTGAGGCAGTTTTGAAGTGAATCTCGTTCAAGTATTTTATTTAGTTATATTTTTTCTATAATATTATTCTTTGCTATTATAATATAGAGCCGGTATTGTTTAACATATTTTCGATTTGCTATGATAAATTAAGTAGGAATGTGGGTAAACTTGGCACATTTTTATAATAAAACAATACAGTCACACGCACTATAGTGGATCAAAAGGCATTGTTTCTCCGAGTTCAATTAATTTAGTTGTTAACCTGGTTTATTTAGGTTTAATCTACTTTTTACTCTGTTTGAATAGTGGGCATTCTAACACAAATTCTGAAACGAGCCCTAAATAAGCAACCCACTAAGAATCTTCTAAGACTAAAAAAGATCTAACAATTTAGTGGGGAGTAGTATGAACGCTGCCTACCCGGGCGCACCGCAGACGATCCCGGTTACCTGCGCAAGAGTCGCTCACGCACACAGGCGCGCGCACGCACACTCGCGCGCCGCGAGACGTGACACAGACGCCGGCTCCTAATGCCGATGTGAATGTCAAGGGAAAATGGCGCTAGTGAAATTTGGATTTTTTATTTAACTCTTTTTTGTACCTTTTTTCGGTTAAGGTGAGTTATTAGTATGGAATTTCGTGAATATTATTAGCGCATTTAAACTTGAATACAGTAATGCTTAAATATTATTGGGTAATAAGAATGCAATAAGTTTTTTTGTAAAATACTTTGTTCAAGGGTGTTGAATAATTATAATAGAAACGTTGCTTAAATTGACTTTTACTAGATTCATAAATAACTGTCCTATTTTACACAGTATAGGTCTATGTATTATGAATCTGTTCTGTTTGTAGGTGAATTAAATAATTTAGTTTCTTATAGGTTTTTAATTCAGAACTGGTACGAGTATACTAGACAAGCATTTAGTAGACTAGATAGACTCAAATCCCATTAGCTACCAATCAGATATGACATTTATCTCATGTCTCCAAATTCCAAAAAATCTGGGCCACATTATAGCGCAGAAATTGCGTACAACAAAAACACCTGACGACACAAATAAAAGCAACCAAAAGTCTGTCCTCTAACGAAATTCAGGCGATGATTCTATCCGAGACCATTAAATGGACATTGGCACTAAGGAATTCTCAGTCACCGTCGCTTGCCTGTATCCCCTAAGCTAAGAAAGTATAAATAAAACATAACTATCACCGGTAGGTACACATAGCGAGTTAGGGACGTTGCCCGGCGCGCGTGTGTGTGCGTGCGCCTTTATTATGTTCGCTCACGTAACGCTGCCTCTGTGTGCGTGGCCTAAGTACACAGCACACAGATGCGGCGACGCTTGTCACACCGAAGCGTTATTTTTTTGTTTTTGTTGAAGAAAGTGAACGTTTTTTGGTGTATTTGATGTAGGCGAAGATGTATGCGATTATAAACTAAGGGTATTCTTCTATATAGTTACAAAAACTGTTATGGTAGCTGTTATTTTTGAACTACAGTTTTGGTTCAGGTATTAATTTAATTTGGAATAAACCTAGATAGAATCTGCATAGGTTTGTGTTTCAATGGAGCTAAAAGCTGTCTCTACATTTTAGTCAGTATACTACTGAAAGCAAACCAATTGACTGTTAGTCTAACTTTATGTGACGACCACCGTGGTTGAGTGGCGTAGTGTTAGCTCTGAGGACCCGGGTTCGAACTCCGGACGGGTTAATGTAGAAACTCATTTTTCTACATTGTCTCGGTTCTGGGTGTCCGTTTCTGAATTCCATAACACAAGTGCTGCTGCTTAGTATCTACTTACTTTGGGTTCAGAGCAATGTATGTGTTGTTTAAAGCGGTCTGCTTTATTGCTTTTTTATTGTTGTTTTTAACTATTATTTTTATTTAGACCAGTAGTTATAAGAAAAAAAATATCTGTAGATTTTCCTATTTACTAATAATGTGCGGCCAACACAAGTCTTTGTAAAATCACCTTTAAAGAATAAGTACGTGAATCCGATAATGCTCGCAAAGTCTTAAGAAATTCAGCAATGTACGACTGTTTATAAATTTTAAACTTAAAATTTTTGTTAGAGGTCCACTGAAAAGAATCTCCTTTTTTACTATAAGCCTTTCAAATTTGAACTCATTCGGAATACATGATATTAGTATTTTATACTGCTCGCTCCAAAATAACATTCGCGAACATTCCTCACATTACACTTCGGTGTAACACACAGCCATCCAGCAGTGTGAGCGTTCGCATCGACTCGGCTAGTTCAAGACTTCTATGTAAATGACAAATCGTAATTACGTTTACCGAGTCCTGGAGTAAATCCCGCATGCTATGGCCAGAAGTGATGGATTGCGAGGAAGTGATAGCTCGCTTGAGGATCGACAGGTTTTACTCATAAAATAATAAGTAACGCTCAACTGGGAATACTGTAGAGCTTAGAAATTGTTAGGTTCAGTTAATTGAAATTAATTTTCTACTTCGCTTAACTAAAAGTAGAATTTAATTTATTTAAGTTAAGCTTAACTTAAATTTGAATCATCAGGTTAAGTTAAATTACAAAAATGCTTTAAATCCTAATGTTTTGGTACGTGGAGGTCTTAGTAGTTACAACATTTTATAAAGAGTGTGTTTAGTGATTACGCCTCGACATTATAAGGCAGGTCTTTCTTTACCATTCCTAATAACTGGTCCATTTGTGTATAACATGCTTCCATTCCTTATGATACTATTAGCTTAACTTTGTTATACTCGAATGACGTAGCATCTACGTAGACGTTACCAGCACATGCTGTAGGTAATCTAAGTTTGACTTGCCAATAGTTTATCCCATGCTAACCAGTGAACATTAGAACCATGCCGTTAAATTGTAATGATGAACATGATGACATTAGAAGAACTAGTTGAGCAGCTCCCAAATGTCACTCTAGTCCGTACGTACACGAGGTATACTCCACTATTTTAGTTTTGAACAACATTCGCCTTAGAAGCACATTGAGGTTTGTAGTACATAAGCTCGCATCTTTGAAGTCTGGTCTTTGGGACTGCAGATAGATATACAGCGACTTGTGACTTGCACTCTTGGGTTTAATCAGAAAAACCGACCACAAACTTATACCGCTACTTATCAAAATATTTCAAAGGTACAGGTAATAGTAGAAAGACTATATAATAGATAATAGTACAGACTCTGGCTAGACAGTGCCAGAGTCTGAATTATATAGTTATCGCTACAACCTAGCACAATGCTGCCTGCTATCTCTCAAAGGTAACATATAGGACGACTCACTTAGCACTTAGTAACGTATGAAACGAATTCACCGTCTAGCCGAGTGCTACCGAGAATTCGATGTCATAAAAATCCAATTACTCTCAGTACATGCTTGGATCAGGTATTTTCGCCTTTTTGCTGGATTTTTATCATATCTCTATACTTTCTGTAACGTTATGTAAGTAGCTCGATACTAGACTATGTATCTGTATAGTTATAAGGCTGTATGTGTATTTCTTTGTGCGAAAGTGTGAACTTAGGTGTTCCTAACGTATTCTGATAGATACTTTACTTTCGAATTAATTATTTAGTGGATGAATTAAATGATAAGCAAACCATATAAAATATAATAGTAAATGGATGGAAGGAGGAGATAGATGTATTTAACTGTGCACTGAGTGACTTCACAAGGGCCATAAAATATACTGTGTAGCATGTAAGGTTAATTAAGGTTTATTTTTAAGTTACTTTGTTGCATTAGTTCTAAAAAACTGTAATGGCAAAGGAGACATGTGATAAATAAATAAATAAAAATATCCTGGAACAATTCACAAGGTTATCTGATCTCAAACTAAGCAGAGCTTGTACAATGGTGACCAGACAACTGATTAACATACTTATATATTTCTAAAACCATACATATTATAGATTAATTACACCCAGACACAGAACCAATTATTTATTTGACAAGGATGACGATGAGTTCTTTGACGCTTGTTAGTTTTTATTTATGTAAGTTTTAATTTTAGTATAGTTAGAGTTTGTTTTTATATTAGATTTAATTGTGTATTATTATTTAGTTAGTAGTTTGCACTATCTTCTACTTACGAACTATATCGAATATGAAATAAGAAAGAGTCACGGAACATTTAAAAAAATCTGTATTCAGGTAAACCCACTTCACAATACCAGCCAGTATGTAAATTGTAAACTCTGTGAGCCGATTAGAGTTGTGTTCCGAAAAGTATTAGTAAAAGTAATCAGACTTAAAAAAAAGTACGTTTTTAGCCGCACACTTTTTTTTGTTTTAAGTTATTACACCCTTTTTTAGGCTAAGTAACAACTTTCTGATTTGATTTGATGTGTCACCAATTACTTGAAATCTAACAATTTCTTCATATTTAAATACTTATCCCATAACATAGAAAAGTAAATCGGTAACCATTATAATGAAATAGTTAGTGATAACGTGTTATGGCGACGGTGGTCCTACCTCGCATCCACTCGCGCGAGTAACTCAACGGGTTAATCAACAGAGATTATCTTACGCTGGCTCTCAAACTATGGACATTCATATCATATCCATTTATAATAATTTAATAGAGGAACTAGACAACTGCCTTAATCGTGACAGATGAAAGAATATTTTTTTTTTTGCTTGATATGTAGTGTTTACAAACGTTAAAAATATGAAAACATTTCTTCATATTTTGCTTTCTTTGCTACTTTACTAAATTTGTAATTTATACTTATGTATCACAAGGAAAAACTTCACCAAACAAGCTATACATATACACTACAATACTGAATACAGATACATCTATAGATGGATATCAAATTAATGTAAATGACATTTCTTTTTAATTAAGTCTCAGTCTAAAACTTGTCCTTGGATTACTTCTAGTGATATTAATGCTGGTGTGTTGGTTGGTATGCATGTTGGTGGTACGAAATGAAATTTAATATTTAAGGTATCTTATAAGTTAGATTATAAGATACCTTAAATAATAAGCCCTCTCCACAAACCTTACTTTTGCTGTGCCCGAAAGGGCCCATGATTGTGTCATAATAAATGTTTACCACCTAAGCTTATATTGTGGAATGCAATAAAGAATTGAGAATTGAAATGCAGAAGTCAAGTTACGTCGCAAAATATCATTTTTCTTGATTGAATAAAAGAGATGGGACTGTATCTTTAGACCTTCCTCCATTTCTATAACAGAAGTTTACGAGAAGTTTTAAAACTTACTCTATTTGCGTGATAGCTTTATGTTAGAAAGTTACGTAAAACAGGTAAGTAAGGCATAAAAAAATGTACTTCAATAATAAATTAATTAAACAACACAAGCTTTGTTGTAAGCTCGTCATGCTTCTGGTTTTAACAGTCTGTTTGTGATAAGATTTATGGGAAGGTGTAGATATTGTTATGTTATTAAATAAACATTATATTGTTGGTACACACACAAAAAACACGACTTTCAATGATATCAAATTAGACAGGAAAGAAAGATTTATACATGCTTTAAAGTTAATAATAAAAAAAGACATTTATGATATTTAACTAGCTGAATTAGAACCTTTACTTGATGTAGTATATGATTATATTAAAAGATACAAACTTATAAAAGTTCAGTGGTAAATATTATAGTTCTTTCGAACATATTTGATGATAAAAATTAAATAGCGCCAAAATCAACAGCTTTTGATTTGTTTTATTTGAAAACTACTACTCCTGCAAAAGCTCAAATAGCATGTGAAAAATAATCTTGTCTCACTTTTATACAATAGAGAGAGAAGAAAGTGTGTCATTGGCAAAAAGAAAATCACTCGGATGCAATGTGGACGCTTATTGATGTTGAAATAATGAGACATGTTTCTATGTCTAAGGCGTATATTATACTGATTAACATAAGCTTAATACTAAGTACATGTAGTTATAGGTATGTCGGGAGTAAGGTCGGATTACACACTACACGGGCATCGTCCTGGCACAAACCTAGTAATAATTATTAAATGTAACTTTGAGAGCCTCTGTCCCCATCATTAATAATGCTAGCAGCACTGTCGCCATATATTTCTAATATGTAATCTAGATCATATAGCGTTTATCGCGCCGTCTCCCGCGCCCATGCATCATAACACATTGTTATTAAGTGGTAAGCAGAAACCTAGCTACTTCTATATAACTCGTGGAGTAAGCGGATCTCAAGAGAAAATAAATAAATATTAATTTAAGTAGGTGTATGCTTGTTAGCAATTGGAAGGTTTGTTAACCGAACTATGTGTTTTTAGTACTTAATTAACAAAAACCATGCAAAAAAAATAACTTTTCTTGTTAACTAGCGACCTGTTAACATTGACAACACTTTAATTATGTTTTGTCTATTTGTGAGAAGCCTGGTCACAAATCTTAAATAATTCTGTCCATAGGTGAAAACCAAATGAAAATCCGTTTTGTAGTTTTAAAGTTTATCTTGTTTTGACTCTATAGAAACGGTGGGGACTCCATATTTTTGTATAGATTTTAATGACGATAGTTACGAATTTTACGTATAGCGCAGTCTGGGCTGTCAATTTCACGACCATCATGTCTGACTAGCCAATATCCATACCACTAATAATCTACTTCCCTAAAAAAAAAGAAACAAAAATAACGAATGGGTAATATTTTTTATAAATAAATAAATGTAATAATAAATAATGGTTGGTTCAAGGTAGCACAAGATAGAGACACAAGGAAGGACTTGGAGGAGGCCTTTGCCCAGCAGTGGGACAGGCTAAGTAAACAAAAAACCCCATTACCCTATGTCCTTACCATATTACTCAAACAATCCCCTTTTGAAGGCTTCCTATTCCTACCCACCTTCAACTTACTATCAATAAATATTAATATCTAACATAACAATCAGAATAACATGACAAACGGATTTACACGTCAAGCATCTCATCCAATCTTCAGATAGCGAGACCCTCCATCCATCAGCCAATGACGGAATGATAACCTGAGAACCTGTGAACAAACCTGCATTAGATGCAAGTTACTGCATAATTACATCGTATTAAAGGATTATTTATAAACATTGATAGGAACCAGTCATTTAAATAAGGCAAAAATAGTTGAACTTGATATTCTAATTTAGCTTTCAATGTTGCTGATTAGATGGAATGGAATTATAATCAATTGAAAATTTGCTTCTTTTTTGTTAAATAGATGGGTATTGGAACTTAACAGATCTGCAATTGAGTTCCATTGTGAAATCACTTTTAATATTGCGTAATAAGAACCAAAAATTGTCTAAAGCTTGGTTTAAAAGCTTAATAAAGAAATCAAAGCCTGCGCTCATGCCAACTACGTCGATCTGTTGTAAAGAAAAAATATTTTATTTTCCATTGTTGTGGGATAAGCAATTAGCTAAATAGCCAGGCATTAGGTACTTACCAGCCATCCAATGTGAATGCATCTAAACCTTTAGTCTCAACAGAACTCTTCATGAATAAGTCTGGTGAGCCTATTCATGGAGTTTGTCTCGTTATTCCCTCCTGTGCAATTAGACGCGAGCTGGTGGCGGCGACGGCAAAAACTACGCGTTTTAATAACTTCTAATAACTGCCAGGGGACAGGTTCTAAGGCGGCTTGACCACGTTCAGCGGGTTAAAGAGTGTGCTCACTTGGGGAAGAAACGCTGCGATTTTAATCCTTGTTGCAAAAAATATAAATAATACGAACTTATGTCAAATTAAGGTGACAACTAGAATTTATTCAACTTATTTCAGCTATAAATAAGGCTATTTTTTGTATTTATGTATTCAAAAATATGACCCAACAATGAAACGATACATTTGGTATGATTTTTTCACCTTAATACAAAATCATCCAATAATTTTTCATTTTATTTATTTATTTATTTATTTAATAATTTATGTACACACACAAACATTTTTAGAGAATAACATATTGATAAATTATGTACAAAGGTGCCGCTTATTTCTTAAGAAATTTCTGCCAGCGGACCCGCGAAAGGAGAAGTCGTCAATATTGGCAGTCATCGAGCGCGACTTAATATTCAAAAATTACAAATTATAACACTAAAACAATAATTTTATAAAACCTAAAAAAAAATACATGTCATATACGTACATATATGTATAAATATACAAAAATACTACATATAATAACTAATATATATACTTAAATATACTTATAATAATATATATAATTACATATAATAATTCAATTACAAGGAGAGATAGTGCTCTTTTATGCTCTTCTTAAAAATAGGGAGAGATTTGGAATCACGGATGTTAGGCGGAAGCGAGTTCCAAAGTCTTACTGCGTGAACGGTAAAGGAGTAGGAATAGAAGTCAGTGGAGTGGGGTTGGAAATGCAACAAGGATTTTATTTGCGTTCTGCAAGGGATATTAGGAGGTCGGGTAAAAGTGAAGCGTTCACGCAGATAAGGGGGATAAGTAGGGTTGTGCAGGACGTTGTAGAGGAGACATAAAATACGAGTGTTCCGGTGAAGACGGATTGGGAGCCTTTTGAGCTGCTTGCGAAGGTGAGATACGTGGTCATATTTGCGCAGGCCGAATATGAAACGAATGCATAAGTTTTGCAAGCGCTCAAGTTTATTAAGGAGCTCCTCAGTAGCATCTAAATAGCATGCATCAGCGTAGTCTATGATAGGTTGGATTAAAGATAGGGCTAGAGAGATCTTAGTTTGTAGAGGTAGGAAGTGTTGAAGTGATTTAAGGGAGTGGAAGGAAAAATGAACTTTACGGCTAACTTCGGCAACTTGAGGACGCCACGAAAGATTCGCATCAATTATAATACCCAAGTCTTTTACAGTATCCGAGAAGTTGATCGGAATACCATCAAAGTACAGACGCGACATCGATGAAGAGTTTATACGACTCCGCATAGACTTACTACCTATGATAATGGCCTGAGACTTACATGGATTTACTTTGAGACCATAAGAATTAGCCCAAGAGCAAATGGAGGCCAGGTCCTTATTCATGGCTGCAATGGTAGAGTCTGCATCAGCCACTTCAAAGTGGCGGTAAAGCTGCAAGTCGTCTGCATAAAGATGGAAGTTAGAAGAAATTACTCTAGTAACAGAGTTGATGAAAACAGAAAAGAGAAGAGGAGAAAGGACGCCACCCTGGGGAACACCCGCCGTGAGGTCACACCAATCAGAGTAAGACTCTTCAAGGCGAACACACTGCGAACGACCCCGAAGATAAGAGTCTAACCAGGCTAGGGAAGTGGAAGAGAAATTTTGTGATTTAAGGATGCCGAGTAGCACATCAAAGTCTACCGAGTTGAAGGCGCTGCTGAAATCCAGCAAGACAAGGACCGTCATCATCTTATTCTCCATTGCCCAGCGGACGTCATCAGTCACCTTCAACAGGGCAGTGACAGTGCTGTGACCGGAACGAAAACCAGATTGGAAAGGAGAAATTAGAGAATTAGACGTTAAAAAACCAGTGATCTGCCTGTGAACGATATGCTCGAGTACCTTGGAGAGGTAAGGAAGGATGGAAATAGGTCTGAAATGAGATGATAGAGAAGGATTGGAAATTTTGGGTAAGGGTATAATGTGTGCCTGTTTCCAGGCGGATGGGAAATTACAAGTATATAAGGAGTGATTAAAAATATGGGTTAGGATCGGGAGCAGACAAGGAAGGATGAGACGGATCATTCTCGAGCATACATTATCACTGCCAACTGCATTGGAAGAAATTGCAAGTAATGATTTTTCAACGTCTACCTCAGAAACGGAACTAAAAGAGAAAAGGGGACAATTTGTGTGTTTTTCATTTTAGTGATTTAAAGAAAAGTTTCACCGATACATCTTCATATAAGGTCGATAAAGACAATTCGCTCGTAGTAAAAACGACCTAATACGTCGGCATCTCACAAAGCCGAGCAATAATAAAACTATAAACTTATAATTATGACGTCGATCGTAAATAGAGAAACTCTGGTTCGTCACCCAAATACATTTCAAAGACTCATTCATTTCTGTTACGAGTATAACTTTCTACTAAATAATAAGAGGATAATAAAATGTACTGGAGTGATTTGTATAGTGAATGTTGAATTAGGACTTGAAACTTTAATATTGATGAAGCCTTTTCATAACAACTTCCTACTATTTCGGCATTTTATCGACTGAAGATCTCAACACTCAGGAATAAGTTAACATTTATTTCATTATCAAAGAAACAGTTTTTTAAATCATTTATAAGAGGGGTGTCGAAGATCAACTCTTGTATCAATACCGCTTTTGCAGGATCTATAAACGATTTTAATACATGATTTTATTTACCACTCCGCCTATCGAAGATCTGACAGAGATTTCTTCAGAAATGAGAAGTACCTGTGCATGTTTGTTTTATCTTATTATTTTTTCATGATCAACTGGTGTACCTTTTTTTTTAATGACAGTCTGCAATGTAAGCAATAGGGGAGGCTTATACCCAGCATTGGGTGGTTCTGGGCTGATATGATGATGAGGATGACATAAATTTTTAAATAACAAAATTTCCTATTAAACTTTGAAATAAAACGTTGCGTTTTCCCTACAATTCTGCACTCTCCTTAAGCAGAGCCTATCCATAGATAAGTTTCAAGTTGTAGCTGTTTATAAGGATCCTAGATTATTAATAATGCATGCATGCGAGCGTATTGAGCTAAGGTCCAGCCAACAGCAGCCGCAGATCAACTCCGAGTTTTCTAGAGGTTTTATTTTTATAGATATGTTTACTTGATATGTCGTGGGTGAGATAGCGCCTAATGTAAATAGTATTTTTAATATGGAGTTAGGTTTATCGTATTTCTTGTAGTTATGGTACTTAGAGGTTAAGGTTATCTTTGGTTGTAATTGAGCATATGTATCTGATTTTTAAACGGTTATTTACTTATCCCTTGATATAAGTTTAAATTTTAGTATAGTTGTAAGTGTTAGTTGTTATATGACATTTAAATTTGAATTGTAAATAAAAAATATTATGATAATCTAAACCCTTACGATGAAATGCTCTATACAACTTCTTAGCATATCAGAAATACGTAATTAATTCTTTATTACACAACACATTAGGCTCGTGTTTTTTGTGATAAGTCGGCAAAGTTCTATTAAAAGCAGTCGTTGAAGCTAATGAAACGCTTCTTGAATAAATTACAACTAGTACTTACAAGTACGAAGTAAGCTCTTTTCCGATACATAGTGGTATCTACAATATTCCTTGCCTCCTCCGGTGCTTACATAAATTGATTATATCTTCTAAGTAGTAATTTAAAGCGAAGTCAAACCTAAGTGTCGCGGATACTAACATAATTATATCAGAAGTGCAAAGACAACTATAATTTGCTGGACCTTTAATAAGTTTTGCGCAAACGACGTTCCCAGGCCGTCTGTGCGAGAATCTATGATACTTTTATCGGAAGGTATATAATAATAATGTACAAAGTAATGTTTTTAGTTTATGTTATGTTCAGGAAATATGGCTTTTCTGTTTGGTTTAGTTCAGCTTTTTCAAGTGTAAGAATAGGAGAGATTTTTGACCCAAAGTTTAACAAAAGCTTCTTGAAAAGGAATTCTCATTCTTTTCTTTTGCTTGTCATTTCTCATATTTTCTATAGCGTGTTTTCTTTGATTTCTTTGATTAATAAACTTGATTGGATTACGATATGTATAATATATCGTAATCCTTTTTTAAATATCACGATTATGTGCTAATTAGTGAACATTTGTGTTTTACAGTGTTTTACATTAAAATTGTTAAGTTTTATTATCACTTAAGCCACGTAAGTTCCAGGTTACTCACAACCATGGTTTTGCTATGTTAGTGCATAGAACACGATACATTCCGTCCATTCGATGCGCGTACGCATCACATGCGATGCACGAGTTAAGCGCTGACTGGACACAAAGCTTTACGTTTAGCGATGGTATGTGTCTATCTACTTAGGAACCATTCAATCCTATTTTGTGATTGAATTTCTGTACTTTTATACTTGTATTTGAAAACTTGAAATCTTTTTGCAGTTGACTTCTTTTGTAACGAGGTATTTTTCTCTTGTTTTTCTCTGAAAGGCATACATACGTAAGCACAAGATATTTTAGATGTAAGTACAGAAAATATGCATCCCTGAGACCTCAAAATCCTTAATTATAAGGGATTCCTGTTTAGGAATCCCTATGCATGTTTATGCATATTATTATTCATTGTTATATACTTACTTAGGTATCTTTTTACTCTAGTTTTTTTTCTAGTCTCCTAGTTGATTTACGAAACAATCTTCTTTTTTACCAACTTGTAAAGGAGGATGTTCTCAATACGACGCCATATTATTTGTATGTTTGTTACGCAATTTCATCAGAAATCGTGAATCGATTACAAAAGTTCTTCAGAAAAGGTTTCATATACTAAAAATTCAGTAATATTTTTGATCTACGGTACAAACTAACATTTTGATATAGTAACATTAAAAGTATTAAAGTAGAGGTCACAAGTCTAAAGAGGTTTTACGATTTGGCCATTGCCCCGTCCTTTAACGATCGCGTAGGCAGATAGACAATTGACAGTATACTTTAACTTTTTTACTATTGTGATCTTAGCCCGATGCTGTGAGTTATTCCGATATCTGAATTTATTATAGATGCCGGTCGTAAGCATATTACGCATCGATATGGTTGGATCTAGATAGTTAGTATTCGTCTTAGTAAAATGGTTCTGATAGGTTCCTTTAAAGTTAGGTGTTGGTTTTCAAATCATAAAGGATGTTTAAACTTTTTTAGCTTAGAGCTTTTTCATTGCAGCATACTTTAAGTTTTCGTTGAGCTTGAAGAAGTGTTCCTTAACATATTTTGGGCTATTTATTAATCACGATTCTTTAAGTTAAGCTTACAAGTATAAAATATGAATCCTATAATTTGACAGAAAAAACTTATACATTAGTCACAAATCGCAATAAAACTAACAATTACCAACAAACCACAGCCACATCTAATAATAAACAGAAATATATTAAAACATGATAAAAAGCGTAAAAAAGATGGCGGCGTCGCCATCTTGGAATCGAATGCGCGGGAACTTGCGATCGGGTGCGTTCAATAAATTGACATACGCCTTATAAGGGTCTATGGAGTCCCATTCGTCTTGTTTGAGGTCTAAGACCCCGGTTCACGTTAGATGCCGTGTTAAATTGGGCCTACGAGCCTGGCTAGCTAAAAACTAAGCGGCTAGCTATTCCAGTTCGCGGTGCGAGTTAAATGTTTCTAATGCTGGCTCTTTATGTTTCTGTGCGTAGGAATTTTGTTTATACATTTTATTTAACGTATTGAACGTGGGAGATTTATGGATAGTAATCTTACACTTTCCATTAAAATTCGATATCGTAAACGGAATAAGATGTTTTTGATCACGAATAGTCCGCCACCCAGAAGAATTTTGGAAAAATTTACTGCGTTGGTACATAATTGGATACTAGATATACTAAGTACTGTGTATTTTCTGATAAAACTGATAAAATACAAATTGTGCATATTAAAGTGGAAATCATTTAAATTTCCTAAAGGTTTCATCTAAATTAATTGTTGCTGTAATGTTTCGCATACCATCTGTTTGTATCGCAATTAAACTAAGATTACGGTTTACTATTATAATTATAATTAAAACTCCATAAACAAACAAAATTGCAATAACTCCAGATCCATAACAATTACAAACTATTAACCACTATTTAAAGCAATTAGATCGTGAAGTCACCTTAGAAATGGCGATCACTAGCGTCGCCAATCAAGTGCGATTGATACAAACCTCGTATACTCGTATAAACAGCTATGGTCCCTAACCATTTAGATGTTCCTAACGTCTTACCGTCTCTTCACAAGAATGTCGTCTGAGTCTGCTGATGTTTTTACATACATTTATTGACCAGCATCACTTCCCACCACAAACGACTTAACTCACCTAACAACCCCAACGAAAATTGAACTGTAATTTTACGGCTTAAGGTGGGTTTTCGTGTGTGATGTTGTGGAGTTAGGCTGTGTGGTGGTAGTATTCGGTGGTTTGGTACTCAGTGGCCAGTAGTTCTTGTGTTAGCGTCGCTGACTCCTCGTCAGGTAGTTTGTTGAAACGTGATTATTGTTCAACGTTTTGATTTGTAATGATTTTCGCATTGTTTTGTGGAAGGACTCAGGAATTTTTATGTTAATTGGTAATTAATTTTGGTTTGTAGTATGGATATATAACAGCTTGGCTTGAATGTTGGAATTGGTATTTGGAAAATTTTGTGTTCAGTTAATGAAATTCTGTGGTCCTGTTTTTGTTTGTAACGAGAATTATTTCTTTGATATCCTGTATTATGTTATAGTTATAGTTATAAGGTATTAAAAGTAAAATATTCGTATTAAAAACTTTCAGTCGATGCGAGTATACCTACTCCAAATCGGTTAGCATAGAAGCGATTTTTACAGTTGGATAGTCACAGGCAGAGTTAACTATGTACTGATTATCGGTTTCTTCAAAGCTTATAGGTAGTTTAATTCACAATGTTCTTTATTCATTGATGTTATATAGTCCTACCCTGTCAAGTATTCATTTATATATTTGAGCTATTTACATACATAGGTTATATATATTTATAGATTACAAAGGTTTAAAATAAAATAGTTTAATTAAAACCTAAATATCCAGTAGACATCATGTCACATATTTTTTTACGCGAAACTCCCCACTCTTCAGACCCCCTACAATTTTGATACCTTTCGTTCCGGTCTCTGAATATTTGCATACTAAGTGCAGTAAAATGAAGCACATTAAGTACCTCCCTTTTACTATAGACAGTAATTGTTACATTCACCTTATTTTTTGTCATCAAATTAGTCTTAAGTTAAAACCTTAAGCCTAAAAGGTTCTAAAGTAATGTAATATTGCGTAGTTGCATTGTGTGACTTACTTATGATTTACTTTTGCACTGGATAATACAATTCTTATCTTGAAAATCTAGTTTATAAGGTAAAATAATAATTCTAACATCGCTAACAATTAGTTAAATGTGTAAAAAAAAAATAACGAAAATCTTCGCTCAAATTAGCAGTTCCCTAAATTCTTTTCAAAAACAACAATACCCCAATAATCTTTTATCTTATATTATTACTTTTTCTGCTATTAGTATTATTATATTATTAATTTATAAACATCTCTTATTATTAGTAAATACGTGTATGTTGTGGGGCACTTTCGTCGCCGCATTTCTCCCCAAGGACACAGGAACCAGTCTGCCTGATGGCCCCGGATCAGATCCAGTCGAGCTCATCCACTACTCTACTACCACTTGTATTTGAGTGAACGTTAGTTTGTACTAACCTTCAATAAATAAAAAAAATCCCTAAAAGAGTAAAAAACAATATTCGAAATAAAAGTTATAACAATTTGTTGTAAATGACACGTAAATGTAAAAGGAACTGTCTTTAATGAGATTTTTAGGGGATCAGCGCTGAAATAACACCGCTACACCGCTAAAAAATTACTTAAGTCCATGACAATTTTTATTTTGAGATTGTAGAATAGAATAGAATAGAATATTCTTTATTGTACACCATTAAAGTTACATATTTTAATATTATAAAGCACTGTATATTGTACCAATTGGACCTCAATTACCAGAGGAAGCGCTTCTTTCGAAATCGGTTAGTAAGTTTTTTTAATGTGTAACGATCTTCTTACTTGCTATAGTGCTGAGACTATGTACAGTTTTTTAAAAAAGTACCTATTATTTTACCTTGGAGAATAATATAAAATTTCTTTTATTTTTTTTACTCCTTTTTCTTTAAATAATAAATCTATTAAATATTTATTAAAGTGTTGTAGAATCACGTAACGCAACAATTTCGATAACGAAGATACAATCACAGTTAAAACTAGTAACTTAAAAATAACTAGCACCTTATAAAATATTATTTATTGCTTATAACCTAGCCTGAGGGTTCCTACAAATATATTCCATGTATGTTGACAAATTCTTTCTCAGTACATGATCTATGTTCTGGATACAGCCTCAGGGTGTGAACAGAAGTCGTTTGATATTATAAATACTATCATCAATAGATACCCAGATTAATTGCTTGAATAATGTGGCTAACAAGCATTTTATATAGGTACATATATTTTTTTGTATCGTGGGACAACTCACAGTCTGACTTCTGAGTCTAAACTAGGGAGAGACTTTATCATGGCAACTAGATGACTCATAAACGCTTATAACTAACGCTTAAACTTATATATTTCTAATTAATATATTATGGATAATTTATATCCAGATATAGAGGAAATGATTCCTCATTAAAATCATTCGTTCTGGGTGGGAATCGAACCCATGATCTAATGTTTAGCAGTCAGGTTCACTAAACACTGGACTACTAGACAAATAAGCCAGTCAGTGCATTATGTTCGTTTAAATTATGTTATGGAGTAGATAGGGCTATTCTTTCAAATATTGGCTGTAATATTGTACTTTAATCTGAAATTCTATATCCTAGACTTTAAGATTCGAGACGTTTTTAGACATAGGCATATATTTTAAAAGTAATAGTATGTATTTCTGTAAAAAGAAGTCAATTAAGTATTTTATATTATTAAAAAAAAAATGTTGTTAGCCACTAAATCTAATAAAGAATGCAACATAATTTTCGCATACAGTCCACCACACAAAGGCATCAACACCCAACAAAAGCAGACCATATGTCTTTCCAATAGAGGTGAATTTCCGTAAAAGTTTTATGACTGGTTGACTGTACCTTGTTACTAGCCAACGTTTTGCCCCAAGCATGTGGTATTGCGATTTTTGAACTACAGGTTGTTACGAAGCGGTCAACGGTACCCGCATACCTTTACTTGGTTAACTAGAGAATGGTTGTCGCCTTAAACTTGTAATAATAGCAACACACACCAATAAATAGATACGTTAACACACTACAGGTGTTTACGTTTCTAGCTTCTTAGCACTTATATTAAAGTTTGGCTTTAAAGTAGTACTCTTAGAAAATCACAATTACAATGGCCAGCACCCTTAATATAATATATTCCGGGACATCTCACACACGGTTGTCTGATCACAAGCTAAGCAGAGCTTGTGTTATGGTAACCAGACAACTGATACACATACTTACATATTTCTAAATACATACATTAATTATAGATAAATTACACCCAGACACAGAACAAATGATCGTGCTCATCACACAAACATTTGTCCTGGGTGGGAATCGAACCCACGACCTCCGGTATAGTAGTCAGGGTCTCTAACCACTAGGCCAAGAGGCCTGTCAAACCCTTCACCACTTCCAAAGTTCCCTAGTAGTAACATCAGTGATTAAGGGTTCAGGATCAAAAGGAAACCTAAATTTTTCATTGAAATCCTAAACTAAATTGTTACCTTAAAATGTTAGTGCTTTCTCTTTGAGAGTAGATGCAATGCTTGCAGTACGTACAGCATTTATAGATCACATTATTAACTTGTAGATATTTTTTTGAAGTCTCTTAATAATGCCCCTTGTACACGTCATGAATATGATTCTTAAAAAGATGACATCTTAAAGTTAAAGTCAAGCTTGTTTATGTGTTATCTTTAAATTAAATCATGTAAAGAGTAAAAAAATTATTTTTTATTTACAATCATCGCTATCCACGTTCCTTACAATAACAGTAACCTAACGTTTTAGGAGTTTTTAATAGTTCGCTTAGAAGTTGCTTGACCATTGGTCTTGTCAAGACTCAGGTCTTGGGAATAGAGTTAGAAGAGATTTTCAATCAAAATCAAAATTATTCGATCTACTTTACGATGTCGCAGTAAAGTACCAATTGCTTCAGTAATAGAAAATTTACTGTCTAACAGCTACATAAAACTTAGAAAATAACAATCATTAATAACTTTAACGCTTTGAATTTCAGAAACATGTTTGGCCCACAGTCCGTCATGATTATACCAAGGTAAAACGTAACAATTTCGGTTTCCACAGAAAGAGTTTGAACATTTTCATTGAAGTTATTCTAACTTTTTCTGCGAGACACACAAAGCCCGATCGGCGGCGGTGAAATACAACGATTAGAAACCGGTTAGGGAACTGCATGAGCGGCGCATTGCACTCACTAACTCCTAAACTCGGCTCCAGAGCGCGTTCCCGACGCAACCCTTACCGCAAACCCTAACAAACGAAACTCAAACGCGCGCGTTCACACCAACTGCACTTAAAGACTTGGATATTCTATTCAAGTCTGCAAGTCAGTGAAACGTGGTTCCCTGGGGTTTCGCAATAGTTTCTAATGGAGTTTGCAGGGGCTAACGCGTGGTTACGTCGGAATGTTGCTTAGAGACTACAGGGTTAGCGATAAAATAAGTGGGATTCATTGACATCGGTCATGAGGTTCAGATATGCTGCTTAGACTGGATTAGGTGAAGCTAGATGCCTTTTTAAAAGTCTAGATTTTACACTGAAACGTTGAGAAGAGATGTTTTAAAGGGAAGTTTTACATTATCAGAAATTATTTTAGTGTTTTGTTGTTTGTTATTGATATCTTTAGACTTTAGACTTCAGACATTCTAGATCATTGCAGTGGTCCTCAGTATTAATTAAACTTCTGTCACATTTACTATTTTCCTACGATATGAACCTATCGAAAAGGATAATAAAAAAATGGTTTTGCATATTACGCACTATTATGGTAGTAACATTAGTGATTTTATATCCTGAAAGGATTTAAAAAATACTAGTTCATAAATATTCTCAGAAACTCACAATCACGCGTTCAAGATACCACCTCTTCCCAAAACTGAGACATGCAGTCTAGTATTACATATTTTTGGGAAAGATAAAGATCTTTACACTAAACGTATCATGGCATCCAACCGATATCCTTCCGGAACAAACAAAGCCTACACAAATATTAACTTCAAAGGATCGAACCTGTGACCGTGAGCGCGGTATTCCAGTAAAATGCAAGTTTTTGCTAAAGATGTAAAAGTAAGTTTATAACCGCTAGATGTCTGACCTTTTACCCTTAACTAGAAGTACCTCATTACTTTGTATTTATCGCGCAGTTGTCTATAAACATGTTTTTATAACATTTAGGGCATCTTCTGGCGTGAGTAAGGGTTAAATATAAAAAAAATACACGTTAATACTTTGAAATAAAAATATGTTTAAATCAGCATGTGACTTCGTATTTAATAAAATAAACACAAGCTTACCAGTGCAGACGAATCGAACAAACCCAAACAGGATGGGATTGTGTAGTCGTTACAACGTACTATGCACCTATTAGCTCCATCAGAAAACCAGGTCTAATGTTAGTGACTGTTGGAAAAAAAGGTTTTAAGACGTAGGCCACCTAAATGTTTAACTGATAGGATAACACTTTTGGTCATTTTTACGATAATTGGCATTCTGCTAACTGTCATTACGATAATTAGGCACAATTAAAAGTACACTGACGGACCATTGACATGTATTTAAAATAGATGAACCGAACTCCTGAAGGCAAAATTGTGATCAAAACGCACATAAATTCAACCATTATTTACATACATACATATACATATCATCACGCCTGTATCCCCGAAGGATTAGGCAGAGGTGTACCAATGTACACACACTGTTCGCCGATATGTTTAGGTCCCATGTAATAGGGGGCGAGCCTATTGCCACTAACCGGGCACAAATCCAAACTCCGACCTGCTACTGAGAATCTCATAGAAAAACCCAATATCACCTTGGTCGACTTGGGAATCGAACCCAAGACCTCTAGCGTAGCAGTCGCGCTTAGCGCCACTAGGCCAACGAGGCAATCCACCCATTATTTACCACCATCATAACCCATGCAAGCTCATCATAAATAGTCCGTTACAATTGGAAACGTTAATTAATTACCGTGTATAATAGACTCGCCTACAAAAGTTCACGCGCCTGACATTTAAAATATGCTCTCCAGTTAATTAGCTAGTTAGAGTGACCTTTGTAAGAAAGGGGTTGCCAGTCGCAAAAACTGACGAGATAGCTGACACGCTGACTTTTATTAATACCTAGGAATTATATAATAAAAGGTTAAACAGAAGGTTTGCTCTAAAGATGAAACACAGAAGGTTTGCATAAAAAAGTACAGTTTTAACCGACTTCAAAAAGGCGGAGGTATTCAATTCGATTGTTTTGTTTTTTCTTTTTTTTATGTTTGTTACCTCAGAACTTCCGACTGGGTGAACAGATTTTGATGATTCTTTTTTTATTTGAAAGGTAGTGCTTCCAGTGCGGTCCCATTTTAGATTGGTCCAGTTATGACAGTGGGATCCATAAGGAAGTCATATCAGACATATTTTGATGTCGGTTTTTTTTGTAAGAATTTATTTATTTATTACAAAACTCACATCCATAATTACAGGTTACCCCAATTCAATAGATAAAGTAAATCTAAATTGCATTAAGCACATAATATTGTCACTTTCTACCATGTCTTCTGCTAAGTTTTGAACAGCTTGATTTGATGCAAGTTTATTATTATTTGTGTTATAAGCAGTGTCTGATGTCACATCTCAAGTTCTACATATGCGATGGCATTTTTGATGTAACATTACATGTGCCATGATGTCAGGTGACGGCATGCATGATACGTGATGAAAGTCACGTGATGTGATGCATTCTTGTGTGGAGTGGTATTTCTGTTCTTCTCTTCTAAAGTGGCCGTTTCTAAAAACGCAAATATGGTAACTAATAGCCATAACCTTCGTGTCATTAAACGAAGTGTTAAATTTCAAGTTTTTTCTATATTTATGCTTCTAAAATTATTATGGTTGATATTATAAGAATGTTTCTCATTGACTTTCAATATAATAATATTTTATTAAATGTGTGTTTTTATATTTCTGATCATTAAAAGGTTGTTTACTTATTATTTGATAAAGGCAGTTTAAGTGGTATACAATTAATGGCATATAATAATTATAGTATAGTAATAATAGATATTAAGTTTTTTTGCGTTTTATTTTCGCGTCAACGTTAACTTTGACCACTGCAAATAACGACCTGATCTACTAAAAATAAGCCATAATTACCATAAAAATATACCATTGGTATTTGGTTTTGGTAATTTCAATAATTTAGGTATACAGCAAGCATGAAGAATCTCAACGAATATCCTTAAACAACTTTTACGGGCCTGTTGGTCTAGTGTGTTTAGCTTTTAACTGTGGTTAGTGACCCTGACTGCTATACCGGAGGTCGTGGATTCGATTCCCACCCGGGACAAATGTTTGTGTGATGAGCACGATCATTTGTTCGGTGTCTGGGTGTAATTTATCTATAATATGTATGTATTTAGAAATATATAAGTATGTTTATCAGTTGTCTGGTTACCATAACACAAGCTCTGCTTAGCTTGGGATCAGACAACCGTGTGTGAGATGTCCCGGAATATTATTATTATTATTATTTATATCTAGTTATAAGATACAAGTATATTATATAAAACAGGCTGCATCCACCTGCATTACAAATAGCTGAGCATTATAACGTTACTCAATACAGTTAGTCGAGAACTTGAGTAATGGATACTATAATAGCGCAGACTGCATTATGCACTTATGCACTTCAAAGATTTTTCTCACAAGGGAAAGAGGGAAATAATTACATCTTAACTAGCACACATGCAAATGTTGTATAACTATTAGAAGAGTAATGTCCTTGTGTGCATCTGCAAATCAGTTTATTTGCATGTAACATCTAAGCTTCCAAATAGGGGAACCGATTTTGATATTTCTATTTTGTTTGATAGATGATAATATTATCTGATATATAAATGATGTCTTTTTTGTGATCAACTAGTGTTCTTAAATATTATTAACGGTAAAAGATATTCTATTAAAACATAATTCGTTGTTCTTTCAACTTTATTTAGTGTAGGTTTATTTTTAAATTAGGTAGATATTAATAAAGACCCCAAAAATACCTATTTAATACCTCATACACAATGATATTCTAATAAACAGATATGTTATAAGCGTGCAATCGTGAAGACTCGAAAACGTCTTAATTGGGACGTATTGCCATTAACAACAACACTATTTGTCTCTTTTTTTCTTATGGGTTTTATCGCGCTATCTCTTTCGCTAGCTGCCGCGCTGCGCGGAACACTTTTTTCGATTGTTTTGTATGTGTATAACATATCTGTTTATTAAAATATCATTGCTCATACATATTATGATTTTGCTAGATTATTCCCCCAACCACTTACATAACACTCTTGTCAAACTCGCCAATATAAATTACATCTTCATAAGCTAACAGCGATATTATAATTATGTATTCCTCGAAAATGACTGTCATTATAATAATTTGTGTAATCTATCTGAGACTACCGATCTGCCAATTAGGGCTGCCTTGTATCGCTGTCTTTAACAAATAACATCTTTTTGCTCCTTATTTTCTAATTTGTTTTTTAAATAAGAAATAATGATATTGGTCTTTGTTATTCGTTACCTTTTTACCGTGTTGCATTTCATGTCATTTTTGTTGTTGTTCTATACTGTCCCACTGCTGGCCAAAAGCCTCCCCCAAATGGCCCCATTTCTTTCCATACTAGCTTATCCCGCGCGGCCTTCCAGTTATCTTCCAAAAAACATTGTCCAAATATTTGAGATTATATCTCGAGTTACCATATTTTCTTATTAACCTGTAGTTGTTTCCCTGTAAAGCATGTTTTATTTTAAAGAAGTGTCCCTGCCTACCCCTACGGTCAAGAGGCGTGATTATATCTGTGTCTGTAGGAAATTATTAAAGACTCTTTTAGAGAAAAAATAAGGCTGTAATAAAATTCTAAATTAAGTATGTTATGTTGCATTACCACCTTAGTTGTTCACACGAGGTGTCATAATAGAACTGATGAACAAATAAACAAAAGCTGCCTTTCAACGTATCGATGTGTTATTCTTTTTCTCACAAACATTCGATCCCCACTCGCTTGCGGTTTGTACTCACACAAAACAAAAATATCAACAGCATAGTCAATGAATTATAAAAAGTACCTATGCCTAGCTACATATGCCTAGGTGTGTTTTTGATATTTTTCCTGGGAATTGTCGTTAGATAAGTTGCGTTACTGCGTTAGTCTTGTTTTTTCTTCTGGATACATGTCTAGGCTCATTTAGAGGTACAGCCCTAGAATAACAAGAGAAATAAGATATAAAACACAGGGTTGAACAAACGGACGATCGAACAGTCCTTATTTGTAAACATTGGTAGCACCCGATAGTTAGGATTGGGGACACTGCGAGTTCTCTGCTATAATTTGCTGAAGCTAACATTAGCTGCTTTGAACACCTAAAAATACAATGTCGGTTGTTAAAGGGAACATTTTTATTTGAGATTAAATTATTTAAAATATTAATAATTTTTAAAAGAGTACTTATGGAGTTTCTTGCCGGCTCTTCTTCATAGTAAGGACACTTTGAAACCGAGTAAGAGTCTTGATTTTCGAGCGCCTTTTTTGGTTTATAAAATTAAAAAAAAACATTTGATTTTGATATAAAGCATGGAGTATTGATACCCGTTATGCAATCAAACATGACTTGACATTAGAAATACAGACAATATTAATTAACCATTACTAGCAAAAAACTTCAACACGAAAAGGTCAATTTAGTTATGTTTTTACCCTTATGTCGACTAAATTAATTATTACGTTGTTAATCCTGCTGTTTTTGTTGGATTAGTAGAAGTTGGATGACTTAATAAGTGTATTGAGGGAATTGTTTATTCAAAGTTAGATGCATCCATGTGCATTTACAATATTAACATGTTGAATAATTATATTAATCGCGCTTTGTTGACGCGGGCCTCGATTCAGCTATTTAAGAGTTGCTTGAATTGACCAAATGACTTGCTTCGTTTGATCAAATTTATTATAATTGGTATTCTCCTAACTGTCATTACGATCATTGATTCGTCATTACGATCATTCTCTTCGAGAGTTAGGCACAGTGTCGAGAACACTGACCGGCCACTGGCATGCATTTGAAATAGCTGAATCTAGGCCCAGGTCATTCTGATTGCACAGTTCCATATCATAATGATGAACCTATATCTTAGTTGTATCCGGATATCTGTATAAAGTGCCTCAATACGGGTTTAGGTATTTACAGTAGTCTAGATACAATAATACTAATCAATTATAAAATTCTGCATTCATATGAAATTTAGTCGTTATCTTTTCCAAGGGGTCTACCATAGTAGCCAGATCAGTTTATTTACTGCTTCACCGCACTTATAGCTTCACCGTAGCTATCGCCGATCATGCAGTATACGTTTACCTTACCAGCTGGACTATTTGCAGTCATCTTTTTGCTTTCAAGCCTAGGCTGGACCATCGGAGATCCGCGTTCAGATTGCTATTCTAGTTTGCAACATTGTGCGTCGCTTAATGCAGACATAAGCCTTTAATTATATTATAACGGTTCATTTAATATGTGACGAGGTATTTGGGCTGATGTGGGATGAGTATTAATATGATTGGATATAAAAAGGATGTTGTTAATCGAATCCTGTAAATTATACTTAAGGAGAAACGTGAAACAAATAGGTTATGTAAAAGAAAGGATATTGATCCCTTGTTTGAAGCGACTGAATTTGGGTTACGCATTTTTGCTTGATTTGATATTGATTATTTTTTGTTGGTTATAATAACGTAGATAAATACTTCAGGAGACATATAATAATAACTATTTCAGGATAGCTTTTAATGACATTTATCTAGATACCCCTGTGATATATTACTTCAAAAATAAAATAGATTGATAATTGTTAGACGATAGTAATATATCGTCTTCCTTAGAAAAGTGAAAAGAAGATAAGATATTTTTAAGAAAGTGAATTAACTAATTTACTAGAATTATCCTAGTTGTAAAATCTACAGAACCCAGTCCACCTAGCATCTATTCTATTGAATTTATTTTTCTATATGTCTTATAACCGGTTGCAAGGCATCGTGTGAAAATAATACAAGCTTCGTACGGCCGTGACAAACGCCTGGCCAGTGCGCGGGCGCAGCACGCATGTTACCTAGCTAAATGGTCATATACCTTTAAGCCAGACTCAATTACACTGAGAGCTAGAAATTAATTATTAATCAGCTATTGATTCTAGTTTTCTTACTTTAAGGGTAGATATTTTATTTACCGAGATATTAAGGAATAACATGATAGTAATTTTTCATTGAATGTATCTAATATAAACATATCTTCACGCCTGTATCCCCGAAGGGTTAGGCAGAGGTGTAACAATGTACACCCACAGTTCGCCGATTTGTTAAGGTCCCATGTAATAGGGGGCGAGCCTATTGCCACTAACCGGGCACAAATCCAAACTCCAACCTGCTACTGGGAATTTCATAGAAAAACCCAATAACACCTTGGACGACTTGGGAATCGAACCAAGACCTCAAGCGTAGCAGTCGCGCTTAGCACCACTAGGCCAACGAGGCAGTTATGTATAATATATCTAATATAGGATATTAAATGACCTAAAACTAATTGTGTAACTGCAAGTCATCTTCTCGTATAGAGAAGGAACGATCTTTTATCATCAATCTTACGTTTGCGAATATATAACGTTGAAAAAAAAAATGGTCAAAATTGAACTAATATTTCTGGCCATGGAAATGAACTGTCTTCTCTTCTTCTTTAATTTAAGAGCCTGGCTCTTGTCGGTGTAGCTCCTTCCATTTCCTCCTATCGAGTGCCAATTCCTGAACTTCCTTATACGTCACAAGTAGTCAAAAGCCTTCACCTTCTCTTTAATTGCACTGATAATATAGCTATGAAATATCTCAGTGAAGTTACAAACAAAAAGTATGTTTAGTGCCTATGATGGGTCTAGTACTTGGAAAATTAGATAGAAAGTTTCAAAGAAGTTTTGTGTGTTTTTACAGCTGAAGATCAATAGAGGCCAATCTTACCTTGAGTCCTTATTCCTAGACTGCTCACGAAGGAAAATAAAATACGAGATAATATTTATATTGTTTATTACATCAAATGCATTGCATTGTTACTTGGGAACAATAAATAAACTGGTGTGTCTTGTATAACGATTAAACTATGCTCCAAACATTTTATACAGATAAACTCGATGCTTGTGAGTTGACTAGAACATACCTCACTTGTGAAGTTTTATGGGAATTTTCTTATTTGTTTTTAATTATTTTGTTGTTGTAATACCGCTTTGAAAATGAAGTTTGAAGTGTTTATGATATGTAGTTGTTTTGAGTACCTCTGTTGGTAAATAACCTTCTTTTATGTATAGGTGTGGGAAATGTCGCACACAAAAGGGATAAAGGGGCTTTTCAGTCTATTTGTGCTAGTAAAATAACAAAAGTAATAACTGTGACGTCATAATCTTGGTATTCTCCAGTCAACTCACGCGCACATCAACAGATAAAAGAATCTATTCAACATCGACAGAACTATAGTCTGCTCTAAGGTACATGAAGAAATGTATATTAAGCCGAGTCATCAATACACGTAAACAAATCAAGAAACAACATAAAATATATGAAAACCTCTCGTCTTTGGTAACCTATAAAAGCTTTGGGATACCAGCAGAGAAAACAAAATTGTACTAAACAGGCGAGGAAATAGATACAGATTATTCTTAATACATCATGCGTCAGATTGCCCTTAGTTTAGTTTATTGCGTTGCAAAAACAACCTTACGTAGTTACATAAAAAGTTCAAATCTCTGGTGCATTACATAAGTATCAATGTACTCGCAAAACAAATGAACAGTCCAACCAATTACAATACCAAAAACGTACACTTTTTTCTCAAAATAGCACCAATACTTTAATATCAGCACATCGCGTGTACTAAAAACGATTGCTGGCAACATTGTTGAACAAATTAACAGCTAGCAACACCAAACTTTATGCAAATTCGCGCGATATTATAATACAACCCTTAGTGGAGTTTAAATTTAGTATTTTAATACATTTACTTGTAAAACAATGAAGTAATGCGTGACAATATGAGATGTATCTTCGATTACAGATGCCTAAAGAATAAGTTATGGTAAGATAGATAAAGATTACATAGCTCGCACCCTCTGTCCGATCACACTTCTTAAGATAGAAAATATACATTAAAATCTTGTATAAATAGATATGTATTATGGTAAAATTAATTAAACTATGGTAACACTTTTGTCTACGGTAATAGACAATAAAAGCAAAAAACAGAGATATTATAATCTGTAGACAGTTTACTTTCCGCTTGAGTTTTTAACATGAACGAGGATAGTCCTTACTAAATAAATTCTATGTTTTCCAAATTCATTGAAAACTAATCAAGTTTAATTTTGATATGCTAAGTATAGATAAGTTGAAACATCATTATATTTTAGTTTCTCTAACAGTGATATGGTTCTGATCTACTGCCAACGCAAGTAATTATGCATCGAGTTAAAATAAGTAATAATTATAATTACTTCGCAAAAATTATATTAACAACATATGTGAACATTAACATTAAAATTTACAATCTACAACCTAACTTTACCTTTTAAATAATAACCCATTTTAGCCATTTATTCATCCCCCAATTTTACCTCTACTTTTCTTGAAAATTTGAAAAACCCTCTTTTGATATTTGAAATTAGCGAATCATGGGCTATTACGTAAAAGATCTATAACACAAATGTTGCCAACTACAAAAATTTTTTGAAATATTTAAAAAACGTACCTAAATTTATTTGGTCTCATTTTAGTAACGGTTATTATTTATTAACAGAAATTGATTAACAAATTAAATCTATACATAATGAATTTACAGATCATTGTATACGTTTCGAGATAAAAATCGCTTATTTTCTTCCCTTGTCATAACGGATCATAAATAAGCGCCATTTTCGCATGTTCGAGATTCATTTTCCAAATAATATCTTGACATTTCTATATGACATTAGTTGTTGTAAGTTATAAAATCGATAAGTAAGTTAATTAATTTAATTAAAATTATACATAAAAATCGATTTTACTATAATTGCTAGACCACGCGTTCCAAAGTCAGCAAACTACACGTCATGCTTTGCGCTGTACAAATATTTGTATCATTCCTATCTAACTTCGATCATCCCTTTCTCCTATTACCCTAGCTTTCATTTTCTTGTCATTACATACTCATTTATCAAACGAAATATTAAACTCAAAATACAGAACTTGGTCTTTTAGTATTTATGGAGAAAATACTCTGAGGCTTCGCAGTAAGGTAGCCAGGACATTCGCCAGGCATTCAGCTCGAAGGGCCAGTTGACCTTCCAAGGTCGAGTTGGTCTCATTTCCAGATCCTTGGGACTTCTTGGTGGTATGTTCGTGGATAATTTGTGCCATTTCAGCTCCGGCTAACTCTTTGAAGGCTGCTGTGACGTCATGGACTCGGAGGACCAGGTTTCTTGTTTGAAGTGGCGCTGATGTATGTCTGCCAAGAGCCTAAGAGGAAAACCCAAAATATATTTAAGACTATTCTTTAATTCATAGCAATTAATCTAAAGAAATTGAATCAGGCTTACTTGTGCCAAATCAGACAGTCTTCTGAGCGGTGTAAGGCAATCAGCAAGTGCAGTGGCTGCCGTGCCGCCTTGCGTTCCTCCTAATGCTCCGACCAGTGCACGAGATGCACCTACAAGTGCCACTGCGCATGACGTCAGCTCACTGCGAGCTCGCTGAAATAGCAAAAAACATTGTGTACTTTAAAGCCAAAAGTTGACAAAGTATCAGACCAGATCTAGATACCCACGAAGCAGGATTTATAATGAAATTTAATTTCGAACAATAATTACAATAACACACCTGAAACTTGGCCTCGTCGATATCCTCGCCGCCACCGTGAGCATGCTGGTGCGAGCACTTCTGCGCCACCTGATGTAACCGCTGCAACAATCCGTCCACCGCCACCTCCGTCTTACACAGCAAGTTCTCTATCGACACGTGTCCGTTATTCCCAGACTGAAACTCCGGGAACTTCACTGTAGGAGGCGATGGTGGCGTCGGAATGTCATCTACCACTTCATCCTTAAACCTCACGTGGTTTTGGACCTTCGGAGTCGGACTCGCACTGTCACGGCGAAACGACTGCCGCTCAGATAGTGGTGGACTAAACACTCGCTCACCAGGAGCACCGTTCAGCAGGTCTGGCCTATTACTAAACCGTCGGTTCATCTGAGGCGAGCACAGAGAAAGCGCCGTATTGTTCTTTAAAATTGTGTTCTTTGTCTCAGAGTTTGATCTCACATGACGGCTCTGCAAGGTCATGGAACTGTAATTAGGAGTTGATCTGATGTTTTGCGTCTCTTCTTCAGTCAGCCGGTTTTCGAGCTCCAGATTCCGATATGTGTTTAGATTGCGTTGAAAATGTGGAGATCCAATACTGGCTAACCGTTGTTCAGGGTTCCGTAATGGTGATTGTTTTTGGGCATTCTTCATTCGCAGTACTTCAATGCTTGGGACCGGAGGCAAAGGTGGTTTCTTAGGTGGAAGCAATATCGGCGGAGGTGGAGAAAGTACCTTGTTCTCCAGTCTTGGTGGTAACTGAGGTGGATTCTGCATAGCTTGCTCGTTTATATCACAAATGACTTTGTAGTTCAGCTTTCTGTTATTCAGTGTACTAAAGTGATTGTTAGTTATTTCAACTGCCGTCAATTCGTTGTTGACGCATGTAAATGAATTTGATCGCGGTCTCGGAGCAGGAGTTGGTGGGGTTTTTGGTGGTCTCTCAGGAGCTTTCCTACAGTCTGAGTTTTTTCTTCTCGGTGGTGGTCTGATTTCACATACGTCGGGTATTGAGTCCGAGTTTTGTATTTGTGCGTCAAGTTTTTCACTTTCATCAGAATTTTCTTCAGACTTATTTTTGTCTTTACTGCAACACGAGAACATACCTTTCCTTTCAACTGTTGGGTATTCTATAACATGAGCAGTGCCATTTGACTGCTTATCACCGGAAGATATACTTTTTCTTTTACCTTTTGGTGAGTCTGATTTCGTTTGTGCTGTCGTTTTATTTTTATCTTTGAGTAGTAAACTATTTCTGGCATCACTAAGACTTTTTGCCGCAAACATATTTCTAATCTCACTGACACTTAGTGTGCCCTTTACAACATCACCGTTGGAAGGTTTTGCTTCACTGTTCGCCTGTTCTTTCTTAGCTTCAAGTATTTGACTATGATTTGCATAGCTTACTTGTTCTCTATCTAATGTTGATGAGTTAGAGGCTGGAGGTGGTGGGATGATATATGACATTATTTCCTCAGGTGTCAATTCTATGGCTGGTGTGACTTTCACAGTCGGTGGTTGTATCGTAACATTAGCAATAAACTCTTCAAGTGCATTCTTTTTTGGTGCGTTTGATAAGTTTTCTTGTGAATTTACTTTGTCGTCAGCAAACGATGGCGGAACGATCGGTAAAATTTGAGGCACTTGCGTAGCACTATCTAGTTCATCGGGAGTTTGTGGGGGAGGTATCAAAGTTAAATCTATAAGCTCAGCATCATTATCAACTACACTTTCTTGATAAAAGAAAGGATATTCAGTCGGTCTCGCTTCTTCCTTACTACTCTTCTCTCTAAGTTGCTTTAAATATTCCTTAAGGTTTGGTTCTTTATTGTCTTGCGTCGCATCAGGGCTCACTAGTCCAAAGCTTGTCCTGACCCCTTTGGTCGTGGACTTATTTTGATGTTTACGTATTGGACTACTAGTAGGTGTGTAAAGCGAATCATTGTCACTCTCTGAGTGGCACATATCAGTGTTCAAAGCTATCAAGGCATCAGTCAGTCCACAATTGTTAAGTATAGCACTAAGCCCTTGAGACTGGCGTGTAGTTAAACTATTATTGTCTTTTCCATTCTCTGGCACACTTAATCCATTTAACCCTTGATTAATAGTTTCTGTTAGTAAAAGCAAAGAATCACTGTGTTTCAATATACCAGGCGCGTCATCTGCTGACGACATCCTACTAGTATTTGATTCTGTATCGCTTTCCACATTATCTACACAAGTTTCTTTGCCAACTAACTCATCCCTCAAATTTTCATGATAAGCATCATAATCAGAATTCTCAGTCAAATATTGTTCGGAATTTTCGACTAACTTCTGCATTTCTGCGACTCTTCTGAGTACTTCTTCATTCTTGGCCTCGACTAGCCTTGGGTTGTTCGCATTCTCTAAGAGTTCCATGGACAGAACGCTATGAAGGTCGAAGCCCATGCCGTCGTCGAGGTAGCACGCATCATTAGGATCGAAAAGCCTAAATTCATCGTTTCTTTTACACTTTTCGAAATGAACATCGTGGCCTAGTAGACCGGACTTAGAATCGTAGCCTATTAGAGGGCTGGAGTTATTGCTGTGGTTCTTGTTATTGATGTTGGTGTTCATGTTAGTGTCGAGCGACTTGGTCTGGTCGGGAGTGGAGTGGTAGGGGGGCGGCATGCTGAATATAGCGTAGTGCTTCTTGGTGAGAGTGTTCGGGTCGTCGAAGTGGAGGTAGCTCCATCTAGCTGGCACCACGTTGTGTTGAGACAAGTATGGTGGAGCTGGAACAGATAAAACAAAATATATTTTATTATGAAAAAAAAATGTGCACTAGTTATAGTGAAAATATTAGGTTTTTCGTACTAAAATTATATGACACTAAAATATATGTACGCACCTATATCTTCTGTAATAGGTTCTCTCTCTTGCTCGACATTCAGGTCATGTCCGGTCACCAGGCGGTAGTATCTGTAAAGTTACAAGATAATATGCTTTTTACTAAGATTGATACACGTTGAATAAATATTATTTGAACCTTGGTTATACATGGTTCCTTATAAAAATAATATTAATAAAATCTATGCAATTACACACACAAGTAACTTCATCCGTCCTTCTTTTTATTGCTTTTGCGTACAAGAAGTACAGTTCTCAGATGCCCTTCGTCCATCTTGACAAGGTGTTTTACTATTATTATATAGCTATACTAATTTGAATCAGGTTTCTGGTTACCAACCAAACTGGTTTTCTGGCAATTTCTGGGATATGTGACTGCCTCGTTGGCCTAGTGGTTCTAAGTGCTATGCTAGAAGTCTTGGGCTCGATTCCCACGTCGACAGCAGTACGGAGATAGCAGGTCGGTGTTTGGATTTCGGCGAACTGTGGGTACATGTGGGTACGTGCGAGTACATTGGTACACCTCTGCCTAACCCATCGGGCGTGATGGTATGTTATGTTATGTCATATTTTTCAGAGCCATGGTATCATACCCAGCGATGATGAGCGGCATCTCTGCGGCGTCTCGCTCGTCCATGAGCAGCGCCAGCACGCGGTCGCGCTGCAGGAAGATGGCCACGTCCGCGCCGCCCGTCGACCACTCGCGCTTCACGCGGATACCCTCCACCTCCTCCAGGGACGCGATCGGCTGCGGCTGCAATTGGTAAAGCCTAGTTAAAGATTATGTCTAAAAGGAAGCTGGAATTGGAAGTGAGTACATGATTAGAAATAAATTGTGCTTTTTAGGGTACAAAACTGGACGGGGAATGAAAAATTATTCATGCTCGTATCAGATCTATCAATCCATTTCCCCTAATGACATCCGCTTTAGGTTTCGTCTCATTGGTGATGATTGGCAGACATACTTTATACGACAATAAACCTAGCGGATTTTTGATTGTCTTCGGAAGGTTGTACCATTAACTGAGTTGTGTATTAAGGCATATCATTAACTTTAGTCAGATGTTGTTGACAAACCAACAGCTAGGGACACTGACCACAGAGTTACTCCTGCCGACGATCTGGCTGAGGCCGAAGCGCGGCGACACGAGCAGCACGCGCTCCGGCCGGCTGCTGCTGAAGCACTTGGCGCCGTAGCTCGGAAGTCCCGCTACTATGTCCAGGTAGTGCAGCTTAGCCTGGAACACAAACAATAACTCTTGACTAATAAAAAAAAATTAAAAGAAAACAAATATTTGACGACCTCCGCTGTCGCGTGATTCCGGGGGTCCTGCAATCGATTGCCAGATTAGTCAATGAAGAGAATCACATTCTTCCAAATTCGAATTTAAGTATGTTACGAGTATAAGCTGTAAGTATAACAGTCGAACAATTCTCTGAAAAGCCTATCAATTTGAGACATCCTTTTTCTTTTTTTTATCTTTTGGTCAGAGTTTTAATTCCTATTTATTTGTTGTTTCTGATTGTACCGGTGTTATTTTACGTCAATTGCCGTTACCTGTAACTGCGTGAGCTGCCTCTGACTGCCCGTCATCTGCGAGTTGAGCTTGAGGAAGTGCGCGATCAGTCTGCGCAGCTCCTTGCGTTTCATGCTCTCCAGCAAGCCGCTGGGGACAAACCGTTCCAGACCGAACTCTCTCCTGTAACAGAATGAAATATATTTATTAAACATTTAAGGAACGAGTAAGAATGAGGTAATGAGTTTGAAGCCCAAAGTAGTTTTCTCATGGAAATTAACAATGATAACATTTTAATTACGACATGTTGATCAAACTATAGCAAAAAGCTGAAGTTTAGTTATTAGCATTGCCTCAAAATCCTTTTAGCTTTTTAGTGTGAGTAACGTTAGGCCGAATTCAAAATATGAATAATATACTCACTCTACAGCCTTCACCGTAAGCTTAGCTGGCGACATATTATTCGCAAGCGCATGTTGGTGCATGTGCAAGGCCGCGAGCCTCAACGCCACATCAGGTTGCAGTTCCGGTGCGAACCGCTCTTGTGCGACATCGTTGCAGCACTGCATATACAAGTAGTCCAGTGCAGCAAGATCCCTCTGCGCCAATTCAGCAGCAGACGTCGGCATGAAGACTATTCTGAAGAGGCACCGCATTTTATACGACCCTGGTCTCGCTGCGATCTGAAAACAGAAGGATATTAGAACTGCTATCATCATCACTAAAAGTCACTTACTTGCGTTAGGATAAGGTTCAAAATCCAGTGTCTGTTTAGATTGTTTGGATGTATACTATTTACAAGTCGATCTACTATCACCAATGTGTCGAGAAACTGGGATCACTATGAATATAATATGACTTGTATTTACATGATTTATCTCTGGAAATTGCAAGCAATGGCTAAATATCACCTATTTGAAATGAAGATTGTATGAACCTAGGTGACAAATAATGGATTTATCTCACGATAGTTATAGGCATGCGTATGGTAAATGAAAGAAAACAGAGTTGAGCAAAATAAGAATGGATGGATTGTGATAAATATTCATGAGATGAGCCTGTCCCCAAGATAAATGATGAAATGATATATACAAGTCCTGATCAAGGTATAATTGGTTATCCCAATTCAAATAATTGTAAATAATTTCTCACTACGTCACTCCGAACCGTCAGTGCAGGTGTGACAAATTAAATACTCTTACTTATTCTAACGTTATAGAACCTTAAGATTAACTTCAGATTATTGCGAAGACTACCAGACCTACCCAGCTGATTACCTGAGGATGAAAGGCATATTTTACTTATAGATTAACAAAAAATCAAGAGCTCATCGAGGACTTTTAAGGCACTTACCCTGGCTAGGGATTCCTTGGGATCTAAGAGCGTCAGTTTATTTCTTCTCAAGCTCTTCACATGTTCTACCACCAGGCTAAAGTGTTCTTCGGCGGTGATACAGAGCTTATCCTTGAGGCTCGTCACCACGTCAGCGACTGTGGTGGTGGTGTCGTACTTAAAGGATTTCGTCTGACCATTCTCGAGGAATACTTTTAGAACATTCGCCATTGGAGGTAAACAGAGATCGCCGAGGGAGAATGCTGATGGCTGAAAAAGACAAACATTAACATTTTCTTCAAAAACGTTCAATAACTTTAGTAAATAAATAAATAATAGGTCGTCTTAGTTCAGTTAGCGTTCTACTGTTCCTCTGATGACACGTGCGGTATATAGCATTGCGGACTTTCGCACATCAGATTGTCTGCATAGTTATATCGATTTCTGTTCAAATGCTCTTCTTATGATTAAATTGGACTGAAATTCAACTTTGTTAAGTATTTCGGGCATCGGCCCTCAAGATTTTTGTCGATAGATACTTACAGGGTACATAGGCGCCCCATTCAACTGCACCGAATCAGCGAACCTAACCCTCGGCGGGCGTGCCCTCAGCCTGGCCCTCTTCGCAGCCGACAGCAGCGCTGACCGGCGCGCAGGGTTGCCGGTCCTCGCCGGCTGGCAGACTCGCAGCGTGACGCGCTCCGTGCACGCGCGCACGGCTGAGATCACGTGCTCGCGTGCTGCGTGGCTCACGTCCTCGCCGTTCACGCAGAGAATCTGGTCGCCGGGTTCCAACTGTAAAAAAATAAAGGATTTTAGAAATTACTTAAAGGACTGATAACATGCACTATTTTGATGTGCTACTTTTGTAGCAATTTAAGCGCACCGAGCTTTCAAAGGTTTACAATATTTTAAATTAACAAAATCTGATGACAGCGAAAGAGTGGCAAGGTGTTGAAACTACTATCAGAGATCTAAGATATGATATGTGAAAGTTTCATCTTATATATAAAAATGAATCACTAAATGTGTTGGTAAGCGCATAAAGCCGGAACCCCACCGCTGCGCAGGCTGTGCACGGATGCGTGGCTCACCTCTGCTGCGTGGGCTCATTAGTTCGGCGGCGTCGGCCTCCGTTTCCACTGCGGCGCACGGACACGGATGTGTCGCTCACACAGCTCATAGCTATGCGTGGGGTACAGTCACGAGCAAAAATATGTATACATAATAATATGCGAAATTGTTAAACGAAGTTAGTGAGATTTTTTGTCGAATCTCTTCTGCCATCTAGCAATCAATGCATACTGACAGATAACACTTGAAAATAAAATAGTTCAAATATTTTTTTTAATAAAAAAAATATTTTACTTAAAGTCAATATATTATTTTTATAATATAGACAATAGCTCTTCCAAGTAACAATATAATTTAGCTATTGTGTAGTAACATCTGTTTTACTTATTTGTATTATAAATTACTTAGTTCTTACATAAATTAAACTTATCACAACTTAAATGTATGTATATATACTAGGAACATTAATTGTACCTCTTATTTATAGTTGCTTATTCTTATAATAATTTCTTAAAAATATTATGTGTATACATATTTTTGCTCGAGACTGTACATATTCGTGGGTCGCTGAGAAATGGCCGACCCACGCAGCTGGGATGCGTCGCACAGCCGTGGGTTGAGCTATGTACCGGCCATTCGAGCTAGCTACGCGTGTGTTTATGACGTCAATTGCTGCGTAGCATGTCCGTGCGCTGCAGTGGAAACGCTTTCATACATTTTGTACTAAAGCGAAGCTAAACACACGTGCACAGCCTCTCCGTGCGCCGCTGTGGGTTTCCGGCTTAACTCAATAAGGCCTGGACCGATTTCGCCAATTCTTTTTTTGTTGTGTTCGTTATTATCAGGAGAAGGTTCTTATGAAAATAAAAGTAATCCTGACCTTTTTTACGATAGTGATTTGTTGGATTCATCTGCGCCCTGAATAACATAAAGGCATCGGGAACGGGACATAGGTATTCATGCGGGTGAAATCGCGGGGCACGGCTAGTTGGAAATATATTTTCCACCTTTGATTGTGTAAAGGTTTAAAAATATTCCTGGCTTTACTTTAAGAGTTTTTTTAGTTAGAATTACCTTCCCAACGCTGGGCGAGTTGTCGGTGACGAAGCGCACGAGCACGGGTCTCTCAGACCCCGCCACGAACCCGAAGCCGAGCTCGGGGTCTCGCTCCAGCACCACGTCGCGCGGCGCCGGGGGAGACTCGCATGAGCAGCCTTCGGGAGCCACGTACGTCGTGGTCTTGTTGACATGGCTGGAATAAAAAAGGAACAAAATTAGTTAAGATTTTTACCTGAAGAGTAGGGATTGGAAATCTGAATTGAAAGTTGAAGCAAAGACTCTTCTATATATTAATATCTATTAAACTTGACAAGGATTTATGTTAATATCTACTTAGAACCCTAAAAGTTAACCAACCACTCGAAAATAGACGATGATTTTTACAATAAAAAAACCGATATCAAAATAATTCTTATATTTTCTTATGGCTTCCACTGTCATAACTGGACCAAATTAAAACGGAACCACACTGCAAGTCGTAGAAATCGGTTAAAAAGAACAAGGATAATTATACCCTTTGTATATTTTAAACGAAGACACTAAGATTAATTTAAATGGAAGATCCAATGTTATTGTATAATTACACCTTGAGGTAGATTAAACGGTTGCCTGGAAAGGATCACTATTATAGACACGACTGTCTTTGGTACATTTATTTTTATGCAACTTTTCTCTTTTAATGCTAATAGTCCCCTTGGGTACTTCCAGAGGCTTCCATAGTTCAATATATTTGCTAAAAGATCTTATGTGTTCAAGCTATCAATCACCATGGTAAATCTCAAAATCCTAAAACGATTCACATTTTTTTTTTTTTTTGAATAAGATATCCATCGACCCGTCATTTGTCTTTAGATTTTTTTGAAAATGGTAGTTTTTCAACTGTTTTGCTCCACGCCTTTTTCTTAAAATGTCTACCACATTTAATTTATGACAATGGCTTTGGGACTTCTAAACAAAACGAAAGAAGTATAAAATCTCCTTACTTGATGTAATAAGGTTTCCCATGGCAGTCGAGCGCCTGTTCCCATCCGTAAGGCAGTTCCTCTTCATCCTGGTCGCTGCCGCTGGCACTGCCCTCCTTGCCAGAAGGCCAGCTCTCAGCCGGAGGCAGCCAGCTCGCCGTCCGTGTGATGTGACTGGAAATAAACAAAGATGGGTTAAGAACCTTGATAGTAATGGGTTATAATGACATACTCCTGTCAAATAAACTGCTCACAGCTGTGATTGGTTAACCAAAAGGCTAAGAGATAATCACAGCATTTAACATTAGGTTTGACAGGTGATTTTTATATATATTTTTTTGTGTTGATCAGATTGATCAGCCAATCAGAAACTAGGGGTTAGTAAGGTTGATTTGGCAGAGATTAACCTTTGGTTTAGTTGTAACGTAGACAAACATTAATTACCATAATGACTGTAGAGTAGTTTCTTCGAATATGTGATTTTGATACTCTAGAGACTTAAGACTACAAAGTTCCAAAGTATTTTTAAACCTAGGAGCCTACGAGTATAATTACTGTGTGTTTACAAAACAGCATCTATAACCAAAGTGAACTAACCTACACCCAGTTTGGGCAATTTGGCTATTTACCAAAACTCCAAATGATACACAGTTCCTTTCCTAGATTCACATGTTAAATTATACCATCGTAAATGAATCACAGTAACTGGCGGCTTCTGCGGCATAAACACGGTTATTTAAAATGCGGTAGGTTGGTGGCCATGTGGCGCTGTGCCAGTTACTTGCAGCAGTTCTTTACTACATGGGTGACCTTCTTTTGTCTTGAGATGTGGTCTTTACGTATACTTATTATATGACTTGCCTTAATTCATATGTAGTTCTAGATTGAGATAAGATAACCTATCCGAAAACTACGAGAGTTATAGGATAGGTTACATTAGACGGTATATTTAGATTGCCTTGGGTCCAAAAGACCTGCACAAATATATTTAGGAATATTTTCGTCAGATTTTTTAGTCATTTTTAGTCATTGAAATGATATGCCTGTAGTAGTATTTTGTAACATCTTCAAAAAGGTTATTTTTCTGAAGTAAAAAAGTTTTCCTAAAGTAAATAAGTAACAAAAATGTCTGAACTCGCAACTCGCGGTATCGCCGTATTTTTCTAATTTACCGAAGAAAATGTTGTCGGGATGCGATGGCATCGCTTTGTTACGAGAAACAATAGTCTCCGCCACAAATATACATAGCCTCCACAGGCTTACCAGTTTTTACGAGTTAATGAAAGTAAAGTGTTATGGGCAGAAGGTTCACTGCATACGATCATATAGGAGTATGAATGTCGCTACCATTTTATTACCTTCTTAGGATTCTTTTAAGTAATATGAGCCTAACTTTAAACGAATTACTAATCAAAAAACATTATTTATTATGTGAAGTAGATTTTCTGTTTGTCTTTTTATAGTGAATCTTTAGAAATATTTCTTGTCAAATTTTAATATGTATGTGCTTGTTTTTAATTCGTTCGTAATAAATGTCCTCTTTTCTATGTAGTTTTTAACCTAAAAACGTTCTGAGAACCATCAATTTTTAAACTAAAACGAGCCCAACTGATTCCGGAATTACCGAATTCAGGGAAACTTAAAATGGTTAGGAAATGTGATTGTTATTACTATCCAAACATAAAAATTATGTTTTATATACAAATATTTGTGTGATGATAAAACTACAGAAATATAAAAAGACGAAGAAATAGGCTTTTTAAAGAAAGATAAGATGATGATTACTTGCGTAAGGAAATAATAACAAAGAAAAAATGTCTCAGTCCTCTCAAAATAGAAAATTATCTTCAAATAAGTTGTTACCTACCAAAAAATACAAAAATAAAGTTTATTCGTAATAAATTTATGTGGGGTCCGAAGTACCGCGAGCCGCAGTTTGGGGTTCAACCCGTAGCGAGCGATGGCGGGCGCGGTGGCAACAGGGTTAAGACACAACTGAGTTATGTAATGGAGGTCCAGAATAAGCCTAAATGTTATTAATAGTAAGAATGAGTACCGAAATAATTGATTAAAGGTTCAGTAAGTCATATCTGTAGGTAATTGCTTAATAACTTAAAAAAAACATACTAAGCACTAGTATGTTTTTTTTTAAGTTATTGAATTCCAAAAGGTTATAAAAGCCTGATCTACAGGTATATTTTCATCTTTTTTTACCCCCTTGGAAAAGGAGGTTTAGATAGTTTTTAAAACGAATACTCATCATAAAGTACACCAGAACAAATTGCAGTTTATTACTCACACTTATGTTCTAACCTATACGGCAATTAAACCTGCAACTCGTCTCGTACTAGCACAGCTTTGCACTATTTATTCCTTTAGCCTTAAGATCATTTGTCGAAACTATAAGCTAATAGGGGTTATCACATACATATTAAGATTCACATCTCTGAAACTCTGAAGACATGTCAAATTGGAGCGGTATCTAGTTGTCCGATCTGCGGGGTTTAAACTAATCGGATTTGTATTTATTGGTGGCACTGCAGATAAGATTTGATCCCAATTAATTATTGTTAGTCAGAGAATTTATATTCTCTGACTAAGTAATGTCAAATGCGCATGTGACCAAAAAGATAAGGGAGTCATTAGTCCAGCAGTGACTTCTAACATAGGCCAAAGAAAAACCAGTGGCTGCTAAGTACTGAGTTTTTGAGCGAATATTGCCATTATAATATTTTTTTAAATAAAATTGTCACCGAGATTTATAGATGCGAGTGCGAGTGCTAGTGCTTTGAGTTAGGTTCATTTAAAAGTTCTAACACAAATGTTATAGCCATGTTGATTAACCGTAAGAAAACACGTCATATTTTTTTAAATAACTTATTACGTACCTACTTCAGAATCATCGCTGTCTCAGCGACCTCACCTTTATCGTAATCAGGGGCATCGAAGGAAGTGTTTTTATTTACGTCACGCGACGTAATGTAGGTACCTACCGTAGAGAGAACATTACGCTACGGATGCCAGCGTAATTCTGGCTGTTATAGCAGGGAGATCCTGACTAAATGTTTTGTGCAGAGGTGTTTTATATTGTAACTAGGAGTGTGATTCGGTTTTGTTTTTTTTCGGTTTAAGACAGACGGTCTAGTGTGTGGTTGGATTGTTGACTGAGAAGTAGTAGAAGTTATGCAGGAAACTAAACTTAAAAGTGATTTGATTGAATGTATATAGTTGGATCCGATATTATTGTATTAATTAAGTGTATTCGAAACTAGCTTTATTAGGTTAATTACGAGTAAAATAACTCTGGATAAGATCAAACAAGCAAAATACCAATTATGATCAAAACCAATATTTTCGCTTTGACTTCATCAAAGCGTTTTTACAGTTTCAAGTTTCATAATAATAATTTAACAGGAAGAATACAATAAAGCAAAAGATTTCAATTAAATTAAAAGAAACAACCTGTAGCGTTTGGAGAGCAAGACATATTTGTCCTGCAGAACATTTTATATCGGAGTTCATTATTTAGAAAGGTGTGTTGCTAACATTTGCTAAGAAAATCATGGCGCTCATAAATTATCGGGCATTATATAATATTTGCTGTAGTACATGTTATTTCTTATTTGTCTTCGCTATTTATATTTTATTATTTTATGTATAAATAAATAAATAATAAATAATATTCCGGGACATCTCACACACGGTTGTCTGATCCCAAGCTAAGCAGAGCTTGTGTTATGGTAACCAGACAACTGATAAACATACTTATATATTTCTAAATACATCATCTAAACATATCATATTATGGATAAATTACACCCAGACACCGAACACATAATCGTGCTCATCACACAAACATTTGTCCCGGGTGGGAATCGAACCCACGACCTCCGGTATAGCAGTCAGAGTCTCTAACCACTAGACCAACAGGTCTGCCTATATTTCGTGATATATTTTTGTACTTTGAAGTATTCAAAGGAATTTACATAAATACCTTTGCATGTATCGCTGTAATTTGTTACAAACATAAACACATACAAGGGGGGTTCGTGGCTAAGTGTAAGCCGTACGGTTTGAACTATAATACAGGTTGGTCCGTGGATGGGTGACAATTTTCTAAATATACTGAGACTCCTCCGTGACTCGGATATCACGTAAGTCCCGACTGACATACGTTGATCTTTGACAGTTGTTAAGTCAATTCTGACAACCAGTCTTACTATAGGATACTGGATTCCCCAGTAAAAAGGGTTGTGGAGTTCAAATAGGCAGTCGCTTCATGTAAAATACGGTATTCAGCTGAATCTGGTAAGAATGGAAGCCAACACCATCATAGTTGGGAAAAGATTCGGGAGATTATGAAGACACACAGACATACGCTAGCTTAGGCAACACAAAAACTTTGTGGATCTCCCTATGAGTCAGGATTTATAATTATTACTTATGTAATCAAGAAATAAAAATAATGAGTGAACTATTTTGCTTGTATAACAAGCAAAATTGTTCACTCATATGGGGGCAATAACACCAACACTACGTTTCCTGCTATTTAAACCACTATCTTTCATCAAAACATTTTTCGAGGTATTCCAAAGAGGTCGAAACAACACACAATATAATTTCCTTTTGAACATCGCGGTGTAGGCCCGCGAATACTTTGCTGCAGGCTTTGAATTGTTGCACGAATTACCCACGAAACTCTTTGTGACAAATATTTATCATTTCAGAGGCAACAAACACATTTTTGGGAAGTTTTTCGTTATGTAATGTATTATGAAAATATGTATTGTTTCTGTAAGAGCAAGTATAATGATTGTCGGGTTCTACAACCCGACAATTATACTTGCTCTTACAGAATGTTAGTTAAAACCTACGTTTTAACTAACATTAAGGGAGAGTTTAGTTTTAGAATTTATTTAGTCATGGTGTGAAGATTGACTGTTTCACAGGAATAGTCTGGAGGAATGTATGTACTTAGGTATAATTTATTATTTTGCCCCAAAGTGCAAGTATAATACTAGCCTACAATCTAGGACCATCTAGACAGGCAACAAGTTAAGTCAATAGTCTTGACTGACTTTCAGTGAGAAAAGAAAATACACTTCAATATTTACTCGCTTATTTGAATAATACGATTGAGAACGCTTAGAAAATCACATATACCACAAAATATATCTAAAAATAATATTCAAAACTCAACCTAACCTGGCAAAATTCTAACCAAAGAGTTTAAGCCTGCGATCTAAACCACAGGCCATTTCAGCATCTATTCACAATTTTCATGTTTCAGACTTCAGAATAAACAAAGCAAAGTAATCTAAAAAGCGGTTAACGTTAGCGTCTGCGGTAAACGGTTATTAACCGGCCCGGATCCGGCGGGGACCGGGACCGGACCGGACAGGTACCGAGAACTGTGACCATGATTACAGAGGGCCTGTTTTACATATTTAGATAAATTTTGCTGTTACAGCGTTTTAAAGTCTTTAATTTTTGGGTGAGATTTTGGGTAATGTGGCACCTAATGTGATCTTATTTTAAAGATAACCAAGAAGATTTTTATTTTAACAATTCAATGTGAAAATCTAAGCCTATTGTTAATGGTCACCTCGATCCGACATACAATTTAAGTCTGTTACGAGTACATCAATTATTGTCATCATTAATGTTAAATCAATTAATGTTATTTACTAAAACATTCATCCTCATTATTCACGTAAGGGCTGATATATCCAATGCCAGATAATTTAATCCGATGGATAAGATTTGACAGTTTAAAACCCGTCTAATGTAAATCTTATCTCTTGAATAAAAATTGACTGTTGGTGAATGGCCCTTAGTTCATTAAAGTCTATAGTTTTATAGAACTGATGGTAACTCTACATCACGAATTGACCGGACGTCACCCACCTATGTGTAGCTATGTGTTGTGTGTTGCGCTCCCCTCCGCCAATCAACGCTAACTGTTGTTATTGTCATCAAACGATCGCTATAAAGTGTGCCTATAATACGCAATCATAAAGTAAAATGCACAGATTCATGATATATAATGCATTTTATGTCTAAAGTAATATTTAAAAATTGTGTTATTCCAATATTTGTACTTGTTGATATACCTACTTTACTATGCCCTCAATAGATGACAGTAATAAACAAATCATTTTTTGTAAAGCTATTCATAATTTTGTTATTTCATAAGTTTGATGAGGTAGACAGAAACCTTCTGCAAGCTACAAGTACCTCAACCATCTTTAAAAGACTACCATTAAATTGCCACCCAAAAGGTCAGCATAAAGCATAAAATAAGCCATTTAACTTAAAACGCAAACACCTAATATAACATATAAGGTGTTTCCGAAATATCTGCATCGGCTTTAATAAGAGGTAGTATTGTGTTTATAGATTACAATAGTAAAGATAAATTATTGGTAATTTATCATTTTTTATTTCATACAAAAATAAATATCGTATAAATTTGAATTGACTTATTAGTATAAACCATCCCGTGTCATAAGCTGTTGCCGCTCCGCACCGAATTCATGCGCTGTTGCCATTCCTATCAAAGCATGCCGCCGTACGCGCCGGCCGGCGCCGCTCAGTCTACAAAGCCCTGCCCCGCGCGCCCCCACCCTCACCCGCTACCCCGCTCGTCGCACGCGCCTAGCGACCGCCGCCCGCCAGTCGCCAGTCTCGCCTCGCCTCCCGCGCGTTCCGGAACGTTAGTTTAGTGGTTAGCGACAAGGATTTCGCGCGCGCTTTGATTAAAAATCCCTTGACGCAGGCAGGCCTTCATACTCGGCCGAACTCGAAGAGAAAGTGTTAGACTTCTTCCAGCGTCATCCTCTTGCGAGCACCAGGGATGCTGCTCGAGTCTTCGACGTGAGCGACAATTACGTGTGGCGACTTTTAAATCGTGAAGGGCTCCATCCTTACCATTTCACAAGAGTGCAAGAACGCCGTAACATTATGTGGACTGACGAGATCAAACGCGCATTTAGGCAAGTGAAAAGTGAATCGGACACATTAACTAAAGTGAAGAGACATGTGTGCAACGCGAAGGCGGACTTGTGTAACAGTTTTGTAGATAAGTAGGTAGGAAGTGTGTAAATAACTGTAAATACGGTACAGTTGTTGTAAATAAAATGATTAACTTTTAAACACGCCAAGTTACTGTAACTTATCGTTATTCGATATTAATCTAACTAAAGTACGCGACAAATAAACCTGCAACAAAGTTTGTTCACCTCCTTCTACTAATGTATCCCAATATTAAAAAAACGATACGTGTCGTTAACACGATCGAAACAAGTGTTTCGTGGTAAAAGGCGCTTTATCGCAAGACAGTACATGCATCAAGGAATATGCCTATACATTTTTTTCGTATCGTTTTTAAATATTGGGATACATTAGTAGAAGCAGGTTTATTTGGCGCGTACTTTAGTAAGATTAATATCGAATAATGATAAGTTACAGTAACTTGGCTTGTTTGAAAGTTAATCATTTTATTTACAACAACTGCACCGTATTTACAGTTATTTACGCACTCCCTACCTACTTATCAACAAAACTGTTACGCGTGCTATACCTATTACACTAACTTGTCAGTCCAAAACCTGTTTCAAGTGTGATGGGAAGTTTATCATCTTATTTACCTACGTCAGTGTTTTTGAAGAATGCGGTTACTGGTAAGTACTTTTAAAACACTTGTATGCCTGCGTATTATTGTGTACCTAGTAGATTTTGTAGTGACGAACTAGTCAGCTGATTACAGTTCTTATTCACAGAAATGATTGAAAGAGATAGCAGTTGTTTTCATTGACGAACCGTCACATTGCGCGTAATTTGTGAAACACTTTATGCAGAATAGAGTTAATGTTCATTTAACTATTTTAATCTCTAAAATTTTATTGACTGTTCGGGGGTACGAAATTTCTTCACTATTGTAATCTATAAACACAATACTACCTCCTATTAAAGCCGATGCAGATATTTCGGAAACACCTTATATAATAATATAATAAGTATAGATATGTAAAATATTCGTTAGGAATCCTCGGCGGGTAAACTGAGCTGTCAGCAGTTAACCATCATAGCCGGGGCGTCCCCTTGTGACTTTGAACGTTTGATACCCACGAATTCTCGACCGAAAGTGCGCTGAATTCATGATATCCTTTGGAAATTTAAATGTAATAAATTTCCAAAGGAATTATTATTATTATTACTTATAGTATACTATTGAGGTATTTTTCTATGCTTTGCTGTGTGCTGGTTTCATTGTGGTTGATAAAAATATAAAATCCATAGTATAAAAAGATTAAATTGTATGTGAATTTTGTGACCAGTCTTTTAAGCATTTATATTTTATATTACCATTATACTGTCATTTTTTATTCACAAAATATTGGTGGCAACAAGACGCTTTTTTGTCCAAATTGTCATACGTTTCCTTTTTTGTTATACTGAATCACACCTCTCTATTTTAATTTGGCGATAGCAAAGCCAGTACCTACGAGGAAACCTACACACAAAAGAATAATTACCACAATTTTTCCTATTATTCTATTATCCCTACGAGTCCGAATGCAGTTACGAGTCAGCCTTAGTGGTGACATCAAAGGCGGGATTTGAATATGAAAATGAAACGCTATCGTCCGGCCGCGACCGTGGTCATATAGACGCATGCCACAACAATGCCGGATTAGCTGGGTCGTGCAGAGTCGTGCAGACTCGTGAAGAGTCGTGTGGACTCGTGCTTGCCTATTGTGGGGACTGAGATTATTGTAGGGCTGGCACGTGACGAATAGTTTCATACTACAACATACTTTTAGTTGGAATTATGTATATACTTGGGCCTATATACTTTAAGTAGCTAAGAGTTTAAAGCTGAGATTGATAAATTTGGATGCCAGCTATATCCAACATGTTTAAATTAAGCTTCAAATTATTGCGCAGAAATTCAACTATTTTGATTTTGAGTATGACTACACTTGACAATTGCTTTAAATATTTAACTTATAACACTGTTAAAATAATTACCTAACGGTTGCCTAATGGGAAGATTCATCCCTTGTTTAATTTATTCCTTAATAGTAACAAGTATTTCACAGCCATTAAAAATTAATGAGTTGTCGTTAACTTTAAGCGTCGACGTGTCAACCCTGTGTTCTGTTATTACATTAGCAGTTTTACGCTCACATTCGGCGGCAATATAAATATGAATAGGATTTAGCAGGGTTAGCGATATGCCTTACTTGGTAGGATTCCTTATCTCTTTGTTAAACTGTGTTTTGTATGGAATTTTTGAGGGTTTAAAGTGTTAGGGGTTGAAGTAACGTCTGTGTAGGGGTTATACACAAAATGTTTTAGGATTATGAAGGTGATTTGTGTGATATAAACATGGTACTATGTCTAATAAATGCATTTAAATTGTGAAATAAGTAGGAATTATCAGCTACACTGGTAAGAAAAAGTAAAACTGTGATTAAACTTAGTGATCAGGAAGAAGAGTTAAGTGAGTTTTCAAAAGATTGTTTTATTAGAGAAAAGTAAATCTAAAGGAGCTTTAAGAACCAAAAGTCTAAAAGTCATAACTACTGGAAATGTTGCAAATAAAATTTATAGCTCAGTTAAGGATTCGAACTCGTTTCCTTAAAATAGTCAAGTTACAGACCAATCAATAGGTATGGTTAATAAAAAACTATCATTTCAGTACCCTTAACAATACTTAGCAATAGTTCCTTACGGTTATACGGCCGTAAATCGACCGGACGCGGACCGGACAAGTGTTAAATGTACCGGAACGGGAGCGATACGGCGACGGATGACGCAATGAAAGTTTCAACTGTTTGGTGGCGGTGGCGGTTGTTTCACTTATTGAAGAAAGTTTGCCTGTTTTCATGTTATGGAGGTAATTTGACAAAACAACTACTTAAAAGGCCTCTAACTGATGATATAAAACAGCCTTTTTCATAGGGAAATATAAATAATTTGTGATTAAATATGACTTTTTTCTGTCACGTAGGATATCTTTAAGTAGCATTTATAGTCAAGTTTTTATTAGTTATTAACAAAACACCAAAAAAGTATACTCATATTGCAAAATAATTGTAATACAAATATGTAAAAGAGACTAGGAGACTATATCGGGAGGTGTTTAACTTATATAAAAAAGACACAACAATGATAATAAAGTCATCTTAGTCAACTAAAAATAAACCTAGCACCACAAAAGTTCAGATCAAAGCTTACATAAATTAATTAAATACTTATCCAATCAAAACATCTTGAGACGAATGCAGATTTTCGCGCCCTTATCAGACCCTGTTTGATGGCCTCCAAATTAATTAGATAATAAACTGGAAATATGGCTGGCTTTATTAATTAATTAATTTGTGCGCTAACGTTAAATTGGAGCCTTAAAATATATTAACCGTTCACATATTGTTGTTACATAAAACCGCCATAGAATTAAGAAATGTTTGGTAAGGAAATTTAATTTAAGAAGATGCTTCTAATTAATTATCGATTTAAATTAAAACAATATGAAACAAACGCGAGATTTGCAGTGTTTGAATTCTATATCTGTAATAAAAATAAGTTATTCAAATTATTTAAGTAGGTATATACATTTTTATTTAATTAGATGCACACCTGAAGAGTATAATCACTTCTATGTATATAAAATTATCTTAGTGTATGTAACTATGTAGGTATATGTGTGTAAGAGTATGTGTAGCAATGATTGAATATGTAAAAGAATTAACAGTTCCATACGAAAATAATCGTGAAGTAAAAGTAGGTCTTATGTGTCGATAAAACATTCTGAAGTCCCCACAACTGAGTACAACAGACTTTTTAAATGACTGTATTTTACTTAAACTAAACAGATAAAAACTAAGTTACCTTCATCTAATTTAAAGAATCGCTATATTAATCTCGGAGATACATTTGTCTCTCTCAAGTTTCCTCTGCCGTTGTTAGCGTCCACTTTTATACCAAACTTAATATTTTTAAAGCTTGGTCTTGTTTTAATGAAATTTTTAGTTTTGGGGTACTTATGTTTAAAGGATATAGCATAGGTAGTATTTGTAGTGATTGTTCGGTATTTCTTTTATGTACATAAAATAAATACCTATAGATATGGATAAAAATAATGTTAAAATAGATTCTTTCGAAGTTCATATTTTTTGGTTACCTATTATTGTGACGTTACTTAACATATTATTATCACCTATTAAAATAAGGAACGAACACCTTTTTATCTGTTCGATTACAAAAAGGGCGAAGGTTATAGAACACTGAATTGCAGTCAGTAAATTCAATCATTGAAATCAATTCATTCGATGAAGTTTTCAAATAACACGTATGAAAGAAAAACGTGCTCCTATTATTAATTGTACCAACGAAGTTACTAAAAATATTATGATCCATCCAACTTCCTACCTAACCTTGTATAGATAAAACATATTAATATTAATTCAACATTAAAGCCGCAATAATTAATCACACGTCACGATATTTTTAATTTAATCAGTACAGAATTTAATATTTATTACGTAAATCCATTAATTTCGTTCGTGCAGAGTGATACAATTTTCGAAATTAATTAAAAGTAGGTTCAATGAGTGTCAAAATGTCAGCCATATCTCCCTTGCGACTTCATATGATTATTATATGGGAGTGATGCTGGTTTCAGGTTTATACCGAGAATGTAATAATAACTTATATAATTAATAAATTATGGATATGATTTTCCTTTGTACTTATCTCGACATTATTTAATTATATTGTGCTTTTACTTTGTTACTGTTTAATTATTTGCATATGACATGTGAGTACTTTTGTTGGAAATTACGAAAAAAAAACAACACTCTAAAGGCCTATATAAACATTATTTATGAATATGCAAAGCTTCTTTGAAAGGAGACGGGGATTTCTGGGCCAAATTGTAATAAGTTAAGACATGGCTGAAAAAAAAGGCTAGATTTTTCTATTTCAAAGTGTGAAAAATCAACTCAATTTACAATCTGGAAAATGAAATATCCAATAATTAAGTTTGGGCTACGAAGTAAATAGTCTAAATAAATACTGTTCGTACAGTTCATACTGGTTCATACTATTTACGAAAATGTTTTCACTAGATGATACATTTAATTAAAATAATTAAATCCATTAGAATTAGAGTATTAAGAGATTAAGTTTTACATAATTAAGATAAATTGATTCACATTTACTAATCGATTATTGTATTCTTTAATCTGTGCTAACTCTGACTGGACATGCATGACATTGACATCGATCGACATTCGACACTAAACGAGTGTCAAATTATCTACCTTAGAGTATATATTATTCAAGAAACTAAAGAGTGAGCCTATCTGGGTATGAATCGTAAGCACTAGTATGAACTAGTTTTGTCGTGATTTTTTTATGAAGATGAAACGCGCCGTTTTAATAAATCTATCTAAAACACTAATATTATCCTAACAATGTCAAAACCATAGATACTTTCTTATATACGTCGGTCGTAGGGAAGCAATATTAAAATATTATTTTAACTGCATCGTAGGCAAACGGACTGTGTGCTGCTGCGCCCATGTGATGTCAATAATATGGTACCTTAGTTAGGCTAAGTACCTCTACTAGATAACATAGTACCACCTCCACAATCCTTAGATGGCGTTCTTGTAATAATAGAAGATGAATAAAATTACTAATAAAATTCGATTTTCATTTTTGTACATCATCTCCTTCCCACTCTACAGAAATATTAAAAATCCTGTCTAAATTATAAAAAAAAAACAAAACCATCATAAACCTTGACTGCTAAGCGGACTAAACAAACCATGATAAATTCACTCTTTAGTTTCTTACCTATACTCTAAGGCAGTTAAGTATAGTTTTTTACTTAAACTTAATCTCTTTTATCTCAGCTCTCAGATTGCCAAAATCTGCCATATTTTCAGCGATTGTTTGTTAATATAGTAGCTATCAATTCACACCAATTTCATCTTTTTACATTCTGGCCCAAAATTGTATGAAAGCGTATCTGTCTCCTTTCTTGAACGGTTTTGTAGTTTAGCCCATACAACCAGGTAGATAGGCAAATATTGGTATTTCTTGAAATCAGACTAGATTTCAATTATCGAAGGACGGTTCTGCTTTCCAACATTGGCGGCTCCCCCACAAAAAAAAAAACAAATTATCCAATATATTTGTGAAATGCTAAGACATACAACTTCATTATTATTCGACTCTACTGAGAAAAACCAACCAGGATATAAATTATCCTTTCTAGAAGGAACGGTAATGAAATATCTACAAATGTAGTTAAAGAAGTCTTTGTTCGTGACAACGGGAATAAAACACAAGCCCCGGACTGTCCCGGGCTGTCCCGGACAGTCCCGGCAGTCCCGGTGCACGGGACCGCTTGTCCGGGAAGATTAATCCTGCCACGTAACGGACTACAGAGTAATGTAGGTACAATCCTGGACAAAAGTGCAGAACCACAGAGTAAAGAATGGTGATGACACTTAAAAAAATATATAATTTGTGTTAGGTGAAGTTTATAGTCGGGTTGTTAATGCATTTATATTATAACATTATACGAATCCGGTGAAGCAGTCAAAGCCTGCGCTGAGGCTAACTGCAAAGATTTTGACCTTGTAAAAAAACTCATAACATTATGTAATTGTTTCACACAAATATTGTCGTACAAATTAATCAGCAAAACTCACATTTCTGCTGAGTTTTTCTGAGAATCATTGACGCCTTTATTTAACCTAAGGTTGATTTTAAAAGAAAACTAATATAAAACGCCTGTATGTCTAAAAAATAAGTAAAAAATGGTTGGCAGTAACATGGTCTCGTGTGTTTTTGCTACTCGGTTAAAAATCGTTGTACTTATCTGTACACATGTAACATAGCGCAAGAAGAGTGCAGTTGGCGAGTGCAGTGTTGTTCCTTTACTTGTTGAGTAGAGAAAATAAACTACTAATAGCTTGGAGCACAATATGTAGCGGGTAAGTACTTCCTTGCCTGTGTGAAAATTGCAGGTTGCACTATAGTGTAAGTGTAATGCAGTTGCTAACTAGAATTAAATTAATGATTTCGGCTGGAGAAACATAATTTTTAAACATACATAAGTATAGCTTTTACTTTTTACAGTTCAAAGTCAAATCAAATAAATATATATTTATTTCAAAAGCTCTCTTAAGGTGTTAAATTTACTGACTTTAGTTGCAGAACAAGTGGGCTTATTAATTTTATTTCTAGTATACTTTAGGGTTTTTATATACCGTTTATAGACCGACTTTGTTCAGGCTTTGGCTGATTCGTCGAATCCTAAATATGTATAGGTATTTTTTACCTATACTAAAACTTTTGTTTAATTTTTTTTATGATAATTTGTAACGCACGCACAAAACGCACCATTCTAATAAAAGCCATACAATACACCTTATCTACCTACCCATCCTTCTATTACACATCATTATCCTAAACACACAACCATCAAAGCAAAAACCATTCTAATACTACTCTGCATTTAATAAAATACATCACAAAGTTCGCCGGCAGCCAAACACGTACCTACCCGGACAGGCGGATACCCGGACGGCCGGCGACCGGACGCCGGATAGCCGAGGCACGAATATCAAATTACCGGCGCAGACGAATCGGACACGGGCCGTGCTGTCTGTGATTTCGTTACGGCATCGATTTATTTGGCTAAACGTTTAGCGTGTGTTAGGGATAGCGATAGTTATCTGTTGGTTGTATTGTTTAATATTTTTATTGAATAATTAATGTGTATTTGATATTGTTTTTTAGTGCAAATGTCTTGTTACATGATTACCTAAGACTAATTTACGAAATATTTTCTAAATGCGCCCTTGTTATATGCCCTAATATTTGCTAAAAATATTTTTAATAATAATAAACCTAGTGTACGTTTCATTGCTCTCTAGTCAATAAAAAGACGGCCACTTGTTGAGTGAATATAAATATTTATATGTATATATACCAATAGTTATCAAAACATTATAATTCTATTGCAATATTCCCTCTGAACTAATTCTCCGTACATTAATCACAATACCACAGTGTTAATGAAGTTACGTTAAAATATGGAAGCCTCTGTATGTGACATATTAAATTATAACACGGTCATCGATGAAACGTGAAACGTAAAACAAGCGCTAATGTATCCGATGGGTAACATTATGATGTCCAAATTAATTACAAACCCCCTTATATACGGAAGTAATATACATACATATAATCACGCCTCTATCCCTTGTAGGGGTAGGCAGAGAGTACTTTCCACCAGCTACGATCCTTACACACTTGTTTCGCTTCATCCATTTTCATCATTTCCTAATATATAAGAATATAATATTAAATATAGATTTTAATTAACAGCCTGTCCTAGAAGAACGGGTATAGAAGAATCGCGAAACATTCAAGGGGTGATTTTGATACCTCTACTTGTCTTATACCTTTCTCTGGAAATTATCCATATTTACGGGGACATCCTATGTATCATTTATAAAGAGAATTAAGACTATAGAGGTGTCCATATTCTTTTTAAGAATAGTGTTGTTTTCAATTTTGCCGATTAAGTTAAGAATGAAAAGTCCCTTCATTTTTATATTCGATGAGTACCAAAAAGAACAGAAATCTTTACGCAAATAAAAACAATTTCACCAAAGAAATAAATATCTTCTTGAAACTTTATCAATACTACCAGTAAGTTTTCTGATAAAAAGCCTGAGTATGTTGAAAGGCCCCAGGGTTGTAAGTTATTAGCTGTTGCGAAGTTCGCGAGAACTTGCCACAGTAACGTGTTGCTCAACTTTACGTTTATGTAAATCCTGGGCGGGAGGGTAGGCAGAGCTCTTAACATGATATATAGCGCCTGCTTCTGATCACTTAAGAGGGGTTAGTTATTGTTTTACTTGTATAAGGATAGATGAGGAAGTAAATGAAAGGATATGCACGATTCAATCCAAAATATTTAAATTTATGTATTCTCAATAGTATATCTTTTCATATGAAGGAAAAAGTCCATGACTAGTGACGATCTATATAGGAGAAGAGTCACGCAATGGTGAGAAAACTAGTCAGACTCTAGGTACACCAATTTTATATCTATTTACATTTTACAGAACGTTGTAAGTAGTACCAACATGAAGAATATTCTTATTTTTACTTCACCACACTCTTTTGCCAATTCTGACACCAACAAAAGAGCTAATTAAAACTCTTTTACTTAAGTCATGATTCCTAATTTTAGGATATTATATAAAGCAGGCGTTTTATATAATTTAAGTTGAATGATCAATAAAAACCGCAGCTCAGATTAAACGATACGCACCGGTACGCCAGTCATCAATTCTAGAACCGCAACACTAATCACTGAACACTGTTTATTTTGAGCAAATTAACTATGTTATGTGATACTGATTTGATACAGACCTAAAATATACCTAGGGAAACAATCCTCCTTACTTATATTGTTTACAACATAAGTATATGTTGTATATGGTACATTTATATGGTGATACGAAATCATCATATCTGTGACTAGCGACCCATCCTAGCTGCGTAGGGTTAGGCAAAACAATAATAAATTATACTCACAAAACCTTTGCAAGGCAATCGCTGCCTTGGATATAGCTAGTGATTCCCTTGCTAAGGTTTGGTAAAAACCGTAACATCACAAAAACCCAACAGACAGGAAACTTATTTTTGTAATATTTTAAAGGTTTTGATGTGTTTAGCTAACGTTGATCAGTCCAATTATAATAATAACATTAACTTAAAATATACACACAATCATTAATAATATCCAACATAAAAACAAATTTTAATGAAGCAGAAGTATATCAAACAAAACCTCACGGATTCTCTTCGTAAAATAATAAATACGGTTTATAAAAAATATTCAGATCCCCGAGGGGCCCCGCTCCAGCTTGTTCACAGTTTATTAAAGGGCCCCGGACTGCCCGGGGACATAAAACACGTACGGACGGATCGAGATACATTTTTATATATTTTTTATCTGTATCGAATGATGAGAATTTAATATCGAGAGGAGAGAATAGATTTCTTTCATACGGTAAACGGATGAGTCGCAATATATCGCTTCGGTAATTCTTTGTGTGATTGTTGTTTTGTCGTGGAAATGTATGGTAAGTTTAGATCAATAATTCTATTAGTGTACACCATTTTGCAGATTTTACCCATGTGAGTTGAATAGAATTTTTGATAAATAATATACGAACAAACTCTTGCTATACTAAAATTAAAACTTACATAAATAAAAACTAACAGGCGTCAAAGAACTCATCGTCATCCTTGTCAATGGTGGGAAACGTGCCCAGAAGGCTGGCAGCATTGCCACGTTGAATGGCTATGCCGATTCTCTGTGCAAGGATAAATAAATACATGTATAAATCTATGTAAAGTCCGATAGTCTTGCCGTTTACTTTTTGTATGATAATAGGCCTTAGTCCTAAAGTTAAATTTATATAGAAATAACTTTGGTTTTCTCTAAGTAACTATCCTTTGCCTATGGTAGCATTTTTCTTCCGTTTCTCTACGTCTTCATTTAACTGTAATATTTTGACCGTCATTATTTTATTTATTGTTTAATTTAACATTAAGATTGCTACAAAAATAATACATATAATGGAATGTAATAAAACATTTTGTTTTATAAGATAACAATCTTATACTATTTGTATTGTACTCAATACTTAGGGAACATTAAATTGTTGTCTATTCCGAGAATCAATCAGTTCCAATCATTATTACGTTTAATTACAGAAAGGCGTTTAATTTTATCGTCGACAGTGATTTGGTAAAGTTTGTTGCGTGATCAAATAGCGCTCGTAATTGATATTTGTGACATAATTGTTACGCGTGTCTGTACAAACCAACGAGGTTGCATTTGAAACTATAGAGTGAGCCTATCAGAGTTTAAACCGTAAGCACTAGTGTGAACAAGTGTTGTCGTGAATTATGTACGAAGATGGAGCTTACCGTTTTAAAAAATCTATCTAAAACACTAATATTATCCTAACAATGTCAAAACCATCGATATTTTCTTATATAAGTTTCTCGTTGCGCGAAAATTAACTTAAATGAAAAACGAAATGTACTAGGATCAGACTAAAAACTGCTCTCGCTTGGCACAAGGGGAACGTAGCGATAGTAGCAGTCTATGCATATCATACGTCGATGGTACAAACTAATTGTTTGAAATAACCTATTTGTGGATTGAATGTAGGTACTATTTTTATGTACTATTGGATTTCATGGACTGTTTTTAGATTTGTGATTGAAATCGAATGTACTGTTATTATTTTTACTTATATAATTTAATAGATCGCTGAAAGTGGGATCACAGATTCATTATTGTTTTTATCCTTGATTGTCAAATTCGAAAATAAGGTTTTAGGGTTTTAATTTTGTATCTTGTATTTCAAAATGAGTGGAGCCAGTGTAAAATATACATACCCATAAATATACACCATCTTGATTTTCAGTTTATCTTATCAAAATTAACTTAGTCTGCTAAGCAAAAATCTTTCAGCAATTGAATAATTTCAATTAACATAATGTATCATCCCAAAGACATTATAATCAGTCGCAGCTTAAATAAAAAAGTATAATTTTAAACCTATGTTCAAAGACCCATTGTTTTATGAGTACAATAAAACCATTAAGTAAAGTCGGCGGTAAAACATATTTAATCTGTGTAATGCACATGCGTTGTGGCTGCATTCAGATGGTGACTCGTATAGCCTTTTGTCAAACGCTTGTAGGCTTTATGGTGAATGTACTGGGGATAATAATAGTGACTGTGTTATGATAGTGATGTATGTGGATGAAAATATATGGAGAGAAACCTTTGAGTTCCCTATATGTATGTATACGTATATGAAATATACATTACATAATATGCATATTTTGTCTGAACCATTTATTGGACCGTTTCATTTAATTCTCAATTCTTTATTGCATTCCACAACGTTTTACTTTATTGCATTCCACAATTTATGATATTTAGGCAGAGCTTATAAAGTTCGAAATTCATATTTTTAAAATATTCAATTTTGTATTAATATCCCATTCTGTAAAGACATGACAATGTAAAGTTTCTGCTCAGCAGATGAAAATCAAATACGGGGTTTTTGTCATTTTCTCAAGACAAAGTTGCCAGCAGTAACAAATAAAACAAAAGGTATAACACTCCCAGTTTATTTACACCTGTGTGCAAAATAAATAACCACAAATATACCGGACCGTGCAGTGGGTGGCAGTTTTTCTGGCCGCATGTGTAGTGGCTACGGGCCTCATTAAGCCGCCTTAGTAATTACAGGGCCGACTTAATTACGGGGTCTCAGTATTGCTTTGCTCGCCACTCTACTCGAATAGAGGTGGGTAAGAGAACTGCTGTAAGACATTTTTGTGGGTAGTAAGAAAATATAGATATTTAAGTCAGTCTACTCTGACATGAGAAAAAATTATAAAGATGAAAATGAAGTAAAACTGTGGTAGCTTCTGTTTAAAATTGTAATAATACTAAGAACTTTTATTAAAGCTTTCCGTAAAAACATCTAGGTATATATTTTACCTGTTCACGTTTTAATAAATTATTTTCTACTACTTTGTTTATTTTCATCCTTTCACGCGCCGTCTTTTGTCTTGCTCTATAGCCAAAGTGTTAACCAAAACCAACAAAAGCACAAAAACAATCAATTAACTCTAACTAAAACTAAAACTACTCTAAACTGAGTCCCACCTCTAGTGGTTTGTCTGTGGTCGCCGCGAGTCAGGCACCTTTCATTTACGTAGTTCCGACACCTTGTTACAGCAGACTTTGATTCTAATCTGACAACTGAGGTGAGGACATGGGGAGTTGGGAACGTGTTTTTAATTGCGAGATTAGATTGCTTTGGTTCGAAGAAGTTTTCAGTGACTTTGCTTTTATAGAGATCTCTCTGTAAGCAAAATCCGTGTAACAAGTGAGTGTGTTTGGGATTTTGGTGCGTAAGATATTAATTTATGCAGAAATAAAAAGTTACATAACATAACATAAAAAAGGTTTAAGTTAATTTTCGAGGACATTTTACAATATTATTAATTCATTGTATTCTTATAAGAAATAATTATAAAATCTGATTTTACTTTACTAAATATTTACGTCTTGTATCTTTCCTCAGAAATTTTAGTTATATTTTTTTAAACTCTAGAACTAATTCCCTTTTTGTTGAAGGAAACGTTTCAGTACCTCATGCATACTAATTAAAGCTATATGAGTATTGAGAGGGACGGAAATAACGAGAAGGACTCTCGATAAACCACAGGCATTGTCAAATTCTCATCGTCTTTGGATGTAATTTTGGAAAACTGTAATTAAATAATCAATACCATTGTAACCAAACTATAACCTATATAATAATTATCAAATATTTAATGCCATAATTTCCATATATATTGATTTTGTACGGCACATTGAAAACATTGTACTTTTACAGAGCCACAACAATGGGTACCTGAGTAAACCATAAAAACTAAATCAGTGTCTAAAACCAATTCTTAAATGTCCTCTAATATTTTTGTAGAATAACATCAGCAACAAAAATCCAAACATCACATTTAAATTATTATTTATCTACAAAAAATCTCATTTTATTTTCCTCTCCATATTCCGCTAACGAGTGCGCATATCAAATATGGCGGAGTAATTTCCTGTGATAAATAAAGATGTGTTTGATACAAATTTCAGCTTGTCACATAAACGTCGGTCATAACGAGACGTCTTTCAGAGCCTCTGTACAATCACCGACGGCGACACGTTGAGAAAATTCGGAGAATATTTTAAGAAAAAGTTCGACAAGATATTTTGTTCTTGAAAAACTTTCTCTAAGAAATTTATAGTAGCTATGTGCTGAAAAAATGGACTAGCTGATGACATTTTTAGTCTTCATTTTTTTATTTAATCTTTAGTTCTTACACAGCTGGGCAAATGTTTTTATCGACGATTGACTATGATTTCCTCGAATAAAAGGTTTTTTTTTCTTTGGGTAGAAGAGGTATTTCAAATATGACCACATATGTTTTGTCACCATGCAGAAATAATGGTAAATTGGAATCAGACATTATTTATTAATTTTGTTGTTGACTGTACAGTACTGTACACGTTTGAACACGTTCGTTTACTGAAAATTATGTTTGTTCTTCCATAAAGAAGTATGCATACGACAGAAGAGATTTTTTTAAGAATATTATGTATGTCTATGATTTATATGTTAATCGATCAACATCACTCCAATGCTGGACAGAGGATGCTCCCAAGTGGCTCAATCGGTCCATCGGGCAGTTTCAAAGAAATTTCAGTATCTCATTTAATACAAAAGTCTGTATTACTGAGAAGTTTCGTTTACTTTGTTGGTATTGCACTCTCGAATAAAATACCTTTTGTGAATGTTCACGAAAACTAGAAAACATGGGGCGGTTTAAAAGAGGAAATAGGGAGGAAACAGCCAACAAATCCTCCTTTGAGTAACCATAATCCCAAGATCAGGGTACACGTAGTCAACCCGCAAGTATAAATTATACTCCTTTCAAAGTACCCTTTCAATTTCCAAGCTTTCTCAAACTCAGTAAATTTTAACTTGTTCATAAACTAGGTACATTTTTAACTTGCCGTGAGAGAAGTTACCCGGCAAACTTTATAGGGTTCAACAAAACCTCTGCCGTTAGTAAAACCGGATATATCTGGTGCGAATTGATTTGAACCGGTTTCAAGCGGTTTCAACTAAATCGGGCGGACGGTTTAGATTCCATTTTTGAAATTCGTTTATCTTTGACAGGTGATATTTCAGTCATCGTTTTTGACATGTTATTTAAATTGAGAATTTGCATGGCTTTATTTATTTGGTGGATTTATTTTTTATAGTACTTGCATTCGTGCATTCTAAAATATATCATCATCATATCTAAAATGTATCAATTCTTTAAATACATATTTCGTTTTTTTTATGAGGTGTACTAATACGACCTACAAGCAAGAAATTTTATCTTTCAGTTTAACTATAGATATGTCTGCTTTTCATCTACCATCTAAACAAACAGACATATCCAAAATAGCAAATTCATCACTATAATTAAATTATAACTTGACAATACAGTATATTTGCACAAAATAATGCAGAATCAACAGTTAGCGAGCGATGCATGTTTGTTCACCTCTTGACGTTTAATATCCGCCGGAAATGTTGCACTGTATGCACACACTTATTGTTAGAATGCAGGTGAGGAACAGAAGGATTGGTGAAATTGATATTTGAAATATTAAAAAAAAAAAATGTTTATAGTTTATGTAGTGTAATAGAATGACTAATTATGTACATAAGAGCATGTTTTCTTAGATAATGTGAAGCAATGGATTTTTAGTTAAAACGTTTGGTGTTCATTCTAAAGCAGTAAAAACTCAATAGAGTTAAATATAAAAAAAAATCTGCAATGACAAAAAAAATGTGATGCCCAAACTGATTTAACTTTATAAATAGTACGAGTATCAGCTTGAAGATAGGCAAAAACATTCGAGAAACTGTTTATGAAATGTTAGTAACAAGTTAATAATCTACTTAACCTACTCCATATATTTCTGTATCGTATTTGACCGGTCCATGTAAATATTAGCACAAGCTTCATCGGAGCACCGGTGTTGGCAGAAGTGACGCAGACATACAGACATTATTATAAATGAGTTAACACTACCCAGCCTCCCTGCTTATCTTGTTAATGTACTGAATTATAATGATACTCTGTTTTATGTAGGAAACATTTCCAGGATTTTCTGAACTGCTGTTGAGAACAAAAAAATCTCAACTGTCATATTTGTTAAGTGATGCTAGTACATCACTTAACAAATATGACAGTTGAGAATTTTACTAGATTACTAATAATTACGGAGGTCAAATATACAAATTATGCACTCAGGGCAAAGTAATAGGTAACCTAAATCAGATTTTTTTTCACTACCCTCATATTCGTATTAACCTCAAATTAAAATGTCAACACAAACATATCTTACAAAATAGCAAGTAAATCGGTCCAACATCAGTTATAATTACGCAATTACGCCGAATTTGCTTCATATATTTTGATACATTTTCTCATTTACCTTTCCTACAAATTCTCCCTTTACTAAACGAATAACCAACTCAGCAGTACAGAATTACAGTTTCATAGGACGTTGAGTTATCTTACAAAAGGGCAATATATTACGGATGAAGGCCATAAATTTGGAGGCTCGGCAATAACGCCGACGCCGGCAATCGCCAATTAACTGACGACAACATTAACTTGATCTATCACCAACTTAAACTGCCGAACTTTACTAAAGTAACTCAACTTTCGTATATTGAAAGAGATATTAATTGGAAAAATAATTTATCGAAAATCACGCTGATTCAAGGTTTATTTATTATTGTAAAAGTATTTTTAGCTTGGTGATTAATTTGAGCTGATTCATTAAAATAAAATGTAATTTTATATTATCAAGGTAATCCTTGTTCTACAAATTTTTACATGGTCGTATGGCACTTAAGTATTTGGACTTAATGAATAAATAATTTAAAGTCTAGACAGACAACCAATTAAAACAGACTTACTATTTTGGTTTAATAGATAGGTACTTCAATTTTGTCAATGGAGGTAAATTATTATGTGAATCAACAGCCTATGTGGACTATTAATTCATACACTTTTAGTTACCCATTACCGGTTACTACCTGGCTTGCCCCATCTATCGTATGCCGTAGCACTAAAATATATAGCGATCCTTATTTACTAAAATATTGTATTATCCTTTGCAAAAATGATGTTTGTGTAGATAACATCTAAAAACCCAACCTTCAAACTAATATAAAGACAGACAACTCAAGTACTCACTTAACAAAAGCAATATTATGGCGACAAGCAAACAAAAATAGCTCTTATTACAATGAACTAAGAGCTAAGTAAACACAACTCAAATGTGACGAGGGATGTCGTGTTTTGTCACAGTGTTGGATATTACCGGACAATGATGTAGTAGTTAATGTAGTGTTGAACAAACAGATGTCAAGGGGCTTAGGGGGTATAGGAAGCGGTTTAGTTGCGGTCAACAAGTAAGGCTTGTTGGTGTTGGTTACAGGATTGCTATGAGGTTATAGGTTGCATTTTTTTGTAGTTAGATTTTTTTAATACAAAAATGTGTGAGAAAAAAAACCTGCCTGTTTTTAAAAAGCTCCTTAATCCCCAGATCATGATTCGGGGCTCATAATAACAAAAAAAAAGGTTGACATTTCACTAAAGTATAATTTTTAGCTCTATAATAAATCGTATTGGGGTCCTCCACATTGCTGTTTGTAAAAAAGGAACTTCGTTCCAATTCATTTATTAACATGCGCACGCTTACAATAGCTTACGAAGAGAAGCTAAGATTTTTTTTTTTCCGTCTAGCCCCCATTTTCAACGCGCGATAAGGAACTTCGTTCCAAACAATAACAATTTATGTTACGGTCATATAATCCAGGAATACATATCTAATAATGTATCTCAAACAAAGAAAACATTACCACCATAAATAACAGTTAAACTAAGTGACAAAGAGCCCTACAAAACACAAAAAGTGTAATATTTTTAACCAAACATAATTCTAAGTAACGCCGACAGATGTCGCTTCACAACGAGAGTTACAGCGTTAATGCGTGAGGCGCTCATTACCACTAATGTTACACATTCCTGCGATAATAATAGCTACCTTTACAAACATCCAGGTTTTCTTATTTATCATTCAAGTTTTTTTCCCAAAAAGTAAAAAAGTGGTGTTATGCAACCAGATATAACTGAATAACTAAGTACTGAATACAATAGAAAATTCTTACAAAACAAAAACCGACTTCAAAATAAGTCTTGTATGGTTTTCTTATAGAGCCCACTGTCATATTGGACCACACTGGAAGCACCACCCTTCAAATAAAAAAATAATCATGAAAATCAGTTTACCCAGTCAAAGGTTCTGATGTAGCAAACATAAAGAAAAGAATACAGTCGAATTGAATACCACCTCCTTTTTGAAGTCGGTTAATAATATGTATATTTAAAGAAAATATGATTATATCCATGATAGTAATATTATAATAGCGAAAATAACTCTGTATGTCTGTCTGTTCCATTTTCTTTACCTCCGATTTATATAAAAAATTGAACAAAATGAATTTGAACTCCAAGTACTTTTTATTAGTAGTAAATACATTAAATTTCGTAACTTACATTTTCCGTTCATCTTTCTTAAACAAAAAAGGACCATACGACTCTAAAGCTTTCTACACGAAACAAACTCGTAGTATCAAAATCATTTCACTTCAATGCTATGCGGCTTATCCTCTTATGTATAGTAGCTCATTGTTCAGCGCCGACATTTTATTAAAATTCTTTCGGGCAGATATGTTCACAAGTTTACGTAAAGCTTTGTCGTTTAGGCACTGGTAAATATACTGAGAGTAGACAAGCATTTTGTGTAATCCTCACTTAATTAAAATATTTCAGTTTTTATCAAATATAATTTTGGTATATCGAAGTCTTTTGCATTCAAGGTCATTGAAAGTAGTCAACTGTTACCTTAATGCTACTCGAGGAAAGTGAGGCCAGCAGTGGGATTTACAGGGCTGAAAATGATTTCTACTATTTAGCTAACTATTGTTTAGTTTAATTTAAATCGTCATATACCTAACATTTGAATCAAAAGTAGACAAGTACGCACCTTTCAAAGATGTCTGCAATTCTCAATACACATCTGAAGAACTTATACAGGGTGTTACCGAAAGGGTATATCTATCCAAAAGGGGTGAAGACTTCATTTAGTATAGATTCAGTTTACAAAATTACAGCTCAAAATAAGTTATAATAAAAATAAAAATCTTTATTGCAGACTTGTGTCTGAAATAAAGATTTTTACGTTACGGATTTTAAGATTTTTTTATTTTTAAAGTTCCATACGCAAAAAAATAGAAGAATAAAAACAAAAATTAGATCATCATCACCATCACCAATATCTCCCGAGTCTTTGTTTTCAACTATGTTGGAGTCGGCTACCAGTCGTACCGGATCCAGCTGAATACCGTATAACAAAATATTTAATTATAAAATTAAATTAAAGTAATTTGTGATAAGAAACTATCAGATCTTATCCAAAGTAAATACTGAACATTCATACATACATACATACATACATACAAACATATGAACATCAACAAGGTGTAATAACAGGTCAAGCACGGTTAACCGATGGCACGTCGAATGCTCGGCATGTGCCGACGAGCTTGATTAGATCCTAATGTTTTATGTCACACAAGTAGGTTTAGGTTCACCGCATAAGTGTTAGTAGGTCTGTCTGAGTGTCTCTTGGAAATTAGAAATGAAATAAAACTACTCTTTACGGATTTTGTCGCGCTTTATTTTAGACTTTACGTCCCGACTCCCGGCGTTTCGACACCATTGCAGGTAGTATGGTCACGGGCAGACTGCCCTGATCAAAAATCTAATTTTTACCGCGACAAAATAGTTTTATTTTAATGTCTAACATTTGCGTAAACCAAAGAAACCAAAATAGAAATTAGAAAATAAATAAAAATGCTAATAAATAAATTATGCTTAAATGATTTGATTATTTTTGCGTGATTTATAACTAAAATAAGTGTTGACTTCTCCAAAAAAGGTTATGTGGTTTATAAGTTGTATGGTCAGTACAATTGGATAGGAAGTGAATTTATTTTTAAATGTTTCGAATGTACGAGTATTTACGTAAACCAGTTAAATTATTTAACAGTAATTTTAAAGTAACATTCAATTTCACAAAAAAAATTCAACAACTTAATAAAAACTCGTGTAGTCATCACAAAAATACTTTGTCAGAATTGAAATTTCAACAGAAAATAAAGAGAGAATTATTATAGCGAAGGTAATAAAAAACTATCGTACTTTTTATCGAAGTAAATACGAAGGCATTTTTAATAAAAATTCTCAGAACCAACTCGAAGAGCACTCGCGATTCCTTTGCAGAACTGAATTCGTTATTTAGCACAGCTATGGTATGGATACTACTTTTTAAATTTCATAAAGTGAAAGTATAGTTATTCTATTAAAAAAAGGTTCTGTTTTAAAATAGCTGTTTCTATTTCCTAAATATAAAAACTCGAGAAGTAAACTTCAGATAGAAAAATGCTGATTGCGTTTTAGTGTTTATTTAAACTACCGAGAATGGCTTTCAATTCAGTTCTTTTTGTCAATGATCATTTGTGCATGTGCATTGATACTTAACATAAATATACGAGACAAATTATGTCTTTGTCACTAAATAGACTGGTCATAAATAACACATAATTTGAACATCAAAATACCACATAAAACTGTCATTGCTATTAAAAGCAGGCGGGAAGTATCAAACTTTTACAAGCAAAGGTAACATTCGTCCCAACCGCCGTGAAAACCAATAAAAAGGTTTCGCTGCAAATTGGCCGACATTTTGAGGCAGGAGGCACTGTCGCAATTTATCGCTCCGTACGAAAGATCACAGGATCTGTCGAGAGCTTTCCCGCCAATTTGTACGCTGTAGGTTATTTAAACTTGATGCTGAAAGGGTTATAGATTTCTTTTAAGTTTGTTTATGTTTGCAAGTGGTAAGTTTATGTTTGCGGGGTAAGCAGGGGTTATTATTTATACTATTTTCTATATTTTACAGGTATTTTCCTATATAATTGTGAGGACCGGAATAATTTATTGGAATAAGTACAAATATGGCCATAAACCGCCGTTATTAAAATTTGAAAATGAATTCAAACATTTATTCCTCGCGAGAATATTTTGAGTTTTATATAACTAATACTTAGAGATTAAAGAAATTAAGCCTTGAAACAAAAAAAAAATATGTGGGAAATAAAAATCTTATCTAAACTTACTAATATTATAAAAGGAAAGATTTGATTGTTTGTTTGAATTGAATAGGCTCCAAAACTACTTGACCGATTTGAAAAATTCTTTCACTGGTGGGAAGCTACACTATCTGCAGTTAACATAGGCTTATTAAATTTTCAAAAAAGTTAGGGATCCATAGGATATATTAATGCGGGTGAAACCGCGGAGCACAGCTAGTTGTGAATATTCTTCGTAATTAATACGTAATAAATTAACCCCGTATTACTCGTATTCAAACAGCCAATCATATTGAGTTTGACGATCGAATAAACACAATTTGCTATCGAGCATTCTATTGTATGATTGTATGAAATCGACTAATTACTCGATTGATGTTTGAACTATTATACCTATTGACTGTGCGCTCTGAATATTTCTATGAAGTATATAGATTGGTATAATGGAAAATAATCAATTGATGTTGAAGTAATATTTGTGGTATTTTAACTGACTTCAAACAGGAGGAGGTACTCAATTCGACTGTTTTTTTATGATTGTTACCTCAGAAATTTCAGTTGGGTGAGTTAATCTTGATAATTCCTTTTTATTTGAAAGCTCGTGCTTCCCTTATGGTCTCATTTTAATGTATCCCAGTTATGAAATGGGATCCATAAGAAAACATATAAGACTTATTTTGAAAACGGAAAAGTGTAAACAGATTTATAAGTGAAAACTTTTTATTTATATCTTGGTGTTTTGTATATTTTGAATTAACATATTGAACTGGTATAATTTTATCATATATACATATCTATATATCATATCTATAGCATTTGAATATGTTTATTAATTTCGTATACGTCTAGAATGACCTGACTTTTATTAAATTCTATCCCTAGCATGCAAATTTACTTTATTCAATAAAAATACAAGTTTTATACTCCAGCCTCTATTGTACAACACATAAAACTGACACAGCTAAAAGCTAACAAAACTTCTCAAGCTCAACTTCAAACAAAAACTGAGTAAATTACAGTGCGCTGGAACTGAAAAAAAATCATTCATACTCGCTTTCAGGGATAACCCAGTTTCAGCGGTGAGTGGCCACACACACAGACAGACATGCATACAGTCCCGAACAAAAATTACGTAAACACAATTATAGCAAAATGTTTAGCGATATTTTTGTGTTGTAAAAAAATGTATTTCATAAAGAAACTCTTTTCGATAATTTCTTGAAGAAATTATCGAAAAGAGTTTCTTTATATTGAAATAATATATTAAACATTAATTCTAAAGAATTGAAGTAAATTATTATTATTTTCAGCCCTTGCTGTCCCACTTCTGGGCAAAAGCCTCCCTCCCTTCCTTCCATTCTTTTCTATTGAAATATTGAAGTAAAAGATATTTAAAAAGTCGAGTTTTTTTGTACAGATTTTTGCAGTTAGCATGAGCACAAGCTTTGACTGCTCCACCGGACTTTAAAATTTTAGAGTATATACACATTTTGTTCATGTCTGTACTGACGGACACACACACACACTCGGTGTTTATTTACATGTTCCCTTGTTAGTTGTTGCCAAGGGTTTTGAGGAACCTTTGCGCTACATATTTATTTTTAGGTTTTAAACTTTTTGCACTGTAAGGAGAAAGTTTAGTGAAGGTAAGTGACTAAAAAACAAATTAAGTTTAACTAGGCTTAATAAAAATAAATGACCGTTTAAAGCCGGAACCCCACCGCTGCGCAGGCTGTGCACGGATGCGTGGCTCACCTCTGCTGCGTGGGCTCATTAGTTCGGCGGCGTCGGCCTCCGTTTCCACTGCGGCACACGGACACGGATGTGTCGCCCACACAGCTCATAGCTTTGCGTGGGGTACAGTCACGAGCAAAAATATGTATACTTAATAATATGCGAAATTGTTAAACGAAATTAGTGAGATTTTTTGTCGAATCTCTTCTGCCATCTAGCAATCAATGCAAACTGTCATATGACACTTGAAAATAAAATGGATCAAATATTTTTTTTAAAAAATAAAATTTACTTAAAGTCAATATATTATTTTTATTATATAGACAATAGCTCTTCCAAGTAACAATATAATTTAGCTATTGTGTAGTAACATCTGTTTTACTTATTTGAATTATAAATTACTTAGTTCTTACATAAATTATACTTATCACAACTTAAATGTATTTTTACATACTAGGAACATTAATTGTACCTCTTATTTATAGTAGCTTATTCTTATAATAATTTCTTAACAATATTATGTGTGTACATATTTTTGCTCGAGACTGTACATAGTCGTGGGTCGCCGAGAAATGGCCGACCCACGCAGCTGGGATGCGTGGGTCGGCCACGTGGCTGAGCTACGTTCCGCCTATTCGAGTTAGCTACGCGTGTGTTTATGACGTCAATTGCTGCGTAGCATGTCCGTGCGCTGCGGTGGAAACGCTCTCATACATTTTGTACTAAAGCGAAGCTGAACACACGTGCACAGCCTCTCCGTGCGCCGCTGTGGGTTTCCGGCTTAAGTATCCTGTGATAGTTTAGCTGTTCCCTCGAGTACGATACTTTTAACTGTTTTCCGACAACAAGAAAAAATATATTGTTCATCTCTTAAAGTGGGAGAAAATTAAATTAGTATCAAAAAATATACATGGGAAGCCACTACCTGGCCCAAAAATTGCCTGGTAAAACAGGTCATTTCTCATTCAAAGATGGAACGAACAAAAGATTATACTTGACTTATACAAAACATACATACATATAATCCCGCCTGCTTCCCGTAAGAGTAGGCAGAGACCACTTCTTTCCATTTGCTACGATCCTTATATACTTGTTTCGCAAAATTATACAATACAGTAATAATAATCCGGCTTAAGCTTTAGTATACATTACTCGTTTTACATAACAGCATTAGAGAGTGCAGCCCACTCAGCAGGCAGTGTAATTTGTGTGACAATGGAGCGCGACGTTACGGCCGAGAGGTGCACTTGTCAAAGTGGCGCAAAGTCCGCGCTATGCTAAAAACCTGCGCTCTACATAGAAATGTAAATACATAGAGATTTATGATGGTTGTAATTTAATTTAAGTTACAGTAATTCTATGCGAGTGATATTATTAACCACCATAATAATAATTAGTTCAGTTGAGTTATTTTTATTACTGTTAAATAATATAATTAGAATATTACACTTTGAATTTCCAAATTATTGGGCTTCTCACATCACTGTCTGTGAGTGTGTAAAATTGTAGTAAATAAATGAATAAAGTAAAAATAAATTTATTTATTAATTAAATTACAACAGCCTACACCAATTACAGTAATTCAAAATTAAAACATGTAAAATACAAAATGTACAGATATAAAGAACACAGGATAAATAAAAAATTATGTAACAAAGAAAACCGCCAAATTTTATTATTTTATTGGATATGAAGCATAAATAACTAAAACTCGTAATAAGCCACATAACACAAGTGTAACTGAAATCTCAACTTGTCTATTGAAAGTTAACAAGTGAAACCTATTTAATAAAGCAATCCAATCAAGACTAATCGCTACAGCTACGCGCTACACCGTAGCGCTACTGAATTCGTAGCACGCGTGGAAAGTTTCGTAGCGGGTTTCATGTTACACTCGTAGCACAAGTAATGGAATTTAGACGTTTGTTCCGTAATAAGGTTATGTGTGGGGGTAGGTTTAATAAAACTGTTATTTACAGGACGACAGAAATAGAAGATTTTACTAAATTAAATGTAATACGTGTTAGGTATGAAACATTTTCAACGTTTTAATATTTAATGAATTATTCTTTTTTTATCTAAAAAAAGAAGATTTTTAATAATCAATTTTAAGTTACTTCCTTAAAACATTTAGCCCTCTTACGCACTTGCGGTTAACCGCGGGGGCGGCTAGCCACGCGGTTAGCCACATTTCCAGTTTTTTTATGCATACGCTTGTGATTGTACGCACTATAAAACTATACACATATAAAAACTAAACCGCGCGGTTAGCCGCCCCCGCGGTTAGCCGCAAGTGCGTAAGAGAGCTTACTTTACCTTTATTCAATTTTTCTTAAAGTTATGTCAAAAACATTTAAAAAATATGAGTTTCTGTAAACAGTACTAGCGAACTAAAATCATAAATTATAATAACATACAGTTATTCAACAAAAACTACAAACTTCTAAAGCATGTAAACTCAAACTCGAAACTACCATTTTGGTAGCAATCGAGTTAAAATCCCCACTCAACAATTCAAATGTTTGAATATTTTATTCAAATAGACGACTTGAATCTTTTATCTTTTACTGCAAAACTTTATGAAAGTTATACCTGGCTATTAGGGACAATGAAATGGAAAACTAGGTATTACATTTGGTAGATTCCACGATATTGTAAATGGAAATTTTATTATTTTCTGAAGGTCAAAACCATTTTACAGACAGTAAACGGAAATATTAGTGCCCTCTTTAACTATTTATAGGTACTACTTATAAGTGATGACATCTTTGAAGTGAGGTTATATAAAAGTATCATTGATATTGCATTTCGCATAATTATTAATTATACACTAGTGACAATATATTTATGTTTCTGATTTCTTGAAATCTTTGCTGGATCAGTAAATATCTCATATTAAAAAATACTAGTAATACCTCCCGGTTTCACCCTAAGCTGCCGTTTCCAGTCCATTCTGCTATTCGCGGTGGAAAAATCCAAAAAAATCAAAGAAGTTATAAAAAATGCAACCACCTTGGTTCTGTTTTATATAGCACTAGCTGTGCCCTGCGGTTTCACCCGCATGAATACCTAGGTCCCGTTCCCGGTGTCTTTATATTATTGGGGGGGCGGAGATGAATCCAACAAATCACTACTGCAACAAACTTAAAAAAAAATCTGCGTAATTTTCCATTTTTTTCTTTCACAAGAACCTTCTGCTGATAATTAATAACACAAAAAAAAAGAATTAGCGGAAACGGTCCAAGCGTTATTGAGTTATGCGCTTACCAACACATTTAGCGATTCATTTTTATATATAAGACTAGCTGTGCCCCGCGGTTTCACCCGCGTGAATCCATAGGTCCCGCTCCCGGTGCCTTTATATTAGATAAATCCAACAAATCACTATCATTTTTTATCATAAAAACCTTCTCTTGACTATTACAAATATAACAAAAAAATAATTAGCGAAATCGGTCCAGGCGTTATTGAGTTATGCGCTTACCAACACATTTAGCGATTCATTTTTATATATAAGATTAGCTATGTCTCGCTATTTCAACCGCTTTTGTACATAGTCCTACCTAGTTCTAAAATAAAAGTAGGCTAAGTTACCCGTCCTACCTAGTTCTTACTTAACCGTCATAAATAGTGCACATCTACTTATAACTCATACATTAAACGCAGCAGCCTTCCACACTCGCAGATATAAATCAATTACAGTCATCATCCGCTGCCTGAGTTATGCTAATTGTTGCTCCATTTGCACGGAGATAACATCCGGGAGGCTTCTAAACGTGGAGCCTTATTGTTTTTGTGTTTATACATAGTTTTAAGGGTAAGTTTTAGAGTTCAAAAATTACCTGACTGTATTTTTTTTTCAGTTCTCTTGCGGTTTCAGTAGCCTGTTTTTTTTTCTGAAAGATCGGTCATGAAATTAAATAACCAACAATTTTCGCGAATAGACCACCAAATGCAACATAAATATTTTTCCAATCGACTAGCAGTTTCAGAGTTTAGCACGTCCAAAATTTAACAAACGTAAAAACTCTATTAGTATAAGCATCTAAAAAGGCGTTACATATGAGCCTTATAATTCGATAATTATTTCGATATTTAATTAGACAAACACGCTTATGATTGAGGTCAAGTCAGCCAATTTCACACATGACACAGTGATATTATAATTATGTACCTATCAGTATATAATATAATTAATCCAGACTTGTCAATAGTACGGCCATTTGTCAGTTTTGACGTGAATTATGTTCTGTATGTTACATATCACTTTGCTTGATTGATAGGTATATAGTATTAACTGCTAGTCTAGATTAATAACTACAATTATTACCACTTATAACTGGGCCTATTATGATGTAAATTATTTATCAAAATACGAAAAAAAAAATACATTTTTAAGTGTCTACAATGACTTCAAACTAGTGCAAAACTAAAATCCTTTTTTTGACAAAAATGTTATGTCAAAAAATAAGGAAATTAAAATATTCTTAAGAAGAAGAAGAACCGGTAAGAAACTCCATACATATTAGAATACATTATCCTATAGACATTATATTAGACATACACTTAAAAAAAAAAAGTTCAACTCAATGTTTATAAACTTTATTGTCCTTCATTTCTTCACATCTATATAACAATAATTATTAATTTTTGCGCCAACACTAATTAATTACCATCAACTCAAAACAAAGTTTAAATCCAAATTAAAATAATATAGGTAAACCTACTCATCAAAATTAATATCACCAAACTATTCAACGCGTTAATCTGTCGCCAACTTTACGGGAGAGATTATAGCACGTCACAAGTTATTGGGGAACAAACTTTTATGTTTGTTCTCTTTGTCTGCCGATATGAAAAGTTATACTGTCATGATATTGGACTATAAGCTTAGTACAACATAAAACTATTTACGATGTATCAACCTATTTAAAAAAAATGTTGAGTTATAATAAATATCTAAGTACTGGGAGTACGTTTCTTGCATGAGTTAGTCATTGGCTAATATGTGTTCTATAATAAAGTTCTTTTACCATAATTGGTAGCGCCATCTATCTGTTTAAGACGGACTACTAGTCGTCTCATCCATATTTCGCAATATTAGTTCCATTCATTCATTTGACCACTTTTGGAATGAGCGATGTGAACCCCGCCGCTTCCTTACCAATCCTTTCGCATGCCTGGCGCGTAACGCACGTACGCGCCTTCGCAAACCCCTGGAAATAAACGAATCGCCGAGAGGAGACACACGATACCGCGCCCGTGTCGCTCCTGTGCTGCATCGCCTCCTTACTGCTGCTGCCGGATAGCGAACTTTTGTGATAATCCGCCCGCGGGTGTGAACGTGACAGTTTTGTGATCGCAACGGGAAGAACGCCGCCCGCCATCTTGGACTGCCCAACGCTGGAGAGCCAGGTATGCGTGCCTTTTCCCATAGACCTACATCGCTCGCTCACCTCTTGGCGATAATCAGCCATCCTCCAAAAATACAGTCCACTTAAATCTTATACCTCGTTTATTTCCAAACCATTTTTTTGGTCCTTCGAGCCGGATTCATATATCCGTATTCCCGCTCGCGTAGGTATCTTTTATAAGTGCCTACCTAGGTAGTTGTAGCACCTAGCTGCACTCCTAGTTCATAAATATATACCCATTACGTGGTTATTCCCGCACCCCCAGTAGGTAATATACTCAACGTAGCTACCTACTGACTTACAATAATAATTATAAACTAGGTATATAGTCGTTTTGTAAATTCATAATTTCAAGCGCCTTTTACCACCGCCTTTAAAGTCGTTGCCTTATTATTAGGTACAAGTACTTACTTTCCGCATAACATAAAACTACAGCATAATTTTAGGTTATTTACTTCTACCTACATTTGGAATATAAAATGTCGCAACAAAAGAAATATACTTCTGACGAGAATGAATTAGCTATCTTAGAAGCTAAACGCAATGTTTTATTTGAGCGCATACAAAACATTTACGAGCGTTCAAAAACCGCCAAAATTTCCGATGTTAACAAAGAATCATTTCTTAGTTATTGTATGACAGTAGACGATATTCGAACCGATTTTCATAAATTATTAGACGCTTATAACGCACAATTACTTTCTATTAATCCTGAATCTAAACCAAATTATCAGGCGTACACCTCATTTGAAGATCTTTATTGTATCATAAAACGTATACAATCGCAGTTAGATAATCGACAGTCCGCGAAGCCCAGCGCCGGACCGGCTGTCCGAGCACCGAAACTGCCCGCGATTGAACTCGTGTCATTCGATGGCGATATACGAAACTGGCCATTATTTTATGCAAGTTTCAAGTCTACAGTGCACGATAACGCCTCGCTGACGGACGCTGACAGGTTGTACTATTTAATAGGTAAGCTGTCGCCGAAAGCGCAATCTACATTCGCAGGTGTCACACCAAGTGCTGAGAATTATCAGGTCATTTTCCAGTCACTTCTTGATAGGTATCAGGATACTCGCATCCTCGCGTCTACTTACTTTGATCAAGCTTTGAATCTTAAATTGTCTGGTCCCGCGTCAGTTTCGAATTTCCAACTGTTTATTGATAACTTTGTTACCGCGGTAAATTCCCTTAAAAACCTAAAGTTAGAAAACCTTGCAGACTTTATGTTATTGCAACTCGCATTAAAAAAGTTCGACACGGAAACCGTTCGTGCATTCGAGATGACCGAACGTCAAAATAAATTACCTACCCTAAATAGTTTTCTTTCATTCATTAAAGATCAGTGTCGAATATATCAGAATACGCAGCCTAGTTCGTCTAGCTCGTCTAGTAATAATAATACAAGTAAACAAAACTTTAATAAATCGCGAAATAGTAATAATAAGTCGGTCCCGAACCCACAATCTTACGTAACATGTTCGGATTCCGCAAATAACTCACACAAGTGTCTGTGCGACAATATTGTTCACGACCACCTTTTTAAATGTCCAGCCTTTAATAATTTAAATCCGACTGCTCGTTTTAAATCCGCTAAAGAAAATAAAGCTTGTGTTAATTGTTTGAGTATTAAGCATAAAACAAGCAATTGTTCTAGTAAAACTAAGTGTCGCTCATGCAATCAACAACATCATACGTTATTGCATTTTGAGAAAAAATCTCCGTTATTTGACCGCGGTAACCTTAACGTTAACGTAAATCCTAGTCCAGATGTTTCGTTCTCTGTACCGCAGGCACAGGCCGTTCGTACCACGGCGCCTGTCCTTCCCGCGTCTCAGCCCGGAGTTTCTTTGTGTACGACATCCATTGCGCTCGCGCGCCGGCAGTGCGCACGCACTCAACATACTCAGCGCGAAGCAGAGCGTCAATGTAACGCGTCGACTACGATATTATTAGCGACCGCGCAAGTTATTATCTATGACGTAAACAACACACCGCGCGTGGTTCGTTGTTTACTTGATAGTGCATCACAAAGTAGCTTCATTACTTCGGATTGTTTAAAATGTCTTGGACTTTGGAATAACTTTAAAAATACTAACTTAGTAGTTAAAGGGATCGGTGGTTCAGAAAAATCTTGTAAGGGTTCCGTCGATATTAAAATACATTCGCGTTTCAATAATGATATTAATTTCAACGTTTCATCGCTTATTGTGGAACGTATTACGGACACGTTGCCTAGCGCTCACGTGGACGTGTCGTTACTCGCGCACCTCGAGACTTTGCCGCTCGCTGATGCTCACTTTGCGCAGCCGGGTAATATCGATGTTTTGATCGGTGCTTCAGTTTTTCCGCACTTACTACTACCTAATGTTGTACGTAGTGAGCAATATAATTTACCTCCCGCTATTGAGACGGTATTTGGCTATGTAGTTATGGGTGCCGTACCTACGCTGCATAATACACATTATACTACGTCTTGCTGTTCTGTTCTTCAAGAAAATAATATTAATTCTCTTCTTAAGCGATTTTGGGAGCTTGAAGAGGTCTCCGCACCGCCCTCGTTGAGCCGTAAGGATCTCGAGTGTGAAGAACATTTCCGCGCTACCACTGTTCGCGACGATAGTGGTAGATATGTTGTAGCATTGCCGTTCTGTGGCGACCCGTATTCTTTAGGCGACTCGCACGCTGCTGCACTTAGGCGCTTATACTGTTTAGAACGTAAACTCGATGCGTCGCTTAAATTACGCGGTGCTTATAATGACGTCATGCGTGATTACATAAATAAAGGTTTTTTAAGCCCAGTTGTAAACGACGAGGGCAATTCTCTTCCCGCGTATTATATTCCGCATCACGGCGTAGTTCGCGAAGATAAGACCTCCACTAAACTTCGTGTGGTTTTAGATGCTAGTTGCCGAACTACATCGGGTCAGTCTATCAATGACATTTTGCATGCCGGTCCTGATCTACAGGGTGATTTATTTAACATCTTAATTAAATTCCGCCTTTTCAAAATTGCACTTTCAGCTGATTGTAGACAAATGTTTCTCAATATCGGCATTCGCGAATCCGACCGTAGATTTCAACGAATTTTATATCGTTTTGACAATAGTGAGCCTTTAACCGTGTATCAATTTAATCGCGTTTGTTTTGGACTTAAGTCTAGTCCATATCACGCGTTACGAGTTGTCCGCCAGTTGATCGCTGATGAAGGCGACAACTTTCCCGCTGCAGCCGCTGTTGCTACTTCCGCTTTATACATGGACGACATTGTCTGTAGTGTCGCATCCGCTCCGCAAGCAGTTTCGCTTTGTGAAGAGCTTATTCAGCTTTTCAAACGAGGCCAATTTGACCTTGTCAAATGGACAAGCAATTCCAAAGAGGTTCTCGCGCACATACCTGATTCGCATAAAGCTTCTCCGGACATTGAGTTCGAGAAGTCCGCACATCACAAGGTTCTTGGTTTACGCTGGGACAGACAGTGTGATAACTTCCGCTTTGACATCTTATCACCAGGTGATAAGTGTACCAAACGCGCAATGCTATCCACAGTGGCTCGTTTATGGGACATAATGGGTTTTGTGGCTCCTACCATTTTGTATGCCAAGCTCTTGATAAAAGAGCTTTGGTTAGCAAAATGTGATTGGGATGACACTCCTCCCGACCATATTGTCGCTGCTTGGAAACAGTTTTGTGCTGAGCTTCCCGCACTCAATAAATTAATTGTGCCGCGCCATCTAGGTTTAGTAGATGGATGTTTTGTTAACTTAATAGGTTTCGCTGACGCCAGTGAACGCGCTTATGGCGGAGTCATATATTTGCAAGTCCGCATTGGATCTAACTACTCTGTGCAGCTAGTTTGTGCCAAGTCTAAGGTCTCGCCTGTCAAAACCATTTCGGTTGCGAGACTGGAGTTGTGCGCGGCTCTGTTGCTGTCTCGGTTGCTTCGCAAAGTTCAAGACACAATTGCGCCCCATCACTCCATCAATAGGATATATGCATTTTCGGACTCCAAAGTAGTGCTCGCTTGGATTAATTCTTCTCCGCACCGCTGGCAGACCTTTGTCGCCAATCGCATTACTAAAATAATTGAACTTATTCCTGCTACTTGTTTCAATCACGTCGCGGGTACTGAGAATCCTGCGGATTGCCTGTCTCGTGGTGTTACTCCGGCTAATCTTCTGGATCATCCTTTGTGGCATCATGGCCCTTCTTGGATTTCTCGTGATCCATCAGAGTGGCCTATACATCCATCTGTCCACGATGCAGAGGACGAGGATATACCTGAGCGGAAGTCTGTCTCTCATCCCGTGACCATTGAGGTTGCGGAATCTCCTATTTACGCACTCGCGCTACGCATGTCATCGTGGTCTAAGTTACTACGTGTCATCGTTTATGTCTGTAGGTTTATTAAGAAATTACCTAATGGAACTCCTGTTTCAAGCTCTGATCTTGAGGTCGCAGAGTATACATTGTTGCGCGCCCTACAGGCTGTTCATTTTAGTAAGGATGTTCAAAATTTAAAAAATAACATTCCTTGTTCTCCCGCTCTTCTTAAACTCAAGCCGTTTCTCGATGAGCACGGCATCATACGTGTTGGCGGTCGTTTGTCAAATTCGGACGTACCTTACAACTACAAGCATCCTTGCATCCTGCCGCGTCATGACCATGTAGTCAACCTTCTTGTTGATTTCTATCATAAGAAGCATCTCCACGCAGGTCCAGAGTTACTCATGTCCTTACTTAGGCAAAACTACTGGATTCTCGCTGCACGACGAATAATTCGCCACATAATTCATAAATGTAACACCTGTTTTAAATTCCGTCCGCGTCCGATCTTTCCTCCAATGGCAGATCTTCCTAGCCAACGTGTCAACCAGGTAGATAAAGCGTTTACACATACCGGTTGTGATTACGCAGGACCACTGCAGTACACACCAGTTCGTGGTAGAGGCGTCAAAAGCCGTAAAGCTTGGCTATGTATTTTCACATGCCTTACAACTCGCGCTACGCACATCGAAGTTGCGACGGATTTAAGTACGGTTTCATTTCTCGCAGCTCTAAAACGTTTTCTTTCGCGACGTGGTCCCGTAAAGTGTTTATACACGGATAACGGCACGTGTTTCGTGGGTGCAAGTTCTTATCTACGCGATCTCCATAAATTTCTCAATAAAGAGTATAGTTCACGTCTTCAGGAGGAACTTTCCATTAATCGCATTGATTGGAAGTTTATTCCGCCTGCTTCACCACATTTTGGCGGATGTTGGGAAAGCATGGTCAAAGTAATTAAAACGCATCTCTTCAGAGTCATAGGTCAACAAATCCTTTCTTACGAAGAGCTTTTAACTGTCCTCGTGCAAATCGAGGCACTTGTTAACTCGCGCCCGCTCACAGCACTCAGTAGTGACCCTGCTGAACCATCCGCGTTAACTCCCGCGCATTTTTTAAATACTGTGCCATTGTCGTCACTTCCCGCGCCTGAAGCAGACTCTTCTAGCTTGCTTCAGAGACATACTCTTCTTGACAACCTCGTACAGTCGTTTTGGCGGCGCTGGCGCTCAGAATATCTTCACCAACTTCAGGCTAGATCTAAATGGAATAGTCCTACATCCCCTATACAGGAGGGTACGTTGGTAATTATTATAAATGATAATTCAGCACCGCTTTCATGGCCACTGGGCATTGTTGAGAAGTTACATACCGCGAAGGACGGCACAACCCGCGTCGTTACTGTAAAAACCGCTAAGGGTAGCTACGTGCGCCCTGTTGTACGTCTCTGTCCGCTACCGACTCAGTAAGATCTAGCTTGAAGTTGGATCTCTTTCTTAGTTTAGGTATTTAGTTTGTAATTCAATTAACGCAATTAATTAAAAATATTTTAACGCTCGCTGTCTTAGACTGTGTATAGGTTATGCGGTAGTACACCTTACATATCTAGATTATTATTATTATATTTATTTAAAGGCAACCCTTTAAGGCCGGGGGGAAATGGTAGCGCCATCTATCTGTTTAAGACGGACTACTAGTCGTCTCATCCATATTTCGCAATATTAGTTCCATTCATTCATTTGACCACTTTTGGAATGAGCGATGTGAACCCCGCCGCTTCCTTACCAATCCTTTCGCATGCCTGGCGCGTAACGCACGTACGCGCCTTCGCAAACCCCTGGAAATAAACGAATCGCCGAGAGGAGACACACGATACCGCGCCCGTGTCGCTCCTGTGCTGCATCGCCTCCTTACTGCTGCTGCCGGATAGCGAACTTTTGTGATAATCCGCCCGCGGGTGTGAACGTGACAGTTTTGTGATCGCAACGGGAAGAACGCCGCCCGCCATCTTGGACTGCCCAACGCTGGAGAGCCAGGTATGCGTGCCTTTTCCCATAGACCTACATCGCTCGCTCACCTCTTGGCGATAATCAGCCATCCTCCAAAAATACAGTCCACTTAAATCTTATACCTCGTTTATTTCCAAACCAATAATAATAATCTTGAAATAAGCTGTAGGTACTTACTTACCTTTGTACATAAATGATTTTTGTAGTGTTTTAAAACTATTGTGTGTGTACATTAATTAATACATAATTAATATACTTTCTACGCCTTGGGGCTTCGTCTTGTACCCCGCATCGCTGTCACTGTGGCGAAGTTGTCAACAGCCTCGGACACCACGGCCTATCATGTAGACGTAGCGCGGGCCGCATGGCGCGGCATGCTAATATAAACGATATTATCCGACGAGCTCTTGTCGCCGTGGGCGTTCCGGCTGTACTCGAACCCAATGGCCTGGCACGCGACGACGGCAAGAGACCGGACGGTATGTCTTTGTTCCCGTGGAAGGTGGGTAGGCCTTTAGTGTGGGACGCTACTTGCGTCGATACTCTTGCGCCTTCCCATCTTCCTAGCACGTCGTGCTGTGCTGGCGCTGCTGCTGCGGCTGCTGAGAACCTCAAGCGGTGGAAATATTCCAACCTAGTTGAAAGTTATATATTCGAGCCGTTTGGGGTTGAGACACTTGGTCCGTGGGGTCCGAGTGCACACAGTTTTTTTAAAGATTTATCCAGACGCCTGGTTGACACTTCGTGTGACCCAAAGGCTGGCTTCTACCTAGGTCAGCGCATAAGCATTGCCATACAACGTGGCAATGCTGCCAGCCTTTTGGGCACACTCCCAGTCGACAGCGACGTGGGTGAATTTTTTGACGCCTTATTTTAGTTAAAACATAACATAACATATCATCACGCCTGTATCCCCGAAGGGTTAGGCAGAGGTGTACCAATGTACACCCACAGTTCGCCGATATGTTTTTAGGTCCCATGTAATAGGGGGCGAGCCTATTGCCACTAACCGGGCACAAATCCAAACTCCGACCTGCTACTGAGAATTTCATAGAAAAACCCAATAATACCTTGGTCGACCTGGGAATCGAACCCAAGACCTCTAGCGTAGCAGTCGCGCTTAGCGCCACTAGGCCAACGAGGCAGTCTTATTTTAGTTCTTAGTTTTATTTGGTATATATTTTTTCCTATTTAATGTGTAGGCTTAGTTTTTATAGTATTGTAAATATTTTAAGGCATTCTGTACATATTGTTAATTATTAAATAATCTTTACAGTGATATACTTTTGCATAAAGTAAAGATACCTAAAAACACATTTATTTATAATGATAGAAAAGGTTAAATTTTAACTTAATTTATGTTCAATTACTTTAGTTTAGTTTCAACTCTATTTGTGATTATTTATTTAAGTATTTAAGCTGTTGCTATATTGTCTTTTAAAACTGAGCTTATTTATTTTGTAAAAATAGCCACTTATGTACAAATCAATATACTTGTCAACTACACTATTATCTACGTCTGATATCAATGCGGCGCAGCGTATCGATCGCGCCTTGATTTAGATTCCGCATTACTTATGCATATCCCGTGTCTGTCCGTGCTACACTTATTGTTTTGTTTACATCCGTTGCTATGGCAACCGGCTGCAATTATGGTCATGTAAAAATAGCGTTGGGTGATAGTGTCTGTTTTTATTATGAGTTAAATATATGCCTATTTTAAGTTGTCAAAGTAATTTTATTGTAACGCCAACGCAAACACGGCTATTTCACTAATTAATAATTTTTTGAAACAAGAGTTGCCTTCTTATTTTATTTTCACAGAGCTACTATATTTACACTCTATACGGATATTATGGTGATAATTTTTTTTTATTTCTATGTAATTTTACCGAAATAAATATTCTTTTTGAATGGTTTATTTTTAAACGAGTTATACAGGCTCAAATCTGCGATGAAAATGATGACGATAATTTACATTTGATCTAATTTGTAAGGGTTTGTTGTCATTAGTTACTTTAACGACTATGCGACTAATATATAACATTGTAGCTCGAACTACGTTAAGAAAACACGTTATTTATTCTCAATACACCCGAGGCAAGTTTTCTCAGCGTACCTAGATCTAGTGCCTAGTCTAGACCGTATCTGGCTGTGTCTCACGGACGGTGAGGGATAGAAAGCACCTGTGTTTATGCTTAGGTAATAGTTTGGTCATATTTACTGTCTAGACAAGTCTCAGTTTAGGGGAGATATTATTTACTTAAATAGTTTGGTACAGTTTAATTCATGTTAAACTTTGTGGTGTTTAGCTCAGAGTAAATATTCTTTCGCAGGACGAATGAAATAAGAATTCTCTAAAAATAAGAAGTGTTTTTGTAGTGCATCTCTAGCCTATGTCTTATTATAACTGTTAATTGGTTTATAAATAAAGACGCAATATTATTGCGGATCTAATATTGTCAGTTATGCGAGGCGCACGTGGCCAGAAATAGCAAAAAAAAAACAGAGATTTGGAAGAAGAAAGGGGAGGCCATTGCCCAGCAATGGAATCTAAAGTAGGCTAAAAAAGATAAAAATATTGTTGTACAACATACGTGGAGTAGCGACCAAAAATCATCGTGTTTTCAGTTAGAAGCCCGTAGAGACACAGACATTTGTTACTAGTCAGAACATTTTAGTATGTGATATTTCATGTTTGTTAACGCACCTGCGACTAAAAGAAAATGATAAATTCAAACTACTTAGGTTAGAAAAAATATACGTGAAACAAAATTGACGGTAACAATCATCATTTCCGAACCTTTTCCCACTATGTTTAGGTCGGCTTCCAGTCTTACTGGATTCAGCTGAATACCATATTTTACGTGGAGCGACTGCCTACCTGATTTCCACAATCCATTTTACTGGGAAACACAGTATCCTATAGTAAGACTGGTTGTCAGCTAAAAAATGATGGATGAATGGTAGCACTACTGAAGATCACTTATATTTTTTTAACCAGCCTTTAACTTTCTTGCAACAGCTTCAAAACCTTCTCATACATTTCCTTTAAATTATTTACAAATATAGCCACAAACCTTACTTCAATCAGTATCGTTTTATTTGTAATACCGGCGTGCCCTGCTCCCCCGTGACACCGGCTCGGGTCACTGGGTTACTTACCTGAAAAAAGAAAATTTAAATAAGTGAATGTCAGCGATGGCAACACTCCCTGTTTTACATAAAGGGAATGTGTTTTGTGATTTTATTTCATGTATCTTTTTAGGGACAGTACAGTGTGGGAATAATGCTTTTGTGTTATAAATAAAAATACGAAATATTTTTGTTGAATTTTTTATTTTTGTGTGATACTTTATTCCAGTTAGAGAACTCAAAATAATGTTAACTAAAGGTTGTGAGTTTGACATCTGCTTAGGATAATAAGTAGGAACAGATGTTTAAAATTAAGATAAAAAGCGGCTTTATGTATTCTGGCTTTATGTTACTACCCATGTGTAAAAAAACTATTAATCTTGACGAGTATTCAATTTTGAAAGTCTGTTACTCAAATATTAGTTATTTTCCAATTTAAATGAAGGTTATTATTGCATGTTTATTAAAGTCATCGTCATATCTTCATCATCATCGCTTGCCATCATCTCAGCATTAAATCTTTTCTTTCTCAAATCATCAGTCACACAATCCATGCATCTCTTCTTGGTCTTCCTCTGCATGCATTCCCATTTAGGTACATTCGATCCTAAAGGAACAGTCTTAATTCTACTATAAAATAAAAACCATAATTTTATGAAACAAAAATTAAGTACAAACCTACTCAATTCCATTTCATAGCTGGAAGTACTATCTGACATTTAAGTTGGACTTAAATAGGTCTTGCGGCATTGAAGTGCTTCCCTTCAGATAATTGGACAGTTCGCGACCGGCTTTTAAAGCAAATGAGAGAAATTCTAAATTAAACTGGAATTTGAGTTTGCATTTTGCATACTGATTTAAAGGGAAATCTGTGATTTGCTCAGAATAGTATTGGTTTGTTTATTAATGTTCTTATTGATGCTAAGAATAGTTTTTGTTTTTTTATTTGTGCTTTCTCTACTAATTTTGCGACGTTTTTATGCCTCATAAAATGTAATGTTATTTTTAATTAATTCTTAGTAAAAACTTTTACTATACCTAGGTATATGTGACAAACTTACATGTTCTGACTTTTTGGTTTGTTTATGATACCTATAAATAGATATCAAGCCTGCATTGCATAAATTATTTAACTAAAACATTATTCAACAATATATCCTTGTAACCAATAAAGCGTGTATCACAGCGATGTGATGTGACAGTTGGCTATAAAACCAGCTGTAAAGCCCAGTTTTATGTGACACGTGACCTCGAAGACAAATGTCACGTTACAGGTACTCATCGGTTCTAAAGGTTTAACTGTTTTTAGATTGAATTGGTTTTAAGGGAATACCGTAATTGGGTAGACTGCACTTATTTTTTATGAGTCTGATTGGTTTGGCTTTCATTGCTTGTCACTTAATGGCTTTGGATAATTTTATTGGTGCAATATGGTTTTGCAATTATTGGCGCCCAACGTGGGACTTCGATTATTTTCTGGTTGTGAGGTACTTATCGTTTGAATTACAGTTTGTTTTTCTTATTTTTAAATCATATTGCATTTTTCGTCCATTTTTTATTTAAATTACCATCTAAGTAAAATTTTACTATACTAAATCTATGAAAGTGCATTATGCACTTAGCCTTTCACATAACTTAAGTCCATAAGAAAGGTCGGGTGCAGCTGTGACGTCACTTCCGGACAGATTTGACTAATGAGGTGTCTATCGACCCGTCTCACTTAGACCGCTGCTGGAAACTACTGAACTTTGTCCAGAACTACTTTATACCCAACTTAGGGAACGTTAGTTGAATATTGCTTATGCACAAAGTTTTAAGCCATATAAAACACAGAACCTATATAAAACCAGTTTGCTTATACAACAAAATTTTAGATTGAGCGTGAAACAATACTTTGGAAAGATATAAAAAATAGTTTTTTTTTTGTTTTCCCATATAAAACTATGTGCAAAAGGGTGTTGTTTGAATAATAAACCATAATCTCTTTAAATACTTTTGAAATTCATTGTTTTCATCCTAACATTTAAATTAAATACAAACCGAGTCAAAATCTTCGCCTCAAACGAGACTTTATTTTATATATATAACAAATAGCGAGCAAACAATCTTGTACGATAAATATCCAGCATTTCCATTCTTGTGAAACTACCCTCCTTCTAGTTATAGCGATATGGTAATAGAGAACATTCAGCTGAAGCGGGTTACAAATTGAGATATATTTCCTGAAAATATGTTCCTGTTTCTCTGTATAGTGAGGTGAGAATGGGTGAATATGTCTTTCACATTGTTTTAGAGGGTTTCCATCAGTACAGGGTAGAAGGAGAAATGAGAAGCCTCTACAGTTACATGCATAATATACATTAAACAGTAATAAATATTTTTCCAAAATGGTGACTGGGTACAAAAAGTCAAAATCAATTTAGTCCACCACTTAGATTATCAAAAGACTAATATTTATTCTTTTATCAAATCAATTGCAAAATACGCAAATAAACTGCTTTATAGTTCAGGAGGCGGGGTTTGTGACGTTACAGGTTGGTACAAGTTTTGCTTAGACTTGACGTCACACAAGATTTGAACTCACTGTATCTTGATAATTTGTTTGTTTGCGGAACAAACGAAAGAAGAATTGTGTCTAATATTTTTAACTTCGCGAAAAGCCAACGCATAACGACGACTTTATCACAAACGGCATCGTATGAGCGTAAAATCTGTCGGGAATTCCTTATGTCCTTACGTGGGAATGTTCAAGTATTCATTAAAAGTTAACACTTCTACCAAAATAACTACATACTACTTTTTCCAATCACAAAAAAACACTGTTGCAACAAGATCGCACCAATCAATCAGTCTTTAAAGAACTAGTACAGAAATGATCTACTGAAACTAAACATCTATAAAGAACCAAATGTAAAACTTCTAAAACACTAAATCCATTGAATTGAATCGAAGCATATTTTATTCATGCGAATTTTGTGAAGTTTCTTATATGGCGGGATTGAAGGCCCCGGAGACCCGCTCAGAATTGATACGGCCACAAACCGGGCAGGATTAAGTATTAACTAAAGGGTCCGATCAGTCGGGAATACTGAGATTTTATTTGAAGATCGGTATGTCTATGTGAACAGGAGAAATGTGAAGAATGGAATTTTTGTTTGGGTATTTATTGGGATGTAGTTTTATTGGTCTTATTTAAAGCAGTGAATGGTTTAGTTAGTATAATAATCCAGCCTATAAACGTCCCACTGCTGGGCACAGGCCTCTTCCCATATAGAGAAGGCACGAGCATTGATCAACACGCTTGCTCTCTGCGGATTGGCGATTTCAGATCCCAAATTTTGGAATCCAGGTTTCCTCACGATGTTTTCCTTCAACGTTTGTCAGAAGTGTCTTAGAATAATTAAGAAAGTACATATAACTTTTGAAAAGTTACATTGGTACTTGCCCGGGTTCGAATATGCAACCTCGTGCATACAAATCCGTTCATTGAACCGCTAGGCCAACCACGACAGTTTTAGTTAGTATAAAGTGGAATATTATTTATTTATTTTCAGCCATAATCGTTCCACTGCAAGGTAAAAGCCTCCCTTTCCTTCTTCCAATTCTCCCGGTCCTGGGCTATTGTTGTCCATAATATAGAAAAAGAGTCAAGCTCCTCTCTACTTCTGGAGAAAATATTAGTAAGAGAAAAAAAAGCGACGCTATATTACATGAAAAATATGTAACTGGTTTTGATAAAAAACTTAGGTAAAAATAATAATACCACATTCAAATCACATTAATTACAAGGTGCAATGACAATTACAACCACATCAATAACGACCGTTTACATATTTCAATTTGCAGTTAGTTTAGCACGAAAAGCCAAACAACAATTATAGACCACAGACAATCAGATTGCCAAACGGGGTCATTATCAAAATGTATTCGACCGCCAATTTGACAGCTATTACGCTAATTTACCAACCAGTGACCAAATATATCGGGACTGGCCCCGATTCTGGTAATTACTAACTAAATTTATTTTTTGACTATCGATATCTTTCTCACTTGTATGTAATTAGAAAAGGACAGACGAAAATTTGAGCTGTCAAATTTAGTTCTGACGAAAATTCTCATACAATTTTTCCGACACGGAAAAGCACTAAAAACACAGTAATGTTAAAGTGGAAAACTAGTTTGACAAGACTTAGTAAGGCTTAGGCTCGTCCCCTATTACATGGGACCTAAACATATCGGTGAACTGTGGGTGTAAATTGCTACACCTCTGCCTAACCCTTAGGAGATACAGGTGTGATGGAATGTGATGTTCTAGTTACTTTTTGTCTATTGCCGTCCTTTTCTCACCCTGTACATTAGAAAAAGCTAGCGATGGTCTAATCTTTAATATTATTTGCGTAGTCGGGAATCAGCGCCATTACCTAATTGTTGCATGGTGTAACCCTCGCATGCAGTAATGCGCAGTGCGGGGGTTAAGGGGTCATATCGATCCTATAACTATGCTGATCCTTATTGCATGCTGACACGCTATCTACATTTCAATGTAATACGGTAAATGGGACACTGCAGTTTTTTCTTTGGAAACAATTATTTTTATGGGTGAAATTTCCATATCAAATGTGGGTTTTCCTAACTACATGATACCTATATTTTTTTGGCTAACAGTGTTTAAAAAAAATAACAAACCTATGTGGTTTTAAGGGTCTTACCTACTAAATGTAATTAAAATAGACTGTAAAAAGGATTTCAAATTACTACTTTGAGTAAAAACAATCTTTGAAGTTTATTTTACTAACCGCCTCTTAGTATAGGTATTGCGGGCAAAATATGACTTTTAGGGTCCCAAAACATACTTTCCTTGTTAATAATGGCACTGTGAACAAAAGAGCATTTTTGTAACAAACCTTAAGAAATGTTAAAAGAAAACGTAAATATATACGTCACTGTCATTAAAATGCTGTATGAAGATAAAGACCAACGAGGTTGCATTTGAAACTATAGAGTGAGCCTATCGGAGTTTAAACCGTAAGCACTAGTGTGAACAAGTGGTGTCGTGAATTATGTATGAAGATGGAGCTTGCCGTTTTAAAAAATCCTTCTAAAACACTAATATTATCCTAGCAATGTCAAAACCATCGATATTTTCTTATATAAGTTTCTCATTGCGCGAGAATTAACTTAAATGAAAAACGAAATGTACTAGGATCAGACTAAAAACTGCTCTCGCTTGGCACAAGGGGAACCTAGCGATAGTAGCAGTCTATGCATGTCATACGTCGATGATAAAGACAGACGATAGCAAATGACGAAACACTACGACGGACCAAAGTAACTTGATGCGTTGAAGCAGACCCCACAGTCAAACCATTACTACGGTTTTGTGGGGCTTAGTTTATAAGTTTTCTTACCAACATGTTTAAAAAAAAATAAATAAAAAAAAAAAAAAAAAAATATTGCCAGCTCTATATTTTATATTATATAAAAATTATCAATTCTGTTAGCAAAGAAACAGTATTTAATAATAATAACAAACTTTTAACGATTATTAAACTTTTTATCATCCAATTATTTTTTAAAGAAATTCTGAGTGAGTACACAAAAATGACAAACAACTAACAAAACAATGTAAGATTAATCCCAAGACGCAACCCTGGACCAAGTAAATGAGACATTATAGCATGTCACTGAAGAGTGAGCGAGACGAAATATCAAGGACCAATCAGTGTTACACATGAGTACCGTTACACGTGTTTACAAAGCTGGCAACTTTATTAAGACTGTGCAAAGAAAAAGAAAACGAATTTTGAAAATGGAACTTTACTCATTTCTTTTTTCGAAGTATGTATTAAAATTTTAGGAATGATTATGTATTACTTAAGGTGTTCTCTCACCGGGAGCATTCACGTGTATTGTAACATTATAGATTCGACTGAGCATTACATTACAATAATACCTCCCTGACTAACGAGCATTTGGTGGACTGATGGCCTGAAAAAGGTCGCTGGAGGGGACTGGATGCGGAAGGCGGAGGACCGGGTGTTGTGGCGCAAATTGGGAGAAGCCTATGTCCAGCAGTGGACTAAGATTGGCTGATTGATTGACTAACGAGCATTTGCGTGTAATGTAACATATGGATTCGACTTTGAGCATAAAATACTTAGATGCTACAAGTTGTATCAAGATATTACACATTGTATCATTACAAGGTGCGCATTGTAATGGTTCTCCTCCTTCACTGATGTAATGTTCCCGGTGAGGGAGCACCTTTATAAAGTTAGGTTAAAACCTTCATGCTTCATTGTTTATACATTCCATAGGAATTTATGTTTTAAAACTTTAATCGAAATGTAAAATGGATACTCTTCAGAAAAGACGTCTCCTTTTCAGTTTTGTAATAAAAATAAAATCTTTACTATATTCTGCCATTTAAAAAGCAACGTTAGTCTATTGATCACCTAAATACAAGCCTCAATATAAGCAGCTTAACTTTATCGATCGGCAGATTAATAAAACAGCTACTTACCCGCAGGCTTCAAAGTTATAAGAAAGGGCCTCACATTATGCAAGCCTTTTAAAAGTCGATAAAAGTCGTGTCCGGTGCTTAGACTTTATTCCCGACACGTCCCGAACCCAGTTATCTTAAGTGAAACTTTTAATTGCTTTCGAAGCCGTGAACGCAAAGACTTCAGGTATAATCCATCTTAAAAGATAAAAGGTAAAGATGCGTAGAAAAGATTAGAAAAGAAAATTTTGTTTGATATTTTTAACTTGTTAGTTGAAGAACCGTTTTAGTCGAAACTCCCAGAATTGAGATTAAGTAAAATAATTTGAATAAAGTAAATTAGATGTATTATCTGGCGTGAAAAGGTTGTCTCTCTAGAATATTTTTTCTTATCAGATTATTGCTTTTTAGCCTTGCTCTTCCAATAAGCATTTCAATAAAATAAAAAAAATACCGAAACATCTTATGGTTACCTAGGGTCCTATTATCAATTTAAGAAACCAATTACACTTCCGAAAATGATCTGATATTATTAGTTATCGCTTGGTAACTAAATAATCAGCACATATTGTCTCTTCAGAATAAAACAACGCCTCATATGGCGAAGTTGTTTATAAAGTTATACGCGGTCAAGGTCATCCCTTGTCAAATAAGTTGGAAACATACGGATAAATTAGTAAAAAGGGCGGGTACTGTTATTTTATTTTAAACTGATTCTTTGCTTATCATATTGTATTTGAAGGAATTTGAAAACGATAATACATAATTTTAGCAAGTATCAAAAGTCACAAGAGTTTATAAATGATAAAAGTACAATACTCATGGGGTAATTCAGATACATCCCCAAGCTCTGTTTTTTTTTCAACTTTTCAGAAACCGGTTATTAATATTAGCTAGTATAATAGTGATCAGTTTTTGAAATCTGATATGGCTCCTTTTTCAAGTCACGCACAAATTATTTTTCCATGTTTAATATGACCAATCACGACCGATGACTAGTAAAAATCCCTTCAAAATCATGTAAATAGGTCCCGGACCACATGCCTGCCCGTATTCCCACTAATAGGCCATGACTGGGAACTGGACTTGTACGTGATTTGCGAGAACTATTTATTAAAGCGAGGCGGCTTGAGGCGGAGTGAGGCGGAGTGAGGCGACTTGAGGCGACCCGCGTCAACGTGACGCGGTGCAGTGGCGACCGTAATGAATATAGTGGGGTACTGAGTTAAAGAAGTTGGTATGCGAGGATATGATTTAATTGTGGTAAGGTTGTATGTATTGCTTTTATGAATAATAAGAAATACGATAAATGGACCAGTTATCTTACTATCGTAAGTGAAAAGACTTATAATAATGTTGGTCGTATCCTATTGTTATCTAAAATTAGTTTTGATCATTAAAATTTCTTGTAATTTTGGCATTATCTTGAACAGAAGAAGTATAAATTGTATTGCTTTCTCACAAAATACCAAGCTGCAATTCGAACCAATCTATATATTGTAAGGTAAATAAGTAAAGTAATAACAAAAACAGTAAAGTCTTGAGCAAAGCGCCGCAGAAAATCCTTTCTAGTACATAAGAATATATAAGGTTAAGTAAGAAGGCTATTCCAAGTAGTTCCAAGTTTTTCCATCTGTCCAGTTCCAGAGAATGGAAGTTTCTGTTGGCTGAGTCTAATGGATTATTTGCTAACTGGATACTTCTGTAGCGAATAAGAAAGCTTTTCATAATGTTCAATGTTTTGTTCTGGTTCGGAGTGTTTGAGTATTATAAATGAGAGGATTGTTATTTAGTGTTTCAGTTAATTTGATGGTTGTATTAGCCAAGTTATTTAGTATTAAGGGTCTTATGACTTCTTCAAACCCCAAATTATTTAACCGTTTAACATGTTTAACCGTTTTGAAACGACAGTTAAAGGAGATATTTTTTGAAAATCGATCAGTCTTGTTATCTTCTTAACTTTTGTAACGTAGAATATAGATATTAGTTTACCATAAAAGGTAGGTATTTAGACCATACCCCAAAAACACAAACTTCCAATTTTCCCTTTACCTTTTCTTGTAATACAACAAAGTTCAGAGATTATGGCACATAACGCGCTATAACTTTACTGAAACTAATTGACATTAACTCGCATAACGAACTAAGTTTTTGATAGGATAACTCCCGGGTTTGCTTGCAGTTATTACACAACTTTTTCAATGTCTCGCGGGACACGTGAAATTAGCTTGGAATGTACGTATATGTATATAATATAATATATCGGCATAAAGTACACTAAATAAGGTCGACCTTAAACATAGAAAACCAGACTCTAATATTAAAATAAATATTGATATTGTAAAATCGAACATTGATCAGATTACAGAATACATTTGTGTTCATTACACATAGTATTTTTTTTTAATCAGGGCTAGTTGAAATGCCTAATTGTACAAAAAAAAAAAATTTTTTGCAACTACTGTTTTTACGCTTACTAAACTATTTTCCTCAGGTTTAGTTAGTTTTACACGTAGGCTTAAAAGACGCATAGACAGATTTAAATACGGACTCACAATACCTTTAATTGATAGTACACTATACCTAAACTCGTCCACCTAGAATTAGCAAAACCTAGTCTTATATTATATTTTACTATCGTTACAAAGTATCAAGTTTTAAGATTTAGTGAACTTAATATTTTGTCGTCATAATGAAGCCTTGTGGGAGTTCTAGCTGGAGTGCCAGTCTAGACAGGATACTCTTGTTATAATTAAGGACCGATCGCTACACAGCTTTGGGGAGGAGCTCTCAAAATATACTCACGAAAATATTAGAATTCGTTCTCAAAAATCCGCAAAATTAGTTTTTGCTCACAAAAATATTAGATTTTGTTCACAAAAATCCGCAAAAGTAGTTTTATTTCAATGTCTAACATTCGCGTAAAACTCAGAAAAGCTTAATACAGAAAGGGATCTGTAATTTTAGGTAGCGAGACGCAAAGTAATCTACTACTCATATAAAGTGGAAAACACAATGTTTATATTATGTGTATATTTGTGTGTAGGTTTGTATGAATAAACTCAAAAACTACTGAGACTATTCCAAAAATTATTTCACCATTAAAAAGCTACCGTCACCCTGAGTACCATAGCCTATGTTACTCAGGGTGACATATTGTTATTTACAGTGATATTTATTACTGGAAATGATTAGGGATTCTAATATTTTATTATGATAAAGCTATGTGGTAAGTATTTGATGTTATAAGACAACATACTTATGTAGCTTCCAGTTACTTTTTGTTCATCGATTTTCCTTTGATAGAGCCTCTGCGGTGGCTTTGTTACTGATATTATAATAATAATAAGTGTATTTATTATACTCTTGAAACCAACGTTCTTTGATCGTAATTTTTTATAATTTTATCTAATTCCACATTTCATTTCTGTTCTTCTTTATTGGGTATTATATTAAGCGTTCTTTATCTTTATAAAGATATCTTTGTCGTATACAAATTATAAAAGATTTTATTTATTTTTCTGATAAGTACGTATGTGAATTCCAACCTTCAAAATTGCAGATTTACTTTTCACGATAGTAATAAACCTTTAAAATTATTCTGAACGGCAGTCTAAGAGATTACTACGTTAAAAAAATACTGCTGGCACAGGCTTGCTCAGATCGATCTGGTTCTTTCCTCTAAAGACCAGTCCAGTAAATACTCTGCATTTGTTTACACAAATTTACTATTGTATTGTAAGGACTAAAAAGAGACTGTGACCCCCGAGTTTGTTTCGACATTTCTTCTCAGGGTAGTCAGTTAGGAAATGTCGACCTCATCTAGATTAAGAAGACGTGTGAAAGTGATTGAATGTAGTCCTATTTGCAAAATAAAGAATTTGAATTTGAATTTGACTTTACCTTTATCAACTTTGTTTATTTTTACCAAAACTTAAAGGACTAGATTCGCTTTAGATACCAAGTAACAAGCCTACAGCTACCCTTGAGGAACAAAAGGGCAGGGTTCTAGTACTCTTAATTACGGGGTCCATTACACCCCAACCCTCCACCGGCTCATCGCTGCAACACGCCACAAAAGTGAATTAATTAAACCCTGAACTGTCGCTTTTTTGTTTTCGAGATGAGTAATCTTATAACTGGCTTTATTTGTTAACGAAAAAGGTTTGAGTTAAAAAGGTTAATGTAACTTAGTACTGGAAATAAATGAAAGGGACTTTTGGGAAAATATTTTTTCATTTAATTTTAATAAAGTCAGGTATAAATACTTAGTACATCTTTAGTGAGCAGTATAAATCACATTCTCTAAACATATACATATAAAGGTATAAATATGGATATGAACCTGGTACCCTGTCAATGACACAAGATAATAGCCTACACGACCTTGACCCTGACAAAGCCTGACAAAGCTTTCAATTGAAAAGGTTACTTTAATAATTTATCATCACAGACATGCAATCCAATAAACACGACATATACCTGGTCTACTCAATCAATAATAATAATAATACCGTGAGTGGGTGACATTTATTTTCATATCTGATTTTGACTGACTTTGATACATCAATTTAAAGTAAAACAACCAACTTCAATTGAATAAAAATTGCAAGAAAAATTACACAATTTTGTTTTAAAATGTTTGGTAGTCTCACAGATGTCCGTTTTATATCAATTATTCTGATTTAAAAATAAACTATAAATCGATTTTAATGAGTATGCAGGACCTACCCTCTATGATCATTTTTATCTAAATAAATTTTTTATGTCTGTGTCGGTTAAAAACAATTGCAATTTCTTGAACTGCATCTACCCTTTGTCTTAGCCAAACAGTATAACGTAATGCATCTCGGTCTGTTCCAATTTGTATCCATCCACCACAGCCGTCTTCCAGGGAGGCTCATTGTTACAAACCTATCTTATTCTTCTCGGACTAATTAACGAGCTCCTACTTAACTCTATTGTTCTTACACTTGGCAAATGAACTTAAGTAGATAGGGAGGCTGCAGTCGCGAGTAGTGTTATGGTTACTGATTGTCTGAGATTGTGTGGGAAGCATTAATTTAACACTGCATGGCTTAATAATATTCAATTTGAATTATAAATTGAAAAGCATGAAAATACTTAATAGTCTTTTTTGGAGGTCGGTTATAATAAACATAATATAAAAACAAATGATAGTGTACTAAAAGTAATTCTTTATCTATTTAGACTTTCCGAACACCAATGTATAAGGTTATTAATTAAAAAGCATGAAAATACTTGAAGCCAATCATAGAACTTCCTTCTTTTTGGAGGTCGGTTAAAATGAAACATATATCAAACAAAATGATAGTGCACTAAAAGTACATCTTAATCTATTTAGACTTTCCGAACACTTATGCATAATAATTTCTTAATGTAATAATGCATATATTACTGTCAAAACGTGATTTTTCCACTTTATTTCTTGATCCGCTCTGGCTTCAGACAAGGGTCCCTTCACACATCTCTGACGGGATGTGACATAATATATGTGATCGTAATTTACTTGTGGCATAGTTTATGGTCTTACCTTCGTACCTCTGTGGTGACGACTGTCTACCTTAGAATGTATTGTATGATTATGTATGATATTTGGGTATGAATAGTAAAACAGTTGAAAAATATTTATGAAATGAATAATTTTCGTTACATAATTCGACAGATATTTATGGTGTCACTTTATTTGACTTATATTATGATATGTTATGTCAAACAAAACACATTTACTTAGAGCAAAGAGACTGTTAGATACAGTACGTATTAATGAGCCTGAGCATAGATATATAATCATTTATATTTAACATTTTTTCCTCATATTTAACGTAATTGTGGCCACTTGATGAAGAAACTACACAAGAGTAAATTAGTTTACAACAGCAGTTACTTGATAGTTATTTCGTTACATATGTAAATTATACCAAGAATATCAGTAGAAGCAATTAAATGTCATAACATCAAATATATATTGTACGTCTGTTCATTTAATAATATACGTACAAACCCGCAGACTAACCTAACAAAAACATAGTTTTTTAATAAAAAGTGCAAGCATTCTCCGAAGGCTTCGGGATAATGCCTCAAAGCCAGGTGATGCATGTTCGCTTATTCGCTCCTTTGTTCTAGCAGCAAAGAGTTAACACACTCAACTACGAACAATTCCGTTCACCTTTAACCTGTGAGCAAATAAAACAGAAGGACAACTCTACACGTAAAGGTTATGTAGATTAGAGACTTACTTTTACATAGCTAGAGCAGGGATACTCTACATCTACATAAAGATTGGAGACGCGGTTTTATACGACTCGAAATTCTTTGAAATATAAGTTTAACTTAACAATAAGGTACACTTTTAGTGCTTAAAAAGAACCTCTTGCCAATTATCACATATATTACGGTCTTATAATTTTAGTTTCTTTGTTATTAATTTCCATCTTATACATGAGTATCAAAGTTTTTGTTCTCCCCTTCTATTTAATTATGTAGGTAATACTCATATTGACAAAGCTTGCATTGTATTTAAGGTTGTTTTTGGGCAAAAAGCCTGATCAAATAAATGATTTTAAAAAAGGTGGCATTAACATCTAAAGTTTGCTCTATGAAAATTTCATCATTACTTCCAGACTCATTTTAAAAACCTTAAGAATAATTTATAATAAAATGTTTCTACTGTGTGTACCTTCTGTAATTTATCTTAACGTATGCTAGCCTCATACAGGGCAGCTAATAACCGTTGTCATGGTTACCGCCTCCTCGTAAACAGATAATCACTACTCATATTGCTCCGGTAAGCTCACTCAGACCGTTCTTGTAATTTTATACAAGTATTATAAAGTCATATAGGATAATATAAAGACTTAATATTGAATAAGTCGCTTTTAATACGATAACAATGAGTGCTATTCGTGGGAGATAAATTTATATTTAAGATAGGTTTTAAGCCTTACTTGCACAATATTTTCTGCATATTAAAATTCTTGATTTAGTAGGGCTTAAGCTTAACGTGCAATGCTCTTTCAAAATGAAAAATGTTTTGCTCTGTGTTAAAGGAAATATGTATGAATATTGTTAACTAAAATAGTTCAGTAGATATATTTGAAATCCTCGGGATTATTTCAAATTCAGTCAATTTCTAACACAGCAATTTTTATTATGAAATTAAATAAAAACATGATTTCATTTTATAGATAATATTTTTAACATTACTGACATATTATGGAAAATAATTAAATAATTTGTATGTCGTTTGGCAGGACTAAACTACATAGTTTGACTAATTGGTAGTGCGTCAGTTTCATGCCTTATTTATCAATTATGTCAACTATAGGTGGCAAAATATAATACATAATGTAGTGTAGTGTATGTATGCTTTTTATATTTAAAAACATGAGGTTCTATTTTAATTTGTTTTGTTTTCCTATTTCGTCCCACATTTATTTATTTCCACTTACCAGTCTATATGTTGCCCGAAATACAAACAAACTTAACTTTGTATCTTATTTATTTGATTTAGCTTGAAGTATTTTTGTTCGACTATTTATAGGTTATCATCCTACGCCTTATAACCAAGTTTGGTGTGACATTGGCCGTGTTGGAGCCAACATCACCAATTTAGCCAATGTTTGCTCCAATGCGCCTTTACGCCTGATATCTCAAGGGTTAATAAGGATAAGCTAATTTTGTATCAAAAAAGGCTTCGTTTTCTTAACATAACATAATAACATATCATCACGCCTGTATCCCCGAAGGGTTAGGCAGAGGTGTACCAATGTACACCCACAGTTCGCCGGTATGTTTTAGGTCCCATGTAATAGGGGGCGAGCCTATTGCCACTAACCGGGCACAAATCCAAACTCCGACCTGCTACTGAGAATTTCATAGAAAAACCCAATAACACCTTGGTTGACTCGGGAATCGAACCCAAGACCTCTAGCGTAGCAGGCGCGCTTAGCACCACTAGGCCAACGAGGCAGTTTCGTTTTCTTGAAGGTGAAAATCGATAGATTTTAAACTGTAAATTTTAACAATTCATCTAATTAAGTATAGGTACTGCTGAACTTATAATGTTAAAAACTCTTTCTAGTAAAATTATTATATCCTTTCTCAAAACTTTACATTCTTCATTTAAGAAGGCCTACATTTACTAAAAACAGTAACTGTATAAGTCCAGAAAACATAATAACGAAACCACAAAAGCCTCTATTTAACGCCTGTCTAAAATAAACATGAAAGACAACGCCTCGCAGAATACCCGCAGAATGGAAGGGAAATTTGTGTGACGGGCATCGATATGATCACTTGTTACTGACACCAGGCTAGGGCTGCTGCAAGACACATTTAAAAGATACTGTTTAACATTAAATAAAATATTTCAACTATATGCAGAAAATTATTATCAAGACGAGTTTACAGTATTCTAAAATACTTTTGAAAACATGTTTCTGATCAGTCTATATCACATATTGAAAAATATTTTAATAACTTTATCTTTTTTCCTCATAAATCTTTTATGTACTGTTAAGTTTCATAGAGAAAACCAATAAGTAAAGTATAAGTAAGTTATATCCATCTCATTCTTTGTATTGGATTGAAATTAACTCAACATCTGAATCAAATAAAATTAAAATTAGTCTACCATTTTAATCCGTACCATACATACAGAGAATAAGGTTTATAATGCGAAAAACCTTTATAAATCGCCAGTCATGCCACTACATCATAATACGAGTATACACTATTCCATCACCCATACAACCCTATTCTAAACGGAAATCTATTGAAACGTCGCCAAGTGTACATTTTAATATTTTTTCTCCGATCTCTAGAAGAATATTAGAATTTTTCCATGCATACACAATCGCTTTGATAGATTCTCATTTAAGCGCAGACACGATAAAATCACATTTTGAGTAACTCATGGTATTTTTATCTTGATATCGAAAGAGTTTTACTATGTCACAAAAGAGGAGAACATTGCTGAGTAGTATTTTTTAGCTGGATAATTGAATAAAGGGAATATGGAATGAGTCGCATATTAATTGGATTATCTTTCGAATGTCGAATGAGATGGTACTATTAATCAATCATTCATACATTTTATTCAAAATAGCGTATTAACTTTTTAGCAGTTTATTTATAACCTATAAGTTCTGAATACCTTTTTTGAAACATCGGCCGGACTAATTAAATTAAAATTTTAAGGAAACGTCAATACGCATTTCAATTTCAGCAGGAGTGGCAGCTTGCATGTTTAGGACGCTAAAAGGTTAAGTTTTCTCGTCATACATTACTTTAAATACATAGGTACTTTTTGCATAATTATCTAAGTCGCAAGCATTCAAAACATGTACCATAATATAGTTACATCGAATGCCTAAACGTTCTATTACAGATTCAAGGCGCCTCGCAAAAGCGTAAGAAAATACTTATTCTGAGCACATCGCAAAACTTCATAATAATGTTACGGTACATTTTGTTGTTGGCAACTCGTGTAGTAAATACTTTCAATCAGTTGGCAACACTTGGGGCTTTGCAACGATACATGAGGGTTGTGGGAGATTTTGATCACGTATAAACAATGTTGTAGAACCATATATTATATTTGAGTAACTGGTTCTCCTAGTTCAAACTTGCTAGTTGACTTGCATTTGGGTAACCTGTCGTCACAATCATCTTTTTTGACACGCCAATGAAGGTAGAAGTTTGAAAGATCTAAGTTTCTTTCTTGATCTGTTTAAGTTCTACAAAAGTTTAAAAACTTTGCTTTTTCTATTTTTCGTTTGGATTGGAATGTTGCAAAATTTTGGTATTTTCTGTAATATTTGTTTAGGGCTAAAGCGGTACCTCCTTTTACAGCCGTTTCTCTTCGTATATTTATCAACACTTTTTGTAATTCCTATAATATCTAATATAGTTTCAAAGTCCACTCATACTCACATATATAAATTACCACAAAACTATTCAAAAACAAGCTAGTTAATCCCGTAAACAGTTAAACATACAACAAGTATTTAGTAAAGGCTCGGACATAACACATCTCCGTTGCATATTTATCCAGTAATTTGCGCCGAGAGTCCTCAGCGTCCTCCGTTAAACGCCGAATGATGTTCGGGAACTCCTTGTTTGAATTAGAATGGGAAAATGGACTTCTGGGGATTTGTGGCTAAATAGTTTTAACACGAGATATTTATAATCTACGTTTTGAGTTTTTGGATTTTCCGTTGTTTATTTTTTGCTGGAGTTTAAGAATATAACTTACTAGCTGTGCCCCGCGGTTTCACTCGCGTTAATACCTATATCCTATGGATCCATAACTTTTTTGAAAATTTTATATAGCCTATGTTAACCGCAGATAGTGTAGCTTGCCAACAGTGAAAGAGTTTTTCAAATAAGTCAAGTAGTTTCGGAGCCTATTCAATTCAAACAAACAATCAAATCTTTCCTTTTTATTATATTAAGTATATTTATAAGATCTTCGGCGAACTGTAATTCGGGATTATGAGTGTTATTTAAAGAAACAAAGTATTACATTATTAATGTGATGAATTTTTTCAATTACTTGATTATCAATTAATTTAAATATGCAGTTCCAATACAGCATTATGCACTGGCTTAAGCAATTAAACACATGTGAGCATAAAAATTGCAGTGGTTTAGTTACTACTGATATTAATTTATAGGATTGTCCCTATAGGAGAATATAAATACGAAAATCCAACAAAACTATTCAAATATGTCCCTATTCGACCCCAACCTACAAACTTCGCAACAAGAAATAACTCGAATTAATTAAACCTATCTTCGTCACACGTAATCCATTTACTTTATTAAAGGTTCTGACAAACTAGCGCTGTCTCACTCTAATTTACCTGCTATAAGTGAGTTAGATAAGGATAGAAAATTATTATGTGTTTAGATGTTAGTTACTAGGGTGCCTAGTCAGTTATTATTTATAGAACAGACAAGGTTACTGTTTAAAAGAAAATGCACAAGTTAACGTAGAAAGATAAAAAATGATTTTATTGGTTGCATTTTTTTACAACTTAAGATTTATAATTCAGACAATTTGTATGTTATAATATTTAAAATAAACTTACTTAGTTTTACAAAGCATACGGTTGAAGAACACAGAATTTTATCATTATCATTGGACTGTATAACCCCAAATACTGGTTTGGATAACATTTTATTTATACTTTCTTTAAATTATTTTAATCTCTATTCATCACCATCAGCTTTATTTCAATCCAGTGCTATGGAGATTCGTTTTCACTTGGATCTGAAATAAATGAAAATGTTAATTATGATTTGCCTGTTGGTCTAGTGGTTAGTGACCCTGACTGCTATGCCGGAAGTCGTGGGTTCGACACCCTAAGTACAAATCTTTCTGCCCTGAACACGATCATTGGTTCTGTGAATGGGTGTAATTTATCCTTAATATGTATATATTTAGAAATATATAAGTATGTTTATCAGTTGTCTGGTTACCATAACACAAGCTCTGCTTAGCTTGAGATCAGATGACCGTGTGTGAGATGTCCCAGGATATTATTTTTTATTATATTATTAAAAGACTTATAGACCAGATCCTCGAATATGTTTTCACTTAAGTTACGTAAGGCTACTTGAGTTATTTGCTGAACTTGGACAAGTAACAAGTTGCTCTGAAATATAGCTTCGCCAAGAAACCATTATACGGTATTAATAAGAGTTCGAACGTAACTTTGTGAAGTATACTGTGAAGAAGAAAGTGTAATTAATTTAGTTTCCGTAATACGATTGATGGTAATATACTTAAAGGAATGAAACATTCTGAAGAATCAAAAATATTCATACAAAATGGACATTCAATAATCAATAATCGAAGCCTGAGTATTTATGAGCTGATACTCTTTGTACTTATTAACTTTCACAAACTTTATTTTACATTATATAATTAATTTGATAGTATCATGCTCGAGCTGTAGGTATAAGAAAGCTCAAAGTGTTCTAAACAAGCTATAACTATTCCGTGATTTTTCGCAAAGAAAAAGATAATCTTGAGCAGTTTCTTTTAATTAAAAAAATATATTAACAAGCAGTGGGACTTGGACGCAGTTGTAATTAGGTCAATGATATAACTACAAGTTCTATATTTTTTTGTCTTTGAGATCAAATATATCTCATAGAGGAAATAATATAATTAAATAACATTTCCAGCTTAGCAATAAGTATTGAATAGGTTTAAATACGAATTTCAAGAAGATATTATAAATGAAAAAGAAGATAGTTATTAACAAATTAAAACTTTTCTCTTGTTGATTTCGACCTTACTTACTAACGTGAACTCAAAATTCATAGTTTATAATATTTGTTAATACTTACTTGTGAGTAATAATAAATAACCTATGTGTCTATGCCCAACCCTATCTGTACATTCTCAGATTCTCACAAGTAACTAAACCAATGGGTCAAACTATATAAAATCCAATTGGAATATGCCAGTAGCAGCTATTGGCAGTGCCAGAGGCAGAGGTCCGGTATCTGGCATCAGGATCAATGGGCCGGCTTACCGAGGTCTCGGCGATCGCTTACAAGCAAAGGGTACGGTATCATATATATTGTGCAGGATTTGTTTTGCCGACCATACACATGTTAGGATTTGAGTCTTTAAGCTTTGATTGCTTTCCACGGATAACTACACTCTACAGGTATTATTTTATACACCCAAATGTCTTTACATCAGTGTTAAAATTGACATAATTTTTAACAAAAAAAGAAACGACTTCAAAACAAAAATAAACGGCAGTAAAAAGGAAAAAATAACTGCGTTATTAAAAAAACTCTCTATTTTGAAGGCGGTGCCAAGTAAAACTATTGAACGAATTGAATTAACTTAGATATTTATCCGAGTTTCTCATTTTGACTTTTAAGTTTCGAATAGGTGTGTTAGTTTAGTGCTATTAGTTATGTATTTTATTATATTAATTTAGATAACCTTTTAAAGAAGGTTGTTAGTTGAACTCATTTTTCTTTTAATATTGATTTATTATTCATTATCATTGTGTGTCTACTAGTTTTACTAGGCACCGCCTTCAAAATAGAGAGTTTTTAAATAACGCAGTTATTTTGTCCTTTTTACTGCATTTTATTTTTGTTTTGAAGTCGTTTCTTTTCTTGTAAAAATTATTTTATTTCAAGATTTTTTAGTGAATTTGACGATTTCGTTTTTTGCGTAAACATGGGTAGGCTTACGAAACGCGCTGCTCATATGTGAAATCGTCGTTTGAATGAGACAAACGAGGAAAGAGAGAAAAGCCTTTCGCTAATTAGGAAATCTAAATCCAATGTTATTTTGCGCGAGATTACTAAATACACTATTTTTTTATTAACTGTTTAAATTGTTATTTTTTTTAATTGTTATAATTTAAACTGTTTTTTTTGTCTACACTATCGAATATGCAACATTACCCATGTGCGCATCAATACGAATAAAATAAGCTCAAACACTATGTATCTGCTATCAACCATTAAGGAGTTCCCTAAACTGTGCTGCACCTGCATCACGGACCTTGCAATGGCAGTCATTACCCATCTCGGTGTAAAGATATTGTCAACACGAATAACATAAGCCCAAACACGACGAAGTTAAGATGTGCCGTTGAGGAGTTCCCTCGATCCTCTGTCGTCTCCATCATCAGATCTGCTCTAAACCTCCATAGTATTGTAGTCTCATCAGATACACACATAAATCTCAAGTTTTTAACCCATGCTCGCCTACAATTTTCAAGGGATGCCCTCGATTTCTCAGGGTTTCCACCATCAGGTCCTGACCTGATGACAATGGGACCAAATGACAAGCATACCCTTTCAAATAGAACAATAATTTTTGAAATCGGTCCAGGCGTCTTTGAGAAATCAAGTAACAAACATAAAAAAAAATAAAAAAAATACAACCGAATTGAGAACCTCCTTTTTTTGAAGTCGTTTGAAAATGTAACAATGTAAATTCAGAATAAAATGCAGTTATTTATTTTTCACTTTTTCTCACAATATTCATTTAACGACAACCCGCGTGTGTACTCGTAAAATGAACAAATGCATCCTGGTCCGACCACATTGACTTTAAACTTTACACATTTTAAAATAACCATCGAATCTCAACAATGACACAATGCTGCACACCTGGCTATGTTTAGTAATATTATCATAAATATTACATGTGCATGATGTCACTCGTAGTACTCACGGTATACCGTAGTGTAGTTATTCCATTGTTAATAACAATTGAGAAGAGAATCAGCTCTGGCGGGCGTCGAGATGAACACTTGCATTTTCTTGAGTCAACTATAGCTATTGTATTCTTCTATGCACAATAATGAGTGGTTAGACCACTGTGTGTGGGGACTTTATTGTTTGTAGATTTTATATCTGTAATTAAGGTTTCTTAATATTATTAATTTGATTTTTTTATTTTTATTAATATTGCTTCGTGTTTACCTTTAATTTTTATTGTATTTTAATAGTACCCCTCGCTTTCTGAAAGGCTGATTACCCTAATCTGTTCTCGAATCAACTGATCATGATTGTAATTGGTTGAATAAAAGACTAACAGTTTATCACAGCCCCTAAATTGCGGACTAATAGGTGATTAACTAATTATTCTGTTGATCAACGTTTCAGAAACTGGGAGTTTGACTAATCAGTAGATGTTAAAAATATACCCATAAAAAATACTAAATAGAATCTTATTACAAACGCCAAGGCTATCCAGTAAGCGAACTTTCTGATAAAAAGGAATGCCATTACATATTAGAATCGACACACGACAGATAACAATCATTTGTCGCCGAGCATTCCCCAATTCCCTCGCAACGTTACACAATCGCATTGGGGCTCGCATTTACATATATTTCAGAGGAAATTTACACAGACATTATCGTGAAACCCATCTCCCCTGCTTAGTCAGTTAATAGTCCCTGTTTAAGGCAACCTTCCAACAGTTTAGGACCTTCATAATTAGCATAACATACGATGTATTTAATAAAGATGCTTAATTTACTACATTTTAGTGGTGACTTTACCTTTTACACTGCTCTATATTCGGATATTAGTACCTTCTTTTAATAATTGTGCAATAAATTTGTGTGTTTTATTTTGCTACATATCGGTACGCTAAGAAGAACTTTTGATATAAAAAGAGTTCAGTGAATTAAAACAGGTGTAATTTAAGTGAAGTTTAAGATAAGCGTGATTTAAGTTAAGTTGCAAGAATAAAACTTTCTCTAATTCAAAATTAATTCCCGCACTCTACGTATTTTGTACAAATATGTAATATATATTGATCAATATTAATTTAATAATAACTTATTAGCCATGAATACAATACACAACTTATATTTCCTTCCTGTTGCACCAGTTATATAGAATTGATTACCTTCAGTTTGCATAATAAATACTTCTTTGACCTACTTACGAATAGGGCCAGATATCTGCCTTTTGAAAATTATTATTAATTATATCATTTTACATCACTTCTAACTGGATTTTATAGCGTTAAAAGCAGCTCTCTTCCACGACAAAAAGTATTTTTTTTCTTAACAAATACACGCTCAACTCTACACTGCGATTGACGCGGCATGTTTAAACAGCACTGAAGATTAAGAATTAATTATTATTATTACTGAAGAAAAATTAATACATGAATGAAGAACTGTTTACCGACAACCTGTAACAGGAACTCAAACAACATAATGTTAAAGGTATTCTCACGACCCATTGACACGAGCACAATACTGAGAAAAATGTGGTATTTTTTCTTATTGTAAAATTGTTCCTAAGTCCGCACTCGCAGTGGTCTCGTAGTGATATTGAAAATATTAGTGTAATATTCTTTGCTTGCGCACGTTGGGGGCGGACGTCAACGTTACGTGATATAATTATATGTTAATTATAATTATTAATTATGTTCGGTGTGAGAAGCTGGGTGCTGTTAGTGTTAGGCGAGATCATTGTGAGGTACTGTGATAGCAAGCAGTTTTCCGATAAACTTGGTAAGTGGATACAATAACGGATAATTGAATAATCTTTTTTTTTGTAATTCCGAATGCGACAGGTATTATAATGTTGTAAGCTAGCTGAATTCAAAACTTTTTGAGGAGTTGTGTTTAATAGATTGAAGATGATAATTAAAAACGTGTTTTAGAATGGAAATCAGAATATAATTATTGTTGAAGAAAACTTACTGAAAAGGTTTAGTGCTTCGTGTTGCAGTCTTTATGAATAGGAAAGGAAGTAACAAGTGAAATAAATAAATTAAATCGCAAACTATTAAACAAAATTGTTACAAACATATCAACTATAAACTGATTATTCTTAATCCAACGCCGTTCTTTTTCACAAAATGTGCCCATAAAGACTACTGGTCTGCATAATATTCGATGGTAACCATCGTTTCTACATTAATATTTTTGGTAACTTTATTCGGATTATCAAGGAAACACTACAGACAGGACGCAGGCACACCACACGCCACAGAACACCCGGATTTAACCGGTTTTAATCTCTCCGGCGCAGATTATACCCGGCTGTCCACACAATTATCCGGTTATACTTCTCAAGGTTGTGTGAGATTATTGTAGATATTAAAGATGTATGGTAGTGTGCAGATCGGTTAATGGGAAACGAATATATATAAGTTTATTGAAATTAAGCAACGGGCTCATTGAGAATATAATGTAGACATTGAAAAGTAATCGATTAATGAGGACTAGGAATAGTGAAAGGTATTATAGAAAATAATTTAAAAGTAAATCCCTAAAAAGTAGTTTCATTTCAATGCCTAACATTCGCGTAAACCTAAGAAACCAATTATTGAAAAGTATTATGAATTATCATTATCATCCAGGATGGTTAATCAAGTGTAAATAAATGTAGAAATGACAAAATATTTCATATTATTTCTAAATAATTAGTCTTGTGATAATTTACGCTGTTCTACAATACATTGAAATGACAAGGTTGTCTCGCAAACCATCCCTTATACCTATTCAGATATAGATCCATCTACGTCACGACTAATATAAAAAAAAAACATTAGTTAGTGATCTAGATATTTTCTAAGGCTACTACGTGCATCTGACAGTAACGCAGCCTGAAAGGCTAGCATTGTGCAATAACAAGTGAAGCAGAGCAGCCCGCGCTGACAACGCGATGCAGTTATTAGTTTCAGTTGACAACATTCCGGATTAATTCATACAACACTTATTAGTTATGTTTTAGGATTATTTATTTATGTTTACTAAATACTATGTCATATTATGTCGGTAACTGAAAATAAAATGATGGCACAGCTCTATATACGTATTGGATTTGATGTGTTATGTCATTTCAATAGTGATTAGATCATTTACTACTATTATTAAAATTTAAGTTTGTGCGTATGTCATTCTTACACGCTTACTAAACCAATTTAGACGACATATGCCAGTTAAATAATTTGACTCGATAAGTGCACGGGTGACGGGACTCTCTGACTCCTGTTACCAGAAACGCGGGCAAAGCTTTATGTATCAAGAAAATCAGTTTAAAACGCAAACGCAGCAAATAAGATGAATTTACTATTAGGTTAATTCCTCAATTTTTTTTTATATTTCTGTAAAGAATAAGGAGTTTTTCGCCTCTTTGTTTATAATTTCATTTTCACCATAACAATCCACATCGTATTCTATTAGTGTCACACTAACCTATAAATTGTTCAAGGTTCCCCGACAGTGGAGGCTTAGAGGGTCCATTCACAAGTACTCACGTGATACAAACCCTTTCACATAGTTTCCGAAGGCTTCCCGCGAAAAGCATCACTAAATTATTCACGACGTGTTGAGAACACTACATTTGTAGAAATAGAAAAGTTGGGAGAATTCCATTTTGTCTACTATTTGATACAATAACACTACTATATATAAATAGAATAGTAGGGATATTTTTTTCCAAAAGTAAGTTAATTTTTTTAAAGAGATGTAACATTTTGACTAAATCTGGTTTTTTATAAAGCCTCTTTCTCTTCGTTTTTAATTTCGGGCGAAAAACAAAAACAGTATTTTTATCCTTAACTTAAACAAAATGTTTAAAAACCGCGAAAGTTAATTAAGTTAATCCATATTCAAACAGGTAGAGTTAGGCTGAATATAATTATCATGGCCGTGTCCCTTCGGGGGCCGGCTTGGGATTATGAAAAGTCTTTTTAGGGTATATAAACAACAATATAAGGTATATTTGTTTTGTTTGCATAATCCTAGTTATACTGTAAGCTCTTTAAAGAATCTCATTGAAAAACTTACAGGATGTATTTATAAGGTTTTGGGGTTTAAACAGTTTAAAGTTTCATAGAAGCATTTTATTGTTTTGAGACCAAATGTTTTGTTTTTCCTATGTGTATTTAAATAATGCGTCATAACCATGGCGATTAAATTATTTCTTTCCTTCTTCTTCAAAATATTTGGCATTAACGAAAGAAACAAACAAAAAGAGTTTTTGGTCTAGAAGATCCATTTTTTGATCTTTATATGACTAGTCTAGTACATTTTTTCGTGGTATCACCGCTAGGAATGTAACCTGTTAGCGTATATGCCATGAAAACCTCTACAATAGGTCCATAACTAAAAGTAAAGGAAACATCTATGTAATCTAAGTAGTCCTACATTTTTACATACCATTTTTATAAACTTATTGAAAATGACAGACAAACCGCCATACCAACGTGAAATTCGTTGCAATAAATATTTATGAGGCGACCAGGCAGTTTTATTTTTAACAAAACACACCCTTTGTTATCTGCGCTAAATTCGCGGGAGATTGTTTTTGCTTTTTAAATAGGACATTATCTAGCAGCGCCGGGCGCCGTGTCATTTGACCCGCTTTCAAAAATTCAGTTTGTTTTCAAGTTCCAAGGGGATTTGGAGGTCTGTTATGTCTGTACGAAGTAGAATATTGTTTTTATATTCATAGTACTTTAAGGCCATGGAAAGAATGTTAACTAATAAAAGTGAATACAGGAGAGTAAGTAAATAATTTCAGGTAACATAGCATAAGGTCATTTAATTTTATACCCTTCAGTGCTAAGACTATGGATAAAAATGTTTTGCACTACCAGGTAAGAAGCCTTGGTACGAATGTGATCTAGTTAATTTAAAAAAATTTAAAACTTTTGCAATATGTTATTTTTTGATTATATTCGAGAATTTAACTAGTAGACGAGTGCAATCACGTGTCAAAATGTCGTGATTCACACGCGATTCTAAATCCATTCGCTGAAATATCAAAATGTGAAATATTCAAATATTGTTCAAGGATACGTGCAAAAACACCAGCATACAAATTGTCCGTATAACATTCTATTTTAAAATCAATATACAGGCATTTTCACGAGCATTTTATTCCTAACTAAATACAGTGCCCTTTAATTTTCCACGCACGTACTCGCTTGCCCCGAATTTGAAATACCCAAATCAACACGAACGCGTAACGATGAAATATCACAAAGGATTATATCATAGGTAGCGCCAATAGGTAATATTGATGTCAGGTAGGTAGGTTCTACCGTTAGCGAATGTTAGAAATATTTATATAGAAAACTTTATTGGTGAATTTTGCGCTTACGCCTAAAGCCAGTATATTACTTACTTCTAGGGTTAAGAATCCAGGCCAGATTTTCTAGAACCGTTCTGTCCCTTGACAGGGCAGAGGCTTGCAAAAAGCTTACAATATATATTTTTAACTTATTAAGTGTCCTGCTGGGCAAAGGTCTCCCCCGTCGGATTCCAAACTTTCTTGTCTCAAACAACATGACACCAATCGTTTAACAAGCGGTCGATGTCATCCCGCCACTGTTTCCTCGGCCTGCCTCGTATGCGAGTTTCAAAAACGGTATTATTTGAAAATAGTTGAAATAATTCGATTCCAGACCGCTACATAATCGCTTGCCACACGACAGACTTCGAATGCTTCAAGAAGCAGTACAAGGCTCTGCGGGACAACGTCCTGCTCGGTAACGACCGCCTCAACATCCCGACGTACGAGCACTACGTGTTCGCGTACGGCGGGAACACGTGCGTCAAGCTGGCAGGGCTGGAGGAGAGCGAGCTGGTCTCCATCACGTGAGTACAACACTAACACACCAGCTCAACATCCCGACGTACGAGCACTACGTGTTCGCGTACGGCGGGAACACGTGCGTCAAGCTGGCGGGGCTGGAGGAGAGCGAGCTGGTCTCCATCACGTGAGTACAACACTAACACACCAGCTCAACATCCCGACGTACGAGCACTACGTGTTCGCGTACGGCGGGAACACGTGCGTCAAGCTGGCGGGGCTGGAGGAGAGCGAGCTGGTCTCCATCACGTGAGTACAACACTAACACACCAGCTCAACATCCCGACGTACGAGCACTACGTGTTCGCGTACGGCGGCAACACGTGCGTCAAGCTGGCGGGGCTGGAGGAGAGCGAGCTGGTCTCCATCACGTGAGTACAACACTAACACACCAGCTCAACATCCCGACGTACGAGCACTACGTGTTCGCGTACGGCGGCAACACGTGCGTCAAGCTGGCGGGGCTGGAGGAGAGCGAGCTGATCTCCATCACGTGAGTACAACACTAACACACCAGCTCAACATCCCGACGTACGAGCACTACGTGTTCGCGTACGGCGGGAACACGTGCGTCAAGCTGGCGGGGCTGGAGGAGAGCGAGCTGGTCTCCATCAAGTGAGTACAACACTAACACACCAGCTCAACATCCCCACGTACGAGCACTACGTGTTCGCGTACGGCGGCAACACGTGCGTCAAGCTGGCGGGGCTGGAGGAGAGCGAGCTGGTCTCCATCACGTGAGTACAACACTAACACACCAGCTCAACATCCCCACGTACGAGCACTACGTGTTCGCGTACGGCGGCAACACGTGCGTCAAGCTGGCGGGGCTGGAGGAGAGCGAGCTGGTCTCCATCACGTGAGTACAACACTAACACACCAGCTCAACATCCCCACGTACGAGCACTACGTGTTCGCGTACGGCGGCAACACGTGCGTCAAGCTGGCGGGGCTGGAGGAGAGCGAGCTGGTCTCCATCACGTGAGTACAACACTAACACACCAGCTCAACATCCCCACGTACGAGCACTACGTGTTCGCGTACGGCGGCAACACGTGCGTCAAGCTGGCGGGGCTGGAGGAGAGCGAGCTGGTCTCCATCACGTGAGTACAACACTAACACACCAGCTCAACATCCCCACGTACGAGCACTACGTGTTCGCGTACGGCGGGAACACGTGCGTCAAGCTGGCGGGGCTGGAGGAGAGCGAGCTGGTCTCCATCACGTGAGTACAACACTAACACACCAGCTCAACATCCCCACGTACGAGCACTACGTGTTCGCGTACGGCGGCAACACGTGCGTCAAGCTGGCGGGGCTGGAGGAGAGCGAGCTGGTCTCCATCACGTGAGTACAACACTAACACACCAGCTCAACATCCCCACGTACGAGCACTACGTGTTCGCGTACGGCGGGAACACGTGCGTCAAGCTGGCGGGGCTGGAGGAGAGCGAGCTGGTCTCCATCACGTGAGTACAACACTAACACACCAGCTCAACATCCCGACGTACGAGCACTACGTGTTTAGTAAATCACGTCAGCTTGGCAACAAAAAAAAACTGCATCGCAATCGGGTCATTCTTTTAGAAGCTACGATGTCAGACAAGTCAAACTTATAAAACACACACTGCACACAATATCTACAGACATTAAATTGTCAACAGTAAATCGATTCTCATGCAGAAAGCCTCATTTAAAAACTAAAATGGACCATTTATATTTTATTTCGTTTACAGGATGGAAAGCGACCCAAGGAAGTACACGATAGTATTGGAGTTACCTCTAAGAATTCAACAAGTGAAAAATACTATCAAGAGGTGTTCCGTTCCTGACAGAGGTACTTATTTATTTATTTATAAACACAAATTATATCTAATAGAAACATATTAGAAAAAAGTTCTGCCTACTACTAGTATTTACTACTTATGTGCCAATATAATATACAGTTTGATTTGACTAAAAGGTGATTTATCTTTTCAGCATTCAAAAACGTGAAGGCTCAAATAGGTAAGTAACTTTCTTTATTTAATTAAAAAATGGGAATGTATAGCAAAAACGGCATAAGTGCCTGTATTTTTAATTTCGGTGACATAGGAGCTTATATTTTTATTACATTATCTGTAGATCTACTTTTAAGATAATAATTTCAACATGATACCACACATTCCTGAGGAAAAACAGACCAGATGTTATGATTCCTTTTGATGTAACGAACCTTAAAATAGTCACATAGACTAACGAATTGAAAATCTTCGCTTTTTTTAAGTCGGTCAAGAATAACATTATGATGTAAATATTTTTACTCATACATACAATAATGAAGATGCGAGCGTTATCCGGCTTATGTAATGAATACATAATAATTTTGTACATTTTCAGGGCCACTAATGAGGTTCACCGGCAACGGTAAGTGAAAACTTAATTAATTTGTAACGGGCGTGTGACGTCTGCGCAGTATTCAATTATTTGGATTTAATTAGTTTTAATCATATTCTTGAAGTTATGGATTTTGAAGGAGGAAAAACGGATTACATTTATCAGGTGAAAAAAAGAAATTCGCAGCTTAGTTTACGATTAACAAAACCTTTAAACAAAAAAACCATTTGAGTAGAAATGTAACATCGTCTGTACTTTTAAAAACACAAACTCAAAATGCTTTGGCCATAAAAACTTGCTCCATAGTTTCGAAATTAATTTTTACCCTACCACAAACTTTCATTTAAACTATTATTTGTATATAATTAGGTTGAAAACAAGTGGTTAATTACAAACACATAGGTATACCCCACAGACATTGAACTGTTATTCCGGTACAGCAGCAGACATCGCCATAGCTCCGTGTACTACACCACACCTTTGTTCGTGCCCAACCACGAGCTAATTGATCGCAGTTCAATGGTTCCGCATGAATGTCGCGAACATACCATTGTTTAGCATTGAGCCCCCATTGTTCGCTCGAGAGCTCCGAGGACCCTTCGATAAATTTTGAAAAGATTTACACTCGATGCGAGGGATTTAGGAGCTTGTCGAGTACCTTAATATTTGGGAGGGTATAGTTGTATGTAGAGGTCCAGCCCCTGAATTCTGAAAGGCGGATCAATTTCGTAAGGAGTCAAATCTGCTTATCCTGACTGTGATTGGCTGACTAACCAATCACAGAATTTGTAATGAGCTTTTTAAATAAGTTAATGTTGATCAGCCTTCCAGAAACCAGGTAAGAGAGAGATCTATTGAGGTAGGATCTAATAATAGGCAACGTCCATAACTCTATTCGCACAAAAGCTATAAATGCTGAGTCAATTTTCTGCCGAACGAAAATGTACGACAGTGAATATGCTCCTATTTCTTTTCCAGCGACAATTGGAGTAACATACCCATATAAGCTGAAGAAAAAGAAGGGGCTAGTGTTCTTGCAGCTGGAAGACGAGAACCTGGACGTTATCCTGGACATCCCTGATCTCAGCCACTTTCATATGAACAGCGAGGTTGAAGGTAAGAATCTCACTTTTCCGCCATATTTTGAAGATCGTTAAGGTAACTGCTTTTTAAACTCAAACCGCTATCAATATGGCTATTTTCAGCTCCCATAAAGGATGCTGTTAAACTAAAAATTACATACTCTAAGACCTTTTTGATTAGAATAGGCCTAATGTTCAACGATTTTATTGAGTTGATAAAAAAGGAAAATCCTGGAGCAAATTGGGGGAGACCTTTACCCAGCAGTGGGACACAAAATAGGTCATTAAAAAAAGAGGACTTTACCTAATTGTACGAAGTAGGCTTCATTCAGGAATGGGAAACAGGGTTGATAAAAAGGTAAAAATCTGAACAACAAATCTGGTCAATATAGAAACAAAAAATCTTCTGCTAAAATATTCGATAAAAATATTAACAATTTAAGCAGCAGAAGAGTAACTATGGACTATAAACACAGCCTATTATCAGCTCTCATGAGTATTTATCATCTGTATCCCCAGCCAAGCTGTACGAGTGGTCGGAGTGGGCGTACGAGGTGGTGCAGCACGTGGACGCGGCCGAGAACTTCGCGCTGCCCTACACCACGCAGCTCAGGACGCTCATGGATAACTTGCCGTTACATAAGTACGTACTACCTTATTTATTTAGTATTTCTGTAAAAGTGGCTTGAAGTGTGATAAGATGCCTTATGTAATCAAAACGCTGCTCGCGGCATACTCGCAAGCTGCTAGTGTAATGTTAGTTCGTCAGATGTGGGCGCACCCTAAGAGCTTATAAATCAATCTGTATTTAGGAAACTCACACTTTTGCTGTCTCACAAAAAAAGCGCTAATGTGATCAATTGTGTATAAAACGATGTTAAAAATTATTATCAATAACAAATATAAAACTACCAATAGCATGAAGTAAAACTCACAGAAAACAGGTATCAAGGTACAACTATAAAATAATTAGGAAACAAAATTCAAAACCATTGAACACGAATAGCGTTAACAACAAAGTTAGTTTTAAAGGTTCCGGTACCTGACAGTAGCCGCGCGCGTATTTCATAATAATAACCGTTTAACTTTGAAAACTGTTTTTCTGAAGAAAATTCAAGCAAGGGCCTTCTTGGGTCAAATAATTTGCAAATTGGGCATTAACTTGGAACGTAATACCTTTAAAAAATCTTCGCGAATATTTTTATTTATTTTATGTTTCATATAAATTGTTATTTGCCCTCTTGTAAGATAGGCCTTTTTATTTTGACCTTTACATTTTTTTGTGTAGAAAAATGTTTATTATTTTTCATGATTTTGGTTTGAAACTAAATGTGCTTTTGTTTGTTAGTTCCGTTTCGTTTCATAGTAACATTTTTTGCTGTTATTTTTCTGTTGGAAAGAGTAAAAAAAAACTTTTTATATTTTTTTTATAATAAATTAGTGCAACAACAACTAAAGTGTATTTTTTTTTAATTCCAGGTTCATCTTACTGTACCCAGAAGAAGAATACTTGGATTTACAGTTTAGTTACTCAGAAACGACATTGGTGACTAACCCTTAGACGAAAAGTACGAAAAAATCCCTTCAATAGCCATGCTGATTGGGTATGAAAAGAAAAATCTACTAAAGTACTAAAATAAATAAGACACGTATTTTAGCTGTTTAAATATATAACAAAAAAAGACAGAATCAGTATATAAAATGAATCAAGGTTCAGGACTGGCTATGACGTCACTATCTGGCACAAAATGATGCACATCGTGACGTATTGCATCATTCAGGTTTAAATAGAATTATATTTCATTCATGCCTACTCAAAAAAAAACATGTTGTAAGGACGTTTTATAAATCCCTAGCTAATTAATAAAAAATATTGCCCAATTTGGTTCCGTTTTAACTTATTTTTATTTAAGTCACGTGACTCTTAAAATTGATATATTAACAGTGTCCACAATAAAGGGAATTAAAATTCCTCGCGAGGCGTTATCGTCTATTCCTGAGATTATTTAACAAATTCTATGAAAAATGATTTTTATACTGTACGACACGACCCCGAAACGACAAACTTATTTAAACTCACTTTTTAATAGCTACGAGTATAACTAATGTAATTATTTTCTAACGATTTTAAAAGAGTTATAAAAAAAAAATCTTATAGACGAAAATAAGAACAACCTCCACCATCTTGAATTTCAGTTTGTTTTACTTTTCATACCCAGTAGGTATTCCCATTAATAACATTGACAACGACTTTCTCATATGTGTATTGTGTTAGTGTTAGCGCACTCTAGTCGAAAATATGGATGAAATTGTGTAAAAAACATGGACATTTTCAAAATTCCTATTTGAAAGTGTTTATGAATTTATCATTAATACGTATTAAATAGATAAGGTTAGATAAATGCTTTGTACACTTGGCTGACGTACAGACAAGTAGAGCAAGTGTGGTTTTTGAAATATATTATATATACATATTTTTTTTTTACGTTTGACACGGTTTTCTTCAATTAATAAGTTTATGTAAATAGATTAAGGTTATCACGTAATGTTTGCTATTGTGGAATGAAAGTTATTTTTATGCTAAAATATACATAGTGAAATTTTAAACGATGCGTTTTATTTTTGATCCAATTCCTTTTATTTATATTTTATTATTATTTTAGATGCAAAAATTATACTCATATAAAGTGATGTTTAAATTTTTTACATAATTTTTAATTCTAAAAGTCGTTGGTACTAAAGTGCCTCAAATTAACCATTAAAATGCGTCAACATTATGGAGCTTTCGGAAAAATAATTAAAAGTGCCGTTTTGGTGCCGCTCGGTACTTTATCTGGGTCACTGGTGTTTAAGCCGAAAACGAATAAAAATAAAAGTGAATTACCTAATCCCTTTCCGAGAATTGAGGATGTCAGAAAAAATCGACAAAAACTCGTCGAACGGATAAAATTGACTTATTTTTTTATGTAATTTATTTGAATAATATTATATCAATTTATAAATAAGGTAAAATATTTTTTTTCAACAATTTACTTGAGTTTTTGAAATATATTTTTTACTACTTACCAACGGTGTGTAGTCTGCCGGTTTAAATGATTTACTTACCTGAAAAGAACAACAAATATTAGTAAACTCGTGTTTGTACCTATAAACAACATATAACTGGATTTTGAGATTATCTAGAAAAATAAAATAGGGATAAGATATTTTTATCTACGAACAAATAATAACGAATAAGCAAACAACATAAATAAAAATTAGGTAAAGGTCGGAATATAAGCTAAAATAAATATGACAGTACACACACAGTGTTAGTGTTATCCGAGTTTAATCTTAGCTACAATTCTACGAAGCTACGAACGTCTACGAATATTCGTAGACACATCTATTATAAAAATTTTCTTATTTATGTTTACACTTATTTACCAAACTCAATACCTAATGAACACAAACAAATATATTTTTACAATGTACCCTTTTAAAGTTTTCCTTAAAAAAATCTATCTACAAAATAGGGACAAAAGTTCGAGCGCCTATTTTCATAAACTCTAAACTGTCATTTGTTAAGTCTGAAAAGCTGGCAACGCCGAAAAATAACCCTATCTTGATTAAACAAACGAAATTGAAAAGGAAAAGTGTTTTCAATGAAAAACAAAAGGTACTTTATGAAGTTCAGGAACATTTCAGCAAGTTTAAATGAACGGGGAAGGGTAGCAAATGATGTTGGTATTTCACGCCGACACTGATGGGGGAAGCCTACCGTTGGTACTGCTTTAAAATATTTCACAACCTTTTTTTTCACCCTAACACCTCTTCCTCCTTTGTTCAAAATACTGCCCTTCACAGTAACAATATTCAACTAAAATTCACTTTTAACAGAAATCCGATACAAAAAAATGAGGGTAGCGAAAATGATCCCGAAATGAAACAAACATTGTCAGAGCATACATGTATTTTAATAATAAAACATCAAACAATTTCAACCACATAATTAAGCTGAAATTATAGCTGAAACACATTCCCTTCAGAAGGTTCTACACAAAAGGGCGAGCACAACCTACTGCGACGACATAAGAAACATTAATTTGCTCCATCATTAAATGCTGAATGCTATTCATTAAAGCCTACCCAAGACTAAGCCTTACGAAATGTTTCAGGACAAGTACGTATAAAAAATAGCGTAAGTATTATTATTTTGTATTACAAGTAGAAAAACATAGGTATTTGAATTGTTTTTAGATAGTAAAAAAATACTTTTGGAAAGTCTGGCAAACAATGGCTATATAAAAAAAAAATGTTTTTACCTAAGTTTTTTTGCCAGGCTTCAGAGAAAATACAAGATTATAACAATTTTCTTAATTGTCAAGACTTGAATGAGTTAAGTGTAGTAACTAATTAAATATATGATAAATTTTCTGTTTTATAAGAAGCCTACATAGGTACCCACAGGAAGAAACTCCGATCGAGCTTTTCTAAACAAATAAAAAACAAAATAAAAACTGACTTTAATGTCTCGCTCGCGTCAAGCGGTGGCTTTAAAACCTTGCGGTATTTACAGTAACGTTCATTCCTTTGGTTCTAAGGTCATAACATTGACTACCTTACTTTATGTTACTTCTGAAGTGTAATTAATGACTGACTCGTTGGCCTAGTGGTGCTAAGCGCGCCTGCTACGCTAGAGGTCTTGGCTTCAATTCGCGAGTCGACCAAGGTGTTATTGGGTATTTCTATGAAATCCTCAGTAGCCGGTCGGAGTTTGGATTTGTGCCCGGTTAGTGGCAATAGGCTCGCCCCCTATTACATGGGACCTAAACATATCGGCGAACTGTGGGTGTACATTGGTACGCCTCTGCCTACCCCTTCGGGGATACAGGCGTGATGATATGTTATGTGAAGTGTTATTCAAATCAAATCAAATCAAATCAAAATGTTTTTATTTCTTATAAACCAAAAAAAAAGGCGCTCAAGAAACGTTACGTTAACTCTACTGATTCTAGTTGCTCGGTTCCAAAGTGTCATTCCTATGAAGAAGAGCCGGCAAGAAACTCCATAGGTTACTCTTTTAAAAATAAACTTATTACAATTATTTTACATTATTGGTTAAATATATGCGTCAACACCGAGGTAAAACTACGTTAATAAAATAACGAAAAAAATAAATTAAAATAATAATAATTTATGGCAATCAAACCGTTATAATGAATAATAAAAACCGCGTTGTTGACGCATTCACAACAAAAAAGTACCAAAATTTAAAAATGAAATTGTATATAAAATAAAATAAAAAGAAAACAGTTTTACATACAATACATATGTAGTCACAGAAAAAAAAAAAACGAAATACCCTAACAGGAATGTCAAGGCATGTCAAGTGCCTTCAGGAAATACAGGCGGCTTATGAACTCCTTTAAAGTAAACAAGCAAATCTTAAGGACCGCCAGGGAGGCCACATGTGCAGATATTAAACACTCCACGCCCTTTTGTCTTCCACGTAGTCTTTAACTTTATAATACGCTTTCTTTAAGAGAATAGATTTGACACAAGATTTGAATTTCTTACCGGGCAGGTTGGTAATGACCTCTGGTAGTTTATTATAAAAACGTATTGAATTCCCTAGAAATGATTTTGAATTGGTTTTAGTAAGCCGAAATTTAGGAACTACTAATTTATTTTTATTTCTGGTATTAATGTCGTGATAATCACTTTTAACTCTAAAACTAGAAAGATTTTTACGCACATACATAATATTCTCGAAAATGTAAAGGGAAGGCAAAGTCAAAATGTTAATTTCTTTAAACTTTTCTCTCAATGACTCTCGAGGGCCCATGCCGTATATTGAGCGAATTGCGCGTTTCTGCAAAATGAAAATGGAATCTACATCTGCCGCGGACCCCCATAATAGAATACCGTAAGACATTAAACTGTGAAAGTAAGCATAATAAACTAATCTAGCAGTGGGTATATCAGTAAGCTGCCGAATTTTCCTAACCGCGAATGCAGCCGAACTTAACCTAGACGACAGTGCCGTGATGTGTGGCCCCCACTGCAACCTAGAGTCAATTGTTATACCAAGAAATACGGTTTCATTAATTAATTCAAGCTGGTCACCATCAAGCATCAAATTTAATTCTGATTGATTATGGGCATTAGAAAGCGAAAACTTTAGACATTTAGTTTTGCTTGCATTGAGAAGCAAGTTATTTGTAGAAAACCAATCGGAAAGAACATTAAGGGCATTATTGAAGGATGATAAATCTGGTAATTTTCTATTAATTTTAAAAATGAGTGAGGTATCGTCCGCGAATAATACAATATTGGTTAAATTAGCCATCATATAGGGAAGGTCATTTATGTATGCCAAGAAGAGAAAAGGGCCAAGGATTGAACCTTGCGGCACCCCCATTCTCACTGTAGATCCAGATGATGTTACGCCGTTTAAACCTATTTTTTGAAGTCTAGTTGTTAAATATGACTTAATTAGTTCAAGGGATTGTCCTCGCAATCCGTAGTGTTTAAGTTTAAGGACCAGCGTCTTATGGTCGACACAATCAAAAGCCTTGGAGAGATCACAAAAAATACCAATGGCATCCTGTGATCCCTCCAAAGCCTCCAAAATGTGAGACACTAACTTAGCCCCGGCGTCGGTCGTTGACCTTCCCTTAGTAAATCCAAACTGGCGTTCATGAAAGATGTTATTTTTACTAAAGTGCAAAATTAATTGGTCTAATACCAATCTCTCAAATATTTTACTTAAAGCAGGAAGAACTGAAACTGGTCTGTAGTTTGATGGATCGTTCTTGCAACCTGATTTAAAAATAGGAATTACTTTACTGTGCTTCATTAAATCTGGAAAGGTGCCACTATCCACACAGTCGTTAAAGATGTTTGCAAGAATCGGAGCGATAGTGTCAATTATTGATTCAATTACTTTGACAGATATGCCCCATAAATCTTCTGTGGTCTTTACTTTTATATATTTAAATGATTTCTTTACAACGCTAGGAGATACATGACTAAAACTAAACTTTGGAATTTCTCTATTAAAATTTTGCTTAAGTAATGACTCTGCTCGTATAGGAGATGAAGACAGAGATTTAGTTACTTTAATTGGTATGTCTTCGAAAAATGTTTCAAAAGCTTTTGCTACATTAGGCTTGTGTGAAATTAACTGATCATTAATGTTCAATGATATTTCTGTATCTCTTTGTTTACTACTGCCAGTTTCAGAGTTAATAATCTTCCATACTGTTTTAATTTTATTATCTGATTTGCCTATACGGCTACTTATAAGTTTTGACTTAGCTAATACGCATACTTTCTTAAATATTTTAGAATACTTTCTAACATAATTGTGAAAATTAGTATCGAAATTAAAAGATTTCTTTTCATAAAGGCTATAAAGTGTGTCTCTGCTGATTCTAATGCCTTTTGTGGCCCATTCATTAAATTTACATTTAGTGTCTACTTTTATGTTTTTTTGTGGACATACTTTATTAAAAGACTTACAAATTATGTGCAATAGTTTACTATAATCAGCATTTGGTTCTCCTAAAAACGAATACTTGTAACAATTAAGATCTCTATCAATGTTATCCTTTAATGAACGCAGTCTGTGATTTGTCAAAGGCCTTACGGTAATAGATTTATTTAATTCTAATTTATTTATAGTTTTTATAGACACTAGTTGACCCATGTGGTCTGATCTAATACCTGGTATTAGTTTAAAGTTTAATACCCCACGATTTGAAAAAATATTATCTATACAATTCTGGGAAGTAGCAGTTATTCTAGTGGGTTCATTAAAAATATTGTCAAAATTAAATGATTTGAATAATGATAAAAGTTGACAAGACTCCTGCGAATCTATTAAAATATTAACGTTGAAGTCTCCACAGATGTATACCGATTTATTATTTCTACATACTTTAATTAATATTTCCTCCATTGTTTTAAAAAAAGACAACAAGTTTGATGCTGGTGGCCTATACACACAAAGAACAACATTCAATAAATGAACTGCCAATTAAACGCGTCACGGTTGGATCATAATGGAGGTTTTGATTTATTTGCAGGTTCTCGCTTCTCTGCGTAGAGTGACGGTAATTGTCAAAGGTATGCGGATGGTACCGGCGGAGAATATAATGATGTAATATAGTACAGTTATATCTAAGATACAGTACAAAGGCACCGAGATTGTTGACTTCAGAACGATCTAAAGATGCCGGGAATCTATTGTTTGGTGTTATTGTGTATAAAAATATATATTCTATTATTAACAAAACCAAAGATTACAAAAGTTCAACTTCACTGACAAAAAAATTAGATTATTTATTGATTCTTTTGAGACATACTATAAATTAGTGTGTAAGATAAATGTAAAATCTATAATGAATTTTATAATTCATATTCTCTAAGTTACATGCCTATATCAAAAATCTAATTCTAGACAATCTTCTCTCTTCCCTAATTACGTAAGGTTGGCCTAATGCTTTTCTTACATTGATGACCACCACTTCTTAATCGACAAAAACAAATAATTAAAAGCACATAGATATAAAAAGCTGACTTTATTTAAAAAAACAACTACTTTATCACTTTTGCTCAAAATATGGGACACTCCGAGGTATTAGGTGGATCTACTTTTGCCGTAGATATAAGAGACCACAAACAGTCGGTTGCAAAGAAAATTACTATAATACTAAAGATGAAACGAGCAATATATCTGGAACATTCGATGGCTTGCCCTCAGGCCCCATGAGATATTATAACATACCTATAAAAGGTATATAACCTTATTTTATGAGCACAGAGTTATTTGCATCCAGGATTTGTAAACGAGGGGGAATTTTAATTGACAATCTTCTTATCATAAATATTACTGGAGGTTTGATGTTATTTTGAGGGGTTTTGTAAAGTTTTTTATGTTACGTATAAATAAATGTTTTGCAGTTGTACAATAAAGTATTTTCTATCTATCTGTTATTTGCTGTTTAATAAACTTTCTTTAAATGTATTAAGGGAAAGGTTATTTCTTAATGAATGAATACATATTTCTATTTATCTGGAATATATCACTTTTTCACCAGGGTGATATCACACAGGTGAAAAAATTAGATTTTTATGTCTCCTCCTTCACCTCGGACTCAATTAACCTAGGTGATATGACCTAGGTGAAATAAGTTTACTTTTACAAAAAAAAAAAAGAAGATATTCCTACAACACAAACGACAATGACAGGTCTCCATACTAAGAATTGTCTGGGATCAAATTGAAGCGTCCCTTAATGAAAAATATGTTAAAAGATTTGGCTTTAGTTCTAGAATCTATAAATGAGACTCTTTTCATTTGGGAAAGCCGGAAAAAAAAGATTTCGCTGTTAGAATTTTATTATTTAGGTTATGAATTAACGTCAATGTCAATTAGCTATATCTATAAAACTTAACGCAGATCGAAATTATGTCCTTAAGAAATGATAATGTGGTATGGTCTAAGTGAGAATAAGAGTATTTACGGATAAATGGGAAAAACCTAAATAAATTCTAACACTCGGTGTAGAGTAGTACTCAATTTAAACTTTTAAACTATCGCGCTGCATATTATAGAACGAAACGTCAAGCCCTTAAGGTATTTACGCATGTACGCGCTAATCCCCGTTCTATAATATTACTATAGTACTCAATTATTGTATTTTTAAGAAAGCTGAGCGCGTATTAAAAAAATGCACTAGCCGCGTAAACAATAGAACTATGTTAGGGCAAATAAAAAACATATTTTGTTTAACATAATTATTTATTTCATTCTTCATCTCATTATCATCATTACACATAAAATGCGCGTGCGACGATGATCTCTATCGTAATCTTTCATAGTTATTGTTATGGGTTTACAACAAAAATCCAATTTACTATATAGGCACAATCGAAGCAAAGTAAGATTAGCTTATGCTCACGCAAAAGCAATATCGTAGTCCTAAGGGCACGCACTAGTCACACAAGGCAGTATCAATCAGTCCATAAACAGTCCAGGTAGGGTAAAAATAAATAGAAAGCCAAATATAAACATAAAACACAACCGACATAGTAAACGTGGAAGGATTTTGTGGCATAGAAAAATATAATGGAGGGTAGTTCTGTAGCGTCTTCACTTGACAGACAACCACAGATAACATTCACTGTCCAAAATAAAAGTAGTGCTGCACTTTTGGATTCGTTTTTCTTGAGAATCGATACGACACTGAAACGATCCTCTGATATTTTGATCCATTATTAATTGGATTTAAAAGTAGGAGCATTTCTTCAATCATATCATTGATGAAAGACAAAAGAATAGATAATTCTAATATTATGTTAAAAACAAAACGAACTCTACACGGGTCGATCGATCGGTCGATTATATCGATCATTCGTTTAATTATACAGCGTCACACCACTATTTTAATGGTAAAATGTCGAATGTAGGTAACCTAATTCGAACATCATTTTATGAGCTTTTAAAAACATAAAAATAACTCCGGCTTTTACAAGAAGAAGTGAATAATTGAAAAATCGTAGAAAATTAATTAAATTTGATTGATATTTATGAAATCTATGGACGCCAAAAAAAGTCCAGACCAAATTCTGCCATTGTTCTTTAAGCCTAATCATTGGTAATCGAAGAAGATATAAACATCAGACAGCCAAATAACTATAGCTTTAATTAAGGAACATAGTTAGGAGTGTCATAAATAATACATAAAATCAAGTACCAAAAAGCTGAAATCATAATAAGGCTTGTAACATCCCGACGCCAACGTCTCCATTTTATGACGTCATGATAAAGATTAAGTCCGGTCCTTAAGCAACAGGTTGACCTTATGTTTAATGGGAACACACTTGAGGTACAATCTACCACACATATGTGACCACATCTGGATTTAACATAACTCTTATTTCAAAGTTGTAAGGTCGATTTCGTAATTCATTTGTTTGTTTTACGCGGTCGTACGTACCGTTCACAGTTATTCGTTACCCCTTGTGGAAACTTGTATGAAAACTATTCTCGGAGTGGAACTTTGTCTAAAGCCTCCAGGGAGATATGGTGCTAAATATAATAGGGTATATCTGTTTTGAGATCAAGGTATGTTTATTCTTCATAATTCTTCTACGGTTAAACGTTTACTTCATAGTGTTTGAGGCAAAAGATGATGTTTTAATTATTTTATTTAATTAAATTTAATTTAATTCTAACGAAATAGTTAAATGTTCACTCCCTTCTTAAATTCATGCATAAAAAACTACCCACCGCGTTCGTCCTTCTGAATGCAATAAACTTAAAAACTACTAAACTACTACTACCTACCTACCTACTAACTAGTTTTCACCAATGGACCGAGTAATTCAAGAGAAGTGATGTACAATTCATACACGTTTTCTCTGTCCGTTCAAAACAGCGGGTCACGAGTCTAACATAAATATAATGTTTTCTTAAAGGCTCTATTGACAAATACTTGTTGAGTCAGAGTCACAATCACACCCTCCACAGGTGCGTAATGGCAGCATTAATACCGCCTAATACCGTAATTACGATCGCACAATCTACGTATTAAACATGTTTTGTATATATCTATCGAAGTGAAAGTCTGCTTGTTTATAGCTTATGTGTTAAAATAATGTGTAATTTATGAGGTCATTTTGAAATGCAGTAAACTAATATCTACTTCGCGGATATTAATATGCATATTTAATATAGCTATAAAACACAGTCGGGTTAGTTTGAATGGCATTTCAAACTCTAGAATGATTGAACCGATTTTCATTATCTTTAATTTGTTGGATTGCTCTCCACACCGGAAAAAAAATCTATGAAACATTATAGATACTCACGCAGTGAAAGCGAAGCGCCTAGCTGATAAAATAATTTTTCTTCTTTTTAAGATACGCAATACCGCTGCGTGTACAAACCTAGTCCAAACCGTAACCACATAACACATTACTAAAGTTATAACCCCCAAGTTCACGTCATAGTTAACATCCACAGCGACATAGTTCAGGAGCCGAAGTGCCTCCGCTTATGGCTAAGTAATGGCATAGACAAAGAGCTCGAAATTCCCACTACTTGCGAGTTTAAACGATGTGCAGTACGCAGCTGGTAAATACTTGACTGTCAACACTTTAGTGATGTGCGGTGAGTTGTCGATGCTTAGTTTGGTTGGTGTAGTCGATAGAGTTATACGTAAATAGTAGTAGTACTAGTTATAGAAAAGACGAAAAGTGTGATTACAGGCTGTTAAATGAACAAAACCTTTATGATATTATAGAAATGCTATGTGTGTTATTACAAAATATATGTAAATCTCATTAAAAGCATTACCATTACTTTGAAGCGAAAATGAAAACAGTATTAGTTAGTTAAATCACATTACTAATACTATTATTTTATTGGTTTTATATGTTTACGCGAATTTGACTTTGAAATAAAACAACTTTTTACGGATTTTGTATGATACCTGCAATTGTGTCAAAACGTCGGGACCTAAAATCTTAATACAAACCGCGACAAAATCCGTAAAAAGTAGTTTTATTTCCATACTTTTATTTTCTTCATCATTATCATCATCATCCTATAGCAGTCCACTGCAGGACATAGGCCTCACCAATTGCACTTTCTTAATATTTAACTCCATTATTTGTAATCATATCAAATACTTCAGTAAAAAGTATAATGATATGAGCAAAATAACATTATGACAAAGCAACACAATAAAACTACTTCACAAACGACATCATTCACTCGTTGCATCGCAATCCGTATCTTTTATCACGTCATTCACTTTAAAATCAATAAATAAAATGGAGGTATCGAGCTCGTTCCATTAAATACATCAATTCCGCTCGTAACGAAGTTCGTCACAATCCCAGCGTTATTCACTCGGCAACCATTTTAATCGACAAGTTGAGAGCGACGCGCATCACTTTTATTATTTGAATAGATTGTTGGTGAATGTAATAGTTTTATAAAATGACTATTATAGGTATTACGGTTAACATAACATCATATCTAAGAAATATTCTATGATTTAAATAGGTCTTTATATAATGCTCTTTAGATGGCACTTGCCAAGCCGTGGGATCAGTTATAGGCTTGCAAAAAAAAACTTCAGATTTAACATAACATAACCTACCATTACGCCTGTATCCCATATAGAAGGGTTAGGCAGGGTGTACACCCACATTTCGCCGGTATATTTAGGTCCCATGTAATAGGGGGCGAACCTATTGCCACTAATCGGGCACAAATCCAAACTCCGACCTGCTACTGAGAATTTCATTGAAAAAACCCAATAACACCTTGGTCGACTTGGGAATAGTTGGGAATCAAAACCAAGACCTCTAGCGTAGCAGCCAGATTTATTACCTGAAATAATTCTAATTAAACATGTAATATAGGTATTTTCTATATGTTCCCCAATAGAAAAAAAAACCAAAGAAGCAACATCAAAGAACAATACAAAACCAAACTCGCTGCAATCTAAATAAAAATTGATAAACCGTTCAAAAATCCATACTCATCGTTTCTTTTCAGGAAATTTCAGTGATATTTAATGTGTAGATTATTCAGGCAGGCCGTTAGCTGCAGGTAGTGCTTACATTTGCTCGAAACTTTAAGCATAAATCGAAAAGCTTCAGATGAATAGAATTTTGATCGTATGAGAACGGAGCTCAATATCTCAAATGTTTACCGAGTGGAATCTAGTTTGTTTGCTTTCAATTGAAACCTAGATTTTCTGGTAAATAGGTATGTACTAGAAATTCTTTTAAGAATAGAATATTATTTATTTACCATGACTCTTTTTGATAGTAGTACATACGAGTAGCATTCAATTTTCATAATTATGATAGGTATTTGCTTGACCCAGCAATTTGTAAATTACCTACTAACAACTTGCAAAATGGAAATACCACTTCCAAAACCACTGTTTTGGAAGTGGTATTTCCATTTTTTTTACTGCTTCTGTAAATATAGATCACTATCTATATTTACAGAAGCAGTAAACTCCAAATGGAAAGGTTAATAGAAAACACTACTAAAACGGTTTTCTCCCTAAACAGTGATAGACAAACGCAATAACCCGTCCCTGCCTAACCCATCAGATCACAGTAATGTAAGCTATTTGCCGACTGACGAACTAGTCAATTCGTCCGATCGCCCCGCCGACAGTGACGCCCCCTGTCGGAATCTCAGGTCAAATCTATAAAGATTCCCCGCGATCCATTAGTGGGGCAAGCTCGATAGATTATGCAATTCCCAGTTGTGAATTTCCGCCAAAAGGTTTACAATCTATGCTTACTCGTAGTCCAAAAAAGAATAAAATAGTTGCATTAGTCGCAGATGGTTTTTTTTCCCAACACATGCAAATCTAATATGTCTCGCATCCATTCCAGCATTTAGTAGAAGGCATTAGCATTCTGCCCTGCAGTTTGGCAGATGATTATGATTAGAAAAAAAAAACGACATTGTAAAACTTTAATTTACCTAAGTTTAGCCTATATGACATTCAAACTAAGGCATGTCCAATGTCCATATGGTACATTGACATACGGCACATGGACATTCGACATATTTAACACCATTCTCCCGTGAACCTTCTTATCTCCCTCCCCTACGTACGGACGTTGAATGTCCCCGGCGGACGGACGCGTCCCGGACGCGACTGGCACCTCAGACATCCGTCCAGTTGTCCGCTATCTAGAATTAAGATCAGCTGAGCCAACGTTACACTTCCATGTCTCAATTTCCAGATCAATTTTGTTTATTTCCGAATATTCTGGGTGACGTACAGATCCCTACTGATTATACGATACGAAATCTTTACACGTAGAACGTGGAACGACACACAATAGACGATCCTTTTCTGTCGGGCACTGGTGACCAACGAACAAAAAAGGAATTCGAACAGTCGAAACATAATCAACTTCTAGATTAGAATTTTTCTAAAATACTAGAATTGTTTAAACTAAAATAGACCTAACAGCTTATCAGAATATACAGTTAAGTTTTCTGTCAGAACGACGAAACACGATATTACTACCAGTAGCTAAATTACTTAAATATTTAAGTAATTATAATAAACACCTCTGTACCTACTTACGAAATGACTTTTTCAGAGAATACACAAACAGAACAGTAACTATGTACTACTGTGTATTAAGAAAGCGTATGACACGAAAAGGTAATAAAGGGCTCACAATCACATGCCTGTTTTGATCATTTGGCAGCACCTGTGACGACGGCTGTCACCCTCGAACTCCGAGAAAAAAAAAACTTTTTAGGTGATATTTTTGTTTTCTTTTTAACTCGCACTTAATCAGATATCGATACTTAACAACAACTTTACAGATCTTACAGGGGTTTCTTAACACCGTATATAAAACAGTTGATAAAGGCCTACTGATTACCATAACTACCAGCCTGTGAAATCGTCGTGTTGGATGCAGTAAGTGGTTATTAACCCTCACGAAGACGTTGTCCCCCGTCATAATCCCGGCTCCCCCCATTTTAATATGCGGGCTAAATTGTACCCCCGACGCTGTTAACCCCACTTACAATTTTAATAGGACTCGCAGTTTATAATTGGAATAAGTTAGGGGCATAACTATCGCCGGATTTAAGTTATTCTATACATTCATTTAAATAAATGGACTCAACAAAACAGTTTGGAGATGTTGCTAAAGCCTGAATTTTTAACAGGAAATAAAATCAGGTTGACATTAAGTATGTGAATTTACATATTATACCTGAATCTAACTTATACCTTTGTTTGTTTCTAGATTATTTTTTCCAAGTACTTTTAATTTGGCACACCTAATTCATTATTGTGTTCAGTTTAAAAATAAAACAATTTATCAAAATGAACAAAAAACTAGTGTGTAGCCCTCAATTTTATCAACTACATTTCGATACCCTACAAACTAGTAACTAAACCAATGGGTCAAACTATATAAAATCCAATTGGAATATGCCAGTAGCAGCTATTGGCAGTGCCAGAGGCAGAGGTCCGGTATCTGGCATCAGGATCAATGGGCCGGCTTACTGAGGTCTCGGCGACCGCTTCACAAGCAACGGGTATCATATATATTGTGCAGGATTTGTTTTGCCGACCATACACATGTTAGGATTTGAGTCTTTGAGCTTTGATTGCTTTGCACGGATAAATACACTCTTCAGGTATTATTTTATACACCCAAATGTCTTCATATTAGTGTTACAATTGACAAAATGGGTCTGAAATGATATAATATTGTAGTTACTGCGTACAGTTTTATGATTAACAGGGATTTCATAGTACATTTTTCTTTAAAAAAAATAAGTAAACATCCAACGCAAAATTTACCGCTATTAAACATAAAACCATGAAAAATTCCATATTATTCATTCGTTATGATGACAACCTCCGTGGTCGAGTGGCGTACGCACCGGTTTCGCTGGCTCTGAACTCCCGGGTTCGATCCCCGGACGGGTCAATGTAGAAACCTCATTTTACATTGCCTAGGGTCTGGATGTTTGTTGTACCTTCGTTGTTTCTGAATTCCATAACACAAGTGCATTACCTACTTACTTTGGGTTCTGAGCAATGTATATTATTATTTTTTGAGTATTCCAAATTCCGGAAATCCCATCAACTCTAAATAATTAAAAATAGTACACCTGAAAGTGAAAATGTAAAACCTTTCATTTCATTTACAAACTCTTTCAGTAGCCACTACACAAACTACGCGAGGCAACAAACATTTGCTCCCGGTATCAGATTGGAATAGTTCTAAACTGGACCGTAGCAGACCTTGCCTGGCATAGTTACGTGTGGAAAGTGGGATATCCACGAGTGAATGTTATACGATATGGGAGAGAAACTAACAAAACAAGTAATATGTAGGCCTTTTTAACCTACTTTTAAAAGAAGAGGCAAGGAAATTCGAAATGCACCATTTGTTATTTGGTTTGATTGTGTATGAAAGAAAGAAAGAAAGAAAGAAAGAAAAAAATTATTTGTTAGAATGTAGTGACTAGTTACAAGATGTTTTATGGTTAGCAGAGTATCATACATTCTACCGAATCGGTGTACAAATATTAACTTATTATCTTAGATTTTTTGTAAAATTAAAGATCCATAAATCTTGAGAGATAGACAAATGAACTTTTGTAGGATATGCCTTTATTGGTCTTGGCTTTTCATGGGAGTGACAAGAACTTGTGTAGTTTAACAAAGAAGTTCTGTAAATTCAACCATTATGGAGATGGCAGTTTTTAACAAATGTAAGACTTCCCAATCTTTTCTCTGTTGACGAGTACAACCTATACCCTGCCTTCAAGGATATAAGCTCACTTTCGCTATAACTTTTCATATCCAAATCAATCTATAAGTGTCCTTCCTGCAATATTTAAATAGCACTTCAACACCAGCTTACATAACGGGATCGGCGAGAGGTCACGTGGCCTCCCCCCCCCCTGTGACCTTGAGGAGGAGCACGTGAGCGGCACTCACAGCTCCTGTCTTACGAGGGGATCCCGCTGAGTGGGAGGGGATAAATTTGAGGTATTAGTCGACCTTGTGGGCAGAGAGGATGTGAAATTCGCGAATTGAAATCTGTTTACAGTTTAAAATTGGTATGAGTCGTAATATGGACGTATAAGACAATTTGGAAAATCATAGATCCTTGCTAAAACTTGTAACAACATCATAATGTTGTTGCTTATTAATCTGGTCAATAATGATTACAAAATTAGGCCCCAAAAAGTTAAAGAAAACCAAATATAAGGGGGAACTAGTAATGATTAATTTTAGGATCATAATACATTTCATACAGGATCCCAAAATTAATCAAATCTGTGAAGAAAAGGATGATGATAATCCGATCTGTTGAAGCTGCAGTCGATAAAACAGTTTACTAAACTATCATTCCCATACCATTCAAGACATAGTTTCATGAAATATGACAGAGTGCAGCCACTGAAGTATTTAAATAAATTCGCAACAAACGCCAGCGACTGCAAGATATCTGTTTAGTGGAGTGTGCCGCTCCGGGCGGATGCGCTCACTCGAGAGGGAAACTTTTACTCTACTAACTCAAACGGCACTACTTTATAATGATATATATTTTGTATATTCACTTTTTTTCTAAGACTGTGGATCTGTCTGTCTATTTTTTTGAGGTATTTTTGCATAATAATAATGGAACTATTTCATTTTTGGTTAAAACTTAGTTTATCTTACACAAAATATTTTGTATTTATTTTGAACTATTTTGAATTAAAGAAATTTATAGATATTTGTACAAAAATGATTACGATTCTGCATAAAATATCAATAACCCATTCTAAAACAAAAACGAAACGAAACTGATATTCCGATCGTCAAAGAAAAAACCTTGTTAGCGTGACCCATTTGTACACAGTACACCTATAGTACATACACAGTACACAGTACACAGATAGGGTACACAGTACACAAGTGTCGCCAGCGGCAAGCATCCGGAGTTCCGTAAGATATCTGTTGTTCCAGCGCTGTTGTGCGCGCCTGTACAGGTGCTGCTGCGTTTGTAGTGACAGTACAGGCGAGCACAAAGGTGCTTCGTGGACTACATAATGTGTACATTAAATATTAAAAATTAAACGATTTCTTATAAAAAAATATTTATTATATTTTTGTTTTGCGAATAGCAAGGAAAACATTTTGAGTTTTTAATATTAGGTATTACAATAAAATCGTAATATTATAAAAAATTGCTGAAAATATAGTAACTTGTCATCACAATGTCATTACCTTATTTCAGGCTTATAAAACCTGTAACCGTTTCTGCTCTATAATTGCAAATTAAAAGTCAAGGAGACTAACAATTTTCAGGTAATCCTAAAGTTCATCGCCGTTTAGGACTTGAGGTCAACAACCTAGCATCTTAGACGTGAATACAATTGGCATAATCGCGCGCCGCCCTGCATTCCCACAGGAAGACCGCTCTATTGTACTGGCGGCCATTATTTAATCTGCGCAATAACAGCCTGCAAGATAAGTGGTGTGAATAGCTCTTGTAGAGTACAGAGTTAGCTGGTAAAACTATAAATAAATGTTAGGTTGATCATCTGTCAAACGTCCAAGTCAAGTGTTGTTTTGGTCAGCCAATCTTATTCGTAAAGATTAGGCAACATGAAATGGATTGGTCTTTTGGAAACCAAGGGTTAGTCAAATGTTATGAAGATTATCTGTATCTTAACTACAATAATTCTGACAAAGAAATTGAAAATAAAGCTTCTAAGTTAAAGATATACAAATAACATAACTGAAAAAAATAACAAAGAATACTCGTAATCTTGACAAATATTATTATATTTGAACTGAAAGGAAACTTAATCTTCTAAGTTACTTTTTTTCATTGATACACCCTGAATTCAACTCTTTTGTTCGCTTGCTCGTTTAATGGCAAACTATTTATTTTCGACTCGATAAATACAATGTATTTTTATTATTTTAAAATAGAATACAATAACAAAATGATCTTTCCCTAGTTCGTTGATTTGATTTTCAAGTTCATTCACAACAGATCAATTTACGAAATCATAACAACAACCCCTATCTGAATTTAATTAAGAATCCTATCGAGCCCTAGATCTATTTCAAAGGGTCAAATTAGAAGGACGATCAAACACAATGCTCAATCGTATTGTAGCTTCAACTTTACCAAAACATTTCTAGATGTTTCGGCGATCTTCGGCAATCTTCGGTAAAGTTCGGAGAGATTCCGAGTGGAAAATTAATTTGTCCAGACATTGAAATAAACGTTTTGGTTAGCCTCGAGGATGCTTAAGTAAACGTTTATTTATGATGTTTTCAAGTTTATTTATATGTTTTAAATATGTAACCAAATTCAAATATATACGAAGAGTTACCATTTTAAGAAAACCATCAAGCATTTTTGATATTTTGTCACGACTGTTATAAATTGTGTTATATTAAAGTTATTAAATTATTATTTTTTTATAAAATATAATTCCAATGCATTACGCACGCATTAATTGTATATTTATAACCAAAATAATGTTTTAAATGAAAATAACACACGTTTAATATCTCCCACTCTAGTATATTTGCAGCAAATGGTCTGAAAGTCATATCCGCTAAAACGTTGCTATGAAACAGAAGCAACTTCAAACAATAGCATATTTCCGCATATTATTATACGAACAATATTAACCCACATAATATGACAATAATCTGGTATAACTTAATAATACCAATAATTTATATCCACTTCAAACCGGAATAAACCTTCACTGCGTGAACAGAGAAAATAAACATTTGCCGTGAACTTAAACAGCGGTAAAGTATATAATTTATTATGTCATGATAATAAACTAACGCTTTATGATATTTAATAACTTCCGCGTTAGTGAATTACATCTTCACATAATTTTTCAGAACTTTTTTAATGCTAGAATTTGTTACCTAAAAGTTTAAATATAAACAACGAATAGTTTTGTAGCAAGAAAGTAGGTTTATATTATTTTAAATATTTTTCAACAGAGTATGATACCCGTCCGTTTTTTTTTCAAGCATGTCTTGCATAATGCAGAAACACGCAGATTCGGACCATATTTAGGAGAACACCAATTCTTTGTGAAGGTTGATTTTGACACTAATCTGATAGTAAAATCTGTTTACATTTTCAACCTTATACAATATTTTACGTTTCCATACGTAAATACCAAAATCGAAGAATAAAATTCTCCATTTCCTACAGTTTTATGCCTCTATTTCCCTCATCTGTGTACAAATAAGCCAAACTAAGTCTAACCATAAAGTGGAGATGCGCGTAAAATGCAGATTTAATAGAGGTGGGACAAAGATGGCGGCTGTCTGGCTGTCTGCCAAGCGACGCGGTCACGGCACTAGATACAGCCTATTCGTTTACGTGACGGTTTTATCTCGATTCTTACGGATATGTCGGTGGTGAGATTTGATTCTTAACTATATGCAACAACTTGTAACCTTGGTTGCAACTAGCAGCATTTATCTTAAAAAGGTAGTGCTGTGATGAACAATAGCACATGCATAAGCTTATTTAAGGAGTGTAGTTGCATTACGCATTGTACTACGCAATAAATAAAAAACTCATTGATTTGTCAGCTATAGTTGATTTTACTCAGATTTACTATAACATAATGTAATGCTAACTTTATTTGCAAAAATATAAAAAGATTTACTGCGTCTACATGCTATAAACTCATCTCGCTTTAATCACTCACTTGCTTTCGTGTACCTATAACTCAGTTTCTCTACATAGCATCCCATATCTCTTTTCTTTTATCCATTCCATGTGTATCACAATTTCGGAAATACCAGATCAAATACCGTGGCCACCGCCAGAGTAGTCGTGGTACCGCGACAAGCCGCCAGAGGGCGCGGCGGCAGCTTGGAGCGGCGCCAAACCCGCGCTAATTACTTTACATGATACCTTTTACTGTTTCACAGCTTTATCTGAACACGTACCGGATGGCTTCAGAAGCTGTATTTGTATGAACTTGTAATCAAAGCTTGCACCACCCTATCTTTCTTCTTGCATATAGATAAAGCAAAGTTATTTTGAACCGACTTCAAAAAGGAGGAGTTTCTCAATACGACTGCATTTTCTTATGTTTGTTTCCTCAGAACTTTTAGCTCAAGATCACGTGAATTAATTTTCATAAAGTTTGTTGTCATGTCTCTATCCCGTTTGGAAAAAATAGGAAGGGAGACTACATACGCAGATGAAGCTGCGGGGCAACGCTAGTTATTTAAGTTACTATTAGGTCACTGATAGGCAAGTAATAACTCAACTTTTTGAATCAGCACGAGATTAACCATATTTGAAAAAAGATAATAAGGTTAAAATTAGTTAGCCGAATAGACACTTTGCCTTTGAAAGACCACCCAAGGTTCATGAACATAAATCTTGCATAGCCATACAAACAGGATACAGACAATAACCGACAGTAGGTACCTATAATAACCGAGATACTGAACAGACTTGTTTCTTAAATACATTATGCGGAAACACTCTCAAACAGTGTATCTTCCTTCTACCTAATAAAACTACCTAATTTCTAGATATTCTCATCTTTTCTAGACTGAAGGAACCAAAAAACAAAAGTACTAAGACCTACAATTCTTCTCACAAGACAAAGTCTCGAAGTAAATACCAAGGAATATAAACTAGGAGCTCCAAACAAATTTAAATGAGTCTTCCTTGTTGAGCCTGAAAACATTCCTAAAATAAATTATTTTGTTAAATAACCCGAACATTCCGACCCAAGGTGCTAACTGGACTTAACGAAATATATTATTGTATTTTAATTGGACGTTAAAGGAACTTAGTATCGCCCAAAATATATATCGCCCTTAGTATTGCCAAGCAAATAAGTAAACTACCTACTTAAATACCTCCGTAAGGTACGAATATAAGTGAGCTACAAAAAAATTATAGACATTTACTGATACTTTTCAACGTGCTGAACTTGTGCTGAACAGATCTTTATAAATTATTAAAAAACCATAAATCGCATCGGCCTTTAAACAAAAAAAAAAAAACCTCATAATCAGTCTTCGATACCTAAGGTAAAGAAACACAGACAGACAGGCAAATAAAACATATAAAAACCCTGTTTTTGTGTTTTGGTTTAGAAATTACTTCCAAACAGTGCCCGGCAAAACAAATTAATAACTTCTATTCAATAAAACATACGATTGTCGATTAACTTTATTTTAACTGCACAATGCTTTTACTTGATCATAGAGCCTTCGCAACCGCTCGGTAGCATATAATGTTACGTTTGAAAGCTACTAACTGTCTGCAGAGCTATTCGTACTAACGATCTGTGATTGAGTAAAAGATAATCCTTACTAGAATCGATTGATTATGAATATTGAGATAATTGAATATTATTATTTTTGGATATAGGTATTTTCTGAAGTTGTACTTAACCACCTGAAATGACCTGAAATGCCTTTATGTACATTTCGATCGTGTCAAATTCAATAGATTGTAGACTTAATTTCACAGAAACAATTAATCTACTGATAATGAAAGAGAAAAACGTTAAAAATCCAAGAAAGGACAAAATATATAACTTCGTTTTATCTGTCTTGTATATTTATCTTGTTATACTAATTTAAAAACCAAACTGCAGCAAGTTTCAAAACGACAGAGTCCCTTATAACAAATCATTAAATAAATTGTGACGATTGAAACATGAAATAAATTGTTAAAATAAACTTTAAAAAAGAAAGTAAATAACTATTTAAACAGTCTTTTATTGTAACATTTCATTTATAAATCGATCTAATTCTTTGTATGTTTTCTCCAAATTCCTTAAGTGCTCGCACCGACCCCGTCACTTACCGAAGACGAGACTTAGCTTTTAATCCCCGCATGTGGAATTAAGATTGACTCCTAGTTATTTCCGAGCGGTTCCCGGAACAGGCGCGGTAAGTAAATACCATCAGATAAGCGTCAATATACGCTGTTTACTAAGCCCTGTACGTATTCTGTTTGGTTATTTTTAAGGAAAGGCAAGTATACTTTTATGAAATGAATTGGAAGACCACAGATCTAAAGTGACATTCGAGAAGGAAAAAAAAAAGATTCATTTGACTCTATCTATAAACACAAAAAACACAGACAATTAACTAATAGGACGCCTGTCAGTTTTTATTTAAGTAAGTTTTAATTTTTAGTATAGAGTTTGTTCTTATATTAGATTTAATTGTGTATTAATAAAGTATTTTCTAATAGGTATTTTGAAATGTATAATATTTTATGTATTCTAAATAAACATAAATTTTTCCATATTAGAATACCCCTTAGTCAAATACAGACTATAGGTATATTTGGTATGCATAATTAACACTTCGTTCGTTTGATTGAAATGATTTCCATAAAATTCAATAGGTACGATATCTGTTATCGAGTATCTGTTCCAAATAACAGTTACCTGGGGATGCTCCGATATTTATCGGAACAGTTGTTGAGTGCGGGCAGCCGACCTAACGTGTCGACAGGGGAATTAAGGTGCTGGTAAATAATGGAAGCTGGCGAGCTGAGTTATGTTAGTGCATCAAATAAGTGTAGTTTAAAGTGCTAAGTGTATTAATATTATTGATGTTTGCAGTAAATTTATTGGGTGTTTGAGTGATAAACGTAACAAGATAAAAAAAAAAATGGTTCGAGTTGTTGGCTTACCATGTTACGTTGTGAAATAACGGGTAAAGAGACAAACATGACAAAATGTAACTCTCCTTAATTTCCTCTAAAAGCACCCTTATTTGGTTAACCCATTTAACCTTTTGAGAGACCTCAAAAACCTCACATTTTTTCATTTAAATCTCAGACCGCAGAAATTAAACGACAGAGTTTATATTTCTCGTTTTTATACCGAGACAAATAAACGTCGCATTTGGGAGTGAATAATATCATCAATCTGGATCTCGAGGGGTCTCAGCAGAGTCTGTGGCAGATAATCCCCTATTAAAGTGAGAAGCTTTGACGTAGGCTGGGGGTAATAACAGCTCCGAGACATTCCTTTGAAATGAGGATTTTTGTGTGATCTTTATGACTTTTTAACTGGCTTTTACAGATGGTCCTGAAATCGTGTACTGAGTTTTATGTTTATGACCGTGGCTACAGATTTGAACTCGGTCTAACTTGTATAGGGGACCCATAGTTACAGTAGGTCAATGAAAAAATATACTCTCGAAAATGCTTTAATCTAACTCTCTCACTTTAAAAGAAACAGCAGGTAATTGGCAAAAGCGTAATCAACATTTTTTGTCCCTATTTCTGTCATTGAATGAAAAACGAGAGAAGGAAAAGAGGCCTTTACATTTTTTCGATTCCTTCTGACAGAAGGGAAAATATACATTTAATTTCAGAAAAAATGACCTGCCAAGGTGATTAATTAATCACGAAATAACTCCCAGTCGATATTTATATTATAAATGACTCACAAACTGATTACAACTTTTAATGACCAAAAGTACAATTTTTGCTATTATTTTCCTCATTTTAACATGAGAGCGAAGTTTTATTGACAACCAATTTAGAATTGTCCAAACAAGTATTCCCAACCGTTATCTAATTATTATAGAAAAATAAAGCGCGGGTAGGTCAAGGAACTTTTAGTGCAGGAGACAAATGTATATAGCTACAGTCAGATTTCAGTAGCATCTATTTTTCATACAGATAATATTCCACGCTGAACATTACTTTTCAATAAATCACGTCTAAATCGCATAATATTCATAGAACCATTCCAAAGAGTTCCTAGTCGTTTCGCGGTATAACTAGGGGAACTGTAATTAATTATGGGACTGTTCCGGCCAGGATTACGCCATGATCGATGCCCGCAAGATGGATGGAGAGGATAATTGATTTTCTTTGAAATAGGGTTTTTTTCAGGTAGTAAGAAATTGATTTGGAGGATTCAAGGTGGACTGTGGATATTGTAAATAGTTTATCACTGCTTTTGAGCTTAAGAAGTCTTATATGATTTTTTAATTGGGATAATTCTCAACTGCATTTTTGAATAAAAATGTAAATTGTACGATTGCAAAAATAGTATGTATAAAAAAATACGCTAAAGTAATTTTATGTTCAAAAAGTATACTTACTTATTAAATTCTAAACAGGAAAAAACTCAATTCATTTTTATTTCTGTCTAGCTTTTACAAAACCTTCGTTGCCATAACCCATTTCTTTTAGTTTCAAGATAGAGCAAACGCTAACAAAATAACAAGATCTTTTAATCTGTTATACCGAGATTCCCGTCAGTAACTGTGTTGTGGGTTTCCCTCAGATTCCATTAATCCCGTCTCGTGGAGTCCTCTCGTAAATTAGTTAGAGGGAACTTGGAATTATGAAAAACGGGTTACGAGTTATGAGCGGAAAGGGTAAACTGTTTGGACTTTGTTTTTGGGCTTGATAAAGATGAAATTAAGACAATTTACAATATCTAAAGGACATCTTTTATAAGTTGAAAGTGAAATTTAAATAATTTAGAAAATACCAAAACATTGTTACTTTTGGCTATTTATTTATAGTCTTAGAGTTATAATATTTATTGTAGTACAGTAATAAAGCATAAAAGTAAATAATATGAATTACTTTACCAACAACTCCAACAGCTTAGTTTGACACTTACCTGAAAATAATAAAAAACATTGTTATTACACGTTCAAAATTAACAAAAACTTAAGGTACATTTTTAAAGTGGAGAACAGAAATTGCTACAAATACAACGTGTAAATAATCCGATTAAAATATAATCAGTTGAAGAGAAAATCACAAATATTTCAATAAATTATTTTTTGTATAACCAATATTATAAACCTATCAAATCGCTAGGAACTTATAGCACAAATAAACACTATTGATAATCCTGTACGACTCCATGAAGGCAGGTAATAGCGACTGATAAATAGGTTTGTTAAAAACTTTCATAATAACAAATTGTTTTGCTTTTGATATGAACGTAATTGTAATCAAGTTTATAACTTTGCGCGGATAATGATTACCAAGGATGTATGAAAGAAATTAAATACGATTGACTCGATTTTTTTAAGTTTCATCCGTCCCAAAATTGAAAAGGTTGATAATAAAATAATAGTGTGTTATAGAGTGCCTTTGTAAGAAATTAAAAAAAAAATACTGGTTTATTAAGTTACTCTTTTTTTCTTAGTTCATGTCGTCTCAATAAAATTAAATGAAAAATAAGCTTAGTATTATAATAAGGTTATAATATTACTTTAATAAAATAACATGACAACAATATTTTCGGAAATCGAAATCGTTAATGGGTAATTAAAGTTGTAATAAAGTTGTTGTTGTATTTTGTTGTTCAAAAACATATCAAAGAGAAAAGAGAACCTAACTTTATTTTTGAAGACAATACTTGATCTTATAGTAGTATCTACCTGTGGTCTTATAAGATAAACACACTTAATATATTATAGATATAATATGTATGCATGTGTATACAAAAAGTTAGAAGCAATATTTTCTGTAATAAATTCAAATTTCAATAATTTCTATTTCAGCATTGGAAAGAAGGAAAGACCCTGCAGTGGGACGACAGTGGCTAAAAAAAAACAATTTTCATACATCACCCTTATATTTAGCACTTCTAATTTATCTTTCAGTTTACTATACTTATCATAATGCTCACTAACAATCTTATCTTCTATTCATTTATCTCCCATCTAACATGGGGCACTGTTCTTTAACCCCTACACACACGCAGGGGCCCCAAGGTGGCCTGGGGGCATCGTTAGCAACCCTTGCGTCAGGGGAGAAGAACACTACGTTATCACATCATTTGTGATAAAGACTTGGAATTAAGTGTTTATTATTCGCAGATGATAATAAGTTTTTTATTTTCGTACAATTGGTAATTAGTTCCCCATTTTAAGGAAAACTTTTGTTCCGGTAAGAGAGTGCAAACACTCTTTGTAAACTAGGTACTTTTACCATTTTAATAATAATGTGGGTATAATTTATCTATAGTATGTATGTATTTAGAAATATATAAGTATGTTTATCAGTTGTCTGGTTACCATAACACAAGCTTTGCTTAGCTTGGGATCAGATAACCGTGTGTGAGATGTCCCGGAATATTATTATTATTATTTTATAATTTGTTAAAATTGTGTCATATTTCTTCAATAACCTTTCTTTATTTGATTTATTAATAAAGCAATTAAGTATTACTCTCAGAATTAATAAATAGTATCTATGTTATCGACTAACTCTGTGCAGACTAAAGCAAAGAAACGCTTTGTTCTAAAGCTTCCAATACATAATTATTACAAAACGCCCTGAATTTTTACCATTTAAGTAATAATTTACCGTACTTATGATCAATACTAGATATTAAAGCATTTGTATCCTTCTAAAAGACTTTTCCTTTAAATTGGCAAGTGAATTTAGATTACAATAAAACATAGCAAGTTTTTCATGATATGCATTATACAAACAAATGTATTTTTATCAGGCGCTATAGTTAAATGTTTTCAACCAAAGCAGTTGATTGCTTAACTTCTCAAGTCTCCAGTCTTTCAATCAAACTTAGGTATTTACTTTAGTAAACTGAATATAATTGTCTATGAAAAGGATCAGACCTCCTTTGATGAACTTTACGCAAAGATTTTGTTTTAGGTATTGTGATTTAATTCTGAAACGAAAGGGCATTGAAAGTTTTTAGTCATTTATTGTTTTAATAATCCTCTTTTTAAGTACTTTCTAGTACTATTCATAGAAAACTTTCACAAAATTATTTTGATTTTTGTTTTAAAATCTATGTTCTTGCATGAATAAATAAAGGCTTCTTTTCGCCGTAAAAGCTATTAGCATTATAAATTACTTAGGTAACATTTAACTTTCCCTTACTTGAAGGTTTTTCCATTATCTTTACCACACGACAATTTGCAACAAAATTGTCAAAAGCAAATACAATCTGATTTAACTAGAAACCGAAAAGGTCTCGGCATAACTTTATCAAATCATTGAAATTTACTGGAACATTTCTTTTCAGACGTGAAACAGGTAATTTAAGGGGAAATACGAGAGGGTTGGGGGGAGGGGGAGGCAGACGGTGTGACACACAGACAAGAAAAATGGAGAACATCGTGTAATAACCGAATAAATGCAGAATATAGCTGAACTGTTGTGTAGTCAGTTAAAATAAACGTTTTCATACCTTGTTTATTAAAGTTCTTAAATTAGAAAAAATAAAGTTCAATTGCATACATTTTACTCTACTTTCATAAAATTTATACAGGAATATTTACGGATATGAAAAGCTTCTTATGCTGGTGTCAAAAACTTGGATATTCATAATTCGAAAACAACCCAAAAAACTTATTCAGCAACAGTTTTAGGCATAGCATCTTTAAATATAGCTCTTAGTTCTCTGCTCTAGTCCATTGAAACTGATGTCTGAACTTTCTTCATGATAAATCTTAAAACCTGCTTAAATTCGCTAGCTGTACTCCCCACCCGTACATCACTTAGCGAGTATCGGCCGGCGAACCACGAGCTAATGAATACAAACCACTCGATGTCTACCTACCCCGTGTACTGTACCCAACTGGGTACACAGTGTACAGTCACGTGCAAGAATATATACACAAGTTTTAATTGATTTTCTCTTCACTAAATCATTTAACAGTCCTTTAATCATGTGCCTTCGTATATTCCTTTTTGAGTGTCAAGAAATCTCGTTATAGATACGATTTTGCTACGTGTTTTTGCTCGTAACTGTACCCAACTGGGTACACAACTATACGTTGGTGGAGAGTACCTGATTAAATGCATTGAGATTGCACGCCTTGAAAAGGTTTACGATGTTAGTTGTAAAGGTGTGTTCAAAGGCACTTTAGATTGAGCGGGTTTTATTTTTAAGACCCGATGCAAAAAGAGCAGTGGTAGAGCTTTGACGTGTTTTTCTGTGTATCTGTGTGTAGTGAGATCGAAACTCCTGAACGAAGGGACTTATTATGAAATGTTTTTTTTTTGTGTGAGATCTCACGTTTACAAAGATCTGTTCAGCATTTTGGAAATGTTCTGCAATTTTTTTTAAGGGATTTCTTATTTTTACGGTTCCGTACGTCGTATGTCTCATAGGATCACTTTGTTGTCCATCTGTCCGTCAAGACCCAGTTTCTCAGGACACGTCTAGTTACCAGCTGTAGGAATTTCAGGTTCTTCGTAGCTGAAATTCATATGTCATGTGTCTTATATGTAGTATCATATATTATGTTCCTAAGAGTAGGTACACTGAACCACTTGTGTATGTCTGGAGTTGCGAAAATGATGCACCTCTCGATTGCCAGCAACGAGTGCTACTCGACCATTTTGGATCACTGATGCGGTTACTGAACCTAAATCCTCTTCAGATTTAAGGTCTTGACTTTCCAAACACTAGAATGTTAGTAGGTCTTATGTTTATTATGTCTTTGTTAATTTATATAATTTGCCGTTAGATATTTATTACACACCTATCATTACAGGTTACCGTAATTCAATAGATGAAGTAAATCTAAATTACACTAATCGCATAATGTTGTCAGTTTTTGCCATGACTTCTGATATCGCTTTCTTTGTTATTGATCGTTGTTCTAACTATATTCGTGCTATCGTTAATTTCACTCTTGAATAAGGCCAAAAACTTCAAAACAAAAAGAACGCAGGCATGTGTTTTAATATACTTTATCTATTAATTAATTGAAGTCAATAAACGTTACTTTCTCAATTAGAAACAACATAATTTTCAATTGAGAAGTAATTGTGTGGAGTTAAAGTCGAAGTCTGACCTGATCTGATAACGTCAATTACTCCTTATCTCGAGCTACTGTTCCGTCAAATTACAATAGTTTTAGATAAAGTTCATTTGATGTCGGAATCGAGTTCAAGTTACTGTTGAGATTAAAGTTATTGTTTAGTTCTTTGTTGTATTAGTTTGGAAGACACTTTGATCTTCTCTATTTTAGGGTAATTTTTGTTTAAAGTTTAAACTAATATCGTATCTTATGAGTTTGAAATTTAAGTTAATAAATAAACGAGATTTTATTATTACTTATCTATATAAAAAATACAAGTATTATTTACATACAAAGTTTCTGAAATTTAAATAAATCATATCTTTAACGCAACCAACAATATGTTCAGTACACCACAATTCATATAAACATCTAAATCAATAATTACAAGAGCAACAAATATCTTAATTATTATCCGTCTACAAACATGATTCAATTGTTTTACTAAGAACTAAATAGATCTAAAAATAAAATACACAATACGACAGAAATATACACAAGGGTCAAATCTACAAAAATATCTCTCATCTCATTTTCTCTATCACAATATCTTAACATAAGGTCCAAAATCCTGTAGACATACAAAACATACCCTACAAACATAGCGATAGTGGCGGAAACATCTTGAATGGTCAATCAATATGCTCGCAAACATTACAGCCCGACTAAAAGCCAGATTAGGACGCCACAGAGGTTTTGTCAAGAAGAAACGCTCAGAAAATCCATTTTAAAAGAAGCTTTGAAGGCATAAAACTAGCTGATCATTTCTTTGGTAACTAATCATTAAATACAATTGTACCTACTAAAGTAACTACGAGAAAAATAATCAAGAGTCAAAGAGACTGTTTTTTGATGTGCGAAATGAATTCAGGTACCCAGTCCTAAGTAAAATAAAAAAACATAACATGCAGGCGTAGTGCCCAGTAGTGGCATATGTGTACCAAAATAACCTTAAGCTTACTTCACATTTTCATGATAAACCACGCTCAAATACGAATTCAAAAACAAAATTACACAGTATCCTTCATTTCGTCACAAAAACCTTCTGCGATTCCTTTTTCTGTGTCATTTGAGGACATCACAGTTTAAGAGGGTAACAGGATATTGGGCCTCTAGGCCTTTGGACGCGAAATGAGTTTTCGATTCCGGTTTTTTTTTAAGTTCGTCCCGATGGAACCCTATTGATTTTTGAGTGTCCTGAAATGGGTCATTTGTGTTTGGTTTAGAAGTACTTGAAACTAGTTATTCCAGTCAGCTGGTTAACTAAGGTTAGAATCGTAAAAAAAATAACTAGATCTTATAAATATTAAGATGCAAATAAACAGGCCAGTTTAAAATGTTTGTGCTAGGATATATTTGGTTAATAATCCGAGCAGTTAGTCGTAATTCGAGCCAAATGGGTAAATTTTTGGCACATGTTGTTTACCCATTTATTTATTTAGGCACACAATGTTGTCTGGATTAGCATCTTAATTCTCTTGGCCCATATTTGGCTGAGTATGGTCCCAATCTAGAAATTATTTTATTTGAAAGATACATCTTATCTAGGAGTCTCTAAAAAGGAGTTGATTCAACGTAGTGCTGCTTATTTTTTAACTCAATTAAGCAATTTCTGAATATACAAGAAACTTTTCTTTTTCAAAAAAAAAAAACTTTGCTGTGAACCCAAAGTAAGTAGCTGTAAAGCACTTGTGTTATGGAATCAGAAACAACGGAAGTATGCTGTAGAAAAATGATTTTCTACATTGACCTGTCCGGGGATCGAACCCGGGACCTCAGAGTTAGCGATACCTTGAAAACCGGTGCGTACGCCACTCGACCACGGAGGTCGTCGTTCTTACTACAAAACCTCTTTCTACCACGTATATACGAGGGAATATGTAGAGAGTTTATAGTAGTAAGCGAACTAAGCCTATACAAGGCTGCTCCGTAATACAACTTTGCTCATTGACAAAACAGTGGCACAGTTTCTCTTTCTCAAAGCGTAGAGGAAAACGTAAAGTCAAACTGGAATTTATTATAAAATTGAATCGACAAGTATACGTTAAAAAGAATCTACTTTACATGAACTGAACTGAACATTCATCATTTAATTTTTAATTCAATCATTAGTGGATTGTATTGTACGTAAATGGGGTACTATTACTGTAAATGTAATTTGGAAGTCAATTGTTTTCCAAACTTGTTTAAATTATTTGCGTGTAGTTAAGTAACAAGCTTTAAAGTAAATATAAATATTAAACTCAACACAAAGTTGAATCTTCCTACATTAAAATTAATTTCACAAATACTCTACTTCCGAAACGCATTCACCTCTAAATCCAGCTCCCAACATTCCATTAAGACGATCATACCTTGTCTTACGTCGTGAATACACTGGATTAGTGTCGAGACACACGGACCATTCAGCATGTCTATCCGCCCGAGTGCTCGTAATACCGGGGATGACGTCTCAAGCCACCTTAATATTGTGACGAGGGCTAGCTAAGCGTTACAATCAGGGGTGTGGGATGTGTTATTGATTAAACTACATTTATGGTTTAATAGAAATCATGTTATTCCCACACGCTTCAGCATAATTTTAGTTTAACGCATCAGAAGTACTTAATGCCCTATCAAAAATGTCTTTTAAACAGCCAGATTTATAAATATGGATACAACGACTCATTTTTCAATATGCCCTTTTTTGCATATACATTCGCGTAAATCTCAAAAACCATTACAATGCTCTGTAAGCAAACATAGACAGACAACAAACAAGCTTAAAAGTTTGAAGTTTCCAGTCTTTACCTCTTTTTACATGCGTGTTTCATACAGTTACAAACAAAAGCCTGTCAAGAGCCTTCTTTATTGTTCGTTAAGGTTATAACCTCTTCATAACCTACCGCTTTAGCATGGCCCGTCACATAAGCCGTAACCCCAACAGCTGGCCTCATAGATAACACAGATTAAAGTATTGTCTGCCGCCAGCCACCATGAATTATTCACAGCTTTGTTTGCCTCTAAAGCTGCTTACCTAACTTTTTCGTGGTTTCCGTGATTTTCCAAACTGCCACTCTTGTTTGACGGAAGTTTGCGACAAAATTTTGGGGATTGTAGTTTTTGAAATGTATTTAAATTTGTTTGTGAAGTTGAATGGTGATTGTCGGTTATGTAACTGACTGTACTGCTTATGCTTTTGTATAATGGAGCTCTACAGTTTCTCATACAACTTAAAGAAGTCTGGAAGAGAACTGTTTTTTTTTCATTTAGTAACTAACTAACGTTAGAAAGTCATGCAGCAATGCTCGAAATTTATCAGCACCTTCAAAACTTAGAAAGTTAGATTTCTTTTTCACATTCTTCGGTTCACAAGGAATGAGCAGAATTATATTTTGTTATCCCTTAGATCCTTATGCTAATTCCAACTATGGAGTGGAGAGAATTTAGATCATCCTAGTTTCCAATAAGCACAAACTTTATTCAATACCCGGATGTGACCTACAAACATACTCGCCAGTACAACCCAGTTAGCATTAGACTTATCTCGCAATTTATCCACCAATACGTCAAGTTATGTCAGTCGAACCGAAATCCGTCCGATGACATATTACATCCGCCGGACTACAGATCCGTTAAGCTTACTCCAAAAATAAAAACGGAACTGAGTTGTGACGTAAACGTAAAAACAATCTGATTGAACTATAAATAGGTTATGTATGTGGGAGTGTGGATTCGAAGGCTGAACAAATTGGTAACGTGATACTAGGTTGTAACGATCACTGCAGGGCAAAGGCATTTTCTCACAGAACATACGATCATAGCGCTTGTTCACTGCAACTTTGTTATTTCATGTTCCTACATAATCCGTCTATCTCATGCTTCAGTGGTGAATTCAATTAAATAGAAAGTGATTATCACTGTGTTATCAACAATTAATGTTTTTTATTACACAGTATATCACATCCATAAACCCATAAATACAAAACATTTTACGTCATTTCGCCCTGTGATAGCAAATCTAACATTAATAAAATACAACAAAGAACATTAAATCACCTAATTCCTAAATACATCCCTCGTCTGTAAAAGTTTATTTAACCCTAACACCTCCCACACAAGTCTTTAAGATAATAATCTTAAACAGCACACCTCCGCAAACAGGGCTATGTTTAATTCATTACTTTGCGGGAATTACGGTCTGACTCCCTTTAACACAGTTTACTAAGTAACCTAACTAGGACATTAGAATTAGTGTTATTTTGTTGACCAAGATTTGAGATTGAAGATACCACTGTTAACAGATAATGTTATTTTGACAATGTTTTGCTAGAAAGAAAAGTTTTTGTCGACTGCTTTTAGTCCTTCTTCGGAAAGTAGGTAACAAAAGTTTATTTGTAAATCTAATTGATCTAGAAATGTGAAGGCAATAAATACCAAGCTACACGCTTAAAATTACACGCATCGTGATCATATTGACTGAACTATAAAACTATATCTCCTATATTTTTAAGTTGTATTGTATATGTTTCTATGGGGCTAGGCCCATGCCTGCCTGAAATAAATGGATTAATATTATATATTATTATATGTCCAAAATCTAACAAATCAGGAATGGACTGGTTTTCCGATTGTTTACGGAATTAAAAGTTGATCATACATCGAATTTCACAAAAAATACACTTTACTCTGTGGAACTAATACTAACGTACAAATCTCTATTGTAAAAGGCAGACATATGAGCCCTTCGTAAAAAAGACAAATACGAATATAACCGAACAGTAACGATCCAAAACGAATCTATTGTAGATCACAACAGTTCACAACACGACAACCCACTCAATTTTGCGCAATAGCCTTTACAACCAACCACACATCATTGCTAAAAACCTTACAAAAATGAACTCTAACACTTATGTAATAAAGTCGATTTTAATATCAAAGTGTTGTGGTCGACTGTACCTTTTGCAAAAACCGTAAGTACTTATAAATTAAACCTTACAGCTATTAGAATAAGGGCGATTATTAATCAAAGTATTAGGATGACTGTACTGTTTGTTGGTGGATTCCACTAGCAGTTATATAAATCAGAGTGTTTGATAGGATAAAAGCTTCCGATGTGTGATTACATTGTTGAAGTACGGTAAATGTTATGAATTATGTACTGTAGTATTGTTACCAGTGTTAAACGATTAGAATGGCATTTTTTCATTTAGCAGTATGTAGATGAGTAGACAAGGTCGTACCTAGCGATGGCAAAAATAATAATGATTACCTATGATAAAAGATAAAACTGTTATTTTTCTGTCAAATCTGTAGCAATAATTATAACCAAATTTAAAAAAAATAGGTGTATTTTTTCGCTTTTTGGCACTACATATAGACTTGTTCGATTGAATTCAATTCAAATATTCGATATTCAATATAGGCTACACAGTAGCACTTTTCGAACGTTAAACACAAAATACAAAAAATTGACAGCATCCTAAGGGTCGGTTCATATCCGGCGGAAACGCACCTATGAGTATTTATTTCGGTACTATTCAACGGATGGCGATGGAAACAAAAGCACACCATCTTTCGACACCAATCATACAGGGCTTTTAACAACAATCCATTATAACAATAATCTTTAAACAATCATCAATCTAACAATTATTGACTTCCGCGATCAAACATCAAGAGCTGAGATTTTCCATTTTATTTATAGTTCGTTCTCAATAACCTAAAATATAAATGCGTCATTGTACGGATACGGGTCGACTACAGATAAGTGATGTTGTAATTCTTCGATTGTGTTCCTAAGTGTAGCAGGAAAATATTACGTTTTATTTGCCCCCACTTTGTATTGTCGAAAACCGTACGGACTCCAGCCGCGTGTGAAACTCCAACAAATTCTTGCACGAAACATTTACAAATGGAACACAATTTGATATGTGTAGGTTAAATATCTTTAATTTGCTTTGGGAATGTAATTTGATTTTCTTGTAGAAAGTTAGAAATGTTTTAGGTTTTATTTTGAAGATAGTGCAAGACAAAAGAAGGCAGTAAAGGTGACTCGGAGACACCTTTTCCTTCATCCCCCGAGGCAAGCCTTAGGCGCCTCGGCTGAAGGCGAATTTCTGTGTACCTACTGCAGTGCACTGGCAAACTCAAATAATTCGACTTAGATTTTTTTTCTTTAAGGAACTTAACCTTTGAAGCCTACAATTAAAGAGGTATTGAGCTGTGCGGTGACTATTGTCATGTGTATTTATATAAAGGACTATTAAAATTTTTATATAAGAAAATAAAATTAGTAAAGAAAATAGGCGCATGTATTTCTGAATAAATTTAGCTTATGAAGAAACCTTATGCTATTTCTACTCTACATCTTAAACTAAGAGGTCACAAATCTAAACATACAAACACCAAAACTTTTCCTGTATGTCAACCCGAGATCTCACTTTCAGCTGTCGTCCCCTTATTCAGACAACCAACATATGGGAGCATAATATTATAGAAATATATTCCCGGGATTTCAATAAAGCCCTTCGTACATAGGGCTTTCGTCTCAAACAACGCGTCCTAAGTACGAACCTCTTATAAGCTTATAAGGTGGTTATTGCTTGTATATTAAAATCGTCGGGTAGAGACTTGCGTGGTCTAGTGTACGAGCCGCCTCACTCATTGTATATACTTATTTACAAAATTCGTCGGTATAATCAGGTTTAAATATAACTCAATTAGTGATATATTCTGTGTTATACAGTGTCTCGTTTATAGATGTATAAGATAGAGGGTGGCTCAGGGTGGCTTGTTTGACGTTAATTAAATCTTTGATTGCTGTTATTATAACGCAAATAATAAAACAACTATTTGCGTTAACTCAGAAATTGAGTTATGGTAGGACATATTTAGGTTAAATATAGGCCCTGGAATAAACATGATACAGTCGTTTAAAACAAGAAAAATGTAAGAAAAAAATATGTTACCCTCTGCTATAGTTTACCATGACTTAAAGTGGTTTTTTGCCGGAGGTTTATTGCCTGAGAAATTAAAATAAGCTAGGTCTTATACCTAAAAGTACGATTTCAAAAAAAAAAACTATTTAAATAAATAGTTTTACACCTTTGGATACTACAGTAACAGGAATAGAATGATGACGACACAAAACATAAATATCTTGTACACAGCGTTTACACAAGATTGATTTTAATTACTCCTGTAAGTTTGTCTGTGTATCATGTGGCTTTGTAACCGCGGCGGTGATGCCACAGCTGCCTATTAATTTTCTTTACACATGTTGTTTTACAAAGATATAGATTTTATGGAAATTTATAATGAGACCTAGGTACCGAGGTATCTTTCAGGGCGATGTTATTGGAGCCGTCCATGACTATGGTAAAATGAGACAATGGTATCCAATTACCATAACATAAGCGAAAAGTACTGTGTGTTATTGGGTTTTTCTATGAAATTCTTAGTAGCAGGTCGGAGTTTGGATTTGTGCCCGGTTAGTGGCAATAGGCTCGCTCCCTATTACATGGGACCTAAACATACCGACGAACTGTGGGTGTACATTGGTACACCTCTGCCTAACCCTTCGGGGATACAGGCGTGATGGTATGTATGTGTTTTTTTTTGTACGTTATAAATAGGAAACCCCCGATCAGATACATGTTGGTAATTTTGTAACTCGTGAACTGATATATTTTAAGAACATGTAAAAACTAGCCCGAATTATGTAAGTACCTACCTAGTAAATATTCAAATTACAAAAAAAAAACGGCATCAAATCAGACAATGCGTTTAGTAGCTATTGCGCTGGTTGCACTTATAGTTACGTTAGTTATATAAAAATAGTTAATAGCTACGTAGAGTACGTACATACATGTTATGTATAGTTAAGCCAATTATTTATTACGACCTAGGCTACTGACATTGTTGTAAACTGCATCATTATATGCAGTAAGACGCATCAACTACTTATTCCAGACATAAAACAAATAAAATCAATTATTTTTAAACTTTCATTTAACCTGTAATCTGGGATTTCAGAATTCAGTGGGACTGATAAACAGTCCCACTGAATTTTTAAATCCCAGATTGAAAATACTTTATTAGAATAATGTAAAACAATTTAGTCAGTGCATAAATTGAGATGCAACAACTTAGTCCATAAACTTGGGACCTTAGTCTGTGTGAGCTGTCTAAAACACTGAAATGACAGCAACAGTAACTAATGACTGTACTTAAGTATTAACAATCGGTACTGTGTCCGCTACAGATGCTAGTAATTAACTGGCAACACTCCAACTAGGTACTGGTGTTGCCAGTTAATTATTAATTTCTTATTTTATTGCTAGATTTTGTACTTATTTATTTCTACTTTAATTGCTTGATTTTGTACAAGTAAAAAACGAGCAACATGATCGATCTAAAATTGCCCGATCTTATCAAACCGAAAATAGTTAAATTCACTTAAATGGATTTTAATTAAATAGACTAGCATCTAATAAATGTCGAATATACATATAAATAATTCTCAAAAGTAATTAATTTAATCCGTATTTATTGTACACTTAAAATATATTTATCATTACGATTCCGGTATTTTTTGCAGTTTTTTATAGTACCTCAATATAATGTAAAGTACCGTATCTAGTCGACTATATCTATGTGATATCGTTTTTCATAGAGGAATGAGCGAGGCTGCATAATCAAGCGGTTTAGCTGGAAATCGCAGCGATCACAGTTTTAGAGCGTTTCCCGATAGCCTTGCATTATACCGGCTTTATTAAACTATTATAGTTTTAAGTTATAGCTATTATGCATAGCCAGCCCTTTTTATCCCCTTTGCGTAATTCAGTTCTCTTTGCATCCTTTATTCTAAGAGACAAAGGTTGGTAAAACTATAGTTTGTGGTCGCAGACCGTACGTTTACTTCAAAATATGTATGAATACAACAACGGTCACCATGGCCTGTCCTGCAGCAGGAGCGCAGGGCGTATATCTCGCCACTCAAATTTGAATGACATAATTCGTCGTGCTCTTGTCACCGCCGGTGTACCAGCTGTTTTGGAACCCAATGGTTTGGTGCGCGGCGATGGCAAGAGACCTGACGGTATGTCATTGCTGCCTTGGAAATTGGGTCGGCCTTTGGTGTGGGACGTCGACACCCTTGCGCCGTCCCACGTTCTAAGTTCAGCAGCCTCTCCTGGCGCTGCTGCTGGAGCTGCGGAGACCCTTAAGCGGCGGAAGTATAATAACATTGTGGGTGATTATATTTTCGAGCCGTTTGGGGTTGAAAAGCTCGGGTCATGGGGTCCGAGCGCACGAAATCCTTTCAAAGAACTTTCCAAACGTTTGGTAGAATCTACTCGTGATCAGAGGGCTGGTTTGTTCCTTGCACAGAGAATTGGCATAGCCATTCAACGTGGCAATGCAGCCAGCCTTCTGGGCACGTTCCTCGCCATTGACAAGGATGACGATGAGTTCTTTGACGCTGTTTAGTTTTTATTTATGTAAGTTTTAATTTTAGTATAGTTAGAGTTTGTTCTTATATTAGATTTAATTTTATGAATTATTTTTTCAAAAGTAGAAACTAAGTGAGAATATTAATATCAACCACCTACTTATGCAATGTTTCAGGGGCATATAATAAAAAAAAATTTTGGTGCATACTCAATAAATATTTTAGCAACCATGGAATACTGCTTCACTTTATTTATAGTATAATGTAGACTAGGAACTGCTCTTAGCCTGTATCTCAGCATACATTATTTAAAGGTCAGATAAAAATGAAAAGTCGCCAGAACTTTGGCTAATACATTGCTAAAAACAATCTCCCATAAAATACTTTTACGAGTGTTCTATGTATAACGGTAATAGAAAAGTAGTCTAGACAAAATGCAATACAAAATCGTTCTCGTAAGACGAATCAAATCTATGATTCTTTCAATCTCCGGCGCGAACCGGTACATCGCATTACCGCAGTGTACTTGAAAAGCAGTTTTACCTCAGAATAATACTTTAAACATACAAACTCACACACAGACTTTGAATACGTGACGTCACGATAAAATGATTCCACAGCCCAAAAAATAGTGAACAAAAAACCGCTCCATTACGCGTTCGTTATTCAAAACAAAAGCGCGCCAAACTTTTCCCACGCACACACAAAGCCAGCCGGTGACAATGTGACATCTGTCAACGCTACAATTTTTCCAACGCATCATTTAACGAGTGTAAATCACTCCCATTGTTTCATAACAGGAAAACTATAATCAAAAGTGTATTATTTATCTATAGGCGGATGCGTGCGTATAATTTACAAACGGATATCTCGTACATTGTCTCGATTCAATCCGTCTAATGAAGGCGGGAACGAGTGACGCGCGGCCGCCATGATGGCTTAGAAACAGGGTTGTAACAATCCAATTACAAAAAAAAACAAAAAGCTTTTTAAAAATGTATATTTAATTTTGCTATTTATATGACATAAAATCATATGATTTTTATCTTCGATAATGTTTTAATCAATCACACCATAGATCCTACATTTCCTCGTAATAGAATGAAGATTGGCAGATGCGCTTACAGTAAGCTTGTTTCCGATGACCTCCCAAGTTAGGCAACGTTACTGCGTCGCAGATTGAACAATGACCGATGTTGACACATCGAATGGCATTACGACTATCATATTATGCCAGCTCCGAGTAGCCAAGACAAGCCTGGATTGCTTAATTTTAGATGTCAGTTTGGGAACTATTTGAACTCTAAATATTAACGACGCAAATCCAACTAAAAGTAATTAAATTATATATGACTAGAGCTTTTTCATGGATAGAGGATTAAATTAGGTTTTATCTTTTTTATATCGGTGTCTCATTACTAACACACTTTAAGAAATCAAAAGTAAATTCTCTTGTCTACTGACTACCTAGTAGAATATTATGTACCTTCGCTAAAACAACTGCACATGACATACTAGAATCACAAAGTTTGTCCACCCATTTGACGTCAGCTCAGCATAACATTATAGATAGTCAGTTCACAGTAGCCGTCCTAATTTCCAGTGAACCATCCACAAGTTATGCCAAAGCTCAGTCAGGGACAACGCGTGTTTATTTACTGAACACGCATGTTTGCATGCAAATTCAATGAAATAACGTTGGGACGCTTCGTTCATACCATCACATTCAAATCTTATACAAACACGTGGTTTGGTCTCACACAAACTATCCTACCAATATTATAAATGTGAACGTTTATGAGAATGGATGTGTGGATGTTTGCAAAAACTACTGAATGGATTTTAATGAAACTTTACAATGATGTAGCTCATACATTAGAATAACATATAGGCTATAATTTATAAACATAGTGTATGAAGTGTCATTCATGCGGGTGAAACCGCGGAGCACTGCTAGTATTATTACATAGTAAGCATTGCTAGACTATGTTTGTAAGGACGGTAAGCGAATTATATAAGCCCTTGCAGAGTTCGAGATTGAAATAGAAACGTGAATTTGAGAGCATTCTGTTGTGGTTTGTGAACATTGCAACGTTTTAATGAAAGGAGAAATTCGTATACATTTCGCTTTTACACGTGAACTGTCGTTGGAGTTATGTTATTTGTGTACAGCTGTTGTAAAGCTCTGAAGATCAAGGGTGACAAGTTTTATTCATAAATAGAATATTGTAATTGTAAATCGCACACGGACTTAACTCCAGGGTTTTAAAAAGCTGTCACAGTTCTAGTTAAATACTATGCTTGGCGCCTAGAACATACTAATATCACTTTTTATTAGATTCACAACTGGTTGATCAGAGTTTCAGAAGCTGGGGGCTAGTCTTTGGTCTGGATATTCAACTAAATAAACTCAGCAACATATTTTGATCTGCAATTATAACATCGTTTTCTTCAATGTATGTAAACGGCTAAACAGACATTCCTGGTCTTTGAAAATAAAAAAATCTAAACACCATTTTTTTAATAAAATAAAAGAATTTATTCTGCCAACCCTAATAGCCAACAATGGCGGGAAAATATTGACGTCAGAACGCGTTCCGAGCCGGCGACGCAGTTGTGCCATTGTAGTGGCGCTCCGCCTCACTCCGATCTGATAGACGTCCGACGCACTCGATTATTATAAACTTGTGTAATCGATATCCAGATGACACTCCTCTATATTATGAGGATTGGGGAGATGTGAGTGTGTGTGTCTGATTTTTTCAGAAGAACTTAGTTTTAGTAACGAAGGGCCATTACTTTGCTTTTTAGAACTTTAGAAGACAGTAAAACTATCCTCTTTGACAGTAGTGATATTAAATAAGATTAAAACCTTTTTTATTCTGTTATAATCATTAGAAAAAAGTTACGTATTTACAGGGTTTAAAACAATAGTGAGTGCATTCAGATAGCATTTTGTCTTTTTTTACACTACTAACATATATTATTATGTCAATACTGTATGTGAGCTTTTTTAACTGGGGCTTTAGATCTACATAAATTAGATAAAACATCAGTGTCTGCTCAAATCGCTTTACATTTTGAACATAAATTGCAGTCTGCACCCAATGACCCGGTAATTCGATTCGTTCGAGCGCCACAAACTCGCGTTGACAGTGCTTCTCCTACCAACACACATTTCAGAAGGCTTTAGTAGAAATGGGTCGAACTTCCCGCAAATGTTTACGAGAACTCTAATAGTATAATAATCGTAAAAGGCACTTTTTTGACGGGGACTAAGCACTGTGATAGTTATTGCTGCGCTTTCCTGGTTTCTATATTGCGCAATTTTCTTTTATAAGCTTCGTATACACTATGGTTTTTACTACGACACATATGTGATACTAATTTCTTATATGAGACTTTTTCGGTCTAGAAAATTGTGTTTCCAAATAAATGTCACTCGGACACTTATGTCCGTATACATAAACTTAGTGGTTTATAGAGTTCCAGCTACAGGCCTGACTTCTCATTTTATCCGGAATTTCTCAGCTTTTCTGTACTGCAATATGTATGTATCATACAAAAAAAACCTTGAATCATTCTTCATCCTTCATCCTTGCTCAAATCTATATTAAAATCTGTTGAGTAGTTTAAAATATACGAACAGACAGTGAATAAAACTATACTATGTATAGTATAGTATTATCTACTCAGCTAATACTATGTACAGATATAGTATAGTTATGTGTAGCATGAGAGCCTAGAGATGGACACAAAAATTGCTTTAGTACTTTTAACAACATTCCCTCACTAGGATTTTCGATAGCGCAGAAGTAAATACGATTACACCCGAAATAGATGGGCGATGTGCGCAGAGGCTCGAGTATTGAATCTGTCAGTATCGCGTAACTACACTAATCTGATGCCAGGCAGTGTTACGAAGTTAAATGACGTCACAGTTACAGTCAAAGATATATTTGCAACCTTGTGTTTATACGCGACACAGAATTATAAAAAAGAAAATCATTACATAAATCTGAATTGCTAATCATTGAAAACGATAAACAAAATAACACTAAGTAAGTATGTTTTAATGGCTTGTTACTTAGAGTAAAAACTTATCTTCCATTTAAACTTAAAAAAATAGAAACTATTTTACTTAACTATTCGCTATAAAATCTCACCCCGACAAGTTACTTAGCCCGTAAATCTTTAGAATAGGGAAGAGAATTCCAACAGATTGATTCTGGCTAAGCACTTAGCTTACAGTACTCCTCAAATTGGCCTTCCGTATCTCTGGACTAAAAGCTTTCGCACTGGGACTTCCTCAGGAAATAGATTTTTTAATAGATGGACCAGCCTTATTAAACAGAGAAAAAGAAAGAGCTTTACTATTATGTATGTTCAATTCAATCATCATTATTACAGCCGAATGTCGTCCACTGCTGGACAGAGTCCTCTATGAAGAATTTTCATAACGATCGTATGTATGTTTACTTATTAATTACATTTTTCAGGAGACCTTTTACTGGCGCTCTTTTTCAAGAAACAAATAAACATAACATAACATATCATCACGCCTGTATCCCCGAAGGGTTAGGCAGAGGTGTACCAATGTACACCCACAGTTCGCCGATATGTGATACAAATAAACAGATATCAAAATATTACTGTTTTGGACAATTGTTTAAACAAAGTTAAGATGCCTAGATCCACTAACACGTAATAATCAACATAATAATATAGACTACAAGCATTTTTTCGCAAGTCTACATACTACCTCTAAAACTTATGCTATGTTCCTGAGCTCAGCGACTCAAGAAGTATAATGAAAGTTCGGTAAGTATCCAAACAGCACGAACAACTTACATGCGCTTAGTTCATTAGAATTTCTTAGTATTGAATGGAAATCCCCGAATGAAGAACAAGAACAAGTTAAATTGTTGAGTTGCAGGAATACCACATGAGAGGTAAGACAGAAGATCCATAACATGATTCTAAAAACAAAGTTTATATACGCTGTAAAACTTGTCATGATAGTGTTTCAATTATTTCCTGCATCTCAATGTATTATTTCATTTTCAGCTATGGTGTCCCACTGCCTGTAGGGAAAAGGCCTCTCTTTTCCATATTTTCGAAAAGGAGTCAAAGTGTTCCGGCTGTCTTCTTTCTAATTATTATACTTGTGCTTTATTCATACTTAGCGTGAAATTAATTAGGAACTTTTTTTTGATCGTATAAATATAAGTACGTTGGTGTGCTGGAAAATACATAAAGCACATTATCTGGTTCAAAGATATATCCTTTATAGTCTTTTGACAAGATTACTTGTTTTTTGTTAAATAAGCTTCTTGTCTACAAGCCTCAAATACTTTGAAATACATACATAAAATATATGAATTTTATTGGACCTTCTGAATTATCTGTCGTACACATAATTTCTGAAAGTTGAGCGGTTGCACTCTACCAATAATTGGATCCCTTGTTCAGTAGGAACTCTGTTCACAAGAACTGCCTTCAACCACCATTCAGATATCTTATGAATACCTCAGGCAAATATTCCTTACTTCGGTATTTCTTTGGTAGATAACAAGATGTGTGTATTTCATCGGGGGTATGTAGTGTGCTCGGTTTTATTTTAAATGAAGCGTAATTAGAAAGAAAGAAAGAAAAGAAGAAGAAAGAAAAACCAATTCTAACTAGCACATACTTACCTATTGTACTATTATATGTCATGAACGTTAAGTTTGCTATTTAGTAGCTTGGAAAAGAAATAAGGGAATCTTTTGAATATGTACAAATCAGAAGGTTTCCTTTTGTCGAAATTGCAAAAGAAACATATTAAAAAACAGTAATTCTACAACAATATGAAGGAAAATTTTATTTAAATTCGAATGTGAAAACTATCGCTCAACGTAGTAATAAATTGTTAGGTTAAGATCGTTCCGAAATGTAGGTAGAGTAAGTAAGTATCCAAAAAATATATGAAACATTTAAATAAAAAGATTCAGCATTGTAAGCTATTTAACTACTTCAAGTTTTAAGTACGATACTTAAATATTTCGAATACATAAATAAAAGCAAAGTATTCATTTTTATAGTCCGCAATAAAGTAAGTTACTCATAAAAACTTTTGTTAAACATGCTGTTTACAAAAACCGTACTCGATGTTTGAATTAATTTTATTCCCTTCCATTTTTGCATATATTCATTTTACTAAATATATGGGTAGGCATATACGCAATAGAATGCTTATGATTTAAAGTGGTAATCTGGCTAAAACGTTACTGAAATGTGTGTCTGTGTTTAATGTAGTTAATGTACACTTACTTGCAATAGTACAGTCTGCCATCTCTCCCCGTGTGCACGGTCCAGCCCTCCTTCATCTCGGCCTGCAGCCTCTCGAGCGCAGCTTCATCCTCCAGCGCCCCCCGCCCCAGTCGCGGGCTCCCGGTCCCCAGCCCCGGGCTCCCAGTCCCCAGCCGCGGGCTCCCGTACTTCGGACTAGCGCCCAACTTGGGGCTATTCCCACCCAACTTCGAACTATTCGAACTCGAAGCTCCATCGCTTAAACTCGGACTACCCGTCGCTCTAGCACTAAAACTCGGACTCGGGTTAGGCCTCGGACTGGGAGCTAGCTTGGGACTCGCCGTGCCGCTGGGACCAGGCGACGACGACGCCTGCTGCAGCAGCATCGCTTTCACGTCATCGTACCATTTTATAGGTTATGTTCATCTGAAAATAACAAAAAATATGATTAAAGACAAACATAATGAAAATATCCCGCGAGGTAGGCATTCGAGACATTCAAACAACAACGCTTCAAAAAAGGACACAAATGAAACGGCCTCGTCGGCGAGCTCTCTAAAATGGCAACACCGATTAAAACTGGCCGCAAAAAGTCCACTGGAAATGCCGCCCAAATTGCCGCGAAAAAAGAAGCCAACCGTTGCCTCGCAAACCGTAATCGCTGAAACGCGACGGGCAAAATATGAATGAAAATGGCGTCCATTTCCACGATGGCATTTTGTTTACGCGCGCTTTTTTGCCACTCGATAAAGTGGGGATTAGGCTATTTCAAAAGTAGGGTAAGATAACCTTTAGCGGGTTCGGCTGCGGTGGTTTGGATAAATGGGTCGGATATAATATCAGCCTGTTGAACCAGGCACTTGGTAACTAAAGATTGTTCTTGTGTAACATCTATTTAAAGATACTTTAAAATTTCCATCACACTTTTAAGTAATGCTTATAAAATTCTGTTATTACAAGTATTCCAAATATTTAAATAATTAATAAATAAATATTATATATTGGCTGTATTATTTATTAATAATACAGCCAATAAACGTCCCACTGCTGGGCACAGGCCTCTTTCCATATATAGACGGCATGAGCACTGATCACCACGCTTGCTCTCTGCGGATTGGTGATTTCAGATCCCAAATTTTGGAATCCAGGTTTCCTCACGATGTTTTCCTTCACCGTTTGTCAGAAGTGTCTTAGAATAATTAAGAAAGTACATATAACTTTGAAAAAGCCACATTGGTACTTGCCTGGGTTCGAACCTGCAACCTTGTGCATACAAATCCGTTCATTGAACCGCTACGCCACCACAACACCAATATTTAAATACCCTTATTAAAAATTAACTGTACTGGTCCAAAAATACATACATTTTTTATTACGAGCGGATTATGAGCAGCGTGTTTTATCGTTTTAACTCGAAACGCAAAACGTAAATTGTTTCGATAAACTCTCCCGCCAAACCATTGTCTATGCTCTGACGGAACGGATTAAAGCCGCCATGTTGCCGATTGGCGCCAATATTTATTTTTTATTCTGACATGTTTATTATGAGTTTTATATTGATTGATGTATTTCGTGCACGATTAAAATAAATTATACAAAGATTTACGATGATTGGTAAAAATATTCTTGTGAAAAATATGAAGTACAGTAAATAATCATGACAAGCAGTTTATATATTTAATTTATGTTCGATTAATTTCCAGACCAATACTAAGAACATACTTATAATATATTTTTCGATTAAAACAAATAATCTGTTAACCGCATAAAGTTATTTTGCGTCTTTGATCTGTGTCGATTCAAAAGTTGGACTAAACCAACTGTAAATCACAGTATAATTTACTATAGGCACAATACATCAACCTGTATAAGTACAGATCTTGTACCAAACCATGTATCTTGTAATGGATGCAAGCTTAATCCCTATCTATCATCTCGGGGTCAGCAGCGTGCCTAGCGCGGTAATCGCTTGTCACGATGATGTGTTTATCACGCGTTAGCGCTGCGCTTGTAATTCATGTCGCTACCGACAGGTGGAGACACCTGTCTCGTTTGTTGTGTTATTTGTGCACTGCCTTAAGTGAACAGCTTTGCCCTATTGATATACCTAAGTTTAAAATATTATTATGGGGTTCGAAGAAATCTGTTTTAATTGATAGGCAATGGGCAAAGCAAAAAATATCATATTTGTTGGAATTTATTAAAAATGTTTTTTTTTAGCTAAATTAAATTCAAGAAACAACACGCAGAGTCCTATAAAAGAATGAGAGAAAACAAACAAAATGATTATTGCAGTTTTAATTATCTATGTTTAATTAACATTTCATTTAATAACTAAGTAGCTATATTATTTTCTAAGACTACATAATGACAGCTACGCATTTCGAACAAACAAGTTTTATTTATAACTCGATCAATTAAGAACGGGGTGACGATACTAGTTCACCCTAGAGACCTCAATAATTAACAAATTTAATATTTAAGACACCGGAAGACACCTCCATTCTATTTATATCACCCCAGTTTCATTTTAGTTAGAATAAATAAAGTAAGTAGAGAGAGAGATACTTTAACACCATTTGGTATAACTTTATTATTTTATATTGAGGTTACTCTTTTATTTATTTACAAGGTTTTATGGGTTTTTAGAGGTTAACCTATTGTATGTGTGGAGTCCTGATAAAGAAAACGTAAATAACAATAGTCGTACAAGTCACAAGCCCTGTCCTGTAATTGGATTGGGTTGGAATTTTTGTGAATTGTGAGATGTTGTAATTTTTTAAGATCGAGACAACGTCAAATTGCGGTTTTAAAAGCTTCAAGTGGCTGCTTTAAATATTTCTAATAAATTAGAAAACACGTAAGTAAAGCAATTCTAACACTTGAAACAAACATTCATGATAGGTATTGCGTAATGGCAAGTAAGGTGTATCGTTTACCTCCTTTCCCCACCCTTGCTTCATAGGCTCCAATAAATTACGAGCCCGCAGCAGTACATTAGTAAATAGGCACTACGTTACATCCTCCTACACCAGAATATACTACAGTTATTAACACACTACTGAATGAAAATGGAGATTTCTCGCGGTTTTAGCTAAAGTACATACGTATTTTGTATACCGATGTTTAACAGCTAGTCCGTTTAACTCCTAAGCATTTAGCCCTACCCTAAATGTTGTTATTTTAATCAGTGCACACTATCTTTTCTTTTAATTTGAACTTCGCCAACATATAACACGAAGCACATAAACTTTGACGTCACAGATTTCATGTCGTACAGCTGCGTAATAATGTAAAAAAACTAAGTCCGAACCTACGAAATACCCAGTATCCTGTATGACAAATAATGATAACATCATAATATTCTTTATGGTATATCTGACATCTGTCATCTAATAGCAAAAACAACACGGCCTATTGACCTTCACCATAAGAAACATGTGTAATCCGACTTCAATAAATCTGTTTTTAACATCAACCTAATATTAAAACAACAAGAGTAACACATTGATTCCCATCAGAACTCCATAAAAAAATTAGCTAGCTTGTCGATATTAACGGGAAAAGCTGTCAACACTCATTACTGCCATAACGTAATGGGGTTCGAATCAAATATATTTAGACTGATCCCTAATTCATCATGTTGGTAATATCGGGAAATGTATTATAATGGACTCCCAAAATGGGTTCGCAGAAGTGATTTTGTATGGAGGAAAGTTGACATGTTGAGTAACAATGATAGCTTAACTGCTGGCAGAATTTGGAATAAATTTTGCGCATTAGTAGCGAATGTTATAGATTAGAACCAGAGAGGTTGCATTTGAAACTATAGAGTGAGCCTATCAGAGTTTAAACCGTAAGCACTAGTGTGAACAAGTGTTGTCGTGAATTATGTATGAAGATGGAGCTTGCCGTTTTAAAAAATCTATCTAAAATAATATTATCCTAACAAAGTCAAAACCATCGACATTTTCTTATATAAGTTTCTCGTTGCGCGAAAATTAACTTAAATTATGAAAAACGAAATGTACTAGGATCAGACTAAAAACTGCTCTCGCTTGGCACAAGGGGAACCTAGCGATAGTAGCAGTCTATGCATATCATACGTCGATGATTAGAACATATACCTGTCACAATGATATAACGAAATTGTTGAATTTCTGTTTGACTACAATGTTTAGAACCAGAGAACAGATATTTTTAACGCTCCGCTAGATGGCGCTGTAGGTAGCCTGATGTTGTAATAAACGCTGTGATTGTAAATATCATTTAAAAATACTATTAGTGCATAAAAGTGTATAAAAAGTAGTGTACCAATAAAACTTGAATCAATAACTTAGTGACAGTGTTTGCAACGACTTTTACGCAGAAACGGTGAAGTTATATCCAAAACAATACATCATACTCCGATTCAATATCAATCACAATAAAAACAATAAGAAGTGTCAATTTGAAAGAAACAATAAATTTTCAACTTATAAAACATTCTGTGAACCAAATAAATAAGTACCTAATAAGTGCAACAAACAATAACAACAAAGACAAAGTGAAAAAAAGTGACTCATTAGTGTTTGAACTTCAACGGTCGCAAACTCGACAAAAATAATAGCGATTTTGAACCTTAATCCGTATTACGGCAAAGACATTTAATTCGCTGCAAGTAGTCAAAAAATTGAACACAATTTTCAATGCGCAGGTGGCCTAGTGGTGTGAGCAATCTACTTTTGCCTATGAACTATCTTCGTTCCAGTGGTCGCGAGTTCAAATCCCGGCAACTACAGTCACTTTTAGGAATATTAATTATTAAAATTGTACTTTTACGAGAAACCTCACTGGAATAAAATGTCACCAATCAGCACAACAAGCAATGGCAATAGTGGCCGAAAAATAATATCTTTAGTAATATGTCACAAATGTAAAAAGAAGGTAGACATTAAAAGTACAGCATTGTGTTCTGCATGTGATAACAGATATGAACCGGATTGCGATGGTTATCCAGAACACACATATCAGCTCAAGGACCCAGAAGCAAAACAGAAATGGAGATGTAAGACGTGTATCAGAAGCAAAAGGTACGCTAAAACCGACTCAATATCTGGCATTACTTTACGAAAAAAACAAACTGTTTTGAAGATTAATACATCACCTAAGCAACAAGTACCAAATATACAGTCTAATAGCACAATGTTATCTGATTCCCACATACTTACTGACTGCGTAACTTCTGACGAGTCGTACATAACTCCCAACAAATTATCAAAGAGTATTGACAGAACTGTAAGTGATATGATAACTATCTCAGAGATGAAAGAGACAGTCGCTCAACTCACACTCAAACTGGAAAGTACGGAAAAGGAATTAGAAAATGTAATGTTAGAAAACTCGGATCTGCATAAACATATCAACAAATTATCTACGGAAATCAATACATTAAAGTCCCTTTGCCAATCTTCTATCAATATTCAAAATCCGGGGTCAATTACAAAGAAAAAGAAGCAGGCCCTGTTACAGCAACACAACTTGGATTCTTTACCGTCCTCTCCATCGTCGGCCTTATTGAAAGTGAATACCAGTGAACACGTACTTCGCCTAGAACAGGAAATACTAATAATTCAAAAGAAATTACATCTCGCAGAACAGGAGATAGCAGTGCTGACAGAGCGTATTAATTCCTGTGAATGTGTCAATCAGCAAAATTGTGAAACTGCAGCACAAGTGAGTAATTTTGCTAGTACAAATATTGCAGGCACCAAACATAAAAATAAGCTTTCTATCTTAAGCAGCAATTGCACAAGGGGGATTCTACCCTTAATCGAGGAAGTATTCTCTAATCAATTTGAGTATTGTCATTATTTAGTATCTAACGTCACCTCAACAGATTTCTTAAGAACCATTCAATACAAATTAAAAGATTTCTCAATGAATGACTACTGCCTGATCTTCATTGGAGAAAAAGATCTGCAAAATGGTGACTATGCAAATATACTCCACAACCTAAACTACTCGCTAAAGAATATAACTCACACTAATATTGTTATCTGCACTCCGATCTACATAAAAGGTGCATTAATACATAATTATAAAGTGGAGTTTTTCAATAACCTTCTCCTTACAGACCTAAAAAATAATAAATACGCATATTTTTTCGATAGCAATGCTACCCTATCGCACGAAATGTTTTCATACAATACTGGAAAAATAAATAAATTAGGATGGAGAAATATATTTGACCAGATTATGTGCAGGATTATGATGGACTACAAATTATTCTCTTTTCAAGAAGCTTTACCAATCACAAGGGTTGATATTCATGAAAACTCAACATCGACAATTACTGAGATACCAAATGAGCAGGAGTGCATTAAAAGTACGAGCGAACAGTTTTTTCTATTATAAATCATTAATTAAAGTACCTGTTTCGGAGCGTGTTTGCCCAAATCAAACAAATTTGTTCATATGTCATCAAAATGTATGCGGTATCAGTAACAAGAAAAGTGAACTAGAGGTTTACATAAGTTCGCTAGATAAGAGAGTAGACTTTATATGTATAAGTGAACATTTTTTAAATGATAAATCGATTTCTGTATTTAATCTAGAAAATTATAACTTAATCTCATACAATACGAGGAACAAAAAAATTAGAGGGGGGAGTCTAATCTTGGGGCACGTAGACAAAAAAGTGGATAATATAGATTTTATAAACAAATTGTATAAGATGGAAGCCTTTGAAGTGTGTTGTATTAAGGATACTAGTACTGGTCTATATTTAAGTTGCTGTTACCGCACCCCAAATGACAAGAATTTCACGGATTTCATGTTAAATATGGAGAAGTTGTTGGAATATTTGTTCAATAGGAAAAGCATTATTTGTGGTGATTTTAATGTAGATTTAATGGTTGACAGCAAAACCCGAACTGAATTTATGAGTTTACTGGCATGTTATAATTTCCGACTGCTTATTAGTACACCCACATTTTTTCGCAATAATTGTGCATCTTGTTTGGATAACGTAATAACTAATTTGCCTGATGAATATGTAAAACAATGTGATGTAGACCACAATGGTTTAGCAGATGGACACGGTGCGCTGTTGGGTGAATTTTTGTTAGATAACATTGATAATACTAAGAATAATATATATATAGTTGTAAATAAAAGAGTATTTAACACCAAAAATCGCCTAGCTTTTAGACAAAATATTCTTGAAACTGATTGGAGTGAAATTGGAATCAACAAGTTCTTGAAGACATTTGCTTCAATTTTCAAAAATTGTTATAAAAAGAGGGAACAAAAAATTAAACTCAGAAATGGTTTCAAACTAAGGTGGCTGACAAAGGGCATTAAAAAATCAAGTCAAATGAAACGTTTGTTGTGTGCTGGCGGTACCAAGCTAGAAGACAGTGTTAGAAATTATAAAAATAATTATATAAGAATATACAGAAGGGTGCTATCTAAGGCCAAGAAAATTACAATAACGGAAACTATTAACAATTCTGGTAATCTGAGTAGAGAGGTTTGGAGGGTAATAAATAAAAGCACAAATAAAATAAAAGCACCGCATTCTGAAATTTCCTTGCTTAAATTTGACGGTAAAATTATAGAAAATCCCTTAGAAATTGCAAACGTATTGGCAAATCAATTTAGCTACAAATGTATTTTAAGTAATTGTGAGAATCTAGATCCCCTAAAACTCTTTGAACAAAGTACTAAAAGGGTTCAAAATGATATGGTTATTGCGCCTGTTACTCCAAATGAGATAGTAAAAATAGTTAGTCGTATGGAAAATAAGAAATCATGTGGTTATGACGATATTCCCATAGCAGTTATTAAAGAAAATTTAGACATATTAGCTGAACCTTTGACAAGTTTTTACAATAAATGCATTTTAGATGGTATTTTTCCAGAACAGTTAAAAATTGCAAAAATTGTTCCACTCTACAAAAAGGGCACAAAAACGGATCCAAAAAATTATAGACCCATCTCTTTGCTCCCTATTCTTTCCAAAGTTTTTGAAAAAATTATTAAGAGTAGACTTGTACTTCATCTAAATTTAAACAAGGTATTGCACTTAAGACAATTTGGATACCAAAAAAATGTCGGAACAGGGGATGCTATATATACATTAGTGGAAGACATTGTTAGTAAATTGAATAGGAAAAAGAGAGTAGCTGGCATATTCCTTGATTTAAGCTCAGCCTTTGATACAATTGACCACAAATTACTTATTGCAAAATTGGAGCATTATGGTGTGAGAGGTAAAACTTTACAACTATTCTCTTCATTTTTAAAAAACAGGAAAATGTACGTAGATGTTAGTAATATGAGAACAAATAGTAATAGTAATTGTAATAGATCTTCTATGCAAGATATAGTAGCAGGAGTACCCCAAGGATCTATCTTGGGGCCTATATTGTTTATTCTATTTACAAATGATTTAATTAATTATATGGTTTCAATATTTCCCGACACACATCTTACAGTTTTCGCAGATGATACCAATGCAATAGTTGAAGCTAACGGTATAGAAGAGCTTTCCGCTAAGGTTAATGCAGTTTTGAGAGTTTTTAGATCTTGGTTTGATAGTAACAAGCTCTTAATTAACACTGAAAAAACCAACATAGTGTTATTTAGTACAACAGCTCGTAATAAAGATGATATGATGGTCACACTTAATGAAGTTAAGATTAACATAGTCAATGAGGTAAAGTTTCTAGGGATATACATTGATAAATATTTAAATTGGAAAAGAGAATTGCAAGCCATTGATTCGTATATTTCTTCAGCATGTTATGCCTTACGCAGTCTTAGGGATGTAATAGACATAAAACACCTTAAAAAAGTGTATTATGCTCTAATAGAATCAAGGTTGAGATATAGTGTACAGTTTTGGGGGAATAGTTACAAGTATAATTGCCAGAGAGCCTTTGTGCTCCAAAAAAGGGCCATACGAACCATGGTCCGGATATCTCAAACAGAGAGCTGTCGGCCGCACTTTAAAAATTTAAAAATTCTTACTGTTCCCAGCCTGTATGTTCTAGTATTATTAGTGAATTTTAAAAAATATCTGCATAAATATGAAACGGATGAGGAGAGACAGCTGAGGGAAAATACGCGCAGGAAAGATTTTAAAAGCCAAATAATACCCCAACTTAATATTGTCCAACATAGTGCACAATATCAAGCAGTGCGGATTTTTAACAGGTTGCCATTGGACTTAAAAAGTCTGATATATACAAGCTCATTTAAGTCAAGACTCAAAGAATTCCTATTGGAGAAATGTCTTTATACGATAGACGATGACATATCCAATTACAATTAACATTTATTGGAATGTTATTGCTTCTTTCTTTTTTGGTTGTCATGTCTTTTTTTTTTTAAGTACCTAATAGATTTTGTTTGTGTTGTAGTTTGTTTTTAATTTTGTTTATGTAATTTGTTGATTGTAAAATTGTTGATTGTATAATTTTAATGAACGTGTTTTGTTATTATTTTTATTTTTAGATTAAGATTTCAAACACAATGTAAATTGTTACTGAATAAATTGAATTTGAATTTGAATTTGAAAACGGAAGTTAAAGTAATGTTTATTGCCAAAATGCTTGTCTCACACGTTTACTATGAACAAAATTCAAATGACAGTACTGTACATTATCCAACCTGCGTGTTCATTGTATGTAAAATAAAACGGTATCAACATACATCACCATCAATACCGCTACGAGGTACAGTATGGATACAGGCAGGTGATCACCACACCCTATAATATAAACTAAATGTGAACAGAAACATTATTATAAGAAACTATTTTTTTAAGCTTTTCTGTGTAGTAGTAAAGATAAAAAAAGAACAGGATATGTAACAAACTAGTGGCTCATTTGTACTCTATGATAAGTCAACACACCTATGACGAACGAAAAAAACGAAGGCCTTTTTGTGATGCTGTTGGGGTTTTCTGGTATTCGGTTACCTATAAACATTGATGCCATATACCGCTGCTCCAATATACACAAATCATGTTAAGAAAAATAAAAGTGTCGAGCATTAAAAGTGAAATTTCCGTCATCGCTACTCGACACATTTTTTGCTCGCAAGTGCACACCAGGACCCGTTAAGATCAGCTGATTCACGCTACATAAGCAACGTTGACGTTTTGAGATTACGACCAAACTGTAATGTTACCTGACGGTTATATGCATGCTGAATTACTTTTTTAACCTACTGGGAAATGGGTATAACGTTTGAAGTAATAAACGAGGTAAACATTTAGTGTCGTTTTCTCAAAAACTATTACACCGGGTTTTATAATAGAATAGCATCTTAGCCATGTTTTTTAAGTTCGAAACAAGTGCAATACTGGTTTCTGACAGTTTTCGATGTTTAAATATCTCAATATGGAAACCTTATTTATTCAATCTATGTGAAATAACTTGGAATAATGTTATATGTCATCAAAAGCTCTTCATTTGTTGACATCGACACGGTATGCAAATTACAACTCAAATCTTCAAGTAGCCACTAAACAACGTAATAAGGTACAAAACACAGTAAATCCTGACCTTCATTCAGAAAATTATGCAAAGTGTTAAAAGACATCCCACAAAGTCACGGCGTACATCATGATTAGCCTTCAAAATTACGCAAAGGATCAAGCAAGGCGAATCAATCTCAACTCTCAGCACTCGCCACTGTGTCGACACTCAGTTGACACAGTGCCAAGCCAGTTGCCACAAGCGCCGAATAAACGCCAACTAAGCATGAAACTAAGTATCTTGTTGGAAAACAACGATTATGAACACCTAACAATGCCTGTCAGTTACACGGACTAAGAAGGCGAGCGACGAAGACAGACAACAGAAAACTCCATCCGCTAGAGCGAGATCATCATAGTTCTGTCTGACAGGTAGCCGGTCGTTGACCTGCATTTTAAGTATAAGAGATTTTGAACGCAACCCAGTTAGGATAGTGGAGTTTATTATTTTAATAAAAAATTACAACAGAGCAGCTTTATAGACTAAACATGATAGTTTATAAAAGATAATAACCTATTTTAATCTTGTTGTTTAGACGGTGAATTGAGGTTATGAAAGTAAATAATAGTGAGGGGAATGTATTGTTGTGGTTAGGTAAATATCGATTTAGCTCCTTCCTGTTCTTTGATTAAAAATGGCAGCTATTGTCGTTAGTCTTCGTTTACATTTCCTATTTTTCGCACTTGCTAATTGATTGGCCTTCCACGCTAATGGTCTAAAATCCTAATAGACAAGTATTTATATGGCCTTTAAATATTGATTGGTTTAAGTGCATGTCAAACATCAATATAAAAGCACATAAATACAGAAAGATCATAATCCGAAAATCTCAAACATATATATTTAATTTTGTTTTCAATATCAACAACAAAATACACAACTTGACCGCTCGAAATTCACAACTCAAATAAGACCGTAATTCAAAGTTCGAACGTGACTTCACACCATCGGAGATTGGACGAATGTCATACGTTGGGTTGTTATTAGCCAATCAGGGCTCACTCCGGGTTTAATGTTAAAAGTTGAAATATGTAAGGGAGGTAAATGTCAGCTGATTAGGGCCCGATCTAGTTCAGTCACAGCTTAGATAATGTGGGAACTGACCTCTGAACTTTTAAATGTCGACATTAAACTAAGAATAGAAAGCTAATTTTGTTGTATACTATTATTAGGTAATTTATCAGGAAACAGAAATATCTGCTCTATATATTATTTAAACTTCAGTACAGTTAAATGCGGATGTTTTTTTTAAATAACCTCTAGTTTCCCTCTGCTGGGCAAAGGTCTCCTTCATCTGACTCCAGACTTTTCGGTCTCAAGCCACATGACATAAACACTTTATGTTGTCTGATCATACACATGTAGGTACCAAAACAGACTCGTAAAAAATAAGGTAAGAACCAAAGCTGTGTTTTTAAAAAGCTCTTGAATAAGTAGAATAAAAAGCAAAGCCTTTGCCTGTGACACGAACAGCTCGCTCCGCTTACTTCGAACATTCCTGTCAACGTCAAAACCATTAAAGCGGGTAGTTGTAGAAAAAGCAGGCCGTGCCAGTCGTATCACCCGCAGACTGCAAGCCGGACGGTCGTCGAGTATATGCTCATAACTACACAGAGTGATTGGAAACGATAGAAGGAACGTTGGCGAAAAATGTATTAGATGGAAAAAGGATAGGTGTAGACGGTTTCGATTTTTTTAAATGTAAATTACGCGGATATACTATTTGTTTATTGAAAAACTAATTGTATGTTAAATATAAAATTAATTTTCGTGTAAATCTTGCTGCTGAGCAAAAGCCTTTTCCTATGCATCAGGATTAATCAGGAACCATTATGAATCAGTCAATATTTTTTTTAAAGAAATATAAAAAACATAATTCGATCTTACCTTTACCACTTTATTTAGGTAACTTTTATGTTATTATTGTTAGTCAGATAAACAATTTCTTAAACATCGCGGGCCTACCTCTGTTATTTATGCGGTCTGTGCAAAACACTTGAATACCAGGCAGATCGTATGTAACAGGATATTCGGGAACCCGTTTCAATGTGACGGCTTTGATTGCGACAGCCTGTCCCCACGGGACAAACATTTGTACACGCAGGTTTATACCTAACTGCGACCTTTGTGAGTTGTTTATGAGAGGTCAGATGGACTGATGTTTTTAAACGAGTTTTAATTGTACATTTTTTATTAACATAATGATTACATCAATTTTGAGTGTGTGTGTGTGTGTGTGTAAAAACGAAAAGAATTTTCGATCCAGATATCCGGAGATATTGCAAACGAAATCAAACAAAAAAAATGTCGTATATGAGAACCTGCTATTCTGAAGTCGGTTAAAAAAATACCCAACATTTGAGCTTAAAAACATAAGAAACCCCCAAGAAACAAATAGGTAGTAGCAATATTTTTATAATTTCTGCATACTATACTAGACAATTGACATTTAACCCGAGCGCGATCGACTATGATCGTACCTGTTTGTAGACAAACACAGAACAATAATTAAGTCAAAAATATAACAAAAGCTAACCTTCACCTTTGAAAGCTGCCATAGTAATAAGGAGTGGTCTAATAAAACAGAAAACAGTCCAAGCTCTAATTAATATACAGGTGCTGTAACCTTTTAAGGCACTCAAAAAAGGGGAGCGCCGAACTAGAATGTCACATTTCTAGCTCACGACACTATAAAGATTGCCTAGATTTTAATTCGACGTTAATACCTAGAATTACTATTCATCTATCATATTTTTTTGACGGGCCTGTTGGTCTATTGGTTAGAGACCCTGACTGCTATACCGGAGGTCGTGGGTTCGATTCCCACCCGGGACAAATGTTTGTGTGATGAGCACAATCATTTGCTCGGTGTCTGGGTGTCATTTATCTATAATATCTATGTATTTAGAAATATATAAGTATGTTTATCAGTTGTCTGGTTACCATAACACAAGCTCTGCTTGGCTTGGGATCAGACAACCGTGTGTGAGCTGTCCCGGAATATTATTATTATTTATTATACTTGCCATCTCACCATCTCTTTGATTCTGGTAGAATAACCTGTTAGCGGGTGTGCCAGACACAGTCTAAAGCTTTAACACAACTCCCACATTTACAAAAAGTCTTTTTTTGCACGGTTTTAACAAATATTCATATCATTTACCAAAGAACACCTAGATTTCTAAGCATTTGTAGTCCCATGCAGAGAACGACCCCGGACCTATACCACTTGGCTATCCGTGCAGTCAATATTCATAAATAATAATAATAATTCCACCCTATAAACGTCCCACTGCTGAGCACAGGCCTCTTTCCATATAGAGAAGGCACGAGCATTGATCACCACGCTTGCTCGCTGCGGATTGGCGATTTCAATATTCATATATCATAAAAAAAATACAGCCGAATTGAGAACCTCCTACTTTTTTTTGAAGTCGGTTGGAAATATTTAATGCACTATACTTTAATCAGTACAAGTTTTCAAAGCATGTAATAGTCCAACATTTAATTTGGAAACTCGCTTGGTGTAGGTAACATGGTAAGTTTTACTTAGTTTAACAGTCGCGGTTAACCTTTAGGGCCCGAAACTTGTTCTACATCCTTTAGCAACGTTTAACCTTTTGATGTTAAACTGCGCATGCGTGTGTTAAGAATAATTTATTTTGATGACAGAAGTGAATATGGGCAGAAAAAAAAAATTTTTTTGAGGAAAATAATAAAAAAATACATAAAAGCTTACTTTAAAGGCTATGCAATAGTATAACAACGTGGTTGATTGATAAAGCATAATTTATCAACAGAGGAAATTAAGAACAATGTTTAAATCGTACCTCATAAAATGGACAAGTTTGATTTTTTGAATCACTTAAAAAACCTAAACAGATTGTAAAAAACATTACATCATTCGAGTTACAGACGACCGAATAAATCGCGGGTGACTGTAAGTTTTATTACAAAAAAGAAATGGCAGGAAGAAGGCGTGAAAACATTCATCACATAAGACAGACAAAAGTAGGTGTGCAACAACCTCTGCCTACACTGAATAAAACACAAGCGCAATGATATATAGAAGTACCAAAACTCAAAAACAACAATTACTGGCAGCGTATTATGCGTACACAATGAGTCACAGCGTGGGCTAAGGTCAGCTAATGTACCCATCTCGACATAATACAGAGTGGCGACATCGAAGCTTTATATACGCGCCATAATTATGAATATAAACAATGACTCTGAGGACGGGTCAGGACACTTCCTAATGTGGGTAATCGAATTATAAAACTCGGAAAAGTACGCAGATGTGTGATTTGTTCGCACACATTTTACAAGAGTTTAATATGACATAACTAAACTTTTAGTTTTTTTTATAGACGTAATTAATTAGTCGACAATAAAATGAGTGGACACGTAAAATCATGTGCTACTAGCATTATGTCCTTTAGATTGTACCCAGTTCCATGGAATAGACATATTCTATGGTATAATGTCTGCCCCTAAAAATATAAAGATTTACTATAGTTTGGAATCACACTGTTTCATCGTATTCCTTTACTTATTCACCGAGTCCCTTACATAATGGTTGTTTACAGTTAAGTATGATTTAATTCCCTCTGTAGAAAGTGACAACTTGTCTTGGAAAGCGGTCAGGCGAGTCCGCGGTATAGCAATACTATCTCCCGACCGCATCTGAGACCTGCCCCTGTACCATGAGCTTTTAAAGCACGACAGGTGCCACTGTGAAAGCGAGACGGAGTACTACACTGTGTATAGCAGCGTCTCTTTTCCACATCGACAATATTCCTGCTTTAAGATTTCTTGGTAGGTGCGCTGTTGTGTGGTTAAATAATGTTCAATTACACGGCAATGTTACTGTGATAATCGTTTTGGTTACTAAATGACAACTAATGTGGGTCACAAGTATGTAATCACAAGAGCCGCAGATTGAAGTAAAACGACCGACATTTGGAATGAAACAATTGTAAAAAGCGTATTACGCCATATGAGGAAATGGTTTGGGACAAAAAATATCTGATAGGATAATGGTCTGAGATTTGTGTTAAAAATCTTCCTCGATCTATAGAAGAAAATTGAATATCTCCATTTCGTATTTTTTTGCTATACATGGGACATCCCTTTTCAAAATGGCGAACCAATTTATTGAGTTTATTTCAATACTTAGCTGGATCAATCCCTTTCATATTTACTAACTTCAATTTTATACCCTTTTTATAACATTAAAAACCTAGCTTTAACAACAAGTCATGAATTCACCCCACACTTGATAAGCTTCCATCGTCGCCCTATAACCTGAAATCTCGTAATAAAACCATCATAAAGTCCCGTCGATATAAAACATCCATATTTTGCATGTATGAGGCGATTGGTTCGTTTCAGTAATAAACTCGCACTTTACGAGAATTCCCCAGTTTTGATGGGCCGCGACCTTTTTACGGCCACTTTCGCACTTGACACTAAGTTTCCATAAGTGATTTTGTAAGTTCATATTTTTGGGGTCGAACACTGAATGGAAGGTTCTTATATTATTATAATAAACTTCTAATGGTAATAATTTTCAGAATGTTTTTTCCATTATTAGGAAGTGGTTGCATGAATATGAGAAAAGGATTACATAGTTTTGTTTGATAGTTTAACCAAAGACGCAAATAAATAATAATAATTAACAGTCCAAGTCCATTGATAAAACTCTGAATTAACAGCGACTCTAATTTCGAAATGAAATAACTGCAAGACAAAAGACACCAAATGGTCCTGCATGCCGCTTAAAAAGTAGTTCAATTCGGGCATATAAGCGACACAACGCAACATAATACAAATTCATGACCCAAAACCTTCTGGCCACCGCAAACTATACTCGTAACTCTTGCGCCCAATATTCGTCGACTATAAATAAGACAAATGTTTTATGTTCTCAAATAAAAAGAGCAATAGCCAGCAAAGAAAGGAGTCTCGGAACTGTGCCACTGAATGTGTGGCATCCGCAATATCCAGCGGCCGCCATTTTATTGTGCCTCTCGACAGGTAGGGTCACTAGAACATTTAATGTTCCCCTCGAATACCTTCGCGTGCTATATTCTAAGACTAGATGTTATTTTAACGAAATAAGGCTACGATTTTTGGGGATAGAAATAGAAAGGATTAGGTTTAGGATCCCTTAAAAGGAATGAAAATAAATATCTTGACTGTTCTGGATATTTACTTGGATTAAGTTAAGCTTGGCAAAAGAGTTTGTTTGAATATTTGAGACGGTATTTAAAGTGTGTATTTTTTGCAAATCTATCGGTAATAGTTTATTCGCTAACTTTTTAGGATTATATATACGGGGATTTTTGTTGGTAACTTTATGTTTAGTAAACCGTTTTTTTTTTGTTCCCTACTCACCCGATGCTGTATAATCCGATCATACAGATGTGTAATGCTCTTTTACTTTCAGAAATAATCTACGGCACGACAAAACAACAACTCGTGACAAATCCAGGATTGAATCATCACAAGAGAAAATAGGTACGCAATCAAACTTAGAGATAAGAAAAGGCTTTTTCCACTAACATACGACATCCTTTCCTAAATAACTAGTTCATATTTATTGCAATTCCTAACTAGTTGTCAAAGGTCGTGAATGAAACGACCATGACAAATCAATGATATCACCAATTATTTTTAGTTCCAAACTTCGAATTAGCTTTGCAAACGTTAGTGTAGCGTGCGCCACTGTCATTGAAGGCTGTCAAACGTTAATTACTGTTACAAATAGATTGGAATTATTTGTTAAATAACTTCAGGTTAGTATTTTAATCTGATTGCCTTTTGTCACGATTGCTATAAAATCTACAAGGTATGTGAACTTTAGTTTTGAATGTCATTTCAGACGAGATTTTTATAATTAATGTAACAATTTCGCATTGGCATATCAGTGAAATGATGCTTGTATTTCTGCTATTTCTTTTTAAGTGACATCTCAAGGAAAAACTTCTTTTTTATTAAATTCCTTCCCTCCATCCATCATTCATACAGAATGCAGGATACTGAATAGGTTTATTAAATCAAGTTATAAAATGACATAATAGGATCATGAAACCTTATAGTAGCATGAATAACTTTAATGCTACATATTCGTATACATAATTCTATTTCAATGTGATTTCTACCAAATATATAATTGATTATATTAAACATTATTAACTGCCTCGTTGGCCTAGTGGTCTGCGACTGCTACCCTAGAGGTCTTGGGTTCAATTCCCAGGCAAGGGGTTTTTCTATGAAATTCTCAGCAGCAGGTCGGAATTTGGATTTGTCCCCGGTTAGTGGCAATAGGCTCGCCCCCTATTAAATGGGACCTAAACGTACCAGCGAACTGTGGGTGTACATTGGTACTCCTCTGCCAAACCCTTCGGGGAATACAGGCGTGATGGTATGTTATATTAAACATTATTTTTTTTTTTGTTTCTATTTCAAAGGATTACTATAGACTAGCCACACGAACTCTTACAAAAATAGCTTCTAGTCTGAACAATGTTTTAAAAACATGTTTTTTTTAAACAGGAAATGAGATCCAGCTTAGCGGCTTGCAATGATGGCGGCGTGTCGAGGAGATCATCCTAATTATACGCAGCGTTTGACCTGACCACTTGAGGCACTTGCCCGGCTTCATCTGCTAACTCATAACAAGTAATAAACACAGAAATACCACTTCTAACAACTCTTGAAAACGTCAACATATAAATGCTATAGGCACTTATTGCGCATAAATAAATTATTGCGCATTGTATTTAGAAATATATAAGTTAGTTTATTAGTTGTCTGGTTACAAGCTCTGCTTAGCTTGGGATCAGATAACCGTGTGTGAGATTCCCGGAATATTATTATTATTATAAAACAATTAACAGCGTCTCAAACATACCTAATTTCGTAAGATAAACGATCTGACCACTTACCCATGCTGAAAAAGATTTAGTGGAAATCAAAATAGTCTAAGACAGCAGTTGAAAACGGTAAAGACTTAGAAGAGGATAAATAACAAAACAGTAATTTATTTAGTTTTACTATTTCTTCTACAATTTTATGGCAGTCTTCAATAAAATAGTGGACCTTCTGTGCCAGTCTGTTCAGTTTAAATGTCTGACTATTCGAGCAAGACTTGGTTTTACATCTAAATACGATGCTCTGAAATATGCAGCCTGTTATGTAAATTACCACTTTTATTATTTTAAACTACTTGTATACTTTAATATTTTATATACTCATTAAATTTTTTTATTAGGATTTTTTTAATTACCTCTAAAAATCATGCCCATGCCATGTCTATTCTGTAAATAATTTCGATATCGAGCTTCACCTGAGTGATAATAAAGCTCATTTCAAAAGTGAACCCAATTGACCTTCATTTAGAATTCAAATTTGAGAATACGTTTTTGACATCTCACCGCGGATTCCGCTGTCGAGAGACGAAAATAATGTTACAGAATAGCACTACAGGTAAGTATGCAATTCAAGAATGGTATGTCTGACTAAAGTATAACAGTTCACCTTTAGAACCTATAAAATACTATAAATACGCATCACATTATAACATTACCTTCTTCAATAAATACAATCCTTAATTATGTTTAAAGTTAAGAAATAGGTATATATTTCAGAACTCTGTGTAACATTTTAAATTCTGCAATCCTGAGAGCGGTAACAAGCGGCGTCTCTATTTCCTGCACTTAATCCTTACATTTTCTTCAGAAACGGTCTCTGCAAACATTTTTAATTTCGTTTAGTTACTATATACAAGGTTTACTAGCGACTTGACTTGCAAGCTTGTATAGAAATGGATTACTATGTATGTTGTGGTTTTAAAGGGAAGTAAAACGATTGAGACTTCTTACGTCACAGTTATGTAGTAGATATATGAATTTTCTTTCAGGAATACGTTGAAACTGCCTAATTAACATGTTGAATATGCCTATAGGCATATAATTTCACTTGACTTAAAAACGAGGTTACTTGTCTGTTTTTCACACAGGGATAAGGTTTTTCAGGTACCAAAATGTGGTCTAATTACCTTAAATTTTAGGTCCCTTGATTGCCAAACGAGGACAACTAACCATAATATTCATTGCCACTTCCAATATTATAATTTATAAGTAATCTAAGCCCTCATTGGGACTATCAAAAGCACATCAAATTAATTTAACCTGACCTTAACATACTAACCAGTATCAATATCGTAAAAAGCTTCCGTTAACTAAATAAAAACATCGAAAGTTCGGAATCCATCTAGTTTGTTATTCCCAGCTGAACTATTTACTCATGACTTTAAACACATGTTACACGAATGGCCTTCATACTACTGACCTGAAAACTTACATTTAAATATAAACATGTTTCAGTATATTTATTACATTTACGAATGATACAATACTAAACATTCGTAATGTAAGGAATATTAAATTTATACACTGCTGGACAGAATTAGATGAACAATATAATGTCACTGTTTCTCTATATTTTTAGTTTTTGCGAAACAATTTTATCGCTAGTGCTGAATCTACTCAGAAAGCAACATAGCTGGTTTTTATTTCAGGCAATTAAAAATTACTAACTTTAAAAGTATGAAAACAGTAATAGTGTTTTAAAAACGGAAATATTTTACGTAGGTTTCCAAGTCAAGAAGTCCAAAAAAGTCGCTGCGTCGTTTCAAGAAATATTATCCCATTTGTTCGTTTCTCTAATTTAGTCCAGCAGTCTAATTAACCTTTCAACTGACGTCCGGGCTCTTCATAATTAAGTTCAACAAAATGCTTAAAATGTTAAACAATCCAGAGAATTTATAATTACATACAATTTTGTCTACAATTCTTAATCCTAATTTTAAAGCATATTAGCACTGGCTTATTTCTATTAAGCTGTCCTCGAAACGTTACTTGATAATTAAATTAATATCGAGCTACTACATTCGCACGAATATGTAAATGAACACAGATTTTCCATATCGCTAAACAGATTTGTCGCACATTCGCTACTTCGTAATCCATTTTTGTGTCACTTATTTTGCTCTACAGTGTATCTGTCATATTCACCTTTTGTCTGTCCTCTAGACAGTCATATACCTATCTAATAATGTTACACTGAATTTTATTATATTTTCGAGATTGTTTGTAACAATGTTCGTGGCCCGAAGTGGATATAATTTTGCTAATGTGTTCACGACAAAATTGTTTTGTGTCTAGTTTTGTTTAAACTTATTACTTGGATGTTCATGTTATACATTATGACGATTATGTTTTCGTTTGTAGTTTTAAAGTAGGATTTGATTCTAGAAAGTGTTTTAACTTTGACAATTTTGTATGATGAATAACAATAGCCTAGGACCGAGAGAATTGGAAGAAGGAAAAGAAGGCATTGGCGTGGGACAATGAAGACTAAAAATAAAATAAATCAATGTTGGCTAGATCGTTTGCGGTATTGATAGTTGAGGTTTTTGACAAAGAAATAGCAATATTGCTGTAAACGCGATTGATCTACCCAAAAAAAGAATTAGGGTCCATTATTTCGTAAAAAATCGCACAAATTAAACAACAATATAAACAGCTTTAAGTTCCAAATATAGTCAACGTGCTAATTTCCCATATACTTAAATATTAAGTGTTCCTTAATACATAACCCTTATGTTAAAGTAAGGACGGTCGGAGAATTAACTAAAGTTTGCACCCAACACTTACTGTATTCATCGCATTGTTTACCCAACTTCACCCAAGGATGGAACGGGACATTTATTTAAAATAAACTGCAAGAATGGGACACAAGGATTCTTTAACGTAAATTAAGTCTGGAAGGGTTTTCAAATTTGGAATGGTCTTGGACTTTAATAAGAAGTCTGGGTTTTCATGTAGACTTGAACTGAACTGAAATTCGTTTTTATTTTTATATTTATATCTACGTAAATATTCAATGTTAATCAGTTCTGTAGGATTTTCTAGCTTAATTATTTCCTTTTAGATAAGTACCTATAATGAATCTAATTGGTTGCTCTTGTTAAGATTTCAGACTCTATTTATCTTTTCTAAGAATGGAGATATTCAAAACTGGTTTAGTAAGTTGAGACACTTTGAAGCTTATTATATAACATGAGTTACTGTTGAGCTAGAACTATAGAAGTCGTTTGTCATTTACAGTATATAGAACAGGGCGTTGACCAGTCTACCAAACTTAGTTAAGTTACCCAAGTATCCAAACAACTTCAGACATTAATATCTCCATACGTTAAGCTGAATAGTTTAGAGCTACGCGATATCCTTCAAAGCAAATAACTCAGTGAATAATGAAATTCCGGATGTCAGGCAAAGCTTTAGTCCTGCGAGCAATGTGGACCAAACTCAGAGTCTCCCAGATTAATATACGGTATATTTAGGAAAAGTTACCAACATTCACCGCGTCATATCACGTGTTTGTGAATAAAGAATGCTGTTGACAAGACGAGAAAAAAGTTTGGTTATGAAAGACAACACAGTAGCGGCCATATTACAAAAATTCAAAATAAGAACATCAATTTTTGACAGCACATCAGTGATTACAGAATAAGAACTTTAATCCTTAACTGTAAGGTTGGTTTTTGTATGTCGATGTGTTGGACGCCATGAGAATATATTAAAAAATATAATTCATAAAGTCTGACATCCTGCTTGTGGTTATGGTTTAAAAGTTACACCTTGCCAACATGTAATATAGGAGCAAAACTGCAAACATTCTCAAACTTACAAGAAACCAAAACTACCCTAACTCGTGTTACCATTAAATGACTTCATAAAGGTTCACACACGAATTGTCTGAAGAAAATGGCTGACTTCAATAAACTTTAATTAAAATGTTTTGATTAAAATTAAGGGGAAGTTGATAACAATTTTGCGCGGATCCCTCAACTTTCCCGAAATATAATCTGTCTGAAAACCTGTCAATGGGAATACGGATAAAGGGATTAGTAAGGGATCCGGGTGGGTATAACTGCTCTATATTATTCTGTTTTATTGAAATGACAAAATTCGGAGTGACACCGTCTCAAAAATTGCGGTCTCGATTACAATTTGTAGGGAATTTTTTGGAGGCTTTTCAAATGTCGGTTGGAATATAAGGTCTTGTTGTTTTATATTTATCTTACCAGTTCTTAATACTCAAACAATGTTTTGTTACATTTCAGTTGGATTCGTTGTGTCTCCGCATTATTTTCATAGAAATCATTCAACAAACCTACATAGTAGTTCAACTAATCTACAAAGAACAATGTCCTGACTCTTTTACGTAATTTATTATCTTTTTTCTCACCACTTTTGACTAGATGACTGAAATTTAAAACGGCCACAAATCACTGACGAACTATTTCTATCAGGAAGTTCCATAAAAACCACGCCCGAAGCTATTCCTGTCCCAATTACAATCCCAAAGTCGATTAAAAAAACAAATTAATTACACCGCACCCGTCAATGAAACGCGTCAACTTGTCGTCGGATTAATCCGTTCAAACTTAGCATTGTACACTAAACCACAAAGATTTCCACTCTTTACAATAACAGAAGACTTTATACCAACGACATAAGATCGATTTTCGCATGTTCTTGTTACTATACATGTGCGGTGAACTGTACGACTAGGGTTGTCTCTTCCTACTTTGGAAGTTTGAAGTTCCGATTAGGATCGATTCGATTCAAGTCTTGGTTTGTACAGCTTAGAAATGGACGTTCGGTAAGATTGTAGCAGCTTGACGCGGCTAAACTTTGATAATATTGATTGAATTTCAGCTTCTGAGGAACTGGCTTTTAGGGACATAGCTTACAGATGGCAACACAAAATACGTCTTATACAAGGCAAATACTTGTTTTAAAATGAGATTTTAAGAATGATGGGCTACTCGACTAGTTTGCTACTTATTCTTCTAGGTACAATGTTGCTAGATATAATATTTAACTAGACGAGTAGTGTCACTAATCGGTCATCATTTACCAAGCTTGTGAATAAAATGTCAGCAAAAAAAAACTTTCTTTAGTATCGACGTATACATATATCGGTATTGCAGCACATCCCTAGTGCCCCGATACATAATCCGGGACTAAGCCCCTCTTCCAGTTATCGCGAGATTTTTCTATAGCGCACGCATTACGGAATGTTTTCTCTAAAATTGAGCTAGATTTAGAACTGCGGTAAATAGGATTTCGTAAGAATCTTGTTTGTATAGTTAAGCATAGCCACGAGTATTGAATTATATTATTTTTTTCCACTTGAAGTTATGTAAATAAAAATAACAAAAATATTTTACGAAGAAAATTCAAACGTTGGAATAAAATCATGACTACGCATGTTTAAGTCCACAATCCTCACACCGAAACCAAGTTGGTATCTCAGTCCTAAAGTAAAATATTAAAACAGTGTTATAAATGTTAAATGTTCCTGTTACTTGATTCACACACACTGAGTAAAATGTGTTTATACTTTAAGCTAGGCTTACAGAGCTATTAAGACGAACAGCCGGAAAATATCCAATCTGTTTCAGTGTCTCTATCTGTCCATTAAATTACAAAACATCTAAATGTATATCGTAGCTATCTTTTTACCATATCATTTCAATTTGAATCGATAAATAATTTGTCCATTTATCTTTATTATAAAAAGTTACATTAATAAAATATTACTTAAAGCTGTTTTAATTCAATGCAACCTTCTTCACAGACGATCGGTAAGTACTACGGGAACCAAACGGTTGTCCGTAGAGAATGGATTGTGCTCAGATTAGGGGATTAGTTATAAATAATGTGAAGTTCGTGCTTACATAACCCGAGCCCAGCGCTGGAGAAGCTGTGGACAATCGCTGTTGGTTAACATGGGTCATGGTGGCCGTGGTGGCTGAGGGTCGGTGAACTTTGGAAGACAAGGTTGAAAAAATCTACAGTTTGATTATTTTTTATAATGGGTATATTACTTTGCGGGCAGTTTTAGTGTGCAATAATAGGTCATCTTATTTAAATGTAGCTCTTCAGTAGATGCCTAACTAATTAAATACATATTTTAGGCATGCCCCGCAGTTTCACCCGCGCAAGTAGTTACAGTTTCGGACAGACTTTTTTCACATAGCTTAGTTATTCTGCTATCTGGGATGTACAAATCAACCAAAATAACTAAATGGTTCAAAACTATTCAGTAACCTAAGTACAGTAAAATAAGGCTTACCAGAAAAAGTAGTCCCGTCACAAAAGTCTTTCATGAATTGTTTCTAATTTTAAGAACTTACGTATCTAATACGAGTACTTACAACATTTAAGCCATGTTTATCAATAAACTTTGTTTGTATTGACAAAATATACAATAGGACCACTGCCTTACACCCTTGGCGAAACAATCATCATATACAAATTACGAACTGCAGTACCAAACTCTGAGTTCTAATATAACAACATATTGATTTCAACAGCGGCTATCCGCGTCGTAACCCTACACCGAGTGTTGCGAAGTTTGCGGTGCGAGTGTAACTACAGACTCGGGGCCCGAAGTCCCGGGGCAACTGCAACGTGATCTAGACTTAGTGTTTGGAAACCTATATGGCCTAAAGGGGTTGTTAAACTGAGAATTAGTGCGTGGTGTTGTAGAACAACTTATGAAAACGATATAGTTAATTAGTCACCCGTATTTTTTCTAATTTTTGATTCTAAAATTTTGTACATCAAAAAATAGTGCACTGTACATTTTACTTTGTCATACAAAAACCGTTGCCGTACATAAAAGAAATATGCTGTTCAGTAGTACAGATGGCTTATATTTTTTTCTTTTTCACTGTGTCTGGAATATTGTCCTGTATGTGAACTCCGCCACACAACTACATCGAACTTCAAATAAAAATGTATACTTTAACAGGCCTATAAAACAGACTACTGTGTAAAAGCACCCTAACTTGCACAAAGCTCTGACTAAAACAAATGTTTGTGGGACACATAAATACTTGTCTTGTGCAGGGTTCAAAGGAGAAGACCTCATAAGGTCCAAACAACAACAAAGTACATAAACAATAAATACTTGTTTATACTAACTAAGCTTGATTGAACAATGTAAATAAAGTTACTGACGGTTTTAGGTGTTAAAGATTGTCGCCTTAATTACTTCTACAAATTCGCTCAGGGGGCTAATTAATGTCAATGTAACAAGTTACTTGTCTACTTTTTCAGGGATCTAGCACGACGAAATAGTAGATTTTACTTTGTTCAAATTAAATATGATCTACTGTCTGACTCTAGAGTTGTATAACAACTATTTATTAATGTTCTATTTGGAAAATAAAAATATTATTTTTTCCCAAAACACAATTAAATCTAATAAAAGAACAAACTCTAACTATACTAAAATTAAAACTTACATAAATAAAAACTAAACGGCGTCAAAGAACTCATCGTCATCCTTGTCAATGGCGGGGAACGTGCCCAGAAGGCTGGCAGCATTGCCACGTTCAATAGCTATGCCGATTCTCTGTGCAAGGAACAAACCAGCCCTCTGATCACGAGTAGATTCTACCAAACGTTTGGAAAATTAAAACTAATTTTAACATTTGTTGCCTCCGATTGCATTTTAGTTAAATATCAACGCTTTCCTTTTCCAAATCTTGCACTCAACATTTTTAATTCCCCCACCACGTTCAAAATCTTTATAAAGAAATCTAAAGACCTCATTAATACGAAACTTGAGAATGTACAGTGAAGGCAAACTTTCTGTAGTCTGAAGTAAACGGCATAAAGTTGAGCCTTCAGACGAAGTTGTTAAGTCAACTGCTTTGAGACAGTTTAACAGCCTCTATGTTAACTAGTGATTGAAATTCTTGAACCCTAGGCTTTCCAAGTTATTACTTAATATGCCTTCTTGCTAGAGTATAAGTGAAATGTTAGCGAGGTAAGGAAACTTTAAATGTTTGACATCTTTCGGCCTTTGAAATTTTAATAGCGAAATTTTGAGCGGAGTAAACTAAGCTATTAGACTGTTTGCCACCGACAAGGATGACGATGAGTTTTTTGACGCGTGTTAGTTTTATTTATTTATGTAAGATTTAATTTTAGTGTAGCTGTGTTTGTTCTTGTATTAGTTTTATCTATTTCAATTGATAATAAACTTCATTATGTCATTAGATTGTAGTTATCCGTTCAATTTCGTATTGTATTGTTGTAAATTAATAAATAAAAATTAGTTACGAAGTGATTGATTTATATAGTTTTGTCCGGTGGTCTGTGGTTACAACGAATATTGATTTCTATATTACTGTTGTTTTATTAATGGAGGTGCTATCAAATTGACATTATTAGGTTCCCCTGACATGCGATACACAGAGCCTATAACATGTATTTTTATAATTTGTTTATTTTTCTTTGTCTTCGGCGGTAGTTGTAAAGTTATTCAGAGCATAGTTTTGAAATAGGGACACAAAAGAGATTCAGCGTTTTGAAACAACAGATTTTTACTGCGTATACCAGCTGCATCGTCATGGGAATGGCGTATACATACACATTCTCGGTACCAGCTTGAAGTTTGAACACTGCCCTAGTGACACAGTTAATTGAATAACAACTACGAAAACACCGGTTTAATGTTGCAAAAAGTTGCCAAAGACAGAAAAAGCTCTCAGAATAAAGCCTAAACGAGACTGTCAAATACTATGATATTCATCGAATTGCACATTTGACACAGTACGTACACCTAATATTATACAAAGCAAATATTCTCCTTTCAACAAATTCTATAAGCATGCCGAATCTACGACTTTAAAATGAGTTTTTTTAGGAAGTAGTAGCAAATAAGTCTACACTTAATAAAACGCAACGATGTACCAAGGAAAACGAATTCCAAAAAATCCGGGGACAAGGACCACTTTCTGCAAAAGTTTCTATCGATATGACATACCATGTCATGTGTCAAATAATAATGACAGCTGACATCATTTTACAAATGCGTCACCTGTCAATTGTACTTTCTTGGACGCACAGGAATGTTGCAGCGGACACTTGTGTATGTATGTCAATGCATCGAGCGGTTTGTATTCAAAACGCACATCCGAATTCATTGATAATTAAGCAGCGAAAATAATTTAAAAGTAACGGCTTGTCGATGAAAGTAAAGTCAAATGAAATCAAATCATTTATGTTATATCATATGCTGGCTACATAGCTCAATTGTTATTAGGTCTTTATTTAGAAATATACAATTAAATCTAATAATCTAACCTTGAATTAGCTACTTGTAACTGCAAAATATTTGCAAGTGTTTTTTTTACTTTTCTCTTGTTATAGGAACATATTCAGTACCAGTACATATCTATGAGTATACCAGTGTATAAGAAAGTACCTACAGCAAACACATTCGTAATCTCATCGTATCATCGAAAATCGTAATTAAGTTTCCAAGAAAATCGGTCCAAATTTTAGGCTACCGAAAACTTCCAAATAATATTATTGTTCCAAAATGAACATTTAACTTTGTCCTAATAGCTCGGACGAACATAATCCTTTCCAAACTCATTGTCCTTTATCCTTATTAAAATATTCAAGGCGCTTGTAAAACTATTCAACATAATTTCCTTAACAGCTGTTCGCAGTGCTCATTTGAGTGGAAAAGACGAAAATTAGACAATTACGGAACCTCCGCAGTCTCAAGAACGTCACCGAGTCTATTACACTCCGCGAATTCCGCTCCACGTCCATCATCGTTCACAGCTTTTGTGTCACCGCAGATGGAGGCACTGGCGCGGAAAATGGCCGACCAAGTAACACGAGTATTTTATAAAATCAGAGCAAAGAAAGCCTTCCTTTTCTCCTCACTATTGCTCTAAATTAAATCGACGGAATCAGCTACTTTGCACCGGTAAGTGCTGAACCTGCGTTCCATGAAAGCAATGCGCAATTCGTATTAGGGCACAATAAAATCTATTTCGGGCAAGCCCATACACTACGCACAAAGCGGCTCACACACGATAGAATTTCTCTACGCTGAACCGAACGCGACAACCGCGCGCATTTCAAAAAAGGAACGTGACCTGATTACTGACGGAAGCTGTCAGTTGTCTATGGAGCGCCTTAAACGTCACAGGTGCTCGCCAGCGCTCCGCTGAACTCTCAACCCTATTTTTCATCGCGCAAGTTTAAAAATGGTTTGCGTAAATTTTCCCTCCATCTCGCAATTTGCTCTATGAACAGTTTATTGTTCGAGCCGAGCCATTCCTGCACACTCCTCAGTAATAGAACGACTTAAACGGGTCGAGTTTATTATTTCCAGTTCAATTGAATTGTTTCTTACTCAATTGTAAGCTTCGTTAAAACAAATCCCTTGAAATTGGAGGGAGTCTCCCACGAGGGCTCCTTAACACGACTCCTGAAAGGTAATGAGTTCTTATTTAAAGTCACGGATTCCCTCTCAGCCGTTAGATAACGTTTTCAGTTTATCTCTTGTTAGTTGAATTAAGTATTGTTTTATTTTATCTGTTTTCTTTTTGTAACGCAATTCTTTTTTGCCCTCGAAATAAAGTACGGGCTAAGATAATAGCCAATTACAAAAAAGGAACCCAAATCATGATAAAATAAATAACTTTTACTTTTTATTACGGTAACTTTTAATCTAAATAACTAATCTTCAATATGTATGGTCACCTTAGTATCTCACTTTTCGCATTTCAGACGTTAACTACATAAGCTTTTACCAATCAACACTAATAAAACGCTGTTTATTAGTTCTGCCTCGTTGGCCTAGTGGTGCTAAGCGCGATTGCTACGCTAGAGGTTTTGGATGCGATTCCCAAGTCGACCAAGGTGTAATTGGATTTTTCAATGAAATTCTCAGTAGCAGATCGGAGTTAGGATTTGTGACCGGTTAGTGGCAATAGGCTCGCCCCCTATTACAGGGACCTAAACATACCGGCGAACTGTGGGTGTACATTGGTACACCTCTGCCTAACCATTCGGGGATACAGGCGTGATGGTATGTATTAGTTCTTAAAATAAAACTTACTATCTTCGCTTATTGTATGCAACATACGAAAACCAACAGGATAATGTACCTGAAAAAAAGAAAAAACACATTATTGTAGACACTTAGGCATAGTTTTTGCTTCCACAGATTAATTTTCGCGAAAGCTTAGGGTTTCAAAATGGCTGACGTGTTTTGTTCGTTTTTTGCTGAAAGTCTGCAAGATTTGTGGGAGGTTTGGTTGTGTTGGTATTTATCAGCAATAAATCTTATTTGTTCAATTTAAAACAACTATGCCATTTTAGAACAAATCAACACTTCCGATGTAAACAACAGCCTCCAGCGAAAACAAATTAAAACAATTTGCGGAACTTAACACATTACAATTCCAATTATTGCTTAATTGTTCTTAAGTTGGTACAAATGGAAGACTTTACACAGTACAGGTACCCTTTCTAGAACAATCTAAGTCTGTGATAGACGGCCTAAATGAAACCTAGGTATCTGTCTCTTTTTTACAGGGATAGAATTTTTACACAAGGTGTGACATATGTCTATCTCGGTAAGAAAAATATATTATACGAATGGGTTTAGTTCTAGTCAGTACCAGAAAAAGACAAATAGCTGTAATATAAACTTTTTTTATATTCTTATAAGAGGAGAGATTGAATTTCCTCTTCAATGTTTTTTTTGGTAGAGATCTTTGCAGTTAACCTGAGCGCAGGCTTTGACTGCTTCCACGGAATTTAATTTTCCTTTCTTTAATTTTCTTTTTCATGTGTGGTGTTTAAAAGTAGCTTACAACTATAGTAATCATTAAAATGTATTACAACACCAGTTTTATTTGGTAGACGAGTCGGCGGTATTTTTGTAACTGAGCTGCACTTAAATCATGGGTGAGTCGCCACTCTTAATATAGATAAGCTAGATTAGGTCAAATTGATGAGGACGTATTAATTCCTTTTTATTATAGTTCAACAAAGAGCCAGACAGAGCATTGTATATTTAATATGTCTTAGCTTACAAACTGTAGTAATATTGTTTGAAAAGAGTTCCTTGATCATGCACATATTTTTATTTTCGAGTTTCAACATAAACATCTCGCTTTTGTTATACAATTTAACTATGTGTATCCATATTTTTGCTCGTAACTGTACCGAATGATATCAAATGTCCATAAATGCTTTTTTTACCATACTCGTAATTACATCTGTAAAGCCAACTCTTATTTTTTTACTGGACCTCACAAAAATAACCTAAGCAGCTTATATTCAACAAATTCATCCACATTACAATATTATTTGTAGGAACAAACAATTATGGTAATTACTAATATCACAAAGTTGTCTTTATTTCGTATTAATGGCGGGAATCTATTTATAATTGAGTTTTGTTCATTCAATTGTGTGGCGAGATCCCTTGAAGCGATAAGCGCCCATTATCAAACATTTTCACATTGTAAATCTTTTGTCTTTTTCTGTATGCGTATATTAACAAAAAAACTAATAAAAATACGAAGTTTACAAGTGTAGGTTGAAGTACAATAATATAAATGGTCGTTTTTAACAATGAGCAATTTGAAGTTTTTTTTAATGCTCTTCAAACAAAAAAGTCGAGTTTTCCTTGCGTTGAGAATTTAATGAAATAGACACAAAATTAGATAGCTTTGAAGAGCAATAAGACTGTAGATGAATTTAATAAATTCATTACAAACATAAAAATATCCTTTGTCTATTATTAATTTGTAACTACCATAGAGCATAATCTTATTCTGCCTTTTTACACAATTTTTCCTCTTAAAATCACTATCTTACAGTAGAAAAAACCGTAAATGAAAATCATTTATATTCCCGAACGAGACAATACTTGTCATTCCATATCTACTTCAAAAAGCCCAAACAAATGACAAAGAAACAATGCATCTACAAAATTCCATTAAATAATATACCTATAGACTGGTAACAAACCACGGTATTATTTTCCAGCAGTCCGTCTGTTTCGCAACTCAATACTGCGATAACTACGGTTAATGGACTGCCGCGACCAACAAGGCCTCGATTCAGCTATTTCAAATGCATGTCAGTGGTCGGTCAGTGTACTTGTCATTGTGCCTAATTTAGATAAGATCTATTTCAGAAAAGACTACAATGAAATCTCATTGAAGTCTCGAAGATAATGATCGTAATGATCAATTAATGATCGTAATGACAGTTAGCAGAGTACTATGGCATGACATTCAGTTGTTGGCTATGTCACGGGTTGATGACATAGCCAAGGTAATGGGAACCACCTGGATGAGGGACGCGCAAGACAGAAAACAATGGCAGAAAAAGGGGAGGCCTATACCCAACAGTGGGTGATTCCGGGCTGAAATGATGATGATGATGTCATTCAGTCAATTCTATCAACTCAATTCTAGCTGAATCGAGGCCCAGGTCGATTGCTGACTAAAAACGAGGGAAAAACAAGCACGTGTTGAGCAAACAATCACTTACATTCATTAACTTCAGTAATAGAGATATTGTATAAGACAATAGATAGTGTAATACTTAGTAACAAAACGCTTTGTGCGTTCAAAGAGGACAGTATCGATACTATCATTTTCCTCATTATTTACACTGAAACACCATTGTTATTGATCTATTTCCTTTAAAAAAGAAAACAGGGCAGAAAAACGTCGTGTATTTTACTTCTAGTCTACCCCGAAGTTAATTGCATATCTTGTAAAAAAATTGCTTTAGTTTTCTTGACAGTGAACTTGTACGCTCTAGCCAAGTATTTACTAAAATTTCACTCACGTAACTTGTCGAAAACAAATGCTATGTGATTTCTATACATTTAAGTCATATTTACGATCGTAGGTCAGTTACTAAAGCTATTTCACTTACCTTTCCGTTATATGGTATTATGCATCTAAAGTTATTATTTCCTATTTCAGCTTATTTACTTAAACTTATTCTTAAAATAATCCCTTACTTAAAGTGAGAAGTCAAGTGCCGGTGCGAGGACATAAAAAGAATAGCATCGCTCCATTTTCCTCTGAAGGCGACTAATGGAAATATTATTATCCTAATGACACCTCGAGAAATGCTCCTTAAGGAACCTTTGTCACGTGCGCTGTTATACTTATATATATTTATTATTATCACAGGCACATACAAATACTTAAGGTATTTGTATGTGCCTAGGAATATACTAATTTCGGGGGTTAGAGTTTGTGATAACATAAACATAGCTCCATTTCGTCTTTATTTTTTCGAAATTACTGAATAGACGAAGAAGAAGAAGAATAGAATCAAAGGAGATTGCAGAAGTAATGAGACGAGATAGGATTAGTTTGATGCAATGTTGTAACTAACTGAAAGTAATTCCGGATGACATTTTAAGGAACAAATGTCAATAGAGAATTGGTGGGAAAAAACGAAAAAAAAAATGTTTTAGGTAACCATAAGATCAGAATTTCCTAAACGGTTCAGTAAGTAAATGTGTACTCGGGTTTTCGGGGTACAAGGGTTTGAAGTTATCGTAAGCCAGCATCGCTAATCGTATCGTTTAAACATTGATAGTGTGATGTTTGCGGACGTGCTGATGGCGCGATCAGGGAGATTGGATGGCGGTCAAACTAAAGCCTGTTTGGACAATACTTTGTCAGACAATATGATGGACAGGAAATCGAAAAATATCCTTTGGACTAGATATTAGAAATTTCCCAAAGGAATACTAATGACTTGTATGTATCGGTGTCGATTAATTTTCCGTGTTGCTTGGACTACAAGAAGTGGACATTCTTGAAGGTCAGATATAGGAAACCGACCTCAATATTTTGTCAGGCATTATTTGAAAGGAAACGAAAGTTTTAAAACAATTTTTCACTTTTTTCTTTTCACATAAATACAGTATAAATATCAATTACGTTTCAAATCATACGAATTCATTGTAGAAGCAAGAGCATCATAACTCACAGTTAGGGACTGCGAGCAACTCGAGCAGTCGAGCCGAGCACAATTACGAGCGGACTCAAAGGCGTCCTCCTGCCTCACTTACTGCCTACTGCCTACCTACTGCCTACCTCGCTTATTATTCTGTCTGAAGCCTGCATTATTATATGAACAAGTGCCTACGTAGTATATGCCTTTATGTGCTCTATTTGTGAAAGGATATGGACCTATTGCATTTGTTTTGGAGGAAGCTTTGCTTTAACAGTAAACAAGTATTTCATTATTATATGGATACAATTTCGTAGAATTTAATATTGGGTACGATATCTATAGCTTGCTACGCAGGAGTGGAGTTTTAGATGATCCAATATCTGCGCAGGACATAATATCGTCACTCAGGAATGCTCGGTACTTGCGACGCATAAATGAAATGCTAATATCCCAGCACAGATAATTCAAATCACAGTGTCACATGCCAGCGTCGTTCTGCCTCTCCTAAGTGGAGTAAGGGATTCACGCCCCCAAAGTTATTACCAGTATAATATCCGTTTAAAAGTTAATGAAAATAATCTCCTTCCATTTTGCTCAACAATGCCAAACTTTTAATTAAAAAAAAGAACACTCGTGTTGGTACAAAAAGGTTTATACGTGCATTCCTATGAAGTTTTCCGCGTTAAAATGGAGCACGTTTAAAAATTTAATCTGACCATCATTCTGGTCTTAAATTAGAAGCGACGGCTGCGGATCCCCTCTCGACTCAGTTAAGCACACATCCCGATTTCCATTCAATCAAATCGAGAAATCTGAAGCTTCCGCTTTTTCGTAACGTTTTCTGTGTCTTATATTATCTGTGGCGTGTTTTTTGACAGTTCAAGGATTGGAATGCCGCCATGTTTGTAAACGCTCGGGTATTGTCGTTTGTGTTGTTGTTTTTCAACAGGAGGTGATTTTCTGTCGCCCGGTGCTCGGATGTTACGATGTCGGCTCACCGGAAAGTGGCCATTAATTTTTAATCAATTCACACTAGCTCGTATAAACACAGATTACATTTGCATTACATCATAGATGTGCCGGCAATTAAACACGTGCGTTCACTTACTGCTAATAGGCGAGAGTAATTAAATTTTGATGTAAAGCGTCTTGATTAAATAAGATACATTAAAAGTTTCAGATCATTTACTTCAAAATATTTTTGTTTCCTGTTTCGCATCTAAACATAGATTAAAGACAAAAGCAGAAACGTTTTCTCATAAAATATCGCAACTCATAACAAACTCGAATTGTTAAACATTACTTTTCTCATTATCTCTAATCAAGATTATCATAAGAATAATGAAAAAGAAACCAGCGTCATAAGTACAGCCAACCTTATTCGTCACGACGATGTTTTAATTAAAAAAAGTTCCCCTACCGTATAAAAACGTTTAGTTATTCCTCTGTTAGACTGACAGACGTACTCATGTTTACGTTTAGTTGAGCCCCGTTTAAATCTGGCTGTTATGTTGAAAGATTACCTATCTGGCACTTAGTTTGATTGCTTTTTCGGGCGTTTGTAGTTTATACTTTAATGTAATGTTACTTTTAGATGAAGCAGAATCGGTTTTGTTAGTGTTACTGAGAGTACACATGGGAATTTCAAGGGCCGTTACTAAATATATTTTCTTAGCGATACTCGTTAAGGCGAAAGATATTGCACAATCAGACAAAACAAGCCTGAGTCAGCAAATATATAGTTAACAAAAAAAATTACAACTACTAATGACTTACAAATTACAAAGATATTACATTAAAACTTAAAAGAGCTTAGCAAAAGCATATCAGCCATCATAAAATTTGAAATTAAAGATTAATTAGCAGGCACGAAATATATTATTGTGTTTCGTTATAATAAACATTTTCTTGGACCTCTAAGCAGAAAAGTTCGGTTCATTACTTTTTGCAGGTCTCGAGTGGGTGTAAAGAACTTCCGTGTTCTTTGAATGTCCACGAAATATTGGAGGAAAGTAAAAACAAGCAGGTATATAGAAAAGGATCAAACGCACTTCCCACTAATTCCAGGAAGCCTTATAATAAATCAATATGGGAGTATCTAAGCTCCGTTACACCAAAATCTATTTGACCACTGTTAGGTGAAAATATATCTCATAAGAAAAAGGAAGGAAGCAAAATACTTATAATTTAAAGAAACAATATTTTGCGTCTAGTGTATTATTTTTAAATAATATTTTTCTCTTATAAAAGTATTCAGAATTATTTTTACAAAGCACCCAAATAAGATTTACAAAATTTCCCTTTTTCAAAGTTACATATAAAAAGTTTAAATTAATATTGATCATCAAACGTCACAAAAAAGGTACCCCACGATTAATAAGTCGGTAAAGTTCAACATGTCGGAATTATTTCTGCGTCCTTTCCCTCAGAGGGGAAATAACAAATCATCTTACAGGCTCAGACGAAATGACAGTTTTTCCCGCCCTTTCAGGGTTCCGTACTTCTAACAGGCATCCCTTTTCGAACAAAAAATGCTTCTGATATTCTTAGAAAATAAAAGAGAAAGAATTATTATTCATTTTAAATGACCTAAAACCTACAGACCTTAATTAATACTTATTTTAAATAATACTTATTTTAATATGTACAAATAGCTGTATAAATATACTCCTAATGTGAAAATTGAAAGCCATGGCGTAGATGTAGCCAGTTCCTTTGCTTGAACTTGGCTTGGAACGCTGCCACGTGTCTAGATGTAGTTATAGTACCTGTAGACTCCATGAGAAGGGAAAGGGAATTAGAAATTCATCTACTTGTGATTTTCTTATATTATTATTTTTTTAAGACTGAACCTTATCAATCTTTCTAACTCCAAAAAAATGTAGTACGGAACCTTCTTGCTTTGTGATGCTTAGATTTATTACTGAGACGGCTGTATCGTCCGCAACAGATGTAGGGTGGCTTTGTAGACGTTATTCCTGAAATTATAATACTTTACAGGTGTGCCTTCAGCCATTACTTTAATGTTACCAACGGTATTGTTCTTTTTAGCTGAGTAACTCAGGTTATTCAACTTATGGGTTTTATTTTTATTATTATTAGGGACCTGGAACGTCCCACTGCTGGAAAAAGGCGTCCCCACTCTCCCTTCATCTGTCTCTCTCAAGAGCCGCGATTGATTACTTTAGTAAGAATGATTGTTTCATTTTTAGATCACAAAAAATTTAAAACGATTTCATTTCATACGTAAGTAAAACATATACCTAAAATTTTTTTCTGACTAACCTCTGACTAACACCAAACACTTCTTACTGGTGATTGAGTAGCATGCGATACTTAGTCTGGTGTAATAACGAGCGTGGTAGCTAGTCTGTCAGCCAGGCTAGCTAGTCTTGATTGAAAATTGGGTGGTATAATTGCCCTTTTAGGCGCGGACCAGACAGAAGAGACGTAAGACACTGACGGGGCGCGGACATTTGTCCCTACCGCGTCTCTTTCATACAAAATGTATAGAAGCGTCGCTACGCAAATCATACAGAAGAGACGGGGCGCGGGCGCAACGCTTCTTTACATTTTGTATGAAAAATAAAAATGTCCGCGCCCCGTCAGCGTCTTACGTCTCTTCTGTCTGGCCTGCGCCTTAGAGTTTATAAAGTAAAGACTAAAACTTAAAGAGAAATTTACGTGAGTAGCTAGTTACATAAAACGACCGTCTTAACTCACTTCGTTACGTATTTCCCCGATCTTGTAAACCCCTTCAGAATATAAATAGTGAAAGTTCTGAAATTGGTCGGAACGTGTTATGTATCCGACATTAATTATATGTAAGAACACAAATAAAAATGTTAATTTCAAGTAATGCGAGCATTATTGTTCCTGGGCATTCAATTAGAAAGTCAATGTTTGTAACGTTTCACTTAATGGTACAAGTAATGTTTGTTTTAGCCGACGCATGCGCAGTAGCTACAGGATATTATTTTTATTTTTTCCTCTCTGTAAATTAAATTTCTGTGGCCTATCGATTTGTTTTTACGACTGGATTTGAATGAAGAAAACAAAGTAGCCTTTTTCTAAGAAGTGGAAAGAAAATGATAATAATTCTTGAATCACATATCCACAATGACCAGTGACTAGTGATCAATGGTCGTCCCTTTATCGGATTCAGAAGGAGTCTTTGCTCAGCAGTGAGGTAGTGGGATAATTAATAGTTGTGTGTAGTGTATAAGTATAACATTAGCACGATTAGGTACATTTATTTAATTTCATTCCTAAGCCTTTGTGGCAAAACTTGTTTACTAGTTTATCGCATGTAAAGTTCCCACAGAAACGATAGAAAATCAAACAAGTAATATCTCAAAACAACGTGTCAAAACTACACCGCTCGACATTCTGTTTACGACTAAAACCACAAACAATAAAAATAAAACCAAGAATCCTCACAATTTTAATAAAAACATAACTTACATCAATCTTGTAAGACAATAGCACGAAACATAACGAAAACCGTAAAATTATATTAGCTAGCAACATTGTGACTAGACGTCTCATAAAATTTTGTGATGGCAACCTAGAACCAGTGTTGTGAAAAATTGATAGAGCGGGCGCTAGTCGATCGATTGTAATGCTATTTTAGTCGAGCACGACGCATACAATCGAGTTACGTTGAAAATTGTGGATATCAAGTGAATGGTGATCAGATCATTAATATGGATTGCAATTGGGACAAGGTTTACTATCCATTATAAACGCCATACGTTACTTATGTCTTGAGAAATGACCATACAGCAAACTAGATAGGATATGCAGCTCAATGAGCATAAAGGCGTGGCCACTTAAATTGGATTAAAGATTACCTTTTATAAATAAATAAATAAATGCGGACAACATCACATACATTGCTCTGAACCCAAAGTAAGTAGCTATTAAGCACTTGTGTTATGGAATTCAGAAACAACGAAGGTACCACAAACACCCAGACCCGAGACAATGTAGAAAAGTGACTTTCTACATTGACCCGTCCGGGGATCGAACCCGGGACCTCAGAGCTAGCGACACCTTGAAAACCGGTGCGTACGCCACTCGACCACGGAGGTCGTCATTATTACCTTTTATAGAAACACTTGAAACTCAAATACTCCCTAAAATATAAATGTGTAACAAAAGTAAATACTAAACAATAGCAAACCATTCTGAAACACTAAGCATAAAATCTATAAAGAACTGGTATTCTTTAATTTCACGGTTCACGCCTCACTCGTTTTACTATCGCTTCAACGTCACCCCCAAAGAAAACACGTCCTATATATGACCCCGGCCATAAACTACGGCAATTAAAACACACGGAAACATCCCGACATAACAACAAAATCTTTGCTTCACACGAGACTTTAAAAATAAACAGTCCGTATACGAATAATGAAACGTGCATAAAAACTCCTTATTACTATCGTCACTTCCTGCTAACTATGGGGTAACCCCTCTATTTCCGCTTCAATTTATTCAAAAATCAACTTTAAGTAAAAGAAAATAGGACAGAATGTCGTGCAGTCATCAATCATGCCTTAGTTACACCGCGTTGGTTCGTGGAACACTTAACTAAGAAAAATGTTCGAGATTATGTTTTCCTAGTAAATTATATCTTATCGTGTGCAAATCATCGTAGTTAGGGCACGAACTTAACATTTACAAACTGTTGTTTAAAGTGGCAAAATTCTTTTAAACTAAAATCTTGAGGATAAGTCTGTACAAGTAAATATTATTCATTTTAATCATTTCCCCATCAATTTATGTATTTAACATCAATTTTAAAAATAAACAATTTGCTCTTTTTATACAACAAACATTTGAAATAAGAACGCTTATTTCAGCCAGTCTAGGCATTTAACTCAAAAAAGGAATGCTGTAAAAAGTGTTTAATTATTGTTTGTAATATTATCAACTTAAAGTACGGTCAATCTGGGTAACTTAAGCTTTCAGTACAACTTTGACTCACCGCTTCCAATTCCTATTAATATTTTTTTTTCTGGCTCTGTACAAAACTTTACGCAAAGAAATATTTTTTATTAGATACATAAAGGACTTCGTTAAAACCCGTCTAATGTCATTATTTGATAAATGTTAAAAATCCATAGATATAAAATAAAAACGGCGGGCTGTGCGCAACGTCTTTTTAAAAGTGCTCAAAAAACTTTGTTGCTTTGCGATTCTTAGACGCTGAATAAAGGTGAGTTTCAGTTCAGACAGTAAATTAAAGCTTAAAAACTTAAATACAATTAAAATGTTCGCAATATTTTTATGAATATTGTTAATATTAGCAAAATTGTTCACGAGGTCCTTTAGAACTATCAAATCACTGTAACTTTGACTCGGGTCAAAGTTACACTGACAGTTTGAACTAACTCCACTAAAGTACTGGGGAAACTTAAATAATTGAAGTGTTGCCCATTTTTTAAGGTAAACTTACATTAACATGGCGCGAAAAAAGTAGGTGAAAAATTACTATACATTACATCATTATAACACATTTCGATGGTAAAATGCTTAAAATTTCGCTCATGCAGGAGGCGATGGAGGGTTGAAAGCTGCCTACTAAGCCTGATATTATACGCTGTTTCCTAAATAATGTCGTGAAATATTTGCCTAATACTAAAGTGACCAAACGAAAGAATTTTATATCATTAATGATGATTTTCTTTGTATGGAATGGGGAGAGTAAGGCTGGTAAAGAGCTGATTTTGTTATTTTCATTTTGAATTTTTACGTTAGTTTTTTTAATTAATTAGGATTTGTTAACTTAGTTTGGTTATTAATTAACAATTATAAAGACTCTTAAGACCGATTAGATCTTAATAAGTTCTAAAAATCCGTGTCCTCTTAAAAACTAGTGATTTCCCTAACTGCGCACTTTATTCTTCATGTTTTCAACCGTAAATCTTTGAGAAAAAAAATAAAAATTGCTTATAATGTTAGTTTGTTTCATATTAAGGCATAAAAAGAGGCTTAAGTTCACCAAATATAACAAAAACTAATTTAAAACAGCAAAATCCGTATCATTAAATGTGTGAGGTAATGTTACCCAAGTCACCGTATAACTTTGCCTCGTCGAATTTTCAATGATTATAAAGCTGTAGTTTAAAAAAATAGATTTATTTTTTTCATTTCTAAAAATAGGCATTGTAAAGCCACTAAAAACATTTATTTCACAGTAGTTTGGTTAAAAATTCTATACGTAATTTGAAAAAAAGCTCATAAAATGGGTCAAAGTTACCCAACATGATGGTACTTAGTAGTTACAAACCTTAAGAAATGTAATTACTGTCTTTTAATTTGTTTTTCGACGTCTAGACTACTTTTATGAGTACTTGCAAGTGATATTATTGTGTAATACAAAGCATTATAGAGCAAGCAATTTTCTTTGTAATAGTGATATTATTAGCCTTATTCAGTTATAAAAAACAATTTCTACTGAATTCAATAATTTTTGTGTAGTTAACCCTTATGCTTTATTTATAACAACCAAAGGCAAAAGCAAAATTAGCAAATGTTTAAGTTGTAAATCAAAATTAATGTGTTTACATGTCATTTTGTTTGGGTTTAAGATGGTAAGTATAATTATAATTAACACTGAATGACGTCAATTTAATTAGTTTGAAATTCACATAACGTCAGAGCAAATATACCAAGTCTATCATTATTATTAGTCTTACTAAATCCCGTATCTACATAATATTAGCAATAAAAGGTCAAATAAATGTATAATTTCGAGTAAGGAAAGTTAGTTAATAAAATGCACCCCTAAACAATTCAGATTAGGCAATTAATCATATTGCCTGCTCATAAATATCAAGAGTTATCTTCGTGTCAAAATGAACATAAATAAATCTCGACATATCAGTAACTGGGTCACGTCTGCACGCGACCAATATTTCCGTGCGACTGCCAAAAACTGACGAGTGACGAGTCTGACCCCAAAGAATACATAATGGTCCCTTTGCTTTGAATACACGGAATATTATCCAGCCGCTTACTGAATATATCATACTGGCTGGTTGTGAACTCAAGTGAGAACGTTTATTCTGTTTACGGATTCCAGGTTTGAATGTTATTGTCAGTTGCAGGTTTGGTGTGTTTAGAGAATGACGTAGCTAGTGGCAACATGGACGCATTTGAACTAAATCCTTTTAGGCATAGCGAAAAATAATGTATCATCACTGCTTAGTGTACTATAGATTATACTCCGGGCATTTATTAGCAGACCTAAAGACATTGAATGGATTACTCCAACAGCCTAACAAGGCTTTACTCTATTGATGTGTTACATTGTGATTCCCGCATTTCCCTAACCTATTCAATATTTATTCGTCGTAACAAGTAGAATAACAATGTGTCTCCCGTTCACCATAAAAGTGCACAGATTATAAATATGATATTCCAGGAGCGAGCACACGTAAGGGATATGTGAGCCAACACGGAAATATTTATATTCCTGTCGCAAAGCAAGCATAAAATTTTAGAATACATAATGACGTTTCCCTGATGTAGACTGTACTTTGAATAGATTCCATTTTTCAGGTATTTTCCTTTGAAGCACCCGCAACCCGCATCCTTTCAAATAACGATAAATGGCTATCATATTGAATTTATTATTATTGCAAAAGATTAGGGGAACGCGTGGCCCAAATTTATTTCTCGACAATTGAATTGTTATAAACGTTTAGAGGTCTTTACGTAAAGTGAACGCACCGATTTATTTCAATGACAATTTTATAGTTTTTTTCACGTGTGCTAACATTGCCTTTTTATGAAAACACCTAAACACAATAGAATTGTTCTGAATGTTACGATTACAAAATCATGCGAATTCTAAACAATACATTTTATGTTATATTTATTGCGTGACAGTTTTAGGGCGAAAATGGTCCATACTTTGTACCGTGGCGAAAAGAGAATTTATTAAAGAGACTTTTCCCACTCAATTTACATCAACTGACCCGTGACGGTTGCGTTGTATCGTTATACTTTTTTTCCTCCATTGTTTATGTTTCGTAACGACGCCATAATATTATGCGAACGAGAAAACACTTTCTTCTAGCCACAAATATTGTTTGTACTTTCGATTACTCGGATTCTGTAGATTTATTTTAAATCAAAGTTTTTGAATAAATAATAAATGTTTTTGATCAAAAGTTTCTAGTTTGTCTTTGACAAAGGAGCCAGTTGATACAAAACGTAATCACGTTCAAATTTCGCCTCGAGCGAGACAAGAAATATTGGAATGATTTATGGAACAACAATCAAAACAAGCACAAAAGGCAAGAGAAAAATCCAAGCGCCCATTAAAGCCCCTCTTAATTCTCCTTCAAACGCATCCCCTGACAAGAGCTTGGGCCCACATTTATAAATCTGTATAACCTTATTTGACATATTTGGAAAGAAAACTGAACTTTTAATCTTTGTACATTTTCCTGTGCCAGTGTTATTCAAAGGGGAAAAACGGGGAAAATGTTAGAAGTATTGGGAGCGGTCGTGCGTGTATCGGTGGCGTGTCGTGTCGGGCTCGTGTCGTGGTGTGTAGATAGCGGCTGATTGATCGGCCCGCTCGGGTCCGGCCGTGTGAACCACCCGATTGATTACCGAACGTTACGCAAAAAAATATGGCGGATATTTGCTGACTCCCGCGTGTTGAAAACCTATATAGAATTGTTGGTTAATGAAAGGTAAAGGCTTTACGGATGACTGTGTCGGCTTCATTAGTTTAGATTTTTTACAAAAGGGGCAAAATAAAATAAATGGTTTCCGTAAATAATGTACCGTTTTAGGCAGCAAGGTTCACTTGTTAAAGATTAATTGGTTAGGCACGTGTACCTTATTTTATATTCGTAAGAGGGAAATTTATGCGCTAAATATACAAAAAGGTTTGTGGGAAATTGAAATACTGTAGTTAAGAAAAACCTTTCAACAATTACGAGAAAATAAGTACTGTATTTTTAATTTATTTTTTCTATTATGATTTAAACTCTACTTATCTCGCTAAAATATAAATACAAAGCAGTACTTAAACATTTAAGTGAACTTTGTAGTTTAGTGGCGTTAATTATAAGGCCAGAATATAAACCCGAGCGCTTATCAAAGACTTAAAACTTCTAGTAACTAAGTAAACAACTATTAAATTAACACATTTTTGCGCAGCTTGTAATTTAAGGCAAACTTTTTTAATAAAACTTCGTAGAAGACAATTTTTCCTTTGCCTTTGAACAATGTAAATATTTACACTATTAAAACTGGCAACCTTTTTATTGATGGCGTAGTTAAAGGCTTTTTTAAAGCGTAAGCTCTTTGTTCTAATAATAATTATCAACAGACATTAAATTGGAATCAGAAATAGGTTTCAAGAACAGACCGAGTGCATTGCACTTTATGTGAAATATACACTACATTGGTTTTAATCGGTAAGTGTCTTATATAGCCCATCTTCCCCAGGTCGAATGAAGTTTATGATCATTTCCCTGAAAAAAAGACTCACACTAGGTAATATTTGCTAGTATAATAAAGTTTTCAACAGTAAATACTGCTGCTTACCCTTAAAGAAATATACTCGTGAAGATAAACCATTTGTTCACGGTAGATGAGCATCCAACGTCCCCTATAAATACATGTTTGCGGTTATAAGTTCACCACGCTGTGCTGTCAATCTGAGTCACAGTCCGTGGTCACAGTGAGCGCTCAGAATACTAAACAGAAGATGTACTCCACATCTAGTGTGCAGCCTTAAGTAACTGTTTGTTCAATGTCATTGATATTAAGTAATGACTATTAATAGTTGTGTGTTTACATATTATTGTTGTCACTACAACGTCTCTATTAAGCTAAAGCTAAGAACAAAAATTTGGTTTATGTTTATATTTATTGCTTGACTTTCTCATTCTAGAAACAGATCGAATTCAATAGAACTTGAGACGTAAGGTGTTTCTAAAAATATTCTAAATTAACTTGGAACAGACCTATGTAATCGTCAAAAAGTAATAAGGACAACATAAAATAAATTATTCCAAACCCAAAGTAGCTGAACTTATGTTATGGAATCAGAGAAAACGAAGCTACCACAAGCATACAGACCTGAGTCAATGCAGAAAAGTGGTTCTCTACATTTATACGTCCGGAGATCGAAACCGAGACATCAGAGCTAGCGACACCTTCAAAACTTGACACCTGGCGGTGTCAACCACAGATGTCAAAATTGTCGGACACCTTAGAGTATACATCTGAAACTATAGAGTGAGCCTATCAGAGTTTAAACCGTAAGCACTAGTGTGAACAAGTGTTGTCGTGAATTATGTATGAAGATGGAGCTTGCCGTTTCAAAAAATCTATCTGAAACACTAATATTATCCTAACAATGTCAAAACCGATCTTTTCTGATATAAGTTTCTCGTTGCGCGAAAAATAACTTACATGAAAAACGAAATGTACTAGGATCAGACTAAAAACTGCTCTCGCTTGGCACAAGGGGAACCTAGCGATAGTAGCAGTCTATGCATATCATATGTCGATGTAGGACACACATATTGGGTATTATTTCCGAACAGCTCACTTTTTCTCAACAGAATTCTTAAACCGAGTAGGTATATAACAATAGAATCCATCCCATCCTGCAGTACTGCATAGTTCATACCCACACAACAGTTTGGTTCATCAGTCATGTTCGTCTGTTTCGCCATTTACTTACAAAGAGACGTAAACTTCCGCCGTGAGTCAGCGGCTTTCGATACTGATAAGATTTACGACCTGTCTGTGTGTTGACGTTTTAAAACCAAATAATTATAAAGGTAGGTAGGTAGGTATGGGTAATAACTGTAGAGTTGAATGAAAAGGTTTTACACTAGAATCCGTCGATGTAGTTGAAAAAAAAACCTATTTCGCGATGATAAAATCAATAACTTACGATGTGTGATTGACAAAATGTGGGTTGGGATTAATATCCTTTGGTTTAGGTTAGTTTTGTTTTACTGTATTTACCTGTCTCTCTTAAAACATTACATTTTGTCAAAAATACTAAAACGTAATTGAAGACATGCTCATCACACACACACACATCGTTGTAGACAAAACAACAAAAGATTGTAAAAACTCGGTTGAACTATCTTTAGGTCATTGTTATCTCCTGAATAGAATTCACGTACATTACATAAGAGTTACTACAATACAACAACAATAGACATTTAACATAACAATACAAAAAACTATCTCAAAACATATCAAAACGTCAAAGCCTGAACTGACAAATGTAAATTAGAGGGCGCGAGAGAAAAGCCGGAAAAATATGGAGCGAGTAAACATAACCCCTCTTTACACATATGTCGGTATCGAATCCCTTTGAGGAAAAATCAGAGAGTTCCCTTTTTCAATCTGGGAGAATAAAATCGGTATGTGGCAGCTGCTTATCATTCAATGTAAGTAAAGGGATTGTGATGATATTTGAAGAGATCTGAGAATCTGGGTAACGAGCTGAGCTTATAGACTGAGATATTAATGAAAACATTGCTTATAGATCTAAAAGTATTTTTGGAACTGTCGTAGCTGATTCCTCTAATACAATAAAGTTGCAAATTATCGGGAATAACGCTTTTAGGCAGCATCGGAATGTCCTATTTCGAAAACTCAATAAATACGGCCCGTCGAACTCAATTGGGTGTAATTTAGATGTCTGCGAACGATTCTTTCTCATTTTTGAGAACCCAAAGTCAAATAATCGTCCGTCGACCTCCAATCCACACTCAATTAAACGAGCAGTCCCAGGTGTTGACAACATTACTCTTTATGTCTCGGTAAAGTGACTCGCAGCCATAAATAAGGTGCTTACAAGTATTATTGTTTCATCAGAAACTCACGTGTAGATTAAGTAAATAAACCAACGGAACAAATAAACCTAATTATTAACGAGAACACGTGCTTAACTACGCATGTATTATTCAAGGAGCAACATTCGTATGGATACGGTTTCAGATCTATTATTACACGACTTCAAACAGTAATGCTTCAATAAATTATAAATTAAGCGGTTACCGCAGCTTGTCCGACAAATTTCCGTATTACCCTAAAGCTTGTACGATTTTATATCAAAGAACTTTTGTTTTTATTTATGAAATAGATAATCCGCCTAAACCACAGTTTTCCCGAAAGAATTTTCTGTACATGAGCAAATAACAAAACTGTAGAGATTGTTTTTTATTTGAACTCGAAGTATTTCTATTTCGATTCAAAACAAAAGAATATATGTGTAGGTTGGATGGGGGTTTGATCACAATATTTGTTGTATCTTTCGATGGTTCAGTGGAACCGTTTGCAGATTGCCACACAGACAGATCAGGCGTTGTCTGTTCTGTAATATTTGCCACTTCTTTATTTACATTTAAATGAAGTAATACTCTGACGACAAACCTATCTAGCGCAAGGTGTCTTCAATTTGCCATTGAAAACCCAAAAAGAAAAAGTCCTAAAATATGCCACAAAATACTCAAAAATCCGGCCACATCGATTTTTTCCTTATATTCTGTAAATCCTGTGTGCCAGTGCCTTCTGAATATAAGTATAAACAAAATGGAAGGCACGAGCGTACGGTACAGTCGTGCGGACAAGTACCGATAGCGTGTGGATGTCAGGCCGTCAGCCGCGAACTGCGGGACATCCATCAGTCGATCTAGTGATTGATGTACTCGACGATACACTCGCACGCAACGCGAGGTACCTTGTACGTGTAGAATTGATTAATGAAATTAATGAAGCCCCGTCACAATTGATTCTGAGCCTAATGCGTTTTGGTTTTCAACGTGTTACTTTGAAGTTGGATATACTTGCCGGTAAGTAACAGAAATTGTTAAAAAAATAGGTATAAGTCTATACGTTGCGTGTCAAGACCTAAACGGTTTGCCGCACGTCAATGTGAATACTGCCATTAAAAACGCATTTGGTTCAAAGTTAGAAGGTTGTTTTTGAGAAGATATTATTTTTAAAACTAATCTTAGCCTGACTTTACTAACACAGTTCAATATTATGGGTAGTAAAAGGTAACTAATTCAGCGTAGGTTTTCGCTGGGACATTTACCACCCCTGTCGTTCATTATTCTAACAATCATACAAAAAGATTGCCCACGAAATTATCGGATTGAACCGTAATTTACGCTAACATTCACATGATGGATAATCCTACACGTAATTATGTTAATCCCGCAGGTTACCACATTATCCCGAATACTAAAACACGTTGGCTTTATGATTATGAATGCGTCGTTCATTCAAATTCACGTCACATTTAGACGCAATTGTTCTACACCCCCCCCCCCTACCCCGCACCCCCTTGAGGCACGTGACATAATATGTATGGAAGCCCTGACAACGAAAGCACATTGTTATTAGCACCTCATATTTTTTCTCTATTCCGCATTTGGTAAAGTTTGTTTGGATGTTTTGTTGTACGGAGTAATCTTTGATGCTACTGATCCGATTTCGAAAAATCCTGCACTATTATATAGGTAGGTACGTCATTGCTAGGTGACGTAAGGTAAGCTTGTAGGTGATAAAAGATCGAAGGCAGTTGAACCCACTGGTAGAAGACAATTCTAACATTAGACAGATGTTTCAAGAAATATCATGTAGCAATTGATGATACGAAGGACTAATTCAATTCTTATCTATACCTACGCATTGTATGCAGCACATTTATATATCTTAATTTTATAGCCCAATTATTAAGCTTTCCTTGCAGATGTACACAATGTAGGTTTATTAAAATATAAAGAGTATCAAGGTACTGAACTGTATATCAAAAACGTGTCTTGCACTTTTATAGACGCAACCACAAGATAAAAAGTATGCAAGTTTTATCATACTATACATATATATTCTTTTATTGATAGTGACGAGGGAGGATATTCTCAAAATATTTAAAAGTTTGATGTAAGTTCTATAATATTCTGTCAATCATTTCCATCCAAAGGTTGACTGGAAAATATCGGTATTAATGGATAAGACTGCCATTAAATTTCTTATATCTCTTACTTTACCTTTGCTGTTATTCTTGTATTGCTCAATAAAAACATTCTTTGTATTTTAAAAAACGGCAATGCAATTTATAACCTTTAATATCAACATAAATATTAGAGCTAAAATTTTAAATTTAACGAACTTGAAAACTTTCAGATTTATATTAAGATGATATCTAATACCTAATATTAACTTTTAGTACAACTTAAAAAGCTTTGGAGGTATTTATTAAACTTAAAGTCATTTAATATGTAAAACATAAAGACTCTTTAAGAGCTTTGGGAATTAAGTGTTAAGTACTAATTCTTCTGAGCCTTGAATTATTACTAGATTTAAAATATTCTAAAGCCCAGACAAGTAAAAATGTTCTTTATTGACAAACTTTAGTCTCTCATAAAAATACTAGACCTATCTAAAGACCTAATCTGTAGACTTTTATGTAAATAATTGACTTTTCACGAATCTTTCAAAAGTCTGAAAAGTTTTAGTTAATACGTATTTAGGCGAAGTTTCTGTTTTTGTAATAGAAATTTCAGAGATTAGGCGTTAGAGAAATCATAGGAACTTAGTCATAATACACCGTGAAAATTGAATCGTTGTTTTCCCGCGGCAGGACGATTACCCATCAGTAGTACTATCGAAATACAAAGTTTAACTTAAAAAACATAATGTTTTTTTTTTCACATCATTAAAAAAGTATTCATAAACTCGAAAGAGCGATAATCAATAGTAGTTCACTCACTAGAAATAACGTAGGTAACACGAAACGCACACGCCGCCGCCACGTGTTGTCGGCAAACTTACAAAGAAAGAATCAATAATAAATGTTCAGAGCAAAATAAGCTCTCGGTCATGGTGATACGGTATAAATTAGCTTGCATGCACGCGGCAAGCGCCGAAACACAATAGAATGCCGCCAAATGTTGCGCTCTGTGCCTACGGCTTAGTTAGTGTTCTGTGCGCGAACGTCGATGACGTCAAGTGATGAATGTGCGATGAAAGTGCTCAACACAGAAGGACTGCATCCTTATCATTTTATTTTCGTGGCGAGCCACACCCTTGGCCTCCGAGGAGCCCGGCCTTGACTCCCTTGGACTTTTATTTGTGGCTTGAGATCAAGAACTTGGTGTATCGTGAGGAACACCAAACACGCGACTCTTTGATAAGTGCGATAATCTAGTGGACGCTTTTAATATCGTGAGACGTGACAGAGACACTTTAATGAAACTGAAAGACAATCAGTTAAAACGTGTTCGTTTGTGCATTGAACGTAGTGGTTTACATTTCGAACAATTACTCCGCTACCGTTAAGTGTAAGTACTCGTACTTTGTAAATAAACATTTAAAAGTAGGTTAGGTAATCAAAATCATTGTAAATAAGTTGATTCCATTTTTAAATACCTACGCCTTAAATACTTAATTATCAAATTCCGACTTTTTTAAAGATACCTATTTTGATTTTTTAAGTATTTATGACGATCCTAAGCCCGTAAAAGTTTGAAGCGAAAATTTGAATTACTTATTGGTTTTGTGTTTTATTAAATCACGAGTAGCGATAAGCTGATTTACACGCGAAGTGCAACGACCGCGCGGCGTTCGGGGTAACCGCGCGCCCGCCCGCGTAGGTATAGCGCGATGTATTACTACTGGTTGAAGTCACTTTCGAGTTTTGTTTATAACAATTGTTAATCCGCCAATTATTGAGTCTAATTTTTTTATATATATTAATCGATTGTATGACCGATACAAACTCATTTCGCTTCGGGAAAACAACGACCTAATATTCACGCTGTATATACCGACTGTCAAATAGAGGTAGGTTGACACCAGTTGACGTACAGATCTCTATCTACCCCGCATTCAGTTTACGGGCCATGAAAATCAGTACTAACTCTGATAACATAAAGTCGATGTACGTGACATTTGTTGAATACCCTTGTAATTTTGACGCAGAAAATAATACAAGGCATAAAGTGCTGGATATTATTTTTACTTCTTCAGTGTTCATTTTTTTTCATACATTCAGGACTCTAGAAGAAATTGTAAAGGTAAGTACCATTTTGACATGGCAAGTATGCTCTGTTAAACTCAGTTGATGATGGATTAAGAGTCTTATGTATTTACTGCTACTACTTACTCAATCGGCTAACATAATAAAATAATAATAGTAATCCAGCCTATAAACGTCTCACTTCTGAGCACAGACCTCTTCCCATATAGAGAGGCACGAGCATTGATCACCACGCTTGCTCTCTGCGGATTGGCGACTTCAGATCCCAAATTTTAGAATCCAGGTTTCCTCACGAAGTGTCTTAGAATAATTAAGAAAGTACATATAACTTTAAAAAAGTCACATTGGTACTTGCCTGGGTTCGAACCTGCAACCGTGTGCATACAAATGCGTTCATTGAACCGCTAGGCCACCACGACATCGCGGCATCGGCTAACATAGAAATGTAAAATTAATTACGTACCTACCTACTATATTGATTCGATATAACCCTTAAAATCTTTACAATCTATGACAGTAATGAACAAGTGTAATATATGCAAGGGAACAGATTGCAGAGAGCGCTAATGTGCATTGCAGATAGTGTTTTTTATGTAAAGCTAGTGCGAACATAGAGCAGTTTTACTATTTAATTCACACATGGTGACCTCATTTGCATCAAGCAGAGCGTTCTGACGACAAAAGGATGCAACTTTGTAGTAATCTTTTCAATTTTCTACTAAATCGATACTGTTGATAGTTAACAGAACCTTAAACTTGTATACCTGGCTTAAAGTAAATTCGTAAAAAACTAATCGCTTATAGGTTACCTATATTATTATAATATGATGTTGGTTACTTTAACTTTACGTTTACGTTTACGTATAAAATAAAAATACAAGAACAAAATCTACGTTAGATAGGTACTTACACAACCCTCATAAATATTTTTCAATCCGAGTATGTGACAGCTGGTTTTGCCGCGCATTAGATCTGTCTCTAGGGATGCGACACGCCATCACAGATTATACAAAAACCGATAATCTATAACATTCTACTTTTCTTTTTACAAAGTTAACGCTGAAATTGTAAAAAGTGTTATAAATGGATTTACAATTTGTAGAAATTAATCCGGAAGTCCAGCTTGCGTATGAACATTATAAATCATTTTTCACGCTCCGATTCACGTAAGTAGCGATCGGTACAAGACGATATCATCAATTCAATGCTAGATGCGTGCACCGTTCGCAACAATGTGCGCTAGACATTCGGATTTATAAGATTAATGATTTCAGCGGTCGTTACATTCACAACTGTCAAGCGATAAGTGTTGGTCTCGATTTGAAAAGTCGAGCGAAATATTCTGTGCATTTTCTTTTTGAATAAACCAATTCAGAGCGATGTACTCTATTTTATGAATGTAGCATACTTCACTGCTCATGCTTTTCAATCTTGAAATATTATCAAGCTTGAGCGAGTTCTTAGCAAAAATTGTAGCTGACATTTCGTATTGTACCTACTTCCGTTCCTACGCTAACGCTTAAAATCATCATAAAATAAAACGGACATGCGAAAATTGATCAATGTAAGAAACAAAATATGTAAATATTTTATTGGTATTTCATTCTGAAAAACCTTATCAAACAGAAATCAGTTGGCTTGCATTATTTCCAGTATTAAATAGACTCCACATAAATGCCATTCCAGCAGTGTCCGTGGAACTAAAAATGGTTGAAAATGTCACGTCGCACACCGACAGCTAGGCCATTTGTTTCATCAATCATAGAGCGAACCGTTTGTATCGCAGACATTGAATGGGCCGAGATAATGATTGTACAGTTCTAGTACCAACACTGCTGAAGGTTCATTGACTTTAAAAAATAACTATTACTCGGTAGACGATGAACGCAGTGATAATTTGAGATATTTTTAAAGAAACAAGCGCGCCTCACTGTTTATAATTTGACCAGTGACCAGCACAAGTTGGTGTTTGTTATTTATTTACCCCAAATGCAATCGATAGTCCTTCGATCATATTGCCTAGGCTTACTTACAGCTAAAACACATACTTTAAATTAAAAATACCGCTGTGCATTCGACCGTACCCACAAATGATATTTCATGTCTATTAAATAAATCAACAGCGTAAGACATTTCTAACGAGATAATTCCGTCCGGGCCACACAAGTTGAAAACAAAACGAAACGATACCCGCCTGTCAGGTCAATCAAGTGTTATAACAAAACTAAACGCACTGTCTGGTAGCAAAAAACAAAAGCAAAACGGAGTCCACATTAGCAATAGATACGGCCATTGCCTGACTTCCTTTGGTCTTATTAACGGCACGCTATTGTGACCTTATTACGAAACAACCATAGGTGGATGATCTCTCGCTAATAACTATTTAAATTGCGGTTTATTTGTATGGAAGCTATGAAGCAATTTCTCCATATCCCATGAACTAAGTTCTTCAGTGGGCGTATTCTCAAAGTCAGTTGTCAACAACAGCAATAATTTATTTCTTAAACACTATGTGAAAATACCAATTTCGCATCGTCTAATGTCGATTATTAACGACATACACTATTAAATATTTGGTCACCGATGATAGTCGATGCAAATTTAGGGTTTTATACCGTTATTTTTATTTACTGAACATCGCTTGGGTTGTCAACAAGCGATAGCCAATACGCCTACAGGATCGAGTTCAGACTTCAAATATGAATTTAAAACTATATTCCATTCTTCTCCAACAAGTAAGAGCGTAAAACTTAGGTAAGTGTGAGAACGGAAGTTAGTTTCAGCTAATCATGTCCTTAAATATACAGCTGTGAAATTGACCCTAAGATCGCTAGTCCTAACTATACCCAAGAGTAGTATTGTGTTAGGTTAAAAGGACAGCGACAATTACTTTCCTTGTAAACACAAAAGTACTAAAAGTTTCCCCGTCTTAATTACGGAAGACCCAGGAGATATCTGCTTAGCAATACTTAAACTATAACACTAATGAGTTCTTAACTAACTACGTTTGCTAGTAATCTTTATTAATCCCCAAGTAGGTTTGGTAAATAGACTTAATATTATCTCAAGGTTTGTTTATTGTTGTTCCTGTGTATATTTCATAGGTACCTACTCATACACAAACCGTGCCAATAGTACATGTGTTGAATAGAAAAACTATCTTATATCAATATGGAGCGCATTAAACATGGAAATCACACTAGGAATTTCATCCCATATACCTATCGGAAACCCATGCGTCTTAGATTTTTTCTTTCACATACATGGGAATTTAGTCTATTAAAACTGATATTTTTCAAAATCTTTTTCAAGGTAGGTATTTTTTATCAAGGCTACAGGTATTATTGGATATGCTCATAGTTTTAGTTATAAAGTTTCAGCAAACAGTTCAGAAAAATTAAAAACCTAGTTGTTCAAAACAATTTAATGAAGCAAAGGAATTGGCATCGGATATTGAAACTACCATTGATGCCGAACTCGTTTGTACCCGACTTCTCTGAGACATAATAACTGATATTAAACTCTCCAGCACAAATTACGCAGTTTGCCTTCCATTTTTCAATTCTGCACAGATTATAAGCGCACCGTTAAAAGCAGGGATGGTAAACCTTTTGTGGTGTATAAGGAGTAAACTGAAACTCTATGCTAAGTTTAGGTACTAAGACATTAGTCCGACTCACAAAGTTCTTTTATAAAAATTGACATATTTTTATTTAACTTCAGGATATTATCATTGCTGTATTATTTAGAGATTATTTTGCAGTAAGTAATGACAATGTGCAAAAAAAAAAAGATATTAATTAGAAAGCTTGGATACGATCCTACACTATTTAAGTACAATAAGCATATTATTTTTCCCTGTACTCTATAACTGAAAATGTTAGCAGCCCTTTTTTACAGATTAAAAACAAGGTGCCTACAAAACGTTGGGCGCCCCTGCTATAAATGGTGGGTGGTTGTAACGGTTGCCGCTGAACCAATTACTGAAGTTGGACAAGTCTCAACAGTTTCCAGACTTTCAACTGTGGAATAAACGATGTAGAAAGGGAAACTTTCCACCGGAATTATATTATTTCCCTGTATTTAATCAAATATTTGTTTCATTTTATTTACCAGAGCGTTTTCACTTGACAAACCACAGGTGTCAGTTTTTTGCCTTACCTGATAGATCACAAGATCTTTGTGTTTTATTTGGTAAATTTTAAAGAGTAAAATAATCATATTTGGTACATGTATTTCAAAGTATAAATCAAGATGATAATATATGCAGTAGATGTAATACAGGTGCAAGCAGGATTTAACACAAACGTGTTAATTAAAGAGGCATATTCATTAAATACTATTGATACGTATAATATGCATTACAAGCTGTTACTGGATTATATTAAATGATTTTAAATTTTGCTCTTCTCTCCTATAAATAATTAAAACGTTACTAGTACCTTTCATGATTACCTGCTTATTGAGTATTTATATAGGAAATTATATAAAATTAACTTTATAAAATCTGTGAATATCGATCATCAATAAATACGCCTTCATTATAAACACATTGAAACATTATATTATAATATTATACTTATTCCACAGAACCATTTGTTAGATAATAAGGTACATACTTAGTTATTACAAAGGTTATAAGACTTGCTCCGATAGAGCAGAACTAACGAGTAACTCCATAGAAATATATAACAAAAACCGTAACTTGTATGTCATTAAAAATAACTATGAATGTCATTAAATTTACCAGCAATACACATTTTTTGAGTGTAGATACGCATTTATAGAAAGTCGTAAGTTATAATTATGCTCGTCCAGCGCTCTGTTGAGTTAACCTAACAATAATCCAGCCTATATACGTCCCACTGCTGGGCACAGGCCTCTTCCCATAAAGAGAAGACACGAGCATTGATCACCACGCTTGCTCACTGCGCATTGGCGATTTCAGATCCCAATTTTGGAATCCAGGTTTCCTCACGATGTTTTCCTTTACCGTTTGTCAGAAGTGTCTTAGAATAATAAAGAAAGTACATATAACTTTGAAAAAGCCACATTGGTACTTGTCTGGGTTCGAACCTGCAACCTTATGCATACAATTCCGTTCATAGAACTGCTAGGCCACCACGACATAACGAGTTAACCTACATTTAGTCTAATAAATAGTAAATACATATCTAGAACAAAATTCTATAAAAAATTACGTACCTAATAAAATAATAACGAACACAAAAAACCTTACCAGTCAGCGGTCATTCGGAACTTCGTGCATAGGTAATAAAGCCGTCAGCATATTATTAGTATCTAAGTATTTTATTAGACACAGCAAAAAATATTACAACTTGATTTCATACAAACAAGTTCACCACATCTCCTCATTAAAGGAATCGATAGAAATACAATTAGTGCCACAAAAAGTAACCCCTACAAAAACGCCGGCAACAAAATAACATCATTATTAGCACACGTTAATAGTAATATCGGAAACGACGCTCGTTTAGCTGTTACCCTTTTATTGGCCTTCAGTAACTAAGTCACTTATTAATACAATGGGTTGAGGGATTTATTGCTCGGCAGTGTAGTCTTAGATGTCTGGGAAATTGTTGGTCGAGGAAATGTGATTATGAGGATTAGATGGAAGTATGGTGAAGAAAATGTGTTGATAAGTCTCGGACACTTTAACAATGGCTCAATAAGTAATAAATAAATATGTTTAACTTTTGATTCGATACTTATAGCACAATAAGTATTTAAAAAAAACATATCATCACGCCTGTATCCCCGAAGGGGTAGGCAGAGGTGTACCAATGTACACCCACAGTTCACCGATATGTTTAGGTACCATGTAATAGGGGGCGAGCCTATTGCCACTAACCGGGCACAAATCCAAACTCCGACCTGCTACTGAGAATTTCATAGAAAAACCCAATAACACCTTGGTCGACTCGGGAATCGAACCCAAAACCCCTAGCGTAGCAGTCGCGCTTAGCACCACTAGGCCAACGAGGCAGTCAATAAGTATTTACTCATACTATAATTAAATATCGATCTCTTTTAATAAATTGCTTACCAATACCGATTTGCAGTAATTTAGCGATCTAGGTAATATTTACCAACTAGGTATTTGGAACACTTACGCACCATTAATCATAAATGCAAGAACACATTAAAGTATAAATTACTGTTTTCTATCTATTCCCATATCAGCATAAAAATTAACATACTCTATATTCATAAGTTTACATTCCCCCGCTCGCAAGCTTTTTGCAAGCTCGCGTATTCTTGCAAAACATCAACATTCTAGCTAATTCAGGTCGGAGTCCGCTGCACTGCTGCAGTTAGCTTAATGGCACATTCGAGTGTTTGAGGTAACAAGCTAATATCTTAATTGATAGCCATCTACGTAGCTCCCTGATGCACGCGGTAGTGCACCGATTTCCAAACTAATTACCGCCCGCCACCGCCCGCCGCCGGTCAGCGCCGGTTAGAACTGGTTCGAGCCGGCTGAAACTAGCAAACCGATATGTCGATGAAATTAGAGCTAGATGCATTGAGATGTAGGTAATTGGGAGATTGGGTTGTAAATCAGTTTAGTACGCGATTAAACAAGTGGGTCAAAGAGCTTAGCAATGCCGTAAATAATAATAAAAATCCCTTCCTAATTGTAGATTGCTGTAATTAACACGGGTAGAATCGCAGGAAGGTATTTCTGACCACAGGCCCAAACAGGATCATTTCGTAAGCCAATGAGTATAAAACTAATAACGATAGAATCAAGACTAATAGCAATCTCACAAACGAATCTCTAGCTAAATATCTGCCGCTAACATTCCACTAAGTATTTCTAGAGAATCATTGCAGTAGTATCCACAAGAAAGATATATTCCCCTACATGTAATGAGTAATCTGTGTCCACTAGACACTCAATCTAACCAACAAAAAGAGAACTGGACCGAAGCTCTCATGAATGCGGCCATTAACACTCCCTATCTCCCGAGGTTTCCTTCCTTTGTCGGGAAATTTCAACGCTCCAAATATTTTATAGGTGCTCTTCCCATCTGGATTGTATTTGGCTGAGTATTAAGTATTCAGCTTCCTAAAGTCTGGGTCTACCTTTTTACTGCCCACCTGTGTTAATCAGGAACATTCTGGATTTATTTTAACATTTTCAACGAGGTACGAATTGATTGAGGACTTTTCAGAGGGTACTTGATTTAAATGAAAATAAAATGAATTCAAAAGAACTAGTGTAAATGATTAAATGGCAGAACAAAAAGCGAGTTTAATTTAAGTGAATACATTCTGCATTTAGGTACCTAGTAACGCCTCGTACCACTTTAAAGTATTGAAGCTAAACAATTCGAGGTTAGATTTCGAAATCACTAAAATGTTTTGCTAAAATTATGATAGAAGCGCAGTTTATTAAGTCATTAAATTGTAATTTTACGAACATTAACAGTTTCCAGGCAATATAATAGTAATTAAGTATTTATTAGAATTCTCATAAGGACATGTAAAATGGATTCTCTTCTTAAGCCAAGCGTGGCCCACAATATATGTGGTTGGTAAGGAACCAGTGAGCCATGCCAGAACATGTTTATGGTAATTTGGCAGACAGTTACACAACAGGTAGGCATTGTACCATGACATTCATCCATGAACTAGCGAATATCTTAGATTGACGACATCTTGAGTTAAACGAATAAGTTTCAACAACCTTTCGGCATGACTACCTGTGCCCATGTAGGTAATTTGATTAAAACTTTTTCGTTACCGACATAACAAAAGATATGTTATGTTGGTATGGTTTTTTCCTTTTATGTAGTAACGTTCCAGTTGCTTTATCTGTTCTGTATTTGCCTTTGAAACTGGTTTTAGATATCGATTTAACAATAAAAGTAGATAGCTACTTAGATAGGTACATCTTTTCATCGAATGCTGTAAGAAACCATACAATTTCCCCCTGCTTTGGGATTCGCAAAACATTCCTTTGCCAATCCGCAAGTCTACCTTTCGCTTTAGAAAAAGCGATTCCTTTGAGACAGAAAAAATCTTAATTCCACGTGAGAGAAACGTGCGGAAAGAGAAAATCCCCAGGGCATCGTTATTTAGCTTGTAAATAGCTCCGGACCGATGTATCGGTTACTTAAACATAGTATTCTACTGCTTTCATAGCTCAATAGTATTTTCGATAGTATGAAGTGATCACTTCAATCCAAGGACCTCGCATTTGAGGACGATGTTATTTTAGATTTTTAATCATAATCCTGATTACTTTTTTGGAATTGAGCAAGCTGAACCTTTTAGAGTCTTTTAAGAAACACATCATCACGCCTGTATCCCCGAAGGGTTAGGCAGAGGTGTACCAATGTACACCCACAGTTCGCCGATATGTTTAGGTCCCATGTAATAGGGGACGAGTCTATTGCCACTAACCGGCCACAAATATAAAATCCGACCTGCTAGTGAGAATTTCATAGAAAAACCCAATAATACCTTGGTCGACTTGGGATTCGAACCCAAGACCTCTAACGTAGCAGTCGCGCTTAGCGCCACTAGGCCAACGAGGCAGTCTTAAATAGTTTTAAAAATCTTTTAATTAAAGTCCTTGATTTGAACTCAAAGTTATTTATAATCCATTTAACTCAGTATTTACGAGTAAAGTAGATTGGCAATGTAATGTCGTGACATCGTGAGTGCACACCTTATAACAATGTAAATCCTATTACATTGTATTGTAAGTAGTATGGCACATGCATATTGATTTTTTTAGTTGTACGTCTTTTTGTCCCTCGTATCAAAGCCCTTTTTCCTGTTTGCAAAGATATTAAAATATAAACTACTATTACGGATTTCTGGCAACTACAATTTTGCAGCAAATATAAAAAGTGAAAATATCCATAAATATCCGTATTTAAATGTCTAAAATGCACGTTATGCACAAAGATAATAAACAAAGATATCTATCTTATTAAAAGCATATTATTATGAGGACATTTTAATTAACTAACAGCTAAAATTAACCTATAAATATTGTTAGGATAGTCTAGACGTTTCACTCCCCAAGACCACAGTATTAGCACGAAATTACAAAGTTGTCCCTACAAAATATGAAAAGCCTGTTAATCCTAGATCGAGGCATAACTACTTAATTTACTTGCGGGAACTACATCCTAAAGCAATTAAGTATAACACGCGCCTACAGCCCGTCAGCCAGTTATCGGTCTATCTAGGCCAGCGGTTATAAACCTTCGGTCTGAAGACTTCGAATAAAATTATTTTATTCAGTGGACGTAAAACTATGTACACTAATAAAAAGCGTAACTTATTAACGCGAGTAAAGTTAAATTGACTGGAGGCAATAAGAACACACACGAAGAACATGAAAATTGATCACAATATATTTAATAAACAAGGTATATCATGTATTTTACAAGCTTATAATAAACGAGGTGAATATGGTGAATATGCCAGACTAAAATAGTATTAATCGTCCGACATTAAAAGGTTATGAACCCCTGATCTAGATTGACCTAAAGTATGTTCCACGAATGGTTTACTGTTGAACGAACCTAATTTTAATGGCGTAATAGCTTTTAATATCGCTTACAAATAGGCAATTTAAGTAGGAATTTATATGAGAGTTTATTACATCGGATTTTTGAAGGAGTGTTACCAATTAATGCTACCTAAGTATAAATAGTAGGAGTTACATATTGTTATTTTACTTTACGTATTTTTGAAGTTGGTAATTATTATTCGTTGCTCAAAAAACAACGGGTAAAAAAATATGTAATAATTTAAATGATTAAATTTATCTTAAATACAGCTGTTGCAATCATCAGTGTCATCTTATTTACATGTTTAGCAAACGTGCCTTGACGTTAAGGTACGCCACAGCTGTGTAAACTGCATAGGTAATTATTATAATTATAAGCAGGTATATTATTACTCGTTGTCTCTGTAAGTAGGTGAATGATGTCTCTATTTTAATGCAATGATGTCCAATTACTTTCATACATTAAAGATACCTTATGTAAACAGTTACAACGTATGCATCTTAAAGAAACTTTGTCATTAAGTCTACATAAATAAGTGTATAGTACTAGTGCTGACATAAGCGTAAACCTAAGAAACCATTTTAGCATTTTGTAGCCAGAATGTGTAATCGGAGAGGTCTAGACCTAGCCTTCTCTCCAGCATCGCTCTCAGTCGAGATAGATTTGTGCTTATATCCAATTAACAAGAGGTAAGTTTGATCAAGGTTCTTCATAATTCACTTATGACAATTTAAAAAATGACATTACTGGTTCCGGCAAAATGGAAAAAAAGAAAACATATGTAACATAATATAGGTATATATAAAACATATAACATCCAACTATCCGACTAAATCGAGAACTATTTGCAATGAAGATTCTAAGTTCTAGCCAAACTAAAAACGATCATTATCTATGCATGTAAAGGCATTGCACACAAGAAAAGGTTAATAGGTATACTAAACAGCTACCCTTATCTTGTCAGCCCCAGAATATATAGCTTTAATCACTTAAATACGGACGCAGACTGCTGTGGCATTGCATACTATTCGGGTATTCCTTTTGTCGCTTCCGAATGCCATGGGGAATAAACCTGGTTACAAATTCCACGATATGGGATCCGTAATCAAAGGCTACAATGCCGAATATTTAATAAGTATTCCTCGTATGGTTTGCGAATTAATTTTTGGTTATATACTATTAACGAGGATGAATTCGAAATTGGTGTTCCAGGTAGGATAATATGTCTGATTGATAGATGATGAAACATGTGACTGGCAGTTGAGAATCAAATACTGAGGATTACGAAAACGATCAAAATATTGATTTAAAAAGAAAATAATGTCCTTCTACGGAACCAATCTCAATAACTTGGAAGGACATAATGATAAAGAGGATGTAGCTAAAATACATTTTTGTTTTTTCTTTCACTTACAGTGCAAAGGTAACAATATTTCTACGTTGTACCACCATTTTAAAACGTAGCCTTTCAAGGAAGAACTTTTACAAATTGTAACTACTAAAAGTGTCAAGTTAAACAAAGACAAATCGTCCAGTTTTGTGCGGGGAAATTGTAGAAACTACTGAGTCTTCCTTATCCAATTCTATATAAAATAATAGTAATGCCGGCCTGTAACTGTCTTGCTGACAGGCAAAGACCCCTTTCACATAAGCATTGATCACCTCCTTGCTCAGAGCGCGTTAACGTTTTCAGACGATTAAATCCAAGTCTTATCGCGATTTTCGCCTTTGCCTATTGGTGGATTAACATTTAAAATGGATCTATATCATTAACCATTTCTTATAAGAATAAGGTTTTGATCGCAGTTTGGTTATTATTATGCACAGGCGTACTAGTGTCTGTGTCAGTGCCAACTTAGTTCGGAGTGATGTGGTTTTAAAAGATATCACCTTATTATTTATTCGGTAAGTTTTTTAATTTAGTGCTCCTACTACAATCGAAAAGATTGCAGTAGAAGCCCAGTAGCCAATAAAGCAAGTATCTTCTTTAGAACCCTTTAATTAGAACTAATTGAACAACATTATAGATGAATTTAAACTGTCAAAACACACAAATAAAGTGTTCGATATACAAATCCGTTGACAGATGTCAGATTATGACTTTAATGTTACGTGAGTCGAAGGCGCGTAACAAAATGGCCAGTTATACCGGTTAATAGCGGGCGCGTGGTGATGTGTGGATGTGCGGAAGTTGCGAAACTCTCGGCGATTTCTAACATTGACTGACCGGAGACGGGTTCAACTATTACAAAAAAAATAAAAGCCGTTCTTTTCCGTGTCGGCACTAGTCAGTAAGGCACGCGCCAAAATTCTGTCCATAGAGTAAATAATGCATTTTGATTGTGTATTGTAATTTAGAAGGATAAGCGACTTCCTTGTTCATATTTCATAGTTCATGTTCCTAGTTATAGGTATTGTAGCAGAAGAATTAAATATATTACATCTGTATTTTATAGCTTATTAACAACAGGATGTGCTCGATTTCCCAATTGGCTCGATAACGCTAGTGCTGATTGCGGATTTGATCCCTACATGTTACTAATATCTCTACATGGCATGAAATATAAGGATTTTATCCTAAATTATGTAGGCTTTATTCAAACTTTATCGTAAAAACTTCAACAGGTTACAATTCTTCATATTTAAAGCAGTTAATTTATAGGGCATTACGATAAACGCGTCCTAGCTGAGTATAAGACCGTTTCTATAATTAGATGTTCTATTTATATGCGGATCTATTCATAACGTGCGTTATATGGATATATGTAAGTATATTAAACAACATGACATCAAAAGGAAAATAAGATATACAAGATGGAAGAACCAACATTCGATTTGTTCCTTTTGAATTTTGTCAAGGACTCAAAGGGCAAACTCCAGTGATTTAATAAATCCACGAAGTCTGCCACAAATTCTAATAAAATACATAAGCAAACGCATCTTGTTGATAAATGTAAATTTATTCCGCAAGATATATTTGTATATGTATAAATAAAACAAGAACAGCAAAATTTTCGCATTTCATTATTCCTTGTAACGTGAATCAACGGAGATTACGTTTTACTAAGAATTCAGTAATAAATGAAGGCAGAGAATTGAATAACTACTAATCTGCGACTATTTATGGGTCATTCTTACTACGGTATTTATGTATTTTATTTTAGATGCATAGTATGACGTCAGATTTGTGGTCTATGATAAACTGAAGGTAGTTCGCCGTTATTTCGAAATTGGAACTTTAAACCGTGTTTAGACATTAGATACCTATTGCATTTGTTTTCAAGTTTACTACCCTTTTGCAAAGGGTTGATCCGCGTTGGTACAAATACTTGGCCTATGGGTACACAATGGTAGATACAACGCTAAAAGGTTGAATGTAGATGACATTCCTCAGAGGCGATTCCTTATGTAGTACCAACTTAATACGGAAAAATCCGTCCAATCAGTTATTTTTTATATTAATCATAAATATGACGTGTTTTGTTTACTATGTATTAAGACTGTATACAAAGACGTTACTGTAGACATATCATGTGGGTAGAGTCATATAAGTGGGTAGAAGAATAATAACAAACGCAATCACGATTCTATAGTTTTGTTGGTTTATTTATATGTGGGAATTATATTTTAACAATAAGGGAAGTGGAATTACAAAAAATGTCTACCCACACTTTTTATAAAATCTAACGATTCGCCAGTATAAAAAGCTTAACAGGGTTTTCGGTTCTTGACAAAAAACTAAATTAGAGTAATGGACCTTTTGTCAAACCAATCAATTTCTTGTATGTATATGGGTGAGTAGGTACTCATCTAAATATGGTATCAGAGGAAGCGTCTACGAGATCACAGCTGCCGAACCAATATTCCCCGCACCTGCTGCCTACTCCGTTACCAATTTATACTAAAATACACTGCACTACGAATAAAGCAACAAAGTGTAAAGTACAACAAGTTACAATCCACAAAAAAACATAACTTCAAACAACAATAAAGTAATTAATTGTACACAAAAGAAATCGGCAACGGATACTTTCAATTGGCGTAACAAGTAGAAAATTACTTCCAGCCCATAAACAGCAAAGTGAAATTTATAAGACACATGATTTGAATGTGACATTAACATTTTATTACATTTATAATTGTTTATAGTAGCATAATGGTGAACATTAAAAATATTACACGTATTTCAAACGCGTACGACCACTACGCTTATGGCGTTAGGCCTTACATTTAAGGCATGAAACACGCATAAGGAATAAATATTGCGAAAGTCCAGTTACTGGCGACTCGCTACACTCCGATTCTAGCCAATTTAAGACGTCCAATTCACCTTGTTTTAGCTAAAATACACAGGAGCACAAACCACCAATCCTAGAACACGTAAGATACCAAAATAGAACGAAGATTTTTTAGAAAAACGTACCTTATGAGGCGTCCTTCCTCATAATCGGGTTTATAAATCCATTCACAATACGAAACAAAAACCACTCGAACACTTTGCGAACACAAAATAATTCGAAACTTAGGGCCTCTTACGTGGTAACATATGGCGGGGCGTAAAACACACACATCCTTCTACGTACGTTTTTAGGGAAACAATAAAAAAAACTTGCACAATATTTGAACAGATGGGATATTTATTTTGGTTTGTCGCGAGACGTAAGATCGTATGGAGTGGTACCACGCCGCACCGCCGTCCGCGCGGAGGGAATCTCGGCACTGACTCGCCGGAGTAGTGAGTCGGAACACGCGTTTGTTTGTGTCCGACTGCGCCTTCCCTTTCTAATGGGATCTCCGCGGCAGCGCTACCTAGCGGCCAGCTATAGTATCACGCAATACCATGGCCGGCAAGTTACTTGAGGTTCTACAAACTGTACAAAGCTGATAGAGCCACGTTTCACTCCTAGATGTCTTTGAGAACTATATCATTCTAAATATAGGTACTGGTGCCGATTCTCTTGTCACAAATTTCTCTAAACTAGACTAAAAATCACTAAAATTTAGTTTGTTCCTGTCAGACGACGTTTCCCATTCTGAAATTAACTAAAGTGACGTTACTTAAATAAATTATAGTTTGACAGCACTAAGTTATTCAATTTAATGAAAATGGCAATTTTGCTATTCTGAAATTGACGTTTTTCACCTAAAATTTCGATTGTCAAACTAAATCAGACTATTTTTAATCGCGATTAAAAAGGTGTGGAATAAAATTAGTTGTCATGAACTAAAATTTTGAAAGCACCTCTCTGTTGTATTTTTCGATTCTTTTTATGATTTTGAGTTAATTATGGAAGCTTATGGGATTGCAGCTGTTGTTGATGCGGCAGAAAGGTAAATTTAGTGTTATTTTATTAAGATACAATACAAAATGCATTCATGTAAACTTACAAGGGATTTTTGTACTCAACATCTATGCCCTTTCTACATTAATTGGAAAAGAAGTGGATAAATCCACTTCTCGTAATCAAACCTACTTCTAGGTTCTGTGTAATAAACTAATACGAACTTATTTGTTTTTAACTATTTTTTAGACAAATACAAGAAAGAATTAAATTGGAAAGATTGCGAGACCAATCCAACCCATTCCAAATGACAGAGGAGAAATTTAGAAATATATTTTAAATACTCTTAACTAAATTATTTAAATAATATTTTTAATACACAATTTTATTCATAATTTTTTAGAGCTTTATGATTTTTTGCATCATGATTAAACGTTTATTCCCAGAATATTGTTGAAGGTCATGAGAAAGTAACTTGCAAAACATTACATTTGATATTCTCATATTCTCGTTAATATTTTCTTGTTCTTCAACCCTAAATCCTAATTCCTGAATTTCTGTCATTACTGCTACATCCGCAAACCGTTTTTGCGAGATCGATTTTCTACACTCGCAATTGATATTATCAGGACTCGGCCAACGTTGTGCGTAATTAATTGTGTGCGTAATTAAACGTTTTATCAATAAAACTGCATAAACACCAAAATGAAAGTGCATGCAAGAAACAACATCCTGAGGCGGTTAACCTCTACCAAGAGGAGAGCATCACCACACGTCCTACGGACAACGGGGATGGCACTCTGCTACTCGGCTGGCGAATACGCCAGTCCGGTATGGAGCCGCTCTCAATAAAGCTCTAACTAGCTTTAATTATCTAAAATAAATAGCAGGATAAATCATGCTACCTGTTTTTCTATTTAAACGGCAGTAACGTTGATTTTATTAAAATTATAGGTAATTTTCTTATTAAAAACCGAAAAAGTATCGCCAAAGTTCTAAATCATTTTCGATTTACAACCCTAGCAGGATTACTATGGTCACAGATAGTAAAAACTAAAAAATAAATATAAACAGTTATAAAGTTTTACGCCATCATTATGCTCCCTGAACTTCATTAATGATTACTAATAGACAAATTTTCAATAATTATTCGATTTTACTCAGGTTTTTTTCGCAATTCAGATCATTTCGTTCACTTTCATTCAGCTTGTGTCTATGGTCTACTGCCATCTTGGTCTATAGCCAACTCAACTTAACGAATGTCAAACTCGATTTTAGTTGTGTCAAAACTGTAATTTAAATTTAGTGAATCTTGTTTTCAGAATAACTTACTATAACCAACTAACTAAAAATAAGAAATTTTAGTTTTAGTTTAGTTTAGTTCGGTGTACAAGAGAATCGGCACCACTGATTTGAGTTGAAACATTTTTGTTTTGGTTTTTTCACCTTTTATTGTGGACTAGAAGCAGTCCAGGTAAAAAAATGTATATAAAATGTATAAAAAATAGCCTTCGATAAAGTAAACATAAAAATATACAAATATACGTATTTCTAACTCAAGCTATGATTTAGTACATTATTTTCTAGCTATTGATGCTGTAATCAGTAATTGTTTAGATATACCAGTAATATTTAGGTAAATAAGAAACATGATTTCAAAAATTAAAGTAAGTGCAGCCTTAGCTCCTTGGGGCATACCTAGCCAGGTTGCTAGGGATGCCCCAAGGAAGGATGTTTGACCCTTTTTCTTTCGTCTTTTTACAGTAGGAAAAGCGTAGAATTTTTGGGCAGGTTCTGAGAGGTATGAATTTCGAAATAGGCGAAAAGGAGGGTTTAACAACGATTCAATAAAACCAACAACAGAAGGGAAAAAATCCTAATTTATTTATCAAATCAACGTGATTTACACTTACTAACCTATACTAACCTTGCACGAGAGTTGCGTATCTGTTTGTTCAGCCACCACTTTAATGAGGTTGCTATTGGCTAACACATTTCTTGGCTGGTAACCCGCCGTGATCCAAGAATCCAAGATTTCAGTACTTGGCAACATCGTTCTTAAAGTGTTTCTAATATATATGTAAGCTTGCGGCGAGTACTTGTAAATGCTAAGTGCGAAGTTCTTCAAGTCGTCTGTCTGTCGCATTGGCATAGCCAAGACTAGACCAGTCGTATCCTCTTTTATTTTATCCTGTAACGACAGCAGGATCCTACATTTCTTCTTTCGTTTCTGATTCAAAACCTTTTTCTTCATTTCTATGATTTCCTTTATTCTCTTTAGAAATCTGTTTTGTCTATTGTGTACTTTCATGTTGTATTTAAGTTTGTCTTTTAGGGTGACGGCTTGTCTCTGAAGTCTTTGGACCTCGGTGAACAGTTTGAGGAGTTCAATACTTTCTAATTCTTTCGCAGGTATGTTAAGGTCTAGCGACGTGTTGTTTGCTTTCTCTTCGTCTTCATCAGTCGTCATATATTCCTCGTCCTCGTTTTCTAAAGTTTCTTCATCTATGTATTCCACCTGATGACAACAACAAAATTCATAATGTTTTGGGCATATAATACATGTTATTGCAGGTAAAGCATACTCGTAAACTGACGTTATTAGGATTATAGCAAGAAATCATTAGAATCTAAATAAATGCTTGTCTACAGTTTCTACAAATCATGTATGAAGCTTAGATTACTATTAGACTTATGATGGACATGGAACTTACCAGTTTATTAGTAGCTGGTTAATAATCAAAATTAGGTTTACCAGCTGTAGCAGACGAAACACAAAAAAAAGAAAAGGCAATTTGTTAAATCAAGCTACACAAATTAAGCAGATTTAAAATGAATAACATACCTCTAAAACATGTCTAGGCAACTTTAGAGAAGGTACTGCCTTATCGAGTATGACCATTTGATCGTTCTCGTCGCATTTGAAGCAGTCGACGGAGAAGTGTTGCATGCAGATGTAGGAGTAGTCTGTCGGCGTCCAGTTGTTGCGACCCGTTAGGTCCGTCCATATCTGACGGAGACTCGGGTCTTCAGGGAATCTGGAAATGATTTTTATGTTCTATGTACTGCTATTTATCTGTTTCTTAGCTTTGGCTCTCTTCAGATCTGTTTTGAAATATACGTTTTCAAGCATATTGTTTCTTAGCTTGGATGTTTTGTTATGGCAGCTCATAATTATTTATGGAGCAGAACATAGTCTAATTCAATGTCAAACATTTCAAAGCAGGTGAGAATTACAGTTTTACTGCGTAACATAACAATTTGACTATACAAATTGATTCACACAATATTGAAAACAAACACACCAAGTAATAAAAGTTCTAACATGCCAGTATATAAATTGATATGGGTGAGGATATCATAAAGTAAGAATATCACTAGCAATCTAGCATAATACCTAAAGAAATATGTTCTATTTACAATCTTCATATTTTAGTTTATCTACAAAGCGGAGATTGTGTGCCTTCTTACAAAAAGTAACTATTATATAACATTACATAGATATTTAATTACCTAAAAAACATCTCAGCATCTAAATTCTTGGAGTCCTCGCAGCCCAGTACCGCACATGTCTTTGATATTTCTGTATCAGTGTCCGCATTCTGTTTCAGTTCCGGTGCCACCATAGCTGTTGAAAAATTTAATTGCTTGCTTAATAAATGTAGAATCTGTTTTATTATGTTTAACAATATTTATTTCACAATAATAAACATAAAAGCCAATAAAAACAATATTCTATTTATAGACTTCCAGCATATTTCTATATCACTTGAAAAAGTTGTGTTGACTTATGTAGATCTCTCCAAAAACAAATATTCAGTAGCATACTTTTTATAATGCTTTTATTATTTAATTTTGCTTCATTACCATTAGTGTAGATATAGTTAAAGACTGTTTTAGAAAGACATAATCACCAATCAATAACTCATAAAATGTTAAGTTATCTATTAGTAAACAAATGTTATTGAAAATCTTACCAATTGGTGTGGACTTCGCTTTATTATCACCATGCTCATTCGTATTCTCCTTCATTTTATAACTCTGGCTTGTATTCATCTTATATTATGTAGATAGATACCTGAAATACATTTTAAAACTATTGTTTACATATTGACATAACTTCATTTTAAAACGCATGTATTTGTCAATAATGAAAATGAAATGAGCGTTAGATATAAATAAATATCGACGAAAGTCACTGGAACTTACTTTATTAATTGCCCTACAATTCGGGCTGGAATGGCCGGCAGGGTAAACCATAAGAAAATAGGTTACTCGCCGTTATTTTATTTACAACATATTAACATAATAACACTCAATCACTACAAAGATTGTATTCACAAAAATTATAAGGTTAAATTATTTTATTATGGTCTACAAGAGCTCACATACGCGTATTTATCAAAATTTTAAATACGCTCACACATTGAAGTAATTATTTTATTGTAGTAAAGAATGATTGAATGACATAAACAATGAATTGTATAGTATCAGTCAGAAACTCATTCATAGTCAACGTATTTAAACATTTTTTCCGGTTTTTGTCTAACCTTCAAAGTAAAAATGCTTACTATTTAAAAAGTAGTGTATTTACGGTTATGGGTACTTGTAACAACTTGAGCAAAATAAAATATTTGTTCACGTTTAACGTTATTTTTAATATTTTAAGTTAATGAACCACATTTCAATTTAATTGCAGAAATGTTTAGGGAAAAAAAAAACCGATATTTTAGCCATAGCATAGACTACAATCATAGCCAAGTTTGGAATTATAGTGAGTGAGTGATATCAATATGATATGACGACTATCTGATGTTTCTTTCTTGTTTGTCTTGTCATTTTTTCTAATATACGTAATTTTGACGAGACCCTTGTTGCTATTAATTGATGCAATTTTAAGTGCAACCGAAAATGGTTGATCCTATATTTGATTACCAATTTAGGCTTATCCTTATTGGAGATAGCACTGTGGGCAAGAGTTCGCTGTTGAAATATTTTACAGATGGGAAATTCGCTGAGGTGAGTACAATCGCCTTTGTTTTGATGTTATTTTTAAGATATGTGTAGTAAATTGCGCGTTACATTTTAGCTGTCGGACCCTACAGTAGGTGTGGATTTCTTTGCGAGGATTATAGAAGTGCAAGATGGGACGAGGATTAAACTACAGTTATGGGACACGGCTGGACAGGAGAGATTCAGATCTATAACGAAGTCGTACTACAGAAATTCAGTTGGTGCTTTATTAGTGTACGATGTGTGTAACAGATCGAGTTTTGAACATATACCTCTTTGGATGATGGAAGCTAAAAGACACATTGAGCCTCACCGGCCAGTATTTGCCCTGGTGGGTTGTAAGATTGACCTGGCTGGCTCAGACAGCAAAAATGGGGCGAGAAGGCAGGTGACACTAGAAGAGGCACAACAGTTTGCTGAACAGAATGGTGAGTTGTAGAGAAAGTTTCATTTATAATCATTTTCATGTAGGTCCATGATTATATAGGTCACATTTTAATAGAATTAGATTTTTCCTTGTTTCAATGAATTTAAAGTTAATTTGCATGTTAACAGATATTTTCTATGTCAGTGAACTGGTATAGTACTGCACAGAGTTTCAAGACCTTGAGAATGTTAATTTGTTGTTGTAAAGTCTTTAAACATTTAGATAAAAATAATAAGTGTTATTTTTTTGTTGTTTTTAAGTTTCACCAAATGACCTTGATGTATTTTCAATTATATAACTGAGTTATTGCAAATTTCACCTGTAATACCTTATTTTACATGCTCATATTTTTTAAATTACTTTATCTTAAATAAATGTCTTTTTAAAGACCCTTAAAGTAGAAATAAAAAGCTTTTGTCAAGTCAATAAAGGTCACCAAGCGAACAGGAAATGATAATTTGTGTTGTCTGCCTTTACTCAACGTAGAAGTGTTATAATATGATGTAATATGTAACACTACTGTCTGAGATGAATGAAATATGAGAGTCTAAAGTAAAAGTAAAGTACCGAATTAACATATTATGTAAATGTGCGCAATGGGTTTTTGTTCTACAAGATAGAAATTTTAAGATGTTATTATTTCTATGAATTATTTGGTTACCCTTTTTTCTTTATTCTATTTTTATAAAAACGCATAAATGCATACTATTGATTGTAAATCATGGTACTGTATTTTTTTATGTGTCATAATAATTGCAGTAAAACTTGTTAGTCTGAACAATTAACAGTCAAAACCTATAACTTTCAGGTTTACATCAACTGGAAACATCAGCAAAGACAGGCTTCAACGTCGAAAACGCATTCCTGATTGTTGCTCAAGACGTTTACAACCGCATCCAGTCAGGCGAATACAAAGTTGAAGATGGATGGGACGGCATCAAGACCGGCTTCAACCGTCCTAACGGTATGGACTTCAACCTCCTTGAGGCAGAAACAGTACAGTCTACATGCTGTTAGGAGGCCACAACTGTATATAATTGACTCACAATAGTTTAGTAACATACGATGTGTAAGCATAATTTTATATATTACGGAATAGATAGGAGGAGTCTGCTGTATAGATCATTATTTAATTTGGTCGAACTTTTACTTATAAACATTATTTTTGTTTGGTGATTGATATTTTTTTGTGAATTTATCTTTAGTGTAAAGATGTCTTTTTGGTTCTGGTCCAGTGTAGATCGTAAAATAAAACACTGTAGAGAAATAAAGTGTAGTAAATGAGTCATGTAGAAACATTAAATTGTTCTTCACAGTAACATAATTTCCAATGTAATAAAACAATACGAGTGTATCCTAACTTCAATTAAAATTTGTCCTATAGCTAGGCATGGATTAAATTAATTTTAGGAATGACATAATATAAGTACAATTCTTTATAAATAACAAAAAAATACGAAAAATATTATGACATCTTATAGGTGTAGATCTTATAAAGATTTGAGTACATAGATTTTGAAGTAAACAAATAGAAATCTCTTCTGAACAATTTCTAAAATTATCATTCGTAAACACATCATTCCATAATTTAATACAGATTTTAATAATAATGTTTATAAGAAAATGTTATAAGCACAACCAACTCTAAAAGATACCGTTCAATAACTAAAAACATCTACCTTGTAAATTATCTTAACATAAAGCAACAAGCTATAAATGTGACATTGAATTGGAAAAAAATATATTTGCATTGCAAATACCACATTATTTGTATGAACAGGTTTCATTAATGATAATACTAGAAATGTAACACTAACAGAATGTGTTTTTAACTGAATTTAATTTAAAGTTAAACAAAGGATTGACTAAATACATGGACTCTAATAGAAATGCTGAAAAACTTTTTACTTTGAAAATTCTCATTAATTGCATTTTTTAAAGTTTCAGTATAAAAAGATTGCAATGCAAGTATAAATCTTGACAAATAAATTATACCCTCTTGAGAGAAATAAATATCTTGATGAATTATGTTTACAAGGCGCTGTAAATATTGTAAAATATAATAGCCGTTAATGTTATAGATCCAAATGCCACAAACATAAATACAATTGAATTTATTATATAGATGTTTTGGAATTCAAGCGTGTAAATGAACATAAAGCGCTCTAGAAAGTTGCAATTTTGAAAAATAGGAAACCAAGAAAAGAAAATTGTAAAAAAAATCAGGTATTTTTCATTTGTAATGACTGGATGAAAATAGAGTTGTTTAAATTGTTTTTGTTATTTTTACTACTTAAATAGGTGCAAGGCATTTGGACCAGTTGGTACACATAAAAATTGAACCAAAGAAATCGAAAAGAATCCCTACGATCTTTGTTTTGTTTTTGTTTTCAAACTGTATAGTTTTACTCTTATTATAATTGATTAACATTACTAACTATAAGTTAAAAATATTGTACCTGCAACACAATGTATAATCTTTAGATATATATATATTATGTATGGTATGGTATATACCTATAGGAGTATAGTAAAATACCCACATATGACATACTTCATAATATTTGAAATGAAGCCTTTTTTTGAGCATAAATGGTAACCTTCAAAAGGTTTGCTTTGTCAAATCGCGTACAGTAACATTTCAGAGATAATAAAACATAATTTCCTACTTATAAAATCCAATGATGAATAAAAATAACATAGGTACTCGAGAAAAGCCGGAAAAATAATATTCATCCCATAAAATAACGTTGACGAAACATTTTTAGATTACAGTAATTTTGCCGTCCATTAGAACGGACAACTGAAATATGCGTGAAGTTATGTTGTATATTATTGTGAAATATGTACACATTGGTAGGAATGCGACCTAGTTATAAGACTGAATGCTCCTTTTTAGTCTGTGACGTTTCTCCATTTCTCTAAAGCAAGGTTCGCGCCAATGTGTATGCACCCCATCTTAAATTCCCACTGAAACTTGAGAAAGTTAGAGTACTTTAAATCTTAACAATTATTGTTATAATGTAAGTTCTAAATTAAAGTTATTAATGATGTTCATCCACCTAGAGGTTTTGCAATAATGGAATAGGTTACTAAATTAAATAAACATTAAAAATAATAATTAGTATGATGCAATAGTTTGTATTCAATCAACTTTCGCGCAGCACAACACTTTCCTTCTGGCTCAAATTCTGACTTATAACTTTTGTTTTACTTAAATCTCAGAGTAAAGAAACAGACACTTTAGTATAAAGTCTTGACATTCTAAATCGGCACTGCGTAATACGGTCTAAAGTATCACATGTTGTAATACATACCGTTGAATAAAATTGTATAATTTTGAATAAATTTAAGGTTATCGCATAAGACTAAAAGATAACAAAATAAAATTTAGGAAAGTTTGTACACGTCATTCAATCTATATGATTGTAAAATTTAATTTTGGACACATGATTTAAATCATTAAACATGTTATTTTTTAATCTTATGCCTGTTTTACTGGAGTAGCTCATAATAATTATGCTGTTATATTAATGCTTTAAATGAAATAAAGTTTTTTTTGTTAATTACGTTTGGTTTTATTTGATCTAGTTTAATGATATTGCGCATTAGACATTGAGGTCAGTTGAGTGGACACTGGGTCAAGTAAATGACCCAATTTCTATTGAGTGAACTTAATTAGGATATAAATTGAAGATATCTAAGTGGATACCGTACAATAATTAGTCAGACGTTGTAATTAGCGCAAGCTTATCGTAATTGTCTATAGGTTGGTGGCATAGTATGGCTGACGGCATACCAATATTTATGCAATCATTGACGATTAAAACTACTAAGTGCTATGTAAAATGTATATGTAATAAAATTTAAAAGAAATAAAAGATTGAATTATCAAATAAGGATTCATCAAAATTGCAAAAGCCAACGGCACGCGGTATTCCCAGGCGGTCACCCATCCAAGTACTAACCGCGCCCGATGTTGCTTAACTTCGGTGATCGGACGAGAACCGGTGTATTCAACGTGGTATGGCCGTTGGCACGTGTGATGTTGAATTTATAGTGTAGGACACAACAAAAGCTTTTGACTATTATTAGTGACGTAATCTATTTATTTTGTTGTACAAATCGATTTCGTTCCATCACCACGTGTTTTTTTTGCTGTCGATTTTCACATCAGTCTCTGACGTAGTGTTTACAAACAATAAATTTACTAAGTCGGGATATTTGATTAATTCATCCTCAGAATAAAAACAAAATGCATGAGGCTTGAGAATTTAAAAGAAGAACGGTCCCACGTACAGACGTTGCACTGTGATTTGTTTACATATTGATTTCTATCCACGATCCTGCATGCAATACAAGCTACTATTTAATAGATTGTCGAAAATTGTTTGTCCTATTATCCCCTAATTTAATACTGTTGTTAATAAGTTATAAGCTAACCGTTAACTGAAGCATTCTACGTCGCTTTCCTTGCTTACTCGCTATAACGACGTATTACATAACAATATTATATCATATTTCGGTAAAAAGTAGGTATGTTGGTTACATATAGTATTTATTTGATTGTTACACATAACGGTTTTAGGAGAGTTTGGTAAGTAAGTTTATTGCGTTTTTAATACCTACTTACATAAAAAGAGAAATGACTTTCCAATGTGATGGACGGTTATGTACTTAGGTAATCATCTTTTTCGAAACGAATACCTAACTAGATTCCAACCGCTGCTTCGCCCGCGGGCCGCATGGATCTCGGCTTTCGCAGCCAAAAGTTTAATCAAAATCCAGTCCATATTTTACGTTGGTACTAATTTTATTTGTACCAACTTACTTATAAGTGTCACTTACACAACTTGCACAAATTTTAAACCTGCCTCCGCTTTTAAGGCTTTCGTTTCTATTTCGATAAATCACTTTATGGATTTACTAGGTTTAAAGTAACTGCAAATCAATTTACAATAGGAAGCCGTTAGACGTAAAATTAAAAAAAAATTGGCGCATAAAAAATCAAACATAATTGTTTATTTCTGTACCTATTAAAATAAACGAAATACAAAAAAAACTTGATTTAAATCCTATTTCATTTACTAGGTAATAAACTCTTAAAAGTTTTTCAGCTTTATGAAATTATTGATGGATACCTACCTATCTTCCGTTAACAAAATAGAGAGTACCTACTAAGATTATTTTTTCTCAAAAACCGAAACTTTTATGTGGGTGCAATGATATTTTGTGTGGGTGCAATTAACAAAGCATTGACAATAAAAACTTTTTAACAAAAAAATTAAGCCGCCTCAAATTATTTAGGTATACTCACATTCGTTTAAGAACTTAGTTATTAAGATTAAATAAAAAGAGGTTTCTTATTTTTTGCTTTTCAGTGTTTTCGGCGGTTTAATTTTTTTGTTAAAAAGTTTTTATTTTATATTTTTTTGTGGCTATTATATACTAATTGCTACATGCTGAATTATTTATTATTTTTAAAATAGCTAACTACCTTATTTTAGTATTCAAATCTGTGAGTGAACAATAAAGTTCCAAACATACTATCGGACGCGGCAGCCGGACGCGGCTTACAGCCGCGGCTGATAGTGTGCACACCTCGACCGGGACGTTTCAAGTCATTTCTCTTTTTTTTTCTGAAACTGCCAGATCGAGCATATATATAAAAAATATTACATAAAAACTTTTTTGATTTGTTACTGATAAAATAAAATAAATACGACGGAACAGCAAAAATATATGAATACATAGAATTTTAACGGATAGATACTGTGTGCGTACTGTGTGGGCTCACTGACTCAAAAGTAAACTGTTAGCACCCTCTCTTGATCTTTGGGCCATAAGCGGATGATGCCAATAACGTCGAAAATTCCTTCTTCGACGATAGTACTAATACCTACAACACGACAGCGTCCATCCTTGTAGAAAAGCGGCGGTTTTTTTTGGTAGCGATCTTTGCAGTTAGCCTGAGCGCAGGCTTTGACTGCTTCACCGGAGTTTTGGCGAGGACCTTAAGGCCTCCAGCCAGAGCAATAGGAAAAATCTAACTACGTCAGCAATGTCCACTAAGGGCACGTCCCCCTGCGGGGTTCGAACCTCGAGCTAGCGCGTTGCTAACAATCTTAATAAAGCAAAACAACAAGGGATGGCTGGATCTAAATTTTTATTATTTAGGTACATATTTTTATTGCTAGTTTGGCCGGCTCGGGCTAGTTTGGTCTAGGGACGGAAGGATAACATTTACGTTACTATTATTTATAATACGCGACGGGCCTCTCCGGGAATAGCGGCGGTATACTCCGAGTTTTCTGTTCACACATCGCATCCAGCAATAACGGATTCGTTGAACGTTATAAACGTTAAAAACGTAGGTACCAGTAAAACGGACTCCCATGTGTGAACGGCTCGTAACTTGATATTCTTTGGGTATATTAAATAAATCCCAATAATTCATTATAATATTGTAAAGTTTATTAATTATTTTTTAAAAGTTATAAAGCTAGTATGTACAACTTAATAATAATAGGAGAATTTAGTTATGCTTACAATGTTATAAAACATAAATTAATAATCAATCATAAAGAACATCCATATGAACTAATATAATAACAAAGCAACATTAGTACTATAATTATGTAAATTTTATTGTTATACATAGCTACTCATGAAACTTATACAAAATATAAATTACAGAATACGAAATATAGGTGGCAGCACCACTTTTGTGCAATCGTCGTTGAATGAGAGTTTCACCTTCTTTCTTCGTCCTTCTTGCGCGCTGACGTTTTCGGCTATCAAAAACATCCAGGTCTCTGTCGGACATCCGACGCTCAAGGTCAGCCCAAGGTTACGTCCGCGGCTTACATCCGATAGTGTGCACAGTTCAGTGTATATTCATTATCCAGATACTATAAGTCGCGGCTGTCTGCCGTGTCCGTCAGCCGCGTCCGATAAGTATGTTTGGAGCTTTATTAATCACCCCTATTTTCCCAACCTTTGAGTAAAATTATATAGAACCAGCTTCAAGGTATATATAACCCCCTATCTAATAAAAAAAGATGTATCAAAATCAGACTGTTTTGTAATAAGTTACGCGTGGTCATATAATAAAATCAGTTAGTGAACAATCAATATATCCCTGTTTTTCTACCCTTAGGATTGGAATATTTTTTTCCAAATTTATATGGGACCAACTTCTAGGTATAGCCTACTCAATAAAAAAAGAATTATCAAAATAGAACTACTCTGTAAAAAGTTACGCGTGGTAATACATTACGATCAGTGCGTGAACAATCAATTAACCCCTGTATTTCCACCCTTAGGGTGGGAATTCTTTTTTCAAATTTATATGGGACCAACTTTGGAGTATACTCTTTCCAATAAAAAAAGAATTATCAAAATCGGACTACTCAGCAAAAAGATATGCGTGATCATACATAAAAAAAAAATATACGCGTCGAATTGAGAACCTCCTCTGTTTTCGTCGGTTAAAAAGCCTGCTCTCTACTATACCTAATATTCAGAAAAAAAAACGTTTCTGTCACTTTGACGTTTACGGTTCGTAGTACTGTGAACACGGAAGCGTTCCGAAACATTTATTTTTATTATTAAGCCTCACAAAATCAAGAGCGAGATAGCACAATTCATTTGAAAGTAAGCGTAAAAGAGTTAGGAATAGACCGATGATTCAAATATCAATAGTTCAATAATTTTCAAAACATTAATCGTGTATTTAGTTTTCGTGTAACACAATTTTCTGTTGAAATATATTTGGTGGAGATTATATTTTAAAACATTCATTTTTATTCATAGGAAGAGTAGCAATTTTGGCTTAGTGAATAAGAATACATAAAATATGTCGTCCAGTCGATCCAAATCGTCGATTCTTGACAAACCCTTGAGTAAGGGGAAAGGGGAGGTATCATTAGCTCTATATGCACTTTTATTCTCAGAAATAGTTCAATACTGTCAGAATCGCTCCCATTCTATACACGAATTACAAAACAAGTAAGGATAAACATATTATTCGTGCATTGTTTCAAATAAAATACAAATTTGAGGTGATACCTAATGTTCAACTATTTTTCAGGCTATCAGACATAGGTCAGGATGTTGGAACAAGATTACTGGATTTATATTTTGTCAGAGAAAGAAACAGTAAACGAGAAATTAAACTTCTTAATATGCTTTTATTTGTGAAATCTACATTATGGAAGGTAAGAATAAAGTCACTATTAGCTATTTTCAATCTTCAATCATATTGTTGCTAATGATTTTATAAATCCATTTCCAGGTGTTATTTGGTAAAGAAGCAGATAAACTAGAACATGCCAATGATGATGAGAGAACTTATTATATCATTGAGAAAGATGCACTGGTAAGCATAACCTACTTTCATTAGCTATTATAATAAATAGTGCATGTGTTGAAAGATTTATTATTTAAAACATGATATATACATAAAGAGAGCTTTCATGATGGATTGATTAGGTGTTACTATGACATTTATAAACACTGAGGATTAACCAGGCATTATATATGCATGTGTTTAACTATTTCAATATCCAACACATATCTTCCCTATATTTAAACTGGACTTCTGAACATTATGAGCATTCTTCTGGCGTGCCATAGATTTCAATAGGGCTTCTCTGTGAAGTATCAATAAAATTCTTCAAGAACCTAGTATCCTTCTAATGTGCAATGAATACTGATTACAGATCAACAAGTTCATAAGTGTGCCAAAAGACAAGGGCTCTCTCAACTGTGCCACATTCAATGCTGGGATTATAGAGGCAGTGCTCACCAAGAGTGGATTTGTAAGTATTTATATTATAATACTCATAAAATATTAGACTTAATTTCCACTACAGGTAAAAGGTTATACATCTTTTTCCTATGCAAACAGCAGTTATTGAAATATTTCACCATTACAGAACAACTCAATGTTATTCTTTTTTTTATAAAAAGACTAGCGGCCCGCCCCGGCTTTGCTCGGGTGCAACGCTGATACCAAATATAACTACACAATCATAAAGTTCTGTAGGGCGAAGTACAGCCTTGGAAGCACTATTTGGTATAGGCACGACCCTGGACCCCCGCGCGGCCCTCCGGCCGGTATCGCCGCAACCGCTATGTCCCTGCGTTTTAAATTTGTAATATCTTCGAAAATATTCATTTAAATTACTTGCTGTAAAGGGCAATATTGACCTACATTGCATGCACAATTTATTAAAGGTACTTAATTGGATAAGGATTAATACTGTATTGCTTAAAATCGCTTTTTCGTAAATAAGTAATAAATAAACGATAAAAATGGTTATTGTGGGTTATCCTCAAGAGATAGAAATATGCCCTCGCGGACTTTTTTGTAGATCTTTTTAAGGTGGACAAAACTGTAGTACATTATTTTGATCTATCTCGTAGGGTTCAGCCAGCGTTTGCAATGAAAGCGCAAAAAATTTGTTCATTTACGTCCTTACATTAGAAATCTCTAAGATTATCCATGTTCCTCTACTATATTATGCATGTATTATACATATAAACCTTCCTCTTGAATCATTCTATCTATTAAAAAAAACCGCATCAAAATCCGTTGCGTAGTTTTAAAGATTTAAGCATACATAGGGACAGACAGCGGAAAGCGACTTTGTTTTATACTATGTAGTGATATAAACCTTCCTCTTGAATCATTCTATCTATTAAAAAAAACCGCATCAAAATCCGTTGCGTAGTTTTAAAGATTTAAGCATACATAGGGACAGACAGCGGAAAGCGACTTTGTTTTATACTATGTAGTGATAATATAATTTTCCACAATGAGCAAGCATAGTGATCAATTCCTTTTCCTCCTCTATAAATGGGAAGAAGCCTGTGCCCAGTAGCAGGATTTTTATATACCAGTTTATTTATTATTTATTAAAATATAAGGTGACATACATAAATATGTCTGCCTGATATAATTTAATTAATTATCCATACATTAGGTATCTTCTCTATTATGGCACTTATTAATAATTTCAATCATCACATGGATTATTAATTAAAATCCATCTGCGTATTATGTCAACATTCAATCCAAGATTAATTAATTTTCTAATTATTTGTTTCAGCCTGCTAAAGTAACAGCCCACTGGCACAAAGGAACTACCTACATGGTGAAGTTTGACGACACAGTCATAACTCGAGACAAGTCACTGGATGATCGCTAAATCAATTATATTTATTAAACTTGTGTTAGCTTATATATAATTGTTGTCACTAATATAATGAATAAGCTGTATTGTTGTCTGAAGAATTACTTTGCAACTATTTACTATGGTAGATAAGTTTATAAACTTTCTAATTGTAGAGTTTTTTTTATGAATTATGATTATCTTATCCTTGCAAAAGTGTCTTGTTTTGGCAAGTCTTTTTTGCAGAACATTAGGCAATCTATATTTCTTTACTCAATAAAACCTATGCCATAAAATGTTTTAATGTTGGCAATACCTAAGATAATTTCTTAGTGTTGCCAACAAATATCTCTTTTGAAGTACATATTAAATTAACATTAAACTTTTCTAGCTGGTAGCTGAAGTTTTTGTTAATATTTGACTGATTTGTTGCGCTGAAACAATTCGTAGTTCACGGAATAAAAGTATTCTTTTAAATTATTTATTGTTTTATTTACCTATATAAACAACATATAACATGCAACTTGTGGTGAACATACTTTAAAACATGCAAATAAAAATATTTATGTGTAAATAAGCAAATATTTTTAAACTCGTATGCGACTAGTCGGAATTTCGCTTTCCGTTACCTCCCGTGCGAGAGGAGCAGAATGCAGTCATTGACTTACAGTAAAAGCTTTTAGGTAAATTATTTTTCTACATAATTAAAGTTTGTTACCATTAAGTTTCAAGGCATACTAACACAGCTTGAAGGGCCTATCTCTGTACTTAAGTCTGCCGCAGCGGCGCTCATGTTCGAGTCGCGAGCGTTGGAGCCAGAAGATGTAGCCCAGTGACGCCATCGGGACCACTATGGCCAATATGGCGAAACGAATAGTTCCGAAGTTGAATTGGAAATGATCCAGGTGTGTCGCTTTCATCGACACGAAGTTTTGAATCGCTTTGTCAAACTGGAAGATGTTTTTTTTTATTATTAGGTATCTTAAGTTTGTTTTCTTTCTACCAATTGCAATGGCCCATGTCCGCTATTCTACAGTCAGTGGGTGGCATGTTAATTAATGTTCCACTTTACCTTACTTGCCAACGTAGTATTGCCACTGACTGTTAATTGTCAGCTTACCTGAATACGAAAATTAGGCACACTAAAAATTACACTGGACAGTTCATTAAGCTGCCATCCTCGAACTTTAAAATAGCGGACTCAGGCCCCAGAAGGTACAATGTAAATAGAAAATTGTTGAGACTATAACTTATATACTTTATCTGATGGAATATAAAAATAACAAAATAATACTAAGAATTCCAATAAGTATACATTATTGCAAGTTACATACAACATAGCCAGCTTCCTTTGAATGTTTACAGGGATCAGTCCTTTGTTTTAGAAACTCTTTTCTGTATTTTGCGCGTCGCTCAATTTGATCCAAAATAATTTTGCACTCAAGATCAGAAAATCCATATTTATTTGCCATTATTGCTAAATAATAAAATTAACCAAACAATCAAACAACCATGTGAAAATGACAGTCAATAATAATTGACATATTACATTACGATTATTTAATTTTCTAATATTTTGTCTCACCTGCCAGTACCAATATCAATCTCCTGTACAGTCAAGAAGAAAATTCATTCCTATATATTTTATTACTATGTGTTCACATAACATCAACTAAATATCTTTTTTTAAAGCATGTACGACGTACATACCTCAAGCAGAAATGTATTTTTTTTCATAAACACAAAATAACATCTGATTATCAAAGTTCTTTTAAAGGCTGGTCAACATGCATGTGTTAGATAAATAATAAACCATCAGAAATAACAATTATATGATTTAATTATTACTACCCAATTCTTTATATTGATTTGAACTGAAGTTATGATTTACGCCAACTTGAATGATCTGTCCCTGTAACGTAGTTCACCACTCCTGATCTTGTCCTCACGCTGGGTCCTGTGCTTCCACAGAATGATACCATAAGTAACCATCGGCAGAACGATAGCACACAATCCAAACATCGACGTACGTGTGTTAGGTTGGAAATGTTCTAAAGTGGATACTTTCATGGACAAGAACTTCTGTATGGCTGGGTCGAACTGTAATGTTTAGGAAGAGTCTTGTATTAACATCAATATAAAGTACCATAAAATGTTCCAAGATATTTGTTTATGTCCAAAAATTCAATAATAAAATTACGTAATGAAATACTCACGACATATCCAGCTTCGGAGGCATGTTTCCATGGGTTGGTCTTTTGTTTTAAGAATTCTTTTCGGAGGCCAGCACGTCTAGCGGCCTGCAGTTTAATAACGTTGTATTCTGCATCTGATACTCCGAAAGGGTTGGACATTTTAGCGGAAAATTCTCGGGCGGACCGAGATTATCAGGGTTTATTTTGTCTCGGTCTCACTTCACAGGGTTAAGTAGATAACTGTCACTTGATTTTGACATTAATGACAATATCATCGAAAATCCTACTTACTAAACAGATCATAGATGTTTTAGTGTCTTTACGGATTATTGTCTATCGTATCGTGATCCAGCACTAGTGAAGTTTGAATGACCATAGACAAGCAAGAACGAAATCTGAATGGTGTTTCGCCTTCCGGCTACCATCTTTTCGTATTACCTTGTTGTCGTTGTCAGATCGGCGATTTTTTAAAAAGCCGCAACCATGGGTCGTATGCACGCACCAGGGTAATTTCATGTGTAATTAATAGTGTAAAGCATTACGTAAATGATTCACCATAAATTTTTCATAGTTTGAAGTTTTTGTGATTATAACATAACCTACCGATAGAGTGGTCACCACATGGCGTTACAGCGAAGTGTGAATTTTATGTTTTCAGTAAGGGTATCTCCCAATCCGCGTTGCCGTACCGTCGCAGTGTGCCAACGTGGTTAAAACTGACTGCTGATGATGTTAAGGAACAGATTTTCAAACTCGGCAAGAAGGGCCTCACTCCCTCCCAAATCGGTAAGTTCACCAGATCGCGATTTTAATGATTATCTTTACTCAAAAGTGTTCCTGAGTGCCTTTCTGTGTTTTAAATAGGTCACAGCCACAATCGTGACTCCCGTTTTAAGGAAGAGTTGACTTAATTGACTTAAAAAAGTTCTGACAGCCATCATATCCTGGATGTAACTCAGAATTTATTTTATTTTTCAATGTACCCATTTTAATCCCGGTTTCAGAAGTAGCACTCTGGTAGTTAGTTATCGATAAAAGAGCACGTTTTTCGAAAGGATTAAAATTATCTAAAATGATGTATTTAGTTTTTTCATGTCTGTATGAGTTGATGATGCTTTTTATTATAATTAGTTTTGTTAGTTTTACATCTGTTCTTCAACATAAATAAACTACCAAGAACTTATAAAATTATATGTTTTTGTAACTGCAAATAAAATGTCATTGGCAGTTCCTAACTACAACCAACTGCATTAACACTGTAACTATTCTAATTCCAGGTGTCATGCTCAGGGATTCCCATGGAGTTGCACAGGTCAGATTTGTCACTGGCAAGAAGATCCTGCGTATCATGAAGGCTATGGGTCTTGCGCCCGACCTACCTGAGGACCTCTACTACCTGATCAAGAAGGCCGTCGCCATGAGGAAGCACTTGGAACGCAACAGGAAAGACAAGGACAGCAAATTCAGGCTGATTCTTGTTGAGTCCAGAATCCACAGGCTAGCCCGTTACTACAAAACAAAGAGCGTGCTCCCTCCCAACTGGAAGTACGAGTCCAGCACTGCTTCAGCTCTGGTAGCTTAAGTTACAATAAACTATAATATTTCCCAGTTTGTTGTTTTATTTTTAATTTTCAAGGATTTGCTGGCCTACTTAAAATAAAAGGTGAATTCATTATGTTCTACAATAATTACATTTTGAATTTTGTTTCTATACTTGCTTTGAAATAAAACAAGACTGTGCAGAGTACTGCAGAGAATTAAAGAAACATCTTAGTTGCATTTTGCCATGTTGGTACTCAGTGAAAATATGTTTGCAAAAATCTAACAAAAATATTACACTTTAATGGGAATCAAACCTGCAGTTCAGCATAGACACCTGAGTGTCTGTGCTGAACTGCAGGTTTTTGAACCTGAACCTGAGTTCAGGGACTGTATTGTAATGATCATTAGTCAGTTACATGTAATTTTCTTTAATTCTACCTTCGTTATTTACTAGTTAGTTCAATTTCAAAGTCCAATTTAAATTTGCCAACTTATTTTGAACTGTACAAGTATGCTTTTTCTAGTTTTGATTTCGATACCAGTAATTCATACTTTAAAATATATATATTTAATTTTATCTGACTGACTGCCCAGCCTTTTTCTAAACTGTGTTGGGGTTAGTTACAAATAGAACAAGTGCCTATCTGATGTCCAAAACCCATTTTACTAGGAAACAGTATCCCATAATAGACCTGGTGGTCAGAAATGCTTATCTCACTAAAAAGAATATGGTATAACAGAGAATATAAAGAAAATAAAAACATTTTTAGATTCCTATTTATGCAGTAAAGACAACTAAAACTAATTAGTCATTATTTAATATTAATACTAGATATCACAAAAATCTGAAATACTCAAGGTACTATTATGGGTGTAATTTATCTATAATATGTATGTATTTAGAAATATATATAAGTATGTTTATCAGTTGTCTGGTTACCATAACACAAGCTCTGCTTAGCTTGGGATCAGACAACCGTGTGTGATGCATAGATGTCCCGAAATATTATTATTATTTATGATCTAGTAATAAACACCATTTTCATCTACATTATACCTACCATGGAATCTTATCACAGGGATGCGAATTTGAGTGGTAAGTACCCGTTACATTATTATACTCTTTGTTGGTAAGTAAGCTCACAATCTACATATATACCAAAATATTTTTTATAAAGGGTAGGTAATAAAATTATTTATTTAGAAACACAGATTATTAGAAAAACATTTATTTACACTTCTTTTTTGCCACATATCATTTACAGCTTCTTTATACATAGATTTATTATCTTAATTTAAAAAATATTGAGATCATATTAATTTTATACATAGGGATTCCAGTTACTTCCATCCTCAGGATGCAAACTGTTTGTGATCAGTAACACAACATCAACAACCCACCATATTCCTAACCCACCCAGAGTTAATAGCTTTCCCACTGCAGTCCCTGTTTGTCCGAGACAAAATCTGTCCATACCTAAGAAACCCAACAGGATACTGTATATTAACGTCGTCGTGAAGTAATGTCCAGAATAACGGACGCATGGAAAACCATCTCTAAGAAAACTTCGGGTCCCCGAACATTCAATACCATCCAATGCTTTGCACTGCACTTTCGTTTTCTCCACTTGATCATATCGGACGCCTCCAAACTTTACACAGCCGTGTCCGATAGCATCCCGGGCTGATACGTTCCCCTTGTGATCGATCGGTTCATCGCAATCCAGGAATTCCAAAGGTAAGAAGCTGCATTTCACCAGTGGTCCCAGAGGTCGGTACGGTTCTTTCGAATATGGGTCACTTTCGGATGTTATTGTTGGTATTGCTGCAAGTATGATTGATACTATAATTGTATAAGTCGTTGGATTCATTTTATTCTTGTTCTAGAAATTCTATAACGAATTATTTTGCAAAAAATCATTTACAATAACAAATAGTAACTTCATGACGTTTTAGGTTTTTTACAAATCCATCAACCAACATTGAACATTGTTAATTATTTGCAAGGTAAGCTTGTTAAATTCGCATCATAATGATTTATAAGAAAGAAAATTAGGTGTAGAAGTAGTCTTCATGCAACAATATATTTCGAAGCCATATATTTACGGATATCCCACATAAATTAACGATAAGAATAGTCAGATGAATTAATAACACTCATTATTAAATTAAGAAATAATCATCTTTAGCGTTGGTAAAGCTATATTCGTAAATGCACGCCATCAGCTTCGTTTAGAAACAGCTCGTGATTTTTTCGATACAAATTTGTAGTCACATTTGTGAACACATTTATGAACTTACTTCTGTATGTCAAACGTCAAACTGACACTTCATGTCCGTACATTTTTGTCTGGCTCCGTAATGATTTTTATTTTTACAATACAATAAAAGTTAAAAGTGTAACCCGAAAATGGAGGTGTTCAATAAGTTCTACTCTTCAGTCAGTAATACAGTGTCGCAATTGTCTGGCGTGTTACCTGGGAATCCTGTGACAAGGGAGTTTGAGGCTACTCAATTCATCGCGAGCGCTGGACCAGGTAAAAAAACTATCTGTGTAATTATAATTTGTCTCTAGATTTTATTTAGCATATTTTGCAGGGTATTTGTGCGATACTGCACTATATTATTGTATATTTCAGTGACGAAGACACTAGGATGGGTTGGGGGTTACATGTTCTAATTGTTTTATTTTTTGTGTACATTTGTATAGTCAACAAAACCATGTACCCGTCATTGTCTGTCTGTGTACTGTCTGTACTGATAGAGATTATTGTGTAGACCACAGTCTTCAGTTATTCTAATTTACTTTTGTTATTATAACTACATGTAACAAGAAATATTACAGCTGTTGTAACTTGTAACATATGACAAAATTACTTATTTATCATTCATAAGTTGTGATAAAAACATTTAATGTTTAGGTTTCCTTAAATTACCCTAACATAAATGAAGTGTCTGTTTTTATAGTTCTGAACTAATACAATGACCCTGTTTATGAACTTCAGCGATATACTACATCATATATATTCTTCATAAGTGTAGTCAATGGTTTACATAGGAATAATACTATGTAAACAATTCTGCTTAAAAAAAGAAAATTGCACTTTCATTGAGATATCTAACAGCTGTTTTATTATGACTTTTCATTTTTGTTTACTTTCCTAATCAGATAAAAGCATTTCTCTCATAATTTTGATAACACTTGCAACTCATTGGAATGAATTGTTCTGACCCAATATTTTGGTATTATTAGGAACCAACTTAATTACTTTAAATATCTTTAAAATATGAAACTTATATAAGAACTATGATTTTATTTTACTTTGTTTTCTCACCTAAAAAAAATACTTAATAAACAATAATTCTAACACTTTAACACAAAATCAACTTCAAAATAAGACATATATTAGTTTCCTGTGGATCCCACAGTCAAAACAAAAAAAAAATGAGACCTCACAGGACGCACCAGCTTTTAAATAAAAAAGAATCATCAAAATCGGTTCACCCAGTCAAAAGTTCTGCGGTAACAAACATATAATAATAAATAATAATAATAATAATAATAAATCATTTATTTGCTGAAATATGGTGGTACATAGGATGTTAAATTAGTGTAGGTATAGTGCTGAACATATTCCACCCTCATTACGGGTATGCAAAATATAGTTTACATTAATTTTATAAATGGAATTATATACTAATTGAATTCGAATTACTACATCTAGCTTATAATACAATATTATCAGAATTGGTTTCATTATAATTATAACAAATATTTTAATTATTATTATAAAAGTATTCTAGTGGGCACCAAATCGGCACGTGCTTTTGTTCAAAAAATCTTTGACACTGTAAAAACTCTCCTGGATTAGCCACTTTCGCAAGGCACTACAAAACTTATTATACGGCAGGTCGGTCATTCCCTTGGGTAAAGAATTAAATATTAAAGGTGCCATATAGGTACAGTTTTTCCTAAACAGTTCAAGCTTAGGTACAGGCATTTTTAGAGGTAGTTGATTAATTTTGCGTTTAAATGTGTTGTCGTTGGATGCAAAAAGATGGCTGTGGTATTTAACAAATTTAGCTGTTTCGTAGATATATATGCACGGCACGGTTAGTAGGTTTTTTGACTTGAAGATTGGTTTGCATGATTCTGACCAGGCCATGCCGTACAGGGCTCTAATGCATTTTTTCTGAGCTATGAATACTCTAGCAATGTCACAAGAATTACCCCAGATCACTATGCCATACCTTATGATGGAGCATATGTAAGCATGATATACCATAATAGAGGTCTGTCTGCTTGTCACGTCTTTTACTTTTCTAAGTGCGAAAACAAACTTGTTTATTTTTATGCATAAGCTATTGACATGTTCTTTCCATGAAAGATGCGTGTCGAGAATAATACCTAAAAATTTTGCACTATGTATTTGTTTGATTTCAGAATTGTTGTAGATAATGTTTAATTCAGTGTTATTACTCTTATAAGTTTTAAAGTTGATTAGTTTTGTTTTCTCTATGTTTATTTTTAATTTATTTATATCTAGCCATGTTATGACAGCTTCTAATGTTTTATATATTTCTGTTTTAAAAGTAACTATATTTTTGCAGTCCAAAATTATGGTTGTGTCGTCTGCGAATAGGACGCAATTATGTTTGAATGCACGTGGAAGGTCATTTATGTAAATAAGAAATAACAGAGGCCCTAGAATGCTACCCTGAGGCACCCCCGAACTATTAGCTCTTTGGTACGAATCAAATTGTACCACATTATTTGTGCCAGTATCAAATTTAGTAATTCTAGAAAATTGTTTCCTGTTTTGTAAGTAGGACTGAAACCATTGCAGAGCCGATCCTCTTATGCCATATTTGTCGAGTTTTGATAAAAGAATTGAATGATCAACAAAATCAAATGCTTTGCTGAGATCTAACAGTAAAGCTGATGTCGGGATTTTCTGGTTAATATTATTATTGATGTTGTTTATTAAAGTAAAGGTAGCTAATTGTGTTGATCTAAATTTCCTAAAGCCGAATTGTTCCGGTGCTAAAACGTCATATTTATCGAGAAAACTGACTACTCTTTTAAGCATAATTTTTTCTAAGATCTTTGATAAAACCGGAGTCAGGGCAATTGGCCTGTAATTATTTTTGTCTGATTTTAGTCCTTTCTTATGCAGTGGTTTTATTATTGACAATTTGAGTTGTTCTGGAAAACATCCTTGTTCCAATGATAAATTTATAACGTGAGCCAAAGGTTCCGAAATGAATGGAGCAATACGTTTCAATAGTTCTGAATTTATTTCGTCATAGCCCGCTGACTTTGAGTTTTTTAATGAAATTATTGTATTAAATACTTCTTTTGCATCCGTGGGTTCTACAAAAATACTGGAATCGTTGCTGTTAAGATTGGTTGTACAATACTGAGACTCAATATTAGCAGAAGCAGAATCTCTAGAACATTGAACTACATCAATAAAAAAATTATTGAAAACGTTAGCTATTTCGGGTCCAGATGTAATTGTACTACCGTTGTCTACAATACTCTCAATGAAAGCAGCAGATCTAGGAACAGTACCATCAACATAGCGTTTCACTACGTCCCAAGTTGCTTTACCTTTATTTTGAGAGTTGCTGATGTACTTTTGGTTACAGAGCGACTGAGTACTGTTGATGCATTTTCTTAACAATCTCGAATATTTTATATACGCTACTTTATTACTAATACTTTTATTTAAATAATAGTTGTATCTCAATGTTCTTTTAGTTCTACAACTGCGTTTTAAACCTTTCGTTATCCACGAAATTCTACCAGCTCTTAAATTATTTCTTCGTCTTATTAAAGGAAAGCAAAGTTTAAGGAATAATGTTAAAACTTCGTGAAATTCATTAAAGGCCTCATTCGTATCTAGTTTATTAAAAATTTCAGAAAAAGTTAAACTACCCATGCACTCTACAAATTTATTTAGGTTACTTTTACTATAATCACGCCCAGTTGTAAAATAATGTTTGGATATTTTTTCAATTTTTTTTGTTTCAAATTCAATAGTTTGTGCTGTATCATGATCCGATAAACAGAACTTGTGTGTCCTTCCTACAGCTGTAGGAATATTACTTAGGATATTGTCTATGCATTTATTTATGCGTGTTGGTTCGTGAATGTGACATTGCAGTCCATAATTCGATGTAAGTTCTAGAAATTGAGTACTAGCGCTATCGCGAGCCAGTATGTTGATATTAAAATCGCCGCATATTATTAATTTACGTTGTTTGTGGCGCAACTTCGAAAGCGTTTCATTAATTTTGTTAAAGAATACATTTACATTCGAATTTGGAGTTCTATATATACATATAATAAAAAGTTTTAACTGAGTAATTTCTAGACCGCAAATTTCAAATTCTTTTTCAATACTTAATCTGTTAATATCACACAGTTCCGAGCCTTTGAAATCATTTCGCAATAGAATACAAGAACCCCCTCTCCGTTGCGATTGCCGCGAAAAAATTGTGGACACGTGATAATTATTTAACTTTAAAAAAATTTCCTCACCTTCAATTATAAAATGTTCAGTGAGACATACTGCGATAACACGTTTATTTGCCTCATGTAATTCATTAAGGGCTAAGTCTAAATCATTCATTTTATTGAGTGCACCTGCAATATTTTGGTGCATAACACTACAGAAAGAAAAAGGATTGCACTTATTTACGAAAAAACTGATCTTTGTTTTTATTGATTAGTACGTAAGATTTATCTATGGAATTATCATTATTTTTGACCGCTGGAAAATAATAGGGTATTGTACCTTTAAGAGGTTGAGGTTTAGATGGGGAAATCGTAGTGGAAAAACTGTTGAAGTCCTGGAGAATGTAGTGCCTTAGGGTATCAAAAATAAATCTGATGCCGTGCCCATTTAGTACACCACTTCGCTTATAAAACATTGTGCTGTCATAGTTTAGATCTAAATTGGAATCACACAATACAGCATAGTTATGTTTACAATTGTCTTGGTATAGCAAGTTATTGAAAATCTCAACCCTCGAGTTAAAAATATTATTATAACCATTAAATTTGTAGGTAGGCAGACATAGTACTATATTAGTGTGTGTAATTGACATTAAACTTTCACGTATGCTTACAACTAAATCATAATAATTTACAGTTGACTTAAAATCATGTTCTCCAATAAAAATTACACAGTAGTCTTGTTTATCGAAGTTCAATAGTTTGCTGTTGACATTTTGGAGTAATTGTTTAATTCCACAATTGGTTGAAACAAAATGGCAAACATCATAATTCGGAAAATAATTTAGTGCTAGTGTGAGAATTTTATTAACTTTGTTGCTACTTATAAGACATAGTTTTTGTCGCGGACGATTGAACGCTAAGGTCTGTACCGCTGATTGTAGATCCTTGCTCAACACCTTGGGTTGTTTTACTAATGAAGTCGTATTCACCCGTGATGTCACCGTGGATGGACTGGTGGCGCCATCTGTTGTTGGGTCACCGGTAGGCGTATTTTGTCCAAGATCAATCAATGTGTTGTCCGCGTCGTCAAAGGTCAGCCTCATATTATTTCTTGACACTTTGTTACTCGGCGTTATCGTTTGCGTCCCGGGATCTAAACAAATGCTATGAGATGTTTGTGATGTAAATTGTTTTAGTGATAAGTTTTCTTCAGTTAGTTTTTGTATTTCTATGCGTGCGCTTTCGAGTTCACGTCTTAATTGTAGTAACTCTGCCTTCAGGTCTTCTTTATCACTATCATATCCCGTAGACAAGTCTGGTAAGCTTTGTCCTCTTATCTCAGAATTTGTGGACTCAAAAGAGAGATCAAATGATTCGTTCAACATTGTTTTATGCCGACGTATAGTAATATTTTCGTCTGCCATTCTGATATCTTAATAATGTAGATTTGAATTTTACAAGATACTAACGACACCTGTCGATTACTGGATGCAATTTATGTTTTTATGTGGTAGGTGTTGTTTCACTTCAAATCGCCATTCGATGATAGATGTCGTTATTTGAAAGTGTCTATTAGGAAGAAACATGAACAAAAATACTTTCCAGTTCCGGGATTCGATCTTAGGAGTCGACGTGCTCAATGCGACACATGTAGCCTTTGCGCCACGAACTAACTATTTGAATCGACGAAATTACGGAATAGATTCTACGTTTTCTTGAGAAACCGTTAATTTGAATTTTGTCAACAATTGTCGTTCACAATTAGTTTTTTTACAAAAAGTCACTTCACGCGCAATAGTTCATACACTGCTTTCTTCTGATGCTTATCTTTACAATTTAAACACCGTATTTGTTATTGTTCACGCAATTAATGTCCCTATTGCAGATTTGTTAAGTCTAAAAGTACCGAGTTAATAATTCGTTTTATGGCACTAATCCTTGATATTTAACGTAGATAACACTTGTACACCTGAATTGACACTTTAACTTCCTATTTAACTGCTAATTACGACTTTTAATGAAGGAAAACTATTTATTATTACTTTAAATACGTGGAGCACAGAATTTTAAATGTTTACGTGGCTAGTGGCGCCATCTACCTCCATAAAAAGAATACAGTTGAATTGAGTACCTCCTCCTTTTTTGAAGTCATTTAAAATGCTACAAGTAATTGTTTACTTAAATCAATAATATGAAGTTTTATTTATTTATTACTATAAATAATCAGTTAGCACAGTATGTATGTGTACCACTGTTTTACAGTGACCAACGATGTTATCATAATATTTATCAATCTAGTTCTGGTTAAAAAAAACATGACTCAGATGGTAATCATTTACTAAAAAGAAATACTGTAAATGTTCAATGACTAATTTTGGCTGGTATCAATAAGTATGATCAGTAAACATATGGGCAGTATGAGAAATATTGATATCAAATGTAAGAATTTAGGACCTGCCATGTTTTATATTTTGGCGATACCTTTCAGGTTTCTGTCATGTGTCTGCTGCATCCAAAATTTATTCCTGTTAACCATATGTTAATTTTTTGGTTAACAGGTCTACTATGGAAAATCTACAAAGGCTACAAGAAATCTACAAAGCAGGAAGCATCAATATTCGTCTTCGAAAAGAAACATTTGGACAGATGGTCAAAGGGAGATCGGGAGATCATGCTTGAGACCCTCAGGCGAGGAATCGTCCAGCTGACGAAGTTAAGACACCCACAGATACTGACTGTACAGCACAGCCTGGAGGAAAGCAGGGAGAGCCTCGCCTTCGCCACAGAACCAGTCTTCGCCAGCCTCGCCAACATCCTAGGCAACACAGAGCAAATGCCAAAACCCATACCAAACCACTTAAACAACTACAAGCTGTATGAACTCGAAATTAAATACGGTCTGATGCAAATCGCCGAAGGTCTCACTTTCCTCCACAACGATGTTAAGCTTCTACACCATAATATTTGTCCGGAGTCAATTATAGTGAACCAGCAAGGTGCCTGGAAGATCTTTGGGTTTGATTTCTGCATCGCTAACCAGAGCGCGTCAGGGTCTGCGCCATTTTGGCCGTTCCATGAGTACTGTCCCGCCATGCATCCATTAACTCAGCCAGTTCTTGACTACTTAGCTCCGGAGTACGTGTTATCCGCTACACACTCTCCTGCCAGTGATCTCTACTCGTTAGGTATGGTGATATACGCCTTACATAGTACGGGACATCAAACGTTAGGCAATGTGGGGACTGATTACAAGAAGTTTAAGAGATTCGTGAATGAGATCCGGAATCTGCCGCCGTCACGGTTGTCATGCGTGACGGACGGCTTGCGGGAGTATGTCAAGCTGATGCTGAATGCCACGCCGGAGCTGCGACCTGATCCACATCAGTTCTTGAAGGTAAATACTCGTAACGTAGCTGGGTAAAAAAAACAATTCAGAAGAAAAATTTGAGTTATAGATCCAACAACGTTTATTTACTGAAATTTCTCCTTTCAGATACCATATTTTGAAGACGTCGGCGTCAAAACCCTGAACTACTTAGACTCACTATTCCAATGGGACAATCTCCAGAAATCTCAGTTCTACAAAGGCTTACCTCAGATCATCCAGAAAATGCCGCATCGTATCTGCATCTACAGGATCCTACCTTGCCTCACAAAGGAATTTATTAACCCTCCAATGGTCCCATTTGTTCTACCCAATGTTTTACTCATAGCTGAAAACTGTTCCAAAGAGGAATACATCAAATACGTTCTCCCAGTGTTGAAACCAGTCATGTTAATACAGGATCCGATACAAATCCTGCTCATTTTCATGCAGAAAATGGAATTGTTACTAAAACTGACTCCAGGGGAAGAAGTGAAGTCGGATATCCTGCCTATGTTATACAGGGCGTTAGAATCTGACGCTCAGCAGATCCAAGAGTTATGCCTCTCTGTTTTACCGACTTTCGCGTCTTTAATAGACTACCCGGCCATGAAGAATGCTCTACTTCCTCGAATAAAGAAGTTGTGTATAAGTACGAATTACATATCAGTCAGAGTGAATTGCTTGCTGTGTTTGGGCAAATTGTTGGAGCATTTGGACAAATGGTTGGTGTTGGATGAGATCATACCGTTCTTACCGCAGATACCGTCGCGGGAACCGGCTGTCTTGATGGGGATTTTAGGTATGTATACGTTTTTCTTTACACTTAATAACTTTTGTTTTTATTTAGATAATAATAGGTGTTGACGTCGGCTAGTCGTGTTAGATCATTATCTATTGCAAGCAACGAGGTTGCATTTGAAACTATAGAGTGAGCCTATCAGAGTTTAAACCGTAAGCACTAGTGTGAACAAGTGTTGTCGTGAATTATTTATGAAGATGGAGCTTTCCGTTTTAAAAAATCTATCTAAAACACTAATATTATCCTAACAATGTCAAAACCATCGATATTTTCTTATACAAGTTTCTCGTTGCGCGAAAATTAACTTAAATGAAAAACGAAATGTACTAGGATCAGACTAAAAACTGCTCTCGCTTGGCACAAGGGGAACCTAGCGATAGTAGCAGTCTATGCATATCATACGTCGATGATTGCAAGACATTAATTCTTTATTTATGCATTGAGAAATCGAATGAAGAAGGTCAAACCAGGGTCACATTTTTTATTATAGTTAAAAATGTTGTGCTCTACATTATTCTTCAAGGTAAATCAAGTTCGATTGACTATTAACGTTGAAGAATGAGTTTAATTGCAGCTCGATGGATATTTTAACACATTAAACAAGAATTATAATTTAAAAGTTAAACAACCACGATCTCTAGCTCCCATTTCACATTTAAAAGTATTTTATAATTTTAATATAAAGCATATACTAGTTCTTGTTCGTGATTTTGTTGTGTGTAATTTATTACCACTGTCTAGATTCCTCTTAACTTTACACCTTTTTAGTATTTAATGTATAATATTCTTAATTTCCCTATTGTTTCGTAAAACCCCGTTTATTATCAGTCACTTATACCTTCTATCCTCCAGGTATATACAAGTTAGCTCTGAGCCACTCCAAGTTGGGCATCACGAAGGAGGTGATGGCCACGAAGGTCCTTCCCTTCCTGATACCGTTGTGCGTCGAGAACGGCTTAACGTTGAACCAGTTTAACGCGCTCATCAGTTTGGTTAAGCAGATGGTATCTAAAGTGGAGACGGAGCATAGAGCTAAATTGGAGCAGTTGAATTCTATACAGAATGAATCTAAGTGAGTATTTTTCTAGAACTTCGTTAATATTATAAGGATTTTTATTTCTGAATAGGGAACTTATTCTTTTCCTGTCTGTGTAGATGCAGCAATAATGCGATCGAACTAGTGTTTTAATACAGTTACAAAAGTTTGTAAAAGTCAAATATATAAATAGTCTTTTCAGTTAAATAGTACCTATGCAGGAATCAATGAATAAGTCTATGTAGGATTCTTTGGTTGACAGAAAAAAATATGTTTTACAAGTGTATGTCCATGATTGGGTAGGTAATTCGTGTCTGAATTTTGTTAATTTTGCGTGTGACCGTTTACAAATTTTTCACGGCATACGTTTTGCTTATCTTATCGTTTATGAATTTCTTTTATTTTTTTTCCTACTAACTTTTCCTTTTTTTTCCAGAGTAATGGAGCACACGCTAACACCATCATCGGAGACGCTGGTAGCCGCGCCACCGCCGCAGTCAGACCTCGACAAGATGTTCACCGGCCTCGGGATAGACCCCTTCTCCTTCCAGCAAGAGAAGAAGGAGCCAGAGATACCAGCGGTCAAGGAGCAGACCGGACCGCTCAGTATGGAGGATAAGCAGAGGTTAGTAGTGCCGTAAGTTAGATTGAAGGGACCTTTAAATCTCGTCTTGTCTTTATTTAACGGTGTAAAGTTGTGACATATTTTTATTTAAGAATTTCTTGTATTGGCATCTAATTGTATTTAAACAGAATATAAATTTAACAAATACAGATACACATCGTATGAAGCCCCTTTCTGTAGAATATTATTTTTTAGTTATGAACAAAACGTTTTTTTTAAGAATATATGTGAAATGTAAAGAATCAAATTTCTAACGAAACTTATTTTTTCCTTCCAGGATAGCGAACCAGCAAGAATCAGTGCGAAGGTTCTCGCGCCAATCTCCCCCGGGCGCGCTGCGAGGGCCGCGTAAGACCACCCACAAACCTGTAGACCTGACCAACTCCCTCCTACAGTCCAACCTCAACCAGCTCTCCAAACCCATCCCCACGTCGGCGTCGGCCGTTGTCACCACCCACAGCGCCATCCTACCACTAACCGCCTCCCATTACAGCTCCCCCGGCATCGCGCCCCACGCCGCCAACTACTACCAAACCCAAACCCACTACCCCAGCCTCGACAGCCAGGCACCCGCCAACTGGGCCGCACCGACACCAGCCAACTTCAATAACAAGTGGGCCAACCAGAGCCAAGGAAACAAGCAGGACTGGTCAGCCTTCGAATCTCTCCTACCTACACCTAACGACAATCAAACAACCAATAATAATGTTAAGAAACTAACTGACAATGAAATGATGGATTTGTTGAGTTAAATGACGTCACGGAAGTATTATTCTCTTATTGCGTTCGGCCAGACAAAAATTACGAATAAAAAAAAAAACAAAATTCCACACATTGTGATTTTGATTTAATTTGCGACAATAATGTCAGAATCGCGATCGCTGGACTAAAAAATTGTAAAAAGTGCAAAACTAAACATTTTTCGTTAGGTTATACTATTTGTATATAAATTGAAATTTATTTGCTCTAAAATATTTTAATAATAACTCCATTACATTCCTATTATATTATTTATGTAAAAATGCATTTTATTTTTAATTTATTTGTAACAAAAATGAGGGTACACGTAATGTAGGTAATTATAATGTCGCTATTCTTAATCAAAATCTTATTTATTTGGATTATGCAAAACAATAAAAATAGACTAGTCTTTAAAATGTATTTCATTTTAAAAACATATCATATTTATTTACTAAAATTAATATTGGTCCGTAAGTGAGTCCTATGTTAATGTGCTTTTGGCTTTTATTTAAATCTCTACAGTAAATCAGTAACACGAAATGGTTGAAATTGGTAAAAGCGGGATAAGGGAAAGTTTTGAAGATTTTCTGCCGAGATTTATATTTGTAACCGCCATTTTTAAAACTACACTCAAAGATTACAATACATGTGTACATGGTCCTTTGCGATACAACTAATCCTTGGTCTTTGGTTACGCGTCTTTTGGTCTTTTATAAACATTTCGTTTGATTTTGATGCTTTGCTTAATTTTCCACTGTATGGTAATGGACCATGCAAAATTAATTTGTGCATTAAATATTAATTATATTCTAGTTACAAAAGGGTGCGTCCTTATAATATAGTTTTCTTTGTCACATGATATCCTGTAGAGAACGGTAAACGACGCATTTGGCGGTAATTTAATCTGTATTCTGTGCATACCATAGACTCGTGGGATGCTTGTGGTTTCCCGCCAAATGCGCCTTGTACCTTAGATGTGATATTTTACATTACCGACTGCGACAGATGTGATCTCTTAAAAAATAAACAATTACTTAACGATATATTTTGAGTTTTAATTACAAAGTTTTTTTATTAATTACTCTGATGGCAAGATTGTGTTATTTACATAAAGTATAATAAATTAGTCTAGACACTTAACTTTCAATGTACTTAAAACCTATGTAATCTAAAAAATATATAATATGATTAACAATAAATTATTGTTTTAAATTATAAAATATAAAAGTATATAACAGTTTTTGAAGTAACAAAACAATTACTTTTTAGCTTTGGGAAAATTGATACAGAAAAATAAAATAGGCCTGGTTCTTGATTTCAGTTCATTTTCATTATATTACAAAAAACACAGTCTCAACTGGTACACACTTCACAAAAACAATCCTTATTCTATAATCTAAACTACCGCCTTCTTCTAAAAGACAAAGCGAAGAACATGCAAGCAGTCACAGTCTGCAGCACACTGGCAGTCAAGAAGCAAGTTCTATAATCATAGTTATATATTAAAGACCAAGACATGATAAATATCGCGACTATAGTGTTGGAAGCTGTCATTGTGGCTGTGGTATCGAAGTCGTTTAGTGTACTGTTGTATAGCGGCTGCTGAAGGATGCCGGACGCGGCCGTCGCGAAACTGGCCAGCATGCACCACACGACGAGCAGGCTTTTGTTTTCTGATAGCGCGATCCCTGGAAAATGAATGAATTATGAGACTTTATAGAGAAGACTGGATAACATATAAAACATAGTGAATAGTTTATAAGCAAGATTATGAATGTAGCAAATTTGCTGTCATACCTATCAGATATAAGGCATTTTCACACACAATGGGAATTTCAAAGGAAGGCTTGGGACCTGTTTTGTTGAGTAGAATGTAGATTGTAAACTGACGACGATTTATACTAAAGTAGCTATTCTCATCGTATTTCAAAAACATTTTTTTTTACTCTCATTTGTTTCAATGAAACTCCTGTCATTGAAACAAATGAGAGTTATTTTGTAAATGCTTACCGTAAAAGCCCATAGCTCCAGCGACGCAGAACGCGGCGCACAGTCTCGCTTTCTCGTTGATAGACTTGGGCAGCACCACGCACAGCATTATGAAGCACAACGCTGACCCGTGAGCTACTGCTATCAGCGTCGCAACCTGACGAAAACAATGATCAAGTTAGTTTCTCTGTCGATGAGAAAACGTGAGAATCTTTAACTGTGTTCTGACGGTCTTGGTACTTACCGACCAAATGTTCATTGAAGGATTTTGCTCCCAAATCAAAGGCGGGAAGAGTACACCAAGCACTAATATAGAGAAAGTTGTGCAAAGATGCAGCAACGCGTACAAGTAGAAATTAATATCTAACAGCATGTTGGTAATCGTGATGAAATTCTTCTTCAAAGACGCTGTTCTTCTAGCAGTTCCTGGGGACACTTCATCGGAGAAGACCACGCTACTCTGAGGGGCGTTGACTGTAGTCTCCCTGTATAATGGCTGTGGGTTCCGCCTGTCGATGTTTTCCAGTTCCTGGTACCCGTTCACTCTCGCGTAGCTGGTAACGTCCAGTGTTCCAAAGTCAGAAGAGAAGCGGTTGGAAGTGACATCGTGTAAAGTGCTGAAGTCAGATGAAAATCTATCCTCGTTGGAAGCTAGTCGGTTTTCTCTGTACTGTATAGCGGGATCGAGAATCTCTTTAGCGTTCTTTCTGGTGCTAAATACGACAGCGTCCGCGCCGTCCTCGTCTTGCGTTGGGTTTTGTGTTCGTTCCACTTGAGCGATAGTTTGAGCAGGATTCGTGCTTCCACCTGGACGGTTCTGATTTGAAAATATGACTTCATCTTCGTCCTCAACAGCGTCTCTTAACATATTATACGTGTGTCGAATAACTCTTTCTATGTAGATCGGTCGGGTGTAAGAAGCTAAGAAGACGCAGTTCTGCATGATGATGGCTCCGTATATCATGACGACGACGTCGCCAGTGTATACTGTGCAGAGGTATCCCACGAGTATAGGTACAAGGCAGTTGCCGACAGATGGCGCCATGCGCACTAGGCGCTGGGCCATCGTCAGCTTCTCCCTGAAGTAATGGGTTATGATTATTTCCGTCTGCTGACCAGTTAAAGCGCAGCCGGCACCTGAAACACATTTAACAGATAATTAGACTTAAAATAACCATTATTTACTTAGCTTAAAATTCGTGTATGTGAGGATCGTGCAAGGGGATAGAAGTGATCTCTGCCTACCCCTATGGGAAAGAGGTGTGATTATATGTATGTATAATTTATGATGATGTATTTTGTCATTAAGACTGAAGTGTATCACGTGAGCGCGACAAATGGATGTGCGATTAACGCTTATGCGACAAAACTGTACTGCGACTCACCGTAGTTCGAATGCACGCTAGTGCGACACACTGTAGATCAACATCTCGCTAGTGCGATATGAAGAAATAGAACATAAACATATAGAACCGACATAGGCCCAGACATCCATTGCTTGGTTAGGTTCAACTTTGTGACAGAGATCAATAGGTTAGGTTAGGTTAGATATTGTGACCTTGCAATGGAGGGAGCGAAGCGAGCGACGGCCTTTGATTATTTAATATCTACTTATTTAATATATGTAATTCAAAATTTATCTCAGCAAACTACTGTAATACTGCATCAACGTACTACACTACCCTTGCTAGGTGTCAAACTACTGCAATACTGCACCAACGTACTGCACTACCGTAGTGTCGCACTACCGTAGTGTCGAACTACTGTCGCGCAATCGTTTGTCGCACTAGCGAGATGTCGATCTTCAGTGTGTCGCACTAGCGTGCATTCGAACTACGGTGAGTCGCAGTACAGTTTTGTCGCATAAGCGTTAATCGCACATCCATTTGTCGCGCTCACGTAGTACACTCTTAAGACTGTTATACTTTGATACGTGTAATTAATATTCATAGCGTCGCTCTTATCAAGGACGATGGTAGTGTCATCAAATATAGGCAGGTAGGCAAGGCATTGATATTGACATCTGTCTTGCTGTATCCATCTGTAAATAGGTTTAGTATCCGTAGGTAGAATAATTAATTCATTGAGTTAATTAATACAAATTAAACAACTCAAATACTGCTATTTAAGAAGTTGACCTAGTAAAAGAACCGAATTATTTATTACATCGGTAGATACCTGCCAAGCTATTCGGGTAATAATGGCTTATCATCCAAAACGAGTTGCAAAAGTTAATTATTGAAACGGGAGCAGTTACTTTTGAATAATTTGTGAAATAATTGATAAAGTTCTTAATTTATTTCCACCGCCATATATTTTCAGTCTGAGTTTAATGACTGGCGACTGCTCTCTTAAATAAAAAGATACCGTGTTAGGTACGTTTTTTTCACTTTAGGTAAATAAATGCCAATCTGCTTACAGAACATAGTTTTTTAACTAATTGTTAGTAGCTAGCTAACTTTTTATATTTTTGCCTATCTGACTAATCTAACTTTAACAAAGTTAGAAGGGTTGAAGCTAGCCATGAATCATACAGAAATCAGAATTGATAATACATGATGAACAATAGATACAATGGGAGGTGACAAACAAACGTGTTTGCACAGCGCTATATCGAGGTAGTTCCGACAAGTAATGCGACAGTTAAAGAATAGGTTTTTCACCGTGTTAGTACCTACATAAGTATTTTAAGTACCTACTATATAACTAATCTGACCGATAATAGGAGATTCCTTGTAGTACTTAGGTCTATTATAATTAATATGCTTTTGCTTTCTTTCGAACACTTTCTTTAGCCGCGGTAAGCCTTGTCCATCTTAGGCAATTACGTTCCACATATTTTCTAGACAGGACCCCAATGCAAGCCTAGAATCACCTGAACCCTAAGTTGTCCAATTAATTTTAGTACGTATGACCCAAATCTAATTGGTGTATTACGAAGCGTACCTAATTTAAATCTCAAGATTCTAGGAAAGGGCTTGTGAATTTCGTAAAATGATACCGGCAGTTGTTCATGACATTGCAAAACATCTGTATCAATAAAAATTGAGAATGTATTATGTAAAACAGAAACAAACCGTGGTCAGTCACAAGTTAACTCAATATAAAAAACGTGTTGTAATGTAAAAAGACATTAATTTAGATCGATGTCTCGGTCTTAATTTTAGATAATGATTTTACTAATTAAGATTAACTCAAGCGTAGTTTAAATGGTACTAAGTCGTAGGATGCAGATGCATACCTATTGTTCATCCGTAGTTACTAAATGCCTACATGACTAAGAAATTAGGTGCCTAGGTAAATTTAACAAGTAGAAAGCACTTGCCCATAGAAGCCACGGTTATAAAGACTAGGATTTACGTACGATTGAGGTTTTACCACAAATGAGTAAAACATAAAATTAATATATCCAAGAACAGAATGTGCATTACTTTAAGTACCAACACACTTTACGATTCATTACCATCACACGTCTGTAAAGTGTGCACAAACTATATAAAGACGTTTTTATTATTCTATACAATGGAAACCTTGAGAACAAAAGCAATACATCAATAGATAATTACCTGTAAATATACCGGAGAATATGTTTACGATATGGTCGTTACTTGTCGCGTCCGTTGAGTAGCTGGAGAGGAGAACTCCGGCCACTGTGAGGCACAGACCAGCCAGGGCCATGAACCTCGGCATGTTGAAGATCTTCACCACCGCTCTGCACCATGACTCCAGCAGAAGTCTTATAACTACCGCAATAACCGGGACCAAGGCTATATCCACATCCCATATCTTCATGCGTTCGTCCTTGTCATGATCTTCTTCCCTAATCGCCTTCAAGATGATTAGACCGTACATTGACAGCAACGCTGGGACCGTTACATGATATATCACAGCCGACACAACAATCAACCACCCATATCCACCGTCGGGAGGCGTAGGCCCAATCTCAGGCTGCGAGGCCACAATGTGGTCTAAATGTAAATCCTCCACCCTGCTTTCACCCCGTTCCACCTGTGCTGGAGTCTTGTTTCGTGGCACCTCCATTATTTTATTCACAAAAACAATCACTTCATATTAAAACTATGTGTAGTCAGTAACTTATCTATATGGAATGGGTGTGTTATCTTATCATTATCTTTTCGCGTAATCACTTGCTCTATATTTTTAAAATCAGCGCCAATATAATCTCACATTGTACACAAACATACCATTCTGTTTCATTTTTAGAACTACGTTGTAAAATGCAAGCAATATATTTATACAACAGCTGGTTTATACAATATATTTAAATTTTTAAAAAAATTCAACGCAAATAAACTTTACAAATACTATGGTAGATTAGTTTCCGAACGAAATAAATAAAATGTTAGGCTGCTAAATTACAAAGGCTAATTGTAACGGCACGAGTGAGACAAACCGATACACAACGTATGTGATAGAAAGAGACTTCCGGCTTTTGATTACTCTACTATGTATTTTTGACTTTTCCGATGCGTACAAAATGAATCCGTTTGATCGACATTTAGGACGGACGCTCTTATAAGAATAATTCCTGTTTTTCTTTATAATGCAAAGGTATTAATCAATTAAACTACGTTTCTAGATAAGTTTACGGACTATTGCTGTATTCTACATGTGCTGTGGAAAGAGTTTTATGTGATAATTTGTTTTCCATCGTGTTCATATCCCGTGAAGCATTTTAATTGCTCGCAATTTTGGTGATTACATTGTTGTGTGTTGGTGCAGGTGTTTCTGGTGCAGTGCTGATGGGTAGGGCGCGGGAGTGGAGGCTGTACAATGGAAACGGAGTCTGTGAGGTCTGAGTTGAGCGGCCGGTCGCGGCGAAGCTCTAGGCACCGGCAGCACACGCATCGGAGCACCCGGTACGTTGGGGAGGCCTACCGAGCCATATTCAAACTATTTTATAATTGACCTACTTCTAAGAAACTGGGAAATTCCCAGGATTCGTCTTGGGAATTCCCAATTCGACTCTACAACTATAGAAACTTATTGTGTGGTGTACTATGATAAAGATCAGATAATTATAGGTCTGCAACGAAATAACTAGTACTGTTAGAAAGAGCATGCTTTCCCAAACCTTAGGGTTCAAGGTTTTATTGTTAGGGTCAAAGAGCACTGTTTGTACCCGGATTAACAAAGCAGGTCTCATTAATATTCTAATGTTGTTTTTGGATTATCTTCAGCATACAGTATGCATGACATGTCTATGTAAATTGTTTTAACTCTAAACAATTGGTTTATACATTTACTACCTTGCAAGTGGGTTTATTTTGTACACATCTTTCTTAGAAACCATAGTATTATTATAATTGTAGGTTCTGTCTTCTACATATTAAAAGGCAAAGCTTAAATCATAACTTACCCTCAATATGGACACATTATTGGCCCTTTTTTAAGGCCCTTTTATGTATCAAAATATTAGTTTGTTATACTTTATCATGCTGAGGTAACAAAAAACAAAATCCTGCCAAAAAAATGGTAAACAGGTTGCTTTTTTCATTTATCTTGAAAAATATTTTGCAAGTTTCTTCTATATTTACTTTCATTGAACCTAGTCTAGTCTACATTAAATGGTAAAAAAAATTAAACATTGTTATTGTCATTGATAAATATGGCCTTATGTTACATTGCTTGCAGGTTTAATGAAACTGTGTTTATTCTCTGTTCCTATGTCTTAAAAGCCTTAATTCCAAAGTGCTACTAAAAAGCTATATCTTTCCATACAATAGTTGTTTAATGTCTCCAACCTACAATACTGTAATTAACAAAATAGTTTTCTTAAGCCTAGTTAAACAGAAACATTCACAAACTTAACAATAACCGTATCATGTGTTTATGCTATTGTTCAGATTTCTAATTAAATTATATTAATTTTTTCAGAAGCAACAAATCACAGCGCAAAGAATCCAGTGATAACACAATGGCACCATTTCAAACCAGTGTAAACATTAACCCAGAGATTGGGAGGGATGGACAAGAAGTCATTGAGGTTCAGATCCTCCCACAGGATGAGAACTGGGGAGAAAACACTACAGCGGTCACAGGAAACACTTCCGAAGGCTCCCAGTCCATGGAGGATGTGGGCAACTGGCCAATGGAATCAGATAATGGCATCGGATTTGTGTGTACAAGATATTTTGGAACAACAATAGCACTAGGACTTTCTTTCGTAGCTTTTGTTAGTCCACTGGCAATGGTAGTGTTACCCAAAATTGGATTCTTCCCAGGATTGTCAGATAATATAGCCATACAGCCCAGTCAGAGGATACAGCTGCTGTCATGCACGGCTGAGTGCAAGGGCATCTTACTATCACTGGCATTCAAGCTTGTGTTACTTGCCATTGGCGTGTGGGCCGTGTTCTTGAGACCAAGAAACGCCATCTTGCCCAGAATATTTGTATTTAGAGCAATGACATTAGTCATTCTAGCTGTATGCATATTTTCGTATTGGTTGTTCTACATTGTGCAGATTACTGAGGCGACAAAAGCTCTTGCGGTCGGCGAGGAGGCAATGGATTACAATGCGCTAGTTTCTTACGTATCAAGCTTTGCTGATACATTATTATTTATACATTACATAGCTGTTATATTGATGGAGATTAGGCATTTAGAGCCTGTATATTATGTTAAGATTGTAAGGAGTCCGGATGGTGAGAGCAGGTCTTATGCCATCGGACAGCTGAGCATACAGAGAGCTGCTGTGTGGGTGTTGCAGAAGTATTACACGGAGTTCCCGATATACAACCCGTATTTGGAGAAGATTCCGATATCTAAGTCTCAGAGGAAAGCCCAGTCTAGTATAAAGTTTTATGAAGTGGATGGCTCGACTAACGCGACGCCTGGACAAGCTAGGTGAGTTACCCAAATATTTATAATTACCGAAATATCTATTTATCACGTATACCATTGTCATCTGCCATTCGTGGAATTCCACAAATATATTTTACGAACGGACTTATTATACTATCGAGCTCCACGATCTAATGTCGCTACATCCTTTTTACATTTTTAATGCCACATGTTTTCTCCATAAGATTACGACAAAAACAACCGATTTTCTAAAAACAGATGCAGATTGGAAACTTTTCCGCTTCATTGAATGTAACTAACATTCGTATCAAACAGTTAGGAAGGCATGTCTGTATTAATTGGTATTTATAAAGTGTTCTGTCACGGTATAATTCATTTCCCGTGGTAAGGCCCATTAAGAACCGTGGCCAATTGTATGGAGCAAAGCGGATTGCTCACTGGATGTTAAAACTTTTATTGCATAACTTTAACGTTGTAATACTATTTTAACTTGGATCGACAATTTTTGCTGCTACTATTCTTATTTGATGGTTTTATTTACTGTTTCTTGTAGGTAATAAAAACAATTTAATGATTTAATTCTGTAGTTTTAAAAGGCGGTTTCCTTTCATGTATTTTTGTTTTTTGAAGTGGTTTGTTTTATGAACCTCAAGAATGTTATAAAAATATGCGCCTTACCATGCTTTGTCCGTAGTAACTTTTGAATCAATACTTCAATACTTACTCGTAAAACTCATTTCAGGAGTATAAGCAAGTAAAAGTGGAATTATTTGGTCTCTGTACCCTGGCAAAACTGATATACTTATTATGTTTTTTATACCATTTGTGTATACATATACCAATATACTTACTTCTAGCCTTAATTTGAGCTACCATGGACTGGAGTATCTCAATCAGTTTTTAAAATGTTCTGTATATTTGTCTAAAGTGATTAATTTTATCTCGCCTCTTATCCATTTTTTGTCTCTACATTTTGTTATCAATATACTTACTGCCAACCCTAATTTGAGCTACCATACATTAAGGTACATGTCCCAACCCATTTTAACGACCTGCCCTTGCCTCCAGATCGACGACAGGGTCGATGGGTGGCGGCAGCACGCGGCGGCGCGACTCGGGCTCGGCGCACAACGAGCGCTACTACGAGGAGGCCGAGCGCGAGCGCCGCGTGCGCAAGCGACGCGCCAGGCTGCTCAGCGCCGCAGAAGATGCTTTCGCGCATGTCAGGAGGGTCAGGGTGTCTACTAATGGTGAGGAGCATATTTATTGACGTCTGATGAACTTATTGTATAGTTTCCGATAAGATATTGGAAATACGCTAATTGGAAATTACTATTTTGTAATAGGAGGACAAGATTACCGAGATTCGCCAAAAATAGTCATAATATATCGGTAGATACATGTCTATAATGTTTAACTAATCAAAAAGGGTAACAAAAAGTTATATCTTCATTCCGTTGCATTAGAAACAGTTATTTTTTGCAAGGATACCAGATAGACAGCAATCGCAGAAAACTGAGGAGGCCTAGCAGTGGGTGATCCTGGGCAACCTGATATGATAATGATGTTATCAGTTTGTTATCGATACTGACAACGATTGGTTTACCCAGGTGTTTATTTCCCACATTATAACACAACCAAGTCACAATTATTCTCCTACGAAATGTTTCACTTACTTTAGTTTCACAAGAAGTGACTATGTATGTTATATTGTATATCATATGGTGTCTCATATTACCAGGTGGCGCGTTAGGTCCGCGCGAGGCGGCGCAGGCGGTGTTTCCGTCGCTGGCGCGCGCGCTGCAGAAGTACCTCCGCGCCACACGCCAGCAGCCGCGACACTCCGCTGACTCTGTATGTACTAATTTCTTACTTGCTTGTATTTTCCCACTGTACTATTTAACTATACAAGTTTTCCTTAAAAAAAGGAAAATTATGTGCGAAATGTAGAGTTGTCGTACGTCAAAACTTTGCGTGAATCTTTCGGCGTTCCAAACCTACAGAAAACGGAAAAAATATAATTTACTAATTAAGTATTTTATTTTTCAGGTGCTAGCCCACTTAGCACGCTGCCTCTCGCAAGACGCGTCTCCCCGCGCCTTCCTGGAGCCATTCCTGGTGGAGGGCCCCGTCCTCTCCGCCGACCAGGAGACCAGGCCCGTCCAGCGCTGGTCGCTCATCTCCGACGAACTGCTCGCCAGACCGCTGGCCGACAACGTCGAGTTCCAGCTCAGACAAGGTGACATCTCCCTCATATGTACTATTAAGCAATTACCTAAGTTCAGTCTGTCTGAGGAGGTCGTTGACCCTAAGAGCAACAGGTTCATTTTAAGGCTGAATTCTGAAACGTCAGTCTGACAGGAGGAGTTTTGTAGTCGAGATGACTTTAGGCTTGTATGACATACGGAGTATTTTTAGGTTAGGTTATGAACAGAAGTTCAGTTTGGCAATTGAATGAGCCTGAAATTCTCATATTGATCTTGTTTAGTATCATTTCTATGGGTATGTCAGTTATGAATTGATTATAAAAATATATTGGATGTTTTTAAAGTGCGTTCGAAGAATGACAATAGACACCGTCGGTATCTAGATATTACATATAGCACTGCCGAGTTAGCATATACTAAAGAAAATTTATAGATTTTCGGTCACTGGTGACCGATATTGCGTACGGTTTGCGCTTGCATATATTATGGTGTTGCTATGTAACAATCGGATTTGCTTGTATATTAAGCTTCTTTTGAAATAAAAGTTTTAGTCCTCAATCATATATAGATTTCTATTTAATCGTTGTTTGTTAATTGAATATTTGAATCCGTACGAAACTTATAATTAAAAACAGCTATTAGTTTAAGAAGAAATGTAAATAGTGCATTTTAACTTATACTTAACACCAGTTTTATTAAATGCTTGGGATATTTAGGATGAACTGAACTTCTGTTTATTTTTCAATTAATTTTATTGTTGAACAACCGACATTTATAAAATACTCGTAATAATGATTGGTTAATAGAGTAGAAAAAACCCTGTAACCATTCCATTTACTACAGTCGAAATATTACCTGTATTATATTTATAAATAAACAATTTAGTTTTGAAAATTTTAGGCTTTAAGATGATTGGATAGATAATTTTCTTATAAAACTTGTCTGATAGATTCAAAAACGCTTATATGCTATGCTTGGACTAAGCATATTATTTATAAACCGAGCATTATAAATAATACCATCGTTTTGTGCCTATATCTTTTTGGACTTAGATCTGATTTTCTATAGAATTATTTTGTTGATATTTGGTTTGAATGTTGATCTAAACGTGCCTTAAATCACCATGGCAACATGCCATTATTTATGGTCAAATACTCGACTTTTGTATATTAAAGTCTTTCGCGTGTATGTCATGGTTGTTATAGTAAATGTTTAGTCAAAATTATGCACTTAAAAATAATGAGAGTGAAATACTTGTCATAAAAAAAATCCAGATTATTAAGACTGCAACACATTTTTTTTGTACTTATAAATGTTTTAAAATTTTTGACTGTACTCAAGACTTACGAATAAACTTTGAAATAACATGAATCTCAAGTAGAATAAGAAAAGAAAAGACATTTTGAAATTGATAAAAGACTAGACCGCATTTAATTTTGTATTTAGTATAGTATTAATTTGTACATTGTGTCATATTTTGAGAATGTATTAAGCACAAATTTTTGACATAGTTAATACTTAAGGCGGATCTGCATATTGCATATATTTTATATATCATATTATTTTTTTGACTACACCATAATTATTTTTAGACTGAGTTTTATTTATGGGATTTTAACTCTTTAGTTGTATTTTTTTTTGTCCATATTAAACGAAAAGTATTCCAGTGACAGAAAAGGATGGAATTATACAGGCATATAGCCGTCCTGTTCTATCACTAAAAGGTATGCCATTAATTTCTTGATTTAAATTACTTTGTGCTTTCGTTTTCGTTTCGTTTCGTGTACATTCGCCTTAAACCCAGTGAATCTCGAATATTGTATAGAATAGTAATTAAATATACCATATCATAGGATTATATTTATTATGTAATAAATCATAAGGCAGCTATTTAAATGTAGGTTACTTAGAAATTGTAAGCGATATATTTTATAATGTTTATTGTTTTATATAGAAGTGTACGCGCTTAATATCAACTTTTGTACTATTTGTATGAGTCTCAGAAGTTAATAAGAGGGTTGTTGTAGTTTTTACGTTACTTAATAAAAAAATATTGGACACTTAAAGCTTTTCCAAACCTTGCACAAAATATACTAATTCGTGACTTCATGCGACATTTAAAATCAATGTGTCGTCATGAGTTTTCGAATAGGTGGAAAAAGGCAATTAGTGTCTTATATTGTTTACTTAGTACTGACAGATATTAAAAGAAAGAACAGTCAACATCCCCATCGAATTTCAACATTTCCATAATATTAAAAATGTCAGACTGGTTTTTATAAAACTTTGTAACTTTATACATTACGCAAGTGAATGAGGTTGTGCTTAGGACAATTGTGAATGTGTGAGTGTCGCTGACTTGACCAAAGAGCGCTTGGAATGTGTAGCTAATTGTAACATATCATAAGGTTTATATTCGTTTGGCACGGGATGTCATCGTGGCAGCTTTTAAGCGATTTTAAGATAGAAATTTCGTGTAGGGTCCAGCTAAGCCTGTATAAAAAATTGCTTTGTATTGGTATATTGTCAAAATAAAAGAACGACAAAGTTAGGTAATGAATATAGGCTTTTTATATTATGTAAAATTATGAAAGCAAGATCTAAAATTTCAGAAGAGAAAGTAGCAGAAAAATACAAATAAAAGTCGAAAAAGAAAGGCTTTGATCAGCCAAAACTTTATTCCGACCCTAACGAATTTCTTAATCAAATCGATTAGCTCAGTAATCGATTATATGCTACGACCATGCTGTTTAAACCCAATGCTCAAATCGCAGCCTTCTGTAAAATGCTTGTGCCTGCTAGACTTAAGTATATGTAAATGCTAATAAAGTTTTTGATGAAATATTCTAGTGTAATAGCGACATTTTTAAACGATATTATTGTTTATATGTTTATTTGTAAATTGAAGTGTGAAAATGAAGTCAAGGATTATGCTGATGGTCAGTTATTTGTAGTATTATTATATGTTAAACCACACAGGATTGTCCTGACTTATACCAATCTGATCTAAGCTATGGATGTCTTTTTTTGTAATCATATTTATCGGGTATATAACCTTTTAAACTTATCTTTTAGATACATCAACAAATAGAATATCTTGTTTACATTGGCAGGTGTTTATCTTTAACAATTTTGTACTGAAATCGAAGAAATTCTTCTATATTTATCTTATTAAGCCGACCATTAGCATTTTCCTTATAATTAAATCAAGGCTATTTTCATCGGCGCAACATGCGATCGATGGAAAACTACTCAAATATGCACAAAGTATTGCCTATAGATGTAATTATGCACAATATTGTAATCGTTATAAAACAATTTGTACACTTTTGTATTTTTAAATATTATAAAGTGGATTTTGTATTTCTGTGTTCTTATTTTCAAGCCTTCATTTATAAGAATTACCTAACAATAATAAAAACACATCGCAACGAGTCGCTGCGCAGTAACAAACTTATGCGCCAGCGGGGGTTCGGGGCGAGGTACTGCACAGCGAGTAGCTAACTTCAGAGCCGCCATTAAGTTGGAATCCAACTATACCTATTGTTTTTGTTATCTGGCTAAAAACGAACAAAGAGTAGATTAGTTGTTTACAAATGTTTTGATCACCAGGATACGTCTGTATTAATACTATGAATCATAATCAGATTTACAGGCACCTTATCGTGTAACACTTGTCATTGCAAAACAATATTATTTGTTTGTAAAATGCATTGTGACATCATGCGATGAATTCATCAAGCTAGCAAGGAAATTAATAATATGATAGCATTCTAGTAAAAAAAAAATCATGAAACGATTCATTCGTCTAAGATTTGTTGGACATCTGAGTATCTTATATGCTATAAAGAGAATATAAACACTGCGTTCTAAAACCCGAAACATAGGCAAAGAAAATTTCAAGTAAAAAAAAAAACGTACCTTTAGTTATAAAATATTAATTCAATTTTTATTTGATATGTAGGTAGGTACTTTGGACAAAGTGCAAAGTTTAGGTAATGCTACAATGCATTGAAACAAAAGCAGGGCTTAAGATAAAAGCAGGTATTGATAGATATTATAATGATAGTATTATGAACTAAAAGTTACGTAGTACGTGAAAGTTTTAGCTGTTTTAGTGTAACATATAAATTAAATAAAAACATTAAAATAAAAGTAACAAATAAATTTAATATTACATCCGGCTTATCACAATACACTTATACCTATTTTGATTTACTAAATATCACATAATTGTAAAAAATCTCGATTTCTACTTTTCATACAAAAATACGTTACCGTTTATTTTATTGCGCACATTTTGACTCAGCATTTTAGTTTTTATTTCACCTATTAAAAATTGTCATTGACGTAGAATAAAAGACAGTGAAACAATAGAATTCAACACATTTATGGATTAAATGCTATCTTCATTGTAACGAATGCCATTCGCATCAACAGTCTTGACAAAAAAAGTTGTAAGCCGTTTCATGTGAGAGCAATATATTCTATCTTCCACATCCTGTTTTGGATTAAAAAGACACAAGAAAACTGATATTACTCATCAGAACCAGTCCATTTTAAATTACTTCACAGATACCTACTTTTACCAACGGCTCTTTGGCTTTACAACAAAAATAATTACACTTATAGTCCGGCCGCTGAGAGAATGCTTTCCTGATTGATCTTGGTCAAAAAGAAGATATTAAATTATTATTTTTATGTGACGATCAATTTACAAAACAAATTATCAATCAACCGAACGAAAATATAATTCTAAACTACATCATTATTAACAATTGTAATCTAACCAATGATATTTTAATAAACAGATATGTTATACGCATACAAAACAATCGAAAAAAGTGTTCCGCGCAGCAGCGGGAGAGCAAAAGAGATAGCGCGATAAAACCCATAAGAAAAAAAGAGACAAATAGTGTTGTTGTTAATGGCAATACGTCCCAATTAGGACGTTTTCGAGTCTTCACGATTGCACGCTTATAACATATCTGTTTATTAGAATATCATTGGATTAAGACTTATCATTGACGTAGAATATAAGACAGTAAAACAATACAATTCAACACATTTATGGATTAAATGCTATCTTTGCCGTAACGAATGCCATTCGCATCAACAAAGTCTTGACAAAAAAAGTTGTAAGCCGTTTTATGTGACGGCAATATATTCTATCTTCCACATCCTCTTTTGGGTTAGAAAGACACAAGAAAACTGATATTACTTATCAGAACCAGTCCATTTTAAATTACTTCACAGATACTTTTACCAACGGCTCTTTGGCTTTACAACAAAAATAATTACACTTATAGTCGGCCGAGAGAATACGTTCCTGACAGGTCGTGGTCAAAAGGAATATATTGCTGTTTTAGGTGGCGAAGAATATATAAACCAAAAACCCTATCACCTATTTGTCCTATAAGCGAAAAATAGCATACAGAACTACACAATACATTATGCCCCGTTACAATCAATTTAAATTTTTCTATACAATTCAAGACCAACTGACATGTGTCAGGAACGCATTCTCAGTGGCGGGAAAACAACTTATCTCTCACTATGGAAACTCGCCGACATGGGTAACACGCTATAAGCCGTCGAAGGTCCATACATGTTCCTCAGGAAGTCACAGCCGCTCTTCCTGGAGGGTAGGCAGAGGAACACCCACATGGCCACGATGCCTAACGTGGCGCATATCGCCACCACAGCTATCTCGAAACCGACGTGCCTTGTTTCACAGGTAAAGTATTTTTCTTTAAGGTCGAACACTTTGGCGTTGAATAGTGATGCTGGTTTGTCACATCTGAAAATTGTAAGGTCTTAATTAACTAGTGAGCTCATTTTCCAACTTGCTTATTTGGTAAAATATAAATTGAGTTGGTTCTAGCTTCTATACAAAATCCTATTAGCATGTAATTTTAAAAAACTGATGTTTTACGTTATTAGTATGGAATTTCTAACATCTTGGTTGTCATAAGAAGTCTGTAGTGATCAATGATATTTTAATAAACAGATATGTTATACACATACAAAACAATCGAAAAAAGTGTTCCGCGCAGCGCGGCAGCTAGCGAAAGAGATAGCGCGATAAAACCCATAAGAAAAAAAGAGACAAATAGTGTTGTTGTTAATGGCAATACGTCCCAATTAGGACGTTTTCGAGTCTTCACGATGGCACGCTTATAACATATCTGTTTATTAAAATATCATTGGTAGTGATTATATTAGTTTTTATTTTTTTTAGGTGACGATCTACCTACTTATTTTTTATGTTCTTTTATTTTGGCATTGTTTGACGGAGTGTATATTTTGTTCCACAGTACATTTATGCTAAACAAGCTCTATGCGTAAAGACTTGTTATTGGCTATTGGTTTCTTAGGTTTACGCGAATGCTAGACATTGAAATAAAAATACTTTTTACGGATTTTTTCGCGGTTTATATTTAGATTTTAGGTCCCGACGTTTCGACACCTTTGCAGGTATCATGGTCACGGGCAGACTCTGTCTCCGTAAAAAGTAGTTTTATTTCAATTGTAATTGGTTGTCAGATTATCATACTGTTATTAATTACCATTGTATTTAGCTGTAAGTCTTCCATAGTCTTTAAATAAATAAATAAATATACCTACTTATCGTGTTAAGTATTTCGATTCTCATCCTTTGTGAGCAGAAATTAATAAATAACAATTTAAGATATGAGGAACTGCGATATTTTCAGACTGATAAAAAACACAAAAGATGATAATCTAAAATTATAATTTGTACCCTGAAACAAAGGTATTTGATAGATAACGAATGCTAACACGCGGCCGTGAGTCAACTCGCTTTATACTTTAATCTATCGCTACAGTGTGGCGAGCCGCGAGCGGTGCATTGTTGTGAAACATAACAAGGTCACTGGGGCTATAACTCTAGTCAGCTGATAATAACAACACGGTTCTATGAGACTATTCTTTTGTTTTTAAGTGAATCTATTTATCTTATATACAATTATATGGAATTTATATTCTAAGACGCAAAGTCTGTCGTCTTTTAGGAATTAGCGACAAGTTATGGAATTTGAATATACGAAGTGCTTAACAATTGATGCATTTAATTAGATACAAAAAATTGCTTACCTCAAATGCTCTGTATATTGTTCAGAAAGCTGCAATTTCTTCACCCAAACGAAGTTACAGTCGCATCTCCACGGGTTCCCTTGTAAATCCAACTCGATTAGTTCTCCAAACGGCACAGCTAGGGCTTCATCCAGCCCCGTCAGTCTGGACCCTTTTAAAGACAGACTCTCCAGTTTAAACTCCACAGGATCGTCCAACACATCTCGCCCAAACGCTAACTTACTGAAATTTGTCAAATGGTAATTTCGATCCAAACTCAACTTCTTTAAGGAAAGCAAGTGCTCAAATAAATAATCCGGGACTTCCTTTATCAGAAGATTGTCCAAAATTAATTCCTGTAACGCTATTAAGTCAGCGAAGTCCTCACTAGATATGTCCGTGATAGGATTATCTGATAAGTCCAGGTGTTTCAACGTAAATGGTATTTCGAAAACACTACTAATTTGGTTGTTTGATATAATCAGTGTACGTATATCGTAAGCATCCACAAAAAAGTTGTCTGGAATAGTGTTCAGATTGATCCCACTGATACTCAAACTCTTTATTTTGTTCGTCAGTCCTGAACCACTTCTATCGAACAGATTCGAGTTCTTCAAACTCGGACCAATGTTGTTGTTATCCAAATATATTTCGTTTAAAGCACTCAAATGATGGAAATTCATTTTCGTGAATGTTGTGAACTTGTTGTTAGCTAGATTCAAGTATTCCAACTTCGGCGTATCTGTAAATATTTCTCCGTCGATGTACTCCAGAAGGTTTCCACTTAGATCTAATCTCTTCAGTTCTGGCAACTGGAAACTATTTGCAAACACTTGTGTTATTTGATTATCGTTTAACAACAACTCAATCAGCGAGCTTGAATACAATAGGCTGGCTGAGTGCACCTCTTCTATTTTATTTGAGGCTAGATCCAACGAGTACACTATATCGGGGAGTTCGTAGTCGCGTTTGAGTATATTCGAGTCCACATATGAGCACTGAACATTTTCACCTTGGTAGTCTTGATTGTCGGCATTTTTAAGCCAGCACACGCACGTTTTCCGATCACATATAGACGTTGTTTTCACTTGTGTTATAAGCGCTAGTATTAAGACGCGTACGAGCATTTTTCTTGCGCGCCGAGTCAGGTACTGTGCGATAAGTATGAATATCGCGGCTAGATAATTCTTATCGGCACTTATTTGTTGGTCATTTCACTCGTTATACGTTAATAGGTACAAAAGATAGTTATTTATCAGGCGATACTTATAAGAAACATGCATTAAGGCACGCAATAATAAGGAAACGAATAGATACCCTCAGGATAATGTTTAATTTTATAATTTTTAAATATGTTTGGCATCATATCAGGTCTTGTTTGGTATTATTTCGATGTATTTTCCTTTGTTGTGTTAAGGTTATCGACCTAGTTTGTCTTTATCGCCGACGCGTAATAAACTATCAAACATTTGTACCCAAACGACTTCACATAATCGTGCATGTTTAGGTATTACACGAATAAATATGGGTGGTCAGTACACATGTACTTACACTACTAACAAGTACTACTACTATTAAAAAAAGATGATTGTTATTGCATCTATCAATACAATTTATTATTGAATTATATTTACTACTTTAATAATTTTAAAAGATGGCTATTTATAGTTCACAGGATAAAAAAGAATTTAGAATTATTTTTAAAATTTTATTTATTTATTAGAAAATTACAGTATGCGCTATTATGTGTATCTATTACTTAAGTTCTTTTATAACCATATACCTACTTACAATGAAAACAGACAGCTAATTAAAAATATTGTTCCGCTAAACATGTTTTAAAACTGCATAGATATCTACTTATTTCATACGTTTTTCTCGTATAAGAATTTTATACATATGTACCCAATTTATACACTAAAATTCTAATTATTTAAGACCACTGTTTTATGCGACCTTACAAACACTTACACAAATAAGTTCATAATCATTATCTCAATGAAAAGAGGCTTATTTCTCGAAATTCAATAAAGTCCGTTAGAATCTCGAAGTGCTGCCATCTTTTCATTGAAAGCTGTGCTAGAACCTTGCGCGCGTCGTTGTTGTTGTGCCCTTCACGCTGGGGTCCTCGTGGGCCTGAAAAATATGTTAACATTGATACCCGCAAAGAATAAGTTTTAAAACTATTTTTTCTAGATTTTTCTAAGTTAGATTCCCACAGATAAGCGTTTTAATTGAATGTTTTTGCCTTGGACATTTTCTGGTTAAAAGAAAGGTTTTTTAAGTAAGACTGCTTATATATTTGTTATTTATTTTTCTTATCCATTCCTTACGGCAAGACATGGCTCATGTAAAATACAGAAAAAAAGTATTGATTTTTTCGACCTACACTGAATTTGGCATCGAATTTACCATATCTTAGTACACACTACAAAAAATAAAAATAGATTTTTCTGTACAAAGTCCCACAACTTTCTCACTCACCTTAATAACAATAGCAGTCCTAGGCCCCGTATTCCACAACTGCGCCTTGTCATCAACGAACGCGGCCTCCACTGCCACCGTATACAGTCCGGGCGTGTTCACACTGACGAGCTGCTGCGCGGAGAAGAAGTCGCGGACCGGCGTCACGGTCTGCACGGCGGTCAGCACCGGCGGGATGTTTGTTAGCTCCACCGTCTGTTTGAGGAGGTATGACTGTAGATTGTGTATGTGATTGGTAGATTTTAGATTTTTTAACAATTATGTACAAATAACTGTAGGTAACTATTTATTTTGTTAAAAGAGTAACCTATGGAGTTTCTTGCCGGTTCTCCATAGGAAGGACACTTTGGAACCGAGCAACTAGAGTCATTAGTATTTAACGTAACGTTTCTTAAGCGCCTTTTGTTATTTGGTTTACAAGAAATAAAAACTTTTTGATTTAGGTATTTGATTTTGATTTTTAGAATTATAAAGGCAAATAAGCAAGCAAAGAAAATTGTACTTGATGTTAACAAGAAGTCATTATTTCATTTCATTATTCATGACTTGAAAGCAAGATGAACGTCAAGCCGGTAGCTTCTATAACAAGCATATTAAAAATAGGTAACCGCTGACCTGCGCGTCGTTGCAAAATTGCTATATAATTCATTTAAAAAAATATATAAAATGAAAAAAAAAAAATACAATTTTTTTGGCAAATTAGATGTGCGTACCTTTTCATTGGTGCGTGGATGAGGAGTAGCCGTCACAGTAATCTGGACGCCTTTCACTTGACGCTGACGCTGGCGTTTACTGTTAAATAAAATAAACAATCAATTTTGGAGCCTAAATTGGGGGTACAAAATTGGTCTTTGTTAAGTGAAAAGATGAGCAAGATGGGGAGACGACATAGTTAGTCTCGGGTCGAGTCTCGTTGAGGCTGGCCGTAGAAAATGGCACGAAAAAAGGGAGGCCTATGGCAGTAAGAGGACAAGGGCTGTGGATGATGATGAAGTGAAATGACTTTTTGCTGTTAAAACTCAAGTGTACTGTCCAAAAGAAAAGCCAGCGCAGAAGTTACTGAAAGTACTGCCTTTAGCCTGTACGGTGTTGGTCTATTCGAGATGCTTACTTGAGATACACGCGACCTGTGAAGGAGCGGTGAGGGGTGGGAAAATTAGGGTCGGTTCATGACTGGCGGTGGCTATCCTACCTTAGTGGTATCGGCGGTAGCACGACGCCCTCCAGCTTGAGGGCGAGCCTGTGCGACAGCGGCAGCGTGGCGGCGTGGTCGGGCTGCGAGGCGCCCGACAGTCGCCAGGCGGGGCTCAGCGACACGCGGCATAGGGCTCCGCCCGCTCGACCAGCACACACGCCTCGCGGCCAGACAGCACCGCGGCTGCAGGCACGTACCGCGGCTAGGACGGCGTCCATGTGCTATGGGAACACACAAACGACATAATACGTGAGGTATACAAGGGTTCGGCAGATAACGGGCGGGCCGGGACGGCGCTGCGGCGCGATGGCGTTGTGACGTTAGCGCGGCGTGGATGACACTGCAGAAATGACGCTCATTTTGGCGGTACATCCCGTTCGCCAATCGCCCAAAGATGCTAGATCTTTCGAGCTTATGCGTCTGCGGTATGCCACAGCTCGTTAGATGTACAAGCAGCGCTGGCGTCACGTCCACCCAGACGAAGTGTTTCCCCAACGCTGTGTTTAGGCAGCGCCGGCAAATAATGGAATCGGCGTATCCCGGCCTTTCGGGGGCGCTAATCGCTAGCGTCAGTGTTGTATTAAATACTAGCGGCCCGCCCCGGCTTTGCTCGGGTGCAACGCTGATACCAAATATAACTACGCGATCATAAAGTTCTGTAGGCCGAAGCACAGCCTTAAAAGCATTTTTTGGTATAAACACGCGCCCCCCGGCCCCCGCGTGGCCCCCAGGCCGGTACCGCCGCAACCGCTATGTCCCTGCATTTTAAATTTGCAATATCTTCGAAAATATTCATTTAAATTACATGCTGTAGAGGGCAATATTGATCTATATTACATGCACAATTTTTTGAAGGTACTTAATTGGATAAGGATTAATACTGTATTGCTTAAAATCGTCTTTTCGTGAATAAGTAATAAATAAAGGATAAAAAATGGTTATTGTGGGTTACCCTCAAGAGATAGACATATACCATCGCGGACTTTTTTGTAGATCTTTTTAAGGTGCACAATACTGTAGTACATTATTTTGATCTATCTCGTAGGGTTCAGCCAGCGTTTGCAATGAAAGCGCAAAAAATGTGCTGATTTACGACCTGACGTCAAAAATCTCTAAGATTATCCTTGTTTCTCTACTATATTATGCATGTATTATACATATAAACCTTCCTCTTGAATCACTCTATCTATTAAAAAAAACCGCATCAAAATCCGTTGCGTACTTTTAAAGATTTAAGTATACATAGGGACAGACAGCGGAAAGCGACTTTGTTTTATACTATGTAGTGATAGTCAGCAGGTATGTTCACATAAAAATATTCGGTAAAAACAAATCTAGCTGTACCTAAATTACTCTTGAACAAAACACAGTAAAGGATTTCATTTTTTTTTACATACCATAAAAGATTTTTAGCAAGAAAAACTCCAGCTTCTGCACATATGCTAAAAAATCACATAAAATAGAAAACCCCTGAAAAAAAACTCAACTCTTGAAGAAATTTAAAAAAACCGTATGCAATGCGTGAATAGTACTTACCCTATGCGTAATCCCAGGATTCGTCGTCGGATTATCGAACAGTTTGGTAGATATCTCTAGAAGAGAGTTACTGGCAGACAGAGCTATCATCTCTTCCAGGGTTGTTGGCTTCAGGTCAGCGCTATCCAGGTCTGCCGGCCGCTCTTGAGTGCTGGAGGTGATGCGGTCCAGAAACTGGGCCAGTTGTGCGTAAGTGTGTTGAGAACTGGTGGGTTTTGTTCAGGATATTTTATAGTTAAGTTCTCTTGTTTGTAATGTTTTAGTCAGATTCCTGTATACCTTATCTTTCCTAAGGTCCTTGGAGATTTCCGAGGGAAAAAAAAACTGTTTGAAAAAACTATCAGAAAAATTTAAAGCACTGAGCACTGATCCATGCATAGAAATCATGAATAATGTTGCGAAATTCAATTACGAGTGCGTTTAAATTATGACTGTTGTTGTACACATTTGGCTAGATGAAAATATATTATTAGGATACTCCCGATTACCACGAGAGTTGGTTCGGTGGCGCGGAATAATGTTGTATAGAAGGAATGGAAGGAGTTTCTTGCTTAGTAGTAGAACAATTTTCGTAAAAGTATATCTAAAAGGATACATTTGCAGATGCCGCAGCGTAGAGTCGTCAGCATGGAAGGCGGTGCGAGCGATGGCGCCGTACTTCTGAGCGACGGCGGACACAGCACGAGCCGCCTTGCGGATCGCTGTCGCGAACGCACCCGCTTTTAAAGTCGGGTCGCGAGCACTCTATATGGTCGTAATATAGGTTAATAACGTTGGTGTTATCATTGTTGTTGGTATATAGGTCAAACGAAAAAAAAAAGGCTATAGCTAGTTAGAAGATTAGACAGAATTGTGTAGGAATTTCGGTGCAATCAAGTGTCATCCTGATTAGATGAAAGAAAGAGGCCGAGAACTGAAACTATTAGACTGTGATTCATTGAATGAAAGTTCATTTGTCAGCCTTCGAGCAAAACGAATGTAAAGCAGATAAAATACAAAAAAAAAACACTTTTCATTGTTAAAACAAAAAAAAAGATATGGTGCGTTTTCCGAAGGATATGAACCGACCCTTAGGATGACGTTTATAAGCGCTACCTTGTATAGCTTAGCATGAGTTTTGATTTTGTACATGCTGCGTAGGAAATCTACTGAAAGAAAAACTTGTTAAATAAGACGTAAATAGGCTTCCTGGATCAGCTTTTCCGCCACATAATACATCAAGTATCAACCAAAGCGTGTCGTCCTACCTGTGCATGCGTATGCGCGATAGCAGGCGGCGGCTGCGTGCACAGCGCCCTGGCGGCATGCGCGGTGCGGGCGAGCGCACTGAGCGCGGCGGCCCGCGCCCGCATCCAGGCGGGCGGCAGCGGGGAGCACGCGCCGCAGCCCGCGCAGCCCGCCGCGCAGCCCAGCCCGCCCGCGCCCCCCGCCCCGCCGGCACCACCCGCGCCGCCCCACCCGCTGCACACCTCCCAGCCCGAACTGGCTTCTTCCAAACCGGTGATGCCTAGCGGACAGTTACGTTTATGTATGCAGGGCAAAATGTCAGGCATGGTTAACTTGGCTCGCCCAGCTAATGCGCACCTTCAAACCTAAATTTGCTTCTTCTAAATCTAAGACCAAGACGTTTTATTACACCAAGACTTTAGACAGTGGCTTAGTACAAATTATACAACATGGCCATCTTCATAAGGCAACCCACTGTTCAGCCGAGACCACCAGCACCACTCCAATCGCTCCATACATTACAGCCAGAACTGGCCTATTATAAAACTTGATGCCCTCAGACAAAATTAATAATACCACATTGAGAAATAGCACCTATTATAGTGTACCAAAAAAATACATCTAGAAACAAATACAATAAGGACTAAAATGCAAAGAGTACGACTCACCTTCTTCCTCAAGCCTGGCATCAGCAACGGCAGCGCGATGCAGCGCTGTGAGCCATCTCTGAGCCGCTTCGCTTGGAGCTTCCTCAGATAAGCGCTTTAGTATGGCAGCGGCCAGGCTGTGGTGACCGTACCTAAAGTTAACACAAAGGAATATGAACTTTAACAGAAACAACCAAGGTTGAGTTTTCACCGTCGCTTCTGCCTGCCTGAATGTGATAAACTTAAAAAGTACTGAAAAGATTTTTCATATAGTTTTCATCATTGGGTAGAGTGGTTCAAAAGGAAGAAAACTCAATTTTGAGTTAAGCTCGCCTCTGTACATCTACTTTAATTAATGTATGTATGTTCTATGTAATCTATTTGTGTACAATAAAGAATTAAGAAGATTTGTGAATCTTTGTTTGTACGTGAAAACAGTTCATATTGCGTCAAAGTTAGGTTTCATTACACATTTTTTTTTTTTTTATATTAACTCACCTCAGAGCAGCTCTAGCAACTCTATACCTGACCCAGCCGTCAGCCGGGTGCACGGTGGTCAGGATCTTGTCCTGCCAGGCGGCGCTGATCTTGTGCGTCAGAGCCTTGCCAGCGCGCTCCTGGAACAGCACCGTGCAGAGCAGCACGAGCGCTGTGCCGTCATCTGGGGGATTCTCTACGGCGTTGGACCTGGAAGGAATTAATGCGTTGATACGCTATCCAGCCAGTTGCCAGCTGTACTTCATCATCTCCCGATCTTTCCTCAACTTGTCCGGGGTCGGCTTTAAGTCTTACCGGATTTAGTTGTATACCGTATTTTACATGGAGCGACTGCCTATCTGTACTCCACAACCCATTTTACTGGGTAACACAGTATCCTATAGTAAGACTGGCTGTTAGAATTGATTTAACGACTGCCTGGCTTAATGTGCTATCCGAGGCACGCGAGTCACCCATCCACGGACTAACCGTGGCGAGCGCGGCTTAATCTGTATTATCGGTCAAACAGTACGGCTTGGACTAAGCCACGAGCCCCTCGAGTGACCAACTGTTATAGTATGTATATTACCGCTGCAGCTGCTCCGTCGCGTGATGCAGCGCGGGCATAGCGGGCGCCAGTAGCGCGGGATGGGCCGCCCCGCCCAGCGCGGCCAGTGCTTCCAGTAGCGCGCGCTGGCCCGCCACGCTGCCGCCGGCCTGCAACTGGCGCGCTACTACTAGCGCGGTACGGCCCGCGTACACGCTGGCTTCCGCGCGACTAAGCTGGACCTATAGTAACCAATGGTGAATGAAAATTGTGTTAGGTGCATACAATTTTTGGAATTACTAGCAGTCTTATTGCTTTATCATACGTACTAAACAACGCAGTGCGACTCGCAGAGGTTTGATATTGTTTGGATTATTGTCATCTCCTGTAGCTGTGACCAACGTTTCTAAAGCCAACATCAATTCCGAGCCCTCCACTGGAAGGGACTCTTCGTAACTAAAACAAAAAAAAATGCTTTATACAACTGGTATATATAATTCAGCTGCTGAGAGAAAGCGTTCCTGATCTTGACAGTAGCGCTTTGATTTATATGGGGAATTAAAAACACCGTGCTATATCATTCTTTGTAACCTGGCATAATGATATACTTTAGGATATGATTATTCGTTTATAGGACAAGTAAGAAATAGTAATTTATTTGTAATAATTTCTAAGCCACATTCCTGTCGACCCCGACCTATCAGGACCGCATTCTCAGCCAGTTGTAGATACTCACCAGTGTACAATCAGCCTGGTGAGTACATCAGCGGCAGTAGCGGCGCGCGCCAGGTCAGCGGAGAGCGCGGCCTCGCAGCAGTAGCGCCGCAGCGCCGCGCACCCGCCCATCGGCGACGCCGCCGCCGAGCACACGGCCGGGCATAGCACTAGCTTCTGTGTGGTGCAACGACATAACATATGATGACGATTATATCATACGATACGCCATTGTGTGCCTGCTTTACAGAAATACAGGTAATATTGACAGGTCGAACAATCCCGCGACTTCGACAAGGGAAAAACCAGAAAAAGAGATATTTGCTGTACATTTGTGAAAAATTAAAGAAGGTTTAAAAAGTAAAACCTTTTATTTTCTATATATAGCTATTCTATTCTGCTAGGCTTCTATAGTCGTAGAGGTGGTAAAAGACGAGAAATAAAAAAGTAATTTATTTCAAATAAGCAAAAGCTCATCAATCAGAGTATCCAGAGTCAACTTCTTCTCTATTTCCTAATGCAAAAAAAAAACAAGAAATTACGCAAGCTAGCCCGACTCCTGTACTATTAAAGAAAATAACATAAAACTGACCTGCATAACTTGCAAGCACAGCATAGTGTGCTCCGTCTCCTGGCTGTCGGTGGCGGCTCGCACCAGCTTCTCCACACAAGTGGAAGGCCACAGCGCAGCGTGTTCCGCCAGTTTGCGGAGACCCAAGAGTGCTGCGCGACGCACTGAGGAGCGAGCGTCGTTCATGGCTATGCTGAGGAGTAGTTCCACCTGGAGGATATGTTTTTGGTACAGAACCTCTGACAAAGCGTAGCACATAATTCAAATACAAATGTAAGAAAACTAAGAAACCACAATGAAATTTATATGGGACTATCTCTGAGGTATCCCTTTTCATAACACAATTTTAGTTTGAAGCAATTGATTCAAAATTGCAGGGGACATTTCATAAAAAATATACAACAAACAAAACAAAAAAAACAAGTGTTGAATTGAGAATATCCTTCATTTGATGACAGTTCAAAAAGAGTACCATGGCTTACAAGGACTGTGAGTGATGATGTGGATGAACCTTCATGGTATTTCTTTAGAACATGTAGGTTATTTATATTGTAGATAAATTATTATGTTTAAGAACCTGAACTTACTTGATCTGGCACATGCACAACAGTGTCAGCAGCAATGTGTGTGAGTGCTGTAATGGCAGCACGCACTGAACTTGATGACGGAAACCGCTCTAGTAAGGAGCGGAGTAGCTTCAACACACCTTGCGCTCTTACAGCTACAAAACAAAGAATAAAGTAGGTAATTCAGATTAATAATAGGTTACTAATTGTTTTTTTATTCCCTATTTATTGCTAATGTGTTTCTGATTCATTTGTGTTTTTTATCATTTTTGTTCATTGTTCTGTAAATACAGGATATTTCCAGGATAGATATACGGTGAAAAGTTGTATAACTTACCTCCACCATGCACAGTTCTGAGAGCCCTCACAAGTTTGGCTCTGCGCTCAGCCGCTGTGCTTTCACAATCCACCATATCCCACAACTTGTTGCACATAGCTACAGCAAATGCACTAAAAACAACCCAATCAGAGAGAATTATAGCTTACAATGATTTAAGGTATTGATTAAATACAGCAGTACTGCTCTATTACTCCTTATCAGATAGGCCTAGCTCTGTAAATTGGATTACTTACTTGGAATGTTCTGCAAATCGTGTAGTAGCATAAATAGCAGCATCAACTTCAACATTGTCGTGACTGTCGAGTCCTCTACGTATAGCGTGGTGCACATTCTGACGCTCCGGTATGATCCCAGCGACGGCACCAAGCGTCCGCAGAGCTAATGCCCTGGCTACCGGGTCATTAGAGTGTAGCACACTAAACACTCGTCTTAAGAACTCATCTACGTTCAGAATCTTGTCTAAATGCTTCTCGCTTTGCTGACAGACGCGAAGCACCCATAGACGGAGGAAGTTGTTCCCCATACGAAACACATCAGCCAGTTTAAGAAACGAAGAGTTTATGAGAATTGGAAAAGGATATTTTTCGAATAAACGCGGGAACCGGACTATAGCCTCGCATTGTTCTCCTACTTTCCCTGATCGGAGACCTAGAACAGTAAATAGGATTCAGTTAGTTTCTGTTAAAATAGCTTGGTATGCAATGTTGAGGTTAGGTCGTTTCTACCTTTGTCTAATTCTGTTAATGCTGAGTTAGCGTCCTGTTCCGGCTCACCAGAACTATCATTAAAGTTACTTGATCGAACACCGATCATGGTTATTGTTGTTTTATAATTTGTTTGTTTATTATTACAAAACAGTTCAATAACACAACTTTTGACGTATACTCAATCTCACTGACATTTATAGTTTTTTTATTGCCAGTCTTTCACGTTTCAACATTTACTGTGTTGTCAATCTTTTTTATTTTAATGAATTACCAAAATACGCTTCTTATAAAATGTACTTCTTACATTCTTGCAAATTGTAAATTATTGATATTAGAAAATGCATGTATTGTATCTTTCTCTTACATGTACACTAAAAAAATGCGGCGCCATCTACCCTCCGTCTAAAACACTATTAAAGGCTAGTCTACGTTGTGCAGCTAGAGATGTCGCTACTTAACACAAATATCATGCTTACTTTTAACCAACTTTAAAAGAGGGTAATAATTTTTCAATACCCTTGTAACATGATTGGAAATTCAAAGTTTTTACTATGTCTGGCGAGGCTTAAAAGTTTTTTATTAGGTATCATAATTTTATTCTATTTACAGACTTTTTATTACCTTAAAACCTGTCTTTTATTTCGTTAATGATATAATAATTAGGATTAGGACAAATTATTATAGACGTAGACGGTAGACATGTTTGTTTGTATGTTTCTTTGTTGTCCAAGCTTAATATTTACCTTCCGGCTTCCGATTTAGTAAATAAGCAATAATTGGCCTATATTTACTAGGCAATAGATAAGGTTCATCAATATCGATACAGTACTTACTTTTTAAAATTTACTTTAATAAATGTGCTAAATTGCCATGCACGAAATCGGTTCTTAGTTAGGCACATTTTTTTTAATACCTAACTACATGTTTGTTTATTAGATAGGTACCCACACATAACTGAAACTTTAGTGAACACTAGAAGTAAGAATATATTACAGATTTATGTAATTAAATAACATTTTATTCATATAGGTATTCGTAAATCTCAGAAGAAATGGTTATTGATAATTTTTAATGAAAAACTGTTTTCTGAATTAATTTAGGTAGACAACTAAGGTTAATTTATAATCCGGACTGGATTCACGACACCTCACCAAAACAATCCAATTAAAGTAAAACTAACAGGGATACGTAACTATCGACGAACAAAGCGGTGTTTACGGTAATTCTCGACTCGGCTCTCAAAGGGCGGTAATTACTCCGTGTAACGGGAGTGTGTGTCGGCCATTACAGCGAAAATGGCGCGAAAGCTACCTACTCACTAATCATGGCGGATCGGTGGACGAAATGACGGAGTTTTGTTACGATACTTCGTTAGACGTAATTTGTTATTAAACGGAGCTCGGGTTTGCTCGAATTATCCAAATAGGAGGCTAATAATGTCAGCTCGAGTTTCGTTATGAGGGTCTATTGCCTTGGTAACTTTTGCTTGCTTACTAGCTAACTAGAATATAGAGTGAACAGGTATAATACGTCTATCTTATCCTCCGATGGACGGTTCGGGTATAATTTCTTTCAATTTGTGAAATTTCGTCTTTCGAAACGATTAAAAAGTAGTCCAGTGAAATTGCTGTCCAAAATGGTAGGATTTGGCCAACGAGAAAGACGCTACATACGAGTAACAAATAAATAAGTAGAACCTAGATATAAAGAAAGAAGAGAGAGAAGAAATAAGTAGACATTAGGTCCCGTTATCAGTATTCCTTGTGACATAAGATATGATAGGAACGAGATCGTAGTGGCTACCTACCTATGCTCAAAACAGTGCTTATTTATTCCTTCTAAACCAAAATGGGAACAACATTGACTTTGACATAATTAATTATATATCATTGACACGCACATCTTTCCTTGCTTGTCATTTGAATTTGGTAGTAGCCCAGACCTTCTGCCTGTTTAGAGGTCCTTGGACCATTAGCATTTTCCCGCCGTCGACAACGCATGCGCTGTTGGCACTGCGCAAGGCCTGTGCTGCGCGTGATTCAAATGTTTAATGTGTTAAGGTGACACCGTTACTTATCAATATCATTAACGTGGCCAAATAAATTAGTTACATTATATTTAATTTTGGGTACCCGGTACGATGTAGTCAAGTTCCTATTTTAATTTGAGACTCTAGTTAGTAAGTTGGGTATCTTATATTTTAAAGAAATAGCAAAACTAAAATCGCAAAAATAAAAAAATTGGATTCCATTTATTAGCTTTTTTTATTATATCTATCCTAAATAATTCAGTATTTTTTTCTCATAATAATATATAGTTTTAGGCTCTAGGTAACAGCCCAAATGACAGAAACCTCCCCTATTTATGTAAATAGCTCATAAAAAATCAATAGCATTATCTAATCAATAGATATTAGAAGAGCATGGTCCCCTTAAACGAGGAAATTTCGGCTGTTATCCGGTCACATAGCAAGTACTACCGCGTCTCCTCTGAATTATCCTCAAGCTTCGATATATAAGAGGTGGGCAGTCATTGATTTATCATTGTGCAGTCATCGCATCTATTGTTCACTCGTCAACAATCAACAACACATCAAAAATGTTCAAATTTGTAAGTACTATCTTCATTATTGTATCATTTTCTTATTTTTATGTGAGATTTAACAAATATATTTTTGTTTTGATCTTTGTTATGAGTTACCAAATTGGCCCTAGAGACTAATGCCCTATAAAAAGCATATTTTCTTTTTGAATTTTTTTTAGAAAATCTCTCAATTTGCTGCATCATATATACCGTTCTGATCTATTCGACTTTAATTCTTCCACATTTTTAAGCCATGTACAACATAGTTTGTTCAGTAACTTCACCAAAATAATACTTCTTTCCACCTCCAGGTCCTGTTCGCCGCTCTACTGGCTTTCGCGGTTGCCAAGCCCCTAGTAGTGGAGTACCCGACCTACAGCGCCCCGGTGGCCTACACAGCCCCCGTCGCCTACTCCTACACATACGACTACGCTGTGCCCTACTCGGCGTACACTTACGCAGCCCCTTACTCTTACTATGAGTACCTGCGATGAGAAATGACTAGTCTTTGGCCTGAAAATGTGTAAATGTACTTGTATATGTGTATTATTTGAACAGCAATTATCGGAATAAAATATATTCGGTGACAACTTAATTTTTGTCTTCTCTTTTCTGCGGCATTCGAGTCCTGATACCTCATCATCATCATCATCATCAGCCGGAAGACGTCCACTGCTGAACAAAGGCCTCCCCCCTAATACCTAGTTCAATAATATTGTCTATCCATAATCCAAAACAAATCTGCAATTTCAGGGTAAGGGCCTCTGTATTCACTGTTTTCTTTCTAATCTCACTTTAAAAATTCTAAAGTGTCCAAGTGAAAACAAATTTGACTATACATTGATGGTACCTAAATATTATATAGTCAAACAGGAATACAAGATGGGGTTAATTGAGTATGACACACTGTGTACTATTTTAAGGTGTTGTTAGTACAGCTGATACTGGTGTAACTAAATACCAGCAGCGACGGGATTCTCGTTACTTTGACATCAAATAGTCTCAACATATTCTTTTTATAGCAACTATACTCAAAAATACTACGGAACCGAATACATAAACAGAGCACAGAATGTTTCGATATTTATCTACTTTAAACTCTACATTTAGTAGGTAACAGTTACCTGTTTATTTATTCCACTATCTACAATTGTTACACTTTTTCTCTTTCTTATAAATACAATCAATGTACAATATGATGCGATAGACACAGAACGCACTAATGTATTACTAGTTAGCCAGTTTAATGGCTGTAAGGATATCTTAAGACATCATTGTTCAAATATGTCCTAAAACACGTGTCTCCAATCTATACCAAAGGATTACACCAAAGGTATCAGCATTCTGATCAGCAAGAATTACACAAAAGCTCTAAACCTTAACAGGCGACATTCTTCGAACCATTATCAGCAGTTATCAAACGATTATAGATAACTTGGAGGTTATGCAAAAACGGATAATGCTTAATTAAAACCTTATCTAAGTATGCCTTAAGCTCTAATCCTTCCGGATTGTGTAAGCGTAGCTTTGACATATTTTGTTGGGAAGAGTATTATTCATTGTGTTGAATAGTAATCGATGCCGGACGTCGCAGGATTATGCCCAACAGGCAAAACTTATTACATAAGACATTCTTGGAAAGTTTATGCTTTCTTTGTGAACATATGTAGGAATTTTGTCTATGCTAGAGACTATAATGTTTCTTTGGGGTACGAGTCAGAATGCGTTGTTGTCATTCTGTGTCTGTTGTTTTGTCCTCAAAAAGTAAAAGGTATGATAAAACATCTGCTTAGCAATAAATTCTTTTTTTTTTTTTAGCCTAAACTGTCCCACTGCTGGGCAAAGGCCTCCCCCAAGTCCTTCCATTCAACCTTATCCCGCGCCACCTCAAACCAGCCCTCGCGGAATGCGACAATAAATTCTACAAGTACATAAGTTGTAAGGTTCTACGTATGATTTGGTACACCTGCTTCGTTATATTAAAAAACATTCCCTGTATTGAATAGACTATATTCGACTGCTAATTTCGGTAGTTCCAAATCTAGTAGCAGCATAAATTTTAAGACAATGAAGCAATAACTATTTATGACTCGTCTATGTAAACAAATAAAAAAACATCCATTATTCTTAATATTCTCACTACAAAACCCCCAAACAATTGCAAACGGTAGCAAAACCTTGTAAGCGTACCTCAGAGCACCTTCCTGTCTTCATTCAAATGAATTGTTCAGGGGATTACGCCATTATCACCATCCTTCGTTGTAGGATTATCTCTCTAATGATAAGATTTAGGGTAACATTGTGGCTCGCCATTGTTGGGAACGCATGACTTTTGCATAGTTTTGTTAAAGTTTTAAATCTTTGTTCTACACGTTTTCTCTCACGATGCTTTGAGGAACGAGTTGAGATGGATTTTTGCATGAAAAAAGCATTGAAATGCGTATCCTCTAAAACAAACAAAGCTATATAATAAATAAGGAATTGATCACCATCATAGACTTTTTTAAGTGCAGGAAATTTCGCTTTATTCATCCCATTGCAACTCGAACGGCTTAACAACTTTACAGCGATTACATATTTAATGCAGGGTATGTTAGAAAACGCCAGCATTAGGTGTCGTAGCAACTAGCCCAACTAGATCCCTACGGGTCTCTTTTTGGCACTGGTCGGTCAAGACAATGTTCATCAACGATATGTCTTATACCTAAATACGATAACAATCTTGCTTTCTCTGAACACTGACTCACGAAACCACACACCGTACCCAGCTCTGATTGATGTCACTTAAAGATTTACTGTCCAAAAAAAAAAGTGTCCCATTCACATGTTAAACTCTTATCGCCTGTCCCTCTGTTCCAATGTCTTAAACCTCAAAGTAGCCAAAATACTATACAAGTTGGCACAAAGATCTCGAATAATCTTCTCAGAAGTGTTGAGTTGTTAAAACATTACGCTCTGACAATTTTCACTACTTTATCACTACCGTACCAATCACTCTTATTTCTTGAGCTTTAAGGTTCAAAATAGTGTATTCTTTAGATGTTTTAAAGTTTGTAATGTGTAATATCACACGTTTGGGCTCTGGTGCAATCAAAACATCGTGAAGTAATCCGCCTTTGTGTCGTGGAAGCGTACAAATGGCGATGTTTGGCAGCGCTGATCCCGCTCAGATCAATATCTCGGAATAATCCCACCTTCCAGTGACACCTTGCCATTTTTTTTGGGATATAAGCGACGAAGCATTATAACGTATTAAAGTATCAAGACTTAAGAAAATAAACAATATTAAAATCATTTAACAGCAGCGACATCGGTTATTGATTTACAGCTTTAGATATTACCTTCATCTGCTAACTCTCGTCTATAATATTATTTCCTGATTTTCATATCCTTCCTATTAAAGTAACAAAGTTTCAAAGCTTATGTACAATACTATACAGTAACATAACATACATATTCATGAGATTAAAAACTAATGAAATTAATTCTCATCCCGCCAAAATTCCCGCGCGTTCTGCGACAGCGAAATACGGAGCGGCGGCCATCATTTTTGACACTAACGACGGCTGCGTTCACAAATAAAAAAAACACGTTTATTATCTGTAGGTATATTATTCACTGTAAATAAATATAGTGCGAGAGTGTAGGGATGAATGGCTTTGTCCCCGATCCATTGTCACATTATTGTATGGGGTTTGTGATAATGTTTTTATGTTGTCTGTCGCGTCGCATCGGATTAGGAACAAATCGGCTCGATGATTGCTGGAGACAAATATTTGCGGGACACTTGGCTGAGCTATCATGTTGGGATGGTCGCGATCGCACCTATTATGCGGTTATGTCAATATTAGGGAGATACTGGTTGTGCATCCATTTTGTTTGTCTAGTGACTACCGAGGTCAGGAGTATCGTTTCTAAGAGATGATAATATTTTACACATATTATAATCTATAGCCTTACTTTCATTAACTCTTGAAATATACCTACAGAAGCAATATGATAAAATGAAACTCCATACAGCCCAATATCTAAATGAGTTACACTTATTTCTAAATTTCTTAAATACTTTGCCATTGTTTTAAGAATATTTCTAGAAACATGTTAAGGATTAAAGTTTTCCTTTTCACAATAATTGTGATGTGCGATAGGAGACGGATATTGTATCTTCTGTCAGTTTCAGTATAGCGCAGTAAGTGCACGTTTATTTTCCCGACGGAGGATTATATTTAGGATGATATTTATTTAGTTTTCTTTCTCCTTATTGGTGTCAGGGTGCCGAAAGTATTAGTATAGTCTACTCTAATTGCAGTTAAAAATAAACTTTATCAGAAAATATAGCCAGTCATAGATGCCAGTATTGAGATAGTTTAAAAATGTTTAAGTACAATATTCTTGCAGATATCTGGATGATTTAAAGACTAATATGCTCTTTGTCTACAGAATGAATTAATTTTCGATGCAGTTATTTTCCCCAACTTAAATTTAAAATTAATTAAATACCGAATTACTTTAGTAAATGTATCCGAGACAATATCAAAAAGGTACAAAAGCGCGCGAAAGCACCTCTATTTTTCACGCGCGATAAATATCTTGTAATACTTTTATCAGATGGTTAAAACAATAAGAAATACTCACAAAATTCTGTTACAGCTGATAATCACCAGCTCTCGACAACTATAATACATTTATCTGATCGTAAAGTTTTAATTAACAAAATGTAAGTACCTACATAAGTCAATGTTTACAGAATTGGAACAGTCTCGCTTCCCAAGGTACAGTTCCATAATTTGTTTTAACTGTAAATAAAATAGGAATATTATCTTCGCATGATATGAAAGAAGTGTTAACGAAAACGGTTATTATTTTCTAATGCACATACACAGAAATAAGCTCCTGAGCAATAGTCGGTTAAACTCATAAAATGTTGTTCAGTCCAAATGTGTGTGCCGAATCCATTACCTACAATCAATGATATTCTAATAAACAGATATGTTATAAGCGTGCAATCGTGAAGACTCGAAAACGTCCTAATTGGGACGTATGGCCATTAACAACAACACTATTTGTCTCTTTTTTTCTTATGGGTTTTATCGCGCTATCTCTTTTGCTCTGCCGCTGCTGCGCGGAACACTTTTTTCGATTGTTTTGTATGCGTATAACATATCTGTTTATTAAAATATCATCGATTACCTACTTTATGCTTCATGATTATCATAGAAAATGCTTCAAAAAGACTACTTTTATTGGCACATTTTTTTACCTGAAAATTGTATTAGATTGTATGTATAAGATTCCACATCTCAGATCTCTGGTGTTCAAGGTATAAGCAGCAGCTTTCACTTCATACTATTAGGGTAGCCCTTTTATTCTCTAAAGAAAATTTCCGAGTTGAGGATATGTATGAAGACGCCCAGAGCTGCCTTTCACTAAATCCTACGGACTTCTAAAACAAACTGTCATATCACATTTGAAATCTTCATATTACATTTCAAAGAACACACTTTATATAAAACAAAAAAACGATCCATGTTTCCGAGATGTATCCGCAGCGATTACAAGTGGCGGTAATGGCGTACGTGTTAAAAGCGGTACCATTGTGACGTCATCCGCCACGCTCGATGATTTACGAGGGCGATGCGTTCGTTTGCTCGCTGTGAACATAATTTGGTACCTTACGTCACCATCTTGTGTTCCCGGGAAAGTTCTAACTACCAAAGAGGTTATATGACGCTGAAACTCTTTTCAAAATGGCTCGAGATTAAATCAGCCCATCTCTCTTGGCTTGCGAAGGTTAATAGCCAATAGCTACATACCTTGAGGTATCTCTGTTTTGTGAACGTTTTGGCGGCTAATCCCACGCTGCAAAAATACATTTAACTGTCCAACAGATTATTTCCCAGCCGTATGTGATGATTAGGGAAGAGAAACAATCACGACTATTGTTCGCCCACCATCACACCATGATTGCAGATGTCATTTTGCGATCAAACTCAGTTGATGACAGCATTGTAATGATACTTAATGTTAATACTGAGATGTAAATGGCTGTACGACTATTGTCAGTGCTATTAAAAAAAAATGGTAGAGTCGTTTAGTATGTAAATTACATGAATCAGTATTCTGTTTGCTCTTTACCTACCTAAAAAAAAAAATACTCAAATTATTTATCGTAGTTTTTATTTAACCTTACGGAGATCAAGGGCGTGACGACTTTCTTGTTTATTAAATGCATAGATCTAGATATTTTCAGTGATTAATGATGGATTGATGAAATAGCATTTCTTAGATTATTGTTTTTAGATACGTTCTTCTAGACTAAATAAATTAACCTCTAACAAGGGCGATTATAAAAAGCTTATAACCATTAACCAACAATACTTATAATTCTGATCTGTACCCGGATATTTGAGGTTATCTTTAAACTTATCAGATCCCCGCATTTCTGTAATTCCTGTAGACAAGTCTATTGTGTTCGAATCAGCGGCACCCGGCTCGTGTCTGGTTACAGAGTCTGGTAACACGACACAACCAAAAATGGAGGATCTCTACAAAAATGTTCAAGTATCTGTGGCCGAAGCCGCACGGTGTATGGTTTCTATGCTTTGTCGATTATAAAAATTATAGCGAAGGCTTTTTTTATGTATGTTTATTGTTGGGATATCTTTTGCGAATTAAGAGTTATGATTTAAGCCGACGGCACACGTTTACCTCGTCAGCATGTACTTGAGGGTTTAAATCAGGCAAATTTTTGTGTTTTTTTTTATGTTGCCTTATGTAATTTTGTTACCTACATAATGGGAACGATAGGTATATAGTTCATAACATAATTAAGTTTACGGGATGCGCGAATAACGCAAGAGTACATAAGTAGGTTTGGACAATATTTAAGAGAACTTTTAAGATTATTCTTGCACAATATAAATACTATAAGTATAAATAATATATATTTGTTCAAAAGCTAGCACATCATTATTAAATTTCGACTGAAAATAGTAACTTACAAAGAATAATTTTTTATAAAACAAGTTCATCGACACTCAAAAGAAAATTTCGTCTTTCTTCACTTTTTCTTTTCATCCCTGACCTTTACATAAAATAATATTGGTCATGAAAAAGTAATTTTCGTAATGTATTTTTTACTCTATCCAATTTGTCTATTGTCAATAGTAACATTTGGCGGGAAAGTAGGCGAATATTAGCAACAATGGCGTCTCAGCAGGCATATAGCGAACAGGGAACGAGTGTCGGCCTCATGGGGATAATAATTGATTAATTAAATTATTATTATAGTTGTTAGTTACTTGCACGACAGATGTCTATGTATGTATTCTGGTTAGTATAAAAATAACGTGTAAAACATTTGAAAAATGATAACTGGCAGTATATATTTCCGTATATTTTATGGCTGAATGCGATAGTGCTCGATATTTGAATTTTTAATGCTGATTAATGATTATTTTATTGAGTAACTTTTTTTTTCGCACGCGCTTCGGAAAGGACCTTTCCAGCCAGCTTTTTTCCGTAGTTAACATGTTTATTTTTTTTTCCTGGTTTTCCACGTTTTGTCCTAGATTTTAAACTGGATTGTACTCGTACGAGATTGGTTTGGTTCTTCACCTTCTCATTACTGTCATTTTTACATTAACACCAAATTCAGTGTATTTACTTGTGTTGTAACACCCGGACTTTGCCCTAAGCCGTCACATCCCAGCGCATTGTGCTGGTCCATTGTGTGTCGTAATTATGTAGCTATGTGGCGAGGGTCCGCCATATTGCCGCCGATGGGGTGTGAAAGTTACTTGTTAAATATGATTTTTGTAATGCGATTCGTGGGTATATTATTATTTTATGGAGTTAGTACGCTGGGTTATGTTTTTTGAGTGGATTGGATTTGTCGTGTTGCTGTTGGAAATTGACCCAGATTTTCATATTTTTTATGATTATAACACGTTTTAAGTTGCCTTACATAAATGATAAAGATAATTAGTATATTTTTTAGTTTTAAATGATATAGCTGCTATCAATAAAGGGCGATTAATTATGTAAGAAAAAATAAGGTCATCTTTTTCAGTAGGTAAGCATGAGATCAATTATTAAATATAAAAAAAGTATATCGTGATGTGATACCCGTTAACAGTATTTTTTATGGCTGGTAAATACTCTCGTTTTTTTCGGCCATTGGCAAGAAATGCTTGCAAGCATTGAAGCAAGTAGAATCCGTAGACTCAACCTAGTACCTACTATGTTTAGTAAACATTTTGACCTGTATTTCTAAAAGACAGAATATTATGCTATGGAATTAACATCAAGAGTACTTTCAAAAAATTACAACACTCCAAAAACAATTTATACAATTAAAGTCACCAACAAAACACGAGCCTATCGAAACCAAATGAAAGCTATTTGTTTTGAGCCCCACCCACATGTAAATTCGTTAATATTGTAAATCGATGCCGATGGTTAGCTAAACAAGGTCCTGTTACGTTTAATGCGGTTATTCCGCCCAATTAGCCGCCATTACCGGATAATTCCCGACGGGTTACACTTGCCTCTTGTTACTTGATAGTGCTTTGGACAATGCTGCCCTGATATGCCTGGATAGTAGGATAATGATTATTAATATTTAATTTTGTGGCAGATTTGGAAGTAGTGTCCGACAGTATTAGGAAAAAAAATATTTGTTAGATAGTAGAGTCCCGTACGCCAAATAATCTGTTTTGTAAATTATCTGCGGGTTAAAAAGTTTTGTTACTTTTTACGTAGTTACTAACTGACCTTAAACTGACCTTACACTTTTTTTGTAGAGGCATGTATTTACATGAAGATTTTGGTATATAAAATAGTATGCGATCATGTTCAAGTTCGAGATGTGTTCATTTTGATAAAATTAATTGACATTACAAAATCCAATCAGCATTGGCATCAGCCTAGGCCTATAATGTAGGTATATAAAATTTTACTCAAAATCAAAACCAGAGTCCAGACTCAACCTTATCTAACTTATAGATTATATCTAAGCTGAGAAGGACAAGATATCCGTCCATACAGGAAGCTACTGTGAATACAAGATATTTGCGAAGAATGTGTTTCTCGACACCACTTCTGTCCACACAATGGCTCGGACGATAGCTATTTCCGTCTCTCGCATATTCGTATTTCTCATACAATTGTTACAACTTATGCAATTTTTGCAATGCGCCTAGGAAAATATTATTCTATGTAGGATCACGTCGATTTAACTTTGGAAGATATACTTAACTCAATGTTTTATACACATCATTTCGATCTATTACAGGCACAACACAGGTATAATGATTGATACACCTAAATGTAGGTGCTTACTGTATGTGCTTACTAATGGTTTACGCTTTCTTCAGGATCCTTTCCGGCTTAAAGAGGTCAATAAAAAGCATACCTACATAAAGTGAGTAGTATTTTTTTATTATTATTATTATCTACCATTGTCGTCCCACTGCAGGGCAAAGGCCTATATCTTTATATAGCATAGAAAAGGAAAGAAAATAGTTATTTATCGTCTGTATCGAGAAATAGTACACCAACACTTATATGCATCTCATCATTATACACCCACACAAAAAATACCTCTATAAAAAGTCCTTTCTCAGTATCTAATCCAGTTCGCTCCAACGCTTCTCTTTATAAGGCCACAAACCATAATGCGTTAATATCCATTCAGGATTGACGCCGACACATACCCGAGATATTTGACACATTTTAACAGATTATCCGCATTTAAATTTGTCTGCACGCATTGTGGATGCATTTTGCATTGAGATTAAGGTCAATGCGGATTATATGGAAAGATACGTGCAGAAAGTCTTTTAAACATACGTAATGTTTCTAAACACACAGAAATGTCAAATTGCAAAAAAAAACTGATTTATCTCCTAAAATAACTTAGAGGTTTTAGAACTTTAGGCTTATTTATTGACTGTGACAGGATTTTCTAAGAGAATAAAAAATTTATATGCATTTTTAATTCCACCAGTAATGACCAGACTTTTACCATACTGTAATCGGTAATTTCTTCTAAACCTAGGCAAAGTAGAAAACCTCCTAGGTCATTCAAATATCTAATTCACCAACAGTGTTGTCACCTGTTAGCATGAAAAAAAAAACAAAAGATTAACAACTCTTCATACATCCAACTATCTAAATCTTTAGCAGATGAAACAGCCTCAACATTATTATTAATGTCCGCGGACACTCGGCCATTGTGTCCGACACAGATACCTGCGATGTCTGACATATCCTGACAGATTATCCGCATTAAACGATAGCTGCGCTCACGCATTGTTGATAAACGCATTTAGTATAAAGCGAACAAATGTGGAGTTTTTGGAAGCTAGTTTGTTTGTTCATGTTCTTTAATGATAGGAATATTATGTTCTGTAAGGTTTGAAAAACATTTAGAAATTTTAGGGCATGTTTAGTCTGAGGCTATAAAATTGTCTGATTTGTATTGAATTGCAGATTTAACTCATTCATTCATCTTAATAGAAGGCTCAAAAGTCAAATAGGAAAAGTCTTACACATGTACTTACATAGCAGTTTATAGTATGAAAATAATGTTCAAAATTAAAATGGAAAGCCAGAACAAAAACGAACAAGCCACGAACAATTTTTAAGATTAAATCTTTCGTTAAAACTCAAAACTTTGATTCCAACATTTTAAGGGTAAGTTTTTAACTAATATTTTATTTACAAGTGTTTTAATTTATCAGGACGTATTAATGAGCTCACCAAAACGGATTTACGTCCAACTAGGGGAGTAGTATGGGGTCCCATAGAGCCCCATGGAAATCTATGTGAATCGTATGGGTTTATGGTTTAAATGGCTACCCTATGGCAAATATAAGCTTAGAGTAAACATAAACATTATTTTAGTAAACCGATGAGCTTAGTAAACGTCCCACAGACGATTAGTTGCCACCCCGTGTTTTAATTCTATGATATTGAACTAGGCCTATATATTTTAAGCGATTTTAAGCCTTAAGCCTATGGTAATAAGGGTGAGAGAGTTTGTTGTGTAAGTAATGCTAAACTTGTTTTGTATGTGTAGATATTAGATTGAACATCAACATTGAACCTATGCGTCTAGTTAAAAGTTTAGCTATAAGGTTCAAAATCGCCTATCATTTTATTACATTTATTTGATAGTTTGTGGAATCTGTATGCAGGGTAATAAGGTTTACTTTCAGAATATGTTATGAATGTATTTTAAAAGAGAATATCAATGCATTATAAGAATTCTCACCTTTATTGCTTTGATTAGTAAATTGATGATAACTAAATAGAAATAAGATATTCGAATACACTATATATATACAATTAGGATATGGTATGAAAGACTGTCAGTGGCAGTGAGTGAAAGTGTATCGTGTGGGCTTATAACTCATACAAAGGAAATGCAAAATGTTACAGATTGTGTTTGAGATGTGTGTGGATTACAAGTGTAGAACGGGAGCGACAGCGTGATTGATAAAAAAATCTGCAGCGTGTATCTCTGGTTTGGGTGGTTGGTCACAAGTCAATTTATTATTTATTTATTTAGTTACAAAGGTACATGGTATTCTAATGAACAAACAGTGTCCCACTAAAAAGAACAAACTGTTTAACTGTGAGATCAATTCTAAACAATTTGAACATTTGTTTTTTTGCTTTTTAAAGTTGAATACTAGATATTACCTTTTTCATTCATGAAATCTGTCTCATAACTGTGAACCGTCCACGAATCACTAAACGAATAATACAAATTTTAGTTTACACCGTACCCTACCCGCTGCCGCCTATGACTTGCACCACACGCGCCGCTGTCAACAAATCCGCTTACTGGTATGATTGACGGCTGACAGCTGGGGCGACGCCATCAGCGGCACCAGTAGGTACCTACACCGTGTGCTGATGTTACTGGTACTATATCATAGTTGTGATGACGGCACATGCTCATCATGTTGTATAGAATCATCACTAGGATTGATATTTCGACGAAAGCCTATCGGGGCTTAAAAAAGATATACATAAACGAACATAGTACCTGTATGGTAGTCGGCTAAAAACCAACACTGACAAACAGAAATCTTATGACGAAACCTGTTTGTTTGGAAGAACTAACCCACAGTAAAGAAGTTTATTTGTAGTAGCATGAAAAGAGACTTGGGAAGAAAAGGTGAAAATCTTTTACGTTGTATTTTTTTGTATTATATTTCTTATGTTCATAGTGGGTCAAGTACATACTTAAGTGTACGATCTAGACTAAAATCAAGAAGTAGTCTTCTCAACTAATTATTTGCTGAAACATCTGTAACAGTAGCTGGTGTTTAATATTCAAATGCGAGTAACATGAGTGATTCAGTAATAAGGTTTAATGCTGACGATGTTATGTTCAATCCTTATGCGGTGTTGTTACAACGCATTATGGCTTATTGAATGTTAATGCAGGGTTCGGATCTGCGCGGGAAATTATTGCGGGGGTTTGATTCCATTGGTAGATACGGTACGACATGATATTTATTTAATTTACATTTCTTTATATTTTTGCAGTTTAGTAGGACATTTTGTGTTGTAAAATACTTGGATTTGTGTTATGAAAAGTGATTTATTAATTTTAAGAAAGTTTTAGAAGTAGTTTTAAAATATAAAATTTTGATCCTTATTCATTAATTGAATTGCGAATTTCGTCTAACTTTAAGTAGAAAAGCTATTTTTACCTATCTAACCTCTTTAATTATTCCCTAGAAGGAAGTAAAACATGAAGATAGACTATAAGAGATTGGAGTATTCTTTTTCATGTCAACCAACAAAGTTACAGGTTACAAGATAATATGGTTGATTTTCAATTTCATCAAGTTAACAGTTCCCGTACCGCAAGCAACAATGCACCCTCGCCTGCAGGATTAGCGGCGCGGGCGTCAAGCTACATGCGTCGGTTTATTTTCCGTATGCTAATGCACTCAGCTAATGCGATCATCCAGAATATATCTACACACAATCACTGTCTTACGTTAAAGAAGAAAATAAGAGATAAACAGCAACTCTTCTTGTAATATGTGTCTATTCAAATGTTTGTAGAATGGAGAACAGAAGTACGTAGAGTCAAGTGACATCGGTGGTGACACTGACATGAAAGGATCTTCATATTCCTAGCAGTAAAGAGTGATTTCATAAAAAAAAAAACAATAATGTGCGTAGGAAAATATGTACACTCTACATCCATTCTTAATATATTTACTTTGTAGAGGAAGAGGAAGGTGGAAAAGCCAAACGAATGGATTGCATGCCTAGTAATAGGGTAGAAAGTAAGGAAATGAAAATTTTGGAACTAAGCAGAAAAAAACAGTGTGTTAGGAAATCTGTGGTACCAGAAATTTCGTTAAAAACATTGTCACTTGCCTGTCATGAGTGGTTGACCTGAGGCCACCACGACAGCCAAAGAAATACAACAAAACTAAAAAGCTGCAGATAAATTAGGTGCACCTTGACAGTGCATAACCCGAGCTGGTCGTGTCGCAGGTCTGATCGCCACCGCAAAGTTAACGCGTGATTCATGCGAGCCAGAGTTATCGTGAGGCGAATGTTTGGGGACTTATTACGTGTCGATGGAGATTGGTTATTTGGGTGGCGATACCAAGATAAAGTTTTCTAGTTTTGTCAGAATTTGCTCATAGAAATAGGGTTTCTAGTACATTAGGGTAGAGTATAGGTATCTTGAAAAACGTTTTAGGTCTGCTAAAAAAAGGAGTAGGAGAAGGGTTTTCGACAGGTGTCTGATAAGCTCAACTGCATCATAGTGAATCAAGTCAGTGATTTTATCTGGACATCAAGAGAATATGTTTTATTGGATTGGTAAACTATTTACCCATAACTTATGTAACATAACTTAAACTTGGTATAAATTGGTTAGACAAAAAAAAAGATGTTCGTTTTTCATCTGTAAATTGTATTTATAAATGACTGACTGACGGGTTTCTGGAAGATTATTTACAATAGAATTCGACTAAAAGTGTAAAATTTTGCATATACCGAAAAGCATTTGAGTCCAACACGTAATAACCCCAAAACCGCAACTCTTGCGCACCGCAGTGAGCCACGTCACATAAACTAATCACGCGCAGATATACGGCGACGTGCTCTAATAGGTGTGGCTGCGCGGGCGCAACTAAATCACCCTTTGTCCGGACAAGTGATCGCATAAATATCGATCATTAGTGCTGTCTGCCTCACAAATCAGGAGCATCGATTAGTGGTGTACCTACCCCTGTATACCTAAAAAGCTAAATCTAAAGCTCAATGAAGTCCTGTTAAATAACTCTAAAGCCGACATAGAGCTTCATCATCACAGTTACATATTTCGGAAGTTTTCTCAACTACACCTCAAAACAAGATATGTGCTCCTGTGTAGATATTGAACCGTTTAATGAAAAGATTATAATATTAACTATAGGATTAATAACGAATCCAAGACTGGTGTTCCCTAGAAGACATATTTTGATGTAATTTGCATACGAATACAACACTGAGAGGTCTTCCTGATCTCTCCCACAATCTATGTTTTGCCCGACAGGGTCCAAAATTGTAGCTTATTACAACCCACGAACCAATGTAAACCTTATGTAGCTAAATTTTGGAACGCAATAAATTGAGTATTGAGTAATAAATGTTGTCAAAATGTTACATTTGATATGAAAACCTGGAATTTATTACTAAATGGATGTTGAAAGCAAAAAATTCAACTAGCCCAATCCTGAAATCTTAAAAGCAGGGAAAATAATAACAATTCATGTCCCTTTACGAAACACTGGCAAAATTTTGCTTGTATAATCACATCTCCATCTGTATTCGCTTTCTTTTTTGCGTGTGGCAACACATCTAGCAGTTCATAGGTCGTTGTGTTGCCAGGTATTCACGTCTCGTGTGTCGTGTATCTGCTGGTCGCGCATAAAACACGAAATTGCTTTCGCTAAACTGCAGCTTGAACAAAGGACGTTTGCGGAATGTATAGGGTTGGAGGAACGGGTCAAGGTAGGGGAGCAAGCGGGTTTGAAAGTTATATTGACCAAGGATACCCGTTTAAACTCTATCGTAATTCAGGAAGAGATATATTATGATATATCTTCGCGAATGAAGATGGTATTCTTCATTTATCTGGATACTACGACTGATCAATTGGCTCTCTGTGAATGTTCCGAATCAATGTTTGTATTTGAACTACAATGATGCTGTTGCTAGCAGCTAGTAACTAAATTCTAGTTTTTTTGTCAATGTAAGTTTCATGTTTTAATTCGATCATTAGAGTTGCATTGACCTTGCCAAATATATTACTTAGAGGTCCTCTGAAAAATCTGTGTCCAGCTACTTACTATTTTACTACTAAATTGTCTATTTATTATTTTCTTGTTCCGACATATTTGAGAAATTATTCCTACCCGCTGTATGCTGTCCCTTAAGCCCTAGACGTCCTATAACAAAACAGTGCGTAACGACGGAAGGCAGGTCGCCATCGGCTGGCCCTTTGTGGGTGTTCCTCTGCTCTCCGCATTCTATTCGCAGCATACATTGTCATGGTAGTAAATATCCTCTATCATGGACACTTTGAGTTTTCAATGGCTAAGTCAATAAAGTTCATAAAATTATCTTATATATAAAAATGAATCGCTAAATGTGTTGGTAAGCGCATAACTCAATAACGCCTGGACCGATTTCGCAAATTCTTTTTTTATTGTGTTAGTTATTCTCAGGAGAAGGTTCTTATGAAAAAAATGGAAAATTGCGTGAAAAAAAAAAACACCGGCTAAACAAAGGCACCGGGAACGGGACGGGTATTCATGCGGGTGAAACCGCAGGGCACAGCTAGTATTCTATAAAAATTAAGTAGTACTTCATTTTCTTTAAGTCCAAAAAGAACATTGTTGATTTGTTAGATTTCAAGTTTGCAGTCAATATTGGTTAAATTATGACATGGTATACGTTTCAAAGCAGAAATTTCAAAAAACATTATTTTTTTGTTTTTAAAGTAGTATTATTTCCGAACAAATCTGCAACCTTTTATCTATATAACACATGTGTTTAATAAATTGATTTAATGCCTAGGGGCCATTTAGCGCTACAATTAAATTATTTAATTATGGCATAAGTAAAGCAACACTTATAATAATTGCAATATCATTCAGGTCATATAAATGTTGATGAAGCAATCTTATACGAATATTTGGAGCCATTAAATACAAGCTTACCGTTGCGTCATTATTGGTTCAGTTGTGTAGCATAATAACATTAAGATTTTGTTTTCTTTTTAGGGCTTTTTTATTTAAACTAGGTTGTAAGTTAAGTTTTGCGTTGGTTATTACCACATAATACTAGCATCTACTTAACTTTCTTTTATAATCTTATTTTGAGAAGTGAGTTTTTAATAAAAGATATATAAACTTTTTGTCCACTACTACTTTTTTGACGGAATATTTAATATTGATTTCTCTCATACCCCTAAATAAATCGACTACTGGTAAACAAGATCCAAAGATATCATAACTAAAATCAAACTCATAACAAATGTATTACAATTCATAAATTCAACTTTGATGTGTACTTTAAAACGCATTTAAGTCCGTAGTGATTTCATGGGTAATTCTATTCTACAGCCGAAAATGTGTGCTTTGAAAAAAAACGCATTAATTTATTAAGCTATTGTTGTTATTGTAAGCTATTCTGACACAGATTGATCCAGATAAATTAATAGTATGACATTATAAATCAAATTAACTACATTTTTTTTTATATATATATTCAAATGGGCTCTTATCACGCTCCGTTATCTGTGGAATTCATACGTTGTTACATTTGTATTGGTTTTAAAAATATGAGAATTTAGGTTTTCAAAGTACATAAGCTTCTAACTACTTCCTAATAGAGTCTAGTTCGACATACTTTAAGTGCATTAAATTAAGAACCCCCGATAATATTATATACATGGTTCTACTTTCGTTACAAAAAAAACATCATTTCGGTTATCAATGGTAATATTGAAGAAAAAGAAGGTAGAAATATTGTCTAGTCATTTTATTTTTTGTGTTTTCAACTCTGATCCACCTGTCAGTTGTTTGCAAGTTTCATTGTTAAAAGAACTGCGTTATTTAAAAAATTACGAACCACTTTGTTGATCACAATTTGTGTGTAAAAGTTCGTGCATCATCCCTGTTTTGGAAGAGGAAAGGTGAGTTTTTGAAAATTATACACAAAAACATCAATTTTCTATGTGTTTGGGTGTCGTTAATTTGATGCCGGTATTGTTTAAAAAATTGTTCTTTAAAGACGCAAATAAACGGCGCGAAAGTTTAAATCTGTCATTTCCGTTATCATCACTTCTGTTATATGGGTGATAACAGAGATGACGTATGATAAACGAAATGACGTTTGTTATTATTAACTAAATTTAACTTGAGTTTAAATTTGCTGTCTGATGAAAGTATTTATTTTGCATGTATGTAGACCTATCTTAATGTTTTAACCAGATTTTTCTCGTCATAAATCAAAATTATTTTTATTAAACTTATTTTCACGCAAATGACATTTTGATAAAGGTAATGACAGATAGTCCCACAGCTTCGAGTTCTAGATCTAGAGCAGACTCGTTAATTTTACATTTCTTCTTATTAGTCTGAGAGTCTTGACTATTTGCTTTGTTGATGACTCTATTGTATCGCATTTTGTACTTCTTTACTCTTGTCTCCATCTGACGTAGTCTTTCCTTAAGTAAAATATTCTCCAATTTTAAATGCCTTTTGCTCTTTTCCTGTATTTTCCTACCAGACTCTACTCTAGATCTAGAACTCGAAGCTGTCTCGAAGCAGACTATCTGGAGGAGTTTCATTTTCAGCAAACTCTTCATCTTGACGTTGAATTTGTTCCACATCTTTTTTCTTCTCACGATATTTCTTTGATCTTTCTTTCCACAGCTTTCTTGTCACTTTTTCGGAGCGGGGTATCCTTGCTACCTTCTCGTGACGATTCCACGCAATCTTCCTCCGACACAGATACTTATCACGAAATGAGTTCTCTAGAGAGCATGTCTCTCGCTCAGATAATTCCTTCAAATCTTGATAATAGAGATCTTAGTAGTTCTTTCGATGACCTGAATACTTTTGGATCAGTGAGTACTCCTGCAGTGCCGGAACGAAGAGTTTCGATCTCTGATGACGATCTACCTCATTCAAGCCAAAACTTTATTAAGGATCCCTCATCTTCTTCGGATGAAAGCATTATTGACAGTGATTTGTACGATACAAAAAGAACGTCAATGTCACGTCGGCGCATCATATTAGAATCTCCAAGTTCATCCGAAGAAAACATTTTTTAGATATAATGTTATTATTTGTACTACCTTCGAATTGATCTCAAACGTTACCGTCCTGTTGATTTAAGCGGTTAATGTCATTTTCCAATTAATTAAAACATTACAAGAATTTATAATCATTTGTTTTTTTCAAGTATTGCCAATGATCACGGCAGTGGCGTCATTTCTGTGATGATACCGAAGATATTTTTTTATGTTAAATTAGAGTTATAATTAGTTTGTTGATTTTATTGTACCGAAATGTGTCGGTTTAATGTTCAAACGTAGTACAGTATTAAGTTTCTTAATATTTCTTATTTAGTGATAAATTATAAAAACGTTTTTTCTGTGATAATAAACATCATTTCGGTTATCACATATTTTTTAAAATCTATAGTTTCCTCGAGAAATACCTGCTAGGGAGCTCTATTACAAATAATTATGTTAATTGTTTTTACTTTAAATTAAAATGAATCAGAAAAAAATAACAAAAATCGTTTTTTTTTTCATCCATATTTATTTCCCTCATTAGTAGAATGACCCTCATGTGCCATTACGCTTAACCCTGTGCCCGCCTAACTAACCGTGGCAAGGGTTACTCGGTCTCTGTGATCATAGCTCTCATTTTTGGTATTCTTGTTATGCGGTGATGCGGTGATGCGGTGATGCGGTCCAAGTTGAAGCTGGGATTAGGGTTGTGTAGGGTTAAGTCCGGTGACGCGGATGATGGACGATATTGATCTGTAGGAATGCGTTGTGGGATGGCATTGGCGTCCGATGTTTACTTGAGTATTTTACGATTTTTGAATGAGAATTTTGAATAATCTGTTTTTGTTCATACTCGAATGATTGCTATATTTGAGATAATTTATTATTATTATTATTAAATATAATTTTCTTTTTTAAAAGGTTTTTTTTTAGATTTCTTTTTCTAGACTTTCTAGTAAACATTGATGTTATGTCTCCGTACACCACACAGAGTGATCATTCACATCCAAGGATTTTACCCCTTCACAAATCATTCTCGCTAAGCGATGTGTCAAACCGCTAGCGATACCTCGCGACCGTAAACAGCGCCTCATGACGTATTATGTATTGTTTGACGAGCAAAAATACAAATGCCGGTCGAATGGACCCACATGCTGCAATCACACTGTTATATGCCTTGTAATAAGGTCGTGTTTTCTGTGAGTTTGGTTTAGTGAGACGAAAATTGAGTCTACTATGTTGCGACACAGTAGCTCAGAGAGATTTTACTTTCAAATTTACAAATGCAAAATAGCATATTGTATTCGTGGAGGTAGCTGTTGTGCGAGTGTTTTATTATTTCGTTGCAGTTGAGTTAGGCGATTGAACTGTTCATTGGGTCGTGGGATTTTTGAGGCATTACTTTTGGAATAGGCCATTGTGCATGTTTCAGGATGTGTCTTTCGCGACTGTCGTCATTTCCTTTCGTGTGATCGTTATAGAAATATTTCTTCTATTGTCCTTTGATGTGATTATTGTATTGTGTATTGTTCGAGCTTTATGTCTGAGGTTATGTAACATTGTGTTTGTGTTCATAATTTGGGAGTTATGTCATCGCAAATCTGTGTAGGCTTATTTCGAGTTGGCTGTAAACTTGTTAGTAGTTTGAACATAAGCTGAAGAAATATGAAATCTTAATTTCTAGATATAAAATAAGTATTTAATAAAACCTGAGAGATTTGTCCTCCAAAATCCCTTACAACTATAAATTGGTTGCCAACCAGCCAACCTATTTTTCCAACCTCTGCAACATCCCACCCAGTCGCCAAGTTCCATATTAAATTACCGCCACGATTCCACCGGGCACTAAACTGGTATCAGTAGGTACTAAGACACCGTTAAGTACACCGTGATATTGGTACCAGCCTGGGCATGAGAGGGGGTGAGGCAGGGTGGTATAGGGAAGGGGAGGGGGGTGTCGATCGATACGGGAGCCCCTTTCAGCGCAGTCTTTGTTTGGATGATATAAAATCTTCAGGGGGTGTGGTCTAAGAGATGAGCCATGCCTTGTTGGAAATACGAGACTGTGGAACTGATTTTGTATTTTTTTGCGTATTAGTTTTTGTGCTACTTTGCATTTATATAATCTGTCTAAGGAATTATAGAAATACTCAAGTAATGTCGTTAAGATACATGTCTACTTGTTCATATTTGGTTATAAACTATCTTTAAGAAATGGTTAAAGTCCTTGGTACTAGCAGATATTTAAAAGAAAAAAGTAAGCTAAGCTATTAATAGATAAATAGGCCAGAAACGGATTCACTATTACGTACCATATAATTGAATACACCTCACTCTATGTTACTTTATGCTGTACAGCCATACCTACCATAATACATATACTTATAAATATTTTCCAGTTCTAGTAAGTAGAAGAGAAATAGAGAGAGAGTGGAACAGAGATTTTATATTTTATTTGCCGTAAGACATTCAGGCATGTATCATGGTCACCTTACAGGAAGCATCTCATGATTGAAACGCCTTCCATTCCTATGATTTATCTGCTCTACGCTGCTCCTGCAAACCTACTGCCTACCTTTATCGGAGCAAGGAAATTATGTGAAACGATAACCTTGATGTTATGGAAAAATGGTAAAGTTTTGTGTATTATAATATAAATAAAAATAACATTCAGAGTATGAAGAGTACCTTAACTTAACTGGATGGCGTCGTAATCTTGCAAGAAAGTAGACTATTTTGAAGGCTGGTAAGGCTCGTTAACAAGTTACAGATCTTCATGAGGAGATACAAATGCTTGTAAAAAAAATAAGACCTTTAAGTCTATCATTCTGTCAAGGCCATAGAAACGTACATGGACTGCTTTTCAAAAGTTTGAACGCTTTTAGTAAGACCGCAACGAAACTGCAAACCAGCCGCACAGTCCGATTGCAGTTGGCGTGTATTTTTACTGACTGCACGCTAGCGCTCAGTGAGCTACAGTGCAGTTTAATGCAATCTATCTGTCTAAAGCCTAAAACATCTACATAAAGAAGTCTATAACACTTTAGATCGTGCATATTGGAGTGCGAAACTTTTCAATCAACTCGTGACCCTCCGCCCATTTACAAGGATTACATTGAAGCACCCTCGGTAAGTACCTCCGAAGGTTTATATTGTGTGTATTCACGAAGATTATAAACATTACTTAACGTTTTCTCGATGAATACATTACAAACTTTGTAAGACTGTGCATGTATCTAAGGATCTATGTAAGTATGCTGTTAGGTTTCTTAGCTAAATGTAGCTAAATATTATGTAACTAATAAATTGTCAAAAAACCCTGACGTATATGGGAAAGCTGCCGAACTGGACTGGAATAATCGGCCGTATGTCAGATGCCAAACGAATGATCCAATGGGTCCCTCTAAATGGCAAGAGATATCGCGGTAGGCCCAGACGAATATGGCGGTACGAGAAGGACATCTTTGATAAAAAATAAAATGAACAAAAAAGTTGACAAAAATAACCTAATTCATTGGACAGCCTGTTTCTATCCAAAACAATTGAATCGTAATTTTGTGTAGGCATTTAGAGACTCTACCTAAATATAGAAACAAAAAGCTCTTAGGTACCAGGTAGATTCGGACAAATAAGAATACAGATACAAGTTATACCACATTGATATACCTATGTAGGTAGGTACCTATATTTAAATGGAGGTTTGATGACCTCGTTTTTATTGCTAATGACTTGGTAAGCCCACCTGTCTGCAAGCTTAGAATATAAAGTATAGCTATGGGTTTATTAAAATGCTGTGTCATTAGCACTAAACTGTCTCAGGTCAGAGGTTCGTCCTGACTGGAGTAATAATTATTTTAATTGATGTGTAAATGTTGTTAATTTTGCTGGCAGTACGATTTCTGAAATATTTTTGTGATGGTAAATGGAAAAAAACTGGAAATTTAGATTTTAGTGATAGTTTAGACCAATTTTTTTTAACTTTAAAATACTAGCATTTTCATGCCCTCTAGGTATCTTATTTCAGGCGATCAGTAGATAATATGTCAGGTATCTACTGAATATACAAATAAATCCAGAATATTTCAGATATTTCATCTTGATATTGTCCAATGGTTAAAAAACATTAGTTTTAAATGGTTATTGAACAACTAAAAAAAATACTTTGTATAATAACTTTAGCCGTTTTACCAACCTACTTATTAGGTAAGTATAAGTTATGTAGATACTAGTTGAACTAAAATGGTGGTAAGTAAAGTACATTAAGTTGGTATTATTTAATGAATTCAGACTAAAGCGGATTAGAGCTCGGTAATCAAGCGAAAAGCCCGCGATCCGCAGAGACGCCGCAAAAATGCAAATTATTTACTAACAATACACCCAATTACGTATCGCTATTGCTATGCTATATGGGAAAGAGATTTTATAACCGATTGTAAACAAATATTATAAATTGGAGGACAGTGTCTAGGTGTCGTACCTATGATAGTAAGTAGTACGGAGGTATCTCTACAAAATTGGAACTAAACAAATTTGTTACAATAATTAAAACACTGCTAAAATGTGAACTGATACATCCTAAACCTACTTCTAAAACTATTTTCATCTATTTCTAATTTACCGATCATGCGATGTTTATTTTCAAATATGCACCTAAGTCATATAAAAAAAAGTGTGAACCCAAGTAAAGAAAAGCATTAAAATAACCGATTACAATAATCTTTTCATTCGGTACATGCTTATCGAAAGCACAGGTTTTAATTCCCTCCCCTAACCGCCTTCAACTTACCTACGGCGGGTTTAAAAACAGCTGGTACATTTGCGATGTATCTCTAGTTTTGATAGCGAGATAGATAGGTATCGGTGCTGCCATCTGCTGGGGATAGCGGACGCCTGCCAAATGACCCGAAACATAAGTATAACTGCTTACTAGATGTTCCTAAAAAAAAATGTTATCATACTGAGTTTAAGCCAATATTAAAATTTGTAGATTATAAAAATAAGGTGTTTTTTTTTTCAAATCAATTTTTTTTTATTAACCAAAAAAAAGCGCTTAAGAAAGGTTACGTTAAATCTATTGACTCTAGTTGCTGACTCTACTTTGTCGTAAATGTTTTAAGTAGGTATATTATTATTGTATATAACTATAGAGAGCGGAATACTAACCTATCGGGTTCCTGAAACATTACCCATTTTGTCACCTAGGTACCTCTCTATTTTATCCAAGCACTTTAGTTATACAAATTTTACATTTCTAACTAAGTAACTTAAATAGTTTATTCTATAATGACAATGTTACAAAAAAAATATATATTGCACAAAAAATATATTTTATTTGTTGCTGAAAAGACCCAAGTATAATTAATATTTGTAAAAGCGTGACAACTTTTTGAGCACAACCATTACAAATGACAATAAATGTATCTTCATACTGTGAACACCGACGGCACTTGACGTAGAGCCACAAACATAACACAAGCGACTATGTTCATTATATTGTGCCTAAATGCCTAAATAATTTATTTAATGCACATTTTCTTATTGTACTGTCACCTATTGTTTACAAAGGACATTTAGCCCAAAACGTCAGATAAAATGTTTATTACCTACACGAAACGCTTAATATTTTAGTTTAGAAAATATAACGCGATCATTCGTTTAATATAGCTAAGTAGCTAACGTAGAATGGGCCATAGACTCATGGACTCATAGGTAGTCTATGTGTAGATAATTTGAAAATAGTATGGAGGTAGCTACATGTCTGAAATGTCGAAATGTCTGAAACTGGACTCATGAAAGAAACAGTCGTGAACACAAGATTCATCGAAAACAAAACAGAAATATTCTGAACAATATTAATAGTGGTAGATAAAAAGGCGACATGATGACAATACGTAATGCGTGGGCAAGCCCTCCCCAGCGCTGGGGGTGGGCGTGGGGAGGCCACCTGTGTACCGTTACAGCGGGGTGTGGTTTGCCGTTCAATAACTTAATACACTCGGAAGGCTTTCACGCTGAAATCTCGCTCCACTGTACTGCGACTCGCAGATCTTGATACTTGACACGAATTTATTTTGAAATTTGAGTTTATCAGGATTCTTATCATTTTCTCAAGTTTTATTTAGTGTCAGTTTTAGCTGCTCTTGCCTTCTGTGATCGCCTTTATTCAAATAAAACTGCAACTTCAACTACTACTAGTTGAAGAGTAATTTGATGGCAATCAACACCTAAAGTAACTAAAGGCAAGTTCACCAATACAACCGCAATATACTCTACCTAATAAAACCTATATTTGAGTTGGTCTCATAATTTCATCAAAAGAAACAGTTTTGAAAGAATTTGAATAAACTTATCAGATGTCGGAATTATCCCGATATTCTGAAATATGTTGAAGGAGGTCTATCTAGCACAGTCATCACTATGTCTAATGATATGAGTCGTTATAGTCTATGGGTATATGTAGTGATTTTGTTATCGTGTCGGCCCTGTGATTTATAGGCAGGTGACTATGTAAATTTAGCGCTAAATTATTATTTTATCGATCAGGCGCGACACACAGGACAAACACTAGCATGTAATCCACCCGGATTGTTGTATGGAGGCTATTAATTGCAGGTTTGCAGGTAATCGATAGAGGTGGCAGGCGAGCGCGGATCACGAGGCGCGGTCCGAGCGCTCGGCGCGCCGGTGTGCGTGACGGATCATGGCGGCGCGGGGGGCGCGCGCCCAACGCCACAGTTAAACGCGCCCGCCGGATACGCGCCGCGCCGCGGTTGAAAGCTATCCGGCCCCCCGGGCGGCCGGCCGCGCGATTGGCCCGCGCGCCGCCCGCGCCGACACCGATAGCCAATCGCGGCGCTCGGGCGGCCCGCCCCCTCCGGGCGCGAGTCGGGCCGCACGGCCGCGGCGCGCACACTCGCTCCGATGCGCGGCTCGTGGGACGAGGCCGCGACGGCGGCGCTGCACGCGCGCATCCTGGAGGCGCACCGCGGGCCCGCCGCGCCCGAGCGCGCTGCCGAGCCCGCCGCCTGCGCCGACCCGGCTCCGCAGCAGCTCAGCGTCGAGCTGGCGGCGCCCACCCCGCTGCTGCCGCTGCCCACGCTCTCCTTCAGCGCCGCGCAGGTCGCCACCGTGTGCGAGACGCTCGAGGAGAGCGGAGACGTGGAGCGCCTGGCAAGGTTCCTCTGGTCGCTGCCGGTGGCGCATCCTAACGTGGCAGAACTCGAGAGATGTGAAGCTGTGCTCCGGGCGAGAGCCGTGGTAGCGTTCCATGCTGGAAGACACCGTGAATTATATTCGATCTTGGAGCGGCACCGGTTCCAACGTTCGAGCCACGCAAAGTTGCAAGCACTTTGGCTGGAGGCGCACTATCAAGAAGCTGAGAGGCTACGAGGGAGGCCCCTGGGCCCCGTGGACAAATACCGAGTGCGGAAGAAGTTCCCGCTGCCCCGCACTATCTGGGACGGCGAGCAGAAGACGCACTGCTTCAAGGAGCGCACGCGGTCGCTGCTGCGCGAGTGGTACCTGCAGGACCCGTACCCCAACCCGACCAAGAAGCGCGAGCTGGCGGCGGCCACGGGGCTCACGCCCACGCAGGTCGGCAACTGGTTCAAGAACCGGCGGCAGCGGGACCGAGCCGCGGCCGCCAAGAACCGCTCGGCGCTGCTCGGCCAGGGCTTCGCCTCCTCCTCCACGTACGACGAGGACTCGGCCGACTCGGAGATCAACGTGGACGAGGAGTAGCGCCGGGACTCTTAGTGTTAACAAGCGCCGCCGCCGGCCGCGGACGCTCAGTGACTGATGATGCAATATAGACCACAGTTATGTATTATTCTAGTTAGATCGCAGATTCCGTGATGTATGTGATGTTAAGGCATTGTAAACCAGTTTGTTAGGGCGTAATTGTATCGTTAAAGTGTAAGCGAGTGCTCGAAGTATCAGCATTGGCGTATCCCAGGTATGTACCGGGCCTGGCCCCGACTGTGTCGACTGCACTGATGACTCGTTGTTAAGGTGTCACAGGGTTCATTTCACGTATCATTTGTGTTTATCCTCCTACTCAGATCGTTAGCTAATTTATTTGATGCCTTCGCGCGGCTGCGTTAGATATGGATGCGTTTCTGTAAGAAGCATTTACTTACCTAAATATTTATACATCCTAACTATTTTTACCAGTAAATATAGATTTTATTTATCATATCAGCTTTTAGTTGTATGTTATAGTTATTATAAAGTTGTAGATAATTACGTTCGTGGTGTAGATGTAAAGTATCGCTATTATGGAAGGTTTGTACCTGAGCACGACACTCCGCGACACCCGTTGTATAGTGACGTTGTTTCGTATATTTGTATCTAAATATTTATACATTATTTATTACATTATAGGCGGTAAAGTATTGTCTAAAAGTAAAAATGCTGCAAGAGACCTTTAAGATTACTTAGAACTTTGTGAATCTTGAGTAAAATGTAGGCCTAAGACACACGGTGAGTGCAGTAATTATTTTTGCGCTTTGCGAATATAGCAACGAAGGTGTCAAAGAGCCAATGTGTGGTTATATATTTATTTAAAATCTAAATTAAATGAAAGAACTATAGTATTTATCGAAAATTGAATTTTCTTTACTTAAAAAAATTATTTCAATATGATCGCCGATATTTTATGGTAAAAGAGAATTTGGTAATGGTGAAGTGCTTATAAGAACTGTTCCTTTCCTCATTTTGAAAACGTTATTTTCAATCTCACATCTCAAGGGTATTATTTTCTTATTGAAATAGTTTTATACCACATATTTAGTTTGACACAAATATTTTGAACTTTATGAAAAATAATTATCTTCCATTCCTTCTTAAATTATAATTGTTTATTTAGAAATATCTGTATATTAAACACTCAGGACTTTTTTCCCGTTTCCAAACTGCTATATACAAAAAAAAACAACAATAAATAGTATTTTAGTTTGGTTATATTGGTATGGTTTTTTGAAGTCTTTGAAACTTTGAAACTTTTAGTATAAAAAATGCTTAACAATTAAATTTTCACTATAACCATATATTTCAAGTCTTGTCATTTTTAAGGAACACTAATAACTACATTCCGAAAGCGTACTTTAAATATAACATAAATCACATTTTTGTCAACAGTATCGCGTATCCTTTTGTTTCAATGTATCGCACCATCAAGTATCAATTTATCCTGTCAGCCTATAATCCTCCATACATCACTCGTGACGTTTAGTTGTCAATACATGACATAATGCGAGTCATCAATCTTGGTATTTGTTTTATACTTGCAAGGTTCTTTTAACTAAAATTAAAGATAGTTAAGTATTCAATGGGCATTATTTGATTCAGAATAATGTTGTCACAAAACTTTTCATTTTTTTTTTAATATGATATGTATTTGATTGAAAATCTAATTTTAAAACCTTTGCAAAAGTCTAGGATAAGATTCAAAAGTAGATTTTTCGTACCCTTTTATTTGTTTGAAAAATCAATTTTGAAAATATTATATTTGTTACAAGTCATATATTTCTAAAACATAGGATTCAAAAGTTAAACTCTTACGTAATAATTTAAGGTTCTTTTGTTCTGTTTTTTGGGGATTAGTTTTGCCTAATGATGCGTCACAGTATTTTGAGGGATTAAAGTTAATAACTTCCGTGGGATTAGTTTAAATGACGTCTTTACTTTATTTCGTGGTACACAATAATTTGACCTGGCCACCTGTAAAACATTACTTAGTGTAAAAGGAAGCTTAAATATCAAATTAATTAGTTAATTACTTGCCTTAGAACGGTTTATAATCAATTTAGTAAAGCTTACATGTATTACGAACTTGCAGATATTTTAGATTTCCACGAGAGCCATGTTGTTTACGAACTATACTAGAATTAGAGCCCAGCTTTTAGAAAAAATAAAGCATCACTCCTTCGTGTTATCATATCTGTTTTAAACGAGAGAAGGAATGTAGTTACACCCACTTAGATACGTAATCTTGTAAAGTGGGTAGTGAAGTAGCTTTAAAAACTAAAATTTAAAATAGAGTCAATAAATATTACTAAATGAAAGGAAACAGATTAATAAAAAAACATTTTTCTTTTGTTTTCCTAAATGGATAACAAATAAAATCCTTGTAGACAACTGAAATGGTAATGAGTTGTTCTTTCCTGCAAGAGTGACTGCCGAATGTAGATATACGGATTTGGTATTCTTAATTGAAGTAACCGTTTCTCGTTGAAGGCAAAAACTTCAAGACGAAAATAGCAAAAAAGATTTACTTAGCCAGGTATGTATAAATTAATATCACAGCATCTACTAGTGTTTCAAGCCTTTATTAGTTTGTACTTTTTACTTCGAAGCAATTTGGTATTTCAACAAGTTTGATTGAGTATTTCCTTGGATTTTCCATTTTAGGTCCTTTATCAATTTCCAATTTCCACACAAACATTAAAGGTCTTAAACCTTTAATGTTTGTGTACAATCCATGCAAAATAAGTTTAAATAATATTTTAAACGCATGTGTATTTTAAGGGTCACCTTTGTGTTTCAATGTAACTGATAGAATTATTATTCAGTTAGTTTTTGAAAAGTTAATGTAAATGTCTGTAACGAATTACTCTTAAAACATTTTTAAAGCTCGTTCACCATACCGAATTCTCATGTGAAGCATATTATCTATTTTAATATTTAATACTAAAATTATCCAACTACCTATTATTTTGTAAATACCTATTGTTCCTATGTAATAATTGTTAAGGTCGCAATAATCGGCATTATTATGTAAAATATTTTGGTGTACATATTGGAATGGATAATATTTATTTTTGACCGACTGCTGAATGAAGGTTGATATTTTGTTTTGTGATTGTTAACTGCTAAACAAACATTTTAATATCACTCAAAATATTGTTTAACAAAATGAATAGGAGCAATATCAATTTGAAATTAATATTTTTAGGTCAAAACACCGTATTTTAAAGCCTTCTAGCAGCATTTTTACCTATCGCACCCGTATAACGAAAAAAAAACTTAGTTTTTTATACCTTTATTTTATCTTGCAACATTTGAAAGTTGTGTTCTTTTTGTAAATTTCCCGCGCATGCGTCACGCGGGAACCGGTAGGATAGTTAGCGGTAGACTCAACGAGAGAACTTTGTAAAAATGTATTATATGAATAAACATAAATGCAAATTGTAAATATGATATCGACTTACATTACAGTCATTAAATTAAAATTGTTAATAAAATTATATTCGTAAACAATTCATCCTTGTATTATTTTTTACACACCATCACAAAAACTATGAACGTTCTTAAAAGGCGATAGAATTACCTCTTGAAAATTCAGCGTTTCTCGTTCATAAATACGATATCTGAGAATTCTCGTTCATTAAGCAATTCATTTAACATTATTAATTACCCATTATCGCCACCTCGATTAAATTCACTGGAAAATATAGACGTTTTGTTTTCCAAAAGCGTTCACCTATGTAGTTGATATTAAGCCTGTGTTCATAAAAGGAATACTGATTAATAATGCTAGTCCATTACGACAAGCTCTCATAACTAATACAAGTAAAAACTATAAACTTTAGACTACCTTTTAAAGTTTACGGAAAACTAGGTCCACAGTTTATGTGGGTAAGTTTCGATTTCGCGAATTGAAAACCTTTTTTGTTCGATGTTACCGAGACGTCACTTTCGCGCGACGATAAAAACATTTGAAGGTCTTACGTTCCTTATTTAAAACGATTTGAATTGCAAAACTTTTTCTGAGATAGTGAAGGAATCCAACAAAAAGTTTGCGTTTCGTACCATAGATTAATAATGTGTAATTTTAAGTAATTCGCTGCGAGCGACTCAATTTATATTATTGCTAATTAACTTTATATTATAGTACGCCGCGTATTCCAGTGTAATTGAATGCACTGAAGGACGAAATGCAGGTGCAACCTATTATTTGTATGTGCGCGAAGTTTGTTTTTAATGTAATCCGTTGATATAGTATTTATGCGTATAGAATTTACATTATACTTTGCACAAATTAAAATAAACAAGACTACACGTTAAATAAATTGCATAGAGAAAGATGCTCTACTTTAAAAAAAGCTCTAGTAAAATATTTTTTAAGGTCTTAGATTCGTTTATCAACAAAGTTAAGTGTTTTCTACTTTATAATGAAGCACAAAATTTCTTTAAAGTATAAGTTTAACAAGTAGACAGTCGATCGCCGGAGCTAGTTACTGGAACTCTAGATATGGTAAAGATATTTAACCTTTAAGCGACACATGTCTTATTACAAACGTCGTTAAGACCAGCCACTGGTAAAAAACAACGGTATCGGTAAAATCTTACGATGTAACTATAGTTTGATAGTTATAAGCATCTACTTTAAACATATTTTCGTTAATAAGGTATTTTTTAAGTTTCGTTATTTTGAAGCTTTATTTTATAGCGCATTAACATGTTAATGGCTCGAGAAGATTCTATAAGAAATTGTTTTATGGAAAATAGAGCTATTCAGAAATTTGGTCTTTAAAGTTAAGGAAGATAACTAGCTACTAGCTGTTGATGATGACTTCAGAAGAATAAAGAGGACAAAGTGAAATATGTGTGTCCTTGCGCGAATTGTACTTGAAACTTTTAACTTTTTAAATCTGCTCTCCTTTTGTAGACTACATTTTACAGAGCCTTGATGTGGCTTAATTAGGTAGCCAGTACCACTTTTGTATATTTATGGGTAAACTGTCTGATGAAGCCAAACCCGACGTTTTAACATTTGTTAGTCCACTATTGTGAATTATACCAATATAAGTGAAAATGACAAACCACCTATTCAAGTTGGTAAAAATTCTATCCATAACTGATTAAGATAGGATATAACACGGAGAAACTTCTGTTTTTGGAAATATATACTTACTTAAATATAGATTTCGAAGTATGAGAGGTAGACGAATATCTCTACAGATTCAGTAAGACATTAGATATTATTTAAGTTGATAAGAGACGTGAGAAATGTCTTGCTACCTAGGTACTCGTTAAAACTTGCTTCGTTGCGTCGTGATTAGGTAAAATTCCTATCGCAAGTAAGGTAAGGTAGTTACCATGTAAAGTTCATTTGATGACCTCAATGGTGTCATAGTAAGTTGTGGCTCTTCTCAGCTAGATAATCAAATAAGTACCTTAAAATATAATAACATATCATCACGCCTGTACCCCCGAAGGGGTAGGCAGAGGTGTACCATTGACACCCACAGTTTGCCGATATGTTTAGGTCCCATGTAATAGGGGGCGAGTCTATTGCCACTAACCGGGCACAAATCCAAACTCCGACCTGCTACTGAGAATTTCATAGAAAACCCCAATAACACCTTGGTCAACTCGGGAATCGAACCCAAGACCTCTAGCGTAGCAGTCGCACTTAGCACCACTAGGCCAACGAGGCAAGATGCTTACAATTAACGATTCAATTCAAATACGTAAGTTGTGTACGTGACGGTATGGGCATTATTAGAACAACACTGTATTAGTTGATATAACTTCAAAAGAACATCATCTTAATAATAAAAATAAAGGTAATGAGATAGGCAATAATAAATATTCATTAATTGACGCTTTTTGCTGAGTTACATAGCTCTACTTATTAGGTACGAAATATCTAGCCAGAACTATAATCAGATAATTTTACAGCGTAATGAGCTCTATAATATTATCCCGATAGAAACCACTTCTTTATAACGATGGTTTAGTATTTATTTAAAGTACTTAGGGCCATCTTTCTCCGGTATCTGCATCCCATGAGAAACAGAACCCGCCATCGTTTTTGCGTAGCTTCCCTATCCGTGTAACGACATTTATGGCAACCCCCTATGAGTCGGTAACTATGCACACACGCCGCGGGCATTCATTAACCTCGAATTCCTTCTACAATTCATAGACAAGAGCTCAATAAATGGCAACACTGAGCGATCAATTATCGCATCAGAATGTTTTAATTACTTAATCAGCTATCATTTTTATGGCAACGCAGAAATTTTATGAATGGCAACACTCGATAGAAATTTAATTGAGTGTCGATATAAAAACTTCCGGGTATTTTAAATGTCATTTTGTTTATTTGAGTTAATGACGACACAAGTGCGTCCGATGTGTTTACTAAGCGATGTAATTATGTTAATGGTCTCCAAGCCGTCGTTTTAGCGGGAAACAAGAAACGCGGGTATTTAGCGAACGCTTACAGACTAATTGTTATCGATAAAATATATCATCCAATCAAAAAGATCAGAAAAAATACATTAGTTTAGTTTAAATACGTTTCACAAGCATTTAATTAAAGTATTTAATGAAGTGAAACGGGTATAAATTAAACTGTTGGATATATTTATTTGTCGTTAATTAAGGCTTGATATTAATTCGCGCATGTGTTTTCCTTTGAGTTTGTTCCGCGACTGTCTTATCTTAAATTCAGTAGTCCTAACATAAATACCGTGAAATAATCCGGCCACATTAATTTGTGTCAGTTACATAGAACTGTGGGTCATTTACATGTTGTTTATGTGTTTGTTGGTTGCCTATAGCCATTTTTGTAATAGTATAATGGTTTCAATTTCATTAGCTGGCCTTTGATCAAATGTAACGTCGTTTGTCTAGTGCGCTTGCTCCACCAAATTTTAAAACTCATAATTTGTAGGAGAATCGGTGCAGGTGAATTATTTGATAAGCATAGTGCTAGAACTGTGGTGATCTGTAATTTTCATGGTAGTCGGGGCGCTTGCTAATTTAAAAAAGGGCTATTCATTAACAGACGAACCAAACACAATTATTAGAGATTCGAATGATTTGATGGTATTCAGTTATCTAAAACTCTACTTTTCAAAGTCCTGGAAGGCGTAATGCCGTTTCTCAAAAAGTTAGAAGTTTTTAAGTTTCAGGCGATCAATCATTTAGTACTTGCTAATTTTTAATCAAGATATCATCAATATAGATAATCTGTTATGCCTAGGGCTAGCTTTCGGTTATTTCAGACCGACTCTCGCAAAGAAGAGATTTTTGCGGACAAATAGTAAAAAAAAGTTAATTTTTATTTTTATTTTTATTAGTTTTAAATAATTGTAGACATTCTGTGAGAAAATGTAAAACCTATGTTTATTTATTTATTTTACCCGTAAATTAATTCTGAGGAGCAGCTTGAGTTTACTTTTAATGAATTAAAGAATTTTGGTAACAGGTATGTATCGCATTAAATAAAGTTTATCCACGATACTGGCCACTTATATATGTATTTAATCAATTGTTTGTACGATATGTGGCATTACAGACGAAACAAGTAGATTTTTGATACTCGGCCGTAAGTCTTTAGATATATTTAAAATTCTAGCATTGAAGACTGTTAATTTACTTACTGCATACTTTTTAGTATGATTATTACTTAGTATGATACAATCAAAATGAGAGGATCAATCAACTATCTTAATCAATGCTCTAATCAGACGTAAGAGTTCTTAAAAATACGCTATAACTAGCTTTTTTTCATATTAACGAAACCTGTAAAATATTTTGATTTGAAGATATTTTCTTTAAATACGCAATACTTATTATACTTACTCGTTTAGACCATGTTTTGGTAGCACGCGATTTGTTCAACTATAAGATTATAATAGTAAGCATGAGCTTTGCATTCTAATACATTAGGCATTCTATTAAATTTTAGACGTTGCCTGTATATAATTACGCCTGTGGGCTACACCTACTATAAATTTAATAAGTAGGTGGCTGTGAATATTAGACAAGCATAATACAAGACTAAGTCGTTACCTAATGTCTGAGATTTATGTGGTAAGCAAAAACGGGTGCCAAAAAAGGAGCACTTACTTATTTGGTAGAACATTTAATTTGTTTGGACAGATTGAGAGTTTGATGTCTTTTGTTCTCGTTCAAATGGGACCGTCCAGTAAAATAAATTCCGATTGAATTACACATGCAAATATGTGTTATATTAAACTGCAGATACGTTTTTAAGCGGTAAGATTTGTAGTTAATAAGATTGGTTATAGCCTAACTAACTAGCTAGTAACTAGTGATGGGCCTAGTATTTAGACATGTCACTTATTTTTCTTTTACTTAGTCACATCTAGTTTGAATCGGTTTCTTCTATAACACTGAAAAATAAATGAAATCCTTTGTCATTTTCGCATATTAAAACAAATGTAGAATTAGGAAACACAATACAAAATTAAGTTCAATCTAAGAACAAACTCTAGCTATACTAAAATTTGTTCAATCTTGTATCATGAAAAGTACTGAAAAATGTTACACTAACTACATTATCATTGGTCATTAAATGACACATTAAGCACGAGGGCTTCATTTCACAACCAGTCATCAGTCGTGATACATAAACAAGAATGATAAACAGCTCACAACTGATTAATTGTAACATTATCGTAACAATGGATTAAACAGTTTGTATTGACGTTGCCCAACCGATTATTGCTCGCCGACAAATTTAAATTAAACCTCAATTCACGATTCCAACTTTAAATACAACCTTATTACATTGTGATACAGAGAAAAAGTTTGGTGTATGCGTTTATGGTTGGTTATTTGAGAACGAATCAGTAAGCGGTAACCTGTCAAATATGAACGCAGACGTTACTTTTTTTTTAGTTTTTTTTAAGGCTTAGTTAACAAAAAGTAAAGCCGGGCGTCGACCCGACATGTTAATTGCAACTCAAACAAATTAACGGACATATCGCTAGCTAATGAAACAGACGTGTAATGTTTGAACAGCAGATGGTCTAGGAGGACGCGACGGACATAATAATGTGTTTAATAAGTGCAAATACTTCGCCTTCCCACTTGATTTTTGGAGTGTAGGTTGATAACTACCCACTACAAATAGTGAGACGGTTGGGTTTTATCAAATAACTGCTAAAGAATGACAAACATTAAATTTTCATAGTCATCAATTGCTGATTTTACAATATTGTTCAACTCTACATTTGATTTCAAGAGTCTATTAAGTATTTAACGTTAGGTATTCGTTATTTACAAGCAAATGCTATTTAAAATACAGGATTTATTTCGTACGCAGGAAGTGTTTGCAAATACCGTACTTAATGTCTTAATTTAAACATACCTGCAACAGAGTTTTTTCAGCCAGTATCAATTCAACGCAAACGGAATCAAGTGTTATAATCACTCATGAAGCAATTAGCACCTAGCGGGTAACGGCACAGTTTCCTCCAAATTAAACAATATTTCATTATTGACGTGTTTATTCTGTTCGCTAGGCCTACTGGCGGCCATATCGGATTCCCGGCGCCGGCGGTGTCAAACTGACAGCTCGTAACTTTTTTACTTTTAGTTTTAGACACAACTCTATTCAGCCAAGTTTTATTTTTATTTGGTGACAAAACATTTTAGAGATTTGTATGTTGATTTGGGATTTATTCAGATGTCGCGTTTGTTTCTTTTTGTGTTCTGTTGTGGCGTCATTAGGATTTTAGTTGAAAGATGAGAGATGAGCGGTTAAAAGGTTTGCTTTTAGTTACATTTATTGAAAATTCAAATTTAATAAATATTTGAAAGATTGTTTGAGGGTATAAGTCATAAGGGTAGAAGTTAATCTTAGAAATTCCGAATAGATAATTTAATGCATACTAGAAAGTATTGAGTTAAGTGCATCAGCGCCTCTAGCTTCACTGTATTATGATTGAGGCAATGAAAACATCTGTATTGAGATGCTACATAAAAATCGAATATCTTACCTTATTTGCCATATTTTCTTTGATTTATGGCAATAATCATTACCTGCGGATTTTACTTTGTATAAATAGACTCGTTTGATAAATTGAAAAGCCTACAATAGACACCGATATAATTGTGATATCCGTAACGACTATTGAGTTTAATTAATAAATCAAGTTGATAATGTTACATCGGGAAACTGTAAATTAACAACTAAATATTGTTAGTATTATAAAGAAATACTAAGAAATGAAAGCCTACCAGTAATAGTTAATCACGAATCAGGACAGCCATCTATTTTGCAACACTAAATATATAACTAGATAGCAAGGAACGACGGAACTGGTCACACGGAGTTTAATCAGATTTAATGCATCCTCTGTTGATTGCATATTTTAGAGCGATTATACCTTAGTTAATTACTTTACGTTAGTGGGGCTCGTGGCTATGTGTAAGCCATGGTTTGACCGATAGTACAGGTTAGGCCGCGCTTGCCGCGGTTGGTCCGTGGATGGGTGACCATTTATAACATCCGAGGTTCCTCCTTGTTTCGGAAAGCACGATAAGCCGTAGGTACCGACTATCATACGTACATCTTTGGCAATCGTTAAGTCAATTCTGACAACCAGTCTTACTATAGGATACTGTGTTTCCCAGTAAAATGTAGTATTGTACAGGTCAGATAGGCTGTCGCTCCATGTAAAATACTGTATTCAGCTGAATCCGGTGAGACCGGTAGCCGACTCCAATATAGCTTGGGAATAGACTCGGCAGATGACGATAATGCCTTGTTTAATTTACGAGAAGTGCTATAAGCATTTAGGTTCGTACATTATTTGGTTTCATAATTGAAAATTATATAGCGGTATAGCCACATAAGCTATCCATACAATTTTGTTCATAGTGTGATATTCTAATACAAAGCTGCATAAATTCTCGAGCTTTGCTAGTTCTAACTAATTAGAAATAAACGCTAACGCTTATTGATTTGCGATGATTTATTTGCTAGTCACCATCATACTTTAAGCTTTGCATAAAATATGATGATGATTACATCTTGTACTTTTGGGCACAGACATTTCTTTAATTTTTTACTTATGCATCGTAATTCCATAGCTAAACGACTGTTATTTCGTACCTACCTATTTCTTGTGACATACAATACAAATAATCCATAACTTAGTGCTAGAGTATCGATTGTGATCCAACGTAAGTTGTAAAAGTTAACAGTCGCGCGTCGGGAATGACTTATTGTCGTCCCATAGACAATAGACCAGCGACTGTCACTTTATGCATGACGGCCGCCATTAAAATCAAGATGGCGGAGCTGCATGTCATTGTAATAATACTCGTGTTTATAATATCCGCTCATTATTTACTTTATTTTCATTGCTCTAAACACAGAAATATATAGATATTAATGTGAGCTTTAACTTGCTAAAGCAAGTTATCGTAATCATATATACCTAAATAATAGTTATTTTTCATGCAGTAAAAAAGGCGTTTTCTAAAAATATGAGAGCTTAAAATAATCAAATGTTAAAAGAGCACATAGATTGACTTCAGAATTTTTATTAAATATAACACATCAACATCTTATTGTTTTTCAAAGATTTCAAGTTAAATACGTAGAGATCCCGATAGTTACCAACAGCTTTAACAGTTTCATTAACAGGCATAAGCTGAATTGGTCTCCTTGTAATGCAAACGAAACTTTAAAAATTGCATAGTCATAGACACCTTAGTGTTATGAACTAATTAGACACAAATTCAAAACATGTAAACATTGAGTTGCTAATCCATAAAAAAAAACAAATGAAAGCACAAAAACTTATTGAACATAACGCTTCATGCAAAACTACCGTTTTACGTAACACCATTAGAACACATTTCTAAGAATTACAACAAAACAATATTATATTAAAACAAAAAACATATTGAGTGGCAATCAGCGGTTTGTAAAAAGTGCAGCGAATGCTTGTGGTTCACCCTGTTGTAATTACCCCGGGGCGTAAGATTAATATGTCCGTCCGTCCGTCCGTCCGTGACACGCGAATTAGTTGTGAGAACGTGACAAGCATAGGAATACAATCGACATAATGTTGTAATATGTTTTTTAAAGAAAATCTGTTTGCATGACACGCGACAGATTTTAAATTTTCTTTGTTTTTGAAAGTTGGGGTTAGCGCTGCCGGGTTTGTTTACACCTTTATTTACCAATTATTTCTTGGTGGATATAACAGCGTCGAATGAAATATTATTGAACATGTCGTTTTTTTTGTAAATGTGATACTTTCAAATGTAACATATTGTCGGCAAATTGGCGGTAACAGTTTGTGACACTCTTTGAGAGAGTCAACACTAAAAAGATAGGTCTCTACCCTTTTAAAAGCAAGGCGCTTTAAAATTATAAATATTGTAGGTACCCATTTTTTATTTATTTCGGATCAATATATGCTTCATTTAGTTTTTTGAGTAAAAAAAAACGTGCCCTCGGAGTTAATTTAGGTTTTTTTTCAGTGTTTCAGGAAACATAAGTCACAGTAATTTTCATTCGTAATCTTGCTTGCAATAAGCAAGGATTTCAGATCACTGCTTGTTATTGATAATAATAATCATGTTCTTTTTAAAATGCCGACGGCGAACCACCTTAGCTACAGTTTGTCTGAAAGAACTACACATACATACATAGACCTTAATAACAATACATAACATCCTATTAACCACATAGGTATCCATCATTCCTAATTAAATCACCTTCGACCAGGACCCAGCCCTAGTCACGCCACACATAAATCGCTCCACTGTCACCGACCTAGCGTGTGACGATTGCTGACAGAACTGCATTATTGATGGCCAGACAGATGATATTGTAAGGTGTATGTTATGTGCATGTCCACTTGTATGAATCCAGAGTAGGACGACAGTGGCTGTGAATTCGGAATTAGGAACTGTAAGAAATAGTGCATTGGATAGGAAAAGTTCATGTCAACAAGACAGGTTGTAGAGTTTTTATAGCTTGGAAATAACAATTTTATTTAAGCTTCTTCTAACAATAAGCGATTTTATATTCAAGTAGGTACCATTTGTATTGTAGCAGAAGATAAGAATTGTCAAACACATTAACGTTTAAAATGACTCTACATTTCCAAGATTGCTACTTCTATAGAAGAACTACAATATAATCAAAATAATACCTGCATATACATGTCTCACTGCTGGGCACAGGTCTCATCCAATATACAGAAGGAATGAGCATTGACCACCGCCCTTGTTCATTGCGGAGTAGCGATTGCAGAACTACAATAAAAACTCAAAACACAAAAATAGTTATCTAAGTGATTCTATAAGTGTCATTTCTATGCAGAAGGACCTATATAGCAACATCTCAAAAATGTATTGAACATCAGCAGCTTTGCGGACTGAAAATATGTTACAGCTAGTCTTATAGTCTCGTAGTATAGTCTTTAATAAAAGATACAATGAATATCAACCGATCTACATACTGAATATATGCTATAGATTGTATCTTTAGCAACATAGATAGCATTAGCAACCTACATACGCCTCTTAACAAAAACAATCGGCTAAAACACATGACAGTACTCAGCCGTAGATTCACCCATCCCGACCCCCATTAACAACAGTATTACATTAAAATTCACAAATACTTCATTTGTTATCCCTTAGTCCCTTTACAAAAACATTTTGTTACCACAGAGGGCTATTTAGCCTTACACTCTACCAAACAACACTGGGGCTAACGAACTTTAATATTGAACTCTATTCCTTTGTGATAAAGGTGGTGTTTTGATGAAGGTTGTGTGGTGGGTTGTATAGAAGGTAAAGGTTGCAGGGGTGGCTGTCGTAAAGCTGTTGTTACAAGCAACACTCGCGACGGCGCGGATCGGCTTGGTGGCGTGTGGTGAATGGTAGGAGAGATGGCGGGAGGAATTGGTTTGTATGATATCGTGTGATTGTAAGTATTGTGTCTGTAGTTGATATACAGAGCTTTGTAATGAAGCAGATTTGTTGGTTATAAGGTAAATTAAAAATATATTTTAAATTAAACCAATAGAATAAGTCGTTCTTTGAGTTCTTTCATACAATACAAAAACTTTTCAAATTAATCAGCTTTTCTTCCGATATCCGCATCTTCTTCTTCTTCATCAAAAACTTATCAATTACTTTTTAATAAACGTCACACTTATCACCACCAAACTTAACAGAAACGAAGCCACAACCCCACACCCTCTGTCAGCCCACAACTTGCACCACCCGGCTCCGTTTTCAATTACCCGCTATTTGTCAAGGAGGGTAGCCGGACATTTAGTGCCGACACTCCACACCTCGGGGATTTCTCTTATTGCTTCTTGTTCTGTGGCGAAGGGAATAACTTCGGTCAATATTGACGGCTACAGTTTTGTTGATAGGTTTATTAATAACGGTTAAGTGCGTTTATAGTGTTAGTATGTAATGAGTTAGGAATTTTGAATTGTTTAAGTAGGAAGTACAAGCTTATTGCCTGATCATTATATCAGCACACTATATTAGGGAACTTGTTTTAAGACCTAAGCGGCTTTTAATATATTTTCTGTTGATTGAACTCGAGTTTGACAATGTGAACCTATTAATTTAAGCTTTTTCGTTCCCGATGTGTGTTTTACTAAATAAGGCGGCATTAAGATTATTTGTACTTGACTCGCCCACTTCTCTATGATATTCTGCAGCGTCTTCTCTTTGGTCATAGTTACCGATTAGTCAGATTCCGTACTTTTTCAGTTAGTCACTAGTCAGTTAATATTAGGCATTTTCCATCAACAACCAAAATCTTAAACAAACTAATCTTCCTCAAAAAACAAAGACAGCAATTCAAAACCAAAACACAACTTTTTAAAGCGTAGTGACCTTAAAAATCAATTTATGTCCCACAAGGTCCCTCTCCCCCGCATTATAGTAAAATGATTCGCAGGGCTGGTCGCGAAACTCAATAAACCTGATTGCTGCCCACCCTCGAGCCTGGCTGCCTTGAAGATACCTCGTTTTATTGAGTTTCAAATCTATTTGACGTTTCTATTGTTTTTTGGTGTTTTCAAGTTCAAGGGTTTTACTTTTGGATAAACTGTAAAATAAATTTTATCTTTTTGAGTAAGGAATGAGAACCATTTTTAAGACTGAAAATGAAATCGTCACTCAATGTAATCCTTATATCTTGATTGAATATAATAGATTTGGACCAAATAGTCGAGCTATTATTTTTTCTGATGTGTTATCTTACTCAGTTTACATCATTCTGGATCCCATAACAGTGTTTTTGTCCTTAGATTTTAACTAAGTGTCGTTGTCTTTAAATAGTAGAGTTTTGTTTTATAAAACTATCAAGTTGTAACAAAATATCTACACAAAAACTCCATTACTCCGTATTTAAATTAATATTTTTTTCTGACATATCAAACTATTGACACACGAAACTCATATACAACCTTATTAATTTCAAAATGCTCCTATCATGCTGCCTTTACGAACCTTTTTGATACAACTTAATTGATAATGGACGTTTTTCTAAATTGTGTCGTATGGTGTCACATTTAGGGTTGGGTATTGGATGGGTGGGCGTTTTCCCTAGTGGCCTAGTGCCGGAGGGCTCGGCAGGATATTGCGAGAGGCGTCGGCTCGATGCTGATAATGTATTAATTCGCCATTCTCATTACAACACGGATATTTAAACGTGATAGCTTGTGAATAGTTCTGTGTTTTTAGATTGGAATTGTACGTTGTTAGTAGACGATATGATTGAAACCGTCTGATAGTAAATTAGTTTGCATAATGTAACTTAGCATGAGGAACATAAAAGCTTCACAATTTAGGTTTTAATTTGGGAATTTCATTCACTTTGTTTGGCAAAGTGTGAAGATGGTTTGGAAAAAATGTTTGATCATTATTCGGACAACTGTTTTGAAGTTTAAACTGGGGGTATAACATCACTTGATCTATGTATTTCTTTATGATAACATCAGATAAAACTTCTAGATTTTACATTAGTGAGTCACCTCACAGGAGGCATGTTAACATGGCGATAAGAATCGGCTCGTAACTCACACGCAGCAATCTATGACGACAAGGAGCTTACTTTGTTATTCTCTCCACGTAAATCATTTATAGAAACATACAATGTTACTGTACATCTTACACTCACAATACATACGTGATACAGGGAGAGACAGAATGTTTATTCTGCTCAACTCTCTTTAAGTGGCCAGAATGCACACATCGCAAAAGTTTTCGTTTCATGTGACAAAATCTGTGTTTATGGTAACTACCACAAGTAACACACTTGGTGTCTAATAATAATGTTTCACAATCATAATCTTATGTAAAAAGGATCGTCGGTATGTGTCCTACAAAAGAGGCTATTGGGCGGACTTTTAAGGTGTGTTTTGTTGACTGCAGATTTGAACCTATTTATGATAAAAATATAATATTTGTTGGACCAAACTCATAGTGATTTATTATGTTATAAGTTTCTCTATATTTCTGCAACAAACTTAAGTTATAAAATAAACAAAACCTAATTTAACATCCCTTTCTTTAATTTAACTTGATAAAAATAACCGTTCGTGTATTTAATAAATAAATGTTATTGTTTAACGGTTGAAGCAACTCTGACACTTCTGTATTTACTTTCTACACGTCATTGCATCCTTAATAAGATCCTTTTGTACCCACTAAATTGTCGTGTACAAAAACAATACTGATATATTGTCTTTTTCAAATTTTATTGGTCCAATAATTCAGTGAATTGATGGCATGTCTTTTGTTAATGCAATTATATTCCTTTATTGATGTGCGAGGCAAAAAGATGATTGGTGAGTGCGAGCGATTTGTTGGGGAAAGTGGCGATGGTAATGTTGTGAGTATGAACTTAAATATGGTTCAGTAAGTTTAAGTGTCGCTAAATTTTTACTTGTTAATTAATGGTTTTGTGAGGTCTTTACCTTGGTGTAGAGTTTTTGATAACGGTAAATTACTATCTGTAAGAGTGAATTTGATTTTTAAATAATTATGCAAAAGAGTGATTCAGATTTTCATAAATATATGTTGCTTGGAGAAGGAAGGGTGTGATATGGCTTTGCTATACGTATATCCAGGAATCGGCTGAAAATCTATATAAACGATTCGCAGTAAGTAGTAGGTATACAAAGTAAGAAAGGGAATTTTGTTACAGGTTTTAAGGTATAATAAATACATAGCAAAATCCTAGAGTACATTATTTTAATGAAACATTGCATTATTGTAGAACAAGGTATAGTAATAACAGTTGTGCCCAACTACGACTTTATTATTACCGCAAAACCATTTTATAAGTCTTGTATTAAAAAATATACTACATGTTTTAATACAAAAACAACAAAATATACAATAAACACATGCGCATGTAATCTTACCTTTATATCGCAAACGCGATACGATTTGACTTGACGTTTGAACAAGACCGAGTTACTTACAAATTAATGTTTTTTGTAAACTTATGACAAATGGTAGCTATTGCACTATCGCTTTATCTAATAATTTATTGTTTATGTGAACTTTAAATTAGTCCGTATTAATTATGATATGAATTTCCTTTTTACAGTGTCAAAGATAATACATAAGACATAAGTGTTTTAAAGTTACTGTGTTACCCTGTAAAAAGGTTTTCAGATAAGTTGGTAACACTGGAAGCCGACCCCAACATAGCTTGGGAAAAGCTAGGCAGAAGATTTTTTTATAACTTGGTTATAATTCAGATGATACCTGCTGTTTACTGCCAATTAAATTACAATTACTAACACGTTTTAAACAAGGCATAAACAAATATATTTTGAGAATTTAGCAAAAAAAAAAAATTATGGGCACTAAGAATATTATTCGATGACCTTAGGGTTAATTTTCTTTAAAAAGGTCAGGTACAATGTTACAAATAGAACATAAATAAATAGTTTTTGTTATCTAATTGAATGAGTACTTATACAATAGCGATATTATGTGTAAAGTACTTTTGCTGTCCCACTCAGGGAAAAGGCCACCCCTAAGACGTTTCCTAAGACACGCTATTTGTTCATAATAAATAAAATAATAAACAAATAAAATGGCCTATATACGTCCCACTGCTGGGCACAGACCTCTTCTCATACAGAGAAGGAACGTGCATTGATCACCACGCTTGCTCAATTGCGGATAATTTTTAATTTAATTTACTCAGAGAAATAAGACATTAATTTAAGAGAGCTGTTCTCAAATCTTGCTAACATATACAATCATTATTTAAACCCCATAACCACAACAAAGCAATATATTTGGATTAAGTAATAAACCATTTAATCCCCAACTAGCGACAAAGTGTTTATTAAGCCGACATTTATGATAATGGTTAAAATTATTGTCCACTTAATAAATAAGTGCTCTTTCCTTCAAACTGCATCGAAAAAGTACCTATATTAAATTGAATGAGCTAGCTTGGTATGTCAGACCTATTTAAGTCCTTCTATTGTATAATTTTAACATAAAACATCATTATGGGGTATATAAAAACAACAGCCATTAATGTGACAATGTATCTATAAGTTTTAAAGGGACACAATTTGTTTTTTTTTGTTTTGTGGCGTTTTTGAATCGGGAGCGTTTGCTGCCAGTACCTATATGGTACTTTTGTATTCAATGCTGAATTATAAACTTCTTGGTTTTTTGGAGTTTAATATATAGCTGTATTGTTATTTTGTAAGTATGGAAAGTGATGGAAGAAATTAGGTTTTTGATTGACGTGCTTTTTCTAAGATTAGGTATTTAAATAAAATGTGTTCTGTTTGTTCATGTGACAAAAGTATTGTAAGAAATATTTATTGCTTTTGATAATCTTTTTCAAACATTATGTGCATGTTGTTTAGGAATTCGATATTTACAGAATAAACATGATTTTTGATAACTTTAAGTTACTATTTATTTGTAAAGAAAGTTTTGTCTATTTACATATTGATTTACATGGTTTTATTAAATGAAAGTTTTTTTATTATAGATTTTTTTTACCTACTTATCTGAATAACTTTACTTAATAATTTCAATGATATCCGAACACAAGTTACAACGAAACTTGCTAAACCTTCTGAACCCTCAAATATCCAATCTCAATACATACCAATACCACTCTATATTTTATACCTATAGAAGCCTAAAGTGAACTAAAATAACTTACTCTATACCTAAACGAATAGCCCAAAAGCTGTAGAATATCGTTAACACATCGTCTCCCGCCAATCACTCGCAGTTATTCGATAACGGAGGCGCGAGCGCAAGTGTTGCCAATTTTTGTCCAATCTCATGGATTTCCGGCGCCGGCTCCAACTTCCGGCGGGAAACGAGCCGGCAACCCGGCTATGTTCGCCAGCTACGACCAATAAAATGGAGGAGGTTATTGCTAGAAAAAGATGCAGTAATTAAGTATGGCTGGATATGAGATGTTGGTTAGGAGAGCAAGAGTAGATAAGTGCAACAATTTTCCAAATTTTGAATTTCATATTTTTTTTGGTAGGGGTCTTTGCAGTTAGCCTGAGCGCAGGCTTTGGCTGCTGCACCAGAGCAATAGCAAAAACTACGTTAACGTTACGTAAAACCGTCGGTTCGGACCTCGACTTAGTGCGTTGCTAACAATCTTAATAAAGTAAAACAACAAGGGATGGCCGGATCTAAGTTTTAATTATTTAGGGACATATTTTGAATTTAGGTGATTTATTCTGGCTGTTCGTTTGATAGGAGAGCAAGAGTTGAACTGTTGCTCTCCCGGTGTTCCAAAATTTGAACGAGGAGGATATTTTTTGCAGTGTCCGATAGGGTCTATAATGAACTGTTAACTCACTGTATTGATCACCTATGTAACATTATGGTTTGCAATAAAGAATTGAATTGAATTGAATTGAGTAGGATAGTTTGATTTCTAAAATGTATTTTTTAATACTCGGAGAGATACTGCTTCTTGTAGTTTACCGAAAATATACAACAGCAGTTAGATAATTATATTGAAGCGAATGCCAAAGTTTTACCTTCTATTAGATCCTAATAGTTATTCTTTTTTCATTACAGTATTAAGCTAAAAGTTAGGCATTGAAGCCGATTTCAAATTACAACTAGACCAAAATTATAGACGTGATCATTATCTAGTACATTAGTGCAAATTGCATCCACAAATACTTTCAATAAACCAACACTTAATATATTTAAGTTTTTACATCAAGGTCAGATTTAATGACCGTGTTGCCAACATAATGATAATATTTTTTGACATTAGCACTAAGTAGCGTGGAATGGTCGTTTTGTTCTTTTTGTTGGCAGCTTTGGGTAATTATGTCAAGGTTGGTGCTAAGTAGCATGGTTACCTGGAATTAGGGAACTGGTGTGTTTTGGAAGCCTGGTTAGATTTGTTAAAACAATTTCTTAGGCGTTCAAGAAAAAATATGTCTTAAAATCGTAGGCTGAGTTTCAAAATTCCAGGCGAACTGAAAATGTTTACCTTCATAATAGTCTTTTAGCTTTGCTAGAGAGCCCGACCACTTTACTTTTGAGACTGGCAGGATATTGACGGAAATTATATGCTACTTTTTGCGTGTATACCCTTCCCCGTTTGAAGTTTGAAACAAATAGCTTTAAAACAAATCCACCGCACACAAACTTTGAGTCAACTCCACAACTCCAAAACTTGTCAATAACATGCTTTATTACGTACAAGTACATCACATTTTGACAACTTCGGCGTCATAAATATTCACATTCAGGGGTTACCAACTTTTTCATTTCTCTTACAAGTTTGGGTGAGATTGAAACAATAACAGGGGTTGCGAATTCCCCGGGGATTGCCTACATCTTCACGCCGGCAAACCCGGGTCAGATTGTGAGCGATTAGCGGCCGGATTATCCGCGCTGTAGGGTCAGTATATCATTATCCGTGCGTACCCGGGTGGATGTGAGCTGTCAGATTTAGTGAGTGGTTTATGTTTGCGTCTGATTTTGTAATGAAAGGGTGGATAAAATCCCTATATCTACTAACGAAGGAATTAAGGTATTATATACGCATCTTCTATAGTTTAAGTAAAATATTTTTCACAAACAATCATGTTGTGTAACTTAGAATGAAGATGAATAACTACCGAGTTTTATGTAAGATTAACAGTTTCCCATTCATGGAGTTTTTCATTTTTTTTCGGTACCTAATTAAAAATTGTGTATATTACCTGAAAAACTTACACATTTTACTATAACATTTCAAGACTTTCGTACTAGGATCGGTCGTTTTAAATAAGTACATAAAACTCAGAATCCGCGCCTGACGATTCCAGTCCGCTAATCGCTTGCAGTCGGCACCTCGCCGCTTACAGTGTATTGATTGGGTTTAGGGAACTCAATATTGATGTTATATTGTTAAAGAATTGTACGTTATTTGCTTATCAAATGCTTTGGCGTTTGTCTTTGACGTGACTTTTGATAACTTAGCTAAGGTTTGGATATAATGTGTTTTGAATCAAGAAACTGAGATAATTAGGAATCAATCGAAATGGGTGGCTTTTAGTGATGTAATTAATGTGTGGTCAATTTTATGTTTATCAAAATATACGAAGATATCTATGCATTTAAAACATAAGCTTTCAAAAAAATACCATGTCTAATGTGTCTGGTATAAAACTTTTTACAGAAAAACGACAAACCATTTACCTAACTCAACTTATTTTATTGCTCATACTTACGAGTAAGTTACCTTAAGACACTTATTACAAACACGTTCTGTGCATTTTGCCTAACATTAACCAAGGTCAGAATATAATGATATGATGCGGTTTTATAAAAACTCCCGCCATTATACGGAAGTCCAGTGATCCTCATTATGTCGTTGAGACGCATCAGCCAGTACCCTCCCACAGACAATTTAGCTTTTTTTTCATCGTTTGAAAAAGGAACGTTTTAATGAGTAGACGAAACTGCAAGGTGATGTTAACCTTTTTTGTTGGTTAGTTTCAATGAAAGAGGTTTTAGTCATAATATAACGCCTGTTATTCCTCAATTAGTTGTAGATATTATTTTATTCTATTTGCAATAAATATATGTAATTATTTGAAGGTAAATTGCTTTATAAGATATATTTTTGGCCATAAATAGCAAAATGTTACGGCTTTTTTACTTGTAAAAGAGATTGGTTTAAGTTTAAAGCTTCACAGGTTGTGCAATTACTGATTTAGTGCATAAGTTTTTTTACTAATTAGGAGAGAGTGCATTTAAGTATAATTGTAATTATATTATCCAATTACTAACTTAATATAATTTATATTACAGAAAGCTGATGTTAATATGTTTGAGAGTAAACTGTATCGTTTTTTGCGAGAATTAGAAAATTATTTTGCTCGTTACGTTTTTTTGATTTGAGTTAGTTTTTTATTAATCGCATGATTAATTTAACTAGAAAGTCATGAAACTTTCTCTTCAATTATAATTTTAAACCAATTCTGAAGTATTTTTATTTTAAATCCTAATAAATGTTTTACGATTTAACCGGCTACTTGAAATAACTTGATTAGGAATCATTTATTTGGAATAAAACTACTTAGTTAACCAAAAGTAGTTTAATTTCAATGTATAATATTTGCGTAAATCTCAAAATCAAAAAGCATAATTATGGGTTTACAGTTCATACAACAGTTCATCCTTTTTACATAACAACATTTTTAAAATATTCTCTCTATTTTACACCTAAGAGTGAAAAGACAGCATGAAGCTTAACGGGGACTTAAATATAAAGTTCCTTGGCCAGGTTCCTAGGCCATTAGTTAGCATAAAAAAAACAAAGTTTTTATATATCGGAAGCAACGAAATACAATATTTATCGCGGCAGTTACATCGCCGAGTCTCCTATAAATGTATGATGCAATTGTTGCTCGCTGTGTGACTGATTATGGTGATACATACTGACGAATAAGTTCAATGATATTATTTAAAGACTTAGCCAACATATTACCGAACGAATTCAGGCTTCTTTTATAGGTTAACCAGAAAATTTAAAGCAGGCAAATAGTGCATAGTATTGATATGAAAACACAGAAAAAATATGCATCATATTCAGATTTCAGCACTGTCTACAATACAAACAATTTCTGAAACATTGTAAATGGAATTTACACCCTACATTGTGACTGAAATATTTCATGTTCATTATCATATTCAAACTTTCTAGCAGATAGGTTATTTATTATTATTACCCTAATAAACCAATTTTAGGTCTTAACGCTACATTTAACCGAATTAAAAGAACAATTTCGCGCCATTATAGCTGTCAGTAATAACTCGACTATCGAAATTCAAATCGGTGATTCTAATTTCAAATTCGTTCGATCTTGAGTAAATTATGCAAACATGTAACACGCACCGATTAATCATTTGAAAATCGTTTTCTTTGGAAATGTTTTTTTTTAATGTTCTGTGCATTTCGCTTGTCAGCCAGTATGGCCGTATATCACGATAACATATAATATAGTAAACTCACTCATGTCATTAATCAATTCGTTTTTTTGTGTGTAAATGCGATTTTTATTGTCCGCGAACGACTCGTGAATCCATTTGTGTTAATGAGTGCGGCAAGGTGGCCTGCGATTAATCCAATGTCATTTTATAATAAAGTTTTTAAGGTCTCTGTTAGTTTTTGCCAAGTCCCGGACCCTCGGGGGAAAACGGTGAGATAGTGACAGTTGCGTACGTTGTTGTTTTGTTTTAATATAGGATTTTACAAGATTTTAGGGTGTTTGCAAGTTGTTTTTGTTTGCAGTAATCTTTTGAATGTGTTTAAGTACGTAATCATAAAAAGTAATAATGAAGACATTTTTGTTGATTATAATGTTGATTATGTTCTTGTTGTTATTTGGCACAGAACTTATTTTTACCGAGTTTTTTTTAAACACATTATGGGAACATAAGAGATATCCTTGTGCAAAGTAAACATACACAAACGGATATAGAGATGGACTGTGTGTAAACTACTTGACTGTTGAACACTTTTAGTAACCATTGAACTTCCCAAAACATAATAGGATTATTTACAAGATATAAAAGGCAAAGATAAAAGAAATCAATAAAAAGTAAACAGCACACTTATTTCTTGAATTAAATCTATTAGAAGAACAAACTCTACTACCTATACTAAAATTAAATCTTACATTTATGTACACATATATTTTTTGAATAGGCCATACAAAAAATCCTATAAAATTTAGCATTGACACACTATTTCAATGTCAATTTTTTATATAAAAATAACGTACACATTAAATTGATATATTTGATTGATTTACACTTTGATGTATAATTCCTATAATTTACAACTAATCAATATGTCCTTAGTGCATAGAATTGAACTGTTATTATGTTATATAACTAATAAATATACTTATTTTAATGTATGGTTTCGTATCAGTTAGATATTGAGTTATGATATATGCTGTCTATGGGAAGGTGATATTTTGTTGCAATAAATGGCACATGGAACATAAGTTAGTTTCATATGATTTTTTTGTTGAAACATATTATGATTATGGTTTCCAATCATAAAAATCCCCCTGTATAAAATTCTGGCTTCAATCTAACAATACTGAAAAATACATGTAAATACATGTGAGACCTTAAAAGTGTTGGAAACCTCTGTCTTTATGTATGTTTCAGATACAAGCAATACATGCTTTAAATAAACTTTAAATTAAAAAGCCAAACTTGTGTAGGACTCAGGTCACTTTTACCTGGCAACACTTATAAATGTAACATTTCGTTAGATTGGTGGCGCCTGTCATGTCGTCGTGACGTCATATTTGGGGCTGTCAAACCGTGGCATGTGGGAAACAACAATCATGTGTGAGTGAACGAGGATCGTGCGCCATAGTGCGTAGGAAGAACAGTAGAACAAAAGTGCTTAGAACGCTAAAGTGAATAGTGAAATTAAAAATGGGAAAATTATGATATACAAAAGTATTACATACTGTGAGTTTACATTACTTTTTATTTAGAGTTTGTAAGCAGGTCATAGAGACCACTTTTTCACTACCAAGTTCGATTTCTAATTTTATAGAGGGTAGGCTGTATCTGCAGCCGGAACAAAAATAGACTATTTTCATTCAAAGCATTTTTATTCATTTTATCAAGAGGTTTGTTACACAATTTACGCAAATATCCTTTTCGTCTCTAAATAATTTAAAAATACAACAATTTTCTCCAAAATATCCAAAATACAGCCTTACATTTTACCTTGCTCTACTCTCCATCGCCAACAGTACGAGACAGTGACGGTGCAGTATGCGCCGGCGCCGGCCGCCGTCATTACAGCGACCAGACGACACTAATAGAGGTAAGGAATCCAACCTATTTGGTAGTATTCAACAATACTTCTGATTGCTAAGTATATTGATGACAAAGGATGGACGATGAAAAGTTGAGGAAAATGCGTTTGAGGTTGCGTACTCCCTCGCATATCTGAAAGCTACTATGAATCTGCTCTATGTAATGCAACATTCGAGAACATTTGCTAGAGAACCTAGTTTTTGATTTGATATTAACAAAAAATAATAACATTTAACTTAAAACTATATTTTTACAAAGCCTGCCTTTGTATATGTCGCAGACAAATAGTTTAATTTGGCATTTTACATACGGCGTCGTCAGTTTAAAAACGTTTGCGGTTATGTAATACGGTAATGAAAAATAAAAGTTGGAGGAAAGACAGAAGGCAAGATGGAGCAATTCTGATTTTTCATTTCTTTCGAACAAAATCATAAAATTTTACCAATTATTTTCCCGTGAATCGCGTGAAATAATCCAGTCAATACCCAATCCAGATCTGCATGCTTCCAAATCTTTCAAATCTGGGTCTTAATTAAAATGCTGTCAGTTGTCGATAAGATCGGATGTCGATAATTCGCGATGCTCTTATAAAATGTTACACAGCGTGGGGCTGCATTACCGAGATGTTTGCTGGTATCGACTGATGTATCAGAAACGTTTTTATTTGGATACCATATTTAGAGCATCTTGCTAGTATGTCTAAGTTATTTTTGAGCTCACTTTGTGTGATATTGATGAGAAAAATCATAAACTCTATTTTTATCTTCACTTAAACAGTGTCTGTAGGTTTTGTGTTACACAGAGTTTAAGGCTGCCTGTCCACCGGAGCGGAGCAACTGAGAAATATTAACCAATAGGATTGCACAAAATCTCCGCTCCTCTATTTTGTGCAATCCTATTGGTTAATATTTCTCAGTTTCTCCACTCCGCAGCCTAGCTCCGCTCCGGTGGACAGGCAGCCTAAATGGGACAACAATTCATTTTTTCCTTTAAAAATCTGGTGTTCCGCCGAAAAGATCACTCTTCTAAGATTCGCATTTGAGGAAGTATTAAAAGAAAATTATAGTATTTTTAAAACCAGCAAATTTCAAATTGGTCTTGTTTTATTACAGAGATTTTTCTTAATCAGAAGTTCTTACTAAATACTGCGCCATTTAATTTACTTTCTGCCAATTCCGTTGGAACTTAATACTTAACAACATCCTTTTACAATTCAATTAAGTTGTAAAAAATCGCTATCATCCATCTTATACAGGGTGTTCAGTGTACAGGTCTGTATGATACAGCGTGTTGTAATGACACCATTTACTAAGACTGAGACACGCGTGACAAGGAACAAGCCACGATCGACTTTTCAATTAACAGGACGTAGGGTTACCAACTACATTTTTAATGTTAAATTAATAAAGAGGTTAAGAGTACAAAATAAAGATATATTATGTAATAACAATTGTTTATAATGCTAGGATTTTATTTTAACAGGAATTACGCAATCCTGTTCGAATTAGGAAGAACATGAATAATTATGTTCGAGAGCATGCATGGAGAGCATGAATACATTTTATTGTAATTTAGTAACTGTACCACAAATTTTATAAAAGTAAAATTATATAGAAGTAGGTACGTAAGATGCTAATTAAATCAAAACCTTTTCATCAACGGTTTTTTTTTAATATTATTATTTTGACAATTCAGGCAGTAAAATAGTTTCCATTGCCCAAAATGGAGGCCCTACACAATGGCGCCAGCCGTATTTTTTTTTATTTTAAACATTCAAACTTAACACAACAAGGCAAAGACTTTATGATTATTGAATTAACAATCGATTTGGAACTGATGCATGTTACAATGTTACATGACGGTGTAACATTTAAATTGAGATGTCATAAAAAATATTATGAAACACATTTTGGGTTGTTTTTGCAGTAAGGCCGCCACACGTATTAATCGAGAATATAATATTATGTATTGTAGATATTTCTTGTTTCTTTATTGACGATCAATATCGCTTATTTCTTAAAATATTCTAGGAAAGGTAAATTTGAGTAGAATGGATAAATCTTTCGTAAAAAATATATTTTGATATCTCATCCATCAATCGAAAATTAGAAAATAGAAGCAGCAACAAAATTCTAAAATTGTTCTGATTACAGATCAGAAATGTCTGTAACATGTTACATAACGGTGTGAGTGCCAGCCATGTAACAACTAAGGATTATCTAGACGGTTGATTTCTATTGCATATCACTGATCATTACATCTTACTTAAGCACTATTTGACATAAGTGATGCACATGTCTAACTATGCAAAAATAGATAAATATATTTTACAGTGAGAGTCACTTCACAAGGTAATAAAAGATTTTTGTTTAAAGATGACGATGTCCAGTAGTGTATTAATAATATCTCCAAAAGTATGATGAGAATATATTCCGCAACAAACAACTAATCGTTGTTATAGAAACACTCTACATTATTATTAGTACGCATATATCGTACGCACATTGTCTGTGATCACATTGTTTGTGTAGTGTAATATTCTTTCTAATATTAATAGTCCATTCAAAACGCATTACAATAGCTTTATCATACATCAGAGTATCAAATTCTCCATTACAAACGCAATGCCCATAGACCCGTTAAAAAACCACGCACTGGAAACTTTTATACATCACCTTTTTAAATGTTCAACACAAAACGCCAACATCATAAAACAATTTCGGTTGAAAAAAAACAAACAACTTTTTTGTTCGATACATCACTGAACTCAATATGGAAATCGATATAAAAATCGATAGAAAGGGACGGACGAACAAAAATCACGAATCATTGCATCGTGATCTGTTTTTTTCGACGTCTCAATAATAAATTTGGACACAAAATAAATAGTTATATCTCAGCGTGCCGTAATTACGTTGTTAATAAGTACAATGCAGCGATCTGAATCAATCGGGACGTCATTTGCTTGACGTTTCAATCAGCATCGCATTGTTTGTATTGTATGTTTAATATGTATAGATTGTGTTACCGATATACCGGTTTTTTTGTAAGTCCATTGTGAGATGACGGCTTGTTTTTGTTTAAGTCGGAGCTCGCGGCGGGCGCCCGACGAATCCGTGTCATGTATTGAGACGTATTTGTAATTTGTTATGAAATATTAGGCCGATAGATTCCGACGCTTCGATCTGATATTAAAAAGTCACGGTCGGTTTTGAATTAAGAAGATGGAAGGTTTTGGCGCGAGCTTGATGAAAACTGTGAGGTCGCTACCAATATGATTGGTGACTGTAAAAAGTTTGTGCGCATTAAAGTTTCAAGCAGGGCTTTTCAATTTTAAAGGATTGATTGCTTCATTATTAATTTCCCACGAAGAGCAATCGTATTTTATCAACACTTTAGTGATATAACTTAGGTTCATTTTTGAGTGACAACCTACTTATGGAAGAATTAAGTTCCTAGGCTTTAGCGATAATGGTTTAACCATTAAATGTCAAATATGAAAACCTTTTACTAAGATATCAATGTCATTTTTAATAAGTTTTTAAGCCGCCTTGAACCTGATACCTATATTATATTTCTGAGAAGCGACGTACATATCTTGTCACACCTATCTTGATTGATCGATTACCTATTGTTTAAGTTTGATTTGCTGGTAACTCCGAGGAATTTGATTGGCACTATGGCAGGTTCAATTTCTACTCCGGACATATTTGTGGCCTAAGTATTAAAACGTATTTCTGAGTTTACGTCCGTGTGACTGCCTCAAGAGTTAGATAACTCAGCCATAAAATTACTACGACATTTTGAATTAATAGTTTTGCATTTCCAATAGTCGATTTATAATATGCAAAGTATCGATTTTAATTTATAGTTCATGTTCATGTTGGCACTTGACAGTTCTAGACAATAATATATGAACGCTAATGGAGCCTTTTTCGTACAATCGATTAAAGTAAAAGACAGTTGCAGTCCTTAATGCCCTGTGAGTTTTTGCACCAAATAAGTTGCTTCGAAATATTAAAAAGGCACCTGACAAGTCTTTGGGTCAGACGATAAAAAACCCTGACCGTTATGAGTTACAATCTAATGACTCCTTCGATTAAAAAAAAGAATTAAAAAGTAAATACGCGCTCGCGAGGTGCGTTCCAATTTTAAAGTCGCCACATGTCGGCGGTGACTTGCAGGATTCAGACGAAAGCTCTCGGCCAGCCGTCCCGACGATTATTTTAAAACGAAATAGAATAAAATGGTTTCCTTTCGACAGGTTGAAATGTTGTTTGTATTTTATAAGTAATATGATAACTACCTAATGGCTTAATAACTCAAATGTGAAGTTACGAGGCAGTTATTTCAATAATTTGTGATGGTAGCGGGTTAAGTAGGAATAATATTAACATCTGCATCCTTTCTTCCTGCTAATTGTGTAAATGGCTTTACTTGGACACTTACTATTATTCTACCTTTTTCCTGTTGGTGAAATTTCAGCATATCGTCAAGAAAATCACAGTTATTCCATTTTCAAACCAAGTAAAACCTAATGAGAGTAAGCAACTCATTACATAACATCTCAAATCCAGAACTAACCAACCCACCGTTGGGGCAACGATTACTTTTTAATATTTCCATAGCTATTAATTATTTATGGATTTCCTCTATCGTTGCACATCAGAGGGGTGAGCAGGGAACAAAAACTCCGCAACATCGCTCGTTTGGATATAATTCAGTCATTTGTTTACACTTGTCGTTTTGAGACAAACTGCTTGCTATGTATTATTTATCGTTTAATGTTTGTTTTATTTATTAACGTTGTTTTCCTATTTAGTGTAGCGTGAAGGTTTTAATGCTGTTGAGGTAAGTTTTCTTTTTATTATATTTATATGCTGACATAATTTTATTCACAATTTAAATTAGAAATAAATATTATACAGCTTTAAAAAACACCTCTTTGTGTATTTGCAACATAATATTTGAGATGTTCTTCAAGTCGAATTAGTATCGGAAAATCGATTTCTATTTCAATTCAACGGGAAACAAAACATGTGATGTTATGAACTGTTTTCTGAAAATAAAAGTAAATATATACTTACATGCGCCATGGCGGATACCTAATTTAAGTAAAATCCGTCAATGTTTTGAATACACAAGACCGACGGTAATTTAGCCAACTTTGTTACATAGATCTAGAAACCGACGGAATACAATAGTCTAGAGACATAGATTTTTTTTTTTTTGATAGCGATCTTTGCAGTTAGCCTGAGCGCAGGCTTTGACTGCTTCACCGGACTTTTGGCGAGGACCTTAAGGCCTCCAGCCAGAGCAATATGAAAAAACTAACTACGTCAGCAACGTCCACTAAGGGCACCCCCTGCGGGGTTCGGACCTCGACTTAGTGCGTTGCTAACAATCTTAATAGAGCAAAACAACAAGGGATGGCTGGATCTTCTAGAGACATAGAACTTACGCTTTACCATAAGAGTCTTTTCCCAACTATCTTGGGGTTGGCTTCCAGCCTTACTTCATTCAGCTGCTTACGTTTTACCATTTGATAGAAAAGGTAATTCGCATAAAACTACATGTCAACAAAGATACGTGTAAATCTAAAAAAATATCCTATTTTGTATTTTATAAATGCCTCTTAAAATATAGCTACCTAAGTTTCTTTTTACCTTGTTAATGGTACCTATAAGTAAATTTTTATGTAAATGACTTAGGCTCAGTATGTGGCCACGTTAAGGTGTTCACAAGACAATGTTTTAAATTACTGTAACTATCGAATTTGCTATAAAGATATCCAATAGCCTATAAATGCCTAGGAGATTAGCATCGCATTTTTCATAATCTATGGTCGGTTCAGCTCTTTTTTTTTAATTTATGCAAAAAGTTTTGAATATTCAGTGGTGCCAACATTATAATATGCAGTGGGAAGATATACTAGGTATCTATACAATATATAAAGGGTTAGTTAAAGTAGTTTAGAGAATTAACACAGGACATTACATGTCGCTGTCAGGAGTAATAAATACTGTGACGTAGGACAAGACTGAAAGAATAAATAAACTGTTTTTTGTAAATGTTTGTAAATTTGTGTCAGCACGCCAGTGTTCCCTGAAGGGATAGGCAGAGCTCTACGGCATTAGGACATTAATTACTTTACATAGACTATAAAAAATAAATAAACGGTTAACAAGACAAGCAAAACTAATTTATTGTTTCTTTTATATAAATATAATACTACCCATATTATTTGCTGCAATTTATTTTGTTTGTAAAATTAACTTAATTTTTTAGAATATACCTATTTCAAATTTTAATACCTTAAATAAGAGTACCGATCTTTAGCATATACCTTGACAGAAGACTATGGTCTCATCTAAAAAAGAACCGTTAACTTACTTAATTTACCTTTACAACATAACAAATATTAAAATGCAGAGCACACTATGCCAGCGCCATCTCTGATTATAATTACCATCAAGGAACGATCTCCATACATCATAACTTAGCACATCGGTTACTCACAATCCTAATAAGGCTGTTATGGATTAAGTGTAATTAAATTATCCCTACAAGACCTAGAAAGGCATGACGAATGGGACTATCAACTAGAAACAGGTGAACTTAGCCCTAACTCAATCCTAACTTACCACTGGCTGTATGAGTTACGGCTGAGCACAAATTATTAAAAAAAACGGTGATGTCTTCGACGATGCTTTCTGACATTGAGTATTTCATGTGATATTTTATTATATTTTAAGGATAGAGGTGTGGTTAATATCGATATATCTTAAGGTGTATGAAGAGACGATATAATATAATTTATTATGTTGCGTTTAATATAAGATATACTAACCAACAGTGTCTTGTACAAAAAAGCAATTTTAGAGCCATTTAATGTAGTAATAAATATACCACTACCTATTATAAGAAGTTTCTTAGAGACTGGTGTTAGGTGTAGAGCGAATCGAAACTTTACATGAGAAATGGTTCGAATGTTTGTGACTTTCCATAAAGCCAAGGTACCAATGGCTGTTTGAAAAATACTTTTAAATAATTATCTGCAAGGCAACAACAAAATCATAAACCCATGACTCAAGAATCCTAACATCATCAAGTGAACTGTAAACCTCTACTTTGAAACCTTAACAAAAGCTGAATAGGATGCTACTTCACATCATCGAAGGACAAGGACCAACCGCAAAAAACATAAAAACAACGTATTGATATAAAACATTATTATATTTGTAACAAAATACATGAATGACGCGTAACATCAATATGTTTTGGTTCATTGTGAACGCAGTCATTAAGCACTTGAGTCTCGAACCCTTTGAGAAGCTCTTCAGCTCACAAAGGTACAAAAGACGGTGGCTTTTTATGCCAACTGACTCATATTCCGCTTTTCATTGATTTATGAATCTGAGAATAACTAAGAATAACTAAACAGCATTCAACAACATTCAACATCTCGGAATAATGCGGAGATTGATAATAAACTCATGTTATAGAACGCAGCGGTTTGTAAGACTTTTTTAATATTCATTTTTAAATTTGTTGGCGGAAAAAAATTGCGATTATAAGTTTTTATTGTTGCCAGCAGTAAGACGAAATACTTTGTGTACGTTTTTTAGATTAAAACCTCTGTCACTCAATATTTCCAAATTATGTATCATTACGTTTGGTAGCAAAATGTTGGCTAAATGGATTTTGAATTAGGACGTAGGTTCAACAGGTCATTCATCAATTTGACAATAAACCGTTTAATTCAACTCAATTACCAAACAAATCCTATCTTCAATTCAAACAACCTCACCGATCAACAAAAAGCACATCGAATTAAAACTATTAAGCGCCATAAACAAATAGGCGAGCCCCCGTGCCCACCCATCCGTAAGCAACGCGCGCCGACGTCTGCCGCCCCACTGTACGCGGCTTTAGCTTCACGCAGTTTTGACCGCGACTTGTGTTACTGGCTGAATCTATAGCTTTGTTAACTTACGCTTCGTATCATATGATGAACAGTTGCGGAATTTTGAAAGGGTGAGCTTCTTTTGCGATTTTTTGGCGGTTATTTGCGGTTGGTCGGTAAACTAATATAATCCATGTAAGCAACATGGTGACCCCTTATCTGATTTTCTATCTCTTTATTCTGCGTTTTCATACATCAGTCCTTAATATGCTGGTAGCTAAAAGGTCATCAAACGTGAAAACTTCACACAGAAGGTAAATACACTAAGGCACGTGTTGCTACACGAATATTACAAACACAATGACCACCAATAACTTATTATAACATACATATTTATCTACGAGTTGTATACACACGTATTTCCGCTACCACATAAACTCCCAATCACGACCGGCAGCAATTGGACAGTGCCCCTACAGCGCCCATAATCTCAAACTTCAATTAACATCAAGTTGACATCGCCTGTCAAATCAAATGACAAATTAAAATAAATGACGTGCGCTTCGCGCCAAGCGACCAATGAGGGCGCGCTAAATGTTGCCAGTTTAAAATATTAACAACGGGGTCGTCTCGATCTGTCGGCAAACACGCTTGTTTGTGTTTCGGCTCCCGATGCTTGACGTTTAATTAGTTTGTCCGAGGCGACAGTGCGGGTAGCTCAGTACGCAACAGGCAGTAGTTTAGGTTTTAACAAACCTTTACAAAAAATTGCATGTCAAAATTGTCAGTTGCCTTGTTTAGACTGAATTGTTGGGGTTGTCAAGCGTCATACATTATACAATCACAATTTCCTATTCATGTATTATAAGAAAAACATAACATAGGGCTTTGATGGTTTGAATTGACATTTGAAATACATAATAATATCTACTAACCACCTGTCGTGTTCTCTCAAGGAACATACAACCAACTTTTTATGTGATTTCAAAAACTACTGAACTCCAAATCATTGTCTACCGGGTAAACCACAAGACATATCAATTAATTATTCCAAGAACTTTATAAGAGCATCCTCCAAGAAGTAGTATGACACATTACTTAAAGACCATGATCCAACAAAACCGATTGCATTAAATCCGCAACACGGCCTTATGAATGCACCTGATCACGTGACCGACAGCCACTGTGGAGACGAGGCTATTGATATCCGCAGTAACTAATGCTCTTTTCAATTAACATTATTATTCTTAGGATTCTGCAGAACTTCTGATGCTGCAAGTGAATAATGATCTGATATCACGTATGAATCGAATACGTAGCTGTGTAGGTACGTATAAATAGTTTTAGGACCTTTTTCCTTTGCATAGATTGTTGAGCAAAATTCACGCTTATTTCCTTTAGCTCTCAATTCACTGTTCGTGATTAATATAGCGTGTGATATCAGTTATTATTAAGATAGTTTCAGCTTCTCTGTAGGTTTAAAAACGTGTTTAAGCAAAATGTAACAGGACTCGAATCTTTTCATTTATAGTAAAAAAAAAATGTCAAGGCAACCAAATGGCTTAATATAATCCTTATGTAAGATAGATTAAAACTAGGTATTTCAGGCACGATTGTCCTTCTGCTCGTCTCCTGCCCGTGTCCGTCGCGTGTGCCGCGCCTACAGTTCAATTGACAAGTGATTGCGCGCGACGTCGCCCACTCCACCAGATCTCATCAATACAAACACTCACTGTTTACACACGCTACACGTTTTACTAATCACGCTGGCTTTGTTGGGCCACATTTGATTTGAGGGGAACTGCCCGAATCACTGATAGGACACTTGAGCTTAATGTACTTAGTATAAAGAGTTAATGGTTTATCCTTAAAGGGACGTCATAATTATGCTCGAGCCGTTCTGTAATTATATCTTCGCGAACTCGCCAGTTTTCTCACCACAATATAAGCGAATAGGTCATGTCGACACGTAGGAAGAATACAAATTAGATCAAACAAAAACACCCTTAGTTCCCATTATGTATGAAACAGGCATTATGTATGTATGTCGTTGCATATCGCCTACCAACCGTATCTACTTACGTATTTTTTTCTTAATTTCCGAAAAACAGTATCGATACGTGGCTGAACGCGAGTGCGGGCCAGATCGCGTGCACGCTCCATTAGCTGGTAACGCGATCCGGCTCCGCAGATCCGCGGGGATTTGCGCACTTTTTACTCTAACTTATCTGTGCTTTCGTACAGTCTGTGGCAAAATGGCGGGAAATGATTTAATACGGAATTAATATTGATGTTGTTTTGATAAATTGCGCAGATTTTCCGCTGTTGGCCTGTTGCTGGTTTAGCGTTGCGATATTAATAATTCAGTTAGATTGAGAAAGTGTGCAGAAGTAGATCTATCGTAATCACTTCTAGCTAACTATTAGTGAGTTTGTTGGGAAACGTTTTAGTGCTTAGTCCGTGTACAAGTAAATTACACGTTTTGTGGTTTCATGTGTGACCATGAACTCTGCAATTTGGATACAAAAAGAAACGTGTAACGTAAGTACTACTTATACCCAAAATATGAGTAAAAAATGGTCGGTTTTTATCGCTAATACCACACTATATCGCTAATATACACTCACTTTCTTAAAATTAGTTGAAACGAAATAGTCTTATATGTAACAGAGCACTAGCTATATGAAATCTTCCTTCACCTTTAACGAAGAACGGGTGAAAATCTGTTATTTAAGCGGGTGAAACCAGTGACCGCCTGTACCAAACCAGGTGATCAAGACCAGGGTGTCAGATATCAGTGGTGGGTCTGGCCCACTGCGGCGCTCGCCCACCGAGACCTACCTGCAGCATCTCATCTTCCAGAATATAAGTTACCTCTTAATTAACCCTTCGATGGATACTAAAAAGTAAAAGTTTAAATTTTGGCTATATAGATGTTTAATTTTATCGCCATTAAATTAAACTGGCTTTTGTGTAATATTCGTAGTAGGTTTGTGGGGTTAATGTGAGGTAGATACATTGGATAGTCAAAGAATTAATAAATTATTGTCATTCCAATAAAACACTCCATTTTTTCAAGATAAGAATTCATCGTTTTGAAGATGAAAGAGACCTGAACAACAAAAGACCGGGGAATTTTTATTTTGCTTGCTACTTCTTATTATAAAACCTAATTATTTTCTCTATGTAACCGTTGTACTACTAGATAAAACAAAGTTACAAAACGTTTCCTTGTTAATTTATTTTATTGTTACAATCCACCATTTTAAACATACAAACTAGAATTAGATCTAGTTTATACCATGTTTATAGAAGCAAATGTAGCAAATGCTTAGCATTGAGTGCAGGTGCCTCGTCCCAGGTCATTGGGTTCAACATTATAGTTAGGCTAAGCCATGGTGACGTGCGTCGTGGTTCAATGGGTCTGAATATAGGAAACTGATCAGGTAACCTGCAACTAATATTATGACTAAGCTTTTAGTGTAATGGCTTCATAGATATTTAATCGATGTTGCGGAATTAAAACGTTTTAAAGTTACTTTGCTGTAATTAGTACATTGTAGTTATTATTTGTAATAAAATGGCTTGTCTTAATTACGGCGTATTAAAAAATTAACCTATTTTATGTTTCCTGGTTACCCCCCGCTGTTTTCATAGTCAGTATTTTGCACCCACTTATATCCCGGTAAAAAATATCTTAAATATTTAACATAAAATTCAACGTTCATACCTCTTCAATCAAACGTTTTAGTTCCACCATTTTTTTAGCAGCGACTCCAACTGATTAGCGAATAAAGAACAAAAGCCCAGCAATTTCATACGTGTCTACACAATATTTGCGTTAGAGCAATCATCGACAATAGAATATACTAGTGATGAGTGACGTAACAAAAAAAAAGATGAACGATAAAAGACAAGAGCATGTTCCACATGAAAACAACCTCAATACAGCAATAGCTGACATCCAATACTCAAGTAAATCCAATAATAGCCTGTTTAATTCTCCTATAATGACGAGTAACCGATACCCAAGGTTTACTGCCACAAAAGATACTGGCACACGAAAAATCAACGATGCTTCACGACACATCGGTTTATTGCAAAAAAGAATGAGCAAAACTGCTAATGAGCCGTAAAATTAGGGTCGAGATGTAAAGCCGCGGGAACTACATAGTATCGCGTTACTGCGGTGCACAGGATACGCTGCAGCGATTACTATTTGTTGAAATATGAATAACTATAGTATAACTATCTCATAAACAATGTGTGAAAAAACGAATCCGCAATTGTCTTCATAAGCGTACATCCAAAAATAATTGATCTCTTTGTAACTGTAAAGGTACATAACTTTTAACATCTATATTACATGTTTGTAATATGATTTCTTCGATTCAAAAAGCCTTGAAGTCATTTGGTAACATTTAGGCACAAAATAAACACGTGAGAACAGATCATTTCAGTTGTCAAATTATTCATCAAAACCTCACAATAACCCAGTAACTACTTCCATTGAGCCAAGGTGCTGCGTCCATCCCCTCACAGCCCAGTATCCCCGCTGTCCGCCCCCAACTTAAGCCACCACCACATTATTAACACGTTTTACCGCGAAACGGCATGCTCATTGTGCTCGCATACAGATTCGGTAACGCGACACCGCCCGCTCCCTCGCCGTTTTATAATCCGATCAATTGGATGAATGCCGCTAGCCACCTCCGCGTACTTGGAAACCACGAAACCGGATAGCGAATCAAGAACCTTATTATTGAATGAAAGGAGTTTTTTTCAGCGAATTACCTGGATATCAGTGTTCTATGTCATTCATTAAATCGGACCTTATTATGTGCATTCAAGTTTTAATGTGGACCCTTACATGTATTGCTATTGCCTGTCGCTTTGTCCAAGAAGACCTCGCGAACTTTAATGTATAAAAAGTTCCTTGTCAGCCAAAAAGCGATTCTGTTGCTTTTCTTAAACACAAAAATTGTTCTTATATTAGATTTAATTGTGTATTAATAAATAAAGTTATTATAACATTCCTATCCAAAAATTTTCAAAAATATAAAAAAAAAATGCATTTACAAATATATTCAAGCTTCAAAACTTTTTCAACTAAAATCACATCACGACACCTTACCAATCAATCTCAAGTTAACCCAAGCGTAGTGACCTAATAGATAGCCACAGGATATTAAGCTGTTACCCTGCTACTGGTCTGAACCTGATCCCGATATAGGTTTATAGACTGTGTCATGGACGGTCCAGGTAATGTAACACAATACTCTTTACGCACGATGGGCTGTCCGACCACCTGGTCATGAAACTCTACCGTTTTGCCAACCTATATTTGCGCTATCCTTTACGGGGGGAGATCGTGTTGAGTTTCTTAGGTAATTTGATTTTGGATACTCTTTTAGTTGTTTAATTTGGTCGGTTAAATACGTTGTTACTTGAGGTATTGTAACGTACTTGCTTTTGTTCACTGACAATTATGTAAGTTATACGACTATCGATTTAAAATACCACATCTCCTTGTTCATTTAAGAAGTGATCTGTTCATATCTGTGACAGCTAATACTTTTAGCTTATTGCTTTGTGGAGCAGAAACACTAAAATAGGTATATTAGACTCTTCGGCATCCCTTTATAAAAAAATAAAATAAAATAAAAATAAAATAATCTTTATTTCGGACAAGTTACATCCATAGTGGGTTAGTAAACAAATCTTATATCTATGTTAGTAACCTTAATATTTAGTGACAAGCTCATTGTTCGAGATGCATCTACGAACAATATCACAAAACAGTGGCGAGTCGTACCTCCATGCTATAGTCTTCAGAATGGAGTTGGAGCTGGCCCGCACCGTCTGTCTAAAAAAAAGCATGTAGGTAAGAAAAGACATCAGTTACTGTCGTAATAGCTAGGGCACCGTTAATAAAACTAGACTACAGCACACATACTTTATTTAGTATTCTAACCAACCATTTATGCAAACTATGAAACGATCTTAAAAACTAATTACATCTCCATATTAATAGCGTCAGTAATCAATTGGACTTCCTTTTACAACTCAAAGCCTGCCGTCCTAATCATTCCGCAAAAAGTCTCAACAATATTATGGTAATTAAAATATCTAACATTCTGCCGTATTTATGGGAGTTTGGCGCGAGCACCTTGAATACAATTAACTTTAATGTCACCATACATTGTTTCATAGAGAATTCTAGTATTAATATTACATGAAGAATTTAAGGCTCTCCCTATTACATGGGACTTAAACATATCGGCGAACTGTGGGTGTACATTGGTACACCTCTGCCTACCCCTTCGGGGATACAGGCGTGATGATATGTTAATGTTAAGAAGTTAAGATCGATTTTAAGACTGGACTTATAATTTCGTGTAGAGCTCGAGTCGTGTCTATCCTCCATGATAAGCCTAATATTTGCAAAGTTTTAGAAATAGAAAAATACAAAACAAATAAAATACCTCGACATAGGTTCATGCTATAATTTTCATAGCATGTCATTTATCACTCCTATTGTGATGCAAATGATCAAGTATCTATTAATGTGGTTTGATTGCGTCAAAAAGATAGAAAGTGGCTTTGTTATGCTTGAAAACTAAGATACTTATAATTTAAAGATGTTAATAGAATAGATTCCCTTATTCCCTATTGTACGCCTACATTTTACACTTTACTTTTTCACATTGAACGTTTCTTATTTCAAACATGATAGGTACTTTAGTACCTGTACCGCAATTATAATACGCAATAATTGAGTTTTAATAAACTTTGCCTTGTACGTCTATCAAAGTCATACGTTTTATGTGTACCACCGTTGTATTCACCCATAAACACAGGTATAACATACATACGACATCTCCGTCAACGCCGACAGGTGGACGTAACAATAATTACTGTAATGCAGATAATTAATAATTAACAATAATGTGGATATCGCGAATACTTGGAATTATGGAGGGAAATAGATTATGTTGCGGGTCTCAAACTTTATGAGAGCTATTCTCTTGAATGACTCTCTGGTATTCCATTAATAAAGTTTTATTATAATATTTGAAATTTTATCGACATTCATTGAAATAAACTGAGAGCTAGAGATACCTTTAAACCTAAAACAAAAATATATTATTATTAGTCTTGTGTAAACAGTATAATCCTAGTTATATTTTAGCTACACACAAATGCAAAAATGTTAATGTCAAAGCTTGTTTACTTCAGCATATTTCTACAATTAGTTCTTGTCTAATCACATATGCATCAAGAAAAGTTAAGAGGGTTCCTTTTAATGCAGATTCAATAATGCCCATGAAATCTGACTATGATAAATAGACCGATGAAGCAGTCGAAGCCTGCGCTCAGGCTAACTGCAAAGACATTAAATTAAACTACTTGAAAGTTTTATTTCAATAAAAGCAAAGATACGAGTAGGTATATAGAGTCAATACCTACCAATCAACTTCATAAGATACACTTACATATCACCAGTTAGTATAATGACCTACAATAACCTAAATTTTGAGATACATTGGTCTAATATACTAAAGCGCCGACATCTATACTAAGGCTTAAGACACATGATTGACAATTTATAACTCAAAAACATGCACTTTTTAATTAAAACCTCACAAAATTAAAATAATTAAGTCCGCAATTTTACTTTGTTACATTAAGTAATAAATTTTAATTAAGTTATATTGGTTATTGAAAATTTAATGGGATTTTTGAGAATGAGCCTTAAACATGTGATGTATTAATTCACGGTGTAATTATGTCAAAGCTCACGATAATGTATTTTTGTAGCTTGCATGCGATTATTCTACTTTATACGCGAAGCAGGTGGGTATTATTTTTAGTATCTCAAAGTAGACCACATACCACGATTTTGTCCAGGAGAATGAACATACTTAGGCGGGTAGGGCATGTAACTGTATTTTGGAGGCGATCTATGCAGTTAGCCTGAGAGCAAACTTTGACTGCTTCCCCAAACTTTCGTGCGTGTAAATTAAATCTCATTTACATTAGCACTTGCACTTTTAAGAGACAGTCAAAAGACAGAAAAGTACGAATTTTGAAAACTGCGGACAAATCTAAGAAGTTTAGATCTTTAACCTTTCGATTTAACTATACAATCATAATGTGTTATAACAATATCTATGTGGAAAACTGGATATAGATAAGATTTAGATTTTCGATAAGATTTTTGTCTCTTATTAATATGTCTCTATTTATTTAATAGAGTTTCCGTACACCTATGCAAAACTTATAAGCGAGAACAATATACATATATTGTGCACTACATCTTACGTTCAGTAACCTGATAGTATTGTTAAGAGAATCTTTGTGTGCGCCCGCGCCGCTCGTACGAGATGAAGACATCTAATTAATGAAGCGCGCGCCCGCCGCGGTGTCTCTGCGCCCGCGCCGCCGCGCCGCCCGCCGCCACTCCTGCGCAGATAAGAAAGCAAGTAATTAACTTTCATTATGTGTATTATTGTTGAAATTATAAACAAATGGGCCGATGTTGATTTATGGATGCCAATAGAATATGGATTTAGAGTTCATTGTAACATTGATTATGTTGCAATTATTTGACGTAGTGATTTTATTTGTAATGTACAGAAGTTTAATTATTGAATAGATATCTATCTACAGTAAAATGCCTCCTATATACTCTATTTATAATTATAATAAACCAGCCTATATACGTCCTACTGCTGCTGGGCACAGGCCTCTTCCCATATAGAGAAGGAACGAGAATTGATCACCACTTTTGCTCTCTGCGGATTGGCGATTTCAGACTCTAATTCTCTATACTAACGTAGTCATATTAAATCGAATTCACCTAATAGGCATGGCACCATTCATTTATATGATAAAAAATAATACTAATATTAATAACTTGACGCAATGATATTTTATTTGAAGACATTAACCCTATTTAGTTCCCAGACACAGTTGATGTAAAAACTAAATAAATGTTTAGCAATTAATAAAGTTCTGTTCGTAATGATAGTAGTGTAGTGTGACTTGTGAGGCAATTAACCTGAAGTTAACCTTGTTACTGATGGAAGCTGGTTAACATGTTACTGTTAACTATTACCGATTGACCTGATAGAGGAAAAAACTCAGTTAAATTTAAGCATTTTTTTTTGTACTAAATTTCATGTTCAGCTTTAGGGGTTTGAGACCATTTTGAGGAGCTAGAGAGATCCTGGTGCAAAGTATTGGAAAAATATCTCCTTTTCTTTAGTTTATCTTTAAAAGAATATCCTAGTAAAATTAGGTAGTTAGTGCCCGAATATAGTAAGACACCCCTTACGTTCTGATATAGGTAAAACTGTGTATTTATGACAAAAAATCTCTCCTTACTTAACTTCTGAAAATCACTTACCGCAAATTGATTCTGAAAAAAAAAATAGAAAAATAAAATAATGTGTCTGGCAATTGAGGAACACACAGTTACTAGTAGAACATACCTATAGCTTTAGAATTTCAAGATTCCATTAGATCAACATTATATCCATTCAAAACCGTTCAAAAACCCCAAAAATTTAATACAAAAGACGAGAACAGTTTATATCTAGCTACATTTGTCATATCCATCTGTTCTCAGACATTTAGCTAACCGCTAATCGTGAGGCCGTGCGACCGAGTCTCCTCTGCTAGACATTTAGAACTCATTACAGAGTGCGTCATCGTCGTCATCAAATTGTGGCACTGTGTTAGGTAGTTGGAAAACGTTTTGTAATACTGTGTCATTTATTGGTGTTTTATATCTTCTGTACTTGTAAAAGAACTGCTTTCTTACTGGCTTACTCTTAAAATAGAAATAGATAGAAACACATTTATTTAGTACAGTAGTACATAGTACTACATAGTAGTACATAGACACAAAACATCATCCCAAAACAAGGAAAATTAAAAAAAAAACTAGTTGAGTTATCTCATTTAGAAAAACTGAATATCTCCTAGAATAACAGCTGCTTTTAAACTGCGTTTTTTCTGTATTTGATGTTTCTATTCCATCTTAAGTAATTTTTGCCCTATTCAGTTGTATTGATTAAAATTGACATTCTTTTTTTGTGCTTATTATAGTATCCTGAATTTAGGAAATTGATTGCTAATTAGGATGATTAGTTTTTATTTATGTAAGTTTTAATTTTAGTATAGTTAGAGTTTGTATTGCTAATTATTATGGTTACCGTTTTTGTTTATATTCTCCTTCATAATAAAATCCAGTCTTGTAACATTAGGCATCTCGCGTTATGCATCAGACAGATGCCAGATGATGAGTATAATTTAATTGCAATAATGAGGTTTCGCAATATTACCTAATAAGTGAATACGATAAATTGACTACGGAAACATACAAATCATTATTGCATTAATTCGCAGAAGTAATTACGGTTTTATTCTCTTTGGTTTAATATTATTAGTACATGGTTTGTAAATCCCCTTTTAATTGTCATAGGTGATCAGAATGGACTAGAGTATAGTTTGTGTTAGATCATTATGTGTGTGTCGCCGTAACGAATGACTCCTGCGCAAGAGTCGACCTAAACGTTTTTCCCAAACTCGTCATTAGTGTGCGGGTGTGGTACAAGGTATGGGAAGAGAGAGATTTTGATTAAAGTGATTAATTTTTGAAAAAATGTGTTAGCAATGTCATCTGGGGGAAAATTGGGTTCATTATTTTATGTAAAGAGAATCTTCTATTTACCACATAAATAGAAACAACTTTTGCTGATGTGGTAAGAATTTTAGTACGAAGAATTTAAATAAACACGAGGTTGATTTTCTGCAGTGTATTTAAGGCAATGTCTGTTAATTTTTAACTTAACAAACTTCTGGGCTACTAAGGTATTGCTTATTGAGCCTACATTTTGGTCCAATCCCCAAAAATCCGTCAAGTCCCACAGTTTTTACCTCAGCGTATAACGAGGGCGTGTAACAAATTCGACGCATGCGCAGTAGACATTCCGGCCATTCCGCGGCGCGGGCGCAACTAAATGTATAGCCATGACCGCTCACACTTTGAGATTACAAAAACCCTTATTAAAAGGGAGTAAGGTACATTTTAGAGTGCATTTGTGGTTAGTATTGTGTGGTGGACTGTACCACGGATAATTTTTATAGATGATATCTTCGGTTTTTTGCCTACTGATTGATGTTGCTGGGTGAATGTGAAATTATTACTTATCATTTGTGGAAACTTGTTGTGATTTTTAAGGTTTTTGTCATTGTTCAGAGCAAAACATGCAAATCGAATGCTTAATTCTTTATTGTACACAAAAATAATATTTTTAAATTGGATGATGTGAAATATGTTGTACAGAAAAGAGGTTTTCTTTAAATTAAGTTCTCTTGGTTTGTTCCCTGAGGTTATGCTGTCTTAAGCCGGTTTGTTATTTGAATCTTAATTTGTCCATAATTCGCTACTAGGGAGAAAAAACATGTCCGTTCGTTAAAATTTAATTTTCTTATGTAGAATGGCCAGAATCTGTATTGTGGAAAAAAATTCTTTCTTGTTTTCACTTAAAGTTATATTAAATTACAATTTATTTTGCGACCAGTTGCATTTGGCATAACCATAGAGCCCAAGGATAAAAGTACAAACTCTAGAAAAGGATTCAAATTAAAATACTTACAACATCGGTAATTAAGTCCATTTATTTAAATGTATATTTTTTTTTGTATGACGTAATCAGCTTACTTCATTTAATTACTAGAATATGAGACGTAAACAATCCCTAAATTAAATAATAAAAATCCATAATAATATTAATATTCAAACTGAATATTCCGCTATCAGTTTGCTAACGTGTCAATTTTAACCCCTAATTACCGGCGGCCGGTCGGGCAGACCGCCGCGTTGCGAGTTATTGATGTTTCTACCGCATTAAACCCGGGGCAAATTAAAGTAGCTATCGTGCAGGTGTCAAAAGCTTTGCCGAAGTGGGGCAAAAAAGGTCATCAGCTGTAAAACGGAGACGGATTGTGCCAAAGATATCGTGTGGGTAGATACGACACTTGATAATGGTCGCTAGATTGTATCTGATGTTTGGTCTTATGAGTAATTACGCAAATTTAAAAGACGACAATTTGACATCTGTATAAGTATTAATTTTAAAGCACCCTTTTACAAACCTTTCACTTGCTTGTCGTGGAAAAATAACCCCAACCTTAAGTCAACTATTTAGAAGTCGACTCTATAAGTCTCTTTGATTCTTGTCAAGTCGTAGGATTCTAACATACTTGCTAACTTTTAGAAAAAAATCGTGGTGATACTTTAAAATTGATTTTATTTCATTTCTTTATTTCGATTATGGCGCCTGCTGGTTATATTTATTTATAAAAGTTTTAATTTCAGTATAACTGTAACTTTTTCTTGTTCTATTGTAATCAAGTATTGAATTATAAATTAGTTAAGAGATTTTTCAAACGAAAAATGCAACTAAACTTATTCTGCCTACATAATTTCCATCACATCTTCTCCCACATCAGCGGTCCTCATGCGTTAACGCGCGTTTTTATTATTATGACAATATTAAATCAAGGGGCGGCCGCGGCATGATTTATTGGCATCTCGTTGGTAACATGCACGGTTGTTAGAAAAAACGTTTCTTTTAAGTTACGGCGCAGTGGGCGGCGTGTGGCGGCCGCAGGGTTAAGTTCGGAGCTGATTTTGACTGAAATAGGTTAAATTTTTGTTTGAAATGTATGGAATTCATGATTGTAATTAAACAATCTATTGTCAACAATAGAGACCTGTGGAAAGAAGGACGGGATGCCTTTGCCCTGCACTGGGAGTGGGGCAGTTCAGGCCTTATATGAAATGAATGAATGAATGATTATTGTAGTTGGGTAAAACAGAAGGTCTAAATTATTGTGTTGTATTCCACTCTGATGATGTTACAGTTGAAAGAATTGATTGGTCTAAATTTCCAAATTGGTATCAATGGCAACTTTGCGACGACTTGCCATTGATACCAATGTTGTTTACAGTGAAAATTAAGTAATTCATGCATACATACACATAATCACGCCCTTTACCCTTGTAGGCAGATACCACTTCTTTCCACTCGCTACGTTCCTTACACACTTGTTACTCCTCGTCCTCTTTCATTAAGTAAACCTCAGATCACATCAAACAAGGGAGATTTGCTATCCTTGTAATTTTAGTATGCGTACCCGATGTCGCCACTTTTCACACATTTATATTTGTACACGCCCAAACGAATATCTCAACAGCGCACACACAAACATAAAAGTCAACGTGATTTGCTGCAAACACAACAATATCATTGTTACTGTTAACTCACACAACTCACTGCTCCAATCACGGCATTTTTCACACACGCTAATGATGGGAAAAATTGGTCGATAAAATATTTATCGATGAAACAGACGACAAAATATGGTTCATCAAATAAATAAAAAAATAATATATTGTCGGTATTATTCGGTATTGATATATCTATTTGAGTTGAAAAATTAAACAAATGAGTAGGTAGATTACTCTACACTTATATATTATATTTGAGTGGTCGGTTACAATATGTACTAATGTACCTTCGCCTAAACGTAACAAATATTTTTCTGAAAACCAAAATTGGTTTAGCCGAACACGAGATAATCTCGCAATAACACACAGATAATAATAATAATAATCCATATTTCAGGCATCAAGGCCCATATAAATATAAACAATACTCTACTTAACACAACTTAATAATACTATAAATACATACTACATAATTAACTAATACTAATGTACACGAAGTGTCGGCGTCGTGTTTCGCTGACTGGCATATATACATACGGGTCGAACTGAGAACCACCTTTTTTGAAGACGGTTAAAGACATATTTCTATACCTTCTGTAAGCTAAATAAACAACTAAAACATTAAAACACACGCTTTAACACTATATCGATACATTGTTTTATTGTTACGACAGATTACTCGTGAAACTGCATCACTATTTTACGGCCAGGTACAGCGGAGGTACCACGCGACTCTCATTACATTTTGAATTTGTGAGTATTGGTGACGCATGCATCCATTGCGCCATGAAGCGCAACGAATAATTTAATGATTCTTACTTAGCAAGCAATGTATGTTATTATTACGCTAAGGATGAATTGTCACTTAATGTCATTTATGTTATAATTAATTTCTATTTTTGTGGTTTTATAGAAGAAATATGTAAATATTGTAATACTAACACATGAAATGAGATTCCATCTTTCTCGTAGTTCACTTTTTTGCTTGTATTTTTGCAAACAACAACAGAACAACTCGGCATTTTGGCAAAAATCGAGAGACGTGACGCGAGCGCGTAGTTACTGCCGACTGTCGGCAAAAATCGGTATCAAGTGCAAATTGAGCCAGATGCGTTCGGACGTGCCGGGGCGCTATAACAAATCTCCTATGTTTGATGTGATCTGAGAAGTAAACATTTAATATCATTTATTGAATCACATTATGAATGGATTAGATTTTTAATTGTTCATTGGTATACCTACGTCATAGCTGGAAATCCAATCGCCAACAAACTGTTGTGCAATTTGGCGATATTTAAGGTATTGATTAAATAATGACCATTTTAATAAATTAATAAATAAATAAATGTAACTAAAAGTATTAAACAATTCTGACTTTACTTTTGACCTTTTTAGCTGCGGTTTAAAAAAGCAGCATATCGCCGAATCCGAATGGGTATTTCTTTCGCTAAAACATCCATAAATGAGAGTTATGCCTTCATGAACCGTTTTAAGATGTTTTCGGCATGAAACAAAAGTATATACTTTTACAGTGCTATTTTATGTCAAGTTATAAATAAGATTTATGTTGTACAGTCACGTATAAAATTATGCATACTTTTGAGAATATTTATTCTTCCTTTTTTCAGACAATGAAATCTGCTTCTAGCATTAACGGATTGAACTTATTTCCGGAGCTTTACCTACATGAAGAAACTGCCTTCTCACTACCTACATTTATATTATATTATTTTCGTTATATTATCTTGATTATGCATCGTCTTGTGTATGTTCTGAATGATTAAATACATAAACTCGTTTATGCAGTTTACATGCCAAAAAAAAAAAAAATTTTTTTTTAGAATACAATCAGAATAATTGATTGTGTGTATTAGTTGCGACTCCGATCCGATATTTATCTGACGAATCCCAAGTTTTATCTCATTAGATATATCTAAGTCGTACGCGTTATTTGCTGGACTGTACTAGTGTCATCTACGGTTTACTAGACCGGCAATGTGCACTCCTAAAGGCTGTGTCGACATCAAACGACGCCGCTCGTTCGCACTCCGCCATCGCACTGACTTTGATATTACTTTTACATGTAGGGTTGTCACATTTAATAGTATGAAGTTACTTAAACAAGTGACTATTCTGTTTGTACTTCAAATTACATTATGTTACACCAATTAAAGACTAGGCTGTGTATCTAATTAAATTTTAAGAAAAAAATAATTTTATTAAAAACAATCTCTTGCTAGGTAAGGTCTTTTAATAAAAAACTTTATAGCAAAAACATATGATTCCGGAATAAGTATACAATACATTAATGTACGCTGTAGTAAATTATTATCTTTCAGTTTATTAATTCAAAATACAAATGTAAAAGTTAAAAGTAAATAATTCTACATTTAAATATCTAAGTTTACCATCGGTATATCATTGTGATACTTGCCAGCCCTACTGGCAGTTGACTACAGATTGACGGTAATGCTCTGAGTAATTTATACCTAATATATCTTTGTATCTTACCCGACACGGCTTTGTCAAAGGGATATTTTAGCAATATAAAGTCCTGTTAGAACTGTTCAGCTCAAGGCAAAAATACAAGACCACGCTCATTATTTACCATTCTTCAAATGAAAAGAGACCCATTCATGTAACATTATCTTTCACTATTATAATATTATTCTTCAAATTTACTGAGAAACAAAGAACGCACCCATAATAATAATATTCCTGGACAATTCACACACGGTAATCTGATCCCAAGCTAAGCTCTAAAGCCTGCAATACATGTTGGCCAAGCTTAGACCAACGCGAGCCTAGACAAATGGACACAAGGCAAGCGGTACTGTCTAGATGTTCGGCAAGTTTGAAGGAAGCCAATGCAAATGGCCAACGTAGACGAGTTTTGAGGAGACGTCCACATGTTGGGCGCTGTCAATTTTTATTGTGCATTGAAACAATATGTTGATATTCATTCTGGTAAAATTCCAAAAACTTAAATACATCTTCATTCGTAGAAAGCGACATTTTGTACGGAAAAGTAATAACTAATGTACCCACAACAAACGTCAACCCGTGATACCCTAGAGAAACTAGACAAACATGTGAACACCATTGGCTGAGCGCGCGCGAGCGCCTTTGATTTGTGCAAAAAAACCGACACCGCTCCGAAGTGAAGCAAGTGATCACGAGCCACTGCAAGGCTTGACAAGCGACGTCATATGAGGTCTATACACGTTGGCGCTTGTCATACTCAACCAACTTAGGCCAGTGACACCGAGCGATGGCAAGACAAGGCAAATATACCGTGTACATGTTTGTATTGGCCTTCACTCGATAACACTCGGCCAACGTGTATTGCAGGCTTAAGAGAGCTTGTGTTATGGTAACCAGACCACTGATAAACATACTTATATACCTATTTCTAAATACATACATATTATAGATAAATGACACCCAGACCAGAACAAATGATCGTGCTCATCACACAAACATTTGTCCTGAGTGGGAATCGAAGACACGACCTCCGGTATAGCAGTCATCGTCACTAACCGCTAGACCACCAGGCCCGTCAAGCCCGTCAAGTCATATAATAATATATAAACAAAAAATAAATCGAACAATAAAACTCCCACTTTAGAGCGCGCTTGCTCATTGTGGATTGGCGATTTCAGACGCCAAATGAAATAAGGGTTTCCTCAAAATTGTAAGTATAATTTCAAAAAAATCTTACTATTAGGTAAAAGCACAAGCCTGAATTTAAAGCCTGTAATCTGACCAAAGTATTTATTCCACCACGAAATACTAAGCGATGGACTCTAATACTTTCCTCCACCATTCAGTCTCTTGAAACTTGGGAACACAATCATCTGATTGTATTTTCTTTTCTAACAGCCTCTGATGTTAATAGCGTTATCGCGCACATCAATGGGGGTAGAAAGAAAACATTTCTTTGACACTTTCCTTTCATTCTTTTGATTTCTTGTCCAATTATCTAGGAAAACAGCGGGCGATTACCGTAGTGGACAGACAATGTGTTATTATGGGGGGTGAAATAAACAATGGATATTTATTAAGGTTCTAATGTTGTTTGGTCAATAGATATTATAATATCACGTCTATTTGCCTTAAATCAAAAGAAAGCTCTCCAGCCTTCGTTAATGTTCTTTGATTTATTTATTTTTAGGCTGTTTCTGAAGGCCTGTTATACATTTGTAGTGTACCTATTTAGTCCTTTAAAAGGGCCCGTGTTTGTAAAAAAAAATAATTTAAACATAAAAGACAGACAATGCGATTTCTGGCGTGAAGCTTCAGTGAAATATCAACGCAATTTTTTTCGTATCATAGATAATTAGATCACTAAAACACGACAATTCCTCAACATAAATTCAACCAATCACACTCCCAACACCTCAATCTAAAACCAACTCTATCCCAAAATCATAAGCTACATAATCAATTCCCCAGTCCAACCAGTAAGTGTCCCAGTGCGAACGAGCACGTGTCCCGGACAAACTACAGGCATTGTGTTTGACCGATGGCGGTGACAACTCATGATGAATAGATCCACGTTAATTGGTCCATTTCTTCCCAATATTAAGGTATTTTTCTCTGACGGCTGGAAAGCTTTGTTTGTTGCTTAGGGGATTGCTTGCGTGTTACTGTTATTGTGTTGTTGCTGATTAGTTTTGTTAATAAACAGTGAGGATATCTATCGTCTGTTATACATATCCTGATAGAAGCACTATACAGGAGATGAGACGTGAAGATAGCTTAAATTGCAATGTTCTAGACTGTTACTCCTATAGAGAAGAATTCAATTTCAATATTTACTATCTATGTGATATCTGACTAGGTTACATAAATATTTGGTAGCTTCTTACTTTGAACGTATACCGGATATAGTAACTGAGAAATATATCACTTTACTTTATCTAAAGTGCCTCCTACTTCATTATTTGTGCAACAGTAAATATATATATATACATTTGTATAATATTACGTGTCTAGAAAAACCATTGATATGACATTTCACAAATCTAATAAGCGTCTTATTATACCCGATATTCACTCATTGGCATTTTGCTTTTTTTCAAGCAAATTTAATACCATTTTGAAAAGCTTTCAACAGGATCGTATTACGTTATAAGTACGAATATCTGACCACATTAGCTCGCTTTATGCTGGCCTTTTCAAGCCATTGACGATGCACAAAGGAAGAACAAACAAAATAATTAGTACGAGTGTCGACAAGTTTAGCGCTCACAATTAATTTATATTTGAATAGGATTTATTTATAGGGTCTGGTCTAAGTTGGTGAATGTAGCGGGGTTATATTTCAACCAATTAACATACCATTGGTTTTGAGGTGTAGCTACTTTATATATAAGTATTCTTTTGACGTGTAATGTAATGGCTAAACGTAAATATGCTTTAATAAAATGCACTAATGATTCAAACAAAACTTATAATTATAATTACATTATATTATATATATTATACTTAATACTTATATTAAGTTACCCATACGTCTAAAAGATACTTAATCTTTTAGACGTATGGGTAACATATTTCTTTTGAAAATGTCCAAAAGGGCTGTTCTTAATTTGTATGCAGGCTTTTTACGACTTGGCAAATATAAAAATTGATCAGAAAAAAGGCTTAAAAAATATGTTGCTTTTTTAACAAATCATGAATTTATTTATTATTATTATGAAATATATCTGTAACTATACTTAATCGAAAATAAAATTAATAATATTTAAATGTACTCCGAACATATCAAAGCGCTTGTGGCATACGCTAAGATACAAATAATAGATATTTGAATGGGCCGTATTTATCGCTAACAGGGCTTGGTGGCTATCAAATATCATTCAACACGCCACACAAACAACCAGAGCCTCTGATTATACAGGTATTATGAAAGCTGTGAATGCCCACTTTAATGTATTTTAATTTGTCCGTCTTCATAAACAGGAAGCTTCGGATTATTTTGTATTTCGTCATCTTTGACCTTCACAGCCTATACATTAAAACATTTTGAATAGATGCTACTAGTTAAAACAGCTTAGAGAAGAGATATTCGTCATAATCTAAACGTGATATCAATAATTTGGAATTTATTAATCTGAGTAGATTGCGTAATACATACTATATTACGTATATGATAATTCGGTGAACTTGAAAGCCGATCACAAAAAGCTCTTTTTGTGTAAAGGCTCGCCAGAAAATGATTAGATAGCTTATTAGAACGAAACTATCACTTGGGGGTATTATTCGCGATACGGAGAATATTTCCGACTTAAAACTTCAGCGTCTTGTAAGTCTTAACATGTGTAGGTAAAAGAAAGTTTTGTAAGCCACTCAAATTATGTTTCAGACCAACTTATTAATCCAGCACTTTAAATTAGATAATTAAAGCAGTAATTCCTATAAGGAAAAGAGCTTTAATATCTTAGCTCATCAAGGACATAGCAACACAACAAAAACTGTATCAAAACCACGACTATCTCGCCTCTAATTTCATTCGCAATAACTTTCATAAGGTTTAATGACAGCTCGATCTGATTTTGACAAATGAAACTCGTACGTCGATGGTCGATCGCTTCAGTGAATGTGTTGCGCACAAAAGGTAACAATCACTTGAACAAAAGAGGTCGATGCTTGCAATTAGTCCGGAATGAGCTCACCTGCGTCTGTGTCGCTGCGATTAATCACACGCGCGATTCTTGCAGTGACAGTTAATATCGTAGGTATTGGTCTAGGGTTTGAGCGGAAGCGATTGGTTTTTGACTAAAAAAAGAGTTATTTATAATGAATTGTGTAGAGATTATGGTGATCAAATCAAGATGTATGTATTTCAAATGTAGCACTTTCTTTTTTCAAGTACTTTCAAAACGTTAAATAGCTAGTAACTAGGCTGAAGGTTCTGGCCACTGAATAATGGCTTCTACGTGTGATAAATAAGGTAGATACTTTTCTTCGACCTAGGCATTTGAATTTAAGTTAGTGTTTGGTGGTCAGCTTACCAACCTGGCGACATAGTGTACAGAAGATTTTGTAAAGGATAGATATTATGTGACTTAAGTTATACTGAAGCTTGTCAAAATGAATGGAAATCTAAATAAACATAGTGGTATACAAATATTTTTTTATTTATAAATTTCATTATAAGTTAGACTATTCATTCTAAAAAGAAAGCATTTATGGTGATGAACGTCGATAATTTCTTTACTCTACCCGCTTCAGCTTTTGTCCTAGAACGCGGACAAATGAAGGCGCTTAGGAGCGACACATCACATTTGAAATGGTGCCGACTCTGCGTTTTGTAGTTGTGCAAAGAAATCATAATAATATGACTTTATTCATTACGACCCTACCTTTCTCTTGGGTATTGCGATCAAAGAGACAAGGCAGGTCTTTAAAGAGATATATTTTTAATTTCTTTCGCAGTCATTATTACTGTTGCGCAGATTGATATATTATGTGAAGTCGCAAAGGCGACAAAGTTTAGTCTTGAATACTTTTCCAAGAGACAAATTTTCTTAACTGTTTTGATTTTCAGGACTATTTTTGTAAGAACAAAATGAATAAATATCTATCGGCCTATATACGTGCCACTGCTGGGCACAGGCCTCTTCCCATATATAGAAGGTTCGAACATTGACCACCACGCTTGCTTACTTACGAATTGGCGATTTCAAAATTAAATTTTTGGAATCCTGATTTCAACAAAATACATGATTTAACTAGGATGTCCTGGTATTTGGAAATACCTAATGTTCTTGTGGCTTACTTTTACAGATATTACTTACTTCTTGGTCTTTGAAAACTCGCTTTATCTTATGAATTGTTACTTTCTCTATCAGATCAACACTTGTCAGGGTGACATTCGATGTCTGAATCCGTTGTTGTGTCCGATTCCGGTGACAGCTTACTGTATGTTTTTTTAACATATTTGCAGTTATATAAAATACCTGATCGGTTACTTACAGGTAGGTAGTAAAAGATAACGCAAAAGACAACAAATACTATGCGATGAAACATGGAAAAGTGTGAATTATATTATGTTTTGACGTACTTTTTCTTTTTTTGACTGTTTTTTTTTTCAATTATTAAAGATCTTGTAGTCATATAACACATCTTGCCAACTGATGCATCAACATTATTTTACTTACTTCAGTAGTTACACGTTAACTAAATAAATTTCCTATCGACAACTTTTCGTTTGAAATCAAAACGTTTCGCCGTCCATTGAGCAGGGGTGGCGCCCTCTATTTAGCGAGCAGGAACTACACAAGATTAAGGATTAGCGCGTGTCTACAATTTGTTCGCTTGATTGAATCCGTGTTTGTTGACACTTAAACTATATTGGGTTTACAGTTACGCTGACTTTTTATAATGTCTCGTAGCTACTGAGAGCGAAAAAACTCATTAACGCTCGAGCAAATATCTTGCTATTAATATTAAATTTGTTTGTTTTACTATTTACAGGATTACAGCTTTAAACTATAACAAAGTTATTTATCTAAAAACTGCATAACTTCTTAATTAAAGCGTCATAAATGAACTAAATGTCACAGTTATCCTAACCGATCAATTGCAAATTTATCAACATTGTGAAATGGAAATTCAAATATACAAAAACAACAGTGTAGAGTAAATAATTTGCAAAAACAGCCTTCGTTGTGTAACAAAGTATTATAGAACACCTTTATAAACATAGCATGGCGGGAAACATTAAGAAAGTGTAATAAAACCAATCAAGTAATGTCACAGTCATCCAGAAGGTATCGGTGTCTGTATCGCATGCTCAATTAAAGCAATTGGTGTCCGTATCAATAGGAATATCGCATGTTTGTAAGGTTATACAGTTTTTTAAGGTCATAATATCTACTGGTTTTGAGAAAGGTTAGTAGGTGAAGATGTACTGTCAATCAATATTTTTTCTTAGTCTTCTTATTCAATAATGTCTGTCCATACCTAATTCTTTTTTACTTATAGAAATGCTTCAATCGCCCTTTTCTGTCCTGGGTAAGAAAATTCTCTTGCCTGCTATAACCACCAGTATGCTTCTACCAACTCTTTTTCCAGAAATCAGGCGGGAAAACATAGCAGACCGCGTTCTCATACAGTCTTTTGCCTTAAACAGCGTATTAAGAACATTTATCGAAGCTTTTATCGTAAGCATCTATTAATAAATATGAAGATGTTTACATAATACCCGTCAACACAATAAGTCGGGGCTCGCGGCCAAGTGCACATCGGTGCATTAAAATGTACACCACTCTAATGTGGAGAGCGTTAAGACAATGGCGCCCCTGCCGGCTGCCGCGCGCCTCGTGCCCCTGTTTGCGCAATGTAGGATGCGGTTCATTGACGCGATCAAAGATATAAACTTTTAAAATATTTTGTACTTTTCGACATTTTTCGAAGGTTTTAAGTTTCTTTCATTTAGTTTCGAAAGAACCGGTTAAGCGATATTTTTTTTAATTATATTAATACATAGAATCCAATATGTGTGTTGTGGAAAAATGTTTAGTAGATCTGATGAAGGATTTTGATAAAAAGAGCAGGTGGTCTTCTTCATCTATTAAGTTTCAAAATTTAAGGTTTTCATACTATAGCTCATTCCTAGTATAATAACCTCTCTACATAGCAAAAATATTACCAAACTATAAGAACTTTCTTTATAACACTGAATGGTTGCAACATGTAACTATATTTTCGCTCATGTTTGTGCTCGCTACGTGTCCAATGCTCGCGCACAACAACACCCGCCCTAACCCACCCTCGCATCGTGTTGACATTCTGTAACTGTCTTGTCTTTTTCTAGTGTTTGTTGACGTCACACTCGATTATTTGTTAAACAATAGCGCATTAGCACGCCACACAACACTTTGTTTTAAACTGTAATGCTCGTTATATGAGCTGTTTTCATGTAGTAGGGTTTTTTTGGGTTTGTTTTCGAAGTAAGGTTACTTTAGGAGTTTGTTTCTTTGTGAGGGTTTTTTACCCCTCATTACTTGTATGATCATAACAAATATGATAGGCATTATACAACTACTCTTTTTGAGCGTTGCATTTTACGTTTAGAATGACGCTCGTGCCTCGTTCCCAAATAGGTGGTGAGAATTGAAACCCGCGTTACATTTTTACGATCTTGATTTCTCTCTCTACATATTTAAGGATCAATGTATACTGTTTTACTTTGTTACATTGGTATTTAGACTAAATTAATTATGGTGGTCTTATTCCAAAAATTAAGAAAACCAATTATTGAATGGAACAGATTTTTGTTTTTTCGCTCAATTCTATTCTTCTCTCGACCTAAATCAGACTCAAGGATTTAATTACAACTCTTGAAAATTTGATAGCAATTAGCGCTCTCAGAGTCCATAAAATATTTAACAGAGAGCTCAAATCCCACAATATCAAGTCAGAGCAACGAATTAAGATCTTACAGTAGCTGTCCACTCACTGCCCCTTTGAACCCCACGATTTCTTTGAAGCATCATCCTCTTCCTCTCTCTCTCACACTTATGTAAAGTTACTAAGGTGAGACAAGGAGGTGTGATCTCTAAGGAGGCTTTGCATGAAAATTGTATGCATGTCAGTTTGTTATACACGGGGTCTTTGTAAACAAAATTGAATATTCAGTGAGGTGTTGCGAAAATCACTGTTATACTGTGATGGACTTACGGTAGCCCGGACATTATTACGTGTACACTTGCTATTGCTATCGTGCAAGTCTTTTTCGTTTTTCTTTTAACCAACAACCGTTAAAGATCTAACATTACTTTTTTAACCGTATCTATTTCTATCAGTTTTAAAAGCAACCTTCATCATTCAAAACGATAAAAATTAACACTAAGCTATTTATTGTAATTAATCGTAATTGTTGAGTCATTAATTAGACTTGGATAGATTAACAGAAGAAATGAACAAGTACTAGTTATAATAGCACATTGTATTGCAGACATCATTAATTAGTAAGTATTGCAGTTTTTCATGTCAAAGCGGAATGTGATCAGCTCTAGATAACGATGTGTTTGAGGAATAGCGTTTAAAATGGGCGCCACTAGAAATTTCCGAATACACATTTCTTCGCAAACTTGTAATAAATTATAAAAATAAACTGATCGTTAAACATTGGTTAAAGGTTTAGAATATTTTTGTTCGACTTCGAAAGGAGGACGTTCTCAAATCGACGTTTATTTTTTTTTGTTTCTTTTTTACGTTTGATCAACCGTGTCATGGGAACCAATCAATACATTTTCTTGTAATATATTTTATCTAAGGAAAATTCATAAATCAAAAAACTGAACAAAAATTTGGATCCACTTTAATAATAATTGATATTTATACTTAAAAGCAATTTTTAAAGAAATCCTTTTTAAGTAGTACGTATAGTGGATTCTATTGCCTTTGTACATCGCAACACGTAATACCACCACCGGGACCAACACCGCTCTCGTGAGTCGTAAATTAAATTTGATCGCGCGCCGCACTCGCTCACTTTTCATATCCTCTTATTTTCTGATAAGGGTCTACATTATGCCGTTTTGTTTGGCTATCGAATTGGCGATGTTTTTATAGAAACTCATTTTAGTGTAGGAAGTTTTGAAGTAGTATATTCGTAGTAGTAGTCTTGCGAATTCAAATTATGATCAATCATGCAACGATTTTACACACGTATGTCACTCAGAAATTGACAAAGACGTTATTTTTTCATAAGTCTCTTTTATGTTCCTTGTTGTACATATTATAATGAGTATTGTAAGAATAAAATTAAAAATATTCATATAATTTAGCTTTAGAAAGTCAGTGGATCCAAACAAAAAGAAGACCTAACTTCTATTCACCACATTTCACCTTCTTTAGTAAAAGTTTGAAACAAATCCAAAAAGCTAAATTATATCACTACATCATGGGAACAGAATTCAATCCTAGTTTAATACTCTATAGCTCTTTATATAAAAACTAGTGCTGTCTATCTATCGGAAAGAGTATGACAATGACGGATAATTGTCGACTTATTATGATGCATGGTTTTTATATCTGACTGGTAAGATACAGAATATGTGTCAACTGTCGATATATTATGTGAGAAAACTCTTACTTTATGACTAGTATGGAAATCTGTCGATCATTAAAAACAGTTTTGCTTTTCCCCGATAACACAAAAAATATAAGTTTTGTTGGTAGTTAATGTTTCACTTTTTAAATAAATTATTTTCTTAAAAAAAGGATGCTTCCGTTCCAAGCTTACTTAATCGCAACAAGATTTTAAGGTTTAGGGTTATTATTCTTTGCACAGACTTTTAACATATTTCTTCCCTGACAAAAACTTTGGTTAAGTATTTTAATAGATAGTTAATTTCCCAAGACCCAAGTTCCAATTTTTTTATTTTCTACAACAGTGTTTTTATTTCCCAATTTCCAAAACCCAACATAGCAACCTTAACATTTCTTTTGTAAGAACAAGAAGCTTAACTAATGAATTCATTAGCCATGGGAGTACAATTAAGAGAAATCATCGACTGGCACAAGATACGCCATAAATTCTCAGATCACCATACAAAATTGTAGTAAATCAAACAACGCATAAAAACGCTATTGTCAGTTCCATGTCACAGATACGTCTATAACGGTGTACCTATACACTTTATTACACATACTAGTGATAGAACGCGACTTTTTTCGCCAAATAAAAAGTTAAGTTACTTGAATTGACTGATGTACTGGATTAAATTTTGTATATATTTATGACAAAAGTAGTTTCTCCTCTTGTCGATCTATGTGAAAAACTTTTTATATATTTTAATGTACTACCTAGGACCTAATAAGGTATAAAATCGAACAAAGTTAAAATTATCAGACAGTACTTAGTCACCGGCAAAACATAGTCCGTAGTTTGATGTTTAATACTCCACTCTTCTGCATTTAATTCAGCACCTAAATTACAGGTCAAAAAAACATGTAAAACCTAAGAAAAATTACCCAAGAAAAATACCTTATAAAAGTTGTCAACAAACAAACAAACATACAGACATAGATACACAGATACAGAGAGCGCTAATCTCCACAATTAGTGTAAGAACAGGTCCCACGGTGCAGCAACAATGCATGCTGCATCGAAGTGCATTGATATAACTGTTGGTGATAATTGTCCACATTAAGAAAGTATACGACGGAAAATTGTTTACGTGTTTTTCTTTGTTCGTCTGTTTTGTTGCTTGTAATTTTTCTTAGTTGAATTTTGATGTGAATGTTTGAAAATATTTTTCTCAGATTGTTTAGTCATTATTTCCATCTTCTATGGGGTAGACAAAATGTATTTATTGAATAGTGGTAAACAATAATCTTATATATAAAAATGAATCGCTAAATGTGTTGGTAAGCGCATAACTCAATAACGGCTGGACCGATTTCGCCAATTCTTTTTTTGTTGTGTTAGTTATTATCAGGAGAAGGTTCTTATGGAAGAAAAACAAATGGAAAATTGCGCGGAAAAAAAAATAGTCACCGGCCAAACATAAAGGCACCGGGAACGGGTCCTGGGTATTCACGCGGGTGAAACCGCAGGGCACAGCTAGTAATATATAAAACTCGTTTTTGAAATTTGTATACAAACTGAAACAATTTTGAAAAACCTGAACTCTAAATGTAGGGCTGTTGCTTATGTTACAGACAAAGGGCAATATCGATGATACTGTTCTTTGAGTTAAATTTTACATTTATTGCCAGAACAAAACAAGCGTAATCCTTAAAATAATAATCACAAAACTCCTACATAAAATATTAAAAAAAAAAACACATATCCCCATTTCCTCACACCCTTACCTCACCCACTGGTCACCCCATAAACGTCTCAATCAATTTCCACCCCAAATTTAAAGCGATTTAATTTTTTTGCAAATATCCTTCACGGTCAATTCGATATACGTCAGGAACAGTGCTGGGGTGATCCGGACCGGATCGGACCGGATCGGACCGGACCGGAACGTTCCGGACCGGCCGACATAAAAGACCCCCCGTTGAGAAGTTTAAGATTATTCGGGGCCCTACAATGGCTATTTTATAAGCGTTTATGTTTTGATTAGATGGTAATGATTTTTTAATGATCTTTGGTTGATGAATTAGGTTTAAATAGGGCGTGGCAGGCTTCTAGTAGCTATAAAGATTATTTGTTGGATTACGACATCAAATAAAAATAAGATCTGAAAACTAAGACTTCTATTCATCAGTTTAGCTAACTATAATTCTGATAAATGATAACAGGTAGTATAAAAGCAACAAAGGTAATCCATCACATCTACAAACATACATCACTCTTCACCATATTCCTACAAGCATACCGTTTCATAAACAGTCACAATTAAAATAGCGAACCGCATCTAAATCTCGGCGGACACCAAACGCGCTCCGCACGCAACGTGCACGCAGCGTTCCCGGCAAGGAACCGGCAAGGAACCGGCGTAATTAAGAGGTAACCCATATTTGCTGATCAGCGGCGGCATCGCGGACCTAAAATGTTAATTGTTTGCCGCGTACGTGACTAGCTGATAGCCTTATTGGTCGTACATACTGCTGGGTAGGTTGTGCAACTAATACTTATAGAGGAGCGTGGAGAATTTGTCTATGCGAACTGTTCCTTAAGAGTGAGCAGTCATCGATACTTAATTTAGGAAAGGTCTAATCTAGTTAAAGGCACACAATATTTTGAAGAATGAGCAAATATTTTGAGTGTTGATATTTTAAGTAGAGAAAAAGGAAAGAAGGAAAGAAATAATAAAATTGCTGCAACTGTTGTCGAATTGCCGAAAACGAATTTTGAAATCTTCTTAAAAAAGTTTACTAATGAAACTTAAGGGATTGCTAGGAACCTTGAAATGAAAAATAAAACTAGAAACAATATATACTTGTTCCTATTTTTCCGTTATTCTTTTTTATATCAGCTTATGGGAATAAAATTATCCAAATAGGAATCTGTAGAACCCACCTAGGGGATAAGGAATTAAAATAAATACTTTGTTGTCATACTTAATTCGCCGTGTGTCCACATAGGGCCATAGACCGTTTGTCTCTGCAGGAAGTTTGTCGCATCAGATATTTCTGTTTCGCAGCACCTCGCCACAGACTGCTATGCAGATAACCTGAGATGCGGAGATCAGCTCAGGAATGGAGACCAGCTCACAATAGGCTTTATTGGCTAGAAATTGTTGAGACTGCTATTTGAACCTTTGTACTCGGTCAGGAATCTAAAAGACTGCCATAGGAAATTAAACGGCTTATTTATTTATTATTTATTTATTTATTCAACACTTAACACTCACATTACAGGTACCAACCCAATTCGTTAGTGAGGCACTTAAATTATATAACATAAAAAGAAATAGCATTATAAGATAACATCAAATTAAAACTATGAACATTTACAAAAAACATAATAAAAATAAAAATAAAATTAAACAATAAAACACAATTACAATTGGTAAACATTACAGGTATTAATATTCTATTCTATCTTATAACATAGTATATACAATAAAGTATCTCAAATGATAACAATATATCGGTTGTTTTTCTTCTTTAGGTTATTTTTAATACTAGTTTTAAGCACAGGTTCATACGCAAATAAGTATGATATTTTATTATTATGTACCCAAGTAAATAGTAAGATCGTGAGGTCAATTGATTCTGCATTAAAACATTTACTATCGGCTACCTAATCAGGTAATTAATTTAATTATTTCCAGATGTTTAAGAATTTAATATTAATGTTATCTATTTATTTGTCAATATTGACAAATTATAGGGTCACAGCTGGTTCAGATAAGCTCAATACCCAACTAAATAACTAAATGCGTATAAAGAGAAGGCCGTAGACACACGTAAATGGTAGAAATGAGGTATGAATATAAACCTTACTACATCGACATATATTCTAAAAAAATATAGAAGTACTCTGAATTTCTTTTTACAATGTTCATTCTTGCTCCCATTGTGGTAAGGAACGTTATTGTCTTTGACCAAACTCTTCGGAGAACTCAACAAGAGCACAAACATGCGTCCGATTGACCGATGTTTGCCGACTTCACCCGAATGTTCCCGAAGACAAATATCCTCGCAAAGGAGATAATTTAAACATGTATACAGGCTGTAATCATTCCACATTAGTATGCTGTAGTACGGACGTTTCGTTGGACGTAATTACGCATGTTTTTACGTGTCAATCGTAATGAATCGTCGTACGGGACCCGCCTTTTGGATTCACTTGCAATGCTTTTTGTCACTTAATTACTGGAGAAGTCTCAATCGATGTATAAGCGACAAAAAACATCGGTATCGACAATTTGTTCGCTGATGGCAAAGAATATTAATGGATGAATTATGCACTGTGGCGATGTACAGTTACGGTATAGAATTCGAATAAACAAGATCATAAACTTTTTTCATTTCTCTTCATTTAATACTCGATTTTAGGTCTTAACTTTTAAAATAAATATGAAAGTGTCACATACCGTTTCCAAAAAGTTTTTTTATTAAAATAACAAGAAAAAAAAACCGTTTTTCTTTTCTAGTTATAACTAGTACTGGACTGTGTCATGCTACAGTTAAGAACAATCAATTGGAAATACTTTTTAAAAATCAAGCCTAAAAAAGGGCCCTATATTTTCCCTTCTTACACTCTTCTAAGATAATAGTCTTTCTTTAATAACTAGTTTGTTTTCCACCTGTAAGGTACTAAAAAGTGATAAAACAAAATTGCTTAACCCATAAAATATGCAACATTCCCACACACATTACTATCCAATAAAACTATAGTTCACACCATAAAGGCCCATTTCCTAACGTAGTAATTATTTAGCAAGTGAACGAGTACAAAAAGCGAGAGACTATGTTCGCGGTGTTACTTTCATGACATCTGCATATAATGTGGGGACGCAAAAACAGCGAGCTGTGGACATGTCTACGATGAGATGAGGTGGTACAGACGGCGGGAAGCGAGTTGCAAATACTGTAAAAGAAATTGTTATATTTTCATAAGAATTACGCTATTGGTATGTTATATAGTATGTATTAAAGCATAATATAATATGAGTTAAAGTTAGTTTTAATTGTTTAACACGTGATTTTTGTAATGATCAATCCTTTCTTTTTTTCTATTAAATCCTTTACATATAAACTGTGTTTAAAACACAGCGAAAAATGTCTACACCGTTTTTAAAGAGTTACAGTTAATTCAGCACATAGATTTAGATTTTGCTATGATTATCTTATGATACAAGCTTATGCTAGCTTGAAAAATCATTCAGTAGTGTGAATTACTGCGAAAGAGTATAATGTTGTAAGCTGAATCTAATAAATTATTAATTATCGAATATTATCATTTCCTGATATATTGGCGGGAATATTAAACAGGGATTATTTGAAGTACACAGAATAGTTGAGGGTATAAAAAGCTAATGATTAATGAGAGTACAAAAGACCGCGGCGCTAGTAAAAAGCTCGCGCCGGTGGAGATACGCCGCGACATGCTTCTGTGAGCTAGCTCGGTGGACTGTGGGGCAAGTGACAGCGGTGCGAATATAGGATCGGAGAATTTACGAAAAAGTAATAAAACCTTTTTGATAGGGATCTTTAAGGGGCTGGTCCTGCTAGGACTAGAAACCAAGTAGACTCTCCAACGTGCAACAGTTCCTAAATTTTTGGGGGCCAATTTTTGCCTAGGAAATAAAATGATCAATGAATGATAAAATGAATCTTAAAGGAATGTTTACATTCCAAACGGAGGGAAGTTAAAAAATTATGGTTTTTTTGTATGCCAAAATGTAATTATTTTCAGAAGACATGAGTTATTATTTTGTAAAAAAAGCACTCTAATTACTAATTGTGATTTACTAGAACAAAAAAGGAAACTTATTTGTTGGTCCATTTGATACTGATGTATATTTCCGCTCTCCATTCATGCCTTGTGCGCATAATCTGTAGAAGCCGCTTAGAGAAAATATTCACTACATTATTTAATTATTTTTTAGCCTTTTTTACTCAGTTTTATACTTCTTGCATAGTGATACCACTGCTTATGAGAACTCACACCTAAGCAGTTGTTTCTTAAGGATAATTATTATTTAAATTTAATTTACTGTAGCTCTACTTAATTTCTAATGTAACCAAAACATTTTCACTATTCGTTCACCTAATTAAACTTAGGTATGGTAGTCGAGATCATGAAGAACTTTTAATAAAAACATTATCAAATAACATACAACAATGAAACGTTGGTTATAAAAGAAATTATAAAATATTTTGTAGATGTGACTACCAAGTAAAATAGGTGTTTTGATATTTTGTTTTTATTTATTTTATGTGATAGTCGTTGATTTTTTTTTTTTAATTACCAATCATTTATATTTCAATCCCATCCTAGGTTTTTCAACACATACCAAATAATAGTTCCAAATATTCAAATCAGAAACTTCGTCGTCATTTCAACTCTGACAACCCACAGAGCATAACAATAATGACGTTTGTATTAACCGATCGATTATAAGTCGCTCGTCAGAATCGGCCGCAAAATACAACGTTGAATTATTAAATTGTACTCATTCCTTATTAAGTATGGTAAACCTAACATTATCCATCGATGTTTATTAATGTGGCATAATGTGATCCTTCTGTCGAACGATTATGTCGCTGTATTAACTTGTTTACGTGGGGTAGGAATAAACCGCTTTAGTTCTAATAGCTGTGGCGGAAACTTTGAGAATATCAGCACTTCAGCACTTCCTTTGGATGTTAATAGGCGACGTGTAAACAGCTGGTATTGTAATGTTTTTTAATATTCTTTAGTTTAATGACATTATTTTATTGGCAATAACTAGTTTGACATAGTAGTGCATAGGCCTAAACTATCTCTACATGCCTATGTAGAGATAGTTTTAGGTTATAAATCTCAGAAGATCTGTAATATGTAAAAAGAATCATTGTTATAGTTTGATTACCCTACAGTTACTAGGATCTTTTAATTTAATTTTTCATATTAAGTTCATTTATTATATCATAGCTCTGCTTTGCCAATCAAGCGTGTTTATTAAGTCTATATGGCACAGTCAGGCAACTCATTCAAAAATATCGAGAAGGTATTCTCCAATGAAAGACTTCCAATTTCCATCCCATATATCAACATAATCTCGACAGAAACAAAAGTCTCTCATTTAATTAAATTGTATTAAACGCATGTAATCTCTAATCGTGTTCAAAGTAAAAACTCGCGAAGCACCGTATCGGGTACGTTTCACCGATAGTCGCTCCAATATGATCCGATGCAGTTTATTGATTCCGAGAAATAAAACAAACAAGCTAAATGGAAGCCGCAGCAGATTAAGTTGTATTCATTTGGGGTGCGGGACAAGGATCGTGCTGTTAGCGGGGAAAAGAGTTGAGAGAAAAGAAGGCAAGTGAGTTTGTGTATTGCTCAAATATCCAGGCATATTTTGGTGGTCTGTGGAAAAAACAAAATACACTTTTATAGACTGTTTCTCAGGGCCTTCTGTGACATTTTTTTCTCTGTCTTTTCTTTAAGTTTTACTTCAATTTTAGAACTCTTTATCTGTCTTAGCTGGGATTATAGATTGTGCCGTTTTATGAATTTAATTTGATGCAGTAAACGTTGCCATACAATTTAACATTATTCATACAGGCATTGTTTTACTATTTTTTGACCAGATACCTTTCTAAAACTGACTAAAATGTCTCTGCTTTTTTCCCACTTCGCAAAATGAAAAAGAAAGCTGGTGAATATTTTTCTAGTCTGGGTATATGTACATTTCTATAAATGCTAAGTAAATAATGATAAGTATCCCTCTAAAGTGTTATTCCTTGGGTCGGCGAGCGGTCCGGCCGGTATCGCATAGGTGTGTCGGCCGATACATCACGAGGCGCGTAACAGCGGCGCCTGCGCAGCTCCGATTTATTGCGCCCTTACCTTTAATTCGTACATAATTTAATTTGAACACGACGCCGTAAGACTTAATTATGATATCTCCGGATGTACCTTGTATGAGATATGTATGGGTTTGATGGTGGATCATACATTGATGGCGGGTAGTTTACTGGCGTGTAGAGGTACTACTATTATACCTTAATATATGTATACTGCCTACTAAGGAGTACACAGTTGTTTATTTTATTTTTTTATTGCTACATCCCATGGTTCAACGACCAATGATCGGGTTTGTAAAGTGACGGGTTAAAATGTAAACAGTGAAGCAAACAGTGCGTAAAGAGCGAAAACAAAAGAGGAATAACATAAAAACAAACTTAATGTTTTGATGAATAAAGAAGATTTTACCGTATCCCATAAAATCTTAATCATAAATTTCCCAATTAATTTGTAATTTCACACAAGTCCTTTTTTACAAAAAGAAACTCTTAACTTTTTTCATGACTTTTGGTCCGGTTGACAACACTTGCAACCCTGTGGGCTACTAATAAAGTAACTTGTCTGCATTTAATAACTATCATTGTCCTCGCATCAATGATTTGTGAACACTAAATAACACATTCATATACATTTTACGTGGAAAAGAAATCAATTTGTCATACACTATCGCCGATGTATGCAAAATATCGCAAAAAGTATTGGAATAAGATAATATTTGTTAAGTTTTAACTTCATTGCGTATTTCATCCGTATCTTGAAAGCTTCCGCTGTAGATATAACGCAATCGATTGCAAACATTACTTTTACACTTATTTTATAGATTTGTGTTATCTTACATACAGGGCTGTCGAAGAAAACTTTGCGTGTAATTATGATTGTAATCCTTAAATAAATAATTTCACCAAGAATAAAAATACATTTTGATAAAGTGGATAGATTTTTAATTTGTCCATATCACACGTTGTGAATGTGTTATTGAAATCTCTCTTTCCTTGCTAATATTTTCTTTAAGAACTATCGTTAGGTTTTAGAGATTTTTTTAAATTACTGCAATAGCAAAGATTGCCGCAGTGAAACGAAACAATATTCCTATCAATCTCTTCATAACTTCATTCAAAGCAGATTCAAATTAAAGTTACATACATATTTTCGTATTTTAGTCAATAGAGTAACTAAACCAGACTCACTAAAACAACTAAACAAAAACCAACAAAGCCCAATCTCCGCAGCATATCTCTTACCCATCAGCCAACCCTACCGAAAACCACAGCATCAGATAGCATTAAAACAAATTAGCACAAGAGTGAAACAAACACGGCTGGCCTGACTTATGTCCAGTAATTAAGGGCCTGAGACCAGTAACAGTCCGCGGTAATGACTCCATTCGGCCAGTGCGGCCACATCGATAAATAATTATTTACTTTCAATCGGGGTTCAATGTGAGTTTTTTGATAGGTGTTTGAGAAACAGTGGATGTTTTGTGTCTGTGTTTGGAGAGACGTTTAGACTTTTCTGAAATAGTATATAACGTTAATCGGGGTTCGATGTGAGTTTTTTGATACGGACTGGGAGCGATGGATTTTTTCTGTCTGGCCTTTGGGAAGGCAACTGCACTTATAGGCAAGGGTATAATCTAGGGGAATAGGTTATTAATTATCCTCCAATGCTCTAGGTATTCGTCCCAGTTGTATTCCTGGTCCCAGTATGATAATTGTGTATTTGATTTCGGAACACAAACTTTTTAACAAAATGCTAGCTCAATTTGGTCCTTACATGCACTATCAATTTTATTTTTTAATCTTTGTTACCCATAGCCAACATATTTTATCTTTCCATAGCCAACTTCAAATAAGTATTACTGTAGAAATCCACACAGCCTCTAGGGATCTCAGATATCAGCAAAATGTCGTCAACATCGGCGATTGATGTAAACACATCTATTATCTTTATCTTATAGGAACTCTATGACAGGACATAAATACACAGGTAGGACTGACGATTATATTACTTGGAAATAAGATACTTCTCAATCAAGCCAATGAATAGTAACAGGTGATGAAAAACTTTGTATACTTGCATAATTTCAAGCTATACTATGTATTAATAAACAATCTCGTTTCTAGTAGCTGTATAACTCAAAAGACAAATCTAAAGAACTAAAGACGTTAAAGTACGTAGGAGACTCTATGTCTAGTGGAGATGTATCGATTTGCGCGACTAGCATGCATGCTACCTCAGATACATGCATAATTTCTAGTTATTAAAATTTGTTATTGGAACTATAACAAACCAAGCTTCAAGGTGAAAACGCTACAAAAAGAAAATGAATTAAGGAATCAAACTTTGTGAGAGTAATTTTTTGTCAGGATACTTCAAATATGGTAAATATAACGGAGTTAAAAAATTAGTTCTACAGAACTACGGTTTAGATTTCGCCTAAGATCATCCCCAACCGTCCAGTTAATCTTGCCTTGTTGCCTCTTATTTCATGTATCTTTTATTGAAAGTAAAAACTGCTACATTTAAAATCTAAATTTAAACCGTTTCAAGTGAACACCGCGCAATCTAAACAGCTGCAGGCTTTCAGTTAAAATCTCCGTATTCTAATAATAACTTAATGTAGCGCAAAACATTAATTAATTAACGCGAGCATTATCACATTCCTCGTTATCTCATTTCGTTCTTACCAGTCATTGTTATCATTGGACATCGCAAAAAGTCGCATCGCGCCGACAAAAGCCGATACACTAACATAGCTGGCGCGGAATCCGAAGGTACGAGCGCTCATTAACGCTTCTCCCGCGCATTGCTATACTACAAAACCAAAACAACACATATCACACCTGTGACGCAATCAAAATCCAACCATAAACCGGGTCCTTATACTCCAAAATCAACTAACAAGAGTTTTCAGAATCTGAATACCGAAAACGGTGTATGTGGCTATAAAGTTCGCGACGTTCTGAATTTAAATCTATTTTGAGCACAATAAAGATTAATTTCGAATAGATTTTAAGGATTCAAATAAGGCTTTACTACCACGATTTACATGTAGAACTACACTTTAAGAAAGTCTTATGTGCACATAAACGTAATTGAAACTATAATCTATTTTTGACGATGTAAGGTTGTTTTTAGAGTGTGTTGTCGATGCTGTAAATCGTTTTTAAGGGTGCGTTCGTATGTGTACGATGCGCGATTAGCGTTTTTGCGTCGGCGGCGTAATTAGGGGCTATCGGCGGCTCGTATGAAGACATAAATAAAATGGGTACGGTAGAATTAGCGGCCTTCTTACAGCACGGGTTCACTTCAATTTCAATCGATCGATGCCCAGATTTGTTGCGTATTTATAAAGCGTAGGTAAAGTTTAAACGCAGCTGTCTATTTGATTTGTGATCTAAACTCTGATTATGGATGTCTCGGAAATCTCTCTAAGATTCAATTCAAAGTATCCTAAGTTTATTGTGAGGAATCCAAAGAAATTAAACAAAATATGTATTTGTCAATCAATTTACAATAAACACCAGTCTTCTGCCTTTCACCAGATTCTTTCTTCTTCGGTCTTTTACACATTTTATTTTACATTACATTTTACAAGTAAGAAAACATATTCATAACTCTATCTGTATTTATTTTTATACGAAGTATACGCTCCGTTATTTTTTGCATACACTATGTAAATAGTAAATAGTACACTTACTTCGACCATTCGCTTCTACAGCTGATATTTGGCCTTAAACAATATGTTCTTGAAAAATGAATGTCATGTGAAAGTCAATAAAAGTACTACGAAAGCAGTCTGAACCTATTTTCTCTTTTTACAAACCCTCTTTATTGAATTTCTAGCACATTACTAAAACAATTAGCTTCCTAACTAGGTAGTCCGTAACAAGTTTCTTTCACACAATTTCCTAATAATGATTATCACAATAGTATGCAAATGTCTATTAACACCTGACATTCCGGCTGGCGAGTGTTGCAACATTCAATAATTAACTTTATCATGTTGCGTAGGCCAATACGAGGCGAACGGTCGAACAGGGTGACCATACTTAATATTGTTTGCTAGTTTATAAACAAAAGATGGTGGTAGTTACAATGTATAATGTGATGTTAAAATACACTCGTATTTATTTATTGAGTAATTTCAAAACACGGGTATAAAGTTTCGGGAGTCTTCGGATAACATCCAAGAAAAATAAAGATTTACGTCAAAAAAAAATTTCCTCTTTAACGAAAGTTTTATTTTCTTCCTGTTTATTTTATAACAATAACCTTTTACACAGTCTTACCTAAGTTTGATTTAGTTGTGTGTGTTCGAAGGACTGTTCTGATAGTTTATTTTTTATAATGAAAATTCAACACCCTCTGAGTACCATAGGATATGTTTATAACTAGATGTTACATATGAACAAAACATACTACCGCGTCCTTACAACAAACAGCAAGATAGTGAAACTATAGCTTATAAAAACGATAGTCGCATGAATAAACGTAACGCGGTAATATGCAAATACGGAGCGCGGCGGCTGTGACGCGAGCCACCCACTTATAACTCTGTCGATATGAATCTATTACCAGAAGTGCATTGCTACCGGATTGCCGGATACCCAGAATATATAGCAATGCAGAATATGCTATGTATTGGATATGGTATTGTTATTTCCTAAGATTTGTCCAAAAACACTTCTTTATTGCACAGAGAATCGGCATAGCCATTCAACGTGGCAATGCTGCCAGCCATCTGGGCACGTTCCCCGCCATTGACAAGGATGACGATGAGTTCTTTGACACCTGTTAGTTTTTATTTATGTATTTTTTTATAGTTAGAGTTTGTTCTTATATTAGATTTTCTTTATTTCCCAATGTTTACCACTAAACAACATTTGGCTACCTATTATCTATACCTAATACCTTTCTCGTCTTTAAATATAGCTATTTACACGCAAAAATTATAAGTTTTCACATGTGGAACCATGGTTTAGACATTGGACCAGGCTCTGCTTGCCTAAAGAAAAGCTGTTAATTTTCTGTGTTTACTCCTGTCCGAGGTTCGCTGAAGAAACTAAAGAAAAGAATAAATGCAATAGGGATATTGCATTTATTCTTTTCTTCAGTTTAAATGCAATAGGGATATTGCATTTATTCTTTTCTTCAGCGCATTTACAGTTTGGTAGCAACCAAAGCCGATCGGAACTGTATGTTGTCTAAAATTGTTTCTCCAGTTTATTTTCTATACTGTTTAGTTTTAAAACCTTAAACGACTATCCCAAAACATCAGTGTTTATAGGGATATAAAAACAAATATCTTTTTTTCAATCAAATAATACGACTTCTACATTCTCAGAAATCTACTACTATACCTAATCTATATAGCTATTTTCATCTCTACACGATTCCATTCACGAGACGCTAAATACAAAAAGCGTTCTAAAAAGAATGTTCCACAGTAGACACTAACTGATGGTGCATGTAGTCGCATATAAAAACCGTGGTCGCATGAATTAGCGCATACACATGCAAATGCAGCGATAGATTTATTGGTCCATGTTAACATATTGCTATTATTTATTAATTCACGATAGTTTCCCTCACAATGAAGACATTACGAGTATTAATTACGATGTTCCTAAAGTCATTGATTTGGTTAGTTAACATATTGCGGACGATATGTGGTAATGTATGGTGATGTATGGCGGTGGATGTTAGTTATTGGGCAGTTATTTGATGATTGTATGTAATTAAGATTTTGAAGATAAGCTAAATCGGTATTGGTAATTTTTCTAACGGTCTCTACTTGCAGTGGAGTATTTCATAAGTTAAGTGACCATGATATCTGAAACGGTAAAATCCGTAAAAAGTAGTTTTATTTCAATGTCTAACATTCGCGTAAACCTAAGAAACCTTTTTTTGGTAGAGATCTTTGCAGTTAGCCTGAGCGCAGGCTTTGACTGCTTCACCGGACTTTAAACCTAAGAAACCAATTTATTTAATGTACTCTGAACTTCTGAACTGAACTTAGGAGGCTATTTCACTATTAAAGCCTTAATAGCATGTAAAAATAAGAAAATAAAAAAGCAATTTAATGTTACTTAGTGTTGTTTAGTAAAGAAAGAAGTGAAGAACAACCCTGTGGAAGTGTGAGGGGTTTAAACTGTCATTCTAAAAACTCTATAAAAAAAACTATGCTCACTGACAGCTTCGTACAAAAACAACCGTTTACACCACAAACAAAACCATTAATAAGTAACAACCATCACATAAACTGACGCAGACTAAACAACTAATGTATTTAATTACAACTTACATAAAACAAACCTATATTTATTGTTACTCAATTAGAATATACTCGTTTGGAGATAATTACGATCGGGCTAATTGCAATTAGGCGTCAGGTAATAAGCAGGTAATGTTTGACGTTTCATTACGGAGGTTTTGTGAAACTGATCGAGTTTCAAAACGTCATGCGAATAGGAAAGGGTTTTGTAAAAGGTTTAAAAAAAACATTTTGAACAAAGACTAGAAATATTTTGCTCATTTATTAATAGCTTATTTTTTCCTTTAGATAAATCCAAAGGCCTTTCTTTTTCGTTAAGAAACTCTTTGGTCAACATCTTACTTTTTAAGCAGTTGTTAGTTCGTCCGTCTCCGCTAAGAACTTCCTCGGTTTTCCACTATATTTTTCTAATTGTATAATTAATAATAGCCATCCGAACCAAGGCAAGTTTGGAGACTTTTAACTTAGAACCTGTTACTCTCATGAGTATCAGGGTCCAAGCTGACGGTTGCTAAGTATTCATAGACGTATTCATCATTCAACCAGAAGTAATTATCGGAAGTTCATTAGAAAGTATAGGGTTTTATCCTAGAGCCAGTATACTTTTTTAATGCAACTGATTTATTTTTTTTACTACATGATAAACACACTCTCAAGTATCGTTGGCTTGCTACCCAAGAATTGCTACTTTGTATTTTTAACGACTCAATTATCCATCGCGGAAATGCAAAACGAAGCATATTTACGATTACATTGTCATTGTTCGGAAAGTAAATTCATTGAAGTACAATGTTAGAATTCATTAGTTGTAAAAAAGCAAGTCAATAGCTATCTGCCGTAGTACGAGCTGGATAAATGATATGGCGAAGCGTCATCTAGTTTCCATACTAATGAGAGAGGTTCGGACAAGGGCTGGCACGCATAAATGTTTGGAAGATTTTATTCTTTTACTTTACGCTGTAATACTAATGTGGTTTTTATTTTCTGTGATGTGCCTTCTATAAAGGTGTCTGCAGAAAAAGATATAAGGGATATATATATATACCAGGAAATTTTGATTATCGTTTCAAAAGCCATAATTATAAATACCTTTATTTACTTGAGGTACCCTACAAGACATACTGCAAATATTATATATATAATATGTATGTATTTAGAAATATATAAGTATGTTTATCAGTTGTCTGGTTACCATAACACAAGCTCTCTTAGAGCTTAGCTTGGGATCAGATTACCGTGTGTGAATTGTCAAGGAATATTATTATTATTATTATATTATTATTATTATTTGCTCTGACTCACACAATAACTATATTAATATGTGTGTACATTATAACGCACCATTATGGCGTGTCCCGTCGACCTGAATAGAAGAAAAAGATTTAGCGAGTCCAAAACCTGCATAATATGTGAGTGACGAGAGTTTCGAGTCTAGACGTCTTAAATTGACATGCACATATGACTAGCTTCATTTCATGAGTAAGACATAAAATGAAAATTATTTTGACGGAGAAAACATGCAACAAATACATCAAAGTTGTTGTCGCATATTTAAAATCAATGTAATCATAACATCGATGTTAAATATTTTTTAAGTGTAACTTATGGTTTTTCTTGCCGGCTCTTCTCTATAGGACATGACACTTTAGAACCGAGCAACTAGAATCAGTAGTTTTTCACGTAAAGTTTCTTGAGCGCCTTTTATTTATTTTATAAGAAATAAAAATATTTTGGTTTTGATTTGGAAAATGCTCGTATTTTTATCGTGGCAGCCCTACACAACGCGGAATCCTGTAAGAATGCTCATGTGCATAGAGCGACCTGCCGGATATGTAATTAACTTGGTAAGGACTGGCGACTGCCTTTCTACCGAGTAAGATGTTTGAATACGCTATAAATAGGAACTCCGAGTATTATACAAACTAGTAGCTGGTGCACATTCAACGCTTTTTTAAGCAGAGAAAGTTATGGACACTGCTGCACCATCGTACTCACTCTTGTTGTGCTATAGTTCAGTCAATAAATCACCCATAAGGCGTTGTAGAGTGCGTGAGCAAGGCCCTAAGCAATTTCTTCAGAATATTGTTCAGGGTGCTTAGACAATTAACATACTAAAAGTCCTGACGTCTAGGGGGTGAGGCGGAATGGGGGGAAGGGTTTAAAGTTCCCATTTTTCAGTTTTTCGCTAATATCTTTTAAACGGTGCGTCGTGGAGATAAGAAGTCTTCTACGCAATGAAAGCTTATTAAATTATGTACAACTTTTATCTTATACACTTTTTCACATTCCTACCTATTTTCGAACTACACCTTCCGGAAGAGTGAAAATTGAAAAAAACTACTTCGATTGAATACTACCTATTGTATACTACTTCCTTCACGTTATTTGGGAATCTAGACAAGCGGCAGCGAGTCAAGCTAAGTTCAAGTAAAGGAACTGGCTAGCCATCGCCAAGTGTATCATTACACGAACCACTTGGTGCCACTTTTGATCCTTCTATAACTCAAAACCTCTTTAACGTAAACCCATAAAACTAAGTGTGTTTAATTATATCCATAAGGACATTTAAAAGCCCAAATTTCATGAAGCTAGCTCAAACGGTTGTTAAGATATGAAAGTCAAAAGACGTAAATTTTAGCACTGACTGACTGACATAATAATATAGTACCTAAAAATAACCTACTTCCAGGTGACCTAGAAAAATGAAATTTGGCATCCAGGTCGGTAATTGTATGTAAACGTAGGAAAAAATCTAAAAACAAAAAAAAGTTAAAAAATAGGGGGGGTACCCATACAATTTTTTTTTTTTTTTATTTTAGCTTTGGAACCGTTACAAGCAGATATTTGAAACTATTCGAATACATGTATTACTATATTAAGCAAAAATAATAATACATATATTGGAATAGTTTATGACTTTTTGACTTTTATATCATAATAACAGTTTGAGCTAGCTTCATGAAATTTGGGCTTCTAGATGTCCTTATGGATATAATTAAACACACTTAGTTTCATGTGTTTACGTTAAAGAGGTTTTGAGTTATAGAAGGATCAAAAGTGGCACCAAGTGGTTCGTGTAATGATGCACTTGGGGCTGGCTAGCCAGTTCCTTAACTTGAACTTAGCTTGACTCGCTGCCGCGTGTCTAGATTCCCAAATAACGCGAACGAAGTAGTATACAAAAGGTAGTATTCAATCAAAGTAGTTTTTTTAAATTTTCACTCTTCCGGAAGGTGTAGTTCGAAAATAGGTAGGAATGTGAAAAAGTGTATAAGATAAAAGTTGTACATAATTTTATAAGCTTTCATTGCGTAGAAGACTTCTTATCTCCATGACGCACCGTTTAAAAGATAATAGCGAAAAACTGAAAAATGGGAACTTTAAACCCCTCCCCCCACTCCGCCTCACCCCCTAGACGTCAGGACTTTTAGTATGTTAATTGTCTAAGCACCCTGAACAATATTCTGAAGAAATTGCTTAGGGCCTTGCTCACGCACTCTACAATCACTTTGTTGACTGGACTATAAGAAGAGAGTGCAATGGTAATCTCACTCCATTTCCATAGTTTACTTAGTTCTCTACTTGGTTTCGAGACTTGGTTTTTCTTTCATTCTTGTTCGACACGCTTCAAAATATACTCAAGGTGCATAAGAATCTTTAGTATTATGGTCAAACATAATATATATTTTCTTGATATGACTGACTTAGATATTTAGTACCATTCGACTGACTTCTCATAATTCTAAAGTAACTGTCAGTAAGGTAGTTCTCTTTATTTGCTCTTTCTAACACAAGTGATTTAGATGACCTCTACCACTTAACTATAAGAGGAAGTAACTGAAGACATACTACACAAATCTTATATAAGATATTCGTAATCAAAACAGAGCTAAAACCCTTTATAATAAGACCTATTAAGGCCCTCAAAAATCTTCAATTACGAAAGACAGAAACAAATGTCCCGCAGTTATCAGATACTGATCTGGTCTGAATCGTGTGTTGCTCGCTCGCATTCGCGTGATATCGATCGCGAATGGCAACAGTATTACGTATAAAGCAATAGCAAAGCAACAGCAAAAATTGTACAATTATTGCTAAAAAATTGCTGATCCGAATTCCGTGTTACAAATTTATATCTGACAGCAATTGTTAGAGATTTGGCTATCTATTGCTGTTTCTTACTTTTGCTTGGTATGTAATAAGGCCGTGGTTTGGCTATCGGTTGCATGTAATGTTAGCTGCACTCGATCTCATGTCACTTGCGAATTTAATTTCGTTTTTGTTTATACGATTATACTTTCTATGTTGACGTTTTTCGTGTCGTTTATCTTAACGGGAGGTTATCACGATAAAAATGAATATAGATGTGTTATTGCAATATTTCACGAAATGGCAATGACATAGCATCTCACATTCATATTTCTTTAAATGCAAATCAATACGGTTAGTCCCGCTATGGTATGGTCCCGGTATGGCACCCTCTTAAAATACCTATCAAAAAGTCCCGCTATGGTACCCATCTTTTAGATCTACGTTAGACAATAGAAGGTACAACTGAAAAGAAAAGTGTATCTATAAATAAATACTTTTAGTAGTGTATCAATAAAACGTCTGTTTGCGATATTAAATCAGTCTTTTATTAATTCAAAATATTTATAAAAAAATATCAAACAGTAAAACGAAATATTAATTGCAATGTAATTTTTAAAATAATCAACAATATTAATTACCAATAATCAACAATAAAAAAAATATAAAAAATCCACATCTCAGAAAAGTATTACTGTAAATATTATAAACTACAAATAAAAACAACATCCAGACATAAATATTAGTTACAAATAATCAACATTGAGAAAAGGCAGTAATTGTAAATTTATATAAACTACAAAAATAATCAACAACCAACTAGACAAATATATTAATTACAAATAATCAACATGGAGAAAAAGGCGCAAATTGTAAACATAAACTACAAAAAATAATCAACATCGAGAAAAAGTATTAAACATTTTAATAGGCTAAAAACAAAATTAAAATAAACTATTTTTTTAAATGTTCTGGTCGAAATGTTGACTTTGATATGTTAATCAGAAAATCACCAATGGAGATAGCTTTATTTTCGTAACTTTTTGTTAGCTTTTGAATCTAGCGGTCGATTTCTATACTTGTTCTTTTTCTTGAATTTATAGGTGATCTTTTTAGTCGAAAGCTATAACAAAAATCATCAGTTATTTAAGTTAAGCTATATTTTTTTCAGTAACCGTCTGTAATAGAAGGCGACAACCAATAATATCTACCAAAATAAATAAAATCAAATCCATTTTCAAATTCTTCTATGTACTCGTATTATGTAAAAAAATATATATCTGCTTTTAAAAATATTATATCTGCTTAAAAATATTGTCTAAAAAATACAACTTACTTGGCTTGTTTTATATCAAAGTGACATGTGTCGTTGCCAATTGTTTGCAGAAACAATAATAAACTGGGATTTTTTCCAATAATTTTGTTGAATCTGCCATTCCATGATTCCGCCAAGTTAGTTGTTCTATGGCGTTCATTATGGCAACACCAAATGAGGTCTGGATATTCAAGCCACTGAGTGACAAAATAGTCATTGAATTTGGTCATAGCTTCATCGTCGAAACTGATAAAAATACTTATTAAACGTTCGTACTTGTAAAGCAATGAAATTAACAGGTCCTTACTGATATTGTTGTTCTTTACTTTTTTGCCATATAATTAGAGTTAAGTACTCAAACATCATTTTGGAAAGTAACCAAGATATTATACCTATTTTCCATTATATGCAGCCAGCCGTCTTCAATATCTTGTTTTGGCAAAAACGCCAAGCCTATGCATTGCTTAACATGGTTCGAGAACTCTTCGTGTTCCATGAGATTTAAAGATTTCGCTTTTTTGATAACGTTCTTTTGAAAATGTACGTTACATCCATTTATTTTGATATCAGGAAAAATCTTCGCTGCTGCATTTATTACTCCTATTTCATAATCGAAGGTAAATTTCGATGGACGCCATTCAGGCAAAGTTTGTTTAATCAATTCGAAAACTTTTTCATAAGTTTTCCCTTCTTTGTTTTTTAACAGAATATAAAATAATGGTGCTACATTCGTGGATAACTCAGTGCTTCCCATGTCTCCATGAATGACATAAACTTGTTCGAATGGGTTTGGGCAGCCGTCGAAAGTGCCATCACCAAAGTAATGCGTTACACATTTTATATATTCCTTTACTTCTGTCGAGGAAAATATAATTATTCGATTACAGTCTTCATTACAATAATCAGCCAATACATACTTATTAAATTCTTCTGGTATTATAATTTCTTCCACATTCTTAAATTGTGTTTTTGGTACGTTCAACGACTTATTTCGGTGTCTGTATAATACTGTTTTTAATTTTTTATAGTCAGGAACATTTCCTGTAAGGTGTAACCCTTTGTCTTTTAAGTTACCCATGTGTTTTTCGAAAATTTTCTGTACTGATCCGTAATTTGAATTTACTTCTTTTTTACACTCACTTATAGCCATTTGAACTTCATTGTCTTCAAAATGTGGCACGCACTGATCACTGTGTTTATAATCTTTAATTATTGTATTATTGGTATTCTCAATAGTTATATATCCACTACATTTAATACTATTTCTCCTATTTACACAATGCCAAGTACTTGAATTTTTATTTTCTCTGCGTTTAATATATTTATGTCCGGCACGTAATAAAGTTGAACTACTTGACCCAGACATTGCAATAGATAAACTAACAAGCTATCCTAATTACTCATATCGCAAAAGTACAGCTGCAAATAGCAAACTAAACCCGGAATAATACTGTCTCTCTCTATTTTCATAAAAACAAAAGGGAAGAGCTAGATACGAATTCGAGGAAGGGCTCGTCTCTATTGTTTTACGAAAAAACCGGTTGGTCAGGTAACTACCTGAAGTGAAACGACAATTACCGAGCGTGATTTGTTTAAAAAATATTATTAATAGTATTAATAAATATTATCTTGCTTAACTATAATAGTTAAGAAAAGATATTTTTTATTAATACTATTTTTTTCTTAACGCATTGTATAACTTTTCTTTACAACAGTACCAAAAACTGAAGGGTACCATAGCGGGACTTTTTGATAGGTATTTTAAGAGGGTGCCATACCGGGACCATACCATAGCGGGACTAACCCAATCAATATAGAAAAGCGAAACAAAAGAAAGGCACAGTTTCGTAAGCATAAATTCCTATACAGAAAATGCGAAAATTGTATGCAAAACAACTGAAAACTACCTACTTGTATTGATATAACGTTGGGCTTTCCACTATTGAAAATCCATGCCCAATTTTTCTTTTGGGTACGCATATCGGAACGTTAACGTTTGATAAATCAGAAGACAAGTTTAAAGTTCAATTTCCAGCAAAAAAAGTGGCTCTAGAAATTCAAAACCAGAAAACGCCCATATTGACCGACCTTAAAATCGATAAATATTTAATTTTAAGGTCTCAAAACCCCATTGAATAGTTTCTCAAGTACATGGTAAGCGCATGGCAGCCAGTGGCGCGCGACGCTCGGTGTAATCACTAATTAACAATCATAACTCATCAATACGGCAATTAATACGGCCGGCTCTGCGATCCGCGCGATTTAATTAATTGCAACTGATTTTCATAAAAATCGCTATAGTGTAACAGTTTTGTTGCCGCGGTTATATAGAAAGAGCTGTTATACCCTTCATTGTGATATACAAGTATACACTTTTGTAGGTTTCAAATTCCTAATTCTTATGTAATGTGGTTCCTGGCATCATTGGCAGCAGAAAATTTCAACAAAGACATCATTCAAAATATTGGTTTCTTCTTAGGTTTATATTTAATGGTATCATGTCATCATCAGATATCATGGTCACGGGCAGACTGTCCGTGACCATGATACCTGCAAAGGTGTCGAAACGCCGGGACCTAAAATCTAAATGTAACCGCGAAAAAATCCGTAAAAAGTAGTTTTATTTCAATCATTGAAAATGTTTTTGTGCATAAACTCGTACCTGCCGAAGTGTAAGTCAAAGAACAAGACCCGCTCTATTTCAGAAATTAAAGTCTGTGTACGGGTATATTCAAAATTAACATAATCTAGGTGTACCTTTGTACCTAGTTTATCTAAACAATGCAATTATTATCCCATTACTTATTAAAAAATACAGTAAATAAATAATCTAACGACCTATAAATAACTTAAAACGTCGATAATAAGTAGTTTACATTAACAAGACCGTTTAAATTGTATAACGACCTTATAACTAATAAAAATACATTCCAAGTTCCCGCCCTACAGAGATCAATCGATTAAAAACTGAGTTCAATTTAATCTCTAATTGAATCTAAGTCGATGCAAATTCGTATTAACAGCTCTATATGTGTTGCGGGGCGATGCGCCGGCGCAGGCCGTTACAACAGGTCCGGGCAGTTTTTGTCGCAGTCTGCGCGCGGCGGCCGAGCGGAGCGGACGGGAAACGCAAACGCTTGTGGTTTGGGGACGTGAGAGGCGTGACAAACAACTAATAGAAATGGTTGTAATGTTTAATTAGATAGTCTTTCTTAAGTATAGAGTGGATTGATGATACATTATGTGCATTGTATTCGTATATAAGCAGCGAAATATTTTTGAAATAGTTTGATATTTTTGTCAGTTTTCTTTCAGGCGTCAAAACGATGTCAAACTCCATTAAAGGTGATACAGTGCAGAAAATAGTATTGTATTCATGATAAGGTACACATAGTTACTTGACGCGATTCTATGAACATGTAAACAAAATGAAAAAAATACTTCAAGTGACGGTTAACTCGCTACCGCTCACATCTCGCGCCAACCACTCAACCCTAATGCTGCAGTTTTTGTTTATTAACATTTAATTAGAAGATAAAGTTGTACTACTTACTGTTTAAGTATACGTTGTCCCATTCATTATTAAAGTTTAATTGTTGTGGGTACTTGACCCTGCGGTCATAGGGTTCAAGTAGAATACTTTAGTGCATAGCTGATGGGCACTGACCTGTGCGATTTTTGGACCTTTACTAAGACGACATTTAGATGGACATTTTAAGGGTTATTTTCTTGTGTCTACAAAATATGTTTGTGTGGCTTTGATTACACACTTCATTTCATTTATTTATTTATTTAACAATTAATGTAAACAAAAAGAAATGGAACAAGACTTAAGATAAAAAATATACAAAGGTACTGCTTATTTTTAAATAAATCTCTCTTTTTGTTTGTTCTTTAGAATATATCATAAATATAATAAATTATTAGCCTAGTGTTGTTATTGGTTGCTTGTCTTTTGGTTAATCAATTAGTTGATATAAGGAAAATAATACTTCGAGCTAGTTGGTTTGTTTAAATTGTGAATATGCGCTATGTAGGTTAAATTATGTATGTACTACAGACCTTTAAAGTAAATGAAAGTCAAATTACCAATTTACAACGCAATAAATTACCATTACAATAAATGCAGTTAATAATATACAACGGCTTTATTTGTAAATAAATAATTCAATTTCGTTAAACCGGCACGCTACGGTATACATGATCATATGAATAATAGATCAATTATAAACCTTCAATTGATACGTTTAACCTAATTTATGGGCTTAACTAAAGGTATCATCAGTAACTAATTAACCATTTTTGATGTTAAAAACGCTCAAACGACTAAATTGAATCGAATTATTTTCAGTTTAGTAAAAGTTTCTACTTTATATACTTCTCAAATGTCCGCCTTTCTAGTTTTTTTTTTTAATCTCTCCTACTCTATATCCCCTGTAGAACAATATGAGTTTCTATTCTCTACATTTTAATTTATCACCATTCTTGCAACATTGTTGTATTACCAAGCATGAGTTCTAAAAATACCCCAATTAACACGAAGCTAATTCGATGCTAAACTCCGTTAAGTTGATATTTGCATAATTGCTTGAACATTATTAGAGATAATACTTCAAATTGCAAGTATCAGGATGTTAATATTGCATAATAACTTATAATGACTCTGTTACCTTACAGCACGTAATTATCAGTTGGTAGGCAAATCGATTGTTCGAATTATCGGTACTCTTCGTCGATTGCATCATTTACCTAGTAAAGAAAAGATTAAACAGACTGTAGTATGAAAGAATAGACCTGTGGGCAACCATGAGGGAGATTGGGCCAAACATATAATACCAGCCTATAAACGTCCCACTGCTGGGCTTAAGCTTATTCCCATATAGAGAAGAAGCTTAGGCCCAGAAATCATGCTTGCTCATTGTGGGTTAACGATTTCAGATTCCATTTTTCGGAATCCAGATTTCATCACGATGTTTTTCTTCGCCGTTTGTCATGTCTGAGAATAACTGAGAAACTGGATATTGCTTTTAAAAAAGTCACATTGATACTTGCATTGATTCTAGTTTAATACTAAAAAAATAGCAGTACCTACGCAAATGTGTCTCAGTTTACTTGGGGCAGTCTACTTTCCATACACACTTCCTGGCATCTTAGCATTCTTGCATGTTTTTATTTTTAAACAGATGCATGAATGCGCGCGCTTGCAAGTACTATGCAGTGTCCCTCTTTTAAAGACATTACCAATTAATTAACAGGTCCTCCAGGCTTTTGCCGGCAAATTACGCAAAAGGTTTAAACACTGCTGAGAATAAATAGCTACCGGTAAAAAGCTGTTTTATGTGAGAGTAGCGGGATACATTTTGAGGAAAAGCTAAGTACCTTGTCTGTTCTAGTGGTAAATAAAAAAACATTTCAATGCATAAGCAGGACAGGCCATAATTCACCTATATTTTTGCGTTTTTTTTTTGTTTACTATGTAGATAATTTTTTGCTTATAATACTAATTCAAAATCGTTTAAGGTTAAGTTTCCCGTTTTCATACCTTTGGCTAGTACATATACACTTCATACACTTCATCATTTCGATCAAGACCTCTTAATATTATTCAAAAGTAAAAAGTTATGGTAGCTTACCTTCTCGTAAGTAAGAAATTCCTGATTAATTTGAATCCTTCGAAGTCTTATAAATTTCACTCTTAGGAAGGTATTTGATGAACGCCAGCCGACATGCTCACCTACTATCGTCGTCCTCTGCCTGATTTATTGACTTTCCAGTGTGCGGGAAGAATCTTAATGGTGCATTCACGTACCGAAGGATGCCCAGTTTTTAGCCACTTGCAGACGATAGGATAATTACACACACTGCTTTAGAAATTATGTTTTTATTACCTAACTTTGGCAATAGAATCTAAATGGACAGATATTGACGAAAATAGATGGAGTGAAAGAGATAGAACTATCTATTCATATAGATCCGTCCTTGTCACTAGAATTAGCATGGAAATTGGCATTAAAATGTCATTATTTTTTTTACTTGTCTCGTCATTAAACAGTGTTTCTGTCATGATTTTACAATAATTGCATATTCATGATAGCAACACTGATCGTTGCGGTGTTGCATGTCATTTGACAAGTGTTGTCAGCAAATCACGAGATCTCTTAGAATTTGGAAATATTGAGGTTTTAATTGCTATATTGACATTTTGCAATTCATTAAGCGAACAGGTAAATATGATTTATTACTGAAAGTGGAAAACTTACTGTTTTCTTTTTCTTATTGTAATGGCTGACAACTCTAATTGCAAATAATTTACTGAGTAAACTTTTTTGAAGTTATTTTATACATTTAATTTTAATAATTTGTACTAATTCATGTCATTATTTCATGCCTTTAATCCAATGGTCTTTGGAGAAAACTTACCCATACAAATGAGATTTTCCTCCTGCTTTTTTTTTAAGAGTCTCTTCTCTTAGAGAGTCCTCTACAAAAAAAAATTATGGAACAAAACTATTATATTAGTAGTACTAATAAAAGCAACATTAACAAAACAATACTCTGCCTCATTCCACCTGATTACTACGCGACTGGAATGCAGTAGCAACCCTGCACATTTTATTATAAAACTCCGCCATTTTTGGGCATAATAGGCCAACTGGTTGCCTATTAAAATGGCGCGAAATGAACTAATGTTCACAGTTATACTTATAAAGAATTTTAATGGATTCCCTTTGAGTGTGAAATATATCTTTAATATATTATTTGTAAGTAAAATGGTAAAAGTGTGGATGTATTTGGGTTAATAGAACGACTATTGTTTATGGTCTGATTGATTGACGTCGCAGGAGGAGGGTTGAAAATGGGCTTGTAAACGCGTTGTAAACTTAAAAGCTCCCTGTTTAAAGATGTTTAGGTAATGACAAAAGGTGCAATTGTATTTAAATATATAGAAATAAAAAAAAGTGATATTTCTCTTTTACCGCGCGAAGTAAGTGTGCTGAAGATTTTAATTTTGTTAGTTATAAATGAAAATGAAAATGAAAAATCATTTATTTAACTTAGGCTACAAAGTAGCACTTTTCAAACGTCAATTTTTCGTCATTTTTTTTTACAAATGTCAACTGTCTAGTGTAAATGTATGATAAGCTATGTAACTTTAATATTTTTAAGACCCCAGTAATATTTAAGTACACCTCAGATCACATCAAACATAGGAGATTTGTTATAGCGCCCCGGCACGTACGAACGCATCTGGCTCAATTTGCACTTGATACCGATTTTTGCCGACAGTCGGCAGTAACTACGCGCTCGCGTCACGTCTCTCGATTTTTGCCAAAATGCCGAGTTGTTCTGTTGTTGTTTGCAAAAATACAAGCAAAAAAGTGAACTACGAGAAAGATAGAATCTCATTTCAAGTGTAAGTATTACAATATTTACATATTTCTTCTATAAAACCACAAAAATAGAAATTAATTATAGCATAAATGTCATTAAGTGACAATTCATCCTTAGCGTAATAATAAAATACATTGCTTGCTAAGTAAGAATCATTAAATTATTCGTTGCGCTTCATGGCGCAATGGATGCATGCGTCACCAATACTCACAAATTCAAAATGTAATGACAGTCGCGTGGTACCTCCGCTGTACCCGGCCGTAAAATAGTGATGCAGTTTCACGAGTAATCTGTCGTAACGATAAAACAATGTATCGATATAGTGTTAAAGCGTGTGTTTTAATGTTTTAGTTGTTTATTTAGCTTACAGAAGGTATAGAAATAGATAGATAGATAGATAGAATATTCTTTATTGTACACCAATTAAAATTAAATAATTATACAAATACCATCAATAGTAACGCGTACAATGGCGGTCTTATCGCTAATAGCGATATCTTTATATATGTCTTTAACCGTCTTCAAAAAAGGTGGTTCTCAGTTCGACCCGTATGTATACAAGGTGTAATACAATAAACGCTAGTTAAGAAAGTAGTCGATTCAGAATAGGCATCTTAATCGAATTCCGAAAAAAAAAACATGTTAATTTTTCAGGAAAACTTCCTTCACAGGTGTTGAATTAGAAACATAACAAATCAATTTAATCTTTAGTTTAAAGTAATTTGAACCTTAAGTCAAACGAATAAAGTCCAATTTGTATTTCTCGTACGTCGCTAGTTTACTTACGCACACATAAACCATAAAACATTTTAAATATTTAAATTGTTAGAACGCGAATAATAAATATTCAAAGAAATTTGGAACTTACTGCAACGAAATAAAGCTTATCTAAATGTACTTCCGACTTTGTAGTCGGCATTTTACATTGTTGTGTCAAAAAGACGCGAAATCCCTAAAAAATATTGTACGTACTACGTCATTTGCTAATGTAAACATAATGCATGCGAGTGAGACGCAAACATTTCCCGCCACCCTCTGACCAATGAGCGCCGCACGCGCCGCGGCCGCAAGCGCTGCTGCAGCGCCAAGAGCGGCAACCGCCCGCCTAACATCAAAGACGATTAGTCATCCGCCGACAGCGTGCTGTGAATGTTTTGTTATTTATGTTGTGACTTGTGACCTTGACGTGAAGTATTGCACCCGATGGATAGGTAGCTGGGCACCCGTGCAGTGGTCTCTCTGATAAGGGGAGTGGACGCCAGAGGATTTTTATTTGTGGCTGTTATAAAATCGCTAGTAAAATTAGGTAACAACTGTCGATGACCTCAAAAGTAAAATAAAACTCGCGTTTGTGACAGTGAACAGTGATACTCGAGTACTAAACTAACTAAAATACCTTGAAAAAGCCGGTAAGACCTAAAGTGAATCGAAAAATACGGCAGATTATTGAACCATTGTTGTGAATGTGACGAAGAAACAAAGAAAGTTAGTGTTTCTACATAATGTTCAGTTTTGTAAGTACCTACAACTTTGTTCTAATTCCTTTTATGCCGCGTTTAATTACCTACGAGTGTAATAGGTACGGCGACTCGGGCGCCAACCCCTCCACGCTACGTTATTGACGATAAGTACCTACCTACATCTCAAACGGTTGAAAGTCGCACACCGATTTAAAGTAACATACCGTTATTATGTCTAATTTATTATGTTTAATTTACTTCTTAACACACACATCAAACATCGAATCATCGAAACGTCCGATCAGCCTGGAAGTGTGACGAAAACATAGAAACCTATTTTACTAGTTAGAAAACTGTCAATAACTTATACCATGATAATATCCAGCTTAGTGTGAACAGTAGTTAGATATTAGAGAAAATTTGAGTTTAGTTAGAATGTTCGATCAATGAACTAGTGCCTAAACAGCTGACGAACAATCGAGTGAGCGCGCCTGTGTGCGTGCGTAGGTTAATACGACCAAACGTTTAACGTAAACTCGGGTATCTATTAGATGAAAAATTTATAGGTTTGGTTCGTCTAAATTAAATTATAGGCCACATAAGGATATTATAATTTAATAATCTAATTGGGCTGTCTGAGGCTATGATCAAAATTATTTTACACCTTGTATATGCCAGTCAGCGAAACACGACGCCGACACTTCGTGTACATTAGTATTAGTTAATTATGTAGTATGTATTTATAGTATTATTAAGTTGTGTTAAGTAGAGTATTGTTTATATTTATATTGGCCTTGATGCCTAAAATATGGATTATTATTATTATTATCTGTATGTTATTGCGAGATAATCTCGTGTTCGGCTAAACCAATTTTAGTATGGTTTTCAGAAAAATATTTGTTACGTTTAGGCGAAGGTACATTAGTACATTTTGTAACCGACCACTCAAATATAATATATAAGTGTAGAGTAATCTACCTACTCATTTGTTTAATTTTTCAAGTCAAATAGATATATCAATACCGAATAATACCGACAATATAATATTTTTTTATTTATTTGATGAACCATATTTTGTCGTCTGTTTCATCGATAAATCTTTTATCGACAAATTTTTCCCATCATTAGCGTATGTGAAAAATGCCGTGATTGGAGCAGTGAGTTGTGTGAGTTAACAGTAACAATGATATTGTTGTGTTTGCAGCAAATCACGTTGACTTTTATGTTTGTGTGTGCGCTGTTGAGATATTCGTTTGGGCGTGTACAAATATAGATGTGTGAAAAGTGGCGACATCGGGTACGCATACTAAAATTACAAGGATAGCAAATCTCCCTTGTTTGATGTGATCTGAGAAGTACACACTTAGTTCAAAAACTATGAGATCCATCCGTTCGATATGCAATAAGGTGTTATAATTTTCATAATATATCGAAGCCGCCATTAATTTCAATAAATAACGCTTTCCAGTTAACACTTTTATATAAATTACTATCGATTATTTTTTGCAAATACAAGTTAAATAGTTAAGTATCCGATAATCTAAGCCATTGGTTAAAAGTTCAAAGTCGCCGACGGCAGAATAACCGCCGACACAACATTTGCATATTAATTCGATACTATCTTACTATAAAGTAGGAAATAATAATTTTCAAGCAATTTCTAATTTAAATAAGACACTATAGTTTTATGAGATCAAACTCGTTAATTGCACTGAGGTATTTTTATTGTGCCAGCGTTGTTTTTTACTTGTAACAGTTAAAAGGGTTTTGTAAAATACTGTGACAGGAATATAAAAGTTAGTAGTTGTAGTAACAAGAGATACAAGCATGAGTGCTGATAATCAATTAGTTTTATCAGTAATTATTTCTTGTATGACAAAGCAATTAAACGACAATAAAGTTCAAGCGCATTTTTTGTTGATAAGTGTGGTTCAGCAGATAACAAAAGGTTGGCAGTAAAAAAGTTTTACAACTTTTCGTATCTCTGTACAAACAAGTTCTTACACTTACAGTTTTTTGCAAGAACACATTTTAGTGAGAAATCGAATGTGAGTGAGTATGTGATTAAAAGGGCTTGAAAGAAATTAGGCATTTTCCTCAAACATATTTAGGATTAAAGTCTCGGGTCAGGTCTGGATGAGGCTGGCACAGGACCATAGAAATTGCTTGAAAAAGGGGAGGCCTATGCCCAGCAGTGGGAGGAAAAGGGCTGTGGATGATGATGATGACTTAAAATATAAGCACTAAGCAAACTCTGTAACTTCTATGGTATGTTGAAATAAAAATACCACCCTCTTTGTAATAATTTTGTTAAAGAAAATTGCATTAGAATTTGGCACACAATTTCGCTTTCAAGTGTATTTACTAACAAGCTCCAATTTATACTAATTTTAACTACGTCTCTAATTCATTTCATTATTGAAAATTAATTTTACATATTTGAAGCAAAATATTAAAATAACGATATCACCTGCTTATCCCACACAAGCCGTTTTAATTTAACTCATATACCTAATACAAGAAATAGTTAAGTACCTATAAATAATAATAACATGATTATAACAATCCATAAATTTCGCATTATTTATTTTAGTAATAACTAGTTATTGTTATGAATCTTACTGCTTTGGAATAAGGTCGTCGTTACATTAAATTTATCAATGATCTGATCGTTACAAACTATTAGTAGTATAAAGAATATGCATTTGATTATTGTGTACTTCTAATATTTTTAATTCTGCCCAGAAAAAAAAAAAAATTCACTTATTTTGAATTTCATAAAGAAGAAATCGTTGAAAAAAGATTTTTTCCTCTTTGAAACATCAAAATAAAAGAAGAAAAATGTTACTTTAAATCATTCCTGTATTGATTTAGTAGTACGAGCTCCTTTTAACCTTTCCCTGTAAACATATTTTCTAAAAACTTCTGTCTTAAAAACTTGATTAAGTATTCAAAAGTAAATAATAAATAAATGCGGACATACATTTAGTATTTCTTAATTAAACCCAAAAACTGTAAAAAATAATCTATAGATATGAAATCTCGATACAGTTTGATAAAATGTTAACGATTGATAAATCGGTGGAGACGGCATGCGCGGGCGCAGAGCCGAACATTCGTGCGATGCGCCGACTACCGACCTGACATTTTTTGGTGTTGCCCTTAATTATAGTGTATCATTACGTGCTAATTATAGCGACAGTGTTACCATTTACAGAATTTTTTTTTAACTTAAAACTTACCTATAAGTTACCTACTAAATATTTAGCACAGCTTAGTAAGAAATTCATGTTTAATACGTTGCGAGATTTACAAGTGACTAAATTACTTGCATATCTGCAAACATATTTCTGTCCGCGTATTTCATACTTATGGGCAAAGAAATTAATGAATAATAACTAACTGAACCAACTTTGAATAGCCCTTTCCATATTTTTGACACCTAAAACTAATTGCCAGCCAAAATGTGCCTCCATTATATCAGAAAACACAATTGCAAGGGTTGATCTTTACACATTGGAGTGCCTTTGCAATTTTCAATGTTGGTATATTGGATCAGTATTAACAAAGTTTTCGTCTACATCCATGGGATCAATTCCTCTATACTCCACATAGCCAACATTCATGAGATTCAGTGCGAGAGCATCCAAAACAAAAGTGAATCAGAAAAACGTCAAGCCCGTGAACGGTTGCGCCGCGCGACTTGGGACATTTGGGCAATGCGAGCGCGAGCCGACAACGCCCGAACGCGCCTCGGTTTTTACCGCCATATTTAATTACGCTATATCATCGCATACTATAATGCCCTTTAATTTTTTACACATCCACTATAATGACATAATCGCGGTGCACAAGGATGCTAACTCGTCTTTTTACACTCACATCTGCTAAACTACGGTTAAACGCAACACCGTTCCGTAGTATTAATTGCTGAAACGGAATGTTTGTTAAAGTGTAATTCGCCTTTTATGAGTTTTTAGCCCTTTTTGCTGTTATATCGCTTAATTTAATGGTAGTGGTAAGGATCGGAACGGTTCGTTTTTGTACATTTAATTGATTACCTATATGGCTTAATTTTATGTTCATAGCAAACTACTTACTTACTGTGTTCTATTGAAATGGATTAAAATGTAATAAAATTCCTTAGTTAGTAATTATTTTATTCGATTAATTTACTTCGTGTTAAGGGTTTTGCCATTTGTAGTTTATGTAGTTGCAAGATAATTTCTAAAGTGCAATGGGGTAAGGAAAGTACTTACCTATTACTGTTTTCACTGGTCAATGGATTTTGATACCAACTGTTATCAAATTAGCAAAAGATCTCATCACGTTTAAGTGCAAATTTGGAGGATTATGGGACTTCACTTTTATCTCATGAAATACAATAAAAGCGCGTTATCTTTTTATTAAACCTTTGGTCTTCAGATAAAGATCCTAAGCACGCTATCGAGCTGGCGAGTTCATTAAACCAACCCTACAAAGAACACGGCAAGAAAACAAAACACGACTGTGAGGTAGGCAAGCAATTTGTAAGGCAGCTAACGAAGCGAGATTCCTCAGAAGCTCACTACCCAACACTGTTTTCCAATCCCCATAAAATAAAAGTTACAGCGCCATTAAATGTAACTACGTGTAAATGAATGATCTATTACAACGCCGGCGCACCGTACAAGCTAATTACAATTAAAACATAAAATCACAACAAAAACCGGTGAATGAAGTCGGCCATCTTGTTCCGCCATCTTATGAGTAATTACTGCAAATGGCGGCGGCGGCGGCCGATTGGTTCGCGGGTAAAAAGCCCGCAAAGTGTTAATAACGCCAGATTCGTTGCTAACGAAGTGTGATTGAAGATAATTGCAGCTTTATATGTAGTGAAAATAAATTACAAAGTGCACTACCGTGGGATTGCGTTCAACAGTGCAGCGAGCGATTGTTGTACGTATCGATTTCAATCTTAGATTCGCACTAGTTTTTGTGTGGGTGCAAAGCGGAACGGTGAAAGCAAGCATTAGCACTAGCGACATCTAGCCAGACAACACTAACAAAGTGGATCATATGACTCTCATGAAACGACACAAATATGAGAGAAACCACTTAATTGGCATCTTATCATTTTTTTGTCTCGATGACTCAGAGCTTTAATCGCAACCCAACTTACAACGTATTTGACAAAAGCATTAGTAAAACTACAACATATTCATTAAATGAATATAATATATACTAAGAACAATCGTTTTAACTCACAATAATGTTATGGGTGCATACACGTTTTACATAATTTGAGTTATTTATAATATATTTAGTACTAGCTGCTGCCCGCGGCTCCGCTCGAGTGGGTGTCGGCGGTTATCGCGGCCAAAAATATCCTGTCCATTCTTGGGATCCAAATTTTTCACTATACCTTACCATACCATAACTTTCATCAAAATCGGCTCAGCGGTTCAGCGGTCAGACAGACAGAGTAACTTTTTTACATTAGAAGTTATATGGCATGGATAACAAACCGCTACTTACTTTTTTTCGTTAGCCAAAGCGTATCATGATCGTACGCGAACCGATCCCCGATTACACTAACAATGTGAGAACAAATGATTCGCAAGAGGGACGGAGATAACGCGGGAACTCGAGATTTGGATGTAATGGTGTCGTGCTTGAAACTTGTTAAATCTACACTCGATGGTGTCTCATTAAACATTTTGTTTAGGAGGTAAGCTTGGTCCTCTGACTGAGAAGTATTGAATAAATTGACTATGGCAGAATACAAAATTACTTTGTTTTCTCTTCACCATTTCAGTAGCTAATTAACTTCAACATGATTTAGTGTCTTTTTCTATATTTTTCCTTCTGTTCTCTTATACGGAAAAGAAAGGCAATAAAATCAACATATTTACAAAGGCACACCAAATTAAGAAAATTTATTAACTTTTTCAAACTCAAACCCCATAAGTGATGATACTGAATTCGGCACAATAGAACTAGACAATACAGTCAAAGAAACAGAATAAACAGCGTCAAAGAAACGAGGAAACAAAAAACGATCAATCTACTAAGAAACAAGTCGCAGTCGCAGTTATAACTTAAAAGGAATGTAATGTCTCACTTAGGATGCGTCGGAATATGTCATAAATTGCAGCGAGTGAGCCAAGTTCGCCGACGCAAAAACGACGCACCGAAAACGTTGGGAGTAAAAACGGAGGCATTCGGGCACTGGTTCGATTTCATCTACTTACATGGACCGATACTGTTGGATCGTATCTAATTATAAAAGGGTATAAAATAATAGTGGACTCGTAAGATAAGCGGGGGCTTTGAGCAGAAAATAATTGGCTCTGTTACTGGTAAAGAAGACAGATATTTCTGTCAATGCAAATGTTATGGAAGTCAATGTTTTGGTTGCTACACAAGCACTTGTGCGGTGGGTATTACATAGTATCACAAACATATGGCAAGATAATTTCCCGAAGTTTCTGTTTTGGCAAGAGTGTTTATGGACATCTAGGTACAACAACTTACTTCTTACTTGAAAAATATATTCTAGATATATTACGGAAATAGGTACACGTATGAAACCGAACAAAAGGCTTCTAGATAACAAACCAACTCAGAAAAAAAAGGTAAAATTTACTAAACACCACAATTAAAACACCTGTACGTTATTAAGGTGTTTCAGATGATATCGCGGTGTTTTAAATCGCTAAAGGGGTGTGTTCATATCGATTTCGTAACAAAAGAGGTTACAAGAATGCCGTGGTCGGCCGAAGCGGAAGAGAGCGCCGCGGGCGGGGGCGGGTGACATTATTTATTGACAATGAGATAGCGCACTGCCCCAAATATCTTCATTAGCGAATCGCTGCGGCTAGTACGATTCGTGTGGATGCTCCTTTATAAGGAAAATTAGCTTATTTGTGAGAAAAACCTTTTGATAGTCGGCAAATTAGGAGCATAAAAGTAGATGAGATTATGAATTTAATTTATTATATATTTTAGATTATAAAAAAAACGCCAATGGTGGACCAACGAGACGAGTAGAATAAACTATGACCAAGTTATAAAAGTAAAACAGTACAGTACCGTAAAAGAGAAAATCTAAATTAAAATATTAAATAGGCGTTTATGATATTTCATTAGACCATATCCAATATGACCACATGAGTAAAAATCATCATTAATCTTTCCTCACCCCGGCGACCCGCTAACCCCGGGGTGCGACGTCCTGCCCAGGGGGGAGGGGGGCCTAATTAATGGTGCTCTAATTGTTGCCCTGAGATGTCGCCGCTGTCCAGAGATTGATATAATTGAGGGTTTCCATACGAAAGATAGGTGTCAGCTGTTTTTGTGGTATCCAAGAATATGAGTCGTGACTGAGACAAAAATTCCACTCGAAATGTGAAGTGTGAATCATTAACAGTTCCGTTTCTGATTGTATAATGTTAGTTTCTACTGTAAACCTACACTGAGTCTGATGTTTTTGAAGAACTAAAAAGCTTCGCTTTTCAAACTTTTGGCGGTAACTATTTTGACCTCCGGTTGGTACTAAATTATCGCTACTCTGTATGAAGAACAAATTATCCTCAGTATCAAAAATACTGGTTTTCCGACCTTCACTAATACATATTTCATATACCTCAAATATTGTTTCATAGAATCACAACGGCTTCGTTTTGTATTCATCTCGCGAATGATAAAAACTTTTTCAGATTGACACAAGGGGTAGTGATATAAAAATTCTGTGATCGTGCCGTCTGTCTGTAGTAGGGTGAAGGTGATTTGTTTGATTTCAGAATATTGTGTTAGCTTAAGTATGTAGTGGAAGATATGTACGAGTTATTTCAGTTAGATTTTTGTCCGGAAATTGGAGCATAATATGCATTAGTAATAATTTGTTGTAGTGGTCCTTATCTGGTGGTCAAGGTTTGTATAAAGTTGCCGGATCAAAGACACACAAATACCAGGGTGTCTTGTTTAATTTACTGCCCTGTACTGTGCGTGGAATATTTATTTTCTGATATGAAAATATTTTTTGCAAGGAAGTACACATTACTTACAAATGACAAAATATACTGTTGTTATCGTTTGCTTGTTTTACCAACATGGTGCATTATGTAATGTAATCTTTCTTGTTTAATCTGTGACAGATTTATCACCAGCCTGAAGGTATCAAGCGATTGAGATATAGGTTAGGTTTCAGATCAGTTGTGTTGTAACTATTACCCAAGTCCCTCTACGGAAAAAAAGCTTAAAAGTATAAACTCTGATTGAGTAATTTCATTCCACCTGTTACCTAAAATTACCTCAAGAAAGTAACATTAGTTAATGTCTGTTCTACGTAATATTTCCTGACCATAAAGGGCTACATATAAGTAGGTCAATTTCCAATTTGTTTTGCGGGTTAATAATTAGTAAGATTTTTTGGACGGAGATGGCGGGACGAACTGGAGTCCTTTGATAAGGAGTGGAAGACCACGTCCCCAGATAGAGAATGATGGAAGGAGGGAAGAGAGGCCTTTACCCTGCAGTTGGACTTAAATGGCTAAGAAAAAAAAAGTTTTTTTCGTGAAGCATTAAACCGCTTTTATACAATCTATGTCAATTTATGACTGCCAGTTGCTATAATAGTCAGATTCCTTCACACGGACAAACATCTTGATATCGACACGTTAGTAAGATATGATCTGCGGATGAAGATATAAATAACATAATTACTACACACGGACGGCGGGGCGAAGCCCGGGGGCGCAGGCCGGGGGCAGCTAACACCTAAAGCCGGTAATTATAGGCGCACTCACATTTATGTGGTCAGTTCTTGTCGGGTAGCCAAACTGTAGAGTTTAGAATGGAGTTTTGGAATTTGTTGGGAATTAGACGTTTTCTTACACTGAATAATATAGTTTTTCTCATAAGGTAGGTATGTTAGGATTGGATCTTCTGCTTTTAAAGACGACAAAAAGTACTCGTTTACTTACGTTTTGGAAAGAAACTTATCTTAAATCTGCTACTCCGTCTCTTTGTAACATACATAAATAGCATATCATCACACCTGTATCCCCGAGGGGTTAGGCAGAGGTGTACCAATTTACACCCACAGACCACAGTTCGCCGCTAGGTTTAGGTCCCATGTAATAGGGGGCGAGCCTATTGCCACTAACCAACCACAAATCCAAACCTTGACCTGCTACAGAGAATTTCATAGAAAAACCTAATAACACCTTGGTCGACTTGGGAATCGAACCTAAGACCTCTAGCGTAGCAGTTGCGCTTAGCACCACTAGGCCAACAAGGCGATTATATATCTATCCATCCATTTTTACGAATCAATAATTCATAGGTTACCAAACCTTCCGAAGCAACAGATCCATTCCAATAAATGGTTATCACACTCATTTTTATGACCACCATCAGCCTACCTATCACACGCATTTAATTACCCACCATTTCAACCACACTTTCCTTGCAAAAAACCCAAACCCAGATACATAGCAATCAGTTCCAAAGCCTATCATCTCATGGTGTATAGTTAGCCATGATATATCTTACGGCCGCCATTGCTGGGTGTCGCATAAATAACAGGCGGAGATTAAAATCAATATTAACTCGTTTTGTGAGCGGTGCCTTTGATATCGATATGTCTAAAGATAGTATTAATGTTGGTGTAACAATGTTTTTGGGATCTTTTGTGTGGAGCCCGGAGGCTGTGGAAGATGCTGGATTGAGGATTGGACAGTTGCGATGTCTGTTTACTTCTATGCAAGTAAGCTTTTGTTTTTAACCCAAAGGTGTGCAAAAATCAAATTAAACGTTTGTCTGTCAATAAAAATGAAACCTAGTTACTAGAGTAAGGTCATCAATTAGACAAGCTAATTTGATAAAAATAGTTTTTCGATTAGCAGAACGATAAAATAATAGTCATATAGTACTAAATTATCAAGTCCTAGGATTTAACGCAAACCTATTATTTCTTAACATTCTGAAACGCTAAAACTAATTTATAACCGTCTAAGTAAGCAGCAATTAAATAACACAAACGTAATTTATAGCTCATAAACGTTTACAAAAAACCGAAGACAAATTACAAGTTGTCGTTCTTATTTATTTATAAAGTCAAAACAAACCTCGTTGAACACTTTAACTAGGCATTATTCAAAACCCTATTTACCACGGTAGGTCTTTGAACTTCCTCTTTAGGTAATTCCACGTACAGGGTGTTACAAAATCCCTGTCCGATCCGATAAGGGGTTGTCAGGTATCGATATCCAATTAAAAAAGAAAATTAAGTAGAAAGAAAAAAAAAATCTTTTTCTCCAAAATTGCGGTTTAGAGTGATGGCTTCGTCTCAGGTTCTGCCAAATGATGATACAAAAGGCCACCATTAACACCGACGAAAATGGTGGTGTAGTTTTTGATTCATCTACAAATTTAGGGACTTTGGAGGCTATTTCAAAGTTCATTATTTGTTTTATTATCACATATATTCCATTTTTAATATTTTATTTGGGCATGTGATTGTGAACCCTATATCACCCTTTCGGGTCGGACAGGGGTTTCGTAACGACCTGTATATTAAAACAAAATTATTAAATAGTAAAAATATAGATATAAATATGAGTTATTACCGGTCGCCTGCCTAATTACGTACATATATGGTGTTGGCGATAGCATAACAATAATTCTTGTATTAGCATAATACCCGTTTGTTCCCATTGTTCCACTAATGTGATCGTATTAGGATGCAGGCAGATGTCGCGCATCTGTTTTTAAGGCGCTATGCACATGCACCGAGAAGAAATTAACGTACTTTTACTTTAATAATTAAAATTATTAATTATACTTATTTTTATAATTAAGTAATTTTGTGAACACGTATAAATGTCGTCTTCTTGGTAAAGAAAAGGTCGTTGCTCTGATACAGAATGGTTACAAGATGGTACTTAAATTTTTCGCTCTATAAGTAAATATACGAGATGCCATTGAATGTAATTGACACACAAAAATAAGAGATTTAAATTAAACCGTCATGTTGAAGACAAAAATGCGGGTTATAACATATTAATAAAATATAAAAATTAAGCTAGGTTTGAAATAATAAATTTGAAACCTTTCTTTAATAAATGATTTAGAGCACACATTTCGTGATTTCATTCAATTAAATCAGGGACCCTCAGCTTTTTACGATACAAAAGATCAATAGGTGGACGACAAAATCAAATCTGTATAAAAACTGGTCAGTTATAGTCTTATCAAATTAGCTCGTAGTTAAAACACATTAATTAAAAATTGTTAACTAAAGAATTCTATTCACGGCCAGACACGCAACACCATGATATAATAATAAAAAGCTGAACATCGGACATTAATCGCGTGTTTGTTAGTTTTGAAGCTAACAGGGACATGAATCAAAAAGAAAAATTACAACGCTGTTATATAATAAGTACAAGATAAGTTGTGTAAAGAATTTTAGTAACACAAGTATGTAAAGAGATAACGACATTTTCTAAATTAATGCGATTACCTAACACGATATCTTCTATAATAACCTACCATGTCAGAGTGAAATACTACCAAATTGTTTTTATAAATATTCCTTTCACGTTAGTACCAAAATAGTCAGATTTTTTCCTCACAAAGTGCAGTTCCTTACTCACTCTATATCAAATAACTCATCTAGGTAGCATACACTTATGAAATATAGCTTACACAAAACAATTTACAACTACAAAAAGCTAATTGTTAATGACTCTAGTAAGCCCAATCAGAAATGAGATCTGACATCCACATTACTCATAGATAAATGTTATAACATAACATAACATATCATCACGCCTGTATCCCCGAAGGGTTAGGCAGACTTGTACCAATGTACACCCACAGTTCGCCGATATGTTTAGGAAAATTTATATAACGGACATATAGCTAGCTAACTGTACTGTATAAAGGTACAGGATTATTTCACATCACGTGTTATGGAAATCTTCTTCATCCCATAAATTGTGAAGCCCATTCACGATGCGACTGTCACCTGATCCATCCGAAACAACCGACAATCGCATGTGCACACCGCTTTAAACTCTAATTGATCGGTATCCGGCCAAAGATTGCGATCAATTGTTGCAAAGCGACACGACGCGTCAATTTGTCGCGCGTTTTTTTTTCAGGTTAACAATTATGACCTTTAATCGGCCGATAATGTCTTAGTCATGGATGTTCCTTTAATTAATATGTGTTTGTGTTTATTGTAATTGATTGTTTGCATTTCCTGCTGTGACGAGACATGTTCAATATAAAGTGACTTTTATACTTTCTTTTGTTTCTTGATTGGATATTATTAATATTTTTGCTGTTTGTTTGGTTATTCGTTATTTAATGTTCGTTTTATTTGCGTTCATTCTTCGGCAAATAAAGTCAATTAATTAAAAAAATAAACATTATCACAAAAATGCATTTTAACATCGGCTATAATATTAATGGTGTTTGTCAGAATGATTTTAATTAATTTCGTTTCCTTTAAAATAAACCAAACTAAATGAAAAACAAAACCAGAACAGTAAATATAACTAAATAGCGATTTCTATAAAAATGTAAATAATAAATTGAATAAGTAAAATAAAGTGTCGTTAAAATTACAACACATTAACTATAATATAAAATTCTAATACTATCGACAGAAATAAACAATTAATGTGCTCAGCTGGTGTCCTAATTAACTGTTACAACGAAATACTAGTTGTTCTGCAAACTAACTGGACGCTTTTTATTATATTTGTAACATATCGAACCGGTTTGGCAAACGTCTTTTGGCTAACAAATACTATGCTACATATAGATGCCTTTTGACATGCATTAATGATAACTATTGTGTAATTTATCTATAATATGTATGTATCTAGAAATATATTTATCAGTTGTCTGGTTACCATAACACAAGCTCTGCTTAGCTTGGGATCAGACAACCGTGTGTGAGATGTCCCGGAATATTATAAAAAAAAAAGAATATTATAAATTGTAATTATAAACGTGGACAACATCACATGCATTGCTCTGCATTCAATGAAAGTAGCTAAAGCACTCGTACGTAATACAGAATCCGAGACAACGAAGATACTACAAACACCCCATCCCAAAAAAATTGAAAACTGAAAGTGAATAGTAACGTAATATAGAAAAAAAAACTATTTTCAATTCACAGTACCTAGTATATACATTTTTTGGACTAGAGAATTTTCTTCGTTCGTACTCAACCCTGCCAGTCTCATCACAATCTAATCAGCTGTTGAGGAACTCATTTGACAACCATTAAATCAATGTTAAAGGAAAACAGGATAACATTCCGCTTGTATTCACTAATTTAAAACAACACTAACTTTTGTCTTTGACTTCAACTATATTCAAATGAGCAGTGAACATGCAAAATGTCACTGCATTAGCATGCACAACGAAAATATCGGTATTAACCAATTTAAAAGAGTACAGTAATGAGTTTAAGACTGTCTAGTTAATAATGCGATACAAAAACACATTTCACAGTTTATATTAATGCTAAGCAGCTGGTCGACTAAATAATCTGTCAAGCCCGAGACGCCATTAAACAAAATGGTTCCGCACATAACTGCTTCGTTGGCCTAGTGGTGCTAAGCGCGACTGCTACGCTTGATGTCTTGGGTTCGATTCCCAAGTCGACCAAGGTGTTATTGGGTTATTCTATGAAATTTCCAGTAGCAGGTCGGAGTTTGGATTTGTGCCCGGTAAGTGGCAATAGGCTCGCCCCCTATGGGTACATGGGACCTAAACATATCGGCGAACTGTGGGTGTACATTGGTACACCTCTGCCTAACCCTTCGGGGATACAGGCGTGATGATATGTTTTTTTTATGTTTTGGTTCCGCACATATACGAACAATAATAGTTTAATAATTACTACAGCCTTAACCGTTTTAATAATTAAATTAATTAGCTGATGATCGATTTAGATAATGTGTCATGTAGACAGAAAGGTCGCGGGTTTATTAGAAAAAGTATGATGTTGGCGCTATGGTTAATAGGAATTTGAGTTTTTTTTAGCTATTTAAATTACTTATAATTGGCGTCACGTATGATCAAGGTTCTGAATAATGAGAAATTTAATTTTCTTTTGATGGTGCAACATTGTAACGTTATTAGATCCGTTATTTTTCTGACTCAGATATTTAATTTTTCTTAGAAGAACTTTTTGGAGTCGAGAAAAACCGTGAAACTGTGAAAAAATATAAAAAAAATCTAGATTCAAGAACAAAATTCAATTAATTAAAAATATTGTTTACTAAATAATATGAACAAAACTATTCTGCAATTAGAAAATTATCAGACAACTCATTAATTATATTTTTTTGTATGACTTAGCAAACATAATCTTTTCCTTTGATTTTTTTCAAATTCGACTATATCAAATTTCGACACCCACACCTAATGTAAATCTGTTCAAATCTCCCACACCTCATATCGGAAAACTACATATATTCAAATTAAAGTTTTAATCCAAAGTACCCTAAAGCGAGTTACTTTGGCCATCGTAAACACACGGACACCGAGGTGTTCCCCGTGATATATCGCCTCGCCGCACGTAACAAGGACATAACGATATAAATAATATACATACATATAACTTTATATATGTGTGGCATCGTTTGTTAACGTAATTGTTACTTGTACGAATAAATGTTTTACTTTGTAGGAGTGGACTGCTTTTTTGTTGAGAGGGTTGTTTGTGTGGTTTTAATGGAAATAGTTAAAGAACATGAGGTCAAAGGCAACATTGATGATTTCTGATAGATTGTTATGGAGAATATTGGTTGACAGGTTATGAGCGAAAGTTCAAAGTTCCAAATGGTGTTTCTTTTTGCATAATTCACGGTTAAGTCAAAAGGCGTACCTATTATATATAAAAAATTACATTCAATTATCTGATAGGACAAACTTTCAGACGCGCGGGAAATAGGAGCTGGCTCTTCTTATATGGGTAATATGAACTCTTATTGGTACATCAGTTCCATAGTTCCAGCTATAATCAAGCGCCGAGAAGGGCGACTTCATGACACACCCCAGTTCAATATCAAATTAAAAACAAAAGCACTTAGCAACAGCCAATTAATCTGTATAAACAGCTTCTCGGAGCAATTACCAAACAATTTGCGGCGCAAGTAGCGGTCTCAGCCGAAATCATGTTAGCTTGGCTGTATTTCAGGAAGGAGGCGACAGAGACTCGCTTTGTACACGTAATTCGTGCCCCAGGCTCACCATGTTCTGTGACTAAGTGTAATTTAAACGTTTCTTGCTCACAAAGGGAGATGGGACTTCGTTTACATGAGACTGGAGGTAATTTCGGCGGGATAATGTTGTTAATGCTGAGCGGTTCGGATTGTTTACACGGATCTCTTTAGTTGCTGGTTATGGGAGAATACAAGTTAGATGGACTTGCCGAGGAGTGGAAGGTAGTTGGAAAAATATTGATAGATATGAATTTATTGGCCATGGCGACGATGAAGGTGTGTTCAATAGACATACCGCAGATAAAGGCTTCATAAAAAACTAAGGAATTTAAGTTAACTTTAGAAAGACAGCCTAGGCACTTGTCACGCACAGAACTGAAAAGACACTCGGATTAGACGAAAGTTGGCTTTTAAATATAATTGTACCTAGTGCTACTTTCTGTCTAATCACAATTAGATAAGATAATATAAGATATCATTTATTTGATTTTTCCTTGTCAGTTTTATGGATTATCTATCTATACTATAAACAAATAGAGCCTAAACATCTCATTAAAATTGCCAAGCCTACCTCATCACATTGAAACAAACCCATCCACTATAGATAACAGCCCGAAACAACCAGCAAACGAGGTTAGGCTTGGTCCCGAGCAATACGGGTATAACAAAGAGTCTGCGTCGTATAACGAGATGAGGCGGTCCACCGGCCGCGGCTGCCTCGGGCGGGAGATGATGGAGCTGGATCGTGGCTCATAAAGTAGGAAGGATTTTGTGTAGGAGATTGTTTGGTAAGGTCGTAGTCTTTCCATGACAAGTATATTTGGTACACAAAAGTCTTGAGTAGTGAAATTACAGATACTAGACCAAAATAGGAATCTATAACGGAAAAGACATAGGTCATGCTAATGTATTGTTTGCTTTTAATGGAAAACAAAGCATCCAAATTGATCTGTCCGCGGATCCAACCCTCATTGTGGCAACCCAATATTTCAATAAAATATTAGATTAATGCTTGTAGTGTCCATACTTATAATCCAAACCTATTATTCCCAGCCGACTAAAAACTTTCAATTCATATTCTATTAGCCATTTCCCATTTCTCCGTATGGACCCCCAGTAACCTGACACCGTAATCCCGACACAATTACGTCTCAGTAATGTCTGAATGAGAAAATAAACCGATGCCTCATGCCCCGTTTACAACGCTATGTCCCGTTTACAACGCAATGAATAAGTTATGTATCAACTCCCAGAAGACTTCAACTATCAAGTTTGTTAGTTATAACGAGGTTTTAGGTTTCTTTAAACCCTCTGTTTTAAGGTTAGGGTATTTTTCTAATATTTGTATTATATGTTTTATCCATCATACTCATCGTATCATCATACTCATAATCATGTCTAGCTTTACGCAATTTTTTTAATAGTTCATCATGCTAGGCAATCAATATCACCATTCGTTTGCCCGAAATCGCAAAAGACTAGCAATGTAGTAAGTAGATAATGAAATCCGCCTATGATTTTATTTTTAACACTCATCCTATAAGGCAATACTTAAATCTGTTCAAGCTGTTCTAAATAAAATAGGTGTTCCTAATTATCTATTTACTGTGTTCTTGACCCGGGATTTTATAGCCATTTCTTAAAACAGTCCGCAAAAGTTATGTGTGCCCTTTTCGAATTTCCGAACCCATTGTTTTGGAATGTCCTAATTGCTCTACATTTCCATTCCAATGTAAATCAATATCGAAATTATAAGGTCACCATACCCCATGGCCGCGGGGTGACGGGTGACAGCGACGGGGTGACAGGGTGACAGTACCGGGGTGAACACAACGACTGTACAGATTGGATCTCGTAAACAATATGTCTCTGGGATTGCGGCTGATTCGATTTGTCTAGAGATGATATCCTCGAGATTGTCAGTTTCATTCGGTTGGTGATCTCATTTGTTTATTTGGTTTTAGATTGTTTTATTTGTATGTTGCAGTTATTGTTGTCGTATTTCTGGATCAAGTTTTTCTTTGCTCTTAAACCGTTTCCCTGTCCCGTTAGTCACATATGAACATTTCCATTTTTTAACTATTGTGTCTACTTGCGGGACAGTTAAGTTGTTAATCTAGTGAAGTTGGTATCTTTTTGGATTTTTGAAGAGTTGATGATGAAAGGATTCGTCTCCTTGATAACATTCAATAGGTAGTAATTTGTTCAAAATATCTACTAGTTACACTCAGAGCACACAGCCAGCACCAACACAACGAACTTACGAAAAAAACAGTTTCCACAATTCTTTGTCGCAACCAACAGTTGAAAAAGCAACAAAAGTAACCAAAATATTAACTCCGAACTAAACAGAACAAAGACGAGTAATTTTCATAAAAATCAGGGAAGCATTAAGCGAGTGGGTCCGGGGGGCGAGCAGCTAGCGTTAGTAACGCGATAATACGCCTCTATCAGCGTCGCAATTAAAATTACGCGTATTTTTGACGAACAATTCTCGCTTAACTATATTTGTCGCTTCGCCGCATCGGTACGGCAACTGCTTTATTTCTTTCGGTGATTCTATTTTTTATTGGATTTTCTTTTTGATTTTTGTTTGTTTTAATTTCTTTTTGTGAGGAAACGGTGTTTGTAGAGTTATTGTTTTTTTTTAATTACATCTCATGTCAAATTTTACACCAAGTCTACATTTATTTTAAGCTATCCTAGATACTTCACACACTCAGGGTTTTTTTATCCGTACGCCTTACTTTATCTACTTACCTATCAATATCATAACGGTACTTTATAAAACCATCAATATTATATTAAAACATGAAACTACAATGATCACTGTTCAAACTAAAGGCTTGGTAAAAAGTGAAAGACAAAGTGAGTGTCAGAGTCAAAAGTCAAGCGTCGTAACCATGGGAACCGACCTCTCGATGGATATCTTGTGCACCATACATGGGAATGTTGTTGTTAGCTAGCGTTGCTAGGCAACGGGATTGTTGTGTAAGGCCCAAGGATCAATTGCAATTAAGTGGTCAATTGATTTTTGATAGTGTGAATAAATTGTTAGACGAGGAGAAAGCTTAATGAATAAATAATTTAATTTCAATTTCTTTCTGCTCAATTTCGGAAACATAGATGTACCGTAGTGAAATTTGAGAAAGCGTGAAAAATTAATTGTCCTATAATATAAAGTTTCTCGTATTTATAGATATATCGCATAAGCTAGCTTTGAAACTATCGCACTTCGTGTTTATAGTAGGTAATGTTATGTAACAGCTGGTGTTATGCGCTGATTCCAGTTTACATAATATTACTATCTCATGAACTGCCAGCTTAAATAATCAACAAATTCTTTCAGATCCAAAATCTGATCCTTTGAGTTTCTAACTACGGTCCATACAATACAATAGACAAACACCATAAAACGACACCAATAATTGTATCAAATCAGTATAGACCCTGCCAAGTGTGAACCTGGCGCTGGTTATGTAAAGCACGTGTCACCAAGTGGGATGAAGTTGGATGGAGGCATGTGCTTCAAACATTTAACGAAGCCTTCATTAAGACCTCGGTCACCTCCAACTCTTCACATTCACTGAACTGAAAACTTTTAAGTAATGACGTGAGGAAGGTTGAATTGATATTCAGCAGGTCTTTATTAAAGTATGGTACCTTGGGTCATGGAGCTTTAACGATTTTCGCCAGATTTGTAAGGAACTGGTCGCAATTTTGAATTCAGGCAGATATAAATATGGTTCTTCTTCTTCTTCAGCCTGTAGTCACCCATAGTCGGGTATAAGTCTCTTCATGAGCACGCCAAGTAAATATGGTTATTGTAACATTAATTTAATTACTCATTAGTACATAATGCTGTGAGTGATATATGCACCTCTCCTAAAGATATGCACTCTATACAGTACATAGTACAATAGTAAGAATTTGTAACGTAAAGTTTATTCTCAAGGCAAGGCAATAGCGTTTTCACCAAGCCCGTGCTCCCTTCGCATACCAAATTAAATAACAGAAACCAAATTTATAAAAAGTAAACTTAAAGTCTTGAGTTAAGAAGTCCTTCAAATAAAGTCAAAAGTTCTCACTTATTGACTTACTCGTGAGAAACATTTAACACTAAAATACATTTCTCACACGGCTAAAACAAAACTTACATTCCTATAAGAAAACTATACAAAAATAACAAATAAAGCCCCATTAAAAACTCTTTAACAAACAAGAATCAAGTACTAACCCTTTAATGCAACAAAGTCAAAATTTAACAATTAGTCCATAAATTCCCATCGTTGCAACATGACCGCAAAGCGACTAACCCTCCAGTAATCAAGGACTGGGGTAAGAATGACCCTCGAAGACAAAGGGTTGACGTTTCTACACAATTTAGCTGTATTTTGCAAACACCACTCCATTCTGAGAGGCAATTGAAAGAAGTCAACGTGCAGTGTTTTGTTTCAATGTTAATGTTAATAATAAATGTATTTAATAGTTTCATGGGAGAATGGCGCCAAGCTAACTGTGCGATATTTTTCCATGGAACTTAAAGTATGCCTATAGTTATACTTTTAGTTTCATTATGACACTACAGTAACCAAAAACATTTATAGTTCCAAATAACAGCTATATCGTTGTCCTTACTCCAGTTTAATCCTATGTTTTATTCTGATTGACTGTATATCATCTTAAAGGGATTTCAAACTGTCGCTATTCCTAGTTCATTATCAAAGACAGAATGACTGCAGAATAGAGTCATGATTTACAGATAATTACTGCACCAAATACATGTTTTTTTTTTATAAATTAATACAGTATTAGTGAAATATGTAAAAAAATTGGAAAGATTTTTCATCTTGAAGAATTCTTACAGTGGATATAGTATTATCTACATCTTTGAGAGCAATAGTGAGCATAGACCGCCGAATTGCTCTTTTTCTGAGTTTGTGAGTGTAAGACGGACAAAAGCCTTGTAGTATCTATTTTTGCAAGTATGTAATGACACATTTATCAGATTTCTCCAAAAAACACAGTCGGTACTTCACACTCGACTTCCAACATCTAGCATACCATCATCCACGGTGATCTCTGGAATACTCTGGATGTGTTATGCACCATCGGTCGCAGTCACATTCACATTACGATATTTGCTCAATCAGGAACGAGGGTGAGGGTGACTTCACCGGAAAGGGTACATCTTACAACTTGTGTAAAGCGCACGAGATTTATTAAGGATATTCGTTTCTTTCGATTTTTGTACGCCGTTTTATAGGATTCAAAACAAATCAAGTGACTGTAGCGAAGATTATGAGTGTCATGCACGCTACAGAACAAAGAAAATAAATTAGCGTGCAAACTGGGATTATTTATATTATTATGGGTAGGTAGTAATTAGGTACCTGAAATTAAGATATTTGATTGGATAACACAGCTTTGGAAACAATCGATTACTATACTAAATTAAGCAACTCTTTGGTAGGTATTAGATTAGTTTCATAAATACTTTTGTACGTACTAAATTATGAGTCTTATTCTCATCAAATTCCCTTCACATTTTAAATGCGAAGCAGTGAACTGCATACATTACAAAAAAAAAAAAATCCGCCTTCCCAAATCAAATATCCACCGTTTTATAAATCAGTGTGTACGACTCCTAAAGTGAGTGTATGATCAGAATAAAAGATCAAGTGTCAATAATGTGCAGTCAGACATCGAATCTGAATTAAATTGATTGTGAAATTGTGCGATATTATGTCGGAAAGTATTCAGCAGTTTGTGTTTGGATTGAAGTCTTGTCATTTTGGGTATATATCATCTAGATCTTGAGTTATGCAAAAGTTTCTTATCTTTAGTTTAAATGTATGCGATCAACAGAGAAAGAGGTTTTTAGGTTTCCTTGACTCAGGAGGATTGTGCGTCTCTATGTCAATAATTTTATTTAAATATACTTTCATGATTAAATGGTATTCTTCTAATTTTAGTTTTTGTTAGAATCGATTCTTTTTCCTTATCGCCATTTTGTAATAGCTGTATCTTAAAAACTCGCGCGAACTGTAACGAAAAACAAAATTCAAGAAAAGAATGTATCAAAGAAAATCCGAAGCCATTACACAAATTAGAAAAAGTAAAAACAGAATACAATTTGAATGCATTTCCCGCCAGTTTCGTGTTGCCATTCAAAATAGGAACGTATTACCGCGCCGGTGAAAAGAACTGTCTCAAATTACTTTGCATAGTCTGTCTCTTTCCAATACATATCAAATCGTATTGCTACCCCTTTCTGACGCTATACAAACTCAGATAAACAAATACAAAAGGCCTAATTGAGTAACTAGTAAAACGAACAGCTCAGTACCGTCCCTTCGTGTTACTTTGCAAAGTAATCTTCGCACTTCAGGAACCAATAACCATTGGAATATCGGCTTTATTCACTTGCATTACAGTTTATATTTAAATTTTTGGAGTATATGGTTAAGTTGGTTAGACAGTTTAAAATTTCGTCGAGTCGTTCTCAAGTGGTAAGGGAGTCGTAGGGAACTTAATTTGTCAACAATTTTCGATATTTGAATACGTTTCGCTGCTCACTGAGCTTCTGTCAGCTTTAAATTGTTTTCTTTTTTCAAATAAAGACTGGAGCTTGTTAAAAAAATAAACATCAAGTTTTTTGTCATATTTTATTGAGAGCTGATTGGATTACATTTGAGTATTGTTGTTTCAATACAAATGTTTAATTTTGTCAGATCATTATTTTAGTTACTTCAGTGAAGTGTAAGTTGCTTCATTTGTTTTCGGTATCTTTATTATTATGTCTTTAATTGATATTTAGCGTGTAGCAAGACGTCTAAGATTGAGCTAAGATGCTGAGATTTAGGTACCATACAAGTCAGTTCAAAGTGAAAAGTTGTAAGATGACATTTTTCTTAATTGTGTTGGGCACATATTTCATAGAATATGATAATAAATCAAGGATAGGTCTGTTTTGGGAATTCCCAATACAATTTTATGCATATATTTCAATCTACCCAATAGATACATACTACATACACATAGAACATATAGCACAAAACTGCAGTAATAAAGATTGCCTCGCTCTGGGAGGTGCGCACGAGTGGGCGACCGTAGCATCCGGTGGCGAGCGCCAATGGCCGCCGGCGCAGCATCCTCATTGCCGCACGGATGACAGCAATCGTACAATCGGAAGCAAGGGACCCTAATAGGTATGCTATTACTCAAGTGGTGGGAAAAGTTCGTTAGGTATTTTAGTAACTGCGTCCTGGAAGATCTTTTTCGCTTACCTGGCCTTTGATCCAAAATAGAGGATTTTTCCTTTGGTTTTATCTATACATGTAAAAGTCCAGGGCACCCATTTGCGTTCATCCTGGAGAACAACTTTTTCGTTTACCCGGTCTTTGGTACAGAATAGAGAGTTTTACCTTTGGTGCACCCAAATGCCTTCGCGAGGATAAGTTGCACCTGGGAAAAGTAAAAGATTTATTAGTAATAATAAATAACGATGGTAATTGTGTGATGCCTTTCTAATCAATTTCCGTTAATAGCGCATACTTCAGCTGGAGATGCAATGAGATGTTCCAGTGCTCCAGTGTATCAGTGTCTGAACACAGTTACACTGTCTTGCATGCAGTTGTGGCCCAATTCGGAAATGAGATGAAGTAGATGAGGGCCATAATAGAACCAAATTCCCAATTAGCCCATCTGACACCGCGGTATGTGCTCTAGAACAAAGTTTCGGTCACCAGTAGTTTATCTTTTGCGGTGAATATCACTCTATCCAGATGTACTCTCTTTATGAATAAAGCATTTTTCTGAAAAACATTAATATTTCAATTCAGGACGTCACTTTTCAATATAATCCAAAATAAAGCAACTAATTCCGATTAACTAACAGCATTGTTATTCTATGTATTATGTTATAATGAAGCTACGGTCTACACACATAACCCCGTCGACCGGTCAGTTACACAAACAAATGAATATCGAATACCAACACTAAAATAATATCTATTTTGATTAGTAATAATTTCGGAACAGTTCGGAATTCCGTTTCACACGTCAGTTGCCGTTCCAATAACAGACCACAATAATTACATCCAGGCCCGCCATATTGAAATATTATTAATGTTTATTTGATTCAAGAAAAAACAGTTCTAAGCTTCCCACATAGCCACAGCTACCAACTGCCAGTCAACAATTACGATACGATACGATCCGCTTACGCACAATAGGATAAATAAACCAACTTTTAAACGGAAGCTTCTTAAATTGTTTTCTAAAAACATTTTGGGTCGTTAGTATTTTGTTTAGTCACTGGTGACGGCCGGACAATGGCGTCGGACTACCGGACGCCTCACGATTATCATTTCATTTTTTTAATTTTTATTCTCTCCAGTTAGCAGCGAGCAGTGAGCAGCGAGCATCGTGCAGCGCTGACAGCTCACACAAGTGTCGGTGAGTGGCGGTTTTTAGCCCGGTAATGATAGCGACTGTTTATTTTTGTTTTACAATGGCATTAAACTTTCGAGGAATTCTATAATGATATGAACGACTTAGTAACGAGACATGCAGAATAATGAATGTACGAACATTTCGTTAATACATTATTCTAGACTGCTTGCAGCAATGCTGACAGAATACAAAAAGGTTGGATATTTACATGGTTTACATAAAAGTGCTGCATTGATACCATTATTTCCAAAATACCAAGAAAGAATTAATATAAATGACCTTATTATAATACTTTATTATAATAAAAATAGTTACAAAATAGAACATTTATGTAAACCATAAAACTCTCCTTAAAGAAATTTTCTTCCTTGGTCAAGAAAAAAAGAACAACAAAAACTAAGTTGATCATAAAAGTATTTATTACTCTTCTGATTTAATTATCAAATGTCTCTATAATCTTTATTTAGTAATCGACAATAGAAATCTATATTTATATTGTGCGACTTCAAAACCAAGTGTTAGAGATCAATTCCACGGATATGACGTCGTTCCAGTCTTATCGATTCCACAAGATTTTGATTCCATTCATGTTATACTTCTGTCAACCCCATCATAATTACATTTACAAAACCTTCTGCTACTGCAACAGTGTATCGTTTAGTATTGAATTTACTTGTAATAGTAATCCGTTACTTTGGGACAAAACAAATTACCCTACTTGAATATTTTCGCTCCCCTCGCGAGAAATACTGGGGGGGCAACAAGTCAACACCAGTCACTGTGGGGTGCCAGTGACAGCGATGTAAAAGTATCATTATGATATTAAAATAAACCGCTAAAACTATAGGAAAAGATTTATTGTATCACGCATGGAAGCTCAACATGTCATGGAACATTCTTTATTTAAATGAAGACACAACGGCAATAATATTTGAAAAATATGAAACATAATGTCTATCATGTCTTGATAAATAACACAAAAAATGGCGTCCAAAAAAATGTTCTAGTCGAAATCAACGCACGTTGACGATACAAAACTAACCAATATAAAAGACCAATATAAAACTTCTAAAATATGTTCTAAAAATGAGACTTCACAAACACTGACCGACCAAAATCATAACGGCATTCTCGCTATCACTGAGACCCCACCCCAACGTAATCGCGCGCGAAACTTATCACATTATCAAAACGCGACAAATCGCCGGCGCCTTTGATCTGCGCGCTAATTTGACAATTACCAGCGGAACCCCGGTATAGGGTTCCGTTTGAATAAAAATATACACTGTATTGAACGGTAGTCGGTATGTATTGATTTATAGGGTGCTCACTTGCTAAGTAAAATTGCATCTTGTATTTGAAAAATATTCGTCAGTATTTTTAGACGCCGATATGTACAGAGATTTTTTGTAGGTGTATCAGGCACACGAGTTAAATTTATTATAAAACAAATTATTTTGATAGGTAGAATCTTCATTCATTCATCACCTAAAATGATAAGAACATAAAACTCAACAAAACGTTTTTTTAGTTCACTATTGAGACAAATTACGCAAAGGCCTGTCTCAGTTACCAATAAGATTCTTATAACAATACATACTATAGACCAGGTATATATCGTCTCTACCGAACTCTATCAATAATTCCTTAACCTCTATTTTATGCTAACCTTCGAGTATTCATCCCAGAGTGCTACATCTTTCTTTTCTCTTACCATCATACCGACGGTTTGACGGACCTGTTGGTCTAGTGGTTAGTAACCCTGACTGCTATACCGGAGGTCGTGAGTTCGATTCCCACCCAGGACAAAACTTAGTGTGATGAGCATGATCGTGTGTTCTGTCTGGGTGTAATTTATCTATAACATGTATTTGGAAATATATAAGTATGCTTAACAGTTGTCTGGTTACCATAACACAAGCTCTACTTAGCTTGTGATTAGATAACCGTGTGTCCCGGAATATTATTATTATCTATTTCAATACCTAGTTCCCTCCTCCTCACAACATTATGGTAAATACGTGAACATTCTCAGGCCACTGCCCACCCTACAACAAAGGGGCTTGATGACGACACGTGGCGCGCAAATTTGTTAGTCCGCGTTACTTAGATATGATACCCTGGTAATCGATGCAAATGGAATTAGATTCGTTGATACTTTAATCTATTTTCGTTGAGGCTAATGAGATTCATCTATGACATGTTTAAATTGCACTGTATGTTTTTTACTGGCGCTAGACGGTACAAAATCGGTTAGAACCATTCGCCACTTGAAAGAAAATTGAAGTAAGATATGAGATGGCATTTAAAAAAAAAACGAAAAAGGGTTTATCGTGTAACTACGCAGTATATTTGCAATATAAGAACAGCAATTATACTTATCCTGCCTAGAAATAATAAGATTTAGTAGGGAACCAGCTAAGCAAACATATAGTTTCACATTGCAAGCCTTGTACTATTGTAGCATGCAATTGGAGTCTGAGGCATCAGACTAATTTTCAAACTTCTAAGATATTTTTTCCATTTTCCAATTAAATAAATAAATGCGGACAACATCACATACATTGCTCTGAACCCAAATTAAGTAGCTATTAAGCACTTGTGTTATGGAATTCAGAAACAACGAAGGTACCACAAACACCCAGACCCGAGACAATGTAGAAAAGTGACTTTCTACATGGACCCGTCCGGGGATCTAACCCGGGACCTCAGAGCTAGCGACACCTTGAAAACCGGTGCGTACGCCACTCGACCACGAAGGTCGTAGATTCATCAAGAAATGATGAAGAAACAATGTATCAAGTCAACATTATTTTGTGGTCATCTTTCGCAGGTATATTGAGTAAATTTGTAAGCTACTTAGCCTAAAACCAACCCATCTTTCTTCTAAGTCCTCCTTTGAGATTTTCGAATCCAAATACTGAGCCGGTATTATTTTAGATCGTGTGATAACATTAGTGCAGGAGCTTTAGTAAAGCGCACCGCTCATTGTGATGCACAGCGGGCTAATTGCTGAGAGCAGGAAGCGCGCAGTGTCAATGCTGCAAATGAACATATAATGCCGATACGTCGCCATTTTGTGTGAGTGAATGGAATAAAACCCCCGAGAGGAAGCGGTTATGTCAAACGGTGCCGATTTGTATGTTGTGCGCAGGGCTGTCCTGAATATTTAGATTTGAGTCGATTTTAGTTTTTTGTAAAATAATATTTAATGTGATATGGGAGGTATGTTGTGTAAGGTCAATCATATTATTATATGAAGTTAATTGACAGCATAAAATAAGCTTCGTACGAGTTTAGTCCTAAATTGAATGATCATAGTCAAGTCTAAAAATCTGTGCTTTTAAGGGAATTTTTAACAACATTAATCAATCAACTTTGTCGGTATTATATACCTATCATATTCATCCGCCTAAATGCACCTCAACTTATAAATTGCTAACTGGCTAACATAATAAAGTAATTTCGAGAAGCGGCAAGTTAAGGTAAAAGAAAAAGGATGAACAATTAAGAAATCTCCAAAACACAACGAAATTAAAACATTAACATCTCTCTTCATCAAGAATTAAGCGACAGTCGACACTTTTTACGTAAATGCCTGACAACCCTACATTTAAAAGAATGTGCCCTGCAAATTGGTAGGTGAAATTAGTAGGAATATTTGTCGCTGGCGTTCCATTGTCAGGGTTATCGCGTTTCAAACGATATGAGTGAATGAATGAATGAGATCCATGTAGTCTCGAGTTTCATCGGTTTGCTCAAGACGTGTCGCGGAATGTGCGCGAGAAATTAACGCGGTTTTGTTGGATTATAATGAGGCGAGGGCTTCGTTAGCGGTTGCTAACCTGAATGACAGTACCAATAAAGCTTATAGGCAAGACGTAAAAGCATGTTAATATGAAAAAATATTATTGGTATACTGGCATTTTATACAGGGACGCTTTGCAAGAAGTTTGGAATTTCACCGTAGTCTGAACCGTAAATTAGTACCAATCGATAAAGTTGCCAGTTGCACCAAATCAATCAAGGTTGTCATCAGCTGCCTTATATTCAGTGTTCCAAATAAAACAATCAGTAACGCAGTAAGGTTCAACGGCTTCCATCATTCAATCAATATCAAACAGGCCGGCTTCAAGGCGAGACATTCGCAGCATCAAATTAAGCAGTAATCGCAACCAATTGACGCCGCCTCGTCACAAAAAAATGTCTGTAACAGGGAATTGATCCCGCACCCGCCATAAATTCAGTCAAAGGCGAAATTAACTCACCGTGCGTTTACTTACGGTGTCAACATAGCACTTTGATCATGTTTGAGTTATTTCGCGATCAAGGATTTTTCCTTTGTCAGGACTCGAATCGCGGGATGATTGACGGTCGATCCGCGGCGCGAGAACTCGCGTACCAACTTTATATGCTGCTATACAACTATCTGCCATGCAAAAATGTATCTTACACCACCGACCTACAGTTTATACAGGACAATTTCAACTGCAGTAGTAACAATGTTGTCGCACCAACTAACAAAAACACATCTACAGTAGCGAAACTGAAATCCATTCCAAATTCAACCTTGATCACTTGACTTACCTCACAATGCAATCTACTATACCCGCAAATGTAAGTTTGTGGACATCTAATAAGTGCACAGGTTTACTTCGCGTTGGAAAATGAGTTTCCCTGCGCGGGGACGCGAGGTGAGCGGGGCAGGGGGGTGGTAGGGAGGGAGGGACGGGGGGGTAATTGTCCCGGTATCAAAGCGGCTCCTCTGAAGCCGCGGCGCCTTTTGATTGTTTTTCCCGGGGACGATCGACCGCCAGTTTTTGCGGTGCCACCTGTCCGCGGTATTATGCGATGTGAGCAGAAGGCTAAGATAGACGTGCGGTATATGGTAGCTGGGAATATATTATGAAGCATATTCGGATTTATTATTTATTACACTCGTACCCACGGAGATCGTACCTATATTTTAAATCCGTGGACCCACGGTCCGTTCGTAATCGAGTATGATCATAACGAGTGTGTAGAAAAGTAGTATCTAAAAATGCAAACATACCTTTTTGGATAACCTGAATTTTAAGGTACCTAGCAAACAATTTACCTTGAGTGACCTCATTAGGCAGGTACTTTTAATATTGTTAAAGGTAAAATTATTACAGAAAAATTGAGGTCATTTTTAAATAGACACTACAGATAGCTGAAACATTTCCATGCCTAGTAATGAATGACAGATTTTGATCAGAAGACTAACTAGCTCAAGCTAAAAGGATCACTATTAGACTACAGACTGTTCCTAAAGTTCCTTTCACATATTTTTCAGTCCTAACCTTCTGTACTCACCTACATCTGAATATAATTCCGTAATCGCGTATTATTTACGAGTTGTACGAGATCCGAGTGATGATTAAGATAACGAAGGTCGTAATTATTCGATTGGCGATGTGACCACGTCTCGTAGGTACCAGCCACAGTGTGACAAGGTGTAGGCGACATACCGATATACGATGGTATTGCAGTGTGTTTAACATACATTCCTGGTGTATGCTCATTATTGATAGCATAACCGCAGATGATATTATGATATTATGTATATAGATTAAAAAATCTATTAAAAATAAGTAGCCAGTCGAAGTTTGGATATGTGCCCGATTAATGGCAATAGACTCGCCCCCTATTACATGGGACCTAACATACCGACGAACTGTGGGTGTACATTGCTAGACGTCTGCTTAACCCCTCGGGGAGATAGGCGTGATGGTATCTTATGTTATGTTAGTAATAAATTTGATATAACTTGTTTGTCACTTGAATCAAAGCTTCATCTCTCAGGAAATTTTTAAAATTGATGTTTTTGAGATAAATAAAGGTATCAAGTAAATACATGTCATATTACTGATTGATCCGGTTTAAATGCAGGTCAATCAACTAAATAAATTGATCATAATCAAGCCTATAAACGTCCTACTGCCGGGCACAGGCCTCTTCCCATATGGTGAAAGCACGAGCATTGATCACCACGCTTGCTCTCTGCGGATTGGCGATTTCAGATGCCAAATTTTGGAATCTAGGTTTCCTCCCGATATTATGCTTCACCGTTTGTCAGAAGTTTCTTAGAATAATTAAGAAAGTGCTTAAAACCAATGTAAAAAAGCAACATTGGTACTTGCCTGGGTTAGAACCTGCAACCTTGTGCTTACAAATCCGTTCATTAAACCGCTAGGCTACAACACAACAATAGATTGAAGTTTTTATGAGCTTATTTTGAAATATTGCGTAATTGATGCGTTATTGTTTTTAAAATAATAAATGCGTGCAGATATTATGACAAAATGTTAATGAACTATTATGGCCGTTGAATTAATATTTATTACCAAGACATAATTCATTACTAATTCAAATTAAACGATGTAATTGACAGACGTCAATTCCTTTCTTATAGTCATATGTTTTTTTATTTACTGATGATATGGCGTTTAGTTTTTATTGGTATATTAATGCATTAAAGAATTTATTCCGAGAATTAACTAATATTTGTTTATATTTCTTACCATATAAGTACATACTTAGTATAATAGGAAAATAAATAAATATGAAATGTGAATGATATTCTTAGTATTATGGTGTTAGGTACTGCATACTTAAATTAATTGCATTTAAGAATGTAATAATTGAGTATAGTAATCAAATTATATACCGCAATTTTTATTTAAATAACAATAAAGTTATTTCCTTACTTTACAATGCTTGTAGCATTCAGGATTAATTGCACTTAGCTAATTTACAAATAAAAGCTATAAATAACAACATTTTTTTATAAAATTATTTTTTCACATTCATCATAACATAACCTACACCTGTTTTCATCTCCATATTCCACAATAGATAATAAACACACTCACATGACACTTCTTTATTTCCTCTCTGTGTTTGTCAACATCTTGGTATCATCTTATTGGTTTCAAAACACAAACCAAACTGTTTGTCCCATGCTAAGTGTTCTCCGAAACCTAACATTTTTTTAGAGTAAGTAAAAGAGGGGTTACATTTTTTCTTTAGTTCAATGGTTCTCAAACTTTAAGGGGAGGTGAAACTTAGGTTATATTTCAAAATACATAGCTAATATTAGTATTTAATGTCATCAGCTTACCTGATTAGCAGTAGAGTTCTACTGTTTTTTTTGCAGTTGTCTTCTAAGGCTATTTACTACTACTTTAGTTATTTACTACAACTTCAGATTATATCCAAAGCCCGGACAAGCGGTTAACTTGATAGTAAGCCAAAATTAACGTCTAAGAGCAATGTTCCTACATCCAAGCGGTATCAGGTTTGCGTTGTCGAATCCTCTTTTCTCTAAGCGGTATCCGTGATGCGTTGCACTCTAAAAATAAACCTCCAATTTTTCTAAAAATATTAGTTGTTGAGCACCCCTGTCCTAGTTGGACATGTTTGTGCGCAGGCGCCTCCGACCGTGGCTGAATATTGTTTTAAAATCGATCCCGTAACTCGAGACCTCTCCTATTTACACAGTTTTAAACACAAGTCAACAGCGATGCTCTTACTAGGGTTGACAGGTATTGCAAAAAATGATGTCATTTAGAAATAATATTATCTGAATCAGTTCACTAACAATTGGAAATAATTTGATAAATAAAATATTTATTTATGTTTCATTTTTAACTAAGGTTTAACTTCATGCACTCCAAAATATGCATTAATCCCTTATTATATTTATATTGATATATTGGAGATTATCTCACTCTTCTAGACATACTTAAATAGCTTAACAGCTTATCCAGCTTACTGTATCGTACCTCACTTAATTTTTCATTAGGTAGACTTATTATCAATGTTACTGGTTTTTATACATAGTAAATGTTGTTCGCCACCACATTACTCTAAAGTTTTCTTTTGACTCGTGTGGCAGCCCTACATACGAATGTGTGCAGTAATGCGAGCCAGTAGTAGATGTTTAAAATGATCTCGCGGACAGCATCCACGGACACGGACAAACACCAGGCGCTGATGTTCCCACGTCGTAATAGAAATAGCTGGAAAATGTAAAATGATTCTTATTTTATTTTTTATAGGTATATAGAAAGTATTCCATTTCATAGTTGGAAAATTGACTGCAGAGGATTTGAAATAAAACTACTTTTTACGGATTTTTTCGCGGTTTAGATTAGATTTTAAGTTCCGACGTTTCGACACCTTGCAGGTGAAACCAATATGCAAAGGTTTTATTTTTTGCTTTTGTGTGAAAATTAAATATAAACTTTACTCATTCTGTTGTTTTTGCAATTAAGAGATGTTTTGCTATCAGAAATGCTCATATGTAGTATGTTCTTAAATAAAAATATTTTAACTTATAAGTTGTACTAATCGTATTTGCCTACAACATGGGTGATCCTAAAGGAACCTGGTTGGCCAGAACTTCGCTTCCCTATTTATGTAAATGCATAGAACTAATACCAAACAATAATTAATAAAGCTTTATCTAAAGTATTTCCTATATGAATACATTTACCTTGCCCCCTGTTATCCATGGTTCTATAAGTATGGAAGCACTCTAATCTAGTCGTAATTTCTTGAATAATATAAAGTAATATCTGTTTGTGGGTAAGCAGTAAACATTTATGGGCCACCAGGCTGGTGAGTGGTGATTCACAACTAGACGTAAGTAGAGACCGTTTGATACTATACTATGACGTAGATTATGCAATAGTGCAGATAGGACTCTACATCCACTCTACGCATATGTTATTGAAATTGGCTGTTAGTTACAAGGATAACAAAATTTAAATGTTTTAAAGATTGTTGATCGAGTTATAACAAAAATAAATATATTTAGGAAGTACTCTTAAATACCTAGGTTAGGTACTTATCTACTTAGGTTTAGATACGAAAACAATATGAACAAGAGACTTTAGATGTTCAAATATTTTAATTTCGTTTAAAGAGCCGATTTTAACGTACTTTCATAGTATGAGTATCTTAAAAAATACGTTTTCTGCACACGGCGTAACGACACGTGTCTATAAAAAGATCTAACCCACTTTTTATGATTCCCATTCCACCTAGATGAAATACCAGAGCACTGCTGGATACCTAAGCCATCCATCCATGCATCTTTTCTCACAATGAGTCGGTTATGAGCTGCGCGTACGCATGACATTTACAAAGGGCGACCCCTATTGCTTTCGTTGTAAAAGTAATTGGGCCAGTGACAAATAAAAAACAATAAACTGCCTTCAAGTTTTTCATTCACAAATATGATCTTTATACGACAATAAAAACTATAGGACAAGATGTTAATATTGCAGGTATGAGTTTTTGTGGAAGATATTTGGAATCATAAAAAAAGGATATTACTTATGTAGTCCTAGAAATTATTGAAATAAAAGGAGAGTAACTATTTAAGGTTTACAGTAGAACTTGCTAATTAGATAAACGAATTTATGATCTAAAAAAAGGATTCTTGCTTAATAAAGAAGTATGATGTATATCACCAGTTACTATAAAAAGGTTTTGAGATGATTATGTGTACTTTTATGTTTTAACATTGTGAAAAATAGAATCTTTAAAATAATTTAGTTAAAATAACATTTTTGTATTTCTAGTACACAAACAAGCTCTATAAAATTTAACCAAGTTCTATAACCAACGGTTTCTTTAAAGCATAATAATGTTACCTTTTAGGGTGTATTTGATTGGTTCCCTTCAAGACCCTTCTAAAACAATAGACAGTCGACACACGACACTCGTTAGGCAGCAAACAAGTAGTCTACACGTAACCTAATTAACCAATCTTTGCATAAAGGTGGTAGGGAACTGGACTGGTCATTCTGAACAAAAGTAATTTTTTTTTTTCAAAGGCAAGAAATGTTTTTTTTAGCTATTTTCTTGATATTTGCTTAGAAGCCTTTAACAGTCAACTGCAAAACTACTTGCTTTACAATTTACATTAACCTTTGCATACCTTATGATCTAACAAAAGCATCACTTTATCCCTGAGTATAAATGATGTAATTTTTTTTTTCAGTGAAATCAAAATATTTTGTGGTTTACTTAGAGTCCAGTGTCTCACCACCTTAACTAATGCAACAAAGCAACGAACAGAGCAAATAGCATTTGAATTAATAACCTTATCCCTACAAGGTATAATGAGAATGCACATTTTTCAATTACCGCATCAGTTGTTGTTGATTAGCATCTATAGTGCATACAATAGCTTATCGGATCTTTAATAATCAGTACATAACGTTTGTAGATAGGCGTTCGTGTTGAGAATGTTGAGCCGGAGATTAAGATAACGACTTGTTGAGATAACATTGACACAGACAGTTGTTGGTTACTAGTAAGTTGTGGTTATGAAGGTTTCTCTCTAGTTGTATTTAAAACCATGAAAAGTCTAGAACAATGACGATTGATTTGTTAATAAAAAGATGCAAAATAGAATAGGTACAAGTGTACCACGTGATCGCGACAAATGGATGTGCGATTAACGCTTATGCGACAAAACTGTACTGCGACTCACCGTAGTTCGAATGCACGCTAGTGCGACACACTGTAGATCGACATCTCGCTAGTGCGATATGAAGAAATAGAACATAAACATATAGAACCGACATAGGCCCAGACATCCATTGCTTGGTTAGGTTCAACTTTGTGACAGAGATCAATAGGTTAGGTTAGGTTAGATATTGTGACCTTGCAATGGAGCGAGCGAAGCGAGCGACGGCCTTTGATTATTTAATATCTACTTATTTAATATATGTAATTCAAAATTTATCTCAGCAAACTACTGTAATACTGCATCAACGTACTACACTACCCTTGCTAGGTTTCAAACTACTGCAATACTGCACCAACGTACTGCACTACCGTAGTGTCGCACTACCGTAGTGTCGAACTACTGTCGCGCAATCGTTTGTCGCAGTAGCGAGATGTCGATCTTCAGTGTGTCGCACTAGCGTGCATTCGAACTACGGTGAGTCGCAGTACAGTTTTGTCGCATAAGCGTTAATCGCACATCCATTTGTCGCGCTCACGTAGTACACTCAATAGGTACTAATCAGTTTTAAAGTATTCAGGGATATCATTCCATCCTAAATTTTCAAGTGTATAACCTTTAAGTCCAAGTAGGTACTCAAGAATAAAAAAGTATTTTATTTAAAGTAAATCCAGTTGCGTATTAACATTAAGAGGGTTCATTCACAATCCGGCTGCCCTCAAGCCCCATTTCCCGCCAACCAGTAATTATAAAAGATGACTTCATTTCACCGGCTGTCTTTTAATTAAAAAAAGATTAAATATGTTTTTTGCAACTCCTGTATAAAAGTCATCGAGTGGACAACATGACTTACAGTTTTTAAAGGAGGGTAAAGTGCTTGTTTATTGGGTAATGACTAAATTATGTTTTTGGAGCTGCCCTTCATTATAAAAGGGTGGATTGTGGCTTAATACATGTAGACTACTTAATGACCTTTGCTGATAAGTTACAGGTAAATAAATAACTATAAGATGTCTCTCAAATAGTAATCATAAAAATAGCAATACCGTGCTACTAAAGACATAATAGAACTTTAAGGTCTACTTAAATCATCGACTAAATTAGAAAACATTTTTTTAAATCATAACATCTATTGATATCTTTCGCCCAAACATGTCTAGACATTTTTTATTGTTTGGGATTGAAACCCAATTCAATTTAGACTCCAAAAAGTTTAAAACTATGTGTCGAGGTTTTTATTCTTTCAACTTCTCATAAAAATATCAAAAAGTCCAGACAACAGTAAGGAGACACTCAATAACATAATTACATTAACCCCCTAAAATTGTCGAGTCATCATACAAAAATAGAACAAAAAATCCATGGCGCCACGCCACGTGGGAACTAGGAAAAACATGGAGCAGTATCCCTTGTAATTTAATACTTAAATATTATTTTTTTGCAAAGTTCTAATGTCATGTCGGATTGTCGGAAGTATCTGTATGTTTGTTTAGGCTCCGCTCCGTAAGTAGAATAATATTGGACGATGTCGTCAAAAACATTAAGTTGTGTTGGTTTTGCAAACGATTAACTGTATTTTTGAGTTGAGAATGTTGAGATGGTGAAATGTGCGTCTGTGTATGCTTGTGATCTTTTTGCTTTATGTTATGGTAAGTGTACCTAGTTACTGTTTTGGGACAATAATAAAAAAAACATTTGAGTTAATCAATGTCTACCGCTATATCATGAGAGTGCCTTGAGTATAATAAAATGTCGTCAAAATCTATTTCGCAAAGCTTGACAAATAGAAGTCTCATTTGATCGCGAAATTCAGTTGCTGTAGTATTGTAGGCCTGCAGTGAAAGCACAATAACGCATTAATTAAATACAACCACTATCCATTAAGTAAAAAGTCACCCAGGACCAAAATAAACTAAAATAATAAACTGTAGAACTAAATAGTTCTAAATTAAAATTTCTGTTCGCACAGACACATTATCACCTAGAACTAGACCATCTAGTGCTACCTAGACATACCAACACTAGCACTAGGTAATCACAGCGCTAATACGCATGCGCATGACAGGATGCCGCGGCGCCGGCGCCGGCGCAGCGAGCAGTTGTACCATCTCATGGAATGTGGAGCAAGGTGGAAGCGGAGCGGGGATAGCTGCGATTGGACATTAACGAAGGAGTTTTTATTGACAAAGTATGAATTGTCAAACGGTCAACTGACTATAACCCGAGTCCAGTAATTAAATAAATAGCCTGAAATCAAGGTCTCAACTTACACAACACTGACAACACGACACAACGATAACTTTATCTCATATACACATACTGACTGACAATATTAATGTACAAAATATATTATGCGCTTTTTACGCAGAGCAACAGAGTATTTCACATTCATCACTGTCTGATAGCTACGCAATAGTTATGACTGAAAGTGTTAAGGGTTGAAGTCTGTTTAAAACAAATACAGATCAAAGGTCCCAAATCTCCGGCAGAAATTGTTATTCTTCAATTAACTAACTTGGTCGTCCTAATTTTTATTTCTTAAACCCGCTACCACCCACAACTTAGGCGTATATTTGGAAGTGTAACACGATCATTGTCTGTTCGTAAGGCGATCGCTCCACCATCACGCAGACACGCAGTAATGAACTGCTAAATACAGTGTCAACACGCCAGATATAGCTCGCCAGGGTTAACCTCTGATCTTGTTTTACAGAGATGACAGCTTTCAACTGTTCTCGTAAGTTGAGATGGATTGTAGGTTGGAGCAAGGAAGTGTAAAGATGTAGAGTTGGGGTTACGAGTAAATGACATCCCCTAATTGTAATATTTATAACTACTTTTGAGCACAGCTTTAGCAGTCAAAGTATAGCCAACGACCATTGCTGACTAGCAACAACATGTAAATTATTAAATGTTAAATCGTACCGGAATTATGTAAAAATAATGAGATATACATGTCTCCCACATAGAATAGTTTTCCCATACAATACTGTAGGTACTCATTTTTTATAACATCTTGAGTTTAAATTACAAAGCAAGTTACATTTTAACTTGTCTAACAGAAGCTTTAGTCGTAGACTTTAAATATATGAAAGTACCTAAACAAACTTAACTAAACAGTACCTAACCAATCTACACAAATTAAACTTTAATCACGCAACATCAAATTACATCGAAACTTTTTGTCCACAAACTAAACACAACAGTAATTCCAGGCTGAACCAGCAACAGCCTAATCACATCCAAATTATCGGTAACATCAAAATCCTAACGTAAACGACGCTTAATGAACGATGGACGCAAATTACTGGGCGCTCGCAAACAGCCTGCAACAATCAACCCTTCACTGTTTGCCGGGCCTTCCAGACCCCGGACATGAATTATTCATACGACGTGACAGCTAATTGTAATGAAATTTACTCCCCGCGTTCCCCCCGCACACAACACCCCGCTTCCCCCCTCCGACGTCATCGGTTTCTATGCAATTTTTTAGCGCTAAAAAGATATCATGCATAAAATTTCCTGAGAAACGATTTTCAAGCTTATTGGATATTTATACGTTATACTCGTAGATTATATGATAGACTGTTAATTAGCTATTATGTAATTAATTTATGCATTAGATTATACTTGTTGTGAATATTAATTGTGGATTACAAAACTTAAGACGATGTTAGTGGCGTAAGGTGATTGTCTAGGGTTATGAAACTGAGTCGGTGATTCCGGTTAATCAAAATAAAACATGACATAGAAAAATTAAATAAATAAACTATAGATAGGTAGCTACTAACTACATTAACAGTGTGTATTTGCGTTGACTCAAGAAAAAAAAATATATCTACAAGAGATTAGCTACTTATTTTTTTGTCAAGATTAAAATGTTAGAAAGGATGAAAAGTCATATTTTGTACCAAAATACGTGGGCAATTGTTCATAGCTGGGTAACAAAGCGGCGACATGTAACCCTTCACTGCGGGCTAGAGAGTCTTATTATTTTATTAGTTCACGCGCGATTTAATCACGATTGTTGGTTTTGGTAAGTCAATAAGCGGTGGCTGGGGCTCGTCACCGTCACCCGCGACGAACTCCACAATCATGTAAATGACGAGCTAGGCATAAAGTAACGTTTAGATACAACTTCTTTGACTTGTTTTAGAAGTCAATTGTTTTAAGTTTACGATGAGTGGTCTAAAATGCTAGTTGGATATAAAGACTCCTAACAATATTATTGCAGAATTTATCTACTTAATATAGGAGAAACCCAGTTTGAGTTATGTATTTAATATCGCCAAAATAGAAAGAGCTACAATTCTGTATTAAATAGTAAAGTAGATCGGTATTTGAAATAAGAGGAAATAAATGGTAGCAGTGATAAGAAATGCGGTTATTTTAATTGTTTTCGTACCCCTTGAGTTATCTTGAAGTTAGTGAAGTTTTATAAAATAAAGAACTAATATTTCCGTTACATTAACACACAATCGAAGCATTTAATCAGAACTATAGCTTTTATATTAGTGGTAGGGTCTAACTGACCCCAGTGTCGCGGTGAAACGGTTAATATTTCTATAGGTTACAGTTGAACGGCCCCCAGGCATTTAAATAGGAAATATAATTGGAAACAATTTGTACGATTTTGCATGGCTACTTACTTTTGAATGTGCTCATAATGAAACAATTTAGTACATGGGATTTTTAATGGATTTCATAGTCCATACATAGGTTTTTGCAACGGATCTTTTATATAACTTCTTAAGACGTCTTATCATGGGGTCGGCTTCAAGTCACACCAAATAGTTTATTGACCGAGCAACATCTTGCATGAACTAAGATGGCATACACTAAGCCGTTTAAAAGAATAAAGAAAACAGAAGCGACATCTCGTTTGCGCACTACAAACTATTTACCTATTGAGCAAAAGTGTATCCTTTTATAAGACTATTTGTTAGAACTTTAAGAACTAAAAGACTAACTTAATATGCTAAAGAACTAACATTCTTGCCTTGCCACATAATTGTCTCAGTATGCTTGATTTCTGACCATCCGTGAAGCTACCATAGCTTAACTTTGTTTATCGATGCATCGTGACCGCTTTTACTTAGCTAGAACCTCTAATTAATGATTAATCAAAAGATCCTATGTACTTATACTAACAATAGCAGTGACATCGAACAGATAAAGAACATATTTAAGTAACTAACAGAACAGGAAGACACCCAAAAGATATTTAAATCCGTTGAAGAAAAAATACTTTTATCTTTAGGCAACCCTCAAAACCTCCTTAGATTGTAACAATAGATGTTAATGTTTTGGTGTTGGCCACACAATGTCATTTTTTATATCGAAAAACAAATTTAGTTTTGACAGCTGTCAAAATGCACAACTATTAAAAATGAACTCTATCTCTTTGACATAAGGTTTATAGTTTGGTTACTTGTGGTTTTGGACGTTTAATTCGTATGTTGGTTTGTAGTAATTTTGGGGAGAGCGGGGCGTTATCGCATTTCTTCGTGTCCATCTATTTACTAATGACTTCCGGCGTCAGGTGCTCCCCTAACTCCCATTTCTAATGATTTTTTCGTGTATTGTTCGTTTTGAACATCGAATACATAACGTTCTATTTTCGAAGGCAAATGGTGAATGATTAATTATTGTCTCTGGTCGTTTTATGTAAAGCGTATTTGGAATCGATCGACCTCATTGGTTTAATGTATTAATGATAATGGCGTTAGTAATATTGGATGGTAATGCTTTAGAGAACGTGACTCTACTTACGTAGAGAGATCAGTATAAGTGGGTAGCAAACTAGTAACGGTTTACATAAATTGTTTCTTTTTTACATATTCATCTAACCTGATTACTGCTAATAGAAATAGTTACTTACTACCTATTATTTTTAATATTCCGTATTGAAAATTATTATCCTCAACCACTTCTCAATGTAGTAATCACATTTGATAATTTAATATTTATTCTTATTTAACTCAACGGCTAACTACTTATTCTGCCTACTAATTAAGTAGGTATCGACCGTACCTATTTACCAAACTGTTCTAAATTATGTACTAAACCAACCTAACAATGCAAATAACACCAATTTTAGACGAAACATATCAATTACATTTCGATTCCATTCAATTTTCAGTTCTAAGTCCAAACCATAACGTTCATTGTCCCATACTTTGATGATAAAGAACTAGGGTATCGCTTACAAAAATACGACATAAGACCGTGCAAGTTGCAACCTTATGGGATTGTAATAAGGTTGAGTTTAGTTTAGTAATAGTTAAGAAGAAGTAGAGTATCAGTTACAGGATTGGCTGACATCGACCCCGCCCAGTAGGGCAGTATCCATTACACGCACACCTAAAGTCCACCCACAGACTACTCGAGAACATAACGACGTGTAATCGATACAAATGCACATAGCCCATCGACGTAGGATTCAGATAGACTGCTACTATCGCTACTTTTCTATTGGTACAAACGAAAGCACTTTTTAATCTGTGCGTTCCCGCTCGCTTAGGGATGTCCGTGCGACAACAGACGTTCATAATAAATTATCGATAGGTGTGAATATTAACAAAGTCATTTAAAGGATCTGAGATAATTAAAAAAAAACAAATTAACTAAAAATTCAACTTTATGAATTAATGTAGGCTACATTAATTCATAAAGTTTAATTTTTAGTTACCAGCATCAAATTAATTAATTATAAGTTACCTAAAAAGTCCATTCAAGCATACTTACCAATCAGAAACATAAAACTTATTAATTCCAAAAGCTCTTTGTAGAATTCTAAAAACTTTTGAACAATATTGTTTGTCAATCAGATTTTGTTCTTATTATTCTAATTTTACTCATATTTAAATTATCCTGTTATCACATTTTTTGTTAATGCTGGTTAACTCGTAATTCGCAAAAGTATATCTTATTTATTTATCTTACTTATGATGTCATGAATATACAGAATCAGTTGGTAAACAATTTTTTATTAAATAAATAAATCAATTCAAGGAACACAAACTTAATTTTAATCAAAATACTTGAGACAAAAAGTAACTATCGAAAAATCTAACGGAACTGCCTCGCACTAGCCGGTCGCGGAGAATTTTTGAGGGGGGGGACCGAAGCGGACTCCCCCCCTCGCGAACCCCCGCACCCCCTGGTTCGCCCTACTAAATAATTACAAAAAAAAGGTTAATTTCTATAAACATACTACTAACCGATGAATAGAAATGTCACTGTTTTGTTTATTGTTTCTTCTTTAATCGTTTATTACAACTGAGCACCACGCAATTCACCATTTTTGATTTAAATGTTTGTCACTTATACCGGGAGATTCAAACGCGGCGCGCTCAGTTTTGACACTGATTCGACGTGACATTGAAATTGGCGGGTGATCACAGACGTGCTCTCGGATCAAAGAACGTTAGACTGGCTCTAGTCAATCCAACCTCGTTGACATAGCCAATCAAAGACAACGCTCCCGTGAAGAATAGGGACGCTCTGTGATTTATTGCCTGTGACACACTAAATTAAAAAGTTCGCAAATGACAGCTGTCAAAAGTAAGAAGGGGGAAAGCACATATTGTCGTCCTATTTATTTACAAACGTAAAATCTTTGCTTCTTGTCCGTTTAATAGAATTTAACCGGATTGAAGTAGGCCAGTTAGTTGTTTGGATTATAAATAGAGATTGTAAGCACCCTAATTAAATATTCAACACGTCACATCTCAACTATCGAGTCACGCTTGGTCCAGTTGAAATAACACAGCATCCCATGTTTTGATAATCGTCCCGTTTAGAGGTAAACAGGTCTATTATCATAACAAACACGTTATTATCTCGGACACGATCTTCCTTCTCTCTTTAATTTTAGGAGAAGGAAAGAGATAAAAAACCGATACATTTTTATTATTTTTGGAATAAATTGTAAGGCCGGTAGTGAAGGACTATTGCACAATAGAGATACGTGACCATAGACAATGCAGAGGAGTATGGAAAGGTAACAAATGACCATAGAGCAGTTAAAGAACGAATGATATCAATAACTCAATGTTGTCGTTTGGCGAGCTGGCTCGTTTGCATGAATAAATAAAATTATCGTTCAATGTTATTTCTGGTATTTTAATGTACGTGCCTTGTATAATATAATTTTAAAATTGTTTATTATTTATTGCGTGACAGTCTTATGTTAGAAAAGGAGAAATGTATAAGTTTGCGGAACCTTTCTAAATTCCTTTAGGATACGCATTACAACTTACCTATTACCAAACCCGGTGGGTCCAAACCACCAAACTGCCCCTCTGCACTTCCTGTGGTCTCCTTCTAGGTGTGAATATGTTTGAAGACCAAAACTGGAATTCAACTTGGAGCCCAGAGGCAGTCATATCCACTGCGATCCCGCGGCTCCAGCAAAGGCGAAGACGAGACCGGGGGGTTTTCGTCGGTACAAGTCCGACATATCCCCACGTCGTGCCCTCTACGTGGGTTGAACTCATTAGAGTTTCACCCAGCCAAAAAAAAAGAGGTAGGTAAGTACGTACAAACAGCTCAGCCACTCTCGCCCTCAGTGAAATATTATAGACCAAGTTAATAACTCAGACAGATTGTAAATATAGTTCCATTTAGCGTGTCTCCATAAATAAAACGCGGTAAATAGATAACGGCTGTCTGGGCCGGAAACGATGGTCGCTTCCGCCGTTCCCGCCAATATTTTACAACTTCATAACATGATGATAAACAGGTTGCCGTGGATACCAGGATATGCAACTGTGACTAGTACTTAGGATTTAGTGCTTTGATAACATGAATTGTGAATTTTCCGGGCAAATAAATTGTGCTCGTAAGTAAGTGTCTATGTGATATGTGTATGAAGTAGGATATTATAAAGTGTGATTGGTATACGGAGAGGTGAAGAGCTGGTAAATTTGTAGCGTTGGTCTTTTCTATGGTGCTGTGAAGAAGCAGGCGAGTGGGATAGAAAGTCAAAGACGGTGCATATATCATGTGGTTTTGGAGATGCATAGGTATGAAATGATGTCTGCCTTTGATAATGATAGCGCCTGATAGAGGTTTTCCTCTACTTCTCGAAACCAATCACAGCATTTTTTTAAATAAACTTTTGAAATAAACAGCAAGGTTAGAAATATCGCAAATAAGTATGTCTTTTTGGCTACAATATCCTTAGCGTGGCAGATGATTCCGTCCATAGACATAAGATAATACTAGTATTTCTATGGTTCTATCTTTACCAAAATACCATTGCAGCATTGGTACCTACCGGGGTAGGTATTATCAAAACTCCCAAAGCTTAAAAATCTAATTCAAATTAGACATTATTTATTACCAATCTATTTTCTGACAAAATTGAAAGCTCGAAACGGTTTCGAATGTAAACTTACAATTTATTAGTTTCATACTATAGTACCATTTAATTTACTAAAATACCAATGCCCATAAAGACTGGTATCTATTAATAACCTGCCAATGTTTATTGCGCACAGATACTCGTATATTTAACAAGCTTCTAAGTTCAATTCTTGTTTATGTACCTTTTTTTTTTTCCCGCGGGGGGAAGCCTTCAAAAGCTCTCGGCCTTATGGGGATTTATAAGACAGGGGAGTGTGGGATTTTTACCGCACTAAAACCACCCCGTTGGTCACCACCAGCACATGAAAAGGGACTTCTGTTACCTCTTAAAGAACAAACCAGAAGCCCCCCTGTGCAACGCCTATTAGAGCACATCCCTGGAAAGACCGTAAAGAGGTCTTCCCTGAGCCTCCCTTATACACAGCAGCATTGACCACTACTGCCGTCTTCTCCGAGGACACTTGATGCTTGTTTATGTACCTAGCTACATTATTTTTACTAAGACAAATGGCCTGTAACTGATAACCGTACTTAATAATATCTATCCTCAGATCACATCAAACAAGGATCTATCGTACAGCTAAGCCTTAAAATACTTATGATGAGTTTACCGTTACAATACTATTTCTAAAGTTTGATACTTTTTTTCTTGTTATTTCTTACCTACCTACAAGTAATTAAATAAGTAGGCAACGATTGTTCTAGGCCCATTTGCACAGCAGACATCGTGGCAAATATCTTCATGAGCCAAAATTAAATCGGCACTTAAAAAAAAACATCTCTAACCTCAATATGATACTTTTTTATTATAGTCTTTAAGTACGTACCTATTCACTTTCAATCCATTTATTAGATAGGTACTTACCTACTTCTTCTGGACCTAATATCTGTTGAGAATACATGAATCTCTTCAAACAATGTGTTTCAACATCCTAAAAACCAACTGCACAATTTATTTCGGTGCCTAGTTTAATCCCCGACATCAAAATAATTTGACACGGGAGCTTTCCAAGGCTTTATCCCCCTTCACTCGTGAAAGTGCGGCAAGCTACTAGTAACGCCATCTATGTTGTGATGGGTGAACTGAAGATGTTACTTGGTAAATATTATATTGTAGTTGTTTTATTGATGTGAATGTTTTGTGTAGAATACGTACCCACTTATTACAGCATTATTTTAAAATAATATTCACAGTTAAGTAGATGTATCTTGATTAATATCCTCTACACGCACTACTGACAACAAGATACACATAAGTAGTAAGTAGTTGTCTGAAAATCTTTCTGTAACTGGATAAGTACAAGTTTAGAAAGGTTATTAATAAGCATTAGGTAGATATCTATATCCATTGGTCTATGTATTCGTAGCCTATATAAAGGGTGCCAATAAATAGACGAACCATAATCGCTTAGGTACGTACTTGTATGGCTCTACCTATATGAATTAAAAGGCTAAAATCATCCCCACCTAAAAGCAAAATAATAGCCAAACCAATTAAAGCCCACCTTCCATCGTTTTAAATACAACACCTACAGCAAAAGCATCTCAAAGTCTGTATAATTGTCATCATTTTGAAGGAGTCGAGTTTGCGAGGTCGAGCGCCCTCTGGCGGCGTAACGAAGCCACTCGCGAGACTGGCAGCTGCCCGTCACTTGTTCAGATTATACGAGGATTGTTAGCCCCATGGGAATGTGCTGCTCTGACTTTGCTTTTAAATTGGGAGGATTGAAAATGTGGGGTAAAGCCTATGTCTATTGTTTTAAAATGTTATACTTAGTACAAAAAAAATCTGAAAAAGGGTAGGCAGAGGTGTACCAATGTACACCCACAGTTCGCCGATATGTTTAGGTCCCATGTAATAGGGGGTTAAATAGACACCAATACAAACCAGAAATCTATATTTTATGAAACCACTTACTAATGCTTCTATTAAAACACCATCTTGACAATAAATTACCACTCCAACAAAACTTCTTCCACTTCAAACTCATTTCATCATTTAAAATCCGAACGGAGTGCCAATAAAAGAAAAATGAAGAAGAAAATTAATTGTTAACAGTTCGTTATCAGTGAGCGCGTCATCACGAGTGCTTCATTACTGAACGGGAGCCGGCAAATTGGCTTCGTTAGTGGATATACCCTGCACAATGAAATACTGCAAGATTGCTACATCCACTCCACGCTATTTTTAACTACAATTGTACGTAGACAAACGCTTTTTGTCAACTCAACGACAGATGTTTTCAATCTGATACCTAATTATTCTGAGGATAAATTGGTAAATTATACGAGATAAACAAAAACCGTAACAAGATTCTTCTTGATATAGAATAACTTTCAGGTTCTTACAACTTCACTAACTAGGCCTTTTGCGTGTTAAATAAACAGTTAATTTCCCTAAATAAGGTAACTAGTTTCCCTTATTTGCGCATAGCTTCATAAAATAAACCTTTAACGATTGTAAGAATAATAAAATATAGTTAACAGCAACTGTATCGTTATGCGTCACAATCAACAATGCAATTCTACCCATTACCCACTCAATATAACTTAATAATGCGAGTCAATAACAGTTACACTCACCCTACGTGACACAAGTCACCAAAATGGCGTCGAATGACATCTTTTAATAATTCCCGCGAATAAAGTTGAAAATCGAACGCGTTATTATTTCAAATGACGAGTTCATTGTACATGGCCGGATTGAGCACAATAGACCAGGGTACATAGACGGTGTAAAATAACATTTTGAATAAATCTTTTTGTAGGGGGCGCCATAATAGGTGTACGAGCTCTCGCAGCGAGTGACGCACCCTCGCCAGAGGAAATCAAAATGCTGGGCTCTGGCTTAGGAGCGGAATGGACGTATATGAAAGAATAAATAAAATTACATCTAATTCTCTCTTCAATACGCTGAATGTTTGATAATTTTATTCGAGGTATTCACCTAGGGATTGGATTCTCCGGTGCTTTATAATAATTAATTTAAAAGCATCACAGGAATTGGGAAGCGTACGTGAGCCTGAATAGGTACTAAATGCAATTAAATAGAAGTATAAATGCGAAAGTGTTTCCTGAAGGATTGAATTCAAGCATAAGTACTTTGAAATTTTACCTTTCTTATTCATTCGTAGACGCATAGGAAAATACATGATAAAGACGCTTTATGTCCGTATGGCTCTCCAGTACAACACCAAGCACGAGGCAACGCGAACTCACAAACAAAGTTACACAGTCAAGTAGGTAACGAGTGGCCCTCGCATATTGTACCCTGTTGTAATGCACTCAGGCACAATGCACGCACCAACTTACCATACCACCACACGGCAACATCACGCAACTTTCCTCCTTACCACACCATTCATAAAGCTCAGAATACCAACCAAAATTGTTTTGAAATCATCCAACAATCGACTGTGTCCTCAGTTGTACACGGAGTAATTCGCGTAACGCAGTTACCGACCGAACTCGGTGCATGCTAATGCCGTAAAAAAAAAGAAATTAAAAAAAAAAGAGTCCGGCAGTCCGCTCGCTACGTCTGTAAACCGAATTGGCGCGCTTTTTCAGTCGTTTTAACATGTGGGAAGTACGGATTTTAATGATCCGTGGGCTACTGTTTTTATTTGAGCACGGCGAATGGGAAGCGGGATTTATCTACGTGTATGCAAGCCGCAGAAATACTGTTTTATCATGCAGTATTCAGATATGAATGTAATAAGTCATACAAAAACTACTTTTAGTAATTAAGTTTCACAAAATGGTTTCTGACAATTTTGTACTAGTAGGTATATCCCGCTTTTTTCTTCATAATTTTGTAGCTGCGGTTAACGTTTTTAAATCCACAGAAATCTGATATCTGGATAATACACCACAGACTCATCTACCTTCTGCCTCAAAAGCGAGGCTATACTTCACAAATCATTTCAAATTACATTCAATAACATCATTGATACGCGTTTGGTGCAAAAAATAACAAAATAAACGCCTTAAATTTAACAGGGAAACCGAGATATTTATCAAATTATATTACAATACTGAATATAAGTATCCTGTTGCACTTTATACCTTTGCCTTAGTTGTAATATGAAGCCACGTGTTTAAGAAAACAATTTTAACGTTGCGGTCCCTTGCAGATTTCTTACAATATATTATTATATACTTAAGTAATCTTAGTACTACCTACTAAATAAATAGGAATAAACGTACATAAAGGTTGAAAATTTATGTTTTTTGATAATATTTCTTTAAAGATTAAAACACAAATTGATATTAAAAAATATAGTTTCAGAAAGACATCTTTCTGACGCTCAAACGACATCGTTTTTATCACTTTCCAAAAACATTCCTGGATATGTCAACCTTAAATTGACTTATGAACTTAATCCTTCAAATAATAATATAACTTCAGCCAGAATCCTAAGCAAAGATATTGAATATCGTGTCGGTATGTGCAACGGCAAAGTAAAGTTTGTATTAAAACCTTTTTTCTAAATGTCAGCGCATGTAGTGTAATTCTGCAGGTTTTAATAGAGGTGTCGTTTGCGGTCCAAATCGGATTAGTGAGTGTTGTGTTACACGCGAGAAAACCGCAATTCCGCTCTATTTTGTAATACTTATAATGGTAAGAAAGGCCCGTTTTATAATTAAATTAATGTTACCATTGTAGGTTGCAACACGAAATCAATAAATTGTTATAATGGTTTTATATAGCTGTGTTACTCTTCTTTGTATTTTATTTTTTAATATTAATGATTATTGACGACTAATCCAACTAATAAAGATATTACTTGGTGCATGTTGACACAATATGACTTAATTAATCTAGGAGGACGACCTTTTATCAGACATAAGTAAGTGGTATCTGCGGTAGGTCTTAGGCCTACCTACCGCAGTATCTAAAAATAACTCAGACCTGAAAGCAAAGATCACACACATTCAGTCTTTTAAATTTTGGGCCCTATCTAGATCAATTTGCTTTCTTCTTCCTTAAAAAACTGTTCGTCAAATTTTTAAGTGAAAACCTACTTATTTCCTTTCATTTCATATATTTGCACAGATTTGTATACCCAAATAGCTTCATATACATACCATAAATAAACAAAGTCTCCGTACATAAGGGGAGGTGGAAGTGTCAAATAATTATTAATCACCTCGCGAGAGCTGCCGACGCCCCCTGTCGGCCCGTCGCGGCATTAACATGACAATCGCAGGATCTGTCCCCCGGGAGTCGGCGATGTGACAAGCCTGTGGGATGATGTAGGATTGTCCTGTTTTGCTTTCAAAGTACATTTTTTGGACCATTAGTGGGTAGTTCATCAATTGTTTTCAGTCTGCAGAATAGTTTAGTTTTTCTAAAAAGGTGTCTAAAAATGTTGAGGTCTTATATTAGGAACGTTACTTGCATGTAGGGTGGAAGTCTGTATGTGCCTAAACAACTCTTCCTTTTTTACTAAAAAGATGTCTTGTTTTTTTTTTCTGGATAAGAGAAGAAAGGAGAGAACAATAAAACCTTTGACCTAACAACAGACGAAATGTAAAATATGTTATTTCGACTTATTAAAATTCCCTCCTCTGACAGTCACCGTCAACTGAAACGTTCGGGAAGGTTAAAACAAATGTCCCATTCTGCCATTTCGACTCATTAAAGGAAATTTCCCGGATAATCCTACATGTAGCTTAAAGTATATCCCCACGAATTATGTATTCACAATTAATAGATACTGTACAATGTGGCATTATGCCGCCAGCCCGCCATGTTGATCGCCCGCTGCGAGGCCGCTGCGCGCGAATATCACACGTTTTGAATATAGAACTGTTTGATTGTGCTCATTGGATGTCGAGTAAATGCCTTTGCCTAATGACATATTTTGGTAGTGACGTTCAGAAAATACTGTTCTCACTTCTCAGGGTTTGGCACATTTTTAAACAGAAATTTTTAAAGAGTTCTCAGAGACGTTTACCTTATTAACAATTTACCTCAAGCTCTTAGACATGTGACAATACGGCGGTTAGTGAAATTCCTAAAAAAATAATGGATGTAAAAGTATATTTTTCCTCAGAACACGTTCTTAATATCTACCTTTTATCTCTATTAATTCTGAAATTAAGTCCGTTTTATATTTTATGTAACATTTTTTCTATGGCCGTTAGATTCCTATACTACAGACATATGTTAGTTCAGTAAATACACTAAGTAATACTAAGAAAAGTTGCTATGATATTTCAATAACCTAAAAACCTAACACAAAACTCATTGAATTCCAATCTCACAAAGACACAAAAGAGGGATATTCTGAGATAACATTGTTACGTCTGAGATAGGTGCAGGATCTCCCCTTATGTATGTCGTACAAAGGTGTGAGCGGTAAGGGGACGTGGCGACGACGGGGACATGACGGGGACGACACGCTTCCTGCCACCGAGGGATGGAGATACATGGTGTTGAAATTCAGAAGAAATCAATCAAAATAATTATTATTAAATGAGAAATGGCTGAGAATATATCTAACCTGCTTCCAAGAGGGAGGACATTCTATATTTGCCTTTATGTCTTTTTCAGCACGAACTTAGGTACGTGTAAAGCTGCATTTGTATTGCTAGAAAAAAGCCTATACTATGTAGGCTTAAAAAAAATATTATTCACATAATCTATGGCTTGGCTATGCGTAAGGTTGAAATAAGTTATGAAGAGCGTCACTTACCTATACCTAATGCGTCTTTGGGAGATAGTTAGATTTGCTCTATTTTCAGGTCACGTGAGAATACAAAGTTCTCACGTGACCTGAAAATAGAGCAAGTAATAGAGAATAGGTGCTGTTAGTTTACCTTGTGATATAGTCAGTTTCTGATACTCTATTAAAGCCAACAGTTCAAAATACATAAGAGTATAGCACGACTTGGCATTGTGTCACCCTTATTACTAACTCGAGAGAACACTCGTATCAAGTAGGAAAGCTATCTCAGATCGCTCATGCCAGGTCACGTTCGCACATAAAGTGATGATTTGTGCAGATACATACACATTATTGATTAGTGACTACATTGTGATGAAAAGATTGCGTATTGGAACGGCCGGAATATTTGTGTGTGGAGATGGATTCGTTGTGTGATGAAGGCGTGCTTAAAAAAGATAAAGGACACGCAATTGAAGGGTAGTTTGAATCTATATAAGTTTGTGTCTGATGGGAAATTTTGAGGACCCATTTACTTCTACATTCTGGGCTCATTTTACCTACGTCAGATAAATTTATCCGAGGACTACTTTTGGCAGATTTTGACAGATTTTCTTCTATACAAAATGTGCCAGACGTAAATTTAATCTCTAGAGTAAAAATGATTTGGCGTTGAATAATCAGCCCTCTTTCAAGTAAAGATTATCTATCTATCTTTACAATAAAACCAGCGAACTCGTCAGCCAACAAATATTTCTCCTGGCTACAGAATTACCTCGCCTCTATAATACACTTTGCGAATCACTTCACATAACAGTCTCCCACTCAAAGCCTGTGAAATAACAGTCGCAGCATAATAACACATCCGCAACTCATTGCTCCTAACATTAGCGCAGGCGTCTCACAATCAAATTGAAAATCAATTTAATCCTTTCAGAGGTAGTCTGGGAGGCAGACTAAACGTCACAATAAGTATGGCGAGGCCTTACGTCGTTAGCAACGGTGACTGGACGTTTCTGCATGTCCTCGGACTACTACAGGTGTATACTTATTGTACGCCACGCCATGTGACCTCATCAGTTATTTAATGCGAAGTCTTGTATTCAATTATTAATACAAAATAATGAATGGATTAGTTTTGTTCGTGAATGTAATTGTGTGCAATTGACATTTACTAGACCTTTTACTACCTATTTATTAGATGTATAACGCTGTCTGACCTTTTAAGAGACTGTTATATGCCATCTGAATTAAAATATGTTACTGCGATTTTATTTACCTAACATATACCTTTGTACTTTTTATAAAAAAAAAACTCTATGTTTAAGATCCCTTAAATACATTTTGACGTGCCTGCTGCTCTAGTGGTTAGTGACAATGACTGCTATACTGGAAGTGTTCGATTCCCACCCAGGACAAATCTTTGTGTGATGAGCACGATCGTTGAGTGTCTGGTTGTAATTTCTCTATAATATTCAGAAAAAAAATAGTATGTTTATCAGTTGTCTGGTTACCATAACACAAGCTCTGCTTAGCTTGGGATCAGATAACCGTGTGGTCCCCGTAAAATTATATTATTTTTAATAAAAACTCGAACGAGATGAAAGATGACTCTAATATTCAATTACTGGTGCTAAAGATATTATCGTGTGTCAAAGACGAATGAACCTTGTGTGTCAGTCAATGTAAACGGGTCAATAACAGGTAAAGATATTTAGCAGTTTACATTTAACTTGCAATAATAAATCTAATTGCACTTGACCTTTCAATTAAATTAAATCATTAACCCGAGCCTGTTTTCTTTGTTTTAAACAAATATTTACACTTTAATTACTTTACAGAAACCGTTGTTTTTTGTTTCGTATTTATTTACTTAATTAATTAATTGTATTTATCTGTCTTACAAAAGCTTAATTGCAAAGTTAATTAAAATGTGGTACTCCATTATTTTCCTCAAGAATTTCAATTGAATACCATAAAATTTAAAGGAGTGTAACCTAAGTATGTCTCTGCCATTATCCTCTCAAGCCAGAGTTGAGTGCCTACCGTCTCGGACCTCACTTAATTTGTTTTTAAATAAACCCTAACATGGACACTTCTCGTTGTCCGGACAATAAAAAACATATGTTTCTGATATTGTTTCGTAAACACTTGGAATAAAATCTTAAGGGCTTGTAAATCGGATTGGACTTGTTTGAATAAGGTTGCGTTGAAATGCAAGCCAATGTGTTGCTGCTGGGTTGAATAGAATGCGACGTAAGGTCTGGACAATAGAAATGTAAGAAAACTAAGTTTGTAATTGCTGGTCATTTTAGACTCCGTTCAGCCCTGCAAGAAGGGCTGAATTTGCAATTCTGTATTCAAAAATCAAAACCCTCAATCGGCAGTTGGGTTCAGGCCACAGATTGTTATATGTCGTTAGTAACAAGATTTGTTGTTTTTATATAGACTGCTATCTACTTAAGATACATTGGCAAATATTCTTATAAATAAACTCAATACTTCCTGCAATTTAGGACATAATCTTTGTTGAACTGCATATTATATTCTTTATCAAATGGGTTTATGTTGTTTATTGCAGTTTTTCTATCAAAACATTGTGCTGCACCAAATTAATTAAATGCATGTTATTAAGTATTTTATCACTTTATAAGAAAATACAGATATGATATAGACCTTTGGCTTGTTTTGTGCCTGCGGATTTCATTGAACTTTTTTGCACTGACTGAATGTATTAAAATATTGTGCAACACGTAGGTACTACTATGTATGTAGTTGTAGTTGTATTTAGATTTCACAGTTTAATTTAGATTAAATATTACTATTTTTTTATGAATATCTACTGTTATATTTATTAAATAATATTTTTTCATTAAATGTTTTACTAGAACCACAAGCAAACTTTAATTAATTATCTGTATCCAATTAAATCATCTTTTCTATATTGCGGGTAGACAGAAATATGAATTCCTTGTAAACAACTCAAAGTGTATGCTAGACAAGGACAGCATGATCCGCGATTCATTAGAGAAAGCAAGACAACAGACTGATGCAACTATTGTCAATAACCAGTAAAACAGAGAAAGCTGATTGACAGTCCCATGCCACAAAGGAAGAACATGCAAAAGGTCTATTCTATTTTTTTTTCAATTTATATGAGTTATTTTGTACAATTTATTAATTATTGAAACACTTTATGTTCCATAAAGATAAAAGTTAAATATTTTTTTTACTTTCTTCGACCGGAGAAGATATGGAAAACTTAATTCTTCGGGCTAAAAAAAAAACCGGTGGAACACATTTGTCCTCGACAGATCAAATCCTTCTTCATCCGAGATGCTATAGTCAATGCATTTAATAACCTATAACCATTAAGTTAATATCATCACAATTAATCATCTGTAAAAAAATTAATGAAACTTAAAAAGAACAGAAAACTCGCCAGTTTAATAAAACATTCGCAGAAAAAAACACGGAAACGAACATACAAAAAATACATGATTACCCAAATAACACATGCCAAACAATTTGTTATCACAGCGATACTTCTGCGCTAACCCACCCAGTGCCCTTATCCGACACGCGTGATATCCGCTCGTACAAAACTTTGATAGTACTGATAACAAAACGTCCGTGGATAGTGTAATTATACAATTATATATTACAGACCTTTGAGCCTATCAGGCCAGTGTTAAACGCATGTTCAGTGGTGCCACTCGTTGATATGGGAGCGAGGAGTTTGAAAGTCTTGCAAGTGACGTCGGGATGGCAAGCGGTGGAGTTGATGTTGTCTTGTGTGTTTCTTGGCGTCTGGCAAATTGTGGAGATATTGGTGAAGAGGCTGTGGAAGGGACACAGGAGGAAAGTGAAGGCTCAGCCGGTGGAACTGACTGTGGACTCGTCGATTGGTACTCATTGCTATATCAAAGTTTTGGTGAGTTGTTACTGATAGTTTGTATGTGACAAGTGGTTTGTGTTTATGTTGAATACATTTTGTGGCAGTGAAAAGAAGCTAAGAAGTGGTAGATATAAAAAAAATAATTATATTTCATATAAAAGTAGTTAGTTGTGTTTTTATGAAATAAATAACTTTTATGCATGTTATAACTATGAAGGTATCATTATGTAGTCAGTAGGTAATGATGTAACATGAATGTCATAATAAAGCTGTATATCCAAGAAGCATTAATGTTTACAAAAAAAACGCCGGTAGGTACACCCACATCAAACTATTTTTTGTTTGGGTCACAAAGTAATGTTACAATTCTTACGATGTCTTAGTTTGTTGTTTAAACTAGATAGTCTATTGTGAAATATAATAATGATTTTGACTTCAAGACTTTCATCCATACTTTTACTATTGCATACTTAGATGCACTAATGAAAAGTCAATGCTGATTTTTACTCAATTGACCTAAGCATAATAATAACGCCCTCGATTTGATCCATTCAATTATTATTATTTATTTGTCGCATCTGCTGTCTGTCCCACTGCTGGGGTAAGTCCTGAAAACTTAAAACTTTAATTTAGTCAATCAAAAGTCACCGGCCTTCATTCATCATCATTGCTCTTTATTAATCTTTGAAAAGATGTATTTACCCCACAGTAGGACAGTTACAGGTTCATTACACCAGTTCAGGAACCCTTCGTCTTCAAAGTCGGATAATAATAACAATGATAATAAACATTCAATAAGTGTCGTTAATAGTCAAATTAATTTTAATCAACTGACATTAACTTGACCATTAAAGTACAGATAATAGCTACTGAACTTTATCTATTTTAAAACAAAGTTATTTTTGTATTTAAATAACGTGTCAAAAATGTGATCTCTTAGTCATACCTAGTACATAGGAGAAACATATTATCATCTTATTTAAAAAATAGGTCATAGTCCTGTTTATCATTTCTCTCCGCTCACATCCAACAAGAGATGAGAGAGAGTTGAAAACTTTAGACGCTGCCATTCGAGTATAATTTGAAAAAATGCCAATGCATCAGTAATTAATTAAGACTCAGTATCTCTGTTTGGTCTTATAGCATTGACAGTCGCTGAATCGGCAGCTGAATCCGGTAAAATAAGAAGCCGACCGCAACATAGAAAAAGCTAGGCAAACAAAATATATACAACGACATGATAATCTGAAATCGTACGATCTATTAGCCAATAAACATTAATTATGTGTCGCAAGTAATCCTAGCGCGTCTGTATCTTTGTACGAACGTTTTGAGGCGTCAAGATTATGTAAATTCCGTTTGATATGACTCAGGTGGCTAGGAAACCTGACTAAGATACGTTACTTTACGTAGACAAACATAAATACAATTTGTGGACTTTGCTTTCTAGAAAAGATATCGGAAAATTCAAACTCGTTCTTAACATTTAGCTAGGTATCGCCCACTGTACTGTACCTACCACTACCACAGATCAACTAATAATACGAGTAAACCATTTAATACATGACATATTTCATTCACAAAGACCTCCCCAAAACTTGCCAAACTTTCTGTATCCTGTACTGCATTCTCTAGCTAATCTCTCAGAACCTCTTCATCTAGTCTAATTTACACCAAATGCTTAGTGAGGCATTCTTTAGACCGTAACCATAATCAAAACCCCCTTTTTGCCTTTCCAGGGTGTCAAATACCACTACGTCGAGACCGGCCCACGATCAGGCCAGCAAGTCTTAATTCTCAAGGACGCCCCAGATTCCGGGAACCTCTGGGGTCCGAACTGGTCCAACGTGGTTCGGCGACTGGCTGAGACGAACCACCACGTGGTGACCCTGGACCTTCGGGGCACGGGGGGCAGTGAGGGGGGGCGGCGGAGTGAGCTGTCTCCACCAAGAGCTGTGGAGGAACTGTCCGCTTTGCTGGAGGCTATTGGAGTGTCGGAACATAGGCCGGCCATTGTTATTGGGTTTGGGATTGGAGGGATGCTAGCTTGGTAAGTTTTGCAGTTTATTTGAGTATTTAAATCTCCCCCGATCTTACAATAGAGTTACCAGAATACCAATTGTGAGTTAACAGAATAAAATACTCAACATCAAGACTATAAATAGATGTAACATGCATAGCATCTCTATTACATTTTAACACTAAAGTATTTTGGATATCTAAGTATGTTAAAAATTAGAGTTCGAAGTCCTGGTTTTTACTATCAATTAGAAAGAGATTACATCGAAACGTGTACACATACCGCATAGATAAATATCTATGATATTATCTATTTCTCAACTATTGCGATAAAATATACCTTTAAATACAGGTTGATTAGCAGTCACTCGTTAAAACAGTGTGAATAACATAACAACAATGATAAGCATGTTAAAAGTTATCAGAACTCCAAAACAAAATACACATTATAACAATTATAATTAGTCTGTAACCTAGATGCTTTTTCGGACGAGTCAAATATGTACCTAGATTGTACATGAAATGATGCTGTGCCCCACGGCTTCACCCGCGTTAATACCTATATCCTATGGATCCCTAACTTTTTTGAAACTTTAATATAGACTATGTTAACCGCAGATAGTGTAGCTTCCCAACAGTAAAAGAGTTTTTCAAATCGGTCAAGTAGTTTCGGAGCCTATTCAATTTAAACAAACAATCAAATCTTTCCTCTTTATAACATTCGTATAGATGAAACACGAATGTAGGTAGCAAAGTAGGAAGGAATTATTAAAGTAGGAAGAGCAGAAATGATGGGCCGGTTGGGTTTGATCGATAATACAGGTTAAGCCGCGGTCGCCGCAGTTGGTCTGTGGATGGGTGACCGTTTTCTAAACATACCGAGACCCCTCAGTGCCTTGGATAACCCGTTAAGCCGTAGATCCCAACTGTCATGTCATCTTTGACGGTCGTTAAGTTAATTCTAACTACCATTCTTACAATGGGATACTGGATTGCCCAGTAAAATGGGTTGTGGAAGTCAGATAGGCAATCGCTCCTTTTAAAATGCGGTATTCAGCTGAATCTGGTAAAACTGGTAGCCGACCAAAACGTAGTCGGGAGAAAGGCTTGGGAGACGATGATGATTTCTCCTTTTGATGAGATTTTCGTCAACCAGAAATCGGTTTACCAACCAAATTATAAAATGTCTGAGCGACGATTACTGTGCATCGGAGTCATTGGACTCAAAATAGTGGATTAGATGTTGCACGTAGATATCAGGCAGATTAGATAATTAATTAAATAACAAAAATATCAGCGTATTTGTTTGTGAACTCATCATTTCCCTATAGATTACATTTTTGCTTTGATAAACCGGTCTGAATTCTCAGTCAAAATTATCAGAATAGAATTCTACCAATCTGTAATTTAGGAAACTATCCTTTCTCTTACATTGCCTTTATTAGGTACATACTCATTACCAGGTGCGTCTTCTCGTTTATTTTATAATGTCCTTTAGTTATATTTTACCTATAGGTAGTATCTGTGCAACAAAAGAATAAATAAATATGGATAATTCTTTAAAAAATCGTCAGAACAAATTTCGCCAATTCTCGCACAAAAACTAAGGTTTGACGCAAAAAGGGTGATGGTCATGTTGAGAGCCGCACCTCTAACTGCCTTTTTCAGTCGTCTAGAGTTAGATCAAAGGTGGTTTTGTATTAAAACAAAAGTCATTTAGGTATTTACTTAATCACTTTGGTACCCAGTAACAACTTATCAATTGCAACTTTAAAAGAAAAAAATATATAGATAGTTATTGACTTTTTGGAAATCAGTTTGGAAATATACCGTTGTCGGCGTTTTTGTACTTTTAATATTCAGATTAAATTAATTAAATATTGTGCAAGAACATGAGATAAAGCAAGTTTGTTTATACTTCGAGGATTTTTTTTCAAAATGTATAGATAAAACAAATCGATTAAACATATTTGATTAAACTGTAATGATACGATTATTAAAGTTTTTTTATTGCCACAATTTATGTTTTCCGGACTCTAATGAGACAATTTTCGGGCACAATAAATCAATTAACAATTAGTTATCAGATACGACAGCTGATTTAGCACAAGTCGTCTGCCATGCGTCTGCGCACTATACCTACATATAAGTATACCTACTACCGGCATTATCGTATCGATGTCCATAATCACTTGTTTTGGTAATTATACTTTTTAGATGACGATATTTATCCAGATACGCAGAAATACATGAGCTAATTACAATTAGTAATGAGCATGCGGAACTAAAGATTATGATGAATTTTCGTTTCATAGTACGAGTGTGCATATTCGGAAATCGTGATGAATCATATCAACTGATAGTGCATTTACCTTTGTACTGTCTACATCCAAAAGTTGTGAATAAGCACTGGTAAATAGTCAATAACGGAAACAGAATATACCAATTAACACAACTTTAACCGATACCTAGAATAAATTCTCTAAAACTCTTTAGTAAAGTCCGCTAACGTACCCAACTACCTACTTCTTTATTATTTCTAAGCTTTTCCTGTATCTCATAAACTTTAGATACTAAGGTAAAATTAGACGCAGTATCATATGGCGCTAGTAAAAAAACTGGTCAACAGTTATCTTGAAATTAGTTTCTCATCTTAAGAACAGTTATAAAACATCTGATTACGTAAAGAAGACATAAGTGTGTTTACTTTGATAACCAGTGACGTGCATCTTGTATGCTGCGAGAGCAAGGTCAAAGATCAATGTTTATTGATTTACACAGACGCATTCTTCAAAACTTTCACTGATAAATGCGTCAGTATAGCTTAGTGATAAAACTGCATTCTACCCTATCTTTGAAGGCATCTGGATCTTATTTTAGTCATCCTTTTACTTGGTAACTTGTTTTCCGCGAGTGACTGGTTTCCTTAATTCCTAATAATTTCTAGCAAGTAGCTTTTTGATTTTTCTTTTTAATTTTTACATGATTCTTAGAAAATACATGTTGTGAACTGCACCTTTACTTATGTTTTTTACTCTGGCTCTACTTCTATCCAAATTTCCAAAAAATACGCAAGTAGATTCTCGTTCTGAAAGATGACAATGTGGATTTATTATCCACCTTACAGATTGCCTTTGAACCTGATATATAGTCACCTCTACTTCCTTGAGTTATGTGCATACTTCAACAATGTTCTGTTTTTTTACTATACCGTCCTAATTTTTATTATTTTGTGCTCCAGGTACCTCGTCCATTCCCGCGGGCCTTTAATCAGTAAGTTCGCCATCATAGGCGCTCCACATCCGAATCTCTACTGGCAGTACCCACCCGCTGCCTTTTGCCACAGAGCACTGCATTTTATACAGGTATGTACTAATCATCAGACTGCTACAACTTTTACCAGGGTTTTTATTATTACTTTTGACGCGAAGCTATTTTAAAAATAATCAGTTTATTTTAAATATAATTGTGGATTAGTCAAGATGGATGAAAATCGCAAAAGAGGTGGATGAATTGTATAGAAATGCTATAATAAATAAAAAAACAATTGATTGCCGAGAAGAAGGGACACAGCAATGTAATAAGAAGGGTAAAAATTTAGGAAAGTACTCATTGTGATGTGATTGATCGCAAATAATAATAATTAAGAACAGGGCAAGGAGAACAACAAGAATATGCTTATTATAGCCTAAAGATAGAATTACCCTTCAATAACTGTATATCTTGGGTTTGTTTTCCAGTGGCCACACTTCCCTGAGCGGTGGTTGGCTGAGGGCGAGCTGAAGGACCGCGAGGGTCGCTGGGCCAGCTCCAGAGCCTGTGACTGGACTGGAGCACTCAATTATGTTCGAGGTATGCACAACGTCTCAACTATTCCTATGTTATATCAAATATTTAGAAGAGGAGGAGAACCGACGCTTAAAGTTTTAAATCTTTAGAAAACAAGTATAGTTTAGTACATGTACAGTACCTACATGACAATAACGCGGTATAGAGTAGAACCGACATGAAACTTCAGCATCAACTTTTAATGTAATATAGAAGACGAAAGTTACAGAAATTCGGAATCTGCTCCTCTCCAGAAAAATAATAAACCGAACCGACATTTCTTATCAAATCGTCTCTTGGAGACTCATTCTTTGAGATAAGCCCATCACACATGCGAAAAATTACAACTTCTTAAAGCCAGTATGAACAATGATAACCAATGAATACCATCGAGACATCAAGACATCGCCTAACTAAACCTCTACCTCATTTCCAGGAGCAGCCTGGTGGAAGGTGCGACCGGGCCTGCGCACGTCAGCGCCGGCGCTGCTGGTGGGCAGCAAGTCCTGCGCCGCGCAGCTGGTGGCCAGCGCGCAGCACTGCACCACCTCCACGCTGCGGATCGTGGCGCAGCCCGAGCCCAACAGCAAGGACCTGGCTGATGTGCTGCTTGATTTTCTTATAGGTATGTTTACCTTACCTTTCCTAAAAACGAGTACTCCTACTATCACTATCTAATTTCCCAAGAAAAAATTTGGTTTGTGCAATGCAACTTGATTGAAAGTTGATATATCGAATTTTACCTTTGTGTTATAATATGATGATTAAAATTTGTGCACTGCAGTAACTCTATTTAATTTGGCGGTTAATCGCATATATAAACAATACGCATAGACAAAAAGGTAACCAAGTAAGACATAAGTTTTTACTAAAAACGTATATTTTGTATTCTCTTTCCTGGCAAGACCGAAAACTGGTAATAAACGTTTTTGCGACCATTTGAATAGTCTATTAGGTGTAATCTATTACTCCATAAGTGTAATCACGCATAGGCAATAAGTAAAGATTGCTTTTACTATAATGTCTTAATTTTTTCTTTTCCAGTCAAAGACAAGTTAGTAGAAGAAGTGCCGAGAGGCCTAATGGGCCGCATGTTGGGTGCTGTGGCCGACAGAGGGCGCGAGCTGACCGCGCGGTTAGTGCTGCCACCTACACAGGCGTGAACCACACTAGTGTGTTAACAGTGCGAAATAAACACTTTGTGTTGTGGTTTGAAAGATTTAGAGAAGTGAAATTGTGAGAAAAGCTGCAGGGAATTGTCAGAAATTAGTTTATATCCTCAGGGCAGGTAGTTAATTTATCTGGCTCAAAAATTGTGGCCCATATATGTTATCTTGTGCCTCTACCTATCTGATGAGAGTAGAGGTCTAATTATTAACCCACATATAATTAGTAAGTTGATAAGTATACCTAAGAAGTTAGATATAATATTATCTCTTAACTAATTACTTAAGACCAAACATTATGAGACATACAGATAAAAAAGTTTCATAAAATACATTTAAATTTGGGAGCGTGGATTTTAATGTTTGATACCAAAAGAGTGTGTTTAAAATTCTCTAAAGTGTGTGCTAAGGAAAGCTTATATGAAGCTTAAGTTCCTTTTGTATGTTTATCTGTATGTTCTGCTCAAATATAATTAAGGTTATTTTAATATAGCATGCCGAATTCAGTGCCATAGAAATAAGGATTTATTGGGACTATTCTGATCACAGTAACGATGGTTAAATCTACTGCTGGCAGTAAATTAGCTTTGGTTTTTTAGAAAAATATATTTAAAATTTATATTGCTTGAAACTGTTTGTGTACATAATTCAATGTTTGTTGTCCGTCCGTTCTAAAATAAATAAAACTAAAAATATATTTAATTAAGCAGGTACTTTTTCTCGCATAAAAATTATCTGATCATTACTGTGACCAAAATAGTGCCTTTTTTAAGGCATGCTTGTCGAACTATTTAGATAATATTTTTATTATTATTTTTTCCTTTTTTTTATAAACATTGATAGTAAAGAGTTTTATTAAATGATAGATTTGAAATTTAATTGCTGAGTATTGCGATCAATCAGTGAAACTAGGTAGTTACTAATTAATTCTTGTTTTACTACATTATTTAATTTTTATAGGAATGTTAAAAATATGCAATTTTTTCTAATTTATTTTAATGTGTATCATAATTCTTAGATCCAGTTTGTTTTAATACCAAAGACCGTCTCAACGTTAAATCTTATTACAATGAATATTATTTTTGTTAATAATTGTCAATTTTAATACATATTTTTTTTACTAGTGAATTTTTTGATTTCCTTCTGCACAATCACTTATACTATTGTGTAAACATAAAGAAAAAAAACATACATACAAGTCAAACTCCCTTTTTTTAAGTATAAATAACTTAAATAAGTACGAAATAAAACAAGAAAAAAGTGCAAACGCCTCTTTAATACGCAATATGCTCCACAAAAGCTAACCATCCATAAATTTCCGCTATTAATATAATATTCACAAATCTCATATAATAATATACATATATAGAGCGTCTACAAACTATTAGGACGCAATCAACTGCGCCAAAGGAAGATCATATCACATTAGCTGTAGAGAACTTTGCTACGATTCAATATCTACAAGGCGTAACAAATGAGAAATATTAGTAAAACACTCCTTAATTTAATATACACGAAATTAGAAATTAATAAACCACCCATACTTTTACTGATTTTATCGCAGTATGTATTTAGATTTTAGGTCCCGACGTTTCGACACATTTGCAGGTGTAATAAATAAACTTGGGGACCTAAATTTAAATACGAACCGCGATAAAAGTAGTTTTATTTCAATGCCTAGATGATTTTCCGTACTAGAGACAAAATGCCTTAAACCAAAGACAAGTCATGTATTTAAAACTCTTGTCTCTGGTTGGAAAAGCTCTATGGATAGGTTTTTTTATTTCGGGTGATATTAGATATCTTTCGCGCCAATGATACTTCTATACTCGACTATTTATCAAACTCAAGCTGAACCTATTCGAAGAAAATTGTTTAATACTCTAGTTTGAAAATAGTTGAATACAATCAAAATATGCACGAATAAACAGCAGTTGTACTAAATGATAAGATGCGATAGAAAATGCGAAATTATTTGATAGGTACATTAAATATAATTACATTTAAATGGAAGAGATCAATTATTAATAATAAATTTAAAGAACACATTATATTTTATGTAAATCTAAGCATGCTGCTGAAAAATTTATATATGTATCACAAAGAAATAGCTGATTAAAAACATAAACTTTACTGTTTTGTAAATAAATATGATTTTTCTCATTTGTTACAGCATACAAAAGCCAAAACATACTTAGGCCACACATAGAATAGGCACAAATCTTTCATACTGAATATTTTCTTATAATTGCTACTCTGTGTACAAAAATGAGATGAGTTTGAATCTAATGATTTGAAATATTGTATGGGGTGGAATTGTAACTGGCTGAAACTACAATTATAGCTAATATTGTACGAGAAATTTCCTTAATGAAGGCAGTTGTTACTAAGCGATAGAAAAATTGGAGTGAAAAAAAAATTGAGAAATTCTTTTAAAAGTAGATTAGAATCTACTTTTAAAAGTATTTAGAATCTACTTTTAAAAGTATTTCTCAATTATTTTAGTTTCTTTAATAATTTTTTCAACTGCCTTAGTTTCTAAAAATCTTTTTTTTTTTTATTTGTATAATTTGAATTGGTGTTAATATTACGAAACACGAATTCATACATTTATAAAACTACTTTATGTATTATTGCCCCAAGTGGCCCTTTTAACGAAAATAAATCAAACTATAAACTCTCCGTTCAATATTAAACAAATTACTTGTCTCTGACTTTACGCAGTTACAATCCCACCCCTACAAACATAAGAAGACTAGATAAAAGGCGGGTGATAGTTTCAGTCAACGTTATCCAAACAATTTTGTATTAAGTACAAATTAATTAATTAATTTGAAGGTTTCTATTAGATTTTGGCACAATATATTTATTAACCATGCTTTCCGTTACATTGACTAAGACATTTTACAAGTCAAAGAAACAGGCAAGAAGTTTTCCATGAAACTTTACACTTTGGATTTACGTTTCCAGATATTTGAATAACTTTTTTAATCAGTATTCAACAAATGGGAGGGTCTAATTTTCTATATAAAAGTATTGTAGACGCGTTCCCAACTTTAATAATGGTTAAGGTTGTAATTTTTCGTCTTTCCTCAATATAAAGAAAGCATGATATTAATTTACGTATTAAACTCAAGCGTACACAAGACAGAAGCTTTACCCTCCAATCAGACTGTTAAAACTTAATAATAAATAACTATACATTAACATATACAACTTAAATGCTAATAGAAAATTTTACAAAGACAACACTTGCCTACGAATACTGTTTAAAATTAATAATAATTCTGGCAATCTTTACTATTCTTTACACACAAAATTTGGGGTTGCCATCAATTATATTGTTCTTATTTGTGCGTTATCGAAAAATCTATGATTATATGTAGTTAATATTCTAACAAGAGAAAACGAAAGGTTAAACAATAGTCGCAAGCAAGTATTAAATGGCACACACTGGTTGTCATCAATGTTAGTTAATACTTCAGTCGATAAAAATGTAGCAGAGACAGAAAGAAATAAAAATAATATTTCTACAAGATACTTCTCAACCACAAACTCCGATTCTATACAATCAAAAGATCAACTATGTCATAAGAATATGTATTTACAGAACGTATATTAGTTTTAAAATCTAGCACACACTATAATGAAGTGTTAAACGTCTAATAGCTGCTCACAATTGGATAATATCTTCTGGCTCATATATAACAGTATCAACCTTGAAACACAACAATAGTTCACATAAAATCTCAAACACAACGAAGGCTGAGAGTACCTATGACTTAGGTATCAAAATGTCCACAACTTTAGAACCAAAGCCTACAACTATACTGTAGTTTCTCCTTTCATTTCAACGTCTGAGACTGCTTCGCTCACACAACTGTCACTGTCAGGCTTCAACGTGACGTCACTGTTCAACGTCACATCCAACCCCTGCTCTTTCCTCGGTGTTCTATCTCTTTCCCTCTCCCTGTCTCTACTCGTTATCTGAGTATACAGTTCGTCTATCTCGCTTGCGAACGACACCGGACTACTGTCCCTGTTTACTTCGGGACAGCTTAACGCCGGCGTCGGAACGTACTTCCCTAACTTAGGATTACTCTTTATCGTTTTACGCCACCCAGGATCGTAGTTAACGTACTGGCTCTCGATGTTTGAAACGTCTTCGTTACTGAAGCTGATTTCATTCGGACACATAGATGATGGTGATGGAGCGTATAGTCCGTGGCTCCTAATACTGACTTCAGACATTTGGTAGTTGGGGCAGTAAATATCGCTTTCATTTTCAAAGCCCTGTTCACTAGCGTTCGTGCTGCAAGTTTCGAAATCGTACGTCGTCTTTGCCATGAAGAATGTGTCTTTATCATCGTCCAGTTTCTCCTTGGAACCTCTCTCTTGACTTTGGAGAAGGTTGTCTAGTTCGCCTGACACACCGTCTAAATGTTGTGGAGTGCTAGACCTGTTGATATCATCGGAGTTCATCGTGCACTCCTCAGAAATATCCTGTAAGGACTTATCAACAGCGTTTTCTTTATCCTGCTTGCCTGGTTGCAAGTAGTCAATGTACTGCCCAAAACTTTCTGTGTCTGTGATTTCGTTGGTAGAACATAAGGCACTGTGAGTTTCCTGAAACGAGGTCAACTCTGAATGGGTGTTGAGTGTTTGATCAGAGCATGTGTTTGGCATCGCTATTTCTGAGGCTGAACTGTATTCTAAGCTGCACTGTTGGGATATTGTCCTCATTTCAGGTTGTTCGCTCGCGTGACTTTGTAAGCATTCTTCAGACACACTGCTTCTTTGCCCATTAAAGTTTTTAGGAACATTTGCTTTGACCACTTGATGTTGGGGCACCAAAGTCTCTGGGACATTAGTGTATATGTTCATAATTTGGGCCCTACTTGGTTTAGGGTCCTCATTTTTGTTCCACGACTTACGATCAGTGGAATAACTTTTGTAATTCTCTTTTGTATCCTCTTCCAAAAGATTCGGGTTTAAGACGTTTCTAGTCTCTTTGATACCGTTGTTAGATCTCTCGACGTGTATGTTTGTGTTGTTGACTTTAGAACCTGAGTTTATTATGTTGGCTACACCGTTATAAGCCTCCTTGGTCGGTAGAGGTAATGAGAAATGCGAATCATTATCACAATCTCTTCTAGTCGGTAATTCTAGACAATTTCTCTTCATGTTTTGTCTTTGTTTCTTAAAGAACTTTTTAGCGACATTCATTTGGTTAGGATTATAGAATACTTCAGGTCCTACTGAACCATTTTCAGGGTACGTCATCATGGAGTTGTTAGATCTGTATTGTTGTCGATGTAGAACCACTAGGTTAATGTTAGGGGTTTTCCCATTTGTATTCTTCAGTGTATCCTTTTGTAATGTTTGTCCGTTTAGTTCAGCTGCAGCTTTGTAAGTTCCGCTATTGTTGGTCTTAGAATTAGTTCTGTTAGAACTCCTGCTGCCTGAATTAGATCTGTTATCATTGGGTATCAAATTAGGTTGTATAGGGGGCGTGGCTGTCTGTGTCGGGGGCAAATTCCGCTGATTAGCATCGAAAACACTTCTGTTCCTGCAGCACTGCTTGCTTCGTTGTAAATAACAATGCATCATGGACCACTGGGCTCTGACGTCACTTCTCGCGATACCGTAAAAGAAAAGGATGAATGTGCCTAGAACTGTGGCGCATACTGCATAGACTATGCTGCAGATATCTTCTTGGTAAGGCAGGTAGGCGGGCAGTGGTCTGTACACAGCTATAGCTCCGCACGACCACACCGACATATACAAGCACATGACGATAACCTGCGCCCTCAACTGTATGATAGGAGTATGTTCCATATCCTCCACTTCAGAATCCAAAGTAGACTTAACACTTCTCCTTTCCGCCCTCTCATTACTCTGTGGCTCCCACATCTCTAGGTCAACATTCTCCGTCGCCTGCGTGCCTTCGGACAACTGTACATTCATATTTCTGATAGTACACCGTATAAGCAGGAACAATATCAACAGAAACACTAATAAGATCCCACCGGGGACGAACAAAGCGCTTAACGCTGGCGCCGTGCTTAAGAAACACTGCGAATACCCCGCGTAATCCTTCAAGTTTACCGCACCAGATATTCCACATACAATCAAAGCTATACCCCAACCGACGAGATACAACCCTAATATAGGTTTCTGTACAGGCACGTCCGGGGGTAAATCATCTTCAGGAGTCCTCACTGGGTTATGAGTCTTTGTTACCCATTTATACATATTACTAGCAGACACACACATCCACAACAAACAGGACAACGACAAATAATGTATTAAGAGTCCTAGTATCTGGCAGAGTTTGACATCTTCAGTCTGGTAAATGCCTAGGGTGTACATATAGCAGAGCAATCCGATCGCTATCCAGGTGTTTATGAGAGCGTGTTTGGTCTTCTTAGGCATCTGTATAGCGGGGTAGCACATGATATAGGTGAGTATGGCACAGCTGACGCAGCCGATGAGGATCAGACTGCCGACGTACACAGCGGGGTGGGATACCTTGAATCTGGCGCCGTCCGTGCGAGCGCCGTAGATGCCGGTCTCCACGTTTTGTAGGAGACCCACGTAGGCGAGCCGGCTGCAGCTGATTATTATCATTTCGGAGATTACGTGGGATATTTTGCAATCTGGAATGAGGAATGTATGTTTCATTCACGGACAGATTTAGACGAATGAACATTCGCATAGCAAGTGATAGCTAAGTGTGTAAAAAGTGAATAACTTAAGGCCTTCAAAGCATATGATACGCGTACAGTAACTGCGGCGTCATTGGCGAGGTTTAAGTCCTACAAAGTGCAGGTGTCCAGACACTTTCGGCACTCTAGCCGGTGAGGCATTGTCTAATCGGAAAGGCCGCACTCATACCGGATCCGCAAACTCAATACTTGCTACTAATATGGGTTAAGCCTAGCTTGATGAATATGATAGGTGTCAGTGAGAGTGACGACTTAACTTTGTAGCGTCGTCGCAACGGATGGTTAATATTGGCACACGAAAAACTACTGATATTTAAAGCATTATACTTTTTTACACTAAACATTTACATTATATACTTTATCCAAAGTCGAAATGATTCAATTTGTTTTAAAAATCATCCTAAAACTGAAGTAATTTTCACTGACAACAAATGTCACAATTTTAACTAAGACCTTCGTAAAACGTTTTCATATTGCAAAAATGTTAGGGACGAGACACCTCGATACATGAAAATCGATTGGACAAAGGAGTATTTAGTGTTATTATCGACACTGGCTGAAATAAAAACTATTTTTATTGTAAGATTTCTACCATATTATTATTTTACTTGCAATTTATGCATTGTTTGTTTGTCTGGGTGGAATCTTGCAACTTAATTTAGATCCACATCATATTTTGTTGAAGTTATCTTCAACTGATAGAGCTAAAATTTTGCGTGCATGTATGAATCGGATGACAATGCAATATTATTATGGCATAGAGCTGATAACGATGAAGATACTGACTTAATGCAGAATGAAGATACTGAATTAGAGCAAATATTTTCAAAAAACAATTTCTTTTTTTTTGGTTTTCAATTTTTTTGTTTTTAATTTTCCTAAATGCATATATATTGACATAGTCTCAATTCAGTTTAATTTTTAAGTATCGATTTAATAAACTCTTTCCCAGCACTAGTCTCACTAGTTTGACACCTATCATTTTCATCAAGCTAGGCTTAACCAATAATAAGATGTTTCGAAATTCTACAAAACATCGAATCAAATATTTTCCCACAGGTATTAGACCAAACCCCTAAACAATGAAAGATTTGGTTTAATAGTACTGTTACAACATACCAGTAGTGTTGTCCTGCCAGCGTCGTGTGACGGGGTCCCACACGGCCGCGCGGCCGTCCACGCCGCCCACCGAGCGAGCGCGGACCGTCGCTATGATGGGCTCCAGCAACTCGCCGCGGAGGGACACGTTCCCTACGAGGTTACGGGAATTTGGTTAGTTTTGTGACATAAATTGGTAAATGGTCGCTGATATCATTGTTTTCAAACCGGGAACTGCTTGTTACTTTAACTATTTTTAAATTGATCATTTTAATACAACAATTTTTATTATAAGAATATTACTTTAACTGCGCATTCAATCTCCTGTTCAATATTATGGGCTTCAAGCCCAGGACAGGGAGAATTGGTTTAATATAAGGAAGGTTTAGTGTGCAGCGGGGCGCTAACGGCCGAAAAAAAAACTGAATAAATATTGTAAAAGAGTATAGTAAACATTGGAAATGACACATAAAAACCCCAGAGCACAACTATTAACTCACTAACAAGTGAGCTAAATAAAGTCACTAAAACTAAAAAATATTACATCACATTATACTCACTCAACTGAAAGCCAACAATGGGCGAGGTGATCTCAATGTTCATATCCTCTCGCTTGGTGCTCCTGCCGTAGTAGTCCTTGGTCCTGTGGCCGGTCATGCGCGCGTCGGCGTCCGTGTCCGCTATCGGCAGCAGCGGGAATAGCGCCGCGTCTTCATACACCGAGATGACCAGGTCTTGTGGGTGGCTCTGAAGTAGGATACCTGAGTCCGTCGTGCTGTAGAGCAGGGATTGTGGTATCTGGAGGAAGAATAACGAATATTTTTGAATAAGAAATGGAAACATTTTAGTTCAAATAGGCTAACAATTTTGAACTGTATGTGATGGTTCCCAACACACATAAAGCGTCAGCGAGGCAGACCCAGACGAAGATGGCGGGATGACCTACATTCGTTTTTACCAAACTGGTCAATCGCGGCTCTTGAGAGAGATAAATGGAGGGAGAGTGGGGAGGCCTTTGCCCAGCAGTGGGACATTGCAGGCTCTTAATAATAATAATAATAATGTGATGGGGAGAATAAACTGCAAAAAAAAAACTACCCAGCTCCACGATGTCAATTTACTGTTTGTTAAATTAATACCATACTACTTACGTAATATTATATAATGGGAATTAGCGCTAAAATGCTTAAAAACCTTTTAGGGCTTGACGTTTCTACCAGGTTACACCTACACTAGTAGCTAATTTGAAGTTAATGTTTTATGTGTGAAATCGGAGTCAATCGTTTCTAGCGAAGCTGGTTGTCACCAAGCTAGTCTTAGGCTGCTTGTACACTTATAGCAAACTAATTGTACAAACTGTCTGCCGCCCTCTTGTTTTTTGAAAAATCAGTTTCAAGCAGACCGTGTGCACGCGGCCTGAGTCGGTGTTCACTTAGATTTTCAGAATAAGTTAAATATTTACCTGCACACTAGCATGTATAAGCGCATCGGTAACGGTGAGCAGCGGCGCGACGGTGCGGTTGGTGGTGGTGCAGTGCAGGCGCGGCGGGGCTCGCGGCCGCACGCTGTACCACACGCACGTCGCGCCGCTGAACCCTGAGCTCACGCGGAAACGCTCCACCGCTAGGTTCGACTGCGAAAATAGATGATAATGATATAAAAAAGTAGTAGACACTAAATATTTTTGATAACTCGGAACGAGAAGCGAGTCGTTATAGTAACAATTCCCGTAAAATATTGCCAATAACAGTATTGATAAGCAAGATGAGCGGTCGGTCTAAGGCCAAATAACGATAATAAAAAAAGGGTTGACAGATGACACACACAGAAATAAGGGCATCACCTAAGAAACAGACAGAATCACTCTAACCAGACCTAACGGAAATATAATAATTAAATAAATTATAACTGTAAATGGTTACTTAAACCAATAAAGATAATAGCCAAAAGTTAATTTAAATACTTATATTAAAATTATATTATGATAAGAAAATTTTATAAAACCGTGATCATGTGTGTCGAAAGCCTATGTTAAAACCCGCCACCTCAATGCCACATCTACTAAATATCACTTCTTACATCCATGTTTTGGCTTGCTTGGCTACGATCGAGTGCATTACCGTTTATGTTATTTTACTGTTTACCCACATTTGTTATTATTTGTATTATTTACTAGCTGTGCCCGCGACTTCGTCCGCGTGGAATAGTTACTTTTCGGGCAGCATATTTAGAATTAGGTTTTTATACATATACTTTCGCTTGGGTAGCGATAAATTTACTTTACAGATGCTTCTCTATATACGATATTTCAAATTGTCATAACTTTTTTATTTATGTACCGATTGACATGAAATAAACACTAAATGTTAAGTGAAGCTTACTAAAATACATTCGTGAAAACCGCATCTTAATCGAGTAAGCCGTTTCTGAGATTAGCGTGCACAAACACACAGACAAACAGACAAACCGACAAACAGACAAAAAAGACAAAAAAAATAATAATCATAATTTCAGGTTCGGCATCGATATTATAACAACCCTTGCTACTTTTTTTGTTTATATTTCCTTTGTACAGACACCACTTTTCTACAATTTTATTATATGTATAGATAGATGATTTTTCAAATTGTCATAACTTTTTTATTTATGTACCGATTGACATGAAATAAACACTAAATGTTAAGTGAAGCTTACTACAATACATTCGTGAAAACCGCATCTTAATCGAGTAAGCCGTTTCTGAGATTAGCGTGCACAAACACACAGACAAACAGACAAACAGACAAACAGACAAAAAAAATAATAATCATAATTTCAGGTTCGGCATCGATATTATAACAACCCTTGCTACTTTTTTTGTTTATATTTCCATTGTACAGACACCACTTTTCTACAATTTTATTATATGTATAGATGATTTTTCAAATTGACATAACTTTTTTATTTATGTACCGATTGACATGAAATAAACACTTAATGTTAAGTGAAGCTTACTACAATACATTCAAGAAAACCGCATCTTAATCGAGTAAGCCGTTTCTGAGATTAGCGTGCACAAACAAACAGACAAACAGACAAACAGACAAGCAGACAAAAAAAATAATAATCATAATTTCAGGTTCGGCATCGATATTATAACAACCCTTGCTACTTTTTTTGTTTATATTTCCTTTGTACAGACACCACTTTTCTACAATTTTATTATATGTATAGATAGATGATTTTTCAAATTGACATAACTTTTTTATTTATGTACCGATTGACATGAAATGAACCCTAAATGTTAAGTGAAGCTTACTACAATACATTCGTGAAAACCGCATCTTAATCGAGTAAGCCGTTTCTGAGATTAGCGTGCACAAACACACAGACAAACAGACAAACAGACAAAAAAAATAATAATCATAATTTCAGGTTCGGCATCGATATTATAACAACCCTTGCTACTTTTTTTGTTTATATTTCCATTGTACAGACACCACTTTTCTACAATTTTATTATATGTATAGATAGATAGATGATTTTTCAAATTGACATAACTTTTTTATTTATGTACCGATTGACATGAAATAAACACTAAATGTTAAGTGAAGCTTACTACAATACATTCGTGAAAACCGCATCTTAATCGAGTAAGCCGTTTCTGAGATTAGCGTGCACAAACACACAGACAAACAGACAAACACACAAACAGACAAAAAAAATAATAATCATAATTTCAGGTTCGGCATCGATATTATAACAACCCTTGCTACTTTTTTTGTTTATATTTCCTTTGTACAGACACCACTTTTCTACAATCTTATTATATGTATAGATGACATAACTTTTTTATTTATGTACCGATTGACATGAAATAAACACTAAATGTTAAGTGAAGCTTACTACAATACATTCGTGAAAACCGCATCTTAATCGAGTAAGCCGTTTCTGAGATTAGCGTGCACAAACACACAGACAAACAGACAAACAGACAAACAGACAAACAGACAAAAAAAAAAATAATCATAATTTCAGGTTCGGCATCGATATTCTAACAACCCTTGCTACTTTTTTTGTTTATATTTCCATTGTACAGACACCACTTTTCTACAATTTTATTATATGTATAGATAGATGATTTTTCAAATTGACATAACTTTTTTATTTATGTACCGATTGACATGAAATAAACACTAAATGTTAAGTGAAGCTTACTACAATACATTCGTGAAAACCGCATCTTAATCGAGTAAGCCGTTTCTGAGATTAGCGTGCACAAACAAACAGACAAACAGACAAAAAAAATAATAATCATAATTTCAGGTTCGGCATCGATATTATAACAACCCTTGCTACTTTTTTTGTTTATATTTCCTTTGTACAGACACCACTTTTCTACAATTTTATTATATGTATAGATGATTTTTCAAATTGACATAACTTTTTTATTTATGTACCGATTGACATGAAATAAACACTTAATGTTAAGTGAAGCTTACTACAATACATTCGTGAAAACCGCATCTTAATCGAGTAAGCCGTTTCTGAGATTAGCGTGCACAAACAAACAGACAAACAGACAAACAGACAAACAGACAAACAGACAAAAAAAATAATAATCATAATTTCAGGTTCGGCATCGATATTATAACAACCCTTGCTACTTTTTTTGTTTATATTTCCTTTGTACAGACACCACTTTTCTACAATTTTATTATATGTATAGATGTGCCTGTGGCGCTCTTGTTAATTTTAATTTTAGTTTTAAATATGTTTCTCAGTAAGTGAATTATGTATGCAATCCTTATGAGGAATAAAGTTGTTCTTAACCTTATAAAACTCCTTGAGGGACCCTATTTTAATATACTAAAATATCTTATTCTTACCTTTTGTCCTTGTATATTGGCGATGTATTGTGTAATTTCTTCAGCTGCTTGCGCCATATCAGTGCAAACACCGTACATAGACTCCGCTTGCGCCATTACAGGCATGCTAATGTTCATTGCTGAACTTATCACATCCAGTAAAGTAGGTCCTGAAACCAAAACATTTAAAATAAGCTTTAGATAAATAGATTCTAAAAAACTATGGTTCATAACTTAGTTTGTCATATGTACTCACCCAAATCTTTTTCCTCAGCAATATACTGCATATAATTCCTTATAGCTTTAGCAATAAACATAACATCATCCGGGTCAATGATCTCAGCCAATGGATATGTTTTCTCTTGAATCAGCATAGCCAGTCTCTCCGTCGCATTAACAGCTGAATATTGCACCAAGCTTACGTTTAGGAGCGCAAACTGTTGAAGCAACTTCGTCACATTGCTTATGTAAGAACATTCACTGGTGTTTGCGGGTCCCCACGTTGCGTTAGAGTTACAAGACCGGTACGCGGAACCTTCCCCGCTTCGACACGGTACAATCGCCGTACGGTTAGGCATTAACTGAGGCCAGGAATACAATCCTTTATTATTTATCGTGTAATTCGTTGGACAGTAGTCCGTAGTATTCGATAGAACTAGTACTTCAATTGTATAGTTATGTCGTATATGATTCTGGTCGCTATATATACAAGTCCATTGGCCCATATGGTGGAGGGTAACTGAGAAGAATACTGAGGTTTCAGCCAGTCCTTCTTCCTGCATGTCCGTATTGGTTACGTTTACGTCACAGTATTCTAGCATTGGATGGGCCCAACGTAGCTCATACTTGGCAATGACGGAGGCAAATGGAGCATTACAAGTTAGCATTAACGTATCTCCGACGAATACAACTTGATCGTGCGCTGGTTTCACAATCAAAGTGTTGGAGGATAGAACACTGCCGCATGCAGATAAGTCTAAGAATATTTTAAGTTTCCGCACACTTTTGTTGACCATATTTTCCGGGAATGCACATTTTGGGTTTCCTACTAACTTGACACTTGTGTTTCGGGACCAGTCACCGACCCAGAGTAGGTCGCAGTCACAAACTAGCGGGTTTTCTGTTATGTCTCTGTAAAATAACAACAAATTATTTAGGATTGCACATATCCGCAACAAATCTTGCGCATACTCAATACATAACTATATTTATTCAATACATCAATTAGATTGTGAAATATTGATATTGGTTTATTATGTAAGTGCTACACTAGTGTAACTATAACCCACGGAACAGAAAAAACAGGTGGAAGTGCTAAGTAGGCGTGGTACGCGTGTCACAATTAAGCGTTGTTACGCTTAACTTGCGCTTAACCGATCCCAGTTGCGTCTGTCATCGCGTCGAGTTGCTCGTCTCGTGACAAATTAATATTTACCTAGCTATGCCGTATTGTTCCGTTTTAGCGTGCAAAAATGATAGTAGGAGAAGAAATCTTACAAATGGAGGTATTTCGTATCATCGGTAAGTACGATTTTTATTGTTTTCTAATAAAAATCTTAATTTCTTTAAATTTACAAAAATTTAATAGAACGGTTAGTCAAAATAAACCTTATGCAGTAAAGACAAAGTCTATTTTCGATTGTTTTTTTCCATAGAACATTCTAGAAAGACCTTCGCTACTCAATGTAGTGATGTGGTCAAGTCGAAAATTGATTTTGTCGATTGATGTCGATACGAGGAATAACTATCTTAACACAAACAGTTATTTTTATTTATTTCGTTTCAGATTACAATATAGGTATGAGGTCGCCTTAATTCATACACGAAATTTATATAAAGTAAATTTATGGTCGTTTAAGTGGTATAAAGCAAAAATATAATCAATGTTTTAAATATTTATTATAATTTATTAATGACTGAGACGTTACACACAGAGTGTTACAAACAGTAACACTCTGTGTGTAACGTCGGTACGGTTACGGTAATAGATTTTTTAACCTTCATTAAAAATTTGTTTCAGGTTTCCCAAAGTCACAAGCATGAAAGAGAAATGGATAGAGAGTGCGTCCTTGCGTTGTGGGAGGCCGGCCGGCAAGCTAAATCCTGATTCATTCACCGGTAGATAGATGAAAACTCGTGAAATCGACACTGCACTTCCTTTCTTCAAGTTTCACGGCAAAAAGTCCATTTAATTCACGAGAATCATGAGAATTTCAACATATGCGGAATATTAAAGATTTTTTACTAGAAAACCCGAAGTTTTATTTATCTGATTCCTTCTTTAATAACATGTTGACAATCTATATTAAATTTAAGACATCTTATCATAAGTGTGCACTCTGGGCCAAACTCACTATGAAACTTGGGCATGACCCTTTACCTATCTGTCTGTCAGTCTTGTGTGTCTATTAATTAATGGTTTAAAAGGTACAGCGGTTTGTGTAACAAATAAATAATTGTACTCCCAACGAGTCGTATTTATCGTATTTGAACAAAAATCGGGTATCTATCGATATCGATAAAGAATTTAAATGTAATATGTGGTGTGTCCTTGGCCGAGTAGCATTAGAGTCACGCCTTTGTCAACCGTATGTCGAAAGCAATTAAGTTGATAATTGCTTATATTGTTTATATATCGCCATCTATGGTCAAGTAGCAAAACTAACTCGTCAATCGAATTTAGTGTGACTGTAGACCGTAAATACTTATTGTTGCTAATGCAAAATTAACCTTATTTTTAGAAAGTCAGGGTTTATTTTATTTCTGTGATGAAGGCTATTTTTGTCTAAATTTAAAACTACCAATCATACGGATTATTTCGTTGTAGTGCATATGTTATTATCGGATTATTTGTGTGAGTTTGGCGACAGCGGTTCCTATAGTAATTTTGGCGTATTGCACTTCCACTTGTTTTTTCTGTTCCGTGCTATAACCAATACAATAGTTAATTCACTTATAATTATGTTATAAGGACCTGTTTCTAGTTTTCATATTCATCTAGAACATGGATTTCACAGACAGTTTCATTTAGATAAAAAATATGTAGAATGACAATGGCCTTTAAATCTATGGATAATTTTACTAGTAATGTTTATCTCAATCAAGATTTTATGTTGCTACATTATTTTGTAATAGCACATGCTTTGCGCAGTTAAAGGATGGGAGAATGTAGGTGGCTATATGTGATTTAACATTTAAATAGTACATACTGATTTATCATAATTCCCCTTATACTTACAATTGTTTCAATCCCACAAGATGATCAAAAGTGCCGGTTGCCATGGCAGATATGTGATTCTGTGTCAATATCAGTCTCTCCAAATTGGTCAGTCCTTTGAACATTTCTTTGTAGACATTGCTAATTTGATTGTGTGATAAATCTAGCCTCTGAAGTGATGTCATGTTGTAAAATGCATCTGATTCTATTAGAGTTATCTGGTTTCTGCTTAGATCACTGAAAATAAACATATGTTGTATAATTTCCATGACAGTAAACTGTAATTTAAACTTTGTGTGAAATTATAAAGTGTAAGTAGAGCTTCAATTCAGATGTTTTTCTCTTATGAACCTAATGATTATTATGTAAAGGCTGTAAATAAATGATAGCTACTGAAATAATTTTAACTTCTGTGAAATTCAAATATCGTCTTCATTCTACTCCCTGAATGTATGTCATGTACATAGATATAAAATGATTTGATGATGGCTTCACTGCCAAACTGTAGCTTTATCATGAAAACAAACAGATAATAGTTCAATCATAGCAATTCAGAAACAATCATAAATAAGATTTATGTTTTGTAAACTATTCACTGTTGTTCTAACTATAAAACATGTTATGATGATCTAAGAACACAATGAGTTGAGTGACTTACAGTTTCTGTAAATTTGGTAAATATAACTCCCTGGATAACGTCGAGATCGCATTTCCAGATAGATTGCTGAAAGAAAATATTATATTTAAGTAACTTTACAAATACAGCTGTATGTATTCAATAATTATTTGGTACTGTTGTACTTACAGGCTTACAACTATAGTCCATAATTTGCTTAAATCTATCTCTTTTAGTTCAGTTATCTGCGCCGGGCTCCCGCCACACTTGAGCCGGAGCAGCTCACCCGGCAGGGGCTCCGCTAACGCCCCGTCAGCTGCCTTATTGCCCTTGCATGAACACAACGATGGGCAATAACCTAACACTCCTTGAACCCATAATAACGTTAAAATAATCAGCGCCGACCTCTTCATGATTCGTATCCTCTATTAAACTGCAATTAAAACTATGGCACGACGCCAAATACGAAAAATAATCGCATCTTCACAAATTCTTTACATTCATCAATGACATTTCTTAGCAATCTATACAAAACAAATGTCCAGTTGTATATTAGATCTATGTCAAACTAAATTCACCACATTTCTCACGGCATGGATTAAATTTCATTTACATTACAAAAATAAACAACTGTAAAACAATATACAAGTACACATCCGACATTTGTAACCAAATTTTGACTGATCGTTTTTTTATTGATATTTGTGCAGGTTTGGATAAAGCGTCTTTTGATATACAGCATTGGGAACGTTTAGGACCAAACGCAAGATTTTTGTCTTTGGTAACAATTAACGAAGAAGGCCCTTGTACCAACATACAGGAAAATTTTAAATTAAACCAAACGTCAAATTATTTTTAAAAGTTGAACCGTTGCGTTTGTTTTGATCGTTTTTATAAAATATTGTAGAATATAATTTATGAATGTGAACTGGTGATAAGTTATAAATCATGTCAGATCATCGGTTTTCTGACAATGAGGTCTCTAAGCGAGATATACCTTCGTTTATTGAGCCTCGGCCTCCGTTGATACAGAATCCGTTCATGCGGCCTAGGCCTCAAAAGGGAACTAATTTATTGGAGTTATTTGAGGAAGAGTCGGTGCTTGATGAGCCTGAGTTGGTGCAAGTGTACTTAAGGTTGAAGCCCTGTAGAGTTCCCAACACTTTGTACGAGGTCCGGTCGGACAAGTGTCTGGTGACATCGTTGGACACAGCCACCGCGGGCCACGGGCGGCGCACCCAGCACAATGTATCTAAAATGTACACCTTCTCCAAGATCTTCGGAGCTGAATGTAATCAAAAAGTAAGTTGTTACACTAATAAGTTTTAAAAACAGCTGTTTGCAATAATATTGACCATTTATGTTTTATTTTAATCTGACCTTTTAGTGAGTAAAATTTTAATAATTTTCCTAAAATAAGTGAAGTGTAATAAAGCATATTGTAATGAGAAAGAAGTATCATTTAGTTACAGCTAGGCTCAGTTCTATAATAAGAAAGGATGTTTGAATATAACAAAGGAGATGTCTTTGTCTGATAATACATGTTGTATAAAAATTGTACTTAAAGGAAATTTTAACCTGGTATCCTAAACAGACCAAATTTAATTTATATGCAGTATTTTAAATAATTGTTTCGTATGAATATCTATTTAAAAACAGTTTATATTTGATAATCTCTTTTATTTCAGGAAATATTTGAATCAGTGGTCAAAGATAACTTAAAAAGGCTTCCGGAAGGTCAGAACTTCACACTCCTTACATACGGTGCATCAGGTTCTGGGAAGACTTACACATTAATGGGCACAGTTGGTGCCCCAGGCCTGGTGCCTAGATCCTTAGAGTATGTGTTCAGGCTTGTGGATGCTGCACAGCAACCCGCTTTCAGACCTGCGGAGAATGGTGCTGAGAAACTCAGTCATGCGGTACAGGATTATGAGTTGCAGGTTTGTACCAACTGAATTATTTATAGACTACAAATTAACTTGAAAATAATCATCAGCTGATATTTAGAAACTATTTTATTATTTACATGATATAAACAACTTCAATCATTAAACTGACAAGTTTTATACTATACTCATAATACTTGGTTAAAAATTTCGGTTTTATTAGAATCTATCCTGGCTTCACTTAGGTAACACAAAGGATCTCTAAGAATGAAACAAACAAATTATGATAAAACCTTAGCATTTTAACAACAGACCTCGAAGCCATTCTAATTGAATTTTACTTATTTTACTTAATTATTTAGAAGTTACGAACACACTCTTATTTTTAGTGGGTGAAGCGTCTCCGGCATGTGTCAGCTCCGCTACGTGACAAGTACCGACGGATGAGTGTACAGCTGAACAGTGACTTGACAGTCAGTTCCATTGACTTGTCCAACAGGATCCGACACTATGTTTGGGTAAGTTACAGTTTGGGATCTGGTTTGAAACAAGTTTTCTTAAGCTGTAGATTATATTGAAGCTAGTTAGAGAATTATGTTCTCTGAGGCACAGCTTTCAAAATTTAAATTATCGCCAATAGATTAATAGGTATTTTATTTACGGTAGATATTGTTTTAGGTATCTTTTGTGGAGATCTACAATGAAGCCATATACGATTTACTCGCGCCTCCTGAAAAGAGAACTAAACTTCGCATCAGAGAAGACAATACGGGCAATGTTTATGTGAAGGTGAGTAATATAAGATAAGAAAATTTATTTTTTAACATAAATAAATATTTCATTCAAATCTTGCATTTTTAAACACTTTCTTAAAAATATTGTACAATATACAGAAGAAATTACTTCATGTGTTCATCGGTCACTGGTGACCGACGCGGTAATATTTGATCAAAACTATGTTTTTTTTAATCACATCACTCAAATCTCATCACTCAAAGTTTTCCTGGTAAAAAAATAATTTTGAGATAAGATCGCCTTTGTAAATCATACGCAAAATTATTGTATTTATAAATGTAATTTTCGATTACATTAGAGAATAAGAATAGGCTATTAAAAATCACAAGATTTCAACATTATTTTGGCCAAACTACAAGAGCTTCTATATATATTTAGGGCGCAACCCAAGCCTTCGTCCGTTCCGGAGAGGAGGCCTACGATGTGATGGTGGCAGGCAAGCACAATCTTGTGGTAGCAGCCACCGGCGTACACGCGCAGTCGTCGCGGTCGCACTGCATATTTACCATAACTATGCTTACTGAGACAGGTGTGTATTATTTACGTGTATATACTTACAGGTTTAAGGTGGAGATTTTTTATTTATTTTGTTTAATTACTAATGAAAAACAAAAAGCGCCTTCTCTTTATTATTTATTAGGAAATTACAGGGAAATGGGTGACGTAGATTTTTTTGCTATGTATTTAGTTTTGTGTGACAAGTACAGGCAAGCAAGGTGTTAGCTAGCTGTTACGGCCTGGCCACGGGAGATTCGCCATAGCGATAAACGCGCGGTGCGAACGGCGAGGCGTCAAGCGACTAAAACAAACGCATAGAAGTGTCCTTATCAAGCCACGCGGAGTGGCGCATGGCGAAGCGACCCGTGAAATGTACCGAGCGAAAGACGCGGACAACTGGCGGCGCGGCCGGCGAGTCAAACAAATACATGATTCAGTCGCGGCGACTAGGGCAGAGATCAAAAGAATTAAATTATTTCGCTGCGAATAATAAACACAGAGGCCTTTATTCCTGAAATACTAGCAAGGCACAATCCACAATCTTATCCTAATATTATGCCTTGAACCAAAATACTACTACTTTTGAAGCAATATCGGGATAATACAGACATTTTGGTCTCGGACTTCCATACTGGTCGCGGCGGCCGTGACTGCCATTGGCTTGCAAACGTTTCCGCGCGAATTGTCTCGCAATTCGCACCGCCGATCCCCGTGGCTAAGCCGTTAAAACGATATAGCGATTTAAAGAATATTTTCTCTTGTATTGACTCGTGTTAGCCCGTGCTGTACTTTAAACAACATCCGTGTGTATTCATAGGCGATGGGTCTGTCCGCACATCGTACGTGCGGCTGTGCGACTTGGCGGGCTGCGAGCGAGCACGCGCCACGCGCAACACGGGCGCGCGAATGGCAGAGTCTCGCGCCATCAACTCCTCGCTGCACGTGCTGGAGCGCTGTCTGCACATGCTGCGCCGCAAGCAACGGGCCAGGAACGACGCGCTCGTGCCGTACAGGTCAGCAATATAATAACGCCATCAACTCCTCGCTGCACGTGCTGGAGCGCTGTCTGCACATGCTGCGCCGCAAGCAGCGGGCCAGGAACGACGCGCTCGTGCCGTACAGGTCAGCAATATAATAACGCCATCAACTCCTCGCTGCACGTGCTGGAGCGCTGTCTGCACATGCTGCGCCGCAAGCAGCGGGCCAGGAACGACGCGCTCGTGCCGTACAGGTCAGCAATATAATAACGCCATCAACTCCTCGCTGCACGTGCTGGAGCGCTGTCTGCACATGCTGCGCCGCAAGCAGCGGGCCAGGAACGACGCGCTCGTGCCGTACAGGTCAGCAATATAATAACGCCATCAACTCCTCGCTGCACGTGCTGGAGCGCTGTCTGCACATGCTGCGCCGCAAGCAGCGGGCCAGGAACGACGCGCTCGTGCCGTACAGGTCAGCAATATAATATCATCCCTTTAGAAACTTTAAACGCCACATCGGTCACGGGTGACCGACCAAAAAAGTTTCAAATATACCGAATAAAAAGTAGTCGCACATAGTCTGTGCCTTTTAAAAACGGTCTGATATAAACACGTAATATTTTCAGACGGCCATTATTCAACAGTAATAAATTGAAATGAGTTTATCATTGTTACAATGTTACTTCCATTTTACGCCACGATGGTTCCTTTCTCCTCCTCTGTTTTGCTAGCGCCCGCTCAACGTCGACACCGCGTCGGCGCTGCGTAAACCATCTTTCGACACTCGCTTAGGCCGCTGCTCCAAAACTCGCGGGTAGCGGAGCGGCAGCGAGAGCGTCGCTGTGTGTTAGTGTCGACACCTGCTGCCAAGACGCGACGGTCTTACGACGCAAATTAATGATTTTCACCTAAAAGCCTATTTATTATTATTTATTTATGTCTGTACAGAGAATCGAAGCTAACCCGGCTACTGGGCACGGGTCTGTCCGGCGTCCGCGGCGAGGCGGTGAGCATGGTGGTGACGCTGAACCCGGCGCCGGAGTACGCGCACGAGACCAAGCACGTGCTCACTCTGGCCGCCGTCGCGCAGGATATACGTACGTTGTATACCTAGAACCTTATTTACGCCCGGTGATGTAGTTAAAGCCTGCGCTCCGGCTGACTGCATATATCTCTTCCAAATAAAAGGGTGATATAAGTCAGTATGTCTGTTTGTAGTATGGTGTTTTTGTTTGAAACCTACTGACCGATATGGTCCTTATATTTATGGAAACCTGTTGAGTATTTTATTTGATGCAATGTTCCAAAGTTTACAGTGTCGGTCAAAGTAGACAGATACTTCAAACTTGCCATAGGTTGCCGACACATCCATGTAAACATTTTTTTTCTACACGTGTCTTTTTCTTATTTTAGAGATAAACAATACGATGTATGCTTCGACGCTGGAGAACAGTGCGCAAGAAACTACAATCAACTGCAGTTCCGAAGTTATGAAGCTAAGATGTGATAATGAGAGACTGCACTTCGAACTTGTACAGTATGTATTGTAACTTCCGTATACCATTTTACTACAGCTTGCTTTTTACGGATTTCAAATCCATAAAAGTTTTTTTTTTTTTCAATAAACACGTAATATTTTCAGACGGCCATTATTCAACAGTAATAAATTGAAATGAGTTTATCATTGTTACAATGTTACTTCCATTTTACGCCACGATGGTTCCCTTCTCGCGATATTTTTATGTACCATTTAAATCTCTTAATAACATATGATAAGTGGATTTATTTCATTATATAACATGAGAGACATTCATGCTTTAGTTAGGTCCTCAGTAAAAAGCTAAAATGTCACGTCAAATTGCTTTAATCTACACTTGTCTTTCAGAGCGCAAGCCCGCTACAAGGAGCTGTTAGCATCGATGGAGGAGCGCCAACAGGAGTCCGCCAACACCATGCGCGAGCTGGTGGAGGAGGCCAAGGATCTCACCAAACAGTACTACGAGTCGCAGCTACAGGCGCTGCGGGCCGAGGTACGTTACAACTATGCTCCGGTCGATGAGAGAATACGGTCGTGACACTTGTCAGCTTGTCTTGACTTGTATGAGGAAATTAAAAACAGTGTTATTTATTCAGTTGTCTCATTGTGGGCGAAAAGACGAGTAGCTGTCGACTATTTAATCTCTCAAAAAACGTACAAGATGTAGATTCCCTGTAAGTGAAGGAAATGCAGATATAAACAGTTATCGCTGTCCTTTCTCATTGGCCAGAGAGAAATCTCTTAGAATTTGTTTGTTGCCGCGGCTTCTTTCAAAAATATACTAGCAGAGCGATATCGCTCTATTCGTTACTCGCTCATCGCTTTGAATGGGTCAAGCGCCTTATTGTAATCTATTAATAGGTGTTGAATAGTTATAATGTTATTCGTAAAATATCGAATGACTTATTTCGCAGATGGAGGATATGGTGGAAGAATATGAGAGTAGACTGGCTGAAGTGCCAGCTCCGCCGCCGCCGACCGGCACGCCGTCACGGTTCCTGCAGGCTAAAGTAAACATTTCACTCTTCTTTCTTCATATTAATCATGCTCTTTGCACTTTTTTTTGGGATCTGGAATGTTCATCAACACAATAATTTTGTTCATCACCTGTCAAATCTTTTTTTAAGCGCTGTTTGTCTTTTGGTCAACCAATCACGGTTGTGATCAGTTGGTCTTAAACCCGGGGGGTAAATCAACCATTTTTTATTTAACCGTTTTGTACCAGTGCTGGGCAAGGGCCTCATTAAACTGACTAAAACCGTTGTGCCACTTCCTATTATTCTCTGTCCATGTATTATTTGTATGTTAAAAACTACTAAAATTTTATATTATTCAATTTTCAGGTTGCTCAACTAATGACGGACATCGCAGTTTTAGAGGTAAGTTGTAATAGAAACAAATAATACCTATCCATAATATTTACTGTCATACATATACTTATGTAAAATGCTGCTGTTTATTTTTTAGGAAAAATTGACGGCTGAGACCCTAGCAAGGGCGCGTGCTGAGAAGGAAGTGCAGCATCTTCGCACTTGTATAGAGGAGAGAGATGGTAAGACAACTTTCAATATATTTAACGTAACGATAAACAAGATCAATAAAGATATTTGCTACGCAAAAGTCTACTTGGTTTGCTAGTCTGGCTAATGTGGTCTATCCGTCGATTTCTACCATTCACAAAACAGTTGCTTGTCCCTCATTTGTGAAAATCGAATTAAAACCACAAAAACTAAAAACCAAATGAGTTCCACGAAAACCACTATTCACTATATATTACTTTGTTAACAGAAAAGGCATTCAAAGACGCCACACCACCGCGTGAAGACGTTATGTCTCTCTCAGACAGTGAACATGACTCCGACGACGAACCGAGCGATCCCTTCAACGAAAGTCTCGAACCAGTCTTCAAGAAAGAACTCAACAAATCCATATTAGCTTCACTTAAAGAGAAAAACGATACCACCAGTATACATACTATTGATAATATCGATGAAGAATGCGATTCTGATGTAGAGAAATCACATGATACCCTCAAAAATGATTCCAAGAATTCTACTTACGCGACTGGCGAAGATGACGAAAGTGAATTTAGTAAAAATGATGAAATAACTGTTGATGATAATAGCAAAATTGATGATTTGAAAAATGACGTGAGTGTAACTAACAATAGTGTTACTGACAGTAAATATGACGAAAGTTTGAAAAGTGATTCAGTTAAAGATATTAGTGCTGATAATGTTAATGATATAAGTGTTAACAATGAAATACAGTTTAAAAATGAATCTATAACGAATGCTAAAATGGATTTGAGAGGCACTTATTTTGTGCGTGTTAGTAAAGATTCTAACAATGATTCTAATGATAGCTTTAAAGAAAAAGACTGTAGTAGAGGTACTTACTTTGTTAAAGAGTCTACCACTGATGTATCAAAAAATAGTAGCGACTTCGAACAAAGAGAAGGTGAGAATATTATACTGAATGAACCTATAGGTAAAGCTAAGTCGAAAATTGATATAACGATAGAAAAAGAATCTGACATCGAAGTTCATGAAATGCATAAAGAGAAATCTAATTTGGAAGTTCCAGAAAGAGTTTTAAACTCTTCAGAGATAATGAAGCAAAAATCTGACATCCGAAATAAATCGAGAGAAGTAGAACAAAATTCTAACAAAAAAGAACATAAAATAGTAAGAGAGAAATCGAAAATTGACTTGAAGTTACAAGAAATACCTAAATTTCATGCAAATCAAATAGTAAGAGAAAAGTCGGATGTTCGAAAGAAGGAGACTGAAAATTTTCCGTGCAATATTGTTAGAGAAAAGTCTGCTATGGACATGAAAATCACTTCAAAACAAATGGACAAAGTTCAAGACGAAATAAAGGACAAAAATAATATTGATATTAATGTGCCAGAAAAAGTATCTGAACCTCAATGGGCTGTGCCCGAAAAAGTACCCGAAATTAAACCTAGCTTCATAAGAGAAAAGTCCAATTCAGACATGAAAGCACCTAAAAAAGTTTCTGAAGCAATTGTGAACAAAATAATCCGATCTTTTAAATCTAACAACGGCAGCGATGCGTCTCTAAGACAATTTGAACAACTTGAAGAAGCTGCGAAAGACTCCCCAGACGACAAGTCAAACCAATCTTCATTCGGTGATATAAAAATGGTGCCTAAAAAAAGAACATACTTTGACAATTTGACGGTTGTTGAAGACCCACCCAAAAACGTCGTTGATGACCATGAAACACCAGTTGTAGAGAAAGAAAAACGCACGTATTTCGATAACATAGATGTTAATGTTGAAGCATCTAATAAACGGGTCAATGAACTTATGAATTATGATGATGAAAGATCACCGTCTATCGTAAAAGAAAATGTTTCCGACGATTTTGAACCTAGCACAATCAAAAAACTACTAGGCGAGAGTTTTACGAAACCAGAAATAATTACATCCGCATATAAAGCGAGAATGAATAAAAAACATATCTCGGTCGATATTTTTGACGCTTTTGATTCACCACTCACAACAAAAACTAAAGAAAATACAGACAACGTTGAAATTGCCAGACAATCTATTGAAAAGCTAGTCTTGGAGCAATCTGCTAAAAAACCTGAATCATCACCTAGCTTATTTGTTAAGGAAGTTATAAAACCTGTTATACAAATCAAACAAGAAATTAAACTAGAACCAATGTCATCTGTAGAAGAAAATTATGAAGATAAAGCACAAAATAAAAAGGCAACTAAATTAGAACCTGTATCATCTCTAGACGAAACCAATCAAACAATAAACAAAACACAAGGACATGACAGCGAAAATAATACGATCGAAGATTTCGAAAATATCTACAAAGACATAACAGCTCCGAGAGCTACAGAATTCGAATTACTTGTTCAAGACAACAACACTTCCGGCGATAAAAAGGAAAAGGAGGAAACTAAATACAATTTAAGAAAGAAAACTTCTAAGTTTGACGATAATAAAGCTACATCAAACGATGAAGAAATACTAGCAGAAAGTCACGCTAAATGCGAAAGTAAAGTTCGTAAACGACCGCTAAGGTTACGGCGAAAGAAAAATCAAGACGATGAAAGTGATGATAAGTTGAAAGATATTGTGAACTTGCAGAGCGAGTTCTCTGACGTCACAATGGATAAGCCGGCACCGAGAAAAGAGGTCAAAGATATACCATCCCCTGTAAAAGGTTTACAAGAAAATTTACCGCCAATATATGGGATACAAAGTTGTCCTTCCAAAAGGTTGGTTACCCATTTATTTTTACAAACTTTCGTGTGGGCTATTGTCTGTCTTTTTCTTCCTTAAATTAGTATTCTTATTCTTCTTTCTATACTTTTTTCTTTAGGCAACAAAGAACTTCGAAGCGGTCCTTACGAGCTAGACAACATGCTTTTGAGACTTAATTAAAAAAGATTAAAATTAAATGTTACCAAGTAAGACTTTTCCTTTTTCCGGTGGTAGGTGTGCTGTCGCTTTACGTAAATATTTCAATGTTATGTTGGTGTGGGGCATTCTTTTTTTTTAACCATATCTCCCAATTTTGCTGAAAATCGTGGAGGCCACATTTGGCAACAGTACAGATTGACAAAGGTGAAATAATGACCATTACCACGACTTGTATGGTAATTGATTCTTAAGACTGTTTCGATAAACCGTCCATATTGACATTACCGAAGTATTTTTTCAAGCCATCGAAGTACATGCTTTTAAATGTTTGTTTATCTGAGCTTCCCTCCCCAGCGTAACCCGCAGCCGACGCAAACTCTTCACTCCTCGTGCTGAACCTCTCGAAGAGTCGCTGACCCAGACCGGGGACAGTAACGAACGTGTCTACGTGCCCCGCCCGTCATACCACCGGCCGAGGGCTCGTCGCAAGCTATAGCCTAATTAATTACGCCTACTTTATCACTAATTGAATATTATGTATTGTATTAAATGACTAATGTATGAATAAATATAGTTTTATGTTGATTTGAGTTTTGTTTTGTATTTGAGAGATTTAGATAAAAGGAAATTACTTGGACCTTTATTATAATCAGCTATAAAGAAGTCTGGGCAAAAAGCAAAGTATTACTTTGAATACGAGAGACGAATAAGGCTGTTCTAGACTCGAAAGCACGGAGCCGGAGTGAAGTAGCCCCAAGAGTAGAGCCATTGAGATCGAACTTGGCCAAGTATCGAAATAGGTAAATTTCCAAGTAACGAGATATTTTAAAATGGCTCTTGTATTGTACCTATGGTCTTATTTCTAATTTCACAGAACATAGTTTCAAAACTTGCCCAACAGAACCAAGAAAAAAAAGAAAGAATGGGTTTCCGGACGATCAAAACACGTCAATGATGTAAATCGAATGTCAGTGTCAAGCGCGTCAAAACGAGACGCCATTTGCAAAATAAAAACAACAGGATTACGTATTTACGTTTATTCTGTAAACAATTCCTTTAAACCTTAAATATTTACAATTAAAGTGTTGAGCATATGAAGATATAATAACTACACACAATGGCGTCGGGTGCGCGAACTGCCGTGTCGCAGATATTGCGCAATAAAGACGATGTTGGGGAAGAAGAAGATGAACCTAAAAAGAAATCCAGGGAGGACTGGAGGAAAGCCAAAGAGTTAGAAGAGGCTCGTAAGGCTGGTACTGCACCAGCTGCCGTCGATGAGACAGGTAAGACTACAAAAATAATGGATTTATAGCAAAATATAAACATAACCTCAAATTTTCTTAGATCCTTGGCATACGAGTCGTACTTAATAGTTTTAGGCCTCGTAAATATAATTAGTCATTGGTCTAAAATCACAAATTTACGTTTGCTTTTCATAAAATACTGTAACATTAACTTTTTTATATTTGTACTACAGCATGATATAACAAGCTGTGTAAATGAAAACCGTAGCCCACTTACTTAAATAGTCTCAACAGTAAACACAATAGCCAATCAACAGTAGTATTAATATCCAACTATCAACACAAAGAAATGCTAAAACATATTTTTTTTTATCCTTCTTGCAGGCAAGGACATAAACCCCCACATACCACAGTACATATCTTCTGCACCATGGTACTATGGCACCGCTGGACCTACACTGAAGCATCAGAGGCCACAGGAGGACAAAGAAGGCCAGTTTACAAGACTAGACACCTATTATCATAAAGGTGTTGATACTGTAAGTAATTAACCCTTTTTTTCAGATTCTTATTTGATTTTTTGAGAACTGCTTGATTGCAAAGGAATAGTTTTACATCATGATTGGCCTTATCTTGTTCTCCTTGATCAATGAATATTATTCCGTCTTCAAAAGGTAATTTATTTTGCATTCAATGATAGTGTCTGTTGTGGCTAGATACCACCTAAATAACTATAAATGAAATAAATAACATATTCTTAAAAAAATTGGATTTCTGTAATGTTTTCTAAGTGGTACTAAACTCCTGAACAACTTTCCATAAATGTAATTTGGTTTGACAGGCAAAAGTAGCAACAAAATTCAGAAAGGGAGCTTGTGAAAACTGTGGAGCTATGACACATAAGAAGAAGGATTGCTTGGACAGACCTAGAAAGGTAAGATTTAAAGCTTTGATTAATTTAATATTATTTGATTTTTAGTGAACTATATATTGCACTTATTATGACCACTATGTTATTATCACAAAAAAGTAAACAATATAAAACACTTTGTATAACACATAAAAAAAAACCAGTTTTATATCAAAGTCTATCTACATCACAGTTACTAATAATAATTTGTACCCAAGCATTTGAAATACATAATAATTTTCACCATACAGATTGGAGCCAAGTTCACAAATGCGGGGATAGCAGCAGATGAGTTTGCTCAGCCTAACCTGAACCTGAGCTATGACGGCAAGAGAGACAGGTGGAACGGCTATGATCCTCTCCAGCATAAAGCTATCATTGAAGAGTACCAGAAGGTTGAGGATGCTAAGAGGGAGCTGAGAGCTAAGAAGTTGGAACAAGGTATTTATACGATGATACGCTATAAAAAAAAAAACATACTCACTTTTAGCTTTGCTTTTTTTGATATGTAAACCTTATCTACTCTTAAACTTCAAGCTTACTTCATATATTTTTATTCAAACTTTGTTTTGTGATGTAACATTGTGTGAAAGCATAATATTTGAAAATTAGTATGCATCAAATCTGTATTAGGGTTGCTTCATGTCTAACGGAAAATTAGTTTATCTAATAACGGACCGATGATACGCTCGACGTATTTCCCTTTAGATATTTCCCTTTAGATAAAAATAGTTTCTGGCTGCTGTAATATTTATCTTATGTTCTTTGTGACTAAGTTCTTGACTAATATCCTTCATTGTTTCAGATCCAACAGCCACAGAGGATGATGACAACGCTGAGGAAGATGAAGACAAGTATGTGGACGAAGTTGACATGCCTGGTACCAAGGTAAGCTCATAAAAAGGTCATAGATGTATCGGGCAATCCATACCCCTTGATACCATAACATAATGGGTTTGAAAGACAAAGTAAGGTCATTTATTCATTAGCAATACTAGTGAACCCATTTACTTTATGGAGACGCCTTCATTGTTTTGATGATTTCTATGTGGGAGCTTAATTACGACCAACAAAAACTTGGAAATTTTGTTAAAAAAAAATTGTCCAGATTTCATCGCTGTTTATTGGTATTAGATATTATGTAACCATATTTATCTAGTCTAGTAAAACACGCTATATATTTCTCCTGATAACTAGCATTTGATTTACACTCCTATTATTTGTTGTAGGTGGACTCAAAACAGCGTATCACAGTGCGAAACTTACGCATCAGAGAAGACACTGCCAAATACCTCCGCAACTTGGACCCCAACTCGGCATACTATGACCCCAAGACACGTTCGATGAGGGATAACCCTAACCCCGTCGCGTCAGAGTGAGTACTACCTATACACTAGTTTACCTTAAAGTTGTTTTAGGTTAACAGAAAATCATAGAAGAAGAAGAAGTAAAAGCTATTATGTCATTTGAAAATGGATTCTAAAATCTAGGGGTATAAAACTACTTTTCATATGGAAATAATGAGTTACAAAAAGTTATGAGCACGGAAACGCGGATAGTAGCAGTCGAAAACAGACTGTGGCCGCGTAGAATCAATTAAATTATTTTATTGGTTGAATATGAAATATAGATGACGCAAGAGTTTAATCTACCCCTGACGGTTTTGCTTGTTCTCATTTACATTTCATACTATACGTTACGACTTACGGACTATCTAATTTTTGCATTAAGGTCGCAAAAATCGTTTCTGCGAAAAAAAACTGGTGGTCAAGTATTGAAAGTTTCGGTACATTGCCGCCTTTGATCAATCACTTGTGAAACATGCCGCACGGTCCGCAATGTATCGCAATTCGGGCAATATTTCACATGTCGTCTAAACTAGCCCTGAAGGCTGTGATCGTCTGCTGGTAAAGCTCATTGATGGATCTCCTCAAGACCGCGGTTTTGTTAGGTGGTGAAACTTACTCGCGGCTTCGTATCAAAAATCGTGCGTTAAATACGGTTTACTACAATCTAGGTCGTGGCTAACCTGTCGATCGCAGTCTTTAAAGCGACCGCTATACTATAATGATCGTGTATGTGTAGGTCGGACTACCAGGGCGAGAACTTCGTGCGGTTCAGCGGCGACACGCGCGGGCACGCCGCCGCGCAGGTGTTCGCGTGGGAGGCGCAGGCGCGCGGCCTGGACGTGCACCTGCTGGCCGAGCCCACCAAGCTGCAGCTGCTGCAGCGACAGTACCACGACAAGAAGGACCACTTCAAGACGCAGGTATGGTCTGGTGACTGCTGGTGGTGGCTACAAACCCAACTGATCGTCAATATTGAGTGGTTAAAGTTATTATCTTTTAGGAGAGTTATGGCTGATAAAAAAAAACTATTCTAAATCTCTTCAGCTTTATGGGCTTTCAGTACCTTGGAAAGAAAATAAAGCCATAAGTCATTCACCAGATCTCACACGACACCTACATTACAGGTTAACCGGCAGAACATGTTTTCAGGTTTCCAGATCGCCTTGATGCTACATTATTTCCTAAGGAATGTTTCCCTCTTATTATCATGAAATCTAACCACAAACATTCCCTTTTCCAGGTGAAACAATCAATCCTAGAGAAGTATGGTGGTGAGGAGCACTTAGCTGTGCCTCCTAAAGAACTGCTGCTCGCTCAGACCGAAGTGTTCACACGATACAACAGGGACGGTACGTTAGTACAAGGCCCGGAGAAACAACTTGCTAAGTGAGTATCATATGTCAAAGTGTATAAATGTTTCGTAAAATACTACAAATCATTCGAAAAAAGGATCTATGCATATTTCAATAAATGTATATGCTTAGCCATATTTTTGTGTTTAAACTTAAAAAAGAAATATGTACATGATGAAGGAACTGTTTACAATAATTTCTTCCTAACACGTTTTACAATATCAATCTAGAATTAATGTAAAAAAATAATCAAAAATTCGAAACACACACAGACACATAGTTTTGCATGTGACTGTAAAAATATCTTTCTACATCAGCATATAATTATTCAGCTCATTATAAGTATGAATGACAACAAATCTAAGGACTGATTAGTCAGATTTAGGTCTGATCTTACCATGATTTTAACTTATAAGGCCCTTATTCTTCAATCTTATACCAAGGGCTCCTTATGATTATATGAAAGACTCAATAAGCAAGTGTATTTTAATGTATATAAACCTTTCCAGGAGTAAATATGAAGAGGATGTGATGATCAACAACCACACTTCTGTTTGGGGGTCATACTGGCACGACGGCCAGTGGGGATACAAGTGTTGCCATTCATTCATTAAGGTCAGTTTGCCAGTAACAACATTTTTAGTAAAAAGTGTAATAGTTGTGACATAAATAGCACCTTTGGTCATAAATACTTACCCACAATATTCGCATTATTAACTAATAGAGGAACAACGGTAAAATATTTTTATTCAATCAAAATCGATCAATTTAAATGAATTTGGTCTTATTTGCCCAAACTACTTTTCAAAGCTTTAGCATTAAGAATAAACCCAAAGGTCTAAACAATTGTTTTTATTATCATTCATAAATTATATTTTAAGATTATAATGTAAATAATTTTCGTGTATATTTATTTATTCATCTTGATAACATTTTACTTTTGTCTTCAGATGTCATATTGTGTCGGCGAGGCTGGTAAATCTGTGGTGTTGGAAGTACATGAAGAAAAACCAACTGTTTCACATACAGTAGAGCACACTGAGAAAGAAAAAGAAAAGGGTAATAATACATTATTATTATTAACACCAGATATAATTTCAAAAAGTCCTGTGTTATGATTTGGAGAAACATTGAGTAAAATGGTGCTTGTAATAGCGTACAAATAAAAAATATCCAATTCATGTATCGTTAAATAACCTATTATTATTTTCACAATCACAGTGTTTTCATATTTTGTTAATAAAAAAAGAAATATGAATTGGTAATTTGCTATTGAGTCTGCCAAATTGTCAAGTCAGTAATGAATAATGATCTCTTTAATGAATAAAATACGAATATAGCTCATAATTAAAAGTAGATATGTATCCTCTCCAAAGCACATAAACTAAAATTATATCCCCTTACAGCAGATAAAGAAAAGTCAGACAAATCATCATCATCATCAGAATCCAGTTCTGAAAGCAGCTCATCGGAGTCTGAAAAGGAAATCAGATCCAAAACAGAAAAGACCAGCAAGAAGAAGAAGAACAAAAAGAAAGCCAAAAAGAAGAAGAAGAGAGAACTCAAGAAATCTGGAAAGAAGGAGGAAGATAAACTTAAAAAGGTAACTTATTATACATTAAGCTATGAATGTTGTTGATAAAGATAGATCAGAAAACACAATGAGCTTTAGAATCAGGCATGTTTTGATAACCCAAAAATGTTGGTGATTACAAATTTATTGGTTTCTAGAGCTGCCCCGGCTGTGTACGGGTGCAATTTACTTATAATATGTATTTGCCGAACATTATAAAGCTTTCTCTTAAATTTTTCGATAGCTAAAAACTAATAAAATGCTATACGTTGTTTAAAAGAACTAACGTTCAAATAGCGCGACCTTTGTGTTATATTATATATAAAAAAGCCTTAAGTTTAATTATAATAATATATATTTTTATATTACAGGCGTTGGAAATGGAAGAGAGACAACAAAAGCGCGCTGAGTATCTCCTCTCGGTGGATGAGAGAAAGCGTCCCTACAACAGCATGTTCGAGGTGAAAGCGCCCACAGAGGATGAACTGGAGGCTTACAAGATGAAGAAACGGCGTGAGGAAGACCCTATGAGCCAGTTCCTTTGAGAATCGGTGTATTTTATGTAAATAAGTGAAGAATAAATAATGTTTTCAAAATCTGTTGTATTATTCACCTATAAAATATGATATTTGTATTCAACACCTGTATCGTTCATTTAGCGGTAGTGTTCAAAAGCTGACACAAAAAGGTTTGTTGTTTACCTTCACAGAGTGAATCATTCGGTTAAAACCTCAAGACGATGAGGTCATTGATGTGGCTGAATGGTCATTTCCACGGCCAAGAAATGTTTCAATTATAATTCTGTCAGTATTGCCATTTTGAAGAATGATTTTTACTTTAATAGAACAATGACCGAAGTGTATATTTACCCCAATTTACACCAATGTTTAGAACGTATGTGATGTCATTTACATTTCTAGGAATGGGACATTCTTGGAATTTAATTATAAATGTAACTTATTTTTAATCGATGGGTAGTAAAAATTATAAACAAACTACTAAAACTAAAAAGGTTTTATCGAACATTGGTAGATTTTTCAATTCTGGTACACCGCCATATTTGTTTAACTGTCAAACGATGTATCATTCTTGTCATTTTTCATTTCCTTTTTGATTAGTGGGCCGTCCTATTCATAGTTTTTGTGATTGTTACAATAAATAAAGAGTTATGATGGCTGAAGACACGACAGCCGACGCAACAAGGCGACTGAATGTAAAGAAGCAGACGCTGGACGATGCCTACGCGGCACCGGCGAACTTCCTAGAAATCGACGTCGTGAACCCAGTCACGACTATGGGAGTAGGGAAGAAACGTTACACGGATTACGAAGTTCGCATGAGGGTAAGCTGCCGCCAGTATTATGGTCATATAATTAGATTAACGGCCGGTACCGCCGCGTCAATGAGATTTTGTGGGCGTATCACGGACGGACGCGACGTTGCGCCGATACTAAGGGTTTATTCTAGCATACCAAGTTTTTTGCTTTCAGACGAACCTGCCAGTGTTTAAAGTTAAAGAATCCAGCGTCAGACGGCGGTACAGCGATTTCGAATGGTTAAGAAACGAACTGGAAAGAGACAGTAAGGTAAGTTCAATGTTTTTGGTGACTGATATGGGTGCGTGTTATTCGTCTGTTATCAGTGAACAAAAATATTTATTGTTACGTGTGATTCATAAATGAGCAGTATCGGAATTAATTCGATAACAAAATTCGACTTTGTCGTTCTGTTTATAGTTTTTTTGTTCTATTTAGTGTTTAAACATACTGGTTTTGTTTACAAAATATCAGTGGAAATAATATGTTCTTAAGTAAAGGGCACTGAACTGGTAACATTGGCTTGTACATTGATATAGTTGCCTGCGGGTCAGGACTGCCAATGTGATTTTCAAGGAAAGTCATATTAAGGATGTATCAGTTTGATTCATGTATCGCACAGTACTCTTACTTATAAAAATAACTTGTAATAGAATTAGTATTAGATCTTTGTAAAGTAACATGCGATAATTCAAACCTATCTTAACCGATTTTGGATAACCTATTAGGAATTAGATCTAAAATGGTTTTCTATCTTTTTTTCACAATGAACCGATTTAAATTCTTGTTATAACACTAGTTTCAAAAATATGTTTTGTCAGTAGTGTAATACCACTTACATTTTATCACAAACATCTATTTCTGATTAACTAAAAGCAAAACTACATTACTATCAGCCATGTAATAAACAAATGTAATTAGAAATATCAATGAAATTAAATTGATATGCCATCTAAATCTCTCATTTAGATTTCAAATCAAAATAACTTCAACATTCATTACTAGTTAGACTATATTATTAGTCAAGGTGCAAATCCACTGGATGTTGCTGACATAGTTAGTTTTTCCTATTGCCCTGGCTGGAGGCCTTAAGGTCCTCATCAAAAGTCCAGTGAACTAGTCAAAGCCTGCGCTCAGGCTAACAGCAAAGAACTCTACCAAAAAAAAAGAAAACCATATTATACTTAACTACCTACTATAACCTAACTCATATAAAACAACTTATTTCTTTCAGATCGTAGTCCCCCCTCTACCAGGCAAAGCCCTGAAAAGACAGCTACCGTTCCGTGGAGATGATGGTATTTTTGAAGAAGAATTTATTGAAGATCGTAGAAAAGGTATGTGTTTACATTATTTATTGTTAAACAGTCTTCAATTAGTAAACTGATTAGCATATGATGTGTGTAATACTCGCAATGGTTTAAATATAAATATGAAACATAAGCCCCATCTCATTTAGAGAAGGAACAAGCACAACTTGCTTCATCATTGCGGGCCCAATATTTCAGATTCCAAGTATAGAATGCTACATCAAATGTTGATAGTGTCATGTCATGGTTTGGAAAGCTCATGTGAATAATTACTCCTTTTTTGCAATGTTCAGCACACTGTGGCTACTTTGGTTGCACTGTAGTACCAAATACTACAGTGCAACTTTTTAATTACATATTTTTTTGCAACGTTTTTTAATTACATAAATAAAAAACCATAAACCCACATTATTTCACAATAGTAGATTCTTAGAAAAAACAGTTAATAAGATTGAAGGTCGAGCAACATTATTGAATGCTACTGTACTTACTATATCCAATGGATATTGTACAAACACAAGATTAACATAATTGCTTGAGCATACTTCAAACCAGTTTACTGATGCATTAGGTATGCAAACATTTCAATGTGCAATAAATGCATGTTCATCTGAGAAATATAACACGAGCATATTTTTTAATGGCTGTATGGAATACGTCCATTACATTTAGTGTGTGAAATTGTGCATGAAAATTGATTTGTGACAATGATTATTTGTTATATTATTATGCTGACATATATTTTATGATTTATGTGTACCTTGATTTTCTTAAGGCAAGTACATAATGTGTTGTTTATTTACTAGTCATGTGCACTTTTTGATAAACTGCCAATGAAAAAAGTGCGAAATATAACAAACAATATTTTTGTCTTGTAAAAATCTGTTGTCACAGTTTTTTGTGTAGTGATTATTTAGCTCGGGAACTATTTTAATTGTATGCTGACAAAATGCACCTAAATGCTATTTACAAGTTATCAATGCCTCCTTGCTATAATTGCGAAAAATATCTGCATATGTTGGGCTTACTATAAATAGTACAATGACATGTAACAATTAATTGAATTAAAATCGCAATACTTGTGGCAGCTGTCCTATCAATTACTGTAAATCCTATGTTTTATGACTGACAATATTTAAATAATTTAGTAACCAATAAAAATAATATATAAGTAGGCCTATACAGAATGCTAAATTAAAAATAGCAATTTATCAAAATGGCGAATAGTTTATGATTCATAGATATCAAGCATTGTCAATAAAATTATAACTGAGTGATATGATTTAATTAATAATGTCACTTAGGTTAATTAATTTGTCTGTTCAGCTGCTATATCATTCAATCTTATTAAACGATTCTCAGGAGTAGTAAGATTTTATATTCTTATAAGTCTTGTTATACGGAGTTTTTGTTAATAACAAACAAGAATCAAACGATACCAAAAACAATAGATCTTTTTATACCTACGGACAGGTATAAAAAGATCTCTTTTCGTGTTACCTTCTTATTTTCGGGTCGCAATACAATACAAAGTTCATAGCCAAGATTTCTATTCCATAATATATAAAAAACAGATGTGAGATTATTGATTCATTTATTGATAAGCTTTATCTCTGTATAACGTATTATTTGTCGATATGCTTGTGATAAAAATATGCTTAAATCGCTATCTGATGATATCTAACACAAGTAGGTACAGATGTTACAATGAAATAGAATGAAATTTGGTTATAATTAATAATAAAATAATGTTAGGTAATTAATAACAAGAATAAGATGCATATACAGAACCAATCACTTAATAAAATCGTACTAAAATATCCTCGAAAACTAAATAAAAATAGACTAAAAAACTCAAACGAGTTCGCTAGTTTGTCTGTTGCAAATAATTTGATTACAAACTGGTAGAATACGTTTTATCACTCTCTCGCCCCCTATCGAATGACATGTTAAAATAACCTAAACATTACTATCGTAATAATATGTAAACTGTGTATCTCAGTGGTTACTAGGAAACCGAAAGCAATACCCTTCATCCGGTAGTTAGTTAATGGTATTATGATGGCCTCACTTCCGGTCGATTGATAGATTAGTTCTTGCATGGAGAAATGTTGTTCACTTGCAGTAAGGAGAGGAAAGAGAGGCCTTTGCCCTACATATTACACGTATATTGTCATGTGGGTTTAGATAATATAGCATTACGGACTATCACTAAATCCAGTAAAAATATGCTCGAAAGAGTTTCAACCTCCATCTAATCTATAAGTATTACCTAATGAAAAAATCACACATTGTATTACCCAATGTATCTAATATACTTATAGATAAATAAAGTTCCGTTAAATTAGTTAAATAGTTTTGATAAAATATGCTTACCAAAAAAAATCTACTATTTAAACTAGTAAAATTTGTGTAAATACAGGCTTTGAGTTTTAATCAAAATTCACAGAATTAGAAAATTTTGTTTCCGAAAAATTATTTAAATATTTTTAATCTCAGCTGACAGATTTATCACAGTCATGAGTTAATTATCAAACTGTAGCCATTGCCATAGTGACAACAATAACCACACTTATTTATGTACTTAATGGACTGGCTATTGTAATGTTTTACCCAACTATTGTGTACTGACTACTTCAACTAACAATGCATTTTCATGTTGATTGGACTATGTTTGTTATTGTCTTACACCCATGTGTTATAATGTAATTACATTTGAGATTGACATTATACAATGCACTGGTAGTCTACTGGTGAGCTGATCTGAATTAGTTTAGAAGCCACACAAGTTAATACATCTAGTCGGTTTAATTTATGACTTTTGTAACCTATCTTAAGCCTTTTATATAATCAAACATCAAGCAAAACTGAAACTCTCTAACAGGTTAAATAGTTAAATGAGGTTATTACTAAAAAACTAATTGTTAAGCAAAAAATGCTAATCATCAGTTTATTCAGACTGCTTTGGTCCATTGCTGGACAAAGGTCAAGTCCAAATTGCGCCTTAATACTAGGTGCTACTAAAATAATTATTACTAATTATAATTACGGGTGTAATATAAGTTTTTAACGAGATTATCCACAGTCCTCATATATTATTGTCTTCCGCAGGTCTAGAAGTATTCATCAACAAGATAGCTGGCCATCCTTTGGCGCAGAACGAGCGGTGCCTTCACATGTTCCTACAGGAGCCCACCATAGACAAGAACTACGTGCCCGGCAAGATACGGAACACATAATAGACAATATTCCCAACTGATGCGAGCTTCGGACTTTAAAACAAGCCTCCTTGTGTGTGACCTGCATTGGCCTATTTCAATCCAGGAGGGAAACTCGTGTTTTTTTTTTATCATACGATACTTGTATAACGTGATGCTAAAGTTTTTGTTGTGTTGCATGTGTGTGATAATTGCCGACGCAGTGACCTTGTGAACATCCTATTATTACGAATCTTTGCACCAAACACTCTAACATCACGAATTCATTTTATATGAACTAATACTCGATACCTATTGCTACAAATTATTGTGCTAAACCTAAATCTTATAAAGAATATCTTGGTGAAAGTACAGTTTGTTGTGGTCAGATAATAACATAGGCATACGGACGTTATCATTTAAGGTCTGCCTGTCTGGTACACGGCGGACGGAGCCGGGTCTGTGCTCTATAGTCATTAGACAGCTAAAAGACAATATAAGGTATTGAACAACGTTGATAGGCCAGTTGCAGCAAGCGAGTAGTTTTAAAGTTCCTCCCCGAATGTTATTGCAGTTGTGACCATCCGATATCAATGACTCTGCCTTCTAGTTTTTGTTATAAATCACAATATGCAATAATATTCTGTGTTTAATAAATAAAATGAATCAAACGGAAACTTTTTGAGACAACAGATTACACAGCACAGCATTCCACAGATTATATTTTATAAAAAAAACGAAATGCTCTTCATTTTTTAAAAATGGAATAGTGAAGGTCGAGGTGCGTTATTGTTTCACAGATTACAATGTAGAACAAAAGTAAGTTATCGTTTACCAGTTAACTCTGTTTAAATTATGTAGCAATATTATTGGAATTGTTGAAATTATTAGTGTATTGATCAAGCTCACCAATTGATCCTTCGTTTTGTGGTTTGCCATGTATATTTCGACATGTAATGCATTATAAATCTCATTATTTTAATGTATAATTCATTTTTTATAATTTCGTTAAGGAAATTGATTGTATTTATTGTGTGTTACTCTATGGGTATAGATGTAAAGACGTGTTAACGGCCAACAGTTTTATTCAAAATTGTGATCGCCGTTAGTGCGTTGAAAGAGCGAAAGTTAAAAATAATCTGAATAATATAGATTGTAAATTAGTTATAGTTAAAAAATGTGTTTCTTTATACAGGGGTGATCAGGATGTTGGCAATATTATTTATAGATAATAAAAATGTTTTCAAATGAGGAATGACACTAAGGCCCTTTGGTGTACAAAAATGAAATAAAAAACATTAGCTTTACGTCACTAGCTATAAAGTGTGTCCATCACTAGATAATAACCGACTGTTTAGTTACACAGAAGTATAATTTACATGTATTTTCGTTGTACACCGAATAAATTTGGAATACAATGTATTATGTCTATCGATTGTATTAGGATAAATAAATTTGCTATCATGTCACTGCTTGTTTTATTGCTTTTTTTCGCGGAATGCTAAAGTTCTAACTTTTGAATTATTGATGAATGATTTGGTCACCTTGTGTGCTGTAATAGATGGTACTGTTACCAAAATGAAAAAAAAAAACGAGGGTAGTTTGAACAATTAACTGTCAAAGCCAAAGGTACCTAACTCGCGATAACGTGGAGGCAACGCGTACTAACTTAAAACCAACATAAGAATAGATCGTAGATCGTTTATTTAAAAACAACATTAAACAAATAACTATTTATTACAATAAGCTTCAGTTATTAAGGTCGAACTCGGACTTGTTGTCTTCCTTGAGTATGTTCCTCTTGTCACCGTTGGGCAGCGAGTCCTCTTGCCGCCATAACTTCTGGCCGCGGATCTCAATCTCCTCATGCCAGGCTTCTTGTGTTTTCCTAGAAGATAAATGTCGTGAAGAAAAAAACAATTGGAGTGAAAAGTACTGCAAACTGGACGGAGGATTTGGAGCAAGCATAGGTCATATGCAGTCACATACAAAGCACCACCTATTTGTAAGTAATTTTTGATAGTTATCCCTTTTTACCCTGCGAGTGTCTTTTATTCTAACCTCTGAAAGGCTTGGAACAGATTTTTAGAGAAAATAATGTAATCTGTTAATTCGTACAAATAAACCCACTTATTTATTTGGCGAGGTGAATAAGTTAGTTGGTAAATGATCTTCACTACTCGTTTATCCTATTGTCAAAGGAAATACAGCGTGTTACTGGGGAGTTTGTTGCGCCGTTTTCTTGACACCCAAAAACAGGTAGAAGCCATTAGTTGACATTCGAAAAGCACTACTTAACATCTTTAAACGCTATCTAATAGAATGTTTCCCTCGACCTGCAGTTATCAGTGAGCGGGTTGGTGTTGGGGAAGATGTTCTGCAGCATGAGCAGACACGGCAGCACGACGACGGAGAGGAACTGTATCTGCTCGGCGGGCTGGTTGATGGCGCGCCGCCGGTCCATCATGCTCAGCGGCGTGTAGCCCATCGTGCGCTCGCGGTCGCCCTGGGGCAGGGATGTGACGAGGTTAGTAACTGCCGGCTGAGAGAATGTGTTCCTGACATGTCAAGCCACAGCAAGATGACTTTAGCAAGATAAATTTACGAAGAATGAAAGACGTTATTTGTCACCATATTGAGTAAGGCTACATCATTATATCAGGTTGAAATGAACAACTACAACGGTTACTTTTTTCCCGTTACTAGATAAGACCCACTGACTTTGTCACTTCATCAGGAACTCTTTCTCTTAGCGACAGGATAATAGTAGGTCGGATATTTATACCAATTTCTGTGCCAGAGGCACTAGTCGTGCATGATGATCGGAATCTCAGCCTTTAGTCAGCGCCAGGCATTTTGATCTAGCTAGCTATTGCCAAAAAAGGTAGGCAATACTAACTTGCGCATAAAATTCTTCGTAGACACTCTCAGCTATCGCTTTCGATACACCAAAGGGCTTGCAGCAGCCTGATAGATCACTTGTCGTCATTAATATTCCCTGAAATGAAATAAGAGATATTTAAACGACGCTTCCAAGGCTTCCTCTAGTTTTCTCCTGGTGCTTAAGGTAATCTGTAATACTAAGGAAACCTTCTCCAAATGCACAAGGGGTACCTACCTATATGACTGAAAAGAAGATAATTGAATCAAAGTTCAGGAGCAAATGACGCGTCGTTATTAGCTCTTTTAAAATAGCAATTTTAAATTTTCATATACCCCAGTTTCAATAACATAACCGTTGATAGTTTAGGTTCTCTACTAGTGCTATAAATGTGACTTGCACGCCTTACAAAATCTTTTTGCGACCCCTGGGTGCACTACAATCGGCAGCCTATCAACGCACCTTAAGCATCTTCCTGTGCTGGTTATCGCTCCAGTCGAACCGATGCTCAGCCAGCAGCGGCGTGAGCTGTGCGCGGATCTGGAAGTAGACGGCGAGGTCGGTGCAGAGGATGTCGTACTTGATCTCCTCCATGATGCGCTCCTGGTCGTGCGTCGGCAGCTTGCCCAGGATGTTCTTGTCCTAGGAAGATTAGTAACTATAGCAATTTTGGAAAGGTATATTTGCAGAGGATGTGTTAAGCTGAGTTGATTCTGTGAACTACCTATATACTTAACTGCTAGTGGCAGAATAGTGAAACGTCAATCAGTTTTAAGAAGCCGTGATGTCACTTGCTGTCTTTCTCGCACTTTAATGTGTAAAGTAGGATGGAAATTTAAGGTGTTTAGGTTAATTGTAGAATTAAGGCGATCTATAACTACATCCTTCATCCCCGAGGATACAAATAAATAAATGTTATTTGAATCGCATCGAAAACTTCTCTTTTGACTCTTAGTTAGATGCGTAACTTGACTTTTCGAACAATAAATCACAGTTTGGATTCCTTTCTATTTAACTAAGAAAATTTTAAATTTGTTCCTTGTTTTGTGAGTCGTTAGTAATTATCAATACTGACCTCAATCATCTTCTTAGCGAGGAAGTAATGGTGGTACTCGAGCATGGAGGTCCTGTACATGCTGGCGAGCGGATGCTTGCAGAGCACTAGGAAGTTGTTGTTGTACCCAGGGTGGTCCAGGTCGTGGCACAGGCCTGATAGCATGAGAGCTACCGTCTGGAGAGGTTTATATAATATTGCAATTAAAACAATGGTTGGAGACTGGCTATAAAAGACGTAATCAATTACACAAAGAATTGACCTTTGTGGAATCAAACTCACGTCCTACGATTCAGATAAAGTTCGAAAAAAAAATCTGGACTGAGAGTCCTTTTTTCAAATTTCAAATATCTAGTCAACGCGAATGAAAGTTCGGGAGTGGGCTATCGAAGTCATAGTTTTACTCACTACCTATGTAAAAAATTCAGACGTTAGGCGACCTTTACAATCATTATATCGTAGTAAGTTTTGGTCTCAATTAAAAAGGTATCCTACTGTTGGGTATGCGCCTCTCTAATTAAAGGTATTTACGGTGTCTTATATTTGTTATTTAGGTGCCACATATATGTAGGTATATGAAATCTATACAACAAAACTAAGAAACATTCAAACTGTAGAAAGCTATCATTTAACCAACACGCACCTCAATAAAATCAAAATACCCGCAGTTATTGACGAGTATGAGATACATGGTGTGTGTGAAGCAGAAGGCGTGCTCGGCGTTATGGTAGGGGTTGTCCCGGTAGCAGCCGAGCACGGAGAGCACGAAGTCGCCGAGCAGCGCGCGCTCGAAGTTGCGCGTGGCGAAGGTCTCCGTGAACATGTGGCACACCAGCCCCGGCATGTCCTCCTTGCTGCCCTCGCTTATGTGGTAGTCGTAGCTGGTTGAAGGGAAATAATTTATAGAAATGGTCATATTGTGGAAAAAGGCTCCCATTTTCGAAAGTTCTGATTAGTCAAATCAGAAGATCAAAAATTAACTTTTCTTGTATTTTCGGCAGACAAGTGAATAGAACCTTGCAAAATCATTTGCTTAACCCAAATGACGTCGCACATTATTTGGAAGAGGAAAAGACTTGGCTAATTCAGGTAAGTTCAATCAGCCTTGAAGGGAAGACTATTGAGCTGTCTGCCCTTTATTACAAATACCCATATTCAGCTTAAAGTTACCTCTTTAGGTTACTCTTATGGGTAATGTGACCAAGAATTTCATTCATGTGATATAAATAGCTATTTTGAGATATATAAATAAAGTTACGTCTTAAAGTTGCCCGGAGGCAGGACAACGCCGCTGCTCTCCATCAGCTCCTCCATGTCGTGCTTGCATGGCTTCAGGTGCAAGCTCATCAACTCGGAGAACACGCGGTTTAGGTTTTCCTGGAGGAATAACATCAATTTATACTTTAGGGTAACTTTAATCTTCAGAATACGATAGAAGAAGAGGAAGGAAATTGCCACCGATTCTCGTTTCTGCAACTTTTGAGTTAGGAACTGGAAAAAAATAGTGGTCATTTTGCGTACGTAACTACTACAGTCTTTCAAATTCTGCCACCATCCCCACTTCTGATATATACCTTATTTATTCGGAGTTTTAAATTTAATATCCCGTTTAAATTCAGATATAGCAATTGCCATGCACGCCAGTAATTCTTGTAAATATTGATGTGGGAACGTCTACGAAAATACGTCAAAGGCAAGGAAAGCAACCTGTTTACACACTTTATTTCTCATTGCCTTGCAAATTGCTGTGGAAATGGGCTAAATGAAAAGTGCACAGTCAAATGTACCTTTGATGGCATACAATATGGAAATTTTTGAAGGATAGTGCTGGTACATACATGATAAACCTTCTTCTGCTGCATGGTGTAGAAGTGAACGATGAGAGAGCAATAACTGACGAAAACTGAGAAGATCAGTTCATCATCACTGTCGAACGGCTGTGCGCTTGTCTTGTTTGTTAGTTGTACTACGCCTGCGGAAAAGTTATCTCTTATATGAAGTTGGAATAAGCATTAGCAACACGCTTTTATGAGGGTGCTTTAAATTACATCTTACCTGTTGCAATTTAGGCATTTCTGGTGATTTCTGTATACTTAATATTTGAGCAATTTAAAGATATTTCGCAATATAGATAATAGAAGAAGCTTTAATGCATGTGCCCTTTTTACAGTCAAATAAAGTGTACATGTGAAAGATGCTGAAGGATATTAAAAGACTGTTTACAAGCTGTTTGTTGATTTAGCATGTAACCTTACCGATGACTCCATTCTTGTCGGTTATTGGCGACACCAAGCAGGATCGTACAACTGTCCCAGTGGTGGGATCTATCTCCTTGTTGAAGCGAGGGTCCTTATAAGCATCACGAACGTTGAGGGTCTCCCCGTTCCGAGCCACGAAGCCGGCTGGAGTCTGATCTTGACTTAAACTGTCGGAAATGTTTAAGTCGAGCCATACTAGGAACATACGTCCTGTTATTAGAGAAGGTGCAAAAAGCTTTCTTAAGAAACCTTTACAAGCGCGTTTACGGTGCTTATCCATTTGTATACCCTACATTGTTTTTATTGGGCTGTCTAGGATATAATTATCTCTCAAAAAATATTTGCTGCATAACACGACGTACTTCGTCGTGTTATGCAGCAAATATTATTTTTTATGAAAATCATTCACAACCAAATAAACGCTCCGGATTTACACTATGCACTCCTTCATATCTTCGCCCCCGATAATTTCCTTAGAAATCGAAAGCACCAACTTTTTGCAGTACCTAGCTGCAGGACTGTAAGTAGCCCATTCGCCGGTACCACGCATTTTGAAATTGTTAAACCGTTTCCTGGATTCAAAACCAGAGTGTGACGTGTTTGCGAGTGAATCGAGTGCTGGATGATTTCTTATGTTGGAATGACTGAAGTTTTGTGAGCTGAATAATGGATGAAATAATTAATTATACTATACTATTGTGTCTTTTTTATAAATATTGGTTTGATAGTAAGTTTTAAAATGTAACTGTTTAAGCAAAAGTGTAAGTGGCATTGTGCCGTTCTTTTTTGTGAAACAAATAAATAAATAAATAGGTACTAGTTACGTGTTAAGAATGTTAGAAAAATGTACGAAGAAGGAGCTGAAAGATTGTCTGTAAACATTTCACTTTATTGTTGTAGAGATATTGTGTGGTTCATGACTGCCAAACTTATGTGTGGTAGTGGCTTAAGTTGGTGGAAATCCTAATCTAGGATATTTTCTCCTAAAATACGAAAATACTACGGGAGTTGGAATAGAAAATGCTTTTTGTCATTTCTAGTGCTTATAGGAAAGAATCCTTACAAATGACATTTTTCTCTATGGTTTTGGACTTCGTTTCATCTATATTTCAAGGTACTAACTTGACTTTCAGCTTCTTCTTAGGCATGGTGGTCTTCTCGTTGGACCAGCCATCATCCCACATGTCTGCCTGGATCTGGTCGCCAATATGCTCCTTGTCGATTATGTAGAAACTACTGCGTAGAGCGCCGATAAACGATTTTACTACCGTCTGTGTTATAAATAAAAAATGATAAATGATAATGATGGAATAATTCAGGAGTATAGATATTTAGCTAATACTAAAAAAAAACTATTTTGTTAAATCCCTATGGAAAGAACGAAAACCTTCTAGAAAACGGCTATTTTTTACTGTAGAGGCCATTGCTGTACCTATTGGATAGGTTTTTCAAAGTTATACTAAAAAATAAATAAAAAAAGGGAAACTGTGTTGGTCATTGAAAAATGTGTAATATATTTATTTCCATTTAGGTTTAAGTCTCGTAGTTACCCTTAGGATTACTTAGGATTTTGAAAAGATCGGTTTGTTTGCTCAGGTCAACGGATCAACTTAAGTATACAACAATATATCATACCAGCATGTCAGTGAGCATGGTGTCGATGGAAGCCAGGTCGCAGAAGTAGTTCTGCAACAGCGCGCGCAGCTCGGCGTTGAGATGCGCGGTCTTCTGCAGCGTGACGCGCGCCTGCGCCTGGTGCACCGCCGCGCCCGCCCAGCACGCCACGCTCACCACTGTGTATACTACGTTCTGGAGATAAAGCAAATGTATCAACATCATCATCAGCAAAAGACGCCCCCTGCTGGTCAAAAGCGTCTATCAAAGATGTCAACAACGACCGGTTCTGCACTTCTCGCATCTACATGCAAAAAGAGAATACAGAATTCCAAATTCATACCCTAAAAGAAAAAGAAATGGCTGACGACATTTTGGTCCAAATGTGACCAATGCTTAAGCATAACAAAAAAGAGCTGAAGATCACGTAGAATAGGTAAGATATTGAAACTAAGCCCTCGTAAGATTAGGTGCGTAAATACCATCTTTGAATCTTTTATTTCATTAGTTTTTGCTGTCTGCAGATCATCTGCGTAGTCTTTTTCTCTAGCTAAGTTGGGGTCGGCTACCAGTTTGCTGTCTGCAGATACGAAATATATTTTTGGTGTTTATCGTTTTCTCTATTTCGTTTTTATTCTAGGCTGGCAAAGGAACTAAGTCTTAATAAATTGAACATTACTCAATAAATCTTACATCGTCATAAGCTTTCGCATAAGTCCTGTATAGTTCAAGCACGGCATAGCATTCTCCATCCGGCTTGACTACCGGCATACAGAGTGCCACCTTCGCATCAATCCATCGGAGGCCATCAGAAAACCGTCTGTCACGCTGCACATCCTCGAGAAGCAGAAACTCCTTGGTGGAAGCCACGTGAGCTGCTGCGGTCTTACCTTCCTCTAAAATTTTAAGGATATTGAAATCTTCGAAAACTCTTCTTAAAGGATTTTTTGTGAAGAAGCTTACCAATAGTCAAGTTAATCTGATGTCTGTCCGGATTATTCGTATCGGGGTGCATCAATACTATTTCGTTTTTCAGTTTGTCCACAATGTACACAAATACACCTGCAAATAACCATTTGATAACACATCAATGTTAAAAAAGGACTGCAATTTCATTTATGTGGGACTACCTCTGATTATCACCCTTCCGATGAGATTTTTTTTTTTTAAGTTTTGTATTGTTTTCAAAATAACCATGTATAATAATTTTTTTGTTGAATGCTGAATTGAGAACCCTTTTTGGGAGCCTGTTAAAAACAAGATCAAGAGAACCTGGAAACTACAAAAGCCTCAATTTGCACATTAAAATTTAACAAGTTAATTTCTTACCAGAACTGTCAGTGACAGTTTTCAGCACCATCGCAGTCTCGTACAGCAAGGACTCCAGGTCTACCGTGTCTTCTAAGAACACGTTGAACCTGTTCATGTCCAGGTATCTTCCAGCTTTGTCTTCTTCCTCTTTCAGACCTATACGAGAAATCTTTTGTTTTAAGTACTTTTATGTACCTAGCAGAATCTATTTTGAGTTTGGTGTTAAGGAAGTCTCAGTATAAATAGATGGCACCAACAGTGTATTCATTCTCCTCTGAACCCAATAAAAATAGCTAGATCATTCTTGTTGAGGTCTCTGAGACTATGACGGTAACACTTGCACTTAAGACTCGAGTCTAAGTAGACTGGGTTTCATCATTCGTCTGGGGATCGAACCCAGGATTTTCCGACACCTCTGATACTGGGTGAGTCAACGAGGTTGCATTTGTAACTATAGAGTGAGCCTATCAGAGTTTAAACCGTAAGCACTAGTGTGAACAAGTGTTGTCGTGAATTATGTATGAAGATGGAGCTTGCCGGTTTAAACAATCTATCTAAAACACTAATATTGTCGATATTTTCTTGTATAAGTTTCTCGTTGCGCGAAAATTAACTTAAATGAAAAACGAAATGTACTAGGATCAGACTAAAAACTGCTCTCGCTTGGCACAAGGGGAACCTAGCGATAGTAGCAGTCTATGCATATCATACGTCGATGCCGCGATGGGATGAGTATATCACTCGACAATGGATGTTGTCAAAGAGGAGCACAAACCTTTGCGTTCAATTTGCGCGTAAGGTGCGATCACTCGTCTCGTCACCTTATCCAGCTTCTCCGAGGGTACGAGGAAGTGTGACTGCGTCTTCGACATGCCCGAGGTGAGCTTCCGACCAGCGCCCTCATCCGCCTGGTTTATAGTATCTAACCTACTCTTCGTGGACTTCACATTCCTCGGCGTCGGCGCATGCATCATAGCAAGGGTAATAAAACTTGTTTATAATATAAATAACTTAAAAATATTAAGTTCTATGTAAATAAACAGGTCAGTCTCGTATAAACTGAGAGTTCGTTTTTCAAAAATGTTTTTGACGTTATACTTTTTTCGTTTTGTAGTTTAAACTTTTTGCTGTCAATATCACAGGTTAAATTATTTACGTTAATTCTCTTTACATAAACTCTTGCAGATGGGCTTCGTCAATATTTTACGGATGCAGATATTGATGCTGTAGGTATTTCTACAAGAATAAAATAACAAGTTTATTTCAAAAGTCCATGTATTTCCGATTTCATTCATACAAAACAACTTATCTACATACAATAACTATGTACAGGTAATCTAAATAAAACCAACTGCAGGAACATATTGCAACTTATACCTAGGGACTACTGATACACTGAACTATATGATTTACTAGAAACCCACTTACTGTACAGATCAAAACTAGGCACACCAAGAAAGAGCAATAAAATATTGCCGTCTCTGTCCCTTCCACCATAGATGTGTGCTTGCATCTCATCTAAACTATCTTGTAACTCTTTTCAGGACACGCCTTTTTTTTAACAAACGATTTGCGCGCAAGTCCTTTGTTTAATAGGTGCTCGTTCAATTATTGCTTATTCTAGTAGAAAACGATCATATTTGCTATTCTAGTCATACAGTTCCATATATACGTCATTATCGCTTACTTTTAGCATTAAAGAGATACATACACCAAATTCAATACTACATAAGTATTTAATATTCCAAATCGGTATTTTATATTGCATTACAAATTGAACTTTATACAATCCTTATTCATAGATCTGACAATTAATTTTTAGTACATAGTTATAGTACACTATTTTGGAAAACGTGAAACAAAAATTCTAACAATGAGCCAGTTAGATTTTACATTAATAATCAAACTCTACAAGATTTTGTGCCCAATAATTTCCATAAATTATTTTTGCACACAATTTACTGTACACAGTGACTACCCATAATTAACTTACAATTACAGTTGCCAAAAAAAATACAGACTGATACTACTGAGCAATGATATTTTAATAAACAGATATGTTATACACATACAAAACAATCGAAAAAAGTGTTCCGCGCAGCGCGGCAGCTAGCGAAAGAGATAGCGCGATAAACCCATAAGAAAAAAAGAGACAAATAGTGTTGTTGTTAATGGCAATACGTCCCAATTAGGACGTTTTCGAGTCTTCACGATTGCACGCTTATAACATATCTGTTTATTAGAATATCATTGCTACTGAGAATGTAAACATTCAAAATTGAATATAACTATTTTGTGTAATTTGATGTCTACAAGACAATCGCTGTAACGTGGAATTATTTTGAAAACATTTTGTTTAACATACTACAAATTAGTACGAATATGGTCAAGTTTAAAATCAAGTAAAAATAATCAGTTTATATAATATTAAACTTAGGCCACTTACGGTGAAATGATTGTTTAGGGCCTTAGATCAATAAAAAATATTAGAAAAACTCAAAGAACTTGAAAAAAAAAATGTCTTTGTAGAAATATAGAAAAACACAAAATCTTTGCATAAGTAGATTTCATTAATAATAACAAATTAATTTTTCACAATAGCATTTACTTTATTATCACTACTTTGTAGTAAGTAGCTCAAGAACATATAACGTATTATATGCTACAACACAACCACAGTGTTACCATCAAATAAATTTTATATGTTGCCATCTTCTTTGAGATACACATACGTCTCAGTTTTGATAGACCTAAAGATATATTTTTCTTACAACTAACGTTAGGTGATCAAAAGGATTGCATTTAAAATAAATTATACACTTACAATGAAAATATTTTGACAAACATGTCAGATAAAAAAGAGCATCTTGCATGCACTTTTTATAAACCAATTTTATATGAGTGATCGCTATACAGCTTAATGGTAGCACAGTCTATTAAAAAAAAAATACAACACACTAAACTTAAGGTTGAATTAATGTACTTTATTATCTATTGATTTATAATCTGTGAAAAAAACTTGAATCCAGGGCCTCTGTTCATTACAACATTAACACAAATTTTATATTTAATTCACCCAAAATTATATACCTAACAGGCTAATTATTCACTTATTTATTTATACAATGTAGTATATATTTAATTTAATCAAGGCACAAGCTATTAGGAAATTAAAATGCATTGCAGAGCTTACCACTGTGAGAAAATTATTATAATTAGAATTTACAATCTAGTACCTAGACTGAAATATGCATGTTTAAATAATTTTGGTCAGACATCAAAAGGAGTAAACCTAGTGCCATGAAATGCATAATGAATTCCCAAATGCTATGAAGACAATTAGGGGTGCGATACGAAAATTAGCAACGACGTATGATATGCACAGACTGCTACTATCGCTAGGTTCCCCTTGTGCCAAGCGAGAGTAGTTTTTAGTCTGATCCTAGTACATTTCATTTTTCATTTAAGTTAATTTTCGCGCAACGAGAAACTTATAAAAGAAAATATCGATGGTTTTGACATTGTTAGGATAATATTAGTGTTTTAGATAGATTTTTTAAAACGGCAAGCTCCATCTTCATACATAATTCACGACAACACTTGATCACACTGGTGCTTACGGTTTAAACTCTGATAGGCTCACTCTATAGTTTCAAATGCAACCTCGTTGAAAATTAGGCACAATGACATTGACAATGACAAGTACAGTGGAACTTTCATAAACCTGCCACCCACCGACTTTAAACTAGAATCTCACCCCCGTTGAATGGCAACCTATTTTGCATTTCTGTATTTAGAGATTAGTCAATGATAAAATCTTATTATAACTATGAAAGCACAGCCGATCACACAAGTGGTTCTACCTTGGCAGATAAAACTTTACCTTAAATTAATAGTTATAAGGTTTACATTTAGTTTTTTACCAATTTGACCAGATATTTGAGACTGAATACATATTTCTGGTACTTAATGATTTGAAACTGCATTTACATAGAAATGTACTTTATATAATTACTATAGTTTTGTAATTATACACTGTATTTTAAGAAGTGGAGCGATGAGTATTTAAAATATTTTCACCCATAATAAATATGTATTTAACAATAAATACTAAAACTTACAATTTATGGCCAGGTTATTGGTTTTCGTTCTTTTTTTGACGGTGGACTATCACTTGCTAGAGTTGTCTGAAATAAAAAAAAATACATTATAGACATTTAATTTCTGTTGTGAATGAGTTAACCTCTAAATTTCAAATTAAAACACACTTAAAGAAATATATATTACCTATGTACACAAATGGAGAAGAATTTTAGGCATAAGATTTTATTTACCACATCTTAACTACTGTAAAATTTAGTTACATTTTGTTTTTGTTTTACTGTTAAATAATGGTAATAAATTAATTTTAATAAGTGCATAGTTAATTGATTAATGGTAAATCACCTTTCTCTACTCTTTATATATTTTATATTGAAAACATATTAGTATCATTGAACATATTATTAGCCAATTACGGGGACTAATTTAATTTCCTAGCATATAATATTATACAATAATGTACTTTAATGCAGCATAGTATAATTATATCTATGTTCCAAAGTAACAAGAAGATTGTTAAAAATATTTGTTTTTAATTTACTACTCTGGCCTTGACATTTTCTAATTGCAATTTAACCTGTAATGATAAATGCAGATAAAATGTAGTAATAGGATAATTAACTTACAGAATCAACAGCGGCTTTTCTTTTATTGATATTGAAAATATCAGTGTGAGCTATTGGTGATATTGTTGTTTCTAATTTTAACCTTTTTGTGTGACTGGATAACACATCTGGCGGAGGTTTTAGCCTTTCACAGCTATGTCTTACTTTTGCCTGCCTACTTTCCTGATTAACCATAACATTCAACTTTTTTGCCGGCTCGGGGCTCGGTTGGCGCGTTTTGTTCAGTAGCCTCCCTCTCCCTGAATCTCGGTATTTTCTTTGGCCATAAGGTACGCAATAATGATGGAAAACATCCAATAGTTCATCCCTTTGCATTTGTTCCATATTCGGGATGCGCAGATGTCGCTGTAAATAGATGTAAAATGAAGCACGTCTTTTTGTTTTGATACCATAATAACAAATAGTAATTGCCATGTCTTTACCTGTTGAATAACGCATATTAACTGTTCATTACTTAAAAGCTCAGGATGCAGTAACATTTCACACGGCACCGACATTATTCGAACAAAACATTGCATATAAAGGAAGTAAAAGAATACAAAAATATTTCTCAATTTAATGCCGCCTTGCTGCAACAGCTGACATTTTCTGACTGACAGTTGTGATACTGTTTATAAATACAGATCACAACAATTACGTAAACGTGTGATTACTTAGTTTATTTTACAGCGCAAAACAATTTCATTAAAAATTTTAACTTAAATATTTAGTTCATTCTTAAATAAATTCAAAGCACTACTTAACTTAGTGCAGTAAATGTGGAAACTAACTTTCTAAACGTGTTCCAGAAATAATGGAATAGTCTATCATTCGTTAGTACTTTGTTGATTTTCCTAATCAAATAAAGGTTTAAAGACGAACTTTATTCGCATACATAGACATTTAAAATACATAAGATAAACCTAATTATATGATAATGGAAATATCAGTACTGAAATTCATTTAGGAACATTTACTTAGAAGTTTTGGTAAAATTATAACATAGACCTGTGATATAAACAACAGCACTAACTTTTTGTCTGTGGTTTCTGTCAATAGTACAGCAGTGCTGCTTGTCATTTGTGTGCTTCGATTGTTTGCTTTACTGTTTCCTAACGTTTTATTTTGGACTCTTGAAGGAATTAATTCATAATAAGTTATTGTAGTTTTAGTGACTGGTAGTGTATTAGTAAACTTTCTCGGTGCATTTGCGTTTATTAGTTTACTATTTTTGTGCAGCGGAGCGGATTTATATTTAATTTTATCAAAAATAAAAACGCTTTGATTTATTAATGTTTTTAAATAATAGAGACGATAACATCGCGTTATAGTGTATATAACAACACTCAAATGCCAATTGCCGCTGTAATTTCGATGACAAATTCAATCGGGGTGTGTGTGAGAGAGCGGTGGGACTATGTTGTTTCTCAGTGCCTTAGCGATCGGTATGATAACTGGGCTGCAGAATGTCACAACGGAGGCTCCGGTGACGAGCAGTGACAGCAGCGAGATGGGGCTGGTGGAGACGACGCGGCTGGCGGTGCACACGGCGGACCTGGTGAACGTGACGGCGTACGAGCGCCCGTCGATGTGGGACCTGTACCTGAACCCGTGCCCGCGCTGGCGGCCCATCAACCACGTGTTTTTCCAAGTGGCGAACGTGTGCTTCCTGCTGTCGTTCCTGGCGCCGCACTCGCCGGCGGGGCTGCTGGTGCTGCGCGCCGCGCTCATGCTGGCCTGCGCCTTCTCCGCCATGTGGGCTTGGAGCATCGAGTGCTACTTGGACGCTGTGCTCTGGAACTCTGCATTTATTGTGATAAACTTCATTTACTTCTCTATACAGTTTTATTTGATGCGTCCCATCAAGTTCCATAAGGATATTGAAGAGGTAACTATCATTTTATTTGTTTATTAGTCTAGTTGTTATTGTTTATAAGGTGTACCCCCACTTAAGCAACAAATAATGAAGAATTGATGTAGATCAAGATCTGCTTTTATTAGGTATTACTTAAATTCAATCTTGCTATAGTATGTGGAGCGCTAAGTTAAGGTATAGATTTGAATCATATTCATCCTATGCATTTCTTTGTACTTACTGATGACTATAACAAACTTTCAACATCCAACCTACTAGGTACTTAAATTAAAACTCAAAATTGAGGTAGCAAACACATATTTACAAATTTAGCTTTTGCTTTGTTATAATGAAAAATATTATAAACAATTACCCCAAGTTGATGATTCAGAGATCAACTTGCTTACCAACTGAGGGCCTTAAGGTCAAAATAGAACCAGTTTTAAAACAAAATCTTGTTCACAAAAAAGGCTTACCTTAAAATGAGTAATACCCAAAACTTTTAGATAAAAAAAAAGTTGATTAAAATATTATGTTACAGACAGTAACAGTCTCAAACTTTTTACAATAAATGTTTAAGCATTTAATCATGCAACCCACTGCTGGGTTGAAACCTCCTTTCAAATTCAACTCCTTGGATACATGTACATGATGCCATGAAAATGTAAGGTCACATTCAAAATACCACTTCTGCACATATAAAAAATAAGAACTTTCTTCCATTATTTTAATATGATCATGAATTTCAGTTTTATCCTGTAAATTATCCATACATTATATATGTCTATAGAATACCTAAACTTTTTATATGTAAATGTACTAAAGCTAATATAGCCAACAAAAGGTCATAAAGTTTCCCTGCCTCATGTTTTGGATGAAAGCAAATAATAAAAAGTATATTAAAACCCCTGCTGTTACAAAGTTGGGGTAACCATAATTATTTAGAGAAGGGAGAGATCTTTTAATAAAGTCATTTTGAATGGTACTTAAATATGTTCAAATTACTTAATTTTGTTCTTAAAAATAATACTGCATTTTAATTGTTATATAACCTGTATTACATAATCAATTAAAATATCATAAGAGTTTATGCAACAAACTGCAATAATTTGAAATGCATTAATGTCATTGACCCCAACAGAATTAGTTATTTTTATACAGACATTTCTTGCAGTTATTCTTTACATAACCGATTTCGATGGAATTTGACACACAGTAGCTTAAACTGGGTTAACTTTATCCCGATAAATCTACGGGAACGGGAACGGCAACTGCGCGGATAAAACTACGGGACCCTGTATTGTAATTTTTATTTCTAAGTATGTATAATACAATACAGTCTAGTTATTTACAAGGCACATGTTTCAGAAAGGGGTTTTCGTGAAAAAATGTGGTTTCAGTTACGGAACTAATTACGCGAACAAAACTGCGGTGCAAAGCTAGTATATTCTAAATCTAGCCTACTATCAGCACTATCTTGCAAATTATCAGAAATGGGCTTAAATCATGTAATACATGGAGATAGTAACATTTGCCTTAATTGTGACAAAGATAACCCATATGCAAAATAATTTCATATCTTTCTCATCATGTGACTTTTTCATTTTAGTTTTCCTCACCTAGTTTATATGACTCGATTTCGGTCAAGGTATTTAGTCTATTTGAGAATCGCTAAGCTATATGTCTTTTTTCTTTCTGGTCGTTCCCTCAATGCTGAGGATCGTGACTGTATTTCAATCTCCTCCACTCAGTCCGGTTCTGCGCCATATGTACCGCTCCTACCTGGCCATATGTACCGCTTCTATCTGGCCTCCAGTCACCTTCTTGAGTTGGTCCACCCATCTAGCTGGCGCTCTTCCTCCAGCGCGCTTCCCCTCCATTTGTCCGAGAATGATGAGTTTCTCCAGGCTGTGCAGTGGTATCGCATAGGCTATATGTAAGTAGGTACCAACATATTATGTCCAATCTCGTAGTCTTACTTTGATGAGAATGGGCCAATCCAAAATGATCGTAGAAAGACAAGGCACAGGGGTAGACCTACGGCTTTACTTACTTTTCTAGTCACGGCCGTTTTTACGGTGACCTCGTTAACAGTTGAGTTCGGGACAGCCATGGGAAAATTCACGTATCAAGTTTTAGCCCAGGAATCGAAACTCCAAAAATCCCTTACATCTTCATCTATTTAAGACGAGGAACGGAAAAAAGAAACATAACATGAACATAATATTAGTGGCGTAAAATCGAGATAGTATCGATTAATCCATAGTTTAGTATAAAGATACTTGAATTCCCCAATGACATTCTCCCAGATTTAATATCACAAAGTGGGCGATTCCATTTATCAGACATATATAACGAGGCAAATTCTACGAGATTTTTTCTCATTATTTATGCTAGCGTATTTTACGTCACCCATTCATTGTGTTTTTATAACAAGTTTTGATATTGAAATTTCGAAAATCATTAATGGTGGGTTTACCTGCTTGACCTCTTAAATACCGATACTTATCATTTTAAAATCATAACAAATTTGCAATCCACATGAAAAAACGTATAGTCTTTCCTTTGATATCAGTTAAAAGGCAAATGTTCAAAACAGCAAAGAACATCATTGTATGATTGTATATTGTAAAAAATCGATTTGAAAAGTTACTTGTCCATTTATCGATCGAGAAATGCGCTATTTTCAAATCAAACCTCATTAGCATACATTTAGCCTATTCATAATAATGTAATACAGGGCCGTACAGTTCAATAATATGATTATCATAGTACATGTAGAATCAATAAACTTACGTAATTAATGCTAACCTACATCTCACAGAAACGGACTCAAAAAATTCATTTTAATTATACGTAATCAAAAATATAAACCTTGAAGATAATTTCATGATTCATTGTAATTATATTTTAGCCCCCACCTATCAGTAGGAAATAATAAAAGACACCTAATAATAAGTTAAACTTTTATCTCAGTAATCAGTAGCAATAACATTATAATATTTATCGGCTATTACTCATAATTGCGATAAAAACAGTTCCTCATACGTCAATTTTATATCGTATTTTATGGTCATTTTTATTTTAATATTAATATTAAGATAAGGGAAAGTGATTATCTCTTGAGATTATGAAATAAAAAGTACCCAATTTAATTATACACATGTTAATCATAATTGTATCATGGACTGCTGAATAACTTGAAATAATCAGACTAATAATCTGTTATGGTTTACCGAAAAAGGAAGCAAAACTTATAAATTTATTAAATCAACTTTCTGTTTAGATACCATTTACAGAAGTCTAAAATGTCGGCAACAGTAATGAGCTTTTAAAAAGAAAGTATATTCGCTACATGCATTACTATAAATTTTATTAGTGCTGTAAAAGTAAAAGAAAGTTACATGAATAATTGATGTTAGCAAGACATGTTTGTAAAACAACATAAATGTCAAGCTTTATCAATAATGCAATCGCAATATTATCTATATCTAATCATAAAACCACAGAACAATATTTCTTAAACTGTATTAATCATATCTATTCCTGATTATTTTTTCGACCGTGAATCATTTCATGCATAATTAATTCACTCTTCTTTCCTAGAGGTGATTTCGATTCATTCAACCAAAAGACACCATGTGTTTTACGAAACGCTGCCCATTAAACCCTTTTGGAATATTGATGATAATGTACCCATGATATAAACAAGTCTAACGCTAATTTCATACAGAAACTGAACACCATACATACATACAGTTTACCACATCGAGCGTATATATTATTTATTATGTTGTGACAGTTATTGGGACACAAAGCAGACAAAAAAACTAGTCTAAATAGTCTAGAAAATAGTGTCCCACATTTATGTCGAGGTTTAAATCAGATTGTTTGGTAACATGTGTTCACTTACACAGTCCCTCCATATTTAAGCGCAGTCGATGACTCATGAGTTTCGAAAGTCGATAGACACGCATCGGGCTCGCCCGCTGCACCTAGCAACAGCTACTGCACCTAATTATACACAAAGGGGTGATTTACCTCAATCGGAAGGCTATACTTTACATGCCCATATTTCACTATTGATCATGTTTCTACAATAAGGCAACTAAAATGACAGTCATTAGCACCGCACTCTTCGTTCATCGTTATTATAACTCACGGTAACAAGATTAACAAAAGCATCACCTAATAAATAAGTAAATTATATGTATGTATAGTAAGAGAAAATAGACTAGACTTATTTACTAGACAGCTTAAAAAAAAAAATGGCTGCCCTTTAATATTTCGCAAGGATCAAACTTGTTTTCCCTCTCAAGTTATTCATAATGTATGTTAATTATTGTGTACACGGCTTGCAGGCGGTTGAAATCTGATCCGCAATGATCTGCACTCCATTAGTGTATGCAGTTTATGAGTAACATCTGGTTCACGTTACGATTCACTAGTTAAAAATGAGGATTTCAGTATGTTTGAATAATAACGAACTAAACTAAATCAGAGATTGCGAAATTGTTTTCTCTTACCGTAAAGACTATAATGATTGAGTCTTCAGGGCATAGATTTTTTGTGGTTTTAAAGATAAATACTCATAGTAATTCAAATATAGGGAAATAAAGAAGTCTCTGTGCGAAAATATTTTCTGCGGAAATAATTTTATTTATCACTACTAATGTTTGTCTTTACACAAGCGCAGAAAGTTTTCCTTTTGAGTCTTTATTGCAGAAAATTTAATTTTCTACATGTTTTTTTGTCTTTGCAATCAGTGAAAGTAAAATTCATATTGTATGTGGTAGATACGTTTTTTTAAAGACAGCTGATGCAAACTCTCCATATCTATTTTTTTTCGTTTTGGCCCATGACAAATCCTTGCATCGAAAATGTAATTATTACTGTCTGATAACTATTTATCATTTCCGATGATCCGAAGCCTATATTGAGCTGAGTTAACATTATTTATTACATAGAATTTAATAGAAAGTCATCAAACGCCGATGAGTTCCTCGCACAAAATTATTGGTTATTTGAAAATTATTAACGTGCTAATCTGATCGCGTGTTTTATGCAATCCGTACATAAAATGGCATTTAAAACTATGCAAGCAGTCTCGCCATCTTAAGAAGTGAAGTTATAAAATATTCACTTTCAATATCAAAGTTGCCATTTGATAAAAGACGGATTTAAAAATTTAAAACGTTAGCTAACCACATTTCAAGGGGGATTAATGGTTGAAGCGGCAGTCCTTTCTGTGTACCCAGAGGTCAGTGGGGCAAGACGGTGTGAATGACCTTTCAGCTGTGACGTCACCACCTTACTCACCACCCACCGAGGGTTAAACGTACTTAAAGTTTCACATTTGATGGAGCACAAGTTTGCAGGCCCCGTACTATTGGCGTAGTATCAGATTTCCTTTTTATAAAACTTCTTGGAATATTGTTCTTTGGGAACTACAAATAAGATCAGTTGGGCAATAAAAATACTTACGTATGTTTCTGTTGGGGCATAAAGATTCGCGGCTATCGTATAAGTTAATAGTTCATGACTTGTTCGTGAGGCTACGATATTTGGCAACTATTCGATGCTTTTACGTAATAGTTTAAAACCGAGCTTTCTGCAAAAATAAAGAGAGTTGTTTTTATTATGATATAGAAGCAAGCACGTGGGGCTTCGCTTGGTAGTAAATTAGCACCTCTTGGGAATCCTTTGTGTTTGTTACCTTTTAAGGCTCTGTAGTAAGAAATGTTTGCGAAAATCTTGTGCCATTCTTGAACAGGGTTGACAAGTTTTAAAATCCTTTTTAAAATCGCCAACTTTTACATCTTCTGGCTGTTTAAATATGCTTGTACAAATATTATTTATGATAAAGCGATCTCGATTTCAGCCCTGTTTGCATAGCAACGACACCTGGGCGTATCATTGACATTTCCCGCAATATGTAACTTAATAACGTGGTTAGCCATATTAAATAAATTGTTGCATAATTACAGTTTATTATGACGACTGACATCCTTATTTAAATAGTAGAGCAAATCTACTTGTTCTCGACGGTTCAACCCTAAATATTTAAAAACTATTAACGGAGTAAGTAAGTAGTGTATCGTCAGAAAGTCATAGTTTCCGAGTCACCTACTTTCTCTGATTACGTAATACTGTTACGCTCTTGTGTCCAAGTAAACAATTGGATGAGCATGTTTAATTGCTTCTTTACTTTGAAGGTGTCGTTACGTGCCCCAGTATCTTACCAGATTTATTATTGTACTCAAAAATCACCATTGTGTTGGCTTTTCGTCGTACAAAGTGGATGATTCAAGTCTTCAAATGAAGATTAAACTTGTTTCCATGTTTCGCACTAAATTGCTAGTCTTACCAAACGACAGGATGTTCGTCGAAAATTAACCGCAATTCCAATACTCAGGTCATTATCCTCCTAATGTTTCCTTAATGATTAAAAGCGAAATACACGAGAAATTCCTTTCATTAGGAAGGTGTGAGCAAGGTGGTAAATCACCGACCGCAGCCGAGGTGTTCCGTAACGAAGCTATTGATTTAATGATTTTATACAAAGCTATGCACTACAAATGCTCAGCCAATATTGTTCGCTAACAGATGCGATCGTTGTTAGGACCGTGATTGGTTTATTGGATCTCGAGACATGAATGTCGCATGGTTGCGAGTTGAAAACAATAGGAACGACTTTATTGGGTAACTGTGGCGAGTGCGAGCATTCACGACTAAATAGATTTATTTTTCTCGAACAGTAACTTAAATTCACCATCTCGATAACTTAGATCTGGTTTGTAACATTTAAGTTTAAAGAATGTTTTCAGTCTGGTTTAATCAAATGGATCTTTCTAAAATGTAATACATTTCGTGGTTGTTGACAAAGGGTTGAAAACTTCGGTCTCTCCCTCAGGCATTAGCGAAGATAGCTATTAACATATCTGGTTTAAATTAATAGCACCACAGTTGATTGAGTTTGTGTGACTTACACTAAAATAAACACATCATGAGTTCGGTCTGGATAATCTTGTGTACTTTAGAGATGGGTCGGATGTTCGTACATTGAAAATTTAATACAACATTCATTGTTTGCTCTCCTGTTTTATAGTTCCGATTTCCTTTAAGTGGTTCTGTAATAAAATAGAAGATATATTGGTTCTGTTCCTCTTTTACGACCTAACATAACACGGGTAGCTTGTTTTGAGGTCGGATAGTAAAAACAGATTTTTTCAAAGGATAAAAGCTGTCTGAAAATGGCCAATGGCTAAGACCCCTATTTAAGTTTCTTTTCAAACAGCAGAGACTTATGTTCATCTTTCCTTATTTATGATACAAAAACTTTCGAAATCTTGAAATATTTTCAGTTATTTTAGTTTTCTTACAACGAAATATTCTGTCATATATAATCTTGCAGCCGCAACGAATCTGCTGTCATACTGCGAAATTATTCACCAGGACGTCGCCTTTGGTTATACAAAATTGGATATGTTGGCAACTGAAATTTAAAAGTACATACATTCATATTATATTCACAAGTTTTGTTTGCTATTTCGAAAACATGTTTTGAGAGGAAGATACGTAACTATGTTTGTGCAATATCAACTTGTTTCTTGTTATTTTGTTTGAAGGTTTCTTATTTAATTGGGTCCTTATTATCTGAGGGTATGTTGTACGATTTATTGAATGCATTATTTGACTGACAATTTAACCTAAATATATTGGTGTTTATGAAATTCCACAAAGGTTTGAGCCTAGACACTTGGTTCCAGCATTGGTCTTGTATGTTTGGCGCCAAACCACCAATATCGGTTGTTTATTTTTTGCTAGGGCCCTCTACCTGCCAATTTAATAGCCAACCTGCTGACAACCTTATCTTACGAGTCAAGTGCGTGTTGGGGTTTTTTTATTTTAGGTAGCGTTGCCATAGTGAAAAGGGTCTACTGACAAGTAGGAAGGTAGATGTTTACAGTTTTGGCTTGTTTTGTTTGTGCTCAGGTACAAACAGATATCGGCTTTGATTTTTTTATCAACCTGTAGCAAATTTAGAAGGGGACCGGGCATCGACAATATACGGTCGTTGGGATCGGGACTCCCTTACAATTTTGGATAGACAAATGTGCAGTTAACACAGGTTTAGGGTTTTCCAATCTAACATTTATGCCATTTTTCCGTGCAGACGACTACTGTGTTTGGCTTACGGAAAACCTGAAAAACTCTAAGCATTGATAACCAAGACCTCATGAGTTAATGGATATAGCAGTTCTGATCACAAACTCAAAGAGACATATAATGTGATTGTGATGTTTTAAGTTCGATAAGTTCTCAACGAGCCCATACAACGTTAATTACCGGTGTAATTGTCTATCCAGTACCGTACTTATCTGTTTCGATGTCGAACTCCCATAGAATACGAGGAAGTAAATAATTAAGTAAGCGTTCGATAGAAAACGGCACATTGTCAGTTCACGACTTTCTCACTTGTCAATGGTTATTGTTCTCCAACCTTCGATGTGGTTTTTGTCAATACTAATCACAATGATAACTTGCAATCTTTTTGTTCTGAAACGAACGGGAATTTCGATTTAACGAGACCATTCTTCCGTGTATCCATGTAAATTACAAAAAGAAGTCTTCAAACGAAATACCGTTTACTCCATAAGTAATCTTCTTTATAAATATTCCGTCTAAAAGTCTTAGCAAGACATGGGTCCAACAGTCCCTGTGGGAACAACTAAAATGAAATAGGATCATACAACGTTGCCGTTTGAAGATAAGAAATGAATGACATTACATTACAGTCAGCTGATTATGCGCGAATTAGCGAACAGCTGTTTAATGACATGCAAATTGTTGGTAGATTACGTGAAACGTTATTACAGTAGATAAAAATGGTTCTGTGCGAAATTATACACCTTTACTTGCAGATAAAGATAATATTGTTTGACATTCCAGAGTTTTATACTTCCGTGTAGTCAGTCTAGTTCGGAATATTGAATTTTATGCAAACTTTAATTTTAGTTTGTTTGTGTGTATCGATAACTATATTAATTTTTATCATGTTTACTTTCAAAATATCATCTTTCCATGGACTTTAAATATTCAAGTATGTCGAGCATTTATTCCCAGTTTTCAGTAGGTGAAGTAAATCCCAGTGCACTTGCTAATGCACTTCCTTTAGGTAACGCGTTCTGCGTAGCAATTATAGAACACGCCTCGACAAATACGAATGGATGACTTGGATTAGGGACACATAACATTCTAAGTAAACGTAAATTAATTATATACGAAATAACGGTTTCTGTACTATTTGAATATTTACGTTGATAAGCGTAAGTTTAGAAAAACTAAACTGTCTAATGACACATGTTATACACAGGATATTAATATTAAAAACTACTTAAACGATTTTAATTAAAACTGTGCCTTATTTGACATAAGGTAAATGACAAAAATGGTCTGAATTCGATTACGAGTTTCGGTGAAATGCGTGATAAACCAACCATATATGGTTTGCCATCAAATACCTACATATTCGTAAATCTGTGCAATTAGATTCACAAGTTAGCCTCCTTTTTTGAAATCGGTTAAAAAGCAAACTGGATTTTTATCAACATTATAGGCATTAGAAGGCGGTGCAAGCCAGCCTTGTCACCGTTGAAGTCATTAGCTCGGCCTTATTAGCGATGGAAATATACGAGCTGTTATAGTGTGCGGGTCCGCTGCATGCTGAGATTTACTGATTGCTATACCATGATAGTATAAATGAAAATAACGTCAAGTATTACGAATGTCAGTTCTCTTGTTTTGTAGATGAAACTTCAAGAATTTTACCTGTAAAACCAGTGATAATCTTCAATTTTTTTAGCGCTACTGTTCTCTCAATGCTGGGCTATCTGCTAATGCTTGTTATTCCAATGCGAGTATATTAATCTAGGAATATTTAGGCTACAAAAGAAATAACTTCATTAATATGGAATCTTCGGCAACTAAAACTTTACTCGATTTAGTCTGCCAATATACCGCCTACTAACTAAATAATTTTCTTAGATACTTAGCTATTTTAATATTTATGATTACACAATTTTTCGATTAGGCAATCCTTGTTTCCTGTCACTTGTGATTGCTCTATTTCTTGTGAACAATGTTGCTCTCATTTCGTCGTCATTGACTCTTTGTTCTAACTTAATTTTTATCTTATGTTGTGTCATTTACTGTCTTTTGTTTTAATAACAAAGAAGGTTATGGAAAAGAAACATTTTAAATGCAGATAGTTTATACCTAAGACATACAGGTCACTTTTGAAATTACAGGATAAATACCGGTTTATGTTAAGCAATAAGTCAGACAAAAAAACCAAAATGTCTCGAATTTACGTACTACATTAACTACCCTGCACTACAACTAACCTATTAGTGTTTTTATTATAAGTACCCATATTATTAATTTGTAAGGAGTGATCAATCAAACTACCTTTTTAACCTTATTTTGTAAGCCAAGTAGGCCTGTTTTATGATTTTGTTTAATATGCACACAAAAACGCTTATTAACCTTCTGAGAAAGCCGTGGGTTGCAAATACGTATAACATATTATGTAAGTGTTTAATGCGCAAATACCCAGATTTAGAAGATATATGCGTGGGGCTTACGAATATATTATGATCCTTATAGAAATCAAACCGACCGCGAACGCTAAGCACTTAGCAACGGGATTTAGGTAGCTAGAATTACATACATTCCGAACTTATATCGGAACTTTTAAATATAAAGCACTTTTCTACTCCGCGAACCGATAAAACGAACTAAGGGATAAGTCGGTCTCCTTGGGGGCTACTGAGTAACACACAAATATATTACGAGGAAACTGTACCACTTTAAAAATATATTCCTCCATTCTTACCTTTTATGAAAAAGCCAATTCATCGGCTTTAACGGTAAGTCGGCTTTTCAGCTATTCGGAAACGCAATGAAATTACGTCAGCTATTTTTAAGCTGTGTAATTTGATATTTGATAATGCTTTGTATAATTTGCGTCATGTTTATTTGATAAATCTGGACAGATGTTGACATTTCTAGTAATTTATTTACATAATTTATAAATTGGCTCTCGATAAGGTAACGTGTTTAATTACTTTATTGAATGTCAGGAGATAAGTGCCTAATTAGGCTTATGAAACAGAAGGAGTCTTTATAATGTTAAGACTGCTATAAACCTCTTTTAAAGCATACGTGTTTACAATAATCTATCACAGGTTGTCTCAAGTCTAGTCATTCCCGTGTGTTTCGCCCGTGTCGATAGCCACAATGTTTACATTTAATTTGTATTCCGATACTGCTTTCCTTACATCGTTATGTCACGTTGCATATAAACAGCTGAGTGTAACTGGCTATCAGTGCTCCATTTAAGGGCGCTTCCTGTTTAGGTTATCAGCACCATCTAAAATTGGCGCGCCGTTCTCCCTACTCGGTCAAAATTATATTGCAGTGCTGAAAATGGTGCTCCGTGATTATAGAGTGCGGTACCTACACCTATTTCATTCCAATTAAATCTTAATAATGTCCATAATTAATATGACACATAAATTATAAGTATCGATAACAACCGTCCGTGTAATGGTCTTTTAACCTTTTCGAGAAATAATAAATATTGAATTATGGACCGACGGACACCTCTTATCTCCAACTGCATGCCATTAGTCCATTCATATCTTTACGAAAATCTGTTTAACACATATACCTTACACATCAATTAATGTACATAATTACTTCTAGGTACATGTATAAGCATGTTATATTACTAGTCTTAACAATGTTCGGAAAGAATATGCTGGAAAATTACATATACAGACCAAATAATGATAAGCCTTTGATGCTGATGCGATTAAAGTTGATGATAATACAGTGAAGGACCAAATTATATTTCTCATTGTAGTATGTTCCCACAATGGTTGCTCCTTCAGACCCATCGTTATTTCTGTATTCAGAATTAAGTAACATACGTAAGTAGGCGTCGACAAAAATTTCCGAGAAGCGAATTAATAAGCACATCTCTGGGAAGACTATTTATAGAGTCGCTAGTGACCAGCACGCCTACAAGCAAGCTTTAAATGTTTCTTATACCATTACCATATGTGCACTAAACGTACATCTGTTGTGTCAATTAATTTGTTTGTTAATTGTATGCTAGATACATAATTTATACGTAGGATTGAACGAGGAATTTGCTGTTAAACAATGGCTGTTTCATTAGGTTGAAATTTATTGTCGGTGAGTCATACTTCAAAAGTAGAATAGACTTTAGTCGAAGTTCAATGATCCTGTATTGAGCTGATTTCTAAGGGAGAAAATGTCCGTTACCTTCGGAACTTGCGCCTCAGTTGTCAAGTGGGCTCATTAATAACGTCTATTGTTTCGTAAAGCCCAAAATCCTCGAGACCTCTTATGTTTTGAACATCGTAATCAGGCTAATCCAGCAAAAGCGCAGCTGCACTTCCGCCCACGTTTAGAGCCAAAACAATGGAACCTTTTTAGAGAATGGCGAAATTCCGAGCGCCATATTGTTCGGTGCTATTGTATCAGCGCAGCGCGCGTAGAAAAATATTCATCTCGGCCGCCCTCGCTCGGTGTTTACTCCACGCCTTCTGTAAATATTGACCTGTGACATGCGGGACTTTATTTAAAAAGTAATAAAAAGCATATTACTTTTTAAATAAAGGTGTTTGCGACACCGAAATTCTGTAGGCCTTTACATTTTTTTGCAATTTAAATTCTCGATTGAAATCGAGAGTTTGTACAAATTGATTATCGGTTTGTTTTGATGACATACAGTGAAAGTAGGTATTTCTGATTTTGTTATTCGACACTAAACATATAATTTGCTTGTAACTCCAGTTCACAGATAGAGTTTCAGTTTTAATGCGACACGTGACACCGCGCCACCTTGGGCTTTCTTCGGTGTCGTATATCCCCTAACATGTCTCTCCTTTTTAAATTAAAACCAAAAGACAGTTGTCTTTGCTCAAGTTTTTAATTTTGATCTTGGAATTGTTTGTAGAGCCTGGTATATGGGACAAGTAAATACTCGTATTATATTCAAGGTTGGTGTTTGTTATTAACGTGACGTAATTTTGTGATATCTGATAGTAAAAATATGAAATGAAGCGCGATGTATCTCGGCCGCAGGCTGTCAGCTGTCGGAAATAGGCCGCAGTGGGATGCGATGAGCTGGTGACTTGTCACTTCATATCACTGCATTCTTTCGTACGAATGTATTTTATAGTTGGCCTGGATATAGGAGGTATTCTGCAAAATAGAGATAGGACGAATAGAGTAAATAGTTAGGTACATACTGTAAGAATTGCTTAACATTGAACTCTTAAAGTCTGGTAAAAGTCTCTATAATCTGGTAATTTAGCAAAATAGAAAGTGACGTAATAATTTTGTTTAAAACAAATATCAAAGCTTTGATTTTATATCAAGCCGATTAATCGGCGAATTCTAGACTTCATTCGTAAATATACGCGTTGCTCTTATGTGTTTAAATAAAAAATATTGAACATGAAACCTGATATTTTTGTCCATTAGACTTGTCTTGACCAGCCTAAAGTGTTTTTTCTAGGCTGGCTTTCCTTCTCCTCTAGTCAGAACATGGAACTTAATATTTAAGAGAGAACTGTTAAAATAATCTCCTCTCCGTTGTTCCAGGTGTACGTGGCACTATTCAAGCCGCTCCGTGTCTCCCGCAGACAGTTCCGCCGCGTGCTTATGTGCATGCGCAACGTGCGGCACTTAAAGTGCCACGAGCTGTACGCACACGAGAAGGTCACTAAAGTCGACAGTCTGTCGCTAGTGCTGTCTGGCAAGTGAGTATTAGACCTAGTCATGATATTAGCTGACGCTTCATCCTACCACAATCCCCCGTCCCTAGAGGAAGCTGGCCCGAGCTGGCCAAACTAGCAATAAAATAATGTCCCCAAATAATTAAATTTAGATCCAGCCATCCCTTGTTGTTTTGCTTTATTAAGATTGTTAGCAACGCACTAAGTCGAGGTCCGAACCCCGCAGGGGGTGCCCTTAATGGACGTTGCTGTCGTAGTTCGTTTTTCCTATTGCTGTGGCTGGAGGCCTTAAGGTCCACGCCAAAAGTCCGATGAAGCAGTCAAAGCCTGCGCTCAGGCTAACTGCAAAGATCTCTACCAAAAAAATCCTTCCCCAACTAAAGTTGGGGTAAATGTTTGTTACTCTCAAAAATAACTGATCTGAATTTGATGAAAATTTTGTGTGTAATAAGTAATATAAAAAGACTACAAGATAGGTTATCAATGCAAGCGAAGTCGCAGGCTACATGTTACTCATATGCAAGGAGTAAAACGTAAAGAGATCTAAAGAGATCCCTTTTTGTATTTGTGTCTCTAGACGTTAGGATTTGCAGATAAGACTGAGAGTGTGTTTAGTTCTTAAAATCTAGTCTCTGATAACCTTGTTTATTAAGGACATACCTCAGAAGTTGTTGAGACCATAATGAAGAGAAATAAACAGAACAATAGGAAACCATTTTCATGTTTACGTTAAACAAAGCCCGAACGACATGTTAATCAAAATACAAGTGTTAGATCAAATAACGTAACTTATACTCGTGACGAACAAACAAACAAGTCACGGGACTGACGAGAAACAGCTACGGCAGCCATGTTGCATTAACGGTTCCTGAAAATACTCAGAATCACTAATATTTGACTCATACTCAGAACTGCAGCCAATGCAGGAAATGGAGTTATGCAACTAAAAGCCAATAATGGACAAAAATACTATTTTATTTTTCTAAGAACTCTGTCATGAGATCTATGAAGGATGGACGTCTATTTTCTGTTTTATGATTAAATATTTCTACCCCGCCGGCCTCAGCTGCTTTTGTGGACAACTTCATATTTATTTATAGAGTTACCTTCCTTCAGAATAGTTATATCGATTAGTGACTGAAATGAACTGAAATCTGATTCGAAGTGGCTTTTGTATACTATTCCCAGAACAATACGTTTATCTTTAGCTTTTAAAAGTATCGGTGCAAGTTTGGCTGACTTTTGATCACTTATTATCAATTCTTAAAAAAAGTAAGTTTTTATTAGTGACTAGCTGTGCCCTGCGGTTTCACCCGCATGAATACCTAAGTCCCTTTCCCGGTGCCTTTATGTTATTCAGGGCGCAGATGAATCCAACAAATCACTAACTAACTACAAAGGTCAGGATTACTTACTGGTTTTTTTTTGCGGGCAATTTAAAAAAAAAAAAAATCTTTCATAAACCTTTTCTCCTGGTAATAACTAACACAACGAAAAAAGAATTAGCGAAATCCGTCCAGGCGCTATTGAGTTATCAGCTTACCAACACATTTAGCGATTCAATTTTATTTTTATTATTAGTGATACATGCCTCAGTAGACAAGTGACATTTCTACAAGCATTCCAGATAAAAGAAATAGTTAAAATGACATTTAATTATATAAGTCATGTGACTTGAACTTATCACTTCCGTAAGTTTGTGCGATTTGATCACCATAATAATAATAATATGACGTTTGTAGTAATGTCACATAGCTTGGCGTTGGTTCTTTACCACATGAAGTTATCCAAATTATAACAGCATCGGTGTACAACAACAAACAGATTTTGTGAACTGATAATATAAATGAGACATTAGTCACAGTGAATTACACAAACTATGTGAATTTTAATTGTATTGTTTAAGTTCATAATGAAGTTATTAAGATAGGTTATTCAAGTTTTGTTTACGAGGGCTTTTCTTCAAAATGTTCAATTTTACGTGAAACAGGACGAAAAATATATAAATGGTTTCAGTAGGCATGTAATAAATTTTGTATAAATATCAGATTTCAATTAAGTTGTTGATAAATATGGAAGGCTTCTTAAATTATGTTTGCTCATGAGATAATGATAAATATCAAATTACTTTTAGTATAAAGGGCCTGTCACCCGTCTGTGGCCGTTTTTTAATGTAATGTTTACCCCGTTTTATTCAGCTATTTCTTATATTAATTTAGATTAATGTTATAATTCACTATATATACATATATAATACATACCCCTATGTGATACATACCCTATGTGTCATTCATACCCCTTATATGATACATACTGCCTAGGTGATGCATATCCCCATGTAATGTATACTGCCTTATGTAATACATACACTCTATATGATGCATACCCTGTAACTCTTCTCTATCAAAAAAAGCCAAAATGACAGGGTCCCAGCCTTTATAATATGTAAAACTTCCTGCCCAGACTTTTGACTGATTGCTCGTGTTGGAATGAAAATGATTCATAATATCTTCTAAACTGTCTGATCCAAAAAGTAATCGTAACTTTATCAGGTCTGTATTTATTCAGCAAATTAGCCGTAAAGCGATGTTTTCGTTTGCATGTATATCGGCATAGATTCATCATCTTCCGTCTTACCCATCTTTCAGTTGAAATATTGCAGCACTCACAAATGCGAGTAATGCTCGCTTCGACCACACAAAATGCCGCATCGTTCATCTTACGGCGACTTACAGCTCGACCTATATTCCTACTTTTTTATATGGAGACAGTAAATGTCGTGAGTAACAATGACAATAAGTCTTATTTACTGTACTGTATTCACTGTAAGTACATCAGTTTTCTTAGAATTTAATCGGTGATGCCTGACTGATTTGAGAACAATCGGGTCCTTTAATTGTGAACTCAAGACGCTGCGTTATGGCGCGAAGGACTTATGTGCTTATGTGATAAAAGCAGAGAGCTCGAAAGAAGTGAGTTACCCCTGAGTACTTTATATCAACTTGAATCTAAGATGTTCTTAAATGTCTTTCTATCGCTACTTTATACAGACTCAGCATCAACAAAAAGATCTTGTAGTTTAATTCATTTGAGTATCTGCCTGCCTGTCTAAGTGGTGGTATGTCGGATTGCACCCCTGCAATTAATCACAATCGTGTAGTCTGTCATACAAGTTCGACATAAAAAATATATAAATATAAACGCATCAGATAATATCGTTTTATTTCGGTCAATGCTAACGAGGCTTATGTAACAGTTCAATGTTACCGTCCAGTGAAACGAAAGTGATTTAATCTGTGCCCGAATTGTGCGAAATCTCATTCTTTTAATAATTATCGTGGTTAAGTGACAATTAATTATATTATAGTGATTAAAATAATTATGAGAAGTATTCATGGCTTTGTTTTAGAAGAATGAACCTTAGTTTTAATTATAAAAAAATGACCTAATCAAGGAAACGAAGAAGTCGGCCTAATAAGTTTATAGTTGGTATATTATGTTTGAAATTCAAGAAAATTAATTATTAATTAATGTTGATCACAAAAAACTTAGTCTTTCCAATTGTATCGTCTAATTGGCTATGTTTTTGACGACTTTATGCAGGCACGCAAGACTAAAAGTTTATAAAAGTTTATGAAATATTTTCTAATATCTAATTAATTTGTCTAATTCTGAAAATTTGTGATTCAAAGCTTGTAGACAACTCACTTTGAATAGATGATAATAATTCAATTAAAATAAAAGAAACACGCTTGAATAAATATTCAATGAAACCCAGCGACTATTGTTTATAAGTTGTTCACTTGAGTAATTAGCGAGTACTTGAGTCTATTTACAGTCGAATTAGTTGGGACAATACACGTCTCCCGCACGGACCCTGTTGGGCTCCATTACTTAGGGCACATAATCCAATGTTAAATGGAGGCTATGGATGAACGACTTTGACAGTTGGACATTCTACTCTCCGAAATTGTAAAATACATAGAGCAGATTTGTAGATGTTTGTTTACACAACGAGTTCGAAAAAACATGTTTTGTTTTGGCCAAGTGTTAGCCGTACGGTTTGTGCTTCGCCGGGGGCGTTATGGTGTTAAGACTTCGGTTGGACCCGTAACGCCGCCATTAAGGCGAAGGATGGCACCAGGTGTTTTTCCGGAGTAGTCTGAGCCTTTCTCAAGGCACTGGAAGCCCGGACTCTTGCATCCTCAACCCCCTGGGGATGCAAGGCTAGCTCATAAGAGAGATTCACCTGACAAAAAAAAAGGTTTATCAGCGCTCTTCGCGGTTGGTCCGTGGGTGGGTGACTATTTCAACAACATACCGAGACTGTCATACGTTGATCTTGGCAGTCGTTAAGTCCTTACTATGGGATATTGTGTTCCCCAGTAAATTGGGTTGTGGAGGCCAGATAGGCAGTCGCTCCATGTAAGATACGGTATTCAGCTGAATCCGGTAAGACTGGTAGCCGACCCCAACATAGTCGTTTCTCCCGAAGGGAGATGATGGTTGTTCACTTTAAAGAGACAGCAAAATTACTACTGAATCAGTGTCCGTAACTGTATTGTTCTGGAAACGTTATAGTTTTAATAGCAGTAATTTTGGTCATTATTGTTTTTCCTCACCACTGAAGAAACCACAAGCGATTTCAATATTAATCACAGTTTTTGCATTAATTAAAATTGGCAGTTATCCTTGACGAGTTGCCTTGTTTTTTGTGAATGAGCGTCCATTGAAAGGGAAATTATTGACGTACGGTAGTGTCGCGGGCGCATTGCGCAACAAGCTTGCACAAACTCACAAGTCGCGACCTCTTTACGAATTTTGCTCGTGTTATGTACGTATAACTTGTTTTCTGCAGGGTTTACTCTGTTCGGTCTGTTCTCTGTTTATACTGCACTGTTTGTTGCAGTTACACCATAATTACGTAAGATGTTGCTTCCAAGAGCTCTTAGGATTCGCAAACTAAGTTTCGCAGTTAAAGTGCTCGATGGCCATACATCAATTTGGAATCTTATTGAGCCCACATAGGGTGCTTTTAGCCTTGATTATTGATACCTGTTTTGGTTAATGATAGCTGGTAGCCCGTCACTCCTTTTTCGTTTTTGAGGTCGGTCGCTTTAAGCATGTTTTCGATAACCTTGCCCATTGTAACCTTTATTGTGCTGACAATAAAGATTAATTTATTTTTGTACAACATTAGGACTCAGATGGATAGTTTGTGTTACGTCACAGAATTTATTGATAACTGTGCCAATAAATCTTATTGAGTTTTATAGCCCATAATAACAAATTCTTGAAATTCCTGCTGGTTTCTCGGCTGAGTATAGTAATCTTTAAGATCCTAAAATGTACAAACAATCAGAATGTAAATACCCTGTTTTGGCTACTTCAATTAATTCTTTAACAAAAGGTCGTAAAAAAGTAAAGGTTATGTGATATGAATATACTCGGAATCCTTAACATATGGAAAATATCATTAAAAGTTAATAATTATTGCTTTGGGTTTGTTGTACAGAAAATCAAAAGACACTAGTTAAATCTCAGCGTGTCACAAACATGTGTAATGAGCTCTCAATATTAAGATCGTGTCTAATTTCATAACATCAGTCTGTGAGCGTTCTAAGCGTCTCAAATTGAATCTGCCTCGGTGTCTCGCTATTTAATATCCTCCAAACTCATTTACATGATGATAAAGTGTCACTTTCATACTTTTTAAACTGTAGCCGACGAGATTAAACGCTTAACTGTTTAACGTATTACTAAAGAGATTTGTTCGGACATGCTAATCGCATATTTGAGGTACATTTTCAATTGTATGTATGTGGACCTAATTTTTCTTATAGAGAACATATTATTACCCTTCAAGTCGAGGTTTGTTGAATGTCAATGATTGATTTTCATCCATGCCGTTTTCACTTTCTATAATCTTGTAAAATTACAGTTTCACTTAGATATTGTCATCTACAGTTATATCAGTGATCAGTGCCTACTATTGCCTATAAAATATTGCAGACAATTTATGGTTAGCGAAATTATCTGTACAATAGAAAATTTCTACTAGTTAAAATCAGTGCTTTTAAAACCCGCACCGCAGCGGTAAATTGTAGAGAGGCTTTGTATGAAAAACCACTGCTTCTGCGAACGTATTAAGTGAATTGCTGACCATGTAACAACTGTTAAAATGAGTGAAGAAAATGACGGTGGTCTCACAGCACTCTTAGTTAGCAACATAAAGTTTAACAACTTGTCTCGCGTTAGCGACGGACTCGTAAAACCAGGCTGTACAGACACAGTAATTGCAGCGCTTTAAGCTTTATTTACGAGGCATCGTATCGTGACGCCAGATGTACACTCCGCAGATTGTGTCGGAGATATAGGTCGCGCTTCATAATATAAACACTTGACTAGCCTTAAATAAATGTTTAGCAGCTTTGATTATACATTAGTCTATAAGTTCTTGTGTAAGAGTATAATAGATTCCATTTTTATTTTGGCGCTACTTATTAAGCACTAAAGTTCCGTTCTCATTCGGTCTGTTTCTAAACAGCTGGCGCGCTCAGTCGCACTACACTATCGATAAGACTTTATATGACCCTCGACAAGTTGAGGCCCTCTTGCCAGGCACTTAGCCAGCACCAGGCCGCGCTGCGCTACTTACTCACTACGGAGTGTACGGACCTATTTTTACCGACCTTTTACGGCAACAGTTGTCTTTGTGTTTATTGAGCCATTCACAGGATGTGAACGATTTTAAAAGCTGCCAAGTGATTGTTTAACGACCAATTTTGTAATAGTTCATCCGCCCATACCGTCCGATGACCCGATGTGGGTGGCGAACTGCTGAGATTTAATCTCTGTGAATAAATTTATGTTGAACACTACATTTGCACAAGATTCGGTCACGTATTTACCCGCTATGTAGAAAGAAATACTTGAGATAACGAATTCCGGAATCGCGATTGAAATGTCCGGAAAATTCTTAGTAAGCACAAAAAATAAACGTTTCTTTAAAGGTTGGTGTAAAGCAAACATTTGGGGGAGCGGTTTATTGTCGCGAAACTCTATTATGAAGGCGACCTTTGCGACACCGAGCTTTGAAAATCATATTTAGCTAGGGATGGCAAGCTGAATCGCAATGAAGACATTTAGAACGTTTCAGGCACAAAAAATACAAAATGTTTTAATGATATCAGACCTTTATTAATATAAAATATTTTTGTAGTAATACAAAAATAACGAGCACTAAACATAGGCATTCTAGTGTTAACCCAAAAACTTAGACCAACGATTTTATATTCTGATAATGGAAATTGTGGCAAAGTGAAGAGTGAGGCAGAGTGAGAGAATTTGGTCTATATATGTAGCAGCCCTAGGTATTGCCTTTTATTTGTGTATTGAAGACATAATGTCAAGTTTCACGACCTTACTTCGTAACGGGCGGGGAAACAATTCATAAATTTGTTTCATGATCGAAAATAAAAGTTATTAGATCCTGTTTGAACTAACGTTATTTTATAATTGAATAAACTTTTAGATCAAAATTGCTTTTGAAAGCAAATTGTATTGGAATTTCAATATCGTCTGATTTTTGTAGACACAATTAGATTTTAGATTAATTTCTTAAAAATTCTGACAGAGGTTGTAAGTAGGATAATTTATTCGTAAGTTTTGATGTTCCGATTACTTCTATGTGTCCTGCCTATATTAATTTATTTAAATATTAAAATGTTGTTGACAAAATAAAGACAGCATTTGAGATAAAAAATATTAATTCAAACAGGAAATATGAGCTTTTTCTCATCTTTAATTAAAAACATCCTTTTCATAAACTAGTTCTACAAATAAAGGTTTCATCAAACCGACCGCAATCCGGTAAACAAATACGTTTACCGTTTTAATCAAACAGAGGATTAAAAATTAATTACCGCGTTTGTGAATTTTCGGGTTTGCGTCGTAGCCCGGCCCAGGTAATGAACCCGCGAACGTTATAATATATGCCATATGCCCGCAGAACTGTGGAACCGCACGTTTTAATTAGCAGCTCCTGCTACCCTGCTTATTAAATCGTGATTATTAAAAGTTTTTTGGGGTTTTCGAAGTGAAAGATTTAGTAGGTTTTGCAAGTTTTGTTGCTGAGCCAAGAGAATGCTAACTTCTTTGAAATTATCCAAAGGTCTTTTGAAGGTTACGTCTCCTTCCAGCCGATAGCACTTTAATTACAATCGTTCATGTATAGTAAAAGTAATACATATTGTATATTTGCTGAAAGCTGAATCCGGTGGTTCTGGTAGCCGACCCTAACATTGCTAAGAAAAAAGGCTAGGTAAATGAGAACGGCTCATGCCTTCCACATGTTCACATCATGGCAATTTCAGTCTCTTAATCTCGGTGTATCCCAGAGAAATGATTGACTGGCAACCCGCAACGAAACTAATCATTACTTATAACTTTGAAGGAGAAGATTATATTTAATCTGAGTATATAATAATTGTGTATATTACACGTGTGTTTCAGACTAGTGGTGTCACAGAACCAGCGCGCGCTGCACATAGTGTTCCCGCACCACTTCCTAGATTCGCCCGAGTGGTTCGGTGTGTCCACTGATGAGTATTTTCAGGTAATAACACTTTATTTTATATGGATACAGGATGTCTTAAAAAAAATAGTTTCTTTTTGTTCTTGGTGTAAGTTTTATGTTCCTATTGTGCGTATCCTAGGTTAAATTTTAGGTGCTACTGATAATAGATTGTAGCTGTTTAAATTATGTGTTTACCAAAGACCAAAATTATCTACGGGATTTTGAACCTTACTGTAAATATAGACACATACATATGTTAAACTTGTATAATACCAAGGACCACTTTAGACACTTTACGGTAAAACGTAAACACCAAGAACCCGTTTATCGAAAGTGATACATTTCAACAACATAATTTATTTGTTTATCAACACAAGTTAAGAGCGCTAATTAAAGTATAAACCGTTCCACAGCTACCGATGCTTACAAAACAATTAGCACAAAAACGGATCACAGTAAACTTGTAATATTACCTGTGTTGTTCTTTAAAGCTTTTAGCATTCCAAAATAATCAGCGATCATTTGTAAACACTCGAACACATTTCCGACAATTCTAGAAGCTATAATTAGTTCTCGCCAACTGGCTAATTGCCTCAAATTAAATTTAAAGAACTGGAGTCTGGGAACTAAGTTGATAATGAATATGATAGCCTGTGATGTCAGCGTTAAATATAGCTCAAAGGCATTAAATGGGTCGCTAGCTCGTACGATTCAGTATGGTTATCTAAATCCAATGATGCTTGAACAAATGTAATATATCTGAGGGCTATCGAAGCTTATCTCCCTAATGACCATATATATGGCCACGTAATACGATTGCATTTAGGCCGAAATTGAGGAGGTTTTTGGAAATGTGTATGGTTCTTTTAGTTGTTGCTTGAAAAACTTCGTTTTCCATTGTTGCTCCAGACGCAAAAATAGATTTGAAAGACCTGGATATCAATAAAATACAGCATGGTCATTCCAGGTGTCATACGAAAATAATAAAGTGTAGAGTTTTATCATAACAAATACCAATACTCAGTGGAGCATACAAACAAATATAGGTGTTTTATCGTTTCCAATAGTTCACATTTATTCCTTTATTCAAAGGAAATCGCATGCTGCGGAAGTGTCCTATTTTCAACGGATACAAGTCGTGTAGATTATGCCATAGCTTTGTGAATGTGTATGAAAATGTACCTACGTAGGTACCTTTCGTAATCATATTGTGGCGCAGGTGGGTGTTTCGATGTCAACAGAATGTGTTTACAGAAGACAAACTCGATATTATGTTTCGTTATGGTGTAATGAATAATTTTCCTGGTGTATTAGTACCAAAATTCTTAGTTGCGAAACTTTCTTAGCCGTTTTGAAATCCGTATTTGAGTACGTGGCCTTTAGAATTAGTTACTCATTTACACCAGAATATTTAATATCAGCCTGTAACTGTCCCACTACAGGTGCAAAAAGTTCTTCTAATATAGAGCAGAAAAAAAACATCCTTATTTCTATCCTGCAAAGTATTACTTACTACCACAACCAAACTTGTTTTGGATTAATTCTAAAAATATCTACAGACCCTCAAAACTTTGCGCAACAATATTCCTAAGTACGAAACTATGAACAATATCGATAAGTGCTCTTCAATATTAAGCTATTTACACGCAATTCTAATACTGCGGTTTGGGTTCTTGGAAATGATCTAGCTGAAGCGGTTTCGAGACTCAAGTGAATCTCTTCGATATTTACGTGGCTTACCGAGGTTAAGAGCGGTTTGTGTTACTAACTGAATTGTTACTGGGAGTTTTGCTATTTTAATCTTAGACGAAAGAAGAGGGTCATTAGTTAACCCTGTGTATTTGAGTTTGTGTTTCTGGATGTGCGTTCTGAGATTCTGAAACAATTTTTTATGATACGAGTATATTCTGTTTATGGACTCCACAAAATCAGAATCAGAAGAGCTCGTGGCCGGCCCAGAAGGAGATGGCGGGACGAGCTTGACTCTTTTTCCATATTATGGACAACAATAGCCCAGGACCGGGAGAACTGGAAGAAGGAAAGGAAGGCCTTTGTCCTCCAGTGGAACGATTATGGCTAAAAATAAATAATATTCTGTTTAAAAGCAAGATTCTTCGCGATGGTTGTAAACTACTAAATAAGGGATATCTGTTTCACCGTTAAGAAACTTTCTTTACATGGTCGCTCTTTGATCAAACCAACAGAAAATTGAAAATATAACATTATTTAGTGGATTCATAAAGCGGTACTTCTGTTATACCCTTTCGTTTATTTTAATAACTGTCTGTTTATACGTTACGGTATGATCGAGTCATGATTTCACTCTCATTCATTCTGTATTACCATAACTTACGTAGGCGTACTTTGTTCCCACTCGGTGCACACTAAAAGTGAAGCTGTGTATTAGATTTATTTACTACTAGCTTTGCCCCGCGGTTTCACCCGCGCGAATACATAGGTCCTGTTCCCGGTGCTTCAGATGAATCCAACAAATCACTATCGTGACAAAGGCCAGGATTACTTAATTTTTGTTTCCGCAAAATTTTCCATTTTTTTTTTCATAAGAACCTTCTCCTTATAATAACTAACACAACAAAAAAAGAATTGGCGAAATCGGTCCAGGCGTTATTGAGTTATGCGCTTACCAACACATTTAGCGATTAATTTTTATATATAAGAAGATGAATGAAACTAATTTCAATTTAAATATTTACTCGGAAGTATTTCAAGTAATAAATAAGAAACGAAAGTGCATTGTAAGGATGTAATGTTACGTAATTATGATATTAAATGTGCTTCAACGGAATAGCTTGTGTTATATCAGCATTTCAAATGCGGTGATTCACAGCTTTCGCGAAAGCGAGATAATAATAAAACCTACCTAGAATGGCTGATTCATTACTTAGCGACTACATATTGATTAGACCACCTGTAGATAATTTATTACGTCGTTAAGTGCTTTTCTTTCGGAATCTCTGCAGATACGGTGGAAAAGTTATCAGCTTTTGTAAATACTGTTTGGTAATAGTTTTTCGTTTTGAGTCAATTTGATCCAATCAAATTACATGCATACATATCATCACGCCTGTATCCCCGAAGGGGTAGGCAGAGGTGTACCAATGGACACCCACAGTTCGCCGATATGTTTAGGTCCCATGTAATAGGAGGCGAGCCTATTGCCACTAACCGGCCACAAATCCAAACTCCGACCTGCTACTGACAATTTCATAGAAAAACCCAATAACAACCTTGGTGGACTCGGGAATCGAATCCAAGACCTCTAGCGTAGCAGTCGCGCTTAGCACCACTAGGCCAAGGAGGCAGTTAAATAATAATAATAAAAAAAAAATAACTATTACCAAAAAGTCTTAACCCAAAAAGACCATCAGGTCGTTAACCTCCTTCAAATCCTGGATGTATTTTAGACTTCATTGTTGCACAAGTTGGAAATGCTTCTCGCTACAATGTAGGTTTTCGGAACTATACTGCAAGACACGCTATGCCCTCGCTTAATTTGAACGTGTACTCGTTGCTTCTTTTGTGTTACAATGTTGGTGGGGCATTGTTAGGTTATATTGAGGTAAAAGTCTTTAATTCTTTATGATCGATTTTTCACACGTCTTTTTTTACTAGGCCGAAGGGTTAAGTAGTGACTAACTGATAAATCATATTTCAGAAGCTTTTAAATGTTGGCTTTAAGTATGAAACTCAAAACCATGCAGCTAGATATGGATAACAAATGCCTGAAATAAACTGTGCTTACGTTTTTGACAAATTTAATCTTGCCATATCCTGTATCCTAGATTTTTTATCACCTTGTGTACTTTATTGCCGACCTTTTGTACACAACCAACGTCAAAATCCTAGCATAGCAACATTCCTAACCAGTGGTCCCTAACATTGCAGGTATCAATAATGGCGATGGAGGAGTCCCGCGTGCTGGTGTGGCACCGCGACAAGCTGAAGCTGTCCATCATGTCGGACGCCTTCCTGCAGGCCGTCTTCGACCACATACTCGGCAGGGATGTCGTGCATAAACTTATGCAGGTTGGTACACTTTGGAACTTTTTGTTGTAAGATTAACATAGAGTTGTTCGCCCTTTATCGAGTTTTTCTTTTAGGAATTTAGTTTTTTTTTTTTTATTTCATGAATAGTCAGTTACGGCGCATTAGAGTATTTTATGTTGTGTTACGTAATGTAAAATTAATTTAAAAAGAGTTAGTAATAAATGACTAAAATAAATGCGGACATCAATGCATATGTTGCGCTAAACCCAAAGTATGTTGCTAAAGCACTTGTGTTATGGATTTCAGGTATCAAATATTACATCTAAGGTTTTAAAATTATAGACGCGATATAATATGAAAAGATGTAACAATTACGATGATTTTTCTAAATGTCTCAATAAAAATATTCGAACTAAAACCAATTAGTAGATAGAACAATTTTTTTATCCCAACACAGTCTCTGCATACAATAATAACAATAAAAATCCTGCGGTTTCCTAGACAGACTTTGGGGAGGTTCCAAAAATATAAAAATCAAATTTAATGCAGTTCAGCCCCATAAATAATACAGACCGCAAGTGTATTATTACAAGCTGTATGCCGTTGAATAATTTATTTATGGCCGGTATATACAACCTAAGTCTGAATTTCGTGAAAATTCTATTGACCTACATTTGTACCTGGTCTAAACAAGCGATCGGCTATCGCTGCAAGTTATTTTCATTTCTCTAGGGTCGAGTTTAGGCCTATACGTTGAAGAAAATTTACCTTTCGACAATGTACGGATTTTCTTCTTAGATCTAGATTTGATTTGGTTTTACGGAGTTGGTAAACGATACTGTAGTAAGAACGTGTTTGGAATGTTATGTGATGTGAAAACTTTCTCTGTATTTTGGTGTTGGTTTCCATTTCATTTGAAATTTATTGTATCCTGTATTTAGTGAGCGTGTTTTGTAGATTTTTGGTAATTGGTATGCAAATTTTAATTGCATGCCTACTTCTTTTTTCTTACAATTTTTTATTTTTATAGTGATATTTGAGCAAATAGAAAATACAATTTTTCAAAAATGCTTTTGTCTGCTGACTATTATGTACAATTAATAATTATAGTTCATTGATTCCCAATATTTTCAAAACTGACGCTAACTAATATACTAGGATAAAAAAAAACGATAATTTATCGGTCCATGGTCCATGGTAATAAACTTAAAATTAATAAATTTAAAAATTATTTTTGCCTTCAATGCATCTTCTTTTTTCTTAACCACTGCAGGGCAAAGGCCTCTCAACCTCCAGATATCCATTATTGAATGTCATTATTTTATTACTCCTATTACATCACTTTCAACATTATTTCTACCAACCAACTTAACCCCTCTGGCCGCAAATTGCAGGTGAGCGAAACAATGGCGGTGTCCAACGGTCACCTGCCGAACAGCTACGACGAGGGCGAGGACAAGCCGATGCTGGTCGTGAAGAAGGCGGGCGACGGGCCCGGCATCACCGCGCTGCTCAACCGACAGCTGCAAGGTGTGTACTGACATACGTTTTGACCAACTGGTTGCTAGGTAGGGAAGTTTTGTTGTGGCTAGATATGGTGAATGATTAGATGAACGGAGGTATAAGTTCACAGAAAAAAAAAACTTTAGTATTTTCGTATGCCTTTTTTCCAATATGACCTATGTGTTCAGAGTGTATTACTCACCGGTTTTGATATCCGCTATCCTTGAGATTCCGGGTTCGATCCCCGGAAGGGGGAAGTAAAAAATAAAAAATATCATTTTTTATGCTAAGTGTTGCCAAGTGCCGTAATCTGGAAATGCATGATAGTAATTCCACATTTATCATTTATCGACTTGTTCCCAAAAATGTGGCAAAAAACCACAGATATAAGGCAAGGTCATGGAAAATCTTGATTCCATAAGCATACATGATAAAAAGCAGATGCTCAAAGCTTTCATAAATCATTCTGCATGATCATATTTATAGTCAGCTAGATTAGGTAACTATTATCCCCCGTAGAACTATCATCATAAATATTTTTTTATCATAACACACTATCGTTTGTCTTTTAAGTAATAAAAATTAATTAATTAAGAGGTTTTTACCAAAACGAGGGGTTTTTACAAGCTTAATGTTTCTGCCCATGGCATTGTAAATCCTAAACGAGTGGGCCGATCATGATGCGATTTTTACTTCATAGCTAACGCACTCGTCGATGTGGCTAGCTAAGCTAGCTATAACTTATGAATAAATGTTCTGTATTTTGAAAGTAATTAGCAGTTTTGACCGATATATTATTGAAGTAAATTATGTAAATTCTTTAATTTACCTAATTAATTAAGTTTCTCGAATATGACTATTTGATATTACTTCGTTTGAGTGACATTCATGATGGAAATGCTACCAAGATCTGATCAATAAAAGTACAAAATTTGTCGGTTAATTTGAACAAACGATAGAGTGTAATGATTTGTCTTTTCAATACTCCCATTGGTCATTGTGTATTTAATTACTTTACTTTAGTATGTCTGCTTTTATACATCGCTTTACTTCAATATATTATGTCAAGCAAAAAAATATTTTAAAATTACAATCTAAAAAAAGTAAAAGTAAAAACGAAGTTTTAAAAGTCGACATACTTGAGTTTATTCTTGATGTTAGCTAATGAAAAGGCGTACGTGGAGTCCCTTAATAGTTGAAAGTATTGCTAGTTCATATTCTATCACATTCATCAATCTTACTAGCACATACTTATAAATTAGTCTTAATTAGCTATTACGTGAAGCAGTCTCGTAAGGTATCTTGGAATCTTTGTAAGATTTGTTCTACTTACCAAAGTTGAAAAAATATTTTTACTTAACAATTTGACTTTTTGGTATGAATTTGAACAATAAAAAAAGTCATGTGACTATTTAGCGTCTAAAATCATAGATTTTTTTCAAATTTAAAACTATGATGATAGCAAAAATACAAATAAAATACATGTGGAGTCCTGAAAAACTGGCAGAAAAGGAAATACCACCGAAACTAAAAATCTTTTCCTCATTATTATTTCAGAAATGTGTTAGTCACGAAACATATAAATAGATACCTCCCGAGACCTTGTCTGTAGTAAAGGGGACTGTACGTAACGCATGGTGTTGTGGTCGTGGCGTGTCGATGACGTGTGGGTGTCGTGTCGTGTGGGTGTCGTGTCGGTGTCGTGCGGGTGTCGTGCTGTCGTGTCGTGGCTGTCGTGTCGGCAGGCGAGCACGTGCCGCTGCTGCGCGCGCCGCACGCGCACTGCTGCTGAACATGGACGCCGCTAGCTTGTTTCCTTTACCTGCTTTATGATTCACGGTTATAGCTCTCGCATTAAACCGTCTATAACCCGATAGGTCCCGATTAGTAACCGATGGTAAATAGGAGAAAATCAAGCCACTGTTTTCAAATGCGCTAAGGCACTATACTGACGATAATTATAATAGGAAACCCGACTGAAATAATCGCGCTTGACTAGGGTCATTTTTGTCCAGAAGATAATTAAGGACCACCATGCGCAATTTCTCCGCCAGTCGCATGTGATAACAGGAATTTCGAATTCCATAGTTTGCTTTTGGGCTATAACAGTTGAGGCGCCAGTGGCGCCAATTGGCGAGCAATTATGGTAGACCTCATGGCCCGTTTTCTAATCCGTGTCATACAATTTGCGTTTGTGTGTTTTGGTATATTTTTTACCAAGGTACTTTTACTATAATGAACCTTAACGAAAATGAAATTGGAGACTAACTTCACTGACCTTATGAAAATTGATTTATTACAAAAATATTAAATAAAATGTGTTAGCTATAATCGTGAATTATAAACATCCTATCCTTTAGTCCCAAAATCCGTATAAACATATACCGATATTCATGCGATATAAAACAAACATTACGATTTATTTATATTACAATATACATAAAATATGACTATTCCATGTATACATACTTTATTACCAGTATTAATAAAAACACTACGACACAGTAGATTTAAATAGTTTTAAAACAGTATTCTATTATTTTGTATTGCTTTTTTTGCATACACATCATAACATAATTATATATTAGTGTTAAGTAGTAGTAATGTGACTTATTTCACTAGAAAATAAGGACTTTTTATCTTTCTTCATAATAATTTAATTATATTAATTAAAAAATTAGAAATATAAATAGTAATTTAATTAAAAGCAATCATCGAATACTTTGGCTTCACTTTTATCATATCAAATAAGATTTTACAACATAAAAATCTTTTAAAAAATTGGAATCCTCAAGGGTTCAATAATTTGCACAATTAGGTAAAATATTATGACTCTATTAATCTAAAGAAATAATTAAGGCAATCTATTTAATCAAATTGTGATCATGCCAGTTCATTATTAATATGGCTTTTAATACCAATCGGCAAAGTAGTATTTTAATAATATTGAGCTTATTAACGTAGTTTTTAAATTATGTAAGATGAACACTTCTTCAGTGACTATAAAAAGTCAAATGAAAAAATAATATTTTATATTCGCTAGTAGTTATTACGAAAAAATACATTAAGCAATAACTACCTTATTCATTATTCTTATCATACAGAATATTCTTATTTCACTCTAAGTATACTATTTAATCTGGGCTATATAAGCATGTGTCTGTCTGAGTATTAAGTGTGTGACTAGTCTTATAATCCATTCATATTATATCTTACATCTAATTACATTAAAATAATAATCGCACGTGATAAGTATAGACAACATACAAAGTTAATAAACACTCATTCTTGCATTCTTGTTAGTCTGTGTTAAACCATAGACAATCGTAACTCTACACATCTGTCACACGACATTTTTAATTCTTAGTTTACTTTTTTTATTTTTGCTGGGTTTTCTTTTGTTTGTCAGAATAAGTGTTTATTAATTTAGTGATATTAATACTGTATGCTTTAAGTTTATTGTTAGCTTTACCCGCTAAGTACATAATATAGTTTATGTAAGGTATATTTAGTTGTATAAGCTATACATCTCCCGTAGTCCCATCCTATGTCCGAACTCCCAAAGCATGTTTGGAAGATCGACTGTTGAAGGTAATATATTTTGTTTTATGTTATTTGTTTCACTCTCATTTCACATTGAGTGTTGAGATTATGTGAGCCATAGATAAATACATAAACATATACCATATTAAAAATATGTTTGAATCTTGCTTTGCGATTTTGCCGAGTGTTAATTGATATTTTTTGTACCATAAACGATTTAATTGGAGGGAATATCTATGGGCCGCATAATTCATTTTCATGATCATAAAAAATCATCATTTTGTTTTGCCTCACTCCTAACTCACATTTAATATTATTCATTGATTAATAAATTTATTTGAAGTTGCCATTATTTGGCAACAGCTTACTGCTATCGTTTTGAGCCACAAATTTGCAACCTAGCTGATGATTAACTTTTTAAGTTTTAATTTTGTAATATGTAAGCCTTTATTGCTGTATTCACAGACGATCATTGTTACTTAAGGGATTTGATTCCTACCTAAATATCGATTTGAGAAACCCAATTCTCAAAACTTGCGTATTGACTTGCTTAAATCGATACAAAAAGATACCTTGATTAACCATAAACGTCTCTGAATACGGCAGTTGGTATAATTTCTTTTATCTATTAATTGTGGCTCGAATCGAGTACTTTATGTTTCACAATTGCTAGTCTACATCCACACAACACGCATTGCTTCCGACAGAATACGCTTTCTTTGTTTTATATTCTTTATTGCAAATTATTTCCATTTACATGTAAAGACAGTCTGAAATGTACTTTATCTACCAGTTATAGAGATCATATTTGCGATATAATGTCGTAAATAAAATCTATTTAAAAAAAATACTTACTTATTAATACATTAAAGCTATTTAATGAATATTTTTTTAGAGGTAAATTTCAGACTTAACATGGCAACACAGCCGGTGTATAATTTCTGTGTACCGTCTACAGTCGTCGACACGACACGTGCACAACACGGTGATACGTGGTGTTATGCTTGTGTGAATGTTCGCTAGTTTTGTGAGGGAACTGGGGTTTATCTCTACACTAACTATACATGCACAAAATACACATGCCAATCAATTTTACATATCAGTCTAGTGTATATCATTCGTCATGTGTATTTTGCACGTATTGCAATCAATTCCTGCAACGATTTGTGAGTTTCATCAATATTTTCTTCAGAAGCAGTTTGCTTGATAAGGAAAGGTTGATGAAAGTCAGGCGCTGGGCAGATGACGGACAAAAAAATTCACAGAGTATTCAAATTTTCTATTAACTTGTCCAAGACAACTGTTAAGAGCATTTTTTTTCGGAAAAACTTGTTGTCTATCATCTGTTTAGCGCTTCAAAGTCGTGTTCAGTAGGAAAGTTTAGTATAGATGTGAGGTTTGTGTGGTGACTGTTTAGCTCACGACCCGAACGCGTGGCGCCTGGGCCGCATCGAGGAGGCGGACCACGAGACGCCCGTGTGAGCACACGCCCTGCACCTCGCCGTGCGCCGCCACGCGCCCCGCACGCACGCGAGGCCATAGCGAGGACTCCACAGTGCTCAGTGATCGCCTCTGTGCTAACGAACTAGCTCCAAGTTGTTGTGTCAACGCGCACGGCTTAATAGTCGATTTTGCTACTTATGTCACTCACGGATTGTAGTTTCATAATCCGATTTAGTGATGGAACGGACTGGATTAGACTCGGTGGAAGATTTTATTGATTTATTGCAGTGTTGAAAATCGACTAAATCGATTGGTAAATCGACTAAATACACAATTTTACTGTCAGTGAATCAACGAAATCTTTAACTCTGAAAATAATTTAAGCATAATAATATAATAAACATATCCACTGATCGACTATTCGACCGAGCGAACCGAAAGCCTATATTTAACTTTTTACAAACCAGGGAGTCATCGGAACTTTCTGCTTTTATATTGGACTATGACGACAAAGTTTCTGATGACTCACTTCTGTGTAAATAATGATTTATTAAAGTATAGCTTACAAATGATCTGAAACGTAATAGCACATTGAAAAAGACTAGAATCATTATTTTGTGTATACTATTTATGTAGATAGACATATAACTAAATATTGAATCGATATGGCGTCGTATTGTCCCCAATAAAAATAAAACGAGAGGTTATATTTAAATAAATGTTTTGTGTAAATACATTATAAAAGGATATTGTATAAAGAATGAAAATTGTGTGTACAAAATATGTATTCTACTCGATTCGTAGTGGCCATATTGGTGAAGAAATTGGATGATATGCCTTTTAAATACCACAGTTTTATATTACTCAGTAGGAGCGTTAGGAGTTTTATTATTTAAGGTCTAGTAGGATATTTGTTTTAGTTATTGTTTGCAAGACTTTTACATAAGTTTTATCTCTTGCTGGTGATATGAAGTGCAGGTCACTGTTATCGTGTCGTTGCCTACAAACATGCATATTATTATACCTATAAGTAACGAAATATACTTGTCTTTGCTAAAACTTTTTGGTTGTTTTAAACTAAAATGTCCTGTGTGCTTTTAATGGTACTTTTAAAATTAGAGGATTAGGCTAACATGTTCGTCAAAGCGCTAGTAAAAGGCGCGCGAAAATGTTGATAACTCTTGAAACCTAAGTATTGTATAAAACTGTGAGTTTTCTAAGAGGATTGTGTGAAGAAAAATTCCTGTATTAATATATTTTAACATCTGTCAGACTCAACAAGTTTACTTTTGATAATATGAACGCCACATAATATTAATGTACCTGATTATAATTTGATGTAAAGTAACTTGTCGAGTGGACAATAAGAGCTTGAAGCCGCTGAAAACGCTGCAAGGGTACTTTAGTTAGTTTGATTATTTAATATCAAATTATATAATATATATTTTATAATTGCAGCCATTTCAGCGGCTTTATAACTATATACTTTAATAAAATCGATAATTATCATTAAAATTCGTAAGTCACAAATTAAACAAGCAGGCCTTAAAGAAATTGCAATAGAATGTTACCATAGAATATCAAAACTGTCTAAACGTTAAACATGCGATTTTCAATCTTATTTGATAAGTAAATAAGACTGAAGTTATTACATACCATTTTAACGTTTAGCAGTTTTGTAAAATATATTATGTAATAACAAAATAGGGAACCACATTCAATTGAAATGGAGCTGATTATGAAGTATTGTCGATGTACAAATGGTTGGTGTTTACCAAACAATGCACATTAATATAAGATGTCAGGATACATAAAATAGTTGTTTATTTGTTAAAGCAATAAGTACATGTACTGGTTGGTAGTGTTAAGCAAGTTGGCGTCATGTGTAGCACAGCAAGAATAAACACTATTTATTAATAAGGTGAATTGATCCAACTGTGTAAACACTAAAATAATATAACTGTAATGATATGAAGTACAAAGACTACACGATTCAATTATTACCAAGCTTTGTTTCAGTCAGTTTACCTTACTTGTAGATGGTGGATACAATAGCACGTCATTACAATAAGCTATTTATTTCTCCAACAATAGAATCGTGTTCCCGTAGCGCCGACTTGCGAGGCGATCCGCTCGCTCGCAATTCTGTCGAAACTTATCAGACTGTTTAATACTTTCACTGGTTTCTTATCCTCACTCAACTGTGCAATTTTATTTTATTTTTAGTTAGGTAATAGACTTTGATAGCAATGATTAACACGTTGCTACAATTTTTAGTTTGACATTTTACAATTTGGAGAGAAAATATGAGTTTATAATTTGTTAAAGATATGCGAATTTATTTTGTTTCATAAATAATTGTTTAAGTATACCCCAGTATTAAATGGAATTGAATTAGTAATGACTGCCGCAGGCTTGCTAGCGATCAATTGCCGACACACGGATTGACTAAGGTGCCCTATTCTTGTGTTATGTATGAAAAGTTGTGTGTATGAGTTGAAGTGTATGATATCAAATGATGTAAAACATTCCAAAATTATTATTTTTGGCTATCGGAATTATGGTTAGTTATATTTAAGAGTCAGAAGCACTGCCAATGCAATTTGATTGCTTGTTTTGCGGTCACTGCATTATATTTTGTAATTAAGGATCTCATTTTGTTTTTGTATAACGAATTTTAATTTGTCTTGATAAATGATGAGCACATTATTAATTTTTGTTTTAGTGGACATACCACTTTGTTAAGGTTGTATCAAGACAAATGTGATTGTTCACTTGCCTCGTGTCTGTCTGAGCACCGGGAGTGTTAGCATGCCTTAACAAATTGCCATTTGTGATGATTGTGAATATGAATGTGTTGTATGATTAATTGTATTGAATCATCTTAGTACATGTTGAGACGAATAGAGATTAAACAAATAAAGTAACAAATTGTGTAAAAATAAAATTGTTTTATTGTTTGTATATCATTTTTGGTGCTTTAATATTAAAAGAATAGAGAATTATTAAGTAAAACAGATATTAAATAAATAATCAATAAAATGCCACAGGAGGACTGATCCTAAATTTATTAAATAAATTAATCACAACTATCACAAGCCTATGAGTCATCGAACGTCATCCTGCCAACACCATGCTGTTTGATATATCTTCTGTACTGTTTGTATTTGTTGTTCTCTGCTAGAGCTTTCTTTGCCTCTTCATCTTTTATTTCCTTCCAAACTCTGAAGTTTTCTTTTATCCAAAGTTCTTCATCTAAGAACTCTTGCCGCTCTTCATCTTCTATAGCATTGAACTGGTGTTGTCCGAGCTTCATGTATTTTCTGATTAAATATAACTTCTCCTCCTCACCATATGGTTGCTTCATTATAGTAAATCTCCAGAACCATCGGAGGTACCAATATATATAAAGTCCTATGGTGTAAGGTAAAATGATTATTTGCACCCATAGAATGTCTACGATTTCTGGCTTAGCATAAGCACCCTTGATATCCATATTCTCTTCAATAACCTTCCTTATCATTCTGTCTTGTTCCACTTTCTGTTCAGCTTTAGACTTTTTTCTATTTCTAGACTGTATGTCTTTGATTTCAGTTTTAGCTATTTCTAGAGCTTTATTTCTATACTTTGGCACTGTCATGAAATATTTTATAGCGGTGTCGTATTTAGACCACGCGCTATAGTACTGTATTATCGATATAATCGTAATCGTAACGGCGATCACGATTCGCACGTCGACTTTCGGTGCCATACGGCGTCGATAGTACCTGTAGTAGTGAGCGTAGTACTCTTGCGGGTTGTCCAACATGTAGTCATAGTCTGATCTCTCTTCATCATCGCGCAAGATCTCGTATGCAGTAGCAATCTCTTTGAACTTTTCTTCTGCTTCTTTTTTTGTTTCGGGAGTCCTGTGCAAGTCTGGGTGAAACCTTTTCGCCAGTTGTCGATAACTTCTGGCAATCTCATTCTTTGTAGCTTCTCTTGTAACTCCTAGAACCTCGTAACAGTTTTCTTTTCCACAATAAATACCTTCGAGCAGATGATCGGCTGAGGACACCACTACGATCTGCCATGTTACGCAGAATAGTATACAGTAATTATATTTAAAATTCATTTTAATTTTAAAACATACTCTATGTTATAAATGCCGTAGTTTGTGACTAGCAGTTAATAGTAAAATATAATTTAGAGATTTAAAATAATATGCTACGCTACCACGACCGATTGTCAAATTGACAATATGATGAACTGTCAACGTCACCGCAACGTCAGCTTATATCTTGCTAGAGGCTAAAAAAAACTAGAATTCTCTATGAATCCTTCATTTCCGTTTAGAGCGGAGTAGAACTTTTTTTGTGAGATTAATTTACTTTGACATAAAAATGTTTATAGAAAATTTATAAGAACAAGCATATAATATATGAAGTTAAATTAAAATCCCTGTCTTATTGATCAAAAACTAAAACCTTCTGTAGGAGCTATCACAGACAATAATTATTTTACCTATCACTGTCATACGAACTCAGAGTGACAGACAAGTGTCACACGTGTTTTATTTAATTTTGTGTTGTGGTGTATTTTTTATCACAAACACAAAAATAATGCTAGAAAGCGCCTTGGATCAGTTCGTTGAGAATATATTTTTCTTTCTTACTGCAGAACCCAAAGACACAAGAAGTCTTTTAGTTAAGAAACACAATGATAATTTGCAGACGCACGGTGATTTTAGTTTTCCCGATTCGGTGAAATCTTGGCATAATTATGGAATGTGTGATCAATTGAAAATCCAAAATAACGCTTCTTTATTGGAACTTATCGGTAACAAGCTTACAGATATAGTTGAAGATTCCAAAACATGGATTTTGCACGTAATCCACGCGAAGAAAGAGAATGGCCGGGTTAATTTGTTTTTGGAAAGGCCTCATACTATTCGCATCGGCTTATTGGAAGCTTTACGAAATCATGAAATAATAACAGAAATACTTCGCGAATGGTTATTGATTGCCGACGTTACTTGTACCGAAGACAATAAGGACTTGACCACACTGCGAGCGAAGTATCTTTGTAATGTAATAAGAAATATATGTGCAATACATGATCTCAAGCAACCTATACTAGTCACATCCAAATCTACTATGAAACTTGAAGGATATCAGACAATACTTTGTGGGACAGTGTTGAATGCCAAGACAGGTGTCAAAGAAACAAATATAAATGCAGATGATTACATCAGGTAAAAAGAATATCATACACTACCTATTTTCAAATGAAATCTAGCCTTACTGCAGAAAACTATCTACTTTATGCATCACAGCTAAATATGTAGTGAAAGCAGTCCCATTCCATCTATTCAATTACCTAATTTAATATATAATCTATTTTGTTTCCAGAATAAGACAAGATGAGATGACTTTAATAGCCCAGCACAAGTACGGAGTGAGAGTATCCACAGAATCAAAATGGAAGGACTTTGTGGCTCACTTGGGAGAGTCTGCGGCAGCCTTCGAGTTGCTACAAGCAAAGCCTAGTGGTGCCATCAAGATAAACTTTGAATGCCCATCTGTGGGATCTAGTAAAGGTAAATATTACTAAAACATATAAGCTTCCTAAATAATAAAAAAATACTTTCTTGTACGCGTTACTATTGATGGTATTTGTATAATTATTTAATTTTAATTGGTGTACAATAAAGAATATTCTATCTATCTATCTATCTACTTTCTAGTTTCTATGTTAAAATGTAAATAAGTTCCCATTTATGTTGAGTCTAACTCACAACTTAATACAAACCAAATAATGAAACTACAATTTAAGTATTCAATATACCTATTTCATATCATTCACCTCCAAATTAATCCAATTTCATATAACCTTGTCATGACCATCATAAATGTCAACTATTGAGTTAATGAAATATAAATGACTGTCTGTTGCAGGTGCATCATTCATACTGTACAATTGTGCGCGCCTCGAGACTATAATAAAGACGTACAATGATAAGGTCAGGGAGGGAACGTACCCGGAGCTGCCTGATATTGAGGATGTGGATTTGTCATTGTTGACACAGGAGGTGTGTATGTATATTATTTGACATGTGAATACCTTAAATAAAATATATTGTTTACACCAAATAATCTATATGAACAAGCTACATAATTGGAAATAAGTAAATTGGACACTCAGAATACAGATTCTTTCAAAACTGCTTAAACTTGCCAATTTACATAGTTTTGTTCCAATATCTGACTTTTTAAAAATGTTATTTACATTACTGAATTCTATGAATTTTATACTGGCATAAATAATCTACTACTGCAGTGGCAAAAATATTTATTATAAAATCAGATTTATCACCAGAAAATAAAAAATATAATACCTAGTTTGTACTGTAATTATTACCCCCAACTTGCTCGGAATTTCAATTGTTAATATACTCTTTTGTTTCAGGATGAATGGTATCTTATATTCAACTACATAATGGGTCTACCAGCCCTTCTAAACAACTGTGTGGATGTAACTGCAAAAGGGATTGAGTTCAAACCTCATTTCATATGCAACTACCTCTGCTCTATGGTCCGAGTGTTCAGCCAGTATTATAGGCGAGTTAGGATACTTGTGGTAAGTAATTAAATAAGAAAGAACTAAAAAAAACTGTAAAAATGCTTTAGTTATCATGAAAAGGGTTTTTATAGTCAAACAATGTTGATTTATTTGGTTAAAGATGTGAAATTAAACAGACCTAAGGATGTTCTAATGAAGGAGAAAAATATTTAATTCTATTGCCATTAAAAGCAACTTTGTTATGACTATAAAATAAGCACAGAGCTGAGCTGATGTATAAAAACATCCAGTATGTAATGGCACATGCTATTTAGATCAAGTATTTCTGTATTTCATACAGCAAAATAAGTTAAATTTTTTGCAATGCAGTTCTAAAAAGCTAATTGAGCATTTTAGTTTAATTTTTTTATCAACTTATTATTATAAAATTGCATTAGAAAGTGAATTTGAATGCCTTATACATCTAGAAAGGGTAGATTTCAAATCTATGTATACAGCATTAACAACTTTTCGGAAAATGCAAAAACAAGAATTAAAAATATATTATCTAATAGAAAATTATTAGATGCTAGAATCTTATTTGATTCTAATACCAATTGAGCAAGCTATTCTTCTTTTCAGGAGCCCAGACATCATCTGCTACCAGTAATATTTGCTAGAATGCACATGCTGAAAATATTAAATGATACTCTCAAGACATGTCTAAACATTTTAAATATTAAAAGTGTTTCCCAAATGTGATTCATAATCTTTTATTACTGGATATTTTAAAACACAAATTAACATACTAGAATAAATTAAATTATGCAAATCAATGCCTTTTAAACAATATTTATATCTTACTTATATGCACATCACATAAAACTCTTAAAAACTTTATTTTCTCGAGATTAAACTGCAAACTTTCGTATTACACTTTAGAATAATAATTATAAAGTCAATTCTTTACTTTCACGCGTCATCTCAATACAAAAACGATATAAAATACAAATAATTCAAGAAAATAAAAGTTCCTCAACATCCAGCTACACTACAAGAGCGCATAGAAAAAAAATGTTTTGTTTGGAAACACAAAGTTCACGTGATTGACCCAGGTATTTTATTGTGGGCATTGCTGCGTCGCGATTGGCTCACCGAGCGGGGCACGAGCGCCGCCGACAAATCACGAACCGCTTACACGGTCGCGCGTCCCGAGTCGCCTAGTGTGTTTTTGACATCGGTAAACGCAGTCGTGAACTTCGGAGCGCATAGATACTTTTATTTATAGTTTTAATCGAATAAAGTCGCTTTGCGTTTGTGAATACCTGTGCTCAACCGGGATACAATAAATATGAGTATTGCTGCTCTGATCCAAGCTGCTGAATACATCGAAAGGCGCGATAGAGGTGATTTGGATTTTCTTTGTTTGAATTGTCAATCGAGTGCAACTACACGCACACGTCAACATGGCTCCCGTCTATTTTTGCCGTGCTATAATCAGCTGATTTTGACGGAATGGCAGTGTACTTTGTTGCAGAAGCTGAGCACGGATACGCGTCGAGTTTACCGGCGTACGAAGAGTCCCGCTCCGGCGGAAGGCGGCCGAAGACCAAGAAATCGCAGGGCAGCAGGTGAGTGGCGGCCGGTGTAGTGCTAGTGCAGTGATAATGTGTGATCTCAGTGGTGTGTGAAAGTGTCGGCGTGTCGTACAATATTGTATGTTTTCTGTTCCAGGACGACTCATAACGAGTTGGAAAAGAACAGGTGAGTGTTTATATTTTTATTGATAACGATGAACCCGGGTGTGTATGCGTCGCGCCTAGTGCCGGTGCCGGCGCGCGGTGCTTTATCGCGTGGCGCAGTGACCTTGGCAGCCGTCTGTCGGCAAGGGAAAGAGTGCATGATCGTGCGGGTGGGCCGGATGACGCTCCTAACCCATTTGGCAGCAGTGCCACGCGCTGGTTACGTCACGAGCTGAGTGGCTCGTCACCACTCATCACGGCTACCTGTGGCTGTCCGTGCCTGCCCCGTGCCTCTGTGCCTCTCCGTGCGCTCTCGCTGGCACCGTGTTTACGCGCCGTGTTTGCTTAGGTCGAGTGGCTAGCGTCGCTAAACGGGGACGATTTGCGAAACAAAGCCAGGCTACGTGACATACTACTTCGCCTACATAGTTATTTACTCGCGTTGAATAGGAATTTAGAACCGGTAACTTGTTAGCGAGGCTGTTATTCTCGTTTCATTGAAGTAACAAACTGATACCCTGTTTACTCGGCGCTGTGGTTCTCGGGCTCGTTTCATTTTATCCCAAGCTTGCGAACAATCCTCCACATTTGCAATTATAAACGTGGGTTCTTTGATCTCCGATAGAATAGTGTGGCGATCACAGACCCTTCTGTGTATCGATAGTTTACGGGATAAATATAGATAGGCACCTAAATATTACAAAATTGATAACAGGAGCCTAACAATTGTAGAGTTCTGAAAGTGGTGAAAGTACAGTTGGTATAATAAAATTGTAACTTATTCATGGTCCCCCTATTGGAGGGGCATGTGCCTATTTGCCTAAGTTAAAGGTCGCTTTCATCATTGAATTCGTTATCGCAACGAGAGGTAATAGGGCGGGGACACTGATTATTTAATTTATGGTTCGTTACGATCGTTACTAATAGTAATTCAATTGAACAATTTCGTTTGACGGAATAAATTGTGAATAATCGAAGTAATTTATTAACTGATTCGTTATAAATTCGCTAACAAATATGAGTAAAATACAGTAAACCTTTTATGGTAAAAGTAAATAAGTTAAATGATAAAACTAGCAACTTGTGACACTAATTTCGCAATATTGTATTAGCTTACACGATAATCTATTGTAAATGCATTTTCACCTGATATGCACCACCTATAACATTTAAGTAAGTCTTCAACAAAACGAAATACTATTACAAAGTAGGCAACGTCTAAGTATAGAAATGAGAAGCACCGATTAGTTCCACTAAAACTCTTTTACGCGTCTTTATTTAGTCATATAACAACGTTCGTAAAAACTTTCTTTAAACTATAAACCAATTTACGTTGGGCGTCCAAATTCATGTGTATATTCTAAACTAAACTGTAAATAAAATACATGTTTCTATATCGGTTAACACAGAGTGATTATAAGGTTTAATATGTGGTAGGTATCTCAAGTGTTTTAACATTACAACGCGTCAATGCATAAAATTGCCGCCGCTAATATCTGCAACTATAGTTAAATGCTATTTATAATTGATAACAGAACACTGTTCGTATTTAATTATACCAACAATACATTTTCTATGTCTGTAATATAACTTATCAATTTTATTCCACAAAGTATTTTCTCTGACATTTATAAAGATAGAAGATTTTTGTATATTTTATTACGTAATATCGTAATAGGATTAGGATCTCGTTAACGTATCGTGAAATAACGTATGATATAGATACGAGTGTATTTTATATTACGCGAATCGTATTATCGAATCTAGGACAATATTTGTCTAGGAAAGGTCTAGGTCACTAAGAAGCTACATTGTATACCTACTTACCTAAATAAAGAACATATTCAAACATAAATAAACTGTATATCTGTTTTATGTGATACTAAACTAAATCTATTTCTTTTAGTAACAAACTTCTAAAATTGGATATAAAGAAAGTTGTTATTTAATTTAGAATTTAACTAGATAACTGTTTTATTTTATAAGTGTCTTTCACGCAGAATAACATGAAGTTCTAGAAAGTAATATCGTTGTTAATCAATTTTCTTTGAAATCTCGTATTTTTACTACATTTCGCCTGATCTAATCAAGTTCAAGTTACCAAGTTAAATTGTTTCTTTTGGCTTTAAGGGCTCATATACCTTTTATCACAAAACCATTTAGATTAATTTTAATAAAACGTTCTTCTAGCCAATACATTTTGTTACTTACGTTTTTTGCTATTTTCACATTCATTTTCCTGTAATAATACGTTTTGAAAGTCTAACTAAACTACAATAAGTTAACTGGTCGAATCGCAAAAAAACGTAATTTGTTTAGAGTTATGGAGATTCGAGTTACACTGCTAAGTAGTATCGTCAGTCAAAGACTCGTTGTTGCGTTACTAACGAACTCACGCAATTTTTTACGTTGCAAACTAAAACCGACAGTAGTCTTGATTCAACTAACGGCTGCAATTAATAACTATGTCTTGTAATTAACACATTAGAGATGGAATTTTGATAGAAGCTGTGGATTCAGTAGCTAGGCGAAATAAGTTATTGTTAAATAATTTTATTTTTCCAGTCTTTGCGGTCTGTAGGAAAAGTCTCTCCGTGAATATTTCGTTAATTTCTAAACACCCGACGCTAAAACTGAGGTTTTAAAATTTCGACAAGTTTGTCTGTCTGTGGCATCATAGTTCCTAGACAAATAGACTTATTATCATGCACTTTTTTTTTGCATACTATTCAAGGTTCTTTAGTGGAGAAGAAATGATCGATTCTGTATGTATAACTTCCTAAATGACAAGATCAAATATGATTTGAAAACGTCACCCTACGGCTTGGATAATGTACATTGTATGTCTTTACCATAACTAGCCTAAGGTAGGTCCATTTTGTAAGCCATTGTTCTAATTCTAATAATAGGTTGTAGTGACGCGCTGTCTGATTAACTACCTAGATTCTAGATTCTAGGTACAAGTATAATGTGCCTTAATGACACTGCTATGTATAATAACGCGTGTGGTCTTTTAAGTCGAATATAATGTTAGTTGTGTTTTTACAAATGCCTGTTTTTACGTGATACTGTGATTTTTGATCGTCGTTAAAACGATACTCAATATTCAACCTTCGTTGACCATCAATAAAGTAAAACAAGTACTAGAAAATGTAGAGACCATTAGTTGATAATACAACCTTACATTAACTGTGATATAAATTCTCTCTACCAATATTTACTTAAACTAAAGTATTAAATCTTTATAATCAGGATCCTATCCTTTACAAAAGCCACGGTATCTGTAAGTTACGGGAACATATGAAGTATAAATCTACGAGATATTAAAAGTCGAAACGCCAAGCTCCAACCATAAGGGATTTAAGTATAGATGGACGATTTCCCAAGTGACCGATAAATCTTAGTACAAAAAATAACTCGTAAACTATAGCCGATCGTGATAAAAGTAATGTCGAACTAAATATAAACTCCATTAAGTAACTAACGATGAAGATAATTAAAACATTAGTTAATTTTACGATAGCAAGTCATTCATGGGTGAAAATGCAAAACATGCCAACTTTTAAGTGACGTAAAATAATATATATTTTTTTCTGTTCGCTCTCAAACATCTCTTTGCTATGTATATCATTGTTAATATAAGACTTACAATATCCTCTATGCACTAATTTATGTTTGTCAGTAATGTCAGAATAGACACCAACATTTTTAGTCAGTAACGAATAGCTCAGAATACCCCATCGCAGACGTATAATGCAAAAAATGCACAATACCACAGCCGTATAAATAGTGACAATAATTTAATTAGCGTGTTCTCGCTAACTATAGTAGCATCCTCATTGTTCCTATGCACTCGTTCGCTCGTGTCTTTCAATATGACCCTGATTCTGTTGCAATGAACTAAACTGAATTTTGTGGCTTATTTTTAAGATACTTTTTTATGATCTTATTTGTCAAAGGAAAACATCGTGAGGAAACCTGGATTCCAAAATTTGGGATCTGAAATCGCCAATCCGTAGAGAGCAAGCGAGGTGATCAATGCTCATGCCTTCTCTATATGGAAAGAGGCACGTGCCCAGCAGTGGGACGTTTATAGGCTGGATTATTATTATTATTATATTCGTCAAAAACGAAATAGAAATATCTGCTAAAAAGTGAACATAAATCATTGTGAACTATCAGATTAGAAAAGTCTGATGATCGCAAAGTTTTTCTTCGATAATTTTCTGCTGTTTCAGCTACGAAAGTTCATAGTTCATGATGTTATAAGATTAGGAGTTTTTGATCAATTCAGTACCATGTGTATAACCCCAAATTAGTTCAAAACCTCTCTGCAGATAAATGTAATTAGTGTGAGACTGGTGTACGCAAATAACCGTGCGATACTAACGAATTTCTCTTTACTATCTGTTGATAGAGATAGCTAATTGAATTTATATGCGTGTAGTGTAGGCGAAGATAACTTGTAGTAGGATATTTATGATCCACAATTTATTTAAAGCTCTCTCTCCAAATGATAACAGTTTTCATATGAAATAAGTAAGAGAGTCGTAGGTTTAGTTGTCGTTGTACTTTGCTCTATTTGCCTAAAGATTCCGGGTTCCAATTTGTAGTATTTTGTGTGAAACTCCTTCAAGCAGCCAATCGTAACGTTAAAAGCCGTACTAAAGCGACAGTAAATAAAAACATAATACACATCGTAATGTAACATCCCCTATTTCAATATTTACGCGAAAGGTTTCAGAGTACATCCGTTCAAGAGTTTTCTTCCAACGTTTTATGTAAGCGTGATTGATGGACAGATATAAACGGCATTGTATCATAAAAATGTACTTTTCCTATCTTCAAAATGACTTGGTAATGTGACTTTCTCCGCACATTTCCTAGTGCATAGTTAGCTCTACGTTTTGTAGGAAATTGTGTTTACCTGAACGTTGTACCAGTTCGTGTGGTTTAGGCTCGTTACTGAAGCACTGTCTTGTAATAGAAAGGGCCCATTTCCTGCCTCATTATCAAAGTATTCATGTCTCTAGTGATTGCTGTGTTTTATAGTAATTTCAATTACAGTTAATCTTATACACATAAAGCGGTTAACTGCTGACTTTAATGGCCAGTATTTATTTCATAATCGTGTTGAATGGGATGAAGTAGAATGTTGTTTATTGTCACTTGTATACGATATGATTTACGCGTGACACTAATGTCTCTAACAAAGTTGCCACTACGTTCACGTATTGGAACCACGTGATTTCTAATCCCACTTCTCGACCGCTCCCTCTTCGAATGCTAATGTGTTCATCAATCCACTCACGCGCAGGCATAAAACGATCATAAAACTCGCGCATTTGAGATTAGATATATTCACACGTTGTACCGAAATGCTTGAATAGTCTCGTTGTGCTCGTATACATAATATATCGTGTTTACATAATGCCTGGTGACGTGGCGTGGAGCGGAGACGGCGGTGCGCGTGCGCTCGCCCGCTCAGCCCGCGACCACTGTAATTTTCCAATAAACCGTAGTTAACTATAGTATCATGTATTCTGCACGCTGCGAATCGTTTGTTGCTGACTGGTGTTGCTATGCTCACTCAAGTGGTGACTGGATATTTTGGGGCTAATTTTATCACTTTCAGCAACGATATAAGATAGATTAAAAATATCTGTGTAAAATATTCGATGACCTTTCAAGGGTAATTCTATAACCTTATCTTTTTCTGCCTCGCCTTTTTCGAAGCAATTCTGTTGAGTTTAAAACCAGTAATTTACATCAAGCGAATGCTAGAATCTATCATAAATGTCTAAAACTACCTGACACACTTGTAGATTACCTAGATTTCTTGATAATGTTTCGTACGTGCGTAAGTTTTGCTCGAGATAATACGCAATAACGGTATTATACTAAGTCACTGTGAGTCACAGGTATATATTTCATCATTTAATACGTCTATATCTAATGCTCAGAGAATATAGAAGACAGCAAGGGAATTTACCGGTTTGAAAGGAATTGCATTTGGAGCAGATAATTCGTTTTCGTAAACTAATTGACAGTCGGAATAGCTCATGCCGTGAAGATTAGGGTTGTCAGCGAGGGTTCAAGATTCAGACTGTCTGGGGTGCGCTGGACGTACCTAGAGAAGATTAGGCATTCTAGCTAAACGTCGAAATAGCTATGCTTAAATATTTCTCGCTTTATCTTACACGTGTAGTTTTAAATGTGCGATATGGAGAAAAGGGTTAGGCTAAGCACGTACTATGTTAACTCATGAAATTGTTGTATTTTGACTTTGCTTTACCAAAGTGTTCTGCTTGTATCAGGGATATTGTTACTATGTATGTATAGTTAGATAAAACAATGGTTTTAGTGGAACATTTCCGGGATAAACGGGAAAAGAATGCATCAGCTCTTCCCCTACGCGGCTACACGTAATATGTAATTGAGGAAAATTGCCTGCAGTGCTGTTATTAGGCTATGATTTAGCGACGTGTCCTTACTTATGATACGGATTCTGTCATTATTGTTATACGTGCACTATCTACTATATTCTGTATAGCTGTATCAGTATATAAACGTACGAAACATCGGAAACTCGCATGACCAAACGCCTCCTAACGTTGCCACAAAAAATATTGCTTTTGTTTTTTTCTTCGTCAACGTTTCGACAATTAAGCAAATATGTTTTTTCTTTTTCTAATTATTTTACTGGGTAGCAAACTTAGGTAGTTTATTCTGGTATGAGTTAACAAAGTAATGACTGAATTTCCTTTATATTTAGAGAAGACGTTACATGGAAATTTTATCCTTTGTAGGTAGAGATTCAACGTCAATCTATTTGCCGTAGCTTCGACGTATATGCAATGATGCAACACTGCTAATAATTGTGTTTCTGCATAGTAACGGCTCCGATATCTGCACTCGACAAATATTTGTATGGCCAGAAGCTTGTTACGTAGTTTGCTTCATGTAAACGTTGCTATAATGACTATAACGCCAGCATTCCCTGAAGGGGTTGGCAGATTTACCTAAAGGCTATTTGTACGCAAACCCCTTGAAACTGAAACCGGTACTAGGGATTTCGTAATGAACATTGTCAAAGGACTTGGCTGTAATAGATAGTATTATGGACAGAAGAGTTTTGTTCTCAATAGCTACATTTTGTTTTACTTGTTTAGCTACAGTGCTAATATCCGGAATCACTGATGTGATTATTAACTGTAATTACGTTTCACTTTTTTGTCTCTACAATCATTATTGTGTATTTAGCTGTTCATTTTCCATATTATTAATAAAGAATTTAAAAAGCAAAGAAAATGTCAACTTATTTACAAGAGAAAATCGTGTAACCAAATAAATTAACATCTCATACTTCATGTCAACGTGTCATAATTCTAATTTATAGGCCAGGAGACATGCAATCAAATACAAATTAGATGCAATTCTCGGCGTAAAATATCGCAGTGCAATGAATCAATCTTATTCTTATGCGACCTACATTCGATTGTATCCATTTTAATGGTCTTGTTGGTTGTAACCTTCGTCGCCGAATGTGATTAGTCAGTGTTACATGACGTCACCATTATGAGTCGTTAGCCGGTAACTATAGTGTGGGTAAACTCGTGTTATCTGACTTATGGTGTAATTTTTCCTCGACACCGCTTGTTGTTATCGCAATTATATGGATACACCGATTTAGAATCCAGATTTATACAATCCTAGGATTTATTGTGACCCTAGCATATAGCGCTTGTTTTTTTTTGGTAGAGATCCTTGCTGTTAGCCTGAGCGCAGGCATTGACTGCTTCACCGGACTTTTTGCGAGGACCTTAATACATTGCGCGTGTTCAATATTTTTTAAATAGCCTCTTTTGGTTCATTTTTTCCGTGTGTTTGATGTAGACCACTAATTAGGTTTAAGCAAGATTTTTGTGCGTGTGTAATCTGAAAAGATTAGACTATTTCACACATCATTAATGACGAAAAACATTGTTAGCACTGATTTTTGAGCCTGCTTTATCAGATTAGATAGCGATCCGTATCTTGTAATTGTTTTGGTCTTAATTGGAACACTTTTGTTTACGCTGTTAGTAGGCCTAAAACAAAACCAAAATAAATTACCTATCTCTCCTATATTTTTTATACTGAAGATTTTTAATGCGGTATAGTTTCTTTAAATTCCTGTCGGTAGAAAAACTCTTATGGATAGTATATTAAATTTGAGCATGAGTTGCTTTTTATAAATTTCTTCGTGAAATTCTTATAATGTTCCGAATTTAGGAATGTAGCCAGATTTAGCCAATCTTATTAATAGGTTGGTATATGCGAAACTTAATTACTGAAGCGTTTCATACCTGGTTTATTTTATACCGTCAAAATATAAAATTACTCGTGTAGAATTTGCTATAATTAGGCACTGCTTATAGATTGGTAGAGGTCTCAAATCTATTTTGGAAGTCTCTATAAGAGCCAAAGTAAATTACATATAACGGGTCATAAAATTTAAAACAACAAAGGTACTAAAGTGCTAAGGTTACTATTATTTTCAATATAATTGATGACGATAGTAAACCTACATTTACAGCTGACTGCAATATGTTATAATATTAGACGTAATGCATTTGTATCGCCCTGGATTATACATGGTGTTGACTGATCTCGCTGCATATTATGCTATAGTAAACAAAACCTTGAACAGTTTTAGATAAGATTTTAAAGCGAGCGTTGATAGTTTCGATCCTAGAGAGAAATACTGTATAATTTGATATGAACAGTTGCTGAAGAATGATTATTTAGATACTTAAGTGACTGAAGCGTATATAAATTACTATGACTGCATTGTTCGTTAAAAGTATGTATCATCTACGAGAGTAAGAGACTTGTAGCGAACAAGGCACGAAGTGTGTTGATCGTCCGGGGAGCGAAATGGGCGACGTAACAAAGATTCCGGGTAGGGCGTGGTTTAGATCGGCAACTCCGAAGTAGCAAGTAAAAGTAATTATCCCAGCTGTGGACGATGTATGAAGATGAATGTCTGATATTTAGAACACGTTTTTTTGGTAGTTTCAACCTGTTATGGTCTTGAGAGCCAAGAGTACTTCCTTGCATGACACCTAGTTTCAAACGAATTAAAATATATATTAGCAAGTAATACAGAAGGATTACATCATAAAACTTTTTACGGCAATTAATTCCTTATATGATTAACGTTCTATCTAACCAGCACAGCTTCCGGAATCCCCAAAAATGTTAGCAATAAAAGCTAAAACCCTATCGTAGGGGCTTACGATTCTATCTCAGTAGGCTTGCTCTTAAAATCCTGACATCGTGAAACTCGAGTTGCGTAGATTTCGTTGAAATTGCCGCTTCCACTATATTCTTCATCATGTCGGGAAAATTTAACGAGTGTTGTGGACGCTTCTATCTCGGTTTATGGCCTTGTGCCATGCTACTGTTTGTCGGTACTCTCGGTATCGCTCTCATAAGTCTGTGCAACTTGTTGTTTTGCAATTGTTTGCCCCCAATGAGAATTATATGATCTTGAAAATATGTTTTTGAGATAGCTTCACTTTAGATATAAGTATATTAATGTAGGTGTACAGTAGAATAAATTAAAAGATTTTCTTCTTTAATAATTTAGTAAAGAGCAAAAGTGTGTTTTGAAGTAAAATCTAGATAAAAACTTTCTAATACTTGCAAAATTCTCTTCTGAATAATTTAAGTACGCACTTAATTGAGGCTCGAGTTGGCTTTTTTTCTTATTAATAAAAGTAACTAGTTGGCTCCGTGTTTCCTATTAACTCCAAGTAACTTCAGCTAATAAATTGGAGCCATTATTTTAATTTAACCGTAACAGCATTACTGCAGACGTTTTCTATACGTTCCATGGAGCGTTTAGAAAGATGGCGGGTCATTAATGTTTTGACGTTAAAGTCGGACAGAAGCCGAGATGTAATCGGAAGTCGTCTGTCTGATTGTTATCTTCATTCCTTGATTGTTATTTAAAGTATTTTTTGGTCCGTAATTTAAAACATGTTAGGACTGATTTATATTCCGAATCTATCAAAGCTACGTAAAATATCAACATAGCGCTCATTATTCTGTCTGACTAGATACCTAATTTTATCCAAAATGGAGTCCACAAAAAATGACACGTAGATTAGATCTCGACCATTATAGTATCGCCTTGAATGTAAACCTAAAAAACTAGATAGAACACTAAGGCATCATTAGATAATTAGCGAACAATACAACAGTCCAACAATAGATAATGCCATGATCTGGGAAACGGAAAACTATGGAGTAGCTGTCATCCTGTGCAATTATCATCAGAACTGGAATACAGTGGAGATACCTGGAAACTTGTCACTAATTATATTAGTATTGTGTTAAACTAACAAAGCGTTATATGAAAGCACATTTATTATGTAAATTAGCGATATTTTACTTTCATTCTCTGAAGGAATCAAGCTGAATGATAATTGCTCTGCAGTTCTCTTTAAAGGAGACTGATTCTTCTTCATCGTTAGTACAAAAATAACCTGTATCCAAAATGATGCTAAGCTCTGATGTTATACAATTCTGTTCACGCATCGAGCTGCGGTATCGTACACGACACATCACTGTTCTACCGAATGACAAAATTGAACTTTATCGCATAGCAATAGAGGCTAAGTCATTATCAGTGCATATGAGGCATACATTTAAAAATGATTGCAATGAAAGAATACAAAATTGAACTTTATACCACAGCAATAGAGGCTATATCAATGTCACATTGATGAGCTATACTCTTATAAATCAGTGGAATAATAAAAATATAAAATTGAACCTTAGTGCATCGCAATAGAGGGCTATTTCAATGTTACAGTGATGACACTTATGAATCAGAAGCATGATAAAAGTACAATATTGAACCTTATGCCACAGCAATAGAGGCTAAGTAACAGTTATGAGTGACAAACATGTGACTAGTTGGTAAGCTTGAGATCATTATCTGCGCCGCTCAGTCTAGTGCGTCTAGCTTTGAATGTGTCGTTAGTGTTGTAAATGATAATGTTAATACATGTACTGTGTTTTAGGGATATTGATGATGATTTTTATTGGAATAATATAATGGTGCTAGTTTTATTTATTTATTTATTTAATAATTTATGTACACACAACACATTAACAGATAATATTTCATATTTAATAATTATGTACAAAGGTGCTAGTAGCTAATTCTATTAGTTTAGAATTTTTGAGGCATATGTTTTGTGTTTTCTGGATGAGGCTGGCACATTACCGTAGAAAATGGCACGAAATAGGGCCTATGCCCAGCAGTGGGAGGACAAGGGCTGTGCGATGATGATGATGATGATGATGTTTTGTCATATATTTTTCATTTTACATTGACTTACGAGCGTTTAGTGGGCTCTTTCTTTGAGATTGCAAATGCAAAATGGAATTAGTTTTATCAACCTCGGCCTTCTGTAACTAAAATTGTTATTTGATATTTTATATTATTTCATAAACAACTTTCAAATATTTTTAATTTGAGTGTGTTTGGAGGTCATAACTGAAGCAAATCGTTAACCTCAACATATTTGTAGTGTGATAGCCGACGACAATTGTAATGTGGTAATCTAGGCATTGATAGACTGCTAGGTCATAGAATAAGGGCATATCAATCACGACCCACATGGCTGGTGTATAAAATTAACGTTAAGTGTCTAGTGAGATGGATTTGCAGATTATAGGCGAAATAGATTATTTGGGATTATTTTTTTATACCTAATTTTGTTATTTGATTAGTTTATAAACACTAAATAAGTAGACCCTCAAATATAAGGAAAAACAGGATAGAAAAAAAAATGTTGACGAAAACATCAATTTTATGAACAAAACTGAAATTTATAATATACTCAAGTTATAAAAGTAATGTTGTATTTTTTAATGATAATGGTAAGACATTTTTTCTACGATGTTGTGTCTACAAGAACAATCTAAAGTTTGTTTAAAAAGATCTCAACGTGAAAGTTGTGCCATTGTTTATTCTTGCTTTTATTCATCTTGTGTGCGATAAAATACATAATACTAGTAAATTACGAAGGTATGTGAAAGGTTTTAATTCACAGTCATTGTGTTTACATTATTCTTTGGAGGGCTAAAACAATGGGCAATCCTTCTTGTAATATTTTCTCCTTAACTAATGTACAAATGTTAACAATTTAGTATTTTTGTAAATATTTGAACATTTATTTGCATTAAAATTATTTATTACTTTTAATTAAAAATGTTTTTAAATAAATTCATTTCGTTTAGATAGGACTGCCGTTCGTATGTAGTGTGCACTTTTTTTTTAATAAACTTTTTCTATACCAAAACTGCAACCTATGCTGCTGCTGGTCCCATTGTCTAAACTAAAAGGTCGTGCAGCTTGTTACTAACTAAACTGAAATAAACGAAACTCTTTCCTGAACCCCAATTGTCCGCAAACGGTCATAGTTATATTAGTTCTGCAAACCCGTTGCATGTTCCAACAAGTTTTTCCAATCGTTTGTCATGGGGCCTGATTCCACCTTTTTTAAAGCCAGTGGCAGGTTAATGTACCTTCCAGTGTACTTGTTATTGTGCCTAATTTTCGTATTCAAATAAGCCTACAATGAACAGTCAGTGGCAAGTAGGTGTCCAATAGTCATTAAACTAAAATCATCTGAATACGAAAATTAGGTACACACTGCAGTCTGCAACGTTCATTAACCTGCCACTCACTGACTTTAAAATAGCGGAATTGGACCCCTGGATAAGGTTGAATACGAATTGTAACCTGTCATAATTTATGTCACAGATAACATAGGAAACGAGCAAACGATATTGTTTTCATAAACATGCCTTGATGCTTGTTTATCCGTTGTCGCTGGAATTTGCATTTCTTCTGCCACTAAAATAGATAAAAATGTTAAAATAAGTGCCTTTAGTGATATTATCGTGTTTCTGGTCTGGTTTCCCTTCGTTGTAAAGTCTTGTGTATAAGGTGCTCGGATAAACAGCCTTTTTGGTTTTAAGTTGACGTAAGCATTTCCTTTTTTATTAGATCCTCTTTTTGAATGTACAATATATCAGTTGATCTTCTTGTGTTTTATAGCAGTGACTTTAATTAATTAACATGACATATCATCACGCCTGTATCCCCGAAGGGGTAGGCAGAGGTGTACCAATGTACACCCACAGTTCGCCGATATGTTTAGGTCCCATGCAATAGGGTGCGATTTTAATTCAAATCAGTTTGCTAGTAACTAAGGGATCTAGGTTATCAAATCCAAACTCCAATGTTAGTTGTAGACAGTAATAGTTATCCTAGGATCAAGATAATTACTGTTATATCCTCCTGATAACTGTTAACCTAGGATAACCTAAGATTGTGTAGTTACCAGATAAAGTTAATAATTGTTGTGTCTCCATAGATACTCTACAGTATATAATATACCTATATTCGTGATAACCGACCTATTTACTAGCTAGACCTTTTGCGAATGTCATGCGTACTATGTTTTATCTAGCAAATGATGTTACGTCACTATTTAGTAGATATTTAATTGGTGCACTAGTAATATTGGTTTGTAACTATGCTATTATCACTGCTACTGTTAAAACTTTAAAATTCATAAAAAAAAAAAAAAACATTTTTATTTGTCAGTGCTCACATACACTTTTTTAGATTGAACTGAGTAACAAAAAAATATTTTCTTGAAACTAAATTAAGTTTTTGAAGTGTTTTTTTGTTTGTTTCTAATAACACCACCTCGAACGCGCCCTTAGTTCCCATTTAACAAAACACATAAAACTACAAATAGCGCCATTTGCATACATTTTTATATGTTATGTCATAATTTGCGTGTAAAATGTCCTATTCCACACATCGTTGAGGTAAATTTGATGCAAATTTAACCAAAGGGCCTTTAGATTAGATAGGTTAATGTGTTTGTCTTGTTAAATGTGTTTTTTGTACTTTAGGGACAGATAAGCTAAAGGATTTTAAAATTCCTTCCTTAATGTTTCTATTGAGTAAACTTAGGCTGGTATGTAGAGTAAGAATATCTAAGCATTGTTTTTGTATTTCGATAGTTATTAATTACTGCTGTATTTTGGTTTAAATGGACCCACGAAAATATACTTTTTGGTGTTTCAAACTTACTAAGATACATTTACCAAATATACTATCGGTCAGAGTAACGACTCATTTTATTTATATTAAAATAGTTTTAACAGTAGGCAAGCAACATCAAAACCTAACGACAGCGATGTTATCTATTAACTATCCAAGTATTAATAACAATTGAGTCTAACCCTGCACGTGCGATGTTATGACTCCACCATAGTCTAAACATACCCCTCGATATGAAGCGGGCTGGTCAACACAACCTCGGCAGTGACAGGTTGTGAGTATTGGAAAGCAAGCTTCGCCCACTACAACCCACGTAGGGTATTCAACCCAAGGATCTCCTAAACATACAAAAATATTTGTATCTTCTTCGTTTAAATAGTCATATCTAAGTTTCTGACAGTCGCAGGACTTACTAACAGAATTGTAATGGATTTTCAGTCGCAAATCGTAATGGAAATTGAAATCTTACGATACCTTACTTTACTTAGTTTACCTAACGAGAATTTGCTTGCAGTACCTACAACCAATTTTTTGTGCTTTCCGCTGAAAGATGCGAAAAGTAACTCTTGCGAATTGGTGATCAAATTGAGATTTGAAAACCTCTTTTCAAACTTGGACCAATGTTTTTTTACTTGATAGAGCGTGACAATTTGGCATTAAAAATGTTTTATGCACTTAAATAAACATGCCATGTGTAAAACATTCCACTAAGATCATAGTTATTGCCATATAAGCATGTAGTATCGTGTGTACACGTTCACAATTAGTGTTGCCAATATTTTCGCCCTTTTACGGATTGTTGCCATTTCAATAATTACTCAGTAATTAATAGTTATGTAACGTTATACTCTACTGATCATTAAGGTTTCCTATTGATTATTTACAATTATAAATAGGTACGTTTGTTGATTACTATCGGTTTATAGACTTTCCTACAATTTTTACAGTAATTTTGTTTTGTTTCCTCAGAAAGTTATTTTGCCTATTTTTACTACTTGATTAGCCAAATGATCATTCAAGAAAATGAATGCCTTTTGAAAGTTTTAACGTAAGTAATCTAATCATAGGAGACTGCGTTTCCCAGTAAAATGGGTTGTGAATGCCAGATAAGCAGTCGCTCCACATAAAATACGGTATCCAGCTGAATCTGGTAAGACTAGAAGCCGACCCCAACATAGCTTCGGATAAGGCTAGGAACAAGAAATGACGTGTAGATTAATCTGTATTTTTTAAACTTCTCTTGTATTTTGATCACGTCTGTCCTCATTTATTCGAGATCTAGACAGATAGTGCAAATATTAAAGCTCGTGTTGACTAGAACTACTCGGTTTCTAACTCTCTCTGAGGACTAAACGACTTTGTGAAAGATGTAACTGTGAGATTACACTTGTAGGAAAGTGAAGTCTATGTTAGATTCTACTTTAAGTACAGTACACGCAGAAAGAACGCTATTAAGAAACTTCATATTTTGCTTCAATCAATAAACGGAAAAATATTACGTTTTTAACCATTAATAATATTTTACTACCAAAAACCAGCTTATTATCAACATACACGTGTATACAATATACACAGTCAAATACATGACGTACAGTGCTAACTTATTACAGATAAGTTGTTTACTCAAAGTAGCAAGTGCTGCCAGAGTAGTGGCAATAAAATTTACTTTTCCTATTCCAACGTTTAAGAGCGGCGCATCGCATGGACAGTTTCGCCTTAAGCTTTATGGCTCAAGATATACGGGCAAAAAAGATAAAACCTACCCTACTTTAGTGGGAATAAAACGGATCGAATCTTCATCGAATACCTGCCGTCGCCCCCGACATGCCACGGGGATGATTGAGCTTCACAAAAAATCTTGAGACAATTCTCTGAGTGCACGCCCACTCGACGCTGCAGCCTACTCTCTGCCTATAAAATAAATGCCTACTCAACTAACAATATATTTTTACCGTTTCCGAAGTTTTTATATTACAGAAATCACAAGGCTCGTAAATAGGACCTCAGGCTTCGAATCATAAGAATGTTATTGTTATTTCCAATGACGATTTGTCATATATTTGTCAAGGGTAATTGTTGGCTGAACCGGCGAGGGAATTGACGTGTCGTTGGCGGTTACTTAACGACGAACTTTTGGCGAAACGTTCCTTTTATTCGTACTGAGAATCGTTTAGTTTGTCCTATTAAAGTTGGGGCTCTATTATGATTAAGCTCCGAAGGAAATAACTTTGTTATTCTATTAGGGTAAGCGGCTTACGGGGGATTGATTACAACCAATTTTTTCTGTAATCACAAGTCTAGGTCCTACAGGCTTAGTTTAAGAGGTAAATTGCTCATCTTTGTTACATTGTATTTTATATTTTGCTTAGATTTTCGCAGCCTTTATGTGTGAAACTAGGTCACCTATTACCTACCTCACACAAAGCTTACCCTGACTCTTTATAAACAAGTTTATATTGAAAAATACCGGTCAAGTGAGGTTTTGGACACATCGTGGTTCCGTATTGTGAGTAATAAATTATTCTTGTTTGAGACCTTGCAATTACTCCGGTAACCGTGTGTACCGTGGGCCGGTGTAATCGTGGGCGAATTCGTAGGAATATCTCTAAAAATAGCCATGAATGAAATAAGTAGATTTTCTATCTTCACGTGAATCCATCTATCTTATTCGCTATTTTCGATTGTTTCTAATATATTCTAGTACGAAAATAAACATAGGTTCCGTTCCTTTCCCACGTAACTCTAAAAAACAAATAACTCCCGAAACTGAAATACCCCATAATGTGAGTAAAGTTTAATAAAGCGAGTGGCCTCGTGTTTCTTGTGCGCCCAACGAACTATTTCCCATTATCTGTGTAATGTTCAATATAAAATACGTACAAAGTAAATATTTTTCAATATCCTCGCTTTCATAACGTAAATTGAAATGAAAATATGAGGTGTATTCAGTTCGATGTTAGAATATTGTTTTACCGAAATATCGGGCTTTACTTGAACATGTTAAATCCCTTTGGCTGGAGGGTCAACATAACTCTTTAACCACACAATACATTAATGTTTTATGTTTTAGCTGTCGTAAATTCCACTATTCTCCACAGTTACACGAACCTAGAGCTTCAAATAATAACGCTACCAACAAACAAACAAAACATATTACATAGCCGGTGCCTTTATCACAGTAGATACGAGAAGTAGTAAAATGAGTAATTTAGTACAATAATAAGAGTAAATGATGTCGCGTAGGCGTGCGTGATAACGTTCGTACGGCACACTATCTTAGGACAACAAGTATGGCCGGCCGTGTATATGTTTATTTTACATTATAATTACATTACATATACAAATCGGATAATTTATGTTGGCGTGGCCTTAACATCGCAGGAGAGAAAGCTACGAGAGCTTAGGGCCCTCAGCCGGGCAAGGGCGCGTCGAGTGAGGCACTAGCCGCGTCTCGGCCGACACGGATCTCGCCAAATAATTGGAGGGAGGGAACAACAGTATCCATATTACAGGGCGCCATTACATTAACATTCGGGATATGCACGCTGCGAACAGGCTGTCTCGGTGCCGCCGCACGTTGTCGGAGCGAACGTAAACAAAAACACACACGATATTTACATGAATATGGATTTTGGCTCGCGCACACAGCCGCGGATGCCGCCCGCGTCTGTTCGCCGTGTATCAACGTTATAATCTTACGCTTTCTAAAACCACCGGCTCCGGCTGTTTCGTTTTATCATTTAATTCATCCACTCCTAGCATGGCGTCCAGTATGTTTTCATTATTATTTCCTTATTTGTCGACTGGTCACTTAGTATGCGCAGTCAACTTTCGAGATGATACTTAACCTAGAAAAGTACACGTACTCGATGCGTTATGGCCTGCCGCTGCAGACGTGAATGTTATTACACGCATGCGAGCAGCGAGCAGACATCTAGAAACGCTTCCCTAATTCGGAAAACGAGCAAAGAACGTACGCGTGCGGTTTACAACTTTGATTGCATTCGCCGTGGAGCGCTGCGGTCGGCTTATTGTTCACTCGCACTTTATTGTTGTGAAAACTCAACTCGGCAGACAGCTGTCTGCTCACTGCGAAGAAAATTGTACGACGACGCCCAGTTTCACCGACCTCGTTTGTGTACGTGTAAGCCGATCGAATACTCATAGTCATTATTTCTATGCGAACCGCCACGTGTCTGTGACTAATTGACGTATCGATTGCGTGCGGGGTGACCGGTGGAAGGCTCGCAGCTCGCAGGATGCGCCGCGTGCACTCGGGCGGCGTCGACGGCGTCGCGGTACAATCTCAGTAAACAGCACCGGTTCACCTTGACTTTTGGCGCGCACCGAGCGCGGCACGGACATGCTCCCCGCCGCACTGTTTATGTATCGCCATCCCAACCGGTCGAGATCGCAAGTGAACGGACTGCACCGACCATCGGCCTTGCTGCCTTTTTTTTCTCGTTACGATATTCGGCAGCCGAATGACGTAATTCGCTTAGACGATTGTGTAAATTGATTCTATCTTTGCCGCCGGGAAGATTTGCAAATTGAATTTGGTCCGTGTATTGGATCTTTTACTCGATGCGTTTCGTGTCCGCGTCGCCAGAAAGGAAAGACACTCTCAATTTTCTTAAAAGTCCCGATGTAAACACGGTGACTTTAGTCACGTTCGCGTTTCTTCGTTGCATTTTGCAAATTAATTCCGGACCTTGAATTCCGTCGTAGTCGTACGAGTGCAGAATATATTTCTCTGAAACGCGGCTTAATTTGAGAGTGTTTGTTTAGCGCAATGAGTGAGAACCGCGCAATCGCTTCGAAGGTTTTAATGGTTTGACTTCGAATGCGTTTTAAGCATCGTGCGCGGTAGATAGTAGAAGCTTGTTTGTCGTAAGCTTATAAATTGTGTAGCAGGTCGTGGGTCGCGGGGCGCGGGGAGGGTCGGCTGGCGCGGTAATCACGCTCGCACCGGCTTGATTACTACCATTGTCTTCAGGAAATCCTCGCTCCTTCGCCTCCGCTTTTGTCTTGTCCGCGTCCCTCTATTAATTTGAAGGTACCTAAAAAACGTGCTTTAAAATGTTACATTATTCATAGTTTCGATCCGACGCTCACTTGATTGAATGTCGCAACCCTTTCTCTTATAGTGAATTCATTTGGCTTTGATTGAATCGCAATCGTAGCCCCTTTAATTCGGCGGGGCGTCGCTGTATAGTTGGGTACATGACACGCGAAGGTTAGGCGCGATCATCTGATACGCGGTGCGCTCTACGGTAATCTCCGGTCCGTGTGTAGGGATGTTAATTGAGTATTCGATGAGATGTACTGATTATGTTGGGCTCACTGAGCATCGACTAACTCCAGGGCTGGCGCGCCGCCGACCTGTGTTTTACAACACCCTTTTCACACGGAGGGTGGGGTTGCGTGAGTGCGCCGGAGGTAGATGAGATAGCGTGTTTTTTTCGTGTAGTGTTTGTTAGTGTCAGCCCTAGTGTACGCGTCGGGCCATCAATCAATATGTGGAGCGGGCCTCCCTCCGCCCGTCACTAACTAAATAACAAGCAGATAAAGCCAAACGCATTCGCTACTTAAATTTGATGTAACTTATCGGCTTCTCGGGATCCTTTGCTCTCGTTTCCTACTTACTTCCTCCTCGCATTCGCTTTTATAGCTGCGTGCTCTGTTTTATTGTCTAAGGGAAACTTTTAATTAGGTACATAAGTATACGTACAACAACTCCCCGTCAGATACAAAGTGTTTCACTCTATAATAACAGTTGTTATTTGTTTTCCTCTGCAATTATTTATCGATCCATTTCAACGTACATTAAAATCGTTCCGTATCGTTATTATTTTAAATGTTATTGCGTGGAACCGTCTGTGTACAAAAAGTCATGTACCACGTGAATGTCAGCTCACAGACAACAATATACAACCTGCCTACATTGATATGTAAATATTTCTAATAATACTAAATGGCATTCGGAGGAAATTATGAGTATAAAAAATAAACGAAATTCTATTACAGCCGACCGGTCCCGAGTGATTGAATATAAACAAGTTTTTGATGTTTCATCATCCATACAGTTTCTTATCATTCAATCTGAATTGTTTTTACCTTTGACAGCATAGCGACCATAAAGGAATATCTTACTTTATCTCGAGTACAATATTACACGGGCTCTATAAACGCAACTTGACATTATTATTTATACAATTTGTTTGAATCTATGGTAAATCTTTATTCTGTCGGCTGTGAGGTAGAGCCGCAGTGAAAAGAGCCGTGATCTTCAAAGAGGCGTGCCTTTGTTTCGATGGCAATTTATTTCACGTACGAACGTTTTGTGTGGCTCGTCGCGTGGGCTGTCGTGTCGACGATGCCGGCTCGTTGTTCCTGCGGTAAGGCGGGCTACACATTGACGACAACGTGACGGGCCACCACGATAACTGCTAGCTGCGAGGTCAGCTCGCTGCGATCGTTTCAATTTTAATTGTTACGCTTTGCCAGGTTAACAGAGAACCATCAACGTGAGACACGCTTCTATCTCTCCTACGGACGATTCGTTCCGTTCCAACTAAATTACATGTCTCATTCGTAGACACAAGTTGTCGGAACATCGCATGCTAATGATTTGTTTCTTCAAAAAAGTAATTTGTTTTGCAGTTCGTGTTAAGTCAGTAGTTTATTCAGTATTCATTTACTTGAGTGCTAACGTTAAGTTGTGAATATATTTTTAACGTAAGGTCGAAAGTATATTAGTTTAACATTTCCAGTTCTAAATGAACAGTTATTACGAGCGATGTGAAACGGGTTTAACGCCTTATAGGTATCGTGCCTGGCTACACCAGGTGTCAGTACTGCCTTATATAATACAGATTAATGTTAAAGACACTCGGGCCATGATTTTACGAGTGTTATAAAATAGTGTTAGCGTCGAGTCGTCGAATGAATGGGCCGCTTTGTTTTTTGTTAATCTTTTGAATCGGATGGATGCGACGTGTGTTGTAATGTCATATTCTGTCGAGTGTACGAGTGTATCTGTAGTTGCGAGTCACGACTGTTTTGTATGTGACTCGCGATGCTTCCTTTATTTATCCTAAGACAGTGGATCGTGAAATTATGAAGCGATGCCTCTATTATTTCAGAGTTTTTTGACTCTGTGTGTCTTTGTTTTTAATTAATGATGCTTTTGTAGGTGCATTGAATATTCTTGTTTCTAAGTGTTAAAGAGAGCAATAACCGCTCCGATAGCGATCCATTTTAATTCAAATCCAATCTAGACCGGACTAACACTCAACTGTAGTCTGAAATTAAATCCTACATTTGTTCCGCGTTCTTAATATTGTATCCAATGTAGTTTTTTAGTCTTCCTTTTATGCGAATGCAGTTGTAATTAACTGCAAATTGAACAGGTTTCGGCAATTTCCTAGAAAACTGAATGTACAAAAAACATTGTTTAAATTAGGTTCTGATTCGATAATTACTTACCTGCATTTTTTACCACATTGCCTCGTCTACAATATCGCCTTTTAGGAGGATTGAACGATAAATAATTAGGAGTATTGGGTCCCTGTAAATTTAAGTGGCTAATTAGGCAGGTACTGAGAATGAATCGAAGAAAAAAGCCTACTCAAGAGATACTTTTGTCTGTACATAGTATAAGCCACCCCTATTACGAAAACAAGAGCAGAAAATGAAATCTTTATTATTTTGTGAATATTTCATTCCAATTAGATTTATGTTTACATAAAAAATAACAGTCACTCGTATCTAAGTAATTAGGGGTACTTGTATAGTACATACGTATATTATTAGTATCCTTTTCGTAAAGCATTGTGTATCTAATACCTAATGATGGAATAAAAAATGATCCTCACCATTTATTTTATTGATATCTTTTAATATTAGTTTTTACGTGTCTGTATCTATGAAAGATACTTTTGAAGTTTCTATTTTTTCTTTTTAATTGGCGTGTCTTAATGTAAAGTGTCTGCAGAAATACTGTTATTTGTATTTTATATTTTTTGCGCCGGTCTGAAGGATGAAAATAATTCGCTTTGTTGACTTCTAAAATAATGAAGCTTGATTATACTTACAATTGTTTTCGTATTATATTTAATGATACTTATCTTTAAGTCTTTTGATAGCATATTTATATTTTTTATCTTCTCGTCTACATTTGAATTATAAAGATTCTGAAAATAAATAGTCAAATAAAACGATACGTACTGAGCATTTTTAAAGTTATTTGCCCATACGGAACCGAGAACAGTACCGTATATTATTTATTGGTCTATAAAATATTTAAAGCACCTGGGTCTATTTAATGTAAACGGTTCGAGCAACACGTAAAAATAGTTTGGAGATAGCCTGTTACTGAGGGGTTAAGTACGACTCGATTATTCGTCTACTCGATTTAAATCGATTATTCGATTCTATTCGAGTGCGCCTCGGATATCGATGTGAGATTTAAAGTGCCTGGTATCGGAAGCGTTTACTGCGAATTTATTGAAGGAGATCAATTGTAGTGAGGTTAAGCTGCGCTATGTGAGGTTTGGATTATGATGGGTGACCGTTATTTTAATAGTGGATTATTTATTTAAGGTGTTTTTATCGATAAGCAGAATGATCAGATATTGTGAAGATTTATCCAGTGTTTCTAATTCAGAATGTCAATCTTCGATTCTTTTAATTTGCTCACGTAAACGTCAGAAGCTGTAGAACGAAAATCAACCTTATCGCCATTAACATAAAGGCGAGATAAATGTTTAAGTGTGTGTTTTTAACTAACTTTCTGTACCTTCATTCAATAGGATTCCTTTCAACCGTGCAGCCCTAACAGATAAGGTGCAGTTAACTACTCTGTATCATTTAAACTGACAAGTTAACATAATCTTAATTGTGTTTGTAATTAGTTGCAGTAATAAGCAGGATGGACTCATGCCATATTGATAATGGGAAATGGAACAACTTGAATTTGTTTTTCACACTAAATTCATCGGTTTCAAATAAATTCAGTGTGTATTTTTGAGATAACTTTCTATCAAAGAATTTTAATCCCGTGACGCAAAAATATGGGTATTTAAGTTTGAGGTGTTGGTCTGTCTGTTGTATTATAGCTCCCAAACGAATGGACCGATTATAAAACGGTTTGTTTTAAAGACGAAAAATATGGGTCCTAGCTATTTTTGCTTAGGATAGGAACGACTGTATAGGTATATACTGTTACACAACATTGAGTGACAGTCACATATAGAACAAAGTTAATATATCAGTAGATATATTCTACATAATAATACATTATCTTGGTCTTGTTGGGGCCGCCCTAATCGTGTAACCAATTATTCTCCGCAGTACAATGTAACTAGTACATTCCACCCATCAATACACTTCTACAATCATCACCTTTATTACAATAACTAGAAGGTTAATTTTCGTTGCTACTTTATTTGGACCATCAGCTGTATCTCTTAGATTAATAACACCTTTATTTCAATATTGCTAAGGTTGATTTTCCTTACCTACTTTAACACTATTACAAATGCTTACAAGTAGTCTATTTGGGCTCTACGATTAGACTGGGTTTTATTATTTTGCTTGGCTCCTGAAGGTAAAAGGATGGTGCTGTATATTTAATCCATATCTTGCATCAAGAATTTCTATCTACTATCATATACTATCATATACTTCCTTACTAACTAATACAAAACACTTTAACATATACTAAAATATTTATTCAAGTCGGTTGCATTTTCAGAGATAAGCGCGTTAAAACAAACTCTTTGGATTTATATAAGTATAGAATAAAACTAGTTATCCGCAATGGTAAATAATGTAAGATGGCTTTTAAAAGAGTTCTCATATTACACGTGTAAAGTAGAAGATAAACACTTGTTTTTATCATTTAAATATGCACGACTCATAATGTATGCAGTTTCTTTGAGAACGGTCTTAAAGTGCAGTACGTGTGCAGTTTTACACTAGAAGGTAAAAGTGTAGAATTTATAGATTAGCTTGACTTCATATTAACATGAAAAGTATTTTTAGTATTTATAACAAACTTCAATTTACTGTCAATCTGATTAACTAATAGATTCTCTTACCCTACTATTTAACAAGCAATTAATTATAAGATAAAATACAGGGTGTTAAAAAAACCCTGTCCGATTTTCAGTCAAAAAAATAACTCAATCAAGAGAAAATTCTAGAAATGCAACGTTTAACGAAAACATTACAAGAGGCGCCTAAAGATAACTTTCAGTATCTCGAGTATAAACTATAAATGTTATTTGACGGCGATACGAAACTGGGGAAGGTCGAGTGTAGGGCAAGTCCGGCGGCCGTCGCCAACAGAATGCACTGATCCATTTAATATATAGCGTAATGTACCATCACATACCGACAGATAACTATCACTATAAATTTAGGCATTTCAAAAACACACGAACATTTTTCCCCCAATAATCGCAAATCGCTGGTCAGTTTTTCATAAATTGTAACTGAAAACCAACTCGATCAGATCAAACTTCATTTCATCGTCATCATTTGGAACTGATGGACTGGCCTGCTTTAGAAGATGAAAAGATTGACGGTGGTGATGAGATTCATGATGTGTGATGAAAATGTACTGGCCGATGAGGTAAGGTTTGACGGGAATGATGGAAAGTTTAAAAGTGCCACATGATATTTAAGTAGAGCATTAAAGCCAAATAAGTAGAAAAACAAAGTTTCCTAACACTATACATATAATTTTCTTAGATCAAATAATGTTCTATGTTTCATCAAAGCCTATATTCGTGTTTTTAAAAAGTGTTTCGTAGAATACCCGTGTTTGCTGACCTAATAGCTTCTTTATAATGTCTCTTTATTAGGTACCATTGTCTATAACCGCTCATCACAATGTAGCTTTAGTTTACTTTGTGTTATTAACTTTGTTGTCTACCAAGAATTTAGCGAATTGACTCTCGGAAACAATTGCGCGAAGATAATCGGACTAAATTTAAACACAATGCCATAACAATGTTCTAGAAATATCCTGTTTACATTCGTACACATACCAAAGATATAACTCTAAATAATCAATTATCCACTTAAATATTCTAATAACCATGCCACGAGCCAGTAATAAACAGCGGAACATTTCCCGAAATTTCTCAGAACTGATTTTAATTAACATTAAAATAGCAATCGTTTTCGCTTTGAATATTTCCATAAATTCCACGGAGTCACGTCGGTATGGCATTAAACTGTCCAATTTTCATTCTCATAGTGTTATTAGGTGGCGTTACCTCTCAGACAGGCTGTCTTACCTCACCGTGCTCGCTTACAACCTCCAAACTCAGAGTAACGAGCGGTTTACTCGACAGAGTGAATTAGTAATAACTTGTGTGGCTGTTGTGTCAAAGGTCTCCGATATTGCCTAGGCAATGTGCGGTCCGCCGAGTTTATCCAAGCAGCCAGCCGATGCTAATTGCCCCGATGTGCTTACACACTTACCTAAGTTTAGCATACTTCTCAAATTACTAGCTCTGTCACTAACACCCTCTCTGTTCTGTAGTTTCCAAACTAAATGGGTCTTGATGGGTATTAATTACTTGCGAAGACTCGTTTTGAATGCCGGCATTAATATAATGTGATGCATTGTTTTCGAGTCATCGACGCCGACGGCTGTTAATAAATCTCGTTAGCTATGATAAAACACGTTTCACATCGAGATCGCTCGCAATCGTGTCTCAAACAAAATGCCCTATAACATTAGACCTTCATTAACCTTATATTTACAGGCTACAATTCTCTTTATTTGGTCTCGACGTTTCTGTCGACGGCAAATGTTTACAACGTTTGACAAACATACCTTACCTTTTTCATACATTGAATGTACTTTTTTGAACGACATCAATACGTAAAGTAAAACGCGGTGTATTTGAGTGTACGAACAATTCAATGTTCCACAAGATTCAACGCATCTCGGTACTAAAGCAACAAAAACCGTCTGCGATACTGAAAGCCAGACGCCCTCGAGTGCGGCTCTGATGCATCAAAATAGTGGTTCGCTTTCAAAGGCACGGCGCGACGCGAGCCGACTAAGTTCCTTGAATTTATAATTGTTACCGGCTGCCTGTGGCGTGCCGATCTCACTCACACCCACACTCGCACACTAATTAGGCATCTCTTCATTCCCTTCTTTATTTTGTGACTGGCAATTCTTAGAGTTCCCTATAACTCATAGTCACTGGCGTTTATTGGAAAGCTTTGGAGCGTTCGCGCCAGTTATGTAAGCCTAAGCAGGGTTAGTGAAAATAACTTTTCGACGTGTAAAAACTTGGTTTTAGCATCGATTTACCTTGAAAATGTCGTGGTATGGCTGTAGTGGTTTCGTAATAGTTTTCCCGTCTGAATATTCTATTTAGGCATTCCATTATGGAGTTAACCGTTCATCTTTATGAACACGACTAACTCTGAGCTTGTTTTTCTAAAATATAATCTAAAACAGGGTCGTTAAGGTCGACTTGCGTTCAAAGTGCGGTGAAGTAAGCTAAGCGAAAATGATTCGAGACTGTTGGCAACTGAATTTAGCCAGAAACAGACTGGCTCAGCAATTATTGCTTGCCCTCGAATAACATAATAATGGTTGGCTGACGACGTGCACATTATTTGTCCATTACGGCACACGACGGAACGCCACCAGGGCTGGGACAACATCTACATGGAGCTATATCTCGGAGGTGTTTACGAATACAGCTCTCTACTAAGAATTGAATTCGATTTGCTCTGTAGATATTTACGTTCCCGTGCGTGTGTACAACTATTGTTTGTTCTGCACTCGCTTACCGGCATAATCCCAATGGACGGGCCGGGACAGTGGCTAAGCATAAGCTATAAGGGTTACCTTTTCTCCAAGGGTTTCTTACTCAAACTAATATGTACATTTATATATACTTACGTAGGTATTGTGCCCTAAATATATTGCTTCGGACCTTGCAACGTGTGCATGTAAAATTCGTGCTTATAAAAAGAACAATCGTATAAGAATAATATTTGCGCTAATTTAGTAATTATCAGGTTAATTGATTGAGTGTTTTTGTGTTTGTTCAAGAGCGATATGGTTTAGAAATTTATTATCTCCGAGTCAGACGCATCGTTCTATCAATATCTAGATATTTCGATTACAATTACATCGTCAAGTAACGAAACGAAACAATAAACGTATTAAGAGCACTTACTTTATTATAATTTATGATGGTCGTCTACATCAATTCAATTACTTTAATGCCTAGAATTGTAGGTCGTACATCGGTCTAGACTTTATCGAGTACTAGAAATAAAACATCATTATTATCTCGTTCTTTCCACTCACATGTATTTTTATCTTATTCATCGTTTCTACTTTATGCCGTAAGTGTTTATTACAGTTTTGCTTCCAAATCGAGGGCAGTGTGCGTGTAATAAGGGCGGACGAAACTGTCGCGTCAGGATTGGCCCTTCAGTGAGCTTTCCTACAGAAACTGCTTAAATCATCCGTCACGATGAATGAAGAACATTATTATAAAGTTGTTTTACATAACTTAAAAACGATACGTTTTGTTTTAGGTAATGTTTTCGCTTTCGTATGCTCCATGAATTTCGATTTTCTGGTCTAACTTTTTTAGCTTTAATTATTTAGGTTAGAAGTTTACTAATCAATTGGATTTCAGACTAAGTATTTCTATATTTTTTTCAGTAAACTTGGTCGCACGTGGTCTCATTTTATTTAGTCTGTGATCTTGTCCCAATCTCGTTTAAATATATTTGTCGATACGATCAACCACATATTGAAATTGAATGATATTTATTTTCCCTATCATTTAGATATACCGCTCTTACTTCAATTTTTTCAACCACCTCCCAAAGATTGTATGACAGTTCTATTATTCGATCATTTTTTTTTTGGAATCCTTCAAATTGGGTTCCCAAAACTACATGATGTTCAGCGCTTTAAAACGGTTTCCTATTTTGATATTGTTAGTTTTTTATCGTTTAAGGATGGGATAATATAAACCCTGTTTGCCAACCCTACAAACAAAGTTGCGTACGCTGGTTCCATCGTGTGTAACTTTATTTATACGCATCCATGGGCGTGGTCCATTGATGGATGGTGTGAAATTAAAAGCAGTTTAAAGCTGATTACGAGAGTAATGGCGGCTCAGTTCATTCTTGTACGTAAGTCGTTACGTACTGTGTTATGTAGGAAACACTTGCTTTTGCCGCGTATAAGGCTGCAAGGAAATTGGTTTTTTAGTTTGTGCATTGTTGATGATGATTTATGTTAGATTTATTGGAATGTGTATAGTATTATGCGTATTTCAATAAAGGTAGAGTAACTTAATTACGTTGTATTTTTTCACTATTGTTTCATAAGTGTTGGATACCTCATTTAGAAATAAAAAAAATCGGATCCAAAATAGCATAAACATACAATACTACACAGAAAGAGTTCATTTTATATAAATTGTAGAACAATGTAATAATTTTGGCGATTAACAAAAACAGTACATCGTGGTCCGTGAACGGCTTTGTTCGTTTTCGGTAAAAACTATTCTATTAAAAGTTTCCCGCGGCGCCATATTTACGTTATCCCCTGTCCACTAGCGCAGGCTACAATACCGAATGTTATTGTTTGTACAATCCCACTGCGATACTGAATAACACCCGAATATTTATCTATAGATTTATGCTGATACTATTGAAATAACATTTCATTTAAGACCACCAAGTTAGAATCAATAGACTTCGAATGCAATATTTCTGAAAGGATTTTGATTGTACAATTTCAACCCCAAAACTTACGCGTATCGGGCAGACAACGAACTTTTGTATTGGCTAGCTGGCTACATGCGGACGGTTAAACCTTTTTTTGTCTATTTAAATAAAAGAGACAAGTTGTTGGCGCCTCTTGCTTCCTCTCCATCCTGTTCCCGACACATCGGAACTACGCTTCCCCATTATTTCCCAACAATTCTGACGTATGATTTTTAGTAACACCGCTGCCAACTCCTCTTGGCTATCACGTCGTTACCGCGGCACGGTTCTAAGCCAAGTGTCCCGCCCACTGCACGCTTGTCTTCATATTTCTCTACAGTACACACTACACATATACTAATCCTTATTTAATGCCCGACGTCGTCTAATTCAATGTTCAGAAAACAAGTTTAGTCGCAGTTAACATTGTACCACAAAGGGGCGCGGGGCGTTCCGCGCGGGGCATATTTTACACAAACAGCGGGTGTGCCAGCTATGTGGGACAACTACGAAATTCTCGCTGCCGTCCGTGGCGCAGCGTCACGCTCAATAAATCCAACAAATCCAGTGCCGGTTAAGTGACAAAGAAATTTGTGGTAGCAATAATGTTCTAATGATATCACGCGATACGCCTCGAATAACCAACCCGCTAAATGCCCATTCTCACGATACGAGCACAAAAACTCCCCGTTCACCGTGGTTCCGCTCGCCCTTCCTCGATTATATTGTTGCTAGAATTCGGTGTTAATTTTCTATCGTAATTACGAAAGTTTTTATGGGCGCGTGTTCTATGTGTTCGTAGGTTTATTATGAAATTATACAATAGTTGGTGCAGGCCGGTCGTCCAGGGCTGCGCGAGGTCGCGCGGGCGCTGCGGAGTTCAGGCTAACGGTACGTACCGGTACCGAGGCTAGCGACACTCGCCGCCACTCGTGCCCTTCTTTCGCTCGGCAGCAGCTCGCAGCTCCACTCGAACACTCCCACCAGGTACTAACACGGCCGCGTACGTGTCTTTATCGCTTCCCTAATTACCTCGTTCAAACAATCGTCTGGAAAACGGTAAAAATTCTAACGCCGTCGACACGAAAGTCAATTCTGGTAAATTTGCATAAAGCCCGAGTCGAGCTTTGACGTTTCGATTTTAGCTTAATTAACGCTCGTCGGGGGTTGGCTTGCGTCGAAAGAAAGAGTTAGATTTTGCTCTCGCTCCCGTTCGTTTCCGTCGCTCCATGCCTTCTTCATTTTGAATTTTAGGTCGGACTTTATTCAGAGGCAATAAATTGATGTCGTCGAAGTTTCTCCCGTCTTTTGATAGTCAAATAATTTTATCTTCATCAAGGTTCCATTTTGTTATCGTCGTGTAATGAAGACATTTCATTTTAGGGAAATGATTTTGTGATCGCTGGGTCGTCGCGCGGTGTTAGGTATGTGCGTCGGATTTGTAAACAGCGTGTCCGGTGCGGGCGCGGGCAGGACGCGGCGACACGCGGCGACATGCGGCGCGGCGCTCGCTCGGGACGTGCGCGGCGTACGTGACTGTAAGATGACCGAGGAGACTCGTCGACTATTTGCATAATAAGCCCGTCCGCCGCTCCGGGAGATTAAACTTTGGCGTATGACGTCCTGGCTGCAGCTCTCGTATAATTCAATAGTGGCAAACTGATTTCCAACTCCCTATCTAGAGCCGTCGCCCCGCTGCTCGTGATTGGATGCACCGATTTACGTTCCGACTACGTAGAGAGACACAGCCTGCAGCGATTTGCTCTGTAACAGACTCCGTCTTTGTTGCCTCGTGCATACGAATACGATTGAAGGCGGAAATGTAATTATCAAATATTTTGTATTTCAGCGTATATCACTGTAACGACTGAATATATTCAATTATTTATGCAATGTACAATGGGCAGAGGCTCACGTGGATGCACGTTTAAAAGGCCATTAAAATGTCACAAGCTTGATATGGGTAAACTGAAGGCGTCCCTCGAGGCGCGCGGCTAATTAATTATTTATAGTTCTTATAAATGAGCGACGCTGGAGCCTGGCCGCGGCTGCGGAGACGGAGCAGCGCTGTCACGGCCAGTCCTTACAAATCTCGTTATTAATTCGGAAGTGCGGAGCGCCGGCCGTGTCGCCGGCGGCCGCCTCAGCCGCGGGCTGCTACTCCTCTTTGTTTGTGCGCTGCTATTTGGAATGCGCGGCGTCTCTCTCCCGTGTATGAGGCCGTCCCTCTCCGGACGAGGGTTGTCGGGTCCGGCCGGTAATAAATGCCCGTCCGGCCCACTCCACCGTTTCACTTTTCTCAATTTCGTTGACCCCATTAACAGAGACGCGCTCCGTTTGGCTCGCAACCCTCTCGCGTGCCGTTACACTGTCACATTCATTGTCAATTAAATACTTTCCGCTCCTAAGTATGAAATTTTATACGGACGGTTAAACTTTAGTATTTGATATATCGGTGCGAGGTTTATTAACGCTCCGTCGGCGGCGGAGTATGCTCGCGTCGCAAACCGCGGAGACAAGACACCCAAACACTCTCAAGTCCTCGAGAGCCTCCAGCGGGAGAGGATAGGGCTCGAGCGCTGGGCGGGCCTGCATTACTCGCGGAGCACTCGAAACGCAATACGATGCAGACTTATGATCCGCCGTCAATGTCTAGACGGGACAAGTGCGACACGTTGATATCGATTATGCAGTTAAGAGAAATTATGTAAGTAGGGAGAGGCGCGGAAAGCCCCCCGAGTCGTCCCCGGGGACGGCACAAAGCGTGGCTCGCTTCTTAATTACTTGTGACGCTACAGATATCTTCCCTGAATGCGGTAAAGGGTGACATCTGACAGGCGGAGGTCGTGCGCGAACGCGGACGTGAATGTCGCCGCGCTTCCCGCCAAACTAATATAGGCTCTCCCGCCCGCGCCCGGCTGCTGAACATAATACGCGCCCCGTTATGAAAACATTATGATGCGTGGCTCGTGCTCTGTTAATTACGCCGGAATTTGATGTGTATATTATCTGAAATGAGCGAATACTTCAGCTGTATCGGCTTACATAACTCCCTCTTCTCGTTATTAATTTTCAATGAATGCGTGGACTCCGGCCCACCTAATAATCTCCGATTGACACTAAACGCTCGCAGTTGTAGTTAACGTTTTGTCCACAACGTCGGCAACTTTTACAATTCAATTTGAGCACTCCCGTTATGTAGTTCGAATTTGTAGATTTGTTTTGTTCGCTTGTGTAGCTGTAATAATAATTTATAAAGTTTCCGATGTCGGGCCGTTGCGGTCGGATGCCGTTGGACACGAAATTCATTTAGAACCGAATACGAATAAGAGGGAATGAATTTACATGGACGCAATCAAAATAAGGGGTAGGGCTGTGTCGCTTATTGCTGAGTTTGATTTAATTAGTTGCTGCATAATGTTTCGTAAGTATTCTTTCTCGGGCGGTTGTCGTCGTGTATTTGGGTGTCGCCGCACGTCAATTGTTATCAGCATTAGCGTCGGCTGCTCGCTCGGAGCGCGGCGCGGCTGTCGCGCGGCGGCGGTGCGGTGCGGCTGCGGCGCGCTCTGTCGCCGCCATTAACTCGGCATTGTTGCACACACGTGCACGCCTCTTTGTGATACACGCTACTTTGTATCGACTGTCTATTGTGTATGCGAAAATTTTCTTCAGATAACGGTGCAACGTCACCATGTATCGCAATATTGTTGAGATAAGAACGTTTTACTTTACTTCTCGTGTTTCAGATGCCAACTGTTTCTCCAATATTCAAATTCCTTTTGCCTTCGCTTCGATAGTATGATGAAATATAAATACCAATGCTTTTCAGAAACTCTTCGACATATTTTGTCTTATTCGTGATATTTTAAAGGGTTTTTTTTTTTATAATTTTGCATGTAGACTCTAGTATTTACTAGACAACATAACATTATTTTGGGACTAGTCAATTAGTACCTTTTAAGTAGATGCAATAAAAATGACAATTAAAGATGATGATTAAAATGTAGTCTCTAAAACCATTCATTAGTAATTAATATAATTAATTTTAAAAGCATCTTGTATTGAGTAACTGAACACCACAAGAATCTTTCAACAATCTGAAAAAGACAGAAAATTTCACTACCCAAAAAAAAATTAGATTGCCTTAGATCCTACCCAAGGGTTTACTTGCAACTTACTTACCTTTGCATTATTCCTTCAGTCTCTACACGTGTCTCCAAGAACCTTGAACATTATTACCAGCATATACGTCAGGCGGGTGACGGCATATTTTCACCGCTGATTAATATGTACGAATGTTAAACACGTGTCAGCAGCTGTACTGGCCTGCATGCCATCTCAAGTGACCCCGTTCCAGAATTCATGGAGGATAGATACATCTTTTTGTGCTCAGTTTTTTTTGCTTTACATATGGTTGGAAATTTTGGGATGCTCTTTTTGGTAGAGCTGTTTATGTTAGGTATTTTGGTAACAACTGCTTGATGTTAGATAGATTTTTTTATTTGCGAAAAGTACTACTAGAGCACCATCTGATATATCTTTCTGATTGCTCAGGTTTGAAATCGCTTTCAAATCAAAAAGTAGCTATTTAGTTCAAAATTAGATTGTGAAAAGGGTATTTAGTATCTCCTTAAACTAAAATGTATAGTGTCTGGTTCAGTAACAGAGGTAGTTCATTAGTAGGCTTACTGGCAATAAGAGTTCATGGCAACATTGCCAACCCCTAACGCTGAGAAGTATTTTGTTGGAGAGCCTGATATAATCGTCTGTACGACACTCCAGGGACACATGATAGAGACCCGTTCCTTCTAACTGCAACTTATCTATGTATAGAAAATGTATAAAATACTCTACGTAGTTAGCTAGTGAAAGTCAGGACAGTAAGTAAATTTATTTCCACTATAAACGTAATTTATTGATTTGACAGCTTACTGTTTAAAGATATATTGCTTTTAAATTAGAAATGTTTAGACTCGATGTTTATTAGAACTGCGAAACTTTAACTTTGAGAATATATTCTTACTTGAGAAACCTGACAAACTCCTACTAGTAATTAAATTGCGAGTGGGTTATCCATTGAAAGCGAAGGAACATAATAAACAATTAAACTCTGTAATATCTAGATTGTAATCATTATACCCGAGGCGGAAGTTAGTCGTAAACCATCCTAGTTAAACATAGGGTTAATTAAAAGCTAGCATACCTAAGCTCCACGTACGAACTATCACATTTTTTCTCACAAATTGGTGGAGTATGTACGTGAGGCAGCGATCGCTTGGGTATACAGCCATCTGCGGTTTGCCCTCCACTAGATAAGGACGTGACTCCCTCTATCGTTACTTCAGATCTCCAGCTCCAAATGGGATGGGAAAACAACAGTCCAAAGTTCAGTAGCTCTACAAAACACTATGTATTAAATCCCACGTTTCATGTCCCTTGAAAACCTCAAACAAATAGAAACCAGTCTTAACCCGTAAAATATGAAAAGAAATGGCCCACATAACCTCATCAGAACTCGACAAAACGAAAGCCGAATATACTTTATCATCGAATTTTTGTGCTACCCTCGGAAAAACTTCCACTTTAGTAATCTAATGAGATATATGTGGCAACATTGGGGGTACCCAGTGGCCTGTACCAAACAGTTCTCTCTAAAAACTGGAATATATTGGCATTTACTGTCCAAGCGTTGGCCGGAGGTATATTTCACCGGAGTTAGTGGCTATCTCGCCTCTATAGTTATGTTATGAATCGATTTGCTCTCGCATTGCTGGCCGAATGGAGATAGTGTCAAGACGGATTCGCAGTCGTTATGTGCATTAAGGATTTATTTGTTAAACCCTTTTTGTTAGTCCTTACTCATTGAAATGAATATAGCACCTGGTAGGGCCCAGGGCATTAACGAGAGAATTATGTATTTTACATTTTATATCAATATGTTGTTATCTAGTGGAAAGTAATTCTAAAAGTTTGATTACTTCACTTGCGTTTAAATAATCTTGTTCATAGTCTTATCGAAGAATAACGTCAAACTAAATGTCAATGTCATTGTCAGAATAAAAAAGATTATTTGATATCTAACATTTATGTACACATTGATAAATGAAAGTGTTGTTTATAACTTAAGTATTTTCGCAAAATAGGATTTAGAAAATAGATTTGAAATGTTATCTTGTTATGATGAGTAAAGTTTTGTGATGTAATTAATTTAGAGCGGTCATAATCCAAATGGCTAGGGCAGACAAACTTTATTGATTAAGGTTTACCAAAACACAAGCTGAGTCTTGTATAAAAGATTTTATAACCTTGAATTGGAAAGTAAATCATACTCTAAGAACTAAGTTATCTTCTTCATTGTGTTAATAGTGTGATTTAAAATGGACTTAATTCCAAATCTTTTATTGTATTTACAGTAGCATCAAAACGGAATACCAAATCATGGGAGGAAAGCTATTAATTAACCATGGAAGGCAATCTTCTCGCATCTCAAGTGGCAATGCATACACACGACAATATTTGATATAGAATACGAACAAATAAAAAGATCCCTTGTCTGTCTCAGTACCGGGGGATCGAACAGCGCACGAAAGTTATCGCCGAAGCGATTTCTATTCATGACGCGCGCACGCATCGGCCACATATTGCGTATACTTTCTAACGCAGACCAAACAAATCAGATTCACTTGACTTGCTGCGAATCCCACGATTTATGTGACTTACTGTGCCACTGATTACATTATCGCCACTTCCATACCCATAGTTTTATCACCAGAAAACATTTAACTATCATGAATGTAAATCGTTACTCAATTATAATTATCTGTCTCCTCTTTCTAGTTTCTTGTATCTGAAGGTTTTCTTATAAATATTCCAGACATTTCAACAAGTTTGCGTTGAATTTTTAACCATTCTCGTAACATACTTGGCAAGGTAGAGGCGGTAAAAATGCTGATGTACTGAAAACGTCCCGGAGATATTCCTCAAAGTAGTTTCACAGTAGATTATGTATGAATATTAAAGTCCCTTGATGTACTGCATGTGAGCATAACACATAATGTATGAAGACTACCTTAAAATATAGACGCTAGTATTGTATGGCAGAGTATATTGGTTTGAACAATAAAGAAATACAAGTTGCTCGTAAGATGAACGTTTGTAAGGATGGTAAGTTTCGTCATGCCCTAGGGATCGGCTCAGGTCGGGCGGAGCGATTACATGACCTTTGATATCTGTGGCATTTCCACCCGCGCCGTAATGAATCTGTGGTCCGCACGAACTATGAAGAAATGCGGTTTGTGGTCTCGTACTAAACCCTATTTGACTGGATTAGATACATCTGCGAGCTTACATTTGAGTGCCTTTGAGAGGATGTTTCGTATTTCTATTTTAACAATGTATTCTGCGGAGGTTTAATAAAATAAAAGTAAAAGCGTATTCTTTTCTGTAGTAGGTCCTTTTTAGCCGCAAATATACGATTACAAATAAAATATTTCTGGCATATTATTTACCGAGTCGAACACAACGCTCGAGGTATTCCGGGAACGTTAAATTGTCTCGGAGCCCGCAACGAACTCAATCAAAAGGAAAAATTGCGAAAAACGCAATATCCAACTTCCTTTCCCAACAAAGCAGAGACAGAAAGACTAAATGAGGCTTGTAACCATAAAGAACATGGAAAATGCAGACGGAAGCTCCCGACTGCAACAAAGAAACGCGAATTGAACATTTTACAGAGAGGTAATCATGTGATCTGTTTATTTTTTATTCCGAGTCCTGATATTTTGGCGCTCGCGAGCAATTGTTGGCTTGTTCTATCTTATCAACACTAACGCAATTTACGTTATTGTATTAGTGGAGCACATGCCTTTGTATCCGCGCCGGCTGTATCTCCTCTGCTCAGACCCCAAATCTTCCAAAGGGCCCGCAATTTACTTACCCTTGGTGCGTAAATTGGTCTAGAGTTGTAGTATTATCGCTTCAGAAACTATCGACGGCCGTATCGCGTCCCTCGCAGTTTTCCTCTTTCTCTGTGTTGGACAATTCTGATATATTGACGAGTTTCCGACGGCATTTTGTTCGTCGAAAAAACAGTAAGGTGCCTCCCTCGGCCCCCTCGGATCACTGTCGTTGTTTAGCGCCGCGAAAATGGAAGGATATTTTCTTTTCTGGTAAGATTTTAGAACGCGCCCGTTCCCGAGACAACATGAAATATGAAGCGAACCGCGTGATAAATGAAAAACAACGTTTGGTTCGCGCCGCGCCGCTGACGGACCTCGCGTGATTACGTACTTTTTCAAAAACTGTTACCGATTCCTGTGAAAACGAAAGTAGTGGGACAAGTGTGTATGATTATTGTGTAACAAGTTTATCGGCGATCTAAGATTGCGGGTGGTTTCGGGAGGTGAGATAGCATATTATCAGATTACGGAGCAGGCCCGCGCCGAGCTGTCGGCGGCGGCGTCAGGTGAATCACGTATTCGCATGCAAATGATATCGCAACGGCGCGTGTGCGTGGCGTTTGGTGCGCGCGAGTGGCCGCGCGATTTGGTAATAGGTAGCGCGGGGCGGAGCGGGCGGCGCGGGTCGTCGACCGCGCTAACAATGCTATCGTAATTGTTTACTTTGGCCCGGCTGACCCGTTAGCTGGTTCTTCGCACGCGGCTTCGATAACGCGCTCTACGCATCCGATGCACGCGCGTTTGCGCAAATCGTTGCAACCTAAATACTAAAAAAACGGTCCGTTGAACCTCACTACGCATCGGTTGCACAAACGTACGTATTCTCACGCTACTTCGCTACATTGTAGTGTTGATGACCTATGAAACTGTCGGATTTGTGCAACGCGATAAATACACTCGTAGCGGTAAACTATGCGGCCTAATTTAAATAAACAAATAGTGAACGAATTTTTACGTTTATATCGGATGAATACTTTAAATATAGATTGTGATTCATTTTGTTCCCGTGGCTCTTGCGTGGAGTAAGCAAACGCATGATGCGCCATTTATCACCACTAAACAGAACAAACGGTCAGGAGCGCGCGTATTTATTAGTTTAATTTTTATAGGTGTGGAGTCAACGCACTGTTTATGGCCGAGGCTTCATTGCGAATGTTCGCGGGCCGCGATCCGCCCGGAGTTATGCAACGTGTATCTACTAATTAAACTGACCATTTCACAACGCCAGAGGCGTATGTAATTGATTGTGCCACTTCTTTATGGCTTCAACACACGTGAAATCTGTTTGTAAACGGCTGAGCGCGTAGGGTTGCCTATAGCAGTACGTACTGCGTATGTATGTGGCTGTATTGTGCGTTGCCTTTGCTTTGTGATTACATACCCGTTACTCGTGTATGGGCTACAGTTAGCGTACGCCGGCATTAGATATGAACCTCCTTGCCTCGTAACTTGTATAATACAGTAATTCGGGAATAGCTCTTTGTCGTGCGCATAACAGTTAGATGATTATTTTTAATTGACACGCTCGTTATTATCAAGCTAGTGTCGTGTAAACAGTGCTAGTTGATAGTTTTATTTATAGAACAGTGTTGTGTTTGTTACTGACTTATTATTACTTTTGCTTTGCGATAAATTAATATGGTTGTCCTTTGTTTCTTTACGCCTTTTAGTTTGTTATTAATAACTTTTCTACCTTTTATCCTGAAGCCAAAGTATTAGGTACCAGTCTTATAGTACCATCTTTATCGCAAATGTTTAGAAACAAAGATTCCATTTCAATAAAGGGGCTTAGCACAAAACAACACAAACGTCGTTTTAAAAATTCAATTAAAGCAGTTTTGAACCCCGTTGCAATGGTAGCATGTTAAACAACCCTAATTCGAAGCTAAGGGGGATCACACACGAGACGCGCGTCGACTTGCGATTCGAGTGCACGCGGCCTGCATACCTTATTACCGTTCTATATTCGTTTCGGGATTTAAGTAGGTCTATTTATAAGCTTTTAATGATATTAGCAAGTATGTGCTTCTCTTACGAATGACGAACCGTCTTGTGTGTCCCTGACACGTGGTTGACAGTTTAACGGTACTTTTGAAAATGGAATCACTTATGTGATTGTCTACTGTCGCTTCGAATTTTACGGTTCTTAATTAAATTTTTCTAACGTCAAGTACCACTAATCATTCTAATAAAATATTCGAAAATTAAATTAAATATGTGACTGTTCGTTTTACGAATTACCAATAGTTGCTTTTGCAAGAGCAATAAAGAACAGTAGTCATCGCTTTGACGGGACATTAAGTGGGGGAAAAGAGAGGGGTTCTATTCCGTATTGGGTACATTTTGACCGGAATTTATGGGATGCACGTATCGTATATTGTATTATATTCATTCTCCAGTTATCTAATGAGAGTTGCATCGTCGCAGCGTGATGTTTTGGTCGAATTGTCACTATACAGATAAATACAGAAGTTACACTACAAGTCCTTCTATTTAAAGTAACATGCTACAAAATATGGCCATATTCAGCAATATTATTTCAGATTGTCTAATACTATAAGCCCTAATGCTCTTAGGTAACGAAAACATATGAGTATACTGTTTCAAAGTCTCATTTTTGTTTGCTCATTGTACACTCATACTCGACGTATTGCAATTTGACTCTATTTAAACGAAAAAATAAACAATTCAAAGTATTACAGACCTGTATACTAATATTTTCTTACCAAAAAAAAAATACATTTTCGTCTTATCTATTCTTTTCTCTTGATAGTGTAGTCGCGATCTCCACGTGTACTCTCTCATCACGTCCCGCCCATTTGTCGCTAGTGAATATATAGCTTTAGTGCGAGCAAATGTTTATGCTATTCATATGGAACTTGCTATGAATTCAATTATGGTGACGGAAGATCAACTAGGCTGCTGCTGATTCCCTGTTATCGTGTTTTTATTGTGGAGAACTGGTCACGTATATTTTTCTGCAAGTTTTTGTAGTAAGGAAGAAAAGGCCTTTATTAAGTAGCGTTGATTTACGGAAATTCTTGTGTTATAGAAAATGATTTACTCTATTTAAAACGTGAATTATGATAGAAGAGATTAGTTCGTTACAGACTAGAAATTAGTTTTTCCAAGAGTATGTTTGATATAATTTATTCCTAAATAGAATTACGCTCTTTTAACTTAGCTAACGAACTCAAACAGTAAAATAGCCATAGTAAATACGTTGATAATACTAATAGTTTCCCGCCATTCTCGGCATATTTGCCCATTATATGACTATGAGAACGCGACATAATATCAAACTACTTTTAATTGGTGATTAGCTAACAAGAAGTCTCCTTAACTATTGTTTAAGGCTGTCCTTTGCGAACAAAGATAACTCGGGTATAACCGAAACTTGTATTTAAGGTCGTGTTCAGATAGACGCGGTAATACGATAAAACGGCATCTAATATTGTTGAGCATTTGTAAATTGAAACAAATGTACGATATGGAAAATAGTTTTGCCTATCACTATATGCATAATTGTCATTCACAGACAGTATTTTCGTAAAATCTTGACGAAATCTCTCGAAAGAGCTCCTCAAATCTGGATTCATAGTACTTGCACATTTACCTTTAAGTTCGTTTCTATAATTTACAAAGTAAAAGATTGCCTCTTAAAACTGCACTAGACGTTTATTTGTTAGCTCGACGATTATACACATAGATTCACTCATATTAAATTTAAAATACAAGATTATTACCATCCAAAATGTTTAATAGAGCACTATCATGATTATGTAACTATGCCATTTCATCCATATCTACCTTTTCACGCAGTCTTAACAGGTCCCACGGTTGCCTTCCGCTGTGGTTGCCACCTTCGTCCGCAGGTGGTATCCGATGTGCGAATGTGGCCAACCTTCTGGTTTCCGAACGGAAGTTACCTCGCAAAATGTATTTAAACAACCCTTTTTTAGGATAACGGGGTTAGTATGGTGATTCTTTTGAGATATGGTGAAATATTTTACGTTTTTATTAGAAGTAGGAATTGACTGTGGTATTCCTTATTTCGCGTTAAATGTCAATGTAATTATTTCCATAGCAGTGCGATCTTTGTTACTCGATCAATCTGGCAATTGAATTTTGGATCGATTACAAAAAAAAAATGACTTTCTCGTTGATTGATATACATCAGAGGAGAACCCATATGAATTTCAAAGAAGTGGCTTCCTTTTTACATTTATGTGTAAATTATAATTCCTTTTAATATCTCTTTGATAATCAGTGTGCATCTTTTAATTCAATTTGGATCATTTCAGCAAGCTCAGGGTCTGTAATATTTCGTGTCCCTCGCCAGTGACCTAAATGTCGTTCTATGTTACCACTTGACCTACTTTTGAGTAATAACCAATTTTCACCGGGAAAAATAAGGTAAAACGATTTTCTTTTTGACTCACAGCTCGAAATACTTGAAGTAATTTAGAATTTTCGTTTAAAAAGGGTTAGAAATTGTTGGGATTTTTACATAATTCACATTTTCTCGTTTATTACTCTTTAGAGGTCGATTGAATGATGAAGTTACTTAGAAAGGAACTAAAATGACTTGGACCTTTGACTTTAGATATTGAAAGCGAGTTTATTTGATATTTTTGGTCTCAAATGTCAAACTCGAATGACATTTAAAATAGGTTTTGACATTTAAGGTGTTGATTGCTTGATTATGTTGTTATGTAACACAGGTGTCGGTTCTGTTGTTTACAAACTTACATTATATCTTTAAATACGCGATAAACGTTATAAACAAGGTAGTCCCGTTTACTTGTGCGACTAGGGTAAAACCTACTGACCCAATTATTTTATAACCATTTGTTCATGGGACAATTATGGAAAATCGTCAGAATAGTTCGTTAATGGCATTGCTGCTAAAATATACTTTTATTATAAACACATGGGGGTGTATGTCACCCAAATAAAATCTTCCCAAATAAAACCACGAATTTAGTCAGATCATGTTATGATGACACACATAACGTTACATAAAAACTTTTACTGCAACGTTCAATATCAATCTATTGATAGGCTTCATAGCAACGAACGCCAAATAAACACTTATCCGTGATAAGATAGCACATTGATACAATTTCAAGTGTATATCAGATGGGTCATTGACCCCGTTACCTTGTTTTTGTGGCGCGGGACCCAGTTAGCGCGGCAGCCGCTCGACAGAATGATTGACGCGAATTATACTTCTGTGCTTTTGCTGCGTTGTGTTTGTGGGCTATTCAATTAGATATTGTTTATTTATATTGGTTTGGGTTTTTGTTGTTACGGTTTTAGGGATTTTATTGGTTTTGTATTTGCTGTTTGGAAATAGGCGAAATAATATAAGACTATTTAATATTCTTATCTAAGAACCTATGTGTTTTTATTAGTAATAGTTTTGTGTTAGATATGCTATTTACTTACACGGAGAAAACGAACGTTTTCATTAATATATGAGTGGAGTGTTTTATGCGAGATTTATTTATATGTAATTTAGTCGAAATGAAAAATAAAACAGGCCTACTTTAAATATAAATAATACCTTTTTCTCGCTTCTCTGAAATATTACGCGCTTAACGTTTCATGAATGTGTAGATTGAAATATAACGTAAGTGGAAACTTTACTTTCACATCTCTTAAAAGGCTTTTTCTTTTCACGCTAATGTTGGTAAGACTTACGTTATTTATGTTCGGGCTTTTAAAATAACCTAACGATTTAATGTTACGTTAAAGTAGATGTATACTGACGATCATATATGTACTGCTGGCGTGAATTCTGAAACATCTTTATAAATTTAATTCTTGTCTGAGTTTGGCTGTCAGACGGAAAAAATTACCTGATACATACATATATGTAGAACTCTGAAATAATCATCTGTAACAAAGACAATGAATTATATTACGGTATAAAGTAATATGGGTGACCAATAAGCGCACATATCAATGTCTTAAACATATAGCCAGGCATTTGAAACTGATAACATACCTCTTTTTACGCAGTATTTAAAAACTTTTGATACACGAACTTATTTTAAAGTCACATTTTTTTTTTAAAGTGATCTGAGCAGTAAATTAACCTGGGTGCAGGCTTTGACTGCTTCACTGGACTTTATTAAAAGATACTAAAATTCTTTTGTTTCTTGAACTAAAGTAGTTATTTGTTCTGCATAGCAACAATCTATTAATGTTATGATGCATACAATGTGCAGTATTTAGTCATCAGGATGTGACTGCACTGTTGATAATGTAAAAATAACTGATATATATATACAAATAAATTGCTTCGTTACATTTAATAGTTTTGTAAACTTTACAACATTCTAGGAAATGTGAAATGTATATTGAGGTTTCTAGTTTTCAAATTGCTGATTTTAACTATTTCAACTAAAAGAGAACGTTTGTTTATTATATTTTTTCCTAGAATCTACTCTGATTTAAAATTGTCTATTTAAAGTTTTGTAGCACGATTATTAGACAAATTTTCTTTTTATTTATATGAGTTGAAGTATTGTAAAATATATTTATGACCTCAAGTGTTCTTTTAAGTTTCTTCAAATTCTAAACAGCAAATCACGTTTTTAGAAGAGTAACGAACGACGTATACTATGTAATTGTTTTAGATGTATTGATTTAGAAATAAGTTATGCATTAAATAATATAGCAAACGAAACTTCTGTACACCACCTTTGGACCATACCTATGAAGATTATATAAAACATATTATCTAAAAGGAAAGAAATGTAAAATTCATACTATTGACACAATAACAAAAGTAAGACATCTGATAAGAACACGACAGTTGCAAGTCATCTTCATAATCATGTAACAGGTGTTTGATACTCATTATCCCTGCCAATCGTATGACCTTTGATCTAACAAGCTAGCAAATATCTAAAACAGATGACGTAATATAACATCTGATTATCTACTATATTTACACTCAATTATAAACTTAGCCGTCGGTGAATTTGTTAACTGATCAAAAGAATGGTTTTAGTTTGAAAAATCTACTCGACTTCGAATTGTACGAACATGATACCACTTTTTTTTTATTAGTCTTCTTTATATCCCACTGCTGGGCAAAGGCCTCCCCTTTCTTCTTCCAAACCTCTCTGTTCTTGGCGATTTCTGTCCACGTGCGCCCCGCGAAACTGGCCATGATAGAACTTATTAAAAAAAAAAAAAACTCTTATTGTTAGGTTTGATAAATGAAAGTATCCATTTTATTTACAAAATGGTAGTACACAAAATACCCTTCACAGTAACACGAGTGAGTAAAAAACGTCATGTGATACGTGCCTGACCCAAGTGGGCAGTACCAGGTTAGGTCACTCTTTAAAAGTACTTAAGTTCCTAATATCACCGTCATATTCCCTTTAACACCATTGTCAGACATTATATTAAGACCCTCAGGCCTCCTTAATAGAGATTGGGGATTTTTTCCTCTGCCCCATGAAATTTTATGGCACTGTTTATTTTGGTCCAAGTGACCGAAAAATATTGTTTCGAGAATTTTGTCTTGGGAATAAAGGGTTGTTTGAACTTCGTTTAGATTGGCTTGGATATTAATTATGTCTTTCTTAACGAGTCTTGAAACTGTTGAATGGGTATGCATATTTTAGACGCCTTTGTTATTTGGATTTTTTGAGCGTGGTTCGGGAGCCAGGGTAAAGAGTTACTCGGTTAAGTTATGAGCTTTTTTCAGCATGCTTCTGTTATTGAAAGGATTGTTTTTAGTTTCCTCCACTTAGTCTTTAGAAATAAACTTCAGTCCTTGGTAACGACGTCCAAAAAATTCGTTTCAAGAACAACTGATACCATTTCCTGTACATCAGCATCCTATTTCCATATTTTCGTGATTTCCACAAAATTCAGACTGGAGCATCCAATTCTAAGGTACATCTGCGCAAATAATGTTTATTCAAAATCGATGGAGCTGTAATGAGGGATAATATTTCATCCTATATCCCCCGGGAATGTAGTCGGGAATAAAGAAACGTCCCGAATTTCTGCGAAGTAACATTTTATCCTTGTACTCTAACCCCACTAAACCTGATTTGGTAACATTATGGAGTTTTGCATAATTCCGGAATCAGTAATAAAATATACGAATGTCATTTATGAAGAGAGGTTGCTAGTTTAAACAAGTACCTTTGTGTGTTGTTGGGCTGTTTCTTCATACAATAATATTGTAACGATAGTTTTTTTTATGAACGGTAAGGGCAGTTTTCTTTCGCGATAAAGACACTCCGGTAATCAAAAAACTAAACTACTTAAATATGGATTTGTGTGCACCGTTAATATAAGCTTTTTCTTCGTGCATTAAAGTTGAAAATAGCTTTTAGTAAACAAACTAATTGATTGATGCTTGCCACCTCCTTATGATAAAGTCAAAAGGCACTGCCTTCTACATACTCCTATAACACATAACATCTATTGAACTTACTATATCTAAGCTTACATCAACTACCACACAAAACTGAACCTTATGTCATTAACATAAAGGTTATATAAAGTCACCGATGTGTATTATAAACAGATGCTTTGCACTATCCAATTACAATAATGTCATAATCATTATTAACGGCTCGCGAACAATGGATAGAAGGCTGACAATATCAATAGTTTCTGCTCTATGGTTATAGAACGCTCCTGTTATACCTGTTTGTATCACATCAAGATTGGGTGACTTGAATTTATAAGCCAATGGATAAATATAGGCTTTTTGATGATCATCTTCCATTATAAGGATCATAGATGTAACTAGTATTCAGCTGAAATGTGTGAAACTTGAACCAACACTAACATCATTTAAAAAAGTTAGAAAAAATGTGAGAAGAGTTCCAATTTGTTTACGAAGAAATGGGTCTCAATTTGCATATATACCAAAATTTACAGCAATTGACCGTATTTCAACATTTTGTTGAATTAAAATAAAAATGCCTTACTCAAAGACTTCAAGTTTAGAAATGTATTTTTATTTATTTAAACTTTCACGTCAGCCTTATGTACCACAATTGTATGGTACATAAGGCGGACTTAATGACTTAATATATTCAAAGAAAACGACTCTTCCCGAAAGAGAATGCATTTCAAACATAATATGCAACTCACACCCATGATATACGTAAAACTAAAATGCTTCGTATATTAACTCTTAAGTCTATTCCATCTCTCAAGTTTGCTGAAAACTCAATTTCGAGTTAAGCTATGCACATGAACTTTCCGTCTGTAACTTTTCCTAGTCCTGAAAATCCTAGCTTAACATTAAATTTCGTATAAAACTGGGATTTATAAGCTATTAACATGTTTTAAACTTACACTATTGTATAGTGTAATTCGCGACTTATAATGTGCTTTATTTAACAGTTAAATGAAATATTCTGTTTGGTCAAAGTAACTGTAGTCTTAATGTTAACAAATATCGACTAACACATTATATTTTGAAAACCTAAACATCTTTTTTTTTCCTTGCCTATTCTGTCCCACTACTGGGCAAAGGCCTCCCCCAAGTCCTTCCATTCAACCTTATCCCGCGCCACCTCAAACCAGCCCTCGTGGTAAGGCTAAGTCATCCCGCCACCTCTTCTAGGGCTGGCGTCGGCGACGATGATCATGTATATTTTACCAGTATTTATTCTAGTACCCAACTGTCAAATTTTCGAATGAAAGTTCTAATCTTCCTAAATACAGTCAAATAACATAATGTATTTACATAATAATATCTACTTCGTGTTTATTATGTTGAAGGTTTGCCCGCGGTTTCTCTCGCTCGCTTCCAGCCGGGATGAAATATGCTTTATTAGCTAATCCGAGCCACTGTTGTACCTAATCTCGATATTATCCGATAATCTGCATGTTCTAGGATTAGTTAGGAATATACTTATCTAGTGTTAGGAGTATGCAGGCTTCTGTATTTACCTATGCAAATCTCTCATGCATTATGCAACATTGTTTATACTTTCGAGGTGTTAAGTCCTGATAAATATTTTTGTTGAAATCATACTTGATTGTCAGTTGTGATCTTCACAATAATTATTTATACAATATTGTAGCCCAAAATAGTGTTCCGTGTTACTTCATACTAAGCCAACAACTCCTACAATAATACCTTTCCGTTAAATATAACAAAATAAAGCTTAGTTCTAGTCAAAACTTGTCCGACAGCGCACAAAGTACGAACGGGTCTGAAACCTTCATTAGCATACTTTAAAGACCTCGACCTAGAAACTTGGAGCCCTCAGGGCACAGAGGGTCGCTTCAAATTTAAATTAGCCGTTTGTGTCGTCAAGTGAGGTCTGCGGACTCTTGCTCAGGGAACCAAGAATCTAACAAGCGCTCAAGAAGGCGTGAACACTGAACACGTGGACGGCTGAACTCTTTATTTCAATGTTTTGTAGGTCAGTGACTCCCTACCCCAATAGCCGATAACGCGCTCAACCCGACAAGTGTAACTCGCATAACATCACCTCTTATCAGCTCGCGTGTGAGCCAAGTATTACGATAGTGCACAACACCGCAAAAACCGGTTCGCCATTATTATAAATGCATTACAAATTGAACACGGAACCCTCCCCTCGCACAAGTGCACAAATACAACCTGTTTACAATAAAAACTCGGTCAGTGGCGCTAAAACCTTAATTAGTATTACCGTTACGTGGCACCGCGTAACTTGCACATCTCGTTCGCGCGCTGTCAGGTCAGCTGTTTTGCACGCGGGTCGACGACCGCAGGGCTCGTGACGTCACGGCCCTGCCGCGCCCACCGCCGCGCCCCCGCGCCCCCGCGCTCGAGCCCTCGCGCCCCGCCCTTAGCTCCGAAGGACAATTATTTGCAGGATGCCATTCATCATTGTTACTGGCTTACAAAATCTCTTTGTTCTTATACATTTTAGTCCTGCGGCTGTAAATTTAAACGGGATTAGATGTTCCTTGTAATAGTGGGTTAAAATTGTTTAAAACGTGTCTTGATAGTATCAGATTGGTGTTCCCGACGCTAATCTCACGTTATCATTAGGTCGGGGGTAATTTATGGATGGTCACGTTTTTTGTTGTACTCTAGTTCGGGAGAAGATATTTATAGAGCGTACTGATCCCGCGTAGGACTGATACAAACATTGAACAGCTGTGCCCAGTGTTGCCAGTTATCAATGGTTGTGACCTAGACACTCGCTTGTTTCTTGATTTATTTCGATGTATGATATCCAAATACGTAACCTCGGCCGCGATATAAAGTTATATCTGTAATCTTAGTCAGAGATTGAAGAAAGATGTCAGATAAATAATACACACTTTGAGTTCTTATATGATATTTATTTACAACGTCTGCATTTAACCCTTATTGCCATGATATAATCGTTACGAAACTAACACAATCAGTGCTTATGATGAGACGTACTCTTATCAGTAGTTAATAAAGGATAGCAATCTGTCTGAAGCATAGTCTATAGCTCCTACGACAGAGAAGACTCGTGATGTTGTGTACCATAAACAAGGCACCGCGCGATCCGTATCACTCTGTAAGCTCCAACCAGCTGCTTATGTAATAACGCGACCTTTGAACCCGCGACCCTCGCGATATTCCGCTCAAAGCTGAGGAAACTTAGCAATGTATGCATTTGCACATAAATTATTAAGTGTCATATCATTCGCGATTAAGGGCTGTTACACGTTCACCGCGATTCGTAAGTATTCTGTTGTAATCACCAGATTGCGTCCTCGTTTTGTTTTGTTGTTTATTTAATTGTTGACGGATTGCTTGTACGTTTAGTGTAACAATATAAGTTAATATGATTAAATGGTTGCAAGTAGTTGCTTGCTAAGTTCAACCATTCATATTGATTGAGTAATTAACTAGAAAAGTTTATCAAGGTACATTAGTTTACATGCATGTGAAGTGTTGTATCACATAAATAAAGAAGATTGATTATATTTTTGTACAGAGTTCTGTCATGCAAGTGATTGGCAATACGTCACGGCTAGTTGTCACGTCCTAGCTAAACGAACGAGTGGTCAACATACCGCACGTTCGCGCGATTTATACCGCGACTATGTGTGACGGCCCTTATTTCCTTACGGGGTCAACAGATCAATGAATGAATCACAAGTGCAGTAATTTATTGTATGAATCTTAATGATAATGTGATGGTTGATATATTTACGTGTTTACTGGTTTATGTAATTCATGTGACTGGCATTTTGCATGTTTGCTAACAGATTTTGCTATCGTAAAGAAATATTTTCAAGAAGTTCAATCATTTAGATGCTCTTTAGAAGACAGCAATAGTGTATCGGCTGCCTATGTACTAAGGTATCAAAATAACTCGGAGCAAAAATCAACGAAAAACTACCTCTCTCAGTTGAAGTCAAATCATAGTCGTACAAAATTTGACCCGAAAAAAATCGAGATATCAACAAGATTTTTTCAATTAACTTTATCGTCAAATAATTAATTTTTCGTCAATTTTATCGAACCTTTATGGTTGATTAAATCGTTTTGGAATCAGGTCACATAGCATGTGTCCGAGACAGGCTTATCTTCAGACAATGGGTTCTGGTAAGGGCAGGTATGTCTGAACTGAACAATACGGGTACCTAGGACTGGCGGCACATAAATTACTTGAACATCGTTCGATGACGCGTCACTGTGTTGATTGATATCGTTCATGTATTGTATACTTTAATAAACGAGTGCCTTCATAGACAGATTTTTATACAAATTAGCATGCCGGAATGACTAAAGGTTTGTCATTCCGGTATATAGGTTTTTTAAAGGTCTACACCAAGCAATAGTTATTATGTGGCCTTTTTTCAAGGTACCTCCTTATTCATCTTGAGCGCAGGCTTTGATGGTTTTTGGCGAGATCCCTAGGACTCTCCATCCAGAGATGTGGTTATGTTGCAACTGTTTTGTTTAAGACAATTATTTTTGAACTAGTACAGTTTAGCGATAGAAGGCTTTTGGCATTATTCGTTTCATAGATACCTTTGGTACCTTCGTTGTTTCTGAATTCCATAACGCAAGTGCTGTAGCTTACTTTGGGTTCAGAGCAACGTATGTGATGTTGTCCGCATTTATTTATTTATTTATAACTCTAGGCACCACATATATAATTTTAAATATAATTGAATCTTGATTTAATCAATTTTATATGTCTTTCCATATCGAATGTTTTAGATAACATCATAGTTTCTGAATACTGTGACTGAACTGTGAATGCGTATTGATTTAGGATAAACAGTTTATTTCAAAAACGGTGATCGACCGTCATGGTATATGTTAATTTTTATAGCTTTGACACCTGTCTTTAGATATAATAAACTTTTAACGAGTTTTAAATGACTGCTGTATAGTTTAAGATGTCCTTTGTAGATACTAAAAGGTGACATTTCGTCGGATTAGAGATATTTTTTTTTATAATGAAATAAGATATTTTTTAAGTTATATCTCTAATAAGAAATAGGTACTTCTCTATTTCACATCTAGTTGTACGAGTTCAATATCAAAAACAAAGCCTACTAAACAAGAGTTTTCATATTGCATGTAATCTATTTATTAAAAAGAAAAATAAACAATTCTGCCAACCAGTCTTACTATGGGATACTGTGTTTCCCAGTAAAATGGGTTGTGGAGGTCAGATAGGCAGTCGCTCCATGTAAAATATGGTATTCAGGTGAATCCGGTAAGACTGGTATCCCACCCCAACATAGTTGGGAAAAGGCTCGGGAATGATGATGTAATCTATTTATAGTATGTAACAGAATGTTATTTTCGGTAATGTTTAGTAATCATAAAAATATATTATTCTTTTGTGTGCCAGTAGTATAATCGTCACTAAGCTTCAAAACTGATTGTCATTGTTATTGATATAGCGATCTTTAGATAAGATAACATTTGGTTGGAGAGTGCTATAAATAATCCTTTAGTTATAGTTAGGAATATGATCGATGCCTTTACGCGACAAATTTTGTTTTAAATAGTGGTAAATTAGTGGTAATATCCTATGTTAAGATGGAGCATAGAGTGCTTACATTTATTATGAAATTACAATGTTACTTCATGCTAATATTATATTGTATAATTTAATTGACAACAGTCACCCATCCAAAAGTTGGCCTTGAAGTCCCCAGCTTAACTTGGTTACAGCGACCTTTTATATTATAATTGTATAATCTAATTGACAACAGTCACCCATCCAAAAGTTGGCCTTGAAGCTCGCAGCTTAACTTGGTTACAACGACCTTACCATTGTCAGTTATTTACGTGAAACTTGAAAATAGGTACTTAAAGTGCCAAAGACAGGTGCCGTGGGTGTAGGTTCAAAGGCCGCATGCTTAAGTGATTGTTTTCTACCTCGCAGCCAATCTATTAGGTTTTACGTCCAATTAATTAACTATCGAGTGAATTAATTACTTAATACATGTACAGACCGCAAATAAATGGGAAAACATTTTAAGAAAATGTTTCTCAGTCAACGTTTGTACTCATTTGACATAGAGGTACTATCGATGTCAATAAACCTTACACTAATTGGATATGAAGGCATTAATTTTGCGTAAATTATGTAGACGACTGTACAGTTAAAATCTAGACATATCTGAATCATGAAATATATGCACAATGTACCAATATTCAACAAACAACGATTGGATGGTATATCAAATTCTTTCCCATCCCTAAAATGTCAACTCCAATTCACATTCCCAATTATTTCCGCAACTATTTCTTACACGTGTAACATCACTAACATCACCAACTCGGTGTCGTATCTCGTGTCAAATTTGACACATGTCAAAAGTGACAGGCGATGTTATTTTCACGATACCCCAGGCGGTGGCTCAGATCGAAGGATTCATTCGCAATGACATTAAATAAAATTGTATTGGAGTCGCGATGTCAATGCGATTAATCGTGTTGAGACGATTTTGTCGCAACCTTCCCATTAATGTTATGTGGGATTTGATTTATGGTCTTATATTAAGTGGATTTTGAAAAATGATTAGGAGATACGATGTATCTATTATTACGCCGCTTTTTTCAAGACATTTTAATAATGTTATGTTAGTTTATGAGTTCAGAAAATATCAGTTTATGTTTCAAATTCTCTCTCTCTCGCTACTATAAATGTAGAAGACAAGAGAGAGAATTTTTGGTTGTAAAAGATAGCCTTACTAAGCTTAGGCTGACTTCTAGGGCTTAACATTAGTACTATCAACAAACAATATTTTATTATTCACACATGAAACAGTGTGTGCACAAGTAAATAGCCCACTCGTTTACATAATGATTAACGTGGCACTCTGTGTTATAGTGATGTTTACATTTATTATAACAACGCCTTTAAATCTCAGATCGGATAAGCCGCGGTTTACAAGCCCGAGTTCGATGTACCGTAAAAAAAATTGTTTGAAGATGAGTGTGAATCTATGGACACGTCAGAGCTAAAAGATTTTTGACAGGTTTTTTTACGGTTATGCAAAGGTCAGATGCTGTGTTGAAAAAAGGCTTGTAAGAAATTTTGAAAAATATCGACATCAAAATTAATGATGTAAATAATAATTTTGGATAACAGAAAAGGTTTTTACAAATATTTTTATGATGAAGCAAAGAAAAACATTGTAGCATTCAAATAGCAAATATTAGACAATTTTGTATTCTCAGTAATAAAAGTTTGGTCAAAATACTCGAAGTCTCGTTTGCAAAACCTGGGTTATAAAATTTTATAGTTGAACAATTTCATTTTGATAACTTTGTGTGATAATGGTTTTAGTGGTTACGGGAGCCACGATATCAACCTGTATGTGTCCCACCGTTGGGATAACCTTTTTATGTGGAGGAACGATAATATTATCAGTTTCAGTTTTACTTATTGTTATCAGTATGAATCATAAGTGCCCTACATTAACTCAGGAATGTATGCCATGTAGGCTTGTTTATGACATTGAAAACATCAATGAGTTCATTGACCGCACGATCCACTAGTATATCTACTACATATTATAATGTATGCAAATGCCTTGTATAACAAACAACATAATTTAGCCTACCTTTCAAGAACAATCATATTGTCATTTAGGTAGTACATAAAACAAAAACAAAACTGGCCGCGGAGAAAGCGTCTGTCTTAAAATTAAAAAGTATCGGTAATATCCGATGCCGACGTCTCAAAAAAACTAAGAGCCCATCATTGGTATTTTCCTGCAAATAAATTGCAACGAAAAACAAGAAGTAGCCTTCATTGTTGCACTGAAAAATTATCTGTCATTGTTGGGACCTTGGGAAATAAAGTTTTTTTATCGATAAGGTTATTTGTGTTTTTTGTGCAGTCGATTGGTGCAGGCTGCTGCACTTTAAAGACATTGTTCGAGAACGTTCGTTTTGTTTTCGGTTTAGTTGGTTTTGTGGTGCTCTAATCGGGGCGGAGGCGTGGAGACCGCAGGCCGGGCTCGTGTAGCGGGCGCAGCGGCCCTTACATCACCGCGCGCGGCGGGCAGCGTGCCTCGCTCGTGGTCGCCGCTCGCCACTCGCTGCGTAACCTTGCGTACTATGATAAACAAGTGACGTCACGCGCTATTTTTAACCATGTTTGTGCCGAGAGCTGTGTGCGAACATGCGCGCGCGCCGAGGTCAACGCCCTACGCGTATCTGAACCGATCTGAAAGTCCGCGAACGATACGCTTCGTTCGTCGTTTAGATTTCTACAAGCTACTACGCAGCGTAGACTTTATTGGCCTCGTGGGCGATGGTACGCCGGCGGAGGCTCTCCCTTTATGGCGGCCGACTACGGAATCTAATTAACTTACCGTGTCTGTGAAACGCGCCTTGATTTAGTCCGAGTTTTTCTTGTCAGCGAATTTTCCGAATACCGTGAACGTTTGTGACGTTCTCGTTCAATTATAAATTGAATTCTGAACCGAGGCGTGCTTCTAGTAGCTTGTTCTGTTACTGTAAACAGTTTACCAATTTATTTTATAGTTCAAATGCAAGGAAAACAATCAGAAAGTCAGATTGAAAAGACGTGTAGGAAATCTGTTGTTATAGAAACTCAGAATAACAAAGGTGCAATATCAACTTGTTTTAGAACAGGTAGCATGAGCCAAACAAATAAGACTTAGAAAATAACGCTTTTCAGAAAACAGCGAACAAATATACGGCGAGCTCGGTGCTCGGCTTACTCGTGCGACCTTCGCAATAGGACAGCGGAGTTTATTGCTCTATAAACATTACGTGATGATAATCGTCCGGTATTTCGGCGCAACATTCTATAACCGACAAAAATGCCATTCAGCCGCGTAACGATTGTTAATGGTGCGAACAGACACAGTTGAAAAACGATTGTTATGGCTTCTGTAATAGTTACGACATTAATTATCTATAAACATCGGATGTGCAGACACAACTTATCTACGGACCCATAACATGTATTGAAAACATGGCGTTGTAGCATTATGCGAGCTGGCTGGGCGCTAATGATGTAATAGGTTATTGCTGAGGCGGGCGCCAGCGGCGACTCGTGCGATGCTCCGAGTGCGAGGCGTGCGATGCGACACGGGCGCGGGACGGCGCCGCGGGAACTCCGACAGTAGCTCGCAAGGGTGACTGAGCATTTTCCGAATTGGCATTCGCCGGTCGGGAACGCTTTGTTCGTCGTTATCTGAGCGCACAGCAATGTCTGTAAACGGTACGGTACGGTAGTGAAAGGGCGATACGCGTCGAGCGTCGTCGACAAAGGGCCCTGGTTAATGCGATCCGACGTTCGGTAGCTCGGTACCGTTTTACGGGCTGCGTTCCCGCTCAGCTGGAACGTTTTCAATTTGCCGGGACTTAGCGAATTCTCATTTTACTCAAGGTCCACTTGCACAAAGGCTCGCGTATATCACAACACCACCCACCCCGACGTAATCCACATTGTAAGTGGCTAATACCCGTGCCAGTTTTGTAAGCCGAACGCCGAACGCGCCGCTAGATAAATGTATTAATATTTTATGTGACTGCTTCGAGCTGTTACATACAATTACGTAAATTACTTGTTCGCGTACTCCTCGTTCTTTGAAGTCGAAAAAATAATGTATAATTTGGCGTTCGAGTTTCACCGTATTCGTATATCAGAAACGAGTTCTAATACAAACAGCGAGGACGGGCGGCGTCCGCAATTCGTTCGGGGACAGCAAATAGCCATCTGATATGAATAGTGGCCATTAATCTGTTGGAAACAAGTGACCGAAGATTCGGAATTGCGTGTCGGGGCCGCGAGGTCGTCGACCCCGTATCGCACACCTACACGAGCGGAGATGCGTGCACGCTCATGAGCGTCCCATAAACTTAACGGGCCTTTGTTAGAGCTATCGGGCATCGGGTGTTAGTTTCTATTAACAAGGACATTTAGCTTGACTTGTTGGCTGTTGGCTTAATGCCGTCTCATTGAATATTTACGTGGTCCCCTAGTTTAGTTTTTGTGTCGGAGCGGCTTCGTTACGTGCTGTCGTGTTTGTATCTTGTTATTGCTTACTGGTGTATTACGTTACGTAATGCTTCGGTTTGGGCTTTTCTGTGTTAAATTGATGTCTATTCTGTGGAGAATTAATGGACGTTTTATTTTGTTTGCAGGTAATACTCGGCAGGCGGTTACGTTTGTAAGTTTTTACAAAAACTATTGCATCATTAAATTGGTTGTCAAGTAAACTTTTATTTGTCTTCTTTAATTAAAGTTAGGTCTACTAAAACAAGAGAAAGAAATATAGGATTTCATAAATTTCTTTAGACATAATATGAAATTGATAAGAAATGCTAAACTACATGTCTTTCTTGTTGCTCTGTAACTAGGCAGAAAAAATACATGAGATCAACTCAAGGTCAAAATCATTATTCTGCTGACCATTTAAAAGTCATTAGGGAAATAAACCTACCTAAATGGACCAAGTAACTCTACTCAAATATCTTCATACTATACACGTTAATTTTTAACGCTAACACTTAAATCCGCTATCGTAAAGCACACGTCATCGATGACGTCACGCTTACGTTATTTATAATAATTATTTAGTAATTTAATTTCCAAAAATCTTGTTTAAAACAACTGATCAAGTAAAAACTATAAGATGAAATAAACAGTTATCGCGAAAGACAGGACAGGTTTGGAAGATGGAAAGGGAGGGCTTTGCCCAGCAGTGGGATCTAATGCAGCCTATCACAAAAATATAGTTTTCTCATCTGTCAAATCACATACATAATTGGTGGTAGAGTTTAACCGGAGTAAAGAGGCTTTCAAAATCATCACACATACATGTCTTATGACTTTATACAAAGGTGAAACAAATGACAAACGAAACATACCTAGCCGTAGCACAAACAGCTGTTGTGTATATTTTTATGTATTTTCCGAGATTTTTATGACGTACCTATAAAGTTTTGTAGTCTAGTGTTTAAAGGTTGGCAACGTGACTTAATGGACATATGCCACCCGATTGCATGTCGTTAAAACTGTGTATTACACCTCTGTTCCACTGGGGATAAATATATGCTGGTACAAATGACTGCCTCGTTCGCCTAGTGGTGCTAAGCGAGACTGCTACGCTAGAGGTCTTGGGTTCGATTCCCGAGTCGACCAAGGTGATATTGGGGTTTTCTATGAAATTCTCAGTAGCAGGTCGGAGTTTGGATTTGTGCCCGGTTTGTGGCAATAGGCTCGCCCCCTATTACATGGGACCTAAACATATCGGCGAACAGTGGGTGTACATTGGTACACCTCTGCCTACCCCTTCGGGGATACAGGCGTGATGATATGTTATGTTATGTTTTACTAATAACTGAGAAGGCCGCCAATTGATATATATCTTGGAACTTCAAATATGTAGATAAATTATTATGGATGTCGGTGTTAGTTAATACAACTTTCTCCAAGAAAAAAATAGTCTATCCCGAAAAAGAATAGTCGTCCTCTACTATTTTTGATCAGTGGATTAGAATTTTGAATGGTAATGGCATATATTTTAGGATTAGGCTACGGTTTTCGGAATAAAGTTGATCATTTATTTAGGCAGAAGCAGAATTTCAAATGTGATCATGCATTCGTCGTTCTTCCGTAGCACCCTGTAATTTTTTTGTTCGGGCAAACTTAAATACCGAATAAAAACAGTGTTATAACGATCTACTAATTACAATAACTTACGTCACCGAGTATTTACCCATTAAGATACTCAATTTACCTATGCATGGACATATTACTGGTACCATTTTAAAATAAACGTTTCTCCACACCTTTTTACTGAATACTTAAACAGTAAAACTAACTTTTTAATAGAATAATAACGACATGTGTTTACAACCCGACGTGCCTTTAGTCACACAATATACAACCGAATGCAAATTCTACGTAAAACAGTTTTTATGACTCACGAGCTCTTTAAGAGAACATCTTGTAAACTACAGTTAAATTATACACAAACGTTTTAAATTATTGCAATGATATTCTAATAAACAGATATGTTATACACATACAAAACAATCGAAAAAAGTGTTCCGCGCAGCAGCGGCAGCTGACATACATGTCAGTGTAAGTCAAAAGAGATAGCGCGATAAAACCCATAAGAAAAAAAGAGACAAATAGTGTTGTTGTTGAAAGGCAATACGTCCCAATTAGGACGTTTTCGAGTCTTCACGATTGAACGCTTATAACATATCTGTTTATTAGAATATCATTGAGTTAATGACAATTATTCAAATGTCCTACAAAAAACCTACTCGATAAACCCTGCTTACTCTACAAATTCAAAAAATATACCGTTTTATGGTAATTTTAGACCCTTTCTATATAGGACCAAGAAAAAGCCTATTAGTTACCGGTGCCTTTACTATGGGACCCATACAATATTCAAATATGGGCCTCCTAATTTGTGATAAGTCTATATACCTATTGAATGTTAGTTAAAGGTCAAAAGTTACCCTAATGAAAATGTCAAGAGTAGACTGGGTCTACTCTTGACATTTTCAAATACAACAAATTGTATGAAATACGCTTCAAAACAACTGTTAACGTCCTTTACAACATTATTTAAAATTATATTCTACATCACAAACATATTTCTAGCACACGCAGTTAAAACTTAAATGCTTTCACTAAAATAACTATTGACCTTCATGTTTAATTTATTTGACGTGATCTGTCACTGTGACAGCGACGCCATGTCTAAAGGGATGTTGCGAAACACCGTTATTTAATATCATAAATATTCTGTTCCAAAAATAAGATTCGTGATGATATTTTTATATTTATACTTTTATTATTAATGGGATCAATAAAGAGTTAATTTAGATGTTTGGAAGAGTGTTTTGGTGTATAGAGATTTTAATTTTGGAAGATTCGATTAGGTTTGTGAAAATGTATTTACCTAATTGTTTAATCATAAATATCATAAAATTAAGTGCAGAATACAAATCTATCAAATAAACGTGTCGCCTAATTGTTGATAAAACCTTAAAATATTTATGACCGACGATTTACTTATTTACTGAAATCAGACTACTCTACTGCTGTAACAGATATAAACAACAGTTACATAATAGGATTAGGTATCGATAAGATAATACTTGAACAGTATTTTGTTATTTATACTGTATCATTGGAAATGTTGTTTTGATAAGTGGCCATGAACATTCGCGAGCATTACACAGGTGACATGTCAACGTGAAACATTCTCTGCGTTTACAAAAATAATTCATTTTGTTTTTGTGAAATTCTTTACTAACATTACATAATTAGATTAGTGAAAGATTATTTATAGCGTTTTAACTTTTACACTATTACGTAATAATATTGTAAAAATAAAATTATCTTGAATTATTTTTGTCATATAATCAGTTAATGCTATAGAAGTTACTAATTGCAGTTCTAGTCCTATTTAAAAAGTTGATAAAATTTTAATAACATCATTAAAAATGTCACTTTCGAAATACAAAACCAAGTCATTAGTAACAATAATCTCTTAGTAACATAACTTACGACTTTGTTTACCAGTCTATATCTGTCTCTGTCTAAACAGCTGATTGATGCGCCAAGCCGTCCTATAAACGCCTCGGTGACTTTCAAAAAATCGTGTATTGTGTATTTTTGAAGATTTATATGTAACTGTGACATCACTATTACACATAGTTGTCACGATACGGAAAATTACGAAAACCCAGTCAGTTAAGACCAACGAGGTTGCATTTGAAACTATAGAGTGAGCCTATCAGAGTTTAAACCGTAAGCACTAGTGTGATCAAGTGTTGTCGTGAATTATGTATGAAGATGGAGCTTGACGTTTTAAAAAATCTATCTAAAACACTAATATTATCCTAACAATATTAAAACCATCGATATTTTCTTATATAAGTTTCTCGTTGCACGAAAATTAACTTAAATGAAAAACGAAATGTACTAGGATCAGACTAAAAACTGCTCTCGCTTGGCACAAGGGAACCTAGCGATAGTAGCAGTCTATGCATATCATACGTCGATGGTTAAGACGTTGATAATAAGGGAGGTTCGTTTTTCATAAAATAATATATCAGTAGGTAAATTCAAGGCGTTTTAATTAGATGGGTGATTGACATTTATTAATTATGTTGTCGCTATTTACAGGTACAAATTATTTCTCTGTTAACCATTTACATTTCAATAAGTTTAAATAATTTTCGATGGCAATTAATTTAAAGACTATTTTAATTAATTGACAATTAATTTTATTACGGCTTTACCATGGTTTCAGCTTTATTTATTCAACGATGTATTTAGCAGTTTAGCCCAAATACTTCCACTTTTTAACCGACTTCAAATAGTAGGAGGTTCTCAATTCGCCTACATTTTTATATGTTCGTTACCACAGAACTCTCGACTGGGTTAACTGATTTTGATGATTCTTTTATTTTAAATGGGGTGCTTACAGTGCAGCAGTCTGGTCCCATTTTAATTTGGTTCAGTTTTGACAGTGGAATTCATAAGAAAACAATTTAAGACTTATTTTGAAGTCGATTTTATTTTGTAAGAATTTTTATTAACCTCTTTCGTCGATAGTATTCACAAGCCTCTTTTCAAAATGTATTCTTGAAAAATTTCCTATGGCTTTACTAAAATTCTGTGTATTACAATAATTAGTGCTTTTACGTGCAAGTGTTGTTTATTTTTGACGTGTGACGTCATCCGTCGCGTGTCCGCGAGTGTTACATTATTACCAGTTATTAGTAACAGATTGACAGATACCGATCGTATTAGGTAATATTTTATATTAGGTAATATTGTTATAACAGACTATTGTTTTAAGTATTTGTTATTAGTTGTGTAACTAGCTTCCATTTATAGATTGGTTTTGTTAGATAGTTGTAGACTATTGAGGATAGTGTGGTTAAGTATATTATTGTTATTTGTAATGTTGTCCCGTATTTTTAATAGCTTGTAATAACTCCTTATTGTTTATTTAAGGACTATATTTTCGGAAAATTATAATCCCAAAATGAGTAAAAATTACAGTTATTTGTCCTATTAACCTTAAAGGCAGACGAATACAAGTTATCTGTAAAGAAAAACACACCATAATTACATTCACATAACATCGCAGGCACCTTAAGAAGCCAACCCTTTCAAATCCAAACGTTACGAGGTATTCCCCAAACACGAATCCAAAGAGCGATATTAAAATTCCCATTCGTACCGTTCCGTAACCCCCCGAATGCGTTATTACGAAATAATTCCGAATGTAAACGGGTCCGGTCAATATGACCAGTGTGGCAATACTGGCAATACTGGCAATCAATACGGTACGTGCGGACGACGGATGTAATCCCTGTGACTAATGACTCGGGGGCTAACGACTAAACTTCGTGGAGGTATAATGTTTGTTGACGCCACGTAATGTATGACGGATGGCTTTTGTTTTTGACGCGTGCAGCGGAAGGGTTGCCTCAGCAACTAGTTGCTCGTTTTTTGTCTGTGTGGTGTTAGCATAGATTGGCGTGTTAAATAGTTTTACGATATGAATAATGCAATACTAATTAAAAAGAATTAAAAAACTTAAACTTTAGAAAGTGACAAAATAAAATAAATATTAAATTCTCCGGCCGTTTAAAATGTTTTTGTTGGAACACATGAATTTTCGATAGAATCAAATATGAAATTGTAATAATTCGGCACAAAGTCTAAAGATATATTCATCATACACAAGTTTCACGATTTCAATACATTTAAGTCCATTTAAAATCAATACAATAAAATGTCTTTGATTAGAACTATGACACACGTTTATGACACTACCATATAAACAAATATAAGCTATAACATTAAATCTAATCACGTTCAACTTACGGAAATATAAAAATGGATGCATTCGACAGCTTTTTAAATTGAAATAATACGGTTATTGCTTCCTAAATTAATTTAACGTTATTTTAATAATATTATCTAGGAAAGTTACTACAAAACATTCAATGCTTGTAAAGTGACAGAATTAATACTACAGTAGCTATAAATAATTTAAAAAAAACACGAGTTCAAAATAAGTCTTATATGCTTTACTTATGGATCCCATTGTTATAACTGGACTAAATTAAAATAGGACCACACTGTAAGCACTACCTTTCGAATAAAAAAAGAATCACCAAAATCGGTTCAACAATTCAAAAACATAAAAAAAACAGTTGAATTGTACACCTTCTCCTTTTTGAAGTCGGTTAAAAAGAGAATTAAAGTAAGTGGGTACAATAACATGTAAGTGGTAAATACTTGAGCATATTTAACTAAATAATGTTCCGAATGATTGATTATGCGGTCATTCTAATTATTTTTGCCTCATACAGGAACCAAACCTACGTCCTGCCTAAAACATAACTTGCTCCAATGTAGCAAATCCCAAACCATCAAACTATCGCAAACGTTTGACAGCTCTATTATTAGATGTCATCCACCCGTTGCCATGGTTACGTGGCTTAATAACTGATTGATTAGCTTACCTTATCTAGTGTACGATAACATACATACATATCATCACGCCTGTATCCCCGAAGGGTTAGGCAGAGGTGTACCAATTTACACCCACAGTTCGCCGATATGTTTAGGTCCCATGTAATAGCGAGCGAGCCTATTGCCACTAACCGGGCACAAATCCAAACTCCGACCTGCTACTGAGAATTTCATAGAAAACTCCAATAACACCTTGGTCGACTTGGGAATCGAACCCAAGACCTCTAGCGTAGCAGTCGATGTACGATAAACCGTATTGTAATGTTATAAAAGTATTAAGTTAATTTCAAATAATTCGAGAAAGTTGTATTTCGTAGAACAGCAACAGATTTTCTCAAATCAAGGTAAGAGAAAACGTATTGTACGGGATTTCGTGCTGATAATTCTATCTACGATTGTTAACATACAATACCTTAAAGAGTACAGATTATTGTACAGTACACTGTACATCCGTACTGAGTAACTCTTCAGGTAACTTTTCAGCTACTTAGGTAGTATGGGGAAGGCAAACTTACATTTATGCTTATGCTTTTAACAAACATCTCTGCGATGGAAAAAAAAAAGGATTTAAATCCTAATTTAAGTGAAACGTAATAAGTTATTTTTGAAAATCTTCACATGGTTCAATACTTCCAAGTTGATTTGATTACCATTTTTTTCTGATCTTAGAAGAGACTGACAAATATCTGCAGCACCATAAATCCCTAGCCATTCTCGCACGTAAAGAATAGAGGGTGTCAGCAAGACACATGCAAGCATCCACAATTCAAGCTCGGAAGGACCTGCACAATGCATGACAGGCAACCCCGTGAACGCTGCATGCATCGCATCTGCATTTCTAACAAACCTTGATGTTACGTACTCGACCGTTCGAACGGATTGCTTGAGATATTCGACCGCCTGCAGATTAGGGTTAGCTTGCTTTTGTGTTCTTCGATGGTGACTTGACTGGAAATACGAAGTATTGTGTTATTTGGATGTGAAAACTAAAAAAGACTGAGTAATTAATGTTGAGTAACCTACATATTTTTATGATATTTTGGGACACCACTTTTTTTTGTTTACGTATTCCGCTCAAAAGACAGCAATTTCTATGGGCGGCATTAAGTTCTGCGTAGGTACACAGAGCAACAAAGTCTATCTTTGCAAGTTTTACAACACAACACAACTAGCCATCACACTCTATATCCTATGACCAACCATTATCATTATTTTTCACCAAACACAGCACGTACTAAACAGCACGCACGCATTATGTGGTCACCACAAACGCAGCCGCAACCACCACCACTTACGCGGCCACCGTTCACGTGGTCGCCGTCCACGTGGTCACCGTTCACGTGGTCACCACACACCGCTTGTTCGCTTCATATTTAATACCAGCCATTAAACATTTTAGTGTGGTATTTAACTTTTCGTATTCGCGTGTTTGTGATGTGTTTACTGCGCGCGCCCCGTTTCATGTAGCGCGATGTAGATTTTGGTTTATGATGTGAATGTGACATTATAATGAAAAATGCAATGCTTCGTCCTTATACCAAGCTAAATGTAGGTATAGCTATTACTATCTATATGACTAAAGAGAAGGGTGTATCTGTCTCTTTGTTTGCCTATTTTTAGGTAAGTCCGCAATTACATAGGTGCTAACCTAACATTTTTGTTGTTATGTCAATGATTGGTGAACCGACGAATAATAATAACCTCTGTCGCCCAAAATACTCTTTTGACTGTTTTATTGCATTAATTGTAACGTATTACTAGCTATGCTTTCTATATGTTATCAATTACAGGATTTTGGCATACAATACTAAAATTTACGGTACAATCCTTACTAATATTATAAATGTGAAAGTTTGTGATGTTTGTTACTCTTTCACGCAAAACTACTGAATGTATTTTAATGAAACTTTACGATAATGTAGCTTATGCATCGGAATAACATAGGCTATAATTTATAAAGATACTGTATGAATTGTCATTCACGCGGATAAAACCGCTGGACACAGCTAGTAATTCATAAATATTTGCTTAAAAAATACACTTCTAATTACATTACCAACCATATATTCAACATTTCCACAAAGATGACAAATACTCCAATATAAAATTCACAAACGTTACGGTACAAACGACAACGCAATATTAGACGGCAAACATATTAACTGTAGAAACAAGTCCGCTTCACGACAAGCGCTTTTATCTAGATTTAACTATTCATACTAATAGCCTGTCAACGGCTTCAAAAAGAATATGTTATTACCATATTGAACGATTGAAGTATTGATTTGTTTGCTGCAACTTTATACAGACGATGTTTTAAGAGAATTTACTTACAGTCTACTGGACACGTTTTTCATATTTTATAACTGTTCGTCTCATTTTTAATAGTTATGCCTTTTGCACTTACTGAAATCTGTTTATTATTTAAGATATTTTTGACTCGGCAACAAAGCTCTACATAAAAAATGAATTCTATCCTTATTTACTTAGCCCGGTGAAACAGTCAAAGCCTACGCTGAGACAAATTTGAAGATCTTTTCCAAAAACAATGTTGACAGAGCTACTGTTTCTATTTTCCAATTCCTATTCGCATTTTACCTGAATACTGAAAGGCTACTTAACTTTAAGTCTTTCTTAAATGTCTAGCCGTCGCTTATTTACACCTCATAATGGCAGAGACAGTATCTGACTTAACATCGCGTCATAAAATGACCTGCTATCCTGATTTCGCCTTCAATTTGCTCTGATCTATAAATTTCCATATTTCGCCTAACACTGATCACATTTAAAGAATCCAAGGTTAAATATTCGTGTCGCCAACAAAATCAGTGCCCGTAAAATCTAATTTAACCCTTACGAAGGACTAATGGGATACAGTAGACCAAACATCACTAATCACAAATTCATTAGAAAAATCAACCTTATGAGATTGACATAAGGGCGATGTTTGTGTTGAAGTGTGGCTATTAAAGTGTGTTAGACTGTACGTTATAAAAAACCCACATCTGAGTGACCAACGTGAAACGTGTCACAAATTGCTCAATCATCGAAGCGGAATATTTTTAATCTTCTATATTAAATCGATTTCGCAATCGGTTTTTGAGCGTCCGATTTCTGTCACTGTATCGAGTTGAATCGTATGGGCCCGTGACCCGTTTATCTAAAAAGTGTAGCTAATTTAAGAGTAACCGGTAAAAACAGGATATTTGTAAGAAGTAATGCTGTGAATGAAATTAGCTATAAATAAAATTAGCAGGAAATATAGTATGCATATTTCTTGCTAATTTTATTTATATCGTCATCATCGTTGATTTTCGAAGATATATAAAAACTATAAAAAACATGCAAAATCAATTTACTTTTCCCCCTGCGCATCCCGCTACACATTACGCAATAGTAATTATTGTAATATTAAACTCAACCATCTGTGCTCTTAATCTAATCTGACTTAAGTAACATAAACCATATTAGTCACACAAAGCTACTTAAAACAACAATGATAAAATATAACAGCTCTTACTTTCATCAAGTCACAAAAAATCACTTGAGAATCGAGATACAAGACCTACATTTTTTATCAGGTAGGAAAGGCGTGAGTAATCTTCGGCAGTCTAAAGCGACAGACGAAACCTTTTTTTGGCCGCACCTAGTCCAGACAGGCCGTCGTAACTTGTTGCATACTCACTTGTATTTAGGTACTACTTTAGAAAAGCGTGGACATGACCTAACCACGTGGGAGAGAAAATGTGGTCATTGAAAAACAGTTCATGTATAACAGTTCATTTCTTAGTGTAGAAGGAGATAGGAACTCAAGAAAAAGATAGTCGCTGTAAATAGCCATTTTCTGTAAAGTTTTTTGAGACAAACTTATCACTACCCAGCCTGTCCGTTTCAACAAGTAAAAAGAAATGATTTCCTTTTTATGTTTGTGAAGCACTCACCCGAAATCTGTGTAGGAGGTAGTTTCTTTGTCCGATGTCCGTCAGTGAGGCTGAGTTGATTACCTATCGATTCGGAATTCCAGTCGAGAACAAATGACCCACTCCAAACTTTGTCACTTAGCTTCTCGTCGAATTGGAAGCTAAAATAACAAATACAACTTAGGTCCCAGTGAGCCGTTGACAAATCCGCACAAGTTAAGATAACTGTACGAAGTAACTTAGTTGCTTATAGCTGTGGGAACAGAGATCCTTGCGCCACTCGATTATTGACATAAGAATGTAAGGAACTACGCTCAACTCGCTCGGGAACCGCCGAGAGCGACGCGCATACAAATGCCGAGATATTTCAAATGTTAAGCGCGCCACAAAACCAACTATATCTCCAATTTACGAGCACACAACGGAATCTATTAGCTCCTTTCACTAACATTACATTCATTATTCCATTCATTCAGTCACCACTCTCGTTCACCGAGTAACTCACTTACCTAATCTATTATGGATGCATTACATAAAAACTTCTACATAACATCTGCTAAGAAAGAGCGAGTACATTAAACACGCGAAAACGTTTACACCCCGAAAAACTGGTAGACTATTATATTGTCACGCGAAAAACGCGAAGTATCGCACGGAAGTTAATAAAGGGTCGTGTTAGGCGATAAGTTGGCAGAACAAAGAATTGCCTTTGCCGCGTGTGGCGCACGTGAGCGGTATCGATCGCGCGGCCCTGCGCCCTGCGCGCTCCGCACAAAGCACCATTACGAGCGAGGATCTGCCGCCGAGGGTGACGGATCAACACAACGCTGCCTTGCATGTTGACACACTATTATCACCACCAATCTTAATGCATGCAAGCTCTTTTTTATGTTACAAAACTAAGACATCAAACATAGTTTTACAAAATTACGAGGTACTCAAATGTTACTATTACATCGCTGTTGTTAACTAAATAACATTATCATTACCAAAATGTGAGGGTATTGTACTACAAACATAATTAACTTTGAATTACAAACCCGACTTAATATTAACTACTTACATAGTTAATTATAATTTGATGAAGTTTCAGGGCTTCAGTATTAATTACTAGATTAATATTACTTCTTACGAATGCCTGCAAGTTAACCTAAAACATGAATGTTTAGATTCGCATGTAGCGTAGTTATTTGTTTCATCATGTGATTATGAATTCAGCAATAGTGAACCCTTTCTGGTTGCCCGCTCCGCTCGGGCCGTTCACTTCGGCGCTCCAAGGCCCCTCGGAGCCATTCGTGTTTACATTACTGCATTTCGCGCCTACGACTCGCCACTACAACAAAGAACCGCTCGCTACACGACAACTATCGAAATATCGACCGTTGCGGAGATAGCCCCCCGTGAGCTTACAACTTTTGTTTTAAATTATTAAACGATGTTATTTCGCTTAATTTAATGTGTTTTGTTTGAAAGTTGAGCGCTTCGCAGGTAATGCGGGACAAGGGATGCCACGTTACATTGATGCATGGCTCGTCGGTAAATATTGTAGAAATGCAGAGGCGGCGGGATGTGGTCTCCGGTGATATTTTATTTAGAATTGTGGATGGTATCTTCCAGAATGGATTTACCGCGAAACGCCCCGAGCTACCGCTTCCCTCGTACGAGTCTAACAATTTTAAATAAAATAAGCTATATTTTGACGGAGTCATAGTTGAAATGAAATCAACATTCTCGTATTTTATGTTTCTGCTTTGCATTCTCCTCTTTTAGAGAATTTCAATTTACGTTCATGTCTTATATTTAAGTTATTTTAAATACAACTGGGGCTTGTTATTTGAGTTATTTAGCGTTCGTTCGTTGATCCTTGGTTCGTGGAAACTTATACGAAAATATCATAAAATGTAACCCGGTGTATTACGCATACATTTTTCATCTCACAGATCAGCATAGAACTTAAAGGTTTTCGTGTGAGGAGAATAATGTCGGCGTCGTAAACCTGGAGAGTACTAGGGATGTGCTGAGAAATGCCGGTGTCGCTACTAACTCGAACTTAGTGTTGTGCTCCGACTGTAAGTTAAACAAAATGTATGGAGCGGATTACAGGCTTCTTACTACGCGAATGATCGCACAGCAGAATGTTTGTGGAGTGGCTAGTGAAAACTTTTCTTCATTACTAACTTTGCTAGCACATTGCTTGCAGTTTCAATGAAAGATAAAAGATCTCGTACTGAAACTATACATTAAGTATACTTAACAGAATACGTAATAAAATACCAGAGTAAAAGTCAGATTCTTGGCTAATTTACAAGTAAGCGTGGTAATCAATTATCATTTCTTCTTTGCCTTAATAATCCAGCCTATAAACTTCCCACTGCTGGGCACAGGCCTCTTCCCATATAAAGAAGGCACGAGCATTGATCACCACGCTTGCTCACTGCGGATTGGCGATCTCAGATCCAAAATTTTGGAATCCAGGTTTCCTCACGATGTTTTCCTTCACCGTTTGTCAGAAGTGTCTTAGAATAATTAAGAAAGTACATATAACTTTGAACAGTTAAATTGGTACTCGCCCGGGTTCGAACCTGCAACCTTGTGCATACAAATCCATTCATTGAACCGCTAGGCCACCGCGAGTTTTTCGCCTTAAGATAATACTGGTTTCTACAAAAAAGTAGTATTTTTGCAGTAACAGTTAGAAGCTAGTAAGATACATACATGGAATTTGATACCACATAAAACTACACATTTATAACAACCTGAGCGAGTCCTTGTTTATCAAGCAAGAAACCCACACGATTAATATCAACGAGAAATCTCCTATTCTGTCTGGGTTCACTGACCTAGGCTAGTAACTGATGGACTGGTTGTGGCCATACAGCCTTTTAAGGTGGTATCTGGAAAAGGCGGGCTTGCAGGCGACATCGTTTTGTTTGTCGATAGTTGAGGTTTAAGCAAAGATGCTTACAATCAGGAAATAGGTTTGAGACTGAAGTTAAACAGTTTAGCTTGCATTTTCTCTGTGCTATCTACTTTTAAAGACAAATTGTCTATAGACCGAGACATACAATTGCACTTAAACCTAACAAACAGAGAGGAAACAATGTTTTGTGGACTAAACAATTTATACTGCAAAGGGATCGAATGAGGTCTTTTTGAAAAACATGCCGCCCCAATTGGGTGCCAATAACATAACCCATAGACCGTGATACATAGATCCACTAAAAAGGATCTAGCATAGAAATAAAATGATTTTTTATCATACGATTAAGAATTTGTATGACTTGGTTTCTTACAATTTTCTGTATGAAATCGCTAACTCTACTGAGTAAGTGAAGCGTATTTATATAGATATTTGCTCGTTCCTTATCGCTTGAGTAGAGGTCTTTGTCCTTCACTAGGATAGCAATATCCTTATACCTAGCCTTTCCAGTCATATAATAAATTAAATGTTACTTTGTAATTAGTATTTTACTTTGTAGCGTCTTTTCACGTACAATCGTAAACATAAAAGAGAACAAGTTAACAATAGCTTACTTACGTCTACCTATGTCATTGTAATTTAAATACTTCAGTTACTTGAACACTTAAGTTTAAGTTACACGTTCAAATGATCATCTCACGTAAAACCCGCGGCGATTTCCGGTTCAGCCATATTTCAGCGAAGAAGTTTAAATCCTTCTTAAAACTGTTTAATATGTAAAATTGTATCGAAATCCACCCCCGACTCGGAGACACAATTATACAGTAGGAGTTCTCATGCAAAAGTACAGTGTTCAGATGTCCGGACTAAGTAATTTATCTCACTGCTCTCCACGTGTGAGAAGTGTTACTTACGAAACACACGAGCCGAGAAATGGAACAGGCACGCTGCGTCAAAAAAACAAAATCAAAACCAACCTTTTTCCTCAACCATACTCTGTACGATTTCATATTTTGAATTCCGAAGAGGAAAAATCTGTTGTTATTGTGTCAAAGTTCACTAACAGTCTAGTCTTGTTACTCTACACGTGTCTATGTTTAGTACATTACGCAACCGATCATGAAAATGATAACATTCATTACATTTAAAAACGTCTCGTTTTTACAAAGCATTGTCAAGATGTTGCCAAGTTTCGTTTATAAAAGAATCTTGTGTTAAATGGTTAATGATTTATGAACAATGTAGGTATTGTGATTTATATGTTCCTGACCAGTGGCGAATTTAAGGAAGCACTGTTGAAAAGATAATTTATATTGGGTTTTATTTATTGTGGACTAGCCAGCGAGTCCATAATTCAATGTCTTGTCGGATAGGTCAGCATTTCTTACTGAAATATCAGAGTAAAATCATTTCGTTACATTGTTTATGCTTTATGGAGATTTATGTTCGTTGTTATTACTCCTATTATTGTATTAGATGATGGTTCCATCTTAAATGTATTTTTGACTATTCCTTATAGCATGAAAAATCACATATTTTTATTTAACATTGTTAATACATTACGAGTAGTTAAGATCAAGGTAACGGTCGGTCGGTACGAAATTTCGTAAAGATTTTCGTGGTAGGGCCCGTCCCAACTCTTAGCCACTATGTTTCCACTGAAGGTGGAGTTTTCAGTGGTAGCGCTCGTAAATCAGGCGAGGCTGAACCGAACGATATTAATGTACGGACGAGACCACCTTCGCAAATACGTTTTATTGGGCGAAATGCGCCGGTTGCCACGTCGGCGTGCCGCGCGCCGCCACGCTCGCGCCGGTGTGATACGTGGCCGACCTGCCTTTGTTTTGTTCCACCAATATTTGAGGACTGATTGGAAATTCCTATCGTTTCATTAATTCTTTTTTAATTGTACCTGATTAAACTTTAATTTTTTTTACTCATTTATTTTGAGTTTGAATAGCTACCGATTTACATAACTAAAAAAGTTGTACGTAAATAAATCGAAGTTTGAAAGTCCTGACTGACAAATGTGATGTACACATAAGTCGTTCGCTTAAGATCGTTGCCTTAACAATAATATCCTAGGACATCTCACACACGGTTATCTGATCCCAAGCTAAGCAGAGCTTGAGTTATGGTAACCAGACAACTGATAAACATATATACTTATATACAACAACAATTTAAGATATTATGACGGTTAAGCTGATCCTCAATCCCTGATGCTTTTGAAACCTCATTACAAATTATCCCTAGATCCCACTTAAAGTCACAAGTCAGTTTAGTAATAAGTTAGTCTGCACCGATCTCTAGGGAACGCTGATCAGATCATATGTTTAAGATCGATTTTATGCCTATGTCTGACTTAATATGGCTTCAATGTGAATTATTAAGGAGCTATCGATCGACATATCAAACCACGTCAGTTTATGCGATTGTCTTAGAATAGCAGTGGCAGTAGAAATATTTTCCATGTGCTAAGGTAATAGTTATTGATTATAAAATTATAGCAAGTTTGTAGCAAATAGTTCTTTATAGAAAGTGTTTATTAATTATTGTTCTTTTTTTATTAATTAACTTACTATGTATGTATTATGCATTTTCATAGTCGGTCTTGTTCTTTGACTTTCGTTTCTTTGGGCATAATACAGCTATGAGGCACAGTAATTTAACTCTTACTACCAATTTCGAAGGCTTCTTTTTACATATAAATATTCTTATTTCTAATAATCAGAAGTCTATATGAAACAGATTTTAATACACTTCTCATCAAAAAAATCGAAACACTTTCGTTTTTATTGTTTTTGTCCTAAATTTTACAAAAGAGAATTAATTCCATGAAAAAAAAAACATTATTGTGTAGCTGGCAGTTTGGTCATTACATTAAGAAGAAAAAAATCAAAATTCGAAATTAGAATTTCATTTATTTATCCTATAAATGAAATTAATCACTGTTTTGAGACAATGTGTATTTAGGGTTGGAGTACGTTTCTCGTTTAAAAACTAAAAATTAGCGCTTGTCTTTAAACTTTTTGTTTCTTATTTCATTTACTGTGACTTTGGGACGTCTGAAAAAACTTTTTTTTCTAAAACATATGGATACTTCGCCCGCAGAAGCCGCCCAAGTGGTGGCATTGCTGGATTCTGGACTTAGTCAGCGTGTTGTGGCTGCAAGATTGCATCTAAGCTTATCATCTATTCATAGAGTCTACAAACGCTATCGGGAGACTGGTTCGTTCACGCGCCGTTCAGGATCTGGCAGGAATCGGGTCACTTCTGAGCGAGATGATCGATTTATTGTAACAACTTCTTTACGAAATCGACGCCTTAACGCTTTTCAACTGCAGCAGCAGCTTCGCGTTGTACGAAGAGTAGCTGTAAGTGACTCTACAATAAGAAGAAGGTTGAAGGAGCGCGGATTGGCACCGCATAAGCCAGCGAATGGGCCGAAATTAACTGCAGACCATCGAAGAGCGCGCCTTAACTTTGCACACGAGCACCTAACTTGGTCATACCTTCAGTGGAGCAAAGTACTGTTTTCCGTTGAGTGTAAAATTATGCTGTATGGTAACGACGGAAGGAACAAGGTCTACAGAAGAGATGGAGAATGCTTTGCACAATGCTGCATTGAAGAAAAGATCAGCTATGGTGGCGGTTCGTGGACGGTTTGGAGAGGAATCAGCGCCGACGGTAAGACAGAACTTGCCTTTGTGTCTGGGCCACGGCTGCCTGCACTAAACTCTCAACGGTACATCGAACAGTGTCTTGAACCTCATGTGATGCCCTATGCACTTTTTATTGGCAACGACTTCATATTCATGCACGACAATGCTAGAGCTCACACCGCGGGCGTCGTACGAGATTATCTTACCGAAGTCGGTATCTCCATTATGGTATGGCCAGCAAGAAGCCCGGACATGAATCCCATTGAACATCTATGGGATGAATTAAAGAGACGAATTCGAGCAAGAGATCCAGCCCCAGAAACACTTAGCCAGCTGCAAAATGCAATCCAAGAGGAATGGGATAATATACCACAGTCACGATCACAACATGTGATCGTGACTCTCATCCGATCGATGAAGAACCGTATGAAAGCAGTAATAAGAGCTCGCGGAGGGAATACAAGTTATTAAATAAACGATTCTTACATTTTTTTTCATTTACGCGTGTTGTTTTACCAATTTCTTTCATATTCCATAAAGGGTAAAAATTACTCATTATACAAAATACGAAACCTATGAAGACTTAATTTGAATTTAGAACATTAACATTAGGATTTAAAAACCTCATACTACTCACTATTAAATGACATTTTACATTTATTCCTAAATATACACATTTTTCTGATAATCCTTATCAAATCATAAACTGCGAGGTGTTTCGATTTTTTTGATGAGAAGTGTAATTCAAGCAAAATAAATGAACGATCCTCAAAAAAACTAGCTCAAAATCAAATACTGGGAACGAGATTGACTTCACCACACCCTATATTCATTTGAGGAATATAATCAACACTCTGTATGTGATAGGTATCGGTATTGGAGTTAAACGACTCGTGTGAAGAGCTATATCGAACCAGACGTCGAACACGTGTTTGCTAGACATCTAGATATCTAGGTCGTTATTAGACTAGCTGTAAGATGATAGGCTGGGTTCTATGTGCTAGATTTAGGTTATGATATTTAATGGCTGTGTTTTAGGCAGTGATAGAGCGAATAGAGACGGTTTTTTTAAACTATTGAGGTGTAATGTGAAAGTGAGAATTTTCTTTACATAGGGATATTTTCTGATACGGTATAAAAAAAGGGAGTCTACATATCTTAAATTGCTATTTCACTTACTATTGCTGTCAGTTTTCTGCTTGCATGGAAAACACGCATATGCTCATTATATATCCATCGATAAGCGATAGCTATCTCCAGTCCTATTTACTAGCCATTCCATGCATGCCTTTTTGGGATTACTGTGCTTTTCCAAAAAAATATTATGGTATGTGAATTCCATCCCTCTCTACCACATACTGACGATTGATACCTAGCTACCTTTCAACTTTTCATCAACGAAACAAACCACCCAACATGTTCAATCAAGTCTTATTATAGTACTCTCCATAATACATCCCGGTATAAATAAGTTAGAACGAGATTAAAGTGTCGAAAACTGTTGGTAATAAGCTCGGCCGCAGGTGTTGAGTAATTGCTAGACGCGCCGATATGACAGGAGAGCGTTCGCCGCCATATTGCTTCCGACAACTTCGCTGGCTGAAACCTGTGACTTCTGGGTTTTGGTCGAGTTTTTTGTATTAGGTATTGGGTATTGTACGTGAAATTAGTGTGCGAATGGTCAGTATAGATATCCGAAATTTCTGCTTATCATAACAACCTTGTCTTCAAAATGACAGAACGAAACGAACCAGCTAATAGGTCTAACCGTTCTTAAGTGATGCTTCGGTTTTCATTTCTTAAGGGAGATTATATCATCTACTCTTACATCAAAGAAACTCACCTACATTCAGTAATCACTACATACAGCAGTCTGACTAGTAAAAGTAAAAATAATCGAGTGTGTCACTCGTTGGCAGCCGCCAAGCCATTCACTCTGGGAGCGCGTCAATAGTGCACATAACGAACCGCCGCGAAATATGTAACAATACATCAATAACACCTAACCCTCTTACGCCGCCGGTACATTTTAACCCCCTCCAAAGATTTGTACCCGACATACATAAATACATCGGAACGTGTGCACAACGCTTGTATTGTATAGGAAACGTGTAAATTGTTTACCGATATCAGGGAAGCGATATGTTCGCGCCGACACTGCGAGTGAGTCGGGCAAACACGACGAGTGTCGCTTCAAGAGCCTCGGCCCATTTTACAAGAGCACCCATACACGTACATGCATACGACGCAAGTATTAACACGGGTTTGTGTGTTAACGCATTATGCTATTTTTAGATGCAATATGAAGTTCGATCGTGGGGAAGTGTGATGAGTTAAACGTTGAACGATGTGTGTTCAGCTTAATTTTGTGTGTAATATTTGTATGTGACCGAGAATAATGAGCGGAATATATTGAAACGAAGCTGAGTTTAAAACGCCACGACCATATTTCACTGTTAACAACACAGCTAAATGTTTTTAGCATACGTCGAGGTATAATCACAAGTTCGCCGTTTACCCTTTACCAACTTTTTACCGCACCGTAATTTTAAAATAATCTTTCCTAATATAGCCGAGCGATACCGCCAGCTTGTATTTCGATATAAATTTATCTACATGACTTAACTTCACGGAAATGAATTACACGGTAGCCGAGTTCTAGTCGACATCAAAATAAAATTATTCGACGATGACTTATTGATGGCTGAGTTAAACGAGCTATATGATAAGTTATTCCCGGGCAAGGCTGTGTCGCGTAATTTTGCCGGGGCGAGGGTAGCGCAAAATGTCTACGTTAAATATTACGTCACGATTCAATTTGCGGCGAGCGGAGCGTGCGGCGGACGCGGGCGCGTGTTTGCTCAGTGATCGACGGCCGACAACCGAGCTGCACTCTGTGCATTCAAAGGGCTCGGTACGTGCCGCGTTTTTACGTAACACGGTACCACCGACGAACAGTCGTAAAATACTAATGCTAGTTAAACGAATATTAACGAGTAATAGCACCCATTAACCACAAAGTAGGCTATATTTTCAGCTAAATACTTAGCTTATTTCAATGAAAATCCAATTGAGGTTTTTTATTAATTTCCGCATGACACGCGACCAAGGGATGTACCTACTTTGTTAAATGATACAATAAAACATTAATGAACGTTACGAACGCACTCCATGTTGGCTGCCTAATAATTTCACGAAGAGATTACACAACGTACTTACAGATTAACCCAATAAAGAACAAAGTCACGAGTACGCAAGAAGGTTGCGCTATGCAAAATAAAAATGTCTCCACGAATCATCCTCCGTCGCTGTAGCAATTTACGTCACTGCTAGACTTTCACATCAGCCTTCTCTTTCGCACCAATGCTTAATGCCACATTTACGTTCAAAAATATAGCTCACCCCTTTCCAACCCCGGTTGAATTAAGCAAGTTTATAGTTCAATTTAAAATTTTGATATGAACTACGTAATAACTCGCAAGTTTCGAGTTCTCGTGTTTATATGATTCATAATTTAGTGGCAAGCGTGTCTTTACACTTTATTAGACATCCCGGGGTATGAGGAAATTCTTTTGATAGGTGTTTCATTTTAAAAGACAAAGTACTAGACTCCGAGCGGCTTCGCTAACTTTGAAAGACGGAGGAAACTACTCCTTGTATACCGACTACTTTGCATAAAGCTATTAATTTCAGAAAATGTTTTGTTAGCAAATGAAATCAGCTTTATTTTGAGCGTTCTATTTAATTCAGTTACCATTTAAAAGCTGCCACACCAGCAATACAAGAGCATAAAGTTTCGCATGAATACGAATGTCGCGATAAATTCCAATGATTTTACAGTTACGAAGCGGAAATGCAAACATATCGACAGATATACGATGCTTTCAATATTATGTACAGAGAAACTCGTTCAATGTTGGGTTAGGTTAGCATACTTCGCAAAAAGTTATTACTGACGGTACCCAAACTGAGTTTGCTCAAGTCCTTTACGGATATGGGCTCTTCTGCCGACGAAGGATTTGCGGATAATTACGCGCTTCTTATTAAGCCGTCTGCAAATACTTTTGGGATGGGTAATTTTGTCCCTCGTTCGCATTTTGGGGGTTAACTATTTTTCTTTAGTTTATACGAGCCGGATCTTGTGGCCCTTTTATTTGATGTGTTATTTTTGGTTGCCCTTAATGAACTCTATTAAGATCTCAATGTGGATGGTTTAATTCTATTAGGAAAGTTTCTAACTTTTATAATTTCCTATATATTTCCTTTGTAATGTAAGCTTAATTTTCGAGATTGCTTTACACAAGTAACTTGTACTCTGACCTTACGCTTGCTAAGTCAATTTACAACGCTGAACTTCTAGTTCCGACTTCCTTCAGCGGAAAGAAAATTCACGAAGTAATTTCCCAGATTACGTTGGAGAAAAACAAGCAATCTCTTTATATAGGTAAAGATAACACAGATACTTTCTGTTTCGGAACTCCCTCCCTTCGACGGTATAAATCTCAATTTGCATAATATATTTTTGCGTCAGTTGCGAGGTGTCCGCGGTGCGGGGCGCACGTCGAATGAGGAGCAAGCCTTGATCCTCGTTTGTCATTCACCTCCGCAACCACATTTAATTTTCGACGCCCCGCGGGCCGCGTCCCTTCTCACACTTGGGGTTCGAAATATGAAAAGTATTTCGTGTCGATGAATTGAAACAATGTATTGTTACTTTGATTTTTTCCCCTGTGGGTTAATTAGACTGGGTTTCGTAACATGTGTAAATTTTGTTTGCAATATAAGTCATACTTGTTTATTACTGGGGTAGATACGGATATCCATTTCCTATGATCTTGACTTGTTACTTTCGCCCTCATCTTGTTTTCCATGTATGCTCATTGATATCGGATGTCCTAACGAGTCTAGTCGTCATTCTCCTGTGACCAGTTTTGCAAGTTCAACTAAGACCTAATATACCTATTAACTTTCTTCATTTTCCTTAAATCCGCTTCCATTTGTTAATTTCCTAAAACACTTTTCCTTCCAATTTAAACGTCGTCATGACCTTCGCCATCCATTACCAAACTCTTGTTTTATAAAAACGATTTTGAATTTATAATGACATCGGAGTTAGTTTTGACTAGTTTGTAACTACCGCCTTGTTTGTACACGCCGCTGCCAACCCATCATTAAAATACAAACTTTTGATTTTATGAAACATTAAACTGGTTTCTGTGCAGGTTTATTCGTTAACTGTTTACGTTTAATGATAATCGTATTTAAGTGAAGAAAGTTGGTTATTTAGTAAATAGTTAACTTGCTCATGTGTAGGACAGAGCTTTATAAGAGTGGGTTATGATAAAGTAAATGAGAATGTCTATTTTTGATACGATTAATTAAGAAATGGTTAAAAATAACTCTGTAAATTGATCCCAATCGAATCAAGCTCTAAACTAGACCATGTTTCATGTTTCATACTAAAATAAAGAAGGATAATAAAATATTCAAGTTATTCATAGGTAATCTGAAATACAGAGAAACAAGCTACACATTATATATCAAAATATTGTACTAAAGTAAAATTCTGCTAAAAAGGAAATCTAGATTACCAGGTCTTTCGTCGCAATTGAGGCACTAACTGGAAATATAAGCCCAAAGAAAATATCGCAGAGAAATATACGAAGAAAATTGTACTTATTCATACTAATATATTTATAGATTTTCATATATGATGCTGATAGAAATATTGCGGCTTAGACTTAAATGTAATGGTACCTACAAAATACTCTACAGAACAAAGCTTTCGTGGCTTATTTTACATTCAGAATTATTTATTTGCCTTGAATGTAGATAAGTATTGTTTAGAAGTGTGTTGGTGTGTTTATTTACTTATTTGTCATTACTTTCAGATTATGTAAAATGTAAAAAACCTTGTTTCCTTAATAATTGGACTTTTTAATAAACGAATTATTAACCATCTAAAGCAAAAATAGAATGCACTTATTCCGTACTTTTCTGGCAATAAAATTTCAGTCGGAGTGTAATACCGACATAAGATGGTCAACATTTTATGATTGTCGTCGTATTTCTCATCGCAGCTTCATCGGCGATTGGCGACGCGATACGTCCGCCGAGACGGACGTCCAACGCTGTGCTGAGAAACTCACCCTTGTTATAAAAAGCTTATCACGAATCCACCCAGCATAGTTACTGAACAAAATTGGATCCGATAAAAAGTTTCTGCCATTTTTTTGTGACTCGTAAAAAGATATCGCCAGCGTTCGCCTCGGGCGAATGTCATTGAATTTTCAACAACGATTTGAGAAGATTGTTGTAGCGTCTCAAGGGTGCTTGTATCGCAATATATTTACCCCAACTTAGGTGCGGGCCCTTGTATTAGCTAATTTTTACGAGTCTCGTCACCCGATAAATACTACGAAAGAAAAACTGGAGCTACATATCTTGTAGGTTCATCGTCCTCTCTCCTAAGGCAGCTAAAACTAGGAGAAATAGTGGAATGAACGAAGAACTCGCTTGACATTGTTTTATTAGACGAAACTTTACGACGCTGCTTTGAACCAACCGCAAAGGTCCGTCCAAAAAACAGTAGAAATTATCTAAAGTGTTGCGTATTTACTGACGCCAAGGTGAACGACACTTCCTATTATTACACATCGTATAAAAAAATACTGGAGATCGTAAAATTACCAATGACGGCGTCTGACTCCCAACGAGACGAATAGCGAATAAAAAATAAGATTTATGGTCCGCGGACCCGGCTGTCTATTATCATAAGTTAGGAAAGTGATTTCGGACGGCATCCACAGTTTGTTCTAGACATATTGTTAGTGTTATGTAAAGTGCGCTCAAGACAGCTGTAATTTGCTAATGGAGATTCGAGGAGGCGCATAAGTTACGGAAATTTGCAATTCGAAAGGAGCTCCCGACCTCTTTTATTTCATAAGTAATATTGCAGCAATCGCTTCGCGGGAAACAACATTCGCTCGCAGGGCTGCCACCCACAAGTTATGGCTTCTTGAACTTTGAATCGTTCTTTGACATTGATTCGTCAAGCATTAATAATTGTCAGCGCCCAGAAGTTATACAAATGCGACTTTATACTGAGTTTTTGATCGTTTTGTTGTACACAGGCTTATTATGTTCAGAATTAGAGTAAAAATTTGTGCCGCAGACTTGTAGGTACCTACGGCTACGTTATCACAAGATTCCGTGTTATTCGGCAAATATATTATGATGAATAGTCATTTCTGTGGAGATTTCTCTTATCTCATATCAGGCCATAAAAGTTCACACGGGCGTCCTAATAAGTGTTTATATCGGTCATTAGCATTTTAATTTTAAGAGTAAACCATAAAGGCTGTTTCGTAATTAATTGTTATCTTTTATTTATCAGTTTACGATGTTTTGACGTTACACAACACGTCATATTTTAACGATGAGATAAATTCGGAGCCGAAACTTGCTGAGGAGCAAAAAGTTTGGCTGTCTACTTTATCTTCAAAAAACTATCATTTTATTTGAGAACATCTCTCGCTAATGATCTCGGGACTTGTGGACTTTTTAAATGTTTTTGTGTTTGAGCGAAGTGACAACCTTATTAGTGGACGGATGGTGTCCGCCGCTTTGTCTCCTGAGGGATTTCGTTGGCGTGTAACTTTATATTTCGATATTTTGTTATCTTAATTCACAAAAGCCTGAATTTCTATTTATGGAGTTGTTTATTGTATAGTAGAACGTTCCCGTTGTTCCGTTGTTTGCGTTCGAGTGGTATTTGGAATATTATTGTGTAAATGTAAACGTGGTGTTGCATTAATATTAATGCTGTTATAAATGAGTTTCATTAGCGTCGGTTTGTTCGGGTTTGCATTTTTGGAGCGTTCTGTTTGTTCTACATTTTGTGTTTGATTTAATACATATTAATTTCTGCTGTGTGTTTGTTTGATCAAATCATTATTAGACAAACATTTGATATACTCAAAATGTTTTTTAAATATTATTCATATAGATGTTTTACCAAATTATTACATCCAGTTATATGTATAGTACCAGTTCAACAAAGTTGCACTTATTTACTTCTATAAATGCAATTATCATGTTTTTAAGATACATTACGATAATCGTAACTATGTCAAAATAATAACCATTAATCGGTAGATTATCTGTAAAAACTAGTTTAATAGGTCACATTAGATATCTATACTTAAAATAAAACCTAGCCTTCTATCGGAGCACTATCAGTAATTATATGTTGCGGTAGGTTATGGGCAAAGTAAATAACTACATAGTTGAAATAAAACTACTTTTTACGGATTTTTTCGCGGTTTATATTAAGATTTTAAGTCCCGACGTTTCGACACCTTTGCAGGTATCATGGTCACGGGCAGACTGCACACGGGTCTTAATATAAACCGCGAAAAAATCCGTAAAAAGTAGTTTTATTTTAATGTCTAACATTCGCGTAAACCTAAGAAACTACATAGTCTATCAAGCGTGGAGTCAATACGATCAATGTTACAACAATCCCACAATGTTTGCTCGCTTGAGCTGAAGACTGTCTCAAACACTTGTTTGTTTTTACTTATTGTCTTTTATTGTAAGTATTTTTGTAGTAACAGGTTTATTTAGAATGTTTGTATATAAACTTAGAGATATTTTTCTATGTATTGATATGAGATTAAGGCGTAGAGTCAGTCAATAAGGATAGCAGTTAAAGTTGACTGTCAGTATTTGTCTGGTGAACTAAAAACTAGTAATTCTAGCTTAGGCAGGTTTTTCATTGTTTCGGAATAAAATTTAAAATAATAATATAATAAGGTTTATAAAGCATCTGTAATCGTAAAGTTTCGTTTATATTTTTATACTCAGTATCAACGTAATTAGAACGATAGACACTAGACAGACAACATCATAATTGAACTAATTTTTCCAATTGTTAAATAGTCCGTCTGACATAAAATTAATTACTTTAATAGCATTCAAATGCTTATTCTTGTTTATAGGTCAACTATTAAGCAATGTAGGTATTGTAGTCCGTAGTAAAGCAGAAATTCTAATTATGTCAAAATCCAAAATAAATATGTTCTAAATTTAAAAAATAGTCAGTAGTAAAGCTTAAATTGTGATATGGTCAAAAAGCAAAAAAAAAATATTTTTGTTTTTCATTTATATGGAAATTTTAAGCCGTAATAATCGAGAATTTTAGGTATATCATTTTAAATAGTGTTTCCTTGTTTATATAAATCTGGCTTGGACTGGTATGGTATATTGTGGGATAACAGGAAATGATATAATAATATTCATAGGATAAGTAAAGTGTTAATTATAGTATGAATTAACAATTGTTTTTTTTTTTGTTCCAGGTAAATAAGGATTTAAAAACAATTTTTATGGAGGTGTGAAGTATTAATAAACTACTGATATCAATATGATAACCTCGAATTAACCTGACCTTGACTTATCAAAGGTCAAAGGTCAAAGGACAATGACACTTCAAGGTAAAAAATATATTAGCTGTTTTAAATATTAATATTTTTATCGATAAAGGAAACAAGAGATTAATTTAGTTGTACAGTCTACATCAAAAGTTTTATCCAAAACATCTGAATTTCCTTAATATTCATGACGAGTGATTTATTTTATAAATATAATATTGTATTTTAAGGAAAATATGCTAAATTACGAGATTTTGTATCCATATTTCATTATTCAGTTTTAGGTTCACTTTGCATATTGGGTAAGCGTACATTGACCTTATGCTATGTTCACACTACGACATCATACACTGAATGTACGCTTTTGAACACGATTGTCCGAGATATAGGATACTTTTTGGAACACAGACAGTGTCCAGTCAAAAAAAGTTTCGCATTCAAGAAAGTGTCGGACTTTTATGTCACATAATGAGCGGATTTCAGGTTATATAAAAAGGATCAGCTGTAGCTAATTCAGATTCCCCGCTAAACTAAGTTTAATGTCCTATTTTAATATTTTATAAAAAAACTGAACATATTACGTTAAAAGTCTGAAGTGTGAACTCGATCTCGGAGAACTTAGTTTTTAATATAAATGGTGAAGTCTGCCCTTAGAGTTTTAGAGTACACTTAGCTTTAGGAAAATAACAAGTCGTAAATAAATTGCTTTCCTCTTGTAAGCTTCTGTACAAAGCGGATTAATATATTTATATTGCCCCTCAATTAGTTGGGAAGCTATAAAATTAAACGTAATTTGTCAGTATCTTGAAATTTATTCAATTATACATAAAATCGTGGTCGACCGTAATTATGATAATAAGTTTAGTAAAAAATGTACGGATGGAAAAATGGGGAATCAGTCGAAATATTAAACTAAACTTTTTCAGTATGATTTATAAACATAAATTTATTGGGAAAAAAAGATTAATTATTTTCTCTTTTTTAACATATCTTAAAATTTACATAGAAATCAAGTAGCTACCGTAGATGACCTGCAATTTCTTCAGGTAACCAACTTACCTATTCACATAAATTGACAGGTTTATAATTTATGGTAATTATATTTTAATACACGAATAGTATTGATTTTTAAGATCATTGCTCCCAGAATATCTTGTGCCGTATACAAGATAACTTCAGTTATCATAAACGTAAGCTACTATAGCGTTGTACTTATCTTGATAAAATAAGCAACAAGACTTTCTAACCTAAGCTCAAGAAGGCTGATTACTTAGGTTTTTATTTAATTAATAGCAGTTGAATTAAAACTACTTTTTACGGATTTTTTCGCGGTTTATATTGAGATTTTTAGTCCCGACGTTTCGACACCTTTGCAGGTATCATGGTCACGGGCAGACTGAGATGGCGTTCGTCTTGACAGAAGATGTAATAGCAGTTATTAAAGATCCTAAGGCTATTCTAAGCTCAAGCCTGATCACTCAGATTTTTGTTTAATTTATAGCAGTAATGAAAGATGAGAGCCGATCCCAACATATTTTGGAAAGGCTAGGCAAAAGGAATGAAAATACGTTTACGGAACAGAAAACATTCAGATTCACAATTTTGTTTTTTATCAAGGTTATTCACATACTAGTACAAGAATTAACTAAATAACTTTATTAATTCTTCATGGCACACATTAAAATACAAAAGAAACCTAAGAAACTCAGTATTCAGATTTAAGTAAGGAAATCTTATCAGCAACCACACTCACTCACCACCATTCGGAACCCATAAAATAGGGAAGCTCAGGATGTTATGACGCAAACCAAACAAACTAGCGTACGCGGGCCACGTGGGCCACGTGGTCGCAGGGTGACTGGCCGCCATGCCCGTTAGGCGGCGCGAGCGACGCCGGCGCCGCCAACCTGTTGGTAGTACTAGTAGTTGTACTGTGATTTATTGTAGGCTTTTTATGTTTTAGGTAAGTAAGTAGTGAGTATATAGATGGGTGATGAAGATGGGTTGGTGATAGAAGCTGTAGGATTGATGTGGTTGCTAAGACAGGCAAAGTAGAAATAAATTTGTATATCTTAGATGAAAGAATGAGAAGAAAAACGGAATGGTTTATGGATAAAAATGGCATAATAAATAAAAAGTATAGATAAGGAGGCCTATGCAATGATGGATGCAAGAGTCAAGATGATGATGTTATGTCTTAGGAACTTCGTAGTCCATTTGTAAAGACAAATCACGTATAGTACAAGTAATTAAACTATTTAAAACGAATATTTGAGAATTTGTTCCAAGTTTTGATGATCCTTGTATCGTTAGAATTTATAAAACATTTGAAACACCTCTACAGGTAGTACCAGACTTGGAACAAACGTTTGGGGATTATACAAATGTTTGTCCCAAGCTAGAATGGCCAGTCTTGCGACCTCTATATCAGTACAGCTGTCCTCATACGAGAAATTAGATGAGTAGGTTTCTGTTATTGACAGTTTGAATTATGCATATTAATTTAATGGCATTAATTAGTCACTCCATTAAGAACTTGACTTAATCTAAATTCTTTCATTAAATACTACATTTTTGTGTGTTAATTAGTGCCGAAACTGGTTTCTAATCAAATAGTCATTCCTTACCCTGTTAATTTAATACTAGTTTATTCAAAGATCTAATTTACTACACACCATTATAGTAAAGTCTAGATATCTATTTAATAGCAGAAATAGCAATAAAATTAGTTCATATCTATTAATTTATAACACCAATTCTATTCACTCAACGGTTTTTCTCTCTGTTTAATGATCACCTACTCTAAGTTGATATAAATCTTTTAAATCACTGTTCACACTTACACTTGTAACGTGCAATCAATGTGTTCATATCATGCACCCAATATGTTGCTTATTTACCAACCAATAATGTTTAAAAACTGATCCTATTTTGATTCTCGATCCTGTCATTATGTGAAGGTGAAGGAAACAGCTCGTACAAGATATGCTAAACGAAAAGTGATAGAATTAGCTGAAACGAAGACAATTATCCAAATTTCAATGCATCATTTCTGACTACCTAGAGCGGTATCCATCTCATTTTTGTATGTTAATATCATTTTTAACAACATACAAATCGAACATAAATGCCATCTATCTGTTAAGCCCGTTGTCACGCTGCAGGGCAAAGGCCTCCCTCTCCTTCTTCCTCGCACTTCTGTCTTGAGCTAGGATGAGCCAGTCCATTCGTTAGCAGTCTAATGATGGTTTTCGCTATTAAACTTTCAACGAGTTTCCTTTACGTTGCATGTGGGCTATATGTCACTTTCCACCAATGAGCGATATGCTACTGGCTTGTGATTGGTGGAAATTGGAGATAGACCACACGCTAGAATCGCAAACCCGACTTTTTAAATCGCCTCATTGGTCTCATCACCTTCTTCTAGTTCTGCCGTGATGTCGTTAAGAATTTTGTGGAACATGACATATTTAGTAAATTAGCCGCATCCAATAATTAGTAGCTCCATACATGAGCATCTTATTACTTGCACCGTGGCTTAGTCGCGGATAACACCAGCGCATGGATTATCCACTAGTCAAGTGTGTACTCCTTAGTAACTGTAATTACTATGGCTTTGCTGTGCGTTCTTAGCTTTACTTGTGTTCGCGACTCCAATTAGCTTTGGGAGTCTGAATATGACAAAGTAGGTAATTTAGTAGTTAATAAAAAATTGGATAGACGACAGTCATTTTTATACAACGTTGAATATAAGAGAATAAGGGAGAGTCAAGTTATATTAAACCTTCTAAAACAATTGAAAGCACTATGGAGAAAATAAAATTGGTTTCAAAGTAAACAAAGGTATTAAGAGAGCTTTTAATAAAAAAAGACGGTCATTTGTTTTATGTTTATCTACTATATAAAAATAAGTCGGGTTTTCCTTCGTGACGCTATAACTCCAGAACGCACGAACCGATTTCCACGGTTTTGTATTCGTTGGAAAGGTCTTGGGCTCCGTGAGGTTTATAGTAGAAAAGAAAGAAAATTCAGGAAAGGGAAAAAAAATCTTCATCTTTTAATCACCAAACGAAATGTTACATAAAACGAAGCCATCCGGTGGCGAAACGGAGTTCGCCGGGTTTGATAGTTTCTTTTAAAATTATACGTGTCCATTTCGCCTCATTAAATTATGTAACTCTTCTAGTCAGGTCTCTAGTTTCACAAAGTAAACTATCTTCTACATGACTTATTTGTTATTATTGTAGCTACTTAGCAAAAGCGCTCTACACGACATTCCTACCCACCCCGTAAGTCAGTGATATGCGCGCCCCGTGGGTTCGCTTCAAATTTCCTCGTTCATTTTAACGATGTCGTTCGTATGAAGATCTGGCGGCTTACCCGACGTTCGCTAAAGAGTGTTGTGTGTCAAAAACTTTAGCCAACTTCGCCGCGGGATTCCTTGAGGTTTAGTTAACGCCTGCTTTACTTTAAATGTTAATGTTTAGAAGTTTGTTCTTAGTAAACTAATCTTGACCGTAGTTACATTAAAACTATTATCGTTATGTGTTATTTTCTTTGTAAAGTTTGTACTGAAGGAGGATATTAGGTTTAAATATTTTTGGAAAAGTAAATGCTAGACTTTGCTTATATTTTGTTCTTGATCTAACGTATCTTAAGCATGTATTATTCTTTTAAATCACTCAAAATAAAAATGAAAATGTTTTTATTTCTCATAAACCAAAAAAGACGCTTAAGAAAAGTTACGTTAAAATCTACTGACTATAGTTGCTCGGTTTTAAAGTGTCCTTCCTATGGAGAAGAGCCGGAATAAAACTCCATAGGTTTTTTTTTTTCCCTAGCCCGTCCCACTGCTGGGCTAAGGCCTCCCCCAATTCCTTCCATAGGTTAATCTTTAAAAAAAAACAATATACGTGATGTAATATGGAATAATCTATAATAGTTCAGTCAATAAATCACACGTAAGGCGTTGTAGAGTGCGTGAGCAAGGCCCTAACAATTACTTCAGAAAATTGTTCAGGGTGCTTAGATAGTTAACGTACTAAAAGTCCTGACGTCTAGGGGGTGAGGCGGAGTGGGGGGAGGGGTTTAAAGTTCCCATTTTTCAGTTTTTCGCTTATATCTTTTAAACGGTGCGTCATGGAGATAATAAGTCTTCTACGCAATGAAAGCTTATAAAATTATGTACAACTTTTGTCTTATACACTTTTTCAAATTCCTACCTATTTTCGAACTACACATTCCGGAAGAGTGAAAATTAAAAAAAACTACTTCGATTGATTACTACTTTTTGTATACTACTTCCTTCACGTTATTTGGGGATCTAGATACGCAGCAGCGAGTCAAGTCAAGTTCACGTAAAAAAACTGGCTAACCAGCCCCAAGTGTATCATTACACGAAGCACTTGGTGCCACTTTTGACCCTTCTATAACTCAAAACCTCTTTAACGTAAACACATATAACTAAGTGTGTTTAATTATATCCATAAGGAAATCTTGAAGCCCAAATTTCATGAAGCTAGCTGAAACGGTTGTTAAGATATGAAGTCAAAAAGTCATGAAGTCAAAAAGTCATAAATACTGTATACTACTAATACTTTTCTCAAGCTATGTAGGAGTCGGCTTCCAGTATTACCGGATTCATCTGAGTACCGTATATTACACGTAGCAACTATCTGACCTCTACAACACTTACTGGTTAACTCAGTATCCCATAGTAAGTCTGGCTGTCAGAACTGAAGAGATTTAACGACTTCTTTTAAACAATCAATACAATTGTTAATTGAACCTGGTTTACGAGCGAAGTATTAACTTGTACAGTCAACCGAATACTTCAAAATTAAAATAGTCTTTGTTCGAAAGCCGTAAGGTTCATTTTCGGACTTCTTTGTTGCTTCAACTGAGGTAGACTGTACAGGATATACGTGCCATTAGACTCGACACTGTTTTACGTCTTGTTACTGTTCAGTAAGTCTTTCAGTTTAAGTTGATATTAAATTTTATGGACAATGAAATAGTCACTAAGCAATCAATAACTTCGGCGATATTCATTAAGACTTACTACTACGCTCTTAATCAGTCACATTATAAGTTTGAAATACATTGCTCGTTATAACTTTGATACATCTAAACTGTGTGATGCTTAGCACGCAATGGTTAACAAACAAATGAGCAATGCCATTTCTCCTGGTATCTTTGTCATTATATCGCAGAGTAAGGTGGAAGTGTCGATCGTAAAACTCACACACATGTTTACCAATGAAGAACTGATTTCCATTGATTCGTTTTCGATAAATGATTGGAGGCTGTGATTGTGACGTTGTGACAGGGAGACGTCAGCAGATGTGAATGATATGGTTTATTAGTTTCGATCGGAATCTTAGCTGTAAAAGACATAAAAGACTGTTTTCTTAACATCGACAGATGCTAAGATATTTCTTCTGTTATTTTTCTTCGGTGGTATTAGTTTTTGGTTAGTTTTATGTTTTTTTTCAATTCATATTTATATGTCATCGTTTCAATCGCTCACACTCTTTTTTTCAGGGTTTCATAAGTTCACAATGTCGAAAATGGTCTTTGATAATTTTTGTTTCTAATATCACGACACTCAATTTAACTATAAGTAAACACTTCAACTCAGGTTACCTCCTTTCTTAATAATTATTATTATTCTTCTTAAAAGATTACATAATCAATCCTTCAAATTCTAGAAACAATTTAAATTCAAACAGTAAATCGATCGATCTTCGCAAGCAATTAAAAACCTTTACACGCGATCAAATCGTCTCGTTTTTCATAAGTTGACAGTTGCTCCAATGACATGCTTCGCCCGTCACGGTCTGTGACTGTGACGTCATCAGTTAAGGATGACAAATCTTGGTTACATTGACGCATGTGCAGTGCATGTTGCATTACGTTGTTGTATACGTGACTATAGGACGCATGATATTAATATCGGTTTGTGTTTCATAAAAAAATATACAGTTCTTGTTCAAGGATGTTCATATTAATCGAGAGTTTTAGGGCGTTTCACAAATAATACTCAGAACAAACCTTTATGGATCACAAAACAAATACCTAGTCTTTAGATACTTGTTATTTTCATACTTAAGTTGCTAAACTGTAATTCAATCGCAATCGGCTCATCTGTAGTTAGTGACTAGTATTTGGACCCACGAAATCTAATAAAGAATTTATTTATTTACTATAAATAAATTCTTTATAAAAAACTTGGCATTACTTTAATAAAAGGTTTCTATTTGCCTAGGTCATCAGTTCATAGCTATATGTACAAAACATTCGTCTATATGACCACATACCAAAGCCGATTTAAAAAACATAAAATCACCCTTTTAATTTCATTTCTGCAGGACACAATAAATATTCTTTACATTTAAATCTTTAGGAGGTTCCAAATTTAAATCGTGAAGGCCAATTCTGGAATTAATTTACATTATGAGTTTGTATTTTGAGTGACAGTTGACCGGATTGAGATTTCATAATGAAATTAAATTAGTATTCTGCTTTTAAATTGTACCCGTTTTGATTTGCGCTTGATTAATTTTTATTGTGTTTGTTTTGTCTAGAAAATGTGCTGTTTATTTTTAGGTCAATGTTTTATTATGGTAGAAAATTGTATAATTGTAAACCTACAAGTCTGGGTACAGAAAATGGCAAAGAAAATACAATTTATTGGTACGGTAATGTTAAAGTCTCGACAAATAGATTTCGAAGCGTTCAGTTCGTAAGCCAAACTTTGTGCACTAAAATTGAGGGCAGATTTCCGGGAAGTCCATTTATCATTGAGCGCGACTTATATTTGGACTTGCCGTTTCTATACTTTATTACCGAATTCAGTGTGGCCGTGACCATTTTACGACTGGTCGGCCATAGACCTTTACACGTCCGGTAAAGTCTCAATCCACCGAATAGGGCTGCCAAACGATGACGAATAGTATGATTAAATATTTATGAATAATATTCGATTTTTTTATTAGAAATTAGATACGAATATCTTTTTTACATTAAAATACTTTTTTTTTAATCAAATTTTTTTTTTTTGATATTTTGACGTTTAACCCTCTCTTGCGTGGTAATTGACTACTGAATCTCAATATGTATAGTAGAATACGATACTAATACGAAATTTTAACCTGTTACGTAACTAATACAGACTATCAACACGTATCACATCTCATGTAAGAGAAAACTTTGTTATTTGGCGCATATTCAAGAATTTTGAGGAAGTGATATATTATTTATACTGTATGACATTCATACTAATGCCTAATACCTTCGTACTATTATATTATATATATACACGTGGATAATCGTGAATCACTGATAAGCGATACTGCCAAAGACTTAATCAAAGGTTGTCAGCGGACATTAGTTGGTAAGAAAATAATAGTCAGTCTAGACTTCTAGAAATAACAGTTCTATATTCGATATGTATTTTTTTTTTGTGTGTAATTGACAACATGACATATTAAATCATAGCGAGGTATTAAAATAACCTCAATAAATAACAGTGAAATTGTATTTATAGTGAAACAGAGTCATAAGTAGTTCAGGTTTTTTTTACATTAAAAAAGGGCTATTTCTACAAGGTTTATTTTGTAAACTTTTATTTCAATATTTTTTTTTATGGGTAATTCAGTTTATAAAGTTTTTTTCTGTGGTAACACATGGTCATATCATAGTTAACAATATATATCTATAATATCTAGTTAGCAACAAGACTACTCAAAAGCGAGTAATATGACGTAAGTGGCGCTTAATTTTTTATACGTTTTACCATCTGTAATTGAGAGAGCAAAAACGTCTGTTTTTTATAGCGACAAGACTTGATTTGTTCTTGTTTAGTTTACATGTGCTAATGATTAATTACGTGGCCGATTTGATTGGAGCACATGAGTTGTGATTTAAACTAGGATTTATTCATCGTAGAAACATTTTGTGTTGTCGTAGAGATTCTTAAGTAACTTTTATTGATGAAAATATAACTATTTAAAGCAAAGTGGTCCATAGATATCCTCCTACTTACAGTTTCCGTTTGGTCTAGACATGTCTTGCAATAACTGTTTGTAAACGTTTTAATGTATCGATGTAAAAGGAATTTGAATATATTACATAAGGTCCTGGTGTGTGGGTGGTTATAATTTGATATTACATTTTAATTAATAAAAGTAAATACACATAAATTTCAACATGTGTAGTATGTTAAAATTTACGTTTATCAGTTATCAGAACTCATTATTTTTGTTTACTAAATATTTGGTTCACAATTTCTAAGAACCGTTATAATATACTCTTACTTGTATGTCACGAATATAAACAATGTTACAAAGTACGTTCCAACCGATATTAAAGTTACAAAGTAACCGTTATTACCGATATCTCAAATAACAGATATTTACTAAACACGCCGTAAATAGCATTATCTGTTTACATTGTGTAGAAAAAATAACGTATGAATTGTTCGTTATATTTCACAAAGCCTTTTTGATTTTAATGATAAGAGCTTCTTTTTATTTCGAAGTCCTTGAGAACTTGTACCACGTAAATATTCCACTGCCATATTTTATTTTGAAGAAACAAACAGTAACAACATCCGAAATATATATTTGGCTTTGTAGTCGGTTAAGAATAAGTTTCACATAAATATATCATTTATTGTTTAATTTTAAACAATTTGGGACACATTTAATAAAAAAAGACTTAGAATTTATTCATTTTTAGCAGTACTTTTACGGTACTTTTATGTTTTGGCCTTTGCTTAACTTTTGAAAGATCATAAAATTAGTAAAGAAGAATAGACGCGACGCGTAGAAATGCGTTCTAGTTGCGATGAAGAGATTTATTCCTTTAATTATATTAAAACTGCCTTGATTCGATTTATCGCTACTATATCATTAACAAAGTCTTGACATTGAACTGATACGGTCGTGGCTTTATAATTAGCATTAGTTTGCACAGCGACTGCAGCGCAACACTTCCATATGTAACATAATGTTATGTTCATTTCTATGACAGCGTTCAAGGGCGATAAATTTACATTTACGTTCCATTAACACAATTGCATCGTGCGGTTATGTCATTCAGGCACGTAATAATAAATTAAAAGACAACTATTTTAATGTTTTTGATGGTTTGATAAAATATATTAAATTAGACAGGAAACACTCCCCTTTTTGTTTGTGACGTATGTTTAGGAGAATGGAACGTAAATTATGTTGTTTATGTGACAAAACATAAAACACTCTTCTGACAATTTAAATGTAAAGAAACTTGATCTGTTTGAAATTAACACAACAATTATTTTCTACTGTATTCTATGTTACAAGAAAAGCTTTTAATGAGCTCAGGATCAAATGTTTTCTGAGTACTTTCACTCAAAGTCAATTAAAAAACAAATATTTAAACGCTACCAGGAAAACACGTATGCACGCAAGGTTTCGAAACGTCAAAACTGATGCATGACAAATGACAACCGTCGAGTTCTTATTTTAAATTAGAAAATAACAAAAATAACGTAAAGATTTATCGGTTATGCGATTTTAAGAGCGTAATATTCATAATTACGCGTCATTACGGATCTCTGATTTTACGCAACCGTTGACGCGATTCAAGTGCAGTTTGCGCGTTCATTATAAAAATTAATGGGTGTTCCACGACACTTTATTAGTGTTTTTCACGGACGCACTGTAATTTTGTGCAGTGAGCCAACAGATCACTTAACGGTTTTAATAAGTATTAAGCGCAGTGAAATATGAGTTGTAATAATTTTTGTTGTTTTTTTTTCCGTTCTTTATATTTTTTTCAGTTAAAATTACAGATTTTGTATCCTTCGTGTAACAGTTTGCAAGTGCATTTTATTTAACTTTTACCGCTGAATTAAAAAAGGATGATATTTCGTTCATCAAATCAAAATTGTTTGCCTAATGCTATGTATCACTCCGCACGGCTTACCTACCAGAATACTATCTCAAAAGAATACATAATAAATAATACCAGCCTGTAAACGACCCACTGCTGGGCACAGGCCTCTTCCCATATAGAGAGGGCGCGAGCATTGACCACGCATGCTCATTTGCGGGTTAGCGAAAAATAAAAAGGTTACTGTATTTTCTTTCCTAAAAATTGTTCTTAGAAAGTATTGAGAAGTGTATCGTATTTAGTGTTTCCCGATGAGTATATTTTAGTGGCAGCTATTTCTGTAAACACGGGCGCGGCCTTGACATTGGGCGGCACGCGGGCGCACGTCACGCTCCGCCGCGCGCACTCCCGCGCACCCCGCGCCCGCCATAGACTACTACACTGACAGATGGATCAGACACAATTATGTGGTTTAATAGCTTAAAAATGTCGACCTGGTTACTTATGCAAATGTGGGTGACTAATTTTGGAATACTGCGGTGGCAGGCTGATGAGATGATAATTCAGAAAACTAAGCCTTTTTCAGTGAAAACACAAAAGCAGATTATTCAAACATAAGAAACCGTAAAAAAAAAGCTTATCATAATACACTATAGTTTTACCCGCGTCTCCCCAATTACTATTAACCCTAAAAGGCTACACTATCTCATTCTGCTTACTTTACGAAAAAATGACGTCACTTATTCGTAAAAGACTTGTTTTTACGAAATACGACATTGTTATAAAAAATCGAATGTGATTCATTTAATATGAATGGGGTCGCTAGGATTTCTTTGAGATTCTCCGTAACAGATAATCGGGTGACACTGGGTGGAGTTTTTTCGTGACAGGTCGACAGCTGTACATATACATGCTAAGTAATGATGTTATTCAGAGGAAAGGTAAAGGGAATTGGGTAAAGAAAACTCTATTCCAATGTATTCGTGAAAGGCAATTCCTTGATCAATTTGCACAGGCATTGAAAGGCTTTCGGAGCATTCCTGAGCCATCTCGATCAATCGCCGGTGTTTGTTGACGCGGATCTGTTATGTGCGACGTAATGTGTTTCTATGTATATCACACGTATTTACTGGAAGATTGGTAAAACTGAGTCAAACTGTGTGAATTCTACGTATTTGTAATATGAGAAAACCATAGTGTCAAACTTATAGGTCGAGTCTTCATTTTTGGGTTAAAGTTTAGTTACATCTGTTCCTTCTCGTGTCAATGACCGATGATTTTTACATTTACATTTTTCAACCAATACTTTATCTGACTATTCTAATAGATTTCTGTATCCACACATGATTATACTTGATCTATGTATACATATATAATGAGCCACGCCTCGTATTGTTCTCGGCGAGGACACTTGGCCAGATCTGACCTCGAACCTAGCTAAATGAGAACCAACGAACAAAACGTACGGATGAGTGAACCTTACGTTTACAGAGTTATCGTTTCAAGGTCAAGTTCAAAATCGTTTAAATACTATCCACGAGTGATGTTTCGCCCACGGAATAATACGTAATAAATTCTGCGGATAAAATTTTCCTTGTGTTGTTTGTTACCTGTTTCCGACTGAATTCGTGTTCAAATATTTGACTTGTACAGATTCAGTTTTCAAATAAGAATGACCGAAAATGTGTTTACGCTTACTTCTGTTTCGTTCTGCTTCCAATTTTAAATTTCGTATTAACAGGAGTCCCGACGATTTACAGGTTAAAAATAAAAGTCAACTCTCTAGTTGCTCGGTTCGAAATTCGAATTTATTATTAATATAGAAAGCGCTAGCATGCGCGGTATTTCCTATAATATCTGCTTAATATTAGAACGTTGGCAATATTTCCGATAAACAAGCGACTCGTAAACGAACGAAATAAAAGAATAACGCTGTTTTGTTGAACTGCATTTAAAAATGAGTATTTTTAAATTCAGAACATGTAATCCCGATAAAAAATCAGTTAAGCGTCAATTCTCATTGCCGTCGGTCTGTTTTCCATTAAAATGGAAATGAAATAATAATTATTATTTACCGGAGTATTGCACTCTATATAAAAGACGTATTTTTATTGTTGATTGGAATATTGCAGTGTTTATTATAAAAGCATAATATGAATCTGATATCGGTAGCTGTGTGAATAAAGCTTACTTTCCTATGAAACAGGATATTATTATAGTTCGTTGCTGAGTATCATAATAACTCGTTTCCCAGTATACGACCAACTTTGCATTATCCAGATCTAGAGTTTTGTAAACATTGCACATTGAGGTAGGTTGGGAACTGACGTCATCGGCAAATTCCTCGTTTTATGTTTCTAATTATATCAGCTTGTAACTGTCGTATGACAGGCAAAGGCCATTCCTGATCAGTCATCGAGTTGGCACTTGTGAATACTTTTAATATACTTTTTTTTTGTATTTTACAAACTTAGAATAAGAACAGAAGACATTGAAAATGTCACGGTACTTGCCAAAATTTGAATTTGGAACTGTTCTTCATAATGTTGGTATTTGTTAATCCTGTGTATTTTTTTTTTTATAATTCGTGATGCTGCATCGTCTGACCTCCATACTGCCACACCGTCTATGACAATCTATGTAATACATAAATATGACTTTTCTAGGGTCAAGGTACCTCATTAATATATCAAAAAACAGCCAGAATTTTATCTCGAATACAGAAAAAAAAACTCCTAAAAAATTTAAAGGTACCTTTTACCCAGTAGGTACTATACTTATATAATGCGTTACATAATTTTGATTGAAATATCTCTGGTTGTTAGCGTTATGGCCGCCGGTAACGAATTTGGCACGGCGTCAAATATTACAGGTGTGGATTTTATCCCGGGTATTTAGGTAACGTGAGTTCTCTGCTATGTATTTTGTGCATTTAATGCAATACATTGAATATTGGACTGATGATCAATGAAATTGCATTCAGATATCCGCCATTTCTGTGACTGAAATTTCGAATTTGGAATTCGTTTGACAACTACGAGTATATGTCAAATTATACGTCAAATGAACAGGTCTATTCAAACTTGGTGTTATATGTGATTTATGTCTATTTCCAATAACCTGTCAATGCTAACCTCAATAATTGATAGGAATTTGAGTGATATTGTATAGAAGCTTCATAATTTAAACTTATAACCTAACCTCAAGGTTTGTCCTAAGACTAGGATGGACAGTATGTATATATATATGAAACTGTTTATTTTTTTGCTTATATGGCTATGATTTTAGGAGTCAGTTGGTTTATCCGGCACGTATAACTCTGCTGCTATGTCGCTATTTACTGGGACTCGCTTAGTGTTTGTTTCAGTCCCCAATTCGTTAGTTAGTAGTGCCAAATTCTATATCTTTAGCACTCGTTAAGAAAATCTTCGTTTAATATTTTTTATCTATCAAAATTAATTGAATAAAACCAAGATAAATAATACCAAACGTCGCGTCGTGACAATCTCTTGTATTTTATGCCAACTAATGAAAATGCCCTGAAAGCTAGTATTTGCAGTACCACATTTAGGTTAGTTTTGGTCCCGTATAATCTAAAGTAGGTTATTAAAATATCATTATTTATGTCTGTACTAAACGTCTATCTATAGTTACATGAACGTTGCTCACATTTTGTAAATAGATTTATCAGATTTACGAGCGTTGCTGCACAACCTGCAGCTGGCGATTAGGTTGGTACACTGCACCCCGCGTCACTACCAACACTTTCACAATAATACCGTCCTTATCTCAAAGTAATAAGGTGCTTTTTCGTAATTCATTGTTATAACAGATGTGTGCTCGATTGTACTAACTGAAAATAACCCACTGTACCATTTTTATAACCTTGAAACACTCTTGAGTGCACATGCTGCATTTAAAATGTGTTTTTGATGTAAAATTTAATTATGTACCAACGGTTTTGCGTTGTTTTTTCATTTTACATAGTTATTTACGCGGAGATAAAAAGCACGATAAAAATAGGGTTTCGTATGCATATGTAATGTGACATTGTTGTTTATTATTAACTAACCGCCCGCGGCTTGTGTGAAAACGCAGTTTTTCCAACGAAAATGCTTTTTAATTAATTTTACTTTACGTTGTAAATGTTGACTATGTGACCGTGTACGGTCAATTTAGCCTCTTAGGTCTTTTATAATTATTACAAACTGTGGACGAGGTTTTAGAATTAATGTAACTTAAAAACTAACACAAAATTGTACAACGTTTAGGTCTATTTATTTAGGACATTAGAAATTAGCTTAAACAAATTAACAAAAAATAAAAACGTTCTAAATTAAAATTCTCTTCAAATATTTAAATGTCGCTCGAAATTTGAAATTCTTAATTCGACGTCCAAATTAATTGGACGTCATTTAACTCTATCACTTTTATTAAAAAAACGAACGGTATTGCACCTACTTATTAGCATACGGTTTTATTACCTTTCCCATAGATAAAACTAGCTGATTACAATTTTAATAGCACCAAAATTGTGACGCATTTTACAGATGTTTGATAATTAATGCAACATTTTTAAAACGTGTTTTTGGGGTCAACTGGGGTCCAACCGTCACGCTAGCCGAAATAAAGGGGGCAGTATCATGATCTATAAATTAACAACACTTTTGTTCTGGCTCCCATATTTTTGACTTGTCACTTAATAGCTTTTGACGCGAATATGTTTGTTATTTTTGTGTACCTGTTTTGTGAGGGTAAAATGCATTATTATTACAGCCCTATTGGCTGTAATAATAATGCGTTATTTATTCTGAAATGTGGAGCGGTGAGAATTAGTTGTTTAATGTGGCGTAGATATGTATTTTTAATAGGAACGTTATTGTATTAGGTGATATATTACAGGTAACCTTTAGGATTCTACGGGCCATTCTCATCTACATGAAATATTAACATCTCAGGGTTTTCAATTGTTTTCTTAAGGGCCTATTGAAACTATCTTTCATAACGTTCAACTAAGCAGTACAGTGGTCGCGTCAAGTGATCGAATCTATTATCATTACAATAATTAAAAACTATAATTGAATGTGAATTAGAAAATAAATGATGAATGATGATGAATTAGAAATAGTGAATGATTCATTCACTCATTTATTTACCAAAAGTAGTGTTCTAATTTCAAATGCCTAGACATTACGAAATACCAACTTAATAAAACGTGTAAACTAATGACATTAACACGCTTGTACCGTGTAGGTTTTAGTTTAGGTCTTAAATTCGGACACCTAGATTTAGTGTTCTAGTATCTAACACTAGTTTATCACGCGGTTCCCCGTGACCTTTGGGGTTGGGCAGAGATGTTTATGAGCCCGTCTAGACGACTTACGTCTAAGTAAACTTTATTTTGGCCTCTTGCGGTTAATATAAATTACGTCATGAATATTTTTTTCGGATTGTATTATTTTGAAGGTTTTCATGTTTCTGCAATAAGGTTTATATAACTTGTGTATTAGAATAGAATAAGAATAAAATATTATTTCTGGAAAAAAATCTATCGAACTTTCTTATGCCACGAAGGGTTTTGTAAATAGGTAATAATAGGTATTATAGATAAATGAATATGCTCTTATGTTGTCAAGTTATTCCCAAAAGGCTAAGTGTAATTATACACTTAGCCTTTATCAGACTTACTACATCTTCATTTAACCATGCATCTCATTAATCATACCTTTCAAAATTCATGTAACTAAAAAGTAGAAACCAAAATATTAATACTACATTTTCAATAAACATCCTCTGCCACACCCCCGACTTCCTCAAACCCAACACAATAGCATTTATTCAAAATCGTATTCGGTGTAGCAAACATTAGCATTTATGTGCAATACAACTCGAACTAAACGTTGTATTCAATAAATTGTGCCACAATCCAATTGCCAACCATTTACACGACGCGATCGCGAACTGCGAACCATTCGTTCATTCATACATTCGTTCGTTCGTTCATTAATAATATTCCCGATAACTGGAAGCTAACAATAGAACGTCCGCAGGTGACTGAGAAAAATAATAAATATTACCCCGCGCAGTTTAGGGTTGGCGAAACAAAATGGCGGGTTGGGAAAATGTAATCTTGCAGACGAATTCTAAAATGCAAGGAAAAGGGTGTCTTTAGTTTTAAAATTATTGTTATTTACAGGATGTATTGTGGTCGTTTTTACATATTTAAATGTATTTTTTATTTAAGATAAGTTACTATAATGTGAGTATTTCAAAAGGTGATTTTTGCGTCTTGTTTGGTTAGTTCAAAATTAGCAAAAGAAAACATTTCTTTGCATAGTTAACCTAGAAAAATGTGCTTTCAGACCTACACTTCTTAATTACGATAAGTTAAATACTTACAATTCAGCACTAAACTTTAATAGAATGAACGTTAAAACAACTCGTTCTTTTCTTTAGTACTCTGAACAATCACGGCTAAGAGCTCTAGTTCTATTAATAAGCGCTCGCTCCGACACCGCTGCACCGGTAGACGGCACGGCCAATGGCGGTACCGGGAAGGAATAGGGTTAACATATTGTACCTGTAATATTGAGATGAGATGAATATAGCAGAGTAAGTGTAATTGAATTTCTTACATAATACGAACCTATAAACGTGTCACTGCTGGGCACAGGCCTCTTCCCATGTAGAGAAGGCACGAGCATTGATCACCACGTTTGCTCATTTGCGGATTGGTGACTTCAGATCCCAATTTTGGAATCCAATTTTCCTACATATCCAACTAAAATTCACTACTGCTATGACAAATATCCCTATTGTAAATTAATTGTTTTTGAAGATTGTAGAGTGTGTTGTTTTATAACTTATTGATATTTGCTTTTTGAGATAACACGAATGTTAAAAATAAAAAAAGTACTTTATATTTTATGTTATAAAAATAGCTTCTGCGCAAGTCCAAAATTTTGTATCCAGGCGAGACAGTAATTATGAATGTTTACTTTCTTCAGCAGAAAACAAAAACCTAATACTATCTAAAAAAAAGAATGAAACTACCTACAACAGTATTACAGATCACAAATACATTCAAACTCTTGAATTAATCAAACACTGTCTACGAGTTGTCTAATGATGGCAAGTAGCCACGTGTTATAAAACATGTAACATATAATGTAACATATATACATAGTGAAAATGTTGGCCTACCGCCTAAAAGCATTGTCGTGTGACCTAGGTCAGTTCTTTCGAATCCATCAGTGTATGTGTTGTACAGTGCCCATATAGCGTCACGAAACAAATGCCAAGAATATACATACTGTGAATTATGAATAACTTCTATATTCAGATTATCAGACGATTTCTAACTTCGCTTAGAATACTGTCCTAGAATAACTAAAATAGTATATGTATGCGTAGACCTACTTGAGTTTTTTTTTCAGTGCTTTTAGACCGAATATACAACCTACTACCTCAACTTTAATTTTTATTGACCATGGTTTTCCCACAGCTGGGATAAGGCCTCTCTAAAGCTATCAAAGTTAAATAATGTAGGTATATTTCTAGAAATAATATTTTCTTTGCGTTATTTCTAATGTATATACAGTTATACATTTATTTTTTAGTGTGACAGCCCTATCGAGTAGTGTCGATAGTCGCAATAACGATTATTATGAGGCCCAGCATAATAACTGCTCCAACAAAGCCGGGCCATATTACACGCTACACTTTGAGATGGTTTGGATACTTACTGGTTTCGGATCTAAGATATTTATAATTTATTGATGTGGCTAACGTTTATTGAATTTCAATACGATTCAAGTTTATGATGTAGTTTAGTGCTCAATTGACAGTTGTAATGCAACCTGTTTAGAGGAGAGTTAGACTGAGTTCTAGGATCTATTACAAGTAGTTTAAATTCACAGAAACAAATAAGAAAATAATAGTTAAACAAAATATTTTTACTTAACAATTTTCAATAAACATTACTTTAGTCAAATGCTTTTACATCTTTCGGTTCAGCAACACCACACCTAACTTCCAAAATTTGGTTCCAAATAAAGCCATATAACAGTAAATAATAATTCTTCTCATCTTTATATTAAATTCGTTTATATAAATAACATTAACAGCCTTATAAAAGGTAACCCGATGCACATTCAAGCCTTATTTCTTCACTGAAAAACGGAATACACCATATTTCTTTTAAAAAGGTATTTTATGGTCAAAGTTAACGGCCCAATTTCCCTCTCTACAATTAATTTACTACCTTAATGTTGCCTAATATAATAATTACGTACTTAAATACGTTTTTTTGACAGTTTTATTAATAAGTTCTCTTTTGTAATTATTGGTGTGAGGTTTACGAGTCGTTACTGGTTATTAGAAGTTATGGCTCTATTTATTATTCAGATCATAACACCTGAATGCCTTGAAAATAGACAGTGGTAAGTATAGCTTGGCTTTCTGTTATTTTGGTTAAATTTCGGTAAATGAAGAAGAGCTTTAACATTGGGTGTTAGTTACAAAAAAATCTTAGATAGTAATAATTAAAATCTGAATGTCGGTACGAAAAGAAATAACACCCTTTTTAGTAAATAATTGACGATATGTTTTGCATTTTATGGTTTTTCAGATTATTTTATTCATCACTCAAAGGTTTCACTTTAAGGCTGGAAGACAACTCAGTTTAAAGTTAAGCTCGCCTATGTACATCAACTTTAATTAATGTATGGCTATTAAATGTAATGTATAAATATGAAATTAAGAATTATGAATATCTTTTGTACTATATAACATTTAGAGTAAATATTTAAAAGCCTTGCGCCATCTGAAGTACCGAAGTAATGACTTCAATCTCCATCAAAACTTGACTAAACTGAAATAGTCGAGAACCAAACCATTTTACATTAGAAACACTAAATTAAACTTAAATACACATTGTACTAACTCCACTAATTACTATATTTGGTTAGTTATCTTTCAATAAGGGTAAGGCCGCACTACGGCTAAACCGCCGCGGATATTAACCGCCTGATTTTATGAGTGAAACTGATGGAAGCGGCCGCACTGACGGTTATTTTCCGCGACTGAATTTTAAACCGCGTTTTTTTTTCAGTATTGCTAGCGGGGAAAAACCGCGTCAAAATTTGTAGAGCTAGGTATATTTATAAAACGCTAATTCCTGAACTTCCTTATATTTCACAACCTTCACCTTCTCTTCAGGAATTGGCACTCGATAGGAGGAAATGGAAGGAGCTGCAGCGACAAGAGCCAGGCTTTTAAATTAAAGAAGAAGAAGATAAAACGCTTTTTAACCGTAGCGTGTGCGTCTCGCGCGGTTTTGCGGTTTCACGGTTTTCCGCTTGCGGAAAAAAACCGTAGTGCGGCCTTAGCCTAAGCTCTATTGTTTAACTTAATAGTTATGTGACGCAATATCACTTAACAGTTAAGCTTTAACTAGTTATGTTAAGTTCTGGATCCCAACTTGTATTGAATTAAGTTTTAGAGTACAATTTAGGTATCTAGATTATAATTAATATCAGGTAAAGTTATACGTGACTAGTTAGGCTCTGTGTCTTGTTAATTAAATTAATATTTGCCTTATTATTACATCTTTTGATTTGACATAAGCAACTAAAACTTATTTAGTCTTGTTTTAAAGTTGGAAAACTACATCTTTTAATTTATACATTTACAAATTTAGAAATTCACTTTTGTATAGTATTAATGACAGCATCACAAAATCGTTTTTCTAAATCTTTGTCTCAGTTTAACACCCACAAAAACATAAGATCCGTTTTCAACACGGAATTACAACATCTTATTATAATTACAAGCCGATTATAAACACCCATAATTACTTCTTCTGAGCAAAACATCAACAATTTACACTCAATAGCCGTACACCGCTCCTTAAACACAATACCGACCGCGACTCGAATTAAGTGCATTGCAAACAATTCATTGCTCTTTCACTTCGCTAGCGGGCTACAATAGCGCTCTCGAATGAGGAAATGCAAATCATTTTGTGTAATGAAGCCGTTTGTTGTGGGATCGTGAGTGGTGAAATAATTTTAGCTTATTTTAATTTCAATTAGAGTTGGTTCTGATCTTGAAATGTTCTGTTGCATTGTTTCTGCGGTTATTAAGTTACTGAACGTTTTGGGTGTTCATATTGTTATTTAATATTATAGTACTATTTTAAATATGATTGTTGCTATTGGATAGTGTTGTGCCTGTATTAAAAACGATACTAGGTGCTATCGGACTCTCCAAATTGAGATACACAGTTAGAAATTAAATAAGTACGTACTAAAACACATTGTCATATACATCAATTTCTATAATTCGTTCACGAAAAATTAAGAGAAAAATTAATTAAAGTTTAATGTAATATTGCAAACGCCACTTTCTTAGCAGTATTCTGTTTATCTGCAACAGTAAAGAGTATCAAAGTGTTAATTCACACGTTTCTTCTATCAAGAGGGAATAAACATTTATAGCTTCTATAACTAACTCTTAACGATATCGAAAAAAGAAACAACTCTGGACAGAACTTTCAAAGCTAAAACTAAAGTAACGTTTTACACGATAATCACCTTCATTTCCAAGCAGTAAGGTCTATATTCGCGTGACGAAGTTGCCAAACAACTGGCGTTCAATTGACCACAGTTGTGCAGCGTGTGAAAATATTATAAATACTTATTTAAATATATATAAATATGTATGTGAGACTTGTGTACGGCTAGGTGTCCGTTCAGAATAACAATTAGCATTAATTAGCGTAATGAATGCTTACAATACGATTGACCTGTGACCGTAGTAGCATAGTGTTAACTGCAGTGTCATTCGATGATTCATATTCATTCTAAATAGGCATTTTTTATCTGTTCTAAAGTTTTTTTATTAGTGTAATCATAATGTCGTATAAATAGAAATCGATTATTAAATATAAAATTATTTTAAATATGTGTGTTTATTTATAGTATACATTATTTAGTCACACTTCTGCTGATTAATCCTACTAGATGAAAAGAGAAAAAAGCAACTGTTCAAGTATCCATAAGAACTTTAAAATCATAACTACTTAAGTTACAACGCGAATGAACATTCTAAAACACTCATCATAATAAAGTACATACCAAACAAAAAGGCAATAATTGAAATTACAAAAACCGTTAAAACAACAGTGAACGTAGCTTTGTTTCCAATTTTAAAATTAACAGTAAAATTCTTAATTCAAATAATGACAGTAGCAATCTAGTAGCGTACAGCAGTCGCGCACGCCACCACTAGCATGCCACACTCGTGTTATTGATTTTGCACAGTTAAAAGAGTTACAGCGTGATTGACGACCTCCTTGCATGAACGTTCTGACGTAAATGATGCACTCAACAATCTACACGATTTATTGTCTATGCCCCGCGCTCCGATAGTCGCGAATAATGTTTTTAGGAAGCAAAATGGACGGTTTTTTGTTGTGTTGTCCACGTTTTTGTGATATTGGAATGTAAAAATATTGCTGGGAAACTAGGTATTGGTTTTCTAAAATCACTTACATTTATCATTTATTAACTGGGTTACCAACTGAACGTATTTTTTCAGTTTCTTTCTTGAGAGAGAAATTCAACGCTGTTTTTGTTAATTGGTTTTTAGTAGCGTTTTTCCGAAGAATGATTTGGTTCGTGTTCAGTTTTAATGCCGGATACAAATCTATATTAGCGTCCTAATCTTTAACGATCAAGGAAAGATCTGAGCCAATTAAAACATAATTACCACGGCAATCCCAAAAACTTTTGGAAGCGACTTTCCGAAGGTAATTAGCTAAGTTGTCTTCAACTTATGTCGTTATCAACCACTGTTATGGATTAATGGTCAAAATTTTAATTCGATCTGGACCAAACTTGTAACAAAATTAATGGACTTGTGAGGTTCCGTGTCCCCTAGCTTTGTCCTTTTAATTTGAGGTCCCTGTTATGTTTTTGTAAGGGGATTTATGTTACGTTATTGTTCTAAATCATTTCGCTGGTGGGGTGCTTTTAATTCCGTTTTGTTATGAATTAATGTGTTTCTGATGGGTCGGATGAGAAAGGTATTTTATGTGTTTTCTAATGTGAGATATAATTCGCTTGTGTTAATTGTGGTGGGTTTTGTGAACACGCCGTATGGAAATTGACTTTAAACATTTTCTTAAAAACACCAAGTCTAGTCGACTACATTATATTTTCTCGTTGACGATATTTCCTCTATTTCTAATCTAGTTTTAGGGATTGTATATGCTTTTTCATATCACAAAAGTGCTATCAATAATAGAACTTGACGACTTTGTGATTCCTTTTTGTACACCAACTGTAGTCCGAGTATTAATGGTACCTTTGCTGTCTCTCAATTCTATAACGCAAATTCTGTACCTTCTTACCTTGAATTCAGATAAGTATTATGTCGTCCATAAGTGTTATTCAATAGTGTAATCCCCTAATTCGTTCTTAAAATAGCTTTTATTTTCTGTATTTATACTTCAGAAGTAATACTAGCCACATCACCTGCAGTAGCTCGCGACAGGCCACAATTGGCGAGTCGTTCCAGTTCACGTGCCACGGGACAATGCATGGATTTTAATGTATTTGCATAATTGCCACGCTGTTTTCCGTGTTTATCTGTGGCCCGATGCCATAGACTTGTTTGCAGAGATACAAGTGTGTTACAACTTATTGTTGTGTTGAGAAATGTTCTCATGATTATTGTAGTCTGTCGTAGTAGTAGTTGAATTGGTGTGGTACCTTTCGGGTGTACTTGAAACGGTAAGAAGGGATATCAGTTTTGTCATTGTTATTATTTCATCATCAGTAGTAATACTTAATGCTTTGTCAGTGATAAATAGTTGTTGTTTCCTGAAATGTCCAGAATTTGTTTCAGTCTTTCGATAGTTTAAAAGACAAGTGATTTACAAGTGATATACACAATGCTGTATGTATGGATTGACGAAATATAATATACTTACTCTACTCTAAGTGTGATGATGTAAGTTTACAATGAAAATACAAATATAATTAGTGGTTTGTCTTACTGTATTTACCACACAGTGGCAACAGTTTTTGTGCACGGCTCGCGGACTCCGGCTTATAGTTTATTTAAATTGGTCGATTGTGAGCCGCGTCGCTATCCTACGTATCACCATTACCGCGCCATTATGTACGCTCGTGTTTGTCACCGAATATGGGGATAGGTGCGCAGATTCAATTCAATCTATCTTTAAAACCCCATTTTTTTTTATAACCTTTTATGTGTCCCACTGCTGGGCAAAGGTCTCCCCCAATTTGCTCCAAGCTGTTCTGTCTGGAGCCATCTCCCACCAACCCGAGAATGGATGTGTGGATGTTTGTTACTCTTTCACACAAAAACTACTGAATGGATTTTAATAAATCTTTACAATAATATAGCCGATACATCGGAATAACACATACTCGTAAGATGTAACTTATAAATATAGAGTGTGTATTGTCATTGTCATTCACGCGGGTGAAACCGCGGTGCACAGCTAGTAAATGATAAATGTTAGAATAGTTGTTAGTTTCGATCGGGATGTTTGATCAAGGAAAAGAAAGGTACTGATGAGGTTAGCAAAAAAAGTTTAGTACAGACTAGGTACTTGAATCAAAGTGAAAAAAGTGCCTCAAAATGTAGTACTTCTAGAAACTTAAGTAGACAATATTCCATTCCGAAAATTCACTGATCAATTTCTAAATAATTATAGGAGCTGTTTCCATACAACTTGAACAACAGGGGAGATTAGTAAGGAAATGATAACAGTACTTTAAGCACTCTTTGCCTACTAATATCCGTGCGAGGATCTAACCGAGCGCGCCAAGGACCAATAAGGTTCTACTAATCGGGTCAAATTTATTAAAGAATTTTGAGTCTTAAAGTATTTGATACAGGGGTCTTGAGATCAGTCACGCGTGATCCCCCCTCCTCCCCTCATCTAAGGGCTCACTCAATTATTCCTGCCCGCTCATCTGTAATAAGTAATTTGAATTTTTTCAATTCTTTATTATGTCTAAAAACAGTCTGGTCCGTACCTAATGAATAACTTTAAAAGAAATATTTTTGGCACATTTTTTGCAGTTTAAATTGACTCGTCGATCGTGTTTTGTTTATAGCAAATATTGTTTTTTTATGTTTTTTGAATCCTAACTTTCTTGCTCCTTTTTCTATGAAAAAAACATCGATGACTCTGGCTGAATTGTGTAGCATATGTGGAAGTCTCCAGGACTTAAATAATTACATTTACCTACTTAAGTCACGTACCTCTTGACACAGTAGCCTATCGTCATCCAAAAAAGACATAAAACTCCAAGTTCAATCAATAACCTTTCTTTCTGGACTAAAGCCACTTAGCCTGACTCAGGCTGTAACTACCTACTTGTATACACAGCTGGCGAGACCGATGCCGCCAAACAGTCTAGTGCGATTCGTTGCGACGACTTAGGTATAGGTAGTAAGTAGCTATAGCAGAACGAATTAGTTGCGCTCTCGATGGGGTATTTTATTGACCGTAATTATTAATAACCTATCTGTTCTAGTGCTTTTCTTTATAGACTTCTACGGATATGCGATATAAAATATTGCCAAGCATAGAAATGAATAACTTTCTCTAAAAATAGCATAGTTAATTCTGAAAGGAAAAACTACGGGGAGAAGCAATTTTTAAAATTTTATTTTCATAGCAAACGATACCTTGAATATGTTCTATGATACTTCTGTTAATACCTATGCAAAACAAAATTCTTTAAAAAAACTTTATAGCATACAACATTGTCACAAATAAATCGATACAAAAACAATCAACTCCAATTAGTTCACAGCAGACAAGTATCAACCTACTCAACTCGATACAGAATCGAGTAGAAACGAATATTCGCAAATCGATTGTCGGACAACTATAACATGAAAGGTATTACGTAGGGTGATTGCGCCGGTTAGCGACCAGTTAGCTGGGTTGCCCACTTCAGATGAGGAAAAAGAAATGTTGTTTACACGCAAAATAGTATATGTTAATGTGAATTTGTCCCAAATATAATGTAGTTTGGATATAAAAACATAGAATATAATACATTCATACAAAAATATTTATTAAATGATGAAAAAGTGTAAATATTGCGAAAACGTCGGTTTACGACCATTTTCACCAGTTTATGACCACTAGTGAGCTGGTTTGCGACCGCTTTTTTAATATGAAAAATATGACAATAAAACAATTATAATCGCTTTAAAAATATTTTAATATATATTATAGCATATAAAAACAAAAATGGTAACCATCTGGTGTAATGTTTTCTTATAATTAAAAAATAAAAATCTTACATTTTGTAGAGACTTAGTCATAGTTGTAATAGAATCAACAATCAAACAAAGGTATAACATTTAAAAATAATCAACAAATTTATATTTTAGGAACCATATTCCGTTTTTCGGCATACCCGTTGTCAGTGTGACTCAGGACGCTAGAGCCAAACTGACCCGGCACTATACTGAGGATATCCCAGACATCAGCCTGTACGAGATTAGAGTGGCTCTGAAACAACTTAAAAACAACAAGGCGCCGGGTGATGACGGAATTACAACGGAGCTTCTGAGAGCGGGTGGAAAACCGGTACTTTTAGTCCTCCAGAGGCTATTCAATTCCGTCATACTCGAGGGTACTACGCCAGAATCATGGCACAGGAGTGTGGTGGTGCTCTTCTTCAAAAAAGGCGACAACACCTTGTTGAAGAATTATAGACCCATCTCGCTCCTGAGCCATGTGTATAAGTTTCCTACCTAGGATGTTCCGCGAGGCTATTGAGATTAAAAAACACCCTAATTTCAAAAGAGAAGATGGCTGGAAGATATCACCTACTTGGGACCCAATAATACACAAACTCAAGGCCAAACCCAAGAGCAGCGCTGCAAGACATCAAGACATAGTGAGCTCATATTGCGTAGGTCGGACTTAACAATAAATTAAAATATGAAGGTAGAACGAGCAACATCTTCTGTCAAGACGAACGCCATCTCAGTCTGCCCGTGACCATGATACCTGCAAAGGTGTCGAAACGTCGGGACCTAAATCTAAAATTAAAACCGCGAAAAAATCCGTATAAAGTAGTTTTATTCAATGTCTAACATTCGCGTAAACCTAAGAAACCAATATGTGTATAAGTTGTTTTCGAGGGTCATTACGAACCGTCTCGAATGCAGGCTCGATGACTTCCAGCCTCCCGAACAAGCTGGTTTCCGAAAAGGCTTTAGCACCATAGACCACATTCACACGCTCCGCCAGGTTATACAGAAGACCGAAGAGTATAATCGGCCACTGTGTTTAGCGTTTGTGGACTATGAAAAAGCCTTCGATTCAATCTAGAATCAAATATCTAGAAACCTGGGCTGTATTGCAGTCCCTCCAGCGATGTCATATCGACTATAGGTATATCGAGGTGTTGAAGTGTTTGTACAGTAAGGCCACCATGTCAATCCGGTTACAGGACGAGAGCACGAAGCCAATCCAACTGCAGCGTGGTGTGAGACAGGGAGACGTTATTTCTCCGAAACTGTTCACAAGTGCGTTGGAGGACGTCTTCAAGCTCTTGGACTGGAACGGGTTCGGCATCAATATCAATGGCGAATACATCACTCACCTTCGTTTTGCCGATGATATAGTGATCATGGCAGAGTCGCTGGAGGAGCTTAATACTATGCTCAGCGACCTCAGTATCGTTTCCCAACAGGTGGGTCTTAAAATGAACATGGACAAGACGAAGATCATGTCCAATGTCCATGTCGCACCTGTACCGGTTGTTGTTGGGAATGATACTCTCAAAGTTGTCGACCACTACGTCTATCTTGGACAGATAGTTCAGTTAGGCCGGTCCAACTTCGACAAAGAGGTCGCCCGAAGAATCCAACTCGGATGGGCAGCGTTCGGGAAACTACGCGACATCTTTTCGTCCAAAATTCCGCAGTGTCTGAAGACGCAGGTCTTTGACCAGTGTGTGTTGCCAGTGATGACATATGGCGCTGAAACGTGGTCGCTAACGGTTGGCCTTTTGGAGAAGCTCAGAGTCACTCAACGAGCTATGGAGAGAGCCATGCTCGGGGTTTCTTTTCGCGACAGGATCCGGAATACGGAAATTCGCCAAAGAACTAAAGTCACCGACATAGCTCGAAGAATATGCAAGTTGAAGTGGCAATGGACAGGCCATATCGCTCGAAGAACTGATGACCGTTGGTAGTTGGTAGGTAGTTTGCTTTTTATGATAACATTATGTTCTAAACTGAAAAATAGTACATTTCAATAACCAACGAAATTAAAAAAATCAGACGTGGTCGCATACTCAATGAAAATTTCATACTTAGTTCTGTTAGCGGCCGTTATTTTTCTCATACTAAATTATGGTGGCCGGAAACCAATGTCTTTATTTCGCTTACTTTGGTTTACGACCACCTGTTTAGCGCCCAATTTTGTAGGTAAATTAAACAAACTTCTTACAAAGGAACTGGTGGTCGCTTACCAAATAACTACAAAGAAAAACTTTTACAATACTACATTCAAAATTGTAACAGTCCTATATGAAGCATTAGGATCATATCAATCAAAACAAAATAATGCTGATCTCGTCGGTTTGCGACCAAGTGGTCGCTATCTAACGTTTTTGATAAATAAGCATTTCGGTTACCGACCACTTGATTTTACATTAATAACAAGTTTTAAAAAAGCAAAATACTACTAAATTATAACCCATACTTATCGATTGTACAATTTAACATGTAACTGGTGTGTAAAACATGAAATAAGTATTAAAACTTACCTTTGAGTGGCACGCGTCGTGTTAGTTTTTTTTCAACTCGCGGTACATCCAACTCACCACGGAATCAAGACGCGCATTGAGAAATACTTTTTCGGCTCTGGGTTAACCCATTTGTTTCAAACATTGCAAATTATTATTTCATAATTGTTTATAAAGCATGTTAGAATTATTTTTTATGTGTGTTAACCCTACAAATACTATTTTCGTGATTTAAAGAAACTTAGTCGGTCAAATGGTCGCCTACTGAAGGTGGTCGCGAAACCGGCGAAAGAACCCTACTTCGAACGCACCAGACCGTGTGGCGACATTCACGGGTGGAAATATGGCGCGAAATTCAAAAGAGTTCTAGAACGTCTTTTGAAATTTTTGAAATTGTTATGCATATTGCGTACTCTTTGTATGCAGTTTGTGAATTAATATGGTACATAAGTAGTGAAAGTTGTACTCTAAAATAGAGAATTGCATTTTAATGCGTTTAGATATTTGTAGTTTTATGAGAAATTATATGATATCTGACGGGCCTGTTGGTCTAGTGGTTAGAGACCCTGACTGCTATACCGAAGGTCGTGGGTTCGATTCCCATCCGGTACAAATGTTTGTGTGATGAGCACGATCATTTGTTCGGTGTCTGGGTGTAATTTATCTATAATATGTATGTATTTAGAAATATATATAAGTATGTTTATCAGTTGTCTGGTTACCATAAAACAAGCTCTGCTTAGCTTGGGATCAGACAACCGTGTGTGAGATGTCCCCGAATATTATGGTTATGGTATCTTCTTTTTCATTTTGGTTTTACAAACTGAAAATTTTGTCATGTGCAAGTAGTTACTATAAAACACACTTTCTTTTACAAAAATATTGTATTAAAATACCTCATATAAAAATACCTCTTATAATTGCGTCTTAACCTAGCAGTATGACGGTCCATTTACACAGTTGTTACCCAAAAACAGAAAACACAGTTTTCATATGACGCTAATCATGTCATATTTGCAGTACTTATGTGCAGTTGTTCGTACTCGCCGCCATACTGTCTGGTCGGCTAACTTTCAGTCTAGATATAACGGCTAGTCTTTACTTGTATAAAGAGTGTTTTAGCCAAAATATGCGTTGTATTTAAAGTTCTGTAATTCCATGGTCTTGTGGTAGGTTTTATAAAATACCAAAAAAAAAAATGAAGATCAATAATTCTTAAAAATTCGACCATGACTTGCTTTTTCGACTAAACGGTTTTATTTGATAAATAATATTATTAAAATAAACTCTTACAGTTAAATTTTGCTGATATTTTTTTTGTATATTTTTTACTTGTTTTTGCGCACCGTTTTCATTCAATTAATCTCTCCAATTAAGTCCAAAACTAGTTCCAACCCAAAATATGTACACAAAATAATAAAATCACTCAATTTACTGAACCTAACCAATTGGCATGCATAGTGACCAGACTGGCACACATAGGTATATGGCAATCGCAAGCCAGTGGCCGCCACACGGTCTGCCAGTCGCGGCTCAGTGGTCTGCCAGTGACTACTAATACAGAACTAGTGTGAACTGAATACAAATCTATATTTATTGCGTCTTAATATAAGAGAGGTGAGAATGGTAGGCAGCAATTTTAGAAAAGATTATGTTTTTAACTTAAAGATTTTGATTGGATGTTTCTTGGTTAAAAATAAACCATACGTCGCAAGTTTTAGTTTGTCAAGGCATAATTCCGATGAAAACAAAATGAAAAAAAAATATACCCCTCTCGGAAAACAGGGACTCAACTCAAACCAAAAAATATAAGCAAAGAGCAAACATGGAACATAAAAGCATTTCCACATTCTGCATACCCCATGAGGATATAAGCGTGAACATACCAATCTCCATTCGCTTAATCAAATAGGCTTCCTTCCCAGAGGCCAGAGGTGGTCCCTTTGTCAGGGTACACTCGATAACAACACTCATTTGCAAATACGGGCTCGTGGATCAATAGTGATCGGTAGCCGGTACAATCGCGCACAAATTGATGTTATCAATCAACGGTGGGTACTGGCGGGCATGTTGATGCATGCTTGACAAGTATTGTAGTGTCTCCTGTGATTAGGTACCTTGTTTGTTATGTGTCGATTGTGTCAATATTTATGAGAATTTTCTTTTTTTTTCAGGTAAGCGATACAACTCTACAAGTTTATACTACCTACATACAGATATGAAAATAAAATGGTATGTAATCAAATTATAAAATAACGACTTTAAGTAATAGGTATGCTGGTGACACATGCATATGCCTACTGCGACAACAATTCTTCTAAATAAGTATTAATTAATCAAACCTTATATAACAACAAATATTTTGTTCCACAGTACATTTATGCTAAACAAGCTCTATGCGTGAAGACTTGTAATTGGCTGTCAGATAATCATACTGTTATTAATTACCATTGTATTTAGCTGTAAGTCTTCCATAGTTTTTAAATAAATAAATAAATAAATAATTTATCCCGCCTTGAATAGAGTTTCCGATTAAAAATCACGTCATTGTCAAAGATCAAGATTCATAAATCACACAAATTTTAATCCTATAACAATTCCAAACTTATGCAACCTCTATACTCCCAAATGATATTAGTAACACTTGCCAACAGGATTCAAGAGCTTCCCCCACATTTCCACGAAAACTTGATTCTAAGTGTTAACGAGTGAACCGAGAGCTAATTATGTCAGCTTTTTGAGCACATTCCCGCGATTCAATGAACTAGGAATGTAGGCACGTGTATTGGTATTCAGACATTCCGGGAATCGGGTATCCAAGTGAGTACGAAGGGAAATTAGCATCCTCTTTGATGTTTCATGAAACTAATGAAGTTCTGGAAAAGGAATGAAAAGCTAGTCTACTGGTATCATGTTCGGGGTTCCGTGAAAAAATAAAAACTGTTAAGAGGAGCTGGTATATTCGCTTTTGCGACTTCAAATCATGTCAGAGGACCTTTCAAAAAAGATCCTCGGTTGGTTAAACTCAGGCGAAGTTGTTCGTATCTTTCAGTGTGAGAAACAAATGTAAAACAATAATACAGTCAACAAAAAGTATAAAGCAAGCCATGATTACAGGACGGCACAAATCGTTTTATTTCAACACAATCAAGCTGCGTTTACGTCGAGATCCATTTAATTTCCTCCACTTTTTCTGTGCCGCATAATTCACAGGGAAACTAAAATGACGGAGTCGTCCGTTCTGTTACAATGAGTCGGCGATTACATAGCAATCGTGTGGACATTAGGCACAGTTGTTGCTACGCTGAAACCTAAGTGTGGCTACCGAGCCGTTGAGACTGTGCAGCGTGAAGTGACGTCACAGCCTTGCCCAGTTTTTGTTGAGATGCGACGTTTAAGAGACAAAATACAGACCAATGTTTAATGCAATCGACAAACAGAAACAAAAAACAGTCGATTGTAAGATACCGGGCATTAATCAAGATCTTTTTTGACATTCATTTTAATCTTGATCAAAAATATTCTACAATCTATCTAAAGTTATCCATGTATGCTAGTTGGTTAAAATGATTTTGAATCATTAAACATGAATTTCTAGATTTTTCCTCATTCAGAGAGATTTATCACGAATTCAGATAGACATAACCCAGCAAGTGCTTAGACATAACCCAACGAATGTCGATCTTCTAATCTAGGGCCCGGAGAGAGTAATCTCAATAGACATAATATGTAGTAATTTTTACTAAAAAAAATCGTCATTCAACAGCCTATCGACACCCTAGAATAGTCTACACTTCAAGTGTCACTCCTGCAATTTCTACAAGCATTTCGTAACGTCCACTTATTTCTATCTCCTATCTACCGCTAAGCACCTTACGCTATCTCCCTATCTCCGATAAACTTATCGACTTTCACCGATCATCTATTTGTTTACTGAATGTAATCTGTCGCGTGATACCGTGATACCTACACACGTCACATGTTACTAGGCAAAGATAAAGGTATCTGTTTATGTAATAAGAAAGTCATTTCAAGGGTTCTCGAGGTAAGGAATGGTTTGTAAGTAACAATAATATTACACGATTGATTCGATACGACGTTGCATGTAACTGGTTTTAACCGGTTTTTGTTATACACTGTATCGTACAGTAGGATTTTTAATTAGACGATACTGACTGACAGTAGCTAATGTCACTTTGCAAAATAATATTGCCACATTTAAAGTAATAGTGATGCGTTCAGTTCTCGGTCAATCAGATGAATGAACAATGAGTGTGAATAATTAGTCATTTCGACTCGACCACATGATCGACAGTGTATCTGACAGATTTATAATAAATGTCACAGAAAGTAATAGTGATTTTTGTACTTCTGATTACGAATAAGAACAAATTATGTAATAAGTGACGTTTTTTTTTATTTTCAAAACCTACCTATAATTGTTACATTTCATGCATATATAGTTTCAACAACATGGTGTATTGAAAATAGGACTGTCTTACAATTTTCCTCGCAATGTTTTCATTAAAATGTTTAAAACAGACAATCGAGGCAATTTCATTCATTCAAGAGGTTTTTCAATCATTCACTGTGTCACAACACTATTTTTATTTCATCAAAAACTGACAACACAGTAAACGTCAGTCAATATCGTCTAATTAAAAATCCGACTGTAGTGAAGGCGAATATAACTATTGTATGTATTTTAACATTCTAGCTATGAAGTATCTGTATGGCAAAGTCCCTTAGTTGTTGTAAGCAATACTTAAACGTAAACACAAACTTTTCCACGCTTAAGATGAAGTAAGATTTGTAAAGAGCTGCTAGGGCGACAAATAGTGAGAACCAAATGTCAAAATTATAGTAGAAAAATATACAAGGGGACTAAAGTCCAAATTTTATCTCAATCATGTGCTTTAACATAAGTTAAGGTGATAAATATGCGTTTATGTTCACTCCGTATTAAATAGCAATATTAAACACGAAACTTGACAGGCCATATAATAATCGCCATACTAACACCATTGTAATTTAATATCACACACGATTTATGTCTTGAGTTACATAACGTTCCTGTTTACGCAACAAACTAACACAAACACGTTTAACTGACAGATAACAGCTGTTCACACCGTCACTAATCATTATAATGACATCAAATAACTCAATGTCAAAACGAAATGTCAAGATGAAATGACACAAGAAATGACGTGTGTCAAAAAAGTGTGTTTTTTGAAATTTGGAATGGATGTATAAAATTGATTTATGTATCAATTGTGTTTTTAATTTTCGAATGTCGTGGCAATTTGATTTCGTTCACGGTTCTCTTGTGTGGTGTCAACAGTTGCGCGGGCGCTGTTTTGTAAGGAATACTAAGTTAAATCGTACAATTATAAGAGTAACGGGATGATTAATGTTGTAGGAACCTTTTGTGTGTGTTAGGAACTATGAATATCCTTTAAAGAAGATTTCCTCAATGTATTAATTTTGAAAAATCGGTAGAGTAATGCTATCGGGTAGTCAATCTTGCTACCATGCATGCTATTGCTAAATAAATGAACATTTTTACACTTTTATAGTACTTATGTCTCTATTGGTCACAATATTATTAACCTCTATTCATTGCAAAAAGAATACGTTAAGTTGGAATTTCAAAGTAAAATGTAAGTGTAATTAAATATTGTCTCCAACTAACAATACTAAGAACAACATCGTTTTATAAAAGCAAGAACGAAGCTGTCTATCTGTTTACTACTCTCAAGTTAAGTGTTGGCAAAATAAACAGGGTGCTCTACACAATCGCAAACATACAATGTATCAATTACATAGCAAAACAAGGAGCTCTTTACAATCTGTCATACAAACATAGTGACAGGGTTTAAAGATATACCGGAGATTGTTTGTGGATAGAGTTTATACAGGGTGTTGGGGAAATGTTTGGGCTTATTTTTTGTAATGCTTCTGCCAATGGAAGTGGAGAATTTCTTGACAAAAATAATGGCCTTACTATTCAGTATGTCTTACTATTCATAACACCAGCTGATTAAAAATTGTACGGAGGTCTTAATTAGAGGTTCTATTACTTTTTGGAGAAAGTTGTCTTTTTCAATAGGCATAAACAGTTTTTATTATTTCTACGCGATTCTGGACACTCTGTAACAAATATGTTCACGAGAATCGGGAGAAATAGTTCCAATTGTTGTTTAATTAAATATTGTGTTGAATTGACAAATATGTTTGATGACATTTATTTTCTATACTTTTTTTGAGTACAGACATTACCCAGAGTATCTCTTTGTCATACTGATTCTTTTTTTCTGGTCGTTAACGTACTACTATTACACCAAAGTTTCAAATAAAGGTAGATAAGACACGTAGGCAGAAGAGACATTAAAATAATCGTTTAAAAAAATATTCTTCTCTTAATGGCTATCTATATGCAGATTGACTATGACCAGTGACTAATACATAACTCTAAGGAATATCAATATGGCATACGTGATCGAGTCCACGTGGAGACAAGAGTCAGCGTGCAATATTATTACTTACGTGAGAAATGACGCATCAAGTGATGGCAGGAAATGTTTATAACTAACTGTTTTATGTGGCTTCTTGCAATAGATTTAACTCTCTTATTATCCCAAGATTTGTGGTGAAATGCATGAGATGCATAGCATGAGACCTAGCATGAGACCTTGGTCATAAAAACTTTTCCCACGAAATTTTCAAATCTGCAAAAAAGTTTGATAAAATAATATACATATTTTTATGAACTGACGCCGTTGGCCTAAGCGCAGACTTTGACTGCTTTACGGGTATTGCCGATAGAGTATAAATTGTTTTAAAGCGTAGGTCGTGGTAATATATTTTTCAAAAGAGTAGTTTAAAACGGTTTTCTAAACACCAATCATTTATCCACGGTAAATACAAAACAAGCTAATCTCTATCTAAATCGTCATACTCGCAACGTGATTTACATGCCCGTAGAAAAAAACATTACATAAACACTACACATGTATAAAAGTGCGTGTGTACCAGCTATTTCCTTATCGTTCGCGATAAAAATAATGTTATAATTCGGCTGTGCTAATATCTGTATACAATACAAACATATGTTTCAAACGACCGTGACATTGACATTGATGTTACCGCTACCACGGTGCTCGAACTCATTAAATACTCGATCGGATTACGTCACCGTTTATTTTTAGGTTTTCTTACTCACTATCTGTCAAGGATGAGTCGCATTCGCCTTGGTGATATTCTAAATCTAGTTTTTGCTAAACAATTTTTATTGCTTTTAGATTTATTCATTGAAATAAATTATTATATCAGTTGAATTTCACACAAGCGTCTGATCTAAATTACTTAGGTGGGGCAATGTTATTTTTGTTATCTGACCTTTAAATGTTTTGTTGATTCGCTAGTTATATAAACGGTAGGTCATAGTAAATACTTATCAGTCGTAAACATATTAAATGATAGTTTGAGAGATTAATGATAAAATTGTGAAACTTATTAATGTTTTGATTCTAGTTTGATTTATGATTGCAAATTCATTAAAATTTGATAGCCTACCTACCTACATTAATTTTAATAATTTAGCTGACTATTAAGCATATCTTAATGTAAAATTAATCTTATTCAACATTTCTGCAATCCTAAGTCGATCGTCATTCATTGACGTCATTTAAGTAAATTGGCAGTGAGTTTTTATGATAAGGGAAATATATATTTGACCTGTCAATTGTCTTACCAGTTTTCATTTGTTTCAATACAAAGTTTATCTGTAAAGTGGCATTGCACTGCGCATGCGGCCTTGGTCACGTAGCTCTCCCACACGAGTTAACTATACTGCAGAGCGTGTTGTAATTTGTATTTAACATACATACATACCATCACGCCTGTATCCTCGAAGGGTTAGGCAGAGGTGTACCAATGTATAGCCACAGTTCGCCGGTATGCTTAGGTCCCATGTCAGGGGGCGAGCCTATTGCCACTTACCGGGCACAAATCCAAACTCCGACCTGCTACTGAGAATTTCATAGAAAAACCCAATAACACCTTAGTCGACTTGGGAATCGAAGCCAAGACCTCTAGCCTAGTAGTCGCGCTTAGAACCACTAGGCCAACGAGGCAGTTAAATTTGTATCTAAAGAATAATTTAATGACTAATGAGAAGAAATTTTATGGTAATTAATTTAATACGGTATGTCGTCTAGATGTCATTTAAGAAATGTTTACTATTAGGTGTCGTTTTACTGGTAATTAAATTGCTGTTTGTCGTTTCGCTATTAATTTTTATTTCATGAATATGCATTTAACACGTTTATTGCTATTTATTAGGTACTTTGTATTCTGGATATAAGATAAAAAGCTACTTCAAAACTGTTTTTTACTAAGACTAAAACTAGGTATAGCATCTTTAAATATTGTAAATTGATTTAAATCAGTATGCTATAATATTAAATTAAATTGTGACAAAAAAACTTCGAAAATTAACGAGATAAAATTGGTATCCACAATCGCGTCAAAAAGTATTTTTCTCTCTGGGAATCCAAGTTTACTCCATAACAAGTTTTATCCAAATCCGTTCAGCGGTTTATATGTAAAAGTGTAACACACATAGAAACATGAAGAAAATATACTTTATCATTTCTAATGTTAGGTTAGAAATCATCTTTAAAAACCTTACTATGAAAGTATACCATAGTTTTATTTTTTTATTTTTTTGTAAATTTTTATAGTTTAATTAATTTTATCTTTATAATGCTATTTCTCTTTTATTTTTTATTTTATATAATTAACGTGCCTTACTAACGAATTGGGTTAGTACCTGTAATATTAGTGGTAAGTGTTGAATAAAGAAATAAATAAATATTTCTCTTGAATTATATTACTATAAACATGCAGCGCGATAGTTTAAAAGTTAATCTAGATCTTACTATATATTATTGAAAACTCCCACATTCTACAATGCTGGTACAATTCGTGCTGCGGTTACGTCTCCTCTGTAACTCGATACGTGGCGTGTGCCCTTGTCTGTCTGTCTGTCGATCGATACGATTAGAAAGGTACTTGTAGATTGACGGTATACAACCTTTGTTGTAAGGCGGACTTCATGGATACTGGTCTCTGATTTTATTGAAAGTTTTCACAGTTTTGTAACACGGTTTGGTATTAAGATGTTTACTTAAACCTGAAAGATATTTCAAATATTGTGCTGCTGACTGCTGCTAAATAGTTCCCGAGTAGTGATGGTTATTAACGAATTCTTTATGTATCTTTTATACCTATTAGTAATTATTGACTAAATCGTTTTATATTTATGCACCTTTGTGATGATCGTTATCTAAGAGACTAAAGAGGTCGATTACGAAACTATACGTATTCATGTCAATATATGCATCGACAAGCAATAATATAATAATATGTCAATCAAGTGTAATAATCATGTAAGTAAAGTTACATTGACTTAAAAAAACAAGGTTATTAAAAACAAATTGAACTTTCATTTACAATGTGGGTGTTCAAGATCATAGTTCTGCCCACCTATTAAACCATTACAAGCATAATAATATACTAATGTACAAGACCATATTTGACCATCAACACAACCTTCAGACCAGCATGACTCTCAATAATATGCGTGCATTATTTTTCCTTCATGCGCTCGCGCAGCCAACGACGCAACGTGACACGTCATGCCGCCATTTTTTATTCCTTTTGCAAATGTTCGGTAATGTTTTTTTAAAACGTTTTGCGTAATACAGTGGCCAGTTTTTAGAGGGATGTTGATTTATAGCTCTTATAAAAGCTGATGTTTTTTCTTGTAACCGGTTTTTGTAACACGTTTAACGACTATATAAGTATATGAATTTATGAATATCTTTGTGGATTTTATTTGTATATTAAGTCTCATTTATTAGGTATACGAATTATGGTTTTATCTTAGAATCTGATTTAAACTAGTATGCTGATGAGTAAAACAAACAACGTGTCAGGTTTTAAATGAAAAGAAATGGATTCTTATAATTTGTGTCATTTTTATTTAAAAAATAATCAATAAATTTATGCGTATTTGTTTAGCTGAGGTGATGTGTTTTATAAAGAAACATATGGTACCGAAGTTCGCATTTAAAATTTTTGATACCCATTTAACATGGCAAAAAATAACGCTATTTCAACTCAATTCCCATCCCATCTCCATTACTTCAACTCTGAACTCTTACATTAAAGTTTCATACAACTCCCACACATATACGTTGACCACGTGCGCGGCCTTCGAGTGCAGTCAGGTCGGCTGCGCAGGCGCCGACCTTGCCGCTGCCCGCGCATGACCCGCGCTCCCATTGGTCGGCGCTACTCGCGAATTATACCACCCGAAAGTGTGATGTCGCTTGTTAGATAGTTCTTGAATAGATTTGATCGCTATCTAGATTTGTTGGATATTTTTTTTTTTGTTGTATGTTATACAATTTTTAGTTCAATATTACATTATTTAAAATTAATAAAAAATATTATAATTATCCACCCCATAAACGTCCTATTACTGGGCACAGTCCGCTTCCCATATAGAGAAGGCACGAACATTGATTACCAGGCTTACTCACTTGCGGATTGGCGATTTCAGATCCCATTTATAATTACGACATATAAATTAGAAAAGCTTATAAATATACGAATTTCCAACTAAAACTTAAGCTATACTAAGTTTGAAATAGAATATTAAGAAAACAACATAGCTAGTTTAATAAAAATAGAGGATAATATATTTTTTATTTTTTATTCGCAGAACATCGCTACATGTTGTCTACTGTTTAGTAAAAAGTAGCAAAGATTTACTGAAACGTCAACTATTTCCTTTCATGGTTGTTTCTGCTAACACCATAACTAGTATAGTTGTGAACATATCTATCAGTATGAAATCAGTTGCAGCTGTTTCAGTTATTGTAATAACTAATGAGGTTATATTAACTGCCCATCGGATATCCCGCGTGGAAACAATGGTTATAGATAAACGTGTCTTCCGCTGACATTAAAACTATTATATTCATGTCATAATTAATTAAATAGAACAATAAAATTTAACTGTAGATAATATTAGGTAGGATTTATTTATTTACATAGAGGCGTACAACTTTACAGAATATCCAAACCGCGGTGCAAAATGTTGGACACAAGATAAAAATACACACAAAAAGAAAGTAAATAATATCATAGAAAATTAGGTTAAACAATACAATGATAAAACATATACAATATTTATTTATTTGATGGCATATATACATGGAACGTTATACGCTAGGGTTTTTGAGAGTTTCTTCTTATTTTTTTATTAGTTATTTCATTTGGACCACTGCTGCACAGCTGAAATGAGCTGAATAGCTCTCTTCTTGCTGTACATGTTTAAAATAAGTATATTTCTGTGGCTGCTTTTCTTTCCATCTTCCTTCACAACAGCAATGCAAACTCTCATTTCACCAGACGATAAATATCCATTTGTTATGTAGAGAAGACAAACCAATTAACTATAAACGTGAATTTAATAATGAATAATCATAAAGCTTCATTAAAACTAAGTACCTGCCAGTAGTAAGAACTAAATGCTTTCAAAGATCTGCCAATGAAAAACAACTGAACAATCAAACAACTATCATTCAACCATTAACACGTACTATTTAACCCTTTTTCGTGTAATGTGACGTCATTGGCTAATGAGACGTAGCAGCGGCAGGGTTGACGAGGGTTCGGTCCTCGCGACAATCGCTGATGCGGAAATCTTGTTACAACTCCAAGATAACTTAAAGATGGAGGGTATGTTATTTTTATATTTTTTGAAAATTTTGTTGGTATTTATTAGTCAATTGAAAGTATTATTAATAAATAGATTCTATCCTAGATTTGTTATATTGTGTACTGCAAAAATGTTTCGTGAACTTAATGATATTTTAGGTTTCCATTTAAAACCCAAAGACCTAATTTACTTATTCGCACAGAGACGCTTATCCAGTTCTTTTTTATCTTTACTTTCATCAACTTCGCAAATGCTGAATCTCTAACCCAAACGCCAGCTAAAACTTTTACACAAAACTTTATCTCTAACTCAAAAATCTCATCACTCAGCCACACCCCAATCAAATAATTCTCCTCTATCCTAAAACACATTGTATTTACTTTAATACATCTTTCCTACAAGTCAACACGATCTGGCACTATCCATTGCCTCGTCCAGACGTTTTCAATTGTCGCCCGCACTTGAAAGTGAAGCAATGTAATCAACATTTAGTTGCGTGCCAAAAAACTTGTTTAGGTGTCGCCATGGCAACGGATGAACGGATCCTTTTGCGTGATGAGTTGAGATCGGAGATGTCTAAAAGTTCGTTGTTTTGTGTTATCTTATATGTATAAAGATATTGGATAGGATATTTTTCGGGTGTATTTAGGTATGAGTAGAAATGATTTTTTATCTGCATTTTTAGTTTTTAAATATATTAGCTTTTTTACTCATTTTTTTTGCAGATTTTTTTTTCATCTACCAAGTCTTTTTGTACTACTAATTGTCACCGCCACAATTGTTGTATTTTTTGCATTTTCATCCCCACAATTCGGTTACTAAGTATAAAATATACTCTGCTAAAGAGTCTATCTTACCATAGGTAAATTCTAGAGTCAAATGTATTTCTAAATATACCTTAAATATAATTAAAAATAAGGCACAGGATGACATTTCTTGGCAGCCTTAGTAAAAGTTAGGGCTTTTACAGGTTGCCAAGTTTCTTGTTAATCTTTTACGAGTACACGCGATCTTGGGGGGGGGGGGGGGGGGGGTAACTCGAAATAAGTGAATATGTAATGTTTAACGTAACGTTACTTGTTCTTTTAAAACCAATTACTGGCACGTGTGAAATGTCATGCCAGTAAAGTAGAAACTATTTGAATAAAAAAAACTCAGTTCCTTGCATTGCATTACTTTTTTTAAAAAAATTTGCAGGTGTAAAACTGTATAAATATTATGGCGGTATACTTTTATAAGGCCTCTGGCTGAAGCTTAAACATAAATGGCGAAAAAGGAATACAAGTTTAGGTTTTTCACTAAAACAGTTGGAGGTAGGTATTGTCAGAACGATGCCTCTCATTTATCAATCATATTATAACTGGTTGGTTCTGTATTATCTAGACACTAATAAAGCTGATGCTCTTATCTGCTCCAAATCCTTATGATTCAGCATAGTGATGCTCAGGCAGCGGCCTGACCATGACCTTGCCATGTAAACAAACAACATTACATCCACAATAAACAGTCAGATACCAGGCGTTGCCAAATCCGGAAGGTTTATACTCAACTCACACTAAAGTAAGCATTATCATGTAACCTTATTTCGGACTCCGGACCTCTCATACCGTTCTGAGACTGATATATTTATATTACTTAAAATATGATCTAATAATATTTCGTGAGCTCACGGACTAGTAGTCCAACTGAATCTGATATGCAAATATTTTAAATTTACGTAATCTTTGTAAAAATCATTTAAAAACTGGTTGAAAATTATCACTTGATTCATTAAAATGATGTGAAATGGGAACAAAATAACAATCAATCGATTTATTCAATCAAAATCATAGGATTTAATCGTAGACAGGGTTTATTAAATTCAATAGTAAGTAGTATAGTATTCAATAGTATTTTGTAGGTATATATTATACTAAAATATTAGTTTAAATATCGGTATTTACCCATCTTTATCCGTAACCTTTTACGTAGATTGGAGCGACGTTTAGACGCTGGCATGAGACCAAGTGGCCTGTTTGAGATGAACCTTTGCATGAACACGTTCGGGACACGTTACTACTGCGAACTTAGCATTACAGAGGTTCTCAACCTTTTTACTTTTCTCGTTTTAGTCTTCAGGGGTTACCAACACTAAATGTTATACTGTATTCACTATTGTAAATTAATTGGATCAGGTAACGTGTTCCGTTCTAACTGGGGTTCTCAGCCTTTTTGCTTTTCAGTCCTTTAGGGTTCGCCAACATTAAATCATAGTGCTTTGAATACTTTTATTTAATTGGATCAGAGTGGATACATTGTTGGACTCACTTAAAGTTAAAAAACTTTTCCTCATTGATAAAAGAACAGGATAATTTGAACAGTCAAATTCGCTATGAGATCAAATATATAACATGTTATTTAAAAAATGACAATGGAGTACTAGTTAAATAAAGTGAACAAAGGTACAGTATTGTTTTTTTTACAAACAAACATCATATTGGATAGAAGTTTGAGTACAGCTGCATAAAAAAAATAACAACTGCATCCCTTAACTCCATATAAATGCATATTGTGTAAATTGTACTTTCTGTTACTCTGTTTTAGTTTCGTTGTGAAATTAAACAGCAATGTACGTGTAACATGAAAAGTTCAGTTTGCCTTTGAATAAAAAATGAATGCATTTTCGTTCCATGTTCTATGCGTTAAAAGCCGATTACGGGATAAAGGATAAATGAAAATTTATTCTCTGTTGCTTTTATGAAATATGTGGCATATTGGAAAATAAATTGAATCTCACTCCATCTTGCAAAGGAAATAGAGTAAGCTACTTTCAGGATCTAACTATCTATTTACCATGTTCCTCTTTTCGCTACCTTCATTTCGGTGCCTTATTCTGCTTATGCACTATACACACTGCACTCAATGTTCCTCGCCTAGTGTACGTGAACACTAGTTTCCAAGTGTAAGCTACATTTACAGCGACACAGACACTCTCTAGAGTGATCTAGACAAAGGAAAGTGCGTAATGTAAATAGTCAAACAAGTTTCTCACATTTGTGTTAAAGTGTATAACTAGCTTTAGATGGTTGATCGCCGACATGAAGACATGAATGCTACTAAAATGGCAGTATATATATAAAATAAAAAAACAGCACAATCAAAAAAAAAATTGCTTATATGAAAAGGATTGCACTCTAATCAGGTGAGCTATTAAACCTCTTGTATCAGTTTTGACAGGTAATTCGTCTTATATAAATAAAAGACAGCCTTACTATACCTGCCTCGTTGGCCTAGTGGTTTCTAGGCGCGACTGCTACGCTAGAGGTCTTGGGTTCGATTCCCAAGTCGACCAAGGTGTTATTGGGTTTTTCTATGAAATTCTCAGTAGCAGGTCGGAATTTGGATTTGTGCCCGGTTAGTGGCAATAGGCTCGCCCCCTATTACATGGGACCTAAACATATCGGCGAACTGTGGGTGTACATTGGTACACCTCTGCCTACACCTTCGGGGATACAGGCGTGATGATATATTATGTTATGCTTACTATACTATTCCATTGACAATCACACAACAATATCGGGCTACTAAAACTCTAGCCTGGTTATAGCACATTAATGAGGCCTGTTATATCAATTTAGTGTATTATAACAGTTAATAGCATAGTATTCAGTTACTGTAGCTTTAAGACTGAATTGTAGTCAAAATGGCGTTTATTTTGATATTGTTTCTTGATGTGTGCGAATAGACTGAGTTGAGCTTATGTGGCTTTTGCCTTTATGGTTAGGCTTTTTCTAAGGCACCGTACCTAGCAGTAAGGTTATTGAGAAAAATTGCATGTCAAATTAGGATAGGTATTTTATCGCTTATCTAAGCAAGGTTAACAATGCTTGTTCCTTTTCTGAATGTAGAGATATCAGTACCAGTATTAAGCAAACTAGGGAATGTTATAGACTCTCATTTTCTCCTTTCCATAGATTGAGAATTACCTCTCCTTCACTTTTCACATTCACGCTTTTTATGAGATAAATTAACTACCAAATTTTCGTCACCAGAAATACCTCACATTTTAAATAACCAATAAGCACTTACAGCTGTTATCACAATAATTTCTGAAAGCAACATTATAATGTATACTAAATTCATAATTCCATTCCACCGCTTTATTTATTATCAACATAATTAAGGCGCCTTAATCTAGTCGCATCTGGTACGGGATACATAATATCAATATGAAAAACACTTATTATAAAGTTCATTTAGTGAGCTTGATTTACACGGATTTTAATTAATAAATGTTCTATTAAATTCTCTACTTCTTCGTCTTCTTCTCGAGTCAAAAATCCAACTTTAAAATTATCTCTGACCAAAAAGATGCAACCCTACTTAAATAGTATGAAAAGCATTTTATAGTTCCTTGATGGAATACTGTATGGTCATTTATGAATCGCGAAAACGTTAAGTTCAATACGATTAAAATAAAAACAATCTAGGATTGTTCATATCCATAAGAAACAAAGATTCCTGGCAAATACATCATTACATAAAGTAAATAACCTAAATAAATATTTATATGTTTCGGTTCATCCATAAAGTCTATCTGAGCAATTGTGTGGAGTTTGGTTTTAGTGCCCCTTAAAACTAGTAATAGCAATGCTACCATTTGGTACCCATTGCTGTTTATTTTTATAGCACTACTACTAAGATCTCCAGACGCCTGTTTTTTTTCAACTCTTGTCGACCCAAATTTTCCTGACTTCAAGAATTTGTCTGAATCCCTACTGGTGCATTATCTTCTTTTGTACCGATGTTTTTCTTTTAATTTCTTCTTTCCAGATCGTAGCCATTTCAATTGCTCTGTCGTAAACCTCTTTTAAGTCTTCTTGTGTAGCACCAACTGGACATCTTAGGCAACATATCAGGTGGTCCTCAGTTTTGTGGACACCGCAGTCAATTTTACATCTCAAAACCCATATATTCCAAAATGCATTTCATAACTTCTTGGGCCAATTTCCTTACAATGTTGCAGCAGGAACAGATGCAGCCATCTGGCCTGCATACATATGGTGCATTTTACGACATCTCGCTAAAGCCATGAACTGGTTTATAGTGAATGCAAGTTGAGTGCACTGATAGATGAGCGATTGCTCTGAATATATAAATCCGTGCAATCTGCGCATATTTTATGGATGACAGAGTCATTTTGAATAGATTTTATGGCATTTCATGATGGTGTTGTCATCGTGCGGTATGTGAGCGTGAGTTATTGTGTCTTATTGTGATCGGTTGTAAAGTTTATTGACTCTATATCCTTATGTCATTATTTTTGGATTTTAGGAGAAATAATACTATGAATTTATGATGCAGGATGTATTAAACTGGATATTTCTGACTGAAAATTCTTACACGTCGATTTCTATGCACTATTTAGTGCAAGAAATACTTATAACCTCTTAACCCCTTACTATTTTTTGAATACAACGCTTGCAAATGATACACTTCCCACTAACACACACCAAACAATAACTAATCCGTTCGTAACATTTGCATAAAACATGAACATATAATTTAGATCTAATCCCGGAATAATGCGAACACAGATTCGAAATTAATCAAAATATTTCGTTAATCCGTGTTGTAATCAATGTACCGATGTTAATTCCTTGAATACGGAATCACTTAACATCAAAGGCAGTATATACGTATGAAATTAACGTGTTTCAAGTTACCAACTGAAATACAGTATTATAAGCGTTGCAATCGCAAACACTCAGGCTTTACCGGAGATGTGGAAACTATGCGAGTATTGCTGTATATACGAAAATGTTTTTACTGGCTATTTTAATTGACAACTCAAGGTAAGTATGATTAATTTATACAAAAAAATGCATATTGAAGTTATATGGTGTAACAAAAATTAGACGAATAAACATAATGTGGTCCTTTTCCTCATAACCTATACATACATTTGATAAACGGCTTTCCAGTGCTCTGTTCAGAAACGAACATAAACTACGAAGCTTGTTCGTACTAGTTCTCACAGTTCATATTTCTTTATTCGCACTCTACACTTTGGTCGATCACTCTTTAAATAAAAAAAAAGACAAAGATTCTATAAACGACTTTCTATTAGTGCTCAGCTTAGACATAAATAGTAACTAGACGCTTGTTCATACTGTGTTCACAGTTCATAATTTAGTTGCACTCCATAGTTAACTTATCTATACTCTAAGGACACACACATCCTTACACAGCTCTGCCCTCTACAGTCGTACACAGAGCGACACAGTGTTGCAATGTGTTAAACAAACACTGTATTCCTGTAATATTGTTTGCGTAGTTGGAAAATATGAGTCGTAGGTGTTTGCGCTGTTATGAATTTCAGTACAAGTTTATTCATATAGTACCTTGAAACAGGCAGGTTTATGTAAGCGTAGTTTTGTTGTTTGTTTATACCTGTGAGACTAACGAATGTAACAATTTTCTCAGTAGATATTTTAACAAGCATTACAATAACATTGCATATGCCATTAACATAGATAGAAGGGGTGTAAGTGTAAGCCGTACCGATTGACCGATAAGACAGGTTAAGCCGCTTTTGCCGAGGTTGGTCCGTGGATGGGTGACAAAATCTGGTAAGACTGGAAGCCGACCCCAAGGGTAAAGACTAGGCAGGTGATGATGCCATTAACATAGACCATTAGTTACATGAAAAAATCTACAAAATACCATTGCAACAGTTTTTGTGTGATCAGTGTCTTATTTAAATGCTCGCTTGTATTGGCTTCATTGCAAAAATATGTTTAATACCTGTCACATAAGTTATTTAAACATATACTTGGATATATAAGCCAAGTTATATTCCATACTTCCTTTCTTTTTATGATTTATATCAATCAGGAACAAAGTTTTCCAATCCCGCAACTTGTTCCGTGATTATATGGATAAGTAAGTAATCAGGGGAACATTTGATTAAAAGGAAAACGTATGATTTCGCTCAATTTGCCCATAATAAGATGAATTTACCTTATTGACATACGTCAAAGATTTATGAGAATTTTCATATAATCCTTCCTAATATGATTGAATCAAAATTAAATGTTTTGTGTTCCCATTTTACCTGTAAACTGCTGAACAGATCGTGATGAAATTGACGAAGCACTTGCTACGAAAGGTTCACTAGGTCGGACTAGATTCAATACGGGGAAAACTGCGAACAAAACTAGTTTTTTTTTTAGCCTACTTTAGATCCCACTGCTGGGCAAAGGCCTCCCCTTTCTTCTTCCAAACCTCTCTGTTCTTGGCGATTTCTGTCCACGTGCGCCTAGTAGTTTTAATATTACAACAAAATTCTGGAAAAATACCAGAATATAACTTAATAAGACATAATATCCTCACAATCTTGAAAACAAAAAACATGATGTATCGCCACTAATGTTGCCACGTAAAAAACCGGCGTTAATAAATCAAATCGGCCAGCACTTAATCTGCCATTTCTCGCCGATTTCAAGAAAGTAATATTATCCTTGTTCGAGAAAAAAATCGGTCAAGTACGAGACGGACTAACTAGCAAATAGTTCCGTACTACTATTTACAAGATTTATTTTACGCTGCGAGTATAATTTGCTTTTTAATTTGCATGCCCTTTTTGTAATTCGTCCTTGTGGTTTTTTTTTTCATAAAGGCATATAACCGTTCGGAAGACCGATGCCTAGCAAAGTGGTTGGTGGTGGTGGAACGGAGTTAAAAATAATGATAATTATATTTATGGCAGCAATAGAAATAAATTCTGCGACAAGTAAATTTTGCCTATTACCTACATTTCGTGATATATTTATTGCGCGCGTGTTTTGTTTGCTGAATTGTTTCCCGGAACGTATGTTCAAATATGCAGTCGCCCTATGTATTTATAGCATTTTATAATAGAAAGTTGCACCCCAACATAGCTAGGAAAAAGGCTTCATATAGATAGACCAGTAGAAGGTCTGTCAGCATTAGTTACAGGGTTCCTTTTGGCACCCTTGTATACGGAACCCTAAAAAGAGATTTCCCGTGTTCTAGGCGCGATGTTGACGCAAGCATTACTTGTTCAAACGTGTCAGCGTTTTTTGAGTGTACTACGTGAGCGCGACAAATGGATGTGCGATTAACGCTTATGCGACAAAACTGTACTGCGACTCACCGTAGTTCGAAAGCACGCTAGTGCGACACACTGAAGATCGACATCTCGCTAGTGCGACAAACGATTGCGCGACAGTAGTTCGACACTACGGTAGTGCGACACTACGGTAGTGCAGTACGTTGGTGCAGTATTGCAGTAGTTTGACACCTAGCAAGGGTAGTGTAGTACGTTGATGCAGTATTACAGTAGTTTGCTGAGATAAATTTTGAATTACATATATTAAATAAGTAGATATTAAATAATCAAAGGCCGTCGCTCGCTTCGCTCGCTCCATTGCAAGGTCACAATATCTAACCTAACCTAACCTATTGATCTCTGTCACAAAGTTGAACCTAACCAAGCAATGGATGTCTGGGCCTATGTCGTTTCTATATGTTTATGTTCTATTTCTTCATATCGCACTAGCGAGATGTCGATCTACAGTGTGTCGCACTAGCGTGCATTCGAACTACGGTGAGTCGCAGTACAGTTTTGTCGCATAAGCGTTAATCGCACATCCATTTGTCGCGCTCACGTGGTACACTTGCGTTTTTTATGGCTGGTAACACGAGAACCTTGGGCCATCACTAGTGACCTCGTTACCAAACATTTTTACTTTGGGAATTCTCTATTCTATAAGTTTTTTTAAGTAGCTAGAATTTATTATTAGGTTTAGGTTAGTTTTAGGTCTTTGTAGGAAAGTGCTATCATCTGTTTTGTTTCCCAAAGTATTTTATTTTTGTCTGTATTTTATTGTCACTGGGTACTAATGTCCAGAAGCATATACGAGTAATTATAATGAACATAGATAAAATAAAACTCTACTAAAATAATTATTTTCTATCCTAGAGCCACTGGGCTTTTTACTTTATTCCCTCTAAAAAAATGTTTCAGAAATTATGAGAACAGTTCAATCGGTATGTTATTACAAAACAGTATCTTGGTATATCCTATATGCATTTTAAAGTAACAGCCCACAATAACTAACTATAGGTAACATACAATAGGTACAAGTTAGTATACCAATTAGTCAATTTCCAAGGTTTTTAACCAAAGGATTAAGTTTCCTCGTATTCTAGTTACGTGGAGGTCGCGGGTTAATTAAATACACCCTCTAGTTTATTTTTAAGCGAATGCAAACGGAAATGCACGAACGCCTTGTGATTGTTTATACTTAGGGCTGGCTAAGAAAATGCAACCAAAAGTAAAGGGAAACAGAATTAATTATTACTCTATCTGCTAGTGCATTGAAAGGTTTCGTGATATGATCGAAAAAGAAAAGGTAGTATCATGTAGGTAACTAGCAAGTAAAAATAATAACATTTGAACATCCTTAAATGATACAGCAAACAGCTTAAATGTTATATTAAAAAAATAACCACCCTAGTAAAAGTTCGGGACATGAAAAAAAGTACTTATTACCGATTTCAGAAAGTTATATTCTCTTTATTTTCCTAAAAGGTAAACTGGTAGGCAAGTAGTTGGGAGGAACCTTGTTAGACAAAACATCACATATTTTAGTAGCCAGACAAAAGTGTAATATATGCGGTGATAATGATCTACATTCAGAATTAAAACACAACTAATTTATCCCAAAACCCTGCTTACTAAAACATGGAATTAAAGAGCTAATATTTGTAGTACCTAATTTAAAATTCTACCAGCAAACATTACCTACCAAATTCTATTAAAATATCTTTGTTCTCATAAATTACTCGAATTATTTAGGACTAGCCAGCATTATCCTAAAAATGACAACCCTAATCACAGTTATAAATTATTCTCAGTAAGTACAAAGGATACCTACATACAAGAAATAAGAATTAAATGTTCAATGCGCAGAAAAATAACAAGGGTCCGTTTTTGTAACAGAAAATATAATTTACTACCAACTTAGTCAAATTTTAGCTTAGTTTCAAAGGTTAATTTATCATAATATATTTTAGTTTGTACGTTTAAAATTACCTCGTTTTAAGCCAAAATCATACTTACATATTTTAACACTAAACTATTTATATAGTTTTTTTTTATTAAATATGCTATTCGGTAAGACTGTTACCGGTGTGTATAAATTTAGATTTAAGTTTTCAAATGACCTTTTTTAACATACCTAAAATCTATTTTCTATTTCAGTCTAGCTTTCTAGTCCGCAAGCCATAATAAATCAATACGGCAAGCTCTTCAATTACTAAACGCTGCCATCCAATCACATATTCTAACCGACCGTTAAAAGGCAGGGAAATTTAAAGCCAGTTAAAGAAAACATGTATTCTTGAGGGAAAAACCTTGGTATCGAATATATCGTAAGTGCATATTAGGGAGCTTCCCCTAGTTAGGCCTTTTACACACGAGACGATACTCTGATACCTGACGACTAAGCGACTATCGCCATAAAAACTCAAAAGAGGTTTTTACAAGTGTCGTTGGAGACTAACCCTGCCCGCACACGTCAGACATTTTGTAGGTCCGATAATCGGGCCGATTTTTTCGCCGAATCCTAGTACTGAATTCTGACCTTCTTTTTGTAGGACGTGTGCGTTGCACCATTGATATCTGTGTGGTCTATTTTTCGTTAGTGGGCAGCCTAAAGTCGTCGGGTGTTGAAGACTTGTTTTGTTGTGTTGCCTAGTGTATGAACAGCCTTACACTTCGATCGATCATTACATTTTGCATTTTATTATTTACGAACACTTTGGAGTTGGGTTTTGCATTGTTTATGCGAGAAATCATGGGGTTCCTTCGATTTTCGTTTTAAGTATTGATTGAGGCGTTGAATGTTCGTAAGATAATATCGGGAAATGGATAAAGTATACGACGTTGCCAATTTATTAAGATTTATCAGAAGATAAACCGTCACTGAATATAGCGAAAAAGAGCTAGGTTAATAAACTAAAGTTGCTTAGTTCTATCCGTCTTTGGAAAATATCTTAAATAAAAAGGTGCCCTAAAAAAAACACTTATTTTTCTGAACGAAATTGTTTCTCTATCTCTCTCAACTTCATACTTTTAAACTTAAACCACGTTCTACATCTAACCTTACCTATGTAACCAACTAATCTTGATAAAATATGTATATTCTAAATTGGGCCAGTGTACACGCCAAGAACAAAATTGCGACAGTCAATAACAGCGGTACAGCGGTAGTAGGAACGCAGTGGGCATCGCCTGGTGTTTATGTTAATAATTTGGCAGGCCGCGTCGCGGGGCATGCCAGTGCTAGATCGTATCGTAAGGCGATGTCACACCGGAGCGTGCTTCATTTATATTGTATTTTTGATTTAAAGGTTTCTTATATTATTTTATATTTCAGATTTGATGCATGAATTCATTTGAGAGTGCACTAAAACTGTAATTTTGAGTTTTTTATAAATTTGAAAAAAATTCACGACGTAAATTGAGAATATTGCAATGGCAACTAATCATAGTAAATATAGCAATATGCTTGTCTAAAAGCTATTTATAAGAACGTAGCATGGGTTTGGAAATCAGTTAGCAAGTGTTTTTAGTTAAGTTTTTAGATTCTAATAGTGGTCTAATTATGTTAGGCAGACTTTAAGGACTAAGAAAATAAATGAAATACAATGTGTTTATAACGACCATTAAATAGCTACTTTATTGAAAGCCTATTACTAAATATACACGTTCGCTGCTTCTTGCAAAATTAAGAAACAGGAAATCTTTTATATTTTCGCGATGAAAACCAGGTATTATTCTCTGTTGCACTACGGTGTGAGCGTCCCCCTGTCTCGGTTTCTACGTGTCACCGACGCACCTCGAGCGTTATTTTTATTGCACAGTTCACTCCTTGGCACAGCCTGCGACAATGTACGTAAATATTATCGCATATGGAGATCAATATTACGTATGGTTCCGTTTTACAGTTTTATAAGAAAATATTGTTTCTGTTTTGAAATATTTTTATATGAGGAATATGTTTTTTTGTTACTTATATACTTGTACTTTTGGAATGTGCATTTAATTATGTTACCTTTTCGATTTAATGTACAATTTTACTAATGTGCCGTTTTATTTGTTTCAGGTAAGACGAGCTTAAATTTAATACTCAGCAACACAACTAGTGCTTGTAAGTTAAAATATTGTGTACGTATCGTTCATTACTAAAACATATATCTAAAAAAAAATATAGTATAATTATTTAAGCCATCTAACCTACGATAGAATTACTCTAACCACTACTAAACGCGATTAAAAAAGCAAAAAGCCTAAAAAGTTTTAGTTCATTTAAGTAAGTTACATCGTAATGAAAACCATTGCAAAACTTTAGCATAAAAAATTTCTACAAAATAACAACTACATTCATATTTAACATGAACATAAAATTAGAAAACTGTTCCTACCATTATACTATATATTTAAATTCCCTTTCGTAAAACACGCAGAAAAAAATCTTAATTCTGGTTTTAGTTTAAGTATATATAAATTGCATTAACATAATACGAACTCTTTGATAAGGCTTAGGATTTACCTACTTATAAAATTAATGCGCGGTACTTTTGTTAATTAAAAATAGTATTTCCTAGTTTCCGAGAAACCATATAATCAGAAATGGAAAATGGATTTAAAAGCTTTTTCTCGAAGATTTACTAAAGATAATATTTTGTAAGTTTTTATTGTTTTTTTTTTATTATTTTTAATGAAAACCAGCTTAACAAGTAAAATATCGCAGAAAATAGATATTTACAGTAATATTATAAAACGGGGATTAGCGCGTACATGCATAAATACCTTAAGGGCTTGACGTTTCGACCGGGTTTCACCGGCCGTGGTCGCAAGCAGATTGGAGATGCGGTGTCATTGCTCCGTGCGCAAAGTAGATGATTTTTCATGTACCGCTAATCCCCGTTCTATAATATTACTATAAACATGCAGCGCGATAGTTTAAAAGTTATTAAATAGATGTTTATTAAATGTTTACTTAAATTATTGCTTTAGATAACGTGCAAAGATACACAAAATATCATATAATATAGACGATTGAATGATCTTATATTTTATATCGCGGTCAATAAATATACATTTTGAGTTGATGTGTTTCATAACGAGGTTGTATCACCGGTAACCAGATTCTAACATAAATCTCGGTATTGCCTACATCGCCGCGTTTCCAAGCATCGTTTCACTACCAGTCTTAGTAGGGCTGCCAATGTATGGCGATTATGTAAATAATACCGTATTTCTTTTTTATTTATGACCTCATAAGTCAATAGTAAAATACTATTTTGCTGAAGTAGAATTGGGTAAAAGCTATCACGTAAGTGGGCGATTTTGTAAATAAAGTAATATTTTATCTCATAGGTGTATTGTTTTATGTTAGAGCCATCTAAAAGAAAGATTCTGCTGCTGAAAGTCAAATAAAAATGTTGTGATATTTATAAATAATAAAATGTTCACAAAAAACGTTACAATTTAAAGAATTCATTCCATAAAAATAGAATTAAAAATTCCATTTCAAAAACTTCCCCGACATCGTGCTCCTATCTTAAAAGAAAATAATTTCCTTTCATCCCCGCTAGTTTATCATGCGGTGGCAACCCTATCTATATCTAAAATGTATCTCGTCCGCACCATTTGACAATTCCGCTCGTTTCGGCGTCGCCTTTTTACAATTTATGTCCTACTGATTTTTCGGCCTACGCTAAAAATTTATAGATTTCCCCTCCCCTCGGTTCCTTCACCTTTCCTTGACTTAAGAAGTTACTCGAAGATGTATATTTGTTGGAGCGCCTGTCGATCATTGTGCTAAATACGTATTATACGGCAGCCAGCTCGGAACACATTTATTTCCCATTCGCGATGAAAGCGAAGACATTTGTATTATGCTTTTCGAATAAATAATTTTGTTAACTCGAGTGGAATGCTGTTTGTATTTGAAATCATATTTGAGTTCAAAATATAATTATGAAATTGAATCGCGGTTTCTTTATTGAAACATATTGAAATAAATTAATCCCTTGATTGTGCACTCGTGTGGCAAATAAGCATAATTATTGAAATTCAAATGCGTTTTAATTGGAATGTTATCCGAACACTAATAATATTACGGTTTCATAAACTTCACTATTTAAAATATTTAGTTGGGACTGAGTAATTAAATTGGAAAGCGTTTATTTTCCATATAACATTTTTGATGATACGTATTTTTTTTAAACCGACTACAGAAAAGGATGAGGTACAATTCGTATGTTTTTTTTTGTTACCACAGAATTAGGTCTGGGCGCACAGATTTTGAATATTCCTTTTATATTTGAAATCTTTCTGTGTGATCAATTTTTAGACCAGTTTTGACAGTAAAATCCATAGACTTATTTTGAAGTCGTTTTTTTTTGTTAGAATTATTTAAATGCAGTAGCAGCTAACATATTCATAAATATTCAAAGTTTTAAGGCAGTTTTATGCAAACCTATCTAATCTAATCTTAAAGGGAGCCAGAGCCTTCGGGCTAAAAGGGCGTGAAGATAGGCAGTAGTTATGTGCCCTTATCTTGGTACTCGACCATATCTACTGGCCCAATGCGGTCAAATCTTGTAGCTAATGGACCATTTTATTCTGACAACTTATAGTATGTTTTGCTATCTTAGGAATATTGTTAGTTGGAAGCCCGGTTGTTTGAGTTTAGATAGGGATTATTATTATTATTTTTTGTATTATGTGTAATCGGTTATAATCAGTTATAGCTGATGTAGATTTAACTTACATTTATCTGAAACACTATGTAATTTTTGCAATGTTTTTTGTTTTATACATGCTAGTTTGTTGAAGCTAGTACATAGCATACAAATACTGTTATTTGATTAGTATGTGTTATTTTATTATAGTGTCCTACTAATATAGCATTAGGAAGAGATGATAGTAAATCTTAAAAGAAAAGACACAGTTTTATTTTCGTAATACACATAATTCAACTGCATAGAACTTTTTTTTTAAGTATTTTTAACACTGCTCATAAACAGAATCAAGTGAGCGAGCTAGTCGCATAGTTTAGCCCTAAAGCTTCATAGAAGCACTATCTAGCCTCTAATCGAGTAGGAGGCGACCAGACACACATTAATCATCTCTGAATCCAGTAAATTTATCTACGACCTGCCATATTGTTGGAAGGAAATTAAATGGGAAACTTTATCAAGGTCGTTCTAGATGTATAACAAAGCATAGTTATTTTAAACCTACGAACAAAAGAAGGAGCTTTTAAAGTCAACTTGTGTGTCTCACTCATAGCTTTTGACGTTACGTATGTAATGTCGGTAAAGTATTCGGATTCTGTGCCTCGAAATTTAGGCTGTCAATTGTTTTACTCTAATCTCCTTTATTCAGTAATTTCAGTGCCATTTTGGCAATCGTTCTAATCAAAACTTCACCAAATCGGTTGTGGACGCCACAAAGGCAGTCACCCCATATAATGCAGTATTAAGTTACAGTACCTTGCAAAAAACGTAAAGACCTACAGTTACGTCAATTTGTTATAAATAAAATGCTCAGATGCAGTTTAATAGTATTATGTAATAAGTTATCAGTGGTGTCGCGTGCCTCGCTCGCGTGTAACCCACATGCAGCAATCTACGGGGTGTTCACGCGAACCGTGCGTTCTATTAATCCACTTGACGGATTACTTTGACTTGATTTAATTATGTATTTTTGTTTTGTTTGTTGCGTTTAGTTTACAGTTGTGTAGATATATTAATTTGGACGATGAGATTTGCGGAAATTGTATGGGATAGTCTAGGTTTTTACAAAGATTTTACAAATTATAATTTGACTTTTTTTTGAGTGTTCATTTTGTTTGCATTTTGAGCGTTAAAAATTACATGTCTTATTGTAATTGTCGCTCAAAAATCGAAATGATTTATTTTACTAAGTAATACTTTTTGAATATCCATAAACAAATACATTACCTTAGAGGATTAATAATGTAATAACTTGAAATGATTATAAGATAATAACCGATCAATCAATTAAGAGTTCCTTTGAAATGTTCCTGTATTATTTATTTTATTTACCTGCCTTGTTCTGCTACCAATGATTTTATTTTTGAGGTAAATGTCAGAAATATTTAATCAAATGCTGCGTAGATCAAAATTGTATCTTATTATTAATTCTCATTCAAATTGATTGATGCGTGACAGACACAGATCTAATCAATCGTATTGATATAAATAATATTAATTTGATTTGTGTGAATAGAAATAAATATTTGAAAGGTATTTAAATTATTTCCTGTTTGATATTTATTTATTCAATAATTAAAGTCTCTTATAAGTCAGGACATTTCTTTAAATAGATAAAAGCTCTATCTGTTGTCCATTTTATTTTAAAAGCTTGGTCATAGTTGTAAACATTCTTTAGTATTGCAACTACTACAGCTAAAATACAGGTGATGCAATGAAATGCATTCTTTAGTAGGAACATTAATTAAAAACTTTACTTTTGCATTACGTGCAAGAAACTATTTAAATAAGAAGTATGTTGGGCTTTAAGCCTTTATGAACCAAACAAGTTTGCAATACATAAGGAATCTAAAATTATTACCGTATCATGTTTCTTGCGTACAATAAAAGGTACAAGTAAATTCATAAAAATGTGTAAACAAAACATAAACAACTTATTTTATCCTTACAAAATTTGTTTTCGCATTTTAAGGCCTGAAAGAGATTGCCATGCCATTTGGTACATGTTATTTTTCTTTATTTTATTTTGTAATATATTTTTATAATAAAGAAATAAATAAATATATAAAAGTTAATCCAACATTTCTCAATCACATGAAAACACGAGCGGCCTTTTAACCCTGCGACGGCAGCGGCGACTTTAAACTTTCCTTTTTAGCTCCTGCGACTTAAGTGTGCAGTGTGGACGATAAATCCCCCGCAACGTCGCCGGCTATCGCGATCGACCGGCCACCTAACAACCGCTGTTTTCTTTTAAAAGCTTACTTTTTTCCCTGCGGTCGACTTTGACCGCACCGCGTAGTTTGGGGTTAACTTGAATGTTTGATACGCTTCGTAGTCTGCGATTGGTTTTTGTTTAAATGTTTGTATTTGGAATTGAGTTAAGTTTGGAAAAGTTAGGTATGGAATAATAAAGGTTTTCTAAATATTTGTTTAATACACTTTATCAAATACTAAACTTTACCTTGTGTGCAATTTCGTGGTATGGAAAAAACAAATATCTACGTATCGCATGTAATTTTATTAGTTTGTACGCTCACGGGCTTAACTAAACTTCATATACTTACTGAAATTAGTAAAAAACATGTTATTTCAATAGGAAAATCAAATCACTTTCAAAATCAATGTATCAACAATAACCAATAGTCAACCCTTAAATGCGAACTAGACACCAATAATTTAATATAACCAGCTTAAAGGTTAAAACAATAGGTAGGGTCATTTAACCCGTCGATGTCCGTGTTTCATTGCATGTCGTTAAATGGCCGGCTCCGATATTACGGGCATTATTGCCTGCACGCGTGGGGTTGGGTGACATTTGGCACCGATGTGTACAGGTTATTGTCTGTGTGTTTCATTGCGTTTTCGTGACGACTGAGATGTTTGTTGTTGTGTTTTGTTGTTTATTATGTTTTCAGTAGTTTTTCTTTTTATGTTGTGTGTTGAGAGAGGGGTGGTGTCAATTGTCTTGGAGATATGATCGTAAAATTTTGATTAATTCGTATGAGTATCTTACTGTGCTTTTGAACTTGCTGTGTATAAATAGACGCCATTAGGTCTAGTCATATCAAAAAAATGGTTAATTAGTTTTATATTAAAATATCACGTAGTTATGGTACATTGCAAACCATCACAAGTGACATGTTTTAAAAAAAAACTGTATTATGCTGTAAAGATAATTGAAGCTAAGATTCAGCCTTCACCACTTCTCCTAGTAATCAATAAAAACAAATACCCAACAAAATCCCCTTACACCCGGGTCCAAAAGACCGGTATAATATCCACTAATAACCGGGTACACTTACAAATTGCGAAAGGGTTAAGTTGCGTGCCAGTGCAACGTCTTGATGATCATTAGGGCTAATGTCGTCAAATTATAGGCCTCCACGAATTATAGAAGCCACTTATATGCTCCGTTATTAGGTATTGGTTTTGTTGCGTATATCACAAATGTATTTCTGGTATGAACAAAATGTGGTACTTTGATTTTATCCGGTGTAAGCAACATGACAAAAAATTCAGTGTACAAAATCTAATTGAGGTTTTGGGCTTGTCATGTTTTTTTTGTCATTTGTCCTACGCTTTTAGTACACATTTTGTGTAATAAGGCTTCTTGTTCGCCTGTTTTATTCACTAATACCGATCCAAAAAACTTACTCTTACTTACTTAAAAAAAAATCTCATTACGGTATTGTGCATGTCAGTAAATCGACTTTTTATTGACTTTTAACTCAGAAATAGATAATACTTCTACGGTTTTAGTGAGTGGACTATCTTTAAAATAAACCTTCTTGTTCATCTGTTATTCCAATACAGTTGCATTTCCACAAATCTTCTCAGGTAATTACTCATTTAGTAATGGTCCTTTAAAAGAAACCCATCATAAGTCTGTAACATAATTTGTTTACATAATCTATTACAATATTGTGCTTTAACAAGATTGTATATAGGTAAGTTCATCAAGTTCATTGCACTCATTCAGATAACGACACACAAAACTGTTGCAACAATAGAAATCAAAATATATGTATTTATGAAAACAGGTAGACTAGACAAAGACAAGTGAATAAATAACTAAAATAAATTCATAAAATCACAGACAGACTGAATACATGAATTACTTTTACGATACAGTATTTGGGCTAACATCTAACTTTCCTAAACCGTTAAGCAACAAATTTGACTTTTCACATAAAACAAGTGAACACCAATAGCAAATATGTATTCGCTAATAACAAGACGGACTAGGGTCGTCAAAACTTGTGACTTAATAACGTTATGACTGAAAGACGTTACATCGAGAATATTACGCTTACAAATTTGATTTACGCTCGGCGCTTGCGTCAACACGAAAAACATTTTTACTCTGCCCAATAAATAACGTATCTTTTTATTGTACCCAGTTTCCTATACGAGTAGATTTATTCATAGTAAAACAGTTGCGCAGGGCCACCATCTGTAACTTTCACGTCTCACTTGCAATAAAACTGTAACGGTAATTGCTTCGAGTTCGTTTTGTTTTTTTCGTCGTTCCAATTTCAAATATTGTAATTCTATATCGATTCCGTGTATGAGTTTGAATTAAAAAAGGAATGTAACGGTTTTATTGGGGTTTTTTAAGCTTTTGCGTTTCGAATTTCGAACGGATAAAAAAAAAAACTAATAGTATTGGAGTATTCTACGCATTCATTGCATCTAACCAATGGTAGCTCTTGTTACACTTGCAGAGATGACTTATTCAGTTACATCTATACAGTATTAACGATACAGTTGAATGTAGCGATAAAATCTGTTATGCAAATAACCTTTATCATAATTTATGTCTAAAATGACATCTGTATGCATCTTATCTTGTTACTTAAATATAAATATGTTTGCTTAAGGTCTGCGAAACGGAAACGATCCATATTAACGGGCTGCCTATTAATAACTAAATGTCTGTACTAGTAGTACGAGATATATTTAATGACTGTTACTGACGCGATCTTTCACTGTGCCATCCGGTCATGTTAATTGGCGCGTTTAATCGTAGATTTGACGATGATATACATTTTATAGCAGTTAATGGATTACTAGAACTAAAGATTGAGCTTCTATAAAGAATAAATGCATAATTGAAGGAAATTTTCTCTAATTTAGTTTATTACAGAGATATTTTTATCGCAAAATGAGCGTGAAAATAGTTTTTGTCAAAACCCTGTTTTTAAGCGCCATTTTCCAATATGGCGAAGCGAGCGGCAAAAAAAAAATTGGAAAAGAGCACGTCGTAATCTATAAAATCACAAATTTTCAACACTCCCGGAAAACTTTCCAGGTAGAACTACCAAATGACTGGACTAATAGGCGTATAATACATAGGTCTTAGTGCTTACTAACCCTAGTGCGGCGTCAATGAACTCATGAAACAGCCGCGACTAGCGATCGCGACACATTCGCTTCATATTTATGAGACAATTGATAGCTTTCGTGCTGCACCGGTTTACGCCATAACTAGTTATTACGCAACGCTAAATAATAGCTGAACAGTTTAACTGGTTCTTTAGGAATGAAGGAAGTTTCGTTGGTTTCCACCTGTTGTAATGTTGTGATCTAGATTTGGTCATGTTATTCAAGTCGACGATATAACAAAAGATTCGGGTCGAGTCTAGATGTACCTTTCTCAGGACTGGAGAGAAAGGCGCGTGTAGAGACAGGTCTGCGCCCAGCAGTGGGCGTAGACAGTTTAAAGTCAATCGACATATTATAAAATATTTACCAGCTAGAAGATACCCAAGAACGCTGTATTCCTTTTTATATTTAGAAATAACATAAATTACGTATTATCGAGGGGGTAGGCCTATAAAATTGTTACGAATCACTTGAAATAAATAGTTCTCATACATACTTCTGAATTGTTGATAAAAGTTTGTTACTAATACAAAAAACAATACACAGAAAATTTATTAAAAGTAATTTATCACAGAAATGTATTAGTTTGGTTGACATTGGGTTTCATTGTAATATTGTCGAAATAGGCTGACCTTGTAAGAATAAAAGGCTTTATTTCATTGTCACTTTCAATAGCACTGCGAAATTTCTAAAAATAACTCATTGCGATTCATTTTAAACTTTACTTGGTGGGAATAGAGTTGAAATTTCTTTGCTGGTTTATTGGTTATTCTGCCTACGGTTTAGTTTGTCAATTTTTCATTATATTTGCTAGAAAAGTTTGGTTAGGTCTGTAATGTAAAATACCTCGTAAAATATGTAACATGTTGTGACTATCCTTAACAAATAACTTGCTCTACACATAAAGGCGACAAAATAAGTATTTTTAAACATGTTTAAACATTACATAAAGAAAAGGTATACTGTGTACGTATGAAAAACAAATCATTAGCACATTAGCATTACAAAAGAGTATTCATAAACACTTAAAAAAACAAAAGCCTACCTTGAGTCTACGCATTTAACCATGGGACTATAAGAAAAAAATAGTTTCTGCTTTTAATAAACTTCAAACATGTATTATGTTTAGGTATATAAAAAAACCTGACATTAAAAGCTTAGATTTCTGTAAATTGCCTGAATAAAAATAAATACATTTAGTATTTATTTTTATGAATTATATATGAATTAAATATATTATATGAATTAAACCATTCAAAATAGTTATTATTTATAAACAAAAAAAAAAAATATTGAAATATTACCTAAAATTAAAAACTCATATTTCAATAACATAAAAATTGCATTCGCACGAATTTCTGTTTTCCGAACAAAGGTTTCAAAATACTGTAATTTTCCCATTTTACTGTTAATAAAAACGCACAGTTCGCAATAATAATTATAATTATTAGTCATTTTTTTTACGGGCCTGTTGGTCTAGCGGTTAGTGACCCTGACTGCTATACCGGAGGTCGTCGGTTCGATTCCCACTCTAGAAAAATGTCGTGTGATGAGCACGATCATTTGTTCTGTGTCTGGGTGTTATTTATCTATAATATGTATGTATTTAGAAATATATGCGTATGTTTATCAGTTGTCTGGTTACCATAACACAAGCTCTCTTAGAGCTTAGCTTGGGATCAGATTACCGTGTGTGAATTGTCCAGGAATATTATTATTATTAGTCATTTAAACACAAGATGACTTAGCAACAGCTTGTTTATTAGAAAACGTTAACATCCAGTTAATACCGGTTCCCTTACAAATGATCGTTATTCGCAAGTCACTGCAAGGGTGGTGGTGCGTGCTATTAAAAATTTAAATGTTTCCTTGCTGTGTTCGGGGGTGCAAGAATATTTGAAATCACTTTCGCTAGGCAAGTTTTGCTATTGTTTTAGTGCATGGTATGGTTTCTAAAGGATTGGGAAATATGTTTTGCAGCTATAATAATTTAGTAGAATTGTGTGGTTTGAATTTAGTTATTTAACAGGAATTTTCCTATTAAAACTACACTTAACAAACAACATCTGCTATCCAGCTTCATTTTTTGCTTTCATGGAAACTACGGTTTCTTTTTTTGTCACACTTTTTGTTAACATCATTTGATTGCTAAAAGACACACCTATCTAATTTACATCATCTATCAAATGCGCCTTAAAAAGTATTCCATCACTTTGCTCTTTAAGCATCCCAATTAAATCCGACGCCCTTTTTAAATTCGTTTTCAAGCCATAAACAACAGACGATCGTCATTGACAAACTGCAGACCGACCACAGATGCAAATACAACATCACACATACAAATCAGCATTTAAAAGTAATAAAAATACCATTAACATTCTATAATGTCGTCATTGCTTTTTTAATCTCTTGTTTTATTTAAAATAATCCAGAACTGTGATATATTACTTTATTTAGCTGACATTAAGTTGCATTTAGTGTGGAATGCAAATACGAATCTTTTAATAAATTACTTTTTTTTATGTTTATTCTTGTGAAGAATTTCTTTATTGACCTGAATTCTTTAAAGATTTGAAGAAAAATGTTTGATGTTGACTTCTGTATTTTTGTAATCGAAATTAAAAGGATTTTAAAGTACGTCAATACGAAACAAGACAGATACCACTAAAAATAAATGTATCGCAGATGATTAGTATTAAGTCCACATACTTTTTTACACAAGTTATGATAATGTGAACCTTAAGTATCAGTATTATAAAGCACAATTTTGCAGCATCTGTTAATGTTCGCTTATCTTTAACGCGTAAACATCTACACCGATTTAGATGAAATTTGTTTTCAAATAACCCTTTTACCTGAAAATGTCACTTTACGGATCAAAACGGAAGCGGAAAAATGTATTGTGAAAAACTCAATTCTTTCCCAATTTGCAAAGGAAATTCAATTCATTAGGAGTAACGGGCATGTTAGGTAGTTTCGGAGATAGGATTACAAGAATGGTCTATTACTGAAGAGATGAGGGTATTGTTTTAACGGTGCTGTTTGTTGGTGTAAGCAGGCTTTAGCTCCTGTTTAAGCAAATTGTATGGGATGCTTAGAAGGTTACATTTTTTGATGATTTGCACTTAAAAGTTATCACATTCATTTGGTATGTAAGTGTGTTCTCAATGTTAAAATAATACAGGGTTAAAAAAATATGTGTGTAAAAAAAGCTTCTCAAGTTAGCAACGCTTGTCTAAATATTAAATGTTCTATGGATATTTACAAAAGTATGGCAAATGTAGAAGACTTTTTGTCGAATAACTGGACAACTTTGTCCGTATTTTATAATTCAAAAGGAGAGCTAGTTAACTTAAAATAAATAAAAAATGTAATTACCTAAAAAACAGAGCGTTAATCAATCTTCATACAACCTCATTAACCTTTCACTTTCAAAGAGGCCTGTTTAAGAAAATTCTCGTCAAAAAAAATCTTGTTCATCTCCTCGTAACCGCATTATGAGCGGACGAATTAACTATAATAAACCCTTTTTTTAGGGGAAAGTAGAACCTTTGAAGTGACTCAAATTGTCGATTAAAGTACCAAATGGTTCTGGCAGGTAGTTTTTCTGTGGGACTGTGTCAGATGGTTTGAGAAGTAATTAAAAATCGTGAGCGATGGGCTGTGGGAGGTTCGAAACGAAATAGGTTGGGTTGGTGTGGTGGATAGTTGGTTGATTGGTGGTGAGGAAAGATGGGAAGAGTAGTAAGTGGGTCAGGTGTAAGAAATAATGCAAGGTAGAAGGAATTATTCAGGTGATTACATCGGTCTCCTAGCATACACTTCTATTCAACAGTGCAGAGAACTTTATAAGGAAATATAACTCTGCTCCAGTATAAAATCCCATGATTATCTGGTTGGCCAAAAACAAAATATGATTGTAAAGAGAAAATATGTCTTGAAGAGTTCTTGTCTAAACTTAATCTTCAAAAATGGTTGTTTGTTTATAATTCAGAGAGTTACTGAATCACTCCCACACAACAAGAACAAAAGCTTGTCATCCATTTAAAACTATAAAAATACCTCAGATCTATAAAACTTGACTGAAATCGCGTCTTTATCACCTTGAACGACTCAAACGACTGATTTGTTATTGAAATCATTTACTTTTCTTTATTCATTGAGTAACGCCCACACTCAAATAGTCTGTAAGTCGTCCATTCAATACAAAACAAAGGTATCTTTTATTTTAAAGATAAAAGGTTCAAGTTTAATCGGATTATGACCTACTCTGTATCTTAAGTCATGTTTACATCGAGACAAATGACAAACACATTTTTTTTGTCACGGCATGACTCATTCTTTGTCTATTTTGACTCAACTAGCTACGGCCCGCCGCTTCGTCCGCGTATATAACGATTCATCGTGGAAATGCCTATATTCATTCTCGGACTTCAAGCTATCTCCGGTAGAAATTTTATCGAAATTAGTTGTGTGGTTTAGCTAGGATAGCGTAACAGACAGACAGAGTTACTTTTGCATTTATGAAATTAGTATGGACGTGTCTCAATTAATATCGCGCTCTCGGACATTTGTCTACACACACGTACACCGGTCCACTTGGTACTGGTACTGTCTGTATGATGTATAGTTACATAGTGTATACCTAGCTTTAGACAAAGGCTGACTTTTGTAATTCATTTATCAAAGCCGTGTCTTAAGTTTCAAGTTCTGTCAATTGTAATTGATGGTTATTATGAAGTCTTTGTAGTGACAACTTCATTCCGTGTGACAAATGTGGACTCTTAAGATAATACGTGCCCTTTGTAAAGGGATAAATAGGAAGTAGGTTTGTTTCTTTAGCTGTGTGGTCTATGAATAGGCTCATTCATAAATAGATGTCCCATTCAAAGGTCTTGTGGGAAAGTTCGTGATGTGTTAAAGAGTACTGATCTGCGGCTCATAAAGTCTTAACTCCATAATTTATTGATTGCTGCTGTCATTGTCAGCGTGCGTCAACATTTCTAACGAACGAGCATCATACGAGCAGATTGCGGGTTGCTATTAGCATGCCGCGAACGTGCTAGTGTCAAAACGTTGTCTGTCAGTTGTGCGCGCGTCGCTCGCGAGATGCTCGCGAGCTGCTCGTGTCATGTTCGTCAGATTTGGACGCACCCTTAGAGGTAATTATTTTCTCAAACATATCCTCAAAAAACAAACTGTATCTGACCTAATAGCATTTTCAGAATATCCAAAAACATATTCATGGGCTGATGAAAAGTTACTATATAAAGATATACAAATAATTAGATAACCATTCAAATATAAAAACCCAAAGAAAAGTCTAGAAATTACCTATCTACCTAATAGAACAAACTACAGTTTGTGCGCTGTAGCATGGTGCGGGTGACAGTTGTCAGTCATGTTTCGTTTCACTCTTGAAAGTTGCCGCGATTTACAATTATGACTTTAGTATTTCAGGTGCACCATATTTTTAATATATTAAATCATAAATCATGGTTATTTATTAAATTAAACCAACCAGAATGTTCTAGTTTACAAATACATATATATTAGAAGACAAAATAAGCAAAGTGTTATGCGTAAAACGTAACGCCAAATACGTCTTTAGTGATGGGATGTGCTACTACGATGGATAGTCGATATTTTTATAACTTATAAAAACGTACATTTTATTTGTCTAAACTCATATCAGAGTCAGAAATATCTGAATGGTCACTCAATTTATCATCTGAATCTGTGACTGATATTTTAACGATGACTCCATTAAATTATCAATATGGATATCACGATCCCAATGAGACATAATGTCCCTTTTTGTTTTAATCACGACCTTCGACCAGTCTTCAGGCTGAACATTGTTGATGGCCTGTTGCAGTAGGGTCAGCATCTTATTTGCCCTAAAAAAATTTTCATGAAAAAAATATAAAATACCTTGTAGTGGTTTGAATGCGTTTTTATTTATTTTATATTCCAAAATATTTTTTTTTAACCGATACAAAAATGAATATTGCAATTTAATTTGAATTAATGCAAGCTACTGACTATGCAGTTCTCGTAGCAGAATTTTGGGCTGAATCTATATAAACAGGTTGTCATCGACACGCTAAGAAGAATTTAATATAACAATATTTTTTATAACAATAAAAAAGGGAATGTGATTTTTGCTGTGAAAAACGTAACCGATAAAAATGACTCGCATAACGTTACATTCTTAGCCATGTGATACTGATAGATTTCAACGTCATACTGACAAATGTCACCCGCACCAAGCTACAGCGCACAAGGTTATACCAAACAACAGATCGGGTGTTATCAGCAGAGGGCTGGTTACCATGGCAACGGGCGGCGTGTACATAATTGATTATAATCGCGAAAGTTCCGCAGTTCCACTCCATGTCGCTGCAACTGATGACCGACTCTACATGCTGGCATTAGTGCTGGCTAAGGCAGGAGAGATAGCGGATTAAGGAAACAAAAGAATTGGTATCTCGAGAATGTGCATGATTACTACATTCTTTTGCATGAATGTCTTCAACTGCTCGGACGCTGTCAAAAAAGGTGAATTTGTATGAAGACGGTGTTCAAAATTAACCATGGTTTCAGATAGGCTGATTAGTTAAATTTGTCATCTAATCTACTGTTCACGTATTTGATTCATTGACAAAAAGAATAACAACCAATTACAATGCTTAGCATTAGTTTTGACAGATCATTAACAAATTTTGTGATGATTAACCTGCTATAGACTCTGGTTACAATCAACAACTAATAATACAACTAAACGGTGTCCAATAAGTAGAATATTTTCATACAATTTGATTCCTAACATCCAACCAAATAAAATTGATTTTCATCAGCTTCTATCTCATAACTTGCACCACAACCCACACAGCTTCAACAAAGTCATCGCATACTCGTTAGCTATCCACCAAGCACAAGATTTTCGACTACCTCCAGTCCTCCATAATTCCACGCGAATCGTTTATCTACTCCAACTCGGTAAGTTCCACTATAATATATCGTTTGACTTACCTCATAATTTTAGTAAGCAGTTAAAAACTTTTTGAAATATGATTTGGCAACGTTTTTAAATTATTTTTGGATTGTTTACAGATGATATTTAGTTATCACGTTAAAATGTTACGTAGTTGAAAGTGATTTAGGAGGTATGCAAGATAATGTATTAAGAAGCAATAATTAATATCAAGACATGAGGTGGAAAGGATTGAAGAGGTTTAAATACATTGTAGTTACAGTTATCATTAGCCTTAGGTATCACAGGCTTCCTTTTCTTAATTGTACGATGGCTTTTGTACGATGAACTGCCAAAAATCGCTGAAACAGTATAATATATTTCACTTGATTTAACGGTTCGATATTAAAAAGCCTCTTCGTCAGGTTGATATAAACGTCATGGTTGATAAAGCTTACACACGTATAAAAGTAAAAAAAAATCGGTGACAATATTTCATAATCTTAAAATCCTTCTGAAATATTTTCAACGTCTAAATCAATTACCAACACCTATATCTCTCCAACTTAAAACAATAGCGAAACATAAAACAAAAGCTTCCAATATCGTTTATTAAGACGTTGTTTCGTTAAAAATTCCTTTGTACACAGTTATATTCCCGATCTCCCCTTTTTATAGTAGTTGAGAAGTTCCGAAGCAACCCGGTCGCTTCGACGAATTCCTTGCATCGCTTCTTCGAAAATGTATGGCTTTTAGAAACTAGTAGCGACATCTATCGGGACGAAGTGGTAATTGTTTTGTTGAGTATTGTGTTTAATACTTATTGGTGTAAATGGTTGCTGTTTGGACAGTTTTTTTTAAGGATTGTGTGAATAAAGGAGTGTTTTATGAAAGTAATTGTTTAACACAACTTTCTTTATGCACTTACTGTTTATTTATGATCATCTTTTTAAGGGATTACTTCATAAAAAGTATGTAACTGCTATCTTTTTTGTTGTTTGGAAGAATGCCACTAAACCTAAACAAAAGCAATTCAGAGCATCACTTAAAACGTTAGCGGCGAGTTAGGAGCTAGCGGACCGCGACGGGGACACATCGAGCCCTCACACTCGATTAACCAGCCGGCAGCCCCACTGACCAGTCGCACTGCAAGCGATGATACTTCTAATGCCGCCATTCGTCCCACAGATTCCAAACAAAATACTTTCGCTACGGCCGCAACCTCCGGCGACGGCGCGTGCTACTGAATACCCACTTAAATCGGTTAAAATCACGGACCAGCTGAGCAATTGTGTCCATTTGACATTTATGGCGCAATTTATATTTACGTCGGGGAACAAAGCGACCCCTTATCTCAACTCCGACCCACATATACGCAGGGTTGGCGGCGCGACTGTCTCGACGCTCCAAACAAAAAGTCCCCATTCTATTAGGACGGGGCCCTAACGCCGTATCAGTAATACGACAAGACAATCGATGTCTGCGATAGCTACATACTCGCCAATTGCCGAGGATCGAGCCTATTATCACCGACCTCAGCCGCAGATACACAATTGCAGAATAGATCAAATCTACGTTGACAGCCCTATACACAAGTCACACCACTGTACACGGCCCAGCAGTAAATCAACACGGTATTGTTCGTCAAATAATTGGGCGCTGGTATGCAGTTCCGGCAATATGTGATTTGTATGCCGCATACTGGAAGTCGGCCTGTTTGTCCTATTGTTATGTAGAAAGGATTTATCGATAAAACATATTATGCTCTTTTGTGACGCTCGGATTATTCGTTCAAAGTAGAGGAGTATAATATAAAAGGACCAAAACTTAGGAAGATTAAGTATGACGTACGCGACACTGTAGAGAGGAACTCTTGGAAGCGGAGCTCACACAAAGAAAACTATACAAATAAAGGGAAGGGAGGTGTAGGGATCGAAGCCTTTCGATTCCATTGGCTGTTCATTGGCTTTCCGTCCTCTCGGCTCGGGTTGTCGCACAATACATGTGAGCTGACAGTTGTAACACACAGGTGCGCACCGGCTCTACGGTTTGTGTGGCTTAATGATTTAATAGGTGTAACAAGATTCCCGCATTAGTTTCCTCCATTCCCATTACGGTGACTACTTATTTGCATGATGCGTGCATTGTTCGGCGCGGTAAGAGTGCTGCTATTGTGTCGCTGCGTCCTACACAACAGGCTGTAATTACGCGCCGATATTTCGTCGTCGCTTTTAAGTCGCGCGTCAGACTCGTGTCGCGTGTCTCCTCGCGAACGGCGGTATTGCCGCGTTTATTATCTACTTAAGAGCATAATTCGTTCAGAAATGACTTCGCTACGGGCGTTCCGCGGCCTCTTTATTTTTCATTTGCAAAGAAATGAAAGTGTCAAATGTTTTTGGTTTTGTTTTAACGACGCCATTTTTTCGCGTTGTTGTAAGCTCTTAAGGTTGTTATATCACGAAATCGCAAATGAAATTGAAATTCACGATTGTTCGTAAGCGTCGCTGCGAAGCGTCGCCGCTATTTGATTTTATTGTAGTCTTTATGTTAGTGTCCACTTTAAAGTCTGGAATTAAATAAGTTTTGCTCGATGAAACAAAGACGTGTTTTACTTTCCGAGCTTTAATTAAGAAGCTTAGAAGGAAGATGGTGAATTTGTTGTTTAACAAAGGATAAACATTGGTGCAGGATTCGTCGACGACAAGTTAAATAAGTTGGCGTTGTTAAACAAATCGTGTCGTGGAGAGACAGGGACAAAGAGGGATGCGGAGTGCCCGCGGCGACGGCGGCGCCCTCTGCCGGCGGCCGCGCCCTGACACGTGGGCCAGCGCTCGCGTTTACGAAGGAATTCAAAATGTACAAGATGATATGGAAACTATTTTATATCATGTTGTAGGCACCCTTACCGGATGGATGTTACTTGATAAAAAAGGCGAAATACTTATAATTATATATACTTATAATAATATAATTATACTATTTAAAAAAATTTAATACCTACGCATTTTAACGGAAATGTTGTCATTTACATGAGCGAAGCTTACAATTTAATACATTTCAACAGAAAATATTACCCATCGATAATTCAAAGTGAAATTGCCACATCTCGCAAAATGTGACAATGTTGATTTTATCAATGAAACGAATGGAGCTGGATTTTGGTAAAAAATCTTTTCCGAGCTATTTACCGTGGTGTATGGCAGAGCCGTCATTAAACCTCGGTCGAATCGCTCATACACGCGATGGTTACCATCATTTTACATTTCGCCGGACACCGCTTTATAAACCCGGTGTAAATGAAAAGATTTATGAAGGTCTCCAAAATAAACCTACTTCGCCTTAGGTTCGGAACATGGCTCGTCAAATTAGGGTCTTGTATGTTTAAGTCTGATAATACAGAAGTTCCAAGATTACATACAAAGTGAACGGTTAAAAGAAATATAAAGCCAAGTTCCCCGAACTTTTTATTTTAGCTCGTGTCTAAGTATAGGATTCGATGCATAAAGTAATTCGTTTATTCAGCATACGGAGTGCTTTTATGATCGTAGGAAATGTATTCATGAATTTCTCCCAAAGATTACATGTTTATAAAAATGTATGGGAAGCATAATAAAGAAATTAATGCGAGCACCAGAAAAATATGTACATATTTATTTATATCCATAAAAATGTTTGATGACTTGACGCGTGCGTACACATCGATGCTCGTAAATTTAATGTCGTTTTTATACCTCGCTATCTATGCATACGTGTTCTGAAGGAACGTCCGGATTTTCCTTGCAAATATTTTATTATGGTTACCCCAGGGCGAGTGTGAATTCTTGTGTTATAAAGTTTGCAGGATTTTCGCTCGGTCGGTAGTCGGTAGTGCGCTCCCTTTGGCGACATTTTTCGACGCATTAGAGCGATAGCTATAAAAGTTTATTTACGAGCGGCATATGAATGCTCCCTTTTTATTATGTTAATTCTGCGGTGCGCGTTGCCGCGGTATTGTGGAGGGCGCTAATTTACGACGTGGAGAGACCCTGGCCGGCCATTGATAGAGCCGTCTCGGGCACACGCCGGCCCGGACGCCCGGACGCCCGGCCGCCCCCGGCGCACTAAATATACGTCGAACGGCCACGCAATTTAGGATACTGACAATCGGGAGCTCGACCAAATAGACGGTGTAATTGTGGCGTAAGATTAAGCGCTATGGCTCTACGACGCGACGAGGCTCTAGGGTGTCATTTTACATGTTAATCCGAATGCTATCTGATTCTTAACTTGATCATGTGAACTATGTTCTGTTTGTAATAGACTAGACATTTGAATACATGATTTATAGAAATAGTTTCCTTCTAAAACTTTGGATGAAGCGGCCCCTTGCTAACTACTACTTGAGGTATAACTCGTGCACGAAACATACATTTGTACGGCCTACCTCAGACGTTCGTGCATAGAATCTGCTTGGATACAAGTCGTTGTCCAAAGCTCAACATTTGTCATCCCAGCCTTCACAGAATTTCTTAATACAAGTAAAAGCGCCTGAATAATCGTATTAATACCGACACTCGCTCTATTCCCTTTAGTTTTTGCCCTAATCTCAATGGAGCGTTCTTTTATGTCCAACAATATGGGTTTCCTTAGTTTTTCCGTGAGCTGAACAAAATATCGACAAAGGAAAATGCTACTCTAGTAAATGGACGATGGGCCGAAACCTTTTACTGCTAACCTTTTATTACGATGATTAAAACAAAAAATACGTTGTTTCTAAATGTAAGTATGTTTGGTGCGGAGTAGTTGTTCGTCTGTTTGTGGTAATGTATTAACATTCTGGTTATTGCGGACGTCTCTTTGTACTTATATTAATGATGGGTAATGGACACTGACTATAAACAGAGCTTTCTTTTACGTATGACTCATGTATTTTCGGGTGGTTGTTAGTCGGTAATAAGGAACCACTTTTTGCCTGTTTATCAGTCAGTTCAGTAACTATTCCACTTAGCTGCTGGTCTCTTTGATCTACCTAAGCAAATGTAGATTTGTGTCCTTTGTCCTGATAGGCATTTAACAGACATTTAGTTAGCAAAGGCAAACTTTTTAATTAGTACTATAGTCATAACTTGATAGCTACGTGTAGGTACTTAAAAATAATTAATTGATAGATTCAACAAAACAAAATTGATAATTTATCATCTGCCTAAACAAATAACACAAAAAAATAGTGATCCCTTTTATCCTAAATTATCTTGAATTAATGTTGACATTAGTTTCGGATATCACGTGACACACAGTGCTATCGAGCCGCTATTAGTAACATTAAGACCATCGTGAGCTTGACATCGATCTCAGACACTAGTAGGTAAATAAGTGTCGGTGTCGCGACACGTGTAGCGGTTTGCTCAGATACGATTAGACAAAGGAGTTGATATAAATCTAGATGTATAAATACATAAATGTATGCTTTTGGTGCTTTTTGATCAATGATCGAGTTCGTTTGCGAAGTTTCACCTACAATCAAAACTCTTCTTTAAATGTTTTGCTTTTTCGATTATTTTAGGATTTTACTAAATAAAATATGATGAACCCTTGGTTTGAGAAAGAGAAGAATGGTGATAAGGGCTCGTTCTTGCTCTGTATGAAAGGAGCCCTTTGCATAGTTGCACTGTATGGGGGTACGTTTGGCTACATAAAGGCTGTTATTATTTTGATTTTATTGGAATTTTTTGTTATCAATGTATTATTGTGTGTTCACCTATGCAACATTATCCTCTACTAAATAACGTTAAAAAGCCCCACCATAAACGTTAATTTACTACCCATAAAATCGAATCCCATTGTTGCACCCATACAGATTGCCAACAAAATCCCTTAATACCATACAAATAGAGATCACATAAAATTAAAATTTCTTCAACTGTAATCACTTCCTCTCCATTGTTCGGTATCAATCGCAGTTTTTGTTACGATCTAGTTTACTGCGACCCTAAGGGTGGATTTACATGAGTAAAAGACAAGCAGTAGTGGAAGAGATTCACACGAAAATATAGGTAAAACAGATATTTAAGTCATTACCAATGTATCCAATATACATGATGTAGTATTACGTGAGCACTGACTTCATACTTCTTCAATTTAGGTTAAAACAGTGCTGACTTTTGAGTCTTTTAACTAAATGTTTTCAGGTCACCCTACTACCCACTGACGCCTGGTACAGACCCAATTTAAAAAAGCTCCAATATCAAATGATTATACTGAGTTCTGAAATCAATTTTTTTTTAAAACGAAACATTATTAGACCCAGGTATTTGGTCATCACTAACTTGCCTCAAATTTTCTACTCAATATAAACCGACCTTAACGTTCGCTTGTTATGTTACACAAAATATGTGACAATCGCTCTTATTTACGGTCACCCTGTATAGCGGAGGCCCCTTTGTTAACTGGGATTTATATCATTGCGACACGGTCTTAGGGGGTGGGTAGTTTCAAGGCTGCGTTTAGATTAATTGTGTCAACGAACTGAGCGAAATTTATAAGCAATTTTCTCTTTTGATGTCGAATGCGGACCATTGTTGTAATCATTGAATGTCTCATAATTTTGAATTTATTATTCTGAAGCTTTTAGCTGTATATACTATTAATTTATATGACAGGTAATTTGCTTATTTGCTTACTTTAGTGGCTGTCCAAATCATGAAAGCTACCAAAAATTAATTCTCAATTTTTCTTTCAACTGCTGTATGCGATAGTTTTTGAGCACTAAAACAAGTAGATATTAGATTATAGTATTCCAGTCTTTTAGAAATCGGGGTTAGTTCCTGGTTAACCAAAACCCTTGGTTTCCTAATCTCGCGAGTTCCGTTCGCCCCCTGACCATATGTCACCGATGCTATGAGATTGTCATGGAAACCATGATTTATCTCCGGAAACACGCCTGGTACAGATAAGATGCTGACTTGATCGTTTTTGTGGTCACACTGCAAGATGTGGTGGGGATATGAATTATTGGGTTTTGTTTAATGTTATATTATGTAGCCAAAACTAAAACGAAAAAAAAAACTCGGTTGCAAGTTGTACTTAGAAAGGCAAATATTTGTTACATCCTTTCTTAGATTTAAATTTGGCACTGAGTATACGTAAGCTAAACATATTGTAATATATATTTTATTAAAATTTAACAAAAAGAAAAATAAATGTATCTCTATTTTTTACATCAGAATACCACTTTTATATGAGACTTAACCCTCCATATAACATCTCACTCATTCTCCACTCAAGTAAGAAAACCAATAAGGTATCCTCTCCAAAAAATATTTAATTTAATTTCAACAGCATCTCAACGCTACGTGTATCGTTCATTAGTAAATAATTTGGGAATTTAATTATTTCCCGCACCCGTTTCTCTTAATTATCTTCTGGTAATTACATAAGACGCAATAATGACCGAAATCGTAATTTATCATAATAAAACACAGCGTGAGGTCATTACAGTCCATATTATATGAATTATAATTTGATTGTGTATGGCTTTGTCTTGAAAACTTGATTATAATTCTAGTTCGTCTAAACCAGCGGGACATTTTCATACTTACAATTTTTTCTTGATGACATTGAAGACCGATCTTTCAAAAAACTTAGCTGACTAAGGCTTTTTTATTACTATACTAATTTCTTACTATCACGATGCGACGTTCTGGCTGTAGTCTTTTAAGTTCTAAATACCGAAAAGGTCTTCACACTTTTCTGTCTTAATGACTCTATAAAAGTTAAAAAAATGTAAATTAATTTAGACACAATGTTAAATATACTAGACAAATATATGTCTTTTGATTCCTTATTACTGATGTTCTCATACATATAATATTCATAGCAAATAAATCTTAACAATCTTAAAATGTAAACTGGCACATAAATTTGAAACAAGGATTATAATAGGAATCAATAAGTGGATCGTTTATTACAATTTACTCGTCCATATTCCTGCGATTCCGTTCGAAATAACGTTTAATCCTCTTAGTCGTACACTTGGACGTGACACTGGCTTATGTGAGATAGTGATGTGAAAGTATCGATAGTCGATAGAAAATGGCAGTTATAATAATCATAACATTTCGAAAATGATTAACGAGTACATTATGAAATAAACCCGTATACCAAAAGAGCATTCCTAATAATCATATTCATAGATTCATAATAGCGTTTTGACGCAATCTGAAATTTTCAAGTAATTTTTACTAAATTTCATATTTATAGAATCACATCTTAATTTATACATTTTAAACTAGATATTAGGTACATTTATTTTTGGGTACTTAATCGAAATTAAAAGTGACAATAAACAAACAATATTAATAAAGCATTAAAAATTCCATGTTTCTAAAATCATTATTTATAATCTTAATAATACTATGGCGCCACATCCCTAGTACTTCGACTCGACTAAAACCCAATCAACGTATCCACATCACTAGTGAACGCTTTTGAGGATTCGACCCCGATATAACGAGCAGCTCTGTTTTCCAGCCCACAGCGCCAGAATAGAATTTAGTTACATATTTTCTGTTTCGTAAAACGAGAACGGCCCCCGGCCATAGAGAAATAGCTTTGTTCAACATTTTCCACTGTATCAATGTTGATTATTAGTGTAATGCGATGTCGGCACGTACGCTGTTATGCGAACTTTTATATCGAGAACTAAACTTTTAAGACGACTGTTGTACCTTGGCCATTTACAATAAAAAAAAAAGTTTTGACAGCTGTCACTTTTTTTGTTATTACATTGACAGCTGTCAGATTTGATGTTTAAAATCTGACAATTGTTTTTAATAATAGTTTATTCGAGTAACTAGTTAGTCAAGCAAGTGTTAATTAAAACCAAAGCTCACGTTTCTAGCTTGCCTCCAGTGCATGCAAGTCTGGATTCAACTAAGGAGTTTTCTTAGCTGTTACGTTTAGTTTAAAGCCTGGCCGGAGGTCTTTAGTTAAGTCTTGACAAAAGTCCGGCTGAGCACTCGGAACTCTCTTAAAGTTAGGTACGGAACCAAATTGAATAAGGAAACGTATTCTAGATAAGTAAAACTAATCACGTGAGCTATGTTTAGTGCAGTAGCTCTGTTTACTGCACACACAACTTCTTATTTATGTAGAAGTTTTGAGAATCGTAGTAGCGAAAGATCAATAGATTTATTTATATATCGTTATAGTAAATGATTAAACATTACAGCCGAATACAAATCTGTTATTTATATAGAACAGTGATTGTTATTGTGTTAAAATAATCCGAAATGTAGACAATTAAAAAATCGTTTGTCCACACAAAATGCTGAAATAATTAAATGCAAATGCCAGCCATTTGCATCAAACAAAAAAAGTAAAAGGGAACGAAATCAATTTTGAAGGTCATTACCGGCGCCGGCGTCACAGCCGGGCTGCGGGAAGCGGTGGGGGAGGGGGTGGTGTCCGATACCGGGGGGGGGGGGGGGAGTGGCCGCATCACAATCGTAACTCACCACCAGTTGTAATTGTGAACGTGAACAACTAATGGCTAGCCGAGCCGCTGCTTAATGGCCCGTACTGCTTTCATTACCGACCGCTTCCCCGATGCCAAAATTTTAATCTGAAAAAGTACTCCGGAAAATTCAGCCCGCCCCCGAACGCGGAATCCCGCACTCCTTAAGTGCCTCGGTATTTTCGCCCATAATGGACCTTAAACAGCTTTTAGGGAATCGTTTAGTGCTTCATTCGTCGACGGCGTTAACGATGTAGAAACGATAAGTTTTAGACGTGGAATAAACATGATACGGTGTGATTACCGCGCCGTGCCGCGCCGCGCCGCGTCGTGCCGCGCCGACAAGCGGCTCGAGTATTGTACGCTTGCTGCACTTATAACCCTCGAGTGGTCGTCGATATCGAGCGCTGTTCACAACGACCCCAGCACTTGCCTACACGTATGTAAATAGCTAGCGATGTTTAACTACGCAGCTTTGCGGAGAGATTTTCTAGATCAGATTTTTTTATTTTTTAGAGCGATGCGCTGCTGCTGTTTGAAGCGTTTCTCGATAATGGTGTTTGCTGTGTTTTATAAATACACGAGCATTTTATTCGGTGAAGTTAACCGTGCAAAGTGCACTCGTAACTGACAGAACTCGAAGTGACAGTTGCGTTAAGCTTACATGCTACCGTGCGGTATCGTAGTTGTAATCTTAGTTCCATTTTATTCGAAGCGGGTTCATTACAACAACGTTATTATCACGATTAAAAGTCACGTTTCGTTGTGATTGGGAGTTAGTGTGGCGCAAACAGCTCCCCTCGTGGTGTTCGCATCGAGTGGAGTGTTTGTGTTGCGAATGTCTAGGCGTGCAGACACTCGGTACTTCAGACCCCCGGCCGCGCAAACAGCGCAAAACCTACCGTCGCCGATGACGGGTTAAGTGAAATACCACTATTTGTGTTTCATAAGCGTTGTGTTTGTGTGAGTATCGAGTTCCAACAGATCTAATCTTTAGTGTCAATTCACACTACAGCTTATCCCACCCTCTTTCGATACTTTTGAACTGCGATTACATTTTCCGAGATAAAACGAAATTGTTATCGACATTGCTTCTCTTGCTTACTTATGATTAGTACTTGATCCCTTTAAATATTAAAACTCTCATAGAACTCTCAACTTTCGTAGACTCATTACCTTCTATGACATCTACTTTCTTGACATCTTAAAAAAAAACCTCTAAAGATTAATTTAACCTCTCTACCGAAATCGTCTTTTTATAATTTGATTCCCAGAAATTGTAACTACACTAAAAACTACGTTATTATCTAATAAAAACTACGTAATCATCTCCCCAATGTCTAATTATCGAGCAAATTGCACACGAAGTCAGTGCAAACATATGTTTAGCTGGCACAAGGCGAGTGAGGTGGAAATTTCTGAAAATCAGTTACCCTTTGTAGGCTATTACAGTGTTTGTGCTGTGTACTCTATATTCAGTAGTACGCTTAATCTGCATTAATTAGCTCGACCAGTGAACGGAATACGCTGAATACGAAATACTTGGACATTTCAAACGCTATGATTGAACGTTCAAAGGCCGTGGTTATAATTGCCAGTAATGCCAATACGTCATGCGTTTATTATTAAATAGCTATTTATGTAGAATTTTGTGATGTTCTATTTTGGTTCGATGCCCATAAGAGGATATAATTATACTGCGGTTTGAATAGGCTTTGATCTCTCTTTTAGTTAGTTTGGATTTGTGATTTGCGGTTTAAATCTGTACCTATGGATGTGTTCCGAAATATAGTCCCAGGTTGGGCGCCAATAACGGACGTCGGTGGTTTTATTTACAAGTTATTCAATACATTTATTTAAAATGCGAAATAGTATATAACATGTCTTAAGAGCTCAATATTAATAACTTGACCAGAAATCCAGATCAAAACTAATATTATATCATCGTACATAAATAGTATTCGACTTATCAAAACCTACAAGTTGTGATAGGCCATTCGCACCAGCCACGAGCCATTACCAACACCAAACTTTAATGATATCGATTTCGTTAAGTTTCCCAGAACTTCCAACTTTGCTAATTACACGGACCTCTCTTTCTAATCACGTGTGCGAGAACGAGAGAGGTATACTGTATGCTTAATATATTGTGTGTAGTTGATATCTGCTTTCCACGCCATTAAGCCTCATGCATCTGTCGTTCGCTCTTGTCATTGGCTCGTATCATAATGTATGTGTTCGTATGTTTATGTATCGGAAATTGCTCAATCAATTCTGATAGATTTGGTAGATTGACTTTTATTCGTTAGTTAAGTGATATAAACGTCCATTTCCTGGTACACTGATGGAAATTTGTTATTTATGTAAAAACTAATCGTCTGCATAGAAAAAAAAAGAAAATAATAAATTACTGAAAGTTCGTTGAAAAATCTTTCCATTCTTATCTACAGAACTTAGTTTGAAACTATGCAAATAAATTCTTTGCCTTTCATAACAGCCAGTTTCAGAAAAAAAAACAAACAAAAATGGTTGCCTTGAAAGTCTTTAAGTAATAGAATTTTTAAATTAAGAACATTGTTAAATTTAAAAACAAAAAACATGTTCGTCTTTTGAATAAATTATCGTTACACTCTATAGATAATCTCTTGAATTTGATGCTCTTAATTTGAAATCTATTTTAATTGAACGTTAGTTTAACAGACCAATCACTGGCCGGTAACGGTTATACAGTTAACCCTTTAAGTGAATGCTTAACGAAATCCAATACGATTTGCATACGAATGAGTGTTTGTGGACCTTTACAGCTTCATAATGCTTTGGTTTAGGCACTGCTAATGTATGGGTGGATAAGAACGTATGTGTGATATAAATTGAATGGGGGCAAGATGGTTGGCCATTTAGAATTTGAAGATATAGTAGACGATAGGATTAGAAGACGTTCAATAACAGATAATAGTGTTAGTACATAGGCGAACTAGTCCAACTTTAAGCAGGAAAATTATCGCTTGATAAATAATATAAAATTTTAGACAACATCACATACTAACCGAAAGTAGCAAAAGCTTGTGTTATGGAATTCATAAACAACCTAAGTACCTACCGGTCACTGCGTCACTCGATCTCAGAGGTGGTCAAAATTTTAGAACTCTATTTATTTTTAAATCGCGCTTGGTCTTAAATAAACTCCCATAGCCATGTCAAAGTAAAGAAAATGTTTACTTTTCAACTACATTCAACGGTCAACAATGTTTCCTGCACAACACTAGAAGCCAATCTCGAGGACAAGGGGCCGATACAGTTTTTACGAGCATTTAATCTCCATAGAGCGGGTCCCAACGATCCTAGTTTATGGTCGCACGGTGATTGAAGACTTTCGTTTATGGTCGCCCGATGTTTAGGTCGTGACCTTACGGACTGTCGTCATCAACGATCAGTGTCGCTGTCGTTCCGATTTTGAAAAGTGACGGTTAGAAAGATGTTCGATTTTTGAAAATACATTTTCTAGTGATTTGTTTTTTAATTGGCAGTTATGTTATGTTTTATTTTGGCCTGTATTCTTTAAAATATTCGAATGATTTAAATCATTAATTATTACGTAATGTGGATAGATTATAATATTAAGAATTTCACTGGTTATAAGTAACTTAATTTAACTAATGACTAGCTTTGTGGCCAGCAATTAAAATAAATAAACATTTGCACTTCTGCAACTTCTAAAGTAAGAGGGGAAAAATTACACACGTATTAAATGTTGCATTAGTAAAGAACATGTAAAAACTCCTCTATTTAATTAGTATTCATGTTAACACAGTTACGACAGTTATGCTCTCCAGACTATCTAGCAACTTCTACGGAAAACTTATTAAAAAGAAAAAAAGAATCCTACTTCAACTCTTACTTTTCATGATAAATATTTAATCTAAAGCGAAACTTCCTCAACATAATAAAGCACTAAAAGGAAAAAAAAAAGGTTTTATGAAAAAAAGTACCGCTTATTGTTGAAGTTGGGCAAAGGAATCAAGTTAATGATGCTCTTAGACGATAGACAAGTTAATGACGTCATTAAGTGTGGCGCGATACGCACGGCTCGTACGATATATGACGCGTGCTTATACGACAGGAATATAACATTACTTAGAGTGTACCAAAAAAAGATATATCATGTCTTTTTTTTGTCAAAATATGGACAGTTTATGCATGGTCGCCAAATGGCCAGTATTAATTAAAATAAAATAAACGCAACAATCTTTTATACATAAATATTTCCATTTTAATTTCCAATTTTTATATTGGTGAAGAAAGCTGGATGACAAAAATTGGGATCTGAAATCGCCAATCCGCAAATGAGCAAGCGTGGTGATCAATGCTCTAGCCTTCTCTATATGGGAAAAGCCCTGTGCCCAGCAGTAAGCTATGTATAGGCCGGTATTGTTATTATTATGTATATATTGGCCACAGCATCTTTGCAGATGATGGTTGCAGCGTTTGTGGGTTCGTAATTACTTTTTACTTAATTATTATTATGTAGGTACATTATAATTATTACGATCAACTGCATATTTTTTAAGTTTGATTTAAATAAATATTTCTCGAGCCAAGTTTGAAATATTGTCAAAAATCTTTCCCTAAGAGAATTATATGTTAAAAGTCAAGGAATCCCGCGTGCCAGAGCCAGTATGGCATAAACCGTTGCCTATACATCTGGGAGTATTTTGCTCGCATTGTACCGTTTGGCTACACAGACAGAATTTCCATATTTGGCAGTAGGGTTGCCATTCGAAATAATGCTGAAATTGAATTCTTACGAGGTGCACATAGAGTTTCTTAAAATAGGTGTTTGGCGTGTTGTTATGTGAGGATGATATATTATTTTTTTTAAAGATGTATAACTGCTTTAAATGTTCGCCTGAGTTAGGCCCTTTTTCGAAGAAATAGCCTTTTAATTCCTTATTATTTTGAAATTCCTATACGCACCGACAATCAAAATAATTCACCACCTGCCTTAAATTGCATTTAAATACAAATACTAGAAAGGAAAAAATATCATTAGACATGATTCGAACCTGTGACTAGTTAAACACACCAGTCGCTACCATCTTTAAGCTCCAGAGGTCACTAACATCACGATCAAATTTCTCCTTCTAAAATTGTAAAAAATTAAATCAATTACACAAAAAAAAAAAACGTACAGCCCTAATCCAGAGGCAAATAATGTCATAAGAAAGTTGTACCATTGTCGAAGTCGGTTGTAAAGGCGCGTATGCCCAAGTTTTCACCTCCACAGCCCTCACCAGCTTATAGGCATCCGGGGATACACTCTAATGAAACATTTTGTACCCATGCTAATCTGCGGAAAAGAAATACTATAAAGAAGTCGAAAGTTAAGAATGGAGTTAGAGATAAACGTTGGGTTTGAGATGAAAAGGTTTGCTAAAGGTATGTGTACCCTGGTATGTAGGAAAAGTAGGTTTTAAGCTTTATTTTATGGTTCAAACCAAATCTGTTACAATAAGATCACTCGATCACTCCTTGCAGATCAAGTAGCGACTAATGTCTCTCTCTAAAGTAGAGATAGAGAGAGGAGATTAAGAAAAAGCAATAATAATGCCAACCAAAAAATGCCCCTCTGCTGGGCATAGGCCACTTCCTATATAGAGAAGAAACGAGAAAAGGGTATTGGTCAGAAATACTAAGTTACAAAAAACCTCTATCTCACCAACTAAGGTAAGTATTCAATCAATAAGAAATTCAACCTCATATCAAATCAGTCTCACCCCTACAACTAACTTTTCTACTACACTAACAAATAAACTTTGAATACCATTAATTTAGTGTAACACCCGGAAGTAGCAACAGTGGTGCCAATCAAACAGCTATAAGGGCGAACTTCCGGTCGTCTCCATTCAAATACTCACGACTATCTTAAGTCATAAAGTTTTGTTAGTGTGGTACTACATCCGGTAGAATAAGTTACCAATACTGTTTATTGAACGGGTCATTTGTTAAGGAATAAATAATAAAGTTAAAATAGTGGACTGGTCTTATTTTTTATATTAGTATAAAATAATTTTAAGTTTAGCAATGGAATCAGATGTTTTAATGTAGAAAATAATAATTTCCACAGTAAAATCTAATATAAGAACAAACTCTAACTGTACTAAAATTGAAACTTACATAAATAAAAACTAACAGGCGTCAAAGAACTCATCTGTCAATATACTGGATTTTTCATAGTTCCTCTCATACTTTAGAAAAAGTCTGAAAATTCATGAAATCAAATAGGTACATTAAAAACTGTAATAAACATTAATAAACTAAAGAAAAATTATCAATATGGGAGCGACAGGACAAAGTGTTTTTAATAACCCTTTCACTTAGAAGCGCTTTTAATCAATTATGTTTCAACCAGCCAACCTAGACTTTTTATTTATATGTTATTGACAATGATAAACTAAAAAAATATCAATATGGAAGCCATAGAACAAAGTGTTTTAATAACCCTTTCACCTTCGGAGCTCTTTTAATAAATCACGTTTCAAACCTACTTTCTAGACTTTATAAAGGACCTTTATTGGTCATTTAATTTTTCTGAAGTACTTATATGCATAGTTTCTTATATTACCTACTTTTAATAAATAGTAATTTCATTTTTACATCCGTGTATTTTTTTCATTATTCTTACAGTGGTTCTAGCTTACAGTTTAAACAGAACCTCCTTTTGAATTATGTGCGAAACGTAGAGACTTATTTTTACTTATTAACATATCATCACGCCTGTATCCCCGGCGGGTTAGGCAGAGGTGTACCAATGTACACCCACAGGTCGCCGATATGTTTAGGTCCCATGTAATAGGGGGCGAGCCTATTGCCACATTACTTATTAATTTAACATTAAATAAAAAAGTAAGGTTTAGTTACAGGATTTCCTAGAATATTAATACAATTATTTTAAACAATAGCACTATTTATTAAAATATTCATAATTTAACTAAAGCCCGTTTAGTAACAAATAAAACTAGCATTATGACGCAAAAACCACTAAGCCTGGAGCTAGGCTCATTCAAGTACAATTTACACACGTAGATAATTCAATTGTGACAGTTTCAGGCCATATATCATTGGGCCTTGGCTTAATGGATTTCTGTAAAGGCCAGGCCGGTACAATGCAGGCTTAAAATGTGAAGTCATGCTTAGGGAGAATATTCTGGGACTCTGTCATTCCTCATTGTCAATATGTTAACAGGTAACAATGGATTTTTGTGTTTGTTAACGTTTCGAATTATAACTCATATTTGTGTAGGAAAAGAACTGAAATGGGAAGGTCCGTGAAATAACTAAAATAATGTCGGTGATTGCGAATATGGAAACAAATTGTCATTGGTAACAGCTTTGAAGGTAGTTTATAAATAGGATAAAAACCTGAGACGGCGAACATAAATCATCATTTTATAGGAATCAATCATCAAATGCCTCCACGATACTAAGAATTTTAATACCTTAACGTCACTTTAATAAAAACTTTACTAAACTAGACTTTAATAAAAATTGCATAAGCTACTGGTCACCAAAGCCAGTCTCACCAAATCCTAAAAAAGCTGCAATTGCACTTTTCCATTGATTAAACATATGCATGATTGTATTCTTAAACAGATTAAGGCCTTATTTACAACCAAAGCAGGTGAATGACCTGTAAATCATTGTTACACTTAACATCCTCTGTGATAAGAGTTAGTTTATTGGTTACCGTGATAAAGGATATGCCTTGGATATACTCAACGTTATCTTAACCCGATGTATGTTATGATCTCGGGATAGGACCGAATTCGGAGGTGACTTACAACGAAAGGGTCTTCCACATAATGTGCACTTTATCCAAACTGAGCATAGTTAGAATAGTTTCTTTTCTTATTGCGGGACTTTTGCCCTATAGAATTTAGCTCTTGTGTGGGGGATTTTACAAAAAAAAAAAACAAAATTTCACATGCATAAGAACACCCAGACTTTGCAAGTTGGAACACAAGACAAGCATTTGTGGATCACATAAAATGCTTGTCCTTCACGGGGATCAAACCCGCAGCATGTCGCGCACAGTGGTAGTTAGTGGTGGCCTTTACCACTCGGCTATACTTACAATCAGTAAGTAGTCCTTTACTAGACAGTTTTCATATAGCGATTCGACATAATGGCTATAATATGCGATTACGCTTGTACTAATAATTGGAAAAGAGAACCTACTGGTTACTAGTAAGACTAATACTTACCCTTATTTCCCAGTATAAATTATATGAATTGCTCAGGTCAAAAGAAAAATACCTCACAGAACAAATTATTGGATTCAACATAACTCCATATATTTCATAAAACTAAATAATTGTGACAACTTGACAAGTTATTATTTGTAATTAGCTACAAAGAAGTTTCTGCTCCGTACTGTAATTATCGCGATAAAGCACTTTCAAATTAAAAAGGAAATAATATTAGCCTGTATCATTAGTGGTGGCTATGTTATTAGGTCCTAGCGGTATTTTCCATCGTAATTTATTCGTTTGTCTGTCCATTGGAATTGTAGGATTGTTTATTTGTTGCATGGCGTTCGTTTTGCTGTTGGTTCATAAATATCGTTTGTTTGGGCTATAAAACTTGATAGTCAGTTGTTTTAGTTTGTAGAATGTTAGGAAATGTAGGTTTCATCCAATTTAATGCTTCTGATTACGTTGCTGCAGGTTCGACAATTAATTGTTTTCCTTGGGACACACTGAGCTTATATTTTTAGATGGTATTCATTAGTGATCATTGTGCATCCTGGCTTACAGGAGATGAATATAGAATAATATATAGATATATATAAATTACTAGCGGCCCGCCCCGGCTTTGCTCGGGTGCAACGCTGATAGCAAATATAACTACACAATCAAAAAGTTCTGTAGGGCGAAGCACAGCCTTGGACGCACTATTTGGTATAGGCACGACCCCCGGCCCCCGCGCGGCCCTCCGGCCGGTATCGCCGCAACCGCTATGTCCCTACATTTTAAATTTGTAATATCTTCGAAAATATTCATTTAAATTACATGCTGTAAAGGGCAATATTGATCTATATTGCATGCGCAATTTATTAAAGGTACTTAATTGGATAAGGATTAATACTGTATTGTTTAAAATCGCTTTTTCGTAAATAAGTAATAAATAAACGATAAAAATGGTTATTGTGGGTTATCCTCAAGAGATAGACATATGCCATCGCGGACTTTTTTGTAGATCTTTTTAAGGTGCACAATACTGTAGTACATTATTTTGATCTATCTCATAGGGTTCAGCCAGCGTTTGCAATGAAAGCTCAAAAAATGGGTTCATTTACGACCTTACATTAGAAATCTCTAAGATTATCCATATTCCTCTACTATATTATGCATGTATTATACATATAAACCTTCCTCTTGAATCACTCTATCTATTAAAAAAAACCGCATCAAAATCCGTTGCGTAGTTTTAAAGATTTAAGCATACATAGGGACAGACAGCGGGAAGCGACTTTGTTTTATACTATGTAGTGATAGTGAAGTAAAATTTTAATCACATTAACCAATTCAATCATTCCTTCAACGATCCCAAACTATTCAACAAACTTGCCAACACATACCACGGACGCAATACTTGTAACAAGTAGGAACTCCGTCAATTACATGACTCCGGCCATAACCCTCGCGTTCAGAAGACCGCACGATGTCCACTCACTCCGGATAACGCAATACCAAGGAGTCGCTATTTCAATTTTGTATTGTAGCTGTAGGGTGCTAGACACAGCGGGAAAAGTGCAACTTGAAAACTTCAAGCAAATGAACCTTAAGTTAAAGATTTTTGTTGTATTTATTTATAACTAAAACCTTGAGAATTGATGTATTGTCTAAAAGTGAGGACAGATATATATTTTGTCTTTCTCAAACCTTTAGTAAAGTTGCATTATATTGAACATCACGCTGTAGGTAACCCACAGGACTCTATATTGACTGTATTTTTTTATTCACTCTACATTAGTTTTTTTATTTGCATCGTGAATTTTAGCACTAGCCGCCCAAAAGCTCAGTTCCATAACAATCTTTAAATCAAACCTTTGACCCGTATACACCAAGAAAAGGTCTTTGGACAGTCTATCACTTAAGATAATAATGACAAATACATCCAAATCTCCAATAAAGTACAATCTCTAATCATTTAAGCCACTAACCTAGTCATCAATATTACCCGTTATCAGTGAGGACCCACCCCGATCGCGTTCTTGAGGCCTCCCGCTCTGAAATTAAACCAACGATCCGCGATATCGACGAATACAAAGAGAAGCACATCAGTTACTTGCTATTGAGGAGTTGGTAACGTGTAGTTGTAGATATAAAGGGTAATGGATAACGTAGTTTCGTAGATTACAGGACATGGGTGGTAATATGGTATAGGGTAATATTTGGAAATCCACAGCGAATTTATGTTAATGCAGTTATCATGAGTTGATTTATGTTTCCTAATTTTAAAGGACTTTTTATACAGAACTGAGTTTATGATATGGTGAAGAAAATTTCCTGAATTTCTTTAAATTGTAGGCTCAATTATTTATTTCCGTACTCATAGTATAAAAGTCATAATATGAGTTGATCTTTTTTCACCAATAATTTTGGGAAAATTTTGCCTTTGACCTATGTATTAGACTAAATCACTGAATACTTATTTTTAGACTATTCTTTAATACATGAAATATAAACACTAACAAAACCCAGACAGAAGTATCGCGGGGCTTCGTTTTGCGGATGACATCGATAGCTCTCGCAAACGCTGCGGTTGTGGGAACATGCCTATCGATTATTCACTGTTCTGACTTCTGTTTAACCTACTTAATATTTATTAAAAATATGTTGATCCATATCGCCTAAAATAAATTAAAAGAAATTAAAAAACAATTGTCCAAAATCCAGACAATTTTAAGCTTGTCCTTTAAAAAAAAACATTAACTTAACTTTTTAAATCATCAATTGATCAAACCAACCCACCAATTATAAACTTTTTTTGTTGCCTACACAAGACTTGAACTTTATACTTTTAAGTCATGTAACTAATAAAATCTATCCTTCTTTTTCAGGTAAACAACATAAACAATATATAAATAGTCTCGGTAAGTCCAATTAAACAGGAATGCTTTCCATTAATTAATAGCGATTCAAATGAGGCTGACGATCAATCAAGCGCTTTGAGCCGCGGCATTGATTACAAAGATTCCAGTGTTACGTAGTGGGTGGGGTACCGCGCTAAACAGTTGACAGTGTTGTTATTGTTGGTTGGGAACTCGATTGTTTATCGATAACTTGAAAGTAGTTTCTGAAATGAAGTGTAGACTCGGTTTTTTTATTAATTGCTATTTTTCTGATCTTTGAATATTTAAATTCACTCATAAAGGTTCATTGGTTGACTGAAAAGCTAATCACCTATCACAGCAAATTCATAAGATTTTGTTGTGATCACAAGTAGGATACATAATTATATACATACACTGGAATAAAATACACACCCTATACATAAAAAAAAAACAGATACAAAAACACTTCGTCATTAAGTCATCTCAATATTTCTTAATAACAATATATCTACAATTCCCTTCCAAAATATAATCGTGTTGAGTAAATAAACGTAATTTTCCGTTACGTTATTAAATATAGAAACAAATTAACGATAAAGTATTATCTTTCGTCTCAAGTTTCTTTCGTTGAATTATCTTTTCTTTTTCTTTTATAGAAATAGAATAAGCTCTTGTTTCTATGCTGTTTATTCTTAAGAAATAATAAAACATAATTGTGTTTATAAATAAATATTAATTAGTAAATATGGCTACTTTTAATTAGTGTTGATTAAATTAATAGCTAACTATTTTCTGAACTGAAAACAAAACACGTAGGACGAATTATGTGTTTAGGTCTTCCATGGATTGACTCGTTGCTATGTATTTTATCTGACTTATTAATCAAATAATTGTACATTATATGTGATGGCCTTATTATAGTTCTGATAATCGAAACCTAGAAGCAATACGTTCAAAATATCTAAAGAAAAGCCAAAGAAAAATCCGATCACCCCAACATTACCATTCCGCGCAAGAACTATTTGTCATGTCTTATTTGTCCAACAAACCGTGATCCGAAGACTGACGGAAATAGCCGAATGCCGGCCGAATGGCCACGGAATGTCCTAAGCCGAATAGTACAGTAGGCTTGCTAAAACAAACGTAGAGGAGGCACTATTTGCCTACGTGACCGAAGAGACCAAACAGTTGGTGCTGCTACCCAGAATTCTGGACATGATACTTTAATGTTGTCTTGTTGTTTCTTGTCATACGTAGGTTATGAATATATGAAACAATTGGGAATTAAAATTATTACCTTTAATATGTTTGTTTAGATCACATCTTAAACTAAATTGAAACCATTTGTCGACATCTGATCGTACTTTCCCGCTGGTTCGATCATGGAGCCAGAAGGTGGCCATAGGAATTCTGTACTGATCTGATAATATACCCATCGTTTTTGGGCTTGTTTGGTTTGCTGTAGCTAGCTAGCTAGCTTTTAAAGAAAACTTATTCATAGCAATTTAAATAATCGTTCTTACATAAGTAAAGCTTTGGGTAAAACAGGCCTTATTAAGATTTGTGGCACCTATTATTCTTATAGATGTTCATTAACTTTGATAATACTTTAAATTAATTTATAATTTTTGTCTCCTTAATTACCTTTCATGTAATAGTGTCAAGGAATGAAACAATAAAGTATTTTATTCATCATGTACAGCTATAACCCAACCTCTAATTTTAATCTTCCTTGTAAGGTGTATAAATAAACAAGTACTTTGTTTTCCTGCAAACAGTAAACACTTGAATTTCTGTAATAAGGAAAAAAACAAACTCTATTTTGGCTTATATGTTTTGTATAATATAAACACATTAAGATCTTGTAAAAAGCCTGTAAAATCTAACGGTGTGGTACTTAATACATTTTTGTAAACACAAAACTAACAAAAAAGGATTTTCTTTGGTTATAACACGCAAAAAGAAAATTCCTGTAGTTTTCAGCTTTTGGCTGAATTTTTGTAACCGTTGCGTTTCAGTTATTTTCCTATGCGGATATTTAAAAACCATTTTTACATGCACTCTGCTGTATATTTGAATTTTATGCATATGCAACTGTAGAAACAGTGTTTTGAGAATGGTAAATCCGTATTCAAAAATAAAAAAATGCGTTTTAGAATTCCAAACTGTTACAACATTTTAAGTTTTTATTTTGCTATGCGGTTGGGACTAGCTGGTAATAATTGGTACTTTAGTTCTGAATTTCGTTTCCTTGTCATTTTTCGTACCTTTTTTTGGGTGTAAGATGTTTTTGAGTTTCCTATTACCAAATGAAGCTTTATATTAAACACAATAAACTTTTATATAATCATTACAAATACTATCTTATATTCCATCTCCACTTTTCCGATCAGTCACGAAATAAGTCAAAACTAATCTATCAAATTAATTGGTATTTAAGGTCGAGAATCGCATGGCCGAGAAAGCAGGCGAATTCGCGTGCAACACAAGTAGTCTATAAGGTATTAAAGCAACAATAGGAGGGTAGAATTAAACGGGGCTAGCGACAAATGTTATTTGTTATTTCGGCCACCCCGAGTCCGTCACTCACATTGGAATTACTCCGTTTTGGGAACCTTGAGGTATAGATGAAGCTATGCTATGAGAAGCGATATCAAGGAATAGTTTAGTTAGGGGTGCTATTTGTCTAACTGACACAGTCAAAAGGATGCGGTTTGAACATTAAATTTCAAAACGTATATTAGTTTGAGCAAAATTCAAAATATATTGATATCGGCAGATACCTGCCAGTGTGGATCCATAATACTTGGTTGCCTTTATATCATGTGATTTTATTTCGGAGATCATAATTTGATATTTTGTTTCAATTTCATCCAATTAGGATGAGAAAGTATCCGAAAATACATACTAAACTATTAGCCTATTACTATCCAGACAATAACTATTAACAAAATTGACTTCAAACTAGCGAAACATATATCGCCTTCCATCGCTCACATCGCCTTTCTCTACCTACAAGCACAGCACTAAAGGTAAACATCTCGAACGCGTCCATTGTCGAACTAGAATTAGGGTTTCTTACCAAATAGGATTGCGGTCGCCGTGAAATATATCAAAATGTGTTGCAAAGGTGCCGGCGGCTTTGTTAACCTTTAAAAAGGTCATTGAAAAGGTGCCCTGTAATTTAATATAGCGCTTATGGTGCCTTTTTGTCCTGTTTGGGGTTTGTTTTGGTTAAGATCTTTGTGTTTTGGTAGAAGAAATGGCGATTCTGTGTTTGGTTGATCAGATTCGCGCATTTTAAATTACTGTCTTTTATTTTGCAGTTTAGTATCAGTGGTTTCAACTTCATTGAATACAGCCTAAAATGTCTTTTTTTTATTTGATCTGGGCATTCGACACAATTTGTATGGCACTTAGATTTATCGACATATATATCTTAAAGTAAAAACTATTAATCGGTAGGTTTACCATAATTATTTACACCATACATCGAAAAAAGAATCTAACCATTGGGCTCAATATTGTGGGATTACCAAATTAAAGGATATTTCGTATATTATCGGCTAGGGGTTCCGCAAGGTACAATTACGGGCCCAGCAAATATTTCGTAACTCACACCATACAGGAACTTGGTCGTGTGACGTAACTAATGCCACAACTAATTGTACTTCGGGTCTTCGACAAGCCTCGTGCCCCCCCCCCCTACTTACCCCTCTCCCGCCTTACCACCCCTTGCCCCGTAAACCGTCATGAATTAATTATCCGGACGCACCCGTTTAGAAAGCACGTGGGAGGAATATCTCTTGTTTGTGGCATTTAGATAAGTTCTTAGTATGTGATTCGTTTGTAATTGTTAATTTTGTACTTAGTTCTCGAATGATATTGTTGATTACCTTGTTAGTGAGTCTTGAGTCGCTCATAACTTTATGTTCATCTAGGCCGCATCAATACTAATTTTTTTTACCACTACTCGTCGCAAACTATCCATATTCCAATTTTTTTATTAGAGCGACAGACCTCCCTTAGAAATCACAGAATCTTCTTAAATTGTAACCTAAAAACTACACAAAAATACACATCTTCTACACCTAAAATATACAACTAACAAAAAATCTACTTAAAAAAAGCTTGTCGCATTGGTTTCCCACCTTACCTAATCACACGATCTGTCAACCACATTCCTTTTCAAAATTACTAACACCCAACTATTAGCACCATGAAATTCTCCAAGAATGTTATAGCAAATTAATCTATATGTCCTAAGGGACCTATAGGGAACGGACTATAACGTTTGACATATGACAAAGGACATTCCAGGCCTGGTATTCGAACCGTTGATAATTAAACTACGGATATCCGTGACGTAGGTAAGAGCCTGTTACAGGACGCTTGTCATTTCGTAGATATTATATGCAGATGATGTAATAGGATTGATGGAAAATTAATTTAATAACTGCTAAGATGGAATTATGTTCAATGGTGAAAGGTTAATTATCCACACATGGAGACCTAAACTTAGGTTATTACATGAATTGCGTATTTGATCAGTCTTTCCCTAGATCTACCAAGCCTTCTATCTAACATGTTATCGTTAAGACTAATAAATATTTCAGGCTTATAACAACTACCCAATTTAGCCTAACTAAATAAAATTTATACAGCTAGCAAACTGTAGATGATTAACAAAACAGAAAGAACCAACTTTCCCATTACCATTTATGATAAATAGTTTCCACATTATTTATTCAACAAGTCCTATTAAAACTAAAAAATCATATAAACGTGTATACGCCGCTTGAATAATTAAACCGTGTTCGAAGTGCGCGTCGGATGCGAGTGCTAGGGCGACATAAATACATGGAGTTGTGTAGTGCTGTGCAAATCATTAGCCGGGCCACTCCGACGGCACGGAGACTGGGCCTTGACGCGACGCGGCGCTCGAGGCACGATGAGTGTCTTCGTATTGAATTTGTATGCTGTGTAGTTATGTTCTCCTGGTAGTTTACGCCTTGCAGCTATGTGTTTACATCTAATAGGCAAATAAAGGAAAAGAAAGAAAATGGAGTGTTGAGTGTTGAATAAATAGGGGCTTGATTTGAATTTATCTTGTTGAACATGAATACCAATGTTTCTTGGTTTAGTTTGCATTTTTCAATTCATAGTAAGACGTAACTGTCAACCCTTACCTGCATCTAAAAAATAGTCACTCAAAATATTGAAGTATCTTCTTTTATAAGCAACCCAACGAGGCCTAATTAAAAAGTCAAAATACCTAAATATTACTAAAATGCTATTTCCTACCAATCAATCGCCCAGCATCTAAGTCTCACAAACGAGCGAGCAACACAATTCGATTCACATTCGGCTCCCAATCAGCCAGCTCGTGTTAATGGGCCCGACACTAACAAGAAGACACGTCGAGTCGGATCCTTTGTGGAACCATGCTGTCAATACCAGTTGTTAACTACACTTTTTAACTGGATTCGTATGGACGAGAGTTTTTGACGGATTTCTTTGTTTGTGGAATAATAGGTATCGCAATGTTTTGACTACCAATGTCCTAGATTTTTGCAAAAATATAATTTCGTATCTAAACCCCTCTCTCTTTTGTATAGTTTCCTAATAAAATAGAGGCTAAAAATATTAATGCACTAATCTAGATAAATTGAAACCCATTTACCCGTTACACTGTAAAACCATTTCCCAGAAAAATGTAAGAGAAAATATTTAGGGAACTAAAATCTCTTAGCGACGTCACATGTTGTTGACAAAAACGTTTTTAGAACGTTTAACAAACAAAATGGCTGCTCTAAAGTGCATAGGGGCAGATACGAGGCGTTGGAAAGGTCGCATACAGCCGGGAATGGACGCTGTAGATACACATCTCTAGATATGTGTTGTGTGTGGTTTAAGATAGTATACATTGTAGGATTTATATTAAACGATTCTTGTTGTTGAAAAAATGCTAGATTTTTGTGAAAGTAATATGTATTTTAAACTAAAGAAATTGTATGCTCACTAGTCAAACCTTATTATTGACGTAAATAAAACTATAAAAAAGGAGTTCACAATAATAAACAAAAGAAATGTCTAAAAAAGTTCGATCGGAATATAGAAACAAAATTTCAAAGCAACTTTATTCAAATTCAAACAAGGAACACATGTCAAAAATAATTCCACATTTGAATATGAACGCGCTAGCAGGCCAGCGCAGCATTTAACCATCACTTTGGCGCGAACCCTCGCCCAGACAGGATCACTCCCCTACAAGACATGCTGTACTCTTTTGTTTCACTCCTCCATTTAAATTCATCCGAACATTACGCCCGCTTTGTTTCAGCGCACCAGTCGCGATTTTAATCACTTAAGCGCGGCGCGCGCGCCTCCCTAGCCCGCGTCAGCTCTTCAAATAAACTCGTAAAATTCGTAATAAAACCCGGTTTTATGGTATGACGCTCAAAACCCGAGCTCATTATTTGGACGTCAGTTTCAGTACTATGCTTGATTGCGGACTCTTGTCCTACCAATTAAACGAATGCGTAAATTAAACGGAAGGAAGGGTGTATTTTTATTTCCTTTCGTGTTGATCGGCACGCGACGTGTCACGTTTTTTTTGCGTTTTTTACGTTTACATTTCTTTGGATTAACATTACTTCCATCGTAAACAACCCTTCCACGCCTTAATTCGCTTGAATGTTACAAAAAATGCCGGGTCGTTAATTATTCGTTTTTAAAACTACCCCCTTTAAACATAACATTCGCTAATAAACAACAATTTGAACGGAACGCGTTCGGAAACATGGTCGCCGACCAAATTTTCAACAGAAACAAGTCGAGTGCAGTCGTAAATTGATGTCGGCATCGCGTTTCTCGGATTATGCATGAGCACACGCTGCAAGCGATTTGATTAAAGCAAAAAAACCGCTAGAAATGTATGTAACATTATTCGCATTAACGTATTTATTAAGTGATAGCACGCGAACTTTTTTAGGGCCGCTGACACAATACACTGCGTAACTTAATTATGAATTATTTGGTATATTTCATAAAAGTAGCATTTACCTCATTTATGTTTGTTACAAATAGATACTGGCCACTATTAAAATACTGGAACCAAAAGTTTTCGCCGTTTCAACAACAATTTCATTTACCTTTAAAATTCTCTTAAGTAAAGAGATAGCACATTCTATTTTTAAAAACATTCAAAAGCGAGGATAAAAACATGGCGTCGCGTCTCTCCTTTCAAAATTTGAATGCTGACAAGTTCCATTTTCAAAAAAGACCGTTGGTATATTTTTTTCTTTATCTTTGTCTGGTGTAGCCGTGCCCTTACACAAAGCCGCATATTTCGTGGGTGCAGTTCCAATAGTAATTTTTGTATCGTGTTCATGCCACCCTTACTTGCATAATTTAATAGTGGCTTGATTTATGTGGTACTGGCACTACAAGTTTTTATTTGTCCAACTATGATGTGTTTTGGCAAGCTTTTTACGCTGATTAATATTTATTGCTGTTTATTCTGATCATTACTCTTTAGTTGAGTAGGTGCAATATTTTCTTGTAGCTTTATGTTCTAGCTCTATCTTTGGGGAATATTTCAGTGATAAACATAAGCTTGCATTACAAAGGAGTCAGTGATACGTTGCCGACCTTTTGTGCCATCCCATGAGTGCAGGAATATGCTTGTCGCTGATATATTCGAACTGTGAAGCTGAGTTTCTAGAAACTAGATACTACGCTTTGACAGGGGTTTTGGTCTCGTGGTTTGTGACCCTAAATATTCAAAAGGAGATATTGAGTTTCATTATGTTCGCTGTAGTTTATCTATAGAAGATAATACACTAAGTTTGCTTAAAAAATATAAAAGTAATTTATTTACAAGCGGTCAGTTTTAGTACATGCTGTGCCCAGTTTTGGATCATATGACCAAGATCCGTACCAAATGTATAAAAGAAAAAAAGTTAAAAGAATGGTCTAATACCGCTGCATATTATGAACCAATTTCAATTCAATGTAGTTGAATACAGGCCATTTCAAATACATTTTAATTTAAAAAGTTCTTTCCTTCTAATTAAACGCTTCTTTCTACATTTTAAATAAAGTCGGCTGGCGTACATGTCCCATTGCTCAATCGCGACGATTAAACGCTATTTGTATTTCCATAGTTAATGCAAGATAATCGGCGTCCGTCGCAAATTGCAGGCCGTGTGTGAACTACCACGTGTGACAGCCCTGCTGGACGAACTCTAGGGCTGCCACGAAACTTTATGAGTGTTTGACTGCCAGACAACTGCCACCCTTTCTTGCTTCTGAATTACATTGTTTTTAGATGCTTGTAATATGTAGTGAGCCATTGAGGCGTCGTAGTAGTTAAATAGATTCCTTTTTATCAATGTGATTTTTGTATTATTTGTTAAGGATATTCCTTTTTTAATTTAACAAGTTTTGATTTTGTGGTACATTTGTATAATAACCTATTTTTTTTCGTTTACCGATTTTCCTTAACTCTATGAACATAGGTAAAAACAGTAAACCGCAAGGAAAAATTAAAGACTGTAATAAGTGTCACTTTTCATTCAATATTTGAAGCCTGACAGTTTAACTAATCTGTATTTAAAATGACATCCGTCTCATCAAAAATGAACTTGCAAGCCACAGTTAGCAATTTATTGACGATAATATTACGTAACTCGCGCCGTTTTAACATCGCAAACGTATTATTATCTGTCGTAAATGTCACTTTTGAAACGAGCTACAGAATAGGAAATTTCCAAGAATCAGTTTGGTTCGGTCGGTCGCTGTCCATAAGAAATTACATCGCGACAACCCTATTGGGCGCTTTAATAATTCTCGCCGGCTAGGGTTGGCACGTCGAGATTTTTGAGTGGATGATGACGTAATGCCTTACTGTAATTATGTGTTTCAGACGTATGTGGGATGAAAGTTCACACTATGTAGAGTCATTTAAAAGCTATTACTAAGATGAAGGTCGTGTTATACTGTCTTCGTTAATGTCAAGATTTCTGTTTCTGACATGGTATAGTAAACCGCTCCGTTTATTACGTTCGTTTTAAGAGTTGAACTGACTCAAATTTTACCCATTTGGCATAGAATTATCCTGTACCCTGTAAAAGGATTGTATGCTTAATGGCAAGGCATGATTTAAGCTTTTCAATATACACAGTTTTTTTTGTTCCTTTCATTAAATATTTCCCCCGGAATTTTTCTTAATGAAATTAATTTTCAGATTTCATTTATATCCTACAGTTGCTTGATAACCCTGCAAGCCGTTATTTAAATCGATTCAAACAACCGAACTTTCTTAATAATATCTTCGATCGACAACCCTAGGACACACACGTACGTCCGTCTAATGCACTTATAGTTTTGCCGTTTCATTTATATTAGATTAGTATGTCTGCATTTGAGACATGCATTGTGGAAGTATTAGAGCTAAACAGTTGTTAGGTCTGCTATAAATGTATTTGGGAGCGCTGTTGCTGGGTGGAGCTAAAGTTTTGAATTGAATTTCTTTTGTTTGGTTTTATATTCGTACATAGTAAGGAACAATGAGTTTTTAATTTTTTAAAGGTCTATTTAAATGATATATTATATTATCTACTCGATAATTTAACAATGCCATGTTAGTCACATTCGAAAAAAGAAAGTTTAGCTCCTAATGTTGTTGTAAGAAAAGCTATCCTCAAACATTATTAAATAATTTACTGTTTTCAGTAGTAGATTATTTTAAAAGAAATTACTAATTTCATCATTCACAAATCACTAAGATTTGTGAATTTCTCATTCCTTACTTTTAGAAAACGTATGTGCCCCTGCAGTAAGTACAACTCTGGAAATAATTTAAAGCAATCTGAAGACAAAATTGCCTGATCGCACCTCCAGGCGAAACATAAATCCATCATCTGATCCACCAATCAAATCACTATAATATGACACTCACATCCCTTCCCACGACCATTAATGAACTATACCAAGTGAAACGCTATTTCATAGCAATTTGCCTGCGCGGGCGCCGCTTTTACGCATTTCTTAGAACTCGAGACTTGCTAGACCGGACACTAAGAGAGTATACACACTGCGTTTTAAAAACGTTAATATCTACATCAATATTATGTACACTTTTTTAATAATTTTGAACAACATCACATGCAATTCCCTGAATCCAAAGTACTACATACTTTGTACTTACGTTTTTACGTTACTTACTAAAACACTTGTATTATGGAATCCAAGGACAACGAAGGTACCACAAGCACATATAAACAGAAAATATTTGTAATTGTATTTGAAACTACGTTTGATTCTTTGTATCCATAAGTAAACTCAAGAATACGGCGGATGGAATATTGCATTTTTTTCATTCTACAGCAGCAGTTTTTTTACACTTACTTAAATATACCGCGTGCGTCATAAAGGCGCGTTTTAAAATCGTGTTTGCATACTCCTTTAGGTGAAAGTATAGGTGTTTAGTGATTATCTGCGCCTAGGCATTGCTATCGTTTAATCATACTTGTACATAAAGGATATTGATTAGAAAATTAAATATCTGTATGTTAATTACGGGGACTAACTAATTTATAGTTTGTCAGAAACTACCTTCTGAAAATTATTCTGCTTAAGTACTAGACTTTCATAAAATTAATAGACATTATTTTCACAAATGATTATATAAAATTATAGTGTCTTTTTATCACTTGAGTGTACATTATGACAAACTAACTATTCTTTAAATAAATAAATATAGAAACATTCTATTCCTGAAGTATATTCTATAATTTGAATAATCCATAAATATTTTATTGTAAACCATTTACAAAGATGATTGTTAGTTTCCTTTGTCGATTCATCTTAATTATAATACAATTACCCGAAGGGTAGGCCTCCTATCACACCGTATTGTAACGAAATCGTTTTGTATATTGTCTTTGTGTATGTACATTTATAAGAAAACCATACTTTTGGTAACGAAACTTTCCATACCAATAGTATGGAAAGTATATTGGTATAAGACCTTGTAAGTCCATTGCTCTATCAATCACTTAGTTCACAAAATTCCTGTGTACTTTTACAGCAATGGATAATATCTAAAAGCTGGTGCTTTGACCGAATAATGCGACAATTTGACGGTGAATGACATGGAACTTAATCCATATGGACTATACACGCCAAAATACTGTATATAACCTTCTTACAGAATAATATTAGTATAGGAAATAGAATTAAGCGAATGAAAAGAAATCTGTAGCATTTGTTAAAATAACGCAAAATTCTGGCCCAGTGATAAGTTTCGTTAAGAGTTAATTTACTTACAAAAAAAACCTTTTATATAATAAGTATTAAGTAAAATGTTATCTGGGTAAACTAGTTTAATTTTCACTAACGAATAACAAGTCAGGGTTAGAAATTAGTGCTTCATAAAATGGCACTAATCTTAATTAAATCTCAAAGCCTAATTCACAGCTTAATGCGATGAGACTGAAAGTCGACCTCAAGAAAGTTAAGAAAATGCTAGATCAAAAAATCTAAAATCCTTTCCTTTAATAAAATTACTAAATAAGGGAAAACTATATTTTTTTCGAAAGAAAAAAAAAACGCCTCTAAAGATTTCTGAATTTTGCCGCCAGAGGCGCTAGTCACACGTTATGTCCGAAATGTCAAATACCATAGTTTGTTGGCGGGCTTTGACAGCTAACGCGACAGTGGCGACAACTGGTGAGCACCCGGTAGCCCTCATTCTGACGAAATTAATATAAACTTAATAAATTGCAAATAAATGAAAAAAAAAATGATTTGCCAAAGCTACTGGAGCGATTTTGATGTTTATATGGGATTCCCAATCGATGAAATTGGTTTACAATTGCTGGAGATATCGCATAACATAGGTACCTACGCAAAAAAACATACAGACGAATTAAGAACCTCCTTTTTTAAGTATTTCTACAGTACAAGTATAATACCCTAAATATAGTTTTTTGTATAACTTTGTTTATTAATATACTTACTTGGAAACTTTACCATATTTCAAATTAAATTAGCTAGTCACTGTCAACCCTTTCGTCTTGCTTTCAATTATTTGTTAAAACATTCGTCTATTTGTGTAAACTTTATTCCGAACTTTCAAATGATAGCGACGCCATACCGTCTGCTGTTTCTTACACCGAAGTAGAACAATCTTTGATAAATTACTATTGATGAAGTAAAAACTGTTGACTGGTATTAAAAGTTATTTGCTTTGTATGTTTTGCTATCATTTATTATAAGTAACAATGCATTTTGTTACATTTTTCGTGAATAATTGCCAAGATGATTAAGAACAATACAATGTAGTTCCTCGCACTTTTTTTAACGGAGACATTTTGGGTCCTTGCAACTAGAGTCAAAGTAAAGTTTTATCACGCCAATACAATTTAAAGCACATGTTTAACAAACAAATAAAATAGCGGACAAATGATATACAATCAAATTTCAAATGACTCAAAAACATCGACTGCACTTCAAATCAGTGTCCATGATTGTATAAGGATGTTACCATGGCAACGCCGCCATAATAAACCTCAATGACACGGTACAATAACGAAGGGACCATAAAGGTCATCTCGAAAATAGATGAACCTAAAATGATCAAAGCTGATAATATTATCGAGTGTCATTTACACAGGTCAGCGGTAATCATCGACGTATGATATGCATAGACTGCTACTATCGTTAGGTTCCCCTTGTGCCAAGCGAGAGCAGTTTTTAGTCTGATCCTAGTACATTTCGTTTTTCATTTAAGTTATTTTTTGCGCAACGAGAAACTTATATAAGAAAATATCGATGGTTTTGACATTGTTAGGATAATATAAAACGGCAAGCTCCATCTTCATACATAATTCACGACAACACTTGTTCACACTAGTGCTTACGGTTTAAACTCTGATAGGCTCACTCTATAGTTTCAAATGCAACCTCGTTGGCGGTAAAGCTCGTGTAATCATTTAGAATGATAACCGATAGGTTAGTAGACTTGCTTCTACATTCATTGCGTAGGTAGAAGTCAGATCAGTACTATAGCTAAAGACAGTATTAGACTGAGGAATAAACTTTAAATTTAATTAATAATAATGTTAATCTTTTTTTTTCTTGCAATATTAAACAAATTCTGCTCATAAAGACAAGTTCAATTTCATCGCTTGCTTGTCCCTTTCGCTAACTCACAAAATATATCATGAAACTTCCTAGTTCTTAAACACTATATTATGTTAAGGTCAAACTGCTAAAAAACTCAAAATTATAAAGAATAAGCATTTTTCAACATGTTTGTCGTAAGTTTTCAAATCATTTGACTTCAGATAATAATACCTAACATAATAAATAATAACTTTACGGGTCATCTCACACATGGTTATCTGATCCCAAGCTAAGCAGAGCTTGTGTTATGGTTACCAGACAACCGATAAACATACTTATATATTTCTAAATACATACATATTATAGATAAATTACACTCAGGCACAGAACGAATGAGCGTGCTCATCACACAAACATTTGTCTAGAGTGGGAATCGAACCCACGACCTCCGGTATAGCAGTCAGGGTCACTAACCACTAGACCAACAGGCCCGTCAAGATGAACTGTACCTTTCATTATTTCCCGGATTTTACCAATAAACAAACCAAATTCGGCACGTCATTTTAACGACACTGACAGCACTCATTTTCTTATCAATAAGTTTGTTCTTAATTGACACAAGTGTCATGGCGGCACGTCACGTGGTCTTTCTCACCGGCGCATCAATATATTATTCACATATCAACGTCCGCGAAAATTTCCTTCACCATTCCTAATTAAGAATTCATGTGTTACTGAAGTTTTAATGGTTTAGACCACCTGGGCTTTGACTGGTGGCTGAAGGGTTTTCCAATATAAGTTTCTAACTTTCCTTTTTGCTTTTTTAACTGGTGCGTGACGTCATAAAATCAAAATCAAGAATCATTTATTTAACTTAGACTACAAAGTAGCACTTCTCAAACGTCAAAGTTTTATTACAAAAAGACAGCACCCTAGGGGTCGGTTTATGTCCGGCGGAAAAGGCAGCGCAAAACATAAGCCATGATTGGCGATTTAAAATCTGTTTTTCATATATATTTTTATAGTTATGTGTGAGTAAGGTTCTTGGTTAGTAACAAGCTTCTATTGTTATTATAATATTACATTACGAAACAGATACGTAATGATCAATTATGTAATTATATTATTAGCTACGATTGGACTGATTGTTGATTGTAGCTTATTGTTCTTGTGTTACAAAAATATTATTATTACCATATGCAATGAGCGCAGATATCCTTTGTTATCTTTGTTAATATGAATTCGGTGTTAATTCTTCTTGGATACTAAGACATAATTAACGCAATCGTTTCTACAAACGTAAGTGAGAAAGTAATTCCGCGACGGAAAAAAAACACAAGTAGATTTTGGAAGAGTATTTGTTTATTAAAACATTATACAAGCTAAGTTATGTAGGTTGTAAAAGACAAGGTTACCGAATCCATTTCTTTACCTTTCACATATTCCATACATTCCCCTAAAATAAATCATTTCCTTCCTCTATAAGAAATCTCAAATACTCCCGATCCTTACGATTTCGCGGGCATTTCCTCAGAGTGGTCGTTACTAAGTTTGGCGGGCGTACGTGCCGCCGGGCCGCAGGTTCGAGCCCCGTGCGAGGCACTCGACGTGACCCGCTACAAGTGCTATTTGTGTTAGTCGCAAACTTTACTGTTTTTGTTAAGGTTTATGTTAAGTAAGTTGCGGTTAACTAGTCTGTTGTAGTTGCAGTTTAACGGTTAACTGTTTCGGTAACTGTGTTATGATGTTTACTAAGCGTTTGGTTTATTCAGCTAGTAAGTGTTAGTTTTTTGTTACTATTTACTTGCTCATTGTTTGACATTTTATGAGACTGGATCAACTCAATTAAATATTATTTTAAACCTAAAAATACATTAATAACTTAAATTTAAGCTTAAGGGTGCCTATCACACTTATAAGCGCCAACGTAAAGCGTTGAATATATACGGAACCCCCAAAAAGCGTCTATCGCAGACGAATGCGAATAAAAGTAACGCGAGAGCATCGCACGCGATAAATCGTCGCGTTCCGCCAATATCGGTAGTTAGTGGCATGTGCTGAAAGCGGGCCGCACTTACACCGTAGCAAGCGAACTAACAGACAAATATATTGTAGGTTTTTTTTAAATGACTCGGTACTGAACGGAAATTTACTTTGGTAAGTCTTAATAATTGCCATTATTTAATACGTCATGAATTTTGTGATATATTTTTTGTATTATGGAAATGAAATCTGTCTAATGTACGTGTATTTAATCATGTTTTATATCTACGCACAAAAAGTTGTTAGTTATTAATTATACTTAGGATATATAATATTCCAATCTCCCCATCTCACACATACATTTTTACCTTACAGTATACGTTGGCAAAGCAAAACCTACTTAATCAAATAAAAAAGAAAAAGTACGTTATCACCGAAAATTACTTTCATTCTCTCGGCTCTGAGTAAACATACATCAAACATAATTACGCTTATAACTCACAAAAAAAACTAAACTAATAAAAGCTACAGATGTCAGTATTAACGGGACATTTCACACTAATCTAGCACGAAATACAGTCAACGCCACAATTTTCGTAACAGAAACAAACAAAAACCAACCTTATAGCTTTGAGATAAAGGCGATGTTAATATCAAAGTGTGGGCATTGAAGTGGGGTGGCTTATACAGAGAAAAACGTTAATAAATTGCGGAGTCGCGTTGTAGTTTGGAAGCAAGTACAAATGCGTATCATTGGTTTTCGGTCGGTTGAAGGGAGGATGAATTAGTGCGGTGGACTGACAATTCTAGGTACTAGGTTTTAGGTTCTCTAATGTCAAATATCTATACCTAACTTTTTCGTGCTAAAAATGTAACCTTTAGGTAGTATGGGTACCGATCGATAAAAATGATTGAAATGTGTTTGTTACCCCTGATTTCATCTTCGTCTCCCTGCCCTGTTCCCAATTATTTGGGGTCGGAGCAATGCGTTTTCAGCTTCCATTCATCTCTACAACTCGTCATCTCAGCATTCACTCCTTTCTTTCTCATATCATCTATCACACAGCGCGTTTGAAAATTTATTTAGATATTTTAATATAATTCGCTATAGTTTGTCGTAGTAAGTATAACACCTGATATCAAACATTCCCTGTATTTTAAATTTCCTTTAACTGCAGACACCGATTGACTCATAAAATTTTACATCACTGCACATAATATCAATTAACTTAAAACCTAACGATAATATCATTTCAACAAAAAAACTTTCCCAAACAAAAGTCCAAGTCAACGTTACGCTTCGGTGTGAGTGGCGACCCTATCTTTACTGCACTTCTGCCAATAAAAACTAACTGCGAGTGCATCCCTTATCTAACACCGCACCGCCAGTTTACCAATTAGATTATTTTAACGAACATTCGTGAAATTCTTTGATATTAGTATCATTAAGTTTCATCGCTTATGTACAACGATGCAGTTTTTGGTTGCCGTAAATGTTAACGGTTTGGTGTGACAAGATTATTCGGTGTAAATGTGTTCTGTAATGTGCATGTTTTGATGTCATAGCACTTTAACAATTTTACAAAAATAGTAAGGATTATATTATCATTTATTTAATTACTCTATTAATACAATGATTTATAGCTCAATATGAAAGTAACGAATAATAGTCGTAGTTACATCTCTGTATATTTTTACGAAAAAATTGTTAACAGACAGTAATGTTTTAATTGATAAATTGTTTAAATGTAATTCAAATACTGTAAATATGTAGAGTAAATAGAAATATTAATAAAACTGATTTATTTACGTTAACAATTTTTGTAATAAAATAAAATGAAAAAATAAATAACATTCGTTTAAATAACGTTAAAAAATCTATCATGATAACATTTATTCATACATTACTTCAGCAACTACTAAGTTATGGTTGATATTGAGCTGTGACGTCATAGGCACATGTCATGCAACCACGCCCATCCCGGGGGACACGTGCATGTCTGCATATCGACATGATGTAATATATGGGAAATTACTAGTGCTTAGTGATGTAATGCACTTTAAAACAGTATTGTAGTTTTATGAAAATATAGTAAATATTTTATATGGTTAGGAAACATTTATAAGAATTAAGAGCAAAATTAATTGAGCAGACCAGGAAAATATAAATTCATGAAGATGATATTAATATAAGAACAAACTCTAACTATACTAAAATTAAAACTTACATAAATAAAAACTAAATGGCGTCAAAGAACTCATCGTCATCCTTGTCAATGGCGGGGAACGTGCCCAGAAGGCTGGCTGCATTGCCACGTTGAATGGCTATGCCGATTCTCTGTGCAAGGAACAAACCAGCCCTCTGATCACGAGTAGATTCTACCAAACGTTTGGAAAGTTCTTTGAAAAGATTTCGTGCGCTCGGACCCCATGACCCGAGCGTTTCAACCCCAAACGGCTCGAAAATATAATCACCCACAATGTTATTATACTTCCGCCGCTTAAGGGTCTCCGCAGCTCCAGCAGCAGCGCCAGGAGAGGCTGCTGAACTTAGAACGTGGGACGGCGCAAGGGTGTCGACGCACGTTGCGTCCCACACCAAAGGCCGACCCAATTTCCAAGGCAGCAATGACATACCGTCAGGTCTCTTGCCATCGCCGCGCACCAAACCATTGGGTTCCAAAACAGCTGGTACTCCGGCGGTGACAAGAGCACGACGAATTATGTCATTCAAATTTGAGTGGCGAGATATACGCCCTGCGCTCTTGCTGCAGGACAGGCCATGGTGACCGAGGTTGTCGACTGTCTCACCGCATTGACAACGATGACATGCGACACAGGGTATACCTAAACGTTAACTCATGGCGAGCCGAAAAGTATTATTATCCAAAATGGTACCAAGAGTGGATGATGGAAGTGCCTGTAACCAGAGGCCCGATTCCCATTCTCCCACAGCCAGGAGACGTGCACGCTCTGCAGTGTTGATTGACGTATTGATCAATTCTTTCCGTATCAAACTGCAAAGCGGCTCGTCCCACTGCCTTTGAGAAGAACGTTGCTCGGGTAGATCTGTGCCCAGGCAGGACATTTCCCAACTATTTACTGCCTCAGTCATGCACAGAATCTGAAAATCAACCAGAGAAGACCCTAAGATTTGCCTGGTCAACTTTTCAGTGCTGTGGACAGATGACAAAAATGCTGGTAAGCCTAAACTGGAAACTTTACGTACACCTAGCCCACCAAAACGGATCGGCAGCGTGGCTTGGGTCCAGGCTCGGTCATCCAACGTTACGTTGAAAATGGACGTTAACGTGGACCGAATAATTTTATCAACTTTTTCCAAAAGCGGTAAATGTTTCCATAATCGTGAAGAACGAAGAAAATATGTAAATTTTGGACCAAAGCAACAAAAACGAATTAAAGTAATAGCAGAATGTAAAGAGATTTTGAAAAGTCTATTCGAAATTGATTGGAAATTTTCAATTTTATCATCTATAAAATTTTCATATGATTCTTCTAAAATTGGGGACCCTAGAAGGCGAAGAGAGGAGTTATTAACTATGTTAATTTCAGGCACTATAGTTTGGATTTTTTGTAAAGCCAAATTTTTATCAAGATGTGTATCTGGAATGTATATTTCACACTTACTTGTGTTTAAATCAAGACCAATTTTGTGTAAATTTGTTTTAAGGGATATATAATCATCTGCTATAGTGTCGACATCGCCTCCTAGAGTTCCGTCATCCAGATACCAAATGTTAAATTTTGATTTCAATTCTTTGATAATGGGATGGATGGCTAAACTGAATATGACCGGCCCGAGCGGATCTCCTTGTTGGCAACCAACAGCCGAATTTAAAACATTGTCTTTATAAACTAATTTTGAAGGGTTTCGGTAGCATTGCCAAAGGAAACTGTAAATTTTGGGGGTTTCACTTTTGACTTCTGCCAACAAGGTGTCTCTGTTAACTGAGTTGAACGCATTTTTTATGTCAACTTTAAGAATAACCTCACTTTTCCTGTGGGCCAAAAATGTGGACAGCGCATGTACGGCAGCTTCACAACCCCCCTTTGAGCCAAAACCTAACTGAAGCGGTTGAAATTTATCAGTCAAAACGTTGCTGTACAACTTACAGCAAATTTTGGCTGCCGTGCGTCTGTAGGTGGTGCCAACAGCAATAGGGCGAATACCACCATCCTTTTTGCTAAGGGCACAGAGGTTGGCTCCATAAAGGGTGTCAATGACCCCCTCATGGACCCCACCTGCAAGCATTAAATTTATTAAAGCTGTAAGTTCCTTCAGAAGCGACTCGCCAGCTTCACCGGCAGTGGGGCCTGTGAGGTCTTTTAGGTGCTGTGGGGTCAAGCCATCCAAACCGCCAGCGGAGCCGCTCCGGAAAGAACCTATGGCTTCGACCAACTGTTTTACTGAAATTTGAAAAGAGTGTAAATTTGGGTCTGGTGGATCAGGAAAAGAAAGCTTATCTTTATATGGTTGTATTAATTTTAGTTTTTGACAATGAAGTCTTTACGCTCAAAAAACGGTGTAGCAGTACTTTTTTTATTAATTGTTCTTTTAATCCAGAAAATGATCGGATATTTTATTTGTTTTATTTTTCCTTTTTACAAGTGTTCATTTTCCCTATTCATAGACGAGCAGTATAAACACCATCGACCTCCCAAAACAAAACACCAGACATCCTCAAATGTAAATAAAAGGAACAACAATTAAACCTTTTAATAAGAAAGCTACAAGCAAACAATAAAGAAAACTATAAAAATCCAACGCAATTGAGCATTTAATATAACTATTCTCTCAGTCTCTTGTACCGGTCTAATGAAATGGAGGTCTGTTGGCTTGTAAAAATAAACCGCTGCCGTCGACCGGGGAGGGGGCGAAGTGGGGGGTGTTACAGGCCGGGGGGGGGGTCTTGTCGCGAAGGCACACTCTCGATTAATTACAGTCGTAATCCAAGTCAGTTGGCTCTCTGTTTACACTCACTTTGAATGTCACTGCTTCAAATTTAAACTGGATTTTTGTGTCATGGAAATTGAAATGGGAAATTAGTTGGCTTGTCTTAAACCGACTTGAGATTTATCTGTGACTGTTTTTAACGCTATACACAATGGTAATAAATACCCGTTACACAAAGGAGAAAATAAGGTAATTGTGGTTACGATAACAGTTACATTTGTAGGAAGAAGATATCTTAAAACATTTAGGTATCTCCAAGCGAATTCTACTTACACCAAGCAAGCATGATCTCGGAAAGTTAGCAAATTGTAGCATTAAATCTTAAAGTCTGACGGGACAGTACCTACGTACACCAAGCTATATATCGCATTTAATAAATTGGCGCGACTTTAACGAGCTAGCAACGAATGTTTCTCCTGAGAGCTATCCCGGGTACGCTAACGCTGCGAAAAACATGGCTCTCTGTGTAAACACGCCCTTATATACACAGAATTTGAAAAAAATAGAACTCCTCAATTATGTGCGCCCCTGGTACTTCGAATTGCTTGTTTAAGTTTTTATTAAGTAATTGGTTTCTTATTTAGCGATTTCTTAATAAGCTTGAATATTCGAATTTAATATTATATTAACCTTATACAAATAGTATTTTTTTTGGGAAATTTAATTACATCCACTCTACCCTCTTTTTCTAAGTAAGCTTTTACAACGAGTTGTCTGTAGAACATTAGCTTCTAATACTGATATGTACACATTGGATATAAAAAGTTTAGTCCGAAATTAGAATTAATATATTTCTTGAAACTTTACGAATTGTTACAATAATAGCATTATAAACATCTAGTTCTCATAAATCCAAGTTTGTAGCTCAGTGACCGGCATTAGGGTAGGAGCACATTAGGGTGGCTTCCAGTCAATTGCCTCCGAATATCACTAGTAATGGCTGTCAAGTGTCAGGCCGTGTTATAATATCTGTCCGGGTAAAACAAATGGTCATTTAGACTAGGAGTGAAATTAAAAAAAAACTAATAATGGTGGTAATTTTAGGCAAAGGTTTAATTTTGTTAAATATTTTGAATAGGTTAGGTATTACTCCGATTAATTATACATACAAGCCTCTAGAGGGGCTAGTAATTACATTAAATATTCAAGCACTAACTAATCACAATTTATAGTCTGGACGATGTCATCTATAAATTTTAACCTAACTAAATTAAACTCTTATTTAATAAAACATACATACATAACATATCATCACGCCTGTATCCCCGAAGGGGTAAGCAGAGGCGTACCAATGTACAACCATAGTTCGCCGATATGTTTAGTTCCCATGTAATAGGGGGCGAGCCTATTGCCACTTATCGGGCACAAATCCAAACTCCGACCTGCCACAGAGAATTTCATAGAAAAACCCAATAACACCTTGGTCGACTCGGGAATCGAACCCAAGCCCTCCAGTTTAGCAGTCGCGCTTAGCACCACTAAGCCAACGAGGCAGATTTAATAAAGCTCTAAATTAAACAAAATGTATCTCATAATTTCTTTAAACATAAACATTTTAATTCAGTTTATAAAATTAGCTCGCACCGCCCACTGCTCAACCCAACTAAAATTCCAGACAAAAGTATGCATAAACAAGATTCTTTTAAAAAATGTCCAACGAACTCTTAATTGAAAACACTTTCCGACATTCAACGCATTCAACGTTTCTCCGCGAATAAATACGGTGAGCGGTGGAAAACCGGTGAATACCAGTGAATACAGATGAATACCATAGTACAGGAGATGGGAAGCTCACCGCAGTCGAAAAAAAATCACCAAGTTCGAGTCTGGAATCCGTTGGAATATTCCATATTTTTTATTGTAGGCTTCGACGTCTCAACAAATATTTTGTTAGTATTTTTTAACACAGAAAGTCGAATTTTGTCTCAACATTTTCCAAGATTTTTTGTCGTCGAAAATACTAGGTACGGTAAAATATAGTAAGTTTAAAATGTTAAACAAGACACTTGAAAAGTGTTTTGTCACTCCACAACCAACGTCTAACGATTTTCGCTTGTATAATTACGATTGATTACGAAATAAAAAATCAATAGTCAAACCAATACTCGTACATAGCATACCCTTCTATTTTAAGTTTTAATTTCAGATACCTAAAAAAAACTTATCTAAACACCAAGAGAGAGCACGGAACGCTAAACACGAAACTTGGAGAACTCGAAAAAGATCAAAAAAAGTAAAGTCTGTCCACCCGACCATGGGTTCCGTACCTTGTTAGTGCATCATGTGTAATTTTATAATTAAACAAAACGTAAAGAAAAAGCATATGAAACTGTTTGTGCTGCGACTGTTACAAATTTCGTAAATTCATTCGTCTAAAAAATAATAAACACAAACATCACATCACATGTTTAAAGTTTTGAATTGAAATAATGATGTTTATGACTTATAATAGGCATCGCATCTTTACTATATTTGACTTATACGTATGGAATATACTTACATAGATTTTAAAAAGCAGAATACTTCAACTTTCTATCTCGTTTTTTCACCCGAACCGCATTCGACTATTATACCCATAACATTAGTATTAAACAAGACAACTGTAACCTAAATCTCAATCTTTGTTATAAGTAGGTAGATAGGTAGTTAATTCAATCGCAAGTTACATAACATACCATCACGCCTGTATCCCCGAAGGATTAGGCAGAGGTGTACCAATGTACACCCACAGTCGCAAGTTACCATCAGATACCTACCGTTTCCATTCACCATTTAGCCGAGGATCTCTAAAAAGCAGGCGCCTCTTACCGTGTTTGTTTGCCGAGAATTTTCTAACCGGTAGATTGAATTTAAAAGTTGGTGGTAGCAGTCACCCTAGTTACCTCACCCGACTTTGCTCGGAGTTAAGTGAGCACTCGAGACTTTTCTTAGACTTCGCTTTTTTTTAGTAACATCGCGGTATTGCAGTTAGAATCGGGTGTTGCATTTTATTTAATTAAGTTTTTTTAGTTTCTATTTTTGTGGCTAGAATTGAATTCTAGGTGCAGAGGCCTTTAGCTAACGATGCAGCAAAAACCTATTTTTGGTGTTATATTTACTAGAATAACTTTTTACTTTTCTGTAAAACGTGTTTGTTGGAAAAGCAACAGGAAAAATAAAGCAAATGGAGTTTTTATCATCTGTTTTCAGAACATGCCTTTGTGAAAAATTTTAGTGTATTTCCTCCCACATATTTTTTCATTTATTCCTATATACCTGCTTTGTCAATTGTGTACATTTCGAGGAACTCAAACTTAGATGCAGCAGAAAAATATGTCGACACACTCTTTGTGATTTTCAATCCATTTATAAAATGCGAGGGAAATACATTTTGTGAGCGATTGCACACGCCAAAGCTTACATTTCAGTTTTAAAATAAACATCAATTTATTATTCAATCACATTTCGGAAAATCACGATCGTCGTTATAAAGCACCAAATTCCATTTATTGTAACGCAATCGAATAACATAAAAGCTGTATTTTTAAAAGATTTATAAATCGGATCAAATAGCAATAATTTATTCGCGAACGCTACTCGCGTTTCGTTCGACGGAACGGATAAACAGAATATTCAGCTTCGATATAGACATCGGGTTCTATAACAGTTGGTATTTTTATTAAACTTTTCTCCACTGAAAATGCCCTTGGTGCATGTAGACATAAATCTCGCATGCACTAACGCCCGCACTCCGAATAAATCTGTTGAATTCACGTACAGAACTAACGTATGCTACGTTTATCCCGTAAACGAATCTAACGCAACCGTAAATGTAGCAGACTAACCAAACAACCAAGTTTGTATGTAATCCAGGCTTCATACAAAGCCGGCCACGCCCTAGCGAACAAAGGCGCAACGTCGAATCGAATAAAATAAAATTGCCAAAAAAGGAATAATTAAACGAAAAAAATACAAATGCAACTCGATCCGACGCGACGGGAACACACAAAAGCATTTCAAAAGAAAAAAAAGCAATAATTAAATTTACACGGATTGCTCGCTCAAATATTTGCAATGCATTTTTTGGCGGGTGTTGTAAAGAGAAATTGATTTGGACAAAGTGGGGTGGGAGGCAGGATATCGAAAGCTCATTTCCTGAGGGGCGCTTGCCTCCCCACCCCGGATCCGCTCGCTTTCTACTAATATAGTGTAAATAATACCAACGGATTCGTTTTCAGTAAATTTGCTTTTGTAACGTTTTTGGTAACTTCGGATTTTTTGTTGGCTCAATTGATTAGTGTTCAGTAATAGGTCGATTTGACTATTTGATTTACCAAATTAATTCGATTAATTTAGTCAGTTGTTATTGTATTCTTATCATAACATAAAAATGCTAGTAATAAACCAATCGTGATAACCTTTATTGTTCTAAACATTATTATTTTGTCAAGTTTCATGTTTATCTTTTACCTTAAAAAACCCCTGGCTATTTCAGCCTCCAAATAAACAACTCCAAAAATCATTAGCCCAACATTTAACAACGAGAAAAGATATCAAAATCAAATCAGTTTGCAATCAAAACAAAAGAAAACTCTTGAAAAGGGGAGAACATTACTTTGGGTCCAGTAAAGGGTGAAGTGAGAAGCAGTTGCAGCTTCCCTTGAGGAAAACCGGGAGGCAAAGGTAGTAAATATGTTTAGTGATCTGTATCACTTGTATTTACTGAAAATATTTCAGTATTACAAGAATGTGTATGATCGATTTTACCTTGTAGATAAAACATCTAATACTAAAAGAAAAAAAGATTTGTTTGTTGATGTAAACTACGTTTCTATTCGCGCCCATTATGTCTTGCAATTAAGAGCAAAAAATTATTTAAATCAAAATCAAGCTCTTTTCTATACATTTTTTTGCTCGAGTTAATGATGACTAATGACCAATGTCCATCTACGCGGGGCGCAAGTGGACAGAAATCGCCAAAAACAGAGAGGTTTGGAAGAAGACAGGGGAGGCCTTTGCCCAGCAGTGGGATCAACAGTAGGCTATTAAAAAAAAAAAAAATGACCAATCGATTTCTGGGCATTCAATGTGCCATTTTCAATTATCATAATAATATCTATATAATTTACATTTCTTACTATGTAATGTACAGAAAAGTAACATCTATTTTCACCAATTACATTCAATGTAACACGTGCACCTAGCACCTACCTATAAACCTAGCTTTTAAAGGCTGCACTCAGAGCATTCAGCTCACATCGAGCCTTACCTACCTCTTTGTTCGCAGCCACTTTGTAACCCAATGCAATGGATTTTTATTGCCAATGAAATTACTGAAAGAAGTTTACGTTTTATTTTATTGGTCTGTGTTTGAGCGTTATGATTTTAAGGTAGAAAAGTGCAGGAATAAACGATCTACATTAACTATGAAATTGAATGATGAAAACACATATTTAGTTTGCTTTTAAATACAAAAAATACAATTAACCAATATCACAAACATTTCTCTGAACTTGAGTAAATAGCTAACGCCCTTGTGTTATGTAATCAAACACAAATATAACACAAACTATAACCACACGCTTTGGTAACTCCCTATATATTAACTCATTTGTTCAGGTACAAATAAGGCACCGAGAAACTTTAAGAAATAATTGATTTATATAAATAAATCCATATATTTGTTTCTTAGGATCACGCAAATAATAATACTGCGGGACATCTCACACACGGTTGTTTGATCCCAAGCTAAGCAGAGCTAAAAAAAAAAAAAAAACTTTTTATTTCATTGTCACATTAAAACTTTCACAATTAATCATACGCAATGTGTAATGCTTGTGTAATGATAACCAGACAACTGATAAATATACTTATATATTTCTAAATACACATACATATTATAGATAAATTACACCCTGACACCGAATAAATGATCGTGCTCATCACACAAACATTTGTCCCAGGTGGGAATCGAACCCACGACCTCCGGTATAGCAGTCAGGGTCTCTAACCACTAGACCAACAGGCCGGCCAAAAAAAAAAAATGTTATAAAATAGAACATTGCAATAAAACAAAACTACTTTTTATATTACAATCAAAATAAACTGTAATAAATCCGTAAAAAAGTTTTATTTCAAAATCCAGATATTGGTTAAATACACTATACTCACTATAATGTATTCTCAATTGTAAGACAATCAGATCAACACCCATTTTCAATGCTCATAGTATTGCAAGCATGCACTTTCCCACAAAAATATTGCACCAATACGGCCATTACCTCAAGTGTGTGAACAACAGACAGACTCCTCTCTAATTGAACATGTACGTGATGCACTCAGGGCTGCCACCACGGAGTTTTTACACAGATGATATTCTTCTGTAATGTTGTTTATGAAATATTAGTAGAAATGTTTTTGTTTTATCGCAGTTTTTGATGTGGTGTAGTGTGCAATGTGTTGTGGTGCAGTGTGTTGGTAGAGTCTTATTTGGGTGTACACCTGCTGGCTCTTGACCAGTTTTTTCACTGATGAAAGTAATTAATGCTTGTTTGAGGAATTGGACATTTTGCGAAAGGGACATTTTGCGAAAGGGACATTTTGAGAAAGGGGCATTTTGCGAACGGGACATTTTGCGAAAGGAACATTTTGCTACCTGTAGTCATTTTGAGAAGTGGTCATTTTGCGACTGAGCCGTTTATTTAGTTACTAAACACGTTGACAAAAATGCCATCTAAAATAATACCTTTATAATTGTATTATTACTTGCAACTAGGTTTGTACTGTAACTTTACCGTATGCAGAAAGGTTGAATGCATACTTACATACATATAATCACGTCTCTTTCCCTTATAGGGGTAAGCAGAGACCACTTCTTTTCACTTGCTACGATCCTTACACACATGTTTCGCTTTGTCCACTTTCATTATTCCTTTCATAAATGCTGTTAAAAGGTTGTATGAACTGTCAAATTTGTTTCTAGGTACAAATATTAATTTGATATTTAGAACAAAGACAAAATTCTACTTTACGTGTATCTTCATATATGTAAGTATAAAAATACATTGACCAATAATAATAATAATAATATTCCGGGACATCTCACACACGGTTGTCTGATCCCAAGCTAAGCTGAGCTTGTGTTATGGTAACCAGACAACTGATAAACATACTTATATATTTCTAAATACATACATATTATAGATAAATATTCACTTAGTAACGATCGAAATTATCTGACAACTACAATAACAATATCACAATTACACTTGTAAAAAAAGATTAATTAATCAGAGCTCGGATTAGTTTTACTAAGAAATAATAAACGACAAAAATATTATCACTAAGGCAACAATATTAATTGCTCAACAGATTATGAAAATAAAAATGAATTGTGTACACAATTAATGTTTATTTTGTGTTGTTACAAATGTATGTTTTATTGCAAACAATTATTTTATTAGTAAAAACATTTTTTTTCTGTTACGAGATTAATGTATACGTTTTTCTGCCTTGCATTGAAAAATTAATTACAATAGAAAGATCTACTGAATAAAGTACACCCAATATTAAAAAAGGCCGATACTCTCGTCTGCAAATAGGAAGTGACTTATTTAATTTACTTATTTAAGCTTAACATAGTATTAAATCATATTTAAGCATCATTTAAAAAAGCAGCAAAAAAAAAAACATTTTATGTTAATCACTACCAGAAGATTTGTCGTAACTCTACCATAAATTAAGCACCAAAACAGCACCTTTTGTCCACAATTCAAGTCTCGAGACACTTTCTAAGCCCTTCCTTATCTCCCTCAAAACAGTTTACTCACCCAAATAGTCTTACAAAGCAATATGTATGATAAAAGGTGTTATTTCTGCGTTGCCGCAAGTCCCCGCCGTTTGCATCGGAATGTAGGCAGCGTTTGTAGGCAACGTTTGTAGGCAACGTTTGTAGGCAACGTTGGTTTAGGCCAGAAGGTTGCTGATTCTATCTTCACTCGAAATTGCTGACATTTTACTTAGATCACTGTTTTGCCATATTTTTTGATGCATTACTGATATAGTCACGGGCAGACTATCAGACTGTCTAACATTCGCGTTAACCTAAGATATGCCTATAATTGAGTCTAATAATATCTCAAAATTCTCAATTGTTTTGTCTTCTGCTGCACTCAAACATGCATTTAGAAAGCACAAAAACGCTCTTCAAACGATATTCACAATATTTTTTGTTATAATTGATGAAGAGCTAAGCAGATAAGCATTTTTAATCAAATGACTCAAGAAAAGGATTGACAAAATGTATTGGACAGTTAGATCGTGTACCTTTTATTTTCCAGATATTTTGATAATACAAGCTAGATCTTGGCGTCAAAATCTCTTGGCAACATCTACATTCCTCCACCTTGTATTAAGACAACTCATATTCTGGCCGTCCGTCGGAAACCTTCATAAATGATGTATGAGCGCCATCGGTGACCTGATCACGGAATGTATTACCGACAGACACAACTATCGTATTTCTTCATACGGACATTCAAACGTGCTACACTTAGATTGTGTGCACACTGTGGTGTAACGAGTTGAAAGATGTAGAACGTTGGACGTTGGTGTGAGTTAATTTGCTTTTAGCAAGTGTTCAGCTTACCTCGACTTATGAAAAAATATCGGCTATAAGATTTTATTTCAAATGCATTTTGTATTATTTAGAGTAAACAGTAAGTGACAGATTAACGCTAGGTACCTTTTTATAAGCATCAATTTTGTCACAATACCTAAACTAAAAGTTAGAAAACATTCTAGGGACACGTCTCCTAGCGTACAGTTATTTAATACAAACTTTTAATTTACTTAAAAATAACATACATCTTATACTCTCTTTTTGAACGACACGATCTGACAACTTCATCTCTTAAAAATATAAAACCCCTATAAAGTAAAACGTTACACCGCAATGTGTACCGACCCTTACGGCAACATTGACACATGTCGCTCCGTTTATCCGCGTAAAAATATTACACGTGCATTTTTTATATTTTTTTTATTCTTTCCTTTTCGTTTTGGTGTTTGTTTAAAGTGTGTGAGCTGATGTGTTGGACGTGATAGTTTTGTATCATGGTGCCTTCATCTTAAATGACCGTATTTATCATGACCCCAGCCTATTCCGCACCTTAGATTGAGTAGATTTGCAGATAAAGCGCCATTTTGGAGTTTATTACTTTCTTTCCGCGTCAGGACTTTTCCTGGTTCAGATGTCGTATTTTTTATGAAGGCTAAAATTATGTAGTCATCTTCAATGAAACGTGTCTATTTTGAGTGTTTAATTGAACAAGAAAATATGTGATAAACTTTACTAAATACAATATTTTTAAGTTTCAAAAACAAAATAAATACATTAACATTTTTCAACATATAATTTTTATCAGTACATATTAAAAAATTCATATTTAACAAAATAAATCTTGTTTTCATAAAATTCATAACGTAAAGCGATGTCGTTCAAAACATTTTAATTAAAAATGAACAACAACCTATAATAAAGGTTAATTTAATCGATGGGAAATTTCATTAGTCTTCGAACGAATAGTAGCAATTATGGACTCCGGTTCAAATTAAACTTTGCGTATTAACGCGAAGTTAAGTGAGAATTTAATTGCAACTAATTTGTATTCAATATAATCTATTTATTTTCTAGGGGAGTAAAATATTGAGTGAAAGGAAGTGTTTGAATAATTGTTTTATTTATAAAGTTATTTGGTTATGTTGGTAACTTTTATTGCTGCAGTTAGTTTTTTCTGATTGTTATTTTTAATACCAGTGTTAAGTAAAAGGAAGGACGCAAGAAAAACTTTTTTGTTTATTTTTTGTTCATATTAGTTATTTAAAATAACCCAGTAGGTATTAAAACCATACAATATGGTGATTCTCATAATTAATATTTATGCAGACTGGCTCTCCAATGTTTAGAAAATTGATTTACTACCCTTTGGGCCACAGGAAAAGTACAAAAGATTATAAAATTCCAGACAAAAAAATGGGTGGAATGGACCTTCATAATATAGTATGCAAGGGTCACAATGAAGATATAAAAAAATAAATCAAAGCGAAGTCAGACGTGCAAAAATGTTAAGATATGCTTAACCCTAACGTGACGATCGCCCGACAACTAGGGCTGCCAGTTACAAGAAATTAGGGCACTGGCTAAAATTGGGTTGTATTCATCTATATTAAAAAAAAATAAACGTCCTAATTTAAGTGCAATAAGTGAAAAAGTTGTGTTAAAAATTTTAGTTATTATTTAATACTAGTAGAAGCATGAGAAATAAAAAGTTTTTAATTCTAAATTCACCCTATTTTAATAATGAAAACAATATATGTAATATATAATATTATGTAGATTCAAATCCCAATACAGCATAATAACGAAATACAACTTACAAAAATCTTACAAACACGTGTCAAACAAAAACATGCACCAAAAACACCTGGCCGAGTCATTTCAAAGTCGGCACGTGACAGCCCTACCATCGCCGGAGGGCGTCAGTTTCTTTCAAATTCATCCATCTTTTGACAGGCAGGGTGGGTCAGTTTGACGACGGACGTGCGGTAGGGAGGTAGAGGTAGCGAGGTAGTGAGGTGGCGAGGTAGGCAGGGAGGGTAGGAAATGAGATCCCCACCCTCGGGACGCTTTGCATACAGATTGCGTAGTACATAGGCATACGTGTTTCGGTGACAACCCTAGGTACGGGACAGTGGTTCAATTCGGTTTTGGCAATGTGCCGTGTTATACGGTGTTCTGGTTTTTACTGGTTACTTATTTTATGGTCAAATGAAAACTATTTCGTGTGGGAAGCGTTTTGTGGAACTTTCATTTTGTGTTTTATCGTCCTTTTATGGAATTACGTATTATGTTTTGACGGTGAATGGGTTGACCGAAATTGGGTGTATTAAATAAGTAATTGTATGCAGCCTTCAATTAAAGATACTCAACCTCTTAAATTATACAAATAAAGCTTATTTATAATAAGGAAAGATGCTTATTTTTTTTCTGTCATCTCACCAACTCTTTACCCCGTTTTCCACGATTATTTTAATTCAATTATTTTCTAACCTGTCGGAATCAGAAGACCAAAACGCTTTTAACTTTGGGGACAGGAAACTGACGATTTTACAAGCAAATATCTCAACGAAGTGAAAAGCAAAAGGCTAATCGACAAAGGCATTCCTTAAAATATAGCCTGAAGGCTTGCGAGTCCTATGGTCGTTGGATTTTGGGTCCCATTTTATATAGAATTTTATCATTCGAAATATCTTTGATATTTAAAAGGGCGTTAAGGAATTCATTTACAGGTGTTTTTGAAGCTTTTATTTAGATGACTAATTCCAAAAGGTTATAAATACAAATACATAAAAAATCCTGATAATGGTAAAAATTATCTCAAGAATATTAAACCTGTCTATTAAACAAAATTTTAATATCAAAACAGTATAAAATCGTAATATTCATAATAAAATCTGTCTTAAAATTTTGTTTTCCAGCAACGCAGTCTTGTCCCACTGTGCACTGTGACATTCGAGTTGTTTAAAAGAGCTCCGCGTTCATTTGAGGTCCATTACCGTTTGACCCTCGCCGTTGTACTCCAAATGGACTATGCCTATCTACATAATTTAGACACGAGTTTACAGAAATGTTTCATTTTTTGCAGTATGTTTTATGGGTGTGTTTCGTCACGACTATTATCTAAAGGAGATGGCATAGTTTTGCTAGTTCACACTTTGAAAGCCAGAATAAATTAAGCAAGTAATCGAAATCCTTTTATAAATTGTAAAATTCCAAAAAAAAAACTTTTTTTTTTATTTAAAAATGACTACAATATAAAAGCTCTTTTTTATTTTGGTAGGGCACAGTGTAAATACACGCTGATATAAGTAGTAGGCAACCAACACATACCAAACTATTTTAATTTACTTAAAACTAATAGTAATTTAAAATCCCCAACTTCACATACACTGGCATACAACCTTTTAAAAATCACTTAACTTTAAGCGATAAAGTGAAGAACGATTATTCAAGCTGCGACATTATCGCTACGACTGAGCATGATTGATTGTACATTGATTCTTGACGGTGTGAATGCGGTCTATTACCGTGTATCACACCGCCACGTAACATAGGGGAGTCATTTCCTTTTTATTGTTAACGTTTTTGGGAATGATGTCGCTGTTTTGTTCGTGTGAGTAAGTGTGTTGTAACTGTCATTTTTACATAAGGAAAAATGATTATAAATGAATGCTAAGCAGACGGACCAATAGTCCATATAACAGCGATACAAAAAACTTGTAATCTGTATACAAAAATCCTGGTAACAAACACAAAAAAATCAATTGAAACAAAATATACGTCCGCGTAGCTGTAGCAAAAAGTTGAGTCTACGTACGTAGACTGTAGCTACGTAGCACCGTAGCCCTCCGTAACCGGCGGCGCGCTACGCAGGGCGGTAACGTAATTATTGAATAATATCGCTTGAGCGCGCTACGCCGATTGCCGTAGCGATTACCGTAGGCCGTAGCGAATTTAATGGTAGGACTAGGCGTTTTTACAATTAGTCGGTTTAATTGTTTCTCATGCATATGTATGAAGCTATTTCTTTATTATTTTAGGATTATAAACTATGTAGGTTTAAATTCACTCTTTCTACGTATTATTTGGGTATTTTAGGACAATCAGAAAAGTAGACATACTCTACGTGGGAGGAAAGTTGTTTTCTAACAAACATAACATAACATATCATCACGCCTGTATCCCCGAAGGGGTAGGCAGAGGTGTACCAATGTACACCAACAGTTTGCCGATATGTTTAGGTCCCATGTAATGGGGGGCGAGCCTATTGCCACTAACCGGGCACAAATCCAACCTTGGTCGACTTGGGAATCGAACCCAAGACCTTTAGCGTAGCAGTCGCGCTTAGCGCTACTAGGCCAACGAGGCAGTTTTCTAACTAAGGGTTATAATAATATAATTTGAAAAAAAAAACCTTAAATATTATGACGAAAGATTTTCTTTCAGAAAACCCCAATAAAACTTTTCCGACCAGAAAACAAAACCGATCGAAGCATTTAATAAACAAAAGGAATAACATACTCGTCGCTTATAGTAAGTTTTTATTTGTTTTCTTCATAGGTTCGGTAACAAAGAAATATGTAGAGACAGAGGCTAGCCATCACCGTAACGAGGCCATTTATAACGTAACGACACGCCGGCGACATGTATACGACATGCGTACGATACGTGAACGTCACGCGATAGCTGATAATAAAAATAGTTGGGATTAGGTTTGGATGTAATTAAGAATATTATTAGTCTTTGGGTTTAATGAAATTTATATGACTTTGCTTCCTTCCCTTGCTTGGCAAAAAAGGGAGATTGAACAAATTTTTCTCGCGTTCGTTAATTTTGGATAGTTAAAACACACGTATTTTTTTAACATTGTTTAAAGTGATGCTTGCGGGATAAGTTTTATCAATATACTTACGCGTATGTTTTCACGGTCGGATCAACTAATATGCAATTCCAAAAAATTTCAATATTACATTATTTCACTAAACCGTAGTGTCCGTTTATTGAAAAAGGGTGAATTATAAATGTAATAAATTGTTTTGCAGTTTGGTAACACTCTGTTAGAGCAAACCGTGTTCCACATACACCGAAAGACAAAAATGTATACAACCTCATTTATTTAATACAAAAATATTTTTAACTCATAAACAAAACACAGGTGTCTCAAAAAACCTCGCCACACGCCCCCCGGTAGCGTCTGACGTAATTACGCGTTTGTCGGACATTATCATAGTGGAGTGCGTCCAATTTCAAGTTGACGAGCTTTTTACGAGTTTTCGACTCGTAAGTAATTTACGAGGTCGTAAACCGGCATATCGCCTTGATAACAATGTACTAAGATATTTTAGTGAATTGCCACGCGATGCCTAGTTTATGAGGTAACAGGTGGAGTAACTTGACACTTAGTTGCCGAAGGTATTTCGAAGTTGCTTGGTTATATTTTAGCTTTCAATTAAATTAAGTGTAGGATATTTTTATTCTGTTTTTTGTTAGAGTAAGGTTGTATAGGACTATAACAATACCCACCTTATTTAAAACCTACATACCTTATAATATGCTGATGAATAAGCTTGTTACAATAGCCATATTTATTCCGAAAAGGAAACTAACTGTAAACTTTTCTTTCAAAAGGATTACAAAGTCATAATTTTCTTCTCATTAGATTTTTCGATCATTTACTTTAAAATCCGTTTTTACATTAACGTAATGCACTCAATTTCTAAATACATGTCTAAAGCGATAACAAAATATATTAATTAATTGAAAATACAATTAAACAATAGCACAACAACAATAACACAATTCCAATTGAATATGAAGCGGTAATACCGACAGTGACGTCACCCGCCAATATCCGGCGGGAAAGCCTCCAACCAATTACCATTTACCGGACTGCAGTTATATGCACCTATTGCATCTAGTATATCCCTCGCTTATGTGGCTAGTGAACTAAGATACATAACATTTTGTTATTATGATTTTTATACTTGAATTCAAAATGTGTTTGGGAAATAATAAAAAAGCAGTTTTTTAAGTCTCATTCATTTTGAAATAAAACTAGGTTTTGCGGATTTTGTCGCGGTTTGTTTTTGGATTTTAGGTCCCGATGTTTTTCATTCATTTTATTAACTGTTAGGTTGATACTTGTAATCTATGTATTTTAAGTGCCTAGAGTGAATATCCGAATGCAAAATAAATTATCCAATCATATCCAAAAATAACTCCAAAATGACCTTAAAATAAAAATAGACCTAACATAGTTTTCTACTTCCCCAAAAAAGTCGTATAAACAGAAATGGGCACGAAACTTCCGCGATTCCTAAACCTAACAAATACGCCCACGACTCGCTTGTTTGTTTATTTAACGACCCACCCAACCTGCCAAGAATTAGCTCTACATTCCATTAGGATACCAACCATTTTTTATATTGACCCCTTAGAGGATGAATAAGAAACTATAGAGTGCACATATCAGGGTGTGAACCTTAACCACTAGTATGAACAAGATTCGTCGTTGAATAGCATCAAAACAGAGAGTGACTTCTGAGGTTTACGCTAATGATAGACATTGTAATAAAACTATTTCTAAGCATTTTATATCCGTCAACTTAAAATCTAATTGCAAACAGCGATCCGCATCCGTAAAAGTTGTTTTATTTCAACAGGGAGTGACGTTTACGAAACCCAATATTACCTTAATTATATTGGCACCATCAATATTTGCATCACTTCTGTCGTTGCACGAAAAAAAAACTTAAATCAGTAAATGTATGTACCACGTACAGCCAAGAATCAGCTACAGCTCGACACGATGAGCATTTAACACTCTATATTTTTACTTTTCTTCTCTTTGGATGACCCCTTCAATAACAGAGCCATAAATTAACAATTTTGTAAGAAATATCTTAGATTTTATGAGCGGAGATAGTAGGAATTACCTTGAATATAATTAGGTATGTTCGAATACGGGTGCTATCGAATGACAGAGAAAATAAATGTGCGCAAACATGCGATAGTGATATTTTTGCGGAGAATTGGGTTTGAGATAATCTTCATGTAAAAGTTTATTACGTGCAACGGTGTGGAAGGCTCTATTTAAATCAAAATGTATGTCTCTATGAACCGATGGTTTTTAGCACAGTTAAAAATAATCATAAAGGCATATCATTTTCATAGAGGAAAGGAATAAGATAAACATTGAGACTTTTGTAAGCTCTTGAACTCATGGGCTTATTTCAGTTTAATGCATTGTGTCATTATGCACATTCTCAGATAAAAACATGTAAAAAAATATTACTAAAAGGTTTGTATGCATGTACAATGTGAACGCTTTTTTCGGTGAATTATATTACTAGAAGAAAATATATGTTACATACTGTTACACGATAGATAAACAAAACATTTCAAAACACAATTACAAACACAACCTCCATATAAGTGCTTTAAAACCACATATCTCTTTCATTACATCATACATCTTAAATAACTTCCAAACAGACTGACAAAGCTATTACATAACAATACATAATATAAGTACATAGAGAATGAAATTAGTGAGTGTAGCTCAAAACCGAGTGGAGTCGGTTCAGGGGCACGACTAGCCGAGCCGGCCTTAACAAAGCTTATTTGTGGACCTACGATTGAAACTCGATTACAAAATGTGAGGTAGCTCGAATGAAAAGTAATTTAATATGTCGCCTTAATATAATTTTCGTGTCGTGTTTTATTATGTTTTAAATACTGTTAATATCGTATTGTAGGTGTTTATTAAAATACTGATTGTTTTATCGGTTTACGTTTGAGATATTAAACAATTGTCTTGCGAATTAACTGATGAGTGCTATACAATTATAAATGCATTACAGTTTGGAGAACGAAATAAATACAATAATCTGGTTTTGTCTGAAACTACGCACAATGACACGCAGCACTGTTAGAATTCGATTATAAGTAGAAAACAATAACAGAATAAATCGTGTGATACAATGATGAGTTGTACCAATAGTAGTGGCAATACAGTCGCAAATTGCGCCAAAGCGAATGTTTTACTTTTGTGCTGAAACGTGAAAACGCCCTTAACTGTAATGTAATACGCTTTTAGTGGCTGGAATATAACTGAGCTCTATTATTATGTATGAGCGTTATTTTATTATGAAAGAAATGGAGCAGACTGGTTTCTTACCTGCTATTGAATGAATAATGTGTTTAAATATACATTTATTTATGGACTATTTGTAAAAAAAATTGCATAGACCCATTATTGCAGCTTGTTTTTTTCTAGTAAATATTATTTTGAACAACGTGGTAAAATATCGGCACAATTATTTATTTATCGTTTAGAAAACTATGTATTTTTCTTTGAATCATTTCTAAAAGATGACGGAATAATCACCTTGAAATGAAAACTTTACTTGACAGAGTTCATTTTTTTTAATGCAGTTATTGCATGAGTGATGACAAGGTAAGCCAAAAAAATAGAAATGATTTTGGTTGCGACATTTCATTTCTTGATAACAAGAGCTAGCCAAAAATTACAACATAACAATATCTCCATAAGGAAACCGCTATAACTTGTGTTTATTAACAATATGTACAGAATACCTTAAAATATTTACAATACTATAAAAACTAAGCCTACATATTAAATAAAAAAAATTATATACTAAATAAAACTAAGCACTAAAATAAGGCGTCAAAAAATTCACCCACGTCGCTGTCGACTGGGAGTGTGCCCAAAAGGCTGGCAGCATTGCCACGTTGTATGGCAATGCTTATGCGCTGACCTAGGTAGAAGCCAGCCTTTGGGTCACACGAAGTGTCAACCAGGCGTTTGGATAAATCTTTAAAAAAACTGTGTGCACTCGGACCCCACGGGCCAAGTGTCTCAACCCCAAACGGCTCGAATATATAACTTCCAACTAGGTTGGAATATTTCCGCCGCTTGAGGTTCTCAGCAGCCGCAGCAGCAGCGCCAGCACAGCACGACGTGCTAGGAAGATGGGAAGGCGCAAGAGTATCGACGCAAGTAGCGTCCCACACTAAAGGCCTACCCACCTTCCACGGGAACAAAGACATACCGTCCGGTCTCTTGCCGTCGTCGCGTACCAGGCCATTGGGTTCGAGTACAGCCGGAACGCCCACGGCGACAAGAGCTCGTCGGATAATATCGTTTATATTAGCATGCCGCGCCATGCGGCCCGCGCTACGGCTACATGACAGGCCGTGGTGTCCGAGGCTGTTGACAACTTCGCCACAGTGACAGCGATGCGGGGTACAAGACGAAGCCCCCAGGCGTAGAGCAGCAGCAAGGCGGAAAGTAGTGTCGTCGAACAAGGTGCCTATGTTCGACGAAGGCAATGCTTGAAGCCAAAGGCCTGACTCCCACTCTCCCACAGCCAGTAAGCGCGCACGCTCAGCAGAAGTATTTGAAGAAGAGAGTAGATTTTTTTGAACTACTCTGCAGAGCGGCTCGTCCCACTGTCTCTGGGAAGATGGGCAGACAGGAGTATTTGAATGCGGGCAGGCAATTTTCCAGGCATCCACAGCCTCGGTGAAGCACGGCACCTCAAAATCAATCAGTGTGGAACTGAGAATATTCCTGATTAATTTATCAGTGCCGTGGACCGAGGATATGAATGCCGGTAAGCTAATACTTGTAATTTTGCGGACGCCGAGCCCGCCCATACGGATGGGAAGAGTGGCTTGAGCCCAAGCTCGGTCGTCCAAGGCCACATTCAAAATTGAAATGAGTGTATGTTTTAAAATTTGGTCCATTTTATCCAAAAGTTGAGGGTGCTTCCATAAATGGGAAGCACGAAGGAAATAAATTAATTTAGGACCGAAACAACAATACCGAATTAGGGTAATGGCCGAATGCATATTAATTTGGTGCAGTCTATCCGAAACATCATTAAAATTTTGAATTTTTTCGTCAATAAAAGTAGGAAAGGCTTCGTCGAAGATTGGAGACCCAAGGAGACGGAGAGAGCTTTTTTCTGTAATTTTTATCTCAGGGGCTATTGCGAAAAATTTTGATAGAGTCAGTCGTCTGTCAGTGACGTTATTTAAAAAAAGCTCACATTTAGAAAGGTTAAGCTGAAGTCCGATGGTATTTAATTTATTTTTTAAAAATATAAGGTCGTTTACTACTGTATTCACGTCGCCTCCGAGGGTCCCGTCATCGAGATACCACACGTTTAATTTTGAATTTAACTGCCTAATGATTGGGAGGATGGCTAGGCTAAAAATCACCGGCCCGAGAGGATCACCTTGCTGACAACCAACTGCAGATTCTAATAGATTTTCCCGATACAGTAATTTTGATGGATACCTGTAGCATTGCCAAAGGAAACTAAAAATTTTGGGTAATTCTTTTCTAGTTTCTGCCAGCAAGATATCCCTATTAACCGAGTTGAAGGCATTTTTGATGTCAACCTTCAGAATGACCTCTCCTTTGCCAGAATTTAGATAGGTCGACAACGCGTGTACGGCAGCCTCACAGCCCCCTTTGGAGCCATAGCCAAGTTGCAGGGGCCGAAATTTGTTCGAAACGTCCTCACCATAAAATTTACAACAGATCTTGGCTGCCATACGACGGTATGTGGTTCCCACGGCAATGGGACGAATGCCGCCATCCTTCTTGCGCAAGGCACATAGATTTGCTCCGTACAAGACATCGATGACGGCCTCGTTAACCTTGCCGGAGAGCATGAGGTTGATCAAAGCCGTTAGCTCCTTCAAAAGTAGCTCACCAGCTTCCCCGGCGCCTGAGCAGACAAGGTCCTTTAAGTGCTGTGGGCTCAGGCCGTCAAGGCCGCCAGCAGAGCCACTCCTGAAGGAACCAAGCGCTGCGATCACCTCTTGACCTGTAACGGTGAGGGAGTGAGTGTCTGAGTCAGGAGGGTCGGGAAAAGAGAGGTCATCAGCAGGGGCAGGGTGTTTGCTCTCCAGAGCTGCGAGAGTTTCTGGAGAACAAGGAGCCACCACATCGCTGCTAAAAAGAATTCTGGCTGCTCCACTTATGTCACCTTCCCCCAATTTTGATTCGACAACATGGGAAATACCTCTAGAGGAGGTAAACCTATGTGTCAATAATTTGGAGTCTAAATTGTAGGCCGAAACGATACATTTTTCTTTAATTTGGCTAGTTAAAGTTTTTTTGTTTACCGAATCTTTTTGAACATGTAAAATTCTGTATGGGAAGGTGAGCAGGTTTTCCCAGGCACTTAGCGAGTTCTCTCGGACAGCGAGGCGAACACAGCTAGCCAGGTGTTGTGCCACTAGTGGTCTAGCGCCACGAGGAACTCGCTTTAAAACCGGTAAAGAATTTTTGAATTTAGAGAGGGTTTTCCAAAAAGGGACAAAACTGCATGTTGCTGATGGAGTAATGACAGGGTCCGAAGGGAGAGCATGTTGGGGTTTGTGCACCCGCCCAATATGCACATTCAGACCCCGCTTACCTTTAAAAAATCGTGCCTGGGTGCACAGAGGGCACCTCTCCAGAACGTATGAAGGTTGACTAGCACTGTCCACTTCCGCATTACTTCTGGCACTATCCATGCGTAAATTATGCTTATAAATATTAGTATATTACAATATAAAAAAACAAAAACTGGATAAAAACAATCACAAAAGTAAAGTCATATTTGACGGCACGACGTGACACGTAGCGCAGCCGCCCTGGCACGGGGCGCCGCCACGCATGTGCGCGCGGCGCCCTGACGACCGTCGCCAGGAAACCAGCCAGCGAGCTATCGCGGCGTCTTTTTCGCCACAGAGTAGATTAAACAGATATAAAGCTTTACTAAATTCCAGCACTATATTTCTCAGTACACAAAGACTTTTGAACAAATTCTTGCCATTACAAATTGAAAACACGAATATTGACTTTTGGATTGGTTGCCGATGTTCACTCAAGCGTTTGTAAAATGATATGTAAGTAGCTCTTTTAAAACGTTAAATTTCGGATTCTAGCTATAACTACATATAAATAACAATGATAAACACCAAGATATTTTACGAGGAGAATTATTTACCTCCCCTCGTAATTACAGTGGTGATGGAAAACAGTGGCAACACCCACATAAATATTACGCACTTATTGTAATAAGAATGTTTTGAGAATAGGGACCCGAGATAGCAGAATAGTGTGCTGAGATGGTTCAATCTGTCAATGGACAAGATTTTCGTATTTGCAGGTTTTGCTACTCAAATAATTGTTTTTTTTTTTACGAAAATTATGTGGAAGTCTCAATTCATTGGTTAGGATATAAAAAAGATTTTTATAATCTACTTCTGTACTTTGTATCAATGATTATAAATCTGGACGAAAAAATATTTGCATAAAAACAAAAAAAAACAATTTTGACTCTTTCGTCCTTTTCGTTTATTTTTTTTAATAATATATTTGTTATTTTACTTGTCAGCCGCTTTAAGAATTTATTTACTTAAAGCAGTAAAATATTACTACTTTTAGAGTACTTGCTGTGTAAGTCAAACCGCATACCACTAAACCTTATCATAAACAGTTTTACTATTTCTCTTACTGTTTAATATTAATTTACCCCTTTGTTTGTTACAGGAGAGCACACTTAAGAAGTTGTTTGGAAAAATTAAAGGACATGGTACCCCTTGGGCCCGAAGCGTCACGGCACACAACACTAGGTTTATTAACAAAAGCGAAAAGGTTTATAAAGGTCAGTACAAGTTATTATGTATAGTATATAAGAGTAAGTTTAACCTGCAGTTTTAGGTGCGGAAAATGTGTTGTTATGAGATGACGGATGGAATGTGTGCAATTCGTTAGAAACGTTATGTTTAATTATGTGATTGCAATATTTGTACAAATTGCACTATAATCATAAACCTTACACATATAGATGTATGTTACACAGTATAAAACGTAAGATGAAATTGTCATATATAGTTGTAAAATTAGAAGAAATAAACCTTTTTTTAAATGACTTTTCGGAAAAAATAGTTTTGAGTTTAGCTCAAAATACATTTGAAGTATATCTGTAGCTACATTATACAAAATGTCAGCTAAAATTACCAGTAGAGTAACCTAACCAATCACCCACAATTCTATTTAACATCGACGTTAAAGTCCTTTAATTAATTATCTAGAAACAGTCTCCGTATTTGCATTTCCCGGACCGGACCGAATACCGTCTAATTTCGACCATCCTTAATATAACTTGACCTGAGTCCGCATTAACTTAAGCTATCCATTCCCAACTTGAAACTGTTCGCTCGTCCACAGTTTATGCTGCACTTCAGCTGTTCATCATTTGTAGTATTGTTATAAAGCTGTTTAATATTCGGTAGCTATAGTGATATTAAAACTAGTCATATAAGAATTTTAATTGTTCTTATGGAGGTAAAATTGTAGTAAACGTCTTTTACCTTTTAATCAGAATGTGTTATGTTTTGGTATTTTTTCTATAAATTGGATTTTGTTTAAATTATATTGGAAAAATTTATAAAATATTTTTGTGGAACAAAGTATGATGATGAACAAAATAATATTTCAAAGTATGTATTTGGAATGATGTTATGTTAGTTACCTATTGTTAGTTACAAACACAATTAATGAGTTTAACCACATTGAACAAAAAGTTCTCTATTGCAAATATTATAATAAATTAAATTATAAGCCACATATTGCAACAAGCCTCTGTTTGAAAGCTAAGGGCTGATTAAACGAAATATAATTATGAAAAAAAATTGTCGCCATAATTACTTTTTTACACAGCTGTAAAAAGAACCTCCCCCTTTTCTGTCGTCGGTTGTAAAGATGTTTCCGGAATAAAAAGTATATCCATTATTAAGTGCTTCTAAAAGTCGCCGCTGTATAAATATTAGATGTCCAAAAATAAGTACTTTACTAGGGGAGTATTCTTTAAAACTTTTTTCATTAAAACCCGATGAAAGGGAATTGCGGAATATTCGGGTAAACGCTGAGTCGTGTCGGTCGGATCGCGCGGACGACATCAGTTTCCTGTTTCGTGTAATAGTTGTGAAAAGCTGTGATAAAGTGAGGTGAGTATATCAAAAGATGGTAACGGCTTCCAGGAATAAATAAATAAATGGTGATAGATGGAATAGTTATTAATTTAACAATCATTATTTGCACGAGAAATGATAAGTGTTAGTTTAATTTTGTGGAAGTGTCTTCCAGCAGACCTGCAAAAAAATATCATAAGTTATGTCTATAAACTATTGTCCAGGTAAGCCTGGAGTCTGGACACTAGTCTACAAAAATAACAACAGGAAATACTTAATTACAAATGACGTAGTTGCTACTTAACGCACTATTCCAGATTTTTACTGAAATTACTCAAAATATTGTGATAAATATGCTATGTGCTATTATATTTTATTCTCATTAAATTAGATAATACTTTTAAAGGTTTACAAAATATTACTAACATTTTGTCATATAGCTCCCAGTTACCAAAAAATAAATCAAAAATATTTTAAACAAGCACGTAAACTTGAAGGCTCTTTAACTAATTACGCTGCAACAATCAATCATTCGAAGCCTTAATCTTCAATACGTTAATCAACTATCTCTTAAGGGCGTCAGATCTTCCTCGAAGGGCCTATCCCTTAGCACAGGGCCTATAAACAAAGGGCGCGGCAAAGGGTTCGCGCGCTTCCGCCCGACGTCGTTTCCGGAACGTCACTTCCGTTTTCCCCTCTCAGAAGGATCTGTACAGTCAGACCCACAAGTTAGTGATATTTAAAATAATAATTCGAAAAATGTTAATTTAAGTTATATGTACTTTCTTAATTATTCTAAGAACGTAGCACACACTTAACTCCAAAATTAGAATTTGAAATCACCCACCGCTTTGGACATGCTTGTTCCTCCTTCATATTAGAGGTTGCATATGCCCAACAGTGGCACGATTACCAACGAATATTATAAATATTAATTTAAAGAGACTGCTATCTTGCTATAGCCTTATTTTTCTCCATACCTTTATAAAATTCAACCGTAAAGTATTGTAACAAAGATGATATTAAAGTATTACGAGAATTGGTGTTGTCGACTGTCCCTTGCCCTTGTCGGCATGTTTTTTCAACTGTGTATGCTCTCAGTGGTAATAGTAAGAGCCTTGTCATAGTAGCTGCGTTCCTTAGATATCTTACCTTAGTGCAGTTTTATGTGACTGTCTGTTTGTCTGTAAGCTATGTGTGTTTAGCTTTAAGAGTTATGAGGTATGAGTTTTTATGATTACTGAAGACAAGATTTGTATAAAATCTAAGTATTTTGGGTTGCATTTTTTCTGATCTATGTACATTTTAAATTATCCTTGAATATAGGAATTATTGTGCCCAGTGAATAGCAATTTTTAACACACTTTGAAATATTAAAACACAATAACCCTTACTTCCAAATTAGTCTTACCCTCTAGACATGAACTACAGTATTTTTAAATTGAATTTTCACAGGCAAGATAATATTCGATGAATCCTTGACTCCTCGATCCCCAGCCAACACCACAACCACTGAGCTATTGTCACATTGCATTTCCCACAGGTTTTCGGTCCATCAACTAATTTCAAACTCGACGTGACAACGGCCAAATTTTAAAAGTTTTATATAATTTATGAAGTTTCAAATTAAATTGAGCTAATTGTTAGCTAATTGAATTTTAAACTTTGAGTTCACTTTCACATTCAATTTGAGTTTAAGTTGCTTTCGCTTTAACTGGGGTTAAACTCGTTATCTTTATAATTTCAATTGTATTTTGTGACCACAAAGAACTCTTGGCAAAAAATGGAAACCTAACGAATTCATGGACCTTATCTTTCTGACCCTTTACTTACCAAACGTTAGGCTTTTTGTAGACTATTAAATAAATAAATAATTTATTATTTATTATTAAGATAAATAAAGAGATTAATTATTTAAAAGTAAGAACTTACATATTAACCAATTTTCCGCAACTATCTAATAACATATTTGTCCAAAATGAAACCTACATTATAAACCTAATTCTTATTAAAATTAAATTTATTAAAAATCGTACGTCAAAATCTCAAGCAAACCACAAGACGTACTTAGTCCGTTAATTTTATAAGTCTCTATATTAATTAACCGATATTAGAAACACTTAATTTTATCTACTCAATAAACCAAGAAGGCTATAATATAGGCTTTTAACCATGATATAAGTCAAATGGCCCAATTACGGTGATAAAACTGTGTAATTAATTTTAAAAGCATCATAAAAGTAATAGTGACTATAGTTTAAACAGTACATCTAATCTAGTTACATTGTAATAAATGTTAAAAAAGGTCTTAATTAATAACTTATAATTCAAATTCAAATTCAAATGTATTTATTTGTGGAACTTAGGTGTGTATTACAAGGATGTTACAGTATTTTATCGAACGCTATGTCCTGCCAATCATGACGTACAAATAAGAACTTAATAAACTAATAAAAACTAAAACAACACAAATCTTTATAACTGTATTTGACAATATATAAACAATTTTTAAAATAAGGATTTGTCGGTCAGGTATTCATCGACCGAATAGTATGTTATAATATGTAACAGTTTTAGGAAGACTTTTTTAAAATCACTTAAAAAAGCCTTCCTAAAACTGTTACATATTAAAACATACTATATATTTTATAACATTCTTCCAATAGTATATTTTCCTTTTCAGAATTAAATCTTAATTACTCACATTAACCGCTCAGCTATTTATTTTAAGTTTTCACATAAATTTCCACTGCGCTCTTTTTACGAGACAGATTTTTTTCTTGCGCTTTCCTTAGATTTATTCAATTAGGAACTTACCCGCCAAAGCTGCCTAGTCATTTATCACCTTACCTATAACTTTTTAGCAAAAAAAAAGGAACTGAAAATAAACTGACAATACGTTATCACGTACGTAATATAAATTAACTTCCCGTCCTCGGAATGAAAAAAAATCATACCCGACATGACATAATCAGATCACGCCAGACCGATTTATATTACCCTCGCTCAAAATCCCACAGCCTTATCCAGACGACCTAGGACCCTCTAATACCTAGAACAAGATAAAGCCTACATAACCGTAATAACCAAAATCGTACCGAAAATTGAATTCACTGAATTTCAGTGTAAAGGCTATCAAAGATGAACTATGAATGCGTATGAATAGGTATCGTATATTGTCGTGTCGTGTCCGGTGCCGGACGGCGACCGGAGTACCGGACGGCGACCGTGAGCGATGGCCGCGCGCCGGACATTCACGCATTCGTCACTCGCCATTGTGTGAACGTTGCTCGAATTGGATTCTGTTTTGCTATGCCTATAGTGGCTAGCTTTATTGTGACTGTTGAGCGAATTTATATCTTACTGTTATGCACTTAAAGTTGATTTTGAAATTGAATTGTTTATTTATACGACAAATCGAAATCTCGTTTTGTAATATACAATTACGCCTAAAATTCCAGACAAAATAGGCAGAGAGGATTTGTTCTTTATAAAAAATAAATATACAAACATTTCAACGTTCCCAAGGATTTATGTAATAAATGAAGATTACATATTTTTTTCTAAAGTTGTTGCTATGCCTAAAGATAACAGCGGCTTATTTTGCTATTACTCGTCGTGTTCGAACAACCGACAGTATGGAATAGAACAAGTTTATTTGTAATTATTTCAAACATAAATAATTTATGTGTGTAGTATTTTTTTATTAGCCTACGTTACATCCCACTGCTGGGCAAAGGCCTTCGGCCCCTTCCAAACCTCTCTGTTTTTCCCGATTTCTGTCCATGTGCGCTCTGCAAAACCGACTAGATCATCACACCACCTATCATTGTATTGTACATCAGCCAAGAATTTAGAGATGCCTTATAGTTCTCTAACACCTAACATTCCTTTAATTCCATTTGCATTCAATAATACTAAATTTTCTCAAGACAATAACAAACTTATCATAGATTTAAATTAACTTAATCAAAATTAATCCATAACCAAAATTCCCAGCTACTTACAACACTATCTTTGTTACATAGTGTTGTTACACAGCTTAGCACAAACGGTTTTCGGTACATTTTCGCGCGAACCGTACAGGACCGGACAGGGTTGGACGGGGCCGGACGGGCGGACTTGAGCAATGGGTGTGAACCGGATGCGATGCGCATTCGTCACCGACTGCAGCCCTAACCCCTACTGTTGATAAGAGTGTGGGTGTTAATGTTATGATATAACGGGAGTTATAATGTTCTTGTTTGAAAGATCGGTGCAAAATAAGTTTGTGTATATTTTTAAATGTGTTGTGTACTGTAAAGCAAATCGTAAAATATCAAATCACAATTATTTGGTTGCATATTTTTTTAAAACTTTACAATAGAATACTTAAAATAAGATGTAAATTTTATTCAAATTAGATTTTTAGCATCTTTTTTTTTGTTGTTGTATATTACTGTTTCTACTCACAATTAAATTAATTCATTTTCCTCTAATTATAACATCGAAGTCCTTTACCTCACATTTTCAAAAATCGACGTACCATCCTCAAAACTCACCCGAATCTCACCCAATCTCCACACCATGGTACAGCCCCCCCATCTCCCCGACATGACACTCCCCCCCGCGCGACACTATTCGTTTTGCACGTCACATTAAACATGACGCCGCTGACCGTACAGATATGACGCGATGTAAGTCTGATGTGGATGACTGTACCCCGGATTTTTACAGGAGGACGTAAATGGGGAATTTTTCATAACTAAAAGTGAAAAAAGAATAAAGACTTATGATAATTGTTGTTGATAATAAATGAATAGGCCAGATATGATGCGATGTGAGTCTAGCGTTGTTACCACAGACACTGTCGTAAGTTTTGACTGAGAATTTTATTGCCAAATAGGTCAGTTTTTTAAGATGCTTCTATGTGAGATTTAATACGCAGAAGTAGTTAGACTATTGATTGATTGATTGTTTTAACTTATTGATAAACCTTATAAAATACCTATATGGCAAAATAACATTTGGTTAAAATAATTAACATTCGTCCTAAAAAAGGCCTTGCATAATAAACAATGATTTACAGTTACATCACTAACATAACAGCTATTAACACTAGAACCGTTAATAGTGTTGCAATCTACCGGGCCGGGGTAATGCCGGTACGATTTCAATTAGAGCCCAGCCATAGCTGTACCACCTGCACGCTTTCCCGGACTTTCCCAGACTTAAATTATAGGGTTTATGTGCTTCGAGCCTTTTTTGTACGATACTTTGATGCAGAAATGGGTAAGGCATAAAAATAAGATTATTATTAATGTTTTGTTTTAGTATTTGAAGAGTTGTGGCGTGCCGCAAGAATTATGTTGAACCAATGAAAAGTCTACCATTGTGCGTCTTTTTAACGTTTTTGTCAAACATTTTAGAATTATACAACGAAGCACTCACTTATTGAACACCGAAATGCATTCAAATAAAAAATACTAGAAAAAAGCATTATTACATAGACACTATTTACATTAATTATTAGTTAGTTTAGTTTAGCGCTTACATCCCGTATTTAAATCCCGTTATTTCACATCCCTATTTGCGGGGTTCGCGAACATATTAGATTTAGGTGTAAATTGAAGGCACGGGGTGTAGGCATGCCATCGTCAGGGGATTCTGTTTGTAATCATTATTCATTAGACCTAAATAAACAGTAAATAGTACAAACAAAGTGATTAAATATATAATATTGACGTCAAAAAATATTTCGTTAAATAAAAGCATAGTAACAGTTCAAAAACAAAACTAAAAAATAAAACTCCAATCCATTAAGCTTTGTTCGGCCTAATCTCACTCAAAATAAAAGAGATTAAATAAATAATTTTAATACCACAATAACTCCAAACAGCTTAATATTTTCATAACTAATAGCACAACAAATCCTTTCACATGAATTATTATTAATGAATATATAAACAAAACAAAGCCGACATTATTTACCGAACGTACATTTGGCTCATTGAAAATGATTATCAATTTCCCCTTTTACCATTATGGTTAATAAATTTCTGTGGAGCCTACACCAAGATTTACAATTTCCGCGGGGGTAGGTAGTATCTACCTAGCTACCGGGTAGGTTAGGGGTAGGTAGGGGTAGGCAGGGGTAGTCCGGACGTACGGCGACCACGCTAATCGGTAAACTTAGAGATTCGCGCCGCCCGACGCCCCGACGCTTCGTAATCTATGAAATGATTGTAGTTAGATAACACTATCGCAGCTCTTATGATTTATGTTTCTTTTCTCGGCCGAAATGTTAATGTAAAGACTTAATGATAGTAGCACCGGTAAAAGTGATTGTGTGATAATAACCTATATAACATTAGCATTGTGTTATCTATGAATGTTTGGTCTATGTAACTAACTGCAATACTCAGGGACAGTAATGGTTACTAAAGGGATTCCTAAGTGATGATTTAAGTAAGCTAATTCTACTACGAGTACGACAGTGTTTGCTCTTTGTGTAAGTAATTTAAAAATGTTCTTGAATATCTACGAAAAAGTGTCGATTTTTATAAAAAAATGTGTACCAACACATTACCTACGCCTTTGATTAGATATGATACAAACGTACTTTTCCATGGAACCGACATCAAACAGATTTTCTTTTACGATGCCATAAAAATAACATAAAAGTAACCTTGTAGCAAACATGGAGGGATGTCAATTAAACAATCATTAAGTATACAGTAAAGGCCAACATGTAAATAAGTGATTACCATAATTGGCCCAATTGTTGGCCCAATTGTTGGTCAAACTTTGAGGGGCTGTGATTACTGCTACATTATTATGTGTACTTTTAGACCTTAGAAGGTAACATGTACAAATTACTTCAGATTTCATACTTAGGTTTTGGAACTTAGTGTTAGACCCCGATATTGATACCTAAGAATATTTATTTAATCATGAAGTAGTAAACAAAATGCAATTATAAGGAGATAGATGTAAGTTGCAAAAAAAATGAGTTCTAAGGTTTACGCGAATGTGAGACATTGAAATAAAACTACTTTTACGGATTTTATCACAGTTTGTAAAGATATATTTAAATTATCATACTTACTTTTTTAATAAAGTCTATACTACTAAAATATGACGTCAAAATGAAACAAGACAAAAATCTTACTTAACTGTACTTAACTTACTTAATTGTGATAGCCACACAACCAAGTGTAAACCACTAACTACAAGACTAAAATTTAGTGTAAATGAAGTCACTTGGGACATTCGGGACATAGTCACGTGTTCCCTCCCTACCTAGCTACACTATACGTGCGTTTGCTACACGTAGTCTGCTAAATTAATAGCCCAGCTTTGACAAATGTCGCTCCACCACACTCGTGTGTTCACATTGTCATGCATGCGAAGGTTTTGTAAAAAATAGTTTCTTTGACGTATTGTGGTTACGTAATGTTGGTTTGTTAATGATCTTTGTTGTTCTATGTTTGTTTGTGGTACATTTTTATTGAAATATTAGGTTTGTTTCCGAACTTCTGTTGTGTTGATTTCCTGCACTGAAGTCCTTTATATCGTTGAGTGTGTATACTTTTCGTTGGGTGTATTAAATATTCGCTAATAGTGACTGAAATCTACATTAACATATGTAACATATAAACAATTTTAATAGTACTGCAAAAATATTACCTGTGTATTTTACAATAGTACTAAACTAGGGAGGCCTTTGCCCTGCAGTGGGAGGACAATTGGCACACACAAAAACAATTGGCCTAAAGTTAAAAATTATCGTATCAAATATGCCTATAATATTAGCAATTGAAGTTACCAAACCATATTCACAATTTAGTGACATAACCCCAAACGGAATCTTAACATCGAAACGATTTTAATACTTCAGCAGTGATAAACGTCGCCAGTGACTTTCTTACGTAAAGAATAAGTTATTTATTCCTCTCCCATTTGTATGGACTTTGATTGATCGCCGGCATTCATCCGAAAAGGTAGAACCGGGTACAATCGGGTAGCACCGGGTAGGCCCGGGTTGGATCAGGTTGTATCGGGAATATCGCTTGTATCTCGGATATAAGATTTAGTATATGTCGAAGTTTTTGTGTGATTTAGTATAAATGCGAATGTTATGTTTTCTTTGATGAACGAATTGGAGATAGTTTGGCGGAACGATGTCGATGTTTCATTGTATGTGGTATGTATAGGTAGATAGGTATGGTTTTGTGTCCTTATGGTTTGTTTAATAGCATTACGCATATAAATATTTTCAATATATTTCCTATAATTGTAATTAACAAGAGCGATGTAATTAGAAGGGATTTTAATTAGTATTATATATTTTAGGGTACTTTAGTGAGTTACTAGGTACTTTTTATTTATTTTCGGAATATCGACACAAATAAACAGAGACTTTATAAACTAGTAAACTTCAGGAAGCAATTTCATTACGAGAAATTGGACATTTCATCACTCGATATGAAGTAAGCAAATCCAAATGAATCAAACCGTTTAAAATTCCGATGAACTTCAAATCGTTTAAAATTAAAACCGGATTGCTATTCCCGGATTCGCGTAACACCAAAATTGAGTTTAATAAACGTTCAAATTACTATCTACCCCTCGTGTAGCCCTGTACTAAAAAACAGTAGCGTTTCTCTCCCTTATTTTTTCCGACAACTCAATTTCTGCGTAAAATGAGACTGTCAGTGTCAATTTGGGAGGAAGCGTGCTGACGTCACTGGCAATTTTGTAGAGTGTCCCCCGTATAGAACCTGGAAGGAGACCTGTTTTATAACCTAAGTACCTAGACTGATAAAAAAATACAATGTTATCATTTTCTAGAACGTTTGTGTTATGTTATAAAGGGGAATGATAGCATGGTAAGATGGTATTTATGTGAAAATAATGGTGGAGAGTGGGTTCTATAATTACTTATTAAAATGTATTAAAAAATATTTTAAAACATTCTGTAACGTAAATCGCTATATTATGCATGACGCGACTTGTTACATTATTTGTTCTTGTTAACTTCAACTACTTCTTATGTAAAAGTGCCGTTTCAAACAAAAAAAAAAAAACGAAAATTAAATAATCTTGTGTCGAACAACTTATGCATGCCACTTTGACATACAAATCTGTGAAAATCACTACTCACCAAAAATCTTGCTCCTTCTAACTATAAAAGAACATATACCTTTTTTATCTTTCCATAAAGATATAGAGCTGCCTTATTACAGTAACTAATGTTCATATAACGTCCGTACCTTAACTTTATCACCCGGAGTTCAACGGAATACCTTCGAGAGTTATTTTTTGTTTCAGACATTGTTATATCGCTTTCATACAACTTTACGGTACCTTTATGAGCTTAGTTTCCTTAAGGAACGGTTTCCAGCTATTTTATATTTGATGTAAAGATGTGAACTGTAGTCTATTTTTCATACTTAGTCAGTTATATATACAGCTATACTAAAAAGTGTGAATTAATAAAGCTTTTATACATGAGTAAAGTAAAGTCATAGGTTAATGGTGTGAAAAAAGGAATAGAATTCGCTACAGTGATAGCAAATACATTTCCTAATACTTACTGAAACTAAACATCTTTCGGAAACAAAAACCTAAGTAAATTATGATTTTTGGTTTTAAATAGTTATTACGTAAAAGTGGGTACGAAAAACTAATAAATTTTTGAACAAAAATTTTGTAAACTTACTTCATACCAGGAATACTCTCCACCCCTTTTGACTCAACATACCCTTTCGATAACACCCTGTATAAAACCACCATAACGTGTGCATGCAAACATTGGAAAAATGTAACAAATCGGCACACAAGCCGCCATTAATACCAGCTAGTCCTCTCGCATCCTAATCCAGGGGCACCGGTATTAATCACCACAATAATTAACAACACTACAGAAAATATACAGAAGTACCACTACACACAAGTTATATAAGATTTATATAAGATAAAATATAGGTATTGTAGTTCTAGTTTCTAGGGTTAACACTTGATTTACGCTTTATATTTAATTATGTATATTCTGTTTTCTTACTTATTAATAAATAATAATAAAACGCTTATTTCAGACCAATTACATTTTCATAAAAAAAAAAACAGGTACTAGGTTAGGTAACTACTCATTATAGAACGAACATACTAAGTATGTACAAGAGAATTTTCCTCAGCATACACTCTAGTTATTCTTCTATATCTTCGAAATCGGCACAATGAATATTGTGATATACAAATAATCTATAAAGTCCGAGGAATGTGATATGAGGGAGTGTGGTACTTCTGCTTTTTCTACCCAGTGGCGATTCATTGAAGCGTTTCCTTCTAGATTTTGTTACAGAGGTTGGGATCTTTGCGGCCATAAATATCTACTGACACTGGCTAATTGCTACACGGTATGGTGTTATGGGTATGCACAATCTTCACAAAACAGCTAGTATACCTATAAAGAAAATTACCAACGTAAAATACTTACTTTTAAACTGTATTTTAATAATAATTGTTTAGCTCACTAGCTACACGAAACCTGTAAAAAAACTTTACATTAAAACATCTAAAACATTATTTTGCCATTGTTTCTTACATACTATAAACGTTTTTAAAAATAATTTGATTCGATAACTCGAACCAATGAACCGAACAAAACGTTTCATTCTTTGTTCGAAGAACAATATTTGTGTATAGTTTTATTTGTATAGTAAAAGAGTTTTGCTTAAAAGAGAGAAAGTGCTTTTCTTAAAAGAAATTATTGAAATAAAACTACTTTTACAGATTTTATGGCGGTTTGTATTTGAATTTTAGGTCCCGACGTTTCGAAACCTTTGCAGGTATCATGGTCACGGGCAGAATGAGATGGTGTTCGTCTTGACGGTTGTTGTTGCTCGTTCTACCTTCATATTTTTATTAATTATTTGTGTTTCGGCCTACGCAATATGAGCTCACGGTGTCTTGAGGTCGAGAAGACGGCTGGAGGATTTCACCTATTTGAGATCCAATAATTAACAAATCCAAGAGCAGCACTCCAAGACCTCAAGACACCATGAGCTCATATTGCGTAAGCGGCTATAGTAAAATAAATACCCACCACAAATACTTTAAAAATAAACTGTTCCTAAGTAATAGGTATGATAAATAACAGCCAACCCTGAATACAATTTGTATGCAACACTCTCCTTTGAAGCCTATGTAAACATTTCCATTGAAGAACTCAACAAAAACAGTTCATTATAAAAAGTTTTTAAAACATTTTTTATGAAAAGATTATTCAAAAGGACACTCGGAAACCATAAATCTTGAGGTTGAGCAATAAAAACGGACATAAATGATGTATTACACAAAGTTTTGTACACAAAAATATATCAAGAGCCTATGGTACTGTCATGCGAAAATATGCACGAATGTAAACAAAGTGTTGTTTAAATATTAATATACTTTCGACACAGTTTTATATTAAAGATACAAGGATATGGCAAATATTATCATATTTCATTTACAGCAGAAGTTTTGTGTAATAGGTATATTTAGTATAAAAATCTAGATGATTTCATTTTAGATCCACTCGTTCCAAATTAACTCTTTAAGAATATGTCATTCAAGAAACTGCTAAAGAATTCGATATTTAATTAATTTTATTCATTCTAAATGAAAAACCTGAACGTATACGTCAATAATTACAACTACGCCCAACTACAGTATGAATCAAAAACACACCGTTATGGAAACACCCCTGCCCACTCTAACAGGGTAAAAGCGTAATGATAGAAAAACAGTATATTCATACATTTTAATAACAGTGCACGATAAAGTTTCTGCAAACGAAATATTAATACCGTTTTTCGCGGAAAATGCGCGCCCATTAAAAACATTGAAGCATGTTTTTGAAATATGGTAATATAATACGAAATATATATATGTCGGTTGTATTCAATTATTACCAGTTGCATGTGTTTGTGGAAATAAAGTATCGTTCGCAGTATTAAAACCTTTTTAAGTGAAACTCTTTTTGTATCTGTTTTCATATGAAAGTCGACAGAATATCGAATTTCTCAGTAAAATGGATTGACTCGTTTCAGATTTATTACCAATTTATATTATATTTGTAATGTCTTTTGAAAATACCGAAAAATAAATAACTATTTAAACAGAACGCGAATAATACCAATATCAAAGTATTGAACAATGCTTTTATTTTTTTCGTTACAAAAACAATTCGGTAAATAAATAAATAAGAACAAAAACTGTAGTTGTAGAGAAGGCTTTTGTTAAGTTTTTATATCAAAAACTCAAATAAAAAAGTAGTAAAAAATATTTTTGAGATAATCTTAAAACCTACCCTTTAGGAACGAGCATAAATATCCACTGCATAGGCTACCGGCATGAATTATTTAAGTGCAGGGGGACTATTCTCTGAGCGATACAATGTTGATTTACGAGCGCTCGTAAACTCTCCGCTGATAGTAACGTTTAAATGGAGCGATTCCCTTTCCTTTGTTGTTTCATTTCCGATGTTGTGTCGTAAAGATTATCTTTCTTATGAATTGATTGAAGTATCTCAATGACAATTGGCTGATTGTTTGTGTTTTGTTTTGATTGTGGATTTCGTTTGATTAATTGGTGGTTTAGTTAATTGAATGTTGGTAATTTGATTGGTATCTATTTTAGATATAAATAGTTACTAACACATAAGCACTAATATCATCTTCAAGAAGTATACAAGAATAAGAGAAATACATATTTTTTTCATAATATTTGGTCGCTCCGATGAAACTGCCTTGTGCAATGAGGCCGCTATTTTGCACTTACTATCACATATTATTTATATACTTGTATGATTATTTATATAAAAAACGGTGACTAAAATATACTTTCACTATACCTAGCATCTCACTACTATTTATAGGTAATACAAACAAATTGTCAGCGATCCGATAAACCTGAATCGGGCAATTCTACCTATAAGTACCTCACGCATCACGAATACATTACATAAAACCGGGCGTTGATTTAACAGTCATCCTTAAAAAGTCTGTATCGAATATCGTCGGCGAGAATCGTTTCACACGCAACATTTACGATACGACACCGATCAATACTCACTATTTATGACATATAAACCGGCTGTAATGCCGACGCTTTGCCACTAAAGTGACATTTTAGTGTCAATAGATATTAGCTATCGTGTTACAGTGTTAAGATTTAATTATGAGAATAGGCACCTCGTTTTATTTTACGATGTTTTTGTTGTTAACTTTACGTGGGATGAAATTAAATATCTTTGTTTAATGTTATGGCTGTCTTAATTATGGATGATTATTTTAATGATATTTGAAATATCGACGTCTTAAAAGAAAACGACTATAGTCCAAAAAAACTTTTTTTTTTAATAGCCTAGTTAGGATCCCTCTACTGGGCAAAGGCCTCCCCCTCCGTCCTCCAAACCTGTCTATCCATTGCGATTTCTGGCCACGTGCGACCCGCATAACTGGTTAGATCATCACACCACCTTCGCCGCGGACAAAAAACCGCGCTAAAAACATTAGACAATAAAAAGTTTCATGATTTCTGAGACACCATTTGATGAAAACCCACATTTATCTGACAGTTACATTCTGGATACTATTTTCTCTTAAAAACAAAGCCATTCACAAACATTCAAGTAATAACACTAGCTATTCTACATGATTTGCATTACACTCTAAACTTAGAGCTTGTCTTAATCTCGATTCGCGAATCAATTTGCAAACCGAATTGAAGCTAAGAGCCAATAATCGCATTGATGTCTAGTTTGCACTTTATTCTTACAATACTGTATGCTCGTTCGCTCTGGAAGAGGGTTTTCCCAACAATGGGACCTGTATTATTGTCCTTAAAGTGTTCGGTGGTTAATAGTATTTATTGTTACGTGCCGTGGGTAAATCAGGTCATTCTACATCCCGCCCTTTCTACTCTGGATAATATTGAGTAAAAAATCAATTTTAGAAGAAAAACTTCTGAGTTCCTATGACGGGAACTAAAGGGCCTACCAAGACATCCTAAAGTAGTGCTTTTGCACTCCTGTAAAAGAGACACCGCTACGCGCAGTTTATAGCCGTCTCGCTTACACACGACAATAGTGCTCCTTTAAAAGTTCTTGGTCAGGGTACAGTCTAGAACGGTTTTGCAATCTACCGTGGTATGTGTTCTGTGGTATATGCTAACCAGGATTTACTGGCTAAAGTACCAATAATTCTTATTACGTTGTTTTGCGCTTTCGTGCTGCAAATTGTTGTGCTGTGGTCATTATATGCCAATAATCACATGATTAGCTTTGCGACTAACTCGAAGTTCTAGGTGTTAGAATTGTTTCTTAGTACAGTTAGTAATAAATAACTATGCAAGGTTATACAATGACTAACTACTTGCGAGTATTTTTTCTATTGTCAACATAACTATAATGATATGCGGCAAGGCAAACTCTGGTCTAAGAAGGAAATATTATGTTAACTTAATTATGATTTCAGCTGTAAAATTTAAAATAAATATCATTTTAAACACCGAGGACTTTAAAGCATCCTGTCTCTCCCTATATTCTAAAAATACCTTAAATTAAAAGATAATTTAATTTACATCAAACGTTTTTATAATACATCTCAGCATGTCATAAAATGATCTTCAGAAACCGGCGAAGGGAGCCTAAAGATTTAATTACTGCCTTTTTTATTAGCACGGAGAATGGCAGCGCCCCGCTATCACTCATAAGTTGTGTAATAAAGAAAATTTGGGCAATAAAGTGAAGAAGTGTATCTCAGGGGAAAACAGCGCTATTTACCACGATTTTGGCATTGTGGCGAATTAATATGAGCGAGTGGAACATACCGACAAGCGTACGCGAAACCCGCATTCCCTTAATACAAGTAGATTAATAAACTTTGCGATGTTATTACATCGGGTTCGTGGAAATAAGTTCATGTATTTAAATGAGTTAAATTTTGTGTCCGAAAACTAAATCGAGGTTCTAGACTTCTACAAAATGGGAACTAATGTTAATAGTTTTAAATAACCTTTGGTAACCAACCGCTTTAAACTTTCTTCTGCTAAACTAAAATACACAGCTTTTCAGTCATAAATTTTATAGGCACAGTATCTCAAAAATGAAACACATGTCTGAATTAAGTTTGGAGAAAGTACTCCGTTTTTTTTTTTTTTCCCTTGCCTATACTGTCCCACTGCTGGGCAAAGGCCTCCCCCAATTCCTTCCATACTACCTTATCCTGCGCCGCCTCGAACCAGCCGTCGCTGTATGCGACTAAGTCATCCCGCCACCTCTTCCTGGGCCGGCCGTCAGACCGTCCATTTTTTTGGGAGCTGATGGCCACAGCACTGCCTTCTAGACAACACACAATACAACTTACAATACTCAATAATTGGATAAGCATTCTATAATATTAACGACTTTCTCCAGTATTATTACTACCACACGATCAAGACTAGAATTCACATTCGCTTCACCTCAACATTTCTCTCATCAAAAGTCAACGTGTTAACTTTAATCATATTTATTTAAAAACATCCCTTTTATTCTGAAGGCTTATTTCACCATGTTAAGTAAATTACCGGCTATACAATTATCGTGAGTTACGCTTCCCTTTCGATAGTAAAGGAGAGGGGCTGAAATGTTTACGAGCGGCATGATTAAAGGGCAGGCAAAGGATGCAATTTGAATACATTGCGTCTTTTGTTCATGATCATTTTATGTGGGGTAATGTGGGTAAATTAATATCCTCGCATGTTCGGGAACTTTGAGTGATGGGGAAGTAAATGGTGACGTGTGGCAACTCGTGGTGGAATTTATTTATTTAAGTTTGTTCTTCTATGTTCAAATAATGATTTCATGTTTGAACTGACTTCTTTTGACTTTGAGAGATAAAGTTTTTTATGTGTGGTTGTGGTCAACATTAAAAAACTTAACTGCTCATATTGATATATTTTTTTGGATTAATGGAATGGCAAGCGTGGTCATCAATGCCTTCTCTATATGGGAAGATGCCTGTGCCCAGCAGTGGGACGTTTATAGAAAATAAACTGAGATAGAAATAGACGATATCTCATTCTATGAAAACCAGCCCAAAATTAGTCAGATATATAAAGAAAAGACAAAACACCTCAATATACAAACAAAATATAATTAATTGATCCAATTAATAATGTTATGAAATACAGCTCAAAATACACATTTTCATTAGATTTGGCTAGACTAATGACATAGGCGTCAATGATGTAAGATGTCTGGGTAAAGTCTAGACTAGCCTAGTCTACCTACAATTATGTGTAACCTAACAAATATATATTGGTACCATCGTCAAAACATTAATACAATACCATGTATCAATTTGAGGTTGATCTATTTTTTCTTTGGTTTTTTTTTTCGTCCAAATATTTTACTGTATTTGTTTCTACATGTTTTTATCATTTAATACAGATAAGCTCAGTCTAACGTGAAAAGCTACCTTCACTTTTTAGTAGAATTAACGAAAAATTTGCCTATCTGCATTGAAAAGCTTGATATTCTAAATTGTAACAATGTTCTATAATAAAATAGAAATAGTCATTCTACTTCTCTCTACCCCAAAAGTCCACAGCGTAATCATTCAACTTTGCGGATATCAGCACTACCCCGTTTCTAATAAAACAAAATCTACCCTCAGCTAAACCAATAAACGTCACTGTATCGCTCCGTCAACGACGCATCAAGTGACGTCATCGCGCAGTTCGGTTTCAAAGTCGGATCAAATTCGAACGCCAATCAACGCTTGCCGTACCGGTGACGTTACGTTACGTCACTCTACACTGATATTGTCGGGCGGAGCATTTGAATTTCGAACGTGTTCGAGTAGATTCGAATTTTTGCTTTTTTTTTTCGTTTGTTTTGTGCACTGATACGGAATATTTTAACTTTATTGCATTTTTGCGTCCCAAGTTCCAATGTTTTTAATTAAATTTGGATTTTTAGCTTGAAAATAATCCTGCAACATGCAGACATTAAATAAAACCAATTTGCAAATACCCTAACTTCGCAAACAATATTATGGTCTGTTATGATACCGTAAATTCACTCGACATTTTTACCTCCTGTCATTAACCTATGGGTCTACTGGCCTACTACTCACGGACCCTTATTAATATAACCTCCACAATATATAACAGAAAAATTAAAAAAAGCTAATTTTATAGTATAAAGGGCGATTTATTTCGTGTCCCTCGACACTTTTTCATGGGAAATTTAATAAGGCCGGGAGCATCAATGGGAAGGGAACGCCATAAGACCCGGGATATTCTTTGGGCCACATTACTCAAAAACTGACGCCCTGCTACGTAGCGGACGAGCTTTTGTTTAGTTTTATTAATATTACGGCGTGTACAGACAATTTAAGACCGAGTAACGCTGATCCAGAAGTTATATAGAATGATGCAGATAATTCGGTAATGTTAGTAAATTATGCAATTAAAATAGTAAACATAATAAAGGAAATTCCGGAAACCATTGCCAAACAGGTAACTTTGAAGTTTGACGTGATCATTGTCCCGACAAAGAAACATCAAATAGTCAAACCCAATCAAAGCGGAGAACAAAACAAGAAAGGTGAAACAAATGAAAACCTTTAAACAAAGGTGAAAAGCGAACTCAATCACAATTCAAGCTTACTCAATTGACTTTTAAAATTCATGCACAAAGGATCCAACGACATCGGTCTTTGTAACAATATCCAAAAATTACATCACTCCTCGTTAGCCAACTACAGTAAACAAAAAAAGATTCTCATAAAGAAATCGAGAACAAAAATATTCCACTTCAATAATCACATATAACGAGTGTTTACTGTCTAAGATACTGGGACATCCCGATAGGTACTTAAACGTCGTAAACAATACTCGAAATAAGACCCTTGTCGAAATGTCCAAATTATCTACTTATATTATGTAGGATAGCTTTGTGTTAGACAAAGCGTTTGTAAACCCTCTGTCGTTTCAAGACGAGATTGAGAGAAAATTGCTCTAATTAACACGGATGGTACAATGAAATTACGAACATAATGATTACAAAGAAAATTACTGCAATACCTACTGAAGGGAATTCGAATTTGTAGAATTTGAATGCTATGCCGATGCTTTGTCGCGATATCATTTTAATGTTTAAATCAGGTTTGATTTTCTTTACAATTATTATTATCACCGAGTCTTCAGCAGATTTCATCTAATGACCATCGTCGCAGTAAGTAATGTGGGAATTAACTATTATTATAGTAAATTCTATACTACTCTGTGCCATACGCGATTAGTGGTTCGCGTGCAGCGGAACCAAATTTTGATGACAGTTACACAATTAAAAGTGATGGATCACCAAATACACTAAAATTTCATACTCAGGTGCAAATTTCGAAATGCAGTTAAAATTTATACATGAATACCAACGTTGGTAAAGTAGTTGGTAACAATGTAGTTGATGTTAAGACTGTAAATACATATGAATATGTCGAAAACGGTCAAGATGTAGAATACAATGTAATCAGAACGGTTCGATACCCGCGTCCCCCGCGCCTTACAACACACGTCGACAACAGCACACTTACGCAACATTTTCCGGCTTCCCTAACGATTCCCTTCACAATATCGATGCCGTGATTTATTTTTGTTTTCACGTAGTTGAATAAGTCGGAATTATAAGGTAGGGACCGCGTTATAGCCCATAAAACCTATAATGACTCACCCGTGCCGCGCAGTAGCTAGTATTTATTTTAAAAATTACCTGACGCGTACTGAAAAAGTATGTAATTGTTTTTGTGTAGGTGTAACGTTGTATGAAATTGCTCGATCGCTTGGAGTTCGACGCATAGGAATTGGTTTTACGTAAATCCATAAAAAGGTATTAAAAGCAAGAAACTTTGTCATTTGGATTATGTTCAAAGTTTCATTTTAATACGAGTTGAAAAATGTATGATCAAGTTTTACATTTATGCAAATATTACGATGGAAAGTTATTATCGTTAAAAATGTACGCTCAAAGAGAATAATACGCCGTTTGACTAAAAGAAACTCTCATTAGCAATCTTAAAGTTAGTATTCACAACGTTAAACAAATTATATCTTCATAACCAGGTCGGAAAAATCCTCAGTGCTAGTATAATTTAACTTTTTTCTCTTGAAGAATAAAGTTCTTTGAAAGCATTATTTATTTAGCCAACAAAAATGTTCAGCTTGGTGAATCCATTTGTATACAAGGCCGTTCTCTAACTTAAAAATGTAATTCTATTTCTTAATTACATTTGTAATTTTTACTTATAATTAAACTTATAATAAATTATTTCCAGTTGCCCTAATGGACACGAATTAACAATTCGTTATTTTCTGAATAATTTAATTTAAATAAAAGCTTCTGAATGTATTTCTATTTAACGATGGTAAATAAGTCCCCTTGAACAGTGAACCGCTTGCCGTTTTTCCCGAACGTGACCAAGTGTCAGATGTATTATCTGCAGACGAAATCTGCCCAATTACAAGCGGCCTAATCTCCTGTTATTTATAATTCACTGTAGAAGCACTGAGTACATTGTTGGTAGTCACGTTTCTGGGGGACATTTAGAATATGTTCACCTTGCGATTTGGTTACAAGATTTTTATTGTAATGAATGTGGTTTACGTTTGATCTTTAAGAAAGATTAGTATTGTAAACAGTTGTAAAGATGTTGGTATTCTACATTATATGTAGATACGTATTTAACTCGCCATTAACCTAAGTTTTATATTCAACACGTAAAATAATACTTTAACACGAGAACATCCCCAATTCAGACAATAACCTAACCGCTAAAGCCCTCACTTCCTGACATAACCTACCGATCATTAAATTGAGATAACTGGGGAACATTTGTGAAAAGGAACGGCAGGTGGCTTTCGACAATATCGCTCGGGTGAAACAATGCAGGATCGGGCGCGGAGTGGTGCGGGATGTTCCCGGGATGGTTTATCAAGGTGTTTGGACCGCTGTCTCGGCTGTAACTCCGCTTTATTGCGTTATCAGCCCATGTTAGTGCCGGTAGGCATGGGAGTGCCACAAGGTACCAATCTTGAGCCAACTTTATGTTCTGTAAATGTTTGATGACTCATTTTCGTGTCAAAATTAATTTATTTGTTTGTGTGAGTGAGGTGCCGCTGTTGAATAGAAGATTATTATTCTCTTGTTAAGCGAAACATTGTATCAAAAGCTTATGTTTTATTTGTACTAAAATATCTTACTATCTTCAAACAAACAACTTTTAAGACTTTAAGTGTACTTACTCAGTTCTCTTTCTTCCATATTTTTCTCACTGAATTTGCATACAATGGAAAGTACGTTTAAAACAGTTGTATAAAATTTCACCGCTCCCAAACTGGGACATGACACTTAAGGGAGGGGGTGAGGATCTGTAAGAGAGGGGGGGTGTAGGGCTCAGCGACGTCACGTGTGTCGTTCCACTAATTGAGCGTAAAGTAAACCGCTGTCAATGAAGCGATGCGTTATTATTCTAAGCTCGCTTCACCAAATATTATTTCCAAAATTGAACACGATTTTCAACTCTATGTTATTGTTGTAAAGTTGATTTTCGAGAAATTCGAAGTGGATTATGGAAAGCGTTTTATTATTACATGAATTTTCATTGAGTGTAGTATAAACTTACTTACTGTTATAGTTATTTCGTCTTAAAATTGCTTTGCAATGCGAGGTTTACATCTAGGAGCTTTGGAAAACGCCATTTTCCTGTAAAGCAAAAAAGCAAGATGGTCTATAAAACACTATGTTAACTTTTAGGAATCTGGATCAACTGCTGGGGAGCCTAACATAAAATCTATTCAACTAAGTGTATAGCAACTAATCGAAGGGACTAATGTATTCTCTTTAGTTTTACGTAACAAGATTTCCATTTACGTTTTTTGAACATAGTTAATTAACGAAATTCGTTCGTTTTCACACCGCATAAGTAATTAAAACCGCTGTAAATAGGTTCTCTACTCAATCTAATATGTTAATGGTCGGACACTTTGTTTAGTGAATTTAGTGTGGAAACATACGATGATGCAAATGAAGACGGTAGAGAAAGTACTTTAAATTTAAAAGTTGTTAAACATTAAATCTTAGGGCCGTTGAAATAAGATAGAAGTCAAATTGATTGAAACAGCCTTAGAAATCTTTCACAATATAATTTAATAAAGAGAAGTGTACTAACTTATAAGTGACAAACAGTAGCCTAAGAAAGACACAGAAAAAATTACGGTGTTGTTAATAAGAATCAAAAATAGCGGAAATTGTGTTGATGTTTTAATATATGTCGTCTAAAAGACGTAGGTATAAAAAATATATATACTTAAATTAGAAGCAGTAATGATCATTATCAGTTGAAAAACCGCCACAACCGCTCGCCACTACATTTCAAAGTTAGTCAGTTAGTCTGATTAATATGCAGGACTAATTAAAAGGCATCGCAGTTAAGGCGAAGGCTGCCCTGGGTGAAGCCACTTTTCATTTGCCAGTAAAACATTTGCTTAAATGTGGTGATGGAAGAATTGGAAGCATCGCAATTGACGGTGCTGAATTCCTAACGTATTCAATAATGGTTAAAATAGGTAGTCTTAACATCAGACATAATATGCCAAATGGTTTGAAAATATTAATATTTGTTTTCGCCTTTCATGTTCACCGTTTGGTATCGTTTGCTCAGAAAACACTGAACCAAATCAGATAGTTCTTTTCACTTCAGAACAGTATATGGTTTCTTTTTTTATCAAGGGAGTACCACGTCCACTATCTCATAATTTGCATATTTTTATAATAGAAATCTCAAAACTTTCTATGTATAGAAGAATTAAGCAAAACTCTGCCCACCCGTCTAAAGGCTTAATATTCTTAACAAAGATACCCAGTATCTAGACGTAATCATTCCAAACATTATCTAACCCTCATCACTGGTCCAGAGCCAGAGAAATAATTAAGATGAATCGCGGGCTCCCTATCCCAAGTTACGTGATCTTCGCGAACGTTTTAATGATGCTTGCGATTGTAGATAGAAGTGTAGTGTATAATATGTTTGTTACTAGATTTTGATTGTCACTATTATTAGACCTTTTTTGAGCGTTTAAGAAATTTGGTGGTGTTTTGTCACTTTTCCGCTGTTTCGTCATAGTTTTATGACCCGACTGCCAGGGAAGGGTTATGTAGCATGAGTAACTAAAATAAAGAAAGATATTAAGATTCCCTGTTTTTTTTTTGTAAGTAAAGCCCCAAAATAACAGATAAAGAACTTACTCACTGTTCGGGTATCTAAACTCACTAACTTACTAATGTTACCATTTGTAAAACTTAGGTTCTAAATTAACTCAAATATCACAATAAAAAAGCCTACATTTTTATCCAGATCGACAAATGAATCCTATTACAAAACCAACACAAAAAATCTCATGACACAATATCTCTTAAAGGTCAAGAAATCCAACGAAATTAAGAAGAGAAATCTCCTTAGAACTCAATCAAGTCAAAACAAACTGAATATCTACAGTAAAAACCAGCCCATCTCTCATGCAGATTGGAAAACTTTGTTAATAACCAATTAACCGATAAGTGATACTTCGTTCTTGTTTAATTCATTAGTCCTCTGAATTTATTCTCCTTATTGCCTTTCTAGTTACTTTTTATATTTTATTTCCTTTGTGGATTGGTAGGGTTAGTTCTGAATTGGAATTCTGGTAACTAACCTTTGTGTATACGTAACATACTCAGAATGTGTATATAGTAGTATATGTGCTTCACATGTTCTTTTTTTTTAATATAGGGATTTCTCAAAAACTGGCTGAAATCATGTACCATGGTCGAAAAAAAGTCTACAGTCAGTTTACTAGTTAAATCTGGAATATCGTTTATTTTGAATAATGATCAAGCCTCTTTCCCTATGTTATTAATTTTCCCTGCAACATTTAACACAAAACATAAAATGGACAAACAATTATTTGTAACTTAACTACTTCTATCGAGCCTTAAACATCTTCTTCAAAGCTTGTCTTCACTAACCTAAATTGGACCTTCAGTAAATAAAATAAGGTTCAAAATTCATTGCTTCGGGTCCTTTGAATACGAATTTGTTGTACGAAATAGGTCAGCTATGTTTTAAACACGCTTTTAGTCTGTTTAATCGAGCAACTTGATGATCATTACTACCGCAACATTAAAACTGGAACGGTCCCGTTTTTATACAAATTTCTATTCACTGTATATTTTAAAAGTGAGATTTTTTAAGGGTAGACGAAATTGGTCGAAACCTTTTTGGGTGAACATTTAGGTAGTGGTCGAGTAATTAGGAACTCTACAATTTAGGCATTTAGTTTTTATTTTTTAAGGGACTGGATGCGGAAGGCAGAGGACCGGGTGTTGTGGCTCAAATTGGGAGAGGCCTATGTCCAGCAGTGGGCTATGATTGGCTGAATGATTGAAGCGACTGGAAGAATTACTTGATAACTTTAGCTTTCTATGAGCTATTCACATATATCTAAATCTGAAACCCAATCCGAGCTTTACTGCAAATCTGCTTCTACTCTAATATACTTACATGTGAGATGTAAGATCTCTCCTCTTAATTGGTATCCAACAAGCCAAGTAACCATATCAAAATGACTATAGCATTTTATGATGATAATTGTTACAGACATACCTACTTACAGACCAAAATTCATCAAAGGCTAGGTATTTCTAATACTATATATTATAAACCTAGTTATATAATATCATTCGGCATCGCTCGCCGCTCAAATGGTTTGACAGGAAATCGATAAAGCAAAGGTTGCGGCTGACATATGTATGTATAATGTATATGTATATATATTGGGAATATGTTCATCCGTGCGTAATGCTGGCTCTCGCTATGTTAACTGTTTAGGTATGAATTGTACTGGTAAATGGTATTTAGATGAAATCTGGTGAGAATGGAAGTCGACCCCCAATATGACGTAGAAAAAATTAAGACACAAAAATAAGGCCTCAACAAACATTCTAACAAACAGAAGTTTTTTTAAATGACAAATGAGAATTACCTCCTTCTTTACAAGTTGGTTAAAAAACAAGTTATTATACACTAATATTACTGATGTATTCAGTTGTTGAGTGTAATTTGTTGTCAAATAAAAAAAGCTTGATTTTAATGTTTTATAATTTCCGTAACTACGAAATTGAAATATATGAAAACTTCCACACGATGAAAGTTGTGGTAAAATATTACCATGACGAATAAAACCAAGCTTCATTAATTTATTCCTCAGTAAAAAATAGCAGAAATCTTCAAATAATTTCCCCGTCTATTCCTCCCCGTATTTTATAATTGAGTGGAGCGTAAATTTAAAATTTCCCCAAAAGCATTTAGCATTTGCACTGCAAACGAATTATAAAAGAAAAAAAAAACAAATATGGCGGTGCATCCGTTGAGTTGTCGGAGATTTATTAACTGTTAATATATCATCTGTGGTCTTGATAGCAATCCCTTCCTCACTTTTCCAAAAAAAAAACATATAAATGATATTATGTGCGTTTAGGATACGATTTTTCAGGTACATTATGTAGAGCATTTTTGGGTGTAAAACTTGTTTGGACTAATTTGGAAATAGTAATTAAACTCACCGGTGATATAAATTTATAAAACAAATTTACTCAATGCTTTAAAAAAAGTTCATTTTGCATTTACAATCATTCAATTTAAATATCGCAATAAAAAATCCTAGCTGATAATAATTTTCATTCGATATTCAAATTAATTAATTATTCTTAGGCTTCAATTTATTTGTACAAGCAATTTTCAGTTAATAATATTGTAATTTATTTTAATAAATACTTAATTGAATTTGATTATTTAATTCAAAATAAATATATTATATTAACTTCAGATCTATTTTTGAATAATAACAGTAATGAGTCCATAATTATTTATAATTGAACTCATTAAACTCATGATTTGCAATATTTACTACAAAATCTAGTGGTATTAGTTACGTAACTTGCGAAAGCCAAATGCTAACCCGAACTTGCGTCTTTAAAAATACCGTTTTTATTACTTGCATAATCTCAAATTTTAATTTTGTTAATTTGTTCCAATAAGACGAATAAATAAAGCATATTGAAGTCATGAACTTTTTATAGGTTTCATAGGCGTCTTTAAAATGGAACATCGTATATCAAAACTAAAACTGGAATATACTAATATTTTACATTAACTATATCAAAAAAAAGCTACATATGCTTACCATGTTTAGTCCTACCTATAAAACAAATAAACACGTTGAAAGCAAAAACAAAAGCCGTGTAATATCGAGTGGTACAGTTGCAAGTTCCCCGAACATACATAATCCTCATTTTTTCCCGCGGGTCGGTCCCCGGTGTATAAGGTTCTAGGAAAACCCATTTTCCTAAGAGCTTCACAAAAAAACGTTGTGCACAAACTGACGCGAGCGTCAATGTGGAAATGCGAATTCGAATTCACGAAATTTTTCTTTTTGTATGAAAATTATTATTATTATATCTTTTCGGGTACTCAAATAAAGTATGTTTATGTTATGATTAGTAATAGGTTCGTAACGAACAGTTTTTTTTTATAAGTATCTTTATCATATTCTGATTATCGGCCTTTCTTACCCACTTTTCGGCCAAGGGCTCCCCAATCTCAGTTTCTATTTAAGTCTCTTTGCCTCTCAGATCTTGCTGTGCATGGCAACAAATTTTAATAACCCTAAATCACCCATTACGAACGCTCTCTATACCATTTTTTTCTGACCAAATTTTCTATAAGCAATTAATATTTTAGTGTAGTATTTTCCCGCTTTTTGTTACTATTACCATTGGAACTTCCTAGCTGGTCAGCAGTTCGTGATATATGTTCCGCGAACACATTATGTGTGTCTAATTACCCAATAGTGCGATATTGATACCATTAATCTCTTCGCAAACTGTTACTATGCGGACGTGTGTTACTTCCTAATAACGAAACTACACTAAATTACTGGTGCTTTGTAGGTTTTTAGGTTATTTATGTATTGTGTGCAAGCGTGGTAACGCGATTAAGAACATGTCAAAAATTATTTATTCTGCTTTTTTTTATTTGGTGGTCACTATTTCCATACAGATTTTTTTCAATCACTCCCAATATTGCGCAAATCTTCGCCAGTGCAAGTTAAGGGTTCTCACCCAATACTGTGTTAAAAGTTTCAAAATATTTTTTATTGAACAAAACCTCTGTATCTTTCCAGAGTTTGGAAGAACGAGAGAAGAGGCACGTGAGTCACAAGGAACAGCTGGCGAGAGAGCAGCGCTACCTGCGGCGGCGACTCAACCAGCTGTGCGACGCGCCGCGGGACTCGCGCTTGTCCGAGAGCTCCATGACACACACGCACGCCACGCGGGCAGACTCCCTCTCCTCGCTAGAGTCCTCCTCGTCGGGGGTGTCCACGGCGGAGCGGTCGCCCTCCTCAGTCTCCGAGAGCGGTGAGTGTTACCCTCCGGCTGCCCACAGATATCAGTCTAATCGAATTGAGATCGATCTGGTACTCTACAATCCGACACTAGCGCCAGATGGTGCAGTTGCACAGGTTGAATCCAAGCTCCATCAAAAAAATCCTTCAGCAAACGTTAGAATAGAATACTTAGTTACTAAGGTTACTCGGACACAGCGAACAACGCTGGCAACACACGATCGTAACTCGATCTTGGTTTTCGATTCGGTTTGGTTCGACAGTTCGGATGTCAGGAATTCAGGATTGCATTGCAATTTGCAAACAGAATCAAACCAGTTTTGACACTCAAATCTGCCGTTGTCTGTCCTAAAAGACCAACTAATATAAAAATAGGAGTAAACCTCTCACAAAGTTATTTGCATCAAAATATTTTTTCGTGTCAAAAAGTGTCAAAAATAATGTATGCTTGTAAGATATGACATTCAAATCAGCACGAATTGGCGTATCCACATGAAAGGGACATAAAAATTTAATGAAGTGTTTTAATAAACCCATCGCAATAAAAGATCGCGAGCTTTTATGTAGCTTGTTAGCTTAGCCGGGGTTAACTTGACATACGACTTATGAACGACAATAAAAATCTAATAAACTTGCCGATTTTATCCATAATCTTTTACTGAAATTGTACGAAAATTTATCAAGTAGGAGGTATAGAGAGAGAACGACGATTTAACAGCAAAATTTTCTGATTTTCTGTTAAATTAATGCGCTACTTTTTAAGTCATTCGTTGTGATTTTCTTTTGTTCAACTATAACTTCAACAAATGTGAAATTGCGCCTTGTCCTTTAAGGAAGTTAATTTTTGCATTTTCTTGTAAGCACTAAAAACCTAACCTTTAATAGCATACGAGTTCAATGGTACCAACACACTTGTTTCTGTTTCCATCTTGGTTGACATTGACATCTATTTTCGGCATAAAACCTACCCTATGACACTTAGCCATGACATGGTTATGTTTGAAAAAACTTTTGGACTCTGATGAGTAGTTCTGAATATCACTTTCTACATTATATCCAAACTTGCAAATTACCTTTGCAAAAAATCGGTTGTTATATTTCTATTATATCTCGAACAGGAAATCCATAGACTGGTAGTCTTCCCCATTGGCAGAGGCCTATATTGTTACCTTTTATTTATGCATTAACTTTACCAATTTAACTGTCTCCACCACACTTATTCTCGGGGCGGCAAACCCAGCATAAATTCGTAATCCATTGTCGGCATTGTCGCTATCACAAAAACTTTTCCTGTGTTCCTTTATTACATATTTATTCGTATCGAATTGGTATGTTAAAGTGCTGAGTTTTATGTGCCGTATAAATAGATAGTTCGCCTTTTAATCGTTTCATTAGGTCGGTTCATACCGGTTTATACCAGTTTATTCTCGTTTAGGCCAGTTTATACCGGTTTCCACCGGTTTATAGTGGTTTATCTCCCGTTTTGGTTTATAATTCAGCATAAGGATGTATTTGCGATGATCTATGGGAAGTTTTGCGGCGTTGCTTGCAGTTTGTATGTTGATAAGGCCGTAAGATAAATATTTATTTTGTGGAGTATTGAATTTTTAGGATAAGTAAGCTCGTGTTCGTTGTGTTATTGTACGTTTGCGTATGATTTTATCTGGGAATGTATGAATGATTTGATATATGGAGCTCTTAGATTGAGTATATTTATATAATGGATAGGATATTTTTAGGGAGTGAAAATTGTGAACATTTCGTACAATATTAACTTGTAGAGAAAATATACCTTGACATACGGTAATTCAGATTTTTGTACGTCATTTTGAACCCCCATAGACTCGCTGTCTTTATTTTCTCAACCCTCTAATGATAATACTATGACGAAAACTCGTATTTACAATATACGAGGCCATCAAATGTGATTTTGCGATCACATAATTAACTCTGCCTTCGATGAAACTATTGAGTAATTTTCTTCACTGGAAATTGACCCTTATTTTAATGTGTGTTAGGTTTAAATTCGTTTGTTGATATACACGTGGGCAGCTTCGCTAATTAAGGGCGTGCGCACACTGCCGACGGCGAAGTGCAATCGCATTACGGTAATCGCATATGTGAAGTGACGCGAATCGACCGCCCGTAATATGTATTGCGTTAAGCTACGTTTACACTACGAAACTTTTTGCGACTTTATGTCGATATTCAAAATAATAATATGTAGGAAAGCACTGACCCGTATACAGAATACTCATCTAATACCTAAACTAAATGTTTCTGCAATATTTTGTGTGAAAACATCATACAACTAAGCTTTTGCCAGAGTCTCAACGTGCGTCATGGTTAGTAATCGCATTAAAAAGTAGCCAATATCCTTTCTTGAAATCCCACCTTACCCCAATTCTTATCAAAATCGGTTCAGCGGTTTAGCCCTATAAGCGTAAGAGACAGACCAAAAAAGTTTTTTTCACAATTATAATATTAGTGTGGATTCGTATATAGTATGGAATATGGATGGTAGGTAGCATACTGTAAACGTATGATTACGCGAATATATGCGTCAATAACGAGACGAATTTGTGGGGAAAATATTGAGGGAGGAACGCTTGTACGGTTTCTGCTTGCCTGCTCGGGTGACCGTGGCTGAAGTGATTTCATGTATTTGATAGGTATAAAATAATATCACGTTATCAACATTTGGAAGTAAACATAATATAGAAAAAAATTAAAACATGACTGCAATATAAACCTAAAAAAATACTCGTTATCTTCCATTTCTTAAACGAAATTACATGATATAAAAAAAGTTACAACAAATAAAAAAGGGACAACTTAAAAACTCTTGCTTAATTAATTCACAACTTATTTTAATAAGTGACTCTTCTTATATTCGCATGTAAAAGAAAATAGCGGAACTAAATCTTCTCTTCTTTTAAACACACATTAAAAACTAATTTACCTTACTATCTTACATTTGTACTAAAACGATTTTTAAATACCGCCACATGCGTACTTATTAATAAAAGATTATGTATGTGTGTATGTGTGTGAGTGTGTGTCGAGTGTTGTTTGTTTACGAATTTCAAGAGAGCGTCGAGACAAGTGTATAGAGCAAATAGAAGCGTCTTCGAACGAAATATGGTGCTGAACTAAGTTCGGTGCTGAAATGTATCTTAATTTGCAAGAAAATAGTCCTTATAATTTTAATAGCTATCTAAAGTCTTACTTTCTTGGAAAAGCGAGAAATACAAAAATAAAGGAATGTAAAAAAACGTATGGAAAGGAAAAATTTAATTGATAATGAATATGTGCCAATAGTATAGAAATTGTTTGTTACTATTATCCAGTTCGATTTGTTATTCAGTATGTTCATTTTTCAGTTGGAAATGTCAGTATCAAAAAGTCAAAAATATCCTATTAACCGATTTACTTCCTCAAATGCCTCTAAATATATAAAAAAAAAACTATCTTTGAAATAAAATACTTTAAAGTGAAAATATCTGTCAATTTCGTATAAAAACAAGTGAAATAATAAATACAGTATCTACCTCTGCCTACCCTTTTCGCGGAAGTGTAAATGATATCGGAATACCTTATCGTTGGAGTGGTTCCGCGAAGCAGGTAATGAACGAATGCTATTCATTAGACAACTTTACGTATTCAACGCGGTAAACATTTTGAGTTGTGTTCTCGCTGTTATGAGTATGGTAAATTGATGGTAAAATGAGTTTCGTATTTTTGTCGAATATTGAGTATTTTTATAGATGGTGTATTTGTTGTGTAGGATTTTAATTATGTATGTGTCGAAATTTCGGTGGAAGCCGTTAAAATTATTGCACGCTTGATAAAATGTTACATTTAAAATTATACTGTTTTCTGATGTCCTCAGATTTTTTTATAAAACAACTATGTAACTGTCTTAAATTTCGCATATTTTCTCCTTCATTTCATGTTATTCTATTTAAATTCTTACATAGCTTCGATCCTTTAAAATACCTAAAATCCATAAAGAAGTATATTTAGTAAATCAGGAATAAAAAATATGCCAGCACTCATATTTAGAAAAAAACAGACATTCTAAGTAACTGGATCGTTTCTAAAATTTCTCTACTATAAAAATACAGAATCAGAGAGAATCATTTCCAGTTAGTGGTACATCCACAGCATCCGTGGCGCACGTCATTAGCGCGGGTGATTTACTATGGCTCTTGGCTTATCGCTCTCTCCTCGCTCTGCGCTTATTAATTACACACAACACACCCTTTCTGGGCTAGCGTATGAATATTGGTGATATAAATGGAGATGTGGTAAATTAAGACACGTTGAAATATTATCAGAGTATTAGAAATATTTTAGATAGATAGAATGCTCTTTATTGTACACTATTAAAATAGCGTAATAATAAAGTATATCACCAGCAAAGCGTACAATGGCGGTTTAATTGCTAATAGCTATATCTTCCAGACAACCTTTGGATGTAAATTGTATAAAATTTTATTTGTAAATTGAATAGGATCTAATAAAAAAATAAGTCCCGTCAGTGGTAAATGAAAGTGTGCAGTTACGCAGATAGGGTTAAAAACAAAGAATAAATAAAAACACTCAAATGTCATAAAAAGAAAAACGCTTCGTCCATAAGAAATATCGCCGCGTTATCATCATTTAAGGAAAATTCCCGGATTATCCGTACCTTACGCGAAATTATCAGATCCTGTCCCGGCACGGCGGACTGGGAAAAATTACACCAATATCTCAAACAAAGCAACATAGATAATAACTATGAGAATATCGACGTAAGAAAGGGATGCCAACATACACCTCATCACAAGCTAGAAAGAGACAAACGATAGCCGTAAACGCAGAATTGGTTTATACCCTGTTTTTATGAACATAATATATCATATACAATAAAAACTACGAGCCCTTTTGTTCTGAATAAACAAATTCAAAGAATTTATGATCTCTGCACTTTATATTACGTAACGTGATTCTATTTTAGCAGCCATTTTGAATTCCGTTTTTTTTTGTGTTTGAATTATTAAATGGCGCTGAAAATAGGTGAGCTTCATAACATTTTCATCCCATATCAATGTCCAGTCTAATTCATTCTGATTTCTCGGTTGAATAAGGTTATTTTTATTCCTATTGCTGAGCAAAAAATACCCTCATTCATGAACGAAATTAAAGCTAAGGAAATTTAACTGTCACATGAATTGAAATTTCCCAGGTTTTATTAATTGAAAATAAAAACGCAAAATAACCTCTACTGTAATTTAAATTTAAAGCTTTTGCCAATGAGATATTTCTAAATCTACCATTACTGTTTTTAAACTTTTCATCAGTTACCCTGAATTTGGAATAGTCAATGTTGAAATTAGACATCACCCAATAAATAACAAGTCTTCATGAACTAAAAAAACACCAACCAATCTGAACCCCAATCTCAATTATTCATCCGTACTCCTTAAGACCTGTTTAAAAACGCAACAGAAGCAAGATAGCTTCAAAACGGAGGCTAACTTCGCACTTCGCGTGTCTAAATATCATGTAGACTCCGAAGCACCCTTGGTCTGATAAGCCTTCCGTGTTCCGGTATTATCAGGGCCCCAGGGGGTGTGAGAGGGGGGTAAAGGGGTGTAGTCGCTAATTACCCTAACTATCTAACTTTAATTAGGTCGCAACATTCTTGTTTATGCTGACACTTGTGCAGTCAATTTGATGTGTGGGAAGGGACTTGAAATTTTGATCTGCTGTGGAAATTTGTATTTGATATTGTTGGGTATAACGTATTACGCAAATAGTGTTGTTAAGGACTTTGAAAAAAATAGATTTGTGTTTTAGAAAATGGACTTCTTTTAACAGAGATAGGTATAGAAAAGAAGGTAAGGGAAAACGAAATGTAAATAAAATTCAGCGCTTCTAAAAGCGAACAGATAAATCTTTAATAAATTCTATTGCTTAGCCAACAATAGGCAAGAATCCGAATTAACGTTTATTAGCTATTCAAGCACGACAATTAATGAACTAAGTTCGTCGGAAACTAATTTAAGCGAAAGGGCAAACTCTTATATTACCGTTCTTAGAAATCAGTATACAATTCAAGAGTCAAATTAACCTAATTGACTGGTACGAATTTCTGAATGTTTTAGTGCCTACCCACTTTTCTTGGGATTCGCAACCTGTATAAGATCTAATTCGCCCTTCAAATTTGAATGGAATCCAATTTTCTTACGCGTCAAATGTCTTACGAGATCCTAATTTCGCGAAAATAGCTTGCTGTATATTTTTTTCGCTTATACAGATTTTCTGATGGAAATTGACGTGAATTTTTATGTATCGAAAGGTGTTTTCATGAATAGCTTATATAGGCAATAATGTGAGCCTATAAAACCGATATAAAATACGTAACTGTATGCTAAAGCCTACGTTAAAAATTTGGAGATCGAAGTGTAAACGCAGCCTATTAAGAGTTAATGGCGCCCAACGTGGGACTTCAAGTGACCCTAAATATTTTATTTCAATTTGATCATTACTTTCTCACTAAGCTAGTCGAATCCTATTTACTTTAACACTTGTCACCCATCACTCTATACTAAACTAGGAACTCCTTACACGAACCTCCCGATAAATTCACGAAACAAAACAAATAAATAACTGGAACTTGGAAAGGTGCAAACGCGTCTGACGTCACACTCAGATTTATGTCCGGGGACAAACAATCAGTAAATTATCGGGGGATTTATCCCCTCGCAGAAGACAGGTGTCGCACTCGTATAATATACCTATAAATAATTCATTCATTAAATCTTGTGTATGCTGGTGACGTGCTCGAGAGCTATTCATTCGAAGATTTCTGAGTATTTGTTTCCTGTTTTTGATTGTGTTTGTCTACTACTATAATGAAGGATTGTGATTTCGCGCTAAGCTTGAGTTATGACTTTGTTGAATATGTATACCTAACATACATACAGTACAACAAAGAAGCTATTCATTTTTTTTTAAGTCGGCAAAAATATTTACCCTTATATTCCTCACACGCCCTTATCAATGTTAAATCGAGAAAAAATATATGATGAAGCTGCTTATCTCTTTCTTAGTACAGAAAATATTAGTCCTTAAAGAAACACATTCCTTTAAAAGAGTATCAAGTCCTAACTTAAGCACCCATTACATGAGCACTAAAAACCGTTAAATATTTATAGAGATATCAACTAACAGATTAATAGTCTCTAGAGTTAGCTAAACCTAAGTGCGTGTGTAATATCAAAGTGCGTCGGATAGCAACCGTCCATTAGGCAGGCATCGAACCCAACTCCCTCGAGGTCACATGTTCTTAGACTTAACTTTAGGATAGTTAGGTCCAGTTTAATAATGGAGTAGGTTTTAAGGTTAACTGTGAGCCTAAAATTGGTAGCTGATCTGTCTAGTAGTTTTTGTAGCTTTACAAATCATTCTATTAAATCTATCTACAGAAAAAATCTAATGATTTTTATATCACTTTACAAAACTTGCAACATTTGGATTAGCATTCAGGCGTTGAAATACTATGCCTACTTTTTAAATCTTTTACGGGAAAAATATCTTCAGAAAACGAGCGTAGAGAATACGACTTGTTATATCTTTATTTAATCAGAATATTTTGCCTTTCAATGAAAGAGTTTTGCTTGCTTAAGCTATAAAATAAAATATGTAAAACCCACATATTTTCATACGTATATTAACGTGATCAATGTCAAACCCTAATGGGTTAATTACGCATTAACGTGTTAGAACTAATTTTGTTTTGAGTAATGGCGCTGAAACTTGATATAAAATATATTCAGTCGACTGACACTGATTAATTAGGATTAGTCATTTATTACCTCATGGTCCCACGGTGGGCGCCATTACCTTTTTTACTTAACTCATTTGTTATTATAATTTAGTGGCAAGATAAAGCTACGTTGTTTTATGTAATTGAATTCTTTAATTACATGTTGAAACTAAAGGTAATATTGAAACTGTAAACTAAACCTCGTAACTCAGTTCAAAACTGCAGCTTATTACTTTAACATAGAACTACCTTCAAAACTGCATGTTTATAACAAATAGCTCGGTTTAGTGCTCGGAGTTCTGCACCTGAGACTTTAATAGTAGTATCATCAGTTATATTGTTGCATTTTGGAGGACATCATTCTGTTTATAATACTTGCATAATCTTGCTTGTTTATGAGGTATTCAACATGTGTCACTACAAATAACCTTTTGAATTTAATGATATGGTTATGCAGCACATCATCTGATTAATTTCCACTTAAAAATACAAAGGTATTTAATTTTCAAGTATTAGTTGCAATAAAACTTTGACTTTGAAGTTAATTATACCAACCTCAACAAATAATGAAAGAACAATTATATTGGTATGAAACGTATGTTCACGTATCTTACCACCTATTTAAGCTTTAATAATAATAATAATATTCCGGGACATCTCACACACGGTTGTCTGATCCCAAGCTAAGCAGAGCTTGTGTTATGGTAATCAAACAACTGATAAACATACTTATATATTTCTAAATAAATACATATTATAGATAAATTACACCCAGACACCGAACAAATGATCGTGCTCATCACACAAACATTTGTGCCGGGTGGGAATCGAACCCACGACCTCCGGTATAGCAGTCAGGGTCTCTAACCACTAGACCAACAGGCCCGTCTATCTTTAAGTTATATTAACGTGAATTACATTCCCTGTTGTCTTGTGGTTAGTAAATATCGTGAAAGTTTTTCTGTTTTAGGTTAAGTAATAATCTATTTTTAAAATATCATCACCTTATAATGGCGCCCACAAAAGTCAACCAGTTTACATAACGCGGTATAAATATAAACCGTTATCGACAAGCCGCGGACACGTGAGCCTGTGCCCCTATCGTGTGTGTACAGCATGTTGCACAATACACCCATCAATATATTCATGCATCGATGCAATTCAATCAGTTAGTTTCCGCTTTGTGTCCTAAAATTGGTGCAATTTTCAATATACCCTCAGTTTTACGGTCCGCGATCAAAGCTGCGGTACACAAGAATCTCTGTATTTGAGCTCCATTCATTGCGCTGTAACTAGCGGGTACGTTCAGAGTTCATATTGATTACGTATTAAGTCTACAAGCCTCTATTATGAAGTCAGTCTGCGGCCCCGCGTTGGGCGCCATTAGCGTTTCCGACCCTTTGTGTTTTGGTGTATAATTAAAACTGTATTATCGGATTTACATTAATAATAGCTTCGGATATTAAACTATGTTTAGCGAAATTGAAAATCTAATTTTAGTTCGTTTATTAAAATATCATTGTTTTGGATTAATAAATACCCTTTTCGCGGTCATTTATCATCTCTTTGCGTCGTTTTTAGTCAGTAATCATAATGATAGTGGGCCGTGTGCCAATAGTTTTGATAGCAGAACATAACAACATCCTTATTAAAGCGGTTATATTTTAATCTTCTGTGAAAAAAGTCGCGGGAAGACCATAAGAACCACGTGGAAAGCGACCTTCAGTAATCAATTAAATGTCGTGAAATTATGCATGTGAAGATTTAGTTTTAATATCCCAGCATTTAGTAACCCACAAAAATCACATTTAAAATAAACTTTAAACATCCAGAGCGGTAGATGTAATTTTGAAGTGCATGTCTCCGGAAGGGGCGTGCGACGCGGCCGGCGGGCGGCGCGCAATTGCCCGCCATTTAACATGTATTGCAGGAAATTGGCGCGCGCCGCCATTGCGATCCGCTCGCTTGCTGCCGTTTGTGTTATAATTAGTCTCTACAAACTTGTGCTGGGACCTCCATGTTACGTGGAATTCACAAGTTTCAATTAAATATTTGTGGGATGACAAATTTAGGAGTAAACTGTTTCCGCTTTCCATTTTGCTTTGAGGCGTGTTTGTTGTGCAATTTTGGCATACTCTTCCTGGAAAGTTGTTTATGCAATCAATAGTCTTGGGAAACCGTAAAGGTTCGTTCGGAAAAAACAGGCATTTGTAGCAGTTACAGTACAGAACCAAACTAATTCTGTTCTAAAGATATTTTCCGTACTTCCTAAGGAAAACGCTTTAGTAAAAAAAGTAGTATCTACACATCTCTTTCACACTATCTCGTAGCTGCCGACAAAAATGTTCGCTCCATGAAACATAAATTATATCCCTTTAGAGAGGTCAAAGGTCTGAGCAAAGGAAAGAAAAAAGTTCGAGCGTTATACCTGGTTTTTGTTCCTTCTTAGTAACAGCGCTCCCAAGTTTTTCTTTTAAAGATATCTTTTTATATAACCTTGATAGATAGTACTGGAATTTGAAGCAGAAATGTAAATATTTTCTCTCGACTTGAAGTAAAGACAAATAATTATAGGACCGCTTTTTATAAAATCTTCTTATGAATTACTTTGCTTTCTAAGATTTAAGGTGCTACCTTCATCTACCTTAGAAAATTGTTTAAATATCCTGATAACATGATCATACTTAATTACTGTAAAACAACAAAATATAGAAATAGGTACTTCTTTAGCACCAAATGTCAACCCAGGGGACGCAAAAAGGGGAAATTTCGAAACAAAAATCTCTAGAAACAAAAAAAACTATTCAGAAGTCTATAAATTGTACTCTATTAACAAACTAATTTGTTGTAAGTAGTACACGTCAGCTCAAACCCTTTTCACACTGCAAAGCACAATGTCAAGGGGAAATATAAAACGAAGCGAACGCTTTGTTAGAAAATGTTCAAAGAGAATTTGACTGCAATATTGTCTGAAGATCTTTGAGACTTAACGCTGAAAATGGAGCTCGTGATAGCAGAAACGTGAAGTCTTGAATAAAGTGGAAATCCTGAGAACGTCTTACCTTCCTTACACAAAACATTTTCTGAAGAAACTATTTTAGATATTTTAACATAGATGATATTTTTGGAGCGTTTCTGAGAAACTTAATTAGGCAGATATAGCAGCAAAATACATAATTTAATGCTATTACCTACTTACATCCTATAAATAATGAGAATACCGTATCCTATGTAATATTTTTTTTTTTATCGCTCGAATCTCTTATTATTCTTCTATTTTGTTTTTATAATATTTTGCTTGTTGTAACCCGGTTCTCGAGAAAGGTATTAATTAGTTTAAAGTATTAAGAAAGATGTTTCTGGCTATAAGTAAAAAAAAACCCCCTGAACACAGCTTAACAATTTATAAACTCAAATTACTATTGCGAAGAAACCTTTTGACTCGAAGTTCGACGAAAACACTATTTCTACAGAAGATATTTTCTCGAGAAGAGACTATTCGGGCAAGTTTAAATTAACTGTAAAAGACTAAATAATTTGACAAAGTTATTCACCTGAATCTAAAAGCCAAACCTGGAATTTTAATACGAATTTTAACAGAAACAACATTATATTCTTATTTTATTCACCATTGCGAAATAGTTTTAAGAGGACTTTAAATCCGGACCAATCCCAGTTTTAATTAAAGGCGTAATTTAAAAGTGCTGTAGCCGTAATGCATCGCTATACTGAGTTATGACTTTGTTGAATATGTATACCTAACATACATACAGTACAACAAAGAAGCTATTCATTTTTTTTTAAGTCGGCAAAAATATTTACCCTTATATTCCTCACACGCCCTTATCAATGTTAAATCGAGAAAAAATATATGATGAAGCTGCTTATCTCTTTCTTAGTACAGAAAATATTAGTCCTTAAAGAAACACATTCCTTTAAAAGAGTATCAAGTCCTAACTTAAGCACCCATTACATGAGCACTAAAAACCGTTAAATATTTATAGAGATATCAACTAACAGATTAATAGTCTCTAGAGTTAGCTAAACCTAAGTGCGTGTGTAATATCAAAGTGCGTCGGATAGCAACCGTCCATTAGGCAGGCATCGAACCCAACTCCCTCGAGGTCACATGTTCTTAGACTTAACTTTAGGATAGTTAGGTCCAGTTTAATAATGGAGTAGGTTTTAAGGTTAACTGTGAGCCTAAAATTGGTAGCTGATCTGTCTAGTAGTTTTTGTAGCTTTACAAATCATTCTATTAAATCTATCTACAGAAAAAATCTAATGATTTTTATATCACTTTACAAAACTTGCAACATTTGGATTAGCATTCAGGCGTTGAAATACTATGCCTACTTTTTAAATCTTTTACGGGAAAAATATCTTCAGAAAACGAGCGTAGAGAATACGACTTGTTATATCTTTATTTAATCAGAATATTTTGCCTTTCAATGAAAGAGTTTTGCTTGCTTAAGCTATAAAATAAAATATGTAAAACCCACATATTTTCATACGTATATTAACGTGATCAATGTCAAACCCTAATGGGTTAATTACGCATTAACGTGTTAGAACTAATTTTGTTTTGAGTAATGGCGCTGAAACTTGATATAAAATATATTCAGTCGACTGACACTGATTAATTAGGATTAGTCATTTATTACCTCATGGTCCCACGGTGGGCGCCATTACCTTTTTTACTTAACTCATTTGTTATTATAATTTAGTGGCAAGATAAAGCTACGTTGTTTTATGTAATTGAATTCTTTAATTACATGTTGAAACTAAAGGTAATATTGAAACTGTAAACTAAACCTCGTAACTCAGTTCAAAACTGCAGCTTATTACTTTAACATAGAACTACCTTCAAAACTGCATGTTTATAACAAATAGCTCGGTTTAGTGCTCGGAGTTCTGCACCTGAGACTTTAATAGTAGTATCATCAGTTATATTGTTGCATTTTGGAGGACATCATTCTGTTTATAATACTTGCATAATCTTGCTTGTTTATGAGGTATTCAACATGTGTCACTACAAATAACCTTTTGAATTTAATGATATGGTTATGCAGCACATCATCTGATTAATTTCCACTTAAAAATACAAAGGTATTTAATTTTCAAGTATTAGTTGCAATAAAACTTTGACTTTGAAGTTAATTATACCAACCTCAACAAATAATGAAAGAACAATTATATTGGTATGAAACGTATGTTCACGTATCTTACCACCTATTTAAGCTTTAATAATAATAATAATATTCCGGGACATCTCACACACGGTTGTCTGATCCCAAGCTAAGCAGAGCTTGTGTTATGGTAATCAAACAACTGATAAACATACTTATATATTTCTAAATAAATACATATTATAGATAAATTACACCCAGACACCGAACAAATGATCGTGCTCATCACACAAACATTTGTGCCGGGTGGGAATCGAACCCACGACCTCCGGTATAGCAGTCAGGGTCTCTAACCACTAGACCAACAGGCCCGTCTATCTTTAAGTTATATTAACGTGAATTACATTCCCTGTTGTCTTGTGGTTAGTAAATATCGTGAAAGTTTTTCTGTTTTAGGTTAAGTAATAATCTATTTTTAAAATATCATCACCTTATAATGGCGCCCACAAAAGTCAACCAGTTTACATAACGCGGTATAAATATAAACCGTTATCGACAAGCCGCGGACACGTGAGCCTGTGCCCCTATCGTGTGTGTACAGCATGTTGCACAATACACCCATCAATATATTCATGCATCGATGCAATTCAATCAGTTAGTTTCCGCTTTGTGTCCTAAAATTGGTGCAATTTTCAATATACCCTCAGTTTTACGGTCCGCGATCAAAGCTGCGGTACACAAGAATCTCTGTATTTGAGCTCCATTCATTGCGCTGTAACTAGCGGGTACGTTCAGAGTTCATATTGATTACGTATTAAGTCTACAAGCCTCTATTATGAAGTCAGTCTGCGGCCCCGCGTTGGGCGCCATTAGCGTTTCCGACCCTTTGTGTTTTGGTGTATAATTAAAACTGTATTATCGGATTTACATTAATAATAGCTTCGGATATTAAACTATGTTTAGCGAAATTGAAAATCTAATTTTAGTTCGTTTATTAAAATATCATTGTTTTGGATTAATAAATACCCTTTTCGCGGTCATTTATCATCTCTTTGCGTCGTTTTTAGTCAGTAATCATAATGATAGTGGGCCGTGTGCCAATAGTTTTGATAGCAGAACATAACAACATCCTTATTAAAGCGGTTATATTTTAATCTTCTGTGAAAAAAGTCGCGGGAAGACCATAAGAACCACGTGGAAAGCGACCTTCAGTAATCAATTAAATGTCGTGAAATTATGCATGTGAAGATTTAGTTTTAATATCCCAGCATTTAGTAACCCACAAAAATCACATTTAAAATAAACTTTAAACATCCAGAGCGGTAGATGTAATTTTGAAGTGCATGTCTCCGGAAGGGGCGTGCGACGCGGCCGGCGGGCGGCGCGCAATTGCCCGCCATTTAACATGTATTGCAGGAAATTGGCGCGCGCCGCCATTGCGATCCGCTCGCTTGCTGCCGTTTGTGTTATAATTAGTCTCTACAAACTTGTGCTGGGACCTCCATGTTACGTGGAATTCACAAGTTTCAATTAAATATTTGTGGGATGACAAATTTAGGAGTAAACTGTTTCCGCTTTCCATTTTGCTTTGAGGCGTGTTTGTTGTGCAATTTTGGCATACTCTTCCTGGAAAGTTGTTTATGCAATCAATAGTCTTGGGAAACCGTAAAGGTTCGTTCGGAAAAAACAGGCATTTGTAGCAGTTACAGTACAGAACCAAACTAATTCTGTTCTAAAGATATTTTCCGTACTTCCTAAGGAAAACGCTTTAGTAAAAAAAGTAGTATCTACACATCTCTTTCACACTATCTCGTAGCTGCCGACAAAAATGTTCGCTCCATGAAACATAAATTATATCCCTTTAGAGAGGTCAAAGGTCTGAGCAAAGGAAAGAAAAAAGTTCGAGCGTTATACCTGGTTTTTGTTCCTTCTTAGTAACAGCGCTCCCAAGTTTTTCTTTTAAAGATATCTTTTTATATAACCTTGATAGATAGTACTGGAATTTGAAGCAGAAATGTAAATATTTTCTCTCGACTTGAAGTAAAGACAAATAATTATAGGACCGCTTTTTATAAAATCTTCTTATGAATTACTTTGCTTTCTAAGATTTAAGGTGCTACCTTCATCTACCTTAGAAAATTGTTTAAATATCCTGATAACATGATCATACTTAATTACTGTAAAACAACAAAATATAGAAATAGGTACTTCTTTAGCACCAAATGTCAACCCAGGGGACGCAAAAAGGGGAAATTTCGAAACAAAAATCTCTAGAAACAAAAAAAACTATTCAGAAGTCTATAAATTGTACTCTATTAACAAACTAATTTGTTGTAAGTAGTACACGTCAGCTCAAACCCTTTTCACACTGCAAAGCACAATGTCAAGGGGAAATATAAAACGAAGCGAACGCTTTGTTAGAAAATGTTCAAAGAGAATTTGACTGCAATATTGTCTGAAGATCTTTGAGACTTAACGCTGAAAATGGAGCTCGTGATAGCAGAAACGTGAAGTCTTGAATAAAGTGGAAATCCTGAGAACGTCTTACCTTCCTTACACAAAACATTTTCTGAAGAAACTATTTTAGATATTTTAACATAGATGATATTTTTGGAGCGTTTCTGAGAAACTTAATTAGGCAGATATAGCAGCAAAATACATAATTTAATGCTATTACCTACTTACATCCTATAAATAATGAGAATACCGTATCCTATGTAATATTTTTTTTTTTATCGCTCGAATCTCTTATTATTCTTCTATTTTGTTTTTATAATATTTTGCTTGTTGTAACCCGGTTCTCGAGAAAGGTATTAATTAGTTTAAAGTATTAAGAAAGATGTTTCTGGCTATAAGTAAAAAAAAACCCCCTGAACACAGCTTAACAATTTATAAACTCAAATTACTATTGCGAAGAAACCTTTTGACTCGAAGTTCGACGAAAACACTATTTCTACAGAAGATATTTTCTCGAGAAGAGACTATTCGGGCAAGTTTAAATTAACTGTAAAAGACTAAATAATTTGACAAAGTTATTCACCTGAATCTAAAAGCCAAACCTGGAATTTTAATACGAATTTTAACAGAAACAACATTATATTCTTATTTTATTCACCATTGCGAAATAGTTTTAAGAGGACTTTAAATCCGGACCAATCCCAGTTTTAATTAAAGGCGTAATTTAAAAGTGCTGTAGCCGTAATGCATCGCTTTTTGGATTTTCGGCGACCCGGGTGAATGGAAACAAGAGCGCCTGAACCGGGTGAACGAGGACACCTGCCAACCGGGCAACTGACCCGGGTACCACTGCGGTTTTATTGTACCCTTAGCCGGATCATTTGGACGTTTATATCGTAAATACGTCACGGTTTAAATTGAAAGTACGAACTATAAACTTGGATAGCTTTGATTTTTTTTGTCAATTAAATATTTATTGAGATGGATCAGAATGTTTATAGGTTTCTTTAAACTTAGCTATTGAATTTTGCTTTTTTTTTTCTATTAAAAATTCAGACTGATACAGGTCGATACATTGGCAAGAGCCGTATTGTGAAATAGGTAACACTGAAAGATAAAGCTTGGTCGTAAGAAAATGACTTCTCACGAATCTATTGGACTGCTGCTACATCCCCCCATAACTTAAATAACATTAGTTCCATGTCGACCTTCTCTGCCAACGCCTTTTCTGGGTAGAACAAATATTTATTTCTTGTATCTCCTTCCAAATGAGGTTTCTCTTATCTTCTTCTTAGCGTATCGACGAATGGCTATTTTCATCGTGGCTAGTTTTTAGTGGACCAGTACTTAGCTACGCGGACAGCATTATCAGTAGCGTTGTACAGGTCCTCGCGAGTACACACGCTGTACAACTCAGCAAATGGGCCATGGTTTCTATTATATAATCCTGGGTTTATAACGCAAATTTTTAATTTATATTTTATCTTCTTTCCAGATGAGGTAGACGTGATCGGTTACACGTCGAACCAGAGCGACAGCGAGTCGCTGGTGTCGGGGCACAGCGGCGACAGCGGCGTGGGCGGCGGCGCGCGGCGGCGGACGCACAGCTCGCGCGCCGCCGACACGCCGCGGGGGAGGCGCGCGGCACGCTCCGCGAAACTTGTCTAGGTGGGTACACTACTTATTACTACTAATTTTTAAGATTAGGTATACCATTTGCCAACTGCCTCGTTGGCCTTGTGGTACAAAGTGCGACTGCTACGCTAAAGGTCTTGGGTTCGATTCCCAAGTCGACCAAGGTGTTATTGGGTTTTTCTATGAAATTCTCAATAGCAGCTCGAAATTTGGATTTGTGACCGGTTATTGGCAATAGGCTCTCGCCCCCATTATTTATTATTTATTACATGGGACCTAAACATATCGGCAAACTGTGGGTGTACGTTGGTAGTGGTACACCTCTGCCTAATGTTTGGGGATACAGGCGTGATGATATGTTATGTAGGTATACCATCCAGAAAAGACACCAATTCACTATTGATGCAAGGATCTTGACCAAGAAAATAACAATGAACAGATACACCAGAGCGGATACTCGCACCTCCATTGATTGCAAAAAAAATTGAGCCTTGAAAACCTTAATTTACTGCCCTATTAGTGTCCGTCAGATCTGGAAAAGGCGCTCTGAACCTGTTCAGTGCGTTCCTCGTTCGGTGCGGCTTCGCCAGATCTGGACGCACCCTTAGGAACATTCCATGAAACATTTCGGAATTCTTCCAATTTTACAATCAAAGCCTCATCACCTGGTCTTAGAGCTATACGAATAGGGTTATAACTTTAAATTGTAATCGCCAACGTATCTGTTGCAGGTGGAGGGAGCGCGGCGCGGGGCGAGCTGTGCCGACAACCGCTCGCGGCTAACGTTATCACTTCATAACGTAAACAAACGTAGGACATTTTGTTGATACATGTACTAAGGCGACTGTTGTTTATGTGACTGAACGAAACGCCGGCGACTCCGCGACCGCTCCCGCGACTGTGACTCGGCGACGACACCTACGCCCGCGCCGCACACACACACAACACATACACACATACAACACACACACATACATACACACACACACGACACTGTACACGTGAACACACTACACACCTCTGCGAACCATCACTAAGTACAAAATTGCCAAAAATTTATATTCAAAGTTTATTTTTCACATTTCAGACGAATTTGTATTGTTTTTTTTTTCTTATTCTTTCTATTTAATACCGAGCTTGGCTCGTTTGGATGAGTTGCAATATTGTGTAGTCTCGTGGCGCGATGTGTATTCCATACATTAACGTTTTACATCGACGTCACATATTCCACTGTGTTGAAAACACGCAATGTGTGCAAATCTTTATCTACCTACATAATGTCACTATAATTTTAATATATTATATTTTATATCATACATTTATTGTAATATGTATGCCTCGGGGGCCGATCATCGCGTTTTCTAAACTCCTCGTACAAATGTATACAGGGCCCCGTTCGCCCACATTTTCAAATTACCATGTTATTTTTGTATTTATTATTACATTTTTCTAAAGGTCATAATCGAATATAAATTTTAACGGTCTTAGAAAAATCGTTTTTGAAAAACATTAGGTACTTATTGTTATTGATTTCCACAAAAACTTGCTATCATAGTGTATGTTGTATAGATATATCAATTTTATATTTTGTATATAATTATTTTTCTTGTAAAAATTAATCAAATAGAATTAATTAGATCTGCGAATGCGCCGATTTCGTAATAACTTTTTATAATTGGGTCTAACACAAAACAAAGGGAACCCACCAAAAATTATTTTGTTTTATTTTTAAGTCAAATAACTGTCTAACAAAGATTTCTATACAAATTCAGGTACTAACAAGTTCGGCTATGAGAATTAGTTTTATAATCGCGTTGATCGCTATTTTCTTTTTTCCTATTCAATATAAATCGATTTTTTATACATTGACAATGATTTCGCGAACCGAAGTATACAATTATTATTAATTTGAGTAAAACATGTCTTGTTGTATAGCCTTTATGATTATTAGCATTGTTTAGATAGCGTCAATGAGATGAGTTACGCCATATTACTCCTAACGCTAGAAACAAATCTCATTCGCGCGATCTAAACAAACGCTGAGGTCGTATTCTGATAACTTAGAACTAAACTACACTAAAATTGCTCCAATGAAACAGAGATGGAGCTAGTTATCCAGAAGGGTCTAAGATATCTTGAACAATTCGGAATACGGCTTCAAATCATTCGGGTGCACGCTACGTTCGTGTTGATCACCCCATACGTTCACTCATATGTAATTTTTATTTTATAATAAAATACGCAGTAGTTGTACACAGTACGATATTATGTTCTGTTATTTTTGACTCTATTTCTTTATGTTATACAGTCCAAAATCGCATGACAACCAACTGCTCGTAATACATCACCCACTAACCATCGTATTGTTAAGTATTAATATTGAATTATAATTAATGATCTCACTTTTGTCACACACGATCGGCTAAGTAAATGTGTCATACACCAACTGCTTACGATACATTTTGAGAAATATACTTTATTATGGGACAAAATCTACCCATACAATATATATACTAAAATAATACTTCCCAATTTAATATTCCTAATCAAATCTATTTTATCACTTGACTTGTATATAACACAGTCCTAATTGAAATAATTTTACTTACATACCTTTACTTGCCACTATAGCTGTCTCTATCGCACTACAGTCATACTGCAAGTGTAAGACAGAGATGGGAATAGTGTTGACTAAAAGTATGCAAAGTAAAGTTAGTTTAGTTGGGGCTAACATTTTATTTAGTTGACTTCGCGCCTTCCCGCGGCAATGACGTCACTCGTCGGGCGTGATGACACAGTTATTTGGTAGCGATTATAATTTATGTGGACATTCATGTACCAAAAAAGTAATATATTATACACGACTAAAGCTGGACAATACATTGTGTTACAAAATTTTCACAAGATGACATCTATGAGTACACATATATTTTTGTTATAACTATATCTTGTAATAAATTGTTGATTCATTTCTGAAATGGACGACTGAACTTTCATTGTATTATATTAATTTCAGTAAATATCTATTGGCATTCGGTGGGGCTTCGTTCGAGTCAATCTCATAACTTCCTCTTTGCCCGACTGAATGAGTTACGTTTATCTAAATATAATTTGCATAAAATATTATTGTAAATTGTTTTAGGTATGGATGTTTATAATAAGGATAGTTGTAAACGTATTATCATTTGTAAGTATAATGTTTGTTTTAATGACAGTTTGATCTCTTACGGTAATGTATGCGACGGCGGTCCGTCGCGCGGGGCGTGACGTCACACTCCCGACGCGGGCCCGCGCTCGCTCGCCGCTCGGCGCTCGCCGCTCGCGAGCTCCGACACGCTTCTATCATATGTTTTACATCACATTTGTTGACATGTTTACTGTTATAAGATATGCCCTCGACCTCTCGACTGACTGACTGTTGTATTGAACGATTCCATCCATCCGTTAGTTCAAATATTCAACTTTATTGTTAATGTTACAATTGTTTAGTGTAGCGGCGAGCGAGCGCGCGCCGGGCCCGATGTTAAGTCAGTTTGGACGCTCAGACTAACGCCTCTGTCAGAATATTTAGATCCACAACAAATTATTTATCTTTCGGTTATTATTTATGTATCACAAAAATATTTAATTTATTGTTAGAACAGTGCTTTGTCGTTTTGAATCGTACCAGTGTTTCGCTTCGAGCACGTGGCGCGGACACGAGTGTAGTGTGGAACTGTTGCATACTCGGGTGCAAGCGGCGACGGGACGCTTTAAGAGTACAAATTCTGTATAAGCCCCCTTGTGTGTTAATTATAAATGTTAATTTTAAACCACGAAACAGGGAGAAGGTATCGTCAGAATACGAATGTAGTTAGCGCGGGCGACGTCACGGCGTCAGTGGCCAACGGAGCAGACCGCTCTGCCTTCGGTGTTGTCTCTTCTTATTACGTTACGTCTGCGAGCCGAGCGGCGGTGTCGCGTGTCGGCCACCGGACACCCGACACCGCCGCACTCGCCACAGGCGGTACGCGCACTGTACGCGCGCACTCTTATTAGATAAGAAATGTGTTATTAGAAATGAATTGCAATAAACTCGTCGAAGCCGCCCGCCGGCTCGCCTCCGCGACCCTTTACCCAACTTAGTCGCTGTAAAATTAGTCCGGCGTTGTAAAAAAAAATATCAGTGCATTTGTAAATATTGGAGCCAAAATTTTTATACAAATTATTTCATAAATATATTCTTGGACCAAGTTGTGCGCTGAGGCGAGTCGCGGCCGGCCGGCTGCCGCGCTCTCCGCGCTCCCGACGCGGGACATTCGCTATGGCCCACGTGGGCCGTTACTAGACCACCCCGCCATGAGTTAAATGGCCAATGTGATCATACGTCACTTCAGAATCTTTAAGTTTCCCAACGAGCTACGTGATCTGATGACTAATATAGGTGCCTCATGCAAAATATAAATACTCAACCTAATTATGATCAATTTCTTGTATAATTCAGATTACATGGCTCTTTGGAAAACATCAATATCATGGCGTATTTTATTGGTTTTAGTAACGGTCCAAATGTCCCATTCACAATGTCCCACCGGCACCGGTTCGGGAGCGGGGAATGTCCCGACGCTATGTGTCGACGCGGGCGGCCATCTTGTCTGACCGTAGAGGCAAACATTAGGTACTATGTGACTTGCTGTTGAGACTTGGCAGCATTATTCAATGTAATTGACGAAACGTGGCACATATAATTTACTTTATGTAAAAAGTTATAGAAATAATTAATTTAATAAAAATTATAAATAATGTTTCTTGTTTTATTCACGTCTATATGAATTGAAGTACTTATAGGGCATAATTATTTAAAAAAAAATCCTTATCCTTTCCCTAATAGTAAAAGTCATTCTAAAATGAACTATATTTACACTAGCATAAAGTTTATATTCGTCTAACATCAATTTACGACAGCTTAAATAGATTATCAAGGGAGTACTGTTCATGTACGGCCAGTATAGAAAGTAAGTATTAGATACCCGAAACTATATTAATTTCCGCTACTTTTTTACAATAAGGGTATATAAAAAACTGAATAGAATCAAATATTCCTTTATTAATCTATCGACAATCTGGATATATCGACCAGCGAATGACCAGAATAATTACAATAATATACAAAACATAAACACACAAATATAAACATTGGCCTACTCTTTGGTTTAGGTATTGATACCGATAAAATGTTAAAATACGGCGATTGTGAATTTTAATTACTTACTGACAATTTATTCCACACAGAGTCATAGGTACTAATAACAATGCCAAAGGTTTTTTTTTAAGGATTTATTGCCACACTATTTCTTGATTCATAAGGGTCTGTTCACACAGACCTGGTCACAAAGGAGAGTAAAAATATTCTTACCTACCCAGCTATGTGAACAGACCCTAAAACTAAGAAAATTAATTACCATAAACTCTTCATGGTTACAGAGGCAGTTTTGATTTACACGACACAAATTAAACGAAAAATCATTGAATAATTCAATAAACTTAGGAAGACAGAATTCAACTAGGAAGTCCTTTTTAGTATCCTTACATTCGAATATTATAAAATTCACAATCGCTGAAACCTATGTACAATATACTTATATAAGAAGCTTAAAATACATATTAATATAATACATAACCCAACTACGGAGAAGATAAATAATTTAACTATTTCAAATAAAATCAACATGTATATTATATTACTACTAAGAAAAACCTGTATGACCTTAAATATTAACAAATTGCAACTAACATCTATTTCCATCTCTATTTATTCACAAGTAAATGACAAGGACAGGTGTAGTTAAACGTGTAGTTACTATGGATTTAATATATTAATCTTAAACGCCAATTAGGACTATGGACCATTGAATAAGAAAATATTTAGCCAATCCTTAGGAACTAAAATGGCAGTTGATTAAATATCTCTGTTCTCCCCGAAGAGTATATATATTTAACTAATTTTTACTTGTGGTTTAAGTTGCATAAAAATCAATTTACTCGACCAGAATTTACAGCCCAAGGAGGCATCCCAGGCATCCCCAGGCCCATTTTTCATTTAAAATTTTCATTAATATCATATGATGAAGTCTTAATACCATCATTTTTTGAGTGAGTGGAAGAGAGGGCGATATCTATCTTTTCTTTTCTGTCCCTAGAACTTACGCGTACCATATCTTCATCTTTTAAGTTATGTAAGCCTTAAATAACACAATTAAAGAAATGTTTTGCACATAACTTTAGTATGTATAAACTTAATATTCAAGTAAGCACTTAAAAGATTACATTTGATCATCTTCTTGTTCTCAAAACCATATTTCTTGATAATCATTTGTTAAGGCGCTGTGTATAGCCAACATTGATGTTATTGAAGGGGTGAAGCGGGCAGGTGCGGGACGAAGTAGCCCCGACCCTGCTACTCGTTTTTTCCGAATTCGTCCGATGCGTAACGGTGTTATAATATTGAAGCTTTATTTCGCTGATTGATTAGATGTAAGTTTAGCCCTGCTTGACTATGTTTACTTTTGAGCTGCGGTAGCAGCGGTTGTAGGTTCGAATCCCGATAAAATCATAAATTTTTGGATTATTATTTTTAAAGTATTATGCACCTACTGCATATTATCGTGTTTTTACTTTTAAAACAAGCATTTAATGTTGTTGATTTACTTTTAGAATAATTTTTCAAATACCTATTCTGAATTTCTGGAAAAAAAAAATATAATAATTGAAAACCTGATCAATATGTTTTATGACAATCTATATTTTTCTTCAGTATCAAGAGTAAAATATTAAAAAAAACACTACAGTACGCTTGATGGTTGAGTCTAGAGATACAGCGTGTTTCGAATAGTAACGATTTTTTTTTGTGAATAACTTTTGTGGTATAAAGTCCTCACACTGCTGATAGTCCAAACACTCACCTGTAAAACTTGTATATTTATAGGTTTTTTTTTTTGTGTACGAAAGGGTAAATTGATAAACCTCTTTTGGTTTTTTTTTATGAGCCAGCCTCACATGTCCAAGGGGGTGAGGATGCAAGAGTCCGAGAGAGAGCCCAGTGCCATCATTTGCCTTAGTGCTGTATATGTAGGAGAGAGGACAACGGGGGCAGTACATGCCACTACACCACCCCCGCCCAAGTAGATACGTGCAATGAAGGCTGAGGGACCCGCGTCTCCGCCCTCTGCGTCCTCCCCAGGGCAGGTCTGGCTACAGGGATTCTCGCCCGCGCACTGCCAACCATCGGCCATCGGCGGAGCAAAGGGCAAAGGGTCAGCCGGTCCCGCTCGCGCTCCAAGGTCTCTTTCTGAGAAATAACGAGCTTGCAGAAATAAGACACTAAGGCAGACGAGTCGTCTGCGAGCATGGCGTTGACCACACCCACGAGCGAAAGGTCCGGGCCAAGAACTCCACGTAGGACACGGCGCTTAGCTTCAAAGGCAGTGCACACCTCGCATGTGTGCCATGCCGTGTCTTCCATTTCGTAAAATTAGCCTTCCCAATGCGCCGTTGGGGCCTGGGCAGGAGAGACAAGTTTACTCTCCTATAAAGAGAGACCTATATTGGGGCTCACTAGCTGCTTTTAGAAGGCGTGTGGCAAGCATTTGGGGGCCGTCCTCTTGCACTTAGACAGGACACCGCGTCCCCAAACTCTTCCGGGGACAGCAGGGAAATTTCTTCCGATGAGCTCATCCCGTAGGTTGAATTCAACCTGGACAGGGTAACGTTGACGGCTCTCAGGAAAAACGCCTGAACCAATGAGATCAGTCTGAAGGGTCTCCGTCAGTGGGGGACTAATGAGGTGCAGATTGTTGCGCAACATTTTGTAAGGTCTGACACAGGGATTGGTTTTGAGACCCTCCAACATCGCCTCCCTCTCCCTCTCAAATGGCGACTGTCAGCGGCTTCTTCGCCTCTTGCTATTGCAGGTGGAACCGGGTTGAACCCTAAAGATCCCGGTTCTGGCGACGTCGACGAAGCCACTCATAGCTTATTCTAACGGCCGAGCAGGCACGTCGTAGATCGGTCAGCTCTGTAGAAAATCAGTGAACCGCCTTCCTAGCTGGAGGCCCAAGTAGGTAATTGACCACCTCGAGAACGGTGAGCACCCTTGCGTACCCTGTGCTAACTGAGAGGAGAACCCTATCCGTTTGTATCGGTGATCGGATAGGTTCTCCACGAGCTCGACCTGCCTATACGCAACGGTGGAAGCAAGTGCTGGGGTGGTGAAGGTTAAATCAACCACGGACCCTCCGTGCAGCCACCCGCACTTATGCGTCGTCCCTCTATTAAGGAGGGAGAGGTAGGTGAAACCATCCACGCCTCCAAAGCATGGCCTTGTGCTTCGTTCGATGGATTACAACACGCCAGTGACTTTGCATTAAAATTACCGAGGAGGACCACATGCTTCTGCGCTAAATGCAACAAGACGCCCGAGAGGACAGCCAGAAATCGAATTCCAACGGTGTGCGATTAGAAGAGAAGTACACTCCTAACAGGGCATTATCCCCCTAAGCGAAAGCAACAAAGCCGAGCCCCTTTCCAAAGATGTCAGAGAGATGTGGGAGAGGGTCCTGCCATAATGTCAACAGTCGGTCGGGTCGGAATTGACTCGTTCTAGCATGTCCTCAGCGACTCTCATGCGATTGAGTTGTTGGAGTAAATTCAGGTCTTTTGGGACTAGCCGACCGGTAACATGTGGCGTCCCCAAATGATTAGTTAAAATGGTGCTTTTCATTTCAATTCAATTCAAAAATTCTTTATTCAATATAGGCTACACAGTAGCACTTATCGAACGTCAAACAATACAAACAAAATAGACAGCACCCTAAGTGTCGGTTCATATCCGGCGGAAGCGCACCACGCACCACCAGCCGCGCAACGCCAGAACAAACAAACACGCAATGAGACATCCAACCCCCACACCTGACGCGCTAACGCAACATCAGTTGAGTGTGAAAGGCTGAACGCCCCACCACGCATCCGCCCGCCCCAGCGCCAAGCGACCGACAATACGCGACGCGCCCCCCGCCAGAGATGAACCGACCCTAAATCGCCCACCCTTCACCGCTTCCTAAGTGCTTTGGCCGAGGAGAAGAAACGGCGCAACAAACTCCCCAGTAGCACTAATAGACTCGTGAGATACATAAAGTTCGGCAGCTATCTCTCTCATAGTTGAATGAGGATTTTGACAGTTGTTAGAATTTGAAATTGTAAACGACATTTTAAACAAAAACGTGACGGGCTTTCACGCCGAGAGCCAACGGCGTACTCCTCTTGAACAACAATCTCTTCCCACGGATGTGCAAAGAGGCGATAGTCATCTTCATCCACAAACCCGGTAAACCGAAGTCTGAGCCCACTAGTTATCGCCCCATTAGCTTACTCAAGGTTCTTGGGAAGCTATACGAGCGAAATAATTTATTCCCGTCTTATGGATTGTGCTGAGTCCAGGAGTCTCATACCAGACGAGCAGTTCGGTTTTAGAACCCAACAATCATGCGTCCAACAAGTCCACCGCATAGTCGAGCATATAAGCGCTGGTTTTCAGCGTGGAAGGCTCACTGGCGTGCTCTTCTTCGATATAGCAAAGGCTTTCGACAAGGTCTGGCACAATGGCTTGATCTTCAAGCTTTACCAACTCTAGCAGCCAGATCGTCTTGTACTCATCTTCCGAAACTTTTTGTTGAATCGGTCCCGGTGACCCTCACCCGATCCGCGCCGCAGTCCCTCAGGGCTCTGTATAAAACCCCCCGGTGTCTCCTCCTCGCACGTGCACGTGGGGCCGCGGGTATCCAAATTCTTCCGCAGCCCCACGCTGGTGCTGGCCCGGTTGTCCGGGCCTCATCTCGTGCACGGGGTAGTGAGGTGTAAGACTAACCCGTGCTCCGCCTCGGAGGCGCGCGCCGACACCTGCGCGCGCCTACGCCTCGGGTCCAGCGGTTAGGGGGCGGGGACTTCCCCAAGTCCCTCGCCCCTGGACCCATTCATGGGGGGCGGAAAAGGGCGTTGTCCGCCCTTCTCCTGCGCCCGGTGCGCCTTCTGCGGCCGGGGAAGAGAGACGAGATCTCCCTCTCCCGTTCCGCAGTCTCCTTCTGCGACATCACGTCCTCGCAGAAGGACACCACCGCGTCCCACGACTCTGCGCTACCGACCATACTCTGCTCTACGGCCGGCAGCGACAGATCGCCTCCTACTTCATTTGTGAGGACATGGCGCTGCTCCTCCCAAGCTACACACTCAGCGAACGTGTGTTGCGCCGTGTCCTCCCCGCAATGGACGCAGTGGTGGCACCGAGCGTCCGGCTCCCTGCCCATGCGACACAGGTACTTGCCGAAGCACCCATGCCCCGACAGCACCTGCGTCACCCTAAACGACAGGGAACCGTGCCTTCTCCCGAGCCAGTCGTCGAGTACTGGCCGGATCGCCTCGACGGTAGCGAGGCCGGCGGCAGGGCGCAGAAGCCTTTGCCGCCATTCCGCCACCAGGACCTGACGGAACTCTCCTCGGCGCAGCTCGATCTGCCGCTGCACCGGCGTCGAGCCCCGCGCCCGCATCCTCCTGTCCCTAGACCAAGCTGGCCCGAGCCGGCCAAACTAGCAGTAAAAATATGTCCCTAAATAATAAAAACTTAGATCCAGCCATCCCTTGTTGTTTTGCTTTATTAAGATTGTTAGCAACGCACTACGTCAATGCCCAAACCCCGCAGGGGGTGCCCTTAGTGGACGTTGCTGACGTAATTAGTTTTTTTTCCTATTGCTCTGGCTGGAGGCCTTAAGGTCTTCGCCAAAAGTCCGGTGAAGCAGTCAAAGTTTACGCTCAGGCTAACGGTAAAGATCTCTACCAAAAAAAAAAATACTTTGCTCTGTCTGCGCGCACACTTTTCGTCGTCTTTCCATAAGACGCCATACATATACTGAATTTGTCAGATCCGAAATATTTTTCATTAAATAAATGACTCCTCACAAATATCTCACATTAATTAAAAAACAGCAGTTTACTTCATTATTGTAATGATTACAAACGTTATTGCGTTCAATTACATCTTTTGGTATTACTAGTTACTTCAATATTGTACACCATGTATAAGCTTAGTCATGAAATATTTGTCATGAATGAAAATGAAAAAAATATGCATCTTATTAGAAATCAATTGTTTTTTTTATTATTAAAATTGAACAATTTATTAAAAATTACACAAAAAGTAAAAAAAAAATACATAATTGAAAAAAACATGAAAGCAAAATAATAAACAACTATTGCTAGGACCGAACTTGCGGTCAGCCAACGCATCGCAAATTTATATAAGCACGCGACCGCAAGACCAATGTAGCTTCATCATAAATTTTCAAATTACGCTTCTATAGAGGATCAATACAAAAGAGATTAGATGTGCAAAAAGCAGGAAGTAATTACTTTACAAATTCTATTATGTGCCATTGTGTGACAGATTTCATGAAATTATTTTCGATTTGTCATGTATTTTAGATCTGTCAATCAGAAAAAAAGTGACACAGGTCCGTCTAGCACCGCGCCTCAGCGCACACTGTCTGTCCGCGTAGGAATGAAAGAGAAGCGAACAAAACGCCATATTTAGTTTGTCAGGAATGTGTTATTTTTCATTAAATATCTGAATATTTGGAAAAATACTACCTTAATTGAAAAACTAAAATAAAGGTTATCTTCATTATTAGTTATTACGTTTCTGTTGAAAAATTTATCAAGATTGGTTCATCAGTAATACCGGAAAACTTTTTTGAAAATCCATTTTAGAGGTATGTTTACGATTTTTTTTTATCGAGAAAAATTAATGAAATCGTGTTTTGGAAATAAAGGTTATCTCACAAAAATAATGAAGATTAACATATATTTTTTTAGCTGCTCTGACATTTATACAGTTAGCTAAAAAACTGTTTGAAAAAGCCCATTTTTACTATACACAGCGCCTTAACAGACATCTTAAGCTCGATTTTGTGAGCACCAAGACCCCGGTACAATACAACAACAATAAAAATAATATTCAACATGATTTAATAATTAACATAATTAAAAATAAAGCCTTTTAGTTAGAAGGGTACATTTTCACAGTAACAATTAAAATGTATAAAGAGATACCACTTACACCCGGTTTTGATCGGCTGATCAACATAATCTGTTGTCAAATCAACTGATCATGACTGTGATTGGTTGACCAAAAGGCTAACAACCAATAATAGTTCATTTACTATTTTAAGTTGATAAATGTTTCAGAAACGGGTGGTTAATATACAGATACTTCAATAATTTACACAAAATGTAATCTTTCCAACCAAACCATAACTCCAATTTATTAAATACATTTTCATTAATTTATAATAGTATAGTATTAAAGTTAAAATAATATCAACAACAACAGATATATAACGAATTATAATAATACTGAAAACCTTGATTTAGAATTAAAACTATTTAAGAATACTCCGTTTCTTAGTTATAAACCCGAAATCCGGAATGCCTTTTAAAAGTCTTTTGTTAAATAACGGTCAACATTATAAATTAGTAAAAATTAGTTTATTTCTAAAATGGTGAATTTGACACCAATTTAACTTAGGGCTGATTTTATCAAAGGAATAATTTTAAAGTTTTGACAATTCTTCACAAAAGCAATGATTTTACGCCTCGAATAAAATTATATGATAGAAAAATCCGCCCTTAAAGAAATAATAAATATAGGTACCTAATTATGGCCCTTTAACGTTCAAAAATGGTCTGTCTTCACATGATACTGAGGTTGTATAAAACCATAATAAATTTAATTAACGAGGCATTATTTGTTGCTCAAAATTGATGAATAACAATATAATATTGAGCTAGGAAGTTAAAAAGTTTGGTGTAGCCAAACCAATAAGGAAAGATAGAATAACAGATAAGACTAGATTTTTTAGACTTTAACTTAGAATAGAAAACGTGCAGCGTACCCTTAATAAAATGGAAATAGTACAATTTACTACTAACCACTGAAATATCTACTTTATTTCGTTTGGATAAGAACGAAAATCCTTCAAAATATTAAATTGTTCTATGGTTCGTCATAAGGTATTTATGGGGTTTAACTTACTTTTATTTATTCTAATAAATATTTCACAAATAAACATCAAAATATTATTTACCCCTTACCGCCAGAAAGGTAGTCATTTTAAAATCAATAATAGAATACAATCAACACCACAAACGAACATTATAAATAATAAATATCCATTTTAAAATAATTCAATAACAGAATAAAAATAAACAAATAAACCTGCATTCATATTTAAATTTAAAACACGGTTATTAAGTCTGACGACAACTTAAACACATTTCAGAAAAATGTAACAATTATTAATTTAATATCTTACAGAGTATTAGAAAGTTAAATTTAATTATTTATATTTTATATACATACATACTATAATGACGTTTATTCTTAATCTCTTGACCAATTCACCGATACCCAATATTATAGATAATATCAAAATAATTCTTAACTTCTAAGAATTTTAGTTTGAAACAGTTTTTATTTTTTAAACACAGTATTTTTTACGTCTTGCATTTTCTCTTTTTTTACATAGCTCAAATTTACCACGACACATTGATTTGAAATTTCGCACAATGTCACGAATTAATTATGTGTTTTTTTTTTAATTACCATAATGGAAAAATACGTGTCCATAGTTTTCTCACCACCTAAACACAATTGTTTTTTTTTTTAATCTGTCAACTACCCTATTACATATTTAAACTCCACGGGGAATAAACTTATACCTACTATTTTTTCTACTATTACACAAATGTATGATGCTGACTGTACTATTAATTGGACTAAAAATAATGGTGGGATATATTTGAACTATTATAATAATTCGGTAACTCAACATCTAGCCTATATAGGGTTCATTTTCTAATACTAAAACATGCAATATATACAAATTTATATAAACATAGATATTAAATAAAAAATAAATACTTGCTACATAATTCAATAATAATATTAAAAACCATCATTTTTCTCAATTCATCTACAGCAATTAGCATTAATCTATAATTTACCTAATAAAGCTTATTTAGGGTGCTTTCAGACAGACTCTGTTTACTGGCAACACAGGACAGTGTTGCCAAACTGACGTCCGTGTGAAAGCGACCTTAGATGTAACAATAATACTAATAATTTAATCCTTACTTATAAAAATATTTAAGAGTCTTATAAACAGATACTATCTCTTTCACTCTGCTAACGAAAGCAGTGGTTATGAAAGGGATAGAAGAATACTGTTTATTTCATTTAAATATTTTTATAAGTAAAAGTCATGTTTATTTCCTACGTTGGTTAGGACTGAGAATTATTACTACAGTGAGCATTTTATAGGAATTGGTAAGACCGACCTTAGGCGGCTAGATCGGCAATAATATAAGTCACTTGGCAATATCCGGCATTTGGTATCGCGAAAAATGCCGTTATAAACAAATGGAATAATAATTAAACAACATTTCTAACAAATACTAACATTTTAAATAGGAATGACAGTTTGAAAAGGGTTGCCAGCAAACCCGTTTGAAAATTGAGATATTCGCGCCAATAATTAATGGCACCACAGATTATGCATTACATTACTATTTTTCTTTTTTAAGTAACTTTAATTGTCTTTTATTTTATTTGATTACTATTAATCAACTGCATAGATATTAATTCTTTTTTTTTCTTTTTTTTTACTCAATTATGTCACTAAGCTTGACTTAGAACGTCTCAAATTGAACATATTATTATAAGATTTAACAATTTGGTTGAAACATACTATAAGTTTTGGTTTATCATGCTACGTCTAAAAACACAGCTTAGCACGAGCTTTGGCTATGAGCGTTTTCACATTATCCCATACAATACCGATACCGCGGCAAAAAAAAATATATCGGAGTGACAAGTCGACCAAGGTGTTATTGAGTTTTTCTATGAAATTCTCAGTAGCAGGTCGGTGTTTGGATTTGTGCCCGGTTAGTGGCAATGGGCTCGCCCCCTATTACATGGGACCTAAACATATCGGCGAACTGTGGGTGTACATTGGTACACCTCTGCCTAACCCTTAGGGGATACAGGCGTGATGATATGTTATGTTATGAACCGGAGTAAATTGGATAATTGAAATAATAGAAACGAGTTTCATATATTTTACTTGCCCCGACATACATACATATATATAATAACGCCTCCTTCCCTTCTAGGGGTAGGCAGAGACCACTTCTTTCCACTTGCTACGATCCTTACAAACCTGTTTCGCTTCGTCCACTTTCATTATTTCCCTTACACATGCTCTTCGGTTTAGGGAATCCCTGGCCTTTTTCACTCACACTTGCTTTATAAAATGGTATCGGATAATATGAAACGCTCTTCGTATCGTTCTTTGACTATCGCACAACTGTAAACTACCAGTGCTATTAAGAGATGGAAAAACGTTTAGTTCTAAGAACGTGCTAAGCATTGCTTTTTCTAGATTTTTTTTTTTGTTTTTATTACTGTGCATGATTTATTTGCTAATTGTTTTAAGTGCCGATTTATTTTTTTATTTTTGACAAATTAGTGTCGACTTTTAATTTTTTTCTTAATAATAAAAATAATACTTTTAATTTAATACAATTTACAGCATTTCGTTGCTAGAATTAAATAACATTTACTTCCGATTTAAGACAAGTTTTGTGTAAATTTCGATATTTTTCGTAATTTTTATAAAGACCACGTTTTAGAGACTTCTTTAGAATATATGTATTTAAATATAATTATGTAAGTTAACGGATCAAGTTAGCATTTTTCTTATGACAATCATTAATCATTTTATTTCTCATTTCTTAAATTTTTCAAGTATCTATTTTAAGATCCAAATTGATTACTTACACGTGGCACATCAATTATTTGACCATAAAACAATTATTATGGTCAATTACTGCAACAATACATAACCGACCAAAATACCTTTACTTTTTAAATCAATTCCGTACATTTCCGCGAAAACCGAACGTTATTTAATAACTTCAACCTTGCCTTGTTACCTGTGAAGGTTGTCAAACATTTTACAATCATTCTTCAAATACGATTAATACATTAGAATTCCGAACCTTGGTAATTTCAGGGTCAAGGTCAAAAATATTAATTTTAACCTTTTCCGACATATCGTAGATTTCAAATATTCCGTTCTTCAAATACGTTACAACACATAATTGAGTTACGAACTCAACCATTAGCATTTCAGGGTCAAGGTCAAAAGATATGAATTACAGCTCTTATGATGACTTTAACCGCACATTTCTTCTTTCAAATACGTAAAATCGAATACCTTACCTTTTGTCAAGGTCAAGGTCGAAAAATATGGACCTCCTTACATTTAATTTGTCTTTACTTGTCGCATTCTTGTACGAGGTGTACGCTGTCTTCGTCTCGCCTGTGGCAGTGCGGCCTTCGCAGCGGTCGCGGGTGTTGCAGGAGGGAAAACCTCTCGCTTTGGTTGCCGCCTTGCTTTTTGCTCAGAGCGTTGCGGAGGTGGCTTTCACCTAGAAATCATTAAACACTTTTGTAAAAACTAAACGGTATTTACTTGGTTTTGTTGCTTGTAGAGCTTGAGGACAAATTAGGAAAAATCTACAATTCTAAAAAGTCCTCGATTTCTTATACATTATATGAAATCAAGACGTTAATCAACAAATAAATCGATTTAAATCGATTAGCAAGTCACTTAAATATTCCGGCTGTTAGGTGGTGGACAGCCATAAATCCGTTACTCGACCAAAATGGTAACCAGAAATTAAGTATATCGCTGATATTTTCCACAAGATAGTATTAATCCAATCAGACCTTTAGGCGCTGTTGTTTGGAATTGATTCAGTATTATTTATACTTATCCTTAACGCTTATGGTTCATTTTTTGTGTTCATTATTCCCATACCTGGTAGTGACAGCGGCCTTCCACACAGCGAGAGGTCATGCGACCTCGGCGAGGCAGACCGCGACGAGCGCGGGCGCGGCGCGTGCGTGTTGTTGTTACGACTGTCACGTGCCTCGCGACTGTCGCGACTGTCACGACTGTCTCGTGTGTCGCGAGTGTCGCGGGTGTCGCGGGCTTCGGTGCTACGGGCCCCGCGACGGGGGGAACGACCGCCTAGTAACTCCTGCGGGTGTAGAGGGGTTGTTTAGACCGATTTTTTGGACAGCAAAGAAAACGGAGAACGATTTATAGGGGTAAATAGTACGGGAGTAAGAGTAGAAATTAACTTTACAGTCATGGTTTAAAATTTGGAGTTATCAGCATTTGAAGAAAAAATATAGTCAACTATAAAGTTCAATAAATAATTGGGACCATTGATTGACAAATAGAAGGCAATTTTGAACTAACAAAGATTCCATAAATTTTGCAAAAGGAACTTTAGATAGATAATAATAAAATGAAGGTTTCTTTTAGGTAAAACCTCTACATCCAAATAATTACAAAATATTGCAATGATAAAAAACATCATACTAAATTACACAAGAAATAAAGTTTCAAAGTGACACTAAGTTACAAAAAGTTGAAAAAAGGTTTTAAAAAAACATAATTATTATTCAATTATTAATTTCAACAAATCAACCTTAACCACAACCAAAAAAAAACAGTGCACAACAACTACAAAAGTGACACACAAACAATAAATACAGCACTTAAATATTAATGTTAGTAACCTTTTCCTGTGAATTGACCGAGTACGCACTGTACGAGACTGGGCTCTCGGCCGCGAAGTCGAACGCGCTCGACGCACGGTATGACAGTGTGTCTGATGGCGGGAAACGTAAAATATTATAAGTAAGGTTATGTTGGATGATTGGATTATTTGGATTAAGTGTGTGGCCTAGTAGTTGTAGAAATGTTTGTTTTATTTTGAAAAACCTTGATTTTAATTCTACTTATATGTAATTTATAATTAATCATGTGCTGTATGTAAGTTCTCATTGTATTCCATTTAGTACGTATAGTATTTTCTCATTAGTCGGACAAATCTCTCAAAATAATATAATTATTTACTTTAGTAATTTTCGGAAACCCTAATACAGTAAATACTAATTGGCTGAGTAATTATTATAAATGATTACCTAGTGTACACACTTCTTTGTCTTCGAAACTATGTTAAATGTAATTAAGACTTAAGCTTTAATCGTAGGTCTTCACAGAAATATCTAATATAGGCCTAGCTAGGCTAGCTATAATCCTTTTTTACATGAGTACATTCATGTAAAAATAGGTATGGTAAGGATTAGTTTTGATGTATTAATTAGGTACGAATGCTATTGAAATGCTTCTTTACGATCCTTTTCATAGAGATACAGTCAATGGGATGACTATTTTAAATAAACGAAATTGAACAAAACCTTAATAGCTCATAGCTATAAAGTCTGAGTTTCTCCAGGAGTCAATAAACACTAATATTGTCTTAATAAACTTACAAAAAGATAAATATTTACTTTACTATTTTTCTAACGTTTTAGAACTCATTTACTAGACTGCAGACGATATTATCTACACATATTATTTTCACGTGCTAAACTCACGCTAACATTCGTGTGAATTTGATTGCTAATCAGTCATTTACCCCGCGTCCTACATTCTAAAGATATCTGATTACTTTATATTATAAAAATGTCACTAAAGATAACATAATTTGATTTTAGTTTTATCTAAATACTGAAAAGAAAAGTTCGGAATATAGAGTGGTTTAAAATTTAATTTAAGATAAATATTTTATAAAATACAAAGGGGGCGTAATAAGTCATTTTATTTAGAGAAAGTAATTATTAAATAGCACTTTTTGCTGCTTACGACTTTAATTCACAATGGCTTACAAACAATGTTTGCCTAGAAAAGGATACAGTAAATCTATTTAAACAGCCAAAAAAGACTTATTTTTTTTTTGTATCATTTTAAGCCATTGTGAGATGAAGTCATTATATTAGTGTGTTAATTTAAATAGCTTTATAGTAATTAATGAGCTTGGAAACAGTTAGCACTATATTTTTAAATATATGCGAGGTAGCAAAGGTTTTGATTTTATGTTTGATGCGTCTTTTAATCTTTGAATGAGGTTTATTACCGTGCGGCCAGCAACTGGTCGGTGGGGGCGACCTTATCATATGTTCGTGGACCTCTTTTAAGGTCAAAGGGTCATCTTCTATGAAGTCTAAGGCAGTGCTTCCAAATTCCTGGAAAGAACATACATAAAAAGATTACTCATAAACCCCAAAGTTAATATTTTTTCACAAACTCAAAGAAAGTCATCATTCGCCTAGACTTTTTCTCAAGCTATGTTGGGATTGGCTGCCAGTCTTACCAGATTTTAGCTGATTACCGTATATTACATGGAGCGACTGCCTATCTGACCTGCACAACTCATTTTTACTGGGAAACACACTATCCCGTAGTAAGACTGGTTGTGTTAGAATGACACAAAATGTTTGTGATGAATGTGATGTTTCATGACAGTTGGGACCTATGGCTACACTCAAAGAATAAATCTTATTGAAATCAATAATAAAGTGTAATGCAAGAGTACAGCCAAGATAATCGTAACAGACTATATGCTTGACATATGCAGTCAATAAAATGATTTGCATCACTATTGCCTTGGCCTCAAAGAGAATGTATGATAAAAGATTTGTTTCATATTATTCTCATGACTTTAATGGCTTAGTTAGATAAGCGTTACAATTTTATTGCTTTCCAGAACAAAAATATGTAGCACAGATAAGCATCATAAATATTGTGATATAAACCAACAACCAACAATCAGAGCCATGTACTTGCAGATTAAGATAATCTTGTAGAACGAAAAGATTCAATTTTATTAGTTGAATGGTTGTATATTCCATTTACCCTCTTTTTGTTTTTCTTATAAAATCACTGGACTTTTAAGCAATCTAGACATATAGCCTGACTACCAGCTTAGAGTGCTTCACCAAGCAATATCTTATTATTAAACCACTGCTCATCTCCCAATTTTCTGAGACCAGTCATAGATATCACATATAACTAATGAACACAGCTCTCAGCTTTAAGTATCCGTCCTAACATAGGCATTGCTGAATTGATAATGGAAAACCTAATCTTATATTATATAAAGACCAATATAATAATAACTATTTTACCTGGGACATAAGTATTGTGTCATCTGATTCACATTCTTCAGCATGGCTCTCAATCAGACTTTCTCTACTTGCCATTACTTGCTGTAAACATAAAAAGTAAACATTAGATGCTTGAATTAGTTACTCAGTATTGAGCACCAGTAGAGTAATATGAGTTTTTATTTTAGTTCTATAAATAGAATGTGTAATGTAGTAAACAATTAACCAAAAGGATAGCAGATGATTCATATTGTTTCAAAACAATTAAACATAATGTTGAAATCTTAAAAATATAATAACATGCTTAAGACAACCTTCAGAAGCACAACATTTTTTCTAGACTATCTGTTATGTACATAATTTTGATTTTGTGAGCTACTATTAAGGTTTGTTTTGATACAAAGGATAAAAGCTTGAAAGATTTTATTTATAATGAGCACAACAACCACATGTTATTAAACAATGTGGCAAGAAATGAAAAACTATGATTTTACTTTATTTGATGTACCTGCTCTTAAGGTCAAATTGACACTTAGGCTTGTAGAAAGTGGTTGTATTATTATGTGAATGTAAAATGTATAATAGTTACATTCATGTATTTTTCCTTGAAAATGATTTAACTGAGACCCTAAATGTGATAGTGATCACACCTTGTAAAACAATACTGTGAATAATATAAAATACACTTCCTGGTGCTCATAAATGTATGTTTACATGTAATCCATGCGGAAAACGCATCTCATTACAAATGCTTCCGCGTAAATACGCAATTATCTATTTTCTTATTATATAAGGCTTACCTGCAGATAAGGGTTGTCTTGCCGCGACAGTCTTAAGGCTTCCATGTCCTGTGCGATGTTTCTCGTCCGCCCTGGAGTTAAGAGAACTGCTGGAGACCCACTCATAGGGGGAGGCAACACTAAATTACACCAAAACACGCGATTTTATAACACTCACTTTACATAACAACTTACAACACATGAACACAACTTACCTGACAAAGAATCACTGCTTCCTTCCATTTTAAAACTAAATCTACTTTTCATTTAGCCTTTTTTCCACCTGTTTCAAGAAAACTCCATGAAAAACGTTCTTCGAATGAATATTTAAACAAGACTGTTAAAACCTTTAACGAATGATATTTTTGTTAATCTACGACGATAAACATTAAAAGAGAAAATATATAAACCAATTCTTATAAGGTTTTTAGTGGTTGTTTGCAATATTTGTACATTATTGACGATTTAAGGAAAAGTAATGGAAAACTGATAACGATTGACAACTTGACAGATAAGTAAACTGTTCAGAAACATCATGAAGTGGTTTCCTTTGATGAGTTCGGAAATCAATAATGTTTAAAAAGCATTGAAATGTTGGTTTTTAGCTTAGAGTATTCTAGCATTATTGATATTAACTCGACTCTCTGAGGAATTCTTAGCATTATGCCTACAAAAATAAGATGCTCGTTGTGATACGACTAAAAGATAAATATCTTAAGCTGTCGACAAATATTTTGATAGCAGATTCACACATTTATATCAAATTTTCTGCGAAATCGTTTGTTGAATTTACATCATGCTGATATAGGCCTTATCAAATGTGAAGCAATTAATTAATCTTATTTAGGAACCGGCTACACTCGTATAACGTAAAAAGGGCCAATCGTTATGGTACTACTCTTCTCAACATAGAAGGGAATTGTAGTCCATGGGTAGGTAGTTGTAATAGTTGAGTAGGTTTTTAAGACAAATCGCATATTACAAATTTAGTTCTAGCTAGGGGCAACCAATGTCATAGCTTTCTGAGAAACACTCATTATTGTTTTTACCATTTCTTTATATCTTTTCTCGGCTGGAAAAAAAACCTGTTTATCCTTTATATAAACATTTAGTAATGCGAAACGAATGGTGCCTTACCATCGAGAAAATTAGAAAACGAAACGTTAGCAATAAAACTAAGCTATGTATTAGAGTAAGATGGGCCTACTTATTATATTTCTCTATGAGATGGGCTTCGAATATGCATCGCCACTGGGTAACTGTGAGCATCCATAGAACACATTGTTTCATATTATTTCTCTAGAAAGTAGTGTAAAGTGGAACGTAGCGTTCATACTCATTTGTGGAAAGGCAGTCAAATACTAGTCCGTATGTTACACTTTCACGCGTAAACCACTGTACCGATTTTGATTAATTTTTGTATGGGGTAGCTGACAAGCGTTAGCACATTCATGGACCCTCGGGCGAAAGCTGCACATAAGTCTTTATTACCAGGGTTTGGTAAACCATCACAATGGATGGTGGGATAAATAACTGTAAATTAAATAAAACCACAAGTTTCGGAACACAATATATGAATTTATTAATGTGAATAAAGGCACTACCTTATCTATAAAGGCACCTTTATACTGTTCTAATAATGCGACAACATTGTAAATAACTCTTTTAGCGTCTATCATTTCAACGAATTTATCAAAGCAAACTTTATTTACATTATTATAATTTATGCGATTCATTTTCATGTCAGATTTATAGCAATAGCAGTTTATTAAAACCATTGTTAAGACTAGTTTGAATTAATTTACACATCAAATTGTTTTGTATATTATCATAATTTGTTCGTTATATTTCGTTGTCTGTAAGCACAAAAAGCGCTGCGCTACCGTAGTCAAGTATTCGGTTCTTGATCCCCTTCAGCTTGTCAATGTAGTGCTTGTGAATCTTCGTGTTTGTCCTCTTGTAACGGAGGGACGTTATCATTTTATCAACAGTGTAATGTAGCCACAGGATGTTTGTGTAAGGCGCGAAGTTCTTCCAATCATTTCTGTAAAGAGAAAAGACAAGTATTAGTTACAATCTTTAAGGTTAAGGGTATTCTGGCAGAGAACAGATTTTTTTTTATTGATAGTTATACAAATGAGAAAAAATCTACTTTCAGCAAGTTGCCAAACATATTCGTAAATTATAGCTAAAAGGACCATCGATAAATTCAATTAATAAAAAAGGTCCAGTCATTTAGGAGCTTCGATGCCACTGACATGCTAGCAAGTTAATATTATAGCACCCTTCTCTTGGAGCCGAGAGTTCAAATAGGCCACCCACAAAAAACAAGTTATCTGTAGGAAGCATGTAGCAGGTATTCAGTGTACTGACCCCAACTTATCTCTCATGAGGCGGTACACCTCGAACTGGTAGTCGCCGACGGCGTCGAAGAGCGAGTCGTCGGTCGCCAGGTCGTTGTAGAGCGCGGCACACTCGCCCGCCGCCAGCGGCAGCGACACGCGCGACAGCGAGTAGTCGATGATGGTGCCCGCCACCCCGCAGCGCGCCACTCGGTACGCACGCCCGCGGATTACGAACGTCGCGTACTATGGACAAACATGGATTATTAGATACATGTAGATTAGGACTAAAATATAGACTTGGATTTAGGCCTATAGAATAAAAACTATACGTCCACGTCTTTGCCAGCATTGTCGTTTATTTTTTATGGAAACCCTAGAATGGGTACTTAACATAAACAAAATTTCTGACAATAATTTTGCGTATAGGCCTTGTTACTTATTTATAATAATAAAGAAGATCTTTTAGATGCGTTTCTGTTATAGTGTGATATACAATTCTATAGGATAGCGTAAGATAGCAGATTAATATTGATGCGCAAAAGTTAAAGTCGTATACAAATGTACATTGTGTTCTATACTTTTAATTTAGTGACAACCAAGAGATAATGTTAAAATTACTGTGAGAAATGTGTACATTCATAGTAGCGTTGTTTCAGCTAAGCGTCTATGTAATCAGAGAGCCTAATATCTAAACTTTATGACTGTCCTTTTAACCCGTAGAGGTTACTCCGAGGTGACTTGTTTATTAGTTTGCGCAAAGCTTTCGGCAACTTCTGATTTGTTACACATGAGACGTTTTAATGACGTGTAATGTAAGCACGGTACATTCTCATTTATAAACATTGCTATATGAGCAGCACGTAATCAATCGAGAATTCCTCATGAGAGAAATCAACGAACGTGATACTAATAAAAATCAATTAACACGTGCAAGTTGAACTGATTGCCTTTTATAGATAATTCGATATTGTCACGTGACTAGAATTGTTGAAACTACTCTTTTAGATAAGATAATTGAGACTATCGATTATAATTTTATTCCTAGATCAGATAAATAAACTTTCTATAGATAGCAAAATTTGATTCCCGGGATTTGAGATTGTGCCAAATACATACGAAAAAGTAAAAAGTCACCTACATTATTGACTCTTCCAAGAATTCAATGAAAAAGTCCGTTACAATTTACCGAAAACGCTTTTAGTGAGACGACGAAATATTGCATTTATAAAAATGTTTATACGTGATAGTAGTAGTTGTTCAGTATAGAAAAAAAGAGAAAAAGCACCCTTAACCTTTCTCCTGCTATCTTTAAATATTTTCATTGAACCTTTTTCGCAGAATACGGAAATACTAAGGTGGAAATTGACGTCATATCAAGAACACTCAACGGTATTGGCAGTTTGCCAAATAAAGATTTATAAAACGCAGATCTACGTACAGAATTAAAGTCAACACGTTTAAACAGAAATGCGACAAAGAAGTTTTTATTAATGTATCAAACCGGCTTGAACAAGCAACAACTAAGCTAATACAACACACCACTTGCTTGAAATTGCGCAATATCATCACCTGTTCTCAAAACCGCGGTAAACTTCAGTCAAAAACAGTCGTCCTACATATCGTTAAATAAGTTAAATAACGAACTCGTGAATATAATTTAGAAACTAATTATTATACTTAGGCGTAGGTAAGGCTAAACAAAAAGTGGTTTATCAGCTCTCCAGCTATATCAGGTCATTCACCCGTCACCCCAGACGATTGGCCTGTATGTCATACACCTTAAGGTGACTGGTATTTGGCAAGGTTAAAATACTCAGTAATTATTTAGGTACAAAGTACGAAAGCCGTTAGTTCGTAAACCTAAATCGATACCCCTCCGTGCCTCGAAAAGTACGTTAGCCATTTGGTGCCGGCCATCATACATTGAGCTTTGACAATTCTGACAACCAGTTACAACACTGTAGAATTCATCCAGTAAAATGGGTTGTGGTGGTCTGTTAGGCAGTCGCTCTATATAAAATATTGTATTATGGGACCCCGTGAAACTGAAACCTAAGACAAGTCTGAATATGGTGGGCGAATCGAATAGTCGTTTGATTGAATTTCAAATAGAGCTACTTTGTAGTCTATTTGGAATAAATGAGGTTTGATTTGGCCAGGCGAAAAGATGTAGATACTATGTACAATAGCGGTTATACAACCTAACGCTACGAACGTTGTTTTGGCGCGCAAAATGCAATTTTGACGTTTCAAATGGATTCGATCGGTGTTTCTAGACAAGTGATTAGCTTTATTATTCTTGTAAGGAAATTGCAGCTGTGTAATGTTTCATAAGTGTGACGTATTGCTTTGAATTGATTAGAGTTGAGCAGATAACAGTTGCTAGTTAGATGGAACAGTTACTTACGTTTCGAAGATACTTATAACAAGACAGAATATTTTCTCACTAGTAAAATGTATGGGGTAGGTACGACAGTTTTATTATATTAGATTTCATTGTAGAACTGAAGATATACGATTTATAATGTCATTGTGTATCTAGACAATGACATTATAAGTACCATAAATTAATGAATCCCAAGCAAACAATAAACTTGTGCCCTTATACATACAAATCCAAAACAAACTCATTATTTACACAATAATATAAGTTATACTAGTAACTGTTTATTATTGAATATGTTTAATGAACGCTGTCAAGGCTGGCTGTTTAACCTTGCGTTTATAACCTTATGTATCTATGAGGCTGAATTGTTTATTAATAAGGTAAGCAAAAACAATATAAAAATGTATGTATCCTAGAACTGCTTAATACACGGACATAAGTTTTAAGAGCAATATTGCTAGTTACTGCGATAAAAGATAACACTGACAAAGATAACCCTAACTACAGTAATAAAAGCTGGCAAAGCACTTAAATGAGTAACGCCAAAAGATAATCTGTACACGCGTATGTAGTATGTTAACTCTGTATACATATTCACTCGTTTACATATAAGTTTAAAATATGTGTATTTATTATTATTAAGTGCTTACCTTTTGCTCAGTCGGTGCGATCAACACGTTACCCCAATGAAGGTCCCTATGCTCGAACTGGAAGGCCTCCTCGGCAACTGCCAGACCATACGCCACCTAGCAACACGAACACATCGTTACAAACTGTCTTATTGACATCGCAAACAATGACCAATCAAAACAAAACAAACATATTACACAAACAATATCGTTTTAATTTAACATATAAAATAACAATCAGAGTCATAGTTATTACAAAACATACAACATTGCAACACAAACATTTAGTTAAAAAAACACATGCTACGTTGTTAAATAATAATAAGACAACTCCACACACTGGTTTGGTACACATGAAAAGCGCGAAAAGCCGACCGCAGATGATAAGTGATAATCTAGTCAAGATACATCAACAACTTGAAATAGAATATCACTTATCTTCCGTGGAGGCTCTACTTGTGCATGCAGTTCAGAGCCGCTGAAAAAAAACACAAAAAAAAAGAAAACAAAAACATAAATAAACAATTATTTTAAATTTTGTGAGAAAATATCATTTCTAAGGATTGAAATTGTAATAGTCGCAAAGATGGTTAAACTTGGCGACGTTTTTTCAAGCTTCAAAAGGTAAAATACAAAAGAACTGGATTTCTCACATAATTATATAACAAATTTCGAATTCACGATTTCTTTTGACCAATCGCTAATGTACAAAAAAATACGTAATTTAGCAACTTTCTACTTGCTTTTTTAAACCATTAATCATGTCTTGAAAGTAAGTAACATAATGAGATACTTTAAAACGTATATAACACATTCAATAACTATCTAACTGCACATTGTTTTAATACAAAAAAAAAAACTTGCAACAAAAAGGTCAGTAATTCGCTATTAAAAATAATTAGCTACACACACAACAGAAAAGTTTAAAACAAAAACCATGCCTAATGTTAAGACCGATTTAAATTGAGTAAACTGCCGACTTCATACTCTAGGCATGTCAAAGTTACTGAATGCTGCCATCTTGTAAAATGGATGCATCAGTACTGAATTCTCCTGTTCCTTGCACAATGTAAATCAGTCTGAACTTATGTTAATAAAATCATTGTTACCTGCAGGAACAAAGCATAAGCCTGCTCAGCGCTATTGAACTGGTAGCTCTCCAAGTCTTGACCGGCGTTGGCGAGTTCCAACACTATGAACTGCTGGTCTGCCGGTAGAATGGCCGGGTTGTCGTTCTCAGAGCCCTTGCACTCGTCGTAAAGGTCCCACAGGTCGAGCAAGCGAGCCGGGTAACTGCCGTATACGCACCTCACAGCTAGCACCTATAAACATTATTGTTTATCAGACATTGCTGGAAATACGCCTTGTGTAAAGGTCTCAGTTTACGCTGCATGGATGACGCATAAGGTAAATATTTATTATTTTCAAATACATCATGATTCATAGCGAACACCACTGATATGCGAGGAAGCTGGGAAAATACACTGCGTTGAGCAAATTGGAATATTTTGCTAGTTATACTAACCTGGTAGACACTACTAGAAACTAGTTATAAAACTTACATCCCTAATAGTTATTGTAAAGGGCAGTTGCCAAGCTCTAAATTAGAATTACGGCAAAAAATGGCGACAGCTGCGTCCATTTGTGAGCAATTTATCGCGTTTCGTACATCGGAAGCAACATGTGCCATCTAGCAGGCCGGCAACCTGCTCCGCGGTGAATTATAAATAGACATCCTCCCTTCTTAAGGTAAATGTCATTGTACACATGACTAACATTAATACGACAGGAAAAGGAAACAATGTTACACATTTCCTATTCGAGCGTCCGCCGCAAAATTGCAGTTGTTAAAATCAGCAAAACGCTGATAAATATCTATTTACGCTCAGTCTGGGCTATGATATCGAAGACAAAAGGTCAACGCTATCGTTTACAGTTCGCTGAATTATAAACAAGCTCAAATCACAGCCGAATCATAAGCTCAGAGAATGAATAAACGAAAACAAGTAGGTAGGATTTAAATGAATGGTATAAATAAACAACCTCCAATTTCTCATGCCGAATCAGATATCAGTCTAGAGATAAAGGTCAGTCTTCGAGCTGTGCATGATAAACTTCTCATGTGGCATTACCTACCGCGCATAATGAATGGATGCTAACAATGAGTAGTTGTAAAAGAAAGAAATAATTCTGTTTGATCATAATTTATAATTGGTTTAACAAACGCAAATTATGCGCCAGCTGTGGCAAGATAGTGATGTCTTGTTTCGATAACAGTGCGGCCTAGTTGCCTTATCAAACAAACAAACACTGTTCGTTTAGTGAATATTATGATTCACCGATGAATTTCGAAAGTAAAATCAACGCTGTTATATTTTTTTGTAAGGTGATTCATTTTCCTAGAATCGCTTTATTACGCGGGAATTATGACTTCACTCGATTTACGCCAAATTATTAATGACGAATGTGTAGATTACGTAATTCGTTTTTAATATAATAGCGTAAATGTTATCTGTCTAACGCATTATGATGATTTTATATCGTTATGCTATATCTTAGGTGATTAGTTAAATACCTTTGCTAATGTAAGACCACCCATTGAAAATACAACGAAGCTTATAGAACAATAAAGAAATATTTAATCTATGATAAAATAATAAACACTTTTGTATAGCAACAGCAACTCATGTTGAATCTGTGCACAAATATTAGGTATCTAAGCTTATCGTCTACAATTAAGACATAAAATTATCAGACTAATCTATTGACTTATATATTTATGCATAGATAATAAGAATACGGCTCGTGTATACATAGAGATATTCAACGAGTTGATAAATAGTTCAGGCCAATGGGGGCACAAAGAGCATTCCATATATCGCAGGTAGATGAGTTTAGAATGCATTGTTAAGGAACCTTCACAGGTAGACAAAAACTTTTAAGAGATAAATACGAGACCGTATCTTCGAGTTGAATTGAATTTACAAGTTATTCGACCTGCATTATTTCTTTTATCACTGAAGTATTCTAGATACCATGGTATCAATAGTTGTTTGAATGTAAAGAATGTGTGCAATCCTGATAACATTCCAATGTTCGATGTTTTGTTGGGTCGTTAGACTAGAATACTAATACTTATAGATCAACAACGCAGTACGACGTTGTTATTGCCAAAACGTGATGCAGATTCCTTTTATTTAGTAGACAGATTTGTTACAATAAATGTAATGCACGTGTTGGTAATGCTCGGAAACAATAAATGGTGATATATGATAATGGGACTATTAACAATTGCTATGCAATTGTTAATTATTGATAACAGTAATACTAATCCTGACGAAAGATGTTCTACTATTTCATCATACTTTTCGAAACATCTCGTAGGTAAATAATTATTAAATCAAAGCAAAAGTAACTAGGTTTTCAGTGAAGCTGATTGTAGTCTGTCAGCATTATAAAATCTGTTCATTATATTCGTCCTTTTGCAATGGGATAACCATAAAAAAGTATCATTTTTCTTAAAGTGAGCGCCAAGTGACGCAGTTTTCCAATGAAATAAATAGCTATGTGTACGATAACTGAACAATAACTGAAGATATGACAGTTCAATTAGTGCATGTTTATGTTAGCACAGTCAGTTCCTACTATGACGATTACTACGCCGCATTAACACGCATTTACCAACACGTGGTACTTTTCATATACACGATGTTGCTATGTTTTTCAATTCACCTTCAATGTGGAATTATTACTAATCGATCTAGTAATAAATGGAAATTGTAGCTGTTTCGAGAATTTTGTTTGAGGATAATTGTGAGGCCATTATGCTATGCACTAGTTACTGTAGTTATTAATCATTTGAACTGTTGACCTTTTCAATATTTGACCTAAATAGCGCGGCGTCTGCATTTCTTACGCGCTCGGTTCCCGCTTCAGGATAAATATTTGCGTGGCCTGCAGATATTAATTCTGGCTCGAGACGTTTATTTTGCGTGTTGGCATGCACATCGGGGGATTTAGGATTCATCCGGAAATATTCAAAACTTGCCGGGTTTATTGGAATAACTCTGCCAGAACAAGAATTTCTGGGAAAATACAATAATTAAGATTTCTCAACTAGACGTACAAGAGCCATGAAACCGGTCAATACCACGTGTTTTTTATGCTTATCGAACACTAGGTAACAGTATTAGTCATCCGCATTTTAGTGAATGGTGCAAAAAGAATGCAACACGTTCTGTTGCTAAGCATTTGGTACAAGAGTCGTCTATCAGTTTCCAATAATTCACATCTCGGACAATCACAACTCCATTACGTAACTACCCATTGTTTCGCGTATCATTTTTCGCACAGTTACGTCATCGGTTTGCACTAACGAACTGTCTAGGTAGCGTTATGAACTCAGGTTTGAATGGATGATCTTATTTCTGACTTAGAATTTAAATAAGGAAAAGAAACAAAGAATTTGTCTGTAAAGAAGCAGGAAAGTAGGCGAATAATATAATAACGGGGAAAAAAATGATATTTGCCAGTGGGTGTTCGTGTTTCTCACAGATTTATGTGTGTTAACTAGTTTAGAATATCGTAAAGAGACCTATAACCTAAATATTTGAAATAAAAACTTGATAAATGTTTACTGACCTCATTGAATATATCAGTTGCATTTTCTATAGCGTGTAGATTGAGTGCTTCGACGTCCTTCCCTTCATCAAAGTGGCGATTAATTTCGGCTATGGGAGCGCGTATTGCGCTTAATTCCCTGTTAAACAAAAAAAACGGTTAGTTAACTCAAAGAAAATTAAAACGAAACTGCACCTACAGACAATGGGTGTAATTTGAATGTAAATAGAATAAAATTACTGTAAATTCTAACAATGCTAACCCATTTGAGTTCCTATTGTGTAAATACAATATAGCAAAACATATGGAGCTGAAAAATGATTTGTAACAAAAAGTGTTAGTAACTCATCGCAATAAGTACGGAAGTGACCTGTTTTGCTCAAGATCGCGCATATATTAGCGGCAAACAATGTTTATTTTCAAGGAAATAGGTCACACGAGTTATACAAAGACTCATTCACATCAGTTCTCGACGTATTAAAGTGATATTTAAACGGTGCCTCGCTATTAAACTTCTTATTTTTAGCGGAATGGTTTGGCACGATAGAATGTATAGTCGGCAAAATAATATTTAATATTACTCATAGTATTTCCGTTACGAAGCTCACAAATCCAAGAAAACGAATCATAAAAGCATTACTAATAACAACGATATGTAATGCCAAAATTCCAGGGCGATTTCGTAGATGTCTGCGCGATCGAAAAGATAGTATAATTTATTATCATATAGGAAGACATATTGCTAATAATATTCACAAGGACATTATTATTATGGTCGAGGCCTAATCGCTAAAGTAATTGATTACGCACGACAATAGTCGGCAGACCAAGATAAACTTTATATTGTCGATAGCGGTCAACAATGACTTATTATTCGATATCAATTAATTGTACAATATACTTGTAATAAAAATAATAAATAAGGATTCTTCAGTAGGACATAACTTTATAGCATCGCAATTCATTTTGCATTATTTCGAAATGAGCTGGTTTGTCTGATATAACTTTCTTTAGAATATTACTGAAATACTTTCTTGTTGACATTGAACTGAAAACCTCAATTTCAAGTGTCTAAGAGGACCTTGTCGCCCTTATTCGCAAGGTTTACGCGAAACCTTGAACAGTGATACTGTATTTTGTTAGTGATTTTACATCTATTTAATTTTATAATTTCACTGATCCAATTAATGGGTGACATATTGACATAAACACAAGATTCCCGAATCAGGCAAAAATGCAACCTTGTCTTACGTGAAATCTGAAATATAGTTATCAAACATAGTAACACCTACATAAAGCTTAAGTTCTAGTTATAAGATACTTACATAGCAATCACAATCTCAGATATGATTTCGTGGAAGTCCTTCTGACTCTCCCCATTGACCTTGAGCGTGCCGGCGATGGGCACTATCTTCAGCACGCGAGCACGGCCATCTCTGGCGCGCCACAAAAACACTTCGCCGTACACCCCTTCGCCGATTTTGTGGCAGTTTTTCAACGCCCTATAATTAAGACATTACATATAATTTCTGCTTTAAAATACAAATTATAATGAGTAAGCTTTTGGTGCCTATAGATTCGATCTATAAGAAAAGATCATAATAAAACAATCCTTTTATTTAGGGCATGTTTTGTTGAAGTAGTAATAATAATAATTCTTGTCCATTCACGTAATATAACTACTATAATGAGCAAATCTTTAGGCCCTCGCATGAAAGTGCTAAAAAACCTTTATAAAATTATAATGAACTGCTGAATGAAATGGCACACAATGAAAGCATTTTCGTTTAGTTAAGTGCATTTGTAGATGATAACTAAAACACATGTGTGCTAGAATTCATGACACATAATACTTTTGTCTATTTCCTAGTTAGATAACAATGAAATATAAAACAAATAAAACATTTCAGGTTCAAACTTCGCATAAAAACTAATTAAAATTGGTGTTAGTGGTGCAATGAGTGGCATTAATAAAATTATTATTTATCCATGCAAAAACTCAGTTACATCAGTCTTATGAAACTAGACAGAAAAACAGGTTGTTGAGGCTTAGTAAAAAGCAAAATCTAGAACTATTATGTAATGAAATTTTTGAAAATAAAATAAATTGATACATTGGACATTCTTAAGCTCTCTTATTTAACATTTCTATGAATATGTGCTTTCTATTACAAAGAGATGTTTATTATTCAAGTGTGTAACTTTCACTGGGTGTTACAATACAGTGAACAATAAAATACAGTTTGGAACAAATCTGTTTATGAGTTGTACTTGAAAACATTATAGAATTGAACATGGCATGGTCCTCAATGTCAAATTAGTAATTGGTAAGGTCTTGTTAGTGTACAATAAAATCAATAATGGAGACCATCTGTACATTTAGTTATGCAATAACAATATGAAATATTAATAGTTATGACTTTATCAGCCGCTGTGGTTTCTTTATTCCAGATATAAATTATAAAGATATAGGTTAGTAAACTATTTGTACATAATATAGGCTGCACATTGATTGATGTTTTGAAATAAATCATTGTTCTCAACATACATTAAATTAAAATTAATGTTGCAAGTCACATGCAATGATATTTCACATAAAACCCTCTTTATATCTTCCTCTATTGACAAAACAAAGCTTACCTGTTGTCATGGAATAAGAAAGCATAGAATCATATTGAGAAATTAATTATCAAATTATGAAACAATTAATAAAGCCATATTAGTCCAGACAATAGTTTAAAAATACAGAAGAAATCACCCCTTAATCTTTAGTCAAAACCTTTTCCTTAAAACATGTTTTGTTTGCCTAATAAACATAAAATAACAGACAGTAAATATTTTTTAAACAAATATTTATAGTATGTATCAAGCAAACATGTGAAATGTAAAGGACAATGTACCTCAGTCTACCTTGAAAAGGTCACATGGCCAAAACAAGTTATGAATCATTAATGTTATTCTGATAATGTATGACTATTTTATGTTTTTCTTCCAACAAATTGCAATTTTAATTACATTGAAAAACAAGGTCTTTAGTTAAAGTTGAATCACCCAACTGAGACGTGATTATATAAAGCCTTTTTTGTGACAACTTCACATTGCCTTACTTTTTTTATACATCAAGTTGTGTAACAGAGAAATAATTGGTTGAATCACATTCAACAGTTAAACTAGAGCAGTTGATCAATTTGATACCTAATACTTGTATTGGAATGTCATTGAATATTTAATGTATTAAAATGAGGGCACAGCATTTATAAACTTATCAGTCGCGACGCCTACCCACAGGTTAGATGTTTAATAACAAAGCCACCATCTTGTATGTATTTACGTGACCTATTTAACCGCCAGTGTTGTTTAGTTTGTAAAAACGCTTGTAAGATAGGTCAAAATTGAAGGGTGTGTACTTACGCGTCCGGATAGCATTCATCAAATAGTATCGCGTCCGCCTGGCCGCATCGACGCAATACGTAATCCCTTGGTGTAGCTAAACGGCTCGAAGTATCATGGAAGGTGTCTAGTACAGTGACCTCGTGCGTCTGATCAGCGATCGAGAGTTTGGATAATTCGATAATAGTATCATCACACTCCTCGTTCAAAAATCCTGTAAAACACAACGCGTCATTCACCATATATATGACATTACACATAGTAGGAAGTACCTGAACGTACTTTCCCCCGTGCGTAATCGTCTCGTTGACGCAACGAAATCACGCTATGGTTAGATAGAAATCATGTAAAAGAATATCACTAGTTGAAAACTAACCTGTGTATTGCAGGGAAAGATGCATGCACTTGGCTAATTTAACACTTGATTAGAACAAAGGGCGTAGAACCAAACTTTTATCCCGTTACGGATAAGTAATGGCAGACACTAATTTCGTTGAGCGTTCAAACACAACTTGTCACTTTTAAACTAAGTTTTATCTACTATTATCTTGTAATAGTAGAGAATAAAAAGTTCACTTATAAATTTTAAACACGCAGTTACAAATAAAAAATAAAATAAAAATTATTTCCGGACAAAGAGCACGAAGCGTCTTCTTCCACGAAATGTGCGGAACGACAACCACAGTAGAGTTGAGTAACTCCGGAGTGATTCGTTCCGAAGAACTGCTCACATTCAGTGAACGAATCGATCTCGCTCACTATTGTGCGGTATTTTCGTTCCACAGTTCCGGCTCCGGAGTGAGGAGTTCTTTCTTTTAGTTAAATTTGACATTCTGGAGACGTAAACTATTTTAGTCTTTATATCACAGACGAATAAGTTCATTTTAGATTTAACGGACTTCACTGGTTTTTACAGTTTACGAACGATTAGCTATATACTGACTCCGGAAGTTACAAAATTCAACTCCGGACTCGATAGAAAAAGATTTTTGTGCCATTATTATAGTACTACTGATACCGGAGCGAATGGAACTGTGGAACGATTTTGCGGAACTGCTCACTTCTCGGAACGAGATTTGAGGAACGAATTCCACTAATGGAACGACAATGCCCAAGTCTAAACCACAGATAATTTAAACGTAAAACTTATCGGTTTGGTGTTGCTAGTCGTAAGTAATTTGTACTACTATAACAGATTTCAGTGCATAGCAGTATTTTGAATTTAACGGATCACTAAAATGCACAGCCGTGATAGTAGTGACTAGTGTGTCGTTTATACTCAAGAACGTTATTTTTTTAGTACTTATATGATATAAATTGTTGTATAAGTCTAGGTATTAGAAAATAATTTTATAAAAATGTTCAGAAGCACATCAAAAGCATACTGTCTAGTCCCTATATTATTAACGTCTTGTTTATGTTAAAACTGTTCTTGTGCGGCCAGCAAGATTAGCTGATAAAAACAATTTAAGTAATACAATATATTTTTTACCTTTTAAGTCATCAAATACAGTCGTGTTGCATAAACTAAGTCTTGAAATATCAGAATCCTGGGAATAAAAACAAGGATTTTTAGTTCTGTTCTACTATTTTTGCAATTTATTACCATTAGCACACTTACTTTTACAATTCTGATTGTAGATCGACTTGGCTTAGATACAAATGTACTTCTTCGACTATTGATTGATTCATTATGTAGGGAACCTGAAATAATAGCATTTTAATAAAAGAAAATATGTTTAATATTTGTTTTTCTTTCAGAAAAAAACACAAACCTGACATTACACTGAAACTTTGGATGGAAGTGTCAAGGTTGTTCTATTTTGTATTGTAATTTTTTATTGTTTTTGTGCCAGTACTTTCTACATGAAAGAGTTTGTAATCAAGCATAAAAAAATATAAATTTCTTATTTACTTACCATTCAACTCTTGCATTTCCATGGTGCATATTACACTTTGTCTGTATTTTCTCCCTTTTTTATCTAAAGGCTCATCTTCTAAGATTGATTGATCAAAATGATCAGTCATCATAGTGATCCTTCTGTAAATACTTAATGATCTTTCCCATTTCTTGCCTGGTTGGAGGAATATTCCAGGTTTTTCAAAGCATGTTGTCCTTGAAGATTCTGGACTCTGTGTTATATTCATGCTTTCTCTAGGTAATTTGGAACTTTTACAAGTTGCGCCTGAATTTCTTACAGGTAATGTGGTACTCTGCCTACTGTTCCTGCAGCTTCTTCTATCAGTGATATTGCTGTTTCTAGTAGTAACAAATGAAATCCTTGTGTCTGTTTTGTCTTCACTAATTGTTTCAATCTCAGGTGGCTCAACCTCCTTGCTTTCTACATTATCATCAGCTATTTCATTAATTAAATCCTCATTTACATCTTCTACTTGTGTATCATTTATTTTATTATTGCTAAGGACAGTCTTATCACAATCAGTACTAGATGACCCATATGAATTATTGAAGATTGACATCATAGAGTTGTTAGTAACTTCATTTCTTCTTCTTGTGGTGACGAAACTAATGCATTTTTCTTCATCATTTGAATCAACATCATCAGACACAGAATCACTTACTTCATTTTCAAATAAATTATTATCTTCATCTATTTCAACATCTGAATTATTTGTTGCAAAACTATTAAACTCTTCTTCTTGAGATTGTTCTATATCTTTTAGACTATCATTATTTTCATCTATTTCTCCATCATTGGAACTGTTTACTACATCACTCTCTTCATGGTCAGAATTATCATTATCATCATCACTTTTAATGCTGTTATTATTCAGCTTTTCATAAAACCTCAGAAATGAAGAGTCATTCATTTTTTTAATCTTTACAACAGGTTCTTTGAGTATTTCTTTTTCATCAGCAGAACTTTGTTCACTTGTACAAGTGTCATATAGGGAATCTTTTTCATCACTATTGGAGTCTAATGATGAATTATTATCATCATCATCATGCTTTGCATTGTTTACACAACTTAAATTATTCTCGTCACTACTTTCGTTACCACTAACTTCTAATTCATGTACATCAGTACTAGGCATAGTATCATCACAATGTGGGATTTCTTCTCCAGTTTCATTGTCTGTTGTTTCTTTAACATCATTATTACTAAAACCCAAAAATGGCTCAGCCTCTGTATTCTGAAAGGAACTAATTTCAACACTGGGTATAGTTTTATCATTGCTAAGTAATTCAATATCCTCTACTTGTTCTATTGAGTTTTCTTTGTGGTCTTCTTCAATGACTGTATTATTTGCTGGAGCTAATTCTAATTCATTGTTTTCCATATCACATTCCACACTTGCATTAGAATCATTCTCAAAAGCAGGAACATTTTCTATAGAATTTCTTGGGCTATTTGTTTTATTGTTACTTAAAACTACTACACTGTCGTTACTTTTATCTATATCTTCATTTATAGTTGTGTATTTTGGACTATCATCCTTAACACCAGATATAGGTGAGAATTTATAAATAGATTCACCCCTATATTTAACTTTAAATGGAGTACTACATAATGGAGATTTAAGGAACAGTGGTGATTGTATATTTCTAGTCAGTCTATGCTTATTGTTATAAGGCCTTTTCATAGAGTCATTAAAGCTATTTTTTAGTTTTAATCTATTTATCAGAGATAGATTATTTACTATGTTGTTAATTGAGTCATTTATCCTCTTTGGAGTTTTATTGTTATCATTTTCTATTAGCAGTTTGTATGCTTTGATGTCTGATGTGTTTCGGGTAACATTTGTTTGTTCATCTGAATTTTCTTTATCAGAATCTGGAATTATGATAAATGATTAGTTATGTCATTTATTTTCATATTTATTCGCATGATGATTAAAAAGTTCTGAAATAATTTACTCACCATTGTCACTACTTGAGTAATTAACCTTTTTTGGTTTAGCAGGCCTTTTTCGTACGTATGTTCGTCCCTCTCTGGAAAATTGTAAAAGAGCATTTTAAATATTGAAAACTTAAAGCAAAGTCACTACAACAGGTTTATAAGTTTAAGAACAATCAAAATCATAATAAATTAACAACATAGTATCAATATTACATTAAATTATATATATCTAAGACTACTTACTTTTTCTGCACAACTTTATCAAAAACATCCACTTTCCTAGTAACAGACTCAGTCTTAGGTTCCTGGACTTCAACCGTGCAGGCATTTGATGAATTCAACAGCATATCAAAAGGATCCATTGGTTTATTTACGCGTATAGACTTATCAGGAGTCAAATAAGCTGAGCGCGACAAGCTTACCCGAGTAGGGGTTTCAACCTCTTTTATTATCCTTTTTACATATTTCTTCTTACGTACACGGTTAGAAGCAATACCATGGGCATTGGAAGACCCAACACAGGATAATTCACGCTTAGTTTGCTTTATATTTTGAATGAAAAACGCATCGTAAGCCGAACTCTTTTCATCTAAGTTCTGTAATAAATCTCTGCGATCTATAACACCACCGGTGTCTTTCTTAGACCTATACGTTCGTCTCATATTGAATGTAAAGTTACTATTTACATCACACGTATTAAACAAGTTAATAAATGAAAATAATAAAATTTATTTTCAAACGCCAAACCGAAAACGACACTTTTTTGAAGTTAGTTTGACATAAAGTAGAACAGATAACACAAAAAATAAAAAAAAATCTAAGAAAAATGTATTGCCATAGCATATAAATATTTTTATTATTCAGGCACGATATTTAACTTTATATTGCGCCTGAATAATAAAATACTGTAATGTTAATATGTTCTAGATATTGATAATGAATGATAACTGAAAAAATGAAAAGCAAACTGGTAACTGATAGTTTACTTTACATTCTTCAGTTTATATTTATTTAGAAGTTCTAATTATCACGTAATTCGTGATTTTCTGAATAGCTCTTACTCTTATATCTTACTCTTACTTAGGATAGGAACAGTGAGCTACGGGCACATTACGCCATGTGATATTCAAGACTGTATTAGTTTCCCGATTGCGAAGGTGGAAGACGCAAGATTGTGTATGTGACGGGTTGGGTTTTAATGAATTGCTGTCATAGTACTTGCTAAGAACCTGCAATCCAGCCGTCAGATGGGTTTCGACTTCTCCAAAAGATGGTGCTTGGGAAGCCAGAGCTAGGTCATTAGCGTATATAAAGCGGGTCGTGTGTGGTATTTGTGGCTGGTCATTGGTGTAACTGCAAATATTAAAGAGGAGAGGGGCCAGTACACTCCCTTGTGGTAGGCCGTTCTTCTGAGGTCTCCATCTACTCTTTTCATCCAAGAGGTGAACCTGAAAGCGCCGGTTGTGAAGTAGTTTACTAAGTATCCCGGTGAAATGGTGGTCTTGTGTCAACTCTGTTACTTTCCACAATAATCTTTTTATGTTAACCGTGTCATACGCAGCCGTCAGGTCAACGAATACTACTCCTGTTACTTGGCCTAACTCGTATCCGTCCTCAAGGTGTTGTGTGAGGTAGAGTGTTTGGTTGCAGCAGGATTTACCTGGTCTGAACCCAGTTTGCTCTGGGATGAGTACAGCTCGGGGATACAGCACAAGGTTCAAGGTGTTTTATTTGTTCAGCGGAGACGTTGTCAGCCCCAGTAGCTTTGCCGCATTTCAGCGACTTTATGGCTTCGATGATGTTCGCTAGAACAAAGGGCTGGCTCAATGTGACACAGTTGTTCATAGAGTCATTAGTCCTGGGCAGCCTTTTCAGACGAGAGGAAGACTTTCCATTCAGGATCAACTGATGTGCGACCTGGTTTGCTGTTATTTGACCTGGCATAGAAGGATGCGGTGGTTCGCCAGTGAGTTTCCGGATAGTTGACCAGGCTTTTTTGCTATTGTGCGTTAAGTCAATATTCGTTATTGTTGTAGTCCATGTTTTAAGGCGTTTGCAACATTAATTCTTCTCCCATTTGTATGGTGTTGGCTGAAAAGGGGTCTTTATCGAATAATGTTTTATATTGTTGATAAAGATCGGCTGATTCTCTGGTTAATCCAGGAATGTATGATGAGAGGCAACCTCTGGGAATGCCTGCGAGATACGGAAGCAACGGTCTTGATGAATTCATCGTAATTGGCAGCGGTTTGTTGAATATTTACTAATAGTTCGTCGATTGATTTAGCATAAAGATCCCAGTGATGCTCGTGACCACCAGTGACCACAGCGCCTTTTCCATTCCATGGCATGGCATTGTAGTAGACCAAATTACTCTTCAATATTAAACCTTTTTATGGGTTGTTTCTGTGTTTTATTTTCTTCAGTTATTAGGGCAATTAGGAAACGAAACAAAAACCATGATTTGTGAAGAGTTTATATTTTAAAAATACATTTCCTGTAATGATAAGTTGATACACTGTAGCAGACTACACTAATAAATTTACAGCATTATTCTGTATACATAATATACAGGTTATGAACAAATAATTCCACAAGTGGAGCAAAGATCATTTATCTTTGGCAGAAATTCCTTCGTTACTTTACGTAGATAAAGCTAGTAAATACAAAAATACACATTGTTTGTACATTTCGAATTAAAACTGTAAGAATATAATAAATAAATATAATAAAATCAAAGACCAGAAAATATTTATCTAAGGGCTATTTATCAAGCTCTATAAATGAAGTCATAACAGGGGTATCAATCCGAACTTTCATTTTTTCCAGCGGCCTAGTGTCCTGTATCTTGGTTTATGTTTGTCTACTTATTTTCTGGTGTTTGAATAATGTGGTGCAAGAATGTATGCATAGCAAGAACTTTAGGTCGACGCAATGAGAGCTACCGTTATTGCGCTCACTAGGTCGCGCTATTAGCGCGGCAGCTGTCAAAGCTCGGCATCAATAGAAATTCACATTTCGGACATCACTTGCGTCCAGCGCCTCTGGTGGTGAAATTGCTACAGCTCTTATTTAGGGCTTCAGGATAATTTAAACTGTCACGCACCCTTATCTTTTTGTAATTTGTTGTTTCCCAGAAATATTCAAGGGTTGAATTTTGAGAAAATTACATCCCCAAATGATTAGCTACGTAGTTTTAATGATTATTTGTATATTCTTACTGTACACATTCTAAACAAATAAAATACTTCTTAAAAATAAATAACAAAACGTCGTCATCCTGGTTTTGAATTGAACTGTGTTACAGTGGAATAAGAGAATATAGTGCTATTATATTATTTTACATATCTTTAAAACCAAGAATCAGACTATAAAGGAATGGCCATAAGTTTCAACATAATAATAACTGAATCTGATATCAGCAAACAGGAAACATAAAATTAAAAAAAAAATTACAACAACAGTATGAGAATTATACCATACTTTTTACTATTCATGGCAGAATAAGCAAGTGGTAAATAAACTACTACTCACTGTATTTTAGGCCCTATTGTCTCTGTAGATTTTTTCTACCAAATTTACTAACATTTAGGGCCATTATACGTACACAGTTTACCCAAAATTTTTGACCCAAATTATTGCTCATTAAAATGCCAACTCAAAAAATGTAACGGGTAGATTTTTAGCGTCGAATAAAATTTGATTTTAATGTAAGTAACTTTGTAACAATTCAGCTTATTTTTATGAAAATACATCAAAGTGAATAATTTCCTTTTATCCAAAAATGTGTTTCTATTAAACTTAGAACATTATTAAAACATGGAATTGACTGCGTGAACATTTCTTTTGCTTTAAATCAATAAAATATGATTACATTAGTGTTACCTACAGTGTAACAAGCGTGAATCTTAACAGATGTCTATTTATTGCACATTCACAACAATACATCATAATAAAGTCACATTTTAAAAGTGGTTGACTATCCTATGTATCTTTACTTACAATATGTAGTAGCATAAAACTTCTGAATGTATTTATTACCTCTCTAGAGAATACTTATGCAAATAATAGCTTGGGTCGCCAGTATAGAGCAAAGTTGATCTGTAAATGTCCACCAGTCAGGCCAGTAGCATGTCACTCATTTGTGGAGAATGACAAATAGACCTGATACAGGCAACCTAACATAACCAGATTTTTTAAAATGGCCGTCCCGAAACAGTAGTGGTGCACCTTGTATTGTTTTTATTTTTTTCAGTAAAATTGATACATGGATAGTCAACCATATTAAACTTTGAAATACCCAGCCAAATATCTGGTGTTTATTTAACTTTGAACTTACAGACTAACATTCCATAATATCCATTTCTTTGCAGTCTGTGGCATCTTTATTTTATTGGTACAACTGTATGTAATATAGCAAAGTGATACCAACATATTAATTACGTTTTTATATTAATGTATTTGGTACACTGAAAATAAATGAGCAATTAATAATTATCAAATTTTTTTCACATTGGTCTTTTAGCTGTATCTACTTATTAAACATAACATACAATTTTTTAGGGAATTATTGCAACATATTAACAAAATTTATTACAAGATACGACAAGATTAAAAAAGTATTCAAAACCCATAATTAGTTATCAAAATAGTTCTAAAAATCTCCTTTTAAGATAGTTGAGAAGAAGAATTAATATAAAAAAAGATTACCACATAATTATTTTCAGTGTAACAACTACGAACACTCAACAGCATATAGATACAACTTGTGCAGAAGAATGAAGTAATTATAAATATCACATGAATTTGAATAAATTCGGATGCCTTACATCTATGAGAACACATCAATGGGTCGCGGTGAGACTGTGGCCAGGTTATGTGTGGGGCTTGCGAGTGGGTCGCTGATGTGAGATTCATTTTTATTTGCTTCTAGTGTTGCTAGTTTCACAGCCTCTTTGTAAGGACCCCGCTTTTTCTTGTTGAATCGTATCTGGAATTAAATGGATTTGGTGTTTAGATTTTAATTATATGACATTTTTAAGTGAAGTTGATATTAGGCAGATATCATAAAAATATGGACAAAACTATAGAAGTAAACTCCCTTTTTTACTATGTCTATAAGTAAAGTGAATGGTACAGTCGCCATCAGATATATCGTAGCGGACAAGGTGACCAAATACTTCTGAACAATTTAAAATGTCAATAAGTTCGATTCGCAACAAGTTACCATTAATATCTGAACATTTATTACCTCGTTAATATCTGTGCAGATGCTTGTCAATAATTTCTATACAAACTACAAACCAAAAAATCTGAACACTCACAACGTGTTTGTGAAAACGTTGTTGGTTCCATGCGGAAAGGTTACAAGTCGTATTGAATACAGAAGGAGATTACGCAAAATACTGAAATTTATTTTCGATTCCTCCTTTATATCACGCAATAACGAACTAGGTGAGCTCAGCGTTTGACTGACTGACTCGACGTTGTGGGTGTTCAGATGTTTTGGTTTGTAGTTTGTATAGAAGTTATTGACAAGCATCTGCTCAGATATTAACGAGGTAATAAATGTTCAGATATTAATGGTAACTTGTTGCGAATCGAACTTATTGACATTTTAAATTGTTCAGAAGTATTTGGTCACCTTGTCCGCTACGATATATATGATGGCGACTGTACAAGTGACCAAATTTTAATAAACATAGTTTTTTTTTCGCATTTAATGTGTTAAATAACACAGTTTTCATTACGGTAATACATATAATAAAATTTTCAAGTACTATTTCTAACCAAGACTAACATGTGGTAACCACATGTTGCAATAACATCATAGACTTTTTCCTACATTGTACATGGATGACTTAAAATAAGGTATTTTTTAATTTCAATGCTGTTTAACATTAGAAATCTTAAGAATCATAAAATCTTATCTTTATGCGCATTTCTTAGGAATTCACATACATAAGTATGTTTACATATTTGCAAACTTTTAACTGCTATAAGGAAAATGGTTTTGAAAAATATGTTTACAAGTTCATTGCTTGTAAATTATTGAGACAAAATTCTTGGAAATGCTGAAAACAATACACCTCTTCTTCTTTACAGAAGAAAACACCCCGCGTTTTTTGCATAACATATAAATCTTCTTCAGTATTCCTGATTTTTTAATATATTCAAATAGGATGCTAAATGAATCTAGATTAAGTAATTGTTACTTTCGATTTTACTCCAAGAAAAATTTTTTTTTGCCCTTTTGACACTTACCTCATTCACTGCTATTGGGACATACACAATAAGTTACATACTAAAGAAATATAACACTAATAAGATACTCACTTTATAATCTTCTAAGAAAGGACTCAAGCTATCACATGGCATTAATGACGTAGTAGTTGAAGCATACCATGCCACATGAGCCTTAGACGATGGTGTAACACTAAGAACCCGCCCCGGCCACCAAGGAAACCCTAACACCTTGCCCCACACCACATCCCCAGGAGATACCCGTAATATCCTAGCCCCAACACCTTCGGTACCATTCGCAGGGAAATCTGGCACCAACTCATCCTCTGAACCACTTTCTATAGGATCATTCTCACTTTGTTTCTCATAAGAATTACTACTTAGTCTTCGTAAGCTGATTGATAGCTTCTGCTTCATACAATGCTCTTTAATATCACTAAAATAGTCCACTGTCTCACCATCAGGACATTTACTTGTGTTTTCATCCCTCTTTTTTTGGTTCTTGTATTTCTTTTTATGCTTTACCTTGTGCTTATGTTTCTTTTCTAGAGGGTCCAGGGTTGGACTTGATGCATTGTTGTGAGGTGATAAAGCCCCAATGTGTTTAGGTGATTGGATACTTCTCTCACATTTCTCTACTGTATTTCCTTTTTTAGCCTGTTTCTTTGCTTTCTTCAAAGCCTTTTTAGCTGCTTTAGAATCTGGTTTTGTAGGTTTCCCCATATCACAAGAGACCCCTGAATCTTCATTGAAATCTCCTGAAAGTGGTGGTATTTTAACTACTGTTCCCTCACCTTCACCAAAACATATTTTAAGAGTTCTTGCACTACTAAAGATTGAACTAAAGGAAATGTCATTTTCGTCTTTTAAATCTTCCTTATCACCTTCCATGTCGTCAGATACACTGACGAATGCCATTTCCTGTGTTACGGTTTCGTTTATAGGTTTCTCACTTTTTATTTGTCTTTCACTAGCCTTATTAGTTTTATTTGCACCCTTTACTGCACTACTGATTTCACTCGGGTGCAGCCTGGACAGCTTGGGTATAAGCATGCTGCCCATTAAATACTTTTTCTCAATCCTTGATGACTCAGTGCTGTGTGCTCTCTCATCAGATTCTAGCTTACGTTTTTTAGACACGTCAACGTTTTCATTGTTCTCGTTGCATATTCCTTGGCAGTTAGAGCATAAGACTTTCCGCGCCCTTAGTCGAACGGTCATCTTTTGCTGTTGTTTACCCTTAGGTGCGGGCTTCTTAGCTTTCTGAGAATTCTCGCCTTCATATTGGGGGTCTTGGTAGGTGAACCTTTGACCAACGGAATGTAATTTGTCGTTTTCATTAGTTGGCACTGTCTGATTAGAAAATGCTGGGTGGAGATTATAAACGCCAAAAGGTAAATTACTGCAAAAATACCGTGAAATTAATGAGAATATAAATAGTTTTTACCAATAATCGATAAATACACACTCCCATATACTTGACACCTACCCTTTGTTGGAATCCAGAAGCACACCTTGGAACTTTTTATTGTCAGTACAATATGAAACAACGATAATATCAGCTAAAGCTTCTTCAACATTTACTAAAATCTGGGAATTCTTTTGAATCGTCATATCGGCTGTTGCTACGACAGCCGCCATATTTTGTTATAAATCATAGATAACAATACAGTTGAATACAGTGAGTGATAGATAATGTCAAAGTAGGGAGGAGAAGGATGATGATGGAACGCGTGTGTGATGAATCGAGTTTTATTTAATCATATTTTTTAATTGATTTTTAGGTGAAAATTTTCTATGATTAAAGTCCTGAATCCTCAAGTCCAAACATTATTATTGTGTACTTAAATGAATTATGAATCGAGTGTAGCAAGGCAAGGCTGTTTTCAAAGTTGATCAATACTTTGAGAACGTTTTGTTCAATCTGGCTATATTCTGCGTGAGGAGAGTTGTAGTTTTTTTGACATTTCGAAATTCCGATTATTATTGGTGAATTTATGACAGTTCACAGTTGTTTAATTCAGTTCGCGATACGCGCACATATTTTTGATAAAATTCTACAGATTGCATTTACGTACTGTTATAATATCTCAAGTTTCAAAAATATATATTAATTTCAGTAAGTTACATTTAATTATTTTTCCCAAAATAAGTAAATTTAGAAAGTAATTTGGGTTCTAAAGAAGGGACTTACATAATCTATTCGTAATTATTATTCTGCTTATTTGTTTATTTGGTAAGCGACTGTTTTCCATGCTTTTATTTATCTGCTGTATTTTCAAGGTCTTGAAATGGTAATTACTTGTCTGGCCGCTTTAATGTTTGCCTATTTTTTGTGGTGTGACTTAAGTTAGTAACTTAACGTTAGCAATCGCAATACCAATAACAGAATTTAATTTGGTAAGGTATGCGCTTATTTTTATTGGGTATTGTAGTTGATAGCTTATTTATAGCCATGTAGAGTTAGTGGATTATGTCTGATGGTCATAAAATACTTTAAAATGTTTATAATCTTATGTAAACCTGCTGTACTCTACAGATTGATTTGTAATGTTCATATTAGTAATGTGGTTCTTATTGGAAATCTCTTGTAAATTTATTATATAAGAAATCCTTAAAAACAAAACCTATGTTACAGTATATTTTTAAATTGATGTAAGCGCACCTACTTAGTTACATAATAATACCATCATGGTACCAAGGACTAACTAATGAAAAATATATCCAACCGTTTAATTTGTTTCTTGTTAAGTTTAACATTAAATAATTAATTTTAAAATAATGTAGGTATTTTATAGAAAGTAACTAAACTCTTTAGTATTTTGATGTTATCCAAATATGGAGTGTAACCAGGAAAATGTGTGCCAATATTATTAATTATAAGAGTGCATACATGTAAAAAATAATTATTGCACATGTGTAAACATCGGAGATGTCTTGAAAAAAGGCCAGGTCAAGAGTACCCTAAACCGAAGAGCATGTATGAAGGGAATTATGACAGTGGATGAAGCGAAACAAGTATGTAAGGATCGTAGCAAGTGGAAAAAAGTGGTCTCTGCCTACCCCTACGGGAAACAGGCGTGATTATATGTATGTATGTATGTATGTAAACATTTTAATGCATAACAATAACTGTAACTAGACTTAAATATTTCATAGGTAAATTTTACAATTATGTTTATTATTAATACATTTTAATTGTAATATGTCCTGTTACTGACTGTAGCCTGCCTAGTCACTTGTAAAATATAGATAGATATTTCTGGCTATGGCATAAGGCTAGAGAGAGTTGGTCATTATGGTATTTCTACATGATTAATAATGTTTTATTTAACATACAATATTCAAATTATATTTATAACATTCTTATGGTCATAATAATATGGGATACATCAGAATAATTCTTGTGAAGTATATACATACAAGATATGCTTATTGATTTCTGTGGTTTACACAAATGTTAGACATTGAAATAAAACTACTTTTGGGGGTTTTGTCACCATGCACAGCTATTTTGCCACGTAGACTAAAAAAAATATGAAATTAGGTAAATAGTAATATTATAAATATATTTCTGTACAGGTAATGGCAGCCGAGAAGAGGATAGATATCACCCAGCCGCTATGGGATCAGAGCACATTTGTGGGCAGATTCAAGCATTTTGCTTTCATATCCAACCCTCTACTGTCATTAGCATCGGAGAAAGAGTTATATCAAGCTAAGGAATTATATTTGAAGTACAAGTAAGTGGTAAACTTGATCTTCTTTTATAGCATCTTTTAGATCAACTAACTGTATTTATTTTTAGTCCTAGTCTCTCTTAAACCAGTCAGCTGAATTTCTCTGAGAAAACTGATCACATTTGAATAATATTTTTCTTTTTATTGTGTGAGAGTTTTTCTCTAGTAGTTTAGTGGGCAGCTAGCAGTTGGTATTAACAGACAGTCATATTTATAATTATTAAGAGCCCCTAGTGTCCCACTACAGGACAAAGGCTTTCTGTCTTTCCACTTATCCCTCGAAAGCTAATTTGGGCCAGTTCCGCGCGAAGGAGTCGAGTTCGTCCCCCCATCTCCGTCTAGGTCTACCGTGGCCTCTTTTTGCCATGTTATTAATAAAAATCCAGCCTATATACGTCCCACTGCTGGGCAAAGGCCTCTCCCCATATAGAGAAGGCACGATTGATCACCACGCTTGCTCTCTCCGGATTGGCGATATCAGATCCCAAGTTTTTTGGAATGCAGGTTTCCTCACGATGTTTTACTTCGCCGTTTGTCAGATTGCCATATTAATACATGCCATTATTTTCAGAGTAGGCCAAGAACCAGCCGACACTAAATATGAGCAGGTGGTCAGAGCTAAGCAGCTGTACGAGTCAGCCTTCCACCCCGACAGTGGTGAGCTGCAGAATGTGTTTGGGAGGATGTCCTTCCAGATGCCTGGAGGATGTCTCATCACTGGTGCTATGTTGCAGTGGTACAGGTAATTAGTACTTAAATAACTTTGTAGGATATATGTTAAAACAATTATACATATGTTGTTGGCAAGTATTTCAAAATCACTTCTTGAATTCTATTGGTTTCAAATTAGCGCATTTTGTGAACTTCCATCCATTTTTTTTCTTCATAGGAAAAAAAAAGGAGGGCTAGGAGTCTATCGAGATACGAGTTAGACGACCTCCGTGGTCGAGTGGCGTACGCACCAGTTACAAGGTGTCGCAAGCTCTGAGGTCCCGGGCTCGATCCCCAGACGGGTCAATGTAGAAAATCACATTTCTACATTGTCTCGGGTCTGGGTGTTTGTGGTACCTTCGTTGTATCTGAATTCCATAACACAAGTGCATTAGCAACTTACTTTGGGTTCAGAACAATGAATGTGATGTTGTCCGCATTTATATTATTATATTATGTATACACTCATATTACAGAAGTAATATCTATTCAATCAAAGGAAAAACACCAAAAACTTTTAGCAGTTATCAACATGTAAATTACACGTTCACCCTTATTAGTGATTCAAACCCTAAACAATCACTAAATACATAATTTATTAGGTAAATGTATTTAGATTAAAAACAATATAAAGGAAAAATGTTAATGATCTCCAGAGAGAGAAAGAGAGAGAACTGAGTTCAAAATACAAATTTACATCAGTTTTTGCCACGGAACATTAATATCGACATAAATCACGCACAAGGCCAATTGATTGGTACAATTCCTATGCAGTAGCTAACTATCATGTTACCATCCAGCCATGCAGCATTCTATTGAAGTAAATTGAAAAGCAATACTAGGTATGATCATACTGATTTTTAGAAAACAGTATTGTAAAGAGAATATGTTTAAAAATTTCATTAAAGAGTTTGTATAGCCGAAAAACTTCTTGACTGACCTACACTGCGTCAAAGTCATGAGGGAATTTATGCCGCGGAATTCCTCGCAATCGGCTGAGTCTACTCGTCCCGACCTCATTTCCTAAGTGTTCAAATATGCTTCTCTGTTTATTAAAAAAACAAAAACATTCATACCAACACTATTTGTAGAAACAGCTGAGGTGATCCTTTTCAGCTCGTATTTAGTTATTTTTATAGGAATTGCCGGATACCAAACGGTGAAGCTAGCTACCCCGACCCTCGCAATAATTACTGACCTATCTCAACGTAGGAGAAACAAATAATGTATTACTGACTTACAAAAATACAATAATATGAATATGTAATTAACGTATGCAAAACAAGTTAATTTAAATTCCATTTTGGACTTGAATTGGCAACAGTCCGATGCAAGTCAGTAAACGAAAACGACTTAATATTGTTGTTGCCAAGGAGTTTTGTTAAAATATGCATCTTTTTGAGGCTGAAATGTCACGCCAAATGAAGTTATTTAATACAATATATTACTTTAATTTATAATGCTAGGTGTTGAATACAATATTTACATCGTCTAACAAATCGGATAATGGTAATCCTTCTATTTAATTGAACTATAGCTATGAGACTTTATAATATACCTGCTAATACATGTTTTAAGACCATATTACATACATAAACATACATATCATCACGCGTGTATCCCCGAAGGGGTAGACAGAGGTGTACCAATGTACACCCACAGTTCGCCGATATGTTTACTAGACCATATTACTTTAGTACAAATATGTACCTAGCAAGATCTATCTATTGCACATCGGTATAATATAAGCTGGCCCAGACTGTCTCTAATTCCAAACAGATTCATCAAGTAGCAAGTAAATAGACTAAATATAACCTATCCTGTCACAGAATTAATAGCTACGGATATAGACGTGTTGTCATTAAGTCATACCGTGAATTTAACTAACTGTGGCCGGCCCACAAATAAAACAAATGCTCTTTATGCTCGAAATAACTGCAGTATTTTAATGAGGTGGTTTACTGTGTAGAGAAGGAAACAACGGGACATTGTACTAAAGATCACAGCTCATTGTAATATTAGTCTTGTATTTGTAAGATGTATTTATGTACAGTGAAATTAAATGTGAATATAATTCACTTAGCTGTGCAGTTCTTTTTGTTTTGAAAAGACATCTACACAGAAGAGCAGGGAACAATTTACAAAATGTTTTAAAATTGCGCGGAATGTAGCTTGATGGCGACAATCGAAACCTCGATATGTATTTTTTTTAAACATAACAAGTTGTTTCGCTTACAAATGTTGGGCTATTTCCTGAATGTTATCTTTAGTTTCCCCTTATAAGGATGTGAATTCTTACTTGTTTTCACTCTGGTTGTTGAAGCCGGAAAGACCCTGTAAATGGCTCTTCTCTACGCAAAGTAAGGGTTTCAGGGACACCTGAATAAAGTCCAAAATATCCCTAGACTTTATTAAACCTACAGCTGTTCATTATAATTTTTCGTACATTCGCCACTTTTGCATTGTACTTAATATTAGGTAGATACATGGCAAAAGTGGTGGCCTTTTGGAAGTAATTAGCCCTTTTATTTTTGACTATTTTGTTTCACCCAGAATCACCATAGTTATTCTTAATCCCGAAATTTCCTCAGAACCCCAGTAGCGGTCGTCTTCTGGCAATGGGTGAACCAGTCGTTCAACGCGCTCGTGAACTACACGAACCGCAACGCCAACTCACCGTTAACGACGACTCAGATGGGAGTGGCGTATGTGTCGGCGACGTCAGCAGCGATGACGACCGCTCTTATCTTTAAGTTCAGCGTTCAGAAGCGAGCGAAGAACCCTATTCTGGCTGTAAGTCATTTATTTAATATTCTATAAGTTATTGAACCTAGCTGTAATCGTTGTAGTTGGTGAATGCGTCTGTTGGCCGCTAAAGGAAATCGAAAAAAATATCGTCATAAAAGAAATACCTACATAAGAAATCATTGAGGTTAAAAAAAGGTGGCTAAAATGGAGGATAGTTAACTTAAAAATAAAAACATGATTTTATGTAACACTTTAAAATTCATGCATTCCGTCTTTCATCTACGTAATTTGACTCTTGTCTTCTGCTAGCTGTGATCGGCACGAACTTATAATATTTACTTTCTATTCTTTCTAATTACAATTTGAATTTTAATAATGTTGTATAATGAAAATGTTTGCATGCCGAATGGTGAAATATGGCAGAACTCTGATGTATACCTACTACTATCTACTTATCTACTACCCATATTTGCAAATAAATGGTATTCTATTCTATTCTAGTAAAAAAACATCTAACTCAGATCATCAACTTTCCCGTTTTGTTCATCATGTAGAAAACGTAGATTTCTAAGATAATGTCTAAGCAACAACACAATCAGTTTACCATTACGAAATGCTATACGTTATTAATCTATACTTGCTATCATACAAATCTTTATGACGGCTTAACAGACATTATTGCTTCGTGATTAGATATACTTATAATAAACATGATTAACTCTTGTACATATAAATATCAATCTTGTAACTTTTAATATGTTCAAAGTACACTAGAATTGATATCAGTCGATATTATAACTACGTTTTTTCTGTGGTTTTGACCGCGTAAATATCAGTGACCGCGGCAATAACTAGCGTATCTCTCATCTGCCGAACTCAGAGTCATTAATTGTAACTTAAGGGATTTAAGTAGTCCGTCATCCAGCGAGTCTGCTATTTACAATGGCTCCAATCGTCTGAGTGGGTGGCGTCGAAATCGATTTAACAGATTCATTAGCATCAATTTAAGTAAGCCACCCAAATAATTGATATAAAACAACTTTTACGGATTTTATCGCGGTTTGTATTAAGATTTTAGATCCCGAAGTTTCGACACCTTTGCAGGCATCATGGTCATATTATTTTGATGGTAGAACGAGAAACATAAACCGTCCAGACGAACGCCAACACAGTCTGCCCGTGACCGTGATACCTGCAAAGGTGACGAAACGTCGGGACCTAAAATCTAAAGACAAACCACGAAAAATTCCTTAAAAGTAGTTTTATGTCTAAAATTCGCGTAAATCTCAGAACCCACCCAAAATAAGTCTGAAAGTCGATAACAAGAAATTGACCCATTGACCCATTCTGAGCATTTTACTTAATAAACCTCTAAATGTATGTTTGTCTTTAATTTTAGAGGTTCGTACCATTTGTGGCGGTGGCGGCCGCCAACTGGGTAAACATTCCATTGATGAGACAGAACGAGATGCTCTTAGGTATGTTATTATCTAGAATTATTATATATATGTATGTAGGTACCTATTTATATGTGTACGGGTAATTAATATCAATCAACTGTTGTTCAGTGAGTTACGCGTGTATTGTTACTTGCATTTACAAGAGAAACTTTTATGCACTTGTTTTTGTTGTATTTTATTATTTGGTTATTGATTCGATTACATTTATAATATAAAATAAACTTATTGTTAACGCAATAGGTCTTTGACCGTGAATATAACTTTATATAGAACATTAATATATTTTTCTGTAATTTTCTTTAAATAACGAAAAATCATAATAATGCATTATATTCTTCATAAAATACTTTTAATTAATTATTGCCTATGATAGCTAAATACAATTATAAAACATTCATAACATTATTAATTTTGTATTCCAGGTTTGGATGTAACAGATGAGAATGGCAAAATAATCGGCAAGTCTCAAGTCGCGCCTGTCAAAGGAATTTCACAAGTAGTCACTTCAAGGTGAGTTACCGTATTTTTGTAATGCTTTGATAAAGGAACTTGTTAGTAAATGTTTTGTTGGTAATTAACTCTGGTAATCATATCTAATAGCACCGAATAACAGCAATTTATGTTATTTTAGTTAAAATTTGTTGTAAATGCGTGGCCTAATTAGAATTTGAAAAGATAAAGTGTCGACTAATAATAAGCAAGCAATCAATGGCAGAATTCTCGTCAAACTGAGAACAATTTAAGTATTATTTTAATTGCTCTCTTTTTTTCTGAAAACAAAACAAAGTTGTTTTAATAAAATAGTTAAACCAATAATATCACAGCAATTTTTTTTTTACTCTACTTACTTGATGTAGACACATTAAGTAAGTATTCGTAAGGCGGATTCATAGGTAACAAAGTGCCTAGTAGCAATAACGACATTACATTTTAATAATAGTTAATATTTTAAGCCTATAATGTCCCAGGCACAATGGCCTCTATTTCCTTGCAAAATAATAATACTATTAAAGGCAAAAGGCGTTGCCACCTTCCACACTTTTTTGTTAAGAATAAGGCGGCTATCCGCGCGGTTCAGTTTTGATATGCAACCGCTTGGCGGTTAAGTGCGTACAATCACAAGCGATTGCATATAAATCCTGGAAATGCGGCTAACCACGCGGCTAGCCGCCCCCGCGGTTAACCGCAAGTGCGTAAGAGGGCTAATATGTTCGCACTACTTTTTATACGCGTTCAGTTCATCCCTCCATCTTCGCCTGGGTCTTCCACGCGGCCTTCGTCTATTGAGAACACAAAAGCCTATACGGAATAATAATATATTATTTACTTTCTCCAGGATCGCGATGTGCGCTCCGGGCATGTTACTTCTCCCAGTCATCATGGAGAAGCTGGAACCCAAGCCCTGGATGCAGAGGATACGCTGGGCACACATCGGCATACAAACCGCTATTGTGGGCATGTTGTGAGTATTACACCTAAATAGTACTATACTGTATGGGGAAAGAGATATGAATAGGTTTTACTTGAAACAGGGAAATGGAAATATGTAGGTGTCATAGCTTACAAGAGTGCACAGATCAACAAATGAACTCGACTCCCACCTAAGATAGTAATAAGGCTTATTGTTTTAACTTTGTCTTCGCTCAAAGCAGGCTATAAAAAAAATATATTTTCTCATATGATACTTTACATAGGCACATGAGACTTTTTTGTCTACCAGTCATAATATTGTTGTATTTGTATTTTAACACAATGTTTGTAACTTTCAGCTTAACCTTCATGGTGCCTACAGCCTGTGCGATCTTCCCGCAAAGATGGTATGTATATTAAAAAAACTTATATTTTAGTTAAATAATTGAATATGTGCAGCAGCTTGTGGAACCTTTGGTTACAAAGTTATACGATTATTATATCACAATTATCCTTACCTACTACCTTAACCAGATACCTTACTTTTGCTGTGCCCGAAAGGGTCCATGATTGTGTCATAATAAATGTTTACCACCTAAGCCTACATTGTGGAATGCAATAAAGAATAAAGAATTGAGAATTAACTACAAACCAGTTAAAATTTAGTTTATAACGCCAAGAAATTCGTCGATATTGTAACTTTTGTACTTATTTTTCTAAGTAAATGTAAGTAATATACCTTAACACATATATCCACTTTATCACATAAAATTTAGCTTCTATCTGATTATTTTCCCATCTATTTTCCAGCAAACTCTCAATAGACACAATAAAACGTTTCGAGAAGGACAACTACGAGGAAATCCTTAAGAACACGGACGGCAAGCCTCCGGAATACGTGTACTTCAACAAGGGCTTGTAAACTAATAATACTTACTAGATGTAAGAGGTCCGTGAGGTTAGTTACTTGTATTAGCACTTTATTGTGTGGAATGATCAAGAATTATAAATATTGCGAACGAGCAGAGGAAAAGCCGCAAATTTTTGTTCAATATCTGTATGGCAAAATGAGAATTGAAATGAGTTTTTGGAAAAACAACTGTAATGATTTCAGATAAGGTTCATTTTTGCTCGACAATTTCATGTTTCATGAGTTACAATAGGGCAAAAGTTAGTCTAAAATGAACTTTATAGACACTGCCATAAAGTTAGTTACAGGAATTGAAATAGACTCTGTTCGCCGCATTTGTTTTAATCTTGATCATTCTCACTACACATAATAAAACCATCAATTAATGTTTTCAATTAATCAATTTGATGATATTTAAGTATTATTTTTTGTATTCTTACTTTTTGCCAGCTCTACAGATATTATGCAGACAAATATTCAAATAAATTCCATATTATATGTTTTTATTTTAATATAGCAATACTAAAGTTTGACATCAAATGGTTTCCTATTATTCTTGTATACAATTTATGTTATAAGTATATTTAAATTAAGCATAGATTTTTTAAAGTTTATTTTAAATAGATGCGTAATCATTCAATTTAGCCTTAAGTTATCAAGATCTGTTTTTATTGGAATGTTTGTAAAAGTCTTTTATTGTTTTTATGCATGCTGTATACATTCCGATTTCGCTTGCTTTTAATATTTTGTTGCTTTATTTTTTGAAAATTTATTCATATTTTTTTATAATATTTTCTAGTCTTATTTTGTGATTGTTTTGGGTATTGGTAATTGGTAACTAGCAAGTTGTATTATTCAAATGAAATTTTTTAAAGTCGTTGAGAATTGACAACATAGCGTTTTTAAGCAGCCAATATTGCTACAAATATAATAATATGGTGCACAGGTCTCTGAGTATAAAGTATTTAAAACACATCCATTTATATGACACTTAAAGATTATTTAGACAGTGTGAGATAATATCGATCAGTTATGAAACTACATTCTGCAAAATTACTACAATATTGACGACTTTTCTCGAATCGTCTTATAGCCAATTTCAATAAAATATCTTCAGATGTTCCACATCCACTAATTACGAAAATTCCTATCTCTACTCGGGAAATCGATCTCTGGATAAGTTATCGAAATTGGCAGGAAATCATGGCTTAGAGAGAGTTAGTCAATAGCTTTTAAACCAATTGCCAATACCAGTGTGTACTTAGAATGCTTACTTATTATTTTTATCAAGCTAATATTTAATATGATATTTCATCTATTTAGTTGTATATAGTGCATCTTTACTATGTTTACGCTCAAAGTTGATTTGATTAAGACAAACGATGATATTACTATTTTTTTAGTTGCATTTTTATAGTGTATTCTGCCGATATAAATTGAATAATGAGCGATTGATTGTGAAGTTTTTAGTTAGTAATAGTGCTCGAAATATTATATATTCTGATGAGCTCTGTCTTATCTAGACAAATAATTATGATTTGGGTCAAATATTCTGCATTATAACAGAGTATAAATATGTAGTTCTTCATGTCTTAAAATTGTTTTGTTTGATAAATAAGTTAACGGTATGACAGTAAATTTTGGCATTTTTTGAAGCTTTTGTTTTGTATTTTTCTCAATTATTCCTTATAAGTTATAATGAAGCTTTCTACTGGTGAAAAACTTAATTTTGTTTAGTAGTCTAACGAAATACCTTTTTATATATAATGTTAGTATGATTTAGATGTTTTAAGTAGTACTTAGAAATATTTGTTGCAACGCTGAGACAATAAACAATTAGAATTAATTATGGGGTTTTATTATTGCCTGTTTTTATATAAAATCACACTCGTAACAAAAAACCAATACTGACCTTACGTTTAAGACTTATAATAACATTAACCTCATTTGACGACCTTCGTGGTTGAGTGGCGTACGCACCGGTTTCAAGGTGTCGCTAGCTCTGAGGTCCCGGTTTCGATCCCCGGACGGGTCAATATAGAAAATCACACTTCTACATTGTCTCGGTTCTGGGTGTTTGTGTAACCTTAATATGTGATGTGTTCGCATTTATTTATTAAAAAAAAATACACCTAACAATTATAGGAGGTATGTTAGGTAAAATATTAAAAACAAGTTTAAAGTAAGAAATATGTATTTTTATATTCGATGAATTCTTACAAGGGTAAATTAATAATTTGAACTCGGATATCTTAACAGAGCTCTGGAAACATAAATTACATTCGATATAATACAGTTTTACGTATAATACAATAAGGCACCAGATTAGTTAGTGAGTATATCCCGGATCTATGTATTGGCACCTAGGCACACTGATTGGATATAAAATGGCTAAACCATTCCAAAATAACTCTTGGGTTACGTAAATAACGGAGTTTTCACGATGAAAAATTCCGCTAGATTCGCTAGTGTGTCATGAGGTCTATCTGTCAATTTTCGCCAATGAGAGACACACTGGCTCGTTATTGGTGGAAATTGACAGATAGACCTCACGCCACACTAGCGAACCTAGCGGATTATATGTGGAAATCATCATTCAGTGTAAATGTCTCTTCTTGCGCTTTCTTAATATAAATATTTTTCATCTGTCGCAATAAAATTGATTTAAATAATTCTTGGTCCCATTTCATGGCAGTTATGAATAACTTTAAAATACAATCTCATATAATACTTTTATAATTAATTAATAAACATTTAATAATATCATTCCAATCATGTCCCACACCCGACAATAGGTTAACTAAACAATTTCAAGTCTTCAGGTGCCTTAACAATAGACTAAATAGAACTTAAAAATAGAATTTAACGTAATTACAAATTCAAATGACATTAAATACGTTGGAGCTTCTAACGTACAGGTTACAAGGATCCTTAGATGAACTTAACAATTTACAATAACTAATATACATTGGCTTTTTCGAGTAAAACAGAGGCGTCGCACATGGCTTTTGTGGTCGATCTAACTAAGAACATGAGGTGGAGTTGTTCAAACACGTTCAATTGGACCCTGGTTCTCACTAACCCATGCAGGACTGTGGCCCTTTCTAGATCCAACCATCTTTGTAGAGATAATTCTCTTTCCTCTGCCGGTACACCTTGAACTACATCTAAAGGACCCCATAACATGAACTCTAGTACAGATTTAGCTTGGTTCAGAGATACTGCTCGTTCTTCGTGAAGGATCTCCTTAAGTAGTGGAGTTAGCTTCTCCCCTGGTAAGAGGATTTCGGTGGCTTTGATCGCACATTTACATAGAGAATTGAGATGGCCCTCGTCTGTCGATTTGCTGTTTATTTCGTCGCTCAATCTGGAAATAAAAAAAACATTAAGTTATTAACCGATTTGAAAAAAGGAGTTTTACAAATTCGATGTTTTTTTTTTTGTATATTATGTAACGCAATATCTCCAACAATTAATGATAGATTTCTAACTTGTTCAGAAGCCGTTTCCTTTTTTTTTGTGATGTTTTTGGTTTTTCTATGAAATTCTTAGTATTCGTCGGAGTTTGGATACAGGTGATACAGGTGTGATGGTATGTTATGTTTGATCTTATTTCTACGTGCACGTTTTATGAATATTCCAGAACATTCACTTGTATAGTCTGCACCATGTACAGATGCTAATCATGCATGCACAAACACCCATATAAAGGCGTTGTCGGGTCATTAATGCTCAATCGGTGCAGAGATCTAACCCTTGATCCACAAGCTACCGATTTAAGATAAAATATCAGTCAAAACAGCTGCATAGTTTATATTATGTAGAATTTTATAGGAGAGAAAACTAAATAAAAAGTAAATTGTAAACTCACCCCTGTAATATGCAAAGTCGTCCATAAGAGTTAGTTTTCGGCGCCCAAAGGGAGTTCAGCCTGTCATCCGGGGACGGCAAGTTCAGTGTACTGCCGTGAGACACCATCGGCTGTACCTCCTTCAGGGCGATGAATGACGTCAGCGTCTCCGGCAGTTCCTCCACTCCTCGCGCCTGCAGACACTTGAGGCCGTTGATGACTTGCAGCATCATGAAGATGGCTTCATGGATCTGTTCCGTTTGGACCAGTTGGTGGTCTTTGGATAAGCCTTCAGCGGAGTGCAAGCTCTCGCCGTAGGATTGGATGGTGTCTACTTGAGCGTGTGCTAGCACTACGATCGTAGCTGGAATAGGAGAAAGAATATTTGATTATAATGTGTCTTGTAAGGGGTTTTTCAAGCTGGTGTGTGAGTTATTTTAAGAAAATAAGGAATATTTTTTCTCTGAGGAAGGTAATTTATAGGGAACTACATAGTGAAAGCTGAGCAAAGGCCTTCACCAAATCTTCATATAAATTACTCGGTATTAGTAAGTAGAATTACTTATATCAATCTATTTTCTATGTACCTTTAAATGGCTTCTTAAAATAACTAAATTTGCAATTTATTATGGACACAGCAACACTATAAATCTAGGTTACGATTGGAATTCTTATAACGAGTGTGGTCAAACAACATCGGCTTAAGAACTAGTTCCAATAAACATTGGTTTAATCAAACTACATATTTACTTATGCAAGACGACCCAAATAACTCAGATAATGCCCACGTAAGGCATTCTTATATTTAACTTATATTTTTAGTAACCTTATAAAGCTATAAGTTTATAGATGGACATGAGACATCGTATTGCATTGACCATGTATTCATCGACTCATCTATTCCAAGTGTTGTAGATTTTCTTTCAAACATTTACTCTTCATTTAACGTTAGGTATGGATAATGTTTTAAGTTATTCTTAAATAGATCCAGTCACTATCGCTTCAGGTTTTGGTTATCCTTTCATGGTAGTGTGTTTAATGGTAGGAGGGCAGAGAGGCCTTTGCCCTGCAGTGTGACAGAAACGCCTAGAAGAAGAAGAAGTTGTGTCGCGAAATTCAAACGTTTTGCATGAAACTTGTGTTGCGTATTTAAGATAGTTGCTTGTTTGACCTGCTGTCGAGTAACAGGTTAGAACCAGAAATATTGATCACCAACAAGAAAGGAAGTAGTTTAAACCCACCTTGCACCAGGTCGTCGCCGTCCTCGCCGAACTGCTGCAGCGGCACCAGGTCGCAGAACTCGGTGACGGCGTTCAGGCTCAGCGTCTGCGGCTGCACCGACTGCTGGCACACCATCTGCGACGCCATCTGCTCCTTGTACAGCATCAGAGTCACGTTCACTGGCCCTTGGCTGGAATGGAGGTATTGGTGTGGTTAGATAGGTTGTTTTTTGATGCATTTTGTTGTGATTCGTAATTTTTGGTATGGTATCATCGACGTACTATATGCATAGACTGCTACTATCGCTAGGTTCCCCTTGTGCCAAGCGAGAGCAGTTTTTAGTCTGATCCTAGTCATTTCGCTTTTCATTTAAGTTAATTTTCGCGCAACGAGAAACTTAAATAAGAAAATATCGTTGGTTTTGACATTGTTAGGATAATATTAGTGTTTCAGAATGATTTTTTAAAACGGCAAGCTCCATCTTCATACATAATTCACGACAACACTTGTTCACACTAGTGCTTACGGTTTAAACTCTGATAGGCTCACTCTATAGTTTCATATGTATACTCTAAGGTATGTACCATTTCCTATCCTGTCGTGGAAAAAGCGCAGAAAGTAAACACTTGATCGTAATTTGTTTTGTATACTAATGTTTCTGCAAATAGACCAAGATTTATCTTTTAGTACAAACTAAACTTTGAAATGTGCATCGTTTAACGTCCTTAAGGATATGTGAGATTTGGCTACTCTAACAATATTTCTTAAAGTATGGATATAGGTGTGAAATTTGTAAACTTAAGTATGTCAAATCCAGTTTATTAGATTTTCCTCTTTAATGAACATTATACCTGTGATTAATTCTAATTTATCGGATTAATTACGACAGCAATTAAAATAAGACATTATAACAGCGAAACTTAGCAGTTTTTACCTAGAGTTCCAGATAGCAGGATAGAAGAACCTCTTTCCGGCCTTGACGGAGCCAGGCTTGGGCTGCTGGATCGCGAAGTCGTTCCACCTGAGGTTAGTGCACGCCTTCAGCCCGCGCAGGGAAGGCTGCATCGTGGCGCTCTGCTGGACCTGAAGGTTTAATTTAATAACAGGTAAATTGGGGGACTATATTTACATACATTTATAATCACGCGTCTTTCCCGTAGGGGTAGTCAGATACCACTTATTTACACTTGCTACAGTTGCTACGATCCTTACATACTTGTTTCGCTTCAACCACTTTCATTTTTCCGTTCATACATGCTCTTCGGTTTACAGAATACTGTTTTTACTGAATAATTATAGGATTTTTGCATGTTCTGTAATTTAAGCAGCCATCTAATTAGTTTGTACAATTTGGGTTTTGACTTGGCTCACATTTTAAGGTAAAGCCCCACCTTAATATTTCTGTAAGCTTCCACATATGAGTTTATGATTTTGGTATTTCAAATGTATGATGGATTTTATGTTTTTATTACATTACATTACACAATGTAATAACTCAATCATAAAGAAACCGTTTTAAGCTTTTTTTGAATTTTATCTTATTATGTAAGAAGGGTATTTAAATAATCCAGGATATATCATAATAAATAACTAGATTGTAAGACGGAAGAGCATCGCGGCAGTTATTAGCGAGAATCCGGTAGCAAATACTTACATAACATTTTCCCTTTAGAAATATTTTAAATGGAATGTAGGATTTCCACACAAAATACCTATTTAATAACCTCGAAATTTAAGAAGAAATAAGAATAATAATATTTCCTATTAAATTTTAACGATAATTATAATGTAGTACATCATACGTTTGTTTACTGATTTAATGGCCGCTACGTATAAACTGACTGAGATTTATTACTTTGACTAGAAAAATAACTTCTATTTAAAGGACTGCTAAATCATTAAACCATCAAAGAATTTATGCAATCCACAAGATAAATGCAAAACGTTTTGCTAACCGCTACTTTAAGACGGACAAGATAATTCAAATTACCTGTTCTAAGACCTGGGCGAGCGCTTCGTGATTCGCAATAACGACCGCGCCATAATTGTCTTCCAAGTTTCTGTGCACGACGCTCCGTCCCTTTCGCACCCGTAGCTTATTCGTCGTAGTTTTTGGTGTCATCTCATTCTGGTAATCCTCGTTTCCAGGACTATCCATATTGTCGTTTGAACTGTAGAAGCTATATGGGGAATAGATTTCCGATTCGGTTTCGCTCCCGCAGTATGGTAGGGACGTTCTGTTGAAGATCCCGTTGTTGTATTTTGGGTATTCGGTGTTGTTTTCTTCCGTTTTCCGTGCTTCGATTCTCTCGGTGTTAGATTCTCTGGGTTTTATGGCTGAATCGCATTCGGGTGAGCTGGATCTCGCGTGGTGCACGTATTCATAGTCGCTGTCGCTGTTCTTGGCTGAGTCACAGTTCTCTTCGTCGTATTTCGCGGAGTTGTATACGTCGTCGTAGCTGTGGATGACGGTGTCGTTGGTGGCTTGCACCAACTCTTGCGGCCCGTCGTCTATTTCGTCTTTGTCGTCATCTATCTGATTCCTACGCTTAGGTAACTCCAAGCGAGCTTCTCTCTCGCGCATACTCGCCGTCCGTTCCGGTTTTCGCGGCGCGAGCGCAGATCGGATTTCTCCTACAACAGTTTATTGTTAGTTATTTAAAGCATAATTTTAACATCAAAATTTAAATATTTATAACTGTGAACTATGGTTGACTGTTCGCAAAAACAAGTGACTATCTAATTCTAGAAACTTCATTCAATTTATCCTCTATTAAATATACTGTATTTAGTTATTAGGAAAACTCGTTTCCGGAGTTATATATTATTTTGGCAACAAACCATTATTTAGGGAGGATAAACACTATCGATATTTAATGAACATAAAGGTAATCAACTTACCTAAATTGGCATAAATGTTATCGGCTTGTTTAGGTGCGTTTAGCCATGCTTGTTGTTTCTGCTTCTTTTGTAAAGCTACCGACTTCGGTGGCGGCGGCCTTGCGGGCTTCGGGACAGTCGACACTACCTTATGTTCCTCACTCGACTGTCTTGGAGGCGGAGGAGGCTTGTTCACAACCTTAGGCGTCTCCGGCTCCGTAGCCGAACTGGAACCACTGTATATCGACGACACATCATCGTGACTGAGCCGACGTAAGTCCGAGATCTCGTTTGATTTGACAACCTCGACTCCGTTAGAACCGTTCATATCCAACGGGTGTATAATAACAAGGCGCGGTTTCGGTTTCGGGGTCAGGTCATATATCTCCTCCACTTTCGGCGTCATCTTCGGCACTGACGGCACAGTTAGCTCCTTTTTATCGAGATCCTTCGATGAGCCTATTCGTAAAAGTTTTTTAATTGAAAATTTTAGTTTTCCTTTACGTTTGTCATCCAGTAACAGGTTGTCGTGGGATAGAGATATGTTTCTCCGTGGGGCGGGCTCTGGAGTTACATCTACTTTCTTTATTTCAATTGGTTCTTCCATAGTTTTAGATTTACTAGAGAAAGAGATAGTAGCCCGCTCCCTCTTTTCTAATTCCCTGACGATAGGTGCGTCTGACTTTACAAACCCGTTCGTATTTCTTTGATATAGATTAGGGTATTCATCTACAGTGGGTGATAAGGGTGGTGTGGGCGCTTTACGTTTGCACAGACTGTTTAGTGATGTGTCACTGTCCTCTTTAGTCAACACAGGTTGAGCGTAATAAATCGGTTCTGCCTTATCCTCATGGACCTCTGTGATCTCATTATTTTTTTCCTCACTCATAAGTTTCTCATCCTCTTCCTTTTTTGAGTGCAGATACATATTTAATTGCTGCTGGCTTGTTGTGATAGCACTTTTTTTTGTTGTCTGTTTGATAACTGGCTTGACAGGTAGCTTGGGTTTTTCTGGTAAAGCCGGTTTGTGTGCAGGCAATATGTCTGATATCATGCCATGTAAGAAAGACGGTCGCGGGTCTAGAGTGGGGATAGGACTCTTAGGTAAGGCTGGCGCTTCCGTGGCGTCGTCCGGGTCGGCTCTACCGTCTGGCTCGCCCGCGAGTTCACGACTGGCTTCTGCAGAGAATATATTGTCTGGCTGTTGTTTAGGTATAATAGAAGGCATGTCAATGATCGGACTTTGGAATGTAGAATAGCCAGTGTTAGCTTGTCCATCGACTTTTCTTAACTGACCAATCGGTGACATCTTTATGTTCTTATCGCCTTCACTGAACACTTTTATCTTAACTGTTTCCTCACATTTGTGTGTTTCCGAAAAATGTCCGCTGTCGTCATTGTCCGAGTCTGTTCGGCCACTAAAGCTCTCGTCGTCTGAGGCTAGCGAGTTATTAGCGGTTGAGTTTAGAGTGCTAACAGCTGAGTCAACACTGCTGCTCTCAATATTAATCTTACAGAATTTGAATTCTGACCGACTTAGGTTTACCTTGGGCCTCTCGTGTGTTTTTTGTAGTGGCGATTGTCTAACAATACCATTCTTTTTGATTTCACACATTTCTTTCTTCTCAGGCTCATCTGTCATACTTTCTTTCATTTTCTCATCAACCACCGTGGGCTTACTACTATCTTTTTGGGTCAAATGCATGTCATTACCGTTAGACATTCTGTTTTGTTCCAATGTCTCTGATATTTCCTCCAGCAAAGACTTTTCTGTGCAAATTGGTCCACTGGTATTATCTGCGCTTATTATAGTTTCTGATTCTTTAACATAAGACGATAAAATAATATTCGTTTTATAACTATTAGACGTATCTTCAGACGCTTCAGATACGTGTATAACGGCGGGTTTGCGAACGTGTGACTTATGATTAGGTTTATTCTCCTGTCCAAAGGGTGTTACAGATACCAACAAAGTTTTCTTTTTGCCATCGGAGTCTGTTTGCATTTTCCCCAGTAACAGAGACGTGTAGTTTTTAGCTGGGGAGTCTACCAACAGGTTAGCTTTAACTGTGTTGAAGTCTGTGTTGGACTTGGTGATTTTGTGCAGTTCTCTCTCTTCCTCTGTGTCTGGGAAGGGGTCTTCGTCTTCAGTTTCCTCTGACATTTCGAATTCCTCTCCATCAGACCAGTCGTCGCCACCGAAGCCGATAACGCTGCATACTTCTTCGGGGAAGGTGACGTTTCGTTTGTTTTTCTTTTTCGGGTGTATTTTGAGTATGCTTGGTGGGGTTTTCTTGAAGAATGTGCTTCTGTGCTGGAAGGGCGTGTTAATGTACTTGCCGCCGTCGGTGGCCCGCTCCTGCTTGACGTGTTCCTCGCGCGACTTGAAGCAGTTCGAGCAGAAGTCCTTCTTCCACGCGTTCTGCACGAAGTTGTGGCACACCGGTGACATCTTGTCTTTCGAGTATCGTCTGTTTATCACGTAACTGGCATTCTGGAAAGAGAGAAAGCTTACATGAATATTTATATTCAAAAGATGTTATAATTATTATTATCTCCAATTATATAATGCGTACTGAAAAAAGAACGAGGTATTATAATAGCACACACATATTTCTGAGACAAATACGTCTTTTTTATGTATTGGTACTTTATTTAGTTAAGTTCATACTCCAGTAAACGTTTGAATAAACACGGTAGCAGACGCGCTTGAGCATAAATTCTATTAACAAACAAAGGAACAAATTGTCAACAGCTCTAACTGTTAAGTAATGAAACAAAAACTGATTGCACGATACCAATAGTTCTCAGTGTATGGGAGAGAATGAAAGAATGGTGTTAGTATGGGAAAGATCAGAGTGTTACGGAAGCGTATCATGCAGATGTCTTGTTAATTGGAGGGAAAAATTGAGATTACTTCGTACTTGTAGAACGGTGTTAGATGCAAGGTAACGGACAAATAGATAAGGTACTGGTATTGATGAATGAAATATTTTATATGCTTTAGTCTGTATCTGTTTAATGTTTTGTCTTGAAGAAATAAATAGTATGAAATTTCTATTAAGTGTATTGAATACACTTAATAGAATTTACAATTGAAAACTAACGCTAACTGGTAAAGGAAAGGACATAAAGACACTGTAGAAAGTTATAACATCAATGTTTATTTAATCCTTGAGAGAGCAGAATTATTTAGTTTATACGTATAATCAGTATGCTAAGGTAAGGAATAGGTAAACTCAGGTACACAATAGGTACTAAATAAACTTCAACTACCCAATTACGTGCTTACTATAGCAAACAAGTTGCATCTATCTGGCCTGCATTCTCTACACATCAGCAGCCTAGACTTAACCTCAATACAAACGAACAAACAAACAGACAATGAAACAAGGAAACGTAAGAATAACAATAAATGTATTGTTACTTAAGCATCTAGTTTTTACATAATAATGATGGTGCGTGATTGTTTTAATTGATTGTATTACGTAAAATGCGTCGTAAGTTTCATCGGGAATCGATACCTGTTTTGACTCGATTTTACTCGATTTGGTATTGTTTTTCCAGTCACGTTTTGTTATCGATTAGAAACGTTAAATGGTCTCCTGTGTATATCTTTGTGTGGTCTAAGTCTAACCTTTGAGCGTTATTTTTCACTTTAAATGTAGCTCGTTTTATTTTAGTAGTAGGGTTAATAAATTTGCAAGCCTCTGCGGCGGGGCAGAAAAAGCCAGCAAAAAAAGTTTAAAAGTAAAATTGTATCTACTAGTTCATTGAAATAAATCTACTTTTTATGGATTTTATATTTCAATATCTAACTTTCGCGTAAACTTAAAAAAAAACAATAGTAATTGTTCGTCATTTTAACTGTTGCATTTTAACGTGCGTAAATTCAACGAATTGATTGGTTTTTCGACTAAACCTAGATATCAAAACCTGAATCTGAAACCTCAAAATAGCAGGTGCACAAGCGTGGCGAATAATACTCGTTTATTTATTTGACTAGCATACTAGCATATCGTGATGTCATGTTGATTATGAAATCTGGATGCCGTCACCATAGAAACCACAAATAAGGAAAATATTCTAATAACATGGAATTAGGTAAAGATCTCCAAAATTAATGACATCTAATAAATATTTAAATTAATAAAATATATCAATGTTTTACTAATCTAATTAATTGTATAGCTTTTTTTACATAAGATCGTCAATTTAAAAGGGATTATTGAACCAGGGCAAAGTTTATGTAAGTGATAAATACCCCTTAGATAGTATTATTATATCAATCTGTAACTACACGGAAGTATTAAGAATGATGTAAGAGTTAACAACAAATTGGACGTCAATAACGACCACACATTTGCTTATGTCAATAGCTTGAGGGCAGATGAGTTACTAGAAACTGGTCAGAATATTTAAATACTTCCTCTACATAAACTTTTAAACATAAATGATTACACTCTTTATAATATCTAAGTGATTTTGTAAATCGAATGCAGCTTTATTTTTTTATTAAATTACAACGACTTACACCAATTACAGTAATTCAATATTATATAATATCATAAAATAGATGTTAGTTAGTCTGCCCAAAATTAATAGCTTGAAGTTTCAATGTTGTTTTCTATTTAGGTCTTGTTCAGACCATGGCTCTTAGCGTTATAAAGGCTCTAGTAAATGATTAAAAATAAATAAATTGTATACAAGATACGTCAGGATTTAGGGAGATATGTAGGTTATAAGTATGCTCGATGCACTAACTCATCATGGGTTAAATGTTATTAAAAGTTGTAATAAATGTTACAACTTGACGATCTTTCGTCAGTTGTGGTGAAAACCTAAAAAGAGTATTTACATACATAATAATCAAGGATTCCTTTTGAAGTGTTTTCCGCTTTCGCTCGCAACTAACAGCAAATAATATGCGTAACTCTGCTTTCTCTACAAGTACATATGGAGCTGATCAAATATTCATACGGCAGAGGGAAACCATTGGACATGTCTATACAAGTTATACGTACCTACTATAGTTATGTACTTGAATTTCAACACCAACATTGAATCCTAAATTGATTAGGTAAGGTGTTACCGGATGTGTTTCGGTAATCATTGATGTGTTAGCATTTAAATTAATGATATTGGTAGGTTATAGTATTTTTATTTAGAGCAAAGGTATATTTTCTAGGAAGTTAACTAATATATATTTCGTCAGTAGTGACCAATAACGCAATCTCAGTTGTTGGTTCCGGCTGTCATGAGTTGATCGTTAAAAGTCATTAAGTTCCATCACTAACAAGAAGACTTTTTAAGAAATTCAGTATTACCCAGTATTTGGTTTATGGAGGTCTGAAAGGCAGCTGTGAGTATGTGTTGTTCTGTGATTCAGTTGAATTATGTCAGACAAGGGCCGAGACTAAGAAGTTAAGATAAAAAAAGAAAACGATCTAGCCTTAGAGTAATCAACATGCATATTACTTACAGACCAAGAAATAAGCTTTTTTTTTAGTTTTATACATTTAACCTTCATTGCAAGAAAAAGGTTTGAAACCGCAACCTTCCAAATAAAATTCACGCTGTTAACCGCTAGGCCAGTGCGACAATAAAAATTAAAACAATGTCATTCTAAAACCATTTCCTTATCGTGACAATTACTTGAAAAGTTATTAAAATTATTTGCGAGTTCAATAACTAGATATATAACTAAAGAGCACATTTAATACAATGTACATGTACCGGTGGGGTTACAGAACACACGAGCCTTGCGAGTGTGGTATCTCTCCCCAAACCATAAATAAATAAAATAAATAATATTCCGGGACATCTCACACACGGTTGTCTGATCCCAAGCTAAGCAGAGCTTGTGTTATGGTAACATGGCTCACTTATTGAGCTACCCATCGTGTCCTACCACCTGTACACGCGAGGACCTGTACAATGCTACAGATAATGCTATCCGCGTAGCTGAGTACTGGTACGGAAAAATCTAATATTGCCATTTATCGACACGCTAAGAAGAAGAATACAATTATTTATTGCCTAGTATACACACAACTCTTCCTAATTCTTGAGTTCAATAATAAGTGAAGATATGTCGTGTTAGATTTCTGCTTATGTTAATTGATAGCGTGTAAGTATGTAGTTATGTACATTCATGTTGAATTGATAAATACGTATCAATCGTGTTTCTATATGTATAAGTTTATTGTTTTAGCTGACGTGGTCTGATTAATGCGATCGGCCGTAAAGAAGCTGTTGTTTTACTCGGATTTAAGGTTGATGTTTTGTAAATTATAGTGTGAACATACTTGGTGGTAGTTTTTATATTATTACTAGCTGACGCCTATTTCGCCTGCGAAAAAAACGTCTCTTTTATGTGCTTTAATTATTTATTAGAAGTGCAAGAAATAGTTAGTCTTTATTATCAAGCAAAGTCAACCAACAACTAACCATTTAACTTGAAAAATGACGAAGTTTTCCAACTTTTCGCCCTATTTCGTTCAATAAAAATCTTTCAATAGTGCGTCTTATCAGATATTATATAAGTAACACGTTATTTTATTCGTAGTAACTTATCTTCACGCTCTGTTTAATAATGCGGTAGGTGCAGAACTCATAGACTTATATCAAGGCTTGCACGCAACTTTTAATCAGGTTTTAACGCATAAAAACGATAAACGTTCGTTACGTAGGCTTTCATTTAAGTAGTAAGTTATCTTGCAAACAAGGAGTCTTATCAAAAATTTTGCACAAGGAAATTAAATTTATAAGTGTATTTATAATTTACAATGATCTAACAAATATTTTATGTGCAGAAGGAAATGAGGAAGAAATTAATTAATTCTAAAACGCATAACGTATACGTCGTAATTAGTATCAAACCACATAAAAGTTATATACAGCGTACATAGTCCATCTGCTGAAAACAATCTTCCTCTATCCATTTAAACTTTTAAAGTGAATAAGATCTTGTTGCGTAGATTAAATAAAACATTATAATGAGGTGTCTAACACGGATCTGCCACCATCTGAACCGTATCGAACCAGCTCATCGCTAGACAATACTTCATTACGTATGTAAGTGGGCGTTCAAACCACATCACTGAAAATGTATTAACAGAAGGTTCACAGTGTATTGAGCACTTTTGTAAGGTAAAATGCGGCGGTAGTTCTTGAGCATGACGCAATTGGGAGATTGAAATTTTTAATTTTTTTAAATTTTTGTGACATAATAAGCAAGCGAATACTTGTGATAAAACAATTAGTAATAAACTTGTGTGGATCTACTGGATCTAAACCTTAACATTGATTGATGTACCGACTCTTTGAGGTCTCTGGAATCTATTTTGAGGTTACAATTAAAATGTTTGGACTAGTATTTAAGAGTTTGCAGTTGTCGCAGCAAAATTTAAGGCAAGTCACTAGCTTCACATTTTTTTTCGTCGGAATTAAATGTTCAAAATTGCAATTTGTTTGTCTTCTTTTATTAACAATTTAGAAGACTGTTATAACTAGTATTTCTGTGTTTCTTTTATTACTAGTTTCACGAGGCCACCAACTGTGTCCTTGAAGGCTGAAAGTGTTACAGCCATGTTTGGCGATCCAATTACATTACAATTTGTTTGTTTATGTTTTATTGTTAACAAATATTGTATGAGATATGTTGGCTCACTATGTTTAAAGAGAAAGTAGTGACAAGGAATTTTAAACAAATTAAACCGGCATTCCAGAGATTACACAATATAAATATCTTGCAAATTACTGAACTGATTATGATGAAATGTATAAAATATCAACGCCTGTGTATTGTAATTGATTAATGTTCTTTTTTTCTTATTCTTATTTAAAGAGACTTTGGCCATCTAAATTACTGGCCTAACCAAATAAAACAAAGCATCACAGACCAATTAAGACAGAGCCCTGAGCTTTCGGAACGAACCTAAGAAAAGGGTTCTGAAACCTAAATTAGTAAAGTAACCTTAAAATGAAATTACTCAATACTCACTACTCAAATCTTTATTAGTATCTCATCTTTATTAGTATAATGATTGATTTAAAAAAGTATACTTACGGAAAGTATACTTTTTAAATATTTATTTATGAGATTATTTCTTCATTACATTCTAACTTATCATACGTGCTCTATTGTCATTTTTAGATACTAGATATATTATTCAACGCCTAGCTATAAATACCTACCTAATAGGTACCTATATTTATTATACATATAGCTCTTAGTATCCAGGACAACACACTCGTAACCGTTACAGGTCGAGGTGAGTACGCCGCACCTTTGCAAATATAGTTATCATTGTTATTGCTGGCCTACTTGTTAAGGCTTGTTTTCAGCGTTGTTTCAGGGTTTTCACACTATGTGCATGTTTCAGGTGCTCCAGCTATGATACGGATCTTTTATGCGAAAAAGGTGTACCAAAGATGCTGTTTTTTATTTTAACTGTATTTAGTACTTACGTAATCACTCTTGATTACGTAAGTACTAAATTAGAAAATATCTCTATATTAGAATGTTTTTATTACGATACATACCTATCCATCGGTGGAAGCGTAACAGACAGAAAGAGTTTTTAATATAAGAATTGAAAGTATGGATATGGATAATATCATTATAAACCTATAATGTCAAAGGTCCTTTAAATAAGGATTATATTACAAGATACAATTTAATACATAGAAATTTTTTTTTTTTATATACCGTTACATGTTCCAAATTTAAATAAACAATTCTTGTGTGCCAGGTTTAGTCGCATAAAACCTTTTTGGACAGTAGAATTGGCAAAGTAAATAAAAAGAACCTTGGTATTCAAAGAGAAATCGGTATGATTCACCAATACATTCACCATACGGGAATTAAATAAGTAAGCAAGTAGGCAGCAGTTTCTCAATGTACAGCGATTGTCCTACTAATGTGTTAAGTGATGTCATCTAACATACTGCTAATTGTCCGCGAAAGAGGTAAATGACATTATCTTAAAACCTAGATTCTGTACCTAATTTTTTTTTTTTATTATTTAATTTACTATGGAGAACTTACAGCTAGGGATGTAGAAAACTTAACAAAACTGAAGTAAATTATAGTAAGTACCTAGTCGCATTTTTTTTATCCTTTTTTATTGTTACGTTCATACCAAATCTAAAATGTTATGCAGCACCTTAATTTAAAACTGGAATGATAGTTTTTTGTTTTTTAAAATCGTGATGGTCACAATTATTTAGGGACGTTCAATTTCATAAATAAAATCAGCATTCATAAGTTGTTACTTAGAAACTTGTTAAAGAAACCAAACACGTCCCTTAAAAAAGGAAATAAAGCTTAAAGATTTTGCACCTAAGGCTACAATTTTAGGATAACACGAAAACTTTGTTTTAGCATAACACCTGCAAAAATATACATAATAAGGGTCAGCTACAAAAAGTGTCTGCCTAAATTATATCTTATTTGGCAAAGGCAATGATATTTTAATAAACAGATATGTTATACACATACAAAACAATCGAAAAAAGTGTTCCGCGCAGCGCGGCAGCTAGCGAAAGAGATAGCGCGATAAAACCCATAAGAAAATAAGAGACAAATAGTGTTGTTGGCAATGGCAATACGTCCCAATTAGGACGTTTTCGAGTCTTCACGATTGCACGCTTATAACATATCTCTTTATTAGAATATCATTGGGCAAAGGCTAATTAACTAAGAATTGTATTTTAAACTTAGAATTTTAACGGACAAAAAACACACATACTTAACTGCATAAGATGAGTGATGTTAGTTTTCGCTTTTCAACTGTTTATTCCTTTAATGTGGTTACAATCAAAGAACTTTGCAGCTTTCGACGGGCCTGTTGGTCTAGTGGTTAGAGATCCTGCCTGCTATACCGGAGGTCGTGGGTTCGATTCCCACTCAGGACAAATTATTGTGTGATGAGCACGATCATTTGTTCTGCCTGGGTGTCATTTATCTATAATATGTATGTATTTAGAAATATATAAGTATGTTTATCAGTTGTCTGGTTACCATAACACAAGCTCTGCTTAGCTTGGGATCAGACAACCGTGTGTGAGATGTCCCGGAATATTATTATTATACTTTTCTATGAAAACGTGTTTTCTTGTCTAGCCATTTTATTTGCCAGTTAATTTCTCTCAATTGTCACCTTGAGAGTTGAATACCTGTGTACCACTGAGACAGGACAGGATGCCTTAAATGGCAACTATTGGCGATGATCTCATAACATTATGTCATTATTGCCGGCCAGTTTTATTAATATAATGTAAATGTTGATAAAAATTACAAAATAACATTGATAAGTTCAGATAGTTTTAGATTTTAGGTGCACACATATTTTCAAGAGTACCCTAAACCGAAGAGCGCTTATGAAGGGAATAATGAAAGTGGACGAAGCGAAAGAAGTGTGTAAGGATCGTAGCAAGTGGAAAGAAGTGGTTTCTGCCTACCCCTACGGGAAAGAGGCGTGATTTTATATTATGTATGTACAAATAATTCCTAGAGATACAGTATGGTATGATTGATAAGCAATCTTTGAATCTTGTCATCCGATTTGACGAAGAGTTTGCAAAAATAAGTCCTTTCTAACTCTAAACACAATTGTTACAACCTCCGTGGTCGAGTGGCGTACGCAACGGTTTCAAGGTGTCGCTAACTCTGAGGTTCCCGGTTCGATCCCCGGACGGGTCAATGTAGAAAATCACTTTTCTACATTGTATCGGGTCTGGGTGTATGTGGTACCTTCGTTGTTTCTGAATTCCAGAACACAAGCTGCTTTACAGCTACTTACTTTGGGTTCAGAGCAATGTATGTGATGTTGTCCAAATTTATTAAAAAAATAAAAGATAAATTCTAAATAAAATATCTTGGCACTGTTTACAGCTATTTAGTGTGTTAGGAGTGACATTTTATACAGTTCATTGCGCCGTATCTATGATGTCATACTGATTAGTCATCGAAGAGCAATGCCGAAAACGCAATGTAATGCAATCGATCTTAGTTGGGTCAACCAGAATCTTATTTGGCAGAGGCTTATAAATTGAGACTTGTGTTTTAGAATTAATATTAGAAAACAAGGCAATAGGTACAAAATAACACAAAACAAACATAAAATAAACAAAATATGAAATACAACAATATTTATCTGGGGAAATACCAACGTAGTATTTGAAACAGACTATAAATATTTAGTTACCAAGCTAAGTAATTTCTAATTTGCAACAATCTAATTTTAAATTTTTTAATCGATATTTTTCCTTAATCGATTGCGTAATTCCAATCGATTTATTATCAAGATAAATGTGATAGGAAACATGTAGATTAAAATTACGATACAAATTAATTTATGTTTCCATTCTAATGAACAGAGGATATATAAATAACACAACATATAATTACTGTGTCGTATTGTCGATTCTATATTAATGGTTCCCGCCCTACTGGTTTTAGTGAAAGTAAAATGAATTGAAACCTTTAATGTACTGGCAATATAAACATAACATACATATCATCACGCCTGTATCCCCGAAGGGGTAGGCAGAGGTGTACCAATGTACACCCACAGTTCGCCGATATGTTTAGATCCCATGTAATAGGGGGGCGAGCCTATTGCCACTAACCGGGCACAAATCCAAACTTCGACCTGCTACTGAGAATTTCATAGAAAAACCCAATAACGCCTTGGTACTCGGGAATCGAACCCAAGACCTCTAGCGTAGCAGGCGCGAATAGCACCACTAGGCCAACGAAGCAGGCACTGGCAATATTATCGTAATAAAAAAGGTATCTTTATTTTTACACCTCATTTATGTTTTGAATACAACGAAAAACAGTGTTAAAGAGAGGAATTATGTTTATAAATATGAAAAAAAAAGAAACTTATAAACAAAGTTGAGGTTAGGCCATGCATAAAAACTTTTTGGTGACTTTTCTAAACTTCGAATAGAGTTGCTACCCAGAATCTGAAGTTTAAACTCTCTTTCACAATGATTGATAGAACTTGTAACGTCGTAACGTAACTTAATTATTACATAGAAACACATAATTTTCCTACCTCTCCTAAATGTATCTCATTTGACGTCGTTAACTTTTTTTTCGTATGTGAAAGGGCCTTTCCACGAACTTTAATTGGCTGCCGCGAGCTGGTTGCATGTTCCCACAGACTATATTAGAGCAGCCATTAAACTATTTTAAAAGAATTTTAATCTACTTTTGTTGCCATGGTGTTTATATCGTGTTCTTTTTTTTAACTACGTTGTTATTTTGGAGTCTTGAGTAATAGGCATTTGTTTTGATTTTAAGTTTTTTAAACAATAGAATTTAGCTTTTGAACATAATAAAAGTTGTTAGTATCGCGTAAAGACATTGACGTACTATATACATAGACTGCTACTATCGCTGGTTTCCCCTTGTGCCAAGCGACAGCAGTTTTTAGTCTGAACCTAGTACATTTCGTACGAAAATATCATGATTTTGACATTGTTAGGATAATAATAGTTTTTTAGATAGATTTTTTAAAACGACAATTTCCATCTTCATACATAATTCACAAAACCATTACACACTAGTGCTTACGTTCAAACTCTGATAGGCTCACTCTAGTCCTTATGTATACTCTAAGCGTAAAGATCTTCTGACCTGTCAATGAAAACCGTTTTTATACGAAAGTGAACATTAAACAGCATTTCTATAGAGTAAAAGTATCCTCACAAATAAAAACCGCCAGAATCTAGACAGCCATATAGAAAAGTTGACGTGTTGAAGAGAAAAACTTGCGTTGGTGTTTGACAGGTCTTAGAAACTTACTTACTTTGAGATTTTCACTTGCAGCTTTCTAGTTTCACGGGTTAAATGCACTAATAGACAAGATTAAGTTAAGTGTATGCCTATGAGATAGCTTTTACTTTTAAGTTCCAACGTTTAATTTGACAAAGAAGCGGTGTGTCGCAGATTATCAATAATTTTCGATCGCACATATTCTATTATGATACAAAATTGTATTGTACATTTGTATGGCATGTAAAAAGAAGGTCTGTGCTTGGGCATTACCTTGTTTATTTAACAGAAAGTCAATCAAAATTGAGCGCCATTATTATAGCAGATGTTTGTTCTAATACAGACAGAGAGACAGCAAACAAAAGAAAAGCTAAAGTATGCGTTATGCTTATGCTCTAATACGACTAATACTAATGCATAGTTGTCTTACCTAGGTACCGTTTTTGTAAAAAGAACCGATTTTAGCCGTTAAGTGCCTTATATTTTCCGAACTATAATATTTATGAGAAAGAAGCTAAGTAAATAAAACATAGCTTTGCATTTTTTACAAGACCTTAAGTTACGTTGTCTATATGCGAAACTTGTTACCAATTAGCAAGTCAACAAAATGCCTTACATTCATTACTATTACTACTTTATTTCCTGACTACCTTATAAGTACAGTCTAGCGCCATAAATACGCATGAATCATAATGACTAATAGACAATAGTTACACAATCCACCTTGTATTCTGACCCCTATTCACGGATCCACCTGCCAATGTACCTATTACTAGTTCACTCACTCGTTCTTTATGATTGTGGGGTCTATGCGTAATGAATGGTTTCGTGTGAATGTTTCGTTCTATAAATGTCTGGCGGTTATGTATTGTTCTTTTAGTATTGATTCAAATGATAACCGATGTAACTTTAAATTGAATATCCTTCCATTTTCGTCGATGTTAGACGAGGATTGTTGTAAAAGTTTGATATTTAGTTTCTTTGGTTTAGTTTTTATTTTCTATGTTATATTCAGTTTTATATTTATTAGGTGCACAATGCATACGTTTTATTTTTTTAGACTTTAATGTAAGTAATCAAGAATTCCGGAAAATATCCTTAGATTTTAGTCATCTCCAAACGCGGACAGCCATTTTTAATTCTAGTGTTGCCTTAATTTTCAATACAACTTTTATACTAATCATAAGCAAGGAAAGTAACCTCAGTATCAATAACTACAACTCATATTGTTCTATTTCTTTGAAAACATTCGTAACAGTCTATGAGAACGTTGTTTATAGAATTGTTTGCCGTCACATAAACAGTGTTTAATGATCTGCTAATCATGTAATTAAATTAGAGATTGCTAATAACAGGTGCTTTGTTATACTGCTAATTGTTATTTATCCCACACTATCTTTTATACTATAATTAGTATATCTAATCTCATGCCTTGTAGGAAAAAGACTAGAATAATAACCACTTATGGCCGAAAACTTAAATGTTACTTAATTTTAAGTGGCTGTTGAGCCTTTTATTTAAGTCCTGTGTTGCATTATTGGTTCAAAGCCTGCGGCCAAGCAAACTGCATAGATGTCTCAAATAAAGAGTGTTTTTAATGCTAAATTCACATCCACGAACTTGATATAATATGCAAGCGTTAGCTGGAGTATTCTTAATTTAAAACAAAAAAAAATGTCGTTGATACTTTGTTTCTATTAATAAAATATTTTTCAATTGAAAAAGAACGATTAAGTAATGTTTATAAATCAATTCAAACTCATCTTTTGTATCCCTACTTGTAATTCTATTGTTATATTTGCATATTTTCTGTAGAACCGTGAACAGCGGCACTTATTCGACCTTGCCATGACTCAGCTCACATTTCGCTTATGTCAAGATTCGCGTTTACTTGCAAGACTTAAAAATTACACCAATTTTGTCGTTGCAACATTCAAGGCCATTTTTTTTAAGAATTCTGTTATTGTCTGTGGTTTCGCCCGAAGAATGTTGTTTGTAATGTCGTTTAAACAGTTTTTAGGTATATGATTATATGCGTCATAATTATTATTGTTATATTCAGGCAATTAAGTCGTAACATGTCTAGATCTTGTTAAGATAATTTTAGTTAATGTTTTAGTAGCAAACAAGTTTAAAAATCTTGTACAAAGTAAAAGTCTAATGGAATGTAATATTTCCTTTGCTGGAATGTGCAGAAAAAACTTGGATCATGCTCCAACAACTTTTCATTTGTAAATAGAATGTTATCTGTCAAGTTTGTCTCATTTTCTACAACTGCCTTTTTAAAACTATCGTAAATCAAGGGTGTGATGAACTGGACTTGTACTTATGGAATGCAATCAAGGAATTGAGAATTGATTATATTTTAGTATGATTTGTATGTGTGAACATAGTTTCATAACGGATTTACTACTTAAGGGCCATAAAGAAGCAGTCTATTGCTAACTACAGTTGGTTAAAATCGTGATAGCCTTTAACCATATCCAGATCAGTTATGGAATTATTAATTACATTATTACTGTTATTAGTTTTAAGCTAGATTTTGGAGTTGTGGCCCGTTATGGCTAGTCGTACCTTTTGTAGCTGCTCTACCCCGATTTGTAGTGACGATATTTAAATAGGCAAAGAATAATACCTAAATCAAAATTCAGATTCAAAAATATTATTTTACCACATAAAAAAAAGAAAATTAAATAAAAGGAGCTTTTATTATTTCTCTTTTTAAAATCTTTGGGTCTTCTTTAATGAATTCAAGGTCGAATTTCGAATAAAACACAGGTCATGTTTAATTTTGGAACCTAGTCACGATTGGTCGCCTCAAGGAACATAAATAACAAATTTTATTGTACAACTTCACCTAAAATGGTAGAAAAAGCGTGGGTAAGACTTTTTATTCACTCTCGCTTTGGGAATTTCAACTGTATGTTTGGGTGTCTAAGGTTTATATTTTCATGCAATGGTAGTGACATTTATGCGATTTAATGGTAATCCTATATATCCTTGTTGCTAGGTATTAAAGTTTTTTTGTGGTCTAGACAAGGTATTAGAGAAGTAGGTATATTTTTTTAAACTCATTGGATTTTAAGATATCAATGATCGTGAGGTAGACTTACAGAAAAAGTAAAGTAGAAAACAAAATAAGGGTGGATAATAATACTCTCTACAGACACACTACAAAGAGTAACACAAATTAAAAATGTTTTAAATTGTTAATTTCCTGAATGTCAAGTATTTCTCTTTTAACACACGAAATGTCAAGACACTTATTCGTATGCATAATTATTGCAACAGGCAGGCAAAGTTGACGTATCTATATAAAAAAAAAAAAACCTAGCAATTATGACAAAGATTTTTTATAGTTCTTTTTATTTAGTTCAATACACACGGAACTCAGAATACCTGGCATCGATACCTAATTTGAACGTGGAATGTATTATTTTAACTTTTAAAATAATATTTTATAATATAATTACTTATTTGAAATCGACCAGTCATTTCGGTAGGTTATTGACTGTGTTTAAATAATAACTTCTAATTTATTTTATTTATTGTTAGTCGAGTTGTACGTTTATTATTATTTTTTGTAAATTTTGTCTGAAGTTTAATTTGGCGATAAGTTGATCCATGAAAGAAGGTTTGTAAAAGTAATTATGTATTCTTTTTATAATAGATTTAGTAACTACAGTATCTAATAATCTTCATTTTTTGTTTTTCTGAGCATGTCATCAATTAATTTACGAATATTCCAGGTAATTTATCACAATATGCACTTAATAATGTAAGTATACGTCAATAAATTATTCTAACCCAAACTTATCAAACACAATTATCTAATTCCTTATTAGTCACCTGTCTAATGGAATGTCTGTTTTTCGTGACATTCAACTTAAAAGGCAGTGTTTATGTATAATAACAGCATAAAACGCAGCTGCTATACATATACCTACGTACGTATTATTTATATAGGTACTTATGTGTCATCACAGTTTAATAAGCAAAGGTGTTTTGTTTAACCAATACGCTTTTACTTTTGTCAAACGCTTGCTTTCATGGTACGGCTGTACTATAGTAAATAGACAACTGATAAACATAGTAATATTTTTTAATGCGTACTTAATATTATGCTTGGATAATTCTGACCCAAACACAGAACATATAATTTGTCCTGGGTGGCGATCGAACTCTCGACCTCCGGTACAGCATTCAGGGTCACCAACCACTAGACCAACAGGCCAGTCAATTGTTTTCCTAGGACACAGAATTTAATTGTCTCGGTGGTATTCATTGGTTGTCATTGTAGATCCTGGCTTACAGGAGTTGCAATGGTATTGGATTTTCCCAATAAAAAAGAGGTTATGTCAAACTTGACATGTTTAATTTATTAAGGTAAGTTTAAATATATTGGATAAGGTAAAGAATATAAATGCAGATACATAAAATATTGGATATTTTATTGGAAAAACAAACTGCTTACCTCTTTGTATTCAAGACCTTTTTAAGAATGAGTAGAGATATTTTATTTGATTACATCATTGCTACGCGATGTCAATAATAATAAAAATATCACATAATTTGCAGTTTTTCATTCATCTGAAATTAAATATTATTCGGCAATTCGTAAAGCCCCTACGCATAAGTAGTCTTAAAAATATTAAATCAACAGTGTATTTAATAACTTGTTCGCATTAATAAGTGTCTTTTATTAAAAAACAATATTGACTGAAAATTATTAACAATATACATGTAAACTGTTCAATTCCTTAAAAGGACACTAAAACAATTGACATTGGACTTGAAATTAACTTCACAATAGATAAAAACAATAACATTTGTCATGCACTTGACTATCAAATAACAATATTCAATCTAGTTCAGCGGTTTCTGAGATACATATAAAAACAATTGAATTAAGGTCAAGTATCGCTTTTTACGAGTTTACTGGCTGATAGAGATATTCCAAGTTCAAATTATTTTGACGTTTATTATTGTTACATATAATCAACGAGGTTGCATTGAAACTATAGAGTGAGCCTATCAGAGTTTAAACCGTAAGCACTAGTGTGAACAAGTGTTGTCGTGAATGATGTATGAAGATGAAGCTTGACGTTTTAAAAAATCTATCTAAAACACTAATATTATCCTAAAAATGTCAAAACCATCGATATTTTCTTATATAAATTTCTCGTTGCGGGAAAATTAACTTAAATGAAAAACGAAATGTACTAGGATCAGACTAAAAACTGGCTCTCGCGTGTCACAAGGGGAACCTAGCGATAGTAGCAATCTATGCATATCATACGTCGATGCATATAATTATAATATAAAACGTAATGGTGCCGATTCTCTTGTCACAAATTTCTCTAAACTAGACTAAAATTCACTAAAATTTAGTTTGTTCCTGTCAGACGACGTTTCCCATTCTGAAATTAACTAAAATGACGTTACTTAAATAAATTATAGTTTGACAGCACTAAGTTATTCAATTTAATGAAAATGGCAATTTTGCTATTCTGAAATTGACGTTTTTCACCTAAAATTTCGATTGTCAAACTAAATCAGACTATTTTTAATCGCGATTAAAAAGGTGTGGAATAAAATTAGTTGTCATGAACTAAAATTTTGAAAGCACCTCTCTGTTGAATTTTTCGATTCTTTTTATGATTTTGAGTTAATTATGGAAGCTTATGTGATTGCAGCTGTTGTTGATGCGGCAGAAAGGTAAATTTAGTTTGTTGATGCGGCAGAAAGGTAAATTTAGTGTTTATAATTTTTTGCATCATGATTAAACGTTTATTCCCAGAATATTGTTGAAGGTCATGAGAAAGTAACTTGCAAAACATTACATTTGATATTCTCATATTCTCGTTAAGATTTTCTTGTTCTTCAACCCTAAATCCTAATTCCTGAATTTCTGTCTTTACTGCTACATCCGCAAACCGTTTTTGTGAGATCGATTTTTTACACTCGTAATCGATATTATCAGGACTCGGTCAACGTTGTGCGTAATTAATTGTGTGCGTAATTAAACGTTTTATCAATAAAACTGCATAAACACCAAAATGAAAGTGCATGCAAGAAACAACATCCTGAGGTGGTTAACCTCTACCAAGAGGAGAGCATCACCACACGTCCTACGGACAACGGGGATGTCACTCTGCTACTCGGCTGGCGAATACGCCAGTCCGGTATGGAGCCGCTCTCAATAAAGCTCTAACTAGCTTTAATTATCTAAAATAAATAGCAGGATAAATCATGCTACCTGTTTTTCTATTTAAACGGCAGTAACGTTGATTTTAATAAAATTATAGGTAATTTTCTTATTAAAAACCGAAAAAGTATCGCCAAAGTTCTAAATCATTTTCGATTTACAACCCTAGCAGGATTACTATGGTCACAGATAGTAAAAACAAAAAAATAAGTATAAACAGTTATAAAGTTTTACGCCATCATTATGCTCCCTGAACTTCATTACTAATAGACAAATTTTAAATAATTATTTGATTTTACTCGGGTTTTTTTTGCAATTCAGATCATTTCGTTCACTTTCATTCAGCTTGTGTCTATGGTCTACTGCCATCTGAGTGCCATCTTGGTCTATGGCCAACTCAACTTAACGAATGTCAAACTCGATTTTAGTTGTGTCAAAACTGTAATTTAAATTTAGTGAATCTTGTTTTCAGAATAACTTACTGTAACCAACTAACTAAAAATAAGAAATTTTAGTTTTAGTTTAGTTTAGTTCGGTGTACAAGAGAATCGGCACCAATATTTGATCCCTATTTTTAGTTTATATTTTTTCTTATTTGTTATGTAGGCTTAGTTTTTTTATTATTGTAAATATTTTAAGTTTAATTTCTTATTGTAATAATGTAATGATGCACTAATAATACAATGATAGATAAGTATGTCTTTATATAATAAAGACATACCTAAGTGTCATATTTGTTCACTACAGTTCTAATCACAGAGAAATGGAAGGGCCAAAGGGGTATAGAGGCCTTTGCCCTGCAGTGGGACAGAAATGGCAAGTGAAAAAAACTATCATCATTAAATCGATTTATAGAAGTTATCTGTTCCCTTTAAAATATATTGAGTTACTTAGACTGCCTCGTTGGCCTAGTGGCGCTAAGTGCGACTGCTACGCTAGAGGTCTTGGGTTCGATTCCCAGGTCGACCAAGGTGTTATTGGGTTTTCTATGAAATTCTCAGTAGCAGGTCGGAGTTTGGATTTGTGCCCGGTTAGTGGCAATAGGCTCGCCCCCTATTACATGGGACCTAAACATATCGGCGAACTGTGGGTGTACATTGGTACACCTCTGCCTAACCCTTCGGGGATACAGGCGTGATGATATGTTATGTATGAGTTACTTAAAAGTTAGATAAACTTAATCGGAAATAGTCAAATAATCCATTTAGAGTTTGAATGAATGTCTTGTCCGAGTGTAAAGTAATGTAGAGGCAAAACTTTTGAATCTTTTCTTACATTATTAAATACATCAAAGTAAGTTAATCTTGATATCCAATACAGTTTATAATTAACATCGAGCATGAAGTAACAGTGCTAGCTATCAGGTGTCGTGGGAGAGGATGTTATAACGGAACTCAGATGTAACGGCGATGCGCTTGCGCTGCCAACAAAAAGAGTTGATGTCGTTTCCTATACGAGTGGTAATGTAACTGTTGCAATAAAACTGCAGTTTTGTAGTGACAAGTGAGCAGAAAAAGTTTGCTATCGTAATAGTTATGATACTCGTAGTTAAGTTTTTTTGTTGTATTTGAGAGAAGTATAAGTTTTTTAGATAAAGAAAATTTGGTTTGTTAGAAGATTAAGATATATTTTTATTTTACATTTGTTTGTAATAATTTACTCAACAAAAATCTGTCGAAGGTATGATAGGCTTATAAGGCTGTGGACTTTCTGTAATTTTTTCAACAATTCAGTACCAACTATTTGAAACAGGATTATGTAAAAAAATCTATACCTCTTAAGATTGTCGAAAGCCTTTCATTAGTTACTACGTCTTCAGTAAATCAATTACATCAATTTGTACTGTTATAATATCTTCATCTAGATATAGCATAGTTCTCGCAAAAAATTTGACCGTGACAATAAGACATGCAGATAAGCTAGATCCAGGTCATCTGTCATTAAACTCAACGAAGTCTAGTTGAAGTCAGCGGCTATTCAAAGTCAATTGCCATGTAGTTGGTAATGTAACTGGTACATGTGACTTTATGAATAAGTGGGTAGGTACTGGACCACTAGAATACCTACACGGGTTTTTGTAGGTAATCAGAGCTATTTCGCCCAAAACGAACATAGCTTACGTATGCCAGAAAATATTATAAGAAAATAACTGGCTAGTCTTAATTAAAAAAAAAAGACGAAGACTAACTTTTGGGAAAAGGATTTTGCCGGAATGTTAATTAAATCAATAATATTATTTTATATTAAGACAATGATAGTCATGCGCTGTAGATATGCTAGAGACATTCATAGAGATATAGTACTAAATAAATACTTAAGTTTAGTCTATAATTGCCATCTTTCTACATAGATTACAGAGCCTAATAATATTATGTAATGCTGCATATCGAGGAATATAATGCTATAATAGTATTAATCACATATCAATGAGTAATTTGTAAATTATCTTTGTGTACGATAGTAAGAAGGTGATTCACACGATTTTTCCTTATTTAAAAACACGATTAGCTTTGATTTTGATATGACGCGTAGATAACAACTTTGTCTCTTTGTTTGTATGTATTTTATATTTATTTTTCCTGTATTGGTATACTATAAAATTCTTTTATAATGATTATTAAGAAGAAGTAAATATCAGGACAAAATTACCCTTTCTAAAAGAGCCTTTGTGATAGAGTACATCTCAGGGAATGAAAATGGTTGTTGTGTAAAACTGTGCATAATCATAAATTTTCATAATATGCATTTTGTTAAGTACTTCTAGTTAAGTTTTAGGTACTTATGTCTCCTCATACTGACCTTAACATGACTTAAGAAATGGTTACAGTGAACAGACGAACATTAAAAATACAACATAGATTTACTCTACACAAAATCATTGTCCGCAAAAGTTCTAGGAATCGAAAATGATTCTACTAAACTAAGACAAACCAGTTATGTTTCACTTTTGGATCATTGATCCGTATAATACAGTTACTCGGATTACTGAGACATCGAAATAGTAATGAGCCACTTAATACTGTATGTGTTACATAGATTGTTTCTGTGCGCACTTTCTCCTGCACTACATTTTGTTTAAGCTTTATGAGTATTGAATTTATGCTAATATAAAATAAATCTATATGTTAAAAGGTTAGGCTATTTGATATCACGTTACCTGCCTTAGAGGAAATCAAGTTGAGTAAAACTTTTGGGAGCAAATACTACAGTAATAAAGTTTAAGGTTCCATGGGTACATGCTGAAAGGCAGTTGCGAATTATTTGTTTAAGTAACTTCTGTTTATAAATAAAATATTTTCGTGTAAAAACATAAAAAAATCTTTATATGACACAGGCTGCAGCCTTTCAGTATTCGGCGATAAAATTCAAAAAAATCTACTTGGATATGAAAGGCAGTATTAAAAGACTTACCGAAAAATATTTATCGTACAATTTATTTAACATTTTTAAACCTATTCACTTCACTTCACTGCGTATTAATAATAATTATTTTAAACACTTGATAACAACTGATATAATAAAACACGTATGTTCATTTGTCAATGTATCTACCAACTGATTGTTTCATTGAAATCAACGGTATTTGCTGTTTTGTTTACCATTTTATCGATGTTTTTGTAATCAGTTACATATGATAAACATAATATCCTAGTGTATCATAAATATATTTCAGAAACAGGCAGATTCCTTCAATAATCTGACGATTTTTTTGCTTATAATTAGTGGCTCCAAAATATACATAGATTTAAAAGGAATGAAAAATGAAAAAAATGAAAATGAAAAAGCGTTTATTCAGATGTACTACTTTACAAAATAACATGTTACTTCTGCCAAACTGCAAAGCAGTTTGTTGGCAGATGTAGCTCCCATTAACAGAAATCTAATGTAGTTACATAGGTTCTTATTGATGCCTTATTTCTGTATTACTTATATTAATAACAAGGTATTTGTGTGCGTTTAGCAATTTTGCCAAGCGGTACAGAGGTATTTATATTTAAATACATAGTGCAAGAAAGCTATCAGATAGAATAACAAGTGCAATCTATGTTTCTTCATTTAAGAGACTTTGATAAAATTCATGAAACAGGAATTTCTCCATTTTACTTTTAAATGTTCTTTTTGTGGTACTGCTGCTTAGTAACTTGACTGGTACGTTATTTAAAATTGTTGGCACTAAGTAATTTCTACATCTTTTTCCATAGTAGTTTATATATGAAGGTGCTACGTATTTCTTAACGCACTTTTGCCTTTGTGGTCTTAAGTGTACCCTGTCTATTTTAAACTCATCATTATAATAATTTTCTACTGCAACTAATAATAACACTTTTTGATGAATCGGTAGCATTTTACATTCTAAAAATAGTTCTTCGTAATTGGTACTTTTACAACGTTTTTTTGTGTTTATATCAACTAACAACTTCATAAATCGGATTTGTAATAATTTGATTTTATCTAAATATGTTTTGAATGTATTACCATAGCATATCAAGCCATATGAAAGTAGCGAGTCCACCAGCGCATAGTAGACCGTGTACAAAGTAGCCCTATCCAGAACAAAAGTAAGGTGATGGAACTTTACAAGCACTAACCTGAGTTTGTCACAGAGGTGTGTAATGTGTGTTTTCCACGAAAAACTGTTATCTATAACTAAGCCCAAATACTTGTAATCTTCCACCACCTCAATATTTGCACACGCACAACACGTCGCGTCGACATCATGAAGGCACTCATAGCTATGCCCCACCACGCGCGGCGGACGCTCACACTTTCTGAGATAAGGAGACCTTAAATGCATACATTTAGTTTTATTTATGTTTATTATAATCCCGTTATCGTGAGCCCATTTAGTTATATTAGTGAAATCCTCCTGAATTTTCTTTTCAATCACATCTAGTTCCTTATCTGCATAAACCAAACAAGTATCGTCAGCATACATGTATGTGCGACAGTTTCGAACCACATTGCACATGCTGTTAACGTGCATTATGTATCCTACTGGACCAAACACGGAGCCGGTCGGAACTCCACATGTGACGTACCTGGGTTCCCCAATGACGCCATCAATGACGGTTCGCAGTGTCCGGTTCGTAAGATAGGCACGGAACCACCTGTTAAGTGGTCCCGCGATACCACATTCTTCCATGGCCTGAAGCAGTTGGTGGTGATCCAAGGTATCAAATGCTTTTTTGAAGTCAATGTAGACCACCACCACCTGCTTCCTTTGGTTCAAACACTCATTGACGTCATCCGCAAACTGCGCCAAAGCGGTCGCCGTGCTCCGTCCACGTCTGAAACCGTGCTGTGCATGTGACAATATCTTGTTGTTCTCGAGAAAAAGACTTACCTGGTTTACAATAAACTTTTCTACAATTTTATTTATCACCGAAAGTATAGCTATTGGTCTATAATTTGAATAGTCACTGTGCACACCTTGTTTAAATATCGGTCTTATTAATGCTGTCTTTAACTGATTGGGATATAGACCCTTTTCAACGCATAAGTTAATGAATACAGCTAATACAGGGCTTAGCTTTGTTTTCAACAATTTTATTTCCTTCACTCTAATTTTATCTGCACCTTCCGATTTATTACTACTTAGATTATTTATTATTTTCTCTATATCCTTTGGGTAAGCTTTTTGAAATCGCAATGAAATTTTACATCTATTGATATAGGTAGACCTGTCCAAGAACTTATGACTACACACATGTTTTAGATCTAAAATTTCTTTAGTAAATGTTTTAGAAAACTCATTACAAATATTAATTGTACTATTTGTTTTTCCTAAATACTTTAAAATTACAGAATCTACACTCTTCTTTTCCTTTCCTATCCATGAGTTGATTTTAGCCCATATTTTCCTAATATTTTTGTTACACTTCTTTATTTCCTCTCTACAGTATTTATTTTTTGCTTTATAAATAAATTTGTTTACCATATTTCTATATCTAGTATACTGAATCCGCAAGTTCATGTCTTTAGGTTTTCCTTTCCAATATCTAAATAGCTTATCCCTTGTACTAATCATGTTTTTAAGTTTTTTTGTTATCCAGGGTTTATTTTTTCTCTTATTACCTACAGCAACTTCGAGTTTAGAATCATCATAAACGTCAGATAATATTTTACATAGTCTGTTATATAAGTCTATAGGGCATTTACAATCCAAAAGCTCAGTCCAAGATACATTTTTAAGTTTATCTAATACTTTACTATCACTTATCATAGTCTTACAAGATTGCGTATTGCTTGAAGGATACCTGACCGATTCTGAGTCACCCGCCACGCACATACCAATAACATAGTGGTCCGACAACTTACATGTTAATACGTACGCAGATATCATTCGCTGAGTTCTCACCCACACATGATCAATGCACGTCCGCGTCACTTTGTCCCCGTACACTTCCTCGCGCGTTACGTCACGTATTGCACATTCCATCCCAATCTCGCTCATATTGTTTATGTATTGACTAACTGCACTCGAACCGGTTTTACGCAACAGATCCAAGTTTGTATCACCGATTAATGTTATCTCACAGGCAGCTGGTATCTCCGATAATAGCTTATGTAATTCTTCCGCAAATCCATGTTTATTCGTCTTAGGTGGCTTATAGATAACCAAAATATGACTAATTATCCTTCCGTCTTGAAAAAGCTGACCATGTATCGCCTCGTAGTAATTGGAATGAATTATTTTTGCAGTAAAGTTGAGTTTATTGTTTATATATAGTAATATTCCTCCTCCTCTGGTTTCCCTCGTACATATGTATGTGTCAAAACCTTCTATATTGTACAAAGATAGTTCCTGCTGTCTAATATTAATCTCTGTTAATGCTATTATGTCCAGTTTCGCCTTGCAATCATTAATCAAGACGAGTAATTCATTAAAATTCTTTCTAAGTGATCTTATGTTTACATGACAGATACTTAAGTTGTTATTTGATGTTAGCAAATATTCTTGCCAACTGTCCATACATGTGTATTTACTGTATTTAATATTAGAACTGACGTATGACGCATGATCTTCGAATTTTAACAACAAACATATTCATTATTTAATAACGCGGTATTATACACGTCACTTGCTTTCTGCGTGTATACTTATGTCGCTTAATGAGCGAATAGATCGAATTTTTGTATCATTAGGGTCATCTTTTTTTATTAATACCCTTCCATTCTGTACCCAAATGTATTTAAATATTTCTTTTAACTCATTTTTTGCAGTCCATAGTAAGTTGCGTGTGTACTTCGTTAAATCCTCATTAACATAGATGCGTTGTTTATTGCCACTTCCAGTTATGTCATTATTGGTTAGCTGGTGTGTTTTTCGTGTAGCTAACCATTTTTCTCGTTGATTTTGCGTAGCCAAGGTAATAACAATCGGCCGTGCTTTCTTCTCGCGCTGTTTGTTATCGATTTTAATTTCTGCACCTACCCGCACTGCATCCAATATAATGCCATCGGCTACACCTAGTTTATTTGCTATAGACTTAATTGTATCATTTATATCTTCATTTTGCTTTTCCTCTACACCAAATAATTCTACATTTTTTCCCTTCTCGCGAACTTCTAGATAAGCTATTCGCTCTTCCAGCGCTTTGTTACTGGTCTCCAGGTGCAGGTTCATACGTTCCAACGCTTTAATTTTTTTATCGGTTTTTTCCTTTTCTTCTATTAATTCTTGATATTTTTCCGCATAGAAACTTATGTCATCAGACATTGCCTCCAGAGTCTTTTTCATATTGAAGACTATTGCAAGCTTCTCGTTTACTTCAGCCAACACTTTCTCCGGTGTCGTCTTTGACATATCGACTTCTATTGGCGTCGGTCGGTGGGCCTGTGAGCTTTGGCATTCATCACAAAGTCCGACGTCACCAAATGCTTTGATTTTAACCGCACATTTTTTGTGGAAGACTCCTTCACAATACCCGTTACACTTAATAGTGCTGTCCCCTTTAACTCGGGCCAGCGACAACTTGCATGCTTTGCACTGGACCATTGCTACGCCTCAAAAAGTTTAGTCTACGGAAGTAAATACTTAATTACGATTCTCGTACACTCGCTCACGTTCGCACGGTGGGAGCGCGCGCGCCGAACTGAAAACCTCCTATTTTTAAAGTCGGTTAAAAGAAGGATGCCTTATAAACGCTTTATGTCTCCTTGATGTTGAGATTATGTCAGTAAGCTTTAAAGCCGGAAGAAACATTACAATTAATTTGCTTTTTAAAACTGTCCAATATTAACTCGACTTCTATATTTATAACTGATTTTAAAAGTGACAGTTTTTTTTTTACAAATATTTAAAATATTAACAATAAATCTTTATCTATTTTATTACCATGAGTAATATTTACTCACGTGTGACAAACAACACTACAGTGTTAAAATAAATATACCTAGTGTTTACCTATGTAAACAACACGACAGAGGTGTTATTAAACAAAATCAACACATATCGCAAAATAACATTAGATCTAGGCAACAATAGTGTACTTACTTCTAAAAATAATAAGCCCTGAACTGCCCTAAATCGAAGCTAATGGTTTGCAGCTGCACTTTAAGTACTGCCAAACAAATATTATTCTAAAAGTGTCTTGTATTTCAAAGAGCCGGTAATGCGCCCCCTATCGGATAAATATAGGTGCATCTCTATTCTATTATTAGCAAGTTAACTGACCCTTGCTATCAGACTGTAGTTACTATACAGAATTACAACAGAAGTTCAACTAACAGTAAGTGGGAACATAATATTACTAATTTTCAACCGACTTCAAAAAGAGGCGGTCCTTTATTCGTTTGTAAGTTTTTGGTTTTTATTAATCAATTTTTTTTTTAATTTTTTTTTTTTTTTGTACTATTTTTGTTCAATAAATTATTGTCAGTTAAATAAGATCTTCTGTTTTAACATTAGAAAAAAAAAACAGAGTGACATTATTACAAATGACTTAACTTGAGTCATTGCTTCTAAGGCGACGTTTGTATGAATCATCATAATAGTCGATCAAATTAAAGCCTTGATTCATCTAATTCCATAGTATTATTGCCACAGACATTACACAAACGTTACTTATACCGTATACGTGTGTTTAACAATGCTATTTTACTAAGTAGCAACCATTGTTATTTATCCCTTGCGGCATTCAGTAGTAGCAAAGCTATTGTCATTGTCAGTCAATACCAAACTCATTGCTACTGTTTATTTATAGAAAATCCGTTTAATCTCATTGCCCAACATATCTTCACGTTCGAGTCAGAAATGGTCTTTTTCTAAAAGTATTTGTTACTTAATAGTAACTATCTTCACGTTCAGAAACAGTCTTTCTCCGAAAATATTTATTACGTAATGGTAACTATTTAAAAAAATCGTCGTTGTGGCCTAGCGTTTCAATGAACGGATTTGTATGCACGATGTTGCAGGTTCGAACCCGAGCAAGCATCAATGTAAATTTACAAAATAATATGTACTTTCTTAATTATTCTATGACACTTCTGACAAACGGTGAAGGAATAAATCGTGAGGAATCCTGGATTCCAAATTTGGGATCCGAAATCGCCAATCCGCAAATGAGCAAGCGTGGTGATCAGTGCTCGTGCCTTCTCTATATGGGAAGAGGCCTGTGCTCAGTAGTGGGCCGTTTATAGGCTGGATTATTAATGGTAACTATTTTGATGTGTTACACCGACTTAATCTTCTGCAATTTCCTTTAATGTGGTCACAATGCAGCGTTTGTTTTGCGTTGGTAATGGTAAACTTCCGTCGCTCAAATTATTACTTTTACTACCATTTTATTGAGTTATAGTGACTGGGGTAATAGTTGCTTAATGGTTTATGAAATGGGGAATTTCAATAGACTTGTTTTAATAGCTTTTACAGTGAATGGACAGGAAGTCTAAAACAATAACGGGTTTTATGTATTTCTTAAAATATTTTGTCGACATTGCATTATCTTTATCTTTAGGATTCAAGCTAAGCTATGTTGAGTTTTCAGTACCTTCGGATGGCACTAAATACCAAATAAATATACGATGAAAAAAAACGACGGGCCTGTTGGTCTAGCGGTTAGTGACCCTGACTGCTATACCGGAGGTCGTGGGTTCGATTCCCACTCAGGACAAATGTTTGTGTGATGAGCACGATCATTTGTTCTGGTCTGGGTGTAATTTATCTATAATATGTATGTATTTAGAAATATATAAGTATGTTTATCAGTTGTCTGGTTACCATAACACAAGCTCTCTTAGAGCTTAGCTTGGGATCAGATAACCGTGTGTGAATTGTCCAGGAATATAATTATTATTATTATTATAATTCTGCCCTTCAAACCCTTTTATATCTTATTTTCTGTGATAGTTGGAATATTGTGTCGGATATGTAAAAAATACTGTAGTTGGCTTGGGTGACAATTAGGGTCGGGAACAATAGTGGGTCATGCAGCACATCTCCGGTTGCAGATTGCACCAGCTAGTACTCTGAGTGAGGGAGTGCACCTGTGTTACTGCCAAGCAGTGTGCAAAACATTATCATTATTATTGAAGAGTACATTTGCGTTAGGCAGGTGAAGAGTTACTTCATATATTGAGATACTAGTATATATATTAAATTTTAAATTGTTTCCTAAGCCTACTAGGGAGTCAGCTCATGACGATGATACCTGCAAAGGTATTGAAATTTTGGGAACTAAAATTTTAAATATACGTCATAGTCCGTAAAAAGTTGTTCTATTTCAATGTCCTAAACCTACTTCCAAATGAATATTACAAAATACTTGATAACATTAAGAACATTCTAGATAAAACCATTCTAATTTAATATGATCATATTTAAGTTGTCCGTAGAGCACTTTCGCTCAAACTCTCGAGTATAAAGACAGTTATTAGCATAATTAATGACGCTAGCATTGATAAACTGCAGACGTCATAGCTCACAATCTGTGCAAGTAAAGGCTGTGTCAATTAATAACATTATGCTTATATATTGTAGAAGATAGTAGTCTGTTGAACATTGTCTGAAACAACTACATAAATCGATGCATGCATTAAGGGCGAAATTTTATTTGTTTATTATTTTATTGTTTTTTTACATAGGTAAAAACACAAAATAAAGTAAAGCGGAAACATTTACAAAACGCAGCCTTACAGCACCTGGAAATCTCTTTTGGGCAAACTTAAATTATGATGCATAATAAGATGATTAGGGGTAGCTTAGTTTTCCATCAAAGTTATCTAGTACCAGTAACATTGGTCTATCCAACTTTACCTTTTCGCTCAGTTTTATTCAATACTGTGGTTCGTGACCGCCTTCTTTTGAAAATAGTTTGTTATGGGTCACTCGATTCCAAACCAACTACTAAACGATTAAATATGACGTCATAGTTACTTCAGTTTTATAATAGATAGTAAAAATAAATCTCATTTTAAAAGTCAAGTGTCAGAATGATTCATAAGTACTTATAACTTAAAAGCTACAACCTCTTTAGTATGTAATTATAATACTAAAGCACTAGTAACATACAGCTCCCGATTTGATGTTCATATTCGTTCTTGAACTTTAAACAATTGTTTAATAAATCACAGCCGCGAAGCGTGTGACTCTTCGATCACGATCAGAGAAAACAATAGCTGACTTGTCAGAAAAAGCACGTGCCAAATAGGCCAAGTTGGACACAAAGACAAACATTTGAGCAAACAATGGCTGACGAAAACGCACGTGCTTATCAGGCCGTTACAGGCGTGTTGGTGTACATTGACAAATGTTTGGGACAATGGACCAATGGTTCGGATGTTGGTTGGAATGCAGCTTTCTGGCGCTTTTGTGTTGGATTCGATGCCGCGCCTAATGTGGGAAATGGGAGTGTTTCTTCGTTTGTCTGATTTAAATGTGATTGAATTTGAAGGCACGTTATCCGAGTATTGAAATTGTGGCTAAAAAACTACATTAATTTGGCATTCTAAAGGATAGTAAGCCAATGGCATTTCCTCCCTTCATTGCAGCAAAAAGGCTGGTTAAGCGAAAAAATGTTCGTGAAACGAAAAGTACTTTAAAAAGAACACCAGCAGAGGCTCAGTTATAATATTAAAACCAGAATTAATTAAAAAGAAACGTTACCCAACAGCAATAAATAAGATACAGATAAAAGTATCCATAAAAATAATATGTATCTACAATGTGACCAATTTGTTTATTTATGTTATTGCTTGACCTTTTTAATGTTATCACTTATCAGTTATTTTGGTCGCTTCCATGAATTCGGTGAACACTTAGTCAATGTTTGAATAAGCTGATGGAACTAATATTGACTTGAAGAGGCCTTTAACGGTCACTTTGGTTTATCTATTACATAAGTATTGGTTATTACACAATGGTACTTCAATCGTTTTTAGATAGTCGAAACAGTGGCGGTCCCTGTCAGACAAGACAAAGTATAGCACAATTTTTGGTAAGATTACCCATAGGTGAATGTAAAAAAATAACCGACTTTAATACAATTAATATAAAAAATAAGATTTGAAATATTGCCCTAACATGATCGAAGATGTCGCGGACAAAAATTAACATACCCTTCTTTTCAAATCGGTTAAATATATGACAACCTGAAATTCGCAAGCTACAAAATAAGCAACGGAAGAACACTACAAGTAAAAGTAAAAAATGAAGTAGATGGTAATAAAAAAAAGTCCAATAACATTGAACTGTCAATGTGGTTTACAATTACTTTTATTGCCATCTCTTTCGATCTCCATACATCCTCCATAAGGACGAAAGAGACAAAGCATTGAAACAACTTCCTTTTGGTCCCACATGGGGAACACCACATGGTGTTAATCCCACATTCTCAGCATGAAGTGTTTGTAAGTTAACGAGAGATGAATGTTTAACTAAAATAACTGACGTTTCCTGATTTAACACTTCCTAGAGCTTGCCCTTAATTATCTTTGAGTATGGATGAGAGCTCTTCAAAAGTTAAGTAGCTACTAATTTTGAAGCACTTTTTACAGAGACTCATTATATGGACGCAGAGTAGCTTCTCTGAATACTTTTTGAGCGACTTATGTTTTTATTTTTTCATAAAAATTTTTTTTTTCGTGTTACAGGTTCTAAGCTATTCAAAATCATTTAGGTACTATTAGGTAGCTAAATGATGACTTGACTAGTAACAATATCATCAACCACTCCCCACACATAATTATCATATAAATACCCATTGATAACATCAAACCAAATTCCCGTTATAATCGTGACAAAGCCAAAAAAAAACACGAACAAATAACTTAGTACAATTAAACAGATTAAGGTAAATAAACATGAAATTCGTGCACCAGACATAGCGGTACTATTGGAAGCACTTAGCAGAGATCTAGTGATGCGATAGTATCGATAAAGATATCGATACTGCATTAATGTATAACAATCGATTTATGTCAAAAGGCATCCGGATTGCAATCGGTAACATTAATCTTAGCTTGCAATAATGATTTATGTGGGTATTTAGTTCAGTGTATCATTAAGGCTTGTAAATAATGGTTAGTAATTTGTGTGCTACTTGTTGCTTTTTGTTTGCTAGTAAGCTTAATGTGAGTGTAATGTCAGATACTTCTCGTTTTATCATTTTGTTGAGCTGTGATGTTTTACTACCTGCAATTCTAACTTCAGTAAATATACTTTGGTTACATGCTTAGGCTGTAAGACAACTAACAGTCTATCTTCTTTACAACACAAAAGTTTGTGTGTAGAAAACACTTGAATTCTGAAGTGTCCAGTTTTTTTTATATCTACTGTCTATTTAAAATTTACATTTGTTTTGACTGCTTAAATAATAGGTACTTCGAACCTGTCTATTTAATCTTGCTTACCATCTACCAACAATTACGTGATTACGCACATAATATACATACATAAACATTTGATGTACGATCTACCATCAGTCATCGATATTCGCGTGGCACGTCACTAGCTTTCACCTGATCTTCGTTATTACGCAAGGAATGTCACTATAACATATAAACGTACAATTAACACTGATAAAGTATGTATTGTTTGTTCATGGAGTTTCTTTTCGTGGAAAGTGAAATTTGTTTAACAATTCGGGTTTCCGCATAATGAATTTACTCGAAAATGTTGCATAGTAAGGATCCTTTGTACTCCACTGGAAACACCTAGCATTGTATGCATGGTTTTAAAATATATGAAAAATAAATTTATCCTTTCTGATTTGCTTGTAATCTTTGGTAATGTTTAACGTCCACATTAGGCAAACCTCTTCCTTTTCGTTTCCCTTTAGATTGGTTCAATATATTCTTAATTCTCCAAAGAGTATAAGCTTTCTTTTTATTTCGTTGATATTCCCGATTGGAATTTATTTACTAGACTAGTTTTTTGCTACAAAAATAACTGCTTTATCAGTACCCTTAGGGATCCCTGGAACTAATTCATCAAACACTTATCAATGACATAAGCATTTATAATAGCTCGTTATCTCGGTTCTGAGGACTTTCTAAGTTCCTTCAAGCACTTATCACAAGTAGAAACGGATATAACGCAACTTCCTGTCTGACGTCACAATGTAATGTAAGTAGAACTGTTAATTGATCCGAAATCAGTTGATTGAATTTATTTCTATTATAATGTAGAGTAGGGGAGTGATTGCGTTCATTCTATGGTATTATATAGATTGTTAACAGTCATTAAAAGGACTATATTCATACATACAAGCCAAACTCTTAGTATGGAGTTTGACTCAAATCATCCACTTGGAGACATGATAATTTAAGAAATCCAGAAGTCTCGCAGCCTTTGGTAGAGGTCGTGCACATTGTCTCATGTCTGTATGAAACATGTGGGCTTGTATGCTTTCGTTCATGTACTGATAATATAAGGCATCCTTCTTTATTGAGGACAATAAAAGTGTCTACGAAATTCGCTTTCTTAGGATCCGCCAATAATCTTAAAGCAAATTGTCGCTTAGTGCCTCAAAAATGAGACATCGTATCTAAGCTAACTAGTCAACAAACCATACCCAACAAAATTGCTCCATGAAACAGTTAAATGAAACACAAACCTAAATGGCCTGACGCCTCATAAATCGTTAAAGGCACATTACCACTATTACCAGGGAAAGTTTGAGGTAAACCACTGAATATCTGTGTCAGAACTGAACTGTATTGACAACTAGTTCTTGCAAATTAACCTTTTAACCCTACGAAGAATATTATGTAAATAATTACGTATTTTCTATCACTTTCATTTATTCCGTTTATGGTAGAGATAGATGATAGAGACAAAAAACTTATCGAAAAGATAATAGTCTGAAGTAATGAGGGTTTGTTCAGGGCAGTTGCGTAGTTTTTTGTTTTACGATTCAGTGAATGTGTTGGTATAGTTTTAATAGCTTGTACGTACGAGTACGTTGGCTTGGATTGAAGGCCTTTTATAGTGTTTTGTTTAATCAGTTTGGTTGTATATAATGCCAGTATGGTTGAGCATAATAATATCAAAATAGTGAATCAAATTTCATAATTTATTTTATTTTTTTATTTAATTTGATTTTGCAATTGTGCTGGAAATTTTACAGTTACAGTAGTTACTACTTAATACTACTTAGTAGTGCAAGATGTTTTGCTTCTAAGTTCATTAGTTTCTATGCTATCTTTAGAACGATTATCGTTATTATGATAATTAATAACCTCCCGCGGCTTTGTACGCTAATCTTAACTAGGATTATCGTCGCTAACAATAGACTATTCCTATGTTAGCGTGACCTTATTTAAACTAAAATATTATGGATGGAGTCGAGAGAGACTTAAGATGTTTAAGCCCGGTTGGAATAAAGTTTTTCTAATAAGAAATATATTAGTCGATGTTAACTCAATGTTTTTTAATGGAATGGTTTATTATTAAATAAAAAGGAATTATGGCTCTTTTCATCTGAAGTGATTTTATAAAATTGAACACAAACTCGACCTCAAAAGTTTTTACTCAAGTCTAGAAGTAAACCACAAAGAAAAGTGTGCCTGTAATGATTATGACATAACTTATTTTGTGCTTAGAAAACAAAAGTGATTACTGAGGTATTAAACGTTAATAGTAGAAAATAACAGCGGTAACGTGCGTCGACAACAATCACGCAATGTCCAGTAATGTGTTAGATAATTTTTAAATAAACCTGTCGGCAGGTAGGACATGCTATCACTTGCATGCTACTATATAAAGGTAGATATCAATATGAATCTAAGATTCTAGTTGTTTCATTAGGAAAATACTGGAATTAAACAAATGTTCGTTAAAACTTCAGCCCATCCCTTCTTATCTCTAAATATAATTCGATCTAAATATTGAATTTTAAACACTTGTTTATTTTGACTAGTCTTTAATGTAATTACTTTTTATTTTGTAAATTGGGAGACAGAGTGCTCCTGGTGAGTTAATTCCACTGTTTCTTCTCTAAGAAGCGGTAAAGGATGGGGAATGTTCTGTCTATTATTGTGACTGATGTTTGAAAATTGCAACATATTTTAAGTCAATCTTTTTTTTATTAGGTGTATCTTTCAACAGTTAAAATATTTACTCCTCTGTCTTCGGTATTTAGTTCAGCTCAGCTATCTTTTCAGGTCGTCGATCCATTAGGCTGTGACACGTTTATGTCGTTTGCCAAATACCGGTCCTTACTCTGTTTATAAACACTTATTTAAAATGTTAAGACAAGATTAAAAAGCCAAAAATACTGTCAATCTTTTGGAGATTACTTTTTGGCAGGTAGTCTATTTAGGTTAGACAAAGTTAATTTTAAATAATGGACACTGTTGTATAGATATTCAGTTAACATATTTACATGAAAAATACCATTGACTTATAGCAAATCAATGGATTTTACAATTCGTTCGTGATAAACAGTATCAAACGCTTGACTCAAATCCAAAATTGCTTCAGATACCTAATTATTTATTTAATGTTTTAAACCTTGTTATTCGTTTAGCAATATTATATTCGCCAAAAGTCTAAAGGCCAAATCAAGTATTAAGACTCATTTGTTGCTTTTATTAAACCTGTTTTATTTTTTATTCGGCTCCGTGGAGTGAATGTTTAAATTAAATATTATTACCAGACGATGTTAGCTAACATTTGACGGCATAATGTTTTAAATGTCGTTTCTGAATTAATATTGACATTCTACTTTTATTGTGTCTGATGATATACACTTTTGCATTATGATGAACTAGACAATAGATGTTTTATAAACACTCTTTACTATACGAATATTTACGCGCTAGATTTTGTGTTTACAATCGATTTAGTACTATGAATTTGATGATTTCTGATTTACTTACGAAGTAGATTGATTGAAAATGCTGGGTGCAGTTAATGGATGGTAAAAAACCGCAATAAATAGAGATTTAAAGGAATGTTAGTGTTGTAACTTTTATCTTAAGACTGCACGTTGAATGGCATGAACTGAGATATCTTCGCGAGATAACGATAAGCATCTCCGCTGTGATGCTGACAAAGAAAATAGTTTCACGTGATTATAATGCCAATGTTGTTTTATGCATGAGTGTTAAACAGTTTGACTTTAATTGGCATTCATAAACATAAAAACTGAACCATAATTGTATCTAATACGAAAGAAAGGGCGTCGGCGAATGTTTTGAAAATTCAATCTCATTCTAAGCTACCGTTATGTTTATCTATGGTACGGTCCACAACAGGTTTTGCGCGAGTTTCGTCGCGATCGTCATCAATATTTACCTTTTCGTCAAGTTGAGGTCAAATCCCTTATTAAGAAGTTCTCCGTAAGAATGTTTTAAAACTTTCAGTCCAGTGAAAGTATCCTCGGCGTCTTCTCCTTTACAGTCTGGTGCACTCAATACACTAAACACTTCACTATGGGAACACCATTGATATTTTGAACATAACACTATACTTTTATTTATAATGACATCACCGGTACCGATGTTCGGTTGTGTTACGAAATTGTCGATATTATAGCGAGATGTCACGAGAGCGGGCGGTGTGAGCGTGCGGCCGGTCCGCTGCGCTGCGCGGGAGTTAGTGAGCCGGCGGCACTGCGGTGAGCGGCGCGGGCGCGGACTTTGCGCTCGTATTCGGAATGCAATCTCCCTCGCTCTCTCAGGCATGCGCGCGTTTTCTCCTATATGCCAGTTCGTCTCGTTTCCTCGCCGTTATGAATGGTTGTTATGCTATGCAGTTGTGCCCAATAACTCTGTATACTGGTGCTTTTTGCCCTTTTTTGCCGTTCCTAGTCCCTCGGCCTGTTCATTGTTTACTGTTTTGACCTTTTGTCGTTCTCCAGTTTATGTTTCCTTTTCCCTTCTTGATTTGTTTTTATATGCTTGTGTTTATTATTTTTTTCTTTAAGTAATCAGTTACAATGAGGGTTATTGAAGCAATATTCTTGTTAAGAAAGACGCTTGTGGAAGTTAATGGCAAGTCACGATTTGATGCCGTTATGGGACTAGCAGATGAAAAGCATTCCAACTCAAAGGAGCGGTCGGTGGTCATTAAGATACGGATTCAGTGTGAAATACTCAACATCTAGAATGCAGCCTATTTCTGAACGAATGCTTATGAAACGTACAATTTATAGCACTGATTATGGTTTAACCGCTTGGAATACCTATTTCCTCATTCCAGATGGGAATGAAAAAAGCTTGGAAATGGTAAAATTACTTTGTTGTGGTCGTAATGAAGGAATTTATCTCCTCAAAGATGGGTTTCTAGTATTGGTAGCAGCTGTTTAGTATTAAACATACGTGGAACATGCAGAAGCACCCAGTTACTGAGACTAATACAGTCATAATAGGACTAGAACTAAAAATACCAGAATTTTCATCTGAAATTTGAATCTTACAGTTAAGTATTAAAATCCATCGGAACATAAAGGCAATGTACTGAGAAACGCTAACGCAGTAACGATCGATCGTAATCTAAGTTCTGGTACATTTGCGCAAACAAAACGAAGGAAGTTGCACATGTTTGTAAGATGCCATTTGGAACGGATGAATCTTTTATTTTGAACAAAGCGTGTTACTTTGTTTTAGTTTCAATCCCTTCTTTGTTTCACAGTTTGTGTCTAGCCCTTCAGGGTTATTCCCTTTAAGGTTGTTCACCTTATTTGGAGATCTCCAGTTTGGGTATTTCCTAGAAGCAGAGAATTAACTGTTTCGGTCAAACCTACTAATGTATGTAGTAATTTGCTTCGATCAAATATACTAAATATGGTATGTTTATCTCTGACCTATTTCTTCCTCTTAGCAAGATAGATCTGCTAGTTATTTTTTTTAGGATTACTTGAATACTTTTAGGAGAATAGTTGTAATAAGCATTCTTGACTTATAGTTTAATATTAGAATACCAAGATAAATCTGTAATTTTTTCATAAATAGTCAACCTAACACGTATACACGAACAAAATGTATTTGTCTTTAGAACTACAATAGAACATATTCAGTACGAAGAATAGTTGTCAAATGACATGTCCAAACCACGTTTTGTTGGGAATGATGACGGTGATAACGATATGTTTAGGATACATTTGCATAAGAAGAGAATAAGATAAGACACGACAGCTGAGGAAAGAAATGATCATAGACAACCGTATTTTCTGCAAAATATTTTTCTTCTTCATTCTGGATCAAATTAGCAAATAAATCATGACACTTTTAGCTTTTCAGAAAAGTGTTTCTTTTCAACTCTGGTCGGGTTTCAGGAATGAGGACTATAACATCATTTGAATCTATTTTACATTGCTGTATTTTCATTTAGCAGTTGGAAGGAAATTTTATATAACTAGTTATTTTATCAACTGAAAAATACCAAGAAAGTCTATACTTTGTATTTAAGGAGCTATTTCGCAATAACAATATATTAAATCAATAAATATCGATCGATCACACTCTACACCTTGTTTTGCTTATTTTGCATAAAGTAACTGCTCTGACTGTGGTACATTATAGATTGTATCTACCGTCCTTCACATGTCTAACAAGGTTTTAATTGCCTGTCAGAAATTTTACCTACTCACCTACATTCGAAGAGATAGAAAAAAGTTCACAGATGTTGATTACTGTGCTGCCAAGTGGAACATTTGAGACTTTTTTTAAGGTAATTGCTGTTATATTGTAGTGAAAATATTTTGTAGTATGATGAATGTATTTTATTAATTAAATGATCACTCACCACAAGTACGTTACTTGACAATAAAAACCAAAAGAAAAAAAGGAGTTAATGACTTTTTCCAACTTTGGTGTGCTGAAGTAAAAACTTCTTTTTTTTTTAATATTTGTTGACTAAAGAAAGCCAAATATGTGGGGAAATTTCCTCACTTAAGCACATTTGGCTAGGTCAGTCAGACAAAATATTTACCCCACTCAGAATTGAGACTAAAAAAGTAGATATTTTTTTTACGTAGTCTGGAGTATAGCAAAGTGGTAACAAAAACACGACAATATTAGCTTAGTCACGCGATATTCAATAAAAGTGTCAGATTCCAACGGATATTTGCACAGGCAAGTAGAAAATTTGACACCACCAGATGACATTGAAATATTTGATACGCTTGACATGAGTTACACTGATTTAATTGTGGTCAGTTTGTTAAGCAAAAAGTTGTGTAGAAATGATTTTAGATGAATATTACATATCAGATCCACTGATACGGATTGTTTCACACCTTGGTATAAATGATCAAAAGATACATAGGTAACGAATCTTTTTGTTGAGATATGTTTTGTATATATTATCATTTATACAATTGCAGTTTTCTTGACTGTCAATTGTTTTTCTAGTACATAACAACCGGTAATCTTGGATCACAAGTTAAAGTGATATAGTGTTCAGTGAATGTCGAATTTCGAGTTTTCTACTGACATACCTTGTAATTAACTAGAACTTTATAGTAAAATAAAATTAGAACTTGATCGAATGCAAAAATATCCTTACTCGTTGTCAGATATATAAAAATAAAAAGCAATTATCAAAAAAATGTGGTCATAAGAACCAAATCTTTGGAAGCCGTGTTGTGGCGGAAGTTCACTCTAATTGGCCGATGACGCTATACTAAACTGTTCTCAAGGCTCAGACTTTTTAGATATGGCCTGCTTGATGAAGCCTGAAATATCGTGCAAATTTTTATACATTGAGGAGCAGTAAGGCTTTGGTGTCATAAGTGACCTTTCACAAACGGCAATGTACTGCAACTCGCACTATACAATCGTCTAAAATAGTCATAAATCTTTTATAGCAACATTTAATCAAAGAAGTTTTAGGATTTTTAATTGAAACAGTTGCAGAGATAATTGGTGAAGTTAAATGAGACCAAGTTATTCTGTGACCGGATTCGCACGCGAAAAGAGAGGTGTCTATTATGATATTGATGTGGAATTCTCTACATCTTATGTGGCTTTTATTAATTAACCGACATAGTTAAAAAAACTGCCTCGTCGGCCTAGTGGTGCTAAACGCGACTGCTACGCTAGAGGTCTTGGGTTCGATTCCCAAGTCTACAAGGTGTTATTGGGTTTTTCTATGAAATCCTCAGTAGCAGGTCGGAGTTTGGATTTGTGCCCGATTAGTTGCAATAGGCTCGCCCCCTATTACATGGGACCTAAACATATCGGCGAACTGTGGGTTTATTTTGGTACACCTCTGCCTACCCTTTCGGGGATACAAGCGTGATGATATGTCATGTTATGTTTTGGTTCAAAAAACTCGATAAAGGTGCAAAGCCACGAGAAGCGAAGAGACACAATAAAACACATTCACTAAGCATTATATATATATTATGAATTTAAAGTGCATTAGAATCCCATTAATTTTATGCATACGTTAAGTAGTCTTAAGAACACATAAAGAAGCAAAATTAAATACAGCAATAAAGCAAGTAATTGCTCTTTCTTACAGTAACAATCCGTTAGAAGATAAAACAACAGTTAAAACTAACGAAACAACTCAAACTTCTTGCAGTTAACCTAAAATTAAAGTATTTACTTCCAATTAAAGAGTGAAGGGTCAACTGTCAATTTGTCACACTGCTCGCTCCCTTCGGACATAGCGACATACTCAATTGGTGATGTGAATGCCCGCAGTTGGTGAAGGGATTATCCAGATATTATGTCTTAGAATAGTTAACAGTTTTGGAGCTGTTTTTGTGCGTGAATAATTTGTGTTACGATATGAAATAAAGAGGGAATAGAGTTGGTTTTATTTATCTCTAAATGTTGATATGTTATGTGGTAACTAATAGAGGATTCTTACGATTTTTATATTTCGTTACGTATATGACCAGCGTTTTATAGTCTTTCTGTCGATACCATCCATCCGAGAGGCAGAATACTCAATATAGAATACTTTAATCTTTCGCCAGCTACATAATAATTTCGTACGAACTAAACACGTGTGGACACATGAAACTTGTATCTTTTATCTACTATCTTGTCACATACGTACCCTTCCCTATGACGTAGTATATGGATGATTCCTACATAACTAACTGTGTGCTTTTATTGGGACCCGCAGACCTCTTATCTGTTACATCGACGTTTTTATTAAGACGAGCTGTAGTGAGAAACATTGCGATAGTCATATGTTTTTGCTGACTCTTTCATATAATGAAATTGAGTTATGAACATTGGAAAACAAATGACAAACTTATAAGTTTTTGTTTTATATTGTGAATAGTATGTAGTTAGAAATATTCACAGAAGTTTATTATTTACTTTCTGAAATTGTTGATCGTATCAAATTATACATTTTTAAATTGTTCGGAAAGGTTTTTAAAAATATATTCAGACCAAGAAATCGATTTGGGTAACGCATTTTGGGTTGAGAAGGTTCGTAATAGTCATGGCATTATTTCAAGCAGGGCTGAGGGCTAATTTACTAAAAGTACAAGTGTCACTTCTGCTCTAAAATAAGTATGATTCTTGAAAGAAGTAAGCAGTATGAGTAAGAGTTTGTAGCATAAAGGCAAGAATCGGGATTGGAATCAGGATTTAATAAGTCCTATTTGATAGATGGTAGTTAAACTTGCTTCATCGTCATCAATGTTCAGATATCTTACTGATATAGGGCATAGCGACAAGTTTTCTACTGACACAATAGATTCTGTATCTCTCAGCAGCACGTTATTCTTTAAACATTGAGCTTCAAAAATCAGTTTCCACATGTCAAAATTTAAGTTTTAACTAGCAACGCTGAACATATCAGGAATACGACCGCAGACAAACACCGCAGATATCAAATATTAACAGTCTAATCAGGGGCCCGAGTCTGCTACTGACAATTGTTTGAATCGTCTCAGTGGCTGGCGTTAGTAGGTCCATTTTAGGATAATGCGCATTCTACTAAATGTCAGAACGTCAAAATTGGCCGTCCCAATGGCCAATTTTGACGTTAAAATCACGTTTTACCTACGTAATTATCCTAAAATGGACCTACTAACGCCATCCACTCAGACGATTCAAACAATTGTCCATAGCAGATTTGGGCCCCTGTAGCTTTTTATAATTATTATAATCTCTGTAATGTATATGTAAGAAAAATACAAATGTGTCTAAAATCCTAAGTGTGTCGAGAGCTCACGAACCGTGAAGACACGGTTGCATCTCAGTTGAATGTGTTTTCCCTTTCATCTGAGTTTTGGGGACATGGACACGGTTTGATAGCTTTACGTTTATATACGGTACAAAAAATGTAAACAATTGCTTTTTCAAGAAAGTTGTATTTTAATCTGATAAGATGGAATGGTGAATCATGTTTAATTTTATCTTTTAAATTGTGGTTTCTTCGATACTAATAAAATTGTAGGTTTGTCACAGAGTAGTTTAGAGGATGCAGTAAATATTGCGAATTAATAACTAAATTTATTTGCTACGAGATGGTGGTTCTAATTCAAGACATGTGATATAATAATAATAATAATAGTTTAATCGCATAAAAAGTAGGTACAATTTTCAGGTGTTATATAACATAATCAAGTGATCCTTATACTTTTTACCATAACTGGCATGCAAAATAGTTTTAAGACAGATTTATGACACAAAACAAGCTCTACAAGTACAATATCACTATAAATCAATGGTTATTAGAATTATGAATTTAAACATTACTTAAATTAATTATTAGGAGGAATTCCAGTAGATAACTATATAATCAAAGTATTTCCCATTATAAATCTGTATAAAATTACAAGTCAAGAGTCAATAGCATTTAAAAGAGTTTAATTATATAATGTGAAGGGCATTTTCGTGATAAAATTTTATTAATACATTTTTTTTTAATTTAGTTAACTAGCTTGTTATGATCCGACTACTTTCTTAAAGTGAGTAAAATCGGTTACTCGTTATATCTATAAGTAAAATATTAGAATATTAATTTTTAGGAAGTATTTTACTACTGTAAAATTTGTATTTAACGGAGGTTACATATTATCGTTTAAAACAAAATCTATTATCACCTGATTTTTCTTATTGATATGACATTCAAACAATAAATCCATTTGATCAATAAAATCATAAAATGACCGTGAGCGCAAGGTTGTCAAAGTGCAAGGAAATAACAATGACTTGTAAGAAAACAATTGTATTATATTTTATTTAAACAACTACAAAATAAACTTTTTATTGGTCTCGTAATTTGCATTTCAAGTTTTTAATATGAGTTATATCAATACAGTTGTTAGTTATATGGATTTGAGTAAGAATGTTGTCGGAAAAGAAAAAAAAAAACACTTCTTTTTTAAATTGATTTCGATAGTAATATTCGAATTGATTATATCATTTATTAAGAGACTTAAAAGTCTTTCAATTTTTTTATTTTAGAAAAAGAAACCTTAAAACACATAGGAAATATACCAAAACAATAAACTTTGATTGACAACTTGACTCACTCAACACAAAACAATTGCCATTTGACAAGAGATATTGACGTTTCACCACAAAATGTTCCTTTACCGTCAGTTCAAAACTGGAAACAGGAAAATGCTCAAAAATATGTCTTTTATTTACCAAAATTAATAACCTTTTTATTTACCACAATATAAATTATTTGTAAAAAAATATTGGACGACAGACGAGGACAGAAATGGAAGTAAGTTTTTATTTAGTGTTCAGTCATGGATGACTTACAAAGATTGTTATTAAACAATTCTTAGTATATATTTTTTTAAAAGGTTTTTTATGTCATTAGATTGAATGACACATGGACCTTGCTATTTTTATTTATTTATTTAATTCTTCATGTACACTATTGCACAAAGACTTAATGCCATAAGGCATTCTCTGCCAGTCAACCTTAGGGTGATTTTTATTAGCTGTACTCTTGCAATCACGGTCTTTTAAGATGTTAGAGTAGATTTGTAGATCCGAATGATTGGTATTAATGTACAAATGATTCGCAACGGCTAATGAGGTTATGACAATCAATATCGATGCCCTAAGTGTTATGATAAGTTTAAAAGATACTACTTAAAAGTGTGTAGATAGAGTGGGTAGAGGCTTTTGACCTACAGAAGGGCAGAAATGATTAATAAATAAAAGTTGTAATCTAATCTCTATTTTGAAATAACTAAATATTGAGCCGGTAGGTACTTTTTACACAACTGAAAGGTTCATCCTTTATCATATGGATACATATTTATTGCTGAAATATCAACTTTGGAAATTAATTAAGAAAATAGGTTTACGTTCAAGAATTAGCAATAAAGGTGTGTGGTTGGTTTTTATCGAAGTTTAAACTTGGTTTGTTGCCTGTTTTATGAGGAGAGCCCTCATTTCTGTTTTACCATCTAAATATAACTCTCCCAGCTAATAATAAAGTTTCTTAAGCTGTTTGTGTCATGTGGCTCGAGACAGGAATGTCTGGAGTCAGACGGGGGAGACCTTTGCCCAGCAGTGGGATACTTAAAAGGTTATATAAAAAAAGCTGTTTGAAAGGTGTATAAATAAAAACATGTATTATAATTAAGATTTGTATGAACAATGTATTGAAACAGCTTTTGTTCGTATCTTAAAGGAAGTATTGGCAAAACAAATACAGGTGTTATCTTAGCAGATGAATAAGCCACTCTTGACCTGCGTTTAGTCATAAGTCTTCATATTGAATCAAATAAATATATCTATTGGTTGTCTTATTCTTAGAAGAGTGCGTCAAACTGTCATATCTTTGATTACTATGTCCGGTTATAGTAAACTTTTATATTAAAGAGTATTAAACAGTTTTATGGTTGACATTGATTTTAGAGAACATATATTATCAACCATTTCAAGGTCAGATTTAAATAAGATGTAAGGGTAGGCAGCAGCAATCGAGTGATTTTCGCTGTGGCAACCTGGAATGAATCTCCGTCTTACCATGTCAAAGAAAATCTATGAAATACTTAAAATCTAAATATGCAGACAAGTAACAAGTATTTTCCCACTCTTTGATGGTTACATGGGTACTATGAGCCTATAAAATTTTAGTATTTACGAGTATCGATGATGAGTGTCTCGTATCGATTGAGTCTCTCGTAGTAACATTGTCATTTTTCAGTGGTTTTGTAACCCCGAATCATTTAAATTTCGGACTTTCGAATCCAGTTTTAATAATCCGATTACGCAATATCACAGGAAAGTCATATAGTTAACTTTTGATATATCCGCGGGATGAGTGTGTGTGTGTTTGATAGTTTCCGGCCCCGATTGCAAGCAATAACATTTCTTTACACCTCGAAGGGAAATGAAAGCGATAAGTAGGCCGGAATACATATTATTATGTTTAGAGATATTAACTGGGGCTGGAGTTGTGAACCTTTTATTATTTAAATAGTTACTTTACTTTTTTGTGTTTCGAAACCAAATTCTAATAATTAATATATCAATATTTGAAGACTTATTTTTTTGTTGTTGTAAAAATAACATAAATCTATTGTTATGCTATTGCTATTCTAATGTTAACAGTAACATAATAGCAATATGGTACAAAACTGTCAATAATTACTGTGTCTCAATGATAATGGCTATTATATAATCATGTTCATTTATTTACTTACTTTAAAAAAGAATGTAAGCCATAAAATCAAATTAATTCATTTATTGCCTTCAAAATTGTCAGCTGTAAATAATTTTTACGTAATTAGAAATTAAGTAAACAATTTTTTTTTAATAGTCGGCTTTAACTATTTCTACACTACAAACTTCGTGTTAACAACCACTGAACTACGATATTTATCGACGGTGAGTTCATTAGCCGTCTCGATATTTTTAGTTGGAGCGTTCGTCAACTGTTCTCACGATTAACGGGAAAGCCGGATGGGCCCGAACTTATTGGATTTGTATTTTTGGATTTCGTAACAAGGAGGCTGGCAACTGAAAGTGTGTCAGATGACTTGTTTTATGTTTTTTGGTGTCCATTGTCTGGTAGGATGTTGGTATTGATTTATGGATGTGTTGAATCAGGATATAGGTATTTTACTTCGGGGTTTTGACATGACAGTATTTAACGATAAGGTTATGTTAAAGTTGTTCTTTATAAAAGTTACGAGTTCTTTTACTGACCATTAAAAAGTTCAGTTTTTGTTATGTTGAGCTACGAAAGTAGGAAGTAATCTGGTGTTAAGAGTTATCATTGAAAAGCGATAGTTTCAGTTTACATTTACAGTCAACCTTTTTTTCCAATAATTTGAAAAATCTCGTTGTTTCGAATAATAAACTAGTCAATATTCTTCGTCGTAATAATATGACAATTCTTATCTAACATTAGACTATCCTTTTACAATATTTATAGCGTACGTAAGTATCATATCGACAGAACAACACAACCCATTGATACCACGATAGTATCATTCTGAGAAGCTATTTAGTTCACTCGCTCTTGAATGAGTAAGATTGGCAGTCTTTCAAAATATTATGATTCAGTGGTGACGATTGATTGACGTCATAATTGGTACGATGAAAGTTCTTGTAAACGATGAGTTTAGTACGATTGGAGAAATGTTTTAGTATGCCAAGTCTTTCTGTTTCAACGAATAGAATGATGAGTGTGATTTGATGGGAGAGTAGGTCACATATGGTAGATGTTGTCCTTAAAATATTAACTCTTCCTAGGATGAAAATGTTGATGACAGAAATATAGCTTGAAATGGCTTTTGATATAGAAACTAAATAGGTCTAGTTCCTATTTATTTTAAGGCCTAACTTTCCTGTTGCGGTACAGTTGCAGTCTTGTATGTGCATAATGTAAATAGTATAAAAACGGTAATTCTTCAGTCAATGATGATTACAAAAATGTCGCTCTGTCTATGTTTCTTGTAGACAAGGGTAATTTATATTAATTTTTAAACCAAACAATACAGACTATTGTACCCGTGATCATAGTAACGAAAAATCTCGGAAACGTAAATAAAAACTTCTGTGATGGAATCCGTTAAAACAGTTTCCATTTCAATTACATCTTAACTAAAACCTCAAAGTAGGTATTTCACACAGTTCTAGAGAACTTTCTCTAGACTCTCAGGCTTTAAAATTAATGAGAACTGCTCCGTCACGGCTCTACAGAGATACTATTACGAAATATATTATTTGTAGGGTAAATCTGCTAAATATCGGCCCCCTTACGGATTTTCTAACTTTGGAACGCTCTGGCTGCACCAGTTTGCAACAAAGGATAGCTTGTGTTGCGGTTTTTTACAGGTTGATAAATCTATTTTATGTTTACAGGCAAGATAAAAATGTGCAGATGGCCGACATTTGGGGGGAGGGGGCCGATGTTTGGCGTATCTACCCTATTACGCAACCGACGCTTTGGACAATATTATTATAAATGTAATAACATGTACTTTGAATAAGCTCAATTTAAGTTTAAATTTTAAATTGGCGTTGCCGTTAAATTAGTTTCGCAATTAGATATGCTGAATTACTTGTGGGTTAAAAATGAGCTTGCAATGGCATGACTGTATACTTGGAATACTATTTTAACCGACTTTCAAAAAGGAGTAGATTTTTTTTTCGACTGTGTATATATTTTTTTACGTTTACTTACTGATTTGTCCACAATTTAAGGATTATTGTGTGAAATAATAATGATGTAGGTATATTAAAACAAAAAAAATAAAAAAAATACAGCCAAAATGAGAACCTCCTCCTTTTTTTGAAATTGGTTGAAAATATAATAGTAAATGTGTTGCGTAATTTCATATAATGATTGTTATTGAAGTTTTTGAATAAAATAATTGATGCTCTTTCCTAACATATTGTTCTTCTCAAGGGCTTTGAGACAGAGAAACTTAATGCGTTCATTATGAAATTGTGAAACCTCATACAATTTTAATTAAGTGAGAAAATCTTTATAACACTTGAACTTCACAAAAACATTTACTTCGAAGTCCAGACTGTTTAAAAATAAATATAGTGTTGTTAATTTCCGGTCAATTGAAGTGCTGACGTAATGAAATCCGGTCAAAACAGGTTATAAATAGAATATCAATCAACTCTTTTGATGTTTTTATTTGTTAATTAATTATTTTATGTGATTGTAAATTATAAGTAGCGGTTACAATAGATTGATGTAGATTTGAGATATGAAATGTAATGTATGCGTTGTTTTTTTATGTTGCATGTTGATTCGAAATTGTTTAGGTGTAAATTACTGGCTACGTTTTATTACAGATTTTCCTTCTTGTTTTAATTCTTATTAGTAAAAATTGTTATTCAGGCTTTCGAGATTTTGCTATAAGAGTAGCAATCATCATTTGTGGGCTAGAAAATAGGAATCGCTAAGATCGTCTCTGAATTCAAAATTTCTGAATGTAAAAAGAGGTTTACTCGTTAATGAAAAAAAAAAAAACTAAAATGTACACAATATTTCTAAGATTTTACGTACGGAAGTGTTTAGAAATAATCTTGATTTAGCCCAAGGCGTTAGACCCGTCCCACATTGAATTCAATCAAATTCACATACCACTATTTTTGCAACCGGTTACAAAATCCAATCAAAGTAATTTATCCTCACACCGATATCTAGACCATATAACAATTTAATTGACTCGATTCTCCCACAAACCGAGTGTTTTGCAATTTACCGTAATCCGAAACGAAACACCATTGCTTACCTGTAAAAGAAAAAAAAAACATTAATCAAATTAAATAGACCTCTGTATTTTATTGCCAATTAAACACACAAAACAATTAGTAATTTTATCTCGTTGGAATAAGGTTTAAAATCGCTTGTTTTTATAAGGAGTTGCCTGAATCGTGACTGGACGATATAGATCATGAAAACGCATACTTAGGTTACGCGATGTTACGTGATGTCATCTATCTTGTTATTTAAATTTATAATCTGTTATGCAGATCGGCGTTCTCGTTATGAATAACGATGTTAAGATTTGCTTTGATAAATGACAAGTAATGAGCTCTAGGATTAATATTTTAAAGCGGTTTAGACTGGGAGATGGATTTAGTATTTATGTTAATAAAGTTACCTATTACTTTCTATTAATAATAAATTACTATTATACAATAAACATAATCATGGATATAAATCGCGACAGTGGCAGGTTTCTGATTGAGTTTTGTTTGACTCTACCAAATAGAAAAGTTGTCTACAGGTTACATAATTATTAAACATAGGGAATGATTATATTTTTGTCTTATTCCTTTATATTATGACTAAATCAAGGCGAACTTTCGCATAACTGCCAAATGTGAAAATGAAAATCGATAAACGCAATTGCGCTGAAGTCTTAATGACGTCAAACTCGCCTCACAGCGCAACCTAAGTATGTTTCCACACGAGGAGTATGGAAACAGATCGTGTAAACAGTTTACAAACTCAGGGAAGCAACTAACTGTTACTTATTAGTTATAACTTAGCGCTTGCTGTAACGATAGATAAATTTTATTTAATTGATCGCTAACTGTCAGTGTGAATCAGTTAAACGGTACTGTGAAAGGAATTGGGGGCAGACAGTGTAATGTTTACAGTAAACTGCACTTATTTAAGTGGTAAGTTTGTATTGTACATAGGTTTTGGAACAAGGACATGTTTTGAAAAAGGCTTGTGCTAATATATGAAAAGTTTGTATTATAAGTATTTACTCTTAAAGTAAATTGGGATAAATATATTTGATTTTATTTTTATTATATTGGCTTTAATTAAGTGAATGTTAAAAGTAATATACTTTTAAAAGTTTTTAAAATATGTTTTATCTATCATAGTGCTCCTCAAATTTATAATAACTCTGTTATGAAAGCAAAGCAATAGCTTCTTATAAAACTATTTACTACCTTAACATCTGCAAATTTTAAGAATTTATACCCCAGAAACAACATCCATATTTACATTCAGAATACAAGAATCCCATTTTCATGTAAATTGAAATTCGCTCCAAATAACTGAGACAGATTACAATGACGTCACGAGTAGGTACGTTTAGCAATACATGAGGTATAAATCATTATTAAGGTAAATCGCTCGTTAGATCATCGCCTGCGCACATCACTAATAATAATATATGTAGGATGTTATGCGACGCAATTTATACTTCTCATGTAGATACTTTACTTTTTATAGACGCAATTGCAGTTAGATACATCATAATATAAGTACTAAAAAAGACTTTTAAGTTTATTTACATACATAACTTTACGGATTCTACTTATTTCCGACCTGTGACTGTTATACTGCTATACTAAAACCTTTTTAAGACATTGTACTGCGTAGCTCATATATGTACCTAGAATTACAAGGTTTTTGTAAATGCCATTGTAAAAATTTTAGAGACCTTATTAGTTTGTAGTTTTGGCTTGCATTTAGCTGCACTTACAGAGTAACAAAGGCTCCCCTAAATCAAATAAAAGAGAAATAAAAAAAAACAATCTTTAATAGTTAAATCAATACTGACCGGACCACAATACAAGATGACAGTAACTTGATGGAAAAATAAAGTCAGTTCATCATTATACTGAAAAGCACTATCAATTAAACTCGTGCTTAGAAGTGTATCTGTCTCTACTTTACACCTTTAAATGAAAGAGACAGCATGAGACAGTGTTCCAGTATTCGTCCATAAGTTACTCAATGTAATTCAGTCACAACATTCAGGATGTTTTCAATCATATATGTAAGTACCTATGTTTAAGTTAAATATGCATCCAGTTCGGCAGTTCTTTCTCATGCCCAAAGTAGTGGGAAAAAACAATTAAAATTATAACAATTCGCTTTCTTTGTAGCCTTTAAATTCATTTCCCACAACAATATAACACAAAGAATATACTACCTTAACACTTTCCCAGTAGAGTTTATTTTTGATTGTTGAAAATGTTTTTCAGACTCAAATGAATTGTTAGTAATTATACTTGTTCTCATAACAGTATGTAGTTATTGTTTATGAACTTTACGGTAAGATTATAAATAATGTTGAAGTACTTCTATTTCTTTCACGCAACTTTGATAAAATCTAAGCCAAATTACTTTGATCTTATAGAAAAATTGGCAGCCCTATACGAACATCGATACAGAATTTGTCAAATTAAAAGGTTTGGTGGTGCTATTAGGGTTGTCAGCAACCCATGGGTATACCTATTAATTATTTTCTAATAAATGCAAGCGATTACTGTTATGAATTTTGTACTTTTAAATCTGCTACCTATACTGGTTACCAAAGTTATATATATACTAGGATACCTCGAGATTAGTTTATCTGCTTCGTCCAAAGAACTTTGAGGCGAAAATGGTAAGCCAGTCAACTTACTTGCAATATAAATAGAAATTAGGTTTATTGCAATAGACTAAGACCTCGCATTTTAAAATGAACACCATACTAGTCTTTGAGAACACACAAAGGTGTCTGGTACAGGTATAAGATATGAGCGTTTTTGTGGTTTTAAAATGTTGCCTTTTGTGCTTTTCGGTATGTAGTCAGTTCTGGTTAATAGATAGATATTAAAATCAAGAAACGCTCAGATAATAAGTAGTATGCCATAGTATAAGATTCGTAGACTTTATGTACCTCACATATTATTATAAGGATTACGACGGTTTAGGCGGAATTACATTGGCATACCCTGTGTAGCCCACACTACTAAGATAATAATTTTTATTATGAATATAAATCTCATACCAATCTGCTAAATTTTCTAGGTATACATTGTATAAGTTACGATTCGAAGCCAAAATTAATAAGAGATAAATCTATCTACTGAATACTATTGATTGACGTTCACCGAGACAACACAAGAATAACATATATATCTTAGTAACGATACCATCATCTCTCATTACCCCACATGAAACGTGACTAATAATGCATTTCCGACAAATGCAGTAACAATAGTTTTCATACAGACACAGATATCGTCACGTCGAGGCAGTGACTAATTGTTACTTGTGACTAGATCATGCCGGAACTTATTATGTAAGAATGTGGGTCTAGAAAAATAGATTGTTTATACCGTGTTAACTTGGTAAGAAAATATTGGTGAATTGCTTTCATAGGTTGAAATCAAGCTATGTCTGTTCCATAGAAGGTTTTTGTTATTTTTTATTTGATTTACACATTCTTTGTATCTCCGTCTTCTTCTTGCCTTTTTTCGGTATAAAATATTATTGCATATGCATTACTTTTTTGCTTATTTAAACAGCTCATCAAAGTAACTAAGTAACTAAGTAGTAGTAAATCAAAGTAACTCATGGAACTCAACCTTAATGGTTCAGTTTCATGAGTTACTTTTTTGCTTATTGAAATAAGAAGTACTCGTACCAATAGCTAGTTCATATTTTACTTCAACTAGCAGTGTCGAACACGGATCTTCACGTAGCTAACCAACTACTGTTAACAACAGAAGCAATGTTATATCGCTATCGCTTATCCCCTAAAAATCTCAGAATTTGTGCACTTAGATATTACGACACACATCGACTTATGTTTTATAGCCTATTGAGTGGAGGAACAGGTACAGTGCGACGAACCCACAGCCTCTCCCTCTAACTATATCTATCTCTCTCACACTCTTTTAATAACTAGTTTAACTCTGGATGCGGGAAAGCTAGCTCACACTGTGACTGCTATTTATTTGATTACTTTTAATTGAAATGACAATTTTAGTTTGCTCTTTATTTGTGGTTAATTTTTAAGTAAATAATTACTTGAAACCATGTGGTCATGTCACACCCTTATACAGACGTTTCTTAGAGAAATTTGATGTCATTGTAGATACATGAAATTCTTATTAGCATTCAGTTAGTTGCCTATGGGAAATACAGGATAGTACCATGCAGGAGGCCAATTCTAGATTGGTTTCCCATTATTAATATTTTTCTCTTGCTATCTGTTTCTCCGGTGAAGTGATCAGCATGTTTTGTGACACATAGGGCTCTTTCAGATGCTTCCAGTCTTTTCTATCTTTGTCTTTTCTTGTGTCCAGGTACCTTTTCCGACTGTCCTTATATCATCCATCCATCTTTTTGCCTCGGTATAATCCATCGGTTTCCCATAGGGACTATCATCTTTTGCAGAAGTTTTCTCAAGGAAATCGTGAGATCGTGGTCAGTGCAAAACCTTATAAGCGTTGCATTGATCCAACGTATTTGACATTCCAAGCTTAGATTAGGCGCCAATACATTTATCCGTAGATGCACTTGCTTGATTTAGAAGACTACATTGAAGGGTATCTTTTAAGCAAATATCCACACATTTTGAGCACAGTAAACGTATTCACGGATGTCCTGCGCCTGCGCACCCGTGGGAGAGACGCCATGTTCCACTCCACTGACTCCTGCGCAAGAAACGTTAAGAAGCCACTCCTTCACGCTACACTGCACCACATTTGGGGGGTTAAATTACATAAACCAAATAACTTCAAATAATATAGATCAATACAATTTAGAACTTTATTTCAAAGCCGTAGAGTTTATTTTCGTTTGACATTGTAATTCCGCTGTGTGGTCAGTTGTATAAGAATCTGATTCGTAGCCTTTATTGCGAGGTATTAAGGTTCCTTTTTGCGATAGTTTTGTGGTGACCTGGTGGTTGGTTGTACAATTTTCTGCTTGTTTTGATGCGGTCACGTCTTGTATAGAGTGCAACGCATGTTTGGGGAACTGTCTAAAGTATTTTTTGGTGGTTAAAAACGCTTGAATTGTTTGAATGAGTTATTGAGTGCTGGGGTGATACAAAATTAGTGACAGAAGATTTTTCTCGACTATGTATTTGGGGTAGTTTTGAACAATCTATATTTTGTTTGGGCCGTTTATTGTAGTTTATATTGTCGATTTGGAACGAGGTATGTGGCAAAATTCACGACTTAGAGAAACTTTTTACTTTTTAACTTATTTTGGGTGGTTTTGGTACAATATACATTTCGTTACGGTCATATTAAGAAAGTTTTGTCAATTTCGAAAGAGTTCTGTTGCAAATGTCATTTAAAATTAATCCTGTTTGTATGTGCTATTGTGAAATCCGTTAAAGCAAAACCGAGAAGAAAAAGAAACACATATATAAACATAATATGTATATATACTGTGTAAAGGTCACACCTGTTCTGTGACAGTTGCAATGTCCTTCGCCTACAAAACACTCGCCATTTACTTATCTGGCGCACATTGCCTTAAGATACAATCTTTGATACGTTCTAGATTGTATTTACAGAACATATTTGTGCGACAATGCGTATTTACAATAAAATTTGATTGGAAGACAGAAATGTCGATAGTTAACAGTACCTACAATTAATTTCAGAAGATTTTTAATCAAAGCCATATTTTGATCGTTAAGGCTTTGATTTAAAATTTCAGTTTTTCTGCCATAACCCGGAGATATGGATTACATAGATAGCACTTTAACATACAGATAAATATTGTACTAAATTTAATTAAAAATGTTGCCTTGCTATAATGACGTAAGACGTGTAGCTTTTACCGCCATTTTGATACAGATAAATCTAGCGTTACTGAGATGATTTTGACAAAACATAGCGGTCAAAGTAAGCCAATAGTAATTATATAAAAAACACATAAAACGAATATTATCAGTTCACATATATTAAATGACACAAGAAGCTTTAAATCTAATATGCAATAAAACAATATGAAGTAAACTAAACTTCTAAATATCTGGAGTAAATGTCTATCGGTCAATAATCGTTAATTTTATGGCCAAGCTATCGCCCTTCGTGAGTCTCAAACATTTATTTTTACTGGCGAGCGAGTGCAGTAAATAAAACAAAAACAAATGAATGGGAATATACGGGAGATAATTCGGAACGTGCCTGCACGTTGATAGAAAGTAAATGAATGCGTTGAATAAAGAGCCTTTTTTAAGCTTCCTTATTTTTTAGAACAGTTATAGTTTTTATATTTTTGATGGACTACCTACCTACTTTTATTTTGTTGTAACATGCATGTATGTATAATTGTTTTTTCACCTATAATAAATAAATAAATACATGTCAATATTATTTTTCATAAATTAATTTTAGTCAATACTTTATTGCTATTACAAAATGAAGTTATATGCCTAGGTGGTATTTAACAGTTAAATGGAACAACCCTGTAAGGCACAGGGAAATAGAACGTACTAGATCTTCAGTTGTCCGAGGTCATGATACTTCGTAATAAAGTTCTATCTTTATGTGTTTAAAAACTATTGCTATTATATATTGATCATATTATTGATCGTTACTCGAAGAAAAAATAACAATGAAAATTAATAAAAAATAAATAGTAACACAAAAGACAACCGTTCCGTTCCCGCCTCAATTATCCATCCCTATGTTTCCACCAGCGTGCAGCGGCACCATTGATGGTAGCGTTCACTTAATTAATGTCGATCGCCGTTTGTTTGTTAAGCATCTGTTTCTCCTCACACGCTAGCCCCGTCCGGAACTACTCCAGTATTATAATAGCTTTCATTATGATGAATGTTCAGAGTTAAGGATATTAAGTGGTTTCGTATCTATAGAATACTTTTATCACATTCGATATTTTGAATGAGTGTAAGTTTAAAAATAGTATGCTCTGGAAAACTTAAATGCTAATTAAAGTTTTCTTAAAATTCAGGGCACCTAGAAAGTATGTTGTTATGGAAAATATAGGCTTCCCAACAAGACCCAAAAATATTCTACTGTTTCTCAAGCTAGGTTTGGGTCGACTTCCAATCTCTTCGGTTTCAGTTGAATACCGTAATTTATAGAAAGCGATCCTATTTGGCATTTAAAACAATTTTACTGGCTAACAAGTTACAAGTAACTCAACTCAACTCTAATAACCTCTTGAGCAAATAAGTTAAAATTACGATATAAACACCATCCTTATTTATAACCTGAATAATTTTCTTTCTGTTTACAAGACACTGTTTTGTTAACACATCAAAGTGTAAAGGATAGTAAAAGGATTTTATTTAAATCTGAAACATTAAATTACAAATACCAAATAAACACACTTTCGTCTACATCCTTCGTAAACTAAGAGTTGAAGATAAACAGAACTTAAACAAAGTTAAGTAGGTAAATAGTTCTGTTAATAGTAAGACAAATAGTAGAATTGAATACCTATTATCTGAGAATAAGTAGGTATGAGTAGCTTTTCTGAAAAAAAGAAACAGTTTTCTTATAAATATTATCTACTAGCTTAGGTTTTTGATACAAGTGCTTACAACTATGGGCATAAATTTTCTGCCCGAGAACTAGTAGCACAGATCAAGTAAAAGTACAGGTAGTAGTAGTATTAATATTGTTTTTTTAAGCCCTAATCAACCACTTCTGTTTGCAGAGGTTCTTGTGTAGCGGTGTTCATTTTATCATCAAATCAATGAGACCTAAACTATCGTAGCAGAAGTAAAAACAAAATATCTACAAAGTAAGGCAAAAAACCCTTAATTTTTTATAGAGAAGTCTGACATTCCTGACATTACATGGTTCAATGTCACGACACAAGTGTCCCGACATCCAGTCACATTTGTGGCTCTCATAAAAACTGTATCTAATTTGTCTCCTTTCCAACAATTTGGTTCGCTCGTAAAGATTTATTTTAAACGCGCAGTCATTTGTTTTTATGATACAGACCCACTAATTTAAAGTCACGAATGATGGTACATTTTAAATAACTTATTTCTTGTGTGGTTTCTAATGTTTTAACATAGTAACAAGTCATACAAAACTGCACTAATGATCATTACTATCACAATCCAGTATCTATTACAGAGCTAATTGCGAAAACTCCCTTTAAATACCTTACAATAATTCTAAATAGTTTAAACATATAATGTAACTTTTTAGAACAACAGAAAGTCCCTTTAAAATAGTAAAGAAATGTTAACTAACAATTAAACTTATGTTCAACATTAAAATTATGTTTGCTAACAATAAATAACACATTTATGCGTTAAAATCTTAACATGAAAAGTATTTATTTATAAATATATATATATGTATAAATTATTATTACTTAAGCATATTGAGCAACAACAAAACTTAAAAATAAACCCACATAGATTAAATAAACTGCCAAGAATCATTCATTAAAGGATTGCCTATAAATTAAAACAAAACCAATATTTACAAGCAAGTTGTCTATTTGTTTAGTCTAAACCCAAGGTAAGAGTTAATGTTTTAGATTCATAAAACCTTAAATATGTAAAGGTATGCACACATTTGTGTAAACATAAAGCCGCAGCCCCACCGCTGCGCAGGCTGTGCACGGATGCGTGGCTCACCTCTGCTGCGTGGGCTCATTAGTTCGGCGGCGTCGGCCTCTGTTTCCACTGCGGCGCACGGACACGGATGTGTCGCCCACACAGCTCATAGCTATGCGTGGGGTACAGTCACGAGCAAAAATATGTATACTTAATAATATGCGAAATTGTTAAACGAAATTAGTGAGATTTTTTGTCGAATCTCTTCTGCCATCTAGCAATCAATGCATACTGACAGATGACACTTGAAAATAAAATGGATCAAATATTTTTTTTAATAAAAAAAAAATACTTAAAGTCAATAATTATTTTTATAATATAGACAATAGCTCTTCGAAGTAACAATATAATTTAGCTATTGTGTAGTAACATCTGTTTTACTTATTTGTATTATAAATTACTTAGTTCTTACATAAATTATACTTATCACAACTTAAATGTATTTATATATACTAGGAACATTAATTGTACCTCTTATTTATAGTAGCTTATTCTTATAATAATTTCTTAACAATTGTACATATTGTGTGTGTACATATTTTTGCTCGAGACTGTACATAGTCGTGGGTCGCCGAGAAATGGCCGACCCACGCAGCTGGGATGCGTGGGTCGGCCACGTGGCTGAGCTACGTTCCGACTATTCGAGTTAGCTACGCGTGTGTTTATGACGTCAATTGCTGCGTAGCATGTCCGTGCGCTGCGGTGGAAACGCTCTCATACATTTTGTACTAAAGCGAAGCTGAACACACGTGCACAGCCTCTCCGTGCGCCGCTGTGGGTTTCCGGCTTAATGCTTGCAAACATTTGTGTAACGGCGAAAATATACCTGTTTTAACGTTGCACCATTCGAAAGAGTTTGGAAGCTTTGGGAGCTTGGCAAAAATTTGAAAGTAACTTAAGCTCATTAATTTTGATGTTTTAATAGAATAATGGGATTTGTCCAGGCTGAGTAACAATCGTCTGTAGACAGTTATTATTAGAAAACACATTAACTGTATCACACCAAGGTTTGTAAATTACATGTTCAGAAATAATAGCCTTAAGATTATTTACTGGGTCCACTTATTTAGTATTAGTATCTAATTTAAACAGGGTAAATAAGCTTATGAAATCATAACATTACGTTACTGAAAATTCTTAACAAACACATACCTTTTTTTTAAGTATAATTTGAACTCAAATATCAGTTTTAAAGAAGTATGAAGATTTTTCTGATATAATTATTTTGATTTGATATTTTGAGATATAATTATATTACTATTTTGTGCCTAAAAAAAGATCTTGAATTTTAAATGCTACATGTGTGCACACCTTAAAATCAGTTGCATCAAGACCAAATATCTTAAGTAGGAGTGCTAAGTATAATGCTTTTGACATTTACATGATTGATACTACATAAAGCTACGATGATGTTAATTAAAAGTGTTGTGAAACGAACCCACGATGCATTGAACCTACGTTTGATATTTAGACCTTATATGGTATGCGCGGGAGTTCATTTGTTATTTGATTAAGTAATTATTTGTATTGTATCTAGTTTTTTTATAGATACGTGGGGGTTGGTTTCCTATATTATAAGCTGCAGATGACAACCCACTGGTATTTCTTAGTTTAGAATAACTATAAATTTGATATCCATTGTTAAATACTTAAATAAAATTAAAGAAAAAATTATTACTTAGTCAAATATAATAAAATCACAAAAAAATTAAAACCATGATATTTATATTCCATGTTTTATCTACTAATTATCATATACTTATATGTATAATGATCAGTATTACTAAATCTAAATAAGGTAGTTTATATTTACTAGGCCGCCGAACAGTTGCAAAATATTTTCATTAGATTTTTGCGAAATAATTCGTCCGCGACTTGACACATTAAGCAAAAGTATTTGCTAACCAATTGCTATTAATCTATTTAAATTTGTTATTTAATATTTAGTACAAATGTTCTTAAAAGCTTTAAGCTTAAATCTCCAGATAATAGTAAAGTTCGCTGTGTGTGAGTCTTCGTCAAGTCAAAGAAATTCGCGCCGTCAGAAAACTAGCTTCACTTATAGAGAAATCGATTTTAATTAACAATTTGAAATTTCTACCTTACTTGTCGGAATCTTCAAATACAATATTAATTGTCATTACATTATTAATTGACATGCGTTGTAATTGGCGAGAGAATTTTTATTGACATTCGACAAATGGATATCGTTTTATGAGTTAATTAGTTTGCTTTTCTGATTTTGTAATTAATTGCCTTTCTTAACTTTTATGACATGGCCACGGGCTATTGAGGAGAACTTTCTTTTGATTAAATAGATAAATAATGCATACATATAATCACGCCTCTTTCCCATCTAGGGGTAGGCAGAGACCACTTCTTTCCAATTGCTATGATCCTTACACACTTGTTTCGCTTCGTCCACTTTCAATATTCTTGATTACATTAATTGATTTGGTTGGGTTGAAGATTTTTGATCTTTGTGTCTTTAATAATATTATAAACAATTAGAGGTAAAGACGTAGTAACAAGGACTGTTATTAATGCCAAATAGATAAGATAAGAAACTGATGTGCAAGCTAATAAGGGGTTGGTCACACTGTTAGAACCCACGTTATAGGCGATAAGCGATTGCTACTTTAAAAATTTAAAAACATTTCAAGATGGATAGAGATTTAAATCACCAACTATAATCTACATTATAGCTGATGATTGAAGAAATACTTCTTTTATATACGTATCCAATTATTTAAACAACCCTACGTCTGTGTAAATAATTGGATATAAAGGAAGTGTCAAAACACCAAAAGCCAGGATGTTTTACAGGCAATTTTTGAGTACCCTAATGAACTTTTTACATAAATCGTATGTAAATAATGTACTTACTATGTATTTTTTTAACTACTATGTTAAAAGATGACTCTTTTAAGTTTGACGTCTTTCTAAGGCATCGTAAGTCCTAAATGAATTTTATTTTTAACCGACTTTAAAAAAAGAAGCTTTTCAGTTTGACCTGTATGTATGCATGTATGTATGTTTGTCCGCGATTGTCCTTCGTTTGGCTGAACCGATTTTGATGCGGTTTTTTCTACTCTTTGTTTTATGCATTTTTCAACTTGAACAAACTTCCTCCCACTCCATAAGTACTTACAATCTTAGTTAAATCGTCGTTTAGCGCCACTTATAGAGGTTCCCACGTAACGTACTTGATGTTCAATCACAATGCAATACATACTCAAGGTAAACGCAGTAAACACGCGTATTTATGCGTCAATAAACTGTAGATAGAAGCTAATGACCAGACATGAACAATTCGTATAAATTTTAGAACATTATTATTTTAGGACCCATCTGGAAAATTATTTAAAAATCCTGCTCGGAAAAGAAGTTTTAATAATAAATCTGGATTAAGAAGTTCTTAGTTATATGGTATGTTCATTCTCTCTTGGTTAACCATGGGCAAGTCGAATGCCTTCCAAATAATTTAAAAATATTTTTATACCAAGTATACCCTTTTCAAGCATAATTAAAAGACTAGTTTCATAGGTCCAAAAAGACATCTGATAGAGAAAAACCGGCTCCATAGTATACTCTTTTAAAAGTGATACATAAATAATAAATATTTATACAACGCTCAAAATACTGCGGTAAAAACGCATAGCTCCATTTAAAATTCATAAGTTTTCAAAATTCTTAAAAATGGTCACCCCATTATGTCTCAAACCACCATACAAATTTCTCAAACCACTATTTCTTTCTATAATATCTCCAACAAACATCGTTCATTGTTCGCTACCCCCAGTTGACTACAACGGGTATATAATGACATAATGCGTACATTGTCGACGTAAATGACTATCAGTGTTGTCTGCTTGAATCATAGTTATTCTTATAAGACTTGCTGGAATAAGGTACATTATGCATTTCCTAGTTGTTTCGTGAACGCTACTCGTACTAACTTTAAATTATGAAATACAAACTCGTTTATAGTTAAATTTTTTTTTAGGTCTTATTTATTCCAGGGTTATTTTAAGTGACTTCAAAAAGAGGAATTTCTCAATTCGCCGGGATTTTTTTGTTTATGTGTTATATCTTTTTTATGCGATATATACGGCAATTTTAAGCCCAAAATCAAAATAATTTTTTGGGGGAAAAATAATTAGTTGGGGCCATACTTTCATTGAAGTCTTTTTATATTGATGTGTAGGTAATCAATTATATTAAATTCAGGTCCTTTATAAAAGCTGTAAATTAGACTTGTTCTAAAGTCTAAGACATTTCAGATTGCGCAAGATTCCAACTTTCCCATAGAGTTGAGATATCATTATCTTAAGTGCTATGAAGAAACGAATTATCTTGTTTCTAACATCATTGATAAGATTTGACGTGTGATAGTTGACATCTGTTATCTCCGGAGAAATTGCCGTTATTTACTTTATGATAGATATCCGACTGTTTTGATGTTGAGAATATTAGAGGAGACTATCCTTTTTAAAACATCTAGCTGTTATGCAGTAATGGTGCTAAAGGCCAGTCTTAGCATAACAGGATGGCTTGGGCAGTACTATCTGGGGCCCAAGTCTGCTATTTACACTCGGTTCAATGTCTTCATAGTGGCGTGCCAGCAGAGCCATTTTCGGAAAATTGGTATTCTACTAAACGTCAAAACGTCAAAATTGCGCATTGGAACGATTCGGTTCAATGTTCAACGACTGTGACCAATAGTTCATACATTTGGTACAAATTGTAATGCGCAATTTTGACGTTTTGACGTTTAGTAGAATACCAATTTTCCGAAAATGGCTCTGCTGGCACGCCACTATGAAGACATTGGACCGAGTGTAAATAGCAGACTTGGGCCCCTGTACTGCAGCCGCTCTATATAAAATACCGTATTCAGCTGAATCTGGCGAGACTGAAATCAGACCCCAACATAGCTTAGGAAAAGGCTCGGCAGAAGGCAATCGTTACTGTTTAAACCATAAAATTCCTACCCTTAGCATAAGTACTGAACAAGGATTTTATTAAATGACTTTATTCGGTAAGTTTTTAATTTTATAAGATGTAAACATTGATCGCTTCTTAAGTTATTGGTGTCATGTGGCTCGAGACAGAAAAGTCTGAGGCCAGACGGGGGAGACCTTTGCCCAGAAGTGGGCAACTAAACATAAAAAAGGTGTGAACATAATCTTAGCATCACCAAGTTAATGGCCTATGTAAAATGACAGCTCCTTATTATTTATTGCACTAACTTCATACAATACTTACATTGAAATATAGTTTTTTGTTCGCTTATTTCTTATAATTAAAATTCCGTTCCAGTTCATTAGGATACTACATAACGTTGTCCGTGAAGCCATTGTTAAGTGTTAAGTACTTATGTTTGATTTGCGCATGACTGCAGGGGCCCGAGTCTGCTATTGGCAATTGTTTGAATCGTCTGAGTGGATGGCGTTAGTAGGTCCAATTTAGGATAATTACGTAGGTAAAAAGTCATTTTAACGTAAAAATTGGCCATTGGGTCGGCCAATTTTGACGTTCTGCCAATTAGTAGAATGCTAATTATCCTAAATTGGACCTACTCACGCCACCCACTCAGAAGATTCAAACAATTGTCAATAGCAGACTAGGGCCCCTGGTGTATTGTAAGTAGTACTGATCAAAAACACTATATGTACTTCAAATTTAGTTAGAGTTTCTTCAAATTTTGTATGTTTATTGTGAAAATTAAGGTTGCTTACAATAATATAAAAGTAGCTTTATGTACACTAGAAAAAAAGAAAAACAAACGAAACTATAAACTAAATAAATCCTGAAATCGCTGGACTGTGCCCAAAAGGCTGGCAGCACCGACCATACAGCCCCTGGCATCATTGCCATAATTATGTCATCGATGTCGAACTTTCTGTCGAAGAAATGCAACAATTTTTGTTGAAGCTTATGTATTCGTTATAAAAGGTATTTACTTCAAAATAATTTTCTGGTTAACTCGTTTTTTTTTAATCATCCAGTTAAAAATTGAAGTGCAGCGTGTATCAAATAAACAGGTTTCTAGAAAGCACGGCATTGCTAAATCTCGCCATTCTAATCAACAACGATTATATCATAACGTTATTAACATCCTTTTATATGGAAATTATAACCAATATGAAATAATAATTTAGAAAAATAACTCACATATTAAAATGCAAATTAAAGACGAATGCAATGTTAATCAGAACTCACAGACGAAGTGACGCCTTCAGCAAAACAGCTAAGACAAAAACTGGTCGCAAATCACCAGAGCCCTTATATCAAATGTGCAGACATCAAGCGGTCGGTAGCGTGGGCTAAGGCCACATTACCGGATGCGATATCCAAAGAAGACACTTTGAATTGACACACAGACGAATTGAGAACCTCCTCTTTTTTGAAGACCGTAGAAAACTACTTGCAAATCCGTGTGAGCCCTTATAGCAAACGTGCACAAATAGAGCAGTCGTTGGCGTGGGCTAAGGCCACATCACCGGATGCGTTTGTATAACATCCTTTATATTAGTTGTAACCTTAGCATTGTGTTACGTATTATCGAATAAGTAATTGAGTTTACTGAAGGTTTTTGCACCGGTTAGTAAAAACTTGGTAGGTTAAATAATGCTGCAAACTTGTATATCTTTTTGATTCGTCATTTAAATTGTCTGCAGGTTAATAGCATACTTGATTAACTTTACATCTATCACAGATTGCCGATAGTCTTTTCTCCTTTTTTACCCGGGGAAATCCTCAAGGACTTCCTCCACCCTGGGGAAGGAGGGGTATGCCGGACTCTTACCGGCTAAAACCACCGGAATGCTTCACCCTTCCCTTATGTTGGGTGGAAAAGAAATGCAAACTATCGCGGTAGTCTTTTCTACTAATGCAACTTTTTTGTATATTTTTATTACATAAATTACAGATATTTTAGGTTCTACAACTTCTCCAAAGTGTGTTATAATTCTAAGGTCGGCTTCCCTTCACTTATTTGTAGCCCTCCTAGTACAGATGACAATTTATAATATTATTGGTTTACTGCTCAAAAATGTCTAGAATTAGAAAAGGACATCTTTCAATAGCATTCATCATCATCTTCATACCCCTCGACTCCCACTGCTGGGCATAGGCCTCCCCGTTTTCGTGCCTTTTTCTATTTTATTTATCATCATAATTTGTGTCTTTTACTGTATGGAACTCAGTATTCTGATTAAATAAAATCTTATATATAAAAATGAATCGCTAAATGTGTTGGTAAGCGCATAACTCAATAACGCCTGGACCGATTTCGCTAATTCTTTTTTTGTTGTATTAGTTATTATCAGGAGAAGGTTCTTATGAAAAAAAAAAAAATAGAAATTCGCAGAAAAAAAAGTAATCCTGATATTTGTTACGATAGTGATTTGTTGGATTCATCTGCGCCCTGAATAACAAAGGCACCGGGAACGAGACCTATGGATTCACGCGGGTGAAACCGCGGGGCACAGCTAGTTTATTATAAAAATAGACTTCCTTTTCACAACTATTCTTTGTGTGGTCATCATTATAAAATTTAATTCTGTATTCGCAATTTTAATCAGCAAATCCAATCTTCATTGTGCATATCTATTTCAAATCAGTGTGGAAACATGTGTATAATGTATTCAAAGCTTGTTACAATTTGCTGAGTCGCGTATTGTTGCATGCTGAATGACTTTGAGCAAATTACATATTGTTGTGTGATATAATATTGTTGTGATCTTGACCGCTGTTGATATTAATATTGTATGTGAATGGTGCGCTGTTGTTATTTATATGTACGTGTTTATACTCACGCATTTTTCAGGGGCGCTCAAATTGTTTACGCAAATTAAGTGGTGCGGTAATTAAGGACACTACGATAGATTTTATACTGTAGGCAAAGATACTGCGTAAAATAGTTCAAAAAAGTCAGAGAGTCACTCCTAGTAAACATACCTATTACTTTGTTGAAAACATAGTTTGGAAAAATAATAAATAGCAAAAGAGACGAATAAAATTAGAGGCCCGCGGTATCATTTCATTCACATAAGATAATCAGTTATAGAAAATGTCAAACCCAAGATTTAGTCATAAATAATAATAATCCAGAATATAAACGTCCCACAGCAGGGCACAGGCCTTTTCCCATATAGAGAAGGCACGAGCATTGATCACCACGCTAGCTCTCTGCGGATTGGCGATTTCAGATCCCAAATTTTGGAATCCAGGTTTCAACAAGATTTAGGTTTGGTCATAGTGTAAATAAAATTCTCTATACAATATTATGCAACTGCAATCCTAAATGAGCATTAAGAAATAAAATAAATCATAAAAAACCTTGATTAAACTATCAGATGTAATTAATTACAAGAGAGGTCTAACTTCATAGTTATTAACAAATGTTTGTGCGTCAGAAATACTCGGAAAGAGGCAAGTGTGTCAGCTTTCTAGCAGCAGACAATTATGAGACACCATAACATACAATCATGCTAGAATGCGCGTGCGCACTGCTTTACCTAACTGTGGGATGCAGCTGATAATTTTAAGTAAAAACTGTGTAATTTTATGTTAGATACATAGTAAGATGTGTGGTTATTCTTCCTATATGTTTCAGTTAACGTTTTCTGCGTAATGGATAGTATTTTTCTGTAGTGTTTTACAAAATATTCTTTGCGCTTAGAAACAGTGTCGAAGTAGATATTTTGTTAGTGAATTACTAATTGGATAATAATTAATGTGTATGTTGACTAATAAATAACATAACATACTATCACGCCTGTATCCCCGAAGGATTAGACAGAGGTGTACCAATGTACACCCACAGTTTGCCGGTATGTTTAGGTACCATGTAATAGAGGGCGAGCCTATTGACAGTTGACTAATATAACAGATAGTCAAAGACAGGGATAAGCGGACAGAGCAAAAGGCCTTAGCCCTTCAATGGGACACCACATCTTTAATCATAATTTAAGAGCTAGATAAAGTACAATCAACAGATTTTTTCTGTGTTAAATTAAACAGTCCTTTGAAGCAGGAGAAATCAAGACATTCAAATATAAATACTAATAGCACACACTTCTCCAATAACACTAAACAGAACTTCACCATCTTTACTCGCAAGTCTGTCTTAAAGTTGAATGCTCACTGACCATTAGGATACTCATTACGACTGGTTAGTGCCGTTGCTAGCCATACGCGTGGCCTACATACCTGGTGGGTAAGGCTGGGTGCATATCATGCAGTCTTTGTACTTTTGTGGCGAGTACACTGGGAGTACATATCTCTTAATGATAAATGTGAAGTAAATGGGAGTGGTTAGATTATTTTATGTAAATACTTAGTTGCCGTTTCTAAATTTTACTACATTAGAATAAGCAGGAATATTGTGAAGTTTTAAAGAGCAGCAAAGTGAGGCTTTTTGGATGCCACAAAGTTAATTGTAATTCAATCGATTTCTTATCCAAGTTGTTTTTTCCCTTGAATAATCGTTTTTTTTTTCTTTAATTTGGGTAATATTTTATTCTTACTGTGTATAAACCGTAGTTTTGATGATTTATAAAGTTGACTGTTTCCTCCAGGTTTAAGTTATCTTAATGACAAAAGTAGAATCACTGATAACAGCTTTGTTACTGGCTAGTAGTACACTGTAAAAGGTTTAGATTATCTGCATGCAGTTATTAGGTTTAAGATTATCACTGCAACTGGTTGTACCGTTGTAAGCCACACGTGTCCCACATTACACATGCTTTATGTAACCGCAGTACAGTTAATTATTACACTTTATGTGCGGATTGTCGTTTAGATAAAGTTACATTAAGTTGATTGGTGTGTAAAGTACTAATTTTAAGTGGTGATTTTAAAGTATTTTCGAAGTTTTTTTGAAGGCCAGTATTACCTTTGTTTGTTTATCATAGGATACCTAAATATGTATTGCGTTTTCAATTTATACAAAGTCAAAAATTTCGAATGACTAATGAAGGAAACAATATTACCGTTAGTCGAATATTAATTAGTCAGTGTTACTTAAAGTGTTTACAAAATAGACATTGAGAAAACACAGTACCCTTTTATCATATTCACCAACACTCATAATTATTATCTGCCTTATTTAGAACCTACAGTAAATTTTTACCAATACAAAATAATTTTTATATCAATAATAATCTGCGATTAAACTATTATCATCACATATATCATCAGCTCATACCTATATCAATAAACGAAAAGAAAAATACACTTTCTTTCAATACACAAAGTATGTACAATTTCGCACGTGAGTCCCAAGCCTAACTAGTCGTACATTAGAATCGCGATCATTTAGCGATTATCGAAGCGCGTCTCGCGTTCTCAGAAGACATCAGACTCGTTTGTTCGATCGTTCGCTCATTACTATGACATAATCGTTGACAACTGTTTAATACAGGTTTATGAACCTAGATCTATATGCTATTAGAATGTAGATTGCTATTTTAATCGACGCGCATTTTAAATGAGAGCATTTTTTGTCGATTTCAGAATTAAATGCTGCTCTTCTATATTAAGTCAAATTTTTGGTTCGACTCAGCAAGATATAAAATAATAATAATATTCCAGGACAACTCACACACCGTTATCTTAACCGAAATGTTACTCCATTTGAGGTAGACAGGAGAAAACAATTGAATATCACTGAAATAATTATGAGCTGTGCAGTGGCTCCATGTAAAATACAATAGTCACCTGAATCCCGTTAGGCTGTCGACCCTAACATAGCTTGGAAAAAGTCTTCTTATTCTTTACGTATCAATGATTCTTACATTCTAATCAACCAAAAAGTTGCCACCTGGGTAGCTCTGTCGTTAGCTTCCATAACTAAATAGCTAAACTTCTTCTTCTTAGCGTGTCGTTCAATGCCTTTATTCATTGTGGCTAGATTTATAGATTTATAGCTAAAGGTATAAGAGATCCGAATCCTTATTTATGTGTCTGTAGAACTTAAAAAAAATATAACATATTATGTAGGAAACTTAACAGCAGACTTGTTTTATAAACCACAATAAAAGAGAAAATAATTTGCATCAAGCAAACATTAGATAACAACATCCATATTCATTCTCGTGAATGATTAAGGATCGGTTATACGCAAATATTATGTAAAGTGTTAACTTGAAAGGTTTTTATATAATCAAATACGTATAAAGTAGGTAAATAATTTAGAATGCTATGTTATGAATGGCCATGGTTTTTTTCCAAACACCTGGGGCAAAAATTATGTGTTTGATACATCGACGTATGATATGCATAGACTGCTACTATCGCTAGGTTCCCCTTGTGTCAAGCGAGAGCAGTTTTTAGTCTGATCCTAGTACATTTCGTTTTTCATTTAAGTTAATTTTCGCGCAATGAGAAACTTATATAAGAAAATATCGATGGTTTTGACATTGTTAGGATAATATTAGTGTTTTCGATAGATTTTTTAAAACGGCAAGCTCCATCTTCATACATAATTCACGACAACACTTGTTCACACTAGTGCTTACGGTTTAAACTCTGATAGGCTCACTCTATAGTTTCAAATGCAACCTCGTTGGTTTGATACGATTTTGACAGATCTTTGTTTGGGCTGATATTTAGGCATAACATTTCAATGAACTTTAATGTTACCCGAAACTAAAATATTAACTGTTTAATAATTGTAATGTACTATGTATACGTGTAAATGTGACCTAATTATTGTAATAAAACATTGAAAAACTTGTGTTACTTGAGACAACTTCGATAAACATACCGTGTTGACTGTCAAATCTCTGTTTTCGCAAATAACTGAAAACTTTCTATCCGAATACAGACCATACATAAATAACGTTACGCTCTTTACTTATCTGGGGTGAGCAGATTTCCAAGTGCGAAATAAATACGATTGGCGGTACCGCTTAAATTTTGTGTAAATATGCCAATTAATTGCTCGTAAACACGAATGTATAAGGAGAAATTTGCTGGTTTTGTTGGTTTACAAGATAACACAAGTAGGCACTCATAAAACAACAAGGTACCATATAGGGTATGACCGATCTCACAATGATATTTAATGTAAAAATAACCAAACAAATAACCCATTCGGCTATTTTGATAAAAATCAACATATATTCATAATAAATTTATTTTTTGTGCTATTTCTGTATGGGAAGATTTTTGTGCCCAGAGGAAGGCGTTTTATACTGGTATAATTTATGAAAATCGAACCAATCCTACCCTTTTGAGGTTACTTGAAACCGCAACTCTTTAAACCAACCATTACCACACCATAAGGTAAGACAATAGCAAAGTATTGAATCTTACATCAGCTACAATCCACATGGAAATCATGCGTTTTCGTCATGCGCAGTGTCTGCAACGCTGAATGCAGTGTTGCAATGTGTGCGGTTAATGCTAGGGACCTTCAAATGTCAGATGGTAGACTGGACTAATTGTAATAAGTGGCTGGAGATGGGTCGACTGTATGATTTATCGATTGCAAGGATTGACACACACTTGCAGATGGTGAGAATGATTTTATCACTGGACGAATGGGTTGTTGAGAATATCAAAAAAGAACTCTTAAAAACTCTTATGTTTAAACGCCTACCTATAGGCGTCAGGTGCATTTGACCTATTGAGGATTAAAATATTGTTATGAAAATGATTTGTTGAATAAAAGACTTAAACACTGAGTCTTTTCATTCTTCTTTGGTTCGAAAATTTCCATCCTAGCTTAAGACAGAATTGCGAAAAGGAAGGGAGGTCTTTATCTAGATAAATAGATTGTCTATTGATTAGTACCAAACCAGCATTTTCAATCATTCTTGTCTAGATACTATAGTACTATCTCCTTATCCACTCTATATGATTCTAGTGTGATAATATTTAAAACAAGAACAGTGACAGTCCCGAAATATGACGACAGTGATTCAATCGGAAATCAAAACAAATCTTAAGTATGTGTCCCTGATTCAGGCAGTGAGTAGCTACCCCAATATCTGATACTACTGGCCTACAATATATTTATCAACAAGAACATAAACATCGGCGAATACTTTTACAACCACACTGTATAACAAACAGTTACATAATTTATACACGACTTGTTTACAAAATATTATCCTTTGTTACATCAGTGTTGAGATAAATGTTTCGAAAACATGTTTAAAGTATAAACACTACTGTGATCCTTATACATATTGTAGTGGGTAACTTCCGTTGGGTGTTGGTAGTACTTCGGCAATTGGTAGGTATTAGGCGTGAATTACATGGTAGTTATTTTTGCAGTCCTAATTTGAGGGATCCCCGTTTAAAATACCCGTATGAAATCTGTCATCATTGCTTGAAATTTGGACCTATCCTGTATTATCCGAAGAAGTAAGTTCAAGGAGAAGGTAACAAATTAACGAGAGTCGCCGTACCTATATGCAGCATAATCTATCTTCCTTGAACTGAACTTGACGTAGATGGCAAGTCGAAATTTCAACCAGAGAAAACCTGAATGGAAAAAAATACGACGTATTCTGACAATTTTGAGGAAATGAGTATTAGTTATACCAATTCTTTGACTGTATGTGACCTGGGAGTAATTTTATACGATTTTTAAACATTTTAATCTGTTCCCACTGACAGTATTGATGTAAGAGAAAACAAGGATTTATTACTCAATACTATCTAGCAGACTAGCACGCAGTAAGCAAGATAATCAATACACATCAACGTCTCAATCAAAAGGTCTTTGCTCCAAGACAGTTGATTAATGACATGTACCTACTACGATCATTTTTAGTTCAGCATTTACTACTATAAAACAGACGATTTTCGCGTAAGACATACGTAAGCACTTTCCTTTTTCACTGGCGAATTCTTCAAACGATTGGGAATTATTTTCAAGTAATTCTGTATTTCAACGTATTTGAAAAGATAGAAGTGGTGAAACTTCGATGTAGTCTTTATTTCAAAGGAGTAAGGTTGGTTTTCGACAGTTTTCGGTACAAAAGGGATTGTTTATAAACAGAGTTTGATAAACCGATGAATTCCTTATTGTTGATAACGAATGCTGAACAAAACAAAAGGTTTTGAAGTACAGCCGGTCGTTTTTTAGTAAACAATCATTTTCCTGAAAGTCGTTACCTATAAGTTGGAAGCGATTAAGAAAGACTTCAGACATCTGTTTTTAAGAAAATGCCTTTCCTTTAGCTACTGTTTAACCTACTTCAAAAAGGAGGAGGTCCTCAATTTGACCACAGAACTTTCGACTGGGTGGACTGATTTTGATGACTCTTTTTTTTTATTTAAAAGTTGGTGCTTCCCCTGTGGTCCTAATTTAATTTGGGCTAGTAATGACTGTAGGGTCCATAAGAAAACCATATAAGACTTATTTTGAAGTCGGTTTCTTATTGTTAGAATAAGGTACTTACTATTTTAAAATATTATAAAAAAATATGAAAAATGACATTGGGTCAATAAGCTTGTAAGTACCTAGGTAAGTATGTATGTATGATGTTATATTGGTAGAAAGGTAGTAAAAACTAGTGAACTCGATACTATTGGTGATTATGTACCGTTGACCGTATACCGGTAGCTACACTTTGACATTGACAGAGCCGTTATTTCAAAGACGGTTTTTGTGATAACTCTCAATGAAATTTATTAGGAAAAGGAGTAGAAATTCGTTTATAAAATGAGTATGACCGAAACATCTTTTGTATGCAAGTTCAAAGTTATGCATATAACATATTACTTGCATAAAAAATATGTTTTTGCAAGAATATATGAGAAAGTCCTACAGTAGTTTGTATATTTTTTTGAGTAGGTAGATGTTTTATAACATCAATAGCAAGAAATTGTAAATATGGGTTTAAGTATCTTCAAAACATGGTAATATTCACAGGCCTCCTTACGTAGTCTTAGATTTATTTCAAAGTAATTAGCTACCTCATCCACAAAATCATGAATCATAACAAAACCTTCAACTTTTCGAATTAAAAGTAGCACAAACAAAACCATTTTCAAAACTTACCTAGTTTAACACCAAAACGAACCAATGAAATCCTTTTCACAAACGAAACACAGAACGTATCACAAGCACAAACTTTTTTGAACGAAACTTTTTGGTTTTCGAATTGAGATGACGTTTGTTTTTTTAAAGATGGCTGCTATACGCGTGCTGCGACACCGAAGCGTCGAGGGACACTGGTTGCCGCGCCGGCAAGGAAATGCATCGCATAAGGTAATATTATATCATTTGTTTCTTTCTCAAGGAAGATGTGATTAAATTGCATCTTTGTTTTCAGTGACTAATTCTGTTATACGAACATTGTTAGTTTATAAACCGCGGGAATATGTTTATTCGTTACATAATTTCGGGGTTTGTTTATTAATATTTACTGTAGTCATTCGTGTGGCATTTTCATACATTTTAATCAGAATAGATTATTTAATACTTTACTACTGTTAGTTAGTCACTTGAAAACTAATATAGCATATTTATGACCTAAGTTACTATCGTTCAGTTACACATCAACTAAGTACAGTCTTCAACACATTACTGCCAAGATTTACGTTAAACAGCGTCCTTAACTCGTACACATAAGGTTCATTTTCCAAGTTCATTATGAACAAATTCGCGGTTGGTTATTAAATACAGGTGCCTAGGAAACGTACTCCAAGGTCCTCGAGCGGCGCAGTCGCAGAGAACGTGTACACGATGCGCGAAATATCAGAGACGTGATATCTGTACGTTTTGATAAATATTCTCCGAAACTCAGGTGGGTAGGTATATGCTGTGGGCAAATGTAAGGTTTATCTTTTCCAAGGAATCGCCTTCAAGGTATGATGGTACCCAGTCTTCAATTAAATAGCAGAAATAATTTTGAACTATGGTGGTAAGCTCGTATATGCTTGTTTACTAGTCCTAATTACACTATATTAGATGTTTAAAACAAAATTTTATATGGCTGGTAATAAAGTCTTGGTGTTTCCAAGATGCTAAAAAAATATATATAACTAAAAGCAAACACAAACATTTAAATTAAGAACTCATTTGCTATTCAACACACGTAAAGCAAAATTTTGAAAAATATTACTAAATTGCGACCCTAATTATTTCTATGACACAACATCACCGAATATTGCTATAATCGTTATGCTTGGTAGATCACGAATCAATTAAATAAGCGTGAGAATTATCGCAATATTATGACTTTAAAGTGTTTAATTTATGCAATAGACTTAGATATTTTAATTTAATACCTTTTTTGACCCGGTGGAAATGAGCGTTTAAAACGGAGAGATCTTTGCTTAAAATCATAGTTTTCCGTTCTTTATCTGATCTACTATATAGGGTTAAGTTGTAAAACAAGAATTATTCAGAAACAGACTAAAAACGCTTTACAGATTAGTCTGTTTCTGATCGAATAAGTATAAAGCAGGTACTTTTGCTCCTGAATTCTTGTTCTACAACTTAATCCAACCAATATTATCAATACCAAACCAACATTATCAGAATCTAACCGTATCATTCAGTCTGTCTAAAACCCTGATCAGATTTTGAGTGAGATTCCAAGGAGTAAAAAGCCAAACTTTTGCCGCTGTATCAGACTTCCAAGGGAAAAGCCACGGGAAATAGTTACTATAGCTAGTCATTACAAATAAATGTCTTTATAGCACCTTAACAGCTTTTAACGACTTAGCAAATCAGTCTAAGGTCGCCTTCTATTTTCTTATTAAATTCAACGTTCACTGTTCTTGCATAATTACATCCTTGTTGCTTACAAACCAGTGACAAATCAAGGTTGTGTTGATAACCCTTTTATAGGTATTAAGTAGATCTGTTTCCAGTACTATAAATTAAATAAAAGTACAGGAAATAACTTGACAGCAGATTATTAGAATATCGGACAAAATTAACTTTATCACTGAAACTTGGTCTTCTGTCGATAAGTTGTATGTAGAATGTGTATATTGTAAACTTTAAAAAATACAGATTTTGTAAAGCAACAGAACTCTTATTGATTCCAAAACGTAGGTACGAGAAAATTCTGTTAAGTGCTGTTCATAAGCATCTAGTAAACTTTTACTTAAATAAACAGAATTAAAATGCCATAGACAAAACAACAAACATTAGCAGCCAAAACACATCAAAACAATAACGAGACGGGCTAAAACTGTCAAAACACCTTATAGTCATAATAAACAAGGTATACATATTTCATACAACATGTCTGTGACCTCAAAATACAGCAAACTTATTAGAAATATATGCTAACGTTGAATACTTGCGAAGTGTTACAGTAATCAAGATAATACCGCAAACATGTTTATGATATTAACTAGTGCTGGTTGTTTCTTAATCGATTAATTCAGGAAAACAGTTTTTTACGTAATTTAAAAAAAAGCTAATTTGTAAAAAAAAAAAAATACTGACCAGATCTCAAATTATATAGCTAAGAACAATCTTAAATGGTTCATACAAAAAAGTCTCATCATAATCCGTCGCTCCGTTTAGGAGCTTTGATGTCACAGATAGACATGTCAAACTTGTGACACCCTCTTTTTGCGTAGGTGGTTAAAAATATAGTCGACTACCGGTTGTCCTTATATACAAACAACTTCATGTCAAATGTCTATCTCTGGTAGGAAAAATGATCGGATAGGATATGTAATTAGCGTTTCTCGATCAAAAGTACCGATTCCGTTCTCGATACATAGTTGATTCGCAACACTATTTGCAACGGTACTGCGACATTGCACTGTGCGAAAAGGACAGAACATAACCGTACCCTAATAGGAAAGAGAAAGAAAACCGGTTTAGGAAGCAAATAAAACAACTTTTACACATACTTTCACACGATCAATGAAATATATAACCTACTGTAATTATCAGAAATTTTCGTTATAAAATCAACGTGGAGTGGAAATACACCTACACGCTTATGTCAAATTAATGATTAAATTGCTGTTGACTTGCGTTTTTAAACGTATGATTGTGCATGGTTAAGTAATTTTTATAATAATAATTCCGATATGTTACCTGACACTTGACAAATTACCAATAATTGGCTTTACTTAAAAACAAGTAACTAAATGATCATTGGGTTTACCATTTTTACGATAAAGATTAGATTTAAAAATCATACTATTTCCAGCATGAGTTATAGATCCATGTATGTACTATGTACCTTTATTTCTACCTCCTGTCTAAGTTACGTCTGTCTGTTATTAAAAGTCATCTACTGAAAAAACTACAGATCTCTTGTAAGCTTTGCAAACTATATCATATACAAACACCAGGGGGCCGAGTCTGCTATTTGCAATGGCTCCAATCGTCTGAGTGGGTGCCGTTAGTAGGTCCATTTTAGGATAATTACGTAGGTAAAACATAATTTTAACGTCAAAATTGGCCATTGAGGCGGCCAAAGTTGACGTTTCTATCTTATCTATATTCTATTTTATCCTAAAATGGACTTACTAACGCCACCCACTCAGACGATTGGAGCCATTGTAAATAGCAGACTCGGCCCCCTTATCAGTCTTTCAGGGAATAGAGCACTAAACACAACTATGCACTCATTCCCAAACGTTTCTACATTTGTTGATAGTACAAACACACGTAAATTAAATATCTTAGTAAAAAAGCAACCTTAATTCCATGACACAAAGTTCATAATTCTGACGAATGATACTTATGATTGACAGTAACTTAGGCAGTGAATCAAACCTTTTTACTATTTCGGCCTACATGGTTCTTCTGATGCAGCTAATGTTGCATTGTCTGAAGTTGTAGAAGTTATAACCATCCATCCTTATGATTTGTGTTCTGTATTATGGGATATCTTCACGGTTTTCAAGCAAAGTGGGACAAGCAGAAGAATTTGTGACTGTGACATAGTTACCATAGTTTTATGAGCATGGATGCGTTTCGAACATGTAAGTCGACTACTTTTAATGGTAGCTACCGATTTCAGGTAAATCTGATATTTTTGACAAAAAGAGATAAGGTACTGGGCCTTTGATTGGTAAAAATGGACCTGGGTGATATCACCCAGGTGAACGAAGTAGACTTTTGTGTCTCCTCAATCCACCTCGGACTCATATCACCCAGGTGATATCACCTGGGTGAAATGAGTTGACTTCCCCCGCTGTCCTTCCTCCTACACCGGCCGGAGCCCATGTCGGGCATTGTCGGGTCACCACTAAGCGGGCAGTCGCCGGGGGCGTTATGGTGCTAAGACTTCGCCGCCACTTAGCCGTAGGATGGCATCAGGTGTTTTTCCGGAATAGTCGGAGCCTTTCTCCTGGCTCTGGAAGATCGAAAAAATGGCTTTACCTTGGCCCAGACTACATTGGTGTTTATATTGTTTCTAAAAGACTGGTAAATTTCTTTTGTTCTCAAATTAACTAACCACGTTGTGTTTCGATGAAAAAGACTAAAAAAAATTACATGGCTTAATATAAGTTTCACATGTATGCGATCACCGTTTTAGCGAGAGCGGGATAGTTTTTGTCGCGGTCATATAAGTATTTATAGCAAATTTATTGGGAACCCTTGATACTGGCTTAAAAATAAATGTAGGTCGATTCTGATACATTAAGTCTTCTAACAATTTCTGTGTTATTTTAAACCACTTCAAGGCAAAATAAAAATATTCAAAGAGCAGTTATTACGAAACACAGTTATAACGAAGATACTAGTTTTTAAACCACGATAGACCTGTCTTAAGTTAATTGACATAGTCAAATTTATGGTTAAGCAACCGCCAATCCGGTCAATAACCGGATTAGGTTGACCTTCTCTGAGAAAGTTTTGGAATACATTTTTATAATGTTAAAATTACAGTACGAAGCATTGCTTAGCTACCTAACGCCTAGAGCCATAATAAAAAAACCAGTATAAAAGCCCGCAAGATTTATTTAGTTTTAACATTGCTGTCTTAAAAGTCTTGTTTTATTTCTGATAAGTTTTATAGTGAGCAATGAATGAATACTATTAAAAAAAGCAAGTCGAAATAGCAGGGGCCCAAGTCTGCTATTTACACTCGGTTCAATGTCTTCATAGTGGCGTGCAAGCAGAGCCATTTTCGGAAAATTGGTATTCTACTAAACGTCAAAACGTCAAAATTGCGCATTACAATTTGTACCAAATGTATGAACTATTGGTCACAGTCGTTGAACATTGAACCGAATCGTTCCAATGCGCAATTTTGACGGTTTGACGTTTAGTAGAATACCAATTTTCCGAAAATGGCTCTGCTGGCACGCCACTATGAAGACATTGAACAGAGTGTAAATAGTAGACTTGGGCCCCTGGCCTTACATTGACCTAGCACTAGAAAGCTTTCTTTTGGTATTTAAATTGATAATCTTAATCTAAATATTTATTTAAAAGTTTTACCCTAATACAAAGTGCCTAACTGCCTACTATTGAAGTTTGAAAAATTGCTATTTTTAAATAAATTGGTCTTGTTAGTTGCAAAACACTAAAAGTTGGGTACTTATCAATCTTTCACATAACAGACCTCAAAATCATTTCTGCACAATTTTCTAATAAACTGAATCATATAATTATTTATCATTAAAACAATCAGTCATCACAATTTAAAAAGCCTTCGCTTTCAGTACTAAATCTTTAATTTCGCGCCACTGAATCAAAATAACAAGATGGCGCATAACACAGCAAACAGAACGGATCGGTCACTTCTGAGTGGCGTTAAATTTAAAACAATGGTAGTGAGAGTGCTGGAATTTCACTAATATTGTTTCCAAATAATAAATAATTACTTAGAAGTCCCGAAGTTGTACTGGCCTAGCGGTATAATGAACGGATTTGTATGCACGAGGTTGTAGGTTCGAACCCATGCAAGTACCAGTGTAACTTTTCAAAGTTATATGTACTTTCTTCATTATTCAAAGACACTTTTGACTGACAGTGAAGGAAAACATCGTGAGGAAACCTGAGTTCCAAAATTAGGATCTGAAATTGCCAATTGCCCTTTGCGGGTTGGCAATTTCAGATCCTAATTTTGGAGCAACCGTGGTGATCAATGCTCGTGCCTTCTCTATAATGGGTAGAGGCCTGTGCCCAGCAGTGGGACGTTTATAGGCTGGTAAGGCTAGAAGATGATTTTCAGAGTATATTTATTTTAACTCACTGGTTTGTGGATTGGATATGAATCTACATATAAACGTTGATTTCAAATATAACACTTCATTTATTTATAAATTCTACGTAAAGAGATTTTATTAAACAGCGTAAACGTAGTTCTTGTACCATATTAGGAGTTGAGAGTAAAGTTTTTAATAACTGACATATGAAAATCGAAAGGTAAAATGAGGTAACATAAATTAAGCTAATTGTATTTCAGTGATTATAAAATTTAATATCCCGGTCATTTTTGTGTTTATAAAGCTTTTTGGTAGGTAAATACCGTTAAAATCCACGACGTAATGTTATGACACAAGCAAACGATGCACGAAATATGTCAATTGAGGTAGGCGCAAATTATTTTGTGGTTATTATCAACTATACAAGAAAAAGCAACCGTATCATCATTCAAATAAAGTTTATAATTTAAGCAGGCTTTTTACACCGCAAATAAGCCACTTAATTTACGATTAGTGTTTGTATTGAATTTTCATACTTTTACCGATTACGAAAGGTTTTGACATCCTTTCGAGTGTTGAATGAATTGTTTATTAATGTATTTTATGCCAGTCATCTTTATAAATAATGTTTACGGTCTGCAAACACATAACTTTTCAATTAATCATTAAGTTGCTGTTGGTCCCACATAATGCTAGACGTCATCGCGGCTGACTGAGGAGAAGGTGGACCAACTAGACTCCTACCGAAAGGACTGACCCATCCTAGCTTAAGACAGAAGTGCGTGAAAGAGGGGGTATATACTTTGTCAACTCTTGTCATTTTTTATGCCGGTGATATAAGTCGACTAGAATAATTCAAAATGTCGCGTTTGTTCACCTGGGGCCCAAGTCTGCTATTTACACTCGGTTCAATGTCTTCATAGTGTCATGCCAGCAGATCCATTTTATGAAAATTGGTATTCTACTAAATGTCAAACCGTCAAAATTGGCCATTGGGACGATTCGGTTCAATGTTCAACGACTGTGCCCAATAGTTCATACATTTGGTACAAATTGTAATGCGCAATTTTGACGTTTTGACGTTTAGTAGAATACCAATTTTCCGAAAATGGCTCTGCTGGCACGACACTATGAAGACATTGAACCGAATGTAAATAGCAGACTTGGGCCCCTGGGTGATACCATTCCAAGGTGAACAAATTACACGGACAGCGGGGGAAGTGCATGGCACTCCCGCCAGCAAGGAAGGAGTAAGAAGGAGAGAAATTAATAAGTATGAAAAGTAAAGTATCGTCAATGATATTCAAAATATAACAAGGATTCGTCTTGTATAATCCATCTCTTTTAATCAAATACGAAACCAACTAATGTAAACGTCATGTTTAATTGTATGTTAAACATAAATGTACTTAACTGGCGATGAACTTGCATATAAAAATCACATTCAGCATTTCTACGCCCACTTAGCCATCATTCATCGGTAAAATTATCTAACGACAAGCTATCGACGTAATATATCATAATTCTAACCTCCTAGAGGTCATTGAGACAATACCAGTCGATACAAACTGTACAAAAAGAGAAAACTCTATCATTTTATAAGTTGTCATAACTAAACGTGATATTATTTGCCGTCTGTGGGCCAAGTTATAAGAGATAGCGATTTGTATATGTTTACTAAGTACCCTCAAAATTATATTACTTTATTTAATTCTATTCCACCCCTTATGCTTATTTATTTACACACAATCTACTCGTCATTTTTACATGTAAGAAGTGCCTTTGTACTTTACCTAAAGAACTGTCCACATGGGCTCTTGATAGATAAAAATGAAAGTAGAGGAGGGCGGCCTTTGCCCAGCAGCGGGACAGCATAGGCTGATATAATATCGAATAATCTGTATGTTATCTTGTATAGTATGTTATTATAATGTGTACAGCGTCATGGTTAGTATTCCAACATTTAATCGTTTTGAAGTGTCACAATCTTCATGAACACTGACTAATCAAAACTTTATATGTTACAGGCTAATCCTGAACATAAATATCGTCAAATAAATAAATAAATAAGTCGCCTGTAGCTTATAACTTGTACCACAATTAACTATTGCATAACCAAACACCTTTCTCATAACCTCTCAACCACAGTACCTGCTGCTAACAACATCTATTTACAGCTAAAATATACTCCCACGCCCTTAAATGAATACCCATAAAGATGAAAATTGAATACTTTTTGACTTTGTAAATGCAAGTTAATTTGGTAAATGTGACAGTTGACAGGTGAGGTGACGCATCTTTAAAAAGAGTGACAGAAACTTTCACGGGTGAATAATTATTTAAAAAGTAACATTAATAACTTAATTTGACGTAATCGTTACGTGTTTATTCGGTCATTTTATTGGCGATTACAGCATTTTTATCTGTTTAAATATTTATAGGGTGATGTGATGATTCGTTTGTTAAAAAGTGAAAAACTGCACAGGTTCAGGTCGTAGAATACCAAAGTTGCAGGATCGATTCCCGTTCTTAAAAAGAGGTTTTCCTTGTTTCCTATATTTGTAGATATGTACTGAGTTTGTAAATGTAAACGAAAATAAATGAACAATTAAATCGATCTCTATTTTTTTAATGACTAAGTCCTTAATTCCGTCATAATTTAATGATGATCTATAATTTTAAAGACCACACTTAGATCTTTTAATAGAAACCAATTGCTTCATATTTACTTCATGTTAATTTCAAAATTAACGACTATTCATGTCGGCATCTAAAAAGCACAAAAGACTAAAGACAATCAATCAGCCAAGTGCGCATGCGTGACTACAAGCGCCATCTGTTGGCGATTGACGTCACTAAAGACATCCTACATCAAATTACGTGAAAATTGAACCTATTCCGTGTACTTAAGGTTTGTTTTTCTTTGGATATAGTGTGTGAACAGGATAGGCTGGTTTAAATAGTAAGTTAATTTAGCATAAGATTAGGCAATCAAATTGCAGTAGTTTAGGTCTGTTTCGCAATCGATAAAGCTTAGGAATGGGGCCGAAGGAGATTAAGTTGTTAGAAATCTGAGACCAGGCGATAAACGGTGTTTCGTAATACCAAATATTATAATTTATTAATAATAGGATGTTTTTGACGTAAAACCCAGGCGAGATATCAAATGGACCAGTCTATCACAAGAACAGAATAAATTTCGAGTCAAAGATAGGACCTGTATCCAGTAAGATTATGGAATTACTTGTGTAAAACATAAAAAGTACATTTTATAAATCATTAATTAAAAATAAATGTAAAATAACCAACACACAATAAAGGATTATAATTGAAAATTCCGTTCCTGTAAAAATTGATCGTTCCCCTCAAATTCCTTGGGATCCCACCATAGGAATCGAGTTTCTTTTTTAAGTCGTAAGTATTTACAGATCTTTCTTCCCAGACTGGGTGTTATTTTGTACTTACAAGTATAATCTTCTCTGCGTATTTTTTGCCGACAAACAATAAAATACGTTTTATTAAACTTCTGTCATTACATTAAACTGTCGCAAAACATAAATCACATTCATTTTGCTCGTAGCCTTAGCAACAGAAATACTCTCTTTGTCTCGTCCCTGACTGAAGGGAGGAATGTCACTAATTATATCCTTCGTCCTAACTCATTTAGTACTTATATTTAAGTGGCTGTTTCTGAGGACCGTTTGAGTTGGAGCTAATGTTAGCTTTGTTTAAGCGGAACTCGAGTTCTGAAAGCTATTTTTTTTTTGTAGAGATCTTTGCTGTTAGCCTGAGCGCAGGCTTTGACTGCTTCACCGGACTTAAGTTCTGAATGCTAGGTACCAGTTTTGTATAGGACTTTAATTGAGTGATTAGTTGTTTTTGGGCCTAACTTTTGTTGCTCTACTTTTTTTAAGAAGGTTTTTTTAGGAGAAAACTTTTTGTCATGTAAAATGGATTGTCTATCTTTTTTATCTTTCAACGTACCTTCTGCAAAAAAAACCGAAATAAGATGCACCTTAGTAGCTACCAAAATATATTTCAATTTATTGAAGCGTACTTTAGTACAAAATATGTTTTATTTTTTTTAATCGTATCCATCCTCAATTTAGGTATAAAAGGCTCCATGTACTTAGAGCGTCGAGTTATTTTTTCAATCATAACTTTAATTTTCAGTATGTATTATGGCATCCCTTAAACATAAGGAAACACAGAATAATTAATATTCCCGTAATTATATTCACCTGTCAGATTAACCTAATGTTTGTAGGTGGTGTAGGTTGAAAAACTTAAATAGCAACATTAGCGCTCAGCTCTTTGATATCAGACAATTACAGCTATTACAAGCTGCACCCACGCACATTGGCGCCGCAAATTATTTTAAGGACGGAACAAGAAGTACCGAATTGTTATTGTTTATCCGGTTTGATAGTTGTATGTATTGTGCTAGTGCATCAAGTTTTCAACAAATCTGCTTTCTTTATTGCTTGAAATCCGAGGAAAAATTATGTTCGTTCCATTGTCAATTTAATATTCAGTTGCTTGGCGGTAATTACAGATATGATAAAGGACGGGTACATACAACTGGACAATACAAACATTGCTCTGAACCAAAAGTAGTTAAAGCACTTGTGTTACGGAATTAGAGACAATACCCGTCCGAGGTCCGAATCCAGGATAGAGCTTGTCACCTTGGAAACCGTTCAACTGAAATCGGAATATATTCTAAACAAACAATGAGATACCACAATAAAAATGTAGACCTACAAAAACTCAATAAAACAGTTTGATTGTATCTCCCTCAAATTCTTCGGGACTCCAACCAAACTCAGTGAAGCGTCACCATACCTCAAGTGCAATGACAGGCACCCATCAGTCGCATCGCCCAAGGAGAGTTACGCAACGGGGCCGATGCGCTCTGATTCACTGGCTAATGGTACGTGACCATTGGATACTGTGACCCCTACTATGTAAGCTTGATAGTGTGACAACTCGATAATGTGACAAGTTACTTCTTCGAGAAATTTAAGCGAAAAGTTTGTAGTTGTCAGTAGATTGTAACTCTAACTACACAAACTCGATAGAAGGACGACTCGATAGGTTCACGATTCGATATTGTTACAAATTCCGCGAGTAAGGAACCGAAAATTTTGCAGAAGTGGATTTCATTGGGTTTCATATAGAAACAGTTGAAAATATTTAAAAATAAATGTAAATGTCCCGATGATGTAAACCGACATAGGTTCAGCTATTTAGTGCAGAATTGTTTTTGCGAAACAAACCTTAAACGACTTGGTAGATATTAGTTTTAATTAAATACTTACATACAAAGTAAGATAGTATGTTGGGTAAATGTATCACCAGTGAGTGGCAGACATAAGTGGAAGATATACGTACAACTCTGAATTTGTAGTGACATCTATTGACGATGATGAAAGTCGTGATTAATTAAGTTCGATTTATAGTAAAATAGTAGGGGAAAGGTCAGTGTTGCTCAATATTTTTAATACATCACAATAAAAATATTTAGATATCTATCAACAATATTTATTAATAAACAGTGCGATAACTAAATAATTGATTGGGTTACAATGCATATTCAGAACTAGGCCTAGGTAAGCAATACTTTCGTAATCTACTGCAAGCAATTGCATTTCTTCTTGAAACATTCGTTCAGTGAACTGTTGCAATTAGCTGTCAACCCGAAATGAAAGATAATTAGCATGTTTTGCTATAATCATTTGTTATTGTAGACAGATATAATTATTATTGGATCACTTGAGAAAGAACGTAGTATGTTTAGCGGGTAAGAGGAAAACTATAAGGTCTAGAAAACCTTAGTGGGATGTTTTGTTCAAACAACGATGACCAAAAATTTCTAAAATAAATCTCCTTGTTTGAATAATAAAGTAAATTCACCGTAAGAACCATGATGTTGGTTCTTACGGTGAATTCACTTGCAGGTAGTGCAGTTATTTTTATTATGGACAGCAAAAAGACTTTCGACAAGTGACAACCCCATAAAGAAAATCTTCAAAGAGAGACTAGTACCTATAATCTAGAAATGCGCAGTTTTCATGTAACATTAATTAAAAATCAGGCATCAATCACATAACAGGCAAGTAATGTTTGGCCTTGGTTAAACAATAATGACATAAAATATTTAATTATAATTCCGATAAACTTGCAGTTAGCCGGAAAATTGGCGTTACAAGATTTATGTAATGCCTTTGGATTAGGCTTGTTTATATACATGTAAATGTAGAACCGTGTTATGTCAAACATGGAAAATTATTATTATAAACTATGCTACTCGTGCCCTGGCTTCACTATGAAGATTTTCATGAAAATTACTATAGAAATTTCGGAAATTTTGGTTTTTATTTTATTCTAGGAAAAAAAATAAGAATTTGTAGAGAATTCAGTCGTATATTTTGAAGTGATGCTCCGGCAATTATTTTTAGTCATGTCACATTATTTTATTTTATATAACTTGAATAAAATTAAACATCCTCCGTTTCTTATCATTTATTCTCCATATAAGCTCATCCTTTCAGACATTTACGATGGACGAGAATCATGTCTTGGCTCTGATTGCAAAATATGATGTCACTAAGATAAAATTTATGTGCCAACAACTTATAAACTTACTTTGTTGAGGATAAGTACAAGTAAGAAAGGTTTTACGGTGTTTACAAAATAATACTATATCATGATAGTCTATTAAAGTTAGTTACCACACTTAGTTATTACTTATATCTTTTTTGAATAGATTTATTAGTATGTTTCAAAATGTATTTATAATTATGCTGCAAGTCTAGTTGGAGACGAGTAAATAAATGGTCCTTGCAAACTGGTTATTCGGTTCTGAGTTAGAAATGGTGGTGGAACTCATCCCACTTTGATATATTTATTAAGACTAACTTTTTCCGGCAGTTTCACCCGCGCAAGAGGAGACACCATTCCTATAAGTAAGATGTTCATTATATCAAATTTTCCTATTTCCCCATACTAACTTATTCCGGTGTGGAGACAAATCTAACAATTTAAATACTTACCTTAAAATATGTTTTTTCATTCTTCAGTAATAATCGTGTAACAATTCTTTGTTTTATAATTAAAAGATAATAAATGTTGAGAATCTCAGTGCGGCCTTCGATATGCACGTATTGTTAGTCAGTTAGATGGCTTGATGGCTTGATGACTGGCTACTGACAAGGATCCTACTCGGTTGTGACATCACGTGGGCTGAATACGCGTCTTCATTTTGATGTGCATTCACTTCGAATATTAATGTAACAATTGATAGCAAATTTTGAAGGTATCTTCAAACATATTGCATTTTGTCATTGCAATGAAACTTCTCAGAAACATAATCGATATAGGTATCAAAACGGGTGTAGAAAAAAAACTGAAACGGCGCACCTAAATTCGCATGTATTTCGTTCCAAAAGTTTTGTTCTTATTTAAATACTTCTTCTATACATGTTTTGGGACGAAATCGGACAGTCAAACTAGTATATTTGGACATTGCTTGTCTTGTGTTTTCATAGATTGGTATATTAAGTGAATTACAACTAAATAAATATGCTATTCAATCTCATTATCTTCTATTTGTCCATGTCCATCAGTGTCATAATAATTCTCTGTAAATAACTATAACTGATTGTTAAATAAACGCTATCAGATGGCAGGTGTTGTAATGTTCTAAGATCTATCTATTGTTTCTTAGAAATCATTAGATAGGACATACCGGTGATAGAATAAGGTTTTAAGATTTAAAACTGATAAAAGTCCGGAATGACCATTTTAGGCAATCCAGGAACTTTTAAATCAAGAAAGTCAGGAAGAGACCAGCTTAGATAGATATTTGTTCCTGAAGAGACGAGTTACGTCTGTTTGTCGTTGAACTGGTATGTTGATTTCTATTAAACTGTAGTACTTACATATCTATTAGTACTAGACATAGTAGAGAAACTCTTGGCTCATTAACCTTAATTGTACCTAGACTATGAAAGCTATTATAGGGAAACGTTTTACAGAACACAACAAAACAAAAGATGGACATCCATCTACAAAGATGGCACCTAATTCTAATATTTTCAAAATTTACAAGCGAGTTAGTTTTGTAAATTCTAAGTATTTTTGCTTAATAAGTCTCGCGGCAGCCGGCAAGGGGCATACGCCACGGATCAGCGCGGAAAGTGAAAGTAGCTTACCTCGAAGTCGGCTCGATCCCTCACAACCATAACTTTTTTGAAGAAAATCTGGGGCATAATGAGACCTTCGACCCTTTCACAACACAACACTAATGTCAAATAATCGACCGAATCGATTTGCGATTCAGTTTTAATACAATCGAGTAAAAACTCACTTTTGTTTTTGTTTACAACTTAATGTCATGGACACTTCTTTTTTTAAAACAATAATTAGCGCCAATTTTTTATGTCATGCACACATCATATTTTGAGTTCCTTTTTTTGACGTCGTATAATTTTAAGGTTCGATTATGATTGAAACTGAATACCGAAATTAGAATTAAAATTGCAATTTGTACGCAAACCTTTCCCTTCTAACACTTTATAGCCAACTAAACCACGCAACAAGCATAATGTTTATAAGTAAGAAACGTTGACTAGGTAGGTTGTCGCAATAGCAAAATCGGTAGCGCAGTAATTCACTGAAACCTCTTATTCCCGTGCAGTAAGGTTGAAAATCGCTTGAATTGCTTGCTTAATTTACTTACAAGTGCTAAGTTAGTCTACTAAGTGCATTACACGATCAATACGTGCTGATTGGATGTACGATAGAGTTAAATGCATTATTATCTACGACCTGTAAAATTAATGATTGTGGTGGAATCAGAAGAGCGTGAAAAAAAGAAAAAGTTTGATATCACATTATAATACGGAGCAGTTTTTATTGCATGTTTAATTACATTTTAATTAAATTTGCTTGATATATTGTAAAGATTTTTTATTGGCTTCATACTGAAGCCTTATAACTTAGACTTTGGATCTTGTTATTGTAACTACAAGTTTTACTACTTTCGTGATTTTGATATTACTAAATAGAGGTATTAATTAAATGTTGAAAACTAAACCTGATGAAATGCCTTCTACACAAAAGACTAAGGGGTAGATTTAAAAAAGAGTTCTGTTCTGGTCAAAGGGAATGGAGAATTTATTATAGTTTTTGAGACGTCGGATTGTCATAGCCTTATGTGGCCTTTGGCCGTTTCTAGGGTGGAAATCAATGAACATACACAAAGTCAAAAATTACAAAAATGGTAAGGATAGAAGTGATATGTGTAAACGTTCAAAAACACTCTTCATTTAGGGTTCATAAAATCAAAGGCGTGAACGCACCGACAACAAATAATATCGTTTTATTAGTCAAGATCATACAGTTTGCAACAAAGCCCACACGCTACTAGTCTAGCTTATTTTATGTAGAAGCCAGTAGCATTTGATAAAACTATATCTGCCTAACAGAAGGACATTTACCATAAACAGCGCACCTCTCGGTCGGTAATATCCAAGATGGCGTAATAGGCATTTATAGGTCGTTGCCATTAAATTAAATAAAGGTGTATGTTTATAAAACATAGCTCATAGGTATTACTTAGTGCTTGTTAAATATTGTTTTTAAAAGGTCACTACGTACTTTGTAGATAGGTATATGTTAATTGGAATTCCAAACTTCGAAAACGGTTAGTAAGAATGAATTCATACTTGGGTTTTATTTTTAAAATTAACTTTGACACCAATTTTACAGCCAAATACTATAATCTGATTTACTAACAGTAATTTGTGTATAGTAAATTCTTCGCCAAATTAAAGTTCATCACCATTTCCTGTTGACTACCACCTGTCAGAAGCGCATTCTGTCAGCGGCCGGACCATAATTGTTAAAATCTTTCAATTCCATTCTTTATTGCATACCACAATGTTACATAAAGTGGTCAATACAGTAAGTTAACAGCTCATTATGGACCCTGTCGGGCATAGCAGAAGTAAGAGAGAAGAGGAACATGCGAATTATTTTATGTATTATTCTTTTCCAGATTTCGTTTACAATTTAGTTCCAAGTTCTGCCAGTTCTATTGTATTAGTATCTACCTTATTTCTTACTTTAAAGTTACGGCACAGTTCTATAAGATTCGTGAGAAAATTCGCAATACTGCGGTTTGCAAGTATCTATCGACATGTATTGATATCGGTTTCTTATTGTATACAATCAGCATTGTCTTCCTATTTTGGCGTTGGTCGGGTAAGTGTATGTGTGTTTGTATGTTTGTTTGTGTGTGTTTTTAGTGATAATACATTGATTATAACCTTGAAAATTTGTTTGATTTAGGGAAGAACAGACAAGGTAAAAATAATGATTAAATCCGCTTTATTTAGAAAAATAGATAGGATTCCTTGTTATATGCATGATGCATCGGACGTGATTAAAATTTCCGTAAATGGTAACAGCTAAACAGACCCTGTGACCCTCTAATTAAACACCACTATTTAGGTAGGTAGGTGCCTAAGAATATGGCGGAAAAATGTTTTTCATTCAAATGGTCCTGTTGGGTTCAAAACCCGTCGTTTGAAATTCAGAGACCTCAAAAAAAAAAGCAGGTAATTGGTAACTGATTCTGTTTCGTATATGTATAAATTTATAGGTAGGTACCTATTAGTAGTTTCTAAGCATAAATGCAATCTTACATGCTCGCCTGAAATGGCAGGAGTACTCACAGCAAGCTCACTTTGGACATGTTTAATCTTTACCGAGCAAGTTATAAATCATGATTCATTGCGAAATATCTTTTAAAGTTGGCAATAACAACGGAAAAAAACTTTATTCATCTTAATTTCTGAAACAATGTGATCATTCAATCTTAGTTCATTCAATTCATTTACAGGATACATTCCATTTTACTTAATTAGCGACTGCATGGATCAATATTAAATATTTCGAATGTACTTATATTATATGAGCCGCTTATTTTTGTCTAGTAACTTTTGTTAGAAAAGAAACACTTTTTTTTTTAATTTAATTTAATATCCTACATAGGATCCCACGGCTGGGCAAAGGCCTCCCCCTCCGTCCTCCAAACCTGTCTATCCATTGCGATTTCTGGCCACGTGCGTAAACACATTTTGGTTAAACTAAATAATAATAATAATATTCCGGGACATCTCACACACGGTTGTCTGATCCCAAGCTAAGCAGAGCTTGTGTTATGGTAACAAGACAACTCATAAACATACTAATATATTTCTAAATACATACATATTATAGATAAATCACACCCAGACACAGAACAAATGATCGTGCTCATCACACAAACATTTGTCCCGGGTGGGAATCGAACCCACGACCTTTGGTATAGCAGTGAGGGTCTCTAACCACTAGACTAACAGGCCCTTCATATAAGGGAAAGGGCTTTTTATGGGTTCCGCGGCTCCGGTATAAGGAGAAAAAATAAGCATGTTCTTATTTTATCATTATTTTACTTATGTATATTTTGTTGTAAATATACAGCGAAATAGAAAATATACTGGTGCCTTCGCTGGACCCATGCCATGTCCTGTTCGCATTCCTGTATTTATTAGCTGTGAAAACTAAAAGTTGCCGTCAAAACAAAAGCGAAAAATTTGCATAGACGTCATTGACAAGTCACTGGACTCACGCCGCCATGTTGGCTTGCAAAGGAATCTAGTATTCTGCCGAGTAAGGAAGCGTCACGCATTGTGGCCATGCTAATGTGCACCGAAATGAGACAATAATAGTATTGGAGAAAGTGTTGATATGTTTTGAATTTTAAAATTGCTTATCATATTATGTGCATGTTTTATTAAGTATTGTTATCGAAAGTTCGTTTTTATTGTCCAAATTCGAGGCCTATTGTTACCTGCCTAAATAGTGTCATTGATATTTATGTCGGTGTACCAATTTAGTACTGAAAAACATTTAATGTAACGACCATAATATGATGAAATATGCATTAAAAATATTGTCCTACTTAGAAAGCCCGTAAATGTATAAAAAGTTTTATTATTTTCTTACATGTGGGGTAAAGGGATTGCCTATCTTTGGGGGAAATAATCGTCAAATATTCTGTTGTTGCCTCCCTTTTTTAGCATTTCAGCCCGATGACGAATTAAGCAAGAGTCCATTTGACAAAATATTCATAACTGTCTTATAAACTGAAAAAATACATTCATTTCCCAGAGAAATCTATTCAAGAAACTTATGAAATTAGGTACCTACGTTTGATCGCTTCTTCGTTGTGCTAAATTATGGATCATTAAACGAACCATTAGTCATCTTACAACATTACTCATGATGCGATAACGAAGCAGGGCTGAGCGTATTCTAAAAGAGAAAACAAGACTTGTAATTTACGCGGGAAACTGACAACCTAGGTATAGTATATCAAGGAGGAAGGAGGTTATAATTTACAAAGTATATAGCCTTGTTGGTAAAGATGCCCAGATGCAGCGTTCCGTTACTGGCCAGATAAAAAAGAGATTTTTTGGTGTGTAGTTTGTATAGAAATTATTGACAAGCATCTGCTCAGATATTAACGAGGTAATAAATGTTCAGATATTAATGGTAACTTGTAGCGAATAGAACTTATTGACATTTTACATTGTTCAGAAGTATTTGGTCACCTTGTCCGCTACGATATATCTGATGGCGACTGTACATCGTCCAAAAAAGCCTGATGTAAGCTTCTCTTATATTATTATGTAGAATATTTTCTTCATTAAAAATATATTTCAATGACACAGTAGATCAGTGAGAAACCAGAGATCTAAAGACAAGCTTATTAAACAGAACAGTTCAATCCAACAAAGCTGCGTAAAAGATTTATGAGTTATACATTCTGTAAAAATAAATCCTTGTGTCGCATTCGGTTTCACAAACCCAAAGGACAAAGGAGAGCCAGTCTTAAAAAGGATATTTGTAGATCACTCAAATATTTGTGCCATGCGGGGGATCGAACCCGCACATATCGCACACAGTTGTGTTTGCGTATTAAATAATTGATTTTTGTTTTATAAAATGAATACAAGCCATTACATAGTTACTTATTATTATTGCATTTATTAGGTATTACCATGTAACATTGATAAGAGACTTGCGCAATAAAAATAGAATTAAGTAATACCAGGTACCGGTTTCTAAAAGTCATTTGTGAATTATTTAACATTTGACAAAACATATATTATTACCGAAAACCTAGCAAGCAGACTAATTTATTATTTTTAGTAGCTATATACTTCAAATAAAAACCTCGAACATAAATATTTTAGATTTCCACTAAGCTTCCTTTGTATTAAAAATATACAATTAAGTACAGCGCTCTTTCGCGTGTATTCGTAGGCATCGATAACACCATTATGTTGATAATATAGTTAATTAATGTTTTGATATGTCTACCCTAGCATAGCAATAACACCGTCCTATTAAGTTTGTATAACATTTAGGTAGGCATAAGCTTAACTTAAAACTATTAAACATCAATAGTTAACAGTCACGACACATGTTAATTACTCATGGATTATAATTATTACTCACATTCAAGTCGTAACCACTTGTAATCCAAGACCGTCTCCCCAAAATACTGCATTTTTTTCTCCATTTTGTTAACAGTCCATCATTTTTGCGTTTAGAACGCCTCGTCACTACGTAACGTTCCATATTAGTTCCACATTCAACAGTCGATGTATTTGACATCAAAAAACACCGCACAAAAACAACACGATCGACGCAGTCCACAAATATATTACAACTAAAACATTTAAAAACAACTCCCAACTACCTGCCAAAACATTATAATAAAGTTATATAAAAGTAACGAAGCGAATAGAATTTAATTACAATCTCTTTTGAATAGATTAGCAAGGAGGCCGTTACGGTTGCGTCTCATACAAACATTAGAAAGTTATGAAAATAAATAAATTTGAAATGAGAACGCGGAAATTTTATGACAAAATTTTCGCGCCGTAAATACAGGCGTTCGGAAACGTCGTCCTGTGACTAAACTTGCACGGCTAATAATATCGTTCGGTGCACAATTGTCGCCTTATTCGTATTACGGTATGTCGGAACGAATACGGGTGCGTGATTCGAATGCTGTGCTCATAGATTTTGATTGTCCCTATACAAATCGGACAATAGTAGGTACCTACTCGATATGCGCCGTGGAGGTCTGTCCTCTATGTTTTGTCAATGGGTAATTTTTGTAACCCAAATACCTGTCCAAGGACGCAATTGTGTGGTGGGAATTGTATCAGATTGAATTATATGCCGAATTTAGACCGCGCCCTCATTGGATGCCATTATAATTCAGGTCGTGTTATTCCGTAGACTGAGTTGAAAGACTTGTGTGTACTAGTTTAGGGCAAAAATGAGAGTTACCTACCGCAGACATATGCGTAACAGTTCAATAGAATCTAATAAATAAACATTCGACCTCCTTTTTCCCTCTAAATTTTATGAATGATTATTTTATTACATAATTCTTTACGTCTTGGTTGATTTCCTGGTGGGAAGTGTTATAGATTCTGATGTTAACAGTTATTGACGTAGATAGCTATTTTGTAATTCTAATAAACGTCTTGTTTAAAAAAAAAACCGTCAGAAAATGCATAAATAATGACGCTCACATTACAGTCTGCATGCACAGAATTTGAGCATGCAGAAGTGCTAAAAGTAAGCTGGTTAAAAACTGTTAAAAATATTAATCCCTGCGTTAGTGCGTATCTTTTGATGACCTCCTTGGTCGAGTGGCGTTAACGCCAGTTTAAAGTGCCAGCAACTTAAGGGTCCGGGTTCGATCCCCGGACGTCGAACGGATCAATGTAAACAACCACTTAGTGGTACATTCGTATTCTCCGATTCCATAATACAATGCTTTATCTAGTAACTTTAGGTTTGGAGTCATGTCAATATGTGACTTTGTGTACATTTATTTAGATTTAAGTTATTTCCAATGTTTTATTAAAAGTACATAATTATAATAATACTAAGTCACAGGTGCAGACATAGGTGCCGATTCTCTTGTACACCGAACTAAACTAAACTAAAACTAAAATTTCTTATTTTTAGTTAGTTGGTTATAGTAAGTTATTCTGAAAACAAGATTCACTAAATTTAAATTACAGTTTTGGCACAACTAAAATCGAGTTTGACATTCGTTAAGTTGAGTTGGCCATAGACCAAGATGGCAGTAGACCATAGACACAAGCTGAATGAAAGTGAACGAAATGATCTGAATTGCAAAAAAAACCTGAGTAAAATCAAATAATTATTTCAAATTTGTCTATTACTAATCATTAATGAAGTTCAGGGAGCATAATGATGGCGTAAAACTTTACAACTGTTTGTATTTATTTTTTAGTTTTTACTATCTGTGACCATAGTAATCTGGATTGGTCTCGCAATCTTTCCAATTTAATTCTTTCTTGTATTTGTCTAAAAAATAGTTAAAAATAAATAAGTTCGTATTAGTTTATTACACAGAACCTAGAAGTAGGTTTGATTACGAGAAGTGGATTTATCCACTTCTTTTCCAATTAATGTAGAAAGGGCATAGATGTTGAGTACAAAAATCCCTTGTAAGTTTACATGAATGCATTTTGTATTGTATCTTAATAAAATAACACTAAATTTACCTTTCTGCCGCATCAACAACAGCTGCAATCACATAAGCTTCCATAATTAACTCAAACTCATAAAAAGAATCGAAAAATACAACAGAGAGGTGCTTTCAAAATTTTAGTTCATGACAACTAATTTTATTCCACACCTTTTTAATCGCGATTAAAAATAGTCTGATTTAGTTTGACAATCGAAATTTTAGGTGAAAAACGTCAATTTCAGAATAGCAAAATTGCCATTTTCATTATATTGAATAACTTAGTGCTGTCAAACTATAATTTATTTAAGTAACGTCACTTTAGTTAATTTCAGAATGGGAAACGTCGTCTGACAGGAACAAACTAAATTTTAGTGATTTTTAGTCTAGTTTAGAGAAATTTGTGACAAGAGAATCGGCACCATAAGATAAGGTTTTTAGTCAACATTATGCACCAATGAATTTGTTTATGACGTCGATGAATACCCTTTAATATAGTAGCTTAGATACTACTATGATACCTATAGAGGGTAAGTAAATACTTAAGATAATTTAATCACTCTTAAATCGTTTACTGATCCAGTCCTCCCCTGCTGTTATTTGATATAATCGTGAGTAACCAACTAAGTCGAGGCTCGAACCCTGCAGGGGTGCCCTTAGTTTTCGTTGCTACAACACTTTTATTTTGTAGCTTCTGGCTGGAGGCGTATTAATAATGTCTCGCCAACTTACTCCGGTAAAGCAGTAAAAGCCTCCATGGAGTGAAAAAAAAATACTATTCATAAGAAAGCGTTCTTCCTCTCTCCTACAAATAAGCTGTGCCCAACAGGGTCCATAATTGTATCTACAGTTATATCTAACCTACCAACTGTTAAAATGTACCTACATTATGGAATCAATAAATATTGAGTATTGAGTACATATCCATTTGATGTTTTTGAAACATTATTATTTTATTTATTTATTCTTTACAAAGGAACATGGTATTCTTAACAACTAATAAGTGTCCCACAAAACAGTACAAACTGTTCGATTGTGAGATCAGTTTTAGACAATTTGAACAAAACATATACTTAACCACCTTTTCATGAAAACCACATACTATTTGTAACTACAGCGTCAACTTGGAACCTATCAGTATCTATACAGGTACCGAAACGTTCTAAAACAGCTACAATCCACAGGTAGTACTGCTAATGTTTTGCCAAACAACGAGATGCTTCCAATATGACAATCTAGGGGTATATGATCATGTTAGATAAGAAACTAACATAAAGCTAACTATGTAGCTAAAGTCATTGACTATCATTGAAAGCATAGCTCTAATCGATTAAGATAGATTCGTTATAATTCAGAATTTTACCTACTGTTAAAATAGTTCGTAAACAATTTATACATGGTCACAAACTGAATACAGTAAATCTTGAGTGCACAAATACAAATAAAAATCTTAACGTAAAATCTAAATAGATACCTATTTTTCCAACCCTACCTTTCATTATGGTAACATTTTCCAAAACATCGATTCTGTGCTCATCTCACGTTCTGACGTTTATAAAATGTCAAAAATCGCAGAAGATTGTGATGGGTTTCAAAAAGTAAAATCAAAACGTTACGCAAAAAGCAAGCCGACTAAAATACCTTCTAGGGGTATACAATTAGAGAACGCGGATATTGCCATTGACTTTGATAAAGTTCTTAAGTGAGCAAATTTAACTGATATAGTGTGTTTATAGTCAACAACTTATTTTTAGGTTAATGTCATAATTATTTACGTTTCAGGCGTATCCACTGCGCTGTGGAAGATATTCGATCCTCGAATTACTTTGAAGACGTTATAAAATCTGTGAGTAACATTTTACAAGTCAGAAATGTCGTAGAAATAGTTTGTCTTGGACTCGGGCATGTCGCCGAATGTAATATTTCTAGGTACCAGTTAGCTCTTTTACTCTGCCTAAAGGACTCCTTAAAACCTGAAAAGGTATTAGTACATGACCCTATTTTTTATAAAAGTGAGTGTGAGCTCTTAACAAAGTTAGGGCTAGAAGTAATTTTAGAAAACAATGAAGGTAATTATGTAATATCAGACAGAGGACCCACTGTCGTCTTTTTTCCGCATTGCCCAAAACAATTGACCAACAATTTCCTTTGGAGTAACTGGGGACCTAACTTAGAAAACTGTGTATTAATTTGTAACAGTTTTACATCACTCATAGACAATCAGCCAAGTAGAATTCTCTCAGAAACAGTTCCATTTATCTATAAAATACATCCTCACTCAACTGAGCTGCCTCTAAATAATAATTTTAAATTTACTGATATCTTTAATGATACTTCTATTCACCAATTTCCAAAAGAGAAGTTAGAAAAACTTGATTCAAATTTTTGGATGAATGGTGACAAACCAACATACGAAAATACTGAAGAATTCATTACATCTCTTATGATTAAGAAGCTGAACATTTAATTTGTTTGAAGGTGTAAGATGGCGTCAATAACTTCAAAGCCAGTGTTAGTTACACTGAGAGGAATACTATCTGAGCTACGTAAGCAAAGCTCGTCAAAGAAAATAGCAGACAATCAAATGGTTATCTACATATTCAACGAATACCGGAAATATCAGACCACAGACCAGCAATTTTGTAAAGCTATTGACGAGATGCATTTCAAAGCAAAAACTTATTACAATTACCTACATTACTCAAGACGGTATAAGGAAATCAATATGGAATTTAAGGGAGTCGGGGAACGAACGATCGAGGAAACAGCAAGAATGGTTGGATTCAAAATGCCCAGTGAACCGAAACCGTAACAAAATTTAATCAAGTAGACCTATATGTAGTAAAAGATTTCTGTAAATAAACACTGTATAGTTCATAAAGTCTTTTATTTGGAATACATTGTGTATAAATTATATTAACTTAAATTTGTTACAAAATGAAAGACATTGTTCTTTAGATATAAAATTATTTACCCTGTATGTTTCTGTACTTATGTCTTACTGTGTTCTAGTTTTTTTATTTAAAAAAACATTACAGTTATTCAGACATAGACAACACAAGTTTTTTTTAAATGCAATGTCATTTTTTTTATTTGATATGTATGGAGTTGCCATGTGGCAATGTACTTATAATTTCAAAAGAGTCTTGTTATAAACACTATGTACAACTGTCACGTATCTACGATACTTAACATAATAATTTCTAATAATCTCTATTGGGTATATTCTTTCTGGAGTATCTTGGCGATGGTCTGGAGTTGCATGTTGCTGGTGCCCTCGTAGATGGTACCGATCTTCGCGTCTCGGAAGAACTTCTCTTGAGGGAAGTCCTTCGTGAAGCCGACTCCTCCCATGAAGTCTATGCACTTGGATGTCAGCGTTTGGGCGATTTCTGGAAAGTGAGTCGTGTGTTAATGGCGTAAGGTTTAAAATGGTTTGAATATTTACTAAAAATGAGACTTCTGTTGCTTGAGTTAGTACAACGATTATTTATTTTTGTGTACCAATGAATCTCACAAATTTAAACTCGAAAAAGTACCGTATAATCGCTTTAAAAACAATATTGCCTTATTCATTTTAAATGATTTCTGCGTGCCATTAATTTAGTGGTTTTCGTAATTTACTGAATGTAAAAATGTCCCTCAGTTTCCTAAACTGGCTAAATTCATATTCGTTCTTTCAATCAGTAACTCTTGAACGAGATACTTATATGGACGACCTTAATTTTAGTACTATTTATATCGTAAATTACCTGAAGCGTAATATTTAGCCATAGCGGCCTCCTTGACGAACTCCAGGCCGTTCTCCTTGAGGCGCGCCGCGTTGTAGGTGAGCAGGCGAGCGGCTTCCAGCTGTGTCTGCAGGTGCGCGATCTGGTAGCTGATGCCCTGGAAAGAGAAAAAGACATTGAGTAAAGTACGCAGGCACCAACAAGAAGGGTTGGGTTCGCACCTGAATTCACTTTGAGAAAATTTGGAGACGAAAATCTTAACGAGAATTCTTGTTTTGGAACTCTAAACAGATTGTAAGCTTCCTATTATTTTACAAACACAAAAGAAATATTTGACAAAAGAAAAGTTGAACGCAACAAAAATATTTTTTATGAGAGAAATCTCCTTAGGTATATGATTTTAATAACTGACTCTCTCTCTCTGTCTAGTTTAAGTTGTCTAATCATATTCACCTGGAAGTTGTAGATGCTCTGTCCGAACTGCTTGCGCTCGAGCGTGTAGGGTATGGTGGCGTCCATGCAGCCCTGGCAGAGTCCGATCATCTGCGACGCTATGCCGATGCGGCCCTCGTTCAGGAAGCCGGCCGCGTACTTGTAGCTGCATACATAAGGGGAGTTATTAGATTCTATGTACAGTAGGTATAGATATAAAGGCACAAAAAAACACACACATTTCCTACTTTCTCCTTTTTTATATCCGGAGAAATCATTGTGGAGTTCCTTTGTGGCGAAGAATAAAGGGTAGACTTTTACCGCTCAAGTACCATAGAGGTTCTCGCTTCCCTTTACAGTGATTCGCTTCGCTCGCTTTACTTTACAGGCTAGCTGATCTGACGCAGACCTATCGTACTTCTGTAGGGTAAGTTTGAATTACCTAGGTGTCTATGCATCTTTGCTCCGTACTAGGTATACCTGCTACTTCTAGTGCTTCTAGGTAAATATAGATTAATCCGTCCAAATACTACTCTTCATCAGAAACGACCGCAAAAACTATAGGTTCATGAAATCTATCCCAGGTGAGACATAACCGTATAACAGAAAACACTTAGCTTCATTTTCTTTTTCAAAACTTACCCTTTCCCATACTCTCCGAGGATACTGCTCTCGTGCACCTTAACGTTGTCGAAGTGCACCATGCAGGTGCCGGAGGCGCGGATGCCGAGCTTGTTCTCGGGCTTGGCCACGGACAGGCCGGGAGTGTCGCGCTCCACTATGAAGCAGGTGATGCCTTTGTAGCCCTGGAATTGATGTTGTGGGTTTTAGGGTGTGGGAGAGTTAGTTGGTAGTATTGTTAGGTAGTAGTAGTAGTTAGGAGATACTTCTGGATATTAAATAAGTCTAAAAATATATTTTTTGAAAGCTAGGTTGGGTCTATTGGAACACAATTGAAAAAAAATAATGGTGTGGGCAATGATATTTTAATAAATAGATATGTTATACACATACAAAACAATCGAAAAAAGTGTTCCGCGCAGCGCGGCAGCTAGTGAAAGAGATAGCGCGATAAAACTCATAAGAAAAAAAGAGACAAATAGTGTTGTTGTTAATGGCAATACGTCCCAATTAGGACGTTTTCGAGTCTTCACGATTGCACGCTTATAACATATCTGTTTATTACAATATCATTGGGTGTGGGGAAATTCGCAAACGGGTTTCAGTTCTAATTTTAATCTCATCCAAAAAGATTATGAAGGCGAGTGGAATTTTAAACAGTACTAAAATATGTTCCGTTCAATTTTAAGCTTTTGTAAAGTTTACGCAACATTTATTTTAGAAAACTTCCCTAATCAAGAAAGATACGAGTAAGTTTCCAAAATCTTACGATACCAGTAATTTAGGGCTATTTACCTTGGAAGGATCAGCGTTAGCCATAACAAGGAACACGCCAGCGACATCAGAGTTGGAGATCCACATCTTGGAGCCGTTGATGATGTAGTGCTCGCCATCTTTCTTGGCCACGGTCTTCAGGGCGAATGCGTCTGAGCCCGAAGATGGTTCCGTCAAGCAGAAACTGCCAGCCTGAAAAGGGTAAAAATTAACTGGTAAGAGGACGATATGGAAAATATATTCAAGAAGTAGGAAGGTAACCTGTTTAAAGTAGGTATTTCCTAAAAAGTTGGTCAATTAACTAAGCATATCAATAAAAGTGGTTTTCTGAAATTGTTTCCCTTCCGAACCTAAATTCTCATGTAGGTAAAAGGCATTGTCTAAAGTGATAACAGTCTCAAATACTTAAATTAATTGGAACTTTGCAATTGTCGATAGGTTTGTGAGAAACCACTAGAATTGTAATTTTGTCCTGTAATTTTAATCCTAAATCTGAATTATTCAGCCAAATATACTCACATATTCAGTACAAAGCTTCGTCAAATACTTCTGCTTCTGCTCCTCAGTGCCGAGCTTCATGAACAACGAGTTGACGAGCGTGTTGTGGATGTCGACGTACGCGGCCACGGCGGGGTCCACTCGCGACAACTCCTCGACGACCAGCATCATTGTGAGGAAACCGCAGCCAGAGCCGCTGTATTCAGTCGGGGTTTCGATGCCCATTAACTGGAAATTGAAATTATTATTTTTGTAAATAGTTGATCAGATAGCTTTTTTTAAAATACTAGTACCTACAGCCCGCACCAAGCTTTGTGACCGAATTGAATATAGTCGCGAGTCCGAACTTGCGCATGGTACAGTCGAGTGATAAATAAGTAATCAAACTTATCAATTTTTGTTTTCTCTCATTTTTAATACTTATTATTATGTCAATTTATTTTTATTCCCGTCCCTGTAATACCTGATTTTGTGTTCTGCGCAATGCAATGAGCCTAGTTTCGGGGTGTTCATAAAGTTTGGCGCGGGCTGTGCCTAGGTACCTGCTTTAATTAGAAGTAGAGTGTGCTAGAAGTAGGTATTCTAACAGAGCTGGTAAGAAGATACCAATTTGCGCAAATATTAGATGGGGACATTTGCGCAGATCACAGTGATACAGCATGTTTTGAATCTCGACATCTATCTACTGTAAGGCCACGAGTTATATAGCATGATGTACCTACTTACTTAAAAAAAAACAAGTTGCATAATTATGCAGTTTAAGTTTATGAAATCATGACTCAATGTTGACCCGTAATAACTTTCCAATCAGGAACCAAACAAAGCCGATAATTTGGGGTATGTCAACAACTGATTAAAAAAGGACATTGCTAAGTCACAACTTTATAACGCTGATTGCATTAATCGAGTGTTGACTTATTTTCTCTTTGTTTTATTTGATTTGGGACATGCCTGTTCTCTATGGGGAACTACATGAAGAATGGGGAAAAAAATAACTAAAAATAACATCGTATGCCGTGTCATCTATTTAATATGTCATTAAGGCAATCACTATATACCACAATTTCAGACCTCCTTATAAGGTATACTCTTAGATATACTTCTTACAACCAGTTTATATCAGTAGGGCTGTTTTACTTACGCCATTATCGAAAAGCAGTTGTCGCACGCTGTCATCAATACGATGCTCTTCTTCCATCTTCTTGACTAGGGGTCCGATCTGTTCAGTCGCCAGTTTCCTGACTGAAAAAGAAAAAAGAACATGAATAATTTAACCTTAATAAATAATAATAAAATAAATGCGGATAACATCACAGACATTGTTCTGAAACCAAAGTAAGTAGCTAAAGCACTTGTGTTATGGAATTCAGAAACAACGAAGGTACCACAAACACCCAGACTCGAGGCAATGTAGAAAAGTTGATTTCTACATTGACTCGACCGAGGATCGAACCCGGGACCTCAGAGCTAGCGACACCTTGAAACCGGTGCGTACGCCACTCGACCACGTAGGTCGTCATAATGAATGAAGAAGGTGAATATGCATTGCGCCGCACCCCAAATAATTGGGAACGGGGCAGGGAGATGATGTATTATAACTAACCATAAGGTGTGTTTCCTTCGACATTGTTGGCAACTTTTGTCACCAACCTGTTATGGACAGGAAAAAAATGGGCATTGGTTGAATTGGAGACCCAGCTGTACAGAAACTTTTGTGACCATACATGTTGGTAGCAAAAAGTTTGCGACTTTTGTTCGATGGATCCTCGACTTTAGACGTTATTAGTTGAACACAGTTGATCAGGGGCCCGAGTCTGCTATTGACAATTGGCCGTCCCAATGGCTAATTTTGACGTTAAAATGACGTTTTACCTACGTAATTAGCCTAAAATGGACCTACTAACGCCACCCACTCAGACGATTCAAACAATTGTCAATAGCAGACTCGGGGCCCAGCTCTCGATGAAGCTTGACACGGATAGTTTAATAACCTAGATTCCCACTGATGAATCATCAAGAGGTTAAAATACTGCGTAACAATCAATAATGCATTCATTTATGTAGTGCATTCGGATGAGGTCAGAAGCCCTAAAAAAAATCGGAACACAAAAGTAAAATAAAGAACAATGAACCTTTAAGAAGGTCACATGACTGTTCTTAATTAAAACGTTATTTGATAATCATTATTTACTGTGTTGCAAAAAATGACTACTACACCTTATAGAAAAGAGCGACCTTATACAGCGTGTTCAAAAAAGGTTTTCATAATTATTACAGGGGCATCTAAACATTTATATTATTATGTAGTTAGTTTAATAAGGAATATTCCATTTTTTATGCATGATACAATGACATGCCTGGTTTATAACACGACAAACATTCGTATCTTATCCGTTTATAACGCCAATTCACCTTTAAAATTATTTTAGGAGATATACGCGGTTTTCTTGACAGTCACTTAGTAGGGACACAGGTTTAACAAAAATCATATAAAGTAACAAAATATGCTGTTCTTTAGATTTTTCCACCCCCACTTTTCTGAGAAATCATGTGTGAAATTCTTCCGATTCTAAAAAGAGAACGTTTATCATAATGCGGAATTCAAGACTGATATTAAACTAATATAAAAAAAACATTCGTAATAATCCGGTGAGCCTTACATACACTTGTTGTTATTGTCTTTACATTGTCAAGGTCAGTATAAAAAAACATTCGTTACATGTTTTTATCACGGAAATTATCTAGTACAGCTATCAATAAGATTGGCAAATTAGATATATAGCTGCTTGGGTAGGTCGTACCTTCATCATACTACGATAAAATATAGTATTTACTCGCGACTTTTCCGCTTAAAGCAATTATGTGTCTAATCAAACAAGCAAGCCCTAGCTATCTTTAGTTTAAAACGAGGTAAATAAGTATTTCTACAGTTTAATAAACTGTAGAAATACTTATTTACCTTGTAATTTATCTTGTAAAAATCATCTATTTTTGAGCGCCATTTTTCCTTTATGGCGCAAGCGGCAAAGATGGCAGAAGGTGGCAAATTGAAAATTCGAAAAAAGCACGTATCCCAATTTTCAATCTACCGGAAAACTTTTGGGTAATTTTTTTTTTTGAGCACCAAATGACAAACGGATAGGGGGGGCAACAGACGTGGATTGCTTAGGGCATCAAGTAGTCTTAATCAGTCACTGCAGTTTATAGACTATGCTCGTTACTCCTTACTTACTGGTTCATTTTATTTGTTTAGTTTAAATTCTCATCGGCTCTCGGCTTCATGAGAGGAGTTCTCAAGTCGTCGGCATTTATTTGTATTCTATTACGCGATATATCCAGCAATGTAAAACGATTTAAAAATGCTATTGTGATAGGGTAAGTGAGTGCACACCTACTTGCCTCAGAAGTGTCGGCTACAGACACAGTTCTCAAAATCAATAGTAGTTTTAGAGAATTATTTTAAAAACTATTTACCCCGTATCACCAAAAACCAACATTCGTAGGCATATTAGTGGATTTAGATTAGGTATCGTAATAAAAACGTCCCTTGACATTGGGCTTACATTCCTGAAATATATTGCCTCTATCTATAGTTTAGATAATATGTTTATCTCAATAATGCCCTAGGCTTGCCAGCTGTCGCCTATGGCTTTAACTTCAAACGTTTTTCACCTTTTGTCAAGAACATTGTTCCTATCTCCAACGCTCGACTTATCGTGCGATTAAGATGGTATATTTAAATTGCTTTTATCACGATAACTGCTTAGGTACTTAATTTATGTAAATATGTATTGCTGAATTCTGGGATTAATAGCCCAGTTTTTTACTTTGGTTTAAAATTAGCAGCATCTACGATTAACAACTAACAGATCTTGTAGGTTGGTACACATTTGCGCAAAACGCTGATAGGATCATTTACGATTTGCGCAGATCACAGAAATAGCTGCAGCTTTTTTTTAATTATGTGCACATTTAGTATGTTTATGAACTTTAAATTAAAACATCTATCAACTATAGACCATGAGTTTTATCATTATATAGATAACTGCTTTTATTAGCACCCATATTTCAGAGTGTTTCCTTAACTATTTAATAATCTGTTAGATAGTGTCCATTTGTCCACTAAACTATAATTTTAACTAGATTTATGAGCCTATTGTAAAGAAATAAAACAGAAACGATTACAAATCACTTATCTGTATGACGTTTGTGGTGCTAAAAAACGAACGACTGGTTTTTAAAACATGTTATGGCTCTGTTGTCAAGCATTCAGCCATTAATAAAATAATGGCGGGCTATTGAGGCCGCCAGTTGCACATGAAAGAGTACAAAGATGAAGTAGTTAGTATTGACACGCAATAACACGAGTATTTTCAAGAGCTTATTTGCTAGGTACGTTAGATTAAGCCATATTTGTACGCCGAAAAGGAAAAACATGACCGGATTTTATTACTTATTGTAACATCTTGCATGTTAACTCATGTTTTGAACAAATAAATGCACTTGTATCTTTCTACATTTTCTCTATTTGTAGAGTGTTAGAGTAAGCAAGCATGTTAACAAGTTCCTATGAATATCTAACATCCGGAAAATACAGGAAAATATTTCCATCTACATAAGGTAACATTATGTCATCTGAATAGTTTTAAATAATTCTGTTTAACTGAACGTTAAAATTAAATAACATAAACATAAGGTAAAGAGAAATGACTCCCTTTCCATTAGAACAAAAAGAAAAAAGTAATAATTTGTTTGTTGATTTTGTCAGATAAAACGAGATAATTATTGGCCAAAGTCCTTTGTTGTGGAGTTATAATTTCACAGGGTCATTACTGGTCATTAAGTAAGTACTTAGTCCAATAGGTAATAAACCTTGATAACATGTTTAAAAGTAAAATAATAAACAAGCAAGGAGTTTGATCATATATAAAGTAACCATGTGACAATATACAGTTCTAATAATATTATCCACAAAACACGTGTTGAATTGTTAATTTATTTTAAAAAGTCGATTAAAGCGATGTTTTCTAATTCTCACGTGTAGTAAAGAATACCAATAATAAGTTATAAGTACCAAACAAATTACGGTTGACCATTTAAAATCAGGTCAAGATTGTGTTGTTCGACATTCAAAATAAACAAAATCGTTACGAAAGTGTTACGGCGCATGCGTGGAATACATTATCTAAGCCAATCAATGGTGTTTATTCAAACTTAGATCGTAAAGGGCAAATAAAGCAACTTCAAATAATAATTCCTCATTAGGTTCTGTAAAGTGGGTGTGTTTAGTTGATCTCTCCTAGTAGTCCTAGTAACCTCTCGGGTTGAAAACAGTCGCATTTCCTGATTAATTATTTCTGAGAGCCTTCTGTGTGTCTCATGCATGCATGCTAGAGCAAAACACTAAACAGTCTAGTAAGAGAATTTCTATACAAGAACAACTTTACAAAATTTTTTAATTCATTTACATGAAACCGGCTTCTAGTGTTCAGTTTACAAAAATATCTCAACATTTTTAAATTAAATTAAATTTATCGCTACATTCAACATCTTATCGCACAGGCAAAATATTTATCTGTAGTTTTGTTGCCAAGTCTTAACCGAAGCTGATATTATTATCGTAAGATACTATTGACATCGTAAGTATAATTACATCACTATAATTGAGGGAGGGTCTTAATGATAAGACTGATATGAACACAAGAAACTGAAAGTGACTTGTGGATTAAATACCTACAAAAATATTTGGCGAATTAATAATTAAGCTTAAATCAATTTCACCACGCCACAATAAATCAAAATAATGCCAGCTATTTACACAGTTAGATACTACAAAAGTCCTTAATTTTTAATTCTGTCACATATAAATTATATTTTAAAACAAGAATAATTATGAGTAAAAATAAATTTATGATAATCGGTCCATTATTTGGGATCTCCGATACCACAGACTCTAATTTTATTGTATTTATCAGAATCTAGTTAGAAATTTTGGTGACCATCTCGAAAAGTCTCGATGAAAGTCTCTTTAAAGTTTTCGTGTTGGATGTTGACGTAAGTATCATCAAAAGATAAACTACATATATTATGAAATTGTGCTTTTACTTAACATAAGACATGTTTTTCAACAAACTAATTAATAAACTACGTATTAATTCGTTTGGTAAACTTGTTTGGACACACGTCATTATGATGTGATAAATAAATTCTTATCAATCACAGTTTTACACAACTGTTGTGCAATGACTCCATAAATTATTGTGTTAATTCATTTATATACTTCAGCTTATTATTATTCTTTGTTTAGTTAAGAATAGATTATTCTTGTTAGATACCTATCTGTATCTTAAACATAATATATTTTAAAAGAACCCTGTCTAACGCTAATCTGTTATGCCCAGTGTGAAAATATACTCCGAGTGTCATACGAGGGTCTCTATGACACCATAGCTTTTAAAGAAATGGACCTATTATGTGACCGAGATTGTTCCTTATTACGACGATGGAATATATTATGTGTACAAGTCTAGGATTATCAGTTGTTTGATGAAAATTAATTAAAAAAGCAGTTGGAGTTTCTTAAACTCTTACTGCGCATTGCGCAGGTCAAGTTGTAAAATATTTTATATTATTGCAATGCTATAATTATGATTTGTTCAACATAGAACTGTAATTAGATATGCACTTCATGTAAAGGCATGCAAATTACCTACATTTCAAAATGTTTGACTGTCTATTAAATAGTTTCAACGGAATATTCATAATTACCTATTTACCTAACATTAAAATTTAGTATTGGTAAAGCTTCAAAAATTCTAGCACTTTACAACACACGTGTAATTCTTAATTGACCAATGAGTTATTTATTGAATTAAACGTGTAATTAAATATTTTTTTTCTTACTTGTTTCCTTCATAGCCAGTTCGTCTTCGGTCAATACGCTCAAAGGTCGCTGAGCTCCCTCCGTGCTGTAATTCCTCTGCACTTTCGCTGCAACCACGGGAGCCCGCCATTGCTCCAGAATCTGCAAAACCGGCTACTTTTAGATCCAACTTCAAATAAAAACTTATTTAATCAAAACTATTCATTCAAAAATTAAAAATAGAATCATTAATTTATTTTTAATTGAAGCACAGATCACACACCTTGCTGCCAACGCGGCGTAATGGGAACATTATTGTTTTTTTATTTTTTAGTTTTTGCAATACGCGATGGATGCGGCCGCGCCTGCGCTGAGCGGACTCCGATTCGAACTGGGTTTATTTTCTCGAGGCCGGTATGTTATCTCACTCGCACTAAGATAACATGGTTTTGTATAGTATGCGAGACGATAGTATGAATTTAATTCATTGGAATAACCTTGACAGTTACAAAGTACGTGTTTAAAATGCCCAACTTGTTTCATCTGATTAAATATTCGAAAACCAATATTCGTTGGTCGAATTGTATTAGCGAAAAACCTATTGTTCTGTCACTAGGTAATTGAAAAGGCCCACTATGAATAGTTAGGGTTTACTACTACTACCTAAGTGCGTACCTACTATTCGTTATCATTAATTATATAACTGTCAGAAACTCTAGTCATTAAATAAAGCTGGGCTTTGGTTCAGACGAATCTAAGTAGCTAATTGGATTTGTCAAATGCATTTTTTTAATTCACTGAATTGGCTCGTATATTCAATTTTAATTATTTTAGGTTAATATGGTGCTATTTTCAGCGGTCTATAAGTTTAAAAATAATGTTATTTCAACATTTGTGTTACGTTATATTATATTAACATATATTATGTTTCTAAATCACAAGTTTATAAACCAAGAATCAGTTGAACTAGTAAACCGGTTCAGCCCTTGAACGCGGTCAATGCCTTTGTGCGGAGCAAAAAGTTTTGCACTATTTAGTTAATTTTTTTACGACGTCCCCAACTAAAATCGAAGTCAAAAGTTAGGAATTAAAAAAAAAATGAATCTATTGATTTAATTGTGTTAATTCTACCTCGATACGCAAACTAATCTAAATTGAGGTGGGCAAAAATTGTCCTTTTTTGTTTATAATAATCGTTATGCACAAACACAATGGTTTTTAACACTTTTTTATACAAATTAAAGTCTTTAAAGTCCAAACACTGCACTTTTCTGATCATTACACAGACTAGAAAAAAAAAACGAATGCAGACCGATTTAAAAAGTCTTAAGAACACAATCACTGGCTATGTTTAAAAAAGAAACTTTTGTTTTTCGAATAACTATTATTGGACACACTTTTTATCAATTAACTATGAAACCGCCTCGTATCGGAAACCGTTAGTCACGTTTGCCGATTTTGCCAAAATAGTCGCGTGTAATAGTTACCTAATTCTGACGCCATTGTTTTCGAATTGACCTTTATAAACTCGTTACATTACCTATGTACTTATGTAATTGGTAGGTATTTATTAGAAGTTCATTTAGCCGCGTGCAATAAAACGGGTACCTAAGAAAGTAATATGGAACATAAGCATTACCTTTCATTTATTATTACTACTATTGTATTCATTTCTTAGGACCTTTACAAATATTAATATATTATTTCATAAAAATATAAATTCTATTTCACTCAAATATCTTCAACCACGAGAGAAAACCGTATCTATTTTTTTTACTGATCACTCAGATAAAATTTTGCGCACAACCCAAATATGTGCACTGCACAGTTGCACACGCACAAGCGATAACTTCCATTGTAATAAAAGATACAAAGGCATTTATTTGTGTAACAATTAGTTTTAGAATAATAAAATACATTATATATTTGCAAATTAACATGAATATTGGACGTTTATTCACCGTCATCACAGTCTGGGTCACAACAAGAGGACGTCACGACGCAATGAATTAGTTATTATTGTGTGATTATGTAACATATTAGGAAAGTATCAAATAACAAATAAGTAAAACTTTCCACTGTTTTAGGGAAATAGACAACACACTTCCTAACTTCCTAAAGACGTCATCAGCCCTCTATTTTCTTCAAAAATGTTGGAAACCTGATGCACAAACAGGAGTTTCGTTATGGTTGATTCATTTAATTTCAACTCCAGAAGCAAAGACGGACGTGTCAGTCTGTATTTGTGGCATAATAGCTCCTCAATGAATAGACCATCTATGATGAAGGTTCTTTTAAGACGAAAACTGATGCGATCGAGATAGTTCCAATTATAAATTATTAAAATTTGGTACTTTCAAATTATATTAGCAATTTTGAACATTCGAATCAACGAACACTAAAAATGGTTAAATTAATGTAATAATAAACAATTTTAATTATATTTGTATCCGATTGAAATACAAAAAGAAATTAAATTATCCGTTGAATCAAAATAACAAAAACCCGTAAAAATGATTTTTTTTTTTCATAGCTATAATTTAATAGACCTACCTATGCCAATGCCCACTGTAGACTGTAAATTACAGAATACTTACAACACAATCTAACGAGCTGTTAATGTACATTTATAGGAAATCCGAAGCCGGCCGATAGTGCAGTGTAGTTTTTTTCACCTCAAGAATGAACTTTAAAAAAAATGTGTAACAGAAACCAATAAGATTATTTTAAATCGGAACTTGTTTACTTCTTTTGCGTGTAACGAAACGTTGTTCCTCTGACATCCGGATATGTTGATAAAGTTGGTAGCTCCGTTTTCTAGAAACCTGCAGAAAGTGGTGAATAATTGCAATAACAAAAAAACTTCCAAGATTTGGTGTAATTTTTTCAAGTATGAATATTAATATCTGTATTTATAGTTATGTACTCAGCTTCAATTTGATTGAAGTATTCTTCATTTTTGTTTTGTGTTATCCAGTATTAGTAATTAAAATACGGAGAAGTTCAAGAAAAACTATTTTTTATTTATTTTGCTTGTTTTAGAAATAACGCTTATGGTGTTTAACGACAAAATTAGGTTTCAGATGATTACAGAACAGGTTTATAAATAAAAAGATTTAAATCAAAATCACATGCCTTTAAATTTAAACTGTGGTTATAATTAAAAAAAAAGGTGAATTTGTCGTGTGATATGGCAACACATTTACTGTCATATAGTAATGGCATGGTTCGTTTCGTTTCTTACGCGACGTTTCTCGAAAATTACGATTTTTCGATGTCACTAGATCAGTTGCACGCGGTTTAATAGTAAGTGTATTGTGTGTTGTTACAAGCTCTAGCGGCGCATTTGAGTTCGCTGACCACGACGTGTCAAAAATCTTGACTGTCACGAATTTGACTTGACTTTTCGCGTGTGGTGTTCGCAAGAATTCGTATCCTGAGATCTTTTACTCAGCAACATAATTGAAAGATGGCCAAATGGGGCGAGGGTGACCCTAGATGGATTGTGGAGGAGCGGCCAGATGCTACTAATGTGAACAACTGGCATTGGACGGAGAAAAATGCGGGGCCATGGTCAAAGGATCGTTTAAAGGAATTGCTGAATAAATTTGTGATAGCTCAGAATGGTGTGGACTGTAAGGTGACTGAGGTGGAGAAGCTGGATGGGGAGGCGTCTGCGAACAATAGGAAAGGAAAGTTAATATTTTTCTATGAATGGGACATTAAGCTGAAGTGGGAAGGAACCTTGGCTGGCAGCAAGGAGGTTGTGAAGGGAGAGGTGCACATACCGAACTTGTCGGAAGAAAACGACGTTAGCGAAGTTGATGTAAGTATTCTATGTTACAAAATACATTTACTCCCTTGAATTGGAGTGGTTGACAAGCATCTAACATTTGTGTAACATAACCTTAGCTAGATAGAATTACTTATTCAGTCTAAAGCCTATTGTTTCTTTCAAGCTTTTACGGAAGTGAAACCACAGACAGGAAATGTGTGGTCTCATGTAGGCAATGTGAATTAATTTATCACATTTTTATTTATTTTGTTCTATTTGAACCGAATTTAATAATTAGGTACTGATATTCAATCTAACTGTGGGAAATTATGTAGTTGTCTACATTTACAGAATAGGCATTTAATATTTAAGACTACTGAGATATCTATAATTCTACTCCAAAGTAATAACCTAAAGAAATTTTTCTTTCATTTTTAATCATATGGCTAGAATTTTCATCATTATGTAGTAACACCTATTATTTCAAAAGATCTTGTTAGAAACACAGGTATTATCTGAAATCCTAATGTTACAATAAACTAGGTTACTAAGTTTTGTGTCTATGCAAAGACTTGCAGTTATCTTTTTAAATAGGCCACATGAACTAGGGGTTGTTGACCTCAAGATTCTTTTCAAATAAGGTTCTGCTTAAAGCGTTCCTGGGGTTTTTGGATGAACTGGATGATTGAGTTAAACTATTAAGAAGTTATTTCCAAAATACATGATACCATTAAATATTACTAGGCAAATAAATATACCTTTTATGTGACGATGTCTATCATCTAAAGTAAATCTCACTATGTAGTTTCGATTTTATTCCCTGCTATAATACTAGTTATTCTATGCAATTTAATTTGCTTTGTTTTCCCAAGATTATTTCATGGTGATGGGATAAATTATTCATGTAGATATCTTAACATTTCTTGACACCAGCTGTTTACATTATGTATGTTTAAAATTTATGTAAAATCATTCAATTTATGGGAGGCAAATAGAGTGGGCCATTTTCTTCTTCAAAAATGATACTGTCTGAAATATTTTAAATGCCAGGCTTATTATACAGTGCTCAGATATGAACCTAAAATCCGTTAACAGGTATATTAATCAATTTTTATTGTCTTCCAGATCTCTGTCACAATTAAAGGCAGCGGTGAAGAAGCCCAAAGAGTAAAAGCATTCATGCACAATGTAGGCAGAGATAAGATCCGGAACCAACTTACCGAATACATCCGCAGTCTCAAGGAAGAATTCTCTAAAGGCCTCATCCTCCCCAAAAAGGGTGAAGGTCCCGTCAAACCAGATAATGTGTCGATGATAACTAGTGGATTCAATAAGAAGATTTCCATGGACCCCGTGGTTTCACCTAAGACTAATCAAGTTGGATGCAAACTGGACACTAAATCCATTGAGATATCGGAGAAGTTTCAGTGCCGTGCTCAGGAGTTTTACGATGCTATGACTCGAATAGAAATGGTCACGGCTTTCACACAGGTATTGTTAATTATCTTTGTAATCATTTTCTAGTATGCCAGTTACTTATGACAGTTTCGGTAGTTCATTGTTTAAGAGGCAAATGTACAATGATTAAAAGTCATTTTCATTCAGAAACTGCATATAATGGTAGAAAAAAGCCAATGTAATAATAACAGGCACAAATATTATAGCATTATAATTCAATGTAAATAGTAGCTTTTTGGTCAGATAGAATTTGAAAGTTGGATCTTTGACCCAAGTAGAAGAAGGACTCAATTTAACTAATTAATTTGTATTCAAATTGCTTATCATGTTATCTTGTTTTCGTGTTTAAGCCAACAAATTAGTTTTACATATGGATTTAATTAATTATTCATTTTCTTTTAAGCCAAGCCTTTAATAATTTATCCTATCATGTAATTTCCTAAATTGTTTTTGTGTTTATAATTATAGGGCCACGTCAAAATGGACGCGGAGAAGGGCGGCAAGTTTGCTCTATTCGGAGGCAACATTACCGGAGAGTTCAGGGAGTTAGTACCACCTAAGAAAATTGTCCAATACTGGAGATACAAGCAGTGGCCGGAGCAACACTTCTCAGAGGTCACCTTTAACATTGAAGAGAAGGTATGTTGTACAAACACAATCATACACTTTATTTATACTAGTGTATTGATTTTATTTCTTTCTGCCCAGCCTTCCACAATTTATTGGGGGTCAGCCCAAGTCTCCCTGTGTGTAATAAGATCTAATATCTCCCTGTGTGTAATCTTTGAATCGTCAAAGCATATGTTGTTTGTCACTCACTTATTCATGTGAGTTGTTAAAAGGCCCAAATTAAGGACCAATAAATAAGCTGACGAAAAAAGTTTAGCTTTTTTCAATCAAGTAACGCCAGAACAAACAAATGCAAAATAACTAATTCAACCAAAACCTAGCTGATGATTTTTTAATGCGTCAATTTAAAGTGTAACCTATTCTCACATAGGTGAGAAAATAATAAGATTTTTATGTTCCCAAAAATACTAACTGCGACATTGTTTATTCCAGGACGACCACACCCTAGTGACGGTGAAGCAGGAGCTCGTGCCGACGGCCGAGGTGGACCAGACCCGCGACAACTGGCGGCGGTATTACTTCGACAGTATTAAGCGCGCGTTCGGCTTCGGGGCCTTCCTGTGATCCTGTACCACCGAGTACACTAATTAGGTAAGTTTATTTTTATCACTTAAAGGTTTTAGCTAAGATAACATTTTAGATGGAAAATTATGCAATTATCTTTTACACTGGCTGTGGTCACATGACAGCAGACAGCAATTAATTTTATTATTTCATTTCATTTCATTTAAAGCCTGAACTGTTCCACTGCAGGGCAAATGCCTCCCTTCCTTCTTTTCTTGTGAATGTTGTGTCATTCTTTTTATTATGAATGTGATGATCAAATCCTGTGTTAAATACTCTTAATTAAAGGCATTTGAAAATGCTTTAAGATCCTAAAATCAATGTCTTTATACGCGATCGTTAGTGTTGAACTGAATACACTTCTTATAGTTAAAATCAATTATAAGGCCGGCCATGATTAATATCAGAATATGAAACAAAAATTACTTCCTTCCCTCCCTCTCCTTTACTTTTTGGTAAACCTAACGGTATTTACTTATATTTTTAGCTTCTTTCTAATCAATATTGTTATCTTTGTTTCAGGTTCAATTTTACCAGTAATGTGGTTCGTTCCAAGAATTTACGCAAAGGACGACTATCATAAAATGCAGAATTTTCATTTTATGTAAATTTTGTAATACATCTGTGATGTTTGACATATTGTGCCGGTTTTGAATGCGCTGTTTTTAAGACCTGGATTCAGGGCATGAATTAGCTAGATTTTAGATTACTTAGTGCAATGTTTGACATTATACTTACTGCTTTTTCTTACGAGGCAGAGAATTAGCTGAATCTTACTTGCCTAGCTTAATATTCGTCCAAAGTATACTTAGCTTGTAAACTGAAGTAATGTAACGTGCTTCCTATTTTAATAGATTTTTGTACTGTTTCAATGTTTCATGGATTTTAATTTCAACAATAATTTCAGTTGGATTTTCATACAATAATCAATTTACTATTGGTTTATGTGAAAAATTATTGTGCCTTAATTTCTTAAAAAATCTAAAATCATTTATTTCAATGGTTAAAGTTCAAGATTAGTTATTTGATGTTTAATCAACTAATTATAATAAAAATGAATTTGTACTTATATACTGCCCTGAATCCATGCCTGTTAAAGCATAATTACTTATTACACAGAAATCTGAGAATCTTCTTAGTTGTAGCGTTGTTAATTTGCGCTTAGAACAACTTTCTTAATCAACACAAATAAATGCACGGTATAATATTGTTGACTTTATTTTCTTCCCTAAAACAATCATACAAAAAGTTGCTGTTAGTAAAAAATAAAATATCATATTGTATGCTATATGAAAAGTGGACACTATACTTTCATAATTAATTAACAATTGGTAATGAACTAATAATAAAAATTTACAATGTAGTAAATTTTTTTTTACAAGGTTTTTTTCTCAAGATTTGTTTGACCATAGACTATAGCACTGCCATTTGTCCACTATAGTAAATATTTGTAGTTTTTTACGTCAAATACAGTTTTTTAAATTGTATATTTATTTGGGTTGATAAAACACAGTTTTTCTTGGCTTAACTCTGTAAGTAGCTGATGATTATAATGTGTAAACGTTTTTTTATTTATGGGATGCTCCAATAAATTATGTTAGATGTAATTTGGAGTTTTATTTATTGGCCCAACAATTAAATATTAGTTTAAATTAAAAAAAAGGAATATGGATTATTCTTCTCGAATTTCTAAATATTCGAATCCTGTGCTCAGAATTATACTACATAACTAGCTGTGCCCGCGACTTCGTCCGCGTGGAATAGTTACTTTTCGGGCAGCATATTTAGAATTAGGTTTTTATACATATACTTTCGCTTGGGTAGCTATAAGTTTACTTTACAGATGCTTCTCTGTATACGATATTTGACGTATGGCCATCGGGGATGAAAGCATACAGGCTCCTACGATTGATTGAAAACAGCTTATACTTAGATCTACACCCACAACTTTCAACGTCTGACCTTGGGCTTTATTAATCGTCATCGCAAAACATAGGCTGACTGGAAACTGGACTCGTTTAAAACTAAATGGGAAATTATTTAGAATGAGAGGAATCCGAATTATTTCTATCTTGCCTTTCCTCTCAAAAGTCCTTGAACGTCTAGTCCATATGCAGATTAGTGCATTTCCTTCTAAATGTAACCTTCTCAATCCCTTCCAGTCAGGTTTTAGACCTGAACATAGCACTACCACAGCTCTGGTTGATATTACGGATGACATTAGATCAGGCATGGAAATCGGTATTCTACCGGTACTTGCATTGCTGGATTTCAGCAATGCCTTTAATACTGTTGATTTCGATATTCTGCTTGGCATATTGTGCTCCCTCAACATATCTCCACCGGTAATTCGATGATTTCACAGTTACTTACACGGTCGGCGGCAACGTATTCGCATCTTAATCGAGTAAGCCGATTCTGAGATTAGCGTGCACAAACACACAGACAAACAGACAAAAAAAATAATTATTATAATTTCAGCTTCGGCATCGATATTATAACAACCCTTGCTACTTTTTTTGTTTATATTTCCATTGTGCAGACACCACTTTTCTACAATTTTATTATATGTATAGCTGTGCCCGCGACTTCGTCCGCGTGGAATAGTTACTTTTCGGGCAGCATATTAAGAATTAGGATTTTATACATATACTTTCGCTTTGGTAGCTATAAATTTACTTTACAGATGCTTCTCTGTATACGATTTTTCTATGTATTTCTATGGATTTATTTATGTACCGATTGACATGAAATAAACACTAAATGTTAAGTGAAGCTTACTACAATATATTCGTGAAAACCGCATCTTAATCGAGTAAGCCGTTTCTGAGATTAGCGTGCACAAACACACAGACAAACAGACAAACAGACAAACCGACAAACAGACAAAAAAAAAATAATTATCATTTCAGGTTCAGCATCGATATTATAACAACCCTTGCTACTTTTTTTGTTTATATTTCCATTGTACAGACACCACTTTTCTACAATTTTATTATATGTATAGATAGATGATTTTTCAAATTGACATAACTTTTTTATTTATGTACCGATTGACATGAAATAAACACTAAATGTTAAGTGAAGCTTACTACAATATATTCGTGAAAACCGCATCTTAATCGAGTAAGCCGTTTCTGAGATTAGCGTGCACAAACACACAGACAAACAGACAAACAGACAAACAGACAAACCGACAAACAGACAAAAAAAAAATAATTATCATTTCAGGTTCAGCATCGATATTATAACAACCCTTGCTACTTTTTTTGTTTATATTTCCATTGTACAGACACCACTTTTCTACAATTTTATTATATGTATAGATAGATGATTTTTCAAATTGACATAACTTTTTTATTTATGTACCGATTGACATGAAATAAACACTAAATGTTAAGTGAAGCTAACTACAATATATTTGTGAAAACCGCATCTTAATCGAGTAAGCCGTTTCTGAGATTAGCGTGCACAAACACACAGACAAACAGACAAACAGACAAACCGACAAACCGACAAACAGACAAAAAAAAAATTAATTATCATTTCAGTTTGGGCATCGATATTATAACAACCCTTGCTACTTTTTTTGTTTATATTTCCATTGTACAGACACCACTTTTCTACAATTTTATTATATGTATAGATAGATGATTTTTCAAATTGACATAACTTTTTTATTTATGTACCGATTGACATGAAATAAACACTAAATGTTAAGTGAAGCTAACTACAATATATTTGTGAAAACCGCATCTTAATCGAGTAAGCCGTTTCTGAGATTAGCGTGCACAAACACACAGACAAACAGACAAACCGACAAACAGACAAAAAAAAATTAATTATCATTTCAGGTTCGGCATCGATATTATAACAACCCTTGCTACTTTTTTTGTTTATATTTCCATTGTACAGACACCACTTTTCTACAATTTTATTACATGTATAGATGATTTTTCAAATTGACATAACTTTTTTATTTATGTACCGATTGACATGAAATAAACACTAAATGTTAAGTGAAGCTAACTAAAATATATTTGTGAAAACCGCATCTTAATCGAGTAAGCCGTTTCTGAGATTAGCGTGCACAAACACACAGACAAACAGACATACAGACAAACCGACAAACAGACAAAAAAAAAATTAATTATCATTTCAGTTTCGGCATCGATATTATAACAACCCTTGCTACTTTTTTTGTTTATATTTCCATTGTACAGACACCACTTTTCTACAATTTTATTATATGTATAGATTAAGCCTGAAAGCCTGCCTCGTTGGCCTAGTGGTGCTAAGCGCGACTGGTACGCTAGAGGTCTTGGGTTCGATTCCCGAGTCGACCAAGGTGTTATTGGGTTTTTCAATGAAATTCTCAGTAGCAGGTCGGAGTTTGGATTTGTGCCCGGTTAGTGGCAATAGGCTCGCCCCCTATTACATGGGACCTAAAACATATTGGCGAACTGTGGGTGTACATTGGTACACCTCTGCCTACCCCTTCGGGGATACAGGCGTGATGATATGTTATGTTATGTTATGTATAGATTAAATTATATTGTGAAAACGGGTAACATAGTTAGTGTGCGTCCTTTCCCTTTTTTGTTTTACGAAGTGCCTACAATGTAAAAGTTTTGTAGGTTAAAAATACGTAAAAAGGTTCCCAATAAATAAAAAATAAATAAAATCGTGTGATGTCACTTGAATTTTAATAAATATGGACAAGGCTAAACGGCTGCATAATCAAAAATAAATAGATAATGATAAATGTGTTTTGTAGTTTCTTTAAACAAACCACATTAAGGTCTATCGGGAACTCAGAAGCGACTCAATTATAAACTGCCATTATGTCTCATGCTATCTCTGTCTCTCTAAGGGGTAAAGCAGCGATAGACATATATTTAAGAAAACATTTTAACTGTCTTTTGAGTATTAGAGGTATTAAATACTTACAATCGCTTGGTTAAGAAGCCCGCACAATTAAGACTGTTAAATTAGAAAAGGGATGATGACAATTTTTTATTTTTTGTCCATCTTTTCGATACTATAAAAATTAACAGACAAGTATTTCTTCGTTTGTCCCGTATTCTAATAAATTATGAAGAAACTGCAAAAAATTGTGTGACGTCACGTCTAAGCAAAAACTGTACCGAGCCGTCAGAAGCCCCCACTCCTGAACTTTAGAGCGGTTTATCTTCAAATTTTGTAATTGATTTAATAAAAGAAAAATACGTGTATATTATATTTTGATTTTTCATACCCAGTCAACTACCTACCCTAATTAGATACTGCCTCGTCCCAAGAAATGAGAGGGGGGAAACACTACGGTGGTATTGCCAGTACTTCCTATTTCCAGGACAGCAGAAAAAAGGGCTCTTGTCAAGTCAATAAAATAATCTAGTTATAGTTAAGGGCACGTGCTGTTTGTTTGAACCTCTTTATACGCTGTGCCCGTTTACAACGCAAAACATAGTTTTATCTGAAGTCGCGACCCCAGATAGTGAGGGGCCAATTTATCTAATTGTGGCCAGTTATTCTTTAAACATTGTACGCTAAACATGAAGTTATTGTGGATGTTCGTTATTTTGCCAACGGTATGTATTAAAATATCTTTTATTTATTTGTGTGACCTATTTTAAATTAATTAAACAGTTTGTATAAACATTTTAAATATATTTTTGTTTTTAATATATTTTTTGTACTTTATACCTACTTCTTTCTAAGTGATACCTACAATTTTTTTTAACTGTTTGTTGATTGATACGATTTTTCTAGAAGTTGTTAGATATAAACAACTTTGAAAATTGAATCTTGAGATTATATTTTGTTTATTTATTGATAATGATTATTCTTTTATATTTTTGTATATTTCAGGTATTGGGTCAAGCTGGTTTTGGAAGATCTTATCTCAAAAATTCTCGCCTTGTAAGTTTTTGTTTTAACGATTTATTATATACCTATGCGATTTTGTTATTTTTTTATTTAAACAATGAACTGTTTTTATTGGTGATTGGTGATTGGTAAACAACCCATAATCTACAATGCGGCATTAATGGACCCTACACCTAAGTACTTACCAACCAATTTTATGTAACCTCATTAAGAATGCGTAAAGTTGTAACAATGAACTGCTTAAAGATCTATTCTGTGTAGTGATTACTAATTAGGAGGGTAGGTACCTAAACAGTTGAGAAGTGAACACTAAAGTTGTTTATCTATTAATTTAAAAATAATCAGTCCGATCTGTTTAATACACCTCTAATTTCTAACACGCAAATCTAAAAGTGTTAAGTTTACGTGGTCTTCAAGCCTAAAAACACCATGCCATTGTCATGTTTTTCAAAGAATGTGTGTCAAAGTCGTGGTCAAAGTAATATCTAAATTGGCTAAGTTGTTTACGAGGTAGCCAAATCACTCTTGTTTTTCACGGACTTTTGAGTGTGTTTTATATGGATCACGTACCTATTTTTACATTTAAAAACTTATTTGATGCATGTACTTACATACTTATCTAGGACCTAGGAAGACCTATAATGCTAGAATATAACCTCCTTTTAGTGCCACCAATGGAACTGCATAAACATAAAGCTGGGTCTATCAGACTCCCTCCCTCCGAGACAACAGGCTGAGGAGACGCTGACCCGCCTGCTGCCGGCCGGAGCCTGGCGGGATGTGGTGGGAGCCACCCTGGACCACTGCTACGGGAACAGGACCCGGAGGTACACTAACACGTGTCCCGGACAAGCGTTGTTGCATTGTGTGGTTGATCAGTTGATTGAGGTGTGTTGGTTTTTTTTAATAATAATAATAATAAATGTAGGTATTTATTTACATAAAACATGGTATAAAAAGGTGTTACAATAGTGAAAAATATGTTATACATGTTTTGCTTAACATAGCATGCAATATACAGTTAGTACCTACTCATTACACAGGTGTCTCTTAAATTTAATTTGTTGGAGATATCTTTTCTTTATGTAGAGCGATATTGACTTACCATTAGGTATGACAATATGCATAATTTATGTCAAAAACATCGCGTGACTAACGCTGTTAAATTTTTTAAAACCGACCACCTACTTTTTTATTTTATTAATTTGTAATATTTTAGAACTGCCCCGAAGAGAGTTGGCGGAAGGAAGATGGCTGTTCCCCTGTCTCGTCGTTGGCTGGTTTGAAGAACATGTTTGCGCAAAGGTAAAACATATTTCAGGAGAAACTGAATATAGCATTGAAACATCACAAAATGGAGTACCTACCTACCTCCCTATTGAAAATGATTAAGTACCCACTTGTTTCTTTTTTTTTTTAATGTACCTACTCATACCAGAGAAAATCTGGCTTTATGACGGTTGTAGCCTACTTTTTTAAAGGCTTCACGGCATCTGTATCACAGTTGTAATCTTTTCTTGTCTTCATGATGATAAATATTTTTCAGTCGCTATACGAACTTGGAAAAAAATCTCCCGAAGGAGCGTCGCCCAGGCTGGTTCTTGAAAAATGTAAGTTCATATTATAATATCTCACCAAGAATCATTGCTTGCTACTGAGGAGTAATCCCTATATTACGTAGGTTTCACAATTAAATAGTCATTACAAGTCAGTCTGGGTGTTATTTTTGTTCGTATGTCAGGTACATGATTAACACCCAGACTTGGAAAAATCAATTTCTCTCTTGTCTGGACGCAAACTGCAATACGTCGTCTTTACGAATGTGGTTTGGCGACCTGTAACACTTGGCTGTCCGTAAAGATTTTAAAATAAGCATTTATTTCGGCAAATGATATTACTTTGCTTCTCGCATTATTGGTTGAAACCATTTTCTTTATTTACAGTATTTCGACTCAAAATGCTGCGACCTGCCCGTGATGTTCAACATGACTGTGCTTCAGGAATGTGGCTTCCTCTCCTTCATGAGCTACAGCATTCATGACCCGAGATATGATGAGGAGAAACATGTGGAATTCAAGGTATAGTTTCTGTTTGTTTTATCACATAATAGCTGACCCGAAAGACTTCGTACTGCTTCAATCGATAATAAAAGCCAAAAATTGTATATAACATAAAATTAAAACAAATCTTTTTTTAATTGAAATCCGAATATTTTCGTATTTATTCACCTTTAAAAACTTCTTTGGACCTCCACAAAAAATTCAATACCAAAATTAGTAATATCGGTCCAGCCACTCTCGAGTTTTAGCCACACTAACGGAAAGCAATTATTTTTTTATACATAATAATATTACATGGAAGGTTAATAAATACTTTCAAACCAATTGGCTTTTAGTAGTAAAGATTGAATACTATTGGATATAAAATTCATGTGTACGGTACTAATGATATGGGTACGTTAGGTAGATTACAAAAAATCTTAAGTACCAAATTTTCTATAATCTAATTATTCGTTTAATAGTTGCAGAACGAAGCAAGCACTCCAGCAGCTATGTCGACGACTGACGATGGAACTAAAGTTCATGTTGTGGACTTCAACCAATTCTCTAAACCAGAAGAGAATAACGTAAGTGTCAAAATATATAATCGTCGTTTCAAAGCTTGCCTTTCTTATAATGTGAAGAATTTGACGTTTTGACTCTGCGCTAGTATTAATTGACCCTTCAATAGTTAATTTAGGTACCTGTTTATAAAACAGTTTCATACCCATATGTTGCTTTATATTTAGCACATACTTAAATTATTTAATAATACTATCCCACTTCACCAACTAATTTCAATTAAATTGACTTCCACAATCAGATTCCTATCTTCCAGTAGGTATAAAAATATTTCTAACGTTGAGTCTGCCCGTGTCTCAATCTAAATACAAACCGCGATAAAATGCGTAAAAGTAGTTTTTTTAAATGTGCAACATACGTATATTTCTTTCGAAATTCATATATTTCTAACTATCTCACGATTTTCAGGACATCACTGATCCTCTCGACTGTTGTGACATGACGAGCTTCATCCAGCCATCCTGGAGGTCTGAGTGCAGCTTCGAACTGAACTGGGGCGGGGCTGAGAGGCTGGTCATCTCAAATAATAGCGTTTCTATAACTACTGAAGCTCCGGCTACTACTACTGTTAGACCTGATGTTAAAGATTTAATGATGGTGCCACATTCTGTAAGATTTTTTTTCTATTTTATTTTAATACATTTATTGTTCCATACTCTAAATCATCATCATAATCTCCCGAGCCTTTTTCCCAACTATGTTGGGGTCGGCTACCAGTCTTACCGGATGCAGCTGAATAACGTATTTTACATGGATCGACTGCCTATCTGACCTCCACAACCCATTTTACTGGGAAACACAGTATCCCATATCCATACTCCAACCACTAGCATATCACACTCAAATAGACATTAAGATGTCGTTTTCCTTTTATTTAATTTATCGTGTGCAAGAGAAGATTAAATATTTAAGATTTATCCTATCGATCCCATAAAAGGAAAAAATGTTTTTTTTTTTCGCCCGATTCACAGTACGAAGCGTACTAATTCATATATGTTCCAGTTAAAATCCGATCTTAGTTAGAACGCGTTCTTCCTAGTAGTAACTAGTTTTAACTAAGGACGACATTTTATAATCAAAGCTAAGGACCTAGTATAAACAGATGCAAAATTCCACATAACAATTTTTTTAAACATGGGTTTTTTAACCTACATTTTCTTTTAGTGCGAAAAAGAAGAATGCGTATTCCGTCAGCTAAACATCATAAACGGCTCAGGAGTCCTAGACATAGACGCGTACATGCAGATGCTGCACAACTACACAGACGCTCACCCGGCGTGGGAGAAGGCTAAAGGCCGCGTCTTAACGAAGTGCCTTCTTAAGCCTGTGCCGAGGGAATACGATGCGGGCTGTGAGATTAATAACCTGTTGAGCTGTACGCTGGATGTTTTGACTGAGGTATGCTTTTAATTATTGTCAAATTCAATTGTAATCATCTGTTAAAACTTATCGAAACGTATGAATAGACACAAATGAGGAAAATTATTTTTGTAGTAGTCGCAGTCAACATTATAACTTAGACGACAAATATACATATTATAGGTAATTTTAACTGACATCTCATTCTTAATTTTAGTTTTTATTTTGTAGAACTGCCCCTACACCAGGAAGTCTGATATGTGCAAGTGAGTATTGCCTTCATTATGTAAATACGTAAAACGTATTTTATTAAACTAAATAGGATAGTGTCAAGCTTTCGCGTTTGAAAAGTTCTTACTTAAGTTTTTGACGAATGACTATGATGGGTTATATTTTTCAGACATGGTAAACATGACGTTGGGTGCCAGATCAGCTCTTCTAAGTTCAGACCTGTAAGTTTATTTTCTTCTTTATTTTAATATTTCTGTCTGAAATAAGATTGTTTTGTGAGTACCCGAGTCCAAACTGCGCTTCGCTTTTACAAGTTAGCTTTTTAAACAGTTCTAATAATAATATTATATTAGTATGAGACTTCAATTTGTCGAAAATATAAACTGTTTCCCATCGTCTACACTCGCGCGAGTGCATTCGTTGATTATTCAAATTTATTTTATTTTGCTGAATATTCTTATTATATTTCACTAAAGTAACACAACAACTAACTAATGAGAATCTTCCCTCTTTGAAGCCTTGAAGCCGGTAAGGACAGGACTGATTTATTATTTTTCGTTTCTAGAAAAACCGCCGTCCTATATGTCTTCTACCAGAGTTGATCCACCACGAGCACCTCTCTCAGTGTGGCTTGGACTCCTTGTACAGAGCTGAACACATTCCAGTGACGCCTAAACGGAAACACGGCTGGTTTGCTACTAAATATATGGTGAGTAAGAACTAGTTAAAAGTTCTCTTAGTTATTTCCTAAAGAAATTTTAATATGATGGAGATTTTACAGCAATGAATATAATTATAGTGATCAAACACAGACTAGGTTTATTAATTAGTTCCCATTTGTGATTATTTAACCCTTGCTATTAAATATAAATTGATTGCTGAAAACAAAGTTTGTGACTAATCTAGACTTCAAAAACCTGTCTAACATTAGAAAATGATCGTCAGAATTTTAAAAAACATTTAAATCACAAAAAATTGCTGTGTCTTGTGATTCGCACCAATTTTTGTATTTTCCACCTATTTTTATGGGAGCCCTCTGAACGTAGTGCAGTGCCATTTGACATATTCACCACTATTGAACTTCGCTATCCGTGTACTCAAAATCACAATCTTTATTTCATAATGTATTTACATTTCAGTGCAAAGACACAACAGTTCCCACAAACTGTTTGATGAAGAAAATGGGCGTCATAAACAAGTACAACTTCATAGACTACTTCAAGATGAAGGACCGTATCCGTCAGTTTAGCAACAACAATGTAGAGTGGGCGGCCATGTTGGATGTGTATATGAGCGCGTTCACTAATGTGCCGATGTATGGGGAGCATTGTAACTCGCAGAAGAAACTGCTGAATGTTGTTGATGCTATGTTGATGGTGAGTTACTAGAAATGTAATAGATTTTCTTTTATATTAAGTAATTGGTATCCATAGGCTGGGAAATACAATACCTCCAATTTTCTAGAATATATAGCCCATTTCTGAATCTTCGAATATTGCCGAATCCGAATTTAATAGCATTTCTTTTTTATTAAGTAATAAAAAGAAATGCTATTAAAGTCCAAAGACTGGGCAAATGAATATCTCCAATTTTCTAGTATACATAGCCTACTCCTGCATCTTCGTGACTATATATTTGTATGTGTGCTTTGCATAAGTTCCAAATGGGTATACTGGTATATGTATCTACCGCAATAGTTATATTTTACTCTATTTCTTGTTTATAATAGTCTAAATTGACTTAAGACTTTTCGAATTTTACAATTCCTACCTTGGCTTACGCAAGTCTGGATCTGCGCTTCATGAGGAGATAAAATAGACTCCATCTCAAAATCACTAGACAATATTATATCTTGATTCGAAAAGTGAAAAACTTGTTACAAAAATTGATAATTATTATTCTTTCACAGACCTGTCCAGTATCAAAGCGCAAGACCACACCGCAGTGCAACAAAATCTTCACGGACATGATCCACACAGCGCCCGACAACCAAAACGTCAGTCGAGAGAAATTCGACGAAATTCTGAAGCACTACCACCAGGTATTCCTGCCAAGCCAGCTACTACCTTCTAAATTCGACAAGGTTATACGGAAGAAACATGGGAAAATCGTCAAAAAACCTATCTTCAAGTTTGGGCTATTAAATTCTGAGGCTGCGCCTTCGGTCAATGTTATTGATTTGAAACCTGTTCCAACTACTAACACTTTGCTACTCAGACCAGTATATATGCGTCCTAATTACGGGCCGTTCCATAACGATGGCGTTCTAAGAGGAAATATGTTTGCTTTAAATCCAAAAGTTCTTAATCCGACCCCACTTCCCATTTTACCAACTTATCCGGAAATTCGTACTAATTTGTTACCTCCTAGACGTTTAGTGTTTACTAAGCCGACAGTTTCTGATGTACCTAAGCGTTTAGTTTATACTAAGCCCACTGAGGCTGGCGTTCCTAAGCTTATAGTTTATACTAAGCCACCTGTCACAGAGCCAGTGACACCGCCATATTGGGAATCGATTAAACCTGAGTAATTAGCTATTATTGTGAATAAGTTGTTTTTATAAAAAAATAAAGGGGTTTAAAAGAATTTTGATATGAATCAAAATGTGTATGTTTATCAGAGGGTTTTTTTTTGTGTAAAAATAATCTGATGTTTAAGTTTATTTGTAGACCGCTTGAAGCAATCGAACTGTCTTAAGGAATCTGTAGGCTTTGAAGCTTTTAATATACTTTTAGTAAGTTTCACAAGTTTTGTAAACTTGCAAATGTAAGTGACGAGCATAAGGTAAAAATTAAAACAAATTTTGAAGCAATATGAAAAAAATATTTAATACAATCGTAATATGTACTGCCTGAGTAACTATTGTACTTAAATTATTTCTTACTACTCTATCATAGCTATAAGTAATTGTTTCATTTATAATTTCCACCATATTTTATCGTCAGTCTTAATAATTTTTTCAATAATTTGGCCAGTTATCATTTTGTAATTCAAAACATTTTTTACTCTATAGACAATGAGTTACGGCGAAGGCCCTTGTAAAATTAATTTACAATAATAATTATTGATAATGTGTGATATATTTTACTACAGTTACTTTTATAAATCTGTAACTTTTTAAAATTAAATTATGAATGTAACAAAAATGATTTAATATTACATTACATAGATTTTAAATCATTATTATAAATTAATAAACACTTTTACATACTGTGACAAATGTACGGCTATGCTTTTAAGGATTCAAAAATAAATAAAATTATTTATAAACTAGTTTAATTATATAACATACATCACTCTTTTTATATAGATACATCCAACACAAACAAACAAACAAACAAAATCCATTACACAATTTATCATTCCTAATTCTTTTCACTATAACTTTGAACTCAATCTATTATTACATTTCAATAAATTATAAATAAGCAAGAAAATGGGCACATGAGTTTAACTCAAATGTATTAATAAAATAACAAAAAAAGATTGCAAAGGTTATAAAAAAAGGTTTGAAGGCACCAAATATCTATTAAAAACGACAAAAAATTTAAAGCATTTTCATAAAAATGGCAAGCGAGTTATAAACACAATTATATTCGAGGCTAATACACTATTTAAGACACTGTACATTGTCGAAAATCTTACTCTGTAATAGGAAGAATTACATATTTACATGTCATGATGTCATTACATCAAATAGTAAATTCTATATGTAAACTCATACAGTTAAATAAAATATATAAATTGTTAGTCAAAAGGATAAATTTCACTTCATTGCATACAAGATTTCATAGCAAGAGAAAGTACCATAATTTATTATTTCATTGGGTGTAGTAATATGTAGTTTATAAAATGTTTAATTAGTAAGTATTATTAAAAAAATATGAAAATTAATTAATGATATAACAGCAATAAAAAACTCGGATCTTTTATACAGATAAAATATACTGTTCCTATAATAAATCGTTCGTTCGACTTCCCATACAATATTTACAATCATAATAATTCCATTCAAGAATTATTACGTGAAATATTAAAGTTAAAAACTTTATGGTGCTTTATTTAAAGATAAATATGACGTATTTAGTAAATACTAAAATATTGTTTCGAAGAAATGTGTGAATGGCAGAGAAATTGATTATAACATGAAGTGCAATACAAAGTATAACAATAAAATCGATGGGTTATGTTTTCTGTCTACACCGAAAAATCCTATCTATTCTTTTGTACATACAACCTGATTAAACGCTCTATGGCATGTTGAGACTAATTGTGTCAAAGTTTCTCATTGATCGTGTGTCACCGTTTAGACTGTGGGACCCAGTGTTGATCCTTGTGAGAATCTCTTGTTGTAGAGCCTTTAGCGTTCGTGTAGCTGATAGGTCTGTGGTCGGAGCGAGGAGTAAGGCTCTCCTGGCGTGAGGGAGAGCTTCTGAGGGCTTGTTGAGGGCGAGAATGGCGCGGGCCATGGCGTACGCGCACTCGAAGGCGTTCGGACGCAAGCCTGACGCCCGTGCAGCTAAGTCTAAAGCTTCTGATGGTTCCTGTAACAATATGAAATTGATTGCTTAGTGTTTGCAAATACATTAATAACATCTCCTCTATCTAGGTAAGGGCTTATTAGGGTCTGAAAGCTATAAATTGTGAGGAGCATTTAAATAGACTACCAATTTTAAACAATCACAAGATTTGTTTTTGCTTTAAGCTAGAAAGTCCAATAGTCTTTACTTCTACTTTACGATATTTTCTGTTAACATCAAGCTAAAAACTCCATAGATTGACAAATATAGCACTCCAAAACCAATTTAATCCTTCAACCTCCAATCCGAACATAACTTTAAACCTTAATATACATAACATAAAAATCACTTACATTCAACTTCCTCTTACACCGCGACAGATTCAGTAGCAGATTAGTCTTCAGCTGCACAAACGCCGACACGTGTTCCGCCGGCACCGGCTGTGTAGTCGGGGTCGTTAACCCCTCATCACTGATCAGTGGGTTAATCTTCTTGAGCGCGTACTGGTAGCGGTGCGCGGCCTCCGATGGCCGGTTCTTACGGTATAACATGTTCCCGTCTTCTAGCAACTTGTTTAGCAATATCAGCCTGGAAATATAAATAATGGTTAGTTATGTACCTTTTCTTAAATACAGTTGTCTGTATTCAGGTATGGGATTAGAATTTGCTGATTTATTTAGATAAGGTCTGTGGAATTATGCTCATAATGTATGATCAAGCAGTGGCTCAAAGAAGTTATTTGGTTTTACTTACATAAATTCTGGTTTGCCTGAAGCCATAACCCATGTAGTCGGTCCAAGCTTAGCTCCTTTCCTCAGGAAACAATTAACGACCTAGAAGAAAAAAAACAAAAATAAGTATGACATTCAACTAAAATTATTTATTAGTATTAGCAAATGAGAACTGCGGAAAAAGAATATGGTAAAAAGTCCGATATTAACTAAGATAAGATTAAATAAGATATTAAGTCTGAATTAAAGATATCTCAGTGTAAGTATAATTAATTAAACTTACAGGAACATTCCGCTGTCCAATAGCTCTATCTAAAGGCCTCAGCCCACTGTGATCCACTCTCTCCAAAGAGGCTCCTCTCTCCAGCAAGATATCCACAAGTTCCGATGGGCCTCCGCAAGCAAGTCCTAATGGTGTTCGGCCGCTACCATCTGGTTGATCTACAAAACACAAAATCAATAATGAAAATAGCGAAAATTACAGTCTGGCTGCTCTCACGGCTCGCTAGACATACCTTCTTGATAAAATTTTATGTTTAGATTCCTTCAACTCTAACAGAAAAATAGCCTAGTCAAGCCGAAAACTAGTTACAAGTAACGCAATTTTAGAATCGAAATCATTACATCCGTTGTTATCTTTCATGAAAAGATTTGAAAGTTTCTTACCTATAGTCGCGCCCTTGTCGAGTAGAAGCACCATAGTTGGTATTCTAGAACGAAGACATGCCCAACCTAGCGCCGATATACCATCAGCATCCATGGCATCGGGGTCAGCACCTAGTAAAACAATATTCAAGTATTGAGCTTGATGCTATTTGAATAGCAATACACTTTTAGTCCAATCGAATTCACGAAAGATGAAGAACCTCGGCGTCATTAGGTTATTGTTTTTATGCACTTTACTCATTCACAAATAATCATCAAATAAATAATATGAAATACTTTGTCTTGTGTCCAAAAACAATCAATACTTGCAGATTAAAAAAAAAAACATATTAATAATATTAAAATAAAGTTTTCACTCACCATTTTCTAGCAACATTTCTACTACATCGGCATGACCTTCAGCAGCAGCTAGAATCAAGGGTATCTTCCCGCCAGAACCCATGACATCAGCTCCAGAATCCAACAGCCTCAACACTAGAGCCGTTCTGCCATTCTTGGCAGCTAATGCCAGTGGTGACAGCTGTCTGGCATTCAAGGAGTATGGCAGTGCTCCTCTGATGAGGAGAGCGTCGGCGATTGCGGCGTTGCCAGATGAACAGGCGGCTGTGAGGGCAGTCTCTCCTGTTACTGGGCAGATGCCATCAGGCTGAGGAAAGAAAATAATGATTTTATAAGTAATGATGATTTCGCTTGCATAGTCATACATAGTCTTTTAACAGATTAAGAATTGTGGATCAGAAAAAACTTATGGGCTTATCGGTTGAAAATAAACTTTGATATTTACATAAAACGGTCATGGCAACAAAACCTGTGTTATTGAATAGTAAGGTCCGTTAGAAAAAAGATTTTGCTTATTTTATCTATTAATGAAATTAGGGTTGAAAAGCATAGATAATAAAGTTCATTCGTACTCACAATTAATTCAGCAGTATCCAGTAGATATTCAACAATATCTAGGTGTCCATTCTGAGCTGCAGCGATCAGTGCATGTCGCGATCCTGGCACGAGCTGCTCAATATTATCATCATCAAGGTCCAAGGAGTTCCTATCGTCTCTCCCAGTTTGACAACCAAGTAGGTAGATGACTGTATCCCTGTGGCCATTTTTGGCTGCGTGTACGAGGGGAGTCTGTTCAGCGGTGTCAGTGTGACTTAATGATGCACCTGGAATAAGTGAAATAGCATAAATAAATTATTTAAAACATAACACCAAAAAAAAAATATCGTCCTTAACAATAATAATAATAATAATAATAATAAATCTTTATTTGCTGAACATAGGTGTTAACAATACAGATGGTAAAAAAATATATAATAATAGGACGCTATGCTCTACCTATTAGGCATGCAAAAAATTATGTTTTATAGTCAGTGCTAACATAGTCTTAACATTTTAAAGAATTTTAAACAATTGGTAGGGTAAATTTACCTGCAGCTATAAGTCGCCTTGCAACATCAGTGTGTCCTCTCTGACATGCTAGAGATAAAGCAGTACATCCTTGAGAGTTCGTCATTTCCATATCAGCTCCAAATTCAATCAGAAGACCAACCATCGCCAATATTCCTTGATAAGAATACATGCATAGTAATGGCGCACCACCGAGACATTCAGTCACTTGGTTGGGTGACCCACCAGCTAACAGCATGAGGCGAGATACTTTAACATTCGGAGTGTAAATATTCCTCAAATTGGCAATAGCTTCGCCAACACTGGTAGAACTTGTTGCAACCATCATTGCCTGCAAATCTCTTGGACATAAGCCCAACTGTGCTGGGCCCAGATTTCTGTACATATGTGCCTTCAAAATATGATGACCCAACTCCATTGTCTTCTCTGAATCCAAGGGCGCTTGTACCCTGGATAATCTAAATGCAATACCACAGTGACCAGCTCTTAAGTCACAGAGGAATTTGGGACTCTCACTATCGTCTCTTCTGATCAACCATTCCCTGAACGAAGGGTGGAAGAACATGTAGGTATTGTCGATCCGCTTCACAAGGAAGTCTGTGAGGGATTCGAATCGGTGGCAGAATTCGTCCCATGGCAGAAACGTGTTAACTAGTAACGAGTTGACTGAGTAATAGATTTCTACCAATGTAAGGGGATATAAAGCTGCTAAGCACACACTTAAGATGTGAGTTACTTTCTCAAAAGATTGCACAGTAGGGAATCGTAGATTGAATTGTAACAAAAATATTTGTGCTAGCGATATTGGCACGACTTTGTAATTTGTTGATTTTACTACGATGTGGCTCCTTTCGAGTAAGTCTAGAATTAATTTTAGGAACAAAAACGAGCCTTGGCTGAGATGAAGGACGTACTGAGCGAACTTCATCACTGAATTGTGAACACCTTCAGACTTTCCTGTCGAACATTTGATGTTCGTTTCTATAATTGGCGCAGCTTGGAGTCTCGTGTTGAAGTACTCCAGGAGATCTTTATGAACATTGTCTGACTCGTCCAAGCTCAGCCTATTGTAAGGCAGCTGTTTGGTTAGTTCTAAGAATTGTGTTCTTACAGTCGCAACAACCTTAAGCCAGGTTGGCATTTCTGGTATATGTTTTGCTAAGAACGAAGCAATGGTGTAACCGTGGTCTGGTCTGTGGTATTCAGCTTCACAGAGTCCATCGACTAAGATTATACTGTTTGAAGAATCTATGCTTCCGTTCCTCCTGAGGATAATAAGAGGTTCGATGATGCCTCTCATGAAGGCCAAGTCTGGGTCTGCGATACATTCTTTCAGAGACAGGCAGGCGAGGAGATGAGCCTCGCTTAGAAGGTATTCCCTGTAAGCTTGGAGTCTTGGCGCTTGGCAGAGTTGTGCTGCTAGAGAGTGCACGAATTCACCCACGAGGCATGTACTGTTGTTATCGGCCTGAAAAACAAATATTTGTTATTATTGGATGGTATTTTGATTAACTTAAGTAGTAAGTAATACTTGAAAGTCCAATGGTGATCCAAAGCTTTTCTATAAATGATTATTATCTTTTTTTACCGACTTCAAAAAAAGGAGGTTCTCTTTTTCTCAAAGTTAGAATTATTTTCTGAAAATAATTCTAACTTTGACCTGCAAATTGAGAGGATATTTTAAAACATTTTTTTATCTTACAATTTCTTACAATCCTTGACGGTTACTTCAAAGTTCGAGTAAATAAAAATAATAATTTTAGTCTTACCTGACAAAAATGATAAGCAACAACGTGCGAGGCCAGGTGGGTGAACATGCCAATAGTCAGTTCCTCTGGTAGCATCTCCCTGATATCCGACTGCTCCCTCAACTCCTCGTACTCGCAGTTCCTCTTCCTCCCGAAGCAGGAGTACTCCACCAGCTGCAGGATGAGGGCTGTCTTGCCGGTGCCCGGGCAGCCTGATACTAGGATGCCTGTTGAAGGAAATTGTGATGACGTTAATGATTGAGAATGTCAAAAGAGACACTAAAAAAAGGGAAAAGTAAAAGCAAAAATATTATGGACAGAAGTCCGTAGTAATTTTAGTGTTAACAGATTTTTTTTCATAATAAAAAAGCCTTTTTGAAATGGACCATATAGCACTAAAATTACCAAAATAATATTTAATGTCTGAGAAACAGAAAATCCTTATCGCTGGATTTTTTATTTCAAGGACAATAGTAAATTTTTTTTTAGGAATGAAGAGTAGAAAAAGTAAGTTATATACAAACCGGCAGAGCTAGAATCGAGGACTTTCTCCATGTCCCTCATGAGCCAGTGTCTTCCGGAGAAGAATGTCTGGTTGTCTGTGGACGGCACTTCGAAGAACAACGGTCTTAGCGTCAACTGGGGCGATGGGTGAACTGTAAGAAAGGTACTTGAAATTAGAATATATGAAGAGATAAGAAAATACTTTATTAAAGACCAAGATAAAAATACTGAAACCGCAATGCGACGACTTCAATTATTCTGTTGAAAGTGTAAAAGTGAACGATTTCAATTAATAATCTTTACAAACAAATAGGTTTGGATACAGTTCAGCATGAGCTACTGACAATAGGTATATAAAGCTCAAACCATTCTATAAATACAATATTATTTATAGCACCATTCAAATTCTTATTTCAGTTGTACAAAGAATGTTAATTAAACATTACTGTTCAGTTTCCGCATTGAACGATATTTAATTACAAATCTAATTACACTGGAACTAATTTCAAGAGGTACAGCAACAAATTCCTCTCTGCTTCATGGCCATCTATAAAAACCTATTAATTTAGAACAACAATAACCTTTTTTAATCTCTGATGATGTTGAAGACTGTTTGCTGTTGACCCTTGCTGATCGTCTGGCAGCTGTTTTCCTTGTTTTGAAGAAGCCGCTGGACATTCTAGTCAGTTCATCCGATCTACCGCTTTGAAGCGCTGAAATGGAGACAATTGTTTAAGGAACAGAAATAAGTAGTTTAATATATGTAGTAGTAATGGTCTGGGTTTCATCATCCTCAGGTTTAGTGAATATTCCCGTTGCTTCTCATATTGAGGTAGAATATTGGAAGAACTCTATTGTTATTTTTGGTCCACTGACTTTGACCTTGCCCTCTATTTTCCATCAATTACCCGAACTGGCCAATCAAAAAGAATACGACTAGGGTCTATTCGAGTCGTTCTCGTGTCAAAAGCTAATAACATTTTCTAAGGAGCGGTTATCGGTAGCCATAAAGCCAGGAGGCGTGGTATCTTAATGACTAGCCACTTCAATCTTCAGGGGCCTAATGAGAATAGGTGATAAGGAAACGTCAGACTAATTAGGTTTGTCAGATTTTTCCCTTTTTGGAGATATTTGAACAGGTGATTAAGGTGTCAGTCGTATATTATTATTGCTGCTACCAGTGGCAGTTGAAATGCCCTTTTCACCTTTTTATGTTTTTATGATTTCCAAAATTCAGAACTAATACCTATAAGTATATTTTGTGTTTATTATTTTTGGTTTCAGTTCTGCTCATCAAGACTTAAAGATTTAGTCTTTCTCAATGTATTATTGTGGTGGGTACAGTTAAGGGTAGATTCACTGCTTTTTGTTCAGTACGTTTTTTTTATGCCAATAGCATTAGACCTTATATCAGAGTATAGTAAAGCTTATGTACTTACTGTTGACCGAATGCCGTCTGCTTCCAGGGCTGGAGGAGGAACAGTTGCTGGCAGCCGACAGAGACATGGACGCCAGAGAGCCAAGGGAATCCCGGCCCAAGGGTGTGGCTACCTCCACCTCTGAGGAACCGGTGAGGGTTGATACCTGGAGTGAATGGAGAAAGAGGACTTTAGTTTTGGTTTACCATACGATGTGGGGCGAAACTTATGGTACCTTACAAAGAAGGTGATTACAGCTTATTTTGTAAGAGGACCTAAGCTAAGCTTATTTTAGCGAGAAATAAATGCATTTTTATAATGTTTGACGATTATAAATACAGCGCTATGATGAATATGTTAGATAAACTTTCATTGTTGATCTTAATTTTTTTATAAATTTTTCTGTATATTATGTATTTTTCATAAGTTTAGGATAAAATTAATTATGTTTTAAGAATAACTATGTAAATTATGATCGTGTGATAAAAAAAAATCCATCAGTTGAATGCAAATAACTTAACTTAGATATACTTACAGGGCTAGTATTATGTGATGCAAGAGTATGAGCATCGAGAGAGGCAAGTGAAGTGCAGCTGTCTCTAGCCTTATTCCTGGCTCCCCGTCTCTCCCCCAGGAGTAGACCAAGTCGCATGTACAGGTCATTCTGCCTCCTCGACTCGTATCCAGCCTGCTTTATGTGACCCCCTTCGTCATCTGGAAGAGAAATGGTGTGTAAGATAAACAATAAAAAAAATAAGTTTTGAATTTCAAACTAACCCCCGGTTTTTGGTAGGCTGATCAACTTAATCTGTTGTCAAAACAACTGAACACGACTCTGATTGGATGGTCAAAAGAGTTCCGACCAATCAAAGAGCTTACCATGAGATTTGACTTGTGAGGAACTTTTTGTGTTCATTACCGTTTTGTAAACCGGGGATTGTTATGACAATATTGTTAGGTATTTTGATATTGGTAGCCACAAACATAACTGGTGCAAATATGAACAAAGTGTATCAAGTTATCAACTTAAACAAATAGCGATGTATCACAAGCTTTTATTAACCACAAAAACACGATCGGATAAATATAAACAAATGTAAAATCCATGCATACACATCCGTGCAACACTCATACACTCCAAAATATAATACACAAAAACATAGGCACGTTGAACGGCGCAAAAGAATAGCTCAAAAAATACATGAACATAAAATAAGTACTAAATAAATACCATTGTCTAAAGCTAAAAACTAGGTGATTACTTTACTCTTTATGAAAATCTTTCTGAGAAAGATGAAAGCCAATTCCCATCTTTCTAAACAGTCTAACAACATTACCATAATATCACTCACTTGACATTTAAAATAGCGAAAGAAGATAATTCACAATGGAAGAATAAAAAAAAAATACCCTCATCATACTACAATACATTTTCTACTGCATAATTTGCAATAACGTTTAAAATGCATAGTTTTTACTCACTTACATCTTAGGCTGTTTACAAATCTTTGGCTTTAAATTTCTCATAAACCTTAGCAGCTTAGGCAGTTGTCCTATCAACGGCGACAGTAACTATCGACTATTTTCTCGCTCAAGAAACGTACAATAAGATGTAGACCCCGTGTAAATTACTGATATATATATCAATAGTTGATCACTGGCTGTTAACACTGCTAGGCGAGAACTCTTTCAGCATTTGTTTGTCGCGGTGACAAGAACCTTCAAAATATACTAGCCCAGCGATGTTCGCTTGACGATTAAAGTACTTGCCGCGTGCAAATTTTAACAATTGAGCAAGTATCGCAGTTTAGATTGACTCTGAGCGAGTAGTGCGAATATCGCTTTTCGCACTAGCTAACTCGGTTGAAGTCCAGCGACAAAACTATAAGAACTACACACTCGCTGCTCGCCGACTTGTTTCTTATTCATCGCTCGACTAGTTACTCGCTCATCGCTCGCGGCCGGACCGCTGCCTTACAACTACAAATTAAAAGCATCAACCATCCGCGTCATATTTGGTATCGAAATGGCGAGAGATTTTCTTCTATTGTTATAATAACTAGGAAGTGAAATTAACACTTAAAGCTTGGGAATGTTTGTTTAATAACAATCGTTTATAATTGGTTGGTTTGGAACCGTTTAAATAAACTTTAATGTTTATAATAGTTGCGTTAATTGCTGTAACTGTCTTGTTAACTTTTATTTGGAAGTTTTCAGTATTTAATTCTATGTGTTTGATTACTGTCTATAAGCTACCTCGTTTTAAAAGCTTTTGCGCTATGTTTATAGTCGTTAGATAATTTTACGATAGCTCTTTGGTATTAAATCTTCGGAATAATTATACAAGTTTTAATGACGTAATAACGAAATAAATGTTGAATTAACGGTTAATTGTAGATTTAATCCCAAACTAGGCAGAGCCTTTACTATTGTAACTAGGCAACTAGTAGCTTATAATATTTGTAAATACATACATTTTATAATATATTACAAAAATAAATACGAAGTGCTCTTACTCGGAAATGCACGCGCAACGACGCTATGTATGATTTTTTTAGTAGTTTATATTTGTGTGTACGTTGTAAGTAGTTAATAGTTTGTAGGTATCAAGTCTCGAGGTATATCGTAGGTGTTGTCCGGTGTAAGCGGAGTACACGACAGGTGCGGAAGCGCGCCGTGGGAACGCAGGTTCGTCTCAGTTCTGAGATCACAACTCGATACGGTCGTGGGGCTATGCGGTCAGCGGGGAAGTTAGATTTTTGTTTTTTTTTAGGATAGTTTCGCTTTTGTTGTGGTTTGTAGAACACAAATTTCTAGGTTTTTATAATAGTGATTATGAAGTTACTATATTCATAGATTAATTTTGACATTTTGTACATTTTTTGGAGCTTGGACAGTATGTGTATTTTTGTAAATTAGTATTTGGCCGATAAGCTGATATTTCAGGAGTAACTTACAGAAATGAAACTGTAAACCGTTTAGTCTAATTTCGTATAGCAATCAGTAAGCATATTAAACCCAATTAAATAAATTAATTAGATGTGAAGTGTCATTAATATGAAAAACAGTAGGTATATTAAACTTGGCAAAACTAATTATATTTCAAGTGTCAAGCTATAGGTTTAAAATAAAATATACGAGTCTATTAATATGTTAACATTCTCGTTAAATGAAGACATTTAACAAAATGTCAGCGAGTGAATGTTTGGCATTAAATGTTTTACACGCTTAGTTTTAGCAACTTAGTAAGGGGAAAGTTCACTATAATTTATAACTCCTAAACTTATAGGCAATACCATTTAAGAAGTGTAAGAAGTGGTTTTCATGAATTGGTAAATTGAACTTTATTGCTTTGACATACGAAACTAAGATGGTGTCAAACGTCAATGTCAAAATGTTATCACTTGTCATTTTGTTAAGGAAATAAGAATCTTCGTATAAATAAAGACATACTTACATAAGACGTAAGGCTTATTTACTGCTAAAGGTTTAACGTTTTTTCTATATTTTTTACTATATTTAGGTAGTGTACCTACCTACTCTTGAGTCATAAACCTAAAACTGCTCATATTTAAATTTTCACTAAAGTGCAAAGATAATTTACTGATGTGAGAAAACAGTAAAAAAAACCACATCAAAATGTACGAGAAAACGCTAGAAAGCGGTCCAGTAATTTTCGAGTAGCAGCGGAACAATACAATCGCATATCTAGTGGCCCCAATCCAATAAAACAATGAAACATTGTTAAATTCTTTAGAAACGTGAAATTAATTTCTTCTATTGTATGCAGTAGCGTTTGTTTGGTCAATACGTTTACGAGAAAGTTGCTATTATAGTGTCTCTTTACGATTTTATCTGAATTCTAGGTTGAGCAACTCTTGATGCGGTTTTTCTGATGATGGGTTTGTTGTTGATCTCTCGTGTTAAAGATGATGATTTAAGCTGTAATACAAAATATTACCGATTTCATTAATCGGTAATATTTTGTATTGTATAAGGGAAAGCTACCCACTACAGCTACAGGTTTGACAGTTAATTAAACAATAAACTGACTTTAAATACATTTGGTGGATTGTAAACTTGAAACCCTAGGAAGTAGGATCATATTCCACATTTTAGCAAAAGCCGGTATCGAAATAATACTGAAACTAAAAAGAGTAAATCAAAAATAATTATTTCGAAAAGTACTTTGGTTCACAAATCCTTTAAAAAAAAAAACAAAATCAAACTAAACGTTCAATCCATCGAATGACAAAGTAAAAGTAATAAATTCAAAATAATTAGAACACGGCGATTGATCGGAATCAATTAGTTCATTCAATTCATTCAGGATTCAATGATCTCATCACTCATTTTAATTGAGAAGTACATCGGCTAACAGTTTATAAGTAACATTAATTTTGGCATCTATTTTTTACTAACTTTCGCTTCGGTAATGTATAAATAATTATGTTAGTGAAATTTTTAAGTTGATTGATGTCTAAATCTATTGAGAAAAGAAGCAAATAATTATTCGCAACGTTAGTTGGCAATTTTATATATGAATTACCGTTATATTTTCAACTATTGTTTTTTAAGTTTTATTGTATCTATTTCCATTAAATGGAATATTAGGAAATAGATATTTTAATAATACCTATGTTTAAGAAACATTTTGTGTCCCTCGGTTTTTCCAGGGCAATGCTTCTTCCCGTAGACTTTATTTGGATTAAAATATCTTAAGTATTAATCTACATTATAACCTATCTGTCTACAAAATTTCACCCCAATACATTTACCAATTTTCGCTTGAAATCGTAACATATCCACAACTTAATCCTCACTTTTTATTCATCGCTTAACTGACAATTATTGACTTCCCCTTTAAAGTTCAATTCAAGTCCCACACCCATTCAGTTATGAGTTACCAAGTATTAATAAACATAAGCCTTAGTTACAAGTAAAAAGCTCTTCCTCACTCATTGATGGGATGTGCTCGGTATAATGAAAAACTGGATCCCACGATACGAGCTGGTTTGAAACACTGAGCTTAAGGGACAAAAACCTTACATACATATTGGTATGTGATTATTTTTGTCTGGGAATGGGAACCTCGATAAACAGTGAGATTCATGTCTTAAAAAAAAATACGTTTTTATCTCCTGCGAAAAAGAAGAATCAACAACTCTTTCATTTCTTTCAAATCTTAAGGTTTTGCCCTCCCAAATAAACAATTGAAGTGAAAACTACTTTATTGTTTGGTTTAAAGGGAATTGGATCAGGAATGTTTTTATGTATAAAATAATAATATTCCGAGAACACGGCTATCTGATCCCAAGCCAAGCAGAGCTTATGTTATGGTAACCAGACAACTGATAACATTCTTATATATTTCTAAATATATGCATATTTTAGAGTTAAAAGGTATAATTCAGAAAAAAAGACCGCGACTAGTATTGCATGAAATCTATAATATACAAAGGATACTGACTTAAGTGTCTTTAAAGTAATTCAATAGTGAACATTAGATAGAGCATACAAGTTTTACCCTAGCTACTACAAAACAGGTCACATCTAACATTAACCTTTTAAAACAAAAACTTCGACCGTGAGTCCTTTGTCCGTTCACTCACGTCACGACTTGACATAATTACTGAGTTATGTCACTCAAATGAACATAACCAGTCGATGTGAGCATTGCCAAGGTTGCAGATATACCTACTGGTAAATGACAGCTCTATGCAAATCTATACACGGCTCATACTTAGCTTTATTATTCCTTGATCATAATCCTGCGTTACTGTGGTCGAAAGATTGTTTTTTTTTTTCCATTAGCTTTTATAAACTAAAGTCTTAAATTTTTTCAATTCTAAATATTTTAAAATTATCAGTTAGCCCATTGATTTCCTTTAATATCTTTGACTATTTTATGTAATTACTTAAGCCAAAAAAAATATAAATTACATAGCTTAACATACCCACTAAAGATATAATGTAACATGTAATAATGTACTTTTGGGACTCATTAAAATTCTGTTGTGTTTGCTGTTTTTGGTTTTAGGTAAGAATTCATATACTAAAACATTAACAGTTTGTACTGTTTTGTGGGAGACTGTTAGTTCTTAAGAATACCACGTACCTTTGTATCTAAATAAATAAATAATAATAATAATAATCAGGTATTGAGGCAACTAGATCAAAAGTCAGTGTACTCAACGATGAACTCTATCCTAAACATGTAATAGGATAGCACAATATGGCGTTTCACACGGACGAAACGACGGAAGCGGAGTATCGTGTGTTACGATCTTTACACTTAATTTACTTACAGTGTGAACATACGTTGAGGTTTGACACTAATATAAGGACAAAAAAATTGTAAGCAAATTAGGGTATTAAGTAATAATAAGATCTTGGGACAATACACACGGTTATCTAATTCCAAAGATAGGGAACAGAGCCTGTATTATACCAGACTACTGATAAACATACTTATATATTTCTATACTACATACATAACTATTAAGGATAAATTACGTCATAAATTACATCCCAGACGGAGAACATGCTTATCACACAAAGATTTGTCCTTGGTGGGAATCGAATCCACGATATCTGGTTAACAGGTGATTCGGTGCTCAGGGTCTCTAGACCCGGTAACCTAGACCTGGTAACTCTTTCTTTGTACTTTAAAAACTGGAGAATCAGAAAAGTTCCAATTATTTACTGGCTAAAAATTAAGTTATTTTTCTTACTTTCTAGGGACCAAACAGGAATGCTAATTCTATCTTGTAGCCTAAACTACCTTTTGACGAACATTACGTTTTCCGACTCCATTATATCAGTCAATAACGTCGATGTGTCATGTTTATGGTAATCACATGCAAATTGGAACAAAACCTCGCGATACGAGCAAAGTGGCTTTTCGAATATAACCTTATTTTGTACTTTTTTGTGTTAGCATAATTGGACTTCATTTATTTTCTTGTGACTAAGAAAAATCTTTCGAAATTGCAAGAGCATCTCTCTTTTCTTTGGACGAAAAACCAAAGGCCAGAAAAAGGATTTAGTATAGGCTCAAACAAGTGTAAAAATACGTCCATAAGATGGAAAAGGTTTATTGTTTGAAATAGCATTTTATCGATACCTTTTCTTACCTAGAAAAAAAAAGGTTTAAAAATTTAGTTCTTTCAACGTATTTTTTCTTAATCTTATACTCTTATTACAGTTTGAGGTAACCAAAACCGATAAAACCCGAAGAGAAACGAAGTCACCCGAACAGCTCCAGTTAATTGTAATATCCAGTTTCAATAATATCTCGCCTACAAACTGACATTTACATCTCATACTAATGACTTGGAAATGACAGCGGATTTGCGTATTATTATCATTGCATATTTTAATCATATTTAAGCTTCAATTATATTAAAATTGTAGCAAAAGTGATTGGAGTTGACCTATGCAGTCTTCTTAGTTTAAGTTATTAGATATAATTGTACCTGTATATAAATATTACATATTTATAGACGTAATAATCTTAAAAATGTCTTTTCATTTTTAGATAGTTTTTTTTTCATTTTCAAACGTATTTTTGTGTTAGGCGTTTTTTAATTTCTAATAGTGAAGCCAATTTTTGCAAATAATTTTGAATTTTCATAATTTTAAAACAACACAAATAAAAAAAAACATTGTGTTTGTGCACTATCAATTGATTATAATTTGGTATTGTTATAAAAACATGTTTACTTTCGTTTCATATATCCCAGTTGTAAGAGTCGGCTTACATGTTATTGTTTGTATATGCCATGGACTCGGTACGGTTACTAGGAAACTTGCTATATGAAGCTGAAAACCCATGAGTAATAGACTCAAATTATAACAATAACGGCAATTACTGATTACTTTATGAAATATACATATACTCATAGTATTTATATTTCCAAACTAAAGTCTATTACCATAGCGATGTGTTGCAGGTTTGATCCCCGCAAGAAAAAAATATTTGAGGTATCAATTTTTGTTCTAAGATCATTCAATTGCAAGACATATAATTCTTCAGAATATTTTCGAAAGTGAAAGTTAGGTTTTTTTTCCATTTCTGTCCTACCCACTGCAGGGCTCTCCACCCAATTTCTATCCCCCTCTGGTTAGGGCTGCAGTGAACTAATTATTTTCGAAGGACCCAAAGGGTGTGTCCACATCTAACAAACGAGCACTGAAAGAGCATTACACTCAGCAGTGTCAATAACGCCGTCTGTCTCTCAAATTATTTACTACACAAGTTAGCCTTTTCAATAAAGAATTTAAAGTTTTCAATAAGGCATATACATAACATTACACCATCATATCGCCTATCACATAATAAGAGCGACCCACACTACAATAACTTAAGCTAAGTTGCATTGACTAGAAGCCTTACTGAGGCCGATATTATTTAACTGGCTTAGAGCAGTGGCTCTCAACCTTGAATCAAATCAATGTGATAGTTACGAGTATATTTATATTATTATGATCAGAAATAAATACTATAGTAAAATAGCAAACAAATTTTTATATTATATGTTGGTTTTTACCATCAGATAGAGCAATTCGAGAGGTAAAATTCTTTAGAGTTTTTATTATGGTCATTAGTTAATAGTAATTGTTAAATAGGTCAGGTACCTTCTTATAATGAAGTATCTAATTAATACCAAAAAAGTATAGCTTTTCTGTTTATTTTTAAATTAATATAATAATAGGTTTGGCATAATCATAAAACCAATACATAGCCAATGTTTTCTATTGATGTCATTAAACGAAAATACAGTTTGTTACAGATGCAACAAAAAGTTAAAAAAATAACTGTTATTTTCCAACCCACAACAAACACTTTCTCTGAATATTTATTACAACCAAAGGTTAAGGGTCCCAGCTCCGATATTGAAGGACCTTTCGGTGACAGCCGCGACAAGTCGACTCCTGCGCACTTCCTACGTAGATAGCGTCATGGCGACCCACTGCCTTTAGTCTGGCTCGGCCTTACGATTCGAACTTGATTTATATGAGAAAGCAATGCATGGAAGAACTTATGAGTTTTAGTTTTTATTTGTGACTTGTCAGTTGTCGTTTTTAAGAAAAAGTTATAGGGATTATTTAAATTATCAGCCTTCATTTTTTGTCTGCATTTTTGATAGGGGTGTTAGGTGTACCTAAAATGCGATCATAATTTCCATTAATTTAATTTCATAAGGTCTACCAAAATGCCATTCTAATTTCCATTAATTTAATTTCATAATTATAGTTCTGATTATCAAGGGTAAGGCTACCATCGAATAGAAGTTTAAAGAATTAAATACCATGTTCATGGGATTTCAATGACTTTAATTTTTTTTAAAATCTTTTTAATACTCTTATCTTTATTTCAACATTGTTAAATATAAAGACAAATAGGAACATGAAACTTTATTATTTAAGAAAACGGTACTTATGACTGAAACGACTGTTGTCACTAGTTAACCCATTGCTCCAATGCAGGTTATGATGTTAATAGCAAAACTGTACTTACGTCATAAATAAATATTTATTTAGAATTAAATTTTACGATTGCTTCTCACCGATCCCATATTTCTATACATTTCCAATTTACATCTTATTATTAAATTTAAAAGTCTTATCTCCTTTATAACTTATCCTGTATACGATCAATCTTATCGGTAAGCATCTCGCCTACAAATCGATATAACTTTTGTCACCGATGCTTCATCTCGATTGAAGAAATCGATTGTTCATGCCATCATATGTACACAATGCGACCATGAATCATGCGTGGAAGGTTACATCTCTATTGAGATTTATATGGTGCTGTTATGAAATCAATGATACGATTTCCTCATAGGTTATTCCATAAAATATTTCACTAACAATTAATGTAATAATTACTTGTGCGTATACAAAGTTAGCATGACTGGAATGTGCAAAAACAAAAAACAACAATTCAAATTAAGTTCAACACAAAACTCTTCAAGCGATACAATTTAATTTAAACAAAACAAACTCAAAAAACCACACACAATGCAAAGAAACAATTGAAAACAAAACCGGTATACTAAGCTATGTCAAACGGAGAGATGCGATCAGGCAATAAGGTGTGCAAAAATCGAACGACGACCGTGCTAGGACGAGCTGGGAATGTGGACCGAATACCGATGTGTTCATTTACCGCAACAACTGATACTATATTAATCCCATCAATCGACAAATTCGTCGAAACAACAAATTATTCGACAAGTGTTCGACAATCGATAGAACCACCGTTTCCAGAAATGAAAACAACACACTTTGCAACGTTAAATGTTTATGGATGTCTATAATCGATTCTTAAACCAGCATTTGCAATTAAATGAGCAACATCGGTATAATCCACATTCCAATGCAAAATTAAGACTTCGTGCCTGTCAGTTGGTTGAGTCCTTGCGGCACTGAGGAGTGCGTGGACCACAGCGACCTGATCTTGTTGAACACCAGGCTGTGCCACGCCGCGTTCCTCGGACCTTCCTCCGGCAGCCCTGTTGGAGCATCCACCCACATGAACTTTCTCACACCATCCATCATCACCTACATTTAAATTTTCAATCACACGATCCACGACAGACTCGCGATAGCCAATTAATTGCATCTCGCCGATTCTCGCCACATTAACAAACCATTACAAATCGTAAAAGATACCATTATTCATATCGACAGATAGAAACGTTAGCAATCGACAGATTAAGTACAAACGTGAAGGGGCAAGGGCCGTGGCGAATTGATACTAATAGTTTATTAAGAAACCCACAGCTGTGAACGAAGTGTATATTTCAATTACCCAAGAAATCTGGTAGACCGGAATGATATAATTAATGGAAATGGAAAATGTAACAGATACAAAGATAATGTTCACAGCCGGCCCGCTGTCTGCGCGGGTAGCGTTGCAAAAGTACGGAATTATACTTTAACTAATAAATACAGTAGACAGACAACCGGTCCTTAAAGGAACCCCTACGTACATCCGGCGGCGCCGCGTGGGCGCGCGTGTCGCAACTGTCACTCAGTGTTATTTACGGCGCGGCGGATCCTCGCAGTTTTCGTAAAGCTCATAAAACGGGCCATCGAAGTGAGAGGTGCTACGCGGCCTGCTTGTGAATGAAATTTCAACTTCACCCAAGAAGGCATCAATGAAGTGTAGCTTGCGTGCGCAACCGCTTGCGCAACGATGCAAATCTGCGGCTACCACGCGCGGGCCCACGGGTATGCTAATACAAGTGCGTGCATGACTTACCGGAGAGGGGCACGTGGTTGTCGTGCGAGTGGCGCGCGCGCTGCCCGAAGGGACTGCGCAGCGACTTGGGGCTGAGGAAGAATCTTCTGCGCGTGTGCGGCGGCGTGGGGCAGCTCTGCGCGAGGCTGGCCGGCTGCTTGGGCGGCTTGGGCAGGCGCAGCGGCGACTGCCACTCCGGCTCCTGCCGCTGCGGCGACGGCGTGTACCTCTCCATCACGGGCCGCCGCTGGCCTTGGCTGTTCCTCGCGCACGACGGACACGCTTCGTTCCTGAACATGCACGAGTAGCAGCGCTCATGCCCGCAGGTGTCGATCAGTTTCCTCTTCTTGCCCTTGTCGAAGGGCATGTTACAGCTGGGGCATGTCGTGCCGCCGGTCTCGCTCTCCAGCAGCTGCCGTATCGCCGCCAAGTCTGCAATAGGAATGAAGAATTTTAATATTGTTTTGATTATAACGCTTGTTGAGTCGTTCATCGTTTAGTATGCGACAGCGCTATGTCGTTCCATGCATGGCAATCGATTTACACATTAACGACCCTTGAAGTTATTCTAGCTAAGGATAATAGTATAATTTGTGTTGTGGACAGTGCACCGGACTGTTATAACCAATTATATACAATGAGGATGTTGCGTAGGAATTTAAATAGAATTATGGTGCGACGGTAATGACTGAGTTTTTACGATGTTAAATGTTTAACTAATGTATCCTTGCTGTACACACTTTCATTTGTCGAAATTGTTGTAACTGCATAATAAATACGTTTATGTCCTCACATTTCTCACGTTACACGGGCGGTTGAGTTTAAAACAAACTGATTTATTCGTGGGTGTCGTTATAACTTCTGGAAAGCAGGCTCTCTCATCAAAACTTAAATCAACACTTTCAAATTAAGCGATTCGTAAATCAAGTGTCTGTAAACGAAGTAATTAAATACAAATGTTGCCTCACGAGTTGGGGTGGCGCGACGGCGATATATTGTGTCCCTTTCCCTCGTATGATAAAGCTCGCTCCGCGTCCTGATTCCATCGACAAATGACATTACGAGAAGATTGACCGACGCATGCGCATACCGCGAGGTCTTTTACAAGTTTTTATTTTTATTTATTTTACTGTCGGCTGGAGTATTGTGAACAAAATTAGCTTTTTTCTCCCCTTCATATTAACAGGATTAAAATACGGACGTCAATTAATTGGAATGGTCATTTTATAGTTGAGTCCGTGTAAACAATTTTCGTCGAGTGAGTTATATGGTTGGCTTACAAGCTTTCCTTTTCTGACCTTTTCCAAAAATACTTCCCTCGTGTTGTGACAGCGAATAACGTGTTTATGACGTTATGCAGGTTAATGAAGCCAGTTACTAGTAATTTATGAGCTTGGCCATAAAAAATACGCGTGATTTTTTATAGCGAAAGTGTACATTACTTTGAAAAAGTGAGTCGTAAGATAAGATAGAAGCTGTTTATAATTGGTGGTCTAGCACTCACCTTGCAGGTGAGTGCTAGACCATAATGGACCCTTTTTTACTGAACATGAGCTTCGAGATTAAACTTTAATATTGGTTGTAAATTGTGAATGCTCGCTACAGATAAAATGGAGGGTATTTTTAATACAATGTTGCTATTCTATTAGTGTTTTTGCAACTATGTTGAAGTGTAAAGTGAAATGTAAAGTGAAGGGTTAAAGTTGAAGTTAACTAAAAGTTTTATTATGGAAAGCTTAAGTACTCTAATCTCAATAAATTCAGTTTTTATTTATTCCTTACTAATATTATTAATGTGAAAGTTTGTGAGAATGGATGTGTGGATGTTTGTTACTCTTCCACGCAAAAACTACTGAATGGATTTTAATGAAACTTTACAACAGCTTATACATCGGACTAACACATTGGATATAATTTATAAAGATAGTGTATGAATTGTCATTCATGGGGGTGAAACCGCGGGACACAGCTAGTGATAAATATTTTCTAAACACAAAAAGCCTATTTCATATAAATTCTGCCATTTATTAAAATTTACGTTAGCAGCTTCTTTTATAAAGAACTACATGCGATTTTCTGTCACAAACATCTTTAGATTAAAAAAAACTTCGTAAAAACTACGGTTCTAATTAGCTATACACTCTAAAACATTAGACAATCAAGACAATAAATTAATTTGAATTTAGATAACATAGCGGTACTATGTAGCCCATTAGTTGGTTTCATTACGTTGACATCCAGATTTATCAACTTCTTTAATGAATGTTGTCTCCAAATAACTAATCTAGAAAAATCCCATCGATCACACCTTTCAACGGAATACTGACCAAACGAATTTATGTTTTAATGCCAGTTAATTAACACAGGCCGTTTATTTTATTCAAATGTTTGTTTGAATTAAGAGAGTTTTGAGTTTGGATTAAGAAATAAAATGGAGGATTGACGTTTTGAGTTCAAAAACCGGTCTGACTTTTATTTTCTACTCTGAAATGTATTTTTTTTTTGTAGAGATCTTTTCAGTTAGCCTGAGCGCAGGCTTTGAATGCTTCACCGGACTTTACTCTGAAATATAGGATTATATGTTTTAGGTTTGACTTTTTATCCTGGCTCTTACAGAAAAGAAAAATGGTTTACTATCCGAAAGAAATACTATATCAAAATTCGGAACTATCAAAGAAGAATGACTTCGTTATAATCATATTATGTTGTAAGAATATAATTTAATTCTAGCAGAAAATAGTTTTGAATGACTGTTCTTTTAGTACAGAGTACCAAAAAACCTTTTATTCCAACTAAATTGATTACTACATCAATCAGTTTCACTTCTATAAACATCGTGGACCAAGTTTTTGAGTCTCGAGCCTTAAAGTAGCTCAGTAAATCTTCCCGACGATATATCTTGCCTTTTCATTCGCCGGCTTTATTAATGTGCCTTGATGTCTGTAATTTTCTCCATATTAAAAGTTTTTTAATTTAAATAGACTGCGAAAGATATGGAATTTATTAACTTATCATATTACCTTAGTCATGTTTTATTTTGCTTTGTATGAGGTTTATAAGATGTTGTTTTAAATGTTTGTTTGTGAGGTATGGTTTGAGTTTTTAAATGTATTATGACCTTATACAGACTTTGGTGTATATCTTAATTACTTGTACTGAATTTAAGTAACTGTTAACTAAAATTTTGCAACAAAATAAGCACGACTCAATTAGGGTGTTTTATTCAGTAACTTTAATGTCCCTGTTTGGTACAGAATTAAAAAAAAATAAAGTAACAACTTTACATTTGAATATTGTAAAATCATCATCATCTAACAGCCCTTGTCTTCCCACTGCTGGGCATAGGTCTGCCCGTTTTCGAGCCATTTTCTACGGTCCTGTGCCTGCCTCATCCAGACTCGACCCGAGACTTTAACTATGTCGTCGACGCCTCTTTTGCCGTTTGTCTATTTACGTCGTTTTAATTTGACTATAAGTAAGCTTAATACCTTGGTGTCCTTAATGCCATATGTGGATGCCATGTTAAAATAGTTTTTGGATTTCATATTCATTTCGTGATTTGTAAACACATAAAATGTAATTATTATTCGGTTTGAGAATACAAATGATGCTTCAATGATTGGTCAACTGCGAAAATATTAAAAGTAATCGGATACTCTATCTCGTTAAGTACATTTTGTTGATTACAATACATATGTAATTAATTCTGATAATATGACATTTATAATTACGCATTCCCGTTGGCACTTGGTTAAATCAGATTCTTTATGTCATTTAAGGAATGCATGTTACCAAGAGGCATGTATTACGCAGTAAGATTGGTTGTGAAGGACAGACAGACTTTTGACATAAGGTATTCAGCTGAGTCCAGTAAGACTGGAAGCCGACCCCAACATAGCTTAGGAAAGGATTAGGCAGAGAAAACGAAGAGCTAGACAAATCTTACAATTCCTTTGCCTATATTAAACCCATGCTTTTTAAATTCCTAGAATCCAACTGCCAATAGAGTTCATTGCACGTCAACACATGTTTTTATTTTACTCTAGATATAATTTAGGCATTAAACATGTCTATTTTCGTCCATGATCAAACAAAGCCCGTGGGGCCAACAGTAGTGTGCAACTTGTCGGCTATGTCAATTGTTCCACGAGTCAATTGTTTTTGGTCCCCGTACCACGAATCATCGCATTCCAAATCCACCATGGTATTCTACTCTAACATAGAATAGTTAACGATAGGTTTAAAATGTTATGAGTGCGATAGTACAAGGTATGTCTGGCAAAACGGACGCTGACTCACAAATCGGCTGGAGGTAAAAAATCATTTGCAAGTGCTGTCACAATTTTACGTTTACCATCATCTTTTGACTTGCAATCGAATCTGTTCCTTATCCCTTTTACTATTAGGTCTATATTATCATTCCTTAGCTTTTCGGGATTGAGTTACATATTGGTTTCTTGTATCCAAACTGGTTTTGGGTCACGCCTCAGAGGGAATATTAAAGTAATTTTCTTTAAGAGAACTCATCAATTTCTTAGTCGTTAACGATTTTTTATTAGAATCGTCTATGAGAGCCAGACAGTATTATGATGTTGTATGGGACTTCGTTTCCTTTATATGTTAGGTTAGTGAGACAATTTGGTGTAAAGCGTTGTCGGTTTTTTCTTAGAATCTTTGATAAGATAGTAATGTATGGTCTAGTGTTCCGTATCAGGTTTTGGGAACTATAACAATAATGTAACATTTTATTCATTGAAGTTGAGGCCGAGAACATTTGATGAGGTTTTTTATGTCTATCATGAAAGTGTAAGTGTTTTTTTAACAACTGTTTCATTTTAAAACGTGCTCAATCCTTGACAGTAATAGTATCATGGGTTAAACGCGTTATTAAATAAAGAGGATAGTATAGACTCCTGACTCCTCTTACCAGAAAAGCGATTCATATTTTTACTTCATGTCCTTCATAAAATAAGCAATTTTAGAAGAAACTATAATTAGTTAATCAGTATTTTTCACACACTAAATTAAGCGCTTTATTTAGTTTGAATAAATTGAAGGTTCAAATGCAGTTACTATCCACTACGGAATCCTATTTCTCAGGAACCCGTATATAAATAAATTGGGGCTATCTAAGTATTAACACAATGTATTATTGTTTTATTAGGAAATGGCAAAGTTCTGAGAAGTTAATGATTATCGTCTATGATAAACAGCTTTATTATATTTTTATACGCGTTTATCATCCTCGTCCGTAGATTTCTATTTTTAAGCCTGGCTTTATATAATTTATATTTTCGGAAAACCTTTTGCTGAAAAGGAGAACTTTGATATAGAATATTAAGTTTCGGACCCACTGCAGGGTTCTCAAATGTACAACTATAGCCTTATAAGATCCTTCGTTTATTTTACTATTTTAGAGGTAATAGGATCAAAGTATTTAAGAATACTTGGATCCTATGTCGGTGTTTAAATTCTGTAGGTCTTTAAATTCGGCTAGATCGGCAAGATCTTCACCAGTCAAGGTTGTCAATACTAGTTTCTTCCCTGTATCTGGCCTTTGCACAGCTGTGGGAAAGCTACATACTAGCTTCAATACCACAATAGGTAGGAGATGACTTATCTTCGGTTGACATCAGAAAAGGATTTTAATAACATCTTAATTGCTCATCAAAAACTATTTCACAATGAGCTTATAAAACCAATCATCATAAAAATTCCAATTACTTAGCAATTTCACAGATTAATGTCTTGTATTAGGCGTTAATGTTTACTTAGCAGTTTAACGATGGAAAGGGGTACTTAAATGTTAACTGATGTTTATTATAGTGATGAAACTGTTAGGATTTAATTGCGTTTATGGTTGTTTCTCATGTACTGTAGTTTAGTGATAAACTGTGACATAGATGGCACCTTTGTTTTAAGATACTACTGGCTGAAAACCTCAGTCGATATCAAGATAACGTTATGTCTGATTCTGACGTGTTATTTAGTGATATACTCGTACAGACATTTAAAGAAAAAATTGCGAATTATGTTGTAAGCTAATAATATTTGCGAAGGTGATGATCTAGTCAGTTATGCGGGACGCACGTGGCCAGATATCGCAAAGGACAGACAGGTTTGGAGGAAGGAGGGGGAGGCCTATGCCCAGCAGTGGGATCTGACGTAGGCCACAAAAAAAAATGCGATATTATTTGCGAATATTTAATTTTAATATAGTTCTTTAAAAAGAAATGTCTAATGTATTAATTATTTATAAAATACCGCACAATTTATGTGATATGTAGACAAGTTTTCGATATCAGTTTCCCAGATTTATTTCCACTCAATGTCACAATTAGTATGCGTGTTGAAAACGGGAAGCCTAATTAATTTATTATATTTACCACCATAAATTTCATCAGACATTTATAGACTAATTTAAATAACGCATTTCCTATCCATCTATCAAAGCTTCTAATTAACACATAAATTATAAATAAATAAATAATAATATTTTTATTATTCAATTTATGGTTTAAGTGTTGGTCAGGAAATGGTGCTCGATCTCTCTGCGATTCGCATTGCCATAAGTTTTCACTTTTATAGTGACCATATTCTAATATTTTATTGATAAAGGTTTTTTTATGCCTTGATATTGATAAAATATATTTTTATAATATTTGTCTATTCTTGGCGGCATTTAAATGGTAAGTTTAAGATTTCTTATGGTAATTATTTCTCGTTGTTTGTTTAATTAAACATCCACAGATTTTTTAACAGTGACCTATTAAGTTGTGACAAAGTAAAAAAAAACATTATATTTCGTCAATTGAGCATCTTTCCAGCAATTATTAAGGGCATCTTAAACTGTCTTCCAACCATTTCGTCCAGCAATGTAATGTGGGTACATTACATTTATCATCTATTTAAAAGGTCTTATTATTTTTATTTTCTTAACCTATACTGTCCCATTGCTGGGCAAAGGCCTCCCCCAAGTTCTTCCATTCAACCTTATCCCGCGCTAACTTAAATGTCTTATATTTTGTCAAAATAAAAGTTAAGATGCCGCCGTCACTATATTTGCCGACTCAAATGATTCGTTAAACCATAGCGAGTGGATTCGCTCAGCTTTGTATGGGAATATAACAAAATAAACATACGTATACCGGTTACTTCCTAAACGGTTTATTTTGTGATAAAAAACTACGATATTTACAAATAATTGATGTGACCCTGATTTTTTAGACAAGCATGTGTTCGATTCTCTTTGTTTGAGTTTAAGAGGTTCCTGCCGTTTTGCTAGATATTTGACTATAGAAAATTTTCGTGTATTTTTATTTGTTGGGCCAAGTTTTTTCTAAGAAGACAAAACCTAACCGTAGAATTAAGATCAGTCTAACCTTTATCTAACATATAACTTGATCATAGTATGAAAGTTCAGAGACAATTTTGATTTGAAAACAAACGCGTTGTGCATTTTCAGGACGAAGTAAGTTTTCAACTTTGCCAGTTTACCTGAACTGTTCCGTCGCTCACTAATGTGGAAAAAATAACATAGGTTCATAATTTGTTATACATATAGTTTATATTTTGCCTAGAATACCAAGACAACACACAAAAAGTTTGTCCTTAAGCTATTTACAATTGTTGAATGACCTGGGACCTCTTCATGTTTTCTGCTGACAGTCATCACTTTACTTTTTAACATGACTCCACTCTACCTCTGAACTTTTACTAATTTTCATTCGTGTTCAAATATTGTCAATCATTAATTGCAGCTATAATTAGTCACCATCTCGTACGTGAGTTCTGTACAAATTGGTTTCATTCCCATTGCTTTTCCCCATAACCCTAGCTTGAGGTCGTGTTTAATGAACGTACAATTAATTGGTTTAATTAGCAACTAGATTGCCATGAGTTAGTCACTATGGGAGCTGACGTCGGAATGGATATAACATGTTTATTTATGGCGGCAAGGTGGTAATTATGATGCGAGTTTCATAGACATTTTGTTTCATTACATTTTGATGATATAATATATTTTTTTTGGGTACGACACTCAATATACACCCAGACACAGAACTAATGATCATGCTCGTCACATAAAGATTTTCTATAGCATTCAGGATCAGTGGTTAGTACCACTAGACCAACAGGCCTGTCAATTGTCAGTAAAATAGATGCTATACTAGTTTTATTTGATTTCAGGTACTAATTCATTAAATTATCGAAGCAGATTCACAAATTATAAAGTATGATTGGATAATATGTATGTTTATGTATTTCTTCAGTCACATGACCGCGTTTTCATTTGTTTGGAGTTACTTCTTTTTAAAATTTCTTAAATCGTTTGTTTAAACTATTTAAGAAATTGTGGCTTGCTGGTTAGTAACCGAACCCAGATCTTTTTTTTGCCACATTTTTTAACACATTTAATAAAGTTATAAAATGTGAGTAAAGCTGAGTATTAGACCAATTCCCTCGGTTATTGGGTATTATTATAATTAGTTTAATATCATCTTTAACTCACGAACGCAGTTGAGTAACTCCTACGGTACTGGTACCTAAACAAGAAAAAAAAACATCAAATTTTTGTTTAATTTAATATTTTTCTTAAAAGCTACAACTTTTATATACATAGGTATGTCTTTGATAATTCTCTCTCTAAGGGTTATAAACGTAAAAATTGATTGAATTTACTTTATAGGCACTTAAATATCGCTTTAGGATAGTAAAAGTGTTGACAATCCCATACACCCACTAATACTTTCTAATCTGATATATTCATTGTTTACTATCTAAAGTCATTGTGCTTTATTGCCCATTTTAGACATAAGTTTATATTTGTGTCATTCGTTCTCCACAATGTCTCAATATAAGGCGCACCTACGTCTGATAATCTGTGACCGATTTTTTGTGGGAGAAAAATGGAACACACTGATAGCAAGTGCAACACACACGTCCTACAAAAAGTAGGTCAGAAATTGGTACGAACAGAATCGGCGGAAAAATTGGCCCGATTATCTGACCTACAAAAAGTCTGAAGTGGGGACGACTTCCATATAGTCAGTACACCAGCAAGACACACTGGTGTGTCTATGAAGTGGGCGCGCAGCGTAAACGACACAATTTTAGAAGCTTTTGTTAACAAAAGGCCCTTAAGAGATAACAAAGGAAAAAAATTGGATTAATTTACTGTCAGTTCATATCCTTATTCCGTTGAATCACGGAAATATATTTTTAAGGACTGCGAAGGTTGAGATCGTTGGTCAGACATTTTGCACCTTATAAAGCTGTGAAGGAATTGCAGATAAGAATAACTGAGACTACGTTAATTACTGGATAACACAACAGTAACAATTGTACAAAAATACTACTTAGGCCAGCCCACTGCCACTTCATCTTGCTACATTTTTGGAAAATATTGATATAATATTATATGACTTCTTATGCTAATGTTTACGTTAAGTTGTTTTTTGTTTGACGTAGCATAATAATGATAGACTTTCTGTCCTGGAAAAAACGGAGGGATATGCTATATTTTATCCGGCTAAAACCCCCTGGTTGAAAAAAAAATTCCCAAGATGTAGTAAAAAACTTGGAAACTACCGTTGACCCTCTTAGGGACTTCCTTTCAAAATCCTGAATGTTTAGAAGGAAAAAGATTCTTTGTACCTCTTTAAATGTTGTAAAACTCGCTTTAGGATCTAAATTCCCACTCCAAGTGAAAACATAACATCTACATGACCTAAAACCGTGTCAATACTCCGGTTACCTGATTTCAACCGCAAATAACACAGATATACTATACTTTTTGACGGATGGAAATCTCGAGCCATAGATCTTGACGTCAGAATGATCTACACATCTATAGCGAGGTTTATGCACCGGGCGCAGCCGACAATTGCATATGGAAATTGCGCGCAGGTTTGGATCTTGGTATTATGTATGCATTATTAGAGGGTAGGATATTCAGATTCAGGTTGATATTTTTAGATACGGCTTTTTTATACCTATACAACTTTTTACTGCCTATTTTTGTTTTAAATTTATTTGATCTTTTTATAACGTTTTTCTAGCAGTGGACCACGTTAGGTTGATTGAATCTAAAATTAAGCTTGAATTTGATTGGGACATGCTGTCAGATACATTTAGTTGACTAACATTCTTAAGAAGGCTAAGAAAGGGATCTGAAGTAAAGTTATTTCAAAATATTATCAGCATCAAACGGCACCTTTTCCAAAGGTTAATAAGAAAATTTCTCACTTTTGCGACCAGCTCCCAATTATTATTGAAATCTTTTTGTCTTGCACCATAAAACTCGACGATTTCAATTCAAGATACAGTTAATTCTCTTATCGATGCAACAAACTATATTCGAGGTTAATACGGTTTATGCATGCAGTTAATTAACTTTACGATGTCTGCGCCGGCGACACTAAAACAGTTAAGGGTCGATTTCACGAGATACTTTTAAAACGCGTTCCTAGGAAGAGGGACTAATTTACCATGATCGAGATTTAAATTTAAGTTGTTTTCACAGAAATTGTAAATCAGTTTAGATTGGTAATGGTAGGTTTCCGGAATAAGAATCGTTCCAAGGGTGCGTTAAATCTGACCAACGAGCTAACACGAACAGTTCGCGAGCTGTTTACACCCTTGGCGGACGGCGTTATTGACACTAGTGTGTTAGCAGCAAGCACGCGAGCGGCTCGCGAGCAGCTCACGAGCGAGGTGTAATGCTCGTTCGTCAGATTTGGACGCACCTTAAGGTTATTCTACATTTGGTATGTTTGTGTGTTTTACATGTTATTCATCATCTGACTGACCTGTTCCCAATTATTTGGGGTCGGCGCAATGCGTATTCAGCTTCCATTTATCTCTACAACTTGTCATCTCAGTATTTACTCCTTTCTTTCTCATATCATCTTTCACACAATCCATCAATCTCTTTTTTGGTCTTCCTCTGCATGTATACCCATTTGGTATGTTTGTGTGTTTTACATGTTATACATTATCTTTATTTTGGGGAATGTAACTCTAAGCATAGAAGTAAACCAGGATCAGCTTAACTGATCACGTTTATATGAAATAGTGAAAGGCGCCTGAAGACATGAAACGGTACATGAATTAAGTTTAGGAACTGAGAATCCTGGGTGGACAAAAGTGAACATTAAAGTTCATTTTAATTAGTATATTACTTAACGTGCCGATTTCAAAAGGTAAAGGCGAATGTACAGTTTATATTTTTAGCTTTTATACAGAGCTAGTTTTTACCGCCTTTTAAAAGACTGCCATTGACTGACTACAGGAAACGACGGACTTCTTTATTTTTTTATGTAGTAATTGCCTAATAGACAAAGCCTAAGCCTAGGCCTGGTGTGAACAAATTAAAATATCAGTAAACCAGAATGATTACAAGAATACCCTGCTTTGTTTGTACCTAAGTGTAGTTTTTCACTTGCAGTTTGCATCCCTAAATAGATAAAATTATTATGCTTACTGTGTTTTACAATATGACTTGGAAAACATCAGTAATAATTAGTAACCAAGTCTCAGATCTTATTTCCACTATTAGTAGATTAGTCTGATTTGAATGATATAAGGCTTTGATTGACTAATTGCCAACCATAATCCGACATCAACTTGCTATGCGTCATATTCATTTAACTGGCAACACTTAAGACTGTAATTATGTTAGTTTATATGCAAATGACACTTATTTGCTATTTATTATATGTGCAATGTCAACCAGTGCTTATAAGGGTTTATTTTTTATGTAAAATAAAATACATACTACCCGGTTTGTTTAACATTACCCATGGTTCAAATTATTTGTTCGTGTATGCTTTGTTTATCATCAAAAAGCTTGCACAACTGGACCAGTGATTAGTTGTATCTTGTAAGTCTTTTATTACCAATTCAAATACATCTCGGTAGATATGCGATATTTCTACAAGAGTTAATTAAGATAAAAATCGCTCAAATATATTACGGTCAAATATGAAATGTACTTATACTTGTGACTTCCATACATTTAAGCGATTCGTTATATTATAATTAATAAGTTATATAGATTCGATCAGCGTCACCGCTCGACGAAGTGTCATTTATCTACAGGGGGTTCACAAGAGCTAAAAATTAAGCTTAATTCAGCAAACAAAACTATAATACAGGAACAGTCAACTTTTTATTTGAATAATACAATAAAAATTACTTTCAACCAGACAGGATATCTACGTAGGAGTATACTCAAGGAGCACATAGCATCAAGAGTGTAATAAATTTTTGCTATGACGTAAACCGGTAAGGAGTAAAACCGCGAATGTCATAACATCCATATTTACGTTTAACAGCTAGATGCAGTGATAACTGTAAGTGACGGTTTATTACTTCAGTTAAACAAGACCTTATCTGAAATCTCTGGGTTCTAAACTAGCTTGGAGTAGCTGGTCCGCCTGTCTTTTAGCTGGTTTTTAAGGATTAGTTTTGCAATAACGAGCAATAAAAGTTGTAAATTAATTAAAAAATCTCGAATGATGAAATAAGCTAAGTTAAGAAATATTTTTGGTTTAATTTATTGTCGAGAAAAAACAAGCGTTTGATGTTAGGTCAAAACGGTAAATTATAATAAATAAAGCATTTTTAAGTTTAAATACTTATATTATTGTGCATCAAAAGTGCAGCTATTGTGTTGAGTAAAATAGCAAGTAATCATTTAAATCCATCCCTGTACAAACATGATGATTAAAAAAGAACTCAATGTCTACAAAACTTATTCAATCATCTAAAGTACAATACAGTACAAAAGGTATTTATTTAAAGTGTAAACGTTGCAAGTAACATTGCTGTCAAAATACAAAAAGTTGACAACGCGTGGGCAATCGTGCACTTACAGTTGAATGCATTTCAATGCGATTGTACCATGTTGATTATTCGATGCCTCGTTCAAACGACTCTAGAATTGATGCTTTGTTTAGCTTAGTTATTTAAAGAATTAAGAACAACTGTCCTAAAAAGTGACTTAAGTTTTATTTTTTAAATTGAAATATTAGTATACCTTTTACATTGTTGTTACATATGTGGCTTTGCATACTAGTTTTATTTACATTAATAAAGTAATAATAAAATCGTCTCTGCTAAAAGGATAAGATTTTAGTGTAGACTGTTTATATTATTGTTATAGAAATAATCATTAGGTACCTATTATAAGCCGAATTCGAAAAAGCTGGGGCGGTTATTTACACATTTATATCATCAAACGAACCCAGTTTAGAGAGTTTAATATTACTACAGATTTAAAAGGAAATGCATAAAACTATAATATCTCTTTACGATTATTATTTAACTGCAAATGCTTATTTATAAATGTTGTAACCTTTAAACGTAAATCTTTGGATTCCTTGCAAATAGAAGAAAACTCAAAGAAGAAGTTAATTATTGTTGTATGCAAAGGCAATTTAAATTCAGTTTGTATTCAGTTTTATTAGTATCTCCAACTTATGTTTTACTAGAATTTATTTTATTAGCAAACCTAAATTAATTTTTTTTATAAAGATGATTATGTTGTAGTGTTAGTTAGTGTCATTAAAGTTTCAATTGATTTTGTAAGATTTTAAACAATAACGAATTATTTACTCAATTTCAGACATACAGTTGTTATTCTTTTAATACTTATTTTATGACAAACAAATAGACAGTTCGGCAAATATTTTTCGTAGATAACTAGTAATAATATGGGAAAACATTAAGCAAACACGCAAGGACATATGCAGTAAAGGCTCCATAAATTAATTTACACAAGAACCAAGCCCGCAAGATATAATCTTAATTGTGTTATATTCTAGAATGTATGTGCTAGTAAATGCTCATAAAACCGAATGAAAGCAATATAGGGACATAATTTTATAGTTAAGATTATTAGCAGTCTAAATGCATATAAGGAATTGAAAGTTTACGATGGAGATAGTATTAAGCAAAATGCACAATATTGTAACGACAAAATGTTTAAAAATAATAGCAAAAGCACGAGGCAAGTGAGACAGTTCCAGTTGCTCGTTCCAGTAACTAACCCGTTTGAACACAGCACCAAATCAAACCTACGTCAAAACGTGGGAAACATTTAATTGAAGTGCATCTCCTTTTATTAAATTAACATTGTTCTAACTATTTCCTGTGCCTAAATAGACTAACTTTAAAAGCTACTTAAGAATAAGTTGACCATATAAAGTATTGTAATTTCAAAGCGGTTTTCCTTTTGTTTCAATTAAGGAAAAATAGTCAAATATTTGTTTGAGTATTAGAAAGTGTAGGTTCAGTAAGGTTTGGTTTCCGGTGTAAGCTAACTAAATGACGCGTGTTAAAATAATATTGTTTTAGTGACTGGCTCCTAAAAATCTTGGGATATTTTTGGAAAGTCGCCTATTAGGATATGAGTGTACTGACAAGTATTTGATGTTATGAGTAGGCATTTATACAAACAGAACAGACTCGACATCCTTTGGTATAAATAGCAAACGACAAAAAAGTATTTAAGTATGTAAATTCGAAGTGGCAGTACTTATCTAGTGAGGATTTTAAATCTGTGTTATTTGTATGTCTGATCACGATGAACTTTATTTTTAAGCAAAAGCAAAAAAGGGGCTTTTGAAGTCAACGTTTACAATTTTGATTTATGCGTGACCACGAGGATTGCAGAGATTATTTTTGAATTAATAGTTTATTTCTCGAAGATTTTTAAGACCATACAAGACACATAAAAAACTTTCTATAGTAACAAAATTCACGCGAATAAGCGCGTACATGCATAAATACGACGTGAAGTTTTAGAAAAAACATTCTATCGACAAACCAACAAAGTTCTCCCTATGTTTTTGATTCCTTACTATACCTGTAAGTACAATGATATCTGGTTTTTTTTTCAAAGACCGTTATTGCTTTGTCAGTCTAAAGAGGTTTTTTACGTTATCCTGAGATCATCGCAAAATCAGAATATTTTTAAATAGAACCATTTTTACTGTATTTTTCGCGGTTTATATTTATATTTTTAGGTCACGACGTTTCGACACCTTTGCAGGTATCATGGTGGACTTGAAAAAAATCGTAAAAAGTAGTTTTATTTATTTGTCTAACATTAGCGTAAACCTAAGAAACCAGGACATTTTTATTGCTCATAGAGCAAAAAAAAAGCTCTTAAGAAAAGTTAAAATCTACTGACTCTAGTTGTCCGGTTATCATTAAGGAGGAGCAGAATAACAGTATTAGAAAACGTAGTTTAAATGCATACAATATAAGGGAATATGACGTAATCAAAGGATATTTCCCAGCACTGCAATATTCGAGCAAAACTGGTGAAAGTATCGATAGCTGTTGTAGTGTTATAATAACTTGATAGTAAAACTATAAACGTAATTCTGAATGGTTCCCGATCGTGACTGTACTGCGTAACTGATATTGAAGCTTTTAGCTGCGAAAGTGGACTATTATTTGATGGTGTTTCAAATGTATGGGAATTAAATTGTTTTCAGTTACTATTAATTAATGTTTTCTAGATTATTTTTCGATGTTATGATCTTTATAATTTATTTATTTATTTAATTATTTATGTACACACAACACAGGAATATTTCGTATTTAAAAATAATGTACTGCTCATAGTGGTGGTTAGTAGGTGGGTGCTGCTTATTTCTTCAAGAAATTTCTGCCAGCAGATTTTATTCTTAATTATTTATGTGTGATTCCATCTTATCAAGCGCCAATCCGCAAATGAGCAAGCGTGGTGATCAATGCTCGTTGCTTTCTTTACATGGGAAGAGGCCGGTGCCCAGCAGTGGGACGTTCAAAGGCTTCTAAAATTATGTTTATTTATTTGTAGTACGATTTTGAAAATTCTGAAGTTTACTAATGCAGACTTGAATGGTGTGTAGGTGCTGTCATTTATGTGACCATATTGTCTATAGAACATCAAAAGTTTTTTACATATACATTATCTTGGCAGCTATGTTATATGGTGGTTGGTCACAGACAATATTGCTAACCAATTTTAAACGACCATAGAGAGAAAGTCCCCATTAATATAAATTACATAAGAAGACCCAAAGAAAGCGCTAGCAATAAAATCACGAAGCTTACTTCTCACGGAGATTTAATTCACGAAGTATTTTGTTCGTACTATAAAGCTATCAAGCTAGACTTTAAGAAACCTACATCTGAAACAGTTCTCAGAAGATGCGAATCTAACGGACGATCGTGACGACAAATTCGTACGATTCGCACGAACCGTGGTTGCTGTAATACTGCTTTAGGGTTGACACGAAATAGTTGTTGATATAATTGGACTTCTAACTGTTTTTATGGTAACTGTTGATGGGTTGAATATTTTTCAAGGGTAATGGAAATTTCTGACAAAATAATAATTTATATAAGGACTAAGTAATGTTAACTTTTCTTGAGCGTCTTTTAATGATTACACGAAACGAAAACTTTTTGACTTTGAAGCTTAGAAACGGGCAATTAGATGCCAATTACTCATATGAGTTTTGTGGTAAATGTAGTGGGTGGTATATTCTTTAAATTTAGTTTTAAGACGATTTTGTACATCAATAATATACGACTGTTTGTGTTACCCAATAAAATAAATAAATGAGTATAATAAAAAACCACACAAAATGATAACAATAAATCATTAAAACCGCTACACATTCAGGAAACAGCATCATAAAAACTCGAACCGAAAGCAGTACGACACCTTGTCAACCCTACAGCGCTTACGTCAATAATCAAGAGCTAACGAGAGATAGTATCGACTGTCATGTGGCGCCCCGTCGCGTCCAGTCGCGTACCAACGGTTTATGTTTGACAATATTGAGCGTGATTACGATGATTTGCAGTTGAGGGTTACATTCGAGATACAGTTGGAACAAAAGGTGGAATGAAGAGTTGGATGATACAAAAGACTAGGGATATTTGTGGGTTCCATTTAAGGATAAAAAAGGTTTGTTCCATGACATATCGCGACCTGAGCTCTAGGTTTAAAAACTAGTCGAGCATTTTCGATAGTCCAATAACAATAACGAAATGATTAACGTAATTAAATTAGACCAAGTGCCCTTTTTATTATTTTCGCTTTTTAATCGTGCTATATTGGGTTAATACGAGTAAACAATGATGTATAAGTTCTTACATTACAATAATTTTAATCGTAACCTATATGACTTAAATTATTTTAATTGCTCAATCATCCTCACAAAACTTGTTCATTTGACAGCTACAACCAACCGTCTAATAGATCACATGTCACACTAATTGTTTTCTCATCTAATTCAACCCTAAACTGCGATAGTATCAGCGGTGTCAGTGATCTAAAGATAGTGATACTGATCGGTCGGTCGCTAGGGTTATCAATAGTAAAATGTCACTGGTAAGCGTCGAAAGTGGAGGGGCTTTGAAGTCGTAACTTATGAATTATGATGTCATTTAAAAAAGTACATTAAAATAATTCATGTTCTGTAAGGTTTTGAAAAAAAAATATCTAATGCATTTTCAACAATATTTTTTATACTATCTTAAATGTCTATCTAAATTTTTTTGAACACTCTCAATTATTATATAATATAACTACGTTTGCGTTTCTATGCTTATTTTTTAAAATTTTAATCAGCAGGAAAGTGTCGCTACGTTTTCATTCGTGTACATAAATAAATTGTCTTTGACAATTATTCAAAAGAAAAATTCCAAAAGAAGACACGGCGAAATTACCCTGGTTTTACAGGAAATTTCAAATTAACTTAACACATTTTATTACATAACTTTTCTTGACATCCCTATTCCCTGACGCTACCATTGTGTCAGCGATCGAGAGATAGCGTCGATACGAATCTGGCGTCTGCGCCCTGACAGGGTTATCGCGAAATATACCGATATTCATTATAAGTTTTATTATACGAATAATTTTTAATTTAATATGAAACGAAAATATTTTACGTGACCGTTTGGTTCGATTACAGAATTGAAAAGGTTTTTATTCGACTCAATTGAGAGTCATAAGTAAGTAGGTTTTATCTAGATTTTAAAAATAAAAACTTAAAAAAATAAAATTTAAGTTGTCAAAGTATTTTTTTTCTTAATAGGACAAAAACTCTTTCTCTCATTTAGGTAATTAGTTTAAGATTATTTAATCATTATTATTTGCGATGATTCAAATATAATCATACAATTAAAATAATTGTAAATCCAATAAACATTATGAAAACACTTTCGAATTACAAAACACATCTATAAACATAACGACCTTTAAACTTAATAGCAATTGTCTTATTACGTATTATAGCGAATAACAATTTGATTGCTATCGTATTTTAATTCGACTGCAGAATTGTCGACAAATGATGTTATAAAGATAATTCTTTGACAGATACATTTGTTGATGGTTTCCCACATATATGGTTATGGTTTGATACTATGATTGACATAAACGATTGATTGGTTTGGCATTTGAAGTTTTTTTTTTATTTAATGCAATTAATGGTGTTGTGACTGGCCAGTGGCAAAAAGCTTGTTCAATTATATTTGTTCTGTTTTTATTTGTAGGTTTTTAAAACTTTCATCTTTTATCAGCTAAGTTAAAAAGTTACGTTTCCCCCATAAATCCCTTAAATAGGATACGATTTTGTCAATTTTTTGAAAAATTAACATTATTGTTTTCATATTGAGTTCTGAGGTTTACGCGAATGTTAGACATTGAAATAAAACTACTTTTACGGATTTTATCGCGGTTTGTATTTGAAATTTAGTTGCCGACGTTTCGACACCTTTGCAGGTATCATGGTCACGGGCAGACTGAGATGGCGTTCGTCTTGACGGTTGTTGTTGCTCTTTTGTTTTCTTTGGTTTCTATCTCTTTTAAACATATTCTAAACATAAGAATATGGCTATAATAACCTATTACCTATTTAGTAACTAAATTATTACTGATTACCATCAATAACCGTGTCATTACTGTACACATTATTATCCTTATTACGTAAACGCAGAGACCAACAATAACAATATTGCATAAAAGTTGCGCAACAATTATGTCAGGTCTTGTTAAAGGCTGTATACGTAATTGGGAAGGGTGAGAGAAATCGAGGAGGCGAACCAATTAGATGAACTCGGTCTGAGTTAGGATGCTATTAAGATGGCACGACTTTGGTCACTATTGCAACTCGAAGGTAACTCGATTTCATGATCAGATCACAGCACCCTTGGGAAAGAGGTTTTTTTTATATATAGGGCTAAATTTAATAATAAATTCGTAGATTGATTAAAGATACAGAAAATTTATAGCAATTGGTCGTTAGATACCTATTAATCGAGCCTAGTGTTTTATCGAATTTTGTATTAAATCTTTCGAGAATGCTCGACTACTCTGAGATAATTATATATATCCTTACACATTACACATAAACCTAAATATGAAGTACATAGTACACGAATAGTGTATATTTAATATTAAATGTTTGCACTGAATACAAGCCCAAGAATCCGAATTGTGGAAATTTTGGACCTTTATTTAACATTATCAGTGAAAGTTTTTTTTGGTTGAGATATGTTAGGCAGTTTTCAGTTTGCAGTTACCCTGAGCGCAGGCTTTGACTTTACTCAGTTAAAGTATTTCACAAATACTACACCAAAAATTACCAATCTAATTAAGTCGAGAACCACTAGTAGTCCTGTAAATGGGTTCACACGCCTATCGCCTATGAAAAGTGAGCGCCCCTCAAATGTCACCTTCTCACTGCAGCGACAATGCAATGATGATGAAACCTAGATTTATTTACACCAACACCTCTGGTAACACTTGCACTTGTAAAGGGCAAAGGGTGTTGCAGCTTGCACTGGTTATTACACTTTAATGGCTGATAGATTAAATCTTGAATAAGAACTTGAGTGAGACATATTTTTACTTTCATTGATGTACCAGATACCTGATAAGATTTTTTAAGCTAGATACTATTAAATGAGTTCATATATTGGTATGATTTTTGTTTAAAAAGCGACTCCAGTTTTAGCAAAGTAAATATCGGCATTAACAGAACCTAGAATTAGGGCAAACATTGTATCATGCACATGTATTTGGATCTATCTTTCCCGAGTCATGTAAATTCAGAAAAATATACAACTAGGCTATCCATGTATACTCGTACATTTTTTTTTACATTATATTCCTAAGATATATTTCATATGAAAAACTAAAAGTTTAGCCCACAACAGTTTTGGTCCCAGCAAAAAAAAACAGTAACCAAGAATTTCATTATTATAAACAAAATAATGCAGGCCAATCCAACCCATCTAGTTCAATGATAAACACTATGCAAAAAAAACTATTCATTAGTTTCAATTAATTAATTTATGCGTCTAACTCTTGACGGTTTACAAGGCGCGGTGTTAATGCCGGAACCTTTGCTTTACAGGGGCCGTACCAAGAGCTCTTAGACAGGACGATTGCGGTTGAGTAAGCGGGACAGCGCTATGCGCAGTGTAGTGCGCTGTCTCGCTTGCACACCGCTACAGAACTGCTTTGAGAGATCATAGTACGGCCACGGGCGTCTGACAGCCGATGCATGTAATAATATTTATAGCCTGTAAGACATGTCTGCCCTTTTCATTTTTAAGGGCTTGGTTGGCTGGTATTTTGAGAATGATCTATTTGTTCGGTTCTCATGTGTAGTTGTCAAAACTAACAAATACTGCCAATGTAGGTGCTTGGCGTAGAATCTAAGACTTGCGTGAAATAATCGCGAAATATATTAAATAGTAAAATAATTTGGATATTTTCGCGTTCTGATATTTACATGAGATTAAGACAAGTACTTATCAACGCGATAATAAAGAATGCCAACTGGCTGAAACGTCAAGCGTCGAAACGTTACAATACAGAACTTTTTTATTTATTTACGGCAGAAGATTCTAGAAAAAAAATTTATTAAACGGAAAAATAAAATATATTCATGGAGTGACCTCCCTGGTTTTCTCGACTAGATAATTTCCTGTAACTCCATATGGTTGACTACCTCGTCTTAGTATAGGATGCACTCTCCTTTCACTTAGCCTCCGTATAGCTAATACTACCTTAATAGACAACTGGTTACATGTTGAAATATTTACCTGTGAACAAAATAACAATACTGTTAAAATAATGTCTTTAATAATAAGTGTGAAGGTTTGTGAAGAAGATTGTTGTTGTTTTCATTCAAAATCTACCTAACATATTTATTTACACAAATTATAATTTATAAAATGAATATCTATTCATTTATATTAAAGTATATTCCGTATCTACGTAATATACTTTTTTGTCGATAGGTTATAGGGGACCGAGAATTATGCATTGAAACACACACCGACATATAGAGTTGCGTTTCAAAGGTTATAAGGTACCTAGCTAGAAAACGTCTAGCAAGCTTTTTTAGACCTGACATCATAATTAAGGCATTTAAACCATTTAGTCCAAGCCTACTTGTCTTGAATATGTAGTATTAGTAATAAATTATAATCACAACAAGTTACCATATTTCTATGATTCCGCCTAACGAACCGAATGTCACTGTCACTCGGAATGTAGGTTTGATTAAGCTGGTTTTAATATTTATATCAATCTCAGCCAATAGCGCTGAAACCCACACCATGGTAATAAATTGTAAGTATGTAATAGTGACTGCTAACAGATGGCGCTAGGTGTGTTGAGTAAGGAGACTGATGATATTCAGATTGACTTAAGGGTTGTAACTCTCTTCCTCTGCGAAATCTTTTTAAAAACTATGTTGGGGTCGGCTTCTAGTGTTAGCGGCTACCGATTGGACATCCACAATCCACAACCACATAATACAGGTTTGGCATGCCGGGAAAGAACGAATTTCTAAACGTATGTCTTCTATGATTCGATTGCCCGATATATGAGACCTTAGAATACCTCTTTATTCAAATGGCGAATTTATTGCTAATGGCCCAGAACCTATTAAGTCCGATATTACACTGAAATATTCAATAGATAGCCACTGAAAAACACTTTCCCGATTAGTCGTAAAAAATAATAACCATCTGTCATTTCTCCTTGCGCATATGTTAAAAATCCAGAAGGAAAAACCACAGATGATTCGGTTATTATTTTTAATCTTAAGCCCTATTCAAAGTGTCTGTCAAACACGTCATTGAAATACAGGAGTGAAAGAACGAACCTTGTGAGTTAAATTGTAACACCTACAATCCTACATTCTACAAACCAGCCCTAAATTCGACAACCAAACATCATTAAGCAATGTTTTCTATAGAAAATCAACGCGTTATGATTCAAACGTAGTTCGTAATAAATCATTCGCTTTCTCATTGCGGACAGACAGACAGACCAGGGTGATGTATTAAGTGCATTGTGAATACAATTGCGCATAATCAATGGTAATAGCTCTGCGCATTAGCTTCTGATATTTGGATTATTTGTTGAGTTAGTATGGTTAGTATTTAGGGTGTTTTCTCTGATAACCTAGTTTACGATAAGCTTAAGCACAACCGCATTCGAATAAAGCATGTTTAAGTAAACGATTTACTGCTTAATAGTCAGGATTCTGGCAAAACATGATGACAATTTTTTGGGGTATTGAGGACAGGAATCTCAAATTTTAATTTCTTAAAATCGAGGAAATGAAAGATCAATGAATATGATTTCTACCCTACAATGTTGCAGACATTGCAAATTTAAGAAAAAGCAATAGTAAGAAAACTTAGTAATTCAAAAAACAGAATAAAGTAATTGCTGATTGAATGATCATTACCAATATTTACGCAATTTCTTTCGCTTCAAAATCACTTCTTATCGAAAAGTTGTAACCCGCATGTAATCCTATAATCATCAACTAATAAATAGCTCGCAGATAACTTAGATCAGGCTCGGCAAAGCGGAGACACATTATAGTAATATAAATCTCTAGTGGGCGCTAGGCAATAAAAACTAAAATGGAAAGTTGCACGCTTACCACCGACAGATGTCACTTTCAAACATCGTTTAATGCAGGTAGCTAATAAATCCGAGTTTCTCTTATGTAAGGTACTAAGATACTGTACATGTTTGTATGTATGTCTTGTTTTAAATCATGTGTGAAAACTCTTATTTACAAAAAATACAGTCGAATTAAGTACCTCCTCCTTTTTTGAAGACGGTTAAAAATAAGCCTTAAAATCGATTTCCCTGTAGGAGTTTTGCGATATTTAGCTTAGAAACATTTTTTTCGGTAATTTGGCAAAAAATTATGAACATTCCCAATTTTGCTCAGAAAATTCATGGGACAAATTGGGGGATTTGTCTAGATCAGACCCCTCTAAGTTAATGAATATAAATTAATAATTAGATTTATTAATGGTAAAATGGTAACGTTTATGTGTTATTTTCCTTTTAAATTGGCGAAATAAAATGAAGATTCTTTAGTTAGTTTCTTAGTTCTAAGTAGACGTATCTCTAAGTAAGTAGTAAGTATTAATAAATATAAGTATTACCAAGTTGGGACTTAAGAAAAACGTTTAATAGTGTTAAATGGAGTGGTAAGATATCCACTGATTGATAAGCGAGTTCCAGACATTCTCTATATGATACTTCGTCCTGACTAGTATATCTTATATGTGAACTATGCTCATATTTTTTTGTTTATTAAGACTTTACTGAGCTTTGCAGGGGTAATATAAATGATTCATCTGTTAAGTAGAATGTCTTTATTAAAGTTGTGTCTGCCATCTGTTTTTGCTCTGCTACGGTATTCCAAGACCGGGCTGACTTAATAATGGATCCAAAAATGACTGGGTTTAGCCATTGGGCCGGTTTGTCCAACACCGGATAATTTTTAAAACTGAAATAAAATTTATATCTGTCAAATTTTGTATTAGAGTAAAAAATGTTCCTCAGATAAAAACTATTTTTCCAAAGGCAGATAGGCTTTGGAAAAACAGTATACATATAGTATCAGGTACGGAACTTTTCAATTGTTTACTACTGTCTCTACTGGCGGAATAGAAAAGTTGTTAAGAAAACACCGTCACTTATAAGTAGATCTTCATTTGTTTCTTACTTTCCTTTGTCTATTCAAGGTCGTATCTATAGAACATATTAATAGTTATAAAGTAAGCTATGTAAAGTGACTTAGCAACCATATTGAAATCCGTTTATGGTGTCTTACACAACGCTCCGGGTTCGATCCCGACCACGTAACAGTTTAAAATACCAGTTTTCGCAATACTTATTGATGACCTGAACTTAGTTTATATGGTGTTACAGCGATTGATATATTGATTCATACAAATCTTCTTTATATAAAATAACCTTTTAGTTAGATTTGCTTAGTAAGTTACAAGATTTATAACTGAAGAAAGAGTGGAACTATTTTAAGGTTTTTTGTTTGTTGGATTCATCTCCACACTGAATAACTTCATATTATTATAAATACAAAAATAAGAGCAAGCAGGAAAAAAAAACGACTATGGAGGCTACTACTAACTCGAGTCAAACCTTGGGGCGAGGCTAAAGTGTGCCAAATCTTCCTGAAATTCAGCTCTTCCTAAATATCATCAGAACTTGTTACTTCTTAGAATCCATAGAAAAGAGACGAGTAGATAATTACAAATTGTCACAATAAATGACAATCAAACAATATTTGGACACTATCCGATTCTGTGAAATGACCATTTATGACATTACGTCATTAATATAATTTATACTTATAAGGTGAGTAATATATATATATAAACTTAGTTAAATCATATTATTATTATGTACTTATATATAATAGTATTTATGATTATTTTAGTCTCATAGAATTAATTTAATATGTTGTTACATCAATTTATGTATAATGCTTACGATTAGGTTTCAAAGATCATTAAGATGTTGTAAAACAACTGTATTTTAAAAGACGCCCACATATTAAAGAAAATGACTGTAATAAAGACGTTTAGTAATTTGTGAATTAGGATGTTATATTGGCTATAATTGTTAATGTTTACAGTGTCATTAAAGTCCAAATATGACAGCTAGGACCTTTTGTTTATTTATTATTATTGACTTTGGCAATACATGGTTGTTCGATTTGGATATAAATAAGAGTTTCTACTAAGGAACAAAGACTGACGTTATGTCTATTTAATATTTAATTAAATATCGATAAATGTGTTTGTGCTACTATCCCTTTTTTATTTTACAATATTTGCCAATTTCATTATATGTTTATGGATTCCATCTTTAGAACTCTTACATTAAGATTCGTCATCTACAATCAGTTTCATCCTTTTAAGAAATACTGGTGTAAAACCACTGAATATTGTGCAATATCCAAAATTGATTATTAACAAAATTTCGATCTTCCATGACATTTCGCAACTTAACCAAAATATATAATTAGTTATCCGTCACCGATCAATCAGATGTTAAGGACAACGACTTGAGACAATAAACAGAGTTTATTTGGTTAAAATTAACTGCGGTTAAGCTGTTAACGCAAGTTATTCTCGTGACAACCGCCGCTTAAGGGAAAAGTTAAGTTTCACCCAATAAAAGTTTATGGTAAGTATCTCGATGGGACACACGGTATCTTAGTATGAAGAGCTAAATTATAATACTTATTACTTGAATATAAATATATAGGCGACTAAGTTTACTTATGCCTTTGGGTTTTCCATTAATGTTTAATACACTCTATTAATGTTTAATAATATTACAAGCAAACGATAACAATGATTTAATTGTTCATGCATGCAATTTTTAATATCTAAGTAATGACTATGTAGATTAATACATAACAATTGCGTAGACGTAAAAAAATATCAAATTGTCCAATACTACCAGGGACCGTTCAGAAAAGTAGAAAAGTCATAAAAGTTATCTAAAAATATGGATCATGTCTTTAGAGATATAGAGCTTCGCTTTCTACCCAACATTTTCTCGAGCTTGTTGTCGAGCAAATCAGCCAACATGCTCACTGACCTTAAGTTACTTATCGCCAATTATTGTTATTATCGTGCGTCGCATGCTCGGCTTTCGTTGTTAGCTTATTCATTTTTTTGGCTTTTTGGCATCGGCCCTCAACCTCCATGTTTGATTAACAACCAGTTTGACCATACTTCGTCTGATTATATCAGATTTATTGGGGACTTATTTAGTAAGGAGGAAGAATTGTGGATGGCTAAATTGCTTGCTAAATAAAGTTGGGAGATGTTGGTGAGATAATTTTGGGTATTAAATGAAGTATATTTTAAGCTTAGGTAAGCTTCATGTAAAAAAAGTATTATCATATGATATAAATAGTTTCGGCAGGTGAAGGAAAACGGATACACAATAAGTAAGTATTGAGTTCTTAAGTTATGTGAGCTAAATGTGGGAGGAAAACTAATTCATTATTACGCGCGCCTTTAAGGTAAAGTTTAAGGTTCTTTGTGTGAGAACAGTACTTTACTTTGAAGTTATTAGTTTTCCAAGATTGCTTAGTAAACGTAAGCAAACTCCTTTTCACTTTACTTCCCAATTTTATCAGCCAACCAAGTGATTAGAAGAAATAAGAATCGTAAAGAAATTGTTAAATTAAAAGTAGATTATTCTTAACTTTGCATTATTTGAGGAATGGCCCACAAATTCTTTCGTAAATATACATGTTACGGTAAATGTGATTAATTGAAAATTATTAATAATTTTACAAAATTATTAATAATAATCACATGTTTTGGTAAATGTTAATAAACAATCGAAATTTATTACTTTTAGTAGTAATTATTAATAATTCTCGACACATATTGGTAAAAGTGATAAAATAAATAAAAACCCAATGTTTTTTGACCAGCAGGTATTTATTTATATTATTCACTCTTACCCTGACATATACACTGACTTATACATATAAACTTGGTTAATGTTTCTTTAATTTATAAAAATATATGTGATGGGTACATACGTCGTCGCTCGCTTCGCTCGCTCTGTTGCAAGGTCACAATATCTAACCTAACCTAACCTATTGATCTCCGTCACAAAGTCGAACCTAACCAAGCATACTAAATAAACAGCCCCGAAACCCTTGGCCACTTATTACATTTATCACTACTAGGGTTAAATTATTAATAAAAACCGACAAATGTGATTAATTTATCACTTTTACCTCGACTTTCGGTAATTATTAATAATAATAGATAATTATTAATAATCTTCAATTAATCACTCTTACCGTGACATACATACTTTATACAGCGCTACATTTGCACGAAATAATTGAAAATTAAAACTTCGATTCACACAATTTTCCACTTATCACAACTTCATAACCAAAGTATTATTGAATTAAGGTCACCAGGACTTATTTTTGGTAGATAAGCATACCAATTATGGTTGCCATGGCGACTTAAATTTAAGAGCTTGTCATTTGTGGGCTGTCAATGTGAGATGTGGGTTAATGTATGGCTGTGGATGGGATGGCCGTGTATGTACTTATGTACCTACCTATGTACTTATGTAGTTAGTGGTCACGATTGACCGGTATTGTGGTGTGAAAGCAAGTGATCGAGAAAAGATCTTTTGTTTTGGAAAATCTGTTTTTGTTAAGAAAATGTTATGTATTCATATGATAATGAGATAATACTTAATAATAAATAAATGCAGACAACTTAACATTTATTGCACTGAACCTTTGCAAAGTAAGTAGCTATGGCATTCAGAAACAACGAAGTTACCATAAACACCCAAACCCGAGACATTTAGAAAAGTGAGTTTCTACATTGACCAGTCCGGGGATCGAACCCGGAACCTCAAAGCTAGCGACAACTAGACAACCAGTGCGTACGCCACTTGACCACTAAGGTCGTCAAAATATATTAATTAGTGACCTAACTTGATTGATGTAGTAGCCAGTCGCCATATTACTGACAGTAAGAAAACAAGTGTGAAAGTTACTGAAACCAAGCAAGGCAATTCCATAAAATCTTTTATAGAATCGTTCATATACCTAGCATTTAGCAACGTATTGGTAATTCCCCAAAAAATATGTCCAAAAATACACATGTAAAAGGCAAATACATACAATTTCATCTTCAAAATAAAATTGTCATCGTACAATCCATTCCCACCAATCTTACCATTATCAATCAATTACTCCAACATCTGTCGTTAAAACATAAATAAAATTCAATGTAAGTATCAGAACAGTAAATTAAACAAGTTGTTAATGTTTAACTTTAAGACTTTAACCATCAGATGTGAACCATAAATGATCGGCCTTTCGAAAGAAGAGTCTTTTGACATTACTGTTTGGAGTAATTGTTATGTATTTTGTAATAAACACAAAAATGTTGCTGTAATTTTTGCAATCAACAAATATTGAAAAATGAGTGTCAAATTGCAAAAAATATTTGACCAACTTTTGAACAAATCGGAATTAATTTGAAATTTATTTTAAAATTAATTTTATTTCTTTCTAACGATTGAAGAAACGGCTTTTTATTTTATTACTTAACCAATATTATCACATTGTTTTTGAATGAACAGAACACAATAAAAACTTTAGTTTAGTTCTTTTACGAGGACCTTTCAATGCCTTTCATTGGAAAAATATTTTTTATTAATATAACAAGCAATAAAGTTACACATACAAATCACTTTTATTGTTAACAAATAATGCAAGTGTGGAATATTATTGAATAAAATACCTACATTATTTTATTTCAATAATTCAGAATTTAATACTTATTTTAATATGTAATATAGTTTTATGACTTATTCAACAGTAAAGTAAAACAATCCACATTTCATTTAACCCGTAAAAGCGAAGTGTAATAATATTATTGTTTATTTATTAATAATAAAGTTATTATAAAACTTTCACCGTTACAAACTGTTATATTTTTATCTTTACAAATAAATTCAGTATTTAAATATCAATAATAATTTGTTGTGTCGTTAAATGTAAAAACGGGAGCTAAATGATAAGATGCTATAATAAAAATTCTTTGGGGAAATATGAGACTTGATTGGGATTTGAGGTGCTACTGTGAGCGTTTAGCGATGACGTAAAATAATAAAGAACTTCCGCTGCATTTTTTCTTATTGTACCTAGTACGATACATTTTTACGTGGACCCTAAAAACAAATTAATTTAACTGATGCCTACAGTTCTAAGCAATTATAAAAGCATAATTAATTCCTTTAATATTTACATCTAAAATAAAGCTTTTTTTTTAAACTTCCTATCAGAAAATACAATGCGATTTAAATTTAAAAATAATCTTCTCATGCATTAATTTGCTACTAAAATCCCTTCTCGCTACCAGTGTGACCGGTCCCTATAACCGGCCATTGCTCGTGGTCCACATAACATTTATTGTGGCACTCAGCGCGCATACTAATTTGGTCGGCGATGGCGGGTTAAGTGTCAAATATAGTACGTTGTATTGCAATGTAAGATGAAATGTTATTGTAATTTAATTTATTTTGTGGGACAAGTCTCTATTGTTTTTTTATGCCTGGGCAGAATTATATATTTATTATAATAATAATCTATTCAAAAACAATCTTTAATAGCGGTATGAAAAACAGTGACCATTGTTTTTTTTATAACATAAAGAAATAAAAAGTATTTTTATATTTGTGAAAATTTATAAAAAGTTATAAATTTATGTGAAAAAAACCGTTGTGCGATTTATGTCTCTATAGAAATTCTCAGGCCTCAAGGCAACTAAAATGTTTAAGCTTTTTGATGGTTAATTATAAAATGGCGAATAAATTAACAAACAGGCAATTTATTATTTTCCTTTCCTTGAAGACAAAGTGTTAATTTATTGTTTTATTCTCATTAAGAAAATGCTGAATTATGACGCAATAAAATTAGTTTTATGTATTTTTTGTGAATTTGGTCATAAATATAATATGTAATTGTACATGAATTAAGGATTTTATGGTGACTTAATTAGTTCAATTAACGTATTTTTTACAGGTGGTGAATAGTGGTTAATAATTTATAAACATAACATATCATCACGCCTGTATCCCGGAAGGGGTAGGCAGAGGTGTACCAATGTATACCCACAGTTCGCCGACATGTTTAATTCCCATGTAATAGGGGGCGAGCCTATTGCCACTTACCGGGCACAAATCCAAACTCCGACCTGCTACTGAGAATTTCATAGAAAACCCCAATAACACCTTGGTCGACTCGGGAATCGAACCCAAGACCTCCAGCGTAGAAGTCGCGCTTAGCGTCACTAGGCCAACGAGGCAGTCATAGAAATAATTTATTGTTTTTAATAATTTAATTTAATGTACTTACGGTAAAGCTACTTTTGATACGGTTTTCAATTAATAGCTCAAGCTCTATTTTTATTAATTAAACTAATTCAGTAAAATAGTGAATATAATATAAAGTGATTCTCAACAGAGGTCTTATTTTTTTATAAACCTCGCTCAACATTTTCATTAAAAAAAATATATTTAAAATTGTACATAATAATAAAGACGTATCCAAGCAAACTATTAACTTGAATCGTCTAAACACCATGAAAACTATAAAAACTTATTTCCCCATTCAATTACGTTTTCCCATAAAAGTATAGTGACATATAATCCCATAAGACCTTACGCGCATGCGCGGGCGTTAATACTATAAGACTGGTAATTAATTATTGCGTAATGTTTGTTTGTATTACGGATATTAGTTTTAGATAAGGAGATTATTTTTGGATTGATTTAGAATGACAATGGAGTATGGATGGGAATGGAGAAAAGTTCTACAGTTTCTGATAAGTACGGATGGTAAGAATATTTTTAAGTGATGATGTAATATTGTTCCTATTTAGTAAACTATTATATTCTTTAAAACGCTCGGGTCATGGGGTCCGAGCGCACGAAATCTTTTCAAAGAACTTTCCAAACGTTTGGTAGAATCTACTTGTGATCAGAGGGCTGGTTTGTTCCTTGCACAGAGAATCGGCGTAGCCATTCAACGTGGCAATGCTGCCAGCCTTCTGGGCACGTTCCCCGCCATTGACAATGATGACGATGAGTTCTTTGATGCCGTTTAGTTTTTATTTATGTAAGTTTTAATTTTAGTATAGTTAGAGTTTGTTCTTATATTAGATTTAATTGTGTATGAATAAATAATTCTTTGAAAAGCTCTTTATATTATTGGTTTTATAAAAAGATACGTTATGCAATACTTTTCATCCTATTACAGAGAAAAAGCTTTACATATACATGAAACATAAGTCTTCCAGTTCTTGTACGAATTAATAACGAATAGCGGGAAACGTCATATACCTTTTTTCTATGAGAATACATTTTTAATTGACACCAAAATACCCTCAAATGCGTGTGGTCCAAACTAATGTCATTGTCATCAAAACTACATAATGTATAAAACGGTATAAATACAATTGAAAATAGCATATAATGAGGTCCGCCTCCCTTTAACACTTGATTGACATGATGTGTTGACAGTAAGACACGTATTTAAAGTCGTAATGTCCTTATTGTAGCTACTTTGTAAGCGCGGCTTCAGATGCAGCGAGATGCGATTTTGATTAGAACTGTTTGAAGTTAATCACATATCTTGTGTTCAGAAAAATATACTAAATTAAATTCTAGGTAGGTATAAACAGTACCTGGGCAGGCAATAACGATATTAAATAGGTGGAGCCTGGCAACTAAACCATAATTGACCTCAAGAAAATATTTTACTTCGCCTGAAAATTTTTGATCGCACAGAATTTACAAACGTCTTGATTAAGAACTAAACTAATAACGGTTTTTTTTTATATCTAAACAATACATGACTATTACAAAAATACAACTTACTGTTTAAAAGAATTAAAAGAATTCTGCTACACAGTTACTTTCATTATACGCGTCAAAAAACAAAAGTCGCGCGACAAATGCCGCGTCATTTGAGCTCCCCTTTAATTGCCATACAATTGGATCGTGACAATACATAAGTTCATAAAAAGCGCCCTTTACTTAATCTAATGCCATAAATAATAGAGTTTAAAGGTCGTGGTAATGGCGACAGCTATGGGATCTATTCGGTTGATAAGATCGTTTAATTGATGACAAAAAATGGTTTATAAGTCATTCCTAATATTGCCACCCCTTTGAATAAAGAAATGAAAGTTCTTGGCATGATGTTGCACTAATTTTGACTACCTTTTTAACCGACTTCAAAAAAGGAGAAGGTCCTTAATTCGTTGTATTTTTTTTTTGGTCGTTACCACGTAGCTTTTGACTGGGTGAACCGATTCTGATGATGCTTTATTTTATTTGAAAGCTGGTGCTTCTCGTGAGGCTCCATTTCTACCAGAAAACCATATAATACTTATTTTCAACTCAGTTTTTTAGTGGTAATAATTTCAAATGATAGGGACATTACTTTTAAATATTTTTGCAGATTTTGCGTTATATTTACAAATAGTTTAGGGCTACCACACATTCAAATTGTAACGTGAGCTCGCAGATACTTGCGATGCGATACAAATTCGCAGTTCTGTGCAAGCCCTTAATTGAATATCTTCTGTTCAAAATCGATTAGCAACAAGGGAAAGGGCTTAATAAGTCACTCAGTACAGGTTAGGCCAGAAAAACCTTGGTCTCTAATTGAATTCTAAGAAGAACGATCGTTAAGAGAGATTGCTAATTAATATGGATGTTTCAATGTTTTTCTAATGTCATTTAAAGTACGACGGAGAAATTTAATTTATATGATCTTTGGTATGTTAGTTATGTGATCGATAAATAATGCCTGGTTGAAATATGTATCGTCACTCCAGTTATGAGTGAAGGTATGAGTGAATTTGCCCTTTAGTAAACTGAATAAGAAAAGTGCTGGCATGAAAGTATTTGGTATTTTTTTATAGAGAAAGAAATTCAGGTATTGTAAAATGTTGGTAAATGGTTTCTTATTTAATCATCTTAGGAAAATAAAGTCATAGTGATGGAGTTAAGGAGAAAAATGAATATTGCGCCTAAACACAGATATACATGGGATTTTAACAGGCATCAATTTGGGACCAAACTGACTATAAAATATACAATCGGGAATGTTAAAATCAGTGATAAAGTGTATTTTAAGTTAGATACTTGTAAATTAAAATTGGTGAACGGTTAATAGGCAGGCTAGGGGATAAAACCTAAATCTGTAGGGCTTTTCTGTAGGGGAGGTGTAAATAGGTGTAAAATATACATTCTGATATGATTAAAGTAAAGAGGCTTGGTCATAATAAATGAATACAAGTAGCCAGAGACTCGACTAATATATCTCACAAATGCTCCTTGACATAAAAACTACGGCAATTTAAAGCAATATGACACCAAGACTGGCATTATAGCAACTCGTAAATCATTTAAACGTGTTATATACAGTTCGAGAAACATTATATTATAATTGTTTTCAAGAATTAAGTATTTTGTGAACACTGTGTTTATAAGTGTTATAATAATAATAATTATAACCATTTTAAACTATATACTCTCATTTTATACAAGGAAGATAAATATAGAATTGACGTTTTCATGTATACGTTTTAAGATTTAAATATAATAATTTATTTTGATTCTAAATATATTATGTTAAATGTTAAAATAATAGTTCTAAAATTTCTTACAGTAACTAGTTTGTACTTTTTAATATACTTTTTTAAGGATATATTTTGAATTGGTATTTTAGTTTTAATTTTTTTATTAAAAATACCAGTATTTAAAATATATCGATATGTTGCTATAAATTATACCATTTTTTTTTAATTTGTTCCTAAGCAGGTACGTATCATGACGAGGTATATTAAAGTACTTACCTCATTTGCGAATACAATCTATGAGGTAGTGACAAGTAAGTTTGCTTTGCTATTTAACTCAAATAAATATAGAGACTACCGTTAGCACACGAGTGATCTTTAAATATATTAAGATGTTTTCTTAGTTATAAGTTTAGCTTTTACCTCTTTTTCTCTATATTTATAAAGGCAATACTCCTATAATCGTTAAGCGCTGTTTTTTAAGTAAAAATAATCTCATTCTGTTAAAGAAATAAATCAATGAAAAAATATTAAAAAACATAGAAATTAAAAGTAAATGAATCTTATTAGATGTAGCTAGTTAGATTGTGTAGATAGTAATATAGCAGAAAGAAATTGAACAAAATGATGTTAAGGAAATGCGAAAGTCAGCGGATTTTTATCAATTAGTTGAATACCCAAACAACTAGAGCACATTTATAGTCCGTATAAAAACCGTTATATCGGATATTTATAAATAAAATACAAATATATGCATAAGATGAATTCAAGGCGAATCGATAAGTCATTGACCTCATTTATCATAATTCGGGCATCTGTCCACTTATTCATACGTTTGAATAAATTAATATAAATTCTTATAGCAGTGAATTTATTACCGATTTTATTTCGTCGTAATCGAGGTATAAAAAGTTTTTATACTGTGTTAGAATTTATCGGGTTTTAAGATGTGATTCTACTTTATTTAGGCTTAACTTTAGGATGCTTTTAGCTTTAAATGTATTTTATCTTACTGAAGATTGGAAAAAGAGAGAAGGCTATTCCAAGGATTTTTCCAAATAAAAATATTTTGCGATTAATCTTAATAGGTATTATTAAAGTCAATGTGAAATATTATGTGATGTAAAGTTTTTTGATAAAAGCTTACAGAATTAGAGAACAGCTTACTTAATTGGAATAAATCGCAAGCTGCAATTTGCAAGGAACATTTTGGAAATTCAAAAAATCTCAAAACAACTATTAAAATTACTCAATTTATTTTCTAAATATTTAGTGACGAAACCTCAGAACCTTTACTATATGACATATATACAAAAAATCTAACAAAACATAGGAACGAAGTTTCCGACTCTAAGACCATCATTACCAGGATGCTGTGTATCTCACATTTGCGTACGATGGCGATGGTCATGATGGCTCATTTCCCTTAGTTGACCTTAGTTAAGCCGGACAATCAACTTAACTGACTGGCAATGGCGCAACTGACATTTGTTAACTAAATTGGTGGTGACTGAACACTTAGTAAGTTTTTTTACATGTTTTGTCAGTTGAGGAATGTATATATTTTAGTTGGTAATTTTATGGTTACTAAAATATGTGAAACGGGCTAAATACATAAAACACACCACAAACTGCGCCTTGATTCAATTATGTTAAATGCATGTCAGAAGGCGGTCAGTGTACTTGTCAATGTGCCTAATTTTCGTATTCAGATAAGCCTACAATAAAATCTCATTAAACTCTCGAAGAGAATGATCGTAATGACTAATTAATAATCGTAGTGACAGTTAGGAATGCCAATTTTCGCAAAAAATACCAAATAGTCATTCAGTCAATTCAAGCAACCCTTAAATAGCTGAATCGAGGCCCTGACAAACAAAAATAACCACCTTTGCTTTTATAAAAATTGATTACATAAAAAGTTACATAAAACATTGACCTAGTAGAAAATTACAATGAAGACTTAGAGAAGCTGGGATTTAATATTGCTGATACCTTGTGCAATACAGGAAGCTCAAGGTACATCCAATAAATCCAATTGATATAACATTGAAATAAATTCAATTAAACTGATATAGTTCAATAAAATTGGATTAAGTTTCAATTTGTAAGCAAATTGAATTGAAAATATGAAATAAGACAATGCAAAAAACAAAACACTATCAAAAACCGTTCTAAATTCAAATTAAATTCATATTATCGATTTATTCGCACATCAGCGATCGAAAATCATGTTTGATTTTAATTTATTACTTTTTATTTAAATTTATTGTTCTAAAAAATAAATTATTCTGTTAATTTGAATTCTGTTATTAATTTTTTCCTTTTATAGTTAAAAAAAGAAACAGACTGCCGCATACGCTACTGATTGTCTTAGAAAATTGTAGTTTAAATGACTAAAATTAACATACTAGTAAAACTGTTCGCCGTAAATGTATTATAATAACGGCATATTACTTGTTTACGTGCATATTACTGTATATGGCATGTAAAATATCTAACACCTAATAAATCTCTTTTAATATGTTATTATTACAACTTTATACTTCCGAGCTATGTTTCATGTGTTAATGACTATTGTTGCTAACATTCGTTCTGCTGTTGTGGTTCTTTTATTTTTTTATATTTGCAACGCACATTTTAAATAATGTTGTTAACCCCTGATATTTAATGCAGGGGTATTGAACATATATTCTATTAATGTTTGGTCCATAATTTTATTGTTTTTGTTTTAATTTGGCAAAGTTTAATGTTTGTATTTTTTTTTTCTTTGCTTTGTACGTTACCGTTATCTTGTAATATTATTGAGTGGCAATCATCACTGTTGATATTATCCTTACCTGCAACAAAAAAATAACCATATTTGTTAAAAATACAATTTAAAAAGAAAAGTTTTGAAAGAACGTTTTGCCCTGCAGTGAGACTAAAATATTGATATTTAAGAAAATAATACTAATAACAAGCAAATATGTCTTAATAAAACCTACCTAAATATGGCTACCGATTTTATGCCTATATTCAAAAGAAGATCTTGAATTTCCTTGTCTAAACTAATCGAGGTAAATAGGACATGCAACGCAAAACCAACTCTATCCCCTAAACCATAAGGTTGATTATCGTCTGGTCACACTGGAATAAAACCTGTAAGTGTAGCCAGTAAAATTGTCTATGTAATACCACCTTTATTACGTAGCAGTAAGGTTCAATTTCGTTGTTATCATTTATGTGTAAGATTGCTTAATGTATTTTGGCCATTTCGAGAGTAATTTGCAGTATGTATGTAGATTCAAATCGTCTTGGCATCCAGTCTTTCCTAGTGCCTTATAAGGGGGATCTAGTACAGATGTTCTGTGTAACGATAACTTTATTGGTATTTACCATCTTAGGATATTTTTAGAGGAATACTTGATTTTCTTGTAAATGTCTAAATAGTACCTACAGCAGGGATCAGAAGAAATATAAATAAATGCAGAATTCAGGTATGTGGTCGGTCTAAATTAAATAACGTCGATCATTTTCAAATAATTTTAGTTTTGCTTTTTGTTTTTGTTTTTATAACAAGAATAAACTTGCCTAGAAAAGTTTTTGTCAAATCAAATCAAATCAAATTCATTTATTTGCTAAATACAGGTACTTGTGCAAATACACAGATGGTAAAAAAATCTGTCAAAAAAATGTCACTAGTAGTATTAAGAGAGAATCGTTCATTAGGTATTTTCATATTAACATATATATTTTTTTCTGTTTATAAGGGATCTATTATCTCGTTATTTTCTATGGACTTACCGTAAATCTATAACTCATAAAAATCTTGATTAACTTGTCAATAAGGCATCCGAACAGTAAATAATTCTTATAAGGCATCTTTTATTTATAAAAGAAAGGCGTGGACTTTGATTGTTCATTATATTTGTATAGAAAAGCTCATTTACAGAAATAAGCTTAATTTCACACTAGGCTCACTCAATTTAAAATAATAAGATTTACCAAATGAGAATAACCCAAAAATGAAACATAAATAAATCGCACGCAATAAATTATTCCAATTTATTCAAATTAAGTGTCAAAAATTGTCATTCTGTGCAAATTATATCAAAATATTAGCATTTTAGTATTTTTTCTGAACCAAATAAAGATTTTATGCCTAAAATTTAAATATTTATAAAACATAACATAACATATCATCACGCCTGTATCCCCGAAGGGGTAGGCAGAGGTGTACCAATGTACACCCACAGTTCGCCGATATGTTTAGGTCCCATGTAATAGGGGGCGAGCCTATTGCCACTAACCGGGCACAAATCCAAACTCCGACCTGCTACTGAGAATTTCATAGAAAAACCCAATAACACCTTGGTCGACTCGGGAATCGAACCCAAGACCTCTAGCGTAGCAGTCGCGCTTAGCACCACTAGGCCAACGAGGCAGTCTCAGAATATTTATAAATAATTTAAATAAGGTTGATATATTTATCTTGCATGTTAATATAATATGTATTAGCTAGTTTTATTGGGCTTATAACGAGGTAATTATGATAACGGAAGAGAAATGGAACTAAAACGGTTTGATCGAGAAAAGTTTGGTAATAATTTATACGTATTTAGTCTTTACAAATATTTGAGAAGCAATAAATAAAAACCGTTTTGTCGGATTTATAATTATAAATATCTAATTCCGTTAATTTTGCGAAGTGTTTAGAAAACATACATTTGTATAAATTAACACCATAGGTATGTACTATAATTACGATACATATTTGTTAATGAAAGGTTTTAAGTATAAGCAGGTATGTACCAAACAGGTTGAAGACCAAAACGAAAAGAAATACAGTCCCAAAATAATTTGTAAATCAACAAATTCCTTAACAAATCTTCACTTCGCATAAAAAACAAATTGCAAACACAAGCTTTAAATTAAGAACTCATTTCGTATAATTTACAATTGGAACACATTTTCGCTTTTAAGTACGGGATTCCGATCCCAAAGGTCGTTGCGACCAGTTTGAAAAGTGACATTCTTTGGAAAGACTTTAAAAACTCATTATTATAACAATGCATTCCGTGTTTTGTGTCCGGGAATGTGTCCGGGATTGTTTAGTCCCGGGATGGTAAAGCCCTGTCTGCGAGCCAAATATCAAAGACAATCTACATTGTAATTTAAACTCTAAACGCGCTAATATAAAGTTGATAATAAAACAACTGGATGTTATAAAGTAAGAATTTGGTATGTCAAAATAATTAGAGTTAGATGAACTTTAATTGGGATTTTTTGAGATTATATTCAACAAACTCGGCGTTTCGCACTTTTTTGTTTGAGATGAATTTTTCAATTGAATAAATTGTTTCTAAAAATTTGATCCTTATTCGGCAAAAGGTATGTCGGATTAGCGTTAAAAACGAAGACTTAAGAATATTTAAGTAAAATGAAAGTTATAGAAATAACATAACACGATGACTGTGATAAAATTAAATAAAATCAGGAGCAAAATCAAAATCAATCGAAACCATCAAAATCTAACTAGCATTTTAAATCCTCGAAGGTTACTCTATCATACAAAGTCAATGACTGCATTTAAAAACAATCTATCAAGCCACAATTTAATTACAATCTGTACTGCAGCCAATAATTAACATAAAAAATCGATAGCAGTTCGGTAGCCCGTCAAAAACCTGATCGCTTACAAAACGATGTATGTAAGTATGTCTGTTAGTCTATCAAGCAAAAACTACTGAATCGATTTGGATAAAATTTTGCATAGACTTAGTTTATATCATGGATTAAGATATAGGGTATTTTTTATTCATAAAATGTTTCAAGAATAGGGTAAAACTGTGGCCTTAACTAGTGATGAATATAAATTATTGATAGTTTTTCGGTAGCCGATTAAAAACCAGTTCGATCATCAATAATGTAAGATCATTTATAATTTTTATAAGGTTTGGTAAGCTATAATCATGGCGCGAGTAATTTATGGCACATTCGATTTAATTGATGAAAACATTAAAACGAAATCGATTTGTTTTACGTTTCGAATCTTGTGTTATATTTTGATTTTTTTGTTGATTGAGTGATTTTAATTATGAAATGCTTTCGAATGAAATTAACAATTTTAATGATAAACACTTTGTGGTTAGTATATGGCATTTAAATGTAAAAAAAAACCAAACGATCTACGTCATCTGTTTCAGAACAATTGTCAGTTTTTTAAACCAAATATATGCGGTATTTTTTTTTACTATTTCACAAGAACATTGCAGCCGTTTCTCAAATACAAATTATTCTTACAAAAAAAATGGTTTTCCTATGGATCCCACTATTATAACTGGACCAAATTAAAATGCGACCACACTGGAAGCAACCTCTTTAAAAAATCACCAAAATCCGTACAACCAGCAGGTTCTGAGGTAACAAACATAAAAAAAAAATAAACAGTCGAATTGAATACCTCCTCCTTTTTGAAGTCGGTTAAAAATGCGAAATTTCTTCAACATTTTGCCTCATTTCTAATTATTAATACATTACATTTCCTAACAGGAAAACATCCTACAAAACTTAATATAACAGTCTGCCCGCCAACGCACGCCTTAAGATAAATCTCCTTCTTTGTATAAGAAGGGTTTTCAAGACATTTACAGCCTTTATACCCAAAAGATTTATTCGCGAGTGCACATAATTCGTATAGTATTGAAATCTCCGACTTTCGTAGCCTCAGGCTTCAATGTGTAACTTTCTACACTGTCAGGTAAGTTACTCTGCTTTATTTTTCGTGTAAATGGATGATGTATGTAATAGCTAGTACTTTGAAAGCTAGATAGTTAGGCACTTTGACAAATTGTATGGTGAGATAGAGTTGGTAACAAAGAAGTTTGATATTTAACGGTAAGTAATTTAGGTTGTTAATTGGTTTACTTAAATATAATTGGTTTAGATGATTATTTAATTTCGACGGGTTTGAAAACAATGCTTGTTTTGTTAATTTTATTGTATTTATTCTGAATAGCAAAAAAATACACACAGTAAATGCACTTAAAGTAAGCATTTAAGCAAGCAATTATATGTGTTAGTTTGTAGCTCACTACGTTTTCCAGATATTATAAAAGAAAATAGTTTATAAACTCAGTAAACTATGTGCTATAATATACCTTTATTTTAAACATGGATTTTTCACGATTCAGAATTCGTTAATTGGTTTAAGCAAAACAGTTTCATGTACCATCGATAATTTAGTTCTATTATCCAATAAGAGAGAGCAAAATGTATGCGAATTAGACTCATGTAGCATTTATTCTAGCACCTAATAAAAAAGTACCATGAAACATTCACACTTCCGCTAATCAAAATGTAATCAGTACATCTATCTAACCACATACACGCCTAGTTAATTATAATGATTTACAACACTATAAAAAAAGAAAATACTGAACACGAAATATTATTATGATCCCATCACTATCATTTTGTAAAGGTAGCGGCACAGCCAAGTGTAATAATCAGCTTATTAAAAAATAATGAGATTTTTATTGAAGCAAATAATAAACATAATATTTGCTATTACTACAAATTATTGAGACCGCTTTAAATTTAAAAACATACTTCCTGATATATAAACGAAAGTAACCTGATTAGACTTAAGTTATGTTATCTACTAAAATCAAAATAATTATAAGCTTTATTTATGGAATAAGTGTGAGAAAAATGTGCAAACTTATAAAAAAAAAAAATATCCATCCTACATGAAGAAAAAAAAAATATGATATCTGGTTAATACTTTCGCAGTGTAGTGAATTTTGTTTCCAGAATTTTTAATAACTTTCAATTGACTGACCTGATCTTCTTATTTATGTCTAAAACCAATTCAACAAACCGCATCATGATCATTTCAGTCGTTTAGTATCTACGATGCCACATACAGACATGCCAAACTTACAACAACCCCAATTTTTTTACGTCGAGGGTTAAAAAGAAGTGCTATATATTTTCATAACTGACCTGATCTATCAATATTGAACTTGGCGGTCAACCATACATAACAATTGGCATGACATACTTCTGCATGGAATTCGGACCCATGATTGTAAGCACGCAACCAATTGATATAATTGATGCTGCTCTGACAACTTATGGTAAATTGATGGGTGTGTTTGCATACCTACTGGACTTTAGACTTGAGCACTGATTTTCTGAAGACATAAAGGTATTATAATGTTTCTTATATGAAGTTCAGATAATAGGGTATACATATGTAGAGTATTCAGTATACAGCTGAGATGTTTCGAATTTTATCAACGGTCTTGTATTAATACATAAGTTTACATTGGAAGATGATAGAGCAGTTAGTTTAAATAGAGCTGTGTGTTTCAGTAACATGTGGACAGAAAGCACATACATTTGTTTTTGAATACTAGCAGTAGTCGTTTTTATAAGTGACAGACTAAAGAACCTTTGTAAGTCGTATACAGACATGCCTACTAGTATGAAATTTTGAAAGAATTGGCAGTTTAGGGATGGAATGAGCATTCGCTCGCTTGTGCTAAATCGGCCTTAAAAATAACAAATGTTTTCAAGGATATAAAAAGATTATTAATAGTGTGAATTCAAACTGTTTTTACACTTACGGTGGATACCCAGTATAATGAGTAATTGTCAAGTTCAAGTAGCAGTGTTTAGGTCAACGAACTTAGTACAGTATGACGTAACCGTACGGAAGTTATTACTTGGACATTGTTGCCGCTAAATTAGTTTCTAAGCCAAAAGAGCAAAGTATAAGAATTCATACAACGTTGTTTAGCTTATTGTGAAGATAATTAGTAGTGTGATTTCTAAAATAATAAAATAACTTACGCTATAATTAAAAGGTTAAATTAAATCTGTACATGGTTAGTTAAAAAATAATGCTATTTAAAGGTTTTTAATCGATAAAACCTCTCAAAAAACTCTTGATGAGTACGGATAAAACAATTTAAAAACACTTATGTCAAAAATTTCATAGCTAATCGTTAGGAGTAAATTCAAAAAGAGTAACCATTTCCAGCCAGGATCAATACAAAATAACACAATAGTATAAAAACAGCATATAGTGCATACGGAACTAATCGATAAAACACAAAGGCTAGCACTCGATAAGACTGAAACGCGAATCGAGATTTCATAACGATTATTACTTTTAAGAATTGACTTTCGTTCTTGTCTCGAGGCATTATTTTAAGCTTTAATCGATTCTGTATGATCATGTGTGCCTTTTATTTAGATAGTATCTTTCGCCCCTAGGCTAATAGTGTTGTCAAAATATTTCATCTATATAACGACAGTTTTTTGTTATTTATGCACGAGATTGTAAGATAAGAAAGTTTAATAAGGAAGTCTGTGCCTAAATGGTTATTTTGGCTCTCGCCTTAACTTCTGAGTGTTTGGCTGGACAAAATGTAGCTCTTAAAAAAAGACTTCACCTGCTTGTAGTACGCAAAGTAACTTCATTAATATCGGTCATTGAATACTAAAATCGGTTTCGGTTATATGCATGTGAAATATGTCAAATAAAAAGTTTCCCGTCATGTTTATCGACATGCTTCACGATTTTTGTTGTGTATCATATTGTTTCTAAAACAGGAAGCAAAGTTCTTTCAAAAGTACCCCAGCATTTTCTGAGCCAACGTCATCCAACTAGTCCATAATTCAACATCAAACGATATAACAGTAAAACCAACAAATCATTGCATCTAGTGTCTGAAGCCACTCTCACAATTGTCGTGTTAGCCTGCGAATGGAGAGCAGGAAGACCTAATAATACCTGTCTGGCCGCTAGTGATGCCCCCGATTGACTATCGATGTCGATAACGAAAGCTCTCGTTAACAACCCGTTTATTTGTGGTAGGGTTTGGTGTAGCGATGATTTTATCGAGTTTGTTGACTATTTAATGCAAGTTGTGATTCAAGTGTTGAATCGATAGATAGTTTACAGTATTGTTAGTTTTCCAAACATAGCTTTTATAATATAGCGAATTCTTAATTAAACAAGATCTTCTTATTTGTACTTTTTTAAGTCAATTTATGTATATTCATTATGTACAGTACCTATTTCAGGCTACTAAAATAACAAAACTAAGTAATGTACTATCAATTACAAAGTACACTTAACTCATTTTATGACTTGTCCCAAAGTGTACACTCAAGCAGCTCATTTGAATCTATCGCGTTGTTAAACAAGACATAATTTAGTACTACAATTGGAGTGGAATTTGTCAAGGTTTATTACTCTAATAAATTTCAAATGATCTATAAAGTTTGGAAGCGATATCAATCTCTGTTTGTGAAGTGACACTGTTTGTCGTAAAAGTAGCTTCGTACTTACTGTAAAGTGTTCTTGATTTATATTTGTTAAGTATTTCGTGGCTATTAAACTTACTACTTGAGTGTACTTGAGTGTAAACACATGTATACTTTACACTATTTAGTTAAAGTGAAAGCGAAATTTGAAGCCTATTTCAGAACCACAAGAACGTTACTTAATTTATCTTTAATATTATCCTCTTTATTGCAAAGCGATACGGTTCACTTTCATTACTTTTTGTTGCAACACATGTTTCATTTTGGCTGTGTTCCATCTAAACTTACTTTTATAGTCGTTGAATAAATAAAATAATAATAGTACTCGAACTAAGTTAACTATCTCACACAAATATCATCAAGCGCGTTCTTTCGCAGAGTGAATTAAATAATACCTATTTGGCATGTTGTTATTGTAACATCTTACAAACGTTTCTATAATAGTTGTTTTAGTAGTATCTATGTAGAAAGTTTTGTAAAAAGAGGTGTGAAATGTTTGTAAATTTTGTAAAAAAAAAACAAGCAGGCCTATTTATCGATAGTAACGTGTCCCATCCCTAAAGGTGTGGAATTACGACCGGTTGTGTAGAATCAGCGCTTGTAAAGGCTTCTCTTGACAATCTCGGTGCTGTTGCGATTCGCGGAAACCAACGAAATTAGATGCGATAAAAATAATTGTTTACTTGTACTTAGATACTGTTGATGTTTTTATGATTAGGTCGTTAAAGCAAGACGGGATTATTATATAGTGTGATTTTCTCATGAGTTTTATACCGACGATAGTATGAGATTTTACGGTAATTCAGATTCGATACGACGAAGATTATGACATGTCGAAATTAGACCAAAAATCATATGGTTACCATAATGAAGAAGCTATTTAACATGATATTGGCATCACATCTTGGCTGCTTATACATATCCATACTTTATTCCTTATAATCTAAACGTAGAAGTTACTCTTTCCACATGACAGTCTGTTACACTTTTACCACTAAACGGCTTTCTTTGTATTCCAAACAAAAAAGTTACATTTGACAGTCTGTTACACTTTTACCTAAACTGCTAAACCGCTTTGCATGAAACTTAGCAAGACTTAACTTAACAAGAGAGGACAAAGGCAATTTTCTTTTGCGATAACTGGAACTCACGCAGAGCCGCAAACAACAGTTAGTTCAGCAATTAAAACAACAATTGTAAATCAATTTAGTTGTATAAGTAGGTACTTATATAGCTGTTATTTTTACAGTTAATACGTATAAATAAAACCTCTTTACTTAATATATTAGCGGTTCAATTGCTCCGTCTTAATAGCTGTTAGCGGAAGACATTAATACTAGAATCTTTACGTCATTACTAATATTTATCCTTCCATCTTTACTTATACTTGTAACTTGGCATAATTTATACTAATGTTTGTTTGTTTGTTGTATTGTATCTTGATTTAATAAGATGGGCAGTTTCTTAGATAATTGTTTGATTAGTATTAGTTACAGAATTATATTTTTTTTGTAGCCTACATCAGATCCCACTGCTGGGCAAAAGCCTCCCCCTCCGTCCTCCAAACCTGTCTGTTTAGAGGACAACACAATTATACTGCATTGTTAAAAAAAGCTTAAAAAGTATTTGTCAAATAACCTTTATGTGAGGAGATAATAATTAGAGACCTAATTCAATTCAAGATAATAACTGAAATAAGAGGAAATTAAACAATCTTCTTTTAAATAGCCCATGTACTCATGTAAAAGAAAAAAATACGAATCCTTTAATGTACACTAAAGCCTATAGAGCAAAAAACCTTGTGATAATCAGTGTCGACGTTCCTGTTGGCTTTCAACTCAAGAAAACTAAAACACATTTTTTTCAATCATAACTGTCAAAGTCCGTTCTACTATCATTTACACTATTAAAATATACGATCACCTCACAAGGGAAACATAAGTATGATGATACATATTTTTTACACTCATTCATTGAAATCATTGACAGGAGTGATAAACAGTACTAGAAAGAAAAAACTACATCGTTAGGGGCACAGCATACCAAACCTCATTTTTATGTGAGACCATTGACGTACTATATACATAGACTGCTACTATCGCTAGTTTCCCCTTGTGCCAAGCGAGAGCAGTTTTTAGTCTGAACCTAGTACATTCGTTTACTGATTTAAGGTAATTTTCGCGCAACAAGAAACTTATATACGAAAATATCGATGGTTTTGACATTGTTAGGATAAAATTAGTGTTTTAAATAGATTTTTTAAAACGGCAAGCTCCACCTTCATACATAATTCGCGACAAAACTAGTACACACTAGAGCTTACGATCAAACTCTGATAGGCTCACTCTAGTTGCTTATGTATACTCTAAGTGTGAGACACACACTTGTAAAGATCTGTCAACATTTTTTACTTTTTTATTCCTGGCATGAAAAAAAGAGTTCAAATTAACGACATGTTTAAAAACAAAAAGCTTTTAAATTTCGAATCAGAATGCCAGTGAACAATATAAATGGTGACCGTTATTTTTGGTGTAATTAAAAGTAATGTTGATATTTGTTTTGACATTTTTGTAGAGCGTGAGAATTATTGTGTTATTTCGTTCTTTATTTGAATTTTAGCGTGTTGTAAGGAATTTTAGTCTGTATGTATCATTGAGAGTCATTAAGGAATTTTTCTTTCGAGATATTTTGTGTTTTTTAGTATAACTCATTAACAGTCTTAAATAAAGTTTTTGTTTTTATTTTCATCGGTTGGAATGTTTATGCTTATGGTCATATGTTCTGGTTTTGTTGTTATTTAACTATCATTTTTAATTTATTGTTTCATTACCAGTATACGCAAGTGATCTTGAATAACATTTTAATTCAGAAAAACTTGTCAAACTAAAAAACCTTGGAACAAGGTGTCCAAACTAATTTTAAACATTAAATACGACTAATTAAGCCCTGTAAAACGGATGTCCATTAAGAAATCGTCGCTTAACATCTCTACCTGCCCTCTTATGGTATAGTCATGATATACATCCTTTAGCACAGGTTTCTCAATCCAGATAGACCCTTTCTCCGTGAGTTTTTCCTACAAAAACTATGCGTCTCACTTTACTCGGGTTTCTGAGAAACACTGGGCTAGTTCTTGTTTGTGCGGTTTGTACTGTTACGTATTATGCTTGTTTGTTTATGTACTAAATGGCTAGTGTATAAAAAGTAGTTTTTGTAGGTAAAGATTATTGTTACAAAATAATTCTGGTCAGCAACTTTATAATTCTGTATTATCGCAAGGGAACTTTCGTCTATGATAAAAGTCTATCTGCAGTTTTCATTACAAATATAATGATAAACTTTCACAATTATGAAGTAAAATAGATTGCTATGTTGTCAAAAATAGTTTACTTTTAGTTGGTCAGTTTTAAGTTACGTGAGTCTCAACATAACCTAAAAAAATACTTGTCAAGTAATAACTTCAATCGATTTAGATGTTGTCAGATAGTAAGACATACTTAGGCTTTAAGGTAGACGAATAAACATGTATATTATATAGAATAATTTGATATTATCAGGATCACAGCACTCAAAACGCAATGAACGGTCAAACTAAATATCAAATTACACGCTAAGGATGCAAATTACAAAAAAAAATATTTATCGATAAAATCTTATATCGAACTGGATACTTGCTAATAGTTTTGAAACCGAATCTCGACGGGAAATCACCGCTCCTACCTTATTTACTGGCGGCCTACTTGTCAAGTATCGACTATCGATTACACTCATTAACCGAGCGGGTACAACACTAGCGCGGGGCGGGGTTGACAAGTCCATGGTAGGCATTAACGGTATTTATTATGTTGTATATAATGAGGTATTATGTGTCTATGTACTACTGGTAGAAGTTGAAAGCAGTAAAATATGTGCTGTTAAATCTTAAACATAGTAAATACTTGAGGAAAGTACAATACAGGCCAGAAGATTTTCTAAGCAAACATGATAAAAAATTAAAATAATAATGACGTCAACTGGAAGACTAATGTAAACTTACATTTTGGAACGCAATAAAGATATTGAGCATTGACTTGGACACACCAAACGGGCTTAATTTCGATGTGTGGAGGATAGGTATATCACGTAATATAGGCAACTTTAGGGGATGATAAAAAATACAAAACAAATCTGATTTGTAGATCACAGCGAAGGAATTCAATTTGCAAGGTTCACAAGTCATTAAGGCAGGTGAAATATGTAAAAGCTTATGATAAAATTTCTAAAATATGATAGATAACTCGTCTTGTCATGCAGTTGGCCATTCGCCATTTAACACATTTTGTTCCAAGTTTAAGTTAGGTATTTGACCATCAGGATGCCTTACTGTAAAGAGGTCATTGTACCTCAAGTGCAACGGAGAATACAAAAGTTAAACTAAATTATGTATTCGAGTTGCATTTTCCAAATTTCCCACAATACTTTTTGGTATAACTACGGTCAAACGTATGAAGAATACTCTTATTATAACTTTTATCATAATGAATAGTTTTGATTGAACTACATTGATCCAATACGTGTAATACCGGCTCAGATTTTTTATAGCATTAAAGTTTGTGATCTATCTAGAAACATTTTTAAAAAAGACAACGAATTCTCAAAAACGATGGTGGTAACAATACCCTATGAACTGGGTGAAACATAAGATACTGTAGGAGTAATATACTAATAAATAATAATAATTCCAGCCTATAAACGTCCCACTGCTGGGCACAGGCCTCTTCCCATATAGGGAAGGCATGAGCATTGATCACCACGCTTGCTCTCTGCGGATTGGCGATTTCAGATCCCAATTTTGGAATCCAGGTTTCCTCACCTCCACACCATTTCCTTCACCGTTAGTCAGAAGTGTCTTAGAATAATTAAGAAAGTACATATAACTTAGAAAAGTTACATTGGTACTTGCCCGGGTTCGAACCTGCAACCTCGTGCATACAAATCCGTTCATTGAACCGCTAGGCCACCACGACTTTTAGTAGGAGTACATTTGAAAAAAAAAAAACGGTTAACTAAAACTTTGTTATGCACCAAGTAATATTGTAATTACCAAGAAAACAAGCATAGAAAACGCAGCTAAACAAGGATGTAAGTTCACAATGTAACTTTATAGTTCCAATGCAAAAGTTCACTGCACCTCGACAACCTACTACAAAAGTACATGACCTCACTCACACACACAAATTAGTATTCCATAATCATTCCAACAATTTCCCAATTGCAAGTTGACAAATTCTTGCTTTGTATGATTCGCATGTTCAAGAGATCAGTCAGATCAGATAAGGAGACTTAGGACTGGGCCCTGACCCAGTTGGGTATCAATGAAGCCCTACGAAGGCCGATTATTTGATATGCTTAGGAATAGTGTCGAGATTAGAATTAATTTTGCATTTGAGATGAGATTGCTATCAAAGCGTTGATCTTAGAAGGATGAGGATGAAGGCTGGTTAAGGAGGATGATGTTCTTAAGTTACTATTAGAGGGAATGATATCTCGATAGTTATGTATACAGATAATCGTGAAACAAAAGCTTATCATGAGCATAATCATAAAGGAGATGGTGATGCAACTACTACACAAGTACATGATAATAATAATGGTATTGCATAATTATATTCTTGTTGCAGACCTTAAGTTAAATTAAAATCAGTTGGGTTTAATCCAAAAACTACCCGTCTAAAATGTCATCCTAAATTCTTCAACAACGATTTTATAAGAATGAATCTAATCAAGATAGTTTTCGGATTATAAGGAAGCGGAAAGCGGAAGACTTAGAAAATAGCAAAACTCGCTCAAGACCCATTTCCAGTGGAATGCTATTGATTGATTGATACACGAATATTACCATTAATGTTTTACCAGTTGCACAAGAGTAATGTACGCTTTCTATCAACAGAATCAATCGCATTCCTTTCTCTAATATGCTCTATAATTACATTGACGCCCTAAAATGTAGGTGTTACAATATACGGATGTATCATTCGAGATTGTTAATGATGTATGAATGAAACACATCCAACGTACATTGATCTGACTGAACTTAGGCATTGTTCAGACTCCAGCAAGAAATTCGTTCTGGTAAATGATGAAATGGAACATGTTCCAAGCTTCAGAGAGGTCAATATATATTGGTTATGATGCGGTCACGATTTGGCCCTTTTCGTTACGTAGGAGTAACTCTACATGCATTGTATTTTTGTCTATTTGTACTTTATTATATTGTGTAGTGTTAATTATATTGTTCTAAGTTCATTTAATTTGTGCTTTCTTTTTGATTTGGATTACTTTCAATGCGGTAGTGGTTTATTATTATTTTTAGTATTGTTTTCTTTATAATCATCATTAAAATAATTCCCTTTCTTATTTAATTCTGTTTGAACCCACAAAGCCCTTTGCGAGTTTCGTTTCTGTGTATTAGTTTGGTTTCCAAGACCTCTGTTGCAATCAGACTATTAGGCGACACGTCATCTGTTTTGGTCTAGAATTTTCTACAAACTAGACAAACTGACTAGCCTTAACGGATATACTTATATCAATGGTATTTATTCTCAAAACTAGTTTTAATATCTCGTTTGTAATTGGAGCTGTGTCGATTGTCAATTATTATGATTTGTTACCTTTACACGAATTGCCTTAAATAATGAATTTGGTTATAATTAAGGAGTATTTAATGTCTTCGTTTCCTTAGTATTGTGGGAATTAATGTCTTTATCTGCCTGTATATTCAAATTAATCATTGTAGCGTATTTTATGGCGACTAAATACTTGCAATGTTGTCTTTTCTGATGTAGGTGTTCTTATTACTTGATTGAATGGTCAATTTTACGATCAAACGTTTAATCTTTATGTCCTAATGGTACCTTTATTTGGGTTCAGAGATTACAGTATTTATTTGTTTTTTGTTGAAGTGTAATTTGGTTATTGTTCTCCTTTTTCTGAACTTTTGAAACCAGTTAATAATTCCTCATTTCTTTGTGTATGCTTTTGCAGTGGGACAGTAACAGTCGTCATTATATCTGTACATCATATTACCACATTTCTCTTCGTAATTACGATTCTTCGTACATTTAAAACATCTTATTTTACACAATTATGTCTGGACACGATTCCGAACGCCATTTCTTTAGCCCGAGGTGTTTAAGTTAACATGATTATATTCAATTTGTTTTAAACAAGTTTGCTAACAATACAGTATTAAAGCTGGTAATGTTAATGATGTCCTCAGGCTTTTGGATTCTTTGAAAGTGAAGATGGTACTTTATGTATAGTGGTACTTGAAAATAATAATAAGTGTTAAGATCATACCGTCTGCACTCTGCTATGACGGTAGATAGTGTTTATAGAAAGTCAAAAGCTGTTGAATAATTATATTTTAGCGTACTTCAAAAGGAAAAATTAAACCGTATAGGGTCGCTTGGTCCATCTGTCTGTCAAGATTTTTGTTGTTAGCAACTTTTGGTGGTATCATATAAAAATTGATAGATAATACTAGGTCTCATTAGTATTAGATATCATTTTTTTAGGCGCAGGCCAGACAGAAGAGGCGCAAGACGCAGAAGGGGCGCGGACATTTGTCTCTACCGCGCCCCTTTCATACAAAATGTATTGAAGCGTCGCGACGCAAAACATATAGAAGAGACGGGGCGCGGGCGCAACGCAACTATACATTTTGTATGAAAGGGACAAAATTAAACGTCCGCGCCCCGTCTGCGTCTTACGTCTCTTCTGTCTGGCCTGCGCCTTAGATAGATGAACTCTTTGCTTTATTCTAGGTAGTATTAACAGCTGATATGTATAATTTGTTCGAAGGCTTTAAACCCATACATATCAGTCCCTACAACCAAACAAACAATTTTCCCTTTCACCCTTACATAACATTTCAATTAATAAAAACTTAGATAAACGAATGACAGACAGAAGTCGGAAATCTAACTCGCAGGTCTAGACTAGCGTTTCTAGTATCTAGAAAGTATTTAACGTAATACAGAGATAACAGAAATACCACTTGTAATGGGGGACTTAAAATGGCCACCCTGGGTGGCTTTGTGATTGTCGTTTAGCGTTGATTGCTTCTTGTAAGTGATTTTAGTTACATGTCTTAGAGTAACAGTTAAATTTTGTGATTTAAACAGTTTTGAAGAGTCAAATTGAGCTATCCTACAAAAACGATTATCTTAACTTTAATTGATGGATGTGTTTTTTTTTTATAAATTTTACTTTCTCATTATATTTTTTTATGAAGTAGGGAAAACTGCAAACAAAAACGTGAATATGCGTAATAAGCGAATTAAACGCTTGAAGTGGATACCAGGCTGTATTTAATTTGAAAGTAAGTACCTACTACTGTTAGTTGTTTTAAATATTTTATTAAAAAATAATTATTGGACATAATTTATTTTAATTAAAAACATACCAACATTGTTAGGAACCTACCAATATTGCTTAATATGCATTCCTTTCGTGTTAACACAAACCTTTTACAACAATAACCTGTAACTAGAGACTTTTGAACTTCTATTAAATAACTATTTTACGTCCATTCCCGGTAGCGTTGCTCTAGATAGACGCGAATTATTCAATTATGCCAGCTTTGGACTGTTACCCGGTTAAAACAATTGAAAAACTTTCCACACTACTTCCAACCTTATTACTTAGCCATAGAATTCAAATTACTTTGTAGTGTTATGGAAAATATTTAAGTATTACATTACGTTTAGAGTGAATTAGATTAAGGAAATGAAATAAATAGATGATTTGCTGTCAATCATTTTCACCTAGTTTTAGTTCAAGATAGAGTTACACAATGGTAAAACACTTTTAGTGCTAAATAACAATTTTAGTCAATCTTAAACTTTATGAGTATGTCTATGAATGAGCATGCATGCATAGTAAGACGAAAAAAAAAAAGGATGGATTGTGTGAAAGATGCTATGGGAAAGAAAGGAGTGAATGCCGAGATGACGAGTAGTAGAGAATGGAAGCTGAATACGCATTCCACCAACCTTAAATAAATGGGAACATGGCAACATGATGAAGTCTGTCTTAAACTTATATGAAGTTAATAGAAATGGATCAATAAGTTTTACCTAAGTTTATTTTCTATACTATATAATCCATTAGTTTAAGTGCCAACATGACTAAAAATATTATGGTCAAAAGCACGAAGGTATGTCAAGCTGCAGCTGACCACGGTATTGACCAGAACTTTGACATAATTATGAGCTCAATATAAACAATAAACTTATATCTTAATGGACATGTGGACAGACATACGCGTTCATAAATTCTTCTTATTACACAATATATGACGTAAAGTTTCAACTTTGTTTCATGTTCAGTTTATTGCCTATATCAACCTCGTAAAACTAAGTTTTTATATAATATTAACGTTTTAATTAATAATATTTTATGTGCACACATTATCTGTCGAAGGTATACAGTCAACCACACATTAACTTTTAGATACATCGTCATTATCTTAATGCATTAAGGTTGATTTTCGAAGCTCGTGAAAACTACCATTTGGTTTACTGTACACATGAAGTTTAAGCCTAGTTATATAATAATAATGCTCAAGTTATTATCACATAACTATACTTATTATTAGTAAAATAATACCGATATGTTATTACTATAATGTTGCATAATAAAAGTTTGTTTTTTTTTTTAAGTTTTTATGGTGATGTTAATAAAAAAAGTGATTAATTATTCGTTTTTTTAACAATATCTACTCCTAGCTAGCTCATACCAAAATACAAAATTGATCATAATAAAAAGATTTACATCTTTTAGCAGGACGAAATCTCCGTCATTAGAAATTAGTGTACCTTTAAGAAGAATAATACGTAAATAACATAACATATCATCACGCCTGTATCCCCGAAAGGTTAGGCAGAGGTGTACCAATGTACACCCACAGTTCGCCGATATGTTTAGGTCCCATGTAATAGGGGGCGAGCCTATTGCCACTAACCGGGCACAAATCCAAACTCCGACCTGCTACTGAGAATTTCATAGAAAAACCAAAATAAAAACATCTTGGTCGACTCGGGAATCGAACCCAAGACCTCTAGCGTAGCAATAAATAAATACGTAAATAGGTGTACTTAAATTCAAAATAGTACTTTCCAATTAATAAGATTAGTGCTGTCTTTATAAGGTGTCATGTCCAACATTGACAAGGCTGTCTTTACCAGATTAGTTACATGTAATGGTAATACGTGCTATTAATACTTATTATTCACACCTAGTCTGGAGTTATTTATGTAAAAACATGGCTACGACAAGATAACCTCGTATTGAACTACTTTTGAAGCTAGTTGTAGTTAATATCAGATAAACTGTGAAGTTTACAGTTTCCATACAACATATTTTGTAGTTAAAATTAGTGCCTTTAATCCTTAGGAAACATAATTTATATTGTAGAATTTATAATTTTTGAACTGTCATCTCAATCATTGATCGTAAGCAGAACTATTTTGAGATTTTCCTACCATACATTATTAACACCTTTGCTCCATGCAGAAATAATTACCTGTAATAAAAAGAAAAATACAAATTAGATATTAACATAATATATTTTACTGGCCTATGTCAATAGAAAAAAAAAACAAGAAAGGGATACAGCAAAATTAAAAAAAAAATACCTTAAAGCCATTAACGACTACAAAAAAGAAAAAAAAAAACATCAAAATGTCAAGACACAGCATATATTCCTTTTTCAAAACTTCAACTGACTTAAATTCTATATTTAAAACATAAATCCCTACACCTAACATAGTCAGTGTGCGCACTGACGGATCTTATGATCCGTCAGTGCGCACATTGATTTGAAACGTCAGTTGATATAACCCAAAAATTTCAAAGAAATATCTTGAAAGGACCAAATCTGGTTTGTGTATACGCACATTTATCATCTTTATAATAAACAGATTGTAATGGTAATTTAAGTTATTTTTGGATGTTAAGGTTATAAAAGGTAATGTATGTTTTCGTTTGTGTAAGCTACATAATTTTCTTTATAGCGTGTTTTATTTATGTGTTGTCGTTTCTTTATAAGGTTAATAAAATAACGGATATTATTGTTTTCTGCTACTTTTTACGGTAGCTTTAAATCTTGTTTTATATGGACTTATATTTCACTTTTTCATTCCAAAGACTTTTCAGACTTGAAAATATGTATTGGTGGTACATGTCGTAAATACCTTGAAACAGGATTGCGTGTTATATTCTTGGCCAAATTATGTTAAAATAGTATTGCAAAAGAGGAAGATCGTCTTTTTAAAGTTACTTTTTAATACACATTTTAAATAGATAAATATTTTTATTAAGAAATTAAGAATCCTTTACAAAAAGTCACAACCCCCAAAGCTTGTAGTCGTTAAAAAACAAAGCAAGAAGACATCACGTTTGACGTTCAGTTAACCCGTTGTGCACACATAACCAGTGAACCACCTGGGTAAATAGTAACGGTTAAGTGGTAAGTATGGTAGGAAGATGGCTACCCTATGATACTATACTATAGTATACTGAAGTTATCCTTACAATAAAATGGAATGAGAAAGATAATTGTAAGAATTTAACAGGTAGGCAAATTAAATTAAAAAAGCATAAAAACAAATTTGGGCTTTGTGAATGCTGTCGGCGAAACGTCCAATTGTGAAACGTTCTATCGACGAATCTTTCAAAAACGAAACGTTCTGTCGACGAAACGTCCAAAGGCGAAACGACTGTCGGCGAATGCTTGCAGAATCTTGTGAGTGTTAAGGTGATGTTTGTAAATTTTGATTAATATGACAAAAAAAATACTTTTTATCATCCCGGAAAATCATAAGCAAAGGTTTCTTCAACGACAAATCTAACGACCAACTAAATCACAACTAGACTAGATAATACACGAACAGGTACAAACAACGTAGGTTTATTTTTTAGCTTTATAGATTTATACATTTCCGGGGAAAACTGCAATTATATATATAGTACTAATCTAATCTTAGTCCAAGAGCTAGACCACACACTAGTTTCATACTAATCTTGAACGGAAAACATGAAATACATTACTTCTTACAAACCACAATTTTCTTCATTAATTAAATATTCAAATTTAATTAACCACGTTAACAAGCTCTATGAATATTGAAACAATAATCTTAGTAATAAACAAATCGTTTTCGTTAAAAGCTGTGTCATTAACGTTATTTTAATCTCAGTTTATAAATGTTATCGTTATTTTATCGTTAAATTGGTTTTAATAATTTTATATTGGTAACAAATATGTAAGAGTATTTTAGTTACGATATGCTTTAAAAATATTGAAATTTTACTACTTTATTTAATGAGTAATTTTATATACATAACTAATTAAACAGAAGATATATAATTATAAAAGGGATTCTCAGAAGTTCGTGTTACAAATTTATAAAAAAACTAATCAATAAAAATATGATCTCTATTTTCAACATACAATAAAATGATAATGTTATTTATAAATAGGTAATTAAACAAAACGGTACGGTACATCTCTTGAAGTAATCACGGGTAATATCATTAAACTAAACATAACATATCATCACGCCTGTAGCCCCGAAGGGCTAGGCAGAGGTGTACCAATGTACACCCACAGTTCGCCGACATGTTTAGGTCCCATGTAATAGGGGGCGAGCCTATTGCCACTAATCGGGCACAAATCCAAACTCCGACCTGACTGAGAATTTCATAGAAAAACCCAATAACAACTTGGTCGACTTGGGAATCGAACCCAAGACCTCCAGCGTAGCATTCGCGCTTAGCGCCACTAGGCCAACTCTATTTTCAACATACAATAAAATGATAACGTTTTTTATAAATAAGTAATTAAATAAAACGGTACACTACTAATGTCTTGAAGTAATCACGAGTAATATCATTAAACTAAAGAGCATTATAAAGCGGAAATAAACGTCATATAATCCGTCTATTGGTATCGCACAAATCGTTAAGGGTAAGGTCATCTGAAGAATTATCGTTGATTAAATAAGAACGGTTACAGAGGAGAATATAAATGGACTTATAATCCTAATTTAAATTCAAGCTCAGTCATTTAAAATTACCCTTTACGTTTTTCCGTAACAATCAAATAGTTTATAAATAAATTTGGTTATTTGTAATATCTTGTATTGTTACACTAATAAGTAATAAAATACTGTTTCGTAGTGTGTAAAATAACAAGACTGTTTTGTCCTTCCTTTTGGTCATTAAATCTTCAATTGAAAGAGTTTCAATAGGCTATGTCTGCTATAGACTAGCTTTTATAAAGCGATGGTGTTTTGTTTGTAGTTGTAAAATGATAAAATGAATCCCTGTATTATAAGAATTGTACATTATCTGCTAGTCACCGTTTTACCTCGCCCCAGGTTGCCTTTACATTTTTATGTCACGGGGTTAGTGCATCGAAATTATCGATAAATCGATGTCGTAAAATCACGTCTTTTAAAACCGCACTCGTTTATGTGAAAGGTGACCACGAGGTTAACATTGTAACGAGAAAAATCATGTATTTAATAACTTCACACCTACTTTACAAGGTGTCACAGAATTAATAAACCCAACTAACAATTAAACTTACGTAATTTAAAAACCGCTACTTAAACGTTTTATCGATAATATATCGATATTTTTATTCGATATCGGTTCGAAAGTTTCTTGTTTAAAGTTAAGTGTGTAATAAAAATAGTTGACTGTCGATTGAAGGGTACTTCCTTTGACGTTAATTAATTGCAAATTGAATGAAAAGGATAAAAACCTTTTATTAAAAATGCACACGTAATAAATTAAAAATTGTATAATTTGGCGGGCCTGTTGGTCTAGCGGTCAGTGACCCTGACTGCTATACCGGAGGTCGTGGGTTCGATTCCCACCCAGGACAAATGCTTGTGTGATGAGCACGATCATTTGTTCTTCGTCTGGGTGTAATTTATCTATAATATGTATGTATTTAGAAATATATGAGTATGTTTATCAGTTGTCTGGTTGCCCTGCTTAGCTTGGGATCAGATAACCGTGCGTGAGTTGTCCCGGAATATTATTAATTAAATGTTTTCGAATTAGTCATACATTCACACCAGTAACTAACCAAGTTAAGTTTTTTATTTACAATGTTCGAAACCATAAATTTTATGATTACTAACGAGTGCAATCAAAATTTACGGCACAAAAGTTCACACATGAATCATATAAGTCTCACATTAGATGATTCACACAAAAATGCAGTCTGTCTGCCTTATACCTGTTTAGGAAATGGCCTGCATTTTAAGATGTTTAGCTGCAAAACCTGTTGATTAAGGAATCCAAGGATTCAGGTAATAGCATTAATTTGATGACATTAGAGCCTTTTATGGATGGTGTTATTTAGAATACTAAATGTTGCGACAAAAGCAAAGCTGGTTAGCTTTTAGATGTTCTCACATTTGTTTTAGGTATTTGAAGGGATGGATAGTAAAGGAGCAAACACTCAAGAAATAGTATAAGTAGTATTAGTAGTAGTAGTATATAATAACAGCAGGCCTGTAGCGTAAAAGCCTCAACTTACATAGTGTTTTTTACTATTGACGGAAGGAATGGGTTTTATAAGTTTTACCTGTCTATCTATCTGTCTGTGAAGGTCTAGCTCCTTAACGAATAGACCATTGCGGTTTCGCAGCTGTCGTGATTAAGATAGTTCCTAGTTATAATTATTGTAGCTACGAATGTATTCCAGCTACTTCACTAAATATTGAAAGTATAACAACTTTCTGGTACAAAATAGTACCTTTAAAGAGGTCAAATACCATAGTCCATGTGTTAAGGCCAACTGTTACGGAGCAGTTTAGTCATTAAGATAATATATCCATTTGTTACATCCAGAAGAGATGTAGTGGTACTATTATTTTTATTTTATTTAACTCGCTGCCGACACAGGAAACAGCTGATCTTAGGATAAAGAGGTTCTATGATGGATTGATGATGATTGCACGGTGAGATTTTAAGTCGAATACTCTTAATGTAACTAGTTTTGACTTATGGAAATGTATGACAGTCGGTTTTGGTAAAACTTGTAGTTTTAGAACTTTGCAAGATGCAAGTATGTTAGTTAGAAGAAGTGAACAAAAGGGAGGAATTTAGTGCAACCGATTTTGCTAATTCTTTTTTTATAATATTCCTTGAATTACGAGGATGGTTTTTACACGGACAGAAATTAAAAAAGTACAAATTAAAGAATCAACTGTTGGGCGGTACGAAGTTCGCCAGTTTAGCTAGTTATTTATAATACTCAATTTTTGTTGTGAAACTCACTGTTTATGTCAACTGTTCATCCTAATACTTGTATTAAAGCTTTTTTCCTACAACTTCTTGGTCTCTTTGGATAAACAATAACTTAACATTGTTCCTGTGATTCTACTGGTATTTAGCTGTACTTTTTATTTGTTCCTGTTCATATATCGACGAACTCTCTTGTTGATATAAACGCTTATACACCAATATATCTAGTCATAGTTATGAGTATGATAGATTTTCAAACGTGCCACTTCTAAGTCTGGTTGTGAGAGTAAAGAAAGTACCCTGTTTCAGATTACTGTGTAGGCGTCAGCTAGAAACTGGCAGCTTTAATCGAATCCACTTTATCGTTAAATACTGCACACATTCTTAACTGTCACATTTATGCCCCTTATGTGGGTAAAGGTATTTTAGCAATCCAATAATGTAGGGACTAATTGCTTTGATAATTTTGTATCTATAAATTAGAGGATACAAGATTACATCTTCATTAATATTATTATCTACATCCAGAATTCTTGGTAGCTTGAAGTTAGGCCAACATTCATCTCTTACAGTTTTCTTATTTCTTATATTACGCTAAGTTTTGTTTTCATTGTTGTCTGTTCTGTCTTCATCACCACAATGATCTTTCTTTAATTCCTCATTTATATTAAATCTTCATCATTTTTAAAAACGTCACCTCTTTCATTCCTGACCAAAAAGAGAGCATGCTTCATCTTATAAGTATTTCGGTATCCACCCACATTCCCTTTATTCAATTGTTCTACATTACCATCAGTCAAGTAGGAGTCGACATGAAAAGGTTATGTACGTAAAGTTGTTTCTTTCTTGTCAAGGAATACATTATTATAATCTCCTCATGTCCTCTCATCAATGTTATAGATAAGTTTTTTGGATCATGTGACTATTAGGTACCTATAAAGGGTATACATTTAAATAAAATCAAATTTAAAGTATTAAAGATTTTTTGAATTAAAGTAAAGTTTAAAATTAGACAATGTTGTAAGCATTATAAGGCATCTCCTACATGGACGACATAAGGTGTTAGCCCAAGCTAACATCTTAAGTCGTCGTAATATAGTATCTGCTATGTTTTAACCAACCGAGGTATCAAAGGAAATAATAACAATCAGACATTATGACGTCATCCCTCATTAGCGACAGCGCAACCAAATTGAAACATTTACTATTAAAATGCCATCACCATGCCAACGGGGCGCACGCGTGAGCGGGCACGCATTCAAACATTACCATTTCCGCGCATGCGCGGACTATATGCGTTGGTCGCGGTTCAAGTCTCTGTGAAGTTACAATTGAATCCGTACGTGTATTCCAAGTAGAAACAAAACTTTAAAATGTAATGGAATTTTAGTAAAACATGTAGAATGTAGATATGGGGCCTGGATACGGAAAGCGCAGGATCGGTCATTGTGGAAATTCTTGAAGGAGACTTTTGCACATCAGTGGACTTATTTTGGCTAAGATGATGATAATGACGATGTACATATGACTATTGTGAGTAACGAATCAATGTTTTTTGGAGTTTAAGGAGATGGTAAGATGAGCTTGATTACTTTTCAAAATAATATTAAAAAAAGTGCATGGGCGTAGTAAAAGTAAGAAAGAAAAGAGGGCGTGAAATACCAATAACATGATGCTATCGCGTATAAATTGTCAAAAAGGTACCTTTTCAAAAAATACAAACACTGCACCACCTGTCCTTGGCTTAAATATTGTTTAAATAAAAAGTAAGTCTTTTTAAATGAAAACAAATTACTATTATTATTGAATCAATGACGGTTGCATGTGCAATTACATTATAAACTGGATTTCCCTTATTCAATGCTGCGTGCGGTGAAGACATTTCACCAAGATATTAATAAGATCTTACAAGTAAAGGGAAAAGGGAGTGAATACAAATTTGGTCCAGTACATTGATAAACAAACCCTGATATGGTTATAATAATTTTTGAAATCAATCATCTATTACATGGGACCTAAACATACCGACGAACTGTGGGTGTACATTGGTACACCTCTGCCTACCCCTTCAGGGATATAGGCGTGATGGAATGTTATGTTATCCACTATTGCCAGAGGTAACGCGAAATAAACAAACAAAAATAAAACACCTTCGAATTGAGAACCTCCGCCTTTTGAAGTCAGTTGAAAAAGCAGTCGCAATCATTCTTACAACCAGCTTATAACTAGGCAATATGGTCAGACACCAATAAAAACCATATCTTCTTCAGTGTACTAATAACACAGTGCCTTTTCTAGAGAAGTCAGTTATCTTTAACAAAAACAGTAGAAGTGCGAATGGGACCCGCATACAAGATATAACACTATTTACTTTTTGTTTGTTGGTCACATTTAAAATAGTTGTTATATCAGCAAATAGATAAACACTGTAAGTTTTTTTTTTCAGTACCTATTATGGTTTAACATGCAGCCCGTTGATAGACATACCGCTAGAAAGATGACGGGAGGAAAAAGACTTAGAAGTAGGGTGTCAGTGGGGTCCTTACATTTAAAACGGTAATTATCTATGAGGCATTCTTAAATGTCGCAGTCACTACTTTACCTGAGACTGTTACAAAGACAACATCAGACTTAACGGCAACTTCAAACAAATAAACGTTTCAGTAATCGGCCATTAGTACCTATCCCTATTGATCGAATTCAAAATATATTATATTGTGGTTCATTCTGTTATACTTGGTACACACACGTTTTCAACTTTCCAGCTAGAAAGACTGTAAGTAGCGTTAGATCAAACCTTAAATCTAAGTGCTCTTCACTTTGACAAAATTGTCTTTCTAACTTTCCAGTTACCAACACTGTGTCTGTAAATCCAACAAAAACTTCATCATCTTCAGGCACAGTGTCCATACACGTTTCCAGTTAGCTCCGTGTAAGTAACGGGTTCCACCCGGCACTGAACATAAAAATGTGTAACAGGATGTCTGATTCACTTAGGTTTAGCTCTCGACTGAGTAATGCTTCGTACGTTGACAAGTTTTTAAACGTGCCACGAAGTTACGTAAAAAGTGCACTTAATATTGTGCCTTTGAGTCATGGGTGTGTATGGTTTGAAATTATTGTTTTCTTTAAGGGTGGGTTAATACTGAATGTGAAGTAATTAGGAATTTTATAAAAGTGTTTTTTTTTTATTGCTAGTTTTTCCATGTAACTACAAAAAAAAACTATTATTATTTTATAGGCAAATCAAATGGATTTTGTCCCTATATCACTCACAGTCATATCAAACACATGCATACAATGCTATTGCAACTCAGACATGATTATGCTTGCATAGTATTACGAAAGCCTTATGATGTCATCGACAGTTTACCTGCAGGTAAGATTGAGGATTTTCATGTCTTCAAGTAATATCACAGTGTTACATTTAGTAAAGTCTTCATTTTGTAATGATTAGAAAATAAGTCACGAAAAACAAAGAACATAAAAAGCTGCATGCACTGAGTGCAGTTCGTACGAGTGTATTTTTTGCAATACAAAATATACACAGAAGTCCTATTCAAACTCTATTCAAGACCGACTTGCACAATTCAGTAAGGAAAAGTATAATTGTACGTATTAGATCTTTTAGGTGTTTTATCTGCTAATTGACAGAAATTTGATGATATGATATTTCCAATTTAAATAAACATCATATTTACTTAATTTCCTTTTTCAAGTATCAAGCAACGAACCTTCTGCATATATAACTTTCTTTTGGCGATATGAGTCAGTAGATGGCGCCACTGTCGCTGCGCCGGCGCCGCTCCGCGACAAGTTTCACCGTTTACGGTAATTGTGTCTTGCCGTCCGTTTCATATAGATTTTTGGTGCATATGCTTACGACATTTATAAAGTAGGTTAACTCAAGCTAATCTTTACTTAATAAGTGACCGAATTATTTGGAGTTGCCGGCTTTGGCTTTGTTTTCAATTAGCAGTGACAGTATTTTAAATGTCCTTATCGTCTCAGTATTGAGAATTTGAGAAGATTAAAAATCAAGAAGAATTTTTAAATGAGTAAGTACTCATGAAGTATTTAATCCCTATCATTTTTGATCTCAGTAGTTCAAAAGCTTATTAGATTCTATCTCATCCCGCAACTAGGACACTTTATGTAATCATAAAAAAAATATGTGGCATGTTTTTATCAATATGGATACATTGCTTCTACGTGACTATAAGTACGGACTTAAGAATAACGAATACCACCAACGTTCTTATCAAGTGAACCCATTAATAAGAGTTTCTTAAATAAACCACTCAATGCATCCTGTATCGAAAGCAATTTGTTTTTAACTAAACGTTTTCGAGATTACCTGTCGTAAATCACTTTGTTATTGACCATACAAGACTTTATACCGACCCTTCGTTAAGGTCAAATTAAAGTAAAAAGAAACCTTTAATAGCTTTTTGTATAGTCTATTTGTTGAGAACTGTAATTATAAAGCTTAATGCAGAAGATGCGTCTGATTTCAAAACAGTAGAAACGAATAAAACAGACAAAGCTTAAGACAGAGTAGATGGCAATTGTTTTGATGAAGAAACAAATGTACAAGATAAAGAACTATTGACCAATTTAGAAAACACATTAGCGGCTCATTGTAACAACTATGGGCATTTACGAAATATCTATAAGGAAGAACCGACAAGAATATTAAAAGTAAATATATATTAAAATGTTTATTCATATGATTACGTGTATTCCAAACAAGATTTATGTGCCCATCTACGTGCTTATACTCAAAACACTGTTGTTTTTCGACGCAACTATATTTATAATCGAATGTCAATCACAGTAGTTAATGCACCGCACGTCATGTCTATGTAACATTGCAGGTGGCGCTTATATCGCATTTCTATAAGCCGTGCGTCCAGAATACATTAAACCAAGTGCGGATTTCCTTACTACGATATTGTGTGAAATGTTTCATTCATCTTCAACCCGAACAAACGTATCGACCAGGAAACGCTTCTCAATACGGTTAATTCTTAATTATTAATACTTAACTTCACTTAAGTAGGCATCTCAAAAGACTTGAACATAAGAATAATGAACTTGTCAAAGATTAGAAAGTTTACTCAAAGATAAAGTCAACTTGTCGTTCATATTGTGTCGCATGATAAAATCGCGCGACTAAACGTCGATGTGAAAACGCATAAAGCTTCAAAGCACGTACTGTTATCAATATAAATAGGCTTGTTCGTTTAACGTAACGTCCCATATATTTTCTGGGTGGCCATGATGGGTTTGTCAATCGCATCTATACAGTCAATCACATAGTTATTTATTCTAACGCAATGGAATATTTTAAACTTGTAGACACTATGGTGAAAAGTCACGTTATAACCAAAGGATCCACAAAGATGATAATAATTAAAGCAAAGTTAGAGAGAGACAAGACAATAATTTACAGGATATGAAAGAAATATTGGCTAAGCTTTGGGATAAAATGGGCTAAGAGAAAACAGTCACAATTGCAGTTAATTTTGAGACAGTTGAAGCGAAGAATTTCAAAATCGAACTTTAAAATTTAAACAATAAAATACTGGTCATTGTTAATAATATTGAAGTTTCGCAAATAAAGGACAGTGAAGTCTTTGTACGAAATTGTCCAGTCATTGCGGTTGATGTCCTATTCGATTTAACAGACATTTCATTAAGTTCTTATTATGTAGATTTACTTTCTCTCGAATTCTTAATTAGGAGGTTTTGTATTTGTTTTAGATTTTCAAATTGATTTGGTCGAGGAAAAAACAGTCTAGAATGGTGATAGTATCAGAAAGACGAATCTGCTTGTTTGATATTAAAATTAGGTTCTTTTTTTCATGTACGAGATGAGTCTTCAAAATAATTCTGATGATCTGATACATTTGCAGTGTTTGAGTTCTTCGAATACTATATAAACTCTTGAAATATATTCAGCTTCATGTTTGTAGGTGTCAAGGCATCTTTCAAATAAATCCATCACAAAGCAGTAATGAGGCTACAATCTACACAGATAATTTTTAAAACTTTTTATTATACCTTTCACTAATGATGATTGCATTAACTTACATCATTAATATCTCTATAACAATGATGTCTTCAAATAAGGTTAATTTATAGCAATCATAACTTATAATTACTGGGTGGTATTATAATGAAAGCGTTACATTTCCATTCTAATTTGAACCGTGCTTTCTTTGTAGTGACTTCACTGTGAAGGCCAAGATATTATGGATTTTCAAATGTATGCGCCGTATTTTTTTTCTCACCTGCAGAATGTATTAGTTAATGTAGCTTTGTATAATGATATTATATATCATTCGTGCTTTGGAAAGCACGTGGCGCCATAGGCTACTTTTCCGAAAATTTGATTTTGAAAACGGTACCAAACATTGGCCGAAAAATTTGTCTTAAAACTTATATTGCAAAGAAGCATTAATTGAAAGTGTACGTTTTATGATCAATTATTAAGAAATAGCAATGTATTGTTGGTTACAAAGTCTATATTCTACGTATTAATGTCACCATCAATTGTATTAATATTTATCGTCACTATATTACTTGCAACTTTTATGAATACAGCCTTGAACGATGACAGTTGTATAAAATTAGATGCATTTCAAATTGGCTGATTATTGTTCTATTTTCTATTGGACTTTGTATTGTAACATCTGTGATATATTTCATCGTTACAGAGAAATGGTATCTGTGTGGTTCAATTATTGACCGAGTTTTATTTTAAAGACCAATTGCTTGATTGTCGACTAAAGGAACATAATAATATGCTCTACAACATATTTAAGAATAAGGTAAGATTAAAAATGACAATGATTCGGATCTAATATAAGAAACATTGTTTCCTTAAAAAAAAAAAAATCGAACGGCTCTTCCTGTGGCAACTATGAAATGTGAAAAAAAAACCTACTTATAAAATCATTTAGTTTTACATATCTCCTTCCTGCTACTAGTCACTCTATCTAGCTCTTTAATAATACACAGTGGCCAGTACAGAATTTTTATAACAATCTTTTCTAGCCAAGTCTTTCAAACCCGTACTACAGACCCTCACTACAGAGGGCTTGTTTGAGTGAAGTAAACTCTCTTTTGTGTCCCACAGTGCACCTTGATGGTGTTTGTTTAAGAAAATAGTTTGGGGCAGGTGTGGACGTGTCTCGGTATACCACGGTTTGCTTCTAATATCTTGTTTTTTTTTGTAACTGGCAACTACGATGGTCAGTTGGAGTTGGCTGTGTTTGTTTGTACTTGTGGTGTGGTTAGTTGGCTAGTGTAAGAGATGGATTTTAGCTAGTGTGGTGATAGTATTTTTCATTGGGTTTGTGTTTTCTGTATACATGGACAATTTTAGCAATAACATTTAGATGTTCAGTGAATTTTGGATTCGGATCTCACTAGAAATCAAGTTGATTCTTGACAAAAACTAAAAAGTTTATATCGTTTTCTATTTGTACCATTTTCAGATTTTGGGCATTTAATTCTCTAGCTATTTTCTTCTACTAAAATATTGTATAGCGAGCATAAAAAAATAAAAGCTGTTTTTTAGGATGATCACTAGTATAGGTCCTGTAAGTGAACAACAAGCAGGAACTTTCCATAACCTTAGCGAAAATAAATCATATTACATACACATTGTATCTCATATGACATCAATAGGCTCAATTACCATTGCTGAACGCTCACAATTATGTATTGCAATCGCATCGCTTCGCAGAATCAGTTACGCGGCGCTGTAATTGTTGTACACTTAATTGGCCAGATTGATTTGTTGTTCTTGTGTCATACTCATTTGTTTCTGATGTTCGTTTTGTTTATGTAACGGGACTGCTGGAAAGAATAGTTGAAGGTCTTTGCCCAGTTGACAATTCAGGATAAATATAATAATAAATAATTTATAAATTAATACTTATTGAAGGTTTACGTTCAGATGACTCTTTTCTACTTTAGGCGGGTTGTGATGATTTTTTAATTTTAGTCTAATGCGTTTTTCTAATCGTGACTTTTGTCTGCAAACACATAATTATCGTTTTAAATATTGTTAAGGCATTTAAATACAATATTCTTGCAATATTACTTGGTATAAATTATCTTTTTGAGTATTGTTTGGACATTAAAACACAATATTCTTACACTTAAACACTGTATTTAAGTTTAGTATCACGTAAGCACTAGGTTGTCTTTAAGTACCTAAGTGAAAACGCGTAAACATATTCTTAAATTCACATGTTTACTTGTAAATATGTTGCATAATAAATAACACATACATAAAACGATCATAACATCGTGTTCGACCACACATTGCATACCAAATAAACATATGCAATTCACAAAAATAAACAAGTGGGCATCGTAAAAATTATTCAATTGAATGGCATGTTGCCAGGGGCTTATTGCTCTATCAATCGTATAGCACAATTGATACGGTATTGGAATAAAAATTGTGGTATTATTATGACTTATGTCTGGGTATTAAATAAAAGTAAACTTTGGATGTAGGCACTTTTTCCAGATAGCGTTAGGATGCGAAAGCAGCTGAGAAAAATAGATAGACTCTTTAAAATTCTGATTAAAAAAAAAACTGTCTCATTGCGTATGTGGTTTAAGTTAGTCGTAACTGTAAAGCTTACGTTGAAATAGTTAAATACTGTCGCTATATTAGCGATTTTTCAAGACTATTGTGGCACGAACCGCCTCGCTTTATACACCTGTCTGATAATTCGTTTACTAACAATTTCCAATTTCAAACAACATTTTTCGTAAAGAACCTGTCTTTTACATCCTCAAAACAACACAAAGAGATTTTCCAAGTCTCTACATTCTCAAGTAAATAAAACATTACCCAAGTATCAGTCATACATGGTCACCCAATCGATTATTTATTAGTATTTGTCTTCTCTTATCTTAGCGGCACCTCACAAGTTACGGACATATTGATTCTAGATAAGATGCTTCCGATACAGTCATGTAAGTGGACGTAAAATGGGTAAGTTTGTGTTTTTTTAGGATGCAAACGAGTGTGTTTTGCTCCTGATACATTCTAAATAGGTTTTTGGAAGGAATTTTATGCTTTCAGGTGGTGATATTGCATCATTCTCTACCCTAGTGTTATATAGACGATGATAGATACAAAATGTATTCAAATAAAAAATTGCAAACTGCCAGTCTTCTTAAACGTCTTTATACACCAAAAATACTATGGATTCAGAAGTATTAAGAAATTAAATATGTAATACACATAGTAAATTCGACACCTTGAAACCTACACGCTACAACTACTAATCACACCTTTGTCAACCTTTCCGACAAGCAACGATTGAAATATACACCATATACCTTTTTAACAAATTGTCAAAACTATCTCAACCCATCCCTCATTCAAATCTCAACTATAAACCATTGAAATAAGTCTCAAAATAGATCAATTCAAAACTATATTTCTATTAGCACGACCTTGAACCTTGGTCACACCTGTAAGCGTCAATACGTCACGCTCGTTATTTTTTGGGGGTAGAAATGACCACACGTTTATAAGGGGTGTTCCACTTGAGTTACGTGGTAACAAGTGGGTTAGAGGATATTATAGTTAGGTACCCACGTTTTAATTTATTATAAATAGGAATGTTTTATTTCCTGTTTTTGGTATGGTTATGGCTGAACAGATTCCTCATTACAATATGAAACTTTGGGGTGGTAGTAGCTTAATTGAATAAGTTATTTTTTTAATTTTATTTCAATTTAGTTAAATACTTAGGAAATTATAATTTAAATGATGGTATTAACAAGAAATTCTTTACTACTCGGTACTTATAGTAGCTTAAGATTAAATTCTATTTTTTTTACATTTTTGGCAATTTGTTTACTACACTATTCAGTTAATCTGTTGGTACTACAACGAATGCCTCAGTAAGCGATTGCACTTTTCAAGTCCTTATTCTTCAACCCAAAAAGCCCAAAAATAAGTGCAAAGGTTATTGAACTTGGAAGTCAGCTGTAGATAAAGATTAGCTCTAAGAACAGAAATAGCATTCATTATCATGTCTCCCCACACGATCGAGGAGCGATAGTCATTTGGTTTTCTATTGTTTTACTATTTATATGCCAGCAGCGTTTTATTAACATATAATATATGCTAGTCTGTCCGTGTGGTCTGCGTATTTAGTATGGTTTGCGAGTATAGTTAAATAGATATGATTATTGATCAGTTTCTTAGTACACTGATTATATTTTGATGTAAATTTTGTAATGTCGTTTTTTTATTCAAATAATTAATGTCTATTTTGTCCACGTATTCGTTTAGTAATCTTCACTCAAAGGCAAATAATAAAAAAATATAAAATTTGTTAGGTAAATAAGGTTTATCTATCCCTAATAAAAATATATGACAGCAAAATGAATTTTATTTATTAATTAGAAAGGTTTTCAAGTCATTAAATAACTTGAAAACCTAGTTATTATAAAACCTTTTTACTACAGTATTTTTATAGTCTCTGTAAATTACCTCTCGTTTCCATAATCCATTAACACATCGTACTTATCCGAAACTATTACTACATTAAATACTTCACTTACCATCAAGCTTTCACATACCTACTGATAAAAACAAGATAACTTAACAAACAGACAGATTTACGACAAACTTTATCAGCTAATAATGTTTTCTGAACGTTTTATCCATTAGTACCTTATGGGCAAAGATTTAGTACATAAAACATACCCATTTTATAAATATTTAGGTCTTAGATTACAGTATTTGGGCTGGTTTTGCGAAAAAGTATCATAGTATTTATAGATGCGATATCTAAACGGCTGGCGTTCATCATTGCATAAGTGGTTTGAAATGGGACTGCGTACATAGGGATATTTCATCATACTATTCCGAGACTAAAGCAAGCCTCTGTTACCCGACAGATATACAACCTCTACGGGTATAAACCAACCTCTATGGGTTTGTATGGCGGTAGTTACTAGGATAATTGACGGGCCTGTTGGTCTAGTGGTTAGTGATCCTGACTGCTATACCGGAGGTCGTGGGTTCGATTCCTACCCGGAACAGATGTTTGTGTGATGAGCACGATTATTTGTTCGGTGTCTGGGTGTCATTTATCTATAATATGTATGTATTTAGAAATATATAAGTATGTTTATCAGTTGTCTGGTTACCATAACACAAGCTCTGCTTAGCTTGGGATCAGACAACCGTGTGTAAGATGTCCCGGAATATTTTTATTTTTATTATTATACTAAAGTCGTAGGGTTTTGGATACTTGCCTCATCTTCTGTATGAAAGACCGAATACGTATTCGTTCATTCATAGTACTTACTACGTCTATATAGGTAGATTCATAACTATACAGGGTGTTAACAAAACCCTGCCGGACCCGAAATGGTGTTGCTCACAAACACATGCTTAAATAAAATATGTAATTTTATCGGACAGGGTTTTCTTAATATGTACGTATGTATGTACGTATGTATAGGGCCTGACCTAAGGTATCATACAACACAGTTTGTCGGACTATTTACCGGACACCCTGTAGACATAGCAAGTACTATGAGCGACCGAATACGTATTCGGTCGCTCATACACAAGGTGACGCAAGTTTCCGATACCCTACGATTTTAGTATACACTAATTATTATTTTTTTTTTCTTTAATTATTATTTTTTCTTTAATGATAATACTTATTTTTTTTTAAGTCTTAAGTAAAACGTCACTTCAGTACAACTTCAAGTGAAGGAGATAGCAAAAGACTTAAAATTAATAATGTTCTTTTAAATACATATAGCTAGGAACATTAATAGTAGTAAAAGGCCAAATCAATTGAATCTAGACTCTTATTTACTGTGTATGAGGTCACCACATAATAGATTTCTTGTAAGATATGTGTTATAACAATTCCATAATATTGCATTATGTATTTACCTCAAATATTATTGTTACTTAATCATATGATAGGACTATGAATGAGATTGACCTTTGACTAGCAAATGCTTACTTCAAACTGAAAATAATCGTTAAATTAAAAACACACAATCCTGTAATTAACCGCGATTTCTGTATACAAAACAATACATAATATACAAGACAAATTTAACGTCCAATTGTCTGCAAATAGGTCTAGTATTTATTATCAGTTAGAAACACATTATTATTTATAGTCAGACATATTATCGAGTTTGAAATAACTCCGTTCATTGTGTTGTTATTATTATATTATTTATTTTATCTGCCATTCATAAACGTCAGTTCTATACCAGCTTAATAGCATATACTATTTATTATTGAAACTTAAATTACAAGCCATATTTTGACGTTTTCGGTGGCTTATAATCTGTAACCTTACAATTGAATCCCGCTACACGAGAATATTTTTGAATTAAATGAAATAAGCATATTTTTTTTACAAGAATTTTAAATCAAGCCTTATTTTCTTTGCACTTTTGCTTATTTGGAAAGAGGTCTGTGCCTAGCAGTACGACGTTTATAGGCTAATATTATTATTAAATTATTATTTTCTTTGTACATTTTCGGGCTATTTAAAGACAAATGACATTCAAATAACGACGTACCACCGGATCAACAGGACGGATACTACAATCCAGTGTAAACAGTCCCAACCTTCTTTTGTTTTTTACTTTTTGACTGTCTGTCTGAAAGCTATTTTTGGGATGTTGGTTGGAACACAAAAACACGTTTTAGATCGGCGGTTCGAGCTTTGAGTCATATGTAGACATTAGTGATCAATCAGACAAAACATCTGCTTTGTTATTATTTTGGGACCTTCATTTTCAAGGGCATCGGATTTACATTAATGCTTTTGTGTCTTGAAGCAATCCTTCGGTATTAAAGTTCTTCCGATGAGAGTGTGAAAGAATACCTTCTGCTTTGCTTGTTAATAGGTCAATGACTTCAACATTGGCTAAAACAACAGAGGTCGAAACATTTTTAAGCCTTGGTCAAGGAGAAAAAGGGGTCAATAAGGGTTTGAAGGTCAGAACGTAGTGCAAATAAAGAAGGAGATTAAACGAGAATCATATTAATTCTATGTTAGTTTTCATAAGTAATCCATAAGAATAATAACTTAAATAAGAGTATCTTGGTAATAATATTTAATTAAAACTCAAATGTTTTGATAAATCATTCAACCGTTATTTAATTGACCTAGGTCAAAAACTGACAATGTAGACCACATTTATCACAAACCTAACGATTTCAAACAATATTAGCACACCGAATATAGCAAAATCTAATTAAATTATCATCTAAATCAAAACATAACTTCGCACTACGAAATAAATCAAAGTGAATCAATGTCATCGCAATAGCATCTGATAGATATCGCATAACGGTAGTCGGTACTTAATTGAAACTCTAATGAGCTTCGACTTTGTACATGGGAAATGGTAATTAGCAAGTCTCTAATTATGCGTCATAGAGTTTGAGATAGCAATTTGTAAAAATACGGATGCCATAAACTTTGAGAGTCAGATAAAAGAAGAAAATTGTTAGATACTGGCTGATAATTCTTAAGTGCAGTTAGAAAAGGAAAAATATAGGCCAAAGACTGGTCATAAAAGAAAAACAAAAGACGATTTCTTTTTTTAAATGGTGCTGACGTCTATTATATTATATGCTATTATCAATCAGTAGTTCAAAGTAACTGAACCAGAACGTCAACAGTTTTAGTCAATAAATACAAAATGTCTCATCGTATATTTCTATAATCTACCTTTAACACTATCCTATATCTCCGTATTTGGCTTTAAAACCATCTTAACAGCGCCACCTGCAGTGTTCGGTACATCTGATCGTTTATCCATAGATCTTTGACCATTAGGCTGCTTATACACGAACTGCTCGAGCAGAGTAAACGCGAACGGACCGCGCGAGCTGTCAACCGCTCTCACGCTTCACCTGCACCATCCGCCCATTCCTTTTTGAAAACTGTCGAAACAAAAGCAGTCGAACTGCTCAAAACAGTCCGTGTGTTTGCAGCTTTAGACAATGAGATATGCCATACTTATCTTAACAGTCAATAACTTTAAATCCTTTGCCATATTAAGGAAACGGGAACTCTTTTCTCAGCTAAGCACTCATTAAGTAACGTTAGACGACTAACACGTTGATGTAGATCTCTCAGTTTGGTGTTACAACTACATAGAAGGCAGTTGGAACTATTTCTTGAGTGTAAACTGTAAGAAAAAAATATCTGATTCATTGAACTGTTTAGTTAGATATTTTTATGGGTATCAATGATTGATTTACCTATAAGTGACATTAAGCCTTCTACGAATGTCATTGACACTAAACTGGGTATATGACCATTTAAGTTGCTACAGAGACTTTTACTTAGGTATTATAATGGTGCAGTGCGTCACTTTATAATGATAGTATAAATGATTATTTTTCTTTGATGTATTATAATAATGGGATCAAATATTTTGAATTTAAAGGTCGTGTGGATCTGTATATTAAAAACTTTCTGTTAAGTTTAGCTTTAGAACACTAAATGAAAAGAAAAAATAGACGATCAGCTTTTTAATGGTTTTCTATAAGATATCGTTTTAAATTTTGGTACTAATTATCTGACCCTCACCTATAACGAGGTATTGAAATAAAACTACTTTTACGTATTTTTTCGCGGTTCATATTTAGATTTTAGGTCCCGACGTTTCGACACCTTTGCAGGTATCATGGTCACGGGCAGACTCAGTAGACAGTCTGTAAATATAAACCGCGAAGAAATCCGTAAAAGTAGTTTTATTTCTATGTGTAACATTCGTGTAAACCAATATATAACGAGGTAGTCTATATAAACGAAATATAACAGCTTCTTATAGTAGTGATCTTAGAAAATGTTCGTACCTTCGTGGGCGATGAATTAGCGACGCACTGCTATTTATGCGTGATCATTATCATTAAATGCAACACATTATACCGCGGCTTTGACTATACCGACATCAATGCTGCAACTTTATTGGATGTGATCTCTAACATTGCAGTATGCAAGGTTAAGGCATTTCTAAGTTCAATGCTAAGATGAACATTTTCATTCATATTGTTGGTACAAAAATAGTAATAAATAAACAGACTTCAATTGACACAATAAATTACTAGCTTGATTTTGATGAAGTCTGAGGTATAACCGATCGAAAGAGATTTTTGAAATCGGTCAACAATTGCCGTAGATATTGCATTACATACTTACAAAGAAAAATATACTGACGAATAACAACGAGAAACTCCTCTTTAAGAAGTCGGTTGAAAACGGGCGTACAACTTGCTTTATTCAAAAGACAGACACAAAAAAACTTCAATAGATGATAGCTCATGTCATAATTAAGCTCAAAAATCAAAAATCATTACATACATTAGCTATTGAAAACACACTTACCGTAAGCGAGTTGTTTCGAAATTTAGCTCTAAGTCGAAAAACACTTCAAAAAGATATACCTACCGACAAAGGTGTTAATAATCCCGAAGATACAATTGAATGGAATAAAATTTCTTAAGTTTAAGCTCTATTAGATAGTACTAAGGCTTGGTATGTTGAAACTTGAATGAAACTTTAATCCTACGATAAGCTTCTTAACTTCGATCGCGTAACTTGTGGTCTGTAGTTATCTAGTGATTACTGTACCACAGTACAAGGCAAACTCCAAGTTTCTAGGCGAATTTTCCTTAAAGAATATTTTGATGCAGCGACTTTTGATGTAGGTACATTCTTATTTGCATTATCATAGTTATCCTGAATTGTCCTAGTATCCATCTTTTATCTTTTTTACTTCTATCTTCTCCATCCATTCTTTCAAGCGGTTCCAGTCATTATTATACATTATTTGAAGTATCTTGACAAAGTAAGTCATAAGAAAAGGTAGCTGTGAGAGGATGTGAAGTGTCAATAATAAAGTTTAAGCTGTAGGTGAAGCTAATGTCCTGCATTAAAAAAAATATACGACCTTCATTAATATTTGAAGGAGAATTTGTAATGTTAACTTTATTTGTAGTAGGGGTATCTACAAAAAATCTTCGATATTCGAAATCATCATCAGCTCTTGCAAACACGTCTCTCAACATCTACAACCCGAATCCAAACACAAACGTTTGTCAAACACTTAAGACTGTACATAAATCGTGCCTTTGCTCTCGTGACTGTCTGTGGCTTGCTCTCAAAACTGGATGCTGTACATCATCTTAATATATTCCGGTTATGTTTTATTGCAGCCGTTACTTTGATGGACAGATAAGTTTTGAGAAAGCTTACTGTTGTTCCTAGAGTTATGGTTTCCATGTAAATTGTGATTATAATGTTGTGTGAGGTTTCGGACGAGTTTCTTTTGAGTGTTGAGAAAGATGACATTTGGTGGTTAATTTCTGTTTTCTGTTTCCGACTGTCGCTATCATGTTTACAACGAAAACTTCTTTAAATGTTATTCTTTCGAATATTTCTATGTAGTTAAGCGATTGCATTCCCAAAACTACGGGAAATACAACAATGCAGCAACTTCTAACAATCTCCCATATAACACAGTAACAATAATCTCAATACATGCATATTTCCCAATCATCATTAACAGAATGTAAATGTAGATCATTAAACAAAAACAGACCAAGCAAAAACAAACCATAACAATATACAATCCAAACATCGTGTTTACAAAGCACTTCAAATTAAAATACTGTCAGACGACACAGATCTTCGTTATTATCATGTACTCGATATTGATCACTTTCTTTATGTCTGTAAAACACGTACCTCTTATCTAGACATGAATCAATTAACTAAAAACGAAAGTGGACGCTGACAAGCTGTACCAAATGTTCTTGTTAATTATTCTGTACTTTTAAACTGAGATCTTCTTTAGTTTTTGTCGGAATTTGGATCGGTGCAAAAATGACAGTAAATTTTTCCTATTGATTATTTTTCAGATTTGGTGACCTTTGGTTGTGTCCCTTGGTAGGTCATAGTTCCCTTTTTATACATCGAAAGAGCAAACGGGCTTGATGAGTAGGGATTCCTGTTTTTGGAATCCAGATTACATCATGCTTGCCTACTGTATCTGTATGAGGTAGCATTTAAAGTGTGATGTGATATTGATATCGAATAGAGTTCTAAAGTTAACCACAATTTTAACCTGTACAGCTATCGCGTTATACTCTACTAGAGATTGTACGGAACTTAGAGATACAGTTCCAGTTATTTATATCGTTAACTTAATTAAGAAATAACAGAAACCTAACTACGGTCTAGTGTTTATGAATTATGTGCAATAACTGCACTGTTCATTCACCATTGCCATTTTCAAAGTCAACGACATTGTTGCGGTATTATGGTTGGAAGCAGTAAATCAACCTGATTGCTAGAGTTCATTCAATTCATAAGGGAAAAGCGATAAGGAATACCCACACGTACACATTATTTCTTTCATAGTTATGCATAAAACCATTGTTGTAAATATGGGTAGTTTTATTCGATTTTATATTCATCGATACCATACTGTAGGACTAAACCATTGCGATGTTAATTTTATTTTGTGTTTTTATGATGCTATAAATTTGTTTAAACGTTGCACAGACAATGCCCATTCTGTTGGCGTTGAGAAACTCATTGTAGCTTCCACAGCTCCATATACGTACGTTGGAGGTCACGGAAGCATCTTGATCTCAAAACGTGACTAATCCACATTGACCGTTAAGACGATATCTAAATTATACATTGTGTATTACAAAATGGTTGTACGTCTTTCGATTTCTCCACAGACCACGCCCGCAGTGCGTCCGATGGCATTCACAAGTCCCGATATTTGTGAGCCGCCATTTCGCATTGACAACCTCCGATCAGATATAATGTACATTTCGTATTGAATGCAAGTGAATTTATGCGAATTCATGTCGGCGTTGTTGTGATTTTGTTTATCGAGTTTGTTGGTGAAAGCTGTAAGACTACGGCCTATTAAGATGGCCGATTTGTACGTGGACTAGATGACACGATGTCGTCACGAACTCAGTTTTTTTAACCTCAACTATGATGGTTTTAGATAGAAACTTGTGATAGGTGTTGCTTATGATGGCAATCTGCGTTTCTTGTAGCACGATCTCCAACAACGAATTTCGCTTGTTCCATTTCGGAGTTTATGTTATTTCGTCGTTGCCCATATGGTTCCTTTATAAGTAGGTACAGATCTGGGTTTGATAGTATTGAGGGTGTCAGCTGCTTATCGGCCACTAGATACGAAGGTTAGAGGTCTTCTATTGTACTAATGGAATGTGGAATGGAAACTCATGACAATTTATTACGTGTTTGCTACCTTGAGATAAGAATTCGAATGTCTGGTCAAGTTTTGAATCTAATCTTTTATGGATTTAGAATTTCTCTACTTTCGGATCCCTTTGAAGTCTATCCGTAACCTTAACGTAAATGTTATCTTTTTCAAGGTTATGTCAATACATTCACTTGTTTAGATGTTTAGGTCGAAATTGATTAAAAGCATGCCAGTTCCAAAACTAAATATAAAACCGACAAAAGCTCTTCATAAGGAAAAATTTAATCTTCAAAGATTGGCTTGTTCTTAGAACTTATTTAACGCACATTATTTAGTATTCATTTTACAATACAGATGTCTAGTCTATTTTTTACCTCCTCACATACTCCATTCGATAAATCAGCATGTCTAAAGGTCAAATGTGAGATCAAATCTTAAATAAAAACATCTAGTACATTAGGCTAGTTCCTATATCTAAATTCATTTGCTAGTCGTGATCAGATACAATTGATTTGCTTCAACGAACCGTGAATAAGTGTGATAGTAAAAAAGTATGATAATGTGATGACATTATCAGCTGTCAGTGAAATAATTACCTTTGTAGGTGATTAAAAGAATTTGTTAGTGTAGATGATATTTGTCTTGTAGCTAATTATTATGGTTCAGTGCTTATTTGTGTTCCAAATGTCATAGTTTAATAGTTGTCAGTGAGTGAATCGCTTTTGTTTTTTATATTGTTGTCTCTGTTAATTTTAGCTCTGTTTTGTGTTTTGATGTTAAATTAATTTTAGTTTATTAGTCCTTGAGCTTTCTACTCTAAACTTTATTAGTTTCATACTTCTCATTCATTGATATTCTAGTCATAGGTCCACATGTTTTTATGGCTTGCGTTTATTAATTTTCTAGTACATGTTCAATGTTCATGTATTATTAATTTGGCCTTAAGAGAAAATGGCCATTAAAATAAGCTGATTAATTAATGCAAATAGGTTAAAATAACCTTTTAGACATAAGCTTTTTTATGGTTTCGTATGCGAATAAGATCAATTTCCTGCATTAAGTTTATGACGCTTTTAGAGTTACAAGTTCTATGCTTTTAAATTTCTTTTTTCTTACTATTAGCAAATCATTTTGTTTTGTAACGGGTATCATAAAACTATAAAGTTTTCTCCTTTACGGTTGTAAATCATGGTATATTTTAGAAATTTTAGAGCTTTTTATGATCATATGTCCATTTAAAGTCATCCATGTAGGTACCTACATTAGCTTTATTATACCTACTTAGTTGTATTATAATTATGTACTAAATAGGTAAGCTGATCTTATAGTACAACTATATTTTATTGATTCAAAGTCATTCTAAAATTTATTAAATATCTATAGGTTACACTTATCTAGCGTCTAGGTCTTGACATTACAATATACAGTTCCTTGATTAGCAAACTCATTAATACCATTTTATAGGCTATGGTTACTAGGTACTAATATAAAAAATACAATTTTAATATCAATGCTATGACACTTTTTTATTGTAAAACATGATACCCAACAGCCATTACTCCAAAACCGTATTAACTTTTTAATAATGAAGTGCGAAGGTACACTCAACCACACAATACTAGTACCACTTTCACATTGGAATCGACCTTATGTCACAGCAATAAGGTTCAATTTCGTAAATCCTTGGTACTGTAGACTTGTGGTAGACTGTATAAAACTATAAATCTTGAAAGGAGAGTCAGCAGAATCGTGACTGTAATGGCGTCTGCCTGTGTTCACAATAATTTATTATACTACAAAGTAAAGTTGTAATTATGCAAGTGAATGATTATTCGCGAATTTCACAGCTTTTGTTTTTGATGAAATAAATTGATTGCTTTATTTTTTGATGGTACATGTTGTAGCGAAAATTAATTGTTTTTTAAGTAGTGTGTTTTTTTGTTTACATCGTTTGCTTGTATTTCTTGTGGTAGTAATTGTTTACAGGTATTATCTTTAATTTGATATTTTTTGTGGAAGATTTAAATTGCGGATGAGAGTATTTTTTTTGCTTTCGTTTTAAGTACTTAACTAGTCATCTTTAATTGTGCTATTGTGCCTACTAGTGGTGTTCTAAGATTCGTTATAAAGTATTTTTTTTTATTATTATCAGAACATTACAAATTTACCAATAATATACTTTGAGTTACACTTAAATATTTCAATCTAACATAATTTACGCTTATCTAAGTTGATGACACTAAAACTTCAAAATGTCACCTCTAACTTCATCAGAGGGCAAAACACCGTTAACAGAATTAACTTATCAACTGCAAATAAAACTTAACTGTCAAACAAATATAGCTTTATAAGCCATTGGATTTCTAACTTTATGGATCAGACAGTAAGGTTTAGATTCGATTACGTAGTAAAAAATAAACTTAAGATTACGACTCTTGCGAGTAGGTTTGACAGCAAACAGTAGGGACTTTTATATGCATTTATTAAGCGTAAACGTTTTAGAAGAAAGTTCGTGATAATATATTTTATTTCTCTATATTCTAAAAAAGCCAAAATTTATAACTTAGGTGTATCTAAAATATAATAACTTAATAATGACGGAGTTCTTAGTATCTAGGTACTTTAGTACATCCAGTCGACGAATAAGTTGACGTTGGAAATATTTTGTAAGAAAGAAACCAGGTGAATTGACTGTTACTTGAATAATTATTACACACTAACAAAAAATACTTATAAAATTCTCAACATAGGTTACACACACAGACAAGACTAAATACACAAATAGGTACAATCAAGATCATAAACTTAAATAAACAAGTAACATTACAAGACGAAGAAAACATTTATACACCGGTTTTACGCAAAAATATATCCCATATAACTTACAAAACATACGGCTATTGCAATCGACTGTACATACCTGGAAAACAAAAAAAATATCACATTAACATTTATGCTTGAATCTATACACAGAAATAAGACTTTTGTACATGATTGTACTATTGAATACTAACAACAAAAGTCAGTAATTTTTGTTTATAAGAGCTTAAAAAGGCCATCTTGAAATAAAAAAAAGATATATTTTGGACAATAAATGAAGACGACAACTAAAGTTTAATAATAACGTTTAAGCACAAAAGCACAAAGGAAGAATAAAAAAGGAATTTGTCTGATTCGTGATGTGCGGGTTCGATTCCCGTGTGTGAAAAATATTTTTGCTATTCACAAATATTTGATCAAAGTCTGATTATTCTTTATGAAATCTTGTAATTAAAAATTTTGGTATACCCTTGGGGGATATACTGCCGAACACCAGTAGTAGTGGTAGTGTAAATATAACACCAAGTCTGCTTGCGACCACGGCCGGTGTAACCCGGTCGAAACGTCAAGCCAAGTATTTATGCATGTACGCGCTAATCCCCGTTCTATAATATTACTATATAACACAGAGTCTTAAAAAATAAAGTGAAATAATAGGATTATTTGCACATGACTTCCTGGGACATCGTTATGGGAAGTTAGTACTTCTATTCTCGTAGAAAATAGGTAAAAACTATTAGATAAATAACAATGATATGCTATTATTACCGCACAGAGAGCATTATGTACTAATAATAGCTTAATATCAATTATTTACTTCCTAAAGGTGATACTGATAGAGTTATATTTCATAGATGTTATAAATAGAATAATAAATTAGTTTTACGCTCAACATTGTAACGTAATGAATTCAATAAAGGTTAGAAATACCAATATAGGCACTAGTTATAAAAACCGACATAATTAAAAAATGATGTGTGGATGACCACGGCCCTAGATAGAGACAGATGGATGGATGGACAGAAGGAGGGTAGAGAGGCCTTTGTCCTGCAATGGGACAGAATGGATAGAAAAACAAAATACATTTCACTAACAACGACAACAAAATCAATATATTTAAAACACGATATTAAAAAAAGTCACTCTTTTTCTCAATTTGGGGACTAGTATCAGGTGTTTGTAAAAAGGGAATTTCTTCACAAAAGAACAGTTAACATAACCCATTTACATACAAAACCACATCACACAAAACCAAATATAAAAAACCACATACTAAAAATCTTGCAAACAAACCCCAAGTTACTAATAAAATATCTTATAAAGAATTACAATCACGACTCTTGTAGAATAAAGAACAAAGAACAAAGGTTTTCATTAGAAAATAAAATGCTGATGTTGTTGTTTTTGCATAAGAAGCAGATTATTGTATTCGTCGCGTCTTAACCTTTATTATGGCAAACTGTACTTACACTTAGCCATGTGTCCTTTCGTTCTAATTCTTAAGTTACAAATGTAGGTCACATTACGCATTCAAATTGCTTTCCTCAAAAAAACATGAGTGAAATGGTCCTTTAGTACAGCGAATGTCACTCACGACTAAAATCTAGGGTCAAAACTGCGCTAAAATTTATCGTGTGAGCCCTAGAGTTAGAGTTTCGTATAGTCACGAGTTCATGTCCAATCCTTTACAAATATGTGTATAATTAATCAGTATAATGCTTGTGAAACGGTTAGAGTGAATATTGTGAAGACTACTGCACGTTTAGTTTCAAATGAACGTGTTTGAACGGCGTGACGATAAGTAGCGCTGTAGTCACGCTGAGAATAAACTGCCGGTAGCTAATAGACTTATTATATACTAGCTACTATTTACTGGTTTGTCTGTGTGGAAAGTGTTTGCGCAATAGACACATTGATTTTAAATAATGTGCATTTAAGTATTGGTTGGTTGGAACTAAAGTCATGGTAAATGGGATAAAAAATGATGCTTTTCTTGCTTTTGCTTATAAAATTAAAATAAAATTATGCTTTTGTTTTTAATTAAAGAAGTTAATAGTTTGTCTTTGCTTAATGCCATGTATTTTGTTATTGTCACAAATTAACTTATATAAAGCTTTCATAGGTAAAAGGTACTCTCTCTTTTCTGAAAATTTGTATGTAATATCTTAATTGTACCATATTCTAACAAATAAATATATCATATCTGCTAATGAGTACAAAGTTTCAGAAACTTCATTGATGTAATTAATAGTTAATTTACATTCAACCTGTACTAGGTCTAGTCTAGACCCAGTTTTTACTTGTTCTGTACAAGATACAAAAGTTGCTTCTGATACATTAGCACTAATTTCTCCAAACAAGTATTACTTCCTAAACATTTTTGTCACCAAATGATTGCTTTAATAATCATTGACATCTAGGTGTCAAGCACACGCTGATTACAAGAATAAATAAGAACCCTGATTCGCACGATGGCACTAAACAAGCGAACAAACAGACAGACAGATATTGAAATGTTTTGAATATATTATGGTTGTTTTATTTGCGAACTGTGAAATGAAAGTTTTGTTCCATATTTTTTTCTATGACTTCATTGCGTGTTAAATTACTTCTTTGTTTATCATTGTATAGTATTATTGTGAGTCACATTCAAGTCTACGGAAATCATCACTAGTCACTTTCCTTGATACCTATGAATTGTTAAAAAAATAAATGTTCACGTTATTTTGCATTTGGTAATTTTGACTTTGGTTTAAATTTATTTATAAAAGGTGTTTTATTTCTTAATTTGATAATTAAATTGAATAAATAAAAATAATTAATTCCGTTTTACCTTTGTTCTAGTTTACCTCAAAAGGGAACATGTTTTATTTTTCAGTCAAATAAATTCTGAATAGACTACAGCGACAATGTTACTTCAGGACATAAAAACCTCAAGTGTTAGGCGCCTCATCTTATCAAAAAAATGTCGCATTTGATTCAAAGTACATGTTTTATAACAATAGTAGATAAGCTTGTAAAGGCACCGGTACAATCAAAGCAATGTATAAGTTACTAGTATTTACGCAATACGATAACATTTTCTAGGTTTTGAGTTTTAGTCACGCGTACAATGAACTACAAAATTTTATAACTAGGACTTATAAATTTCGACCTTACTGCTTTAGAAATAAAGGCGAGTATATGTACAATTGTTGGTATAGATGTGTGGTTGACTGCACTAAGAAGTTTTGTTATTCGTTTTCTTTGGTTATCAGTAATAGGTATTGCGATTGCTTTTAAACAAGGCTCGCTATCGGTCAATTGGGGAACTGTAGCGCCATATTTGTTTTTCAAGTAGGTTACTAAAGATTTGCAGAAGAATAGAAAATATAATTTTTGGTATAGGTAACGACTACGAAATAAACTTTTGGTGAGAAATAATAATATCTAAACAGAGCAAATGTATAAGATGATGCAAAGTATAAATGTGCAAGGAAAATTTCCTTTAAAAAAAAAATACGGACAAAATTACATACATTGATCTAAACCCAAAGTTAATAGATAAAGATCTTGTGTTATGGAGTTCAGAAACAACGAAGGTAACACAACCCAGACCCTAGGAAATGTAGAAAAGTTGGTTTCTACATTGTCCGGGTATCGAACTCGGGACCTCAGAGCTAGCCATACATTTAAACCAGTGTTACTCGACCAAGGAGGTCGTCAAAAAAATTTACTACTCTTTCTTTTACTTTTTCATCCGAATTCCTTCTTTATAGACTATTTATACATTTATACATTTATACACATTTTACCTAAGACTAGGTACACATTACAACCAGTATTTATATAGGAAATAATTAATTCATTAATCAATTAAGTGAGTTTATCTCTACCTAAATCTGAATGTCTGTAGAGTCGTTTCTGGTTTCTCATTGAAGTATCTTGTGTCACATTACCCTATGGATATCTACATCCTTTTTCCCTGTTTTTATGACTGACAGAATGAAAGGTTGTCTTTACTAATGATAGAAATCTTATAATTACTGTTACTTAAGCTTTTCTATAATTTAATATATGCGAAAATCTTACATGTGTCATGTTTAGTTTTTATTGGAAAAGTTAGAAATTCATCACTATAAACAATGTCAGCCAAAGTCGTTATGATTTAAAAATTTATGTTTGACACTTTTTAAGCAAGAACTACTGAATAATGTTATAAATATCAAATAAGATATATTAACTATAAGAATATGAAAACGGGAAATACGCGGACAAACCAAGGAGGGCAGCTAGTTTCTAAAGTTATTGAAATTAAAGTAATTTCTAAGAAACTTTTATCATTATACTCTATCATCAGACTTTAATTGACTATTAGCACTTTTGCATTTGTTGAGAGAAATTAATTTTCTTTAGAAAATGATTTTCTTAATTATGCGTGCAATTGAAAGAGATTGTACTAGAAAATTTATGGAAAATAGATAGCTGTCTATCAAATTTCCTTTGACAAATATTATTCTGACAGTAGTGATATTTTGAAAGGATTACAAATAGCTGTAAAATCTTTTAAAATACGAGTTAGGTTGTACTTAGATAAAACCGAATATTTAATCGTCAATAACTGTTAAGTTACCGTTAAGTCTCAGGACATGTTATATTATATCTAACATTTTAAGATACCTATAATGTAAAGACAGATAGACATTTAGGAAGATCTTAAAATATTCGGGGGTTCCCATTCCACAGATGTTATTTAGCACAGTAAGTTTTATTCATCAGCCATTGCCTTAACATTCTAAAACACGCATAGTTTTAACAGGTGATTTTAATATAAATACCTTAAAAAAGGGTAAAGTGACTCAAGATTTGCAGGACCTAGCATATAATCATAACTTAAACATTCATATAAACGTAGCTACCCGCAAATCATCGTGTATAGACCATATACTTAGTAATATCCCACGCGCCATCGCGACAGTTCTTCCACTTCATCTCTCCGATCATGAGACAGCACAAATGCTAAGTTTTCCTTTAAAATGTCAATCTGAGGGCACATCAATATATCACATCTACAAAAGAGATTACAATTTATCAAATATATATAAATTTAGAGAATGCTTACAATGTTTGTCTTGGACAGACGTATTTGAGGAAAGCGATGCAAATGCAGCGTTCTGTAATTTCCATGAACTAATATGTTTGTTTTATAATCTCTGTTTTCCAAAAGTAAAAATTAAAATAAATTCAAAAAGTAAAAGTAAACAAATATGGATGAGCAAGGGACTTAAGCAGAGTTCTAAAACTAAGCGTTACTTACGATTTCAATATTACAAAAATAAAAATATATGTTATAAATCTAAATATACTGCATATTCTAATCTCTTGCAAAAATGCATCTATAATGCTAAACGTCATGCTAATATTAAGTATATTAATAATAATAACAACAAATGTAAAGCTACATGGACAGTTATAAAAAATGAAGTAACTGATAAACAAACTAAAAGCACTGTAAACTACATAAAAGTCGACGACACTATAATATCAGAACCTATAGAAATAGCCTCTTGCTTTAACAATTATTTCATAAATTCACTTCATGCACAAACTTACATTAAAAAATATGAAAATAATAAGCAAATTGCAAATTCTATGTTTCTTATCCCTATGTCCGAAAATGAAGTTAAGCAGCAAATACTATCGTTAAATAATACCAACTCAGAAGGCTACGATGAGCTTAACACAAGAATACTTAAGGCATGCGTTGAGGAAATATGTACAGTGTTGACATATTTAATAAATCAATCCTTTTCCCAAGGAGTGTTTCCTACATCACTGAAAAAGTCTATTGTAATACCTTTATATAAAAAAGGTGAAAAAAATGAGATGAATAATTATCGCCCTATAACGTTAATACCCATACTGTCTAAAATATACGAAAAATGCATGTACCAAAGATTAACCAAATACTGCTCAAAATTTAATATTATAAGTTCAGAACAATTTGGATTTCAAAAGCAGAAATCTACTACTCTAGCCATCTATTCTCTTATAAAGAAATACTTACCAAAGTTAATAACAGTCAGCTCACGACTGGGTTATTTTTTGATTTATCAAAAGCCTTCGATTTAGTTTCGCATGATATACTACTAAATAAATTAGAATCTATCGGGATAAGGGGACTGGCACTCCAGTGGATATCATCGTACCTAACTGAACGGCAACAGAGTGTCACTATTACAAAACTCGATGAAAATAAAGAAGTTATACCATACTCCTCAGAGTATAAAATCATAAAACGCGGTGTGCCTCAGGGCAGCATATTAGGGCCCATTTTATTCCTTCTCTATATAAACGACATAGTCAATGTGACTAATCATCAATGCTGTCTCTACGCTGATGACATTTCTATCATTGTAACTACTGATAAAAAAATGAACTCAATTAGTGATCACGAAATAGACATAAATAATACAATAGACAATTTAGTTACTTGGTTAAACAATAATAATTTATCTATTAATCTTAATAAGTCTGTATATATACAATTTAATAAATGCTATAATAATAATAATAATTTCAAATTAAATATACAAAAAATAACACAAGTGCAACAATGCAAGTTTTTAGGAGTAACAATAGATGAATATTTAGATTGGAAAGCACACATTGATAATATATGCACTAAAGTAAATAAGTTTGTATATGCCCTAAGACAAATCAAAAATATTACATCCATAGAAACGGCGGTAATGTCATACCGCGCTTACGTTGAATCGACACTGCGATATGGTCTTATTATGTGGGGAAATAGTACCAACAACCAAAAGGCATTCATAGCACAAAAAAAATGCATACGTGCCATATATGGTATTCCATCAGACGTATCTTGTGAACCTGTTTTTAAAAAGCTTGGTTTGCTACCGCTACCTTCACTATATATTTATGAAGTGTGTATGTTTGTACGAAAACACAAACAATTATTTAATACTGTGGAGGAATTTAGTTTAAACACTCGTAGTCGACGAGACAAAAACCGACTTGTATTAAGTGATCTCCCTAGGCTAACTAAATATAATAAAAGTTGTTTGGCTATGTGTATACGCCTCTTTAATAAATTACCTTGCACACTAAAAATACTCAACTGTAAACTTTTTAAAGTAAAATTGTACCAATGGCTCATTAAATACAATTTTTATTCCATTAAAGAATATTTGGAACATACCCTAAAATGTTAATGTTAGCATAGTTAGTTAATTTTGCATGCTTTAATTTTAAGCAAAACATGTATGATCTCAAACTAATGTAACATCTTTATATACCATGTTTTATGCAAATAAATATATTATTATTATTATTATTATTATTAACATAGGTAGTAATATAATACAAGTAGAATACATATGGCCGGCGCCTTCCACATTATACTCATACTATTTATGGCCAGGAATGTCTTAAGAAAACATTACATACAAAACAATAAAATATTTACGTTTTTCAAATCAAAACACGACCTATTTTCGACTTTATGGCGCATGTAATAAGAAACAATTGATTGTGTTACATAGCTGTTGATGTACTGTTAAGTTTTGCTTACAAACTTAATCTGTCCATCCCACGAAAGTAAAACTATTCAATTTTGAACCTTATGCTGTATATCATACGAGTCATGTGTTCTTATTATGTAGATTGATGTAAGTTGGTTGTGTAGTAATTAATTGGGCGCTACAGGATATCATTTTACGAGCAGTGATAATTATGAACTGACTGCATAGCTCGGCTTGTGTGCAATGTTAATTTCAATTCAATCATAGAAACTATGGGGTTAATTGGGATGATGATTTAAATGGGATCACTAGATAAAGATGAGTCTTCTATTTAAATAAAACGTTACAACATGCAGGAACTTACCTGTTAATTCATTATTTAGTACGGTAAGGTTTGTTTTTTTAATTATTACGTCATAAATAAACTAATTATAACTTATTAAGATGTGTGCAGTGACAAAATAAAGTAGAAAGCTAATAGTAATGGAAAAAAATATATTATTATCTTCTTTGTTTAGTTTAAAATATGAACATAGGAGAACGTTAAAGTTTTTATTTCTTTATTATGACGTCATAAATGAGACATTTGACTCTTCTATTATCTATTCATAAGTATATACCTACTAAGGAAGGTATAGCACCTAAAACCCTTCTAGATACACATAACATTGAAAATGTCAAACAGATTTAAACTGCAACTTTGCACGAACTTACAAAACAATAGACCATGACATTTACAATACAGATTCAGATGAAATTCAAATAATTTACGATGTTATACAAAATATTTTTTTAACAGTTTATTATTGTACCACCTACTGACCGGTTTTAAACATATCAAGTTGCACCTTTGACCTTTCTCGCATTGTTGCTAATGTAATTAATGTCAACTTTATCATAATAAATAATCTGCACACGCAAAAGTAAACAATTTGTTGTAAATATAATCCTTTAAATAACAATTGTATGATGAGACTACATCTATAACATAACAATATTCTTACTACATGATATAAATTTACATTTAAAATATCCTAACAAGATTTAAGACTACAAAACCTGAGGGCCTACGATACACAAGATTTTCCTGCAAAAGAATGAACAATTTCTTTCAAAACACCTATCAAAGGAAATAAACCAAAAATTGGTTCACAGTTATAGTAATTACAGTACTGTAGAAAGGTAGATGCTAAATATTAAGACACATATTTTTCGGTAGTTCAGCATTAAATGCAGAAAACCCAAAATAATAACTCTATGGCCATAGGGATCAAATACCAGGTACACTAATAGCTCTTTGACCACCCCATGTCAACATATTATCAATAACTTACCCCTATCAGATCAAGAAACATCTGACCAAAACAAAGTAACAATAATCTTAATCTATAATCTTTATTTACCGACTGGCGCCATACAATCGTTTGGCCGCCAATTGCAAGAGATAAGCATGATAATATGTTGAATATCGTTATTTTTATCTATCATAAGTGACGATAAATATTTCGAAAGAATATTCTAGTTTTGTCGTTCAGAAGTGAGTTGATCCTTGCAAAATGCGGTACTAAACAGAACCCGCGAAACAGACACTATAATAGCTTGGGAAGAAAGCAAATTTTGTATTACAAAAACATATCAAATTGTGCAACTTTCGCTACACTTTTCTATAGAACCATGCCAGTTTCAGCAAAAGAAAGGGATACAGGTATATCGGTAGCTAGATAGCGCCATCCATAGATTAAACATATACATAGACTGCTACTATCGCCAGTTTCCCCTTGTGCTAAGCGAGAGCAGTTTTTAGTCTGAACCTAGTACATTCGTTTACCGATTTAAGTTAATTTTCGAGCAACGAGAAACTTATATACGAAAATATCGCTGGTTTGGACATTGTTAGGATAATATTAGTGTTTTTAAATAGATTTTTTAAAACGGCATGCTCCATCTTCATACATAATTCACGACAAAACTATTTCACACTAGTGCTTACGTTCAAACTCTGATAGTTTCACTCTAGTTGCTTATGTATACTCTAAGGCGCCATCCCTTTTTCTTACGGTAATGACAATCGTGAAGTGAATGCACCTTTGGATACCGTTAAAATGAACATAACAGATACTTATTAATATACCATAACCAAATACAATGTGTTAATTGATTTCCTATAATACTTAATCACAAAAATAAAGCTATTAAATACATTTCTGTCAACATAATCCTCGTATTAAGTATGAAGAGGCGAGTTGATCAGATTATAAAGATATCAAAAGATACATTTTACGTAAGTTTCCATGTTTATCGATAAATTGATGTTATTGCTTCATAGATAACTGTGGCCCCGATAGATATAGTATCTTGTAGCTTTTAGCTGCATTTTGATACCATTAATGATTTGGTAAATGCATAGGATAGAAAAATGGTAGATTAAACTTATGTCGAATGATGAAAGCTATTGTTAGGATTTGTATCAAAATTTAAAAAAAATAGGATAAAAAATACATAATTTTATTGATACAAAGATATAAATCACTCAAGCCTTTTCTAAGATAATGACCCTCATTTGATATAAAATGTTATTTCTATGTTCTATTTTGCTATCTTTACTTTTAAAACTACATTTTAAATTATTATTACATAAAATTGTTTTCTTCCACAAGTGATATTGATTGTTATTATTTTATTGATAACGTTCAATAACAATTACGTATGTTTTATTATTTAATTTTGTATGAATCATTTTTTTTTTCAGTAATTTATAAATTGATAGTTTTATTTAACACTGATTAACTTACTTGTAATTTTAATGACTCCACTTTTATTTAATTGTAAGTTCAAAGATATTATCATTACTTTTTTATGACTTGTTGTTATCTATTCTATCCATTAGCTGTTAAGTCTGTCTCATACGTTGTTATTTTTTTATAATATTAAGGGTAATACAATCTAATCATTTTTATTTAAAAAATAAACGAATTTGGTTATATGATATGCTTTGGACAGCAATTAAAATAATCATTACAAAAAGAAATCTATAGTAGATGTTTAAACTTGAAAAAAAGCCAGGCAAGGAAAACCCTAAACCGAAGAGTATGTATTAAGGGAATAATGAAAGTGGACGAAGAGAAATAAGTATGTAAGGATCGTACCAAGTGGAAAGGAGTGGCCTCTGCCTATCCCTACGGGAAACAGGTGTGATGTTATGATGAATGTAAGTTTAAACTTCTAGAATACCAAAGATACCATACTTTTTAAATGCCCGTCACCAAGAAAAAGCTTACAAATAAAACCTACTTATTTAAAATAATCAACCAAGTGCATCCTTATAAAATAAACGCGAGCTTATCACATACAACAAGACTTAACTTCCTCGAAAATTCTTCATCCAAATCGTAGTGACATTAAAAAGGTGACTTAAAAAGGTTTTAAAAACCAATTTACTTAATGAATCAATGTTGTTTTTCTTATCATTTAATTAATCTGAACAGAAAGCTATCAGAATGGATGATACAAGACGGCAAACAGATTGTAATTACATGTTGTACTGGTTAATGCATAATTGGAGCCCCTATTACAAGGGATTAAGGTTGGTTTTTGTGTGTTTTATGGTTATCGTGATTTAGCCTTTTCTTCGCCTGATATCTTGAGTTCTGTTTAACGTTCCTGTTTATAGGTTTTGTTTAAGATCTTTTGCTTGAAGCTTGTTCTTTAAATATTGGTTCGACAATGTTGCTCTGAGAATAGATGTTTTGTGAAGAAATCTGATCTTAGTTTGTCTATTGAATTATATTCTACTGTGGTTTGTCCGCCAATGTTTAAGTACCAAAATAAGTTGTAGACACTATTAAGTTTTTTCACTTAGCATTACTTTATTTTGAAGTCGTTTATGAATGCTACCTAAAGAGTTAAAAATATTAATAAATGTTAAAATTCTTCTGATTTTTGAAGCTCATTACTTATGCTGTAAATGCCCATAATTATGCCATCAACCATAAAAGGACCCAGAACTTTTAAGAAACAATTAAATAATAAGTAAAAATTGAATTACGTCTGAAACGAAGCTCTAATTACATAAAAATATTTTATTTTGACAAGCATACAATTATGAAATCACTATGCACCAATTTTGTCCAATGAATCACCAAACAAAAAAACGTGATACCTACTATCTCTACTAAACGAATTAAGTAAACATTTCCTTAATAAGTAAAGAACTGCCTCGTTGGCCTAATGGTGCTAAGCGCGACTGCTACGCTAGAGGTCTTGGGTTCGATTCCCAAGTCGACCAAGGTGTTATTGTGTTTTTCTATGAAATTGGCAATAGGATCGTCCCCTACATGGGACCTAAACATATCGGCGAACTGTGGGTGTACATTGGTACACCTCTGCCTAACCCTTCGGGGATAGAGGCGTGATGATATGTTATATTATTTTAATAAACTAAGTAAAGAAAGTGTCTCAATACGATTGCAATCATACTTCGTGACCGACGTGTCAGAATCGGCGCCGAACATCCGGCAATCTTATCATAACGCGTTATTCGTCGTCCATTTCTGCACTTGCTTGAACAGCTGCTAAGCTCCATCGAAGATTACAGATAATGTACAACTAGTTTACCGATTCTATCGAGCGAGTATACCGATGCACGATAGCTGTTCTAATTATTGGTTTGTTTAGTTTAAATGAGGATTCGTAAATAAAATGTGTTTGTAAATGGCGTTTAGATAGTAGGAAATAATGGAATTAAATATTGTTTGTTTACTTCATTATTGGAATTATATTTATTGGCGCCTATTATGTTTGCTTTAGATTAATTATGACCCATACAGTGTCTATTATTCCACACTCGAGTTATAAATCCAAATGAACTGCATCTTTTTGTTTCAATTTTACGCCGTAATGTCTAGACCCTTATGTGTAACATTCATACATTCATACATTCACGCAAGTTAAATCTTACCGAAAGCTTTTATTAGAATTATCACATTACTTGTGTAATATATAATGCATTTACCATTTATTCGCGAAGATAACATTTAAAACCCAGTACTACCAAGAAAACAAGTAAACAAATCGTACATAACTGCAATAAAAAACGGGATTTTTACATTGTAAGAGGAAAAATTGCTTAAGTTTACGTGAAGCGGCTTAAGTCGGTATCATAACGTTAGATCGCTTGGCAGACTGCTACGCTGATGGTATGATTACAAAACTGGTTGCTTTACCGAGTTTTTGTAAAAATATTAAGACGTTAGATACGCTTAGCTTTAGATTTATATACACGTCTGTTTCTATGTTATTTTAGAAATAAATAGGAGATAAGATTGTTTGGAATTACAACTTCATTTGAATGTTGATTCTTAAGTATTTTGTATAATATTATTGCTAATGGCATCTGTCTGATAGACAAAAAGCTTAACACAATTTAAGTACAAGTTGCGCTGTTATAGAAGGCGCTCAACAGTTTTTTATTCTAGCTTGGTAAAGCACTGAAGATATAGGTTATATTTTAGGCAAGATTTTCATCATGGTCATAAAAGAAGACGAAAAATTAACCATCTCTTGATTTAAGCCGCTCGCAAAAGAAACCTGCTGAATGTGAATAGTTTATATTATTATGGCAGTAGTTTCTCGGATAATAAAATGTCGGATTTTGGAGATTGTGTTGCCTCGTATACGAAAAGACATTAGAATTTACAATTTAGTTTTGAAATAATAGAAAGTACTGGTTTTCAAACTAACCGTTAATTTATCAACATTACTTAACACACAATACATCAATGAAACAATACTGAATAGCACTTAACTTCATTGATGTCTCACTCATCTATTTGTTACGAGTTATCACGAATGTTATCATAGCAAAGTCTGTTGACAACCGCACTTGTATAGCCCTCATTCACTATTAATATAAGGATCAGTTTAGACGAAAAACCGAACTATAAACCGAACAGCATGTATGAAGGGAATAATGAAAGTGGACAAAACGAAACAAGTGTGCAAGAATCGTAGCAAGTGGAAAGAAGTGGTCTCTGCCTACCCCTACAAGGGAAAGAGGCGTGATTATATGTATGTATGTAGTTTAGACGAACAACTAAACACTATCCATGTAAGTGTATAATTTGTCTTCCTAGCACCGACAAACTCGGGTGAAGGGACTTCTAAAACTTGATATTTGAAGAAACTATGACTGTGGCTCGGCAACCAGCTGATATCCATGTGTGACATGGGTAACTGCATATCTGACTTAATAGTTTAGTTAATAGGGTACTAAAAATTATAATTTGAGGTTTAGCTCTCCCCTATCCTGGACCAAATTAAAAGCCGACTTTGCAGTTTAAGGCCAGGCAAGGCAAAGCAAGGATTTATACCATGTACCTACGTTTTTATGATGATTTTTGCTTTTCTTAGTCTAGTCAAGTGTAGTCTTTAGGTAGTGTCAGTGTGTGACCGGCCTAAACCAACTACTTGACTGTTGCACTTTCCTCCATTTCCAAGTCATAAGTGAGCTATTGTCAATACAATGTTTACTTGTCTTGTTTGTATAAGATTATTATTATTACATGTGACAACTTAATATGGAAGAATGATTGCCTGAAGGGCAAGAAATGTTGTATCGTGGGATATGTAGCTTTGGAAGGCACGGTTGTTTGTATTGATGCTGTATTTTATGATCTATTGGAATATACTACTGGTATAGGAAACTTAGAAATAAATTCTGAGTATGAAGAAAGATTTAGCTTTCGTCTACCTTAAGATGAAGACATAAAGTAGTTATGGATTGTTTGGAGTAGACTTTAGACATTAGGTTTGACAGGAATGAAATTATAAATTTTCAAATTTCACTGGATCAAGTATGGACTACAACATTTTTTCCTATACCCCCATTGATGACTTCAATAAAAAAAAGTCATACTAATTTTATTTCCAACAATTGTTATCTTTATTTCCACATAAAACAAATTCCTGTTATTTAATAAATAAACATAACGCATCCAGTTTCCACGACCTCCATAACTACCGAATTCCGAACAAATAATTTGTAATCGTAATGTGTGCAAAAATGTCGTGTTGTGCATTAATTTCAAAATGAGTCATGACAAACGCCGCGAGATCAAACAAGCGTACATCCGAGTTCTATTGTCGACACATCCTGTATACGTAAGGTTAAAATTGTCACTTTGCACTAGTACAATGATTTTAGAACTCATGCTCGCGAATTTATTGCCAACAATGGGCTTTTCAATGTTTCATGGTTACATATTGTTCGTTGAACATTGTAAACTGAAACGCGATGATGGTATATTAAGGACTGTTTGTTGTGCTTTGTTTGTTTTAGATCTAAATGACATCAACAATTTTTCATTTAGTATTGTCGAGCATGATGATAGTTATCATAAATATCATAATTTTCATTTTAAAATGATGATGACTAATTCATTTTCCAGAGAATTTGAAAACAGACTAATTTGGAATGTTCCCGTATAATTTGGATGGCATATTTTAAATTCAAAACAAACTTAAATCCAAGTAATCCCTTCGATCGGGTATCAGTGTAAGCTTTGACATTTTGTTCATTACATATGTGATATGTCCGACCTAATCACATTACCCATCTGCTTGCCTTATTGGTAACATCCATTTAAACCCACGAACAATGCAACACATACCTTTATTATTATCATCCCAGGATTTAAACAATAACTTTACTTTTATCGCACACAATTTGAATTTGTAAAATTCGACCACCCATCGATGCCTCGAAGATGCACCAAAATAAATTGGATCATCCATTTTGGTACCGATAACAATAATTTAGAATTGTATGAATAAATTTAGTTTTTGATGGCGTCTGATTTTAATTTAGCTTAGAATAAAATCAAAGTAAAACAAAACGATGAAGGGCCAACAAACAATACTAAAAATTGTTTTAAGAAAAAAGACAAAGACTTTAAAAGACGTGTTCAAAATTGACGACCATCATTAATAGTGACAAATATTTCTTTGAAATATCAATAGGTATATGTAATACACAAAAGGAGTATGATATTCCAAGTAGATTCGGTTTCAGATAATCTTATTGTTGATTCTGCGGACAGCTCGGTTAACAGTGTTGTGGTCACGACACTGACAAAGTATGACGATGTGATCTGATTTATACATTAGGTCCATATAGCGAGGAATAGTCTATAAGCCCATAGGTAGACGAATACGGAAATATCAATACACGAGAAGACGTAACACATCTATTAAAATAAATTATTACGCTGCTTTTTTGTAGTATTTTCATTTTGAAAGACTGTCTTATTGCGAATATTTTGCAGAGAAAACCGTTGTTATCCAACTGTACTTAAACGCAACTCAAATATTGTCAAGTTATGGGACACAAATAGATGTAGAAATTCCTTTTAACGTATGCAGTTCATTGTTTAAGTTACGTCATCATCTTCCATCTTCATATGACAAGCAAAATTAAGATTAATTACAAGGATAATAGGCTCATTTTTCTTTGACGTTGCGTGTGAAAAATTTGCATAAACACCATGCAAATAAACTTCGAAGTTTCGAGGACATTCGCAATATTGATTGTTGTGGCGATGGGGGGCATTTCTGTACCTGTGTTTCTTCAACTTTATGTAGGGATTCATGTTATAAATATTGAGTAAAATCGAGAAACACTGATAAAAAATCACTTTAATTCATTATCAAGTTAAAGCCTTATCAAGTTTTATTGTTCAAGACAAACACATTTAATGAAGTAATTTATTTTTTCTAAAGTGAAACGAAAGTGGTAAACTTTAAGTGGTGCATTATCTCTTGTGCTGTCCAAAATATTGGTTTACATAACGTCGTTATTGGCTGAGTTTCGCAGTAGCAATGACTGTAGGTAACTTTTAACAAGCGTTTTTGACAAGATTATCGACTTGTTTTTATGTAAATGATAATAGCCTCTGGTCTTCACAAGTAATTGCACCTACTTTACTTTCATGCCATTTATTTATATTGAAATTACCGAATTGTTTTGTTCGTTCTTAGTAAACATCGTTGTGAAACAAACCTCGCTAAACTATTTCGACTAAACATAACATTCAGTCGGGACTGAATGGCTCAAGACTTCCGTGAGTTAGTACAGGTAAAGTGTGTTTCTTTATCGCCATTGATAAGATAACATCAGGAGGTCAGCACAGTGCAACGTGCAGTCTTGGATTTATTGTTGATTTCACTAACATATTTTCTTTAAGGCTGTTTGTACTCTTAGTTTGGGTACAGGTCTTTGCAATCAAATCTTATAATCCAATCTGGTTTGAAAAAGGTGTGTCGACGTTGCAGGCACGACTTTTGCGTTTTACGATAATCTTTAAATCATTGATTGGGTATAGAAATTGCTCAATGAGTTTCGTAACAACTCTCTGTGTTTCCTTTAGCATGATGTTATTTTTACATACACACTTTATTTCTTCATTAGAATAACAAATATTACTTCTTTAACATTTATACAACAGTAATTTTTTAGTGAACAAAACGGGTCCTAATAAATCACCTAGAGGGACACCTTATCGTACAAACATCCGAAAATCCCTCAAATGCACGTGCACGCCTATAAATCCCGTATAATATCAGATGTACAATAAAACAATAGGGCGATTCTATAACCATTGAAGGCATCAGCCTCGCAATTCAGAGGGCAACGCTGCCCGCAAACTTGCATAGGAAGTGTGATAAAACGGTCCATGGGAACCCATTACACGGGCGTGTAATACAAATGCTTGCGAGCGGACTTAATGTAGGGATGATGTCATCGTTTTGAAATTTCAGTGTTAGACTTTGGAACTTAACGATTTTATAATTTTACATATTTTGAGATAGAAATTACCATTTGAATAAAGTTTATTTATTTATTATATTTGTGATTATTGTATGTCATTAGGATGGTTTTAATTGAAAAATAATGGTTTTTCTAAGTTATATTATATAATTTGCAGTAAATCATTGTTTTAAAATACTGTCCAACAAACGCAATTAAAATCTGTCAGCAAAATGCATAAAGCTTATGAAATTCATTAACATTTCTAATATTCATTCAGACAATCAATCATTTATATAAATGAAAATGTGAATAGTCGTATTGTGTCGCGACTTAACACTTTCAATGAATTAGCATTCCTCTTAAGTTTTTACTTGTCTTCACTTGTAGGTATGCAATCTTGAATAGAAAACGTTTCTCATTAAAATAACATGAATTCAGCGGTCATAAAATACGAATCAATTGTGGTAACGGTGTAACAACTGTCGGGTTAAATGGAAGTTCCTTTGTTTCTAACCCACATCGGCTATTACGAACCGAGAGCTGGTATAACTATGATTTGTGGGCTATGTTCGCTGCGAGAACTACAAGTATATAGCATGTGAGATTAATGTGAAGGATTGAAAGCCTACGAGTAATGGCACGCGTATTTGTTAACGGTTATTTTAAACCTTTTCAAATTCTCTTAAACTATCATCAACTTTTTAATGATCACTCCTTACTTTTATTGTTTCAAGAACTTCTTGAGCTTTGTAAATATGGTCGTTTTATGTAGGTTTATGTAGGTCCAACAATAGTTCAACTGGGATTTGAACTTACGACCCCTTGATCGCCAGTCAATGTCTAGCCAATGTTTTATAGTCGTTTGTGTACTACTAATACGAGGTATTTCATGAATTTATAGAAACTCTCGTTTAGTATTTATTGCCTTTATAAGTACTAAAGTAAAGGCTGTTATTATTCCATTCAAAATATTTCGCGTTTATTTTTTAGGCTATAAAACGACTTAACATAAAAATCTTTATCAAAGTGCAGTTGTTAAATGGAGCATAAAAATATAATCGGTAACGGCATCAAATCTTTGTCATAAAAATAATCTCGTAATTGTAGTAATACCATATTATTATCTTTATTCACTTTTATATGTTCAAGTCTACCATCACCATCATTATGTGCATTATATGCGTTAATTGATATTTCATCCTTTGCTACATTAAATAGATCTTCTTCAACAAGCTTTTCATTATCGTCTATGTTTATTATAACCATATTCCATTCATTGACATCGTCTAAATTAACGCTTCCTTCCTGTCTCGCCACGTGTTCACAAGAGGGATGTCTGTTCCTATCGTATGCCTTTTTATTGGGATTCCTACGAACAGTTTACTGTTTTTTCTATTGCTTGACTGTTATAATTTAATATTGTTCAACAGATGGTAGCTTCTTTTATGTAAGCTCTGGGGAGTCGTTTGTTCTCTACGTAATTTATTTTGAGGTCTACTTAACTTTTTTTTGAAGCGTCTAAAGACACATAATATGTTTAGATGCTAAAAAAGGAAAAAGTTTAATTAGAGTTTTGATGTACAGTAGATCAATTAATTATAATAACATGTTCACAATAAATACATCTGTTAACGTTAAGAACTTCATAAAAGTTATAATACTTGGTAATTACAGTAAGAAACAACTCATAAAATTCGAACTCCTAAATAAAATCTTTGTATCTTGGACAACGTTTTACATTAAACTTAGTAAAAATGTTTTGGTTTTTTGTTTGTTTGCATTCCAGCTGCATAATTTTAATGGACTTAGGTATCCGTATGCACTCATTTGAATACGTTTATTTGTAAAAATAAGACTAAAAAATGAAAAGCAGAAACATTAAGGTATTCTTAATTTTTAGTCGTAAACTTGCTAAAAATTACGACTTTGCTTAAGGATAACAAAACTGCAGATACCTACTAAATTACAAAAGTAATAACTTTGAAAGTGCTCAAGCCATCATTTTCTATAGTGTAACAGAGATAGCGCTATCCATTCAATGGCTCTGTCACTTTCTTACTCGGAGACAAGCAAGGTTCTAAAACGTCTAAAATGTAATGTGTCTGGTGGCTGTTATGTCAACTATTTAAACAGTTTCTGCACATACGAAGTGTATTTCTCTTAAACAAAAGTTCGTTGGCCCAAAAATTGCTTGCGCAGGTCTCTACTTGTCAGTTTCTACTCAAGTGTTTGCACAGATGGCTACCGTTTTTTTTTTATCACCATCCATTGTGAGAATTGTGGATTATGACGTAATACCAAGAATTTGAGTAGCAACTTTTTAAATGAACGTGGGTACTGAAATTTTGGATTGTTTGTCGTTTGGTTCAATGTTTTGTAATGAACCTGTTAAGACATTTTCTACTTCTATAAGATTTACATTCTACAACTTATTCATACATATAATCACGCTTCTTTCCCTTGTTGGGGTAAGTAGAGACCACTTCTTTTCACTTTCAACGATCCTTACTCACTTGTTTCGCTCCGTCCACTTTCATTATTCCCTTCATTCAAAAAGAGATAATATACTTCTCCAGTATTGCTTAGTAAGTTCAGATGGGAAGCTAACTCTAACATAGTTTGGACAAAAGTTATGAAGTAATTCTGCATCTAAATCATTTTAACCTTGGCCTTAAATATTTACAAGCCCAATCATCAGTGCCATTCAAAATACAAATTAGCATAAGTGATACATTTCTACCTTCCCTTTCTATTACCATTGACCAGAATGCTCAGCCCACCAGATTCTCAAGGTTCAATGATTCATATTATTGCATGATCTGAATCACACGTGTTCCGTTACGTAGCGTCTAGACACGTGTAATTGATATTGTTTTAATTCTGACGAGCATTTTTCTGAGTCATTCTAAAATATTTTTGTTTTTTAGACTAGAAGCAGTTTCTATTGCAGCTATTATATTGTGTCCTCTTCTTTTGTTATTTTTGGTAAATAATCAAATTTAGAATAAGCTTTACAAATGTCTAGTAGATATCAATACATATGTTTAGTCAGACTTGACACGCATTTTGAAGGTTCTTTATGTGAGAAGAAAAAGTCTATGTTATCGAAACAAAAAAGGTCTCCTTTTAAATTGTTACATGCATACATGCTTAAAATAATTAAATGAACTTGTTTGATTCCATATAATTCTTAGAACGCTTCAAAAACCAATAGCATAATGGGCAGTCGACTCTTACATTAATAGAAAAAAAAAACAAGGAATTCAAAACACAAGAGCAACGGCCATAACTTAAATCTGACGTCATCGTTTAATAAATCATTTATATAAATAATCGAATAGACCACACACAGTTAAGTAGGCCTATGTTTACTTAATTAAGTGTTATAAGATTACTTTTTATTTTTACAAACGATAATAACTTGACCTCTTGACCTTAAGTCGTAAAATTTTGAGATAATCAAATTATTATGCTAATAGTACAGTTTAATGAGTCTTTTATTTATGTATCTTGAAATATTTTGCGGTTGACAAATCTAAACATTGTGCTTTTTTTCCTTTTGTCTGTTTATTGAGTCTAATTAAGCTATTTCTAAAACATTTAACATTGATAGGTCTCATTATATAGTTTTTTCGCAATTCAGTGTTCTTCCTAGACATATTTTTATATACTGGTTGTTACTAATTTGCCAATAACACCACTACTACTACTGTATTTTCTTTTTCACAGAAGCTATAAGCTCTTCGAATTTAACGTCACTTTTCATATAAAAGACACCGCTTTTGAACACTCGTGCCATCAGTTATATATCAACTTCACACAAAAAAGTTTATTTATTTCACAAAACAACATCAAGAACGTGTACCCAAACAATAGTACCCCATACTTACATATCACTGAATACACAACATTCACGCATTATTACGCCAATCAGAATCGAACCCCCGACCGGTAAAACCGTTACGACACCGTACTTGTTCGAAATGTCAATCGTTATTTAACTTACGATGAAAAACTGACTTTTATGAATACTGCGCACGAATTAAATTTAAAAGGTATCGCTTTTTTCGATAAACTTAATGTACTGATGTTGAAGCGAAATGCGCAATCATTGAAATAAAAAGAATCGACACAATTTAATAATAATTTTGATTATAGTAATCTTGTTCTTTCAAACCTTTAGCCCAATTCTTTTATAAGCTAATGTGCAACCACGACTTCATCTATCGAACTCCATGAATTGATCTATCGAATGAACTGATTTTTTGTGTGATCCGAAAATATTTGAACCTTACTTGACAAATATTATACGTCATTTTTTTATTACTATGAAAAATATAAGTATAGCTTTTCAAGTCTAAAGACTTGCTACGTTGAACATGAGCCTTTTAAGCTCTTTTACTCCGAAGACATTTTAATAATGCAAAACTTATGTTATAAATAATTCTCCCCCTTAGTTTTAAAATTATCCAATTTCAATGAAGCAGTAATGAGCTTTGTCAAATTAGCGAAAATTCTGTCCCAAATCCCTTTAAATACTAAAAGGGTATCGTATGTTAATTTGTTCCGCTTACCTCATAAACAGCGTGAACAATCTCGATACATAACAGATTATGCAGTTTATCGTGTCACCTTATTGCAAAATTAAGTGAAAGTCGTTGTTCTTACTTGTTTCTTAGTCTAGAAGTCAGTGAGTTGATTTAATGCTATATCCATATTCCATAACTTTACAGAGAAACATTTACCCGTTACTGAAATAAGAACGCTACTATTTTTTCTCAAAAAAATTAATACTAAAGAAGCTTACGGGCATGATAAATAAAATCTAGTTTTCGAGTTTTATTCTTCATAAAAAAAGAAAAAAATAAGACGAGCGCCAATCCATCACAATTTAAAAACCGAACGTTTCAAAATGGCTGGCCCTTCCAATAAATCGCAGTCTCCAACAAAAAAAGCGAAGCGATAATAAAAATTCACAATGGTTGGGGATTAAGATATCTTAGAACAATGGCCTATTTACTGAACTGGTTTGCCATGGGACTGCAGACAATAAGGCACCGATGGCAACGCTAGCCTGCATGGCAATGGACTTGACTGGCCAACGGTTTTACAATAGGGCTGTCACTGAAACTTGCAAAGAAGTTTTGGACGAGTAATTTACAAGTGAATGTCTTTTTTATTAAAATTGTAGATGGTTTTCTTGTGATTGGATTGTAAATAAGTAACATAAGTTAAGATTATTACAAAAAATATTATTTTTCATTACTGTAAGACCGAGCAATAGCTGTAGATAGTCATTTAAAGTGAATGTAGAAAAACGACAATTTGAAAATGAATTCGACAACAATTTTAAGATTACTAGTAACTAAGCCTACAAAATGCTTATTTGGCAATTTGTGGTCACGTTAAAATATTTTCTGTAAGTGCCAACCCTATATACGGTATTGTGAGGTCATTTTATGACAGTTGCCTTTACTTGGAGAAGTATTACGTCGTATTAGATGTCCGTCTTCCTGTGTTTGATGTCTAAACGACGGAGATACCTTTAAAGATTATCTTTTGTCTAAAAATAAACATGTTTATGGGTAAGAAAATATAAATTTTTGACTTATTTAGTATGTATTGAATTCAGAATGGTTTATCTAAGGGGAAGGAAGTTCAGGTTTGAAAATATAATGAAACTTCAATCAATTTTAATTTTACCGTTAATTCTTGGTTACCGTAAAGTGACGAGCTACAGAAAAACAGTTTAAATAAAGCCTTTGAAATTAAGTAGAGTTTCAGCTATTTGCGGGTGAATTAAGATTTTTACAAATGTACTGTAGATTTAAGTTATTGTTCTATAGAACAAGAGGAAATGGAAATCTCAATCAATAAAATACAGTATAAGTTCCTAATGAATTTTAAACAATAAAAATAATTAATCATCAATATAAATCATTTATACCTTAAGGCACAGTGCGACAAATCAAAAAAAGTCTAGAAAAAAACGATCACACACAGAGCTTTGATCTATTAAACTTGATTATAATTAATTCTATGTCCGATTTAATTTATTTAGCATTATGTTTTTCGTATTTATCTTCTTCATAATTAATTATATTATCCAATTTATTTAAATAAAACCCGTATACAATAAGTTATTTTGAATGCAACATTATTAATAACACTAGACTTTAATAGACCATTAACGCTCAAATTTCTTTTAAGTGACATCAATCTTATCTATAACAAAATCTGAATACATGTTTGAAATATATTATCTCTAAACTTTTACCATAAACATCTTGTAACTATTCAACTGAGCGCATACAAACACACTTTTCTACATCACTTTGACAGTTGTTATTCTGTCAACTGACATTTTAAACCGCGTGGGTGACACGTGTCAAATTACAGAAAAAAATACTACTTTATTTGAATCTGATTAAAGTTTAAGCTTTAATTAAACGCGCAATGAATGTATCTTTAGCAATTAAAATTTTAATTAGGTGATTTTTAATACAGTGAGCAGTGGGTTTTATGATTGAATGGATAACAAGGTATGATGTAAAAGATACATAGAACTTCGTAATTGATATAATAGTGATGCAATAATGGCATTCAATTGTAAATAATAAGTTCTATGAAACAAATGTAAAGAAAGTGATTAGATACATGAACATAATAGTATATTGAAAAAACTAAAAATAATGAGTAGAATTACGAAATACTCGTAGAAGTCAATAGAAAGAAGTTGGATGCGTGAAGTATTTTTCTGGTAGTTGCAGTCAACAAATTGGTGTTCAAACAATTAATTACAAACTACCTCATAACTTACAGCTTATAGTACATCTATGAATAACTCCAAACACTAAAAAGCTTCATTAATCAAAGATCGAATGTCCCTCGTTCACAAAATTGATTAACCGCTTCCCGTGTTCCGTAAAATGTACAGTAAAACACAAATTCATATTAATTAACGTTCATAATTTACTTGTATGCATCGACGTCTTTAATGGCGGACCGTTAGCCGCGTGGGCAAGCGTTGCCCAATTCATGAATGGAGTGGACCCGCCGAGTCCGCCCACGCCTGTTATCAATGAATACTTGTGTAGAAATACGCCGGCTTGTCTGCAAACACTGTGTTGCGAAACCTGCCATTGAAACAAGCTTGATCTAGTTACTGACCGAATGGCAAATAAATTTGTTGCCAAAATGTTTTGTCCAGTGGGCGGTTGTTTCCGGCCACTGTGCAGGACACTGCAGTCGTGTTTTGTCATGTCTATTCGGTTATGATTGGTGTTACGTCTGGCGGTTTATTGCCCATAATAACTGTATATATCCATTTGTATGTGATATGATTGTTTTGTTTGTAGATATTAAAGTGATTTGAAATATCGTTTGTTTTATTGAATAATAAAATAAATGTAAATTAGTTTTAGTGCGAACTAAAATGGATTTGTTTTGAATGAAAGTTGTATTGAAAGTGATATTGTTCGGAGCTTTAAACTCAAGGTCGCCCTGATTTAGATTCAGTTCTATCTATCTATCAACTAGCTTTACACTAAATGGTATTTATAAAATAAATTGAGATAAAATTGTTTCGTCATATACGAGTAAGTTCGTGCTTCTATCTGTTATAAAGTACTTACAAAAAGGTGGAGATAGTAAGTAAAAGCGGGTTCCCATGAAAGCTTTCCTAACGTCTCAATATTCAGTTTTCTAGCGAGTCTGCTACACAAGGTAATTTACAGTAAATATACAGACTCTGTACTGTTGAACTCCCGTGGCCGCGACTTTCGCAGCGTCCAATTAAAATTTCAATTAAATTCTAAAATCTTGTCAAATTGAACCGAACTTTGTAACCTTGGATTAGTTGGTGCAAGTTTAAATGTTTAGCGAAACTTTAATAGAAATTTCGAGAAGTATACGAGACCGGATTTCGTTAATTCGAGTGAAGGGCGAGATAGATAGAGTCTTTGGTTTAAATCCAAAAACCAGCGGTATGTACATTTACACATTCGATGACTGCATTATAGACAAACTTCTAGTAGTAATAAGGGCTTATGTCAATAGCAAATAGCCAATCACGTCCATTCATAATTGTTGTTGTCTTCATAAGAGATAGATTTGTATTATTACTTTAATTTTCAGGGTTTACAAACATTTTAACAAGTGCAAAAACATTTTCTTACGTACAACTACTTGCACCTATATTAAAATGTGCTCCAATAGTTCTCCCCGCTGAAATAACCAACTGGTACCACACAAGCGTCTAACTGAACGCCACTTGTTTCTTAATCACTGGCTCTGATCAAATGAACCACTTCGAGTGTTAATCACTTCTCGGTAAAAGCAAAATGTTTTGAGACTTTCCTTCGTAAACAACGATAAGTTTGTTGTGAAACTATGGCTAAGCTTGAATAGATTAAAACGCTTAAGAACTTAGCAAAGAGGTTGTTTTAAATACAGGTCGATAATTATCACTGGCTTAAAACCTTAATATCAAACCGAAAACAAAGTTTTGAATCCAGAACATATTTGTATAAAAGACTTGATTTTATTAAAAACGACAAATGAATAACACGTCTGTCTTTGAATATCGAACTCTAAATATCTATTTTGAAAGCTATAACCTTTTACTCAAAACAAAGACAAAAGAATCCTACATTCTAAAATGACTAACATGAATTGTGTTATCGAATAAATAAATAACAATACATTAAAGTAACATAATTTCCATCTGATTAACTTCCGATTTCGCAACCTCCAAATCGATGCATTGGTTCCGCCTCGTTACTACGAAGGTACTTCTAAGGTACTCAATATCTAACAATGGAGACAGCTTTCTGATAGTCTGACACACGTCATTCGGATCATGATAACTTTTTCTTATAAAGAATGCGGTAGATTGCTTGTCGAGTGGATTGACGCTAAAATTGTATAGTGTATTGTGTTTTCGAAGAGCATCAAGTTATTGTTAATGGCAATAATTTAATGGATCTGATGATTGGTATTGAAGACATTTCAAACGATGAGCTTTGATGAAAGCTAAAAGTGAAATTGAACTGCTGATTGGATGAAATGTTAAACGAATGAATAGATATGAGTTTCTGTAAACAGGTTTGAGGTTTAAAAATACTTTTTGACATGATTAGTCGAACACTGAACATCCTGTCAATACACAGTGGAATATGAATAAAGCGGTGGCACTAAGGACGGACACCGCTCGAAATACTAAAATCAATGACGAAGACAAAACAAAACTCCTTTAAGAGTTGCAAAACAAGTATTTCTAACATAACGACAAATTGTTTAACACGAGCGCAAATAGCTTCCCGTATAATAATTCAATTTATATATTTACTGATCATGTTTCATTAAAAGCTAAACCTATTAACGAGTCACGTAGTGGCGTTAAAACTTAATATTTTGTTGAGAAACTTATGAATGAATTATCTGGTAGACGGGTCATTGACAAATCTGTCTGTTTTGATAACCTTCCGCGTTCGGCTTTCTGTGTTCTCGATAAGAATAATTTGCTATTTATAATTTGCAAATTGCATTGAAAATTTTCGTGAACATCGTAAACAGTCAACAGTAGTCGTTGAATGAACTATTAAATTACTGATTAATGATTTTGATGATTGGGCCCATTGATGAACCTTGTGGCATTCACAGACTATGGAGTTGTAGCTATATAAAGATTCAGATTTACTGCATCCTACAAAGTACATTTTATTGAAATTGCTTTACCAATATTATTATTACAAACAATTCTACTTATCATTCTAATCTAATTCCTTTATAATTTTATAGTCCAAGTTAACACAATTCAAATATTAACCACATTATTTAATGCTTGAGCTATAACCAAAACGAGGTTTATGATTTCGATTTCAATTCCCTTACAATTATGGGATGGGTTACTTTAAGTACCTGTTTATTCCCTTTTTCAACCGTCTTCAAAATAGGAGGAGGTACTCAATTCGACTGTTTTATTTAATGTTTACCACCAAACTTTTGACTGTGTGAACCGATATTGATGATTCTGTTTTTTTTTAAAGCTTCCCATGTGATGCCGTTTGGGTCCAGTTTTGACAGACTTGTTTTGAAGTTGGTCTTATTAGAACTAAACTGTAGATCTTTCAACGGTATTTAGATTTGTGTTGGCACCATTAGAAGCCACGCATGCGGTTCAGGGGTCATATTCGTGCGTATTGACAATAGCCCATCTCTTAATGGTATCTGATAACCTATTTAGTTGTGTGACTTTAATGGCATTTGTGAGATAGCTCGCGTCTAGTTGTTTTATATCATTAAGTTGTTAGCTTCACTCTTCTTTGTTATCATCTTGTAAGAGTATAATTATAACATACGCATTAGAATGTTTCATAAGCCTTTATAAGATTTTTAATACAGTTTTATAAGACACAAAAAAAAAATATCCGTAGTGGTTCCTTACCCTTTTTTCAAAACCATGCGTCCTTGGAAACCAAAACTGATGTTTAATAATTTTGCATAATTACCTGAAACAAAAGAACATTTACATTAATGAAACCCTCTGTATATACTTCCTATAATTATTCAGCGTCAAGAAACTGTCACCTTAGCTTTTTATTACATCAACATCTAAATATAGTTTATACAAATGACAAAGGGCCCTCATTGTCATGCAATAGCGATAACTATGCAAAACCAGAACAAATATTACGTAATTAGGAACATATTTATTTGCTGACATCAGCGTTGATATACAGGGTGTTTTTGAAACTTACAATATTTAACTTGTTAAAATACGATGACACATGGTTTAAAAAAATAATTCTAGTTCTCATCACAGCCCTTGTCCTCCCACAGCTGGGCAGGCATCCCATTTTTTGTGTCATTTTCTACGGTCCTGTGCCAGCCTCATTCAGATTCGACCCGAGACTTTAACTGTGTCTTTGACCCATCCTGCTCCCGAAAGAGTCCCGAAATAAAAAACAAAAATTTTGATAAAGATGAAAATGTTGAATAGTGTCATTAGTGTCATATTAGACTAAGAGTAATAAACAAACAAAAATAAGTGCCAAATCGTTTTGTAAAGAGAGACATTTCATTTGTTATTAAATACTTATGTGCATTTTTAGATAAATAATACAATCTGTAGATCAAATATTCTTGCGTAGGCGAAAAGCCAGTTAATGAATGAACGAAACGAACTTTTATTGAACGTTGTCAATGACATACTCATTCAAGAGTGAAGTGCCAATATGTTCTGGGTGCGGTATTAACGGTTTTCTTATTTGTATTCAAATAAAAAAATATAAGTTCTGTTGACGATTTGGACCAAATTTGGAAATGTTGAATGAGAGTATTAATTTGAAGGTTCCGATGGAGTTTTGGTATTTTATAGCTTGTTTTACGTGTCATTTAGATTATATTTTAAGCCTAAGTTGGTGTTCTGATCAATAGAACAGGAGCTTAATAGGATATATCGGCAAATACTATTTAAATAATATTTTTTGACAATAAGGAATAAGATTTTATAAGATAATTGAATGAACAATACATAAAACTTTAGCTCATCTTAATACATTCTAGTTGACAATGTCATAAAACTGACGACTTTTCCTCATAATTATGAATTAATACAAAAACAGGCTGTATAAAAAAGTATTATCCATATTGCGTTACTCCATGTCATAATTATTACACAATGTTATTCTTATTCTGCAAGCAAGGCAAACAAGCCAGGAAAGTTTATTTTTGTTTCTCGTAAAACAAAAGCTTTGAAGAAAACAATGAACTGTAGTTATAAGAGTTATCATAAACGTCCACGTGTCGGTTAGTTTAAAAAATAATATGAGAGTTGTTACCGTCATTCAAGGACGCTTTTCTCTGAAGTGTATTCAGTTGTAAATTGCAACTCTCCAGAGGGCAGCACTGAGACCAAGTGTTTTTGGTTGTAAAAGCGGAATTTTAGTTTGCTTAATATTTAACAAATTAAATTATAATACTACTTATGAAGACAGCGATGTGGATTAATTTTTTGATGCCTTATTTTAGTTTATAATTTTTCTTATTTATGGGCTTAGTTTTTTTATTATTGTAAATATCTAAAGTTTAATTTTTAATTGTAATAATTTAATCTTATTAAAATAACTTATGAATGCACAATCAATATAAATAACATTCTGAATATCTTGCTTAGTTTCTAAAAAAAAGGCGAAAATTCTAAATATTTCGTGTAAGATTAAATCACCTTAAGTTACTAAACCAAAACAAATTCATATAAATGTATATTAACTAAGTCTTATAATATGCGCAACGGAATAATCCAAATGATGCATAATAATGCGAAACCAGAATGATTGAATTTAATTTAATGCAGATATAAACTTTATCTTGTTACCTAAGTAAGTGACGTAATCTGTTTAATGCGTCTTAGTTAGCAGATGGCTGGAACCTTAGATATACATAAGGAACTAGAATCAGCCTATCAGAGTTTGAACGTAAGCACTAGTGTGAAATGGTTTTGTCGTGAATTATGTGTGAGGATGGAGCTTGCCGTTTTAAAAAAATCAATCCAAAACACTAATATTATCCTAACAGTGTTAAAACCATCGATATTTTCGTATATAACTTTCACGTTGCGCAAAAATTAGCTTAAATGAAAAACGAAATGTACTAGGTTCAGACTAAAAACTGCTCTCGCTTGGCACAAGGGGAAACTAGCGATAGTAGCAGTCTATGTATATAGTACGTCAATGGCTGAAACTATCGGTTTTAATCACTGCATTATCGTTAAATTCTATTAATTGATCTGTTAACCTGCATGACCTAGTGTTAAAGTCTTGTTCAATTTGATCTACGGGCCTGTTGGTCTAGTGGTTAGTGACCCTGACTGCTATACCGAAGGTCGTGGGTTCGATTCCCACTCAGGACAAATGTTTGTGTGATGAGCACGATCATTTATTCTGGTCTGGGTGTAATTTATCTATAATATGTATGTATTTAGAAATATATAAGTATGTTTATCAGTTGTCTGGTTACCATAACACAAGCTCTCTTAGAGCTTAGCTTGGGATCAGATTACCGTATGTGAATTGTCCAGGAATATTATTATTATCTACATCTTTTGTTAAGATGTTTAGCGGTAATGTTTTGTAGGTGTTTAAAGAGCGTAACATTGTTGTTTTGTGTTAATTGTTTGTTTGTAATTAATTATCTTAGTTTGATAGACTGATAGCTTGTTATACTAGTATTTTCATTGGTTAACAAATAAATTTAAGGGATTTTTATATGACCTTGATTTACTTAGTGCTTAATTTAGTGGTAAATAAGGCCAAAATTAACTTAGTCAAGTTTTTAATTTTATGTTTAGCAATCACGTAGCTTTCTACGAGATTGCTAAACATAAAATTTATTATAATGTTAATCAGAATTATTAGGATCCCTTGATTTTTGTACTTTTACAAAAATCAAGGGATCCTAATAATTCTGATTAACACGAAGAGATGCAAAAAGCAACAAGCACTAGAAGCTACATAAATTAGGATTACAAACATAATATTATACTGTCAATCCAATCATTCATCCAATCAGACTTGCAACAGTAAATTGGCACATTACCTGTCCCCATAGAATTACCACAACGGCAGCTTGTTTTAAATAATTCATAACTCAATTGAAAACTACATTATATTTTGCAATATCCAGTTAACAGTCACTGCATTCTGTTCATCATAATATTATGACTTTATTTATGCATGCAGCCTCCTAAAAGTGCTTGTGCATAAAACTGAATAACTTTTGGCGGAGTGTTTTGAAAGGCAAATGTTTATCAGGAAGCTTACGATTGAGTTATTCTTGGTTGTTGTTATATGAGTGAGTAATACTTCTTTAATATGGTAAGTATACGAAGCTTTTCAATACTACTTATAATATCTTTTGTTATTCAAATTATGTTGCATTTGTTTTACGATCTTCAATCGTTGATAAAGAAAACTTTAGAATTATATTGCGGTTCTGATCTGAGAAATAATAATTTGGGTAAAGCTAGGTTTCTAAAATCAAAATAATTAATAAAAGCATCAGTAGTAGTAGTAATATTTCCCTATGAGTGTAAGAAAGTGATCTTTAATATGAGTTATCTATCAAGAGAAACAAAAAGGATTAAAATGTACTGATTTATGATAACCCCCTAAGGTTAATTCAAAATGACGTGCAAAACTGTTCACACCAACTAATTTGTTAAATAAATGATTTGTTAGACTCAAATTCGTTGTACAATTTAAACCATAAACCAATAATGGTAGGTACAAACTGTAACCGACAGATCTTGTACCTCATAAAACTTCGGCCGGTAATGGCTGTATCAATCAAGTGAACAATTATAATGAAGCAAACACCAGGTGGCCGGCTTTACGTAATAACTATTGTTGCATTAATATTTATGATTCAGATGTTAATATTGTAGATAAACTCTTACCTATCAAAATATTGAAGGATTGAGACGGTTTTTGTGGTGTTCTTGTAATTGAAAGTGACAATGTGGTATACTACAGAATGAATAGGTATAAATGTTTTAAAAATGGTTTTGATACTAAAAGTAAGTTACACCATTGGAGGTCAAGGTGAAAATTAAAATTAAGAAATAATTAATGCAGTAACTAAAAGTGCACTATACATAGATGAAACTTGAACTAAAAGTGAATCTTGCCGAAGACAAACTTTTAATGTAAGTACTTTACTTTTTATAGATACAAATTATTTCTTATAAAATAACATAACGTCATAAATGGAATAAAAGAAAAGAACGATACGAGAGCATTCACAGCTTATCATCTAGTGTAAGGTTAACTTGAGGTCAGTCGGTCGGTTAGAAGTCATAATAGTTAACTTGTTGGATTCTAATAAGTAATAAACGGTTTGCTAGCATCCTGTCTCACATCCGTTGAAGAAAACATTAAGACCTTTTTTAACTACTTATGTACTAGTCGAAATGTCGTAGTCATAATTGTCAAATCGGAATATTGACGATATGCTGTCGCTAGAATTCCAATAGCTACGATTCTGGCAAAACATTGTTGGAGATAATATATATTTTTGCCATTTCCTCTAATAGAGGTATTAAATATTATTTAATTCCAAAATTCGATGTCAAGACACCGAAAAAGATATAACATAATGACGAGCACGATCACGAAAATTAGTTCAACAACCTTCTGATGAAGAAGATGGTATTCACACGCAATAAAACATCCATATATTAAGCTTCGACGTTAAACTTTGAATAACTAATCGTGAGCTAAATATTGCAGACATTGACACAGTTTGATCCGGTCCAGATAACTGATAAGAGTGCAGTATAAAAAGTGATGGATGGCTGTGAGAAACGAACGATACGGCGGCAGCTATGGGTATTGTAAATCACATAGAATATGTTACCGGAGATAAGTTTCGTTAAGAAGGTACGGTAGCTTAAAATGGTTTGAATAATTATGATGATGATGTTATTGAAAATGCAGTTGAGTTTATCGTTTGGAGACATCAAAGCCAACAGATTCGTATTTAATTAGGTAGTTAGTTGGTGATTTAGTAACTAGAAACTAAGATGACATGATAAATAAGCTTCAATATTAATCTAACTTTTAAAACTGAATTAAGTATGTATTCAATTTCTATTTACGACAAGGTTAAAGATGCTGGCAAATAGTCTAATAATAGCATGAAAACAGAACATTTCAAAACAAACGAAGCCTACGCTAAACCTAACAATATTGCAACATATTACACAACAACCATCTTCAATTTTGTCCGACTATCTGTTCAGTGTTCACATTAATTCGAATTTTGCTTTAGAAACTGGATCGTAATCCCATATTCGGCGAGAACCGTTTGGTATCACTTTCTGCAAACCATTTATGGGAATGAATGCCTCATGAATTATCCGCAATGGTAATTTGCTTTTGAATTTTTTAACCACAATGCTTGAAGTAGCGAATTTCGTTAAGAAACTGGTTGGTATGCTATTCAAGATTTTCTTCTTTGTTACTATTGTTAAAGGGATTGTGGAGGCTTTTATTTTTAGTTTTATGGTTGATGTCATCATTTATTCTATTCTTTGAATTATTTATGTAGGTTTGTAGACAATTTATAGTGCGAATCCTTAGGTCTGTATTATTCTGCTAAACTTATCAAAGAAACTTGAGGAAAATATGTTTCTGGTTAGTTATTTAACAGTTACACATTCAGTCACCTGGTTGTCACTTGATTCATCAAAGATATAATCTTTTCCTAATAAATTGTTATCTACAGTACAAACATTATTCACTTAGAAAGTGAAAACATTACAGCGATTGTTGATGTCATCAGCATACCTAATCATTGTGACAACGCATACATTTATTACGTACTCACATTTATATCTTTCTATCCATGAGAAATCTTGTAACAATTTGCAATGCTTCGCAATTTAGGTTCGTAAAAAAGAAAATAAAGCTTCTGCAATGGACTCGGAAAGGTCATAGTGCATACGTGTTTAATGATCCACGAGAATTGAGACTTACATGACGACTAGACAATCGTGGGAAAGCTGATAAACATCAAATAATCTACATTGCCATCAGTACTTAGACTCAAAACAAAATTTCTTAGAAACGAACTCTATACCAAATGTTTTTCTTTATCTTTTTCAACATAACACACGATAATGTATCTTTCTTTTATCAACCAGTCTTCATTGTCTTTCTAAGAATTATAGTCGTAATCGTGTTATACTGAATTCATTGACTGATTGGGATTATCGTTTTTGTCATCCTGTCTGATATACACTCCCTGATAAAGGTAATAGTAATAACAATTAAAAGTTTTAAATTACAGTTTTGAATCACGAAGTTACTTTCCATTTTCTTTTTAAACTTCTGATTTATAATAGGTATGTCAATGAAACAGCAACATTGGCTGTTAATATAATAACAAACATTCCTGATCTTTGAAGTACTGTTCGCATTCAAGCAGAATTCATTAGTTTAAATCCATCTTAAGCTAATCTCGACAATCTATGTAAGACGACTTCATTCCCACGAGAGATTTTATCTGGACCACAGCATTCAATATAATTAGCTTGCTCAATTAAATCTAGATTCTCGAGATTCAATGGTTCAACGCTGTCTTTACGATTAGAAAATATATAAGCTTTCGATTTTCTCTGTTCAATAGAGTACTTAAATCAATAAATGGTCATTATTTCGAAAACATAATAACTCTGATTTATGTTTAATTTATTGGGAATGGGATAAAAATTCGAAGCATTCTAAACGATTACCATAGAATTACTTTTACCGTTTGCACTAGCTAAATAATGATGATAAATGCGATAGTAAACTAGGACGACGACGGTTAGCACTCGGCGAACCAGCAGCTTGTTGCTGTTTAATAGATGTAATAAGTGTCTGGGATTTTGTTGCAAGATCATTGGGCCATACGGAGGAATAGTATTTTATTTAGAAGAACACAAACAGTCAAAAGACTGAAGCAGTTATTCCTGCTCAAAAACTATGAAAGCTACTACAAACGAGCTTTTTAAGTAGATTTAATTACCGTCGTAGTTTAAGAGTTCAACCTTCAGTGAATAGCCTCATCAAGACTCATTCCTTCATATTAGAAAGGAAAGTTGTTGAAAGACTCTTAACCACTCTAGAAAAGGTTTAAGTAACATTGAACGAAACGGTACCATTTACTAAAAGATCGGTACCACTAATCACGATAGGCCACATTGGATGTATACCACTCAAAGCAACATTGTCGATAGCAAGGTTAGAGGTCAGAGTGTGCATAAGTAAAAAAGGTAACTGACCCATCGCCCACAGCCGCAGCTGCAATATATTACCATTAGTTGACCGCGACAAGTTGCGTGGGATGAAACGGGTTAAATCTAAACCTTATTTTCAAAATAACTTGGATTTTGCTTGAGTTCTATCGAGAGATTTAGCTGTGTTCGTTTTGTTATTGGTAAAGTCTGAAGTGGACTTGCTTTATGGTCTGAATGTGGTTTAAGATGCAGAGATATCAAATCAAAAGGCTAAAGGCGAAATCATTTGTTTTTGGAATAGCTGTTTGCTGCAAGTTTTAGGTAAAGAAGGCGATGACTGTGTTCATATATTCTTTCATCGAAAAAGCAAACATGGAATTAGAAACCGTGTGTTGAGTACATGATATATGCAACATATCAAAACATTTATGTGCGCCTTGAGTTAAACTTTTATAATTCATGTGAATCGTAGTCCTATAATCGTGCGCCCATTCAATCAATCAACCTGTACCTAATACTTACAGGCTACCTAGTTTGCGGATCGTAAATCATGAAAATTTATGATTAAAATATAAATCTAGTAAAAATCTGTAAAGGAGCAACATTTTGCTACTATAAATGGCGTTTTTGTCCCAAAGTTCAAGCGTCAAACAAGACCAGAAAATCTCAACCGAACATTGCAAATGTATGGCTGTTATTTAGGACCCAAATTATGCCGAAATTACTTGACATGTTTAAATATTATCGAAAGCCATCAATAAAGCCCAAAAAGCCGTGTAAATTTGTATAATGGGCACTGAATCAATTCAAATCAATTTGTTTATTTTTAAGGAAAACAAACGACTGCTTCGATTCGGAAATATTAGGTCATCACGTATTTTGAAATCGGTTTCTTGAATCATTGATTTATGGAAATTAGTTACCGTTTATTGTTATTTAAGGACCTTGATAAAAGCTATATTTAACGCATACCGTTCTTGATTGTGTTTCAATATGGAACTGACATCATTTTCTTTTTTTTTTGTTCCGCCGTTTGCCTTTAGTGTCGTCGGTTTGATCAATATTTCGTCTTTACTTTCGCTAAATCAATATTATTGTTAATTATAACTATTGAAGTTTTATGGTGAAAGTTTGAAATCATTTGAGTATCTATGATATTTATATTCCAGATAACTACGGGATGGAACCGTAATTATCTACGAAAACGTATTTGCTTTCTCTAACATCTGGAGTTAGGTAAGGAGATTTGATATTCGTCTTATGTTCTAAACTATCAATAACATTCAATTACGAAATTCTAATATCTACCCAGTCTCTACCTTCTTTATGAGTCTCAAAGCCATTATAGCCTCAGAAACACGCTTCAGCATTCAGGTACAGATATTTCAATTTCGCGATAGCTCATCTTACTTATCTTAAGTTACAATCTGGACACAAGTAGGCAATATTAATTGGCATCTAGAAAGCTGAAGATTGCCGTGACCATTAGCGTTTCACTATAATTGATTATAATGACAGTTTTTGTTAAGTGAAATTGTTTTATTATGTTCGTTTTGATGGCATCATGATTACTCGCGAATTTGAGGCACAATAGATTTACTTATATGGTCAGGTGTTTAGAATAAAAGGTTTTTTTGTAACAAATGGAATGGGTCTTAAGGCCTCATTTTTTTGTAACAGTTCTATCAATTCTTAAAATAATTTGGTGATCGTTTGAATTGTGAAATTTTGTGTAATCATAGATTTAAAAAGTCTGTACATTCTGGTATTTATTTATTTGTTACTTTCTTCATAACAAGACTGTTACTTGGGCTCAATTTACACGTCGATGTCTTTATACAAATATATACTTATATGTCATCTATAGTCTGTGTGATTGTCTACCGACCATACTAATCTATGAGTAAGTCTTACGTTCAACATTGGACGTTTACAGACTATTAAGGATTATCGTACCTATTATACTTGTTCCAGTAAATCGATTGTTATCAATCACTTTGACAAATGCTTGTTTGAACGTTGAAATCGTTGTTCTACGTGACTTTAATTGTTATGAACACGCCCTAAAATAGTGGTGTTTATATTTTGATTTAACTCAAAATGTTCGAACCTAACTATAGAAACGTACGGTTGATTTAAAGGAGCTGAAACGTCAGTTTCATTAAGACAATGTTCTCATATTCGCTTATAAGCTTCAAAGATCAAGTTTTTCTTGACTTGTAGTTAGTTATTTACAAGTAATTTTCTGAGACGGTAATAGGGTTTGCCTAACGCTATTTATTGGACACGAAATTAATCAGTGGCGACTTTTACTTGTAAGATGTAATCAACACCAACGTTCGTTATAATGAAATAGTTCAAAGACTATTGAACCTTAGGTTACCTAGGTAATAGGTCAGGTTATCGGATTACCTGATTTGTTTTGTTAAATAGGCTTCTGAGCTAATAATTCAAGCTTCTAACTGTAACACTAGTGGGCAAAGACTAGGAAAAGCGATTGTTAAAGATCTAAAGCAAACTTTACAATTGATACAATTTTTAACATTATTTAGTAATCAAACCTCTGTGACCTCTTTTAAGACAAAATTTATGGTGAGCAATAAAGTTTTTTAACCAAGAAAAAAACAGATCAATGCTCAATGCTTAATCGCAAAAACGTAACCAATTAAAGTGACTAAACATGGACATAACACGGTGTTACAAGTCCTAAATACATTCCGTAAGATAAGCACAGGAAATAAAACATCAAACCTATGATAAGGAGCCCAGTACGAGTTTCTATTTGTAGACGTTACGAAAGCTTGTAGATTGATAAAACTCTTGAGATGTTTAAAATGAAATATTTTAACGAAATGTTAGAATATTTGGGTATAGTCAAAAATCACAAGTACCAAGTAGTACCATTATGAACATCAGTGACATGAAGAGAAATTCTGCATACAAATATTTTTTTAAGGTATTAACACCTTATTTTACAAACAACGGATAAAATTGGTGGATTATCTCTGTTTTTGCATTATTCTCTCTCAACTTGTCGCCATTATTTTGTACGTATACAAGTATCAGCCATAAAAGTGATCCATACCTAATGATCAAAGTTGCCATTTAAACATAATCGTATCTACCATCACATAACTTGTATTAAACCTATAATATCATCATTAGCATCGTCCAGTACAATGACCGTTGTCAATTGTTCTGCCTATTCAGTTTCAATAACCGGTTCAAGAATACCATAATCAATATTTAGTCTTTCAACCAAATCACCATCGCAACTTACATTTCCATCTATAAATTTATGGTCAATATTATGGGCCTACAACTACCATCTACCTTCCATAAGACAGAAATAGGTATTAAGAACTTTATGCAATATGATAGTGAAAGCAAAGCGAAATTGAAGGGTGGAAACTTTAATATTTATACTTATTGCTAGATTTCTCTACTAAAGGTCTTGGAAAATAATTTATATTTCGATATTGCGTTACAGAGGGTTTGCACACTGGTTTAAATGTAGCTGCGATTGTATTCTGACAAATGTTATTTAATATCTAGTCCGTTATTTGAATGTCTAGTTACTTTATGCACCGGAAATACTCATTGTTTTTTGTTCAACTACTATTTAAATATTGTGATGAAGTTCTGCACATAAATTACTTTTAACAACTTCAGACTGATAATATGACAGAAAATGACCATAAACATGTCAAAAAAGATAAACGTTATGATTATGCATTAAAAAGCCGAGCAACTTAATTAGCGATGCTAAAATATTCACTACTGACAAACACGATACACAATACAATTAAAGCTAAATCACCATTGCCTTTAGTTTTAAAATCCCAAAAAATCACGTAATTAGACCGTTAAGTAATGCCATATTAATGAAACGATTTCCTTTCTTAATTATTTTAAGACAATTCTGACAAACGGGAAGGGAAAAATCGCGAGGAAACCTGGATTGTAGAAATTGGAATCTGAAATCGCCAATCCGCAAATGAGCCAGCGTGGTGATCAATGTTCGTGCCTTCTCTATATGGGAAGAGGAATATGCTCAGCAAAGGGACGTTTATAGGCTCGTATTACTATTTAATTAAATGATCGCAGCGTCGTTTTGTCCGTGTGAAAGCCACTTTATCTATAACTCGTTAACGGTATGCATTCAGATAGTCAGCAGCCAATTTATTACGCAGCGTATCGCTTCCATCTGGATGTATTGATAGCATTGGAAGACACGACTTTGTTACAATGAGGAATTATTTCAAATAACGGATGCTGCACTGGACTTTAATGGTTGACAGTCCGATTTGCATGATGGGAATCGAGTGAGGTTTTTTGTTTAGTTTTGATGGACTTCTTTTGGAATTGTATGCGATTTCTGGTGTATTGTGTAGGCAGGTGATTTTAGTTTGATTGATATCATTGCATGTAAGACCAAAGTGCGCATTGCCTCTAAAAGAAGGTTGTCGTAAAAACAACGTCGTGTTTGGAATTATCCAATTCAAAGGACACGGGTACAACAGTGTAAATTGAGCCTCATTTAAACTTAATTGAACACTTTTACATGCAAGAAAAAACGTAACATAAACAAGGTTTTTTACACCCATATAAAGCCATCTACATTTGCGAGGCATGTGGCCCCCACACACATACTGATACACAGCGAACAGCCAATTAGAAACCTTAGGACTACCTCATGCTGTGATGAAACTAAACCCAATGGAATAGCCGACATCCATGACCAATATTTAAAACAAATCTGAGTAATACGATCTCTTAAACTGAATACAATACGTGCAGAGGATACGAAACTCCTTGAACCGTTGACAGAGGCGATAAAATTTCCTTAACAGGTAGTGGCTAAGGAGTGATGAAAGTGGATTCAAGACAACTCGGGTAATGTAAAACCATAGTATTCTTCTTCTTGTTTGAAAGTCTGACATCTGTAGATAACTTAGTATGGTCACAAGAGACAACATTTTGCACGAACCGTATCAAATTTTGCAAAGAATTTGATCAAACAAATCCGAAATTTTCAATGGTCTAATTTGTTTCTCTACAATGGAAAACAATTGATGTTACAAATAGACGTGTTATTTAAATACACCTTTTTTGAGAAGTGAAAGTAAAAATACAGTTTATCGGTTCATCTTCCCGTTTAAGTCGTAAATGTCAACTGGGTGATGGATGACCATCAAGTTAACCTATTTCCATAATAAACTGATTGTTTGTTAAATGGAGAGCTTCTGGTTCGTACTTGACATGTTTAAAAATATGTTCTCAACAGTTTTTGAATTGAGTTTGAATATATTAATGGTTTTGGAATGAGAAAAAGTGTTGGATTTGATAAAATTTAGATAAACGATTTAAACTGAGGATTTAATTATTAAGCGAAAACATGACTTTATGAGTATTTGTGCGGATTCATCAACACACTTTTTGGTTATCACTGTAAAGTAAAATGTTTTAATATATTATGATGTTTATAATTATCGTTAACACGTAAATTAATTAAGTTTCACTTCATGTTATACTCACCTCACCTCAGAAAGGAAAGTACTGAACTCGAGTCTTGTACGAAACATTAATAAACTTAACACAGTCTTGTTGCTGAGAAATTTATTAACACAATGTTACATTAATACTTTAAGCCGTTGAAATGAAATACTCTTTAATACATAAGGTACTATAATGTGGTGAGCTGTGCGCATGCGCGTTAATTGGCATAACAACGCAGACACGAAGTCTGAACAAGCTGTTCTGTTGAACCTCAAGGTTTAAATAGAAACCATATTAAGAGTCATGAGTATATACATAAGTGCTTAAGTCCACAGTTGAGATAGAATGCTCCCTCTAGAAATCAAGCTTTTCAGAAATATGAACAATAGTACCGTGACAGATACGCTTGACAGTGCGAAAATAAATACAGATTTTACTATCGCAGTTGCTAAAGAAAATCAAAACCATAATCAGCCTCCAAGTGGACGTGGGTACAACCTGGTCACTAAAGGGCAAGGAAACATCAATCAAACGAACAAACATAAAGAACAAATCAATCAATTTTAAAAGACGTCTCATTTGGGTTTTAATACAAACCTACATGAATAACGTTGGTCACACACCCACATTGTAATCTAATAGAAAGTGGATTCTCTTTAGTATTATTACTAACATTTAAAGATACTGCAGTAAAGGTCATGCATGTATTTATCGTTGCATCCATCCCTTTTAAGGCGCGCCTTGAAGATACTTTGTTGAATGCAAGAAAGCTCAATTTTGTAATGAACCAAAACTAAATAGGAAAAGACTTGTGGACTAGCTCGTTAATTCCGCTATTGTAGTTTTCATTATTATTGAAGTCCTATTTTTTGTTGGATGAATAAGATAGTTTTTTATTACAGTTACTATTTTTCTAAACCGATAGTGGCAAAATTATAAGCTTAAAAGTTTTAATGACATTGAATGCCACAAAAATCTAAAGATCATGGGTACAGCTATAGAAAGGAACAAACGTAAGCAATAAAAGTTCCATTCTTTATTACTGAACAGGTGTAGAAATTACATCACGGCACTTGCCCAACAAGGGCTATTGAACCTAAATTAATAGCAAGACAAAATAAAATAAATCTTCTTAATAATACTTATTGGAATAAGACCGACGTTTTTTCGCTTGCTCAGCCCGAGGGTCTAAAGCATGATGAAGTGCGCATGCATCGAGTAATAAAAGGTTGTAAGAATTTTTGCTATCGTTTTATTTATTGCTCCCAAGTCAAGTATAGTAATGGAATTCTGTTTTTGTTCTAAGAAGCTATTTGCTGTCAAGCCGACAAAAAAACTTGCAACAACTAAGATTAATTTAAGTTTTGCGGTATTACGGTTGAAATTGTTGATTTGAAAGATTTTCTTTAACAGTTTATACCTAATCTCTTTGATAGATGTCCAAATTTCACGGACGTAAAATCGATGGTACATTATTATGATTGACAACTGACTGTTTTAAATGTGATGAAGATTAACATTTCTAAAAAGCATTTTGCACATAATCATTTTTCCATTAAGATGACATGCAGTTTTTTATGCTATTACATGGTCATCTATAGATGCGAATACATATAAATAATGAGGGATTAACGGTACACTATCAAATGAATGGCGAGGTCACACCTAATTTCTCATATTTGTGTGGAGGCGAAACGAACCTGCTTTTTTGGAGTTAGCGACTTCGGAAATAATAAAGTTTTTTTTCTTAAATTAGCATAGCCTTTTTCTCTCAGCTAGACATTAAATTTCTTTGTGTCAAGATTAATGCCAATATTTTTAGAGTCAAAAAATTCTGTACTTTACCTGTGTTCATTAAAGCCAAGGACTTTATTGTGACCTTTGATTACATTAATATACTAACAGATTATTTGGCTTTATTAGCTGATTCATGATTCTCTACATCCCACTCGTTTTTATTTCTTTGTTTCGCGTTCGCGTGATGTATAATGTCATTTAGGCCTTGAACGACATCAGCCTTGTAACTAGCATAATATCGCAATTATTTGATCACATATTCTGTAGCCATGTCATTCAAGTTTTTTCGCAAAAGTACCGTATTACCAGTTTTTTTCTCGTAAGGACAATGAAGCTCAAAACCTTTACGCAATAAAGTAATTACGGCCTACTTGTTTTGTTAATCAAGATTCGGTCTTGTGGCATTGAATCAAGGTTTCAATTCGAATGGGCTTGCTTGTTAATCATATTGTAATAATTTCGCTGGGTCCAGTTACAGATACATTATGGAATTAACTTAGCTGATACCAAATAAATGCGGTGTCTGAATGTAAGCACATAATCTGTTCGATATTTCTTCCTCCTTTCTCTAAGTTCTGTATTCGTTGGTTTGTATATTATATTCTTGATTGCGATCTAGAAAAATCGATTCCGCGTCTCAAATTTTAAATAATATCATCGCTAACAAAAATAGAAAGTTTGACAAAAGGCAACGCCATTATCATTACTTAGTAGTAAGACTTTGTACAACCTTTTCCGGTAATTATAATTACATCTGATTTAAATAAGTTCACGCCTTTCATTACGTATCAATTTGAAACCCATTAAAATTATAATTAATTTAGTATGGGCGTTACCAAAAGTCATTACTTAATCAACTATAACATCAATGAAAAATTCGATTGCCCTTCGCAAAAACGTAATTAAGTGGTCAAGGGAGAAAAAAATTATGCAATGCCAGCTAACGTTAATGAAACAATTAAATGACCAAAAACTAATTACGTTTCGTTACAAAATAAATTGTTTAGAACTGGTGAGTACAAATCTAATAAAACGATTAAAACTGTCGAAATTATAATTCCAGTCAAAAACCATTACCAGTCTAGATGGAGTTTATTAAAATAAAGACGTTGATATTTTACCAGCTCAAGAAATTTCTTCTTGAAGAATAAATTAAACGCAATATAGAAATAAAAAGAAGCTAAAAGATAAGGAAAGCTTTATAGATACTTAAAACCACTTTCGTATATAAATCAAAGCCCAACTAAGGCTTAGGCGTATTATTAAAAATATCTCCATTAATAGAGCGGTCATACAGACAGAGATTGTTCGTTATAAATTGTTAGTACAAACGCGAGCCATTCCTGGTAATCAATAGTTAATACTTAGTAATAAATTTCGTTACTACAGGACTTCGTTGAGACAAATTGCTTAAGAAATTATTCACAAAATCAACCTTATGTGTGTAACATACAGTTGGATTTAGATTGTTTCCTAATGATTGGTTTACAAGTCTAATCTGTTGATTTTAATGCTTTCTAAATTATATTCCTCCATGGTAATGAAAGGTGCATGTATCTGATGGTTTAATTTGGGTCAACAGATACGTTGGTACCAACTACCAGTGGTTGCGTTTGTCGGAAGCTTATAAATAACCTACTACTCTTATGAATTATTTCGTGTGCTTTGTTTGTGTAATCATTTTATTCCATAGCTTAATTATTATGTTAAAGTGCTTGGGAAAATTTTAGATTTTTCGGCTTTCGTTTTATTACCTCAGGTGCCTACTTTAAGTTCAAAACAGTAAATTTGGATTTAACTTGTTATAAAATTTGGTTCTAAAAGTTATAAAAGAATATGATCTGATGAAATTTTATGACAGGAATTTAGGGGTTGTAAATCCAACCATTATCGATAAAGCAAATAAAATAAATGAAATTATTTATCAACACCCTTAAAAACTTTTATTGGTATAAATTTACTTTCAAGTGATAATTATATTTTCGAAAATTCGTAAGACCTTTTTCAATTAGCGGTGTTTGAAACACAACCAAGGCAGATGGTCTTTGATCCCTTTTTTTGACGACTTTTTATGGTATCGACAGGTAATGTTAGACTACTTTATTCGGTTTGTTTGGAATTGAAATGGGAACCATAGTGGAACTGGAAGGTGATGAAATAATATTTGAAGTGTAGCAAATAATGTGTAAAGACAATTCAATAATAACAGTATTTCAACATGACACTAAAATTTGTACTTGTCAAAAACCTAAACGATAAGTCTCATTGGACAAAGATATTTCGAATAATCAAGTATGAAATTAAGATCTTGATAAAGTTATAAACAATGACAAACTACCAGCGATAGTCCATAAAAATCAAATATTCAAAATAGACTCAGTTTTAAATAACAGGAATGGAAACAAAAATGATAATCCTAAGAAATCTTTTAACGCTCAATTAGCAAGTAAAAGAAATTCTAATAATAACTGTCACATAATTCATGACGACAAAGGGACCTATTACTGGAAATACTCCTGTGTGGCTGTACCCAGTAAACAGTGTTAAGCATCCTACTTGTAGGGACAATGGTTTGGACATTTTGTGGGATATTGTTATATAAAACTAGTGGGAATGTGTGATACTGATTGATTTAAGTTTATTTTATTAGATACTTAAGTCTACTACCAACTTCACCGTAGCATGTTAAAATCCCTGTTATTTTAAAATTTGAATGAAGGGCAGCATCCTATTTCACATATTCATGGATTATTATTTAAAAATAATAATAATAATAATAATAATCCAGCCTATAAACGTCCCACTGCTGGGCACAGGCCTCTTCCCATATAGAGAAGGCATGAGCATTGATCACCACGCTTGCTCTTTGCGGATTGGCGATTATTATTTAAAACCTTACAATAAAACTAATTTTATTCTGTAGTAGAAAAATTAGTGTGCACAAAGTACGGTTAAATAAAAAAAACACATGACTTGTCTAAACACTATCGATTGCATGTCCATTGAATAACATGGCAACCCTATTTTAAACCTGCTGTTATCCCTATACAATGGTAGGCCCTATTCCCTTCTCTTTCTAACACGACACACACAACGAGGGTGAAAGGGATGGCAAATCAATTCCATACGCCCACGGGACTCCCGGCTCTTGAGATCTCGATTCAATTAGCTATGTTGTTAAAGCCGCGATTACCGTTCTGCTTTTTATTTTTAATTGGTATATATTCGATTCTTTCCTTTCCGTAAAATCGATTATAATATTAATCGAAAAATTCTGTTTCAAAAACAAAATTTGAAAAAGAACTTCTTTTGAATATTTCGATTTGGGGGTAATAAAAGCGAGTATCTCTAGTGCTAGTTGAAGTGTATTTTTTATTTTGTTCTATAGTAATCTTAGGCGTGACTATTTGACAGTGCATCGAGAAGTGGCAAATGAAACTCACGCGCAAGTTGCACATCTGTCATGATCGTTGGCTGCATCGTGTATATGCAAAGCTTAGGTAAAGGTTTGAATGGTTTGATGAGAAGTTGTTCAGTTATACTTGTAAGAAACTGAGTATCCAACAAACAACAAAATTTTAACAGATTTTTTGAATTTTCACTGGACTCTAACAGAAGGCTTATTTTTATTACTCGTTTCTGTATCAAAGTTATAAAATCGTAAATGCGTAAAAGAAGTAACAGTTACTTTGACATTAAAAGTACAGTTATAACATTTTACTCAATTTGCATTTCTTGTTCATGAGTGAGTGGATCTACAGATATTGCTTAAAAACTATTTATAGATTGAATTAGGGTTGATACGCATCACTACATAGTATAAAACAAAGTCGCTTCCCGCTGTCTGTCCCTATGTATGCTTAGATCTTTAAAACTACGCAACGGATTTAGATGCGGTTTTTTTTAATAGATAGAGTGATTCAAGAGGAAGGTTTATATGTATAATACATGCATAATATAGTAGAGGAATACCGATAATCTTAGAGATTACTAATGTAAGGTCGTAAGTGAACCCATTTTTTGCGCTTTCATTGCAAACGCTGGCTGAACTCTATGAGATAGATCAAAATAATGTACTACAGTATTGTGTACCTTAAAAAGATCTACAAAAAAGTCCGCGATGGCATATGTTTATCTCTTGAGGATAACCCACAATAACCATTTTTATTGTTTATTTATTACTTATTTACGAAAAGCGATTTTAAGCAATACAGTATTAATCCTTATCCAATTAAGTACCTTTAATAAATTGTGCATGCAATGTAGGTCAATATTGCCCTTTACAGCATGTAATTTAAATGGATATTTTCGAAGATATTGCAAATTTAAAATGTAGGGACATAGCGGTTGCGGCGATACCGGCCGGAGGGCCGCGCGGGGGCCGGGGGTCGTGCCTATACCAAATAGTGCGTCCAAGGCTGTGCTTCGCCAGAATACAGAACAGAACTACAGAACTTTATGATTGTGTAGTTATATTTGGTATCAGCGCTGCACCCGAGCAAAGCCGGGGCGGGCTGCTAGTACATAGTATAAAACAAAGTCGCTTTCCGCTGTCTGTCCCTATGTATGCTTAAATCTTTAAAACTACGAAACGGATTTTGATGCAGTTTTTTTTAATAGATAGAGTGATTCAAGAGGATGGTTTATATGTATAATACATGCATAATATAGTAGAGAAACAAGGATAATCTTTGAGATTTTTGACGTCAGGTCGTAAATCAACACATTTTTTGCGCTTTCATTGCAAACGCTGGCTGAACCCTACGAGATAGATCTAAATAATGTACTACAGTATTGTGCACCTTAAAAAGATCTACAAAAAAGTCCGCGATGGTATATGTCTATCTCTTGAGGGTAACCCACAATAACCATTTTTTATCCCTTATTTATTACTTATTCACGAAAAGACGATTTTAAGCAATACAGCATTAATCCTTATCCAATTAAGTACCTTCAAAAAATTGTGCATGTAATATAGATCAATATTGCCCTTTACAGCATGTAATTTAAATGAATATTTTCGAAGATATTACAGATTTGAAATGCAGGGACATAGCGGTTGCGGCGGTACGGGCCGGGGGCCCGCGCGGGGGCCGGGGGGCGCGTGCCTATACCAAAAAATGCTTCTAAGATAAGGCTGTGCTTCGCCCTACAGAACTTTATGATTGCGTAGTTATATTTGGTATCAGCGTTGCACCCGAGCAAAGCCGGGGCGGGCCGCTAGTTTGTAATAAAGTAATATATCTGACAAAAAGAGTATTCATAGGTTGCAGAATGAAACCATGTTGACGACATACATAGAGGCACTTTAATCTTGTCAAGCTTATTATTCATAACTTTCACAGCCTGATAACTAATGCTCCAGGTTTTTCAATACAAACCTCATAGAGACAACTTGAAATGAGAAATCTCAAACAAGTTCCACACATCCTTTACGACTCAGAAAAATATTCATACACTGATTGAAATCGTAACTTTCGAGCTAAAAGACTTACATTGCCTCATTAAATAGTGAATAGGGAATTGGAATTGCTGTTAAACTTTCAATGAAGATCGTGCTGAGGCATACGCTCGATTGTCATGTTTTTTTAAGTACATTGCTTTATAGAAATGCTAATGTAAAAAGTACACTGAGTGTTGGCTGGTGGGTGTTTATTTCGTTTTTTGGTCCCTTTAAGTATCACGTAGTGTTGTTTGTATAAGTGTCTGCAGTGCTGTTATTTAGGTCACTTGACCAAATGACATTACTGTACCCAAAATAACTGCGTCTGGCTTGAATTTTTTTTATGGTTTTTTTTGTATGAGTGTGTAAATATTTTATCGAGAATCGCATCATTTTTATTTGAATGTAGAGTTGTTTTTTTCTTGTTTTGAAATTTGATTTGAATTTGATTATTTTTAGTATCAGTATCTAAGATGTCTATCTTAGATAAATATACTGTTATCCAATCTAGACTAATAAACAAATGAATAGAATTGGATTTGCATTAAATTTAATTCTTTTAAAACGTTTTAATCTTAATCTAATTTTATCTATTTATTATTTAATCTTATTAAATAAATCAGTATAATATAAAATCTTTTATCATAAAACTTTAAAATGTCAATTGTACATGATGTTATATACAACACTATACTAGTAAATAGTTCTTAAGTTACGAGTTACCGCAGTTTCAAAACTTGTTTGCAGGAATAAGTGTCAAACAAATACAGTCGCGATTTAAAATGTACACTCCACTTTATCACACTAAATATGTTCTTACATTATTGGATTTATCAAGAACTATAAACTGCACCTGAGTTTAGTCACAATACTATAAATAATAATGATAAATAATACAATGTTGTACACTTTTATATTAAACCATTTTGCACTGCACACCTATTTATACTTATATATAAATGCAAAAATGTCTTTGAATGTCTGTCTGTTACGCTTTTACAGCTAAACAGCTGAACTGATATTAATGAAACTTGGTAAAGACTAACCTCGGTTTTCAAGAAAAGACATATAGACTTCTACTCGGGTAGAGTCGAGGGCAAAAGCTAGCTCCCAATACATACTAATTTCTAAGATATTATTAATCAACAAAGATTAACAAACTAAATCAGATTAAAATACAAACGATGACCATTAAAACCAAAACCCGAATTCGAAACTAAATAAATATAGCAATCCGATAAATGTCCTAACTGTATCGCAAATCAATATAATAATAGTAAGTTAGAAACGTTTCAACAACATTTATTACCAGTCTCCTTCATGGTTTGAGAATAAAATAAACGTAGTGTATTGACCTTTTTGTAAGACGAAACACGATAAATCCCGTATTTTTTGTAAGTCTTCACAAGTATGGAAAATTGATTATTGAGGTACTTGTAATCGATTATGTAATTTTGATGTTAGTGATAACTTTTGCTAAACCACTTGAAAACCACAGTTTTTGTTTATATTATACAAAACATAAGCATCTATAGAACTATGTTAAAATCAGATTTGGTTTCATTATAAAGAGAGTTTCTTGAGAATAAAAAGGGAGAAAAGATTTAAGCTCAGAAAAATAGCAAAACAATATTAAAAAAGTGAGTGTTAAACTGACAGCTATAGGCATTGAAAGTGTGAAAGACAAAACCAATACAGCATTACATAATAACTCAAATCTTTGTAACATAATACGCCATCTTTCTAATCTTAAGATTTAGTGTCAATCCTCAATACTTTACTTTCCATTTACATCGCTGGGGTCAGCGCAGGTCCCTACATGACTACCTGTCCTTCCATCAGAGCCTTCTACGGCGTCTTTATCAGTGAGTACCTACAAATTATTATCAGGCTCAGCTATTTTATTGACTTCCTTTTCATTAATTTAATTTTACTGTTTAGGTTTATCGTTTTAAAGATGGACGACATGCACAAAATAAGGATGCTAACGGTATAAAATCAAGTAACATTTTGATTGTATGCTTGTTTGTAATATGAAAGTTTTGGAGCTATTCTTTTGATGCTTTTATTCAAAAAAATAGCCTTCTAAAAGCCATTATCTATTTTAGGAAGCGGAGAAGTAAAGTTGAGCAAATATTATCCGAACAAATTAGAGGCACCCGACGGCATTTGTTTAGGCACGAACCCTCTTTTGTTTTACTAGCATCGATGGAATATTAACATTAGGTTCTACTGCAAAGAAATCCGTAAAGCTAAAGGATTCCATGTTTTATGGACCGGCTTGACGGCTTTTACCAGTCTTGACAAATAAGACCTAAAAGTAAGATATCCTTGAGGGTATTAATTACATTGTGTTTTACTATGGTTTTATTGATCGTTAAAGAAATTATCATGGAAATAATGGTGGTGTTAAGCCTATGCTTTTAATAGGTTAATGTGATAAACCATACATAAAATATGTACGCATCATTTGAAGACACAAATTGAATCAAAATTTTGGATATAAACAAAGATGTATATGAAACAGAAAGTACAGTACATGAAGAAAACGGATGCATAGAAATAGTAGGTTAAGCAAACTCACGATGGTGCAATATTGACATTACAGAGTTAATGTCAACAATACTGTTCTGTAACGTATTAGCATTTGAAATATCGTTGAGCCAATTAATGTTAAGTTTAAGAGAGCTTTAAGCGATAATCATAGTGATATATGAAGAGGTTGCGATAATGATTATGTTGTAATTTAGGACACAATTGGTAATAAAGTTGTTGTTGACAATCCGTGACTCATTTCCATGGAGTTGTACTGTCAATGGTTGTAATTTAACGTTTGATGAACACGGTTTGTGGTTTACGTATGGAATATTTATAAGCCCTTACCCTAACTAAGCCTCAAATTGGCTTCCGGATGTGTAACTTTTGTATTTTGTTTCAAAATAATAAGACTTCAAAAACTGTTGATATTGACGCAAGAGATACAGATACAGTGATTATGTTAAACATTTCAAAATGTTTTGACTCTAAATTCAGTTTAATTTCATTTAACACAAAGCTAATTAACTTCGACGGTCCTAAACGACTGTGTCGTAATAAAGATTCAATTTAAATATTGACATGAATTCCAACAACCATCTGAACGTCTAGTTTCGGTTCCAATTTAAATATTTGATTAAAGCTTTCAATGTTTGTATTTTAATGACTTGAATTAAGAAGTGTAAATCTAAGATTGTTGTAAATCAATAGCTTTGGAGCATTTATAGGGAACAGGATACTCACGTTTTTCAGATTAAAAGAGAAAGTTAATAAGATGTACTTTGGCAATTTTAATCTTATCAAGCTTTACACGATACGTCCTCATTTCTACGATCATAGTTAGCAACGCCTCAGCCGCTTTAAAATGTTGGGCATCTTCAACACTTTATAAGAAATCTTTAAATAGCAGTTGGTCTACGTTATTTTTTGTGAGAGGGTCGGCCTATTGTCTTTGTTCAACAGGTAGGACAGGCAAAGTCATCGCCACTTCATTAATGGTGTGAAAAAAATCTCAAATGGTACCGGTATTAAGGACTAACACACGATCCAACGGACCCTTTGTTGATAATCGTTGGACCACACTGAATACTCACGCACCGATGTGTTGCTCACTTTGTGTGTTTACGGATTATAAAAGATTAAGAAAGCTTAATGGGATGAAAGGGGTTACATATAGGAAGTGATTTAGTATAGGCAAAGAGGAAAATGTTCTATAACATGTTTGAATTATAAATGCTTTTATCAATATCAATGATACTAGCTAGTAAATAATAAAAATAATTATTTTGGTGTTCAGCAAATAATACCTAATATTTATAACCAAAAAGATATGCTTGACGATCATAGTCATTTATTTCAATTACCATTTTGACAAGAGTTGTTCATTGCGTCTCTAGGTTATAATAATTATTCTGTTAAGAGCTGATAACTTTAGAATTATTTAATGTGGATTTAGATTGGGTTTGTGGAATTCCGTTCACACAGTTTAATGTTGTTATAAAACAAAATCCCTACTCTATTGGATTAAGATCATAGGTATACCTTTGAAGTGAAATTGAAATACAAATCGCGGGATTATCAGATTTTCTTTTTAATCCACATATTTTCAGAAGCCACGCTTATTTTTAAGTATACTAATCCCATGTATGAAACACACCGTTAATTAAATTGAAATTCTCTTAGCCTACTTAAGATTTTTCAAATAAAAACAGAGTCAGGCATTATAAGTTTTAATGCTTGTATTTTGAAGCGGTGCTTATCGCGTTTAGTTTCATAAACTTAATAATGAGGCAGGTTAAAATTAAGCTTTAATTTTTAAGTCAGGTTTAAGTTACAAATGCTGTGTTATATTTAAAGGTAAAAGAAATGGAAAACAAATTAGGTTTAGTAGGTTTAATAAAATAGATTATAACATCGTCAAACGTGACTGCCCTTTGTTTGTCATCCATCCTAAATGGTGTGATTTCTGAAATCTTCTCAAACTTTCTTGTATACGTATATTTAGTGGTTTATCTATAAAAGCCTATAAAGTTTCCCTAAAATTTACGTGTTTTCAATGTCAATGTTAAGAGGTTTTTGTAAAATATATTGATATTACGGAAAAAGCGAAAGTGCATTGTGAAAGCACAGAATAGGGCGAACGGATGCAATATACCTGTTATCGGTTTCGCAAATGGCTGGTAATGAGTATTTCTGAGTTTATGTTGATTTTATGTAGATATTTATTTGTAGTTCATTTGAACCAACTATAGAACCCTTTTCTTACCATCACCAAGTGCTCTCTACTTTTAACTCAGAAATCATCATCATCAGTATTTTTTTAATGTTATCCTAACACTACTTTTTCTTGTAAATAATATCTACGATTACGTCCCAAGCCATAGGAAATGTAATAAAAAGTTACGTACCAAACAGATATGGTAAAATCATAACTACATTTTTTATTACCGTGGGTAAGCTGCAGCCAACGATTACAAATAAGTATTACATTAGATAATCTTATAAAGAATCTTTCAAATGTAAGGGAATTAAAAAGCTTATTATAAAACGATGCTAGTTTCGGTGCTTAAATAAAATTATTCTGTTTGATTGAATTGATTATGGGGAATATGAATATGTAATGGATTTTTGCTTGTTGAAGAATTTAACTAGTAAAATGCTGTGCCCAGTAGTCGTATTTTGACGATCTGTTAGAGATTTTTATGGTCAGTGTTAGGTTTAAGTTCGTCGTAATTTGTTTTATTGTACAACACTATCTACTTCCTAATAATATATTTTGGAACGTCTTCACTTTCAGGACATTTTGATTTAGTAAACCTATACAATCGTTTAGGAGTAATTAAAATAAATCCCGATTTTTTTTAATAAATTTTGAATTTTGCCCTTTTGACAAAAAAATCCCCCTCGACAAAATTCAAAAGTTTGTAATTGTTTGTGTATTTATAACAGCAATCCCATAACAAATTATACATACATTTGGTTTAAATCCGTTTAAACCAAATGCAAATAACCAAAACCATCATCAATATCAGCGCCGTTTACTCAACCCTTTTCCACTAAGCTTTCACCCTCTACATGCATATCTCTCGACGTCAAACCTTGACAGAGATACGCAGAGAGAGTGGAAGCCCAAGTACCAAGATATTTAAACTTACCACTATCTACAAACTAGCAATTACTAGCTTTGAAAACACCGACAAAGTCCCGTTTGAGATTTGGTTTATCCCGTCCAAGAATGTGCGTGATTTATTAGAAATTGCTAGCATCAAACTTGTTGGAACTCGTTCTTTCGTCTTCTGATTTATTATTAGCATTCTAGTCGCCATTAGTAGGTTGGTAAAGTGTTAAAAGTTCAGTAAGGTTATCAAAATTGTCGTCATTACGCTTGACTTGTACAGTTTTCTTACTTGCTTTCGTATTTATTTCCTTGTCAGGTTTTCTGATAAAAACAACATCTTTATTATCTTTATCGTCTTAATCAAAATTGTTACCTATCAGACCGCAATAATTAATATTATTCACCGAACTTTTAAACGCTTCCGCGCATTGTCAATCTGAGTCAAGTCAAGGTCATCGCAAAGTGACTCTACTGTAACTATTACATCATTGTCATCTGAGTCTGATCATGACAAATGACTTTTAGATGTATCAAAATCTATTCTAACTGTATGTGCTACAAAAAACATGTTCAGGTGTTTTGAAGGAACGCTTGTTGCGACTGGCAAAAAATGGGACAACAATGAGGGTATGTTTGAGCAATGAACTTTGAGTCTTATTCTGAAAGTTATAAGATATAAATTGTAATGCAGTGTTGTTAAGTGATTTAAGGTCTCATGTAGAACCCTATGCTATAATTTATTTGGCATCAATAAATAATAAGCGAGACGGGTGGTACATTTTAAGCCTTGCAATAAAATTGTTGCCCTACAGTTATATTTTTAATAGTTTTTAAAGTATCCGCAGAATATTTTTACTTAAGATGTTGTTCATTTTGATATCAATTCACGAGACCGCATTTTTGTCTTATCTCCACATTTGCTTCGATTACTAAAATATTCAAGGAAGTATAAATATCATACTTATTTTACAGACACATAAAGTCTGACATAGCTGATAAGGTAAACTCGAGATATTTTATCTAAATCGGTTAACCAATTTGACTAATAGGTGGCAATATACGTTAGCTTTAAATACATTCATATATTCGTGAGCGAATAGGGTCATTTGAAACGGAATTTTAAATACGACTGCAGTGATTTTTACTTATTTTACCAATCTCTTTAAGGTTACTCTACTTAGAGCATATAGATTCTTTAGCCTCGTATTATAATTATGCTACATAAAGCTAAAAATAAATTTTCTTTTGTGAAATAGTACACTTTTTGCCAGATTATGCAAATATTTGTCATTGAGAACATTTTATGAAGCGAATTGGTTTTCACTACGGCTTATCTCAAAATATTTTGTTACATAATATATTATGACTCAGATATTTTAAAGATGTGTAATGAATTAGTCATAAAATATGCAAGAACAAAAGGTGATTCGCATCATCGAATGCACGATTAAAATAACTATAATTTATTGCGCTTGCATATAATAATTGACCATAAAATTAAACATAAAGTCCAAAAACTGCCCCAGGACAAACTAATGCAACATAAATATAATATTTATCATCTAATTGATAATTACAGTTAAATTTAATCTTCTAGTCCATGACTAAGTTAAATTAAATTAATCGCCAACAGCTAAACCAGTAGAAATGTTTATGGACCAAGAACATCCAGTTTTTTTTAATTGGTTGTATGTTGTAGTACAAATTGGATGCTAGACCGCAATTGATAAGACTAAATCTGGTTTCCTTTGCTTTCAAGAAGAAATAACGGATTTACAGTTTTTAAATTTATATTTAAGTATTAGCTTTCGCCTGCGGCACCAACCGCGCGATGTCGTCATCACCGCAAAAGCCTAGGCTGTGTCTTTTCTTAGTGTTCAAACTAAACCTAAAGCAAAATTTACTAGAATCGGTTGAGTGGTTTAGCCGTGAAAGCTTAACAAACAGATATAGAGTCAATTTTTCAGTTATGATTTTTGATGATGTAAGTTCTTTATATGTTACGATAAGCGGTCATGAAAAATAAAAAATAAACAACCAGCTACATTGAAGATTCCAGTAAGAAATAAATAACAGTACAGATAACTAATCCAGTATTCTATGAATTGATAATCCTAATCAAACAGTAATAACCTTGAAGATTATGGAATAAGAGACGCCGTTATAATAAGTCAGCGATACATAAAAAATACGTGTTTTGCATTTAATAATATTTGCATTTAAACACGTATTGAGGCCACTGTCAATTAGTGGATGTAAACAACGAAACCTAGTTTTGGAGATTCCTGTATGTTGGTGGTCTTAAAGATAATTATTTTTTGGCTTTTTTGATAAGAATTTTAATTTTAGTTTTTTAATTGCCTGTTAAAACGTCAATAACTTCTAAAAACCTAACTCTACTATTTTAAATGGTTGTGATGTTTGTTATGAATACTGTTTATTACACTTTCATACAAAAAATAATTAACCAATTTGGATGAAATTTGGAACACAGAGAGTTTATAAGCTGGATTAGCACATTTTTTTTTTGTTAAACCGAATTTATGGGAACGCAAATTCAGATTTTAAAACTTGAAATATAATGCATCAATATTTTATATCGTTAAAGGATTAAACTGGAACTGCAAAAAGCCACCGTGAAGATTGTAAGATCAAGATTTCTGAAGCAAAGCTGACGCTGCCTCGATCAGGGCTTAGATATAGGACCATTCCATTTTCACTGAGACCTCTACGTACCTTATAAGCGACAGTTCTAACGAACAGAAAAAGTTAGATTAAATCTAGATGTCTAGAGTATGGGAGGAGAGAGGGATATTTGTGGTGTCTTTATTGTAAAAAGACTTGTTTTGTCATAAAAGAGTAATATGATGTAATTTAGTACAGACACCTTGACCTTCTGACCTGAAATAAGTTTCTCAGATTTGTCAAATTGAAAAAGTCGATAAGATAATTTTTGAGTCTATGTTTTGCCTTAGAAGTTTCTGTATTGTATAAGATAAAGTCAATTTTGATTTTTCTTATTAATTCAATCACAATTAAAGGCATGTATGCAAGAGCGTATTGGATGAGCCGACAGACAAAATTAAAGCGAAAACAAAATCCTTTCGGAACGAATTTCTCTTTGAAATTGTAAACCTCATTTCGAACTTACTTTTGACCGTATTAAAATCTGATCGTACACTTTAATTCTGGTCTTCTTTGTGTAGTTGGCAACGTATATTGGATTTCACTTGCACTACCTACATAAACTCTTCAGTGAGACAGGCATATTTATCAGCGTGGGTTATGAACCTTCGGTAGACCTGACTCACTTCAGGATACGTGGCTTCATTTGTCTATGAGTCAATACACCCCCACAAATCCAGATTGAGACGACATTTTGGATGTTGTGAAATGTTGAGAAATTGTTTTTGGACGTCCAAATGTTTATTACCTCTGTTATCTTGAGGTAACTGGGATCCAGAGGTAACAAACATTTGGACGTCCAATTTGGAATTTGGACATCCATTGTTACATCAGATTTTTTTATATGATGACGAATGTTCTATTCTAATTAGATGGCAACCGTTTTAAGGTAGTCATATTGCGTGGTTAGATATCTTATTGCACGATCTTAATATCAATTGCAGAGGAGAACGAACAAGAAACTTTAGTAACAGAATTTATGTTGAAATGTAAACACTTATGGTGATAAACGGTTGCTTTTTTGACGTCGCTAGTAATCAACAGTGCAATTCATACATAATAATGTTAAGCAAAAACTTTGAGATTTCTTGAAATGCAGCCATGTTGAATAAAAACTTACATTTATAAAATACTTTAGAACACATATTACTCTTTCAATGGAGTGGAATAATTGCTGCAGTCGTTTGCAGCGAAGGTTAATTGCAAGACACAAGACACGATCTTTTTAGTATATCACTCCGCCGTATAAACTTATTCAAGCGTCAAGGCATTAAAACCGTTTGTAATTACAAAAACAAGTGTTTTCAAAGTAGTAACAAAAACCTCGTTTTAAAATTAGCTGTTGGGATTCGACTTTCAATTTAATTAAAATGACAGATACGTTTTTAAAAATCGAATTTAGTTTTTTGTTTTCGGCCAGCAAGCAAGATAGACTCTACATTTCAAAATAAGAAGAGCACGGTTTCGCAAAACGAAAACCGATACATCTCAAAAGTGTTTTGTTTTTCGCCAAAAAGTATTAAAACAAGGAGTATTATATCTACTGCTATAATAACATAAGAAGAAACATGAATCAGAAGTTTCTTACGAAGGTAGAGTCAACCCTCGGATTCTACTCATTTGAATTTAAATTCGAATCCGACAGCCCAATTATGGTATTCATGAATGTATTTTCAAATTACTGATGTAGAAATCTAATCTAAAGATAATAATGTATATTACGGAGTCATGATTTCTGCAATAAAGTTCACTGGGTGTACGACGGTTACTAATAGCATTCCTACTCCACAGTTTATCACTGACACACAATTTCATATCAATAGTCAACCTCATAAATATCAGAAGCTATCAATGAAATTATTCCTGTTTATAGATTTACTACTGTTTGTTATTCAAACTTACCTAAAAAGCTGAGACTTGGCTTATCATCCACAGAGTCATCGTCGTCAAAACATTCCAATTTTTTCGAATTCATATTTCCATCACTTTTGTACAAGTTTGAGAACAAACTCCTTTTTTACACAGAAGGTCACAACCACTTGTCTCTACATGCACACAAGTACAGGAACACCAACGAATTATTATAACACTGCAATTCACTCACAAAATCCAAATAGTAATACTAAGACAGTTTTCATTTACCAAACACTTTTTTGTTTATTATTCCAAAGAGTATTGTCACGATTTTGTTCTATAACTGTTTGAAATTTGAATTTTAACGGTCACGGCGCGCGCGCTTACGTCCGTCGCGCTTCGTCTCGACGACGCGAATGACGTTGTGCGAGCTCCAGACATGTGCGCCTAGATTCATGTTGGACGTTCTGACCTGCATGATAATCTGATTATACGTACTCTATATTGTTTTGTACACTCCTCATACAAATAAAACCTTATCTTTTATTGACTTAGCGTTCTTCTTTGTTCAAAAGGTTCCTACTCAAAAATACAATTAATTATGCATCAAAAATAAAACTAACATTCGTGCAATGTGTGTGATAATTGTGTACATGAATTACGAAAGGGGTTGCCAGCCCTTCCCATAGGACCGGGCATTGTTCTGTTCGCTTGCGCCAAAACTGATAATAATACCACCCTCTACATTCGACGTTCACTAGAGACTTTTTGTATACAAATTTAAATTAAGCGGGTGTTCACTATCCATCTCGAATTTCTTTTAAACTGTATCAAAAGTGAACTTATCAGCTTCCCCGATTGAAATTAAAACCATAAAATTGGTGAGTGGGTTATAAAAGTTTGATCAGATCGAGCGTGCTTCCTTACGGTTCGGTTGAAAAAAGGGCAAAACTCACGTAATGTACAAAGGGACGTTCCCACACCGTCCTGTTTTTTTATTTTTATGGTCGAAGGGCCACGATTCCCGGGCAATTTTGTAAGCCGCGACCACCTTATAATTTGGTACACCATTAATCATCGTGAGTGATTCAAGAATGACAAACTGTAGCCCAACAGTGAAAGTTCGAATCAGGAAACACCAATTTTGAGACATTGCTTTTGAATTTCCGCTTGTGATGTAAAAACTGACAAGAAATTAATTTACTTAAAATCGTAAGTGAAGCCAGAAAGTTGCTTAATTTGATATAGTTCTTGTTTCAATTATAATTTTAGTGAATGATTCTGTCGAATTATTTTTAAATGACTAATAAACTTGACCGTAATTTAAATTTTCCAGTTTTTGTCCCATTTCATTACATAAAATTGAAATTTCTTTTAAAGCTCTTAATTAACCATGTTAAGGACAATAGGTAGTACTTTCATATGGAACAGTGAGTCCATTAACTATATTTAATTTGATAGCGGCATGTACAACCAGCGACAAAGCTCCGCATTCAACAAACTTGCAAGTTTTTATTAATATCGTTCTACTTTCGTTGACAGGTGTACCATTGTTCGTATGCGTTACAAGATTTAAATTAAAGCGAGAGTGAAATTTATCTTCGCCGTCGAAATCCAGATTGATATTTGTTTTCGTCTCATTATTTCGATCATTCTTCAGAACTATACCGATCAAAATCGATCGGGCGTTTTATCTTAATGGACCCACACTTGTCATTATACGTCATTTACATAATCACCCATTCTTACAGCTGTTGGGCGTATTCTACGTAATAAAATTTATGACGGCAAACCTGAACAATTTACAAAAACTTGGACATGATTTAAAATGTAAGTAGGCGCGAATTAACTGAGCATTATGCGTGTTTAAAAACGTTGTCTTTCAAGGGAATCTCTGTACGGTATTTTTGCACATAATTATGTCTTCATGCAAAAGAAAATTGTGCAATATCTGATAAATCGTAATACATTTATGAAAATTGCGAGAGAAAATGTTAATTTTATAATATAAATGCAACAGAAATTGATCCAGTTCCACAAGTTCATAATATACAAGTAAGTAGACCGCAAATTACAGATTTGAATCTTTGTAGGATTTTGACCGGTATTTGTTAATAAGAATAAGATAAATATTAGGTCACCATTAATTTTATACAATTTTAATTGGCTTGTTAACAGGTGCTTCCACTGTTTCTTGTTAAAATGTATATGAATTACAGCAAAAAATAATTAATAAAATTAATCTGTTTCTTGGACTATGTAGATAAACTACATTGTGATTAATCTGTTCTTATTGAAAGGCTATTAATTTGTCATTTCTCTACGTTGTTAACGAACAAAAACATATAAACTTGATGACCTTGTAACTTAAGCAGAAGTTGTTGACCAAGCAGTTAATGATCAGGCCTTATTTTGGGCGTTTCGAAGCTCATACTGCTCATATATCATTAGAGCATCCAAATTGTTGATGAAACCTATGTCATTCTTTTTCTTTCTTGTCGACATGAGCTATCTTTATCAATTGTTAGAGGGAGCTTAGTTAACAATCATAGTAGCTAGTAACTACTTCCAATGCGCTCGACGTATTACAATATCCTATCGTTATTTAGTCACGCTCTATCACCACTCTCACTTCAATCGGATATCATGATGGTGTCATCTTAACTGATATGTTAAATTCTCTGCTCGAAACTACATGACAAAGATATACAATATCAACCTAACATCTCATACCATCACGTTCATCTTTATTTTCATCAAAAACAATAATTCCAACAATTTTAAGGCTCAGACGAAGTTCTGATTCACCGTCTGGATGTTTTTCATCAAGCCTTAGGCATCCCCGACGTTCCCTTTTAGGAGTCCTGTTTAAAATTCCGCTCCCGTACCGGGTGAGACGCGCTCCTAACATTTTTAGGCGTTCGGCCGTCGCTTCTTTCCCATAAACTTTTTTTTCATAAACAAAAAGAGCCTTTTGTTGTTTTTTTGTTGGATTTATGCGACGAAGTAAGGTCTGTTCGAGTTCATTATTATTGTTGCTATTATTTAGTTTTTCGACCTTTTATTGGCTATTGGGATTTCATCGACTGTGTGAAGTTTAGGTGGTTTATTTACGGGTCATGTTACGTTTATGCAGAAATTTAAAGCTATCAAGTTTTATTGACAAATTGTAATACATTTGTTTTTATTAATGGTCTTTAGATATAGATCTACATGTCAGTGACCTAATAATTGTAGACTACTGGGCAAAAACAGTTAATTGATAGTCGTTTGTCGCCTTTTGCGCCACATAAAAGTCTCTAACTCAAAATATCTTCATTAGTTATGCTAATTCCTTACATACAAATAAGGATTTGAACCAGTTTGCTAAACGACACTACTATAAAATCAATCATTATATTTTTTTCTAAAATAACTTTGTTTTTGATCTCTCTAGTTTATTATTATCACAAGTTGTCCCTAGTGACTTTGGTTCGACAAAAAAAGGTTGCTCTTTTATACATTTTAATCATGTCTTCGGGCGAGATCCCATTCCCTTGATTTAAATAATTATTGTTTCTTTCCTATTCTTGCGATGATGCAAAACAAAATTGATATGTTAGGCCAATTTGTGTCAAAATTTTTGAGTTATGAGAAGAAGGAATATTAAAGTGTCCTTTATTCTAAAGACTTATCAGAATTTGTTTAGCGTCGTTTATATTTTTCGTTTCGAATCATGACCTTATGGCTAACGAAGAAGAAAGTGAAAGCATTGAGCATTTAAAAGCCAGCGCTCTTTTTTACTAAAGTTCAGGAAATAAACATCAATATTTACTTCGTTTGCAAATTTTTTCACCTTCATATATTAAATTAAAGAAACAACTTAATTCCTCCTGTGATAGTATCATAAAGAAATAAAATGCTTCTTGATCTATTTCGTCCTTGTAAAACGCGTTGATTTTTATTGCTTTCCTTTATTGGTATTCCTAAGAATTCCAAACAAGTGGCAGGGCACTGATATTATCTTCGATTTAATTATTACTATGAGATTTCTAACAAACATCGAGATTGAAAAGTAAATATCTTTTTCTACCATCTTGCTTTATTGAAGCCATCTTTTCTGATCATAAACATAAATTGACTTGATTGTGACAACAATCGATCTAATAAGGTTACATACCTTTAACTCGAAAAGTAGAGAAATTGAAAAACTTTCGAGATTGTAATAAAATGTAGCGCGATCGTGTATTGAATTATAATCGAGAGATCGAGTTGAAGGTGTCACATTGGGAACGTTTTTTTGTTACATTCAAATAACTTATTCACTTTGTAAGTTTCTCTACAAATAGTATTCTAATAAATAGATGAAATGTATAAAAGTGTGTTACTAACATGTTCTCATTTTTTAGGACATTTTCTCTATAGTTGGATTCAAACTTAATGGCGGCTCGAAAGTTAGCTACACGCTGCGTACCTCGCCCCGTACCCCCGCTGGCGCATAAGTTTGTTACTGATCAGCGACTCGCCTCGTGTTCAGAGCCGCCATTAAGTTTGCATCGTACTGTACATTACTTTACAATACCGTAGATCATTTTCGTACTTTTATTAAATTTTAAAATGTAGGCTTTGTTTCATATAAATGTATTTTTAGACTTTATCGATGTTTACGATGACGATGAAAATACACTAATGTGATCGGAAAATGAAAGTAACGCAATAAATCATATTAATATTACATCGAGACCAAACATAAAAGCTATATAAATATATAAGAGAAGTATAAATAATTAAACAATTAAATTTATTAGTTTCATTTGGTTTTACATCCGCCTTAATGAGTCTTACTTGAGACCAATAACAGTCCAAGTAATTTCTAGTTAAACCTATTTAATTACAAATGTTAACGCTAATGAACAAGTTGTAAAAGCTAAAGATATATTTGGTATAGATTTTATTAAAGGTACTAACATTGCTTTAGTTGAGTGAAAGTGTTCGTTTGAAATTGATTGCTTAAAAATTTAGAATATGTAAGGCTGATACGAGTTTCTTCAATTCCTGAAAATATTCGTGATTATAATTAAAGAAATTTAATTTACTCATTTGAATATTGTCATCAATAATACTCTCTTTTTATAAACTCGTATTATTAATATATAGGTTTGATCAGGATATTGAAATTCGTTCTTAAATGGCGGCTTGTGTGTACCTACTATATATTTTTTACTTACCACCTACTAATACCATTGTGGAAAGCAAATAAAAGTTTTGAGTTTGAGTTAAAAATAATGAATAATAATCGTATATCTACAAGCTAGAAGTATGTCATAACAAAGTTACTAAGATTTAACATTAGTTTATAATCGTCTACTCGTAACTTAGACTTTACCTATCACATAGGTGAAAGCAGCAAATTACTTTATTTAGACCAGAATCACAAAGTTTTTAAACTAAGTAATATCCGTTTACTATTCCATTTGTACTCACTCGTATAAGCTAGTTTCAAGTACCAAGTACAGACTAATAATAAATTTAATTAACCGCAATTAAAAGCTCTTGACGATTGATATAGGAGTATAGCTGGTTATACACGTTTATAGCAGTCGTATACTGATGCTATCAGTTTTAAACCTAATGGAGAAAACTGAAAGTTTAGTGACGGATAAGTGAAAAGAATTATGAATGATGAAAAAGTCAAAAGGATTTGAGTAAGAGTGGTCGAAGTATCTAAGTTTGCAGGCCAGTTATAAATGAGATATAAATTGGAAAAGAATAAAAAAAAAGATTCATTTAGTCGCACATAGAACTTCCTCTCTTTTGGAAGTTGGTCAAAAAGAAACGTATTCCGAAAGTGAGATGGAAAAGGCTGTAAATGACGATGATGATGAAGTAGGTGGAATATGACAAGCAGTAATAGAAGGAATATTACAGAAGCAGAAGAATAGAATAAGGAAATATGTAACTGTTTCATAAAAGTGCTATTCAATTATTTCATGGAATAACGACAACGAATTAACTAAACTACATAAAATACAAACGCACTACATTTCCATACTACATTGTAGATTGACCTAAATTATACAAAACATTTAAAACAACGATCTTACCAATACAGATCCTATCAACACAGAAACAGACCAAAAAGAATTTATTAATGTAAATAATATTGAATCTTCTCGTCTGGATGGGGTTTGCAAAAAGGTTTAAAGTAAAAAGTTCCATCAAAGGCGCGCGGTTGGGTTCCGTGCGTTGACTCTGTGACTCATCGGCCGAACGCAAAAACTGGCTTGTTGGTCCCTAAAATGCTGCACGGCTCAGGTGTTTATTTCATGATGAAGGTTTTTGGAATCTTTATAGATTTTTAGTTGATCAATAATATAATAAATAATTTACATAGACCGTGAGTAAATAATGAGTTTTAAAAATCAATTTTGTGAATAGTCCAGTATTTTTGAAATGCTTTACTTTCTTTATATTATAGAAATCTGCAACTGTTCTTCAGTCATAAGCAAGTTAATAAATAAGCCAAAGCACTTTTGTTCTAGAATCAGAGACAACAAAAATATCAAAAGACCATAAGGGCCATGGCTTTATAAGTCTAACATGAATTAGGGTCCTAATTTATAGATAAAGCATAAACACATTCTGATAAGGAATTTTAAAGTTATCAAGACACGCGGCCGCTTGTCAAGCCAAGTTCGAGCAAAGGCTAGACAGCGGCAAGTGTAAAAGTATAACTAAATGGTTTAAAAATCCAACTTGAATTTTTCGCGGAATTTAACAAAAAGCAACATTTTAGCGTCTCAATTTTTCTCTCGTCTAATAAGTAAATTGTTTGCTATAAATGGCAGCAACCTGTTCCATTGTTATGTTGCACCCTCAGACAAGTTCAGTAGCTATGTTTGTTTGAATGAATCACTCATGAGCATGTTTCCCATAAGGCTTTGAGTGTTTTGTAAACCTTCAAGCTAATGTTGGGAAGAAAATGGATTTTCATCGCTTTTTTGTGTTGTGAGGAGGATTTGAATTTGGTTCTCAGCAATTGTGATAGTATGGTAAGGAAGACATAACATTGTGGTAATGATGCCTATTGTTCATTAATGTATACTTTGTTCCAACCTTTTTTTTTTATTTTACTTTATTTGGGAAACACTCAGATATAAATTACAATTATAAGTATGAAAAATAGGTACAACAGTATCCAAAGACCGTTTCTTCAGATTAACAAACAATTTGTATCTCAACATAATACGCTTTTTCTATAAATAATCCACTGCTGGGCAAATACTATTAGCATAATGAAAAACAAAAAGAAAATAACGTTTTATGCAAGAAAAAACTAAGATTAATTGAGCAACAAGACAGTGTAACATAATTAATAATCTAAGGATTAAGAACAATCCTGGTTAGAAGCAAGTTAACTTAAATAAAAAATGTAGTACATACAAAAATAAATTTGTAAGCTGACACCGCATAAACTAAATAAGATGTTCAAGAGCCTTATTGATAAACAATCTTTCAAATGGAATCAACAGGTCGATTTAAAATAATCAAGTTTTTGCTAGTTCACACTGAGTGAGCATAAATCGGTATTGATTGAAAGCAAATGTCGTCGGCCATTTGAATGATTAATAGAAGCTTATGACTATAGCTTACAACTTACTGGTCCATATTTTTTTGTCTTAGAGTAACAGTTGTTGTTAATGAATTAAATGCTTCCTAGACCGTAAAATATTTAAATTAATTTCGTTGACCTGATTAGTGTAGGATTAAATTGTTTATCCTATGTAGTTGCGAAGGTTTAATCCTCGTTTTACCATATAGTATAATTGCAAACTGCGACTAATAATTTTACTCAATGCTAAGAAACGAAACGATATGGACTGTCAGCTTGCTTAGAATGAATCTATTTCAGACAGAACAAGTAAAATTGCTCAGATAATAACCTAAGGGGTTGACTTAAACATCCTACTCACTTCAAATAATGGTACTGCATGCTTACCTGAAAAAGATAAATAAATAATTAGGTTGATGCTTAACATACAAGAGACTAAAATAATAATAAATCGACGAATAAAGAACAAGACGTATAGGACAGTGCTCGTAAAAACTACAACGTCAGGCACTGACTTACTTATTATACAAGAAAAGCATGAAATCTGGCTTCCAACTATATAATTATTTGAAATATCAACCAAATATCAACACAGTTCAATAAATATCCTTTTACACCACAAATCTCTAGCTACGGTATGTAGAGTTAATAAAAATAACATTATCCATTCGCCCACCCTTATCGCTTCCTTTCATCATCGAAAGAACTTCAGAAAACACATAAAATAACCACACATGGCCCACAAATATCCTTAACAAACATTTCTGTGTCGTAATAAAAACACATCTACGTTTATTTACTAAATACAACACCTCTGGTCTCTAAAGGAATGATCAACAGAAAAATTACTTAATAAATAGCCAGACCATAGTCCATAAGGTAAGTATAATGATTGGTTATGTTTTGGCCAACTAATGACATTACTTGAAGTATGATTTGATTTTAAAATAAATTGAACAATATTTCAGATGCAGGGTTAGGTATTAACTAAGGGCTCTCACACATCACACATAACTGCAAATTCGTGTCGCATTGCAAATATCCGTAACCTCGCGTTCCATTAGAACTTTATTGATTTTTAACTTTCGCCTTTATTTGTGGGAACCCTAATACACGCCATTATGACTAGCAGCTTGGACTATATTCCCAATTTCCATATAATACTATTTGTCTTATATTTTCCAGTGTACACTTTTTATCATCTGAAATCTTACATAATTTCCACATCTGAACCTTAAAAAAGTACATAAACAGGGGTAGAAGTAAACTATTTTTACAATAATTTCATTACGGAAGCTTAGGTAAAAGTGTAAATATTTACGTCCGTTACACGCACATCTGGCTTCAAACGTTGCCTTTCCAATAACTGTGATGGGGTTGTACAGTGACCATGTGGAGATGGGATATGGGATAGAGCAATATAAAAATCTTGAAATATTAAGGAGGGAAATATTTTGACCCGTGCTATAAGCTCTTTAAAGTAGGATTTTGCCAATGTGAAATCGAGACAGCGCATTACATTGTGCTTATTGGTGTTTTGCTTCCACAGTCCTGCTCTAAGAGATCATTTTGTTCATCATTATTCGTTTGCTATAAAGTAAAACAAAAGAAGAGAAATACTAGACTAAGAAGAAAAAGAAAACGGGTCAGGTTTCTAACTGGCTAAAACTACCAGATGGGAACGCATTCCCAATCTACCACGACCTCCAGCAGAAAGTTTACAAATGTTGGACGTCAAAATACTATGCAACCCATTTTCAGACGTTCTTAAACTAGCCGTCGCTATTTCACAGGTTAAAGTGACAGAGATAGCATGAGACCACCAGGCAACTTAAAATTCGTTCCACAGCATGGTAACCCTTCCCAAGCCCTCAGGTACTCTCTATATATGGAACTCCCGTTTGATTTCTGTTGATACACGTGTAATTCGCTCAGGCTCAGGTAAGACAGTTGCATCATTGTTGATACCTAAATACCGCTAACGTGTTTTGAAATGTAGGTTATGTTTGCCTTCTTTAAGTAGGTGATCTGTTGCAGTGATATAAATAAAGGGATTTACCAATTTTAATTCGATTTCATTTGTTTATACCCCAAGGTATTCAAGACTTTTGATGAATTTTGGAATTTTCTGCCTGGTGGCTTTGAACGCAGTTATTTCAAAATTATATCAATTGCTTCTTTTTTAATTAAGTTAAAAATGGTTTGTGTGCTCATGTAAGAAAATGGTACTTTAAAAGCTTGGATGTCACAACCCTTAACATGGAAAGCCCACTGCTAGTCGCCGCCAACCCAACTATCTGTTAGCCGTGCTCAGAATTTCAAATACCTTTTATATTACACTATAATATAATAAATTACTTAACTCTCCAGCTATAAAGAACATTTAAGGCATCGTAAACATCCATTCATTCCACGGTGAATGCACGTGTTTATTATATTAAGCTAAACAATTGAGTTACACAATTGTCTATTTGTTCTAAATTTAGAGGATAGATAAGAAACTATAGAGTGCACATATCAAGTATGAACTGTGAGCACAAGTGTAAACTAGTTTCGTTTTAAAAATAGTAACAAAACAGAGCGCGTCTCTTAATACAACCATCTTAAACCCTAATTATATCGGAACCATTTTTTTTTAAATAGTGCTCACACTCGGCGCAATGGGCTTTCAGCGGTATTCTGTCAGCGCTCTCTATAAATTTAGCTTTTTACTCTATGGTTGTAATAGAACAAACAATGTGCAGTCAATTACTGTGTCGGAAGTAAATTGTATGGGTGTGGAATTGAGGTGATGGATGGAAATATGGGCTTGTATGGCTGAAAAGTTTTGATGTGACTTGAGTAAATTGATTGCATGGATGGCGGAGTACCATAAGACGATGCTGCGGAGACTGCCGCTGGATTTCCATGTAAGATACCATTTTAATACTTTGTTAGTAGTGTAGTTCTTCACTGCAACAATTGAAGTTCTTTAGTAAACTTTCCAAATTAAATAACAACTATATCAAGTGTCCATTAACTTAATACTTGTAACATTTATTTCACAGCAGGCCACCAAGTAAATACGGTATTACTCAAGGAAAATTTTAATGTTACTTAAAAATACCACTTAATCAACGAAAAAATATTTAAGTAATTTTTTAATTCGCTCTAAGATTAAGTAAGTAGCTCATAATTGATTTGCGAGTGAAAGCATTGCGAAAGTCACTTGATTAAACTTCTTGCTACATAATGTTGGTTATTTTTGTTTCAGGTAAAGACGCCAGTTGTCAGACAAAAAGGATATTTTTTTAATACCTAGAACAAAACTATTTTTTATGCCATCAATACCAAATTATTTAGGACACATAAACTTTTAAATAAAAATGTCTGTAACATTATAATGCAAAATGTAAAGACGAATGTCGTATGTAAAAAATCTTCACGGTATGTTAAAGCTACGTTTTGTTATTGAAATGTATTTGATTATTGAGTGTGTATTAACAAATATCCTTTTACTTTTGTGACATTCTCTTTACATACTACTGCTTAATTTGTCTAGAGCAGATGTAACGTTATTTTTGTTCAATATTTTCTACAATAAAAAAATATTAAACAATTAATACATGTAACAGTCTATTATTCTATTTCAACATTATTATTTTTAATAATTAATATTTCACAGCTAGTGATAGTCGACTTCACCCTACTCAAAGTCACTCAGATTGAATCAACTTATTTGTCTGGTATAACGGTAGCCATTTTTTGTTCCCCTTCCTTGTCTTATTACTTGATATATTAATGTCTTTGTTAATTTGTTAAACTTGCATAACTTTACTGGAGTAATGTAAAAAGGTTTTTGCGATTTCACAAAGTAATCAATTATGTACATTTTACCTCTTTTTACATTTGTCAAATTTCAAAGTATGCTAATATTTTGCTGACTGCACATTATTAAGTTTACCAGTCCCATTGAAGAAATATTAGGTAAATAATAATAACTCATAATTTTGAAAGAACAATGCCCTATTCCGTAACAAAATATATAATAAAAAGTTACAGAGCAATGAAAATGAATGTAGATTCAAGTGAAATTTTGAACGCTATCTTAAATACCAACAGACATGTTTAGTGCTTACTCTAAGTTTCGAAAAAGAACCCATAAAAGCAAATTATTATTACATATACGGAACTAACTTGTTCGTTACGATAGTACCAGCCATTCCTCACAAGCAAGCGAATAAACAGCGAGAAAACTTAATTGCTAATTCCCCATTCCTATAATGTCTCATAGCAATTAGGAATAACTTCAAGTAATAAATACATGACGCCAAGATAACTATGTTTCTAATGTCATCAAACTTGTTTACATGTGAGAGTAGGACGTAAATACTTCCATAATTTCTGCACACTAGTGAAGGGCAAGATGCTAGTCCAATGATAAATCGATTCTGTCATAATCGATAAAATGCACCGATAGAGTCGTTACCGTGATCGATGATTAGCTAGCGATTAAGTCGATTTCAATTTTCTCGATATGGTACATCGTGTTATATATAGCATCACTGATTGCCGTGATTGATCAGAAAATAGAAATGTTGCATAGAAAATGTTCAGTAAAGTGAAGTGGGTTGGGAAAACATAGGTTGAATATAGAGTGGGCTTATTTGATTTGAAACGTAAACAAATGGTTACATAAATTCGTGGTAGTTTACATATTACTTGAGTTTAATTTAGATGTTGCTTACGCAAAGACTCACGCTTCGATATACTTAAACGCTTATAATTGTATTCAAAACAAAATTATTATGCATCATAATTCTGTAAAGTAATTCGCTTTGCAAACACAAGGAGTCAGCGCCCACAATTTATTGAAATGTAAACTTTCTCCAATATGTAAACAGCGAGTCAAACACAATTTAAAATTGAATAAAGAATCCTAATTTAAATAAATCGAACATCTTCATATTTTATTACACAAACGATGACATCTGTACGTTTTTGACATTATTCAAGCATCCCGAAATATTATCGATAAAAATATCGATTGTGTCCAATCCCTAGCGCTGGAAAGTTGATACGTATTTATTTAAATGCGTGTACCGTGTGAATGTTATTATTTATAGCAGTTGTCGTTGGAAAGCGGACACGAAAGCTACTGACTACAGCTTAGGAGCTAGTCAATGTTGCTTCTATATTGTACAAACTTTATGACTGATAGATATGAAACTGGGTATGAAGCTGCATTGTCAAGTAAAAATATACCAAATTGTGATATAGATTTCTCTTTTTTCCTATAATATGTTGAAGTAGATTTCTTAAATTCATAAATAGGAGAAAATATAATTTCAGATTTTATTTATTTACTATTCCTCGGTGTGCTTTTTATTAAGGTCTTGATCTTAGATTATCCTAAAGATGGTATTATAATTTTTTAATCACTATTGACTTTTTATTTTACAATTAAATCCCGAATACGACTGTTCTTGAAATATATTTTTATAGGCATTCGAAAATGCCCTGTACAAAAAAATATTTTGTATAGATCCATTTATCGAATATATACTACATGTAAGTAAAATGTACAGGTAAGAAAATATGGCACCTACCATAGGTATAAACAATTTAAAAGCGTTGAAAGTCGACGTGCGGTGTGAAAACCGTGATTGGTTTTATCAGCTTTGGCACTTATGCTAATATTATATTGCAAATTCTGCCGTTGAGGTAAAGCCGTATTCATATGGTAAACATCTTGTTGGCAAAACTTTTGTTTAAACCGTAAGTAGGTGCCGGAAGCCTTGTAACAAAGGAATCTATAAGTTTTGCTTGACTTTTGAACTCATTTGAATAAGCTGAGTAAAACTTTGTTAAACGAAAATTGGCGTGCGATCGTAAAGTGTTGAAGTTTGCTTGAGAAACACTATGTTGCAATTAATTTTGTTCAACCTACATTGCAAAATTTTCACTTTGTCAGATCTTTGAACTAAGAAGAAGAAGAAGAAGAAGAGCTTAAAATTTTAAAATTATTGACTTTTATTTTTAGATGTTAGAATCATTCATGTAAGTATTTCTTTTTTTGCCAATTAAACTTAAACTTTTTTAAATCACTTCAGTAACTAAAATCTCAGCTCCAATCAATCTGGACGCGTCCTTACCCTGTTTTTCCATCATCCACACTTTTCTCCGTCTACCGCAGTTAGGAGCCAACGTTTATAGCCGTTCATACTAGGCCAATGAGGCTTTGAAGATAAGCAAAACTAATGTAAGCATATTTAGGTCGTACAGTTAGTACTACAGCACTTAATCAAAGGGTAAACTATGTTATTAGCGACATAATTTTCTCCTTATTTGTATATATAGTGCCGTGTGTGGTTCTATAACTAGTAGGGATGTTATGGATATATAATTTCGGATTTGGATATATCGGTAAAATATAATATCGGTTTCGGTTATGGTTATGGATATTAAATTATTTTGGATTATCCGATAGTTTCGGTTACGGATACGGATATCCATAACAACACTGATGTGCACCTCGCCCTGTGACGTCATTAGGTAGCGGTAGAGGTGTCGCATTTTGTTCGCATTGTGATCTCAATTCGTACGAGTGTAGTATCTACTTAGAATCTGCCTTATCCAAAATTATCCAAAACTTTTATTTCGGATTCGGTTACGGTTATGGATATTTTTTTATTTCGGATATCCGATAGTTTCGGTTACGGATATGGATATCCTTAACAACACTAATAACTAGACAAGTCTGTGAACGTTCTCTGGATGATTGGATGCTTTGATTTTAGTGGATATGAAAGCGTGGAAACTCAGCCTTTTACTTTTCTATGTAAATTTCTACGTGTGTGTTCTAGTTATTTACTCATGTGTTTAATTTTAAAGAGGTATTGGTTTTGTTGGGACTTTTTTAGTGTCATATGTTGGATGGCTTTCTGTCACCTTATGGCTTCTTTATCATTATTACCAACCTGCCCTGTTTCCAGTTATTTGGATTATTTTTATGGCTTCATATTTTTATAATACTTTGTATATTCTCTTCCTACCCTTGTCGACAGTGAATAACAGTGTGAATTCCAATATGCTAAAACAATTGATTTTTTTGAGCCATCAAAAAATGGACGTTCTTCCAATAACTCTTGATCATTTTCATATTTACATACTACCATCGTCCCCATAATTTCAAAAGATTGATTTTCGTAACATAAACAAACAAGTTATTTTTGTCGAGAAGCTCCTGATACCCATCTCTTTATGTTTTTTTTTGCAATGCAATTTATAACTTTCCAGTGTTTTATTTTGTAAATGCACTATTGCATATTGCATATGTTGTTTATTGCATCGTTTACCATTTCCAATTGAGTTTAATTAACACCTTTAGACGTAATCTGAAATTATGTGTATTGAACGATAAAGCCGGAACCCCACCGCTGCGCAGGCTGTGCACGGATGCGTGGCTCACCTCTGCTGCGTGGGCTCATTAGTTCGGCGGCGTCGGCCTCCGTTTCCACTGCCGCGCACGGACACGGATGTGTCGCGCACACAACTCATAGCTATGCGTGGGGTACAGTCACAAGCAAAAATATGTATACATAATATGCGAAATTGTTAAAAGAAATTAGTGAGATTTTTTGTCGAATCTCTTCTGCCATATAGCAATCAATGCATACTGACAGATGACACTTGAAAATAAAAAAGTAAAGATATTTTTTATATTAAAAAAAAAAAAAATCCTAAAGTTAATACATTAATTTAATATTATATTCTGTACTGAATAAATAATTTTACATATTATAGATAATAGCGCTTCCGAGTAACAGTATAATTCAGCTATTGTGTAGTAACATCTATTATACTTATTTTGTATTATGAATATCTCAGTTATTACATAAATTATACTTATCACAACTTAAATGCATGTCTCGTGCATTAATTGTACCTCTTATTTATAGTAGCTTATTCTTATAATAATTTCTTAACAATATTATATGTGTACATATTTTTGCTCGAGACTGTACATAGTCGTGGGTCGCCGAGAAATGGCCGACCCACGCAGCTGGGATGCGTCGCACGGCCGTGGGCTGAGCTACGTTCCGCCTATTCGAGTCAGCTACGCGTGTGTTTATGACGTCATTTGCTGCGTAGCATGTCCGTGCGCTGCAGTGGGTTTCCGGCTTAATTTAGGAAGTCTTAAATTAGTGTGAATATTCGCTTAAATAAAGAGTTGCATATTCAGCTACCATTAACTATGTGCTTTGGGTGTTTTAAAACTTGTGAATTATTTACTTTAAAAATTCTTTTTTACTTTGAATTTGTGCTCCTGATGTTTTCGTGATGTCGCGTCTTTGCAATACAATGTTAAGGGAAACTAGCTACTGCAAAAAAATTACCAAACCATAATAATATATTTAATATTAGTAGTTTTTATAGCTATAAGTTGGGCAGACAGAGAAAACTGTTTCGTTCGAAATTTTAATTAAATATTTTTACCATAATCAAGAACGAACAATCAACATTGATATTTAAAGCACCATAATCTAAGCAATAAAGCAAGAACAGCAAAAAACAAGAAAGTTCGTATTCAACATTTTCATGAATTTCCCCTTAAACACTCACTTTCCATAGACAATTATACCACAATTTTCTCTCTAAGTGGGTAAACGAACGAGGTTTAATTGAACCTCAATGATCGTATTAATTCCGATTTATCTGTCAAGTTATAGGACGCTCTCTTGTGCCAATTAGATCTTTATTGATGTATTTACCAAGGTTTACAGTAAGGCGATTAATTATCGAGTTAGATGTGAGATATATAATAATACTAGCTGTGCCCCGCGGTTTCACCCACGTGAATAACAATACATATATATATATATACATATATATGTCGCAGACAAATAGTATAATCTGCGTGTTTACATATGGCGTCGTCAGTTTAAAAACGTTTGCGGTTATGTAATATGCCGAAGGCAAAATGTATATTGCCGAGTCACTTTATAATATGCCACAACATTTCATCGAAAATTTAAACACCATATACATAATGCCTAGGCAAATTGAAGTATTTAGTTTTTGAGGTTATCCGGCACGTCAAAAATGCTAAGATATCCATAAACTCTGGGTCGTGAAGGACTCCTGCGGAGTATTTTTGGTCAAAAAAACATGTATTTGATCGAATATTCAAAAATTCATAGGCCCAGAAATCCATTGCTTGATTAGGTTCGACTTTGTGACAGAGATCAATAGGTTAGGTTAGGTTAGATATTGTGACCTTGCAACAGAGCGAGCGAAGCGAGCGACGACGTATGTAATTCAAAATTTGTCTCGAGATTTTAATGAGCATGGTCACCCTAAAATAACACAAACGTCGCGTTATAACGATTGAATGAGTTGTCATTTTGCCTACGGCATATTACATAGCCGCAAACGTTTTTAAACTGACGACGCCGTATGTAAAATGCCATATTATACTATTTGTCTGCGACATATATATATCTTTATAAATTATAGCTTATGTGTTATTCTGATGTATCCGCTACATTATTGTAAAGTTTCATTAAAATCCATTCAGTAGTTTTTGCGTGAAAGAGTAACAAAAATCCACACATCCATTCTCACAAACTTTCACATTTATAATATTAGTAGGATAATTCACGGGAATAAGCGCGTACATGCATAAATACCTTTTTTGGGTTTGACGTTTCGACCGGGTTACACCGGCCGTGTTCGCAATCAGTCTGCTTGCGACTACGGCCGGTATAACTCGGTATTCTCTTATTTAAAACTTAATGTATGTAATAATTATACTTTTGTAGGAAAATTTGTCTTACACATAAATAAACATAGAAATCAGAAAAACTTAATTTTTCATTCGATATTTTAGATTGTAGACATAACGTCCCCGTAGTTGGAAAACTAAATAACTCCGATTTTGGCGATTTTGACATTTCCCTATTTTCAAAACACCTAAAACATGCCGCATATTTGAGCCTAACAGACATTTTCGTATCTTATTCCGTTTCAAAATGGTAGCCATTTTTGTCGAAAAGATGGAATAATAAATATCTTCAAACAAACACTATTTTTTTTAAGGAAAAATAAATAACTCTGTAAATAAATCAATAACTGTAGTCAATGATAAGTTAAAAATAAAATAAATTACATAACATGAGTTGTTGATTTTTTCCACAACTTATAAATTCTTTCACACAACTAACTATGTTCTAGGAAAACTAAATAACTCTATTTATTGAATTCTGTTATTTAGATTTCTACTTTAGCGTACCTAATTTATAAATACTTGATGATATCTATTTCTTCTACAACTAGATAATGATTTATTATAAGATAAAAATATGAAATAAATTAAGTTGTTTATAATTACCATAAAACGAAATGCACCTGAGGAAAGTTATCATTAAATTATTTAGATAATTTGGCGCGGAATATTGTATGACTGACCGAGAACGACGACAGAGTGCGCGCGGGTGAGCGCGGGGTTAAGCCGGAAACCCACCGCTGCGCAGGCTGTGCACGGATCCCCGGTCCCGATGGCGTACAGGCGCGGGTTATGGCGATCGCCACTACCCGTTTGGAGGAACGGTTTCGGGACCTTTTCAACCGGTGTTTTTCTATCGGGAGTTTCCCGAAACCGTGGAAGGAGGGCTTGTTAGTCCTACTTCGAAAGGATGGGCGCCCGGCCGATTCCTCGTCGGGATATCGGCCAATCGTCCTTTTGGGTGAGACAGGCAAGACCTTTGAGCGGATAATCGCGGTTCGCCTCAAGGATCATCTTGCCGGGACCGGCTCAGACCTATCTTAGGCCCAATTCGGGTTTCATGACGGTCGGTCCACCATAGACGCTATCCAGGACCTAAAAGTCCTGTGCGCAGAGGCGAAAGAGAGGGGACAGGGAGTGGTGGCGCTAACTTTTGATATCGCTAACGCGTTCAACTCCCTGCCTCACGCTGTAATATTGCAGGTCCTGAGGTACCACAGAGTACCGTAGTACCTGGCGGCGCTTTTGGCCGACTACCTACGCGAACGCGAGGTCTTGTTTAAAAGTAGTAATGGCAGCGTCAAGCGCCGCCGGGTGGACACCGGAGTTCCACAAGGGTCGGTCCTCAGGCCACTCCTGTGGAACATAGGTTATAACTGGGTGCTTCGGGGCGCCCTCCTCTCAGGCATGGGTATCTTTTGCTATGCAGACGATACCCTAGTCACTGCTCGAGGAAGGACCAACAGGGAAGCGGCGCGCATGGCTTCTGCTGGTGGCACGCTGGTTGCCAACAGAATGGGACTTCTGGGGCTAAAAGTGGCCCTGGAAAAGACGGAGGCCATATATTTTCTGGGACCTCGTCAGCGCAAGCTTCCTGATGCCCACGTTGTGGTAGCTGGCGTCAGGATAGATGTAAAGGCCAGGATGAAATACCTGGGCCTGATCCTGGACGCCAACTGGGAATTTGGCCCCCATTTTTAAGATCTAGCTGCGCGTTTACTTAAAGCGGCGAACGCCTTTTCCTGGCTCCTTCCTAACCTGGGGGGGGGCCACGGACTAGTTGCCGCCGCCTCTATGCCGGAGTCCTGCGCTCTATGGCGCTTTATGGAGCGCCAATATGGGCGGACTCCCTTTATCGGAAGTAAAACGTAGCCCTCCTGCGCAGGCATCAAAAGGGCAATCGCACAACGCATTGGGAGGGCCTACTGCACGGTAGGGCATGCAGCAGCATGCGCCCTTGCCAGTACTCCCCTCTGTTAGCTAGTAGCTAGGGTCCTGGCCGCCGTATACCACCAGACGCCGTATTCCCCAGAAGAATGCTTCGCCGTGCGGCGCGAGGCCTACAATGAAATGGTCCTCAAATGGCGGTTAGATCTCGCCAGTGCCACTGAAGTGTTGTCACTGAAGTTGTGGGTCCACTTTTGGACCCATGGCTGGACCGACGCAACGGTTTCCTCACGTTCCGTTTGGTGCAGGTGCTGTCCGGGCACGGGTGCTAGGGATCGTACCTGCACCGGATAGGGCTGGAGTCCCCTGCGTGTCACCATTGTGACGCAATAGAAGACACGGCGCAACACACACTCGAGGTCTGCACTGGCTTCGAAGCTGTGCGCCGTGTCCTGCGTGGTGTCGCTGGTCCGGACCTTTCGCTCGCGGGTATGGTTAGTGCCATGCTCGCGAACGATGACGTCTGGCGGGCTGTGTCTCATTTCTGCGAGATTGTCCTTTCGCAGAAAGAGACCTCGAAGCGCGAGCGGGAGGCTGACCCTTCCGCTCCATTGCTCCGCCGACGGCGGGTGGGTAGGGCGCGGACGAGAACCGCCGCGGGGACGAGAGTCCCTCAGCCTTCTTTGCACGCGTCTCCTTCTTTGCTGGGTGGGGGTGGTGTAGTGCCATACACTGCCCCCGCTGTCCTCCCTCCAGCATAGGAGGGGTCATGTCGGGCCCGCCGCTAAGCGGGCAGTCACCGGGGGCGTTATGGTGTAAATGTATGTAATACTAGGAACAATTTTTTTATATCTTCTTTAATATACCTTTATAAATAACATAATAAAGCTTTTATTTTATATGAGACAATAATAGTTACAAAAAAATCAAAGTAATAATAACGTATAAACCCACTAACTTTAACATTTAAAAATATTACGACTTAGATAAATTCAATAACTGCATTTATTTCACAAAATTTTACACCACCAAATGTATTAAGCTTGTAGGAAAACTAAATAAGTAGCCGAAATAAGAAGCTAATTGTAGTAACGTAATAAATATCAGTTGTGGCAAAATTAAATAACTTGATTTTTTATTTGTTATTTTATTATACTTAAAGAAAGAGTTCAGTTTTTTGAAGATTAATATAAAAGGTAATCAGGTCCGTAAAATTTAAAAATACCGACAGTAAAATTGTCTCACGTTTCTTAACAAATGTACATTAACCCTATTCTTGACAAAAAAAAAAAAAACATAATTTAAAAATATTTTTTTATTATTAAGGTAGATATACAAAAAGTAATCAGAGAAAAATATTAAAAAAAATCGCACATATACAGATAATGAGATCACGTGTGTATCTTTGAAGATACATTGCCAGGTTTTCAACAAATTTTGAACTATTGTGCATGTATCTTTGAGGATACGTTGCCAATAAAATGCACGTAGACGTGTTATAATTTTTACTATTTATTGGCGTAATATAAGGACACAAAATTATAATTATTTATCAATATGAAATTTCACAAAACAATTTCTATCCGGCTTAAAACACAAGCGTAATGAGCACTTCGAACACATTACTGTGGTTTGACCCTTAATGCAAAATTTACACCTCCCTTTTGTGCCAAATATTGGAAAATGGCCAACCTGATCATACCTTACATCGAGTGGAGGACGAGGTGCCACAGGAGTCTGTATTATTTTTGATGGCTTAGGGCCAGAAACTTCAGAATTGGCGACAGTATCTCCGCGGCCATATTTAAGGAGGCTTTGTACTATTTGGTACCTAAACTTTTTAAGTGATATTGTTTTGCCTGTACTGTCTCTTCTGTATAAAATCCAGCTATTATTAACGCAAATATCTAAGATTTGCGATACTAAAGGTAAATACCAGCGATGGCCTCTAAAATCTGTTCTATACAGAGCGACTAGCATGTCCGCTAAATCTACGCCCCCCATATGGGCGTTATAGTGCTTTATTATGTCTGGACAAGGTACTGCTGTTCTTCTTTTGGCAACTTTGTCGTAACGTTGCACGTTACTAACAGGCTCTGCAGCAACATAACTACTAGCTGTAGTAACACACTTGTTGTCATACCATTTGACAACGCAAACTTTATACTTATTACAGACAACTTGGGAATGAGAGCCTCTAGGTTTTTTTTTCAACACTTTGTCTGTTAATAGACTTTCTCCTGCGCCTCGCAATCTGTTAGACCTAATGGTGCCTAATGTAAAAATACCCATTTCGTCTCGTAAATAATGTATCAACTCTAAACTCGTAAAAAAATTATCAAAATATACCACAGAACAAGCACGATCTGGAATACTTTTACATAGAGCTATGACTACCTTAGCACCAAGACCAAAGCTAGACTCTTTAGGTGTTACCGGATTATACCGAAAAGTATCGTCACCACCATATACTATAAAGTCGTACACGAAACCAGATACACCAGCACGAACAAAAATTTTGAATCCCCACTTTTTTGGTTTATTTTTAACATATTGTTTACGATTGCCAGCCTTTTTACCCTTATAGGGAACCATCATTTCATCCACACTAAATCTGGTTTCGTGTTGAACTTTTAAAAAGTTTTCACGTACTTTTTGAATCAGGGGTCTCACTTTGAAGTAACGGTCGCCATCATCTAACAGGTTATTATTAAAATGAATGTATCTCCTTATGAATTGAAATTTTTTAAGTGACATAATATCAGCAATGGGGGCATAACGCAAATCATGCGACCAATAATCTGTATAAGCCGGTAAATCAACAATACCCATAAGAAGGATGATAGCTACAAAATTTTGTATATCTTTTTTAGTTATGTTTGAGGTTTTACCGCTTTATTGAACATAATATAGGTTCGTTTGCTCGGTAATGAAATCAAAAATATCGCCGGTAAAAAAATCGGTAAAATACTCAAAAGGGCTTTTGACTATATCAGGCTGAGAAAGTATTTTATCTGATATTTGGGCGGCATGTTTAAATTTACTTTTGGTCCAGTGAAAATTTAAAGGTGTTTGTTGGATTCGTGGCTGTTGAGGTAGAGTTCTTCTTGATGTTGTGGGTCTTCTTGTTCGACTGTTAGAAGCAACCAACGGAGATGGCGGTAAAGATAGTGGTAAAGGAGAGCTATTTTGCGTCAGTGATGGCACTGGTCGAACTGGAAGCAAGGGTGTCTGAGGTGAAGCCAGCAAAGGAGATTGAGTCACAGCGTCTTGCACATCCACTATTTCTTCATCTGATAATAAATTCAGGTTTTCTATAGAAGAGGGCAAAGACGGCGCAGGTGAAGAATCTGAATTATCTTTATGATTATTCAAATAGAAATGATTAAATCCTGTTGAAAACGGTTCAAGTTCATCTTCGGGTCCCGATTCATCGTCGTCTGACTTCTTACTAGGTTTTGGAACTAGAGCGCAAATTTTTTTGGCTCTGTAAAAGGATGGTTGTGTCCCTCCCTGAAAAAAAAATCCCAATTTCACCCCATGCAAAGCACAAGCACGTAATAGCCATAGCTAGACCCTTAAAACCGCAGGTTAAAAATACTGGCATTGTATCCTACAAGATACGCTACCCGTATACCAATAATCTTAGCATACCTGGCAACGTATCCTACAAGACACGCTTACTGTATACAAAGAATCTGAGTACACATGGCAACGTATCCTGTAAGATACATTCATTTTATTTGTTAGTTTGTGAAGCCGACAGTAACTGTTTATCTTATTTAGCTATTTTCCTGAATAAAATCAAACATATGAAATAGGATAACAACAATATCTTATGATATTTAGTAGGAAAAACTAATAAAATGATAAATTCTTACCTTCTTCCGAGAAATTTCACTTAACCGGTACGACATTTTGACAAGTTTTGAAAAATCTAGTAGACGTAAGCTGTCAAAAGTCAAGTAAGTGCGTTCAGAAATGTATATTTGAAGAAAAATAACATTGCGTTTCGTTCGACGTGGTTTACAAACATTTATTAAATGTTTTTAAAATTGATGTGTCCTATAAGATACCTTGTCAAGAAAAGGGTTAACTGAAAAAAAAACACTAAATCGCGTTTATCTCAGAACCGCAAAATCGGAGTTATTTAGTTTTCCAACTACGGGGACGATAATTGAATTTTCATAAATAATAACTAATAAAAATAAAGAGTTTTGGTTTATATGCGAGGTCGTAAACAATTATCTGTTTTCTTTGTGATTCTTGAACAAGGCAGAGAATAGGGTATTAGGAACAAAAGTCGTACAATAACAGTTCAGTGAACAATTACTGGCGCTTACTCTTTAGACTTTATCTAGAAACTAAAGATAAAATCATGACTGGCTTTATATTCAGCGCAGAGATTCCTTTTAATTTTATCACTCATAAAACCACTTTACGAGCAAATAGTAGTGGTTGTGTGCTCATTACTTTTTCTTCGGCCAAGACTAGTGTACATTTAACTTGTAACTGCATTAATCTGTGCGCCAGTTTTTAGTGCACTTAACTTATAGGTGCACTTTTTGTACGTTATTTATTGAGACCACCCGTAGTTAGCTGTTTTATCGCTATACAGAATATTGTTTGAAAAATTGTTTTTTATTTATTGGTTTCTTCGGTTTACGCGAATGTTAGATATTGAAATAAAACTACTAAAGGACCCAATAATACATAAACTTAAGGCCAAACCCAAGTGCAGCGCAGCAAGACATCAAGACACAGTGAGCTCATATTGCGTTGGTCAAATTAGGAAGAAGGTAGAACGAGCAACATCTACTGTCAAGCTAACGCCATCTCAGTCTGCCCGTGACCATGATACCTGCACGAAACGTCGGGACCTAAAATAATGAACCGCGACAAAATCCGTAATAAGTAGTTTCATTTCAATGTATGTTATTTGCATTTCAGGTGAAATATAATGGATTGGGTATATTTAGGTCGAATGAGAACGGGTGGGGATTGGTGGCTTGCTTATAAGAAACAGGTTACTTCGTTGACTTTCTTCATGTGAAGGTTTATGATTTTATGGAGTGCAATAACTGCGTTTAGAGCGACATCATTTGCTTTTGAAATAGTTTATTGGAGGGCAATACAAAAGTATACAAACATTTTAGTTATATTAGAAAAACAACTTTTATAATAAGCTTATCACCTTCTTAAATACAAAACTTTGTTTTTGAGAGAAAAATTGAATGATACCTATGTTTAAAAAATGGTAGATGATAGAGCTTAAATCTGGGTATGAGAAATGTTAATTGGTAGTTTATAAAAATGTACATTTTCATAATAGTAACTACAGTCTCCTCCTCTATTAGTCAAATTAATGTTCTCTTTTAGCAAACTGTTTCCAACACACTGTATTAAAACTATTCATATATTCATTAATTTGAAACGACAATCTTTTTCTTAGCAAGAAAGTTGTTTCAGCACAGTAGTCTCATTACGAGGCACTCAATTAGTGCCTGTCTTTATACTTGGTTCATCGATCAAGATAACATCTGTAGGAAGCCGGTACTTCTTTATATATGCTGCCTAGAAAGGCTATCTGTTAGTTACAAGTTTTCTACTTGTTTAATTGTTCGTTTGTTTTTCTGGTGTTTGGCTAATGTGAGAATTTTGTGATTGCTTCAAGTAAATGGTAAAGGAGTGAGTTGTGGTGCTTTAAATATTTCTGGATCTGAGTCACTCCTTGGGTCACATTTTAGTAATAATGAAGAAAAAGCGAATTTTAATTCAGAAAGTTTTCAAAGATATAGCGTGGAAGAAGAAAAAGGTTTAACAGAAAGTTTAAATTTATTCAAGAGGACAAAAATAAGGATAATTGTTTTGATGATAACGAAATTGTTTTACAGATATGCGGTCTATATAACCATCGACGACAAAGTATGCAAAGAAAGCTGTAATAAATTAGGTCATCATTTTAATTTTAATATTAACTTCCTGAAACTCGGGTAACGTTAATTCCATTAATTTTATATCTTAATGCATAAACTTTAATCGATGTTACAACGATATAAGGTCAAAGGTTTGGTATCGGTTGATCACGATCAGTTTCGACGCGTCTTGATTTTATCTAAATTAATTAAATGTTAATCAATATTTTCTCCCTATTAGATGAAATTGTACCTATTAATTAAGTACTACTCTCTTATACGCAACTACAAACATCAACGTCACAGACAGGATCCCTAATAGATATATTATCCAAATGAGTAAATTATGTCACATTGTATGATAACCTTTTTAAAAAAGACCTTTACCCTTCTGACGGTTATATAAAAATGCAACTCCGTCCTGAAGTTAGTAAACAAACAGAACAAACCGGTTCGCGATACACGAGTCATTAAAACTTACCGAAATGCCATATTTGGTGTACGTGGCCGGTCACTGGTGTAATTTTGTAAAAACACCATGCAAAATCGAAAAATGATGGAAGTGAATATGGTTGCGGTTTATGAGAACCTGTATTTTCAATGTACTCGATAATTGCGTAATGATATTTTGTAGTCGTTTGAAGAACGACTCAGTTTCGATTTCTTGCCATTACTTAAAAAATCAAGAATCGACACAGTAAATTACTAAGCCCATATTGCCCATACTAATGACATTTTTAATGCTTTCAACACAGTTAATAACAAAAAAAAATTGTAAGCAATGTTCTGTGATTCAGAAGACTAAAAAAATTTCTTCATTAAACTTTATTTACTGCTTCAAATATATGAATATTTGACGAGTCTACACCATGGATTCTGTTTACATGAAGATTCTTGTTTTGTAATAAACAGCAATTTCTACCAATTACAGAATACATCCCCTTGCAGTGCGGTCAACCACCAATTTCAATATGGTCGGAAGTTGAACAAAAAGATCATCAGAAAACGAATAAAAAGTGGTTTTGATGCTGTAATCATTTTGGAAAATGGATGCTCTTACTTTTATTACATGGCGCTTGCATCCTTCATTTCTTGGTAAAGAAGATCGAGGCTTTTTATTATAATGAGTATTAAAATATTGTTATTATTGACTGTTTTGGTGACGTGTTGGCAGATGCAATTTTTGATGGATATGGGAACTTAAGTTTCAATTTGAAAATTGAGGTGATACTTGGTGGTCGCAAATTATGGACAGAGTAACATATGCTTGTTTCTGTTACAACAAGGTATTTTAAGTGGACGAATAATTTTAATTAAAACCTAATTGGTTAATAGAAATACTGGCCTATGGAAATCCAAATAATAATTGATAGATTTTTGGATTGTTAATCGCTGCGATCTCTTACTTACTATCCTTACTAAAAAAATACAATAGGGCAAAAGTTAACTGAAGAAGAAAACATTTAAACCCAAAAATTTTAATGCCTTTAATAAACCCAAAAAATGAACCCTTCCTCATGTTTCCTGATATACCTGACCAAATATTTACTTCCAGTGATACGAAGAACAGCAATGCATTACGAAGGCCCGTAATTATGGTAATGTTGGACATTGATCATCGATCTCCAGCGGCCAATGAACTTGGGAGCATGATCGGGATAATAATATCTTGTTTGTGGATATTTTTAGGACTACTTCCTTATGACTGTCCGTAGGGATTTTTTGAATCTGCATTTGTTTGGATTTTGTTGTGTCTAGATTTAGCTGTTGCTATCCGTCTGTTTAGAAATAGGAATGATGATATTCATGGTTAGATGATTTTATGGAAAGTTTATTTAATTTGAAACCCTAGATTTATTTGCAGAAGTTGAACAGAAATGGAACAGATATAAAATGTATACAGCAGCGTTTTCCAGACACTAAGATTATGATTACCTACAGATCCTATCCTACCTGATGAAACAATTATTGCAAGACAAAAGTTCAGGTTAAGGTAAACCAATTTTCACTCACCTTGATTCCAAGCAGATGTAATATTCTCATGGTAGAAATACTCCGTTTCCTCTTCATCAGACCACAACACACCTTCGATGCTCGACGTGATGCCCTGCCCATCTGGACCCTCGACTAACGACCTCCTCGACAGCTGATCGTAACTAGGAGGTCTTGACAAAGAGTACCCGGAAATATCAGCCAAAGAAGACCGAAAATTCTTGTAGCTTCGGCTATCTATAGGCCTGTAACTACGAACCGATCGAGCATCTTCGGATTTCACCGAACGCAACGATCGGCAATCGTAATTTGGCCCTTCGCTATTACTTAAATCCCCTAGAGATACCTTAAAATTGTTTGAAGATATGTCTCCTAAAGGGACTTCGCAGGATCGCCGTTTCATACTAGTCTTTTGCGACGGAGTTTCTCCTGTCGCTTGCATGTGCCGGCTCACGCCAGCACTGTGCAGGAATTCGTTGGAATTATACATTTTTATGCTAGACTAAACTATTAGGAACTTGGTCTGACTAATTTTGGAGGAATTATTCGTTCGTTGGTCGAGGGCATCTGAAACAAAATAATTTTTTTTTTATTGTAGTTTTCATCAAATGAGTAGTCAATTATAATAATACTTAAAAAGTATTTTTTGGCTTCAATCTATGAAAAAAGTTAATAAGAATTTTGTTACAAAAATAATAATAAACCAAGTAAGGCACCCACTCTAAAATATTAATAAAAAGTATAGACTAGCGCCATCTCACGAAACATAGTTGAACTATCAACACGCAACGTAGCTCAAAGAACAGTTACATAGTTAGTTCCCGGTACATTCCGCTGCCGTCGTTAAAGTTCCACATTGTAAATGTAGATGGCGCTTACATAGACTTAATGTTTCATAAATATCAGCTGATTATAATAAGTGAATTTAACACTATAACAGCGAGGTAAATGCAAACATGTGTGTAAAAATGACTTCGTATTTTAATCGGTTTTATTTAGTAGAACGGTCCTATTTTTTTGTAATACATTGAATTTCGGAGCGTTCATACGCCCAGCCATGGGCCTGAAAAAAGGAGATTGTTTGAGGCAGGCATGGATAAGTAACAGTCACCAGCTTTAAACTGAACTATTTGTCAGCAATTGACGATATTCTCTTAAGTACTATCTAACAGACTGCTATCATCACACCCTGATCTATTTTTAGCCCACCAGCTGTTCCCCATTATTTTAACCAATCATGAAAATAGGAACTCCTTAATCATAACGTCGTTTGGTACCAGGATGACAGATGTCTGCACCAGGTGTACATAGCAATAGTAAAGCTATAAATAGACCTGGAACCCTCAATACCGGGCCCCTTGGATAAATAAACTCATATTTTTCTGGTTTAAAGGTATGTATCTATTTGGGTAGAGGTTTTTGAACTTTGCCATATACAAGCGAGAATATTGTTCAGTTTCGCGATCGAGTGGTATCGTATATAAAGAATTACTGTAAATGTCTACATTAGCGTTTTTCTTAAACTTTGTCGAATGGAAAACTGAAGACTTTTTTTTCGTTTACAGAACCATGAGAAATCATAGATCTGAAACAGAAAGAAATTCTGCATAGTGTATAAACTGAGGACGTGTGCTCAAACTAATCAATGTGTTTTATGAATGACTCAGAAAATGAATACAAATCAATGAAAGTATTTTATTATATCCAGACAATGAAACTATAGATCTCTTAGAACTGCTAAGGCACACGATATATGAAACAAGCTATATCCCAAAAAGCCGACTAAAAGATCCCTATCTAACAATAATCCTCGTCTAATCTGCCTTCCAGAAATTCCCTTTGTTACCTTTAAGCCTAAAAGTCTAGATTACCTATTAAACGTAAGACAAGCAACTAACGTTTGTATCACGACATGAAACGGGACTAATAGTACTAATACAGATTAAGATTCAGAAGATAGTGTTGAAAATGTAATTTAACCCTCAGAGATATAACTTGTTGAATTTGATGTGTGTTTAATTTGTAGGAGCACACGGTACGAACGGAGTTCGAGATAAATGGGGTTATCCCAATCTTTTGTTCATAGTTAACACGTGCCGAAGCCACTCACATAACCGCAGTAGGGTGGGGACAGGGGAAAGGTTTATCGATATTCAGAAATATGGGTTTTTGCTTTTATGAAAGTAAGATTTTAAACAGCAGGTAATTACAAAAATTTGTTGTTCAATTATGTGGTTGAAAATGTTGTACTGTTTTGGCATTTCAATTAGTATTTTAGATGATTGTTTTAACATAATTTATACGGACAAGAAACTACATATTAATTAACAAGTTCAAACCAAACAAGTATATGTATCTAGTAGTTTATAGAACAACCGACTAAAATGATAATTAACTGCGTATAATTAAAATTCGTGCCGTAAAACTAATGATATTATCCAAGCGATTATGCCATTTTAAATAATACAGTTGAAAAGAAAACAAAATTACTCAAAGTTAAAACTACTTCTACATCTACTATGTCCCACATCAAACGTGTTATCGATAAGAAAATCATAACAGCACTAGTTCTGATTAATTATACAGGGCGCTAGGCGGGATATTGTAATGAAACTGCTGTCGATCGCTCCTACAATAGGCACCTTTGAACCGAGATTCGATTAGAACAATTTCTTGCACCGTATGGTTTTTGTCAGGCTGAACATTACTGAAGCATATTATATTTGATGCAAGAAATTTGCGAATAGGTCATGTGGGGTTAGTTAGAAAAAATGGAAACTACATATATGCCAATATTTGATGAAATATGTAGTATATTAAGCGAAATGTGATGTTTAGCTATAAAATGAGAAATAAACTAAATACGGAACCCAATTATTTAAGTAAAAGTATCCCAGGATTCACTAAATACCTTCCTTCAGTGGTGTAACAGCTAACAGGCACCTACTTTAAACGAATGATTCTAAAGTACATAAAAAAGTATAAATCCATGAACATTAATTCAACCAAATTCTAAATTAATATCAAAATTTTAATAATCTCATCCAATAATACGAAAACGATCTGAATATTTAAATATCTAATCACGCAAATCCAAATTGGAAATTAATTTCGATTTAATGTTGAAAAGCGTTATATACGTCTAAGGCCGGAAATTAAAAGCCAATAGCCTGAAAACACGTATCACGGACGAACGCATTCAACCGCTGAAAAAAATCCCGATGGAAGGACGAGCGTCACAGGAAATGAAATGGTCTGGTCGGTCGAGACAGCCATGTTAGAATCAATATAGCCCAAGGGTGCGAATTATTCTGCAAATGGCGTCATATATTTTTTCCCTCTTTTGTTTGGTAGGCGGAAATTAGGGTGTTATGTAGTTAGGTTCTGATAATGGAAGTGCGTGATGGATATAACTTGCAAAACTTTTTTAATTGATTTTGGATGGATGGTGTGAGAAATATTTGTAGACTTCAAGTCTACAAATATTTCTTTCATTAGGGAAATTGATTCAACGATTTTGGTGGAGGTTAATCTGGGGTCAAAGACACCGTGAGCGGTACTAATACGTAAAATTAGTAACTTTAGTTTGTTATTTAGAGACTCCAACCACATTTTTGAACGCCAACTAAAACAAACTCCCAGTTTATTCTCATAATACTAAAAATATTCGCAATCGCCACAGAATCGTTAACTACCAACCAACTTATTCGGGGCCTCTTGAATTTTAACAGAGTTGCAACGAAAACATTTTAACGAACTATTATGCAGTGCAAAGCTTCAAAGTGTCCGTCATTCGGGCTTGCAACTGTAATTAAGCCAAAGTTAGTACCAAGCTTAAACCAGTTTACTGTTGGAATGTAAAACTAGTTTTTACAAACATGCTAGATTTGACTATCTTTAAAGTCCTCCTTCCATTAGTTCTCGATTTTTGGACATGACATATGAATGACATATTTTTCTACAGTATTAATGAGCTGGGGTTTCTTTTAATAATAATAATTATTATTTGAAACATAAACTACAAAAGAGGGTTTATACAGTTTTGGCATGGTTTACAATTCTTGATGGATTTTGGAACATTAAGATAAAATCCAGGCAGTTGGCTTGTTGTTACAACTAAGCATAGGTCAATGAAAAATACAGGAATGGTTCGAGAAACTGGAGCAAATGTAAATTCGTAGTTTTCACTTCGGTTGTATTTGCTACAAATCTAGTCAGTGTTAACCAAACAAATAGACTTACAAAAAAAAAACCTACTGATATCCAAAAATAATTCTAAGGTCTCTGAAATGACTGGATTTGAAACTCGATGACCATCTGCTGTCACACATATTGCCACTCCTGAAACTAAATAAATCTAAAACGAAGGAAAACACCTTAAAACCCTCACGATTGCACAGCTATAACTTCGATTAGCCGATGAAAGACTTCGTGATAAGAGATCGTACCGGTTAAAAGGAAGATGAGTGACAAGGGTCAGAAAGGTTGCTTCCAACCATGCGTGAAGGTTGTTAGAGGCGATTAACCAAAGGATTTAAAACATTATGTAAGTGGTTTATTGAAGCTGCTACTGGGCATCATACAGGATTTTAGTTTCCAATTAAATCGGCGTTTTATTAAAATTTCTAAAAACTTGAAGTTGGTTTTCTGTTTCTTGTAGGTTCGATGTGAAAGTGGCGTTCTACATTTAATTTTGCGTTGAGATATAAGCCTTGAATTTTAAAAGAAAAATACATTAAATGGTTATGTTTTTTTTTTTCTTTTAGAATTCTAGACAAACTAGTGGTTTTGTAAATGTAGAGCATAATATATAGAATATTTTTATTCTTAGAAGTATATCCTAAAGCCAAACTGCCAATCTTTATCACTGATAAACATAAATGTCATTTCGTGGACAGTAGTGTGGGTTGTGCGTTTTTTAGTTGTATAACTAGTTTTTAAGATTTAATTTAACGCATTTTTGTGTAAAAATGCCGCCTTAAAAATAAAATAAACAAAAAAATGGTATACAAATGCCAATGCAACTTTTCACTATTTGAATTTTCGAAACAAATAGAAAAAAATACACTACGATAAAAATTTCCTATCATAACCTGTATCATAAAGTAATAGTCCTACTTTGATACTGTAAGGCCGGTTTTTTAACTTATGTTGAAGAAAAATAGTTTTAATTATTTGAAAATTAGGCGTCAATGTTTATCTCTCAAGGCGTACTTCATCAGCTCATTTTTAAAACTCAAAAAATTTCGACCTCCAAAAAATAAGACCCCGGTACTTGTCATTCGCTGACCAAAGATTTGATTATATCTGCTTTTAATACCTTTATTTTTGTTTTCAATTTCGATATTAAACATTAAATTATTTTCATTCACTAAAGCCTGCGTGGTTATAATGAAATTATTAATTTGGAGTGTTTGTGAAACTAATTAATTGGCCGTCAACAAACTTACTTTGTATAGTCACGATTTATTAATGAAACTGTAAATAAATTTTCGAGGGACAGTGATATTGTTTGTGTTATGTTTATTTATATGTACTAGCTAATAAGAAATGGTAATCACTGAACGATTCGACGACCTCCGTGGTCGAGTGGCGTACGCACCGGTTTCAAGGTGTCGCTAGCTCTGAGGTCCCGGGTTCGATCCCCGGACGGGTCAATGTAGAAAGTCACTTTTCTACATTGTCCCGGGTCTGGGTGTTTGTGGTACCTTCGTTGTTTCTGAATTCCATAACACGCGTACTTAATAGCTACTTACTTTGGGTTCAGAGCAATGTATGTGATGCTGTCCGCATTTATTTACTGAAGTATATTTCGCCTTGTGCAACTATTTGTTATCACCTAGGCGGATGAGTGCACTTAAATACCGAAGAAACTTGTTTTTATTCACCTGGGTATATAATTTACAAGGTAAAAAGAATACATCGATTTTGTGTACTCATTTCACCAGGGTGCTAACCAGGGGATTACAGGCACAAAATGTATCGGAGGTGAAATTAAGAAAATAAAATAACTTTATAGAATGTACCGATGAGTCCACTTTTTGATAAGAAAATAAACCATGACCCTGGTATGTTACAGAACAGCTAAAGGATCACAATTACTATCTGTAGATGCATGTAAATATTCATGTATTTTAGTTATTTCTAGAGTGCTATCGGCACCGAATTTTTAACGTAGGACACTAATACGGTTTTATACATTACAGAAAATTGTATATAATTATGTTTTATAATATTTTACGGTCACTTTCTCATTTACGTGTGGCCATAAAACCTAACAATGTACGAAAACTGTAAAAATAAAAACTACATTCCGTAAATTTGCTCTATCTTGCTTAAATATTCCATTCATTTTGAAAGCACGAATAAAAACTAGCCTGAAAACAAGTCATATCGCAGCCATCTTTGTTTAATGTCACATTCTAACTGCAGTGTCATAAACCTGCTTTATGAGATATTTTAATGAAGGAGAATACATTAAATTACATTGTGTTGAATATTTTTTTATTAGTTAGTACTACTATCTCTATTCATTGCGTGAAATATGGGCAAGCTATTTATTTATTTATTTAATAAATGTACACACACAGAAGTAAGAAGAGAAATAATACATATTTATAGATGACGTACAAAGGTACTGCTTATTTCTAAAGAAATCTCTGCCAGCAGAAATGCGAAAGGAGAAGTCGTGAATATTGGTAGTCAGTGTGCGACTCAACAGTTTTATACAACATACATACACATACATGCACATACATATGTAAATATACACCAATACTATATATAACCAATTATATTTTTATATATATATTTATATAAAAAAGCTATGTTAAAATGTATGTAGTATTATGTAGGAAGTTGAACTATTAAAACGTTGTTTATACATATAACTAGTAATACGTTTAACGTTGTTTTTATGTATATTTCTTTGTGTATGGATTTTAGTATTTAACTAGCTATGTTAGTATTTAACTGTTAAAGTACCTAATCCCTTTTTCCTGTATTTAGAGTAATCGCACTGAGATGAATACAACAAAACAAGATTATGAAAATAGGTCTAAGTATTAGTCTAATGGTACCTATGGTAGACTTCCTGGCAGGTCGAGGTCAGCTGGAAGATTTAACTGGAAATTGGCCCAGAATTTTATACAAATTAATTACTATCACTTATTTGTTACAATCTGTATCACGATGCCAAGTTATAATTAATAATATAACTCCTTTTTTAATTCCCCATACAAATCAAGACCAATTCACATGTCCCAGGAAAATATTCTCTTAGCGGCCGAATTATAAAGCATAATTCTTCTTTCCCATTACTCTAAAGCCGGTACTCAAGTCAAAAAGTTATACCACTAAAATTAATCTGAACATTAAAACTAAAAGTGTATTCAAACACAAATCATGAAGGTAATCTTCTGAGTACTTAGTACTGCAATGTCGTGGCTCCAACTTTGTGTCACTGTGCTTAACGTGCAGTGAGTGTTGTACGTAGGATGGCCCACTTGAGTATTACATTTATTTTGGGTGCAAGAAGAAGGACATAGAAAAAATATTATGTCAGGAGCATGTGGTGAAATCTTTTGACTGAACTCTGCAGACTTTTTGTATATGGAATTTCCAACTCATTTTTTTTTTGGGGAACAGAGTTAGTGTTTATTATAATGCACTCTTCCAGATTTTCGTTTAGCTAATAAGTACATTTCAGTTCACGAGAATATCGATAGAAGATAACTTCAAAATAAATTATGAAATGGAAAATAAAGAATTTTTATTTGGAAAATTGTAAATCGCCAACAACAAGCAGTAAAATTAAATAAAATACCTTTTTTTAAAAAGGTTTGGTGAGGGAAATTATAACACAACTAGTTAAATAAATATTATTGAATACATATTATTGAAATCATTTCTACATATTTTATTATACTTTATTTATAAACAAAGCTTTAACATAATTGTATTATTCTGACTCACAAGCAAACATATAGTTAGGACAATTTAACAGTTCTGTTAATTCCCTTTAGATATAGCTGAGTAAAGAGAGGCCTAAAGTTTTACGAGCTCAGCGACACTGAACGTTAAACAACAAATATTTGAGCGTTTCCAGTGTTTGTTCGTGTGAGGTTTATATCTACGAAACATGTGGTTATAATTGTAGAGTGTAGCCGCAATTTTAGTTGTGTAGATTTTAGTGTTAGCGTTTAATAGGTGTTTTGAAGACTCTCTGCTCTATTTTATTGTACAATTCGTATATATAGTGACGTAAGAGATTCCTTTATGACGAGATTTTAATTTTGTAGAAAAAAAATGTAATTACGCTAGTTGTGTTGTACCAGTTTCTCTTGCTTTTTCATTCCTGTTAAGAGTCAAACCAATTTGGTAAATTATCACTAATTTAGACAACACTTAAAATTTTGAAGTATTTGTTAAGTTTGCTTTATTATTTTAGGATATGTTAATATCCTTCCTCAGTAAATATATATTATTATGATCATCATAGACGAAGCCAATGTCACAAATGATAAATGACCAAACCGACTCAAACTGTCAGATACTCAGTTTCCATTATATCCGACCATTAATTTCTAACTACCCTCAACCATCAGATTATTACGTTAAATCTCCGCTGGACGTTAAAGCCTACAGTCACCTACAGTTTATGCGGGTCTGCCCATCATCAAAGCCTTTTCGACAAGTCCACAGACAATAGTCTCGTTGCCATGGCAACCTGAAATTAGATATTTTCAGGAATTCCGAGCTATTCTATTGGTTGTATAGATACATTTATAACAAGGATAGGTAGTGAAAGATGGCTTGAGTTACAATGTTTGTGGGTAATATTTGAAATACATTACAAACTTTATGACGTTTCTGAAGAAAAAATTTAGTTGAATATTAGCTGCCTATTGAGGTCAGCAGAAAAGTTGAAGATGATTATTAACCTAAAAAAATCTAAAACCCCATTACGCCTCAGAAATAGCAGGTATACCAAACCCAAGCAGGCATAACAAACATCAATTGTAAATGAATGTCGTTAATGACTCTACCAAAATTACACAAACACATAAATCGACACACAATTTCCTCCCCACATACATTAGCCAAATTACACTCGAATTACATTCGCAAAACAACAATATAATAAAACACGAACGACCAGCGAAATAAATCAACCCTTCAGGCGTTTTCAGGTATGCCTTTAAATTGGAAACTTCTTTAAATTAAAAGCATGCCAAATAATGAAGTGGTAACCCAAAAGTTGGTGGCCCCTGACTTATGTTCGGATATAAATTACGGTAAGTTTTGACGATAAATCCTGAGCTGATCTCAACGATATTGATGATGGGTTTTAGAAGTTCGGTATTAAATGTTTAGCCATATGATCCTTGGGAAACTTGACTTTAGTTTATTTGTGAACAGGATTTAGGATTTTATGTTATTATCTGGCAGATTATCACTACAATGCAAGAAAAAAGAGCAATAGATGTTTTTACGTTGTAATCTGGTAGATAATCACTACAATACAGGAAAATAATTTGATTGTAATAATAAAATGTTCATCGCTTGCTGACATATCAGCTCAGCGTTTTACAGAATTTTATTTTAATCCTTTAATTAAAGAAAAGTTATTTTAAATCATAGCCTATTTTACCTTACATCACAAACACCTCCCAAATATGTAGTTTTTGTTATTCTTATAACATTACAGTCTTTTTCTTTATTAAGTGTTATATCATAATTACAGACTGAAAATGAACTAGATATGACAAGACAGGAGACATTGACGAATGGAATTTCATAAGAAGTTACCCAACGTTCGTTGCAGGGTTAAATAAAATGGTGCGAAATTCCAACGGAATGGCAAGTGCAAATACTTCCGTTTTCAAACATTTTAAATGTAGCACTATTTTATTTTCTAGAAATCGTTTCATAAATAATTAAAATGTACAAGTATTTTATTTAGATTCCTTTTGTTATTCATTTTGATGTATAAATTAAAATTGCAATTTTGTGACATAATTTGTAAATACGTATTTATTCTCAAATTATTAAAAAAAAATTGTAGAGCCTTGGTAATATTCAAACATGCCATAGCATTTGAAAAAAAAAAATGATGATTTCTTTTCGGAGGAGAATACGTCTAATATAACATCGAACTTACACTAAACATTTCAAAACAGAAGACGATTTTCATAAAAAACAACCCAAGAAAACTCATCTCCAACATTTCTCGTCAACTCCACTCTTATAAAATTTAATAAATCGAACGTGCTTTAAAGTTCGTAAGCCAAAGCCGCACTAACGGAAACAGGCGTTTAGCCAATGAGAAATAGTTGGCTTGCTTTCCGGAAAGCTGGAGAGCGGGAAACTGCTCAAAGGAGATGGAATGGAGGTAAACACGTGTTATTGGGATCGAGTTGGAAACATAATGCATATTTTTGTAACTGGAAATATAATGATAATAGATTTTTTAGTTACATAATTAACCCCCTGTTTCTGAAACACTAATCTTCACAAAAATTTGTTAGTCACCTGTCAAATCTCATTTTAATCACTGTGATTAGTTGTCAGTATTTTGGTCAACTAATCAGTCGTGATCAGTGGATTTGACAACCGATTAAGTTGATCAGCTTTTTAGAAACGGGGTATAGGGGGTTAGTATATAAAATCATCTTTGTTCTTGACGGAATATATTACGATGGTAGGTATACAACTAAACAAAAAATTTAAATAAATTTTAATTAATTGAAATAATTTTTGATTTTCCATTCATTGCTTAGTTGACTACCATTATTACCACCCCTTTTCTGCTAATAGAGATTTCAGTAGCTATAAGCAGCAGCTTTGTACCCATATTTGTTACGATTGTTATCTTTTACGTATGCACGTCAAATATATTAAATACAGAAATAAAAAAGAACTCGATAACAATATCAAAAAAGATCACTTTCACTTTTTATCAAAAAAAAAAAAACATTTTAAATAACTTTAACAAAACATTTCGAAAGACATTTCATTTTCCAAAAACAGTCAATTTATTTCATTAATTTACCTATCTATTCAAACAGAATTAAAGACTCACAATCTTAACTACAAAACACGCATTTTGTTAAACATGAACAAAATCCTTTACCCATACAATTTCAAAGGAAACTAAACTAGCAATAGATTTGTATTTTTACGAATTGCAAACGTTCTCGCTGCATTTCTTTGAGCATGTACTGCAGGTAATGAGAAGCGCTGTAATTCTGTGAATAAAGCGCTTCAATGAAATGTGTTTCGAATAACGGACGTTCGAAATAAGGTTTTAAATTATGTTGGTTTTCGTGTTATGTGGGAGTGTACGTTCAGCGGCTTAAGCGCTTTATTTTGGTAAACTGCTGCAAGCTAGTAATAGTGTAATGCGCTTCATACGTAAATTGGTAATTGGGAAAGTATTGCAACCTAGTATTGAGGTAGTTGTTTTTTTAATGTTAGTAAAATAGGTTCTTAGAAAAATAATGGATCGTACTTATATTGCTTGTTTACGTTATCAAAAATACACGAATAAAATAATTATGTTTTTTTTTATTACTAAGTAAAAACCGAATTCTTAGAGCTATATTATTATTAACAAACATTTAGTACCATACGAAGCTTTACGTTCACATTTCCGATAAAATTTCCAGATCCAATGTACGAACATAAAATTTTATTTCATGCAACTGCAGAACAACTGTTAGTGTACTAGAAACATATTATACGATACGATTGTATTAGTTCCGGTTATAGAAAAACTAATTCTATTATCAGAGTACAAATAAATATTAAGGATTTAGCTTTAATAAGCTCTAATAATTATGCCTACAAGAGTGTACCGTACGTCTTATAGGGTGCTGATTCCTGATTGCACAAGTTGGATCTTTGGGGACTTCTGATATTTCATTTATAATGGTGTACTTGAGACCTCCACCAATTTGCAGCTCTATGCGAATTAATGCAAACTGAAATGTCTATTTTGACTGGACTATCAATATTTGACGTATCTTTTTAATATATTTATTTATGACTGATTTTTAGGTTTTACCAACACCAGATAAGTTTTATTCGATATTGAGATATTTTGTATAGTCAATTAATACCTATAAGTATGTGAATATATGTCAAAAAAATAATAAGAAAAATTTGTCTGTCTAGGAAATCGATAGTGGAAAAACCGAACCCTAAGGCAGATAAAGACCATAATCATAACGTAAATTTCCAGATATAATAAACATGCAAAATCGGCTTACAATAATTTCCATCTATATTTAGACCTGAAGCAGTCCAATACAATACACCATCATTATATTCCTAATTGTAGTAATAGGTTAATTAATTTCTAATTGTATCTAATGACCAATCAGTGTTCGTTACTCACTCTATAAATTATGACTCCATTGTTGCCTATTGTCGTGTCAGCGTAATTCTCACTAATTGAAAATTAATACAATAAATAGGTATTTAATTAATATCATGGATTATGTTTTGTAAAATCATCATTCTATTGTTTAAGTTTTAGAATTACTCGCTGCTGTTGTTCTATCAAAATACATAGGAAATAATTTTGAAACAAACATTCATAGTGTCTTTAACAGTGAAAATATATCGGGTGTTTTTTAATTTTTGTTAATTTTCTATTAAATCGAGAAGTAAATAAGGACTTTAATTTGCTTTTACATTTTGGTAGTTGTATGGTAGCTATTAGAGTATGTAGGTACAGAACATAGCTGTACAGTTACATACAAAGGTTCTGTATCTGGGTACCTAATTGTGCCTATATATCGCATAGGGAATACTTGTTAATTTTACTTACCACCACTCCTTTTTACCCATTCTTAGTATTGTGAATATAGTATTGAGAGGTCTATGCCCAACAGTAGGGATAATGGCTGTCTTGATGGATGATGTAAGAAAGTGTTCGTGTCAGTTTTACCATTTTAGAAATGCATTGTAAATTTTCAAATTTTTAATAAGTACATAGTGTGTTTCTTTTGTAAAGTGAATACTTTACTAAAAATATTATTATAATTTGTCGTATGCCTTGTTTGTAAAAACTTTATACTGATGTATGTAGATATTTAAATTTCTCAAACATTTGCAGCATGCTGTTTTATAACTGCGGAATGTGTCTAGCTCTGTAACCGAATGCTATACCAACTCTTGTACCATATTTCATGCAAATAAATAATATTATTATTATTATGATAATTATGAAGCACTGTTATTATAATAAAATGTCGCAAATTTAAAACGAGTTTCAATTAATTAGCATAAATATATTCCACTGTCGTTTCTGTTTCTATTTAGTATAAACCGTTTATTCAAAGTTTATCTAACTCCAATAGGATACAAGTCAAACAGGCACATCTGTTTGTTGTTTCGAGATTGATTTCCCAAACAAACAAACACTATGTATACAGGAATACCACTGAAATAATTTAGCTAAGCGGCCGCAGTCAGTTGTTTTGATGTTTTGTTAAAGGTCTATTTTATTCGCGTTTTTTTAAGATAATTTTATACTCTTCAATCGTTTTTGAATGAACTTAACTAACGTATTATTCGACTATGTATATACATATTGTTCCTGAAAAATGGTGTTGGTATGCTGTCCTTTATGCGTGCCTAAATAAATGAACTAATTATGATTGATCTTTGGTGGAGAATTCAATCGTCGCGCGAAAGGCTTTCTCAGCGAAAAAAGCTTGCAATGTGCAACTAGTTTTTTTTTTATATTAATCTACTAGTTAATAAATCAATTTCATAAAACTGACAACCAAAATCGTTGCATACTATATATAGAACTCTTTCGATATTATTTAATAGTTCACAAACCGTTAAATCTAAAGGGTTTGCGCAATAAAATTAAGACCTTTAGTAAATTTTTGGCTTAGTGGCTTTATAAATAGTTCTCAGGTAGAGTTATTATATTGCTGATAGCCTTCAGCTGGGTTTTGTCTAGTTTCAGGTAACAAAAGGTTGTCTAGAAATGATATGTTTTTTGTAGACTTTTGGGACAAGGTTAGGTTGTATGTTGCTGTTTATTTAATGTAGTGTTTTAGTAATTTATTAACCTTGCTCCAAGTATTTTGGTAGGTATTATGATTTTTTATGAGATGCGATTACACGTGTGGCTAAGTGTAAGCCGTACGGTTTGACCGATAATATAGGTTAAGCCGCGCTCGCCGCGGTTGGTCCGTGGATGGGTGACCATATCCAAACATACCAAGACACTTCTGTGCCTCGGATAGCACATGAAGTCCCGACTCTTGACCGTCCGACCGTCCTGACCCGATGATCTTTGGCAGTCATTAAGTCAATTCTGACAACCATTCTTACCAATGGGTATTCAGCTGATTTTTTATGCAGGGATATTTAAAAAAGAAGTCTTTATGAACTGAATAAAACCCGACCGCGACCAACCGTTTTATTCTACTGTCTAAAATGATAACGTAATAATATCATTTTAAGAGCCGCCTTTTCAATTTTACTCAATAAAATATGTTATCTTGAATAAACTACACAAGAAAACTAGACATAGAAAGTTAATTTAAATTTATTCAAGTTATCAAACCTGTATTTTATCTTGAAGGCCGAGCCAAGAACCTTATCCTAATTAAATAATAATTTAGGGCCCACATTTCTCTTACAAACCATAATACCACAAAATATACTCAACTACGAATTCTTACGGTTTGAGTTAGATTAATTGGATGACAGAATATCTAAAATACCAGTTAAATATTTAACTACGATATTGGACTAACAATTTCGACCCCAATTTTCTCGAAGTACAGGTAACCAGACCTTTTCAAAGTCATCTTAGATATGACGAAACAGTTTATAAAATACTTTACTTTAGCTAACTTTAAAGTTAGGATAAATTTGCTTATAATTTTTGTCTATGATTGCCTCGAAGTTTAAGATGGATACAAAAAGTTAAAAAAGAGTTTCTAAAAAATAAATTTAAGATTTTTTTTTTTTTAATCCGATAGGCTTATCGTACTAGTAAACACAAATCATATAAGTCCAAACACGATGAGATCACGTCGTTTCGTTAAAGAGTTCCTATGGCTACCTGGCTTCATCATCAGAACAGCTCCAAAGAATCAGAATCGTCCATGAACTCCAAGACCAAGACTGGAGATGCGGTGGCATTGCTCTGTGCTTGCAACCTCACACACGAAATGTCAAGCCCAAAAAAGGTAGGTAATCAAGCGCTTATTCCCGTGAATTATGCCACTATAACAATGCAGCGCGAAAGTTTAAAAGTTAAAATTGTTATTTGTTTCTCAATCGGTTCTAATTTTTGACCAAAAAAAATGAAGCTTTTCGTCATTTTAGTGTTTAGGTGTGTTTCTTGGGGAGCTGAAGATTTGTGAACTCTTACGAATCAACATGACCCACCAAACAATTGGTAGTGTGTGACCTGAACGTACTTTAAGGTCTAGTTTTCCTTAAACACATAAAATATTTATTATCTTAACAATTTAAATATTTATCAGCTAACTGGGTAAATAGGTTGAGTTCAACAACATGACGTACACAATAAATTTTCGAGTGAGATATAGATTATTGAAATAGGAAAAAATACTGTCGTTGGCCTTGAGTTTTAATTTATTGATAACAAACGTCAATTAGAAGGTGATATTTAAATTTATCTTCAAAATAATGGGTGGTTTTTTAATTGTGTTAATTTTTATTTAGACACTATATAAGCAACACTATCCCATTTATGTTACATTCGTCAACTAACTGTTTAAACGATACTTATTTCAACATGAAGGCCGCTTTAATTGTAAGTACTTAACACTATTAGAATTGTTCTTATTTATTGCTGCATTTCTGCCTTTGTCGAAGTTCCAATTTGCACGTACATTATAAGTGTTTTGTTAGTAATTATGACGACACAACTCTTTCCTATTTAAATTTTCAACCTATAATGTCCAACTTATGAGCAAAAACATCCCTCCCTTCCATTGTTCTCTATTGAAAGCAAACGTGGAACAGTCTTTTATAGCTCCTGGCCTGCCACGTGGTCGACTGTAGTTTTATGGGATCCGTTTGGATAATTTGAAGTGTTATATAAAAAAAAACTTTATTTTTCAGGTACTGGGGTGTTTGCTGACTCTTTCGGCGGTTTCAAATGGACAACTACAAGGAGTGACCATTACACTGCCAATAAATACAAATCAGATTACCCTGGTCACAGGTGTTACTGACGCACTGCCTATTGAGAATATTACTGTATTAAGTGTTGATTTGGTAGACGTTAATGTTGACGACCCAAATGTTAATATTTATGATGTAAATGTCGATCTATAAGATTAAGAATATAATATTCATTATGATGTTATCAGAAATAAATTAATAAAGAATACACACATTTTAATACTTTTGTTTTTTTTTTTAAAAAGACTCGTTCTACTCAAAAGAAAATTGGCAAAAGAGTGGAAAACACTTAGCTCAATAGTAAACATGTTAGTGGCTGATATTGGGAATAACGTGATACTCGTAGAATAAATAAGACTGAAACGTCTGTACTCTTGAGAGCATAAGTTGATACAGATGAATGATGATGAATAACATATTATTATGACACACATCGGTTTCAAGCGATAGGTTTGGAAGAAGGTAATAGTTAGCGGCTGCTTTAGGCCCAAAAGATGTCAGATATCTCAACAATATACCACATGAGTTCAGATGCGCCAGAATAATCAATAATTTTATAGGAGAGCGTTTAAAAATGGTACTCCCTTTCTTCTCCTAATATTGTTTGTCCGAAAATCATAATCCATAACACGTTTGCTATAAACTTCAGAAACCATAATGATCAAAATCCCGAAATTTTGTTTCACATAATTATCTTTAGTTCTAAAAGTATTCTGTCATAATATTGAGTACTATAATGATTAAATCTCCTAATTTAACATGACCTAAACTCATATGTCCTAAGTATTGATTTAAATAATTTGTATTATTCCGAATTTTCATTTATAATAACTTTTTTAGTCCTAAAAGTTTTGCTAAAAATTAAGTTTTAGTGACAGAAACGAATCGCTGTAAATCCGACTCCACGCAGTCTTGTCTGCCCTACCCCTAGAGTGTAATTTAGAGTCGCGTAGGCGCGGAGGGGTGAGGCGGCCCGCGAGTTGAGGAGCAGGTGGTTGTAACACTCGCCGCCGCGGCTGAGGCTGGCCGGCGGAGCCGGCCAGCAAGCCGAAGCTGCGGTGGTGAGCGTTAAATCCATCTGCTACGATAAACTCGCGTGGGACCGCCGGAGCCCTGCAGCGCCGGAGCCGTGACAGAAACCATGCCTGCTGCTTGTTGCATGATTGCTTGCTTGCATGCTGCATGCTGCATGCTGCATGCTTGCTTGCATGATTGCTTGCTTGCTTGCATGCTGCATGCTGCATGCTTATTTTCGTGCTGCTTGCTTGCTTGCATGATTGCTTGCTTGCGTGCTGCATGCTTGCTTGCATGATTGCTTGCTTGCGTGTTGCATGCTTGCTTGCATGATTGCTTGCTTGCATGCTGCATGCTGCATGCTGCATGCTTGCTTGCATGATTGCTTGCTTGCTTGCATGCTGCATGCTTGTTTTCGTGCTGCTTGCTTGCTTGCATGCTGCATGCTTGCTTGCATGCTGCATGCTTGCTTGCATGCTGCATGCTTGCTTGCATGATTGCTTGCTTGCTTGCTTGCGTGCTGCATGCTTGCTTGCATGATTGCTTGCTTGCGTGCTGCATGCTCGCTTGCATGCTGCACGCTTGCTTGAATGTTGCATGCTTGCTTGCATGCAACATTCAAGTTGTTTGGTTACTTAAAAAACACATGTTCACAATTAAATTATTTATTGAGTACATATAAAATGTATTGTATAAATAAATGTAGGTATAATAAAAAAGTATTATGCAAAATTAGACATTATTTAATTATTACAATGGCCAGGATAATAAAAAATAATTATACCAAGTTTCATCGTAATCGAACCGGTAGTTTTTGCGTGATACCTGAACAAACAGTTTCAATTATTTTTGTTCACACTTTTGTGTTCGGTGTCGGTCTAGTAACACCCCACGCCATTTTTTTTTATATTTTCAATGCACAGAATTTGCAAATCTACAGATTTATTATAAGTATAGATAAGCATTATGTAATTTAAATTTAGGACTTACAACTTTTATTGAAAACGGTTTTATGTCTTTTGTATATTATTAATAATAATAATTATGACGAACGGATTTCGGACATATTATATTTAGGGGTTTCAATTTTATGGCATGTGATATTATGTGATATTAAGTTCGGGTAAGTAATCATTCGGACAAATGATGATTAGGACAAAAAAAATTATGTCACACTAAATTATGGATAAAAAACTTAGGTGACACGATAGAGAACCTTTAAAAATTTATAGATAAGTTCATGTTTCGATGCTCGTCTGAATTCGTTCAGAGTGCACAAACATAGTGTAGTTTGACAGTTTTCGGTAATAGTTTTTTGTCGTCCAAATTACAACCTTATTTGTCAGGATTTAGAAGCACTTTTAGATCCAATAATTAAAAAAAATTAAAGACTAGATCATTGTTAATTTCTCGAAAAATCTATTTCAGTCTAAGCTACAAAATTTCGTATAAATTGTATTGCATTTTTCAAGCATTTAAACAGCAGTGATACCCACCACTTTTCTTTAACTGGCCTAAACTGTCCTACAGTTAGGTAACGCCCTCCCAAAGCCTATAAATAGTTCCCTATCTTGCATCACCTCAAACCAGTTGTTGCAGTAGAAAGCAGGTCTGAGCATCGTAGATTAGGGTGGGCAGGATACAAATATCTTTGAACTTCCACTTCAAGGAGATTGGTAGATCACCCTTCGGTAGCGTCTTCATGGTCCAGTGGCTTTTTCAGGCGATTTCTACGTAGCATTCTATTTCTTCCTCCTTCCTTTTTCCTACTGGTCCTAACTATGTGTACTCATCGGCATAAAGTACTGATAGTCACTAAATGGGTTTTGGGCCGATTTATCAGGAGACCTACCCTAGAGCTTGCTTTGCTTATTTCTCGGAGCATGAAAGATCATCTCTAGTTTATGAGCTCTAGAGGCAGAAAAAGACAATATCATCGGAAAAATGCCTTCGTCATCAATGAGGCTACCAAAGACTTAATACTTCCTCTAGCGTGCTCGTACAGCGGTGTCAAGTTTAAGATTTACTGATCTATTACTATAAATGTTTTTTTTTTTTTTTATAATATCAATGTACGGCTGATCTACTCTTTTTTTTCTAGTGACATAAAAATTTCGGAATGTATTACACTGTCGAATGCTTTTGTGTAATCTACAAAAGCTATATAATATAATGTTTTATAAAATCTAAATATTTCTTAATGACCTGGTTCAAGGTCTGAAGGAGGTCGGTAGTTGCGAATCTTGGGTGAAATCCGTTTGTTCTGGGGGCTAATGGGATGTCAAATATTACATTGCAATTTTATTTTGCAGTTTCTGCTTTCGGAGCTTTTTCTGGTTTAGAAAAAAATTGTGAACGCTTTGGAACCAATGTGCTCCTCCGAACAATTCGTAATGTATACTGACAAGCAAACAACTCTAGATTTTCTTAATATATGAAATATTTGTTATCTTAACAATTTAAATATTTATCAGCTAACTGGGTAAATAGGTTGAGTTCAACAACATGAAATAGACAATAAATTTTCGCTTGAGATATAGATTATTGAAATAGGAAAAATACTGTCGTTGGCCTTGAGTTTTCATTTATTGATAATAAACGTCAATTAGCAGGTGATACTGTAATTTATCTTCAAAATAATGGGTTGTTTTTTAATTGTGTTAATTTTTATTTAGGTACTATATAAGCAGCACCGTCTATTAGTGTCTCATTCATCAACAAACTGTGAAAGCGAAACTAATATCAAAATGAGGGCTGCTATAATTGTGAGTACCAAAGACTATTAAGTAATTGTCATAAAAACTTAAATAAATAAATAAAACTTATAGGCGCTAAAAAATGTATCGTCATACTTGTCAATGGCAAAAAACGTGCCCAGAAGGCTGGCAGCATTGCCACGCTGAATGACTAATGTTAATTCTTGGTGCAAGTAACAAATCAACTCAATCCTCTGAAAGTCAAATAAAACAGTACGGGCACGTTTTCCACTATTTTCCATTGACAAGGATGACTGATATATATTATAGTTAGTTTTATTGATATAAGTTTTAGTTTTAGTATAGTTGTAAGTGTTTATTGTTTCTTTTTTATTTAATTGTAAGTTTAATTAAAATAAAATGTGTCATTGTTATTAGTTTCTGCAGTATTGCTATTGTTGAAGCTCCAATTTTTATAAGGATTGCATGTATTTAATTGTGTCAGTTATCTACTCTCTGGGTCTACCACGTGGTCTGTGGTTATAATATGGGATCCTTTGAGACGATTTGAATAATAAGCTAACAAATTATACTTCACAGATCCTTGGGTGTTTGCTGGCTCTATCTGCGGTGACAGATGGGCAACTACAAGGAGTGACCATCACACTGCCAGTGAATACAACTCAGATTACCCTGGTCACTGGTGTAACTGAAGCACTGCCTGTTATTGATAATATTACTGTAGTGAGTGTTGATTTGGCGGACGTTAATGTTGACGACCTAAATGTTAATATTTATGATGTAAATGTCGATCTATAAGATTAAGAATACAATTTTCATTAAGATGTTATCAGAAATAAATTAATAAAGAATACACACATTCAAATACTACAGTTTTTTTTTATAAAATAAAGATACTCGATCTACTCAAAAGAAAATTGGCATAAGAGAGGAGAATTAGCTCAATAGTAAAGATGTTAGAGGCTGACATTGGGAATAACATGATACTCGTAGAATAAATAAGGCTGAATAAACTGAAACATATATATAGTGTTGTCGTGGTGGCCTAGCGGTTCAATGAAATGTCGTAGTAGTCTAGCGGTTCAATGAACGGATTTGTATGCACAAGGTTGCAGGTTCGAACCCAGGCAAGTAGCAATGTGGCTTTTTCAAAGTTATATGTACTTTCTTAATTATTCTAAGACACTTTTGACAAACGGTGAAGGAAAACATCGTAAGGAAACCTTGATTCCAAAATTTGGGTTCTGAAATCACCAATCCGCAGAGAGCAAGCGTGGTGATCAATGCTCTTGCCTTCTCTATATGGGAAGAGGCCTGTGCCCAGTAGTGGGACGTTTATAGGCTGGATTATTATTATAAACTGAAACATCTGTACTCTTGAGAGCATAAGTTGGTACAGATGAATAATGATGAATAACATATAAGACACATCGGTGTCAAACGATAGGTTCATCAGGAATCAGGAAGAAGCTTATAGTTAACGACTGCTTTAGGCCCAAAATATGGCAGATATCTCAACAATATAACACATGAGTTCAGATACGTCAGTATAATCAATATTTTTTTTGGGGAGCGTTAAAAGATTTATTGTTGTTTATGGTTCGATGTTCGTTAGAATTCGTTCAGAGTGCACAAACATAGTTAGACAGTTTTCGGTTATAGTTTTTTATAGTCCAAATAATAACTTTATTCGCCAGGATTTAGTTCAGAAGCAGTTTTAGACCCAATTATAAAAAAAAAATAACGACTAGATCACTGTTTAATTTCTAGGAAAAATCTATTTCAGTCCAAGCTATAAAATGTCCTACAAACTGTATTGAAGTTTTTAATCATTTGAATAGCAGTGATACCTACCACTTTTCTTTAACTGGCCTCAACTGTCCCACAGCTAGGTAAAGCCCCAAGTCTTTCCATAGTTTCCTAACTCAAACCAGTCGTTGTAGTAGAAAGCAGGTCTGAGCATTGTAGTTTAAGGTGAGCAGGATACACATGTCGATGAGCTTCCAATTCAAGGAGAACGGTAGATCACCCTTCGTTAGCGTCTTTATAGTCCAGTGGTTTTTTCAGGCCATTTTATGTAGAATTCAGTTTCTCCCCTCCTTTCTTTTTCAGACAGCTCCTAACTGTCCCAAGTACCTACCTACCTCGTAGTAGTAGTATGTACCTACTCATCGGCATAAAGTACATAAGTACGTAACTAGTAAGTCACTTACTGGGTTTTGGCCCGATTCATCAAAAGTCCTACCCTTGAGCTTGCTTTGCTTATTACTTGGAACATGACTCATCTCTAGTTCTTGAGTTCTAGAGGCAGAAAAAGACAATATCATCAGCAAACCAGATGTCTGTAAACCATTTGATACCGATTTCGATGCCTTAGTCGTCAATGAGGCTGCCAGAGACTTAATACTTCCCCTAGCGTGCTCGTAAATAATTTGGGAAAGAGTCAACCTGTTGGGCACCTATTTGTATTTTAAGTGAAGTTATTCGACGATCGATTTACTTCTCTTGCCTGTTTTCCAAAGATACTTACCGGCCCAAATAGATATACTCATCGACATATTGTATTTCCTGCCCATCTACCTCGACCCTACGTTTATTGCTGTTGGTCACAAATTTTGTCTTAGACCGATTCATCAAAAGCCCTACCCTGAAGCTTGCCGTGCTCAGTTCTTGGAGCATAACTTGTAGCTCAAGAGCTGTGGGGGCAAAGAGGACTACTACAGGGTGCTTGTAAATAATTTAGGGGAGAGTGGGTCACCCTGTTTGACACCTTTCTGCATTTGAAATGGAGGTACAACAGTGTCAAGTTTATGATTTACTGATCTATTACTATAAATGTATTTTTTTTTATATCAATGTACGGCTGATTTACTCTTTTTTTTTCTAGTGACACCGTCGAATGCTTTTGTGTAATCTACAAAAGCTATATATAATGATTTAACAAATTCTGAATCTGGTTCAGGTTCTGAAGGAGGTCAGTAATTGCGTATCTTGGGCGAAATCCGGCTTGTTTTGGGGGCTGATAAGATGTCAAATATTACACTGCAAAAAAAAACAGTTTCTGCGTTCAGGGGTTTTTCTGGTTTAGCTAAAAATTTGTGAGCCAATGTGCTCCTCCGAACAATTCGTAATGTATACTGACAAGCAACAACTCTCGTTTTTCTTAATATGTAAAATATTTATCATCTTAACAATTTAAAGATTTATCAGCTAACTGGGTAAATAGGTTAAGTTCAATAACATGAAATACGCAATAAATTTACGAGTGAGATATAGATTATTGAAATAGGAGAAAATGCTGTCGTTGGCCTTGAGTTTTAATTTATTGATCTCAAACGTCAATTAGCAGGTGATACTGAAATTTATCTTCAAAATAATGGGTTGTTTTTTATTCGTATTCATTTTTATTTAAGTACTATATAAGCAACGCTGTCTTTTAGAGTTTTATTCGCCAGCTAACTGTGAAAACGATACCAATTTAAACATGAGGGCTGCTGTAATTGTAAGTACTTAACACTATTAAAATAATTGTTATTGAAACGTATGTAAGTAAATAAAACCAACAGGTGCCAAAAATTTATCGTCATCCTTGTCAATGGAGGGAAACGTGCCCAGAAGGCTGGTAGCATTGCCACGTTGAATGGCTATGTCGATTCGAACAAACCAGCGCGGCGGTCTGATCACGAGTAGAGCACGGGCACGTCTCCCACCATTGACAAGGATGACGAAATATTTTTTGGCGCCTGTTAGTTTTATTTATTTATATAAGTTTTAATTTTAGTGCATGTAGTTGTAAGTGTTTATGTTTTATTGACAATGTAAGATAAAATTTGTCGTTGCTATAGGTTTCTACATTTTTGCTTTTGGTTGATGCTCCAATTTGCAGATGGATTGTATGTATTGTGTTAGTTATTTCTAGGCCTTCCACGTGGTCTGTGGTTGTATGGGATCCTTTGAGACGATTTGAATAATAAGCCAACAAATTATACTTCACAGATATTTGGGTGTTTGCTGGCTCTATCAGCGGTGTCACATGGACAACTACAAGGAGTGACCATCACATTGCCAGTGAATACAACTCAGATTACCCTAATTACAGGGATTACTGAAGCACTGCCTGTTATTGATAATATTACTGTAGTAAGTGTTGATTTGGCGGACGTTAATGTTCAGAACGTTACTGTTAATGTTTATGATGTAAATGTTAATACTACAGGTCTACTTGGTTCATGAGAATACTATATTATTAATTCTGATGTAATTTGAAAGGAATAAATGAAATAAACATTAAAATGGCATTGTTTTTATTTTTTTTAAATGAGTGATAAAGAGTTGAGAATCCTTAGAAAATAGTGAAACTTTTAAAGCAGGTAAGATTGTCGAAGTGGAATAAATTACGTAGAACAAAATTAAATGTCTATTTTCATGGTAGTATTAGATTCCCTCTACTAAGTTAAAAAAATGAAGCCTAGCAGAAGAAAGAGATAAAGCAACATTCTGTAAAATTTCTCGGATTTGCGTTGATTCGCAATTGGCTTGTATTGATAACCTTCCTGGAAATACTAATTGAATTGGAGTTCAAGCTACAAATCGTCGTATAAACAGTATCAAATATTTTACTACTGTAAAACCAATTTTATTATTGATATTTCAAGAGTACCTAACCTATTCGTCAGCACGAAATGTCAGCACGAAAATAGTAACTTTGTTTGAGTACTTTAAATAAATATATGAATTAAACATTACACCCCCTCACCTATTCAAACGAAAAAATCTTGTTTGTCCTGAAAACAGTTCTACAGAATTGAAAACTATGTTATCATGTATCCGATATCGAATTACCACGAATGCTTTCTATTGCATTTAGAGTGCAGGTAACATAGCAAATGTCATATCATTGGTGCGTGTCAACCTCTAATGGAATAGGTTTTATAGTTTACAATATCAGTCCAATTTGTTTGTGAGCTTTTAGCATTGATGGCTTTTAATAATGGCCATTAGATGAGCGATATAGCAGAACAGTTAAAATATAATTCTTACGAGATTTAATACTCCAATTAGAAATAATAGGTAGGTATAATCTTTAATTTACCATCAACAATCATAAAATATTATTATAATGAACTTATCGCTTTTCAACCGAATGCGATGCGAAATATCGTATTTCAACGGATAGATCCACTACAGAAGTACGGTCAGTAATAGCTTTGCACTGATACCTACTAAAAAGCCTGTGAAAAACAATACATGACTTTTATGATAGATTGAGACCAAATAATATAGGCAAAGGCAACGATCCAGCTAGTTTCGAAGCCCAAACGTTAGATGGGAAGGTGAAATATGACCAACTTGCCGCGAATCGATCTCCGCACTTAGTTTAACCATATTCCAGACATGGCTTGAATGTAAATAGTGATATGACACCGTTATTGCCTGAAATTTTAGGGAAATAGTATGGAACATTCTCGAACGGCAATGTGACAGCTAATTTTGGTATTCGAACAGGTTGGTTCATATTGCAATTGCAAGACCTAGATGCAAAAATCCAAAACAAATCCGAGTGTTCTTTTTAGGCGGATATTTTTTTACTCAGAGGACCGTTATAATTACAGCCAAAATAAAACTTGAACAAACTTAAACAATATAATATACACATGTAAAAAATAAACTACTAGCGTAGTGGCACCAATGATCGACACTTTAAGGATCTTAATCGATCATAGTGGGTTTCTATACTAAATTAAAGGTATATTAGTCACTTTTAAACCAAAAGTAACATTTGAGTATGGTAAGGTATATTCTTGAGATAAGAATAGAATGTATTATTTTTATTTGATATAAACAGACAAGAAAAAAAATCAAAAAAATGAAAAAGTGTAAGAATCTCCAGTAACCGACACCTAGTCATTTGACTGTTACCAGTAATCGACACCCCAGTTATCGACACCCCAGTCATCGACACCCCAGTTATCGACACTTACCAGTTATCGACACCCCAGTTATCGACTATTATCTATAATGAGTATTTGCCAAATAATCACACCATTTGACCACATTTGTCGGTCTTTAAACGAAAATTACCTGTTTAATAAGTATGCATATTTTGTTACAATAACCATATTTCTCTTACTAATGGGTATTAATCATGTAAATACTCGTACAAGACAGAAGATATTGACAAGTTGACTAGCACTTGGTGAAGGGTGGGCGATTTGGGGTCGTTTCATATCTGACGGTGGTGGCGTGCTGTCAGTCGCGTGGCGCTGGGGCGGGCGGGCGCATGATGGAGGATTCGGCCTTTCACACTGACCCGACGACGCGTCAGGTGTGGGAGGTTGGATGTAAAGTTGTGTGCTTATTCGTTCTGGGGTTGCGCGGCCGATGTTGCGCGCTGCCTTTTCCGCCGGATATGAACCGACCCTTAGGGTGCTGTCTTTTTTGTATTAAAATTTTGACGTTTGATAAGTGCTACTTTGTAGCTTAACTTAAATTAATGATTTTTGATTTTGATTTTGGTTCTAATTTTGTTTGTGTTGATAATTTTTAATTTTTGAATTGAACACTTATTTAGCGGCTTTTCATAATGGGTAAAAAAAATAAACTCGCGTCAGGTTAATAAACGTTCCAGTGCACTTTACACTTGTTATAGCCACTGGCAATCCTACAAGGTCAACATTGGCAAGTAGGTGTACCTAAATTTTTCATTAAACTAAAATTATCTGGATACGAAAATAATTGTCACTCACTGACTTAAAATAGAAACATCGGGACCCTGGACACGTGACCTGATCGAAAATTCGTATGACGAAAACTTCTTTAGCGGTGCTGTACAGTTTTTTTTTTTGTAATGAGTAAAAATGATAAACCCGCGTCAGGACACGTGACCTGATCGAAAATTCGTAAGATGGATGTAATGTTTGTGTACGATAGCGCAATAAATTTATATTGTATTTCTACCACAGGTATGATAGTACTTTAATACTGACAATGAAAGCAAATCGTGCAAAATCATTACCTAACCGTATGGTTAAAAAAACTATAATTTTTATAAGTCCTGTATAGGACTTAAATTTTTTTTTTTTTTTTCAGAATCTTTCCGATTTTTTCTTGTATTAGGTTGACCTTGTCTGTAGCAACTATTTAAGTTCTAAAAAAACATGGCCCCACGACGCACCGTTTTCTAGTTATGAGCCTTTTACTTGAACGGCCTTTTAATGTAAACGGCCCATAAGTCGGAAACTGTGCGTCGTAGGGCCATACTTCTAAGATCATAAATGGTTTCTATACTTAAGCTTAATCAGATGCTGCAATAAAAATGCTCGAATTCTATAAAAAAAAAAACTAAAAAAGGACTCCCAATTTTAATTTTTTTTTTGTTTTCTTTGGTGCTCATTGTGCCCAAGCGTATGCTCCAACTCCTACCCTCCGCCCCTAAGACGACCCACTGAACCTAACTGGTCGGGAGTATAATGTTTTCTCAGAGCCATCTCTAAAACCAATCATTGACACATATTATTTCCCAATAATCGTCACTTGTCGATTTCTGGTAGGTCAACTTTGATTAGTTTACTTCAAATATCTACCGAGAAGCAAAGTTAGAAGAGCTATGTATTCTCTTATCAAATGAAAAATGTTTCTAATAATTACTATCGACACGTGTCGATAACTGGAGAAAGTCAGTTTGTGAACACCAATGACCGACACCAACATTTTACTAATATTAAAATAATCTTGAACTTGTGTTATAACAAAATTCCACCCTTTAGTTCTTATAAAAATCCGTAAAACTCATAAAATTCAAATAACTTACAATACATTAGCATAATTAACAAAGAAATGTACTCCCTTTGTTAACGATTTCAGTAAGAAATGTTGTTTTTCTCGCCGGTACTCGAGCCACAATCAGTTGTCACACCGCTACTTTCAAATAAAACTGTAAATATCGCTCAAATGTCAATGGGAGCCAGTAATAAGTGTGCTTTCTATGTTACAGTGTCGTCAAATAAATAAATCGGTATCTTACTCTTTATTTTATTAAATAAAAAAATAAAGTGTCGATTACTGGTGCATGTCGATTACTGGTGCCACTACGCTAAGTGAAATTAAAATCATAAGGCAACAAAGAATTCAAAGACATCATTGTCGACTGAGATGTCGCCCAAAAGGCTGGCGGCATTGCCACTTTGAATAGCATGGACACTTTGGGCGCTTATTCCTTGACCAAGTTGACCTTCGACATTTTGGAAGACGTGAAATATTACATTTTCAAACTAAATCCCAATTAGCAAGCATCAAGCAAAATAGCACTAAACCAACTTCGGTTTATGCAATGAGGTTCTATAATCCACAATAACAATTGAAGTGCTAACTTTATTTTCCATATTATTTACAGTGTTCTGAGAGCTTTTAGCGTTGATGTAAATCACAGTACTTTAGCAAAGAGCGTCGGATCTCAAATGTACTCATATCTCTTAATACAACTATTTTATGGATATTTCCTTCGACGAACTTCGTAGTGTAATGGTTGTTTTCCATATGTAATACTTTTTCTGCAGATAGAAGGGGATTAGAACTGGGGGATAGTGGATTTATTTGTTTTTTCTTTCCGAGTTCTCGGTATGTTTTATGATGATCCGAAGAGAAAGCTTTTATCAACCATTTTGAAATCTTATTTAAATTATTATAGTCAGTCATAGTTGGTACAACTTTCAATAAAAGCAGAGACACGTGGCATATATCTCTCGGCAAGCACGTTAAGCCGTTGGCTTCAACCGTCATACGTTGTTCTTTAACAGTCATTAAAGCCAGTACAATTTTGACAATCCGTCTTACCATGGGATACCTGCCGTGTGATTCTGTAAGACTTCATTCTAAAATTCGAATCTGAATCCGCAGTGAGTTTCTTGATTGGCATTCTGTAACTCGATTGATAATTCGAATCTGCACTAGCGCCACACTTGCGATCGTGTTTGCGAGTAGAACTAAATCAAATACGAGATTTTGACAGATAATGTATGAGATGACGTTTTATCTGGCATTCTGTAGGATAATTCCTAAGTCACTTCGACGCTCACTTCGCACTCAAACCCGATTCAAAAATAAGCATCTAGTAAACGAGTGAAAAAACCTTTTTTGAAAAAAAAACGATTTCGAAAATGAATAAAAGCACTAAAAGTTAAAAATAATACTATTTTAGATTTAGATTTATTTATTTACTTTCTTCAAATCTTAACACTAGGTTACATTACATTGCTCCACAAAACTGCTTACGCAGTTTAACTGTGAATGAAGTTTATTACCTACCTACATTAATAAACCGAACCTAAACTACTATTAACCTATACTTAATACAATTTAATATTATTTTGGAGACAGTGCCTAGCCAGGTAGGTAATGAAACGACAAGTAATTCCTGAATATATTGATGGGTACCTATTGTGTTTGTAAAATTGGTGTCATGTTATGGGGAAACAGTGTCAATTGTATCGATCTGTTTATAATACAAAAGAAACTTGTTAGAATCCTAGCTCAAATAGACAATACAGAAAGCTGTAAACCATACTTTAAGGAATTTAAACTATTAACGCTACCATCAATATATATACTAGATATATGCACATTTGTTTATAAAAATATTAACACATTTAAAAAAATAGAAGATACTCATAACATTAATACCCGTAACAAAAATAAATTATGTTTACCACAATCCCGTATTAAAATGTTAAATGAAAGTCCATATTATATGGCAATTAAAATATTTAACAAGCTACCAATAGATATAAAAAATCAAGAATATTTATTAGCATTCCAGAGAAAACTAAAAAATTATTTAATCCAGAATTGTTACTACTCCATAAAGGAATATTTTGAAAATAACAATTTTTATAAATATAAATAGGAACAATAAATTACTAAATAATTATTAATAGAGTTACAACGTATGAATACATAAACTATGTATATAAATATGTTATTTTATATCCCTATTGTAGCTATGTGTCAGCTAAAACCTAACTATAAGTACCTAGAATACACCCTTTGTTTTTTGCTAGTTATTAAGTATGAAATTATATAGAGTCAATAAATTAGGTAAAACCAAAAAAAAAAGTTAAAACTGTAAAGGATAAATATATTAATTATTAGATGCTAATTGTTTTAGAATGGGTGTTAGATTTTTATAATAGGTATTAATTATATTGCTATGCTTGTAAAAGGCACCTAAGTAATAAGTCCCACATATTTTTATAACATCTAATGTACACTTAGTATGCAATAAAACTTTTGACTTTGACTTTGACTTTGAAATGTATTATTTTCCGATTAGAATTAATATTTAGAAGAATGTTTATGTTTTATTTTTTCTGCTTTTAGTCTGTAGGTATACTATGCAGTCATTAAGTTTTGTATATTGTTATTCCATAAACTCTACCAGAGTTTCAACCTGAGCCGACGATGGGTGAGAGGAACGTGTCTCATTTGGACTGAAACATTATTAGAACCAGATTAGAAAACAAAATAAACACTTCTATAATTAATACAACAAGGAATATATACTTACTTCATGATTATTTTCCAATTATTATCAAACCAAACTCGAACAAAACAACGCAACTCACAAGATTAATAATATAAATATTGACCACAGATTAATAATGATTGTCAGTCATTTTTATCGTGAATTATGTAGATTATATTCACGGCACGAATTTAGAGTTTTCTCTGTATTGTTTACTTATTAGCCGTCTTAAATTCCTTAAAATAATAAATTTTGATTTAAATATCAAAATAGCTAAAATTCGGAGCCAAAAACTAGTAAAATAAAAAAACCGATAAATCTCGATTTAAATTTTGTTGAGTGTGGCAATCACTAGTGCAGTTTTGCTCGCTTCGGAACTCACTTCACTTCGCAACCGCCTAAGTGATGTTAACAGAATGCAAAATCAAGGTCATTTGAAATCTGATGCGAAGTGTAAGTGAATAGCGAAGTGAGTTGCGAGTTGTTGAGTGAGTTTTACAGAATCGACAAGCTGATGTGTTACAATGTAAAATAGGCTGTGGAGGTCAGATAGGCAGACGGCCTATGTAAAATACGGAATACGGCTGAATCCGGTAACACTGGAAGCCAAACATATATCAATGGAATAAAAATTAAAACACGTTTTTTTTGTAATTTTTCGAGGATTTGTATAGTACCTTTTCAACTGTTTTGAGCAGTCTTTATTTTATAAAAGGTGGGTAAAATTATGGAGCTCTTGAAAATAAATACCTGTTAATCTTATTCATTAAAATAGACCTACTTCAGTAAGCCTTGTAATTATCACCTGTTCCCGTTTGTAGGACATCCTTTATACAAAAGGATTAATATTGTTAATCGAAGTGACCCTTACACGTGTCATTTTAAAATTGTTTTAAGGGCTACTTCGGTTAATGCTGGGGCTATAGCATCGCGTCGGCTCGTGATATGTCGTGTCAGAACATAGAAGCACGTCAAAGCTCAGTACTTCAAAAAAGTAATATTAGTCATGTTAAATGTACATACGTGTACTCTTCTGTCAGAACAACACACTACAACGTAATAATATTGCGCTTTAGAGTTTTCCAGCTGATATGTTTTAAAGATTTCAAAACCTAGAGCTTGGCTAAGTTCATTATTGTTATATTATGATGTTGAAGATCAAACACACTTACAAAATACCGGTTAGAAAAAATCGGATCACATGATTCGCGCAATGAAGCGAAACGCTTCGAGAAAATACAGAAAATGCTCTGCGCTTTCTATAGCTTGGTGGATGGCACTACCAAATATACTAAAAAATATTTTAAAGAGTTCTCAGAGAAGTGTTTAATTAAAACCAGTTTAATTATGCAAATACAGTCATAATGATAATGGCAAACAATAAGAATATTTAATTTTTCGTGTACAGTTGGTTACATTTTTTCTATTAATTTTTTTATGCCTTTTTAAAAAGCCGATTATTATATTTAAAATTTTTGGTATTAAATAATTTCAAATTTATACAAAATAATTTTCTCCCAAAAAGTTAAGTTAGTATGGTGAATTTTCAAAAATGTCGCTGGGTTATACCGACCAAGTGTAGTTTTTGAGTTTTTTTTGGAAATATTTACATAAGTAGATACCTAATAGAATTAAATGCATTTAATTTAAGTTGTTTTTCTGGATTGTTATCATTTATATCGTAAAATTTGAATTGTATAAAATGCATGGGGGGCATATTTTTATCATAGTTTTTGTTAACTTGGTAGTAATCATGCAAGGCCTGAAGTTTTTTATTTTGGTAAGTGTTCAAAATTATTTAACTTAAAATAGTGTAAAAGAACTTTCCTTGATCAAAACGTTTTTTTTTCAATAGGCATCAATATGCGCAGTGACCTTGTCGCATGAACTTAAAGCGCACTTTAGAAATGATGATGACGAAGTCTCTGGTTTTGAAGTTAATAATGTTGAAGGCTCTGGATTTCAACAATCTGGTGATCACTCATACGAAACTGGAGAATGGCTAAAAAACAAGAAAGGAATTCGAGTGAAGAGGGATGTGGAAGACCAAAAAGACCGAGAACTTACTTGTGGTGTTAGACATGAAGCAGTCGTAAGTAAAAAAAGGTTTTTTCTTTACGTAATTTTTCTTTAAAATTTGAGATAAGACGCGTTATTTTCAAAGAAAAATTTCAAGCATACCATAAACATAATTATGAAATAAATAAATTATTGTTAACGTTCCTCCCGAAAAAAAAAAATCCGATGTGATGTAATCCATACTTAATGATACTATTTTCTAAAATAATTAGAAAATACATATTTCTTTCGTGTCAGTCAAAATTCATTGGCATCAAGTGACTTTTATTAAAATGCGATACAAAATAATATTTTTAGGAAAATAATAATAATTTAAAACGCTTTTGTGTATAGTTGTCAAATAGAAGCAATTATGGAAGATGATACATGAGTTGGTACAATAAATGATAAATAAAACTAAATTAATTTCTCGAATGCCATAATTGAATCATTGTTAATTAGAATTGCACAAAATGCTGATAGCAGTATAATAATTATATTTGATGTTTTCTACAAGAAACTTACAAACGCTTTCTTTATCCAATAGGAAACATGCGCAACGGCTTCACTACATGAAGTTAAAGGGCAATTAGAAGATAATTATGATGAAGGCTCCGGCTTGGAAGGCTCTGGGTTGGAAGGCTCCGGGTTAGAAGGCTCTGGGTTGGAAGGCTCCGGGTTAGAAGGCTCTGGGTTGGAAGGCTCCGGGTTAGAAGGCTCCGGCTTGGAAAGCTCTGGGTTGGAAGGCTCTGGGTTAGAAGGCTCCGGATTGGAAGGCTCTGGGTTAGAAGGCTCCGGCTTGGAAAGCTCCGGCTTGGAAGGCTCTGGGTTGGAAGGCTCCGGGTTGGAAGGCTCTGGGTTAGAAGGCTCCGGATTGGAAGGCTCTGGGTTAGAAGGCTCCGGTTTGGAAAGCTCTGGGTTGGAAGGCTCCGGCTTGGAAGGCTCTGGGTTGGAAGGCTCCGGGTTGGAAGGCTCTGGGTTAGAAGGCTCCGGGTTGGAAGGTTCCGGGTTGGAAGGCTCCGGGTTGGAAGGCTCTGGGTTGGAAGGCTCCGGGTTGGAAGGTTCCGGGTTGGAAGGCTCCGGGTTGGAAGGCTCTGGGTTGGAAAATGATGCCCATGAAGGCTCCGGGTTCGAAGGTTCCGGGTTGGAAGGCTCCGGGTTGGAAGGCTCCGGGTTGGAAGGCTCTGGGTTGGAAAATGATTCCCATGAAGGCTCCGGGTTGGAAGGCTCCGGGTTGGAAGGCTCTGGGTTGGAAGGCTCCGGGTTGGAAGGCTCTGGGTTGGAAGGCTCCGGCTTGGAAGGCTTCGGCTTGGAAGGCTCTGGGTTGGAAGGCTCTGGGTTGGAAGGCTCCGGGTTGGAGGGCTCTGGGTTGGAAGGCTCTGGGTTGGAAAGCTCCGGGTTCCAAGGCCCTGGGTTGGAAGGCTCTGGGTTGGAAGGCTCTGGGTTGGAAAATGCTGCCCATGAAGGCTCTGGGTTAGAAAATGCTCATGAAGGCTCTGGGTTAGACAATGCTCATGAAGGATCTGGATTAGAGAATACCCATGAAGGCTCCGGGTTAGAAAATTATGCTTCTGAAGGCTCTGGATTGGAACATGATGATCGTGAAGGCTCTAGATTAGAAAATAATCATAAAGGCTCTGGATATCAACAATCAGCAGATTTCTTACACGGAATTCTAGAATACTTTGAAGGCGAAGAAGAAATTCGTATGAAGAGAGATATGGAATACCAAAGGACCCGTAAACATTCTTGTGGTTTTCGACATGAAATAGACGTAAGAGGAGATGAAGTGATCAAAGGAATGCTGGATGGAAATATCTACGGATTTACAATGGCACTCGAAAATATGTTATACCATCATGCATTCTTATCAATATAAATAAAGGATGTAAGATATTGAATTTCTATCGTTTTACTCCCTGCCAAAAATTAAGAATGAAAAAAGCTGCACAAGCTTACTTTTTGATATTGTTTTAAGGTCAATTTGTTTACACAGGTGATATAACAAAATTAAATGAAATTTACCAAAGAGTTCTCGAGTTGTTTCTCAAAAGATTCTCTTATTCCATTTTTTTTTTATAATTTGAGGTATCTTGTCACCAAAGCAGTTTCCTTCAATTTATTGCTTCGAAACATAAGCCATATGAATATTAGTTACCCACAAATATGTTACATTAAAATTAATTATTTGTCTTGTTTTGGAATTCCTGTATCTAATTCTCAGATTTTCAAGATGGATCTCAAGCGTATCTATTTGAAATAAAGTTAAAATAGAAACTGAAGATTCTTGTCTGTTCTTAGAAACATAAAATTATTAATACACAGCTAACGTTATTATCGTCCATGAAAAGTTAGTTATGAAGTTAATTTACAGTCCTTACAACTATTTACTATAGATACAGTTAAAACTATTGCAATACAGAAAGTTGATAAAGATCGAACTTTATATCACAAAAGTGTAAAAAAGTCATAACATAATAAAATCATCACGCCTGTATCCCCGAAAGGTTAGTCAGCGGTGTACCAATGTACACCCACAGTTCGCCTAAAATATGTTTAGGTTATTTAAAAAAAACCTATAAAATACTAAAGCAGCTTGGATTGTCTGATTAAATAAGAGATTCTTTATTCATATTGTTAATTTAAACAAAAAATGATAAATCATTTATTCCGTCGGCTACATAACGCTAAGTATAAGGAAATTGTCTATTCAGGGCAAACGAGGCTGTTAAAGTAAACGAGGTCTGAACTAGGGATGGGACTACAATTCTACATTTGTAGTTATTTCTGTTTATTTTCGTTTTTAACTTGAGTACATTTGTGAATAAAATAAAATATTGCTGTATTCAAACATAGTTTTAGACATGTCTGGAGTAATTCTTTAATTAAATAAAAATTAACACCTCCCACCATTGACTAAGTTTATTTAATCAATTATAAATTCTACCAAAAACACAATTTTGCAAGGATTTCTTTTTTTTTATGAACGATCTAACAATCTATTTTCCGATCTAAGACAAAGGCAAGAATATAATAATTATTTTGATACGCATATTAGCCGTTAATCCAAAATTCTTTTACACGTCATATCCAATAGTTTTAAAATTTTGTGTTCGATAAAAATATTCCAAAACTTATCGCACAAACTTCCCATCCCTATATCTAAAATTGTAAGGCATGCCATGATTTAGATATTCCGTCAGCTATTTCCGGAATTATTTCAGTCCTCGCAAGTTTGCTTGTTATTAGCCTCTGTTGCTATTATGCCAAAGATAAGGGATATATAAACTGATAGAGATATTGCATATTGTTGAACGTGTAGGTAAGATTATGAGAAAGGGAAACTGGAATCGTGTGGGTTGTTCCAAGAAGAAACCCCTTTAATGTTTAATATAACATTGGACGGCTATATGAAATTGGATAGCATCTTGAAAAGATAAATAGAAACAGGTGATATTACATCAAACAAAATGATGAAAACTCGGTAAAAGTAATAGACACAGTTGTGTAGCCAATGTTTTTGATGATGTAAAAAGGACTTTATCTGAAAGAATTGGAAATATAGAAATCGTCAAAATGATGAAAGACAAAGATTAAGAAGGTCAAGTTGAACAAGATATTGTCACATCCAGTGAAAACTTTTCCAAGTTCTCTAGAGAATTAGGCTCATAACACGAAATATGTACAAAAACCAACCAAAGATCCTTATATCCACGTCATAATTAAAATCCAAATCCGTTTCATGTTTAAACATGGAGCCACGTTCCCTTACACTCGACTAATACACAAGCATACCACGAATTACGTAGCACCCCATTCTCAGATCCATCTGAGCTTTAAATGTGAAAACTCAAGCGAGCGAATGTTTATTTTAGAAAATTGGAAAAGCGGCTTAGTGTGTGCTTGTAATAGGAAATTATTTGTGTTGATAAGTCGCGGCTGCTTCTGTGGTCGCTACTATTTGTTACTTGATGGTGGGAGTGATAAATTCGTTAATTAAAAATTGTTTAGTGTAAACTATCTTCTCAATAATTAAAAAGATCTTATCTTTCATCCTTGCTTTGATCATTATTGACAGATTATGGAAATGGTGTTGTGGTCTATCTTCTATCTATTTCGACTTGATTAATTTATTGCTGGGTTTATTAGAAGCCGCTGTTTGACTTTAGTTTTTTGAGGAGATAGTGGTAACTACCATTGCATTTTTTGAGCTGCCCTCAACATGGATGCGTATTATATTTTTAAGCTTGTTTGTTCCTTCAGTTTTTATTTACGATTTTATGTTTAACCTTAAAGCTAGTGTAGTTAGTTCACATGGAAAATGTGTTCCTAGTAGGGGTTCTGAAATTGATTCGACACAATAATGCCCCCGACAGACTCTCCATCACGCCCGTAACGGTTCCGCATAATTTCCTCGGATGTTCATCGAATAAATAACATCAAAATCAACTTTCGCGTGAAGGAACCCTTGTTGATGTCGAATTAAATCGTTTAGGAATATGTTCGGGGAAAAGTAAATTGAATTTATGAGAAGACATCAATAAAAATAATATTGAATCTAAAATTATACACGAAAAATATAGAAATTGAATTGTTTAACTTAAATAAGTTAAATTTTATAAAAGTACAAACAATTTATGAACTAATTTTAAAATGTATTATTCTCCATTATTCAAAACAGACGTGATAAATCGAGAAAAATTCCAACAATAGAATTCTCATCTGTCAAACTGGTTTGTTACAAAAGGATTATTGGCGAGCGCCGGGAAAAGTTCTTTCAGTGCTATTACGTGTGATGGCAATTTGAAACTTCAATTCGAGTTTGTTTGATATTCAAGAAGATATTTTAGTATCAAATAATGTTTATAACGGTTTAGAATTTAGTTTTGAAAACTATACCTAGTGAATACATAAAATTCTGAATGATGGTTTAATTTTGACCATAGCAGATTGCGAAAGGAATTCGTAAAGTTTGGCGGCTTTAGAACAAAAATTCACATTCGAGAATCGAAGTCGTACATAACATGCATATTGTCCACGCATATAGCCTCGATTACTTATAGCGCTATATGTAAAATCCCACAACACGGTATGTAACCTTTAGAGAAAACAACCTAACACGCTTTTACGTGTCGATAGCGTCCAAATGAAATTGGCGCCTATCAGCATACGTAATAGCGTCGACTTTCCGCTGTACTCGGCTTACTGCAAAACTGTCAACTGACGACGACACGAAATCCTTCGCAGGGTTTTTTTCGAACTTTTCGATTCTTTTGAAAAACGTTTTTTTGTTACCTCAACAACATTCCAACGCCTCAACTTAAAGCGCTGGAAGTTCAGACGTGGAAATCGAATCCTCGATAATCCGGCGTACTTTTTAAATCTTTTTTGTTTAAAACTTTTTAACTTCCGTGAAGTTGTTGATGTGAGAATATCTTTTGTCTTTGATGTTTATAAATGTTGGACGATAAATAACAATAGGGTTTAATCTATTTTTGTAATTGCAAATTTAAAGAAACGGTTTTTGTCATCTGATGGTGGATTCGAGAGAGGTGGCGCTAGTTGTCACGTCAATATCGAGCTCCGTATTTTTAAATAATTTAAATAGTTAAAATTAAGTAAATAGTTATTATAGTGTGATTCCAGTGTTATAAATAGTACAATTAATGAGTGAAAATGTTAGCAGTACACTAAACCTAAGTTTAATAAAGATTTTTGCTATTATTGAAGTGAACAATAAACAGTGCAGTTTTTAAATTTAAAGTGTATAAACTACAGTAAGATAAAGAAACGTAATGAAAAAGTCATATACGCATAAATTGTGACAGTAAAAAGTGTTAAAACAATGAAACTCTAAACGAGAACAAAGTGATTAAGTGTTTGACAGTGGAAAAAATTCCAATCATATGAATCACTCCCAACCGTTTTCTATAATTTAAATACTGAGGCCGAACAATATGATGTTCAATTTCACTACAATTTGCTAAGCTACCGTAGCTCAGCGACATAACCAAGGACTTGTGAGATCACTTGGGTCTGCGATCAAATCCCAGTAAAACTTCTTCTTTTTGTGGTGTTTACTAAACATTTATTAAGATAGGATGGGAAAAAATAAATAAACAAGTACAATACGTTTCACTTTAACTAACCCCGTCTGTACTAATGAGCTCGAAAGAGGGCGCTACGATAGTTGAACGTTGGAATAAATAAAAATGGAAGCGGACAACAATAACATTACTTATCGTAAAGTGGGTACATCAAGCTCGTTGTCTGACCTATCTATCATGACAAATGAAAAAACCATATTAGACACTACGATGATGAGCATACCTGACAGCTTACACGATAACAGTGATGCCTTAGGTAAACTAGCCGAACAAAATGAAACACTTAAGATGCAACTCTTGAGCGCACACCAAGAAATAGAAAATTTAAACAGTGAAAATTTTCGCCTCAAATGTGACCTGCAAGAAATGACAAAGAAAATAAATACTTATAAAAAAATATGTTCGACTCCTGAAAAAAAAAGTATAACCCCGTTGCGTAAAACTAACATTGAACGCCAAAAAAATACTGCCAATTCTGTTATAAATCTGAGTAAATTAGGACAAAGTACCCCGAAAATCGCAACTATTAGACATAATAAAGAGACACAAACTGCAAATACCTATACTCAGACACAACAAGAAATTACAGAGTTACCTACTTCTGTATCCCATACTAATATAATGACACGAAATAGCGAAGAGACAACAAACACTACACCGAAACCAAAGCTAAAGAATAAATTGTGTATCCTGAGCAGTAATAAAACTAAAGGGTCCTTATACACAATTGAAGACGTCTACTCAGCTTATTTTAATTACTGCCACTATACAATGCCCAATTGTACCATTAAAAGCCTACTGAGTGGTATCGAAATAAGACTAAAAGATTACACCTTAAACGACTACTGCATACTTTTCATCAGTGAAAACGATATTAAAGAGGAAAGTAACTATATAAATGTCATAAAGACAATACAAGAATTTTTGCAAAAAGTAAATCACACGAACACTATTATCTGTATTCCTACATACATAGCAGGAGCACCAATATATAACTTTAAGGTGGAATTGTTTAATAACATTCTTAATAAAGAGCTACAACATTTTGGCAACGCCTACTTCTTCGACAGCAATCGTGACCTATCACTTGAAATGTTCTCTTACATAACTGGCAAAATCAATAAATACGGAATGAGAAACATATACGACAGAATAATGGCTAACATTTTAATTGATTTTAGCCTATTTGACCAAACCACTATTGAGGATAGTAACAGTAGTAAGATAGAATGTGTCTCTGACTCTGATCAAAAAGCAACCAACAGGGAAGAACTTCGTTTTTTTCGTCTTTAATAACTTACACATCCTACATCAAAATATCGCTGGCATAATTAATAAATCAGATGCATTATCAATATGTTTAGAAGAACTTCATGATAGAAACATATATGTAGATGTGTTATGTATAACTGAGCACTTCATGATGGTTGGCTATGAAACTTACCTGAGAATACCAAACTATTCACTAGCTGCGTGTTATAGTAGAAGCCATAGCAAACGAGGAGGCGCATGCATTCTTCTGAAAAACGGACACCAGTGGAGGGAACTACTAGAAATTAAGAAACTTTCGATTTCAGGTCTTTGTGAATGCTGCGCAATTGAGCTTATTAATTTTAAGATTGTTATAGTATGTGTTTATAGAGTACCTAGAGCAGAAAATTTAAACACGTTTCTGAATAAATTGGAAACGATATTACAAATTTTAAACAAAAGATGTTATAAAAATGTAATTATTGCCGGAGATTTTAATATAGACTTATTAAAACAAAATAGTGTAACTTTAGATTTTGAAAGTTTAATGTTAAGTTATAACATGATATTAGCTCTAAAACAACCGACAAGGCTAGCAAGTAAATCCTGCATTGATAATTTTGCCCACAATTTCTCAAAACCATGTAAGACGGAAGTGTTAGAGTTGGCCCTGTCAGATCATACTGCACAGCTGATGAAAGTTCCCATCAAAATACCTATTATCAAAATGTGGCGTAAACGAACTCGTGACATGTGTTTGGAAAATATCCTGAAATTCAAAGAGTGCATCAGTAATTATACTTTTTCTGATATGTATAAAGAAACGGATCCCAATACAGCATATAGCTATTTTATAGGGCATTTTAAACTATTTTACGATCTCTGTTTCCCTTATAAAACTATAAAAGTACATGTTATTACAAAACCTAAATGGATATCGCGTGGCTTAAAGAAATGTAGTGCAAAAAAAAAGCAGCTTCTTTGGAACTATCGTCTAAAACCAACAATTAAAACTAAAAATATTTACATGACCTACTCAAAACTGTTAAAAAAACTTATTAGGCTAACGCAACGTGCGCAAAATAATTACAAAATTAAAAATTCAAATAATAAATCGAAAACAACGTGGGACATAATAAATATGTCAAGGTTGAACATCCCCCGTGATACCATTAATAGAATTAAGGTAAATGATAATGTAATCACTGATCCAAATGAAATAGCGAATGTTTTTAACAATTACTTTATTGATAAAGTACAACCAATACCCGGATGTGGAAATAATGTGACCTCTAAAATTGAAAGCAGGACAAACTCCATTTTTATGTATCCTAGTATACCAAATGACATTCAAAAAATCATATGCGGACTAAAAAACACAAATAGTGTAGGATTCGATGACATATCTACGAAAATAATAAAAAGTGTTAATCAATCTATTTGCAGTCATTTAAGTTACATATTAAATCTATGCATTAGTAGTGGCATATTTCCAGACCTCTTAAAAACAACAATTATTAAACCACTGTTCAAAAAAGAGGATAAAGAACTAGTAGAATTTTATAGGCCAATTGCTTTAGTCCCTATCATTTCAAAAGTCTTTGAAAAATTTATACATAATAAAATATATGCCTATTTGGAACATAATAAACTGCTTTGCCAGGAACAAAAAGGATTTAGGCAGAAAAAGAGTATCAATTTAGCTATTTATGATTTTTATAAAACTATTATTACCAATGTCGATAAGAGGGTCCCCATTTGCACTATATTTTGCGATATGACGCAAGCGTTTGATTATGTCGATCATTGCATATTATTAAACAAATTAGAGTCATATGGTATAAGGGGTAACATTCTAAATTTAATAAAATCTTATCTTTCAAATAGATCCCAAGTGACTAGCATCTCAAGAATAAACACACGTACCAAACAGGAGGAATCGTACCTTTCTAAATCAAGAAATACTTATTACGGCGTACCGCAGGGCAGTGTACTAGGCCCACTATTGTTTATAATCTACATTAATGATTTGCCTCGGTTTACGAATCATCCGATGTCATTGTTCGCAGATGACAGTGCCGTATCAATTCAATGTAGAACGACAGAACTATATCAAGATAGTATAAATGATTGTTTGGCTTCAATTATTGGCTGGCTTGATAACAATAATTTGAAAATAAATTTAACTAAAACTCAAATCATGCACTTCAGTCAACGACCAAAGCAATGTAGTCTTAATATAATTTATAATAACCATCACATACAAGAAGCTGAATCTGCAAAATTTTTAGGATTAATCACTGACAAACAACTTAATTGGAAAAGACACATAGCGGAACTTTGCAAAAAGGTGAGCAGTTCTGCATACGCTCTCTATAAAATAACCCCGATTGTAAATTTAGACGCGGTGCTTACTGCATATCACGGTTGTACAGCCTCACTACTACGGTATGGAATTATTTTCTGGGGGAATTCGACAGACAACGGGATGATTTTCAAAGCTCAGAAACGCTGTATACGGGCCATGTTTGGTCTGCAAGCAACAGACAGCTGTAAACCGTACTTTGTCAGGTACAATATCCTGACGCTTCCGTCTCTGTACATACTCGAGGTAGCATTATTTGTACATAAAAATCCCGAATTGTTTCAACGCATATCTGACGTTGTGAAGCGAAGTAGACGAAATAATAATAGATTATGTCTTAACAGTGCCAAAACAAGTCTGATGGGTAAAAGTTTACTGTGTATGGCCCCAAAAATTTACAATAAAATCCCAGATGACATAAAGCTTCTGAACTCACAAATGTTTAGTAACAAAATGAAAAATCTCTTAGCAGAAAAATGTTACTATTGTATTGATGATTTTTTAAAATGATAATACTTGTGTTTTTTGTTTTGAATGAATTTACATTGACATAATATTTTAATATTTTGATAATTGAAATTGGTGTTTGTTTATTTTATTTTATTTTTTTATTTTTTTTAAATGATAATACTTGTGTTTTTTGTTTTAAATGAATTTACATTGACATAATATTTTAATATTTTGATAATTGAAATTGGTGTTTGTTTATTTTAATTGAGTTGAGAGAGTTTCCTTTGTGACTTCAATTTAATGGTTCTTTATTTTATTTTTTTCACAATAATTCTTTTGTATGTGTAATTTTGTTTATTATAATTTAATTATTTTGCAATTTTAATGTTATAAAATTCATACGCCTTTTCAGGCAGATTTTGGTGAAACAAATTATTATAAAAACACTTGTGATCATATGTAATACCCAAAATGTAATGAATGAATAAATGAATATGAAAATGAATATGAATATGAATATGGATGGTAGGTGAAAATTGCTGGAAACCTCAAACATATCTTCGTAATCTATATAACGTTTCATTGGGAACCAGTTTTAAGGTTTGAGTCCTTTTGATGTGACTGCCAGAGTAAAAGAAGACTGGATCCATTTGGATAAGTATTACTACCTACTGAATTAGAGATGAGCCATAACTTAGGTTATAGCAGAATTATTATTCATTTTATGTGAGTACCTACGCGTATAATTGTTTTTCGAACATCTATATTTATTTAGGTATTTTTTATGAATGTAGATGATAAAAATAAAACTTAAATATACAGTAAAAATAACCAGTGCGTCCATAATGAATGGACGGTAAGGTTTACTATGTAGTCAAATATTAATTTACATGAAATGCCTTTTAAAAAAAGGCTCCTAAAATTCAGTTTATACTATCTCCAGATGTATGTGCATATAATAATAAAATGATGTCACTTATGATTACCACTAAGCTATCTGTTTGGACAAAAAGCAAATTCATTAGAACCCAAAATAAAATAAGAACCATCAAATCATAGAACAAACGTCTAGACAACATAAAACTCCATAAAGATCAAACAAACTATAATCACCACTTTAACTCATTGAAACTGAAATATTTAACACAGAAGACCCCCTGCGAACGGATGTTACACTCGTTTCCGTTCCGAAAATACGCGAACTGGGGCCGTACCATGATATCCTAAAGCACGACTGTCGCGGGTGAGTAAGCGGGACAGAGCTATCGTCGTGTAGCGCGCCATCTCGCTTCCACAACCGCGATAGTCCAGCTTTAGAATATCATGGTATGGATGTTAATGAACTCAAGTTTTATTGTATTTAACTAAAGGATGAGTATATAAGTGACGGTATTTAACAAGCATCCGTGTCCGTTTCATATTAAACGGTTGGGTGATTAAAACTTGTTTTTCTTTTTACAAGTTAGCTGCTGTTTCTGACAGTTTCGTTCCGTTCTCATGACTTTGGTAGGTTAGGTATTTTTATTGCATTTGAATCATGACCCTTGTACAGTTATGAATCATAACTTAATTCAAGTGTGAACGCTAAATATGGAGAAATAACATGGTTAAAACTAATTGTGTAGATGAAAGCTCCATTTCAAAATAAAACTAATCAATACAAAAGACAAGAATAAAAAAAAAGTATTAAACGATGCATATTATAAAAACTAAGTATATCAATTAATCTGATCTGATTGACTGACAAAATGCAGACAGTATTTTAAAAGTAAATAAAAATTCTAAGTAAACAACTCAGACAGAAAAAGGAAATCAATCTTCCAATTTGAATTCCTTCAATAGAAATAAGTTAACATAGCACATCAACAGCTCGAGTGATGTTGTTAGCGCGGTACCGGCGCAGCGGGGTAGCCGTGCTTCTATCGGATACGCGGCGCGCGCGCTTCCGCCGCGCCGCTTCCGTGACGTCACCCCGTCTGGCTGATTCGCTTTGCTGAAGGGTTTACACCGACGCGTAACATTTTTCTAGTTTTTGTATAAATTACTTAATTTTTTTTTTTAAATACTTACAATGTTGAGACTGCTGATAATATTATTTGAAGTCCATCGTTAAGTGATAAAGATTTTCCTAAATTGTAACAAAGATCTTTAACGAATAAACACCCATTTGATAGTCACTCTACGATGCCTACAAACTTGCAATCTTTTACTGTCGTGAGTTAAATTACAGTCTTCTATTGAGTCAACAAACTATTACACACTGCTAAATCATTTATTACTTTACCGATTTGGATTGTTTTGTCTACTTAGCATATTACGTTCCACTGCTAGATATAGGCTTCTCTTCAAGTCATACCTTCTCAAGTCATCGGTCCATCAAGCTTTTATATACGTTACAAGAAATATTCTAATTTCAACAAATTATGACAATTCGAAAAAGCTTCTTTTACTTCAACGCTTTTTTCAATAAAGCATACGTTACTTTATTACCTTAGCAACGCTACGGTGTAACAGCTTCCCCATTCCATATCCCGCCAGTAAGCAAACAGTTTAGTTTGTTTACATCTAAAAATGTACATGCAACCCAAATTCAACCTTACCACACAACAAATAAAGACCTTAACGTATTTATTTAAACTTTTACGCTGTGAATTATAAATTTGTATTTGGAAGCGTAAATTTTGATTTGTGCCAAACATAAATCCATGTCGCCCGGTGGCTTTGAATTTCAGAGAAAAATTACTATTTTCCCACATTTGTGACTGAGAAGTGAGAATGGGTATTGTAGTTATTAATAAAACTGTGCAAATAGGAGTCCCGTGTTTGGTCATTTGACCACAGATGGGTGATATTAATCTAGATTTTTCTGCGAGATATTTTTAGAGTTGCTGTTTCTAAGTTTGGATTTCAGACTGAATTTAGAAGATTCCTTACTTATATTTTTATAAGGGAACGGAAGACAAGAATACATCACTTGACTCCATTTTCTCTCTTAGACAAAGATCAACATATCACAGAGCCTATACAAGTAACTCTGTACTGTTTTAGGTTATAGTTTGGAAAATGAAAAGTTTACTAAGTTACGAATTAGGTCAGATTAGTACCACAGATTTTGACCTAACTTGTTACTGATATTTGTTTTAACTTTTATTAGTATCGATATTTTTATTCCTCTAATATGTACTAATTACGATTTCCATATCAGTCTACACTCGCAAAGATTACACGACCATCATTTCCAACTTAAATTTTCACATCATCTACCTTTGCCTCTCAGAGAATTTCACGAGTAGGCATAAACATAATTTATTCCCTATCTTAGTAGGTCTATTTACTTTTGAAGCCAACATAACTGGCAATCCTGCTTATCAGACTTTCTGGGCATTACACACGTCAGCAATTTGTTATAAAATTTGAGTTGCCTTGCTATGTTTTTCTTTCTTGATTAATGGTAGGTTTTATTCATGCTCTTTGGTATTTTCAGGATTCTACGCTGTTTGTAAATATTCAAACAGGAAATATTACGACTGTTGTGTTGGAAGAGTTGGCAGGATTGTGGCATGATTTTTTCTAATATTTGTAGTAAGGAAATAAATATACACATTTAGTATATTTTGCGAAGTGCTAATTTTATCATGCGTACCTATGTGCCGTATTTACTCATTTGGTGTTTCTAGAAGTACCTAAATTATAGATTATTTTTAGTTCATTTCACTTACGATTACTTCTACGGTGAATGGTATGTGTAGCTTAGATGCCTTTATCTTTATGGTCGAATCTTATTAAAACTGGTCATAAAAAGCTGTCCTAATGTAATAGTAGATATTATTTGCTTCAGGTGACTAACACCAAGGTACAAAGCAATATAATATGAAAATTAATTATATTATGTTTCGAACCAGTGATACAGCTCAAAGCAAAAGAATTTCGTAATTACACCTCCGTCGCTTTATATTATTAAAAACAAACAAAAAACAAAACTGCTTCTAATTCTTACCCGCACAAGGTTCATTATCCTTTGAATAATCAAAATGACAATTCAAAAAATGGGTACCCACAAATATGAGAGCAAATATTTTAATCCGACTCAACTGAGGTAAGAGTGAAACCGCTTTGCATTTTTCATAATAATAGCTTTAAGCCGTGTTCAGACTGTAGACAGTTGACAGTTTTGTAAGTCGTAGTTATTGTAATGTAATGGAAATACGGAAAATGTTTTTATGTTTAAGTTCTTGTTAGAATGTAGATTAATGTCGGATGTCTTGTATTTTAATATTTTAAAGGAGGCTAATAATGTACAGTCACGAGCAAAAATATGTATACACTCTTCAATTTTTCATTAAATTTTACTTAAGATTGATATTGTGAAACGTGTTATCAAGAACTTATTGAAAACAGATCCAAAATCATTTATTTATTTTCTTTTTTTAGTTTTAACAAAATTATGCTTAATTTACAATTCGATATGTGTATACATATTTTTGCCAGTGACTGCCCTTAGTTGTTATTCTTGATGAAACTTAGGATTATTTTAGGCATGGTTTCTAAAGAAGTCCTGATTAGATATATTAACTAATAATCCTATATTTGTATAACTGTAGTTATTCCAAACATTACGTGTAATCATGCAACAAAACAGTTACCTATGTCTTCAGAATTATCAAAAGAAAAAGAGTCCCGTGTTCGTATAATTTTAATTTCAACTGAAAATTATTTTGTTTTGTGCTGAACGCTATCCGATGAATCACGACCCACACCTGTCGAATTTCTCTATATTTAGTCAAGGGAACATCATTAAAAATACCGCCGACTCAATTCTAACGTCTAAACCCGCCATAAAGAGCTTTAATTTAAATTTGGAACGTAATTCGTGAACTCGTCCCATTTACACCACAAAGAATTCACATTACAATGCTTTTTGGTTTTAATTTTACGTTCGAGGAGTTCCGATTCAATAGGAAATGGTATAACATTTTTATTTTATTGTTATTATCGAATTTATTGTGTGAGAGATTGGAAATAGATTTGCTTTCTATCGCGGAATCGAAAAACACATTGCATTGGACGGTTATTGTACTCCCTTAGAAATGGTTTACAGACAATTGTCTGAAGTTAATAATAATAACCATATTCCGTGATTAATTAATTTGGGATCTGAAATCACCAACCCGCAGAGAGCAAGCGTGGTGATCAATGCTCGGGCTTTCTCTATATGGGAAGAGGCCTGTGCCCAGCAGTGGGACGTTTATAGGTTGGATTATTATTATTATTATATATATATTCCGTGACAACTCCCGCACGCTTATGTCACCGTTTGTCGTGGTATGGACATGTGATGAGGAGGGATGAATATCACGTAACTAGACGAGTTATGAGTACGAATGTGGATGGGTATACATGCAGAGGAAGACCAAAAAAGAGATGGATGGATTGTGTGAAAGATGATATGAGAAAGAAAGGAGTAAATACTGAGATGACAAGTTGTAGAGATGAATGGAAGCTTAATACTTATTGCGCAGACCCCAAATAATTGGCAACAGGGCAGGGAGACGATGATGAACTTACACACGGTTATCGGATCCCAAGCTAAGCAGAGCTTGTGAAGTTAATGCTAAATGTTGCATTAGTTGTATGTAATTGGAGTTGTGTTGCAAAACAGTTACCTGCTTTGATACAATTCTAGAACTATTTAGAATCAAGAGTATCAAAAGTTTTATTTGTCTTTGGCAGTTAACCTATTTTACTACGAGCAAACCGTAACAGGTATACTCAGGTTATTTGAGTTATTAATAAATCTAACAGCAGGTGTATAATAAAATAGATGGATATTAATGCATAAGAGTAAAAAAATAAACAAATTTAGCTGATATCGGACATAGTTTTTGTCATATATTCCTACGAATATGAAAATAACATGTTTTAAAAAATGTAGCTTTAAGACTTTCAAAAGACAGAAAACTGGCTATACATTGAAGAAACAACCGAATGAGGTAAGTAACAATTTTTTACCGGAATAATACTTACTAGATAAATTTCAAACAGACGTCCAATTTCCCCAATACATTTCCCAATCACTCACACAAAGAGCATAATTCCCTAGAACAACACTATTTACCCGTTACATAAGAATATTAAACTTCAAGCCAACCTTATCAGTACAAGTTTCAAAACTAATAACGCAAAGTGCTGGCAGTAAACGATGGAACACTCCGCTGGGAATCCGTTCCTGTATCGACCGATATTCTGCTGTTATTTTTATTTTTAAGTGGTGGATTTTGAATTAAAAATTCTTGGCAACCGATATTTGTAGCTGTTATTTTATTAGTACATATTAGGCGCTGCGAACAAGCTTCCAATAAAAAGTGTATGAAATATACATTTTGTGTTGTTATTTTTTTGAGTAAGTGGTACCGAGAATCTAAATAAATAAATGTTGCGACTGATATTTGTAGGTGTTGTTTTTATTCATAAAGTATAAGGTATCGATTAGTAAGTATTTGGTATTCACAAATAAGCTTTGAATTAAAAACTGTAAGTATTTACTAATATTTTTGCTGATATTTTTACTAGTAAATATTCAATTAAAAACTGTACATAGATACATATTATATCAAACGATATTTTATGTTGTTGTTTCCATTAGCAAGTATTAGGTATCGAGAACGCTTTGAATTAAAAACGTTGTTTAAAAAGGGTTGAATTAAAAAAAAATAGGTCAACTGTTTGTTGTGTTTTAATAAAAGTTTTTCAGTTATCTAGTCTGTGTTATTCTAAGAGAGACTTATAGCTTAGTAAAATACTACAGACTAATCACGTGTTCCGTGATTACCGATTGGGGTTATATTGTTATCTTTTTTCTATGCAGAAACTCATTTGTAACAACATGTTATGGGCTCTTTTTCGGCTACAATTCATTAAGGTTTCACAAAAATAGGATTTCAAAGGCTAGAGACTTAAAATTTCATATAACATATGTGTGTCCTGTCTAAATATGAACAAATTCTAATTCAAAATCATTTATTTAACTTAGGCTACAAAGTAGCACTTATTAAACGTCAAAAATACAAAAAGGACTTAGATGTATACAATAATAATATATAGGGTTTCAATACTTACAGTTGTTTGCAGTACTGGAATACGCTCTGAAAAGAAATAAATAATTTAGAAAAGCTTCCACATCAATTTTTTATTTTCTGACACACTTATTTAAGTGCAAAATTAAAAATAAGTTAGTGAAACCACAACATAAGTCTACCAACCTTTTAATTATTTATAAAAAATCTAAGTAAAAGAAGATCACAACAAATAGTAAGTGCTCTAGTCGGTTTAGCAGTGTTAATTCAGCTAAATACGAACAACGGGAAACTCAATAGTATTAACGCGAGCGTTTACGTTACAGTGCAATGAACAAATGTACGAAAGTAATTAGATTACTTGTATCGGAGTAGTCTGTTTCTTTTTGTTGATTTTGTTTGGTGTTTTAAACGTATCTGTTGCTGCGATACGGATCTTTAGTGCAACGAGCAAAATAACTTGTAAAATTGAAATAAACTGATATTTTACTGTAATTATACAACATGTAACAAAATAAACACTATTCCTGAAAGTTGTTGGTTCAGAATGGGCCTTTAAAACGATTTCTAGCATTAAACGTAAGTGTTAATTTTTGACGGAAATATCTTTTGAGCCGCCCGCGCCTTTCGCCCAAACGTTTTACCTTTAGTGAGGATAGCTAATTAATTGTATAAAATGACTAGGCCAAACCGACAAACTGATTTTATAATTTAAATACAGATGTTGTTGTTTGTTTGTTTAATTGGGGTGTCTAAAGTATTGCCTTTATTCTGTTACATCCTGTACCTAACTATTGGTTATATTAGTTACATACTTTATAAAAATCGAAAAAAAAAAACTAAAAACTAAACTAAACTAAAACTAATGCTAATTTAAAGATCACACTTTAAGGCTAATAGGATTCACGAACTCATCTTTTTTCGATCTTCTTTCCCATTAAAATATAATTTAATAAAATTCCTAATATTAGAAGGGGAGCGATGACACTCGTATATTTATAGAATCAAATAACGGATACCAATTTGAGCGCACTTGTTGTGAAATTGGCGAAATTGGAATAACTAGACAAGTCTGAGGAATTTCTGCATCTTGGGATCCGTAGGTACTACAATTAATCTGCCATTTGTTACGTCTTTTTCGACATTTGGATCGAAAGGGCTGTTCTTAATTTTTGATTGGAATCCGTCATCTCTAATAAGTAATTAATTGCACATTTTTATAACGTGTCATATTGATTATCAAATATTGACGAGATACTCGAACCTCAAGCGATATAAAAGGTACAGTAATTTTAAAAGTGAAGGGATAAATGCAAAGTCTGTGAAAGATTTGAGAAAGTATTTTTGGGATACGGAACCCTAAAAATTGATGGAGTTCGTATTAGATCTTCGTACTGAAGATAATGTTTTTATATACACCCCTCGAAATCAGGATTACTGTTCAATCAAATTTTGATCGGTTGCCGCTAAAATTTGTATTTTTTTTCCAAGGGGAACAACTTATTACTATGTATCTACACTACACACCGTATCTACTTAACTAGCTCTTGTCACCGCCGGAGTACCAGCTGTTTTGGAACCCAATGGTTTGGTGGGCGGCGGTGGCAAGAGACCTGACGGTATGTCATTGCTGCCTTGGAAATTGGGTCGGCCTTTGGTGTGGGACGCAACGTGCGTCGACACCCTTGCGCCGTCCCACGTTCTAAGTTCAGCAGCCTCTCCTGGCGCTGCTGCTGGAGCTGCGGAGACCCTTAAGCGGCGGAAGTATAATAACATTGTGGGTGATTATATTTTCGAGCCGTTTGGGGTTGAAACGCTCGGGTCATGGGGTCCGAGCGCACGAAATCTTTTCAAAGAACTTTCCAAACGTTTGGTAGAATCTACTCGTGATCAGAGGGCTGGTTTGTTCCTTGCACAGAGAATCGGCATAGCCATTCAACGTGGCAATGCAGCCAGCCTTCTGGGCACGTTCCCCGCCATTGACAAGGATGACGATGAGTTCTTTGACGCCATTTAGTTTTTATTTATGTAAGTTTTAATTGTAGTATAGTTAGAGTTTGTTCTTATATTAGATTTAATTGTGTATTAATAAACTAGGTAATGTAACTTAGATTAGATAGGTTATTTAGGCAAGATTTTTTTTAGGAATAATCATGAATAGTACAAAAATACCTCAAATACCAAAAATATGCCTATCAAACACTTAAAGATTTTTATGATTCTTGGTTTCACATACTAATTGGGTCACAAGCTTTCTTTGAGAACGTTTTGAAAATTGAATTATAATTGAATTAGATTGAAATTATTTTTAATCTAAACATAATTTGCATCAAAGTTCAAAAAACGTTACGTCCATATTCAAAATATCAGTACAGACAAACAAACATCCACCACCCAAATTTGTCACCTAAGTTCGAATATTGCCCTTTTCGCCACAGTAAAGTTGGCAAATCCTTGCACCCGTATGTCCCAAACGCATTGCTTTTCAACTGCAAATACACAGAACGTGGTACCATTGGTACGTCGTACTTATCGCGATTGGGATCAAGCGAATGAGTGTCAATTTGAAACGTGAGATGCCACTTTCACTCCTCAGTTTTTTCACCTGAAAGAACTGTTTAAAACAAATCGCTCGCGTCTTTGTATGGGAAGTGAATGTTAAGTGAGTCTTGTTTAGACGTGTGTATTTACTGAAGATAAAAGGCTTCTTTTGTACAAGATTGTATTGTATCTTGATTGTCCTTTGATTAAAAACCTCATGTATTTTAGACAAGAAAGTGTCAATTTTTTTTTGATGTTTATCAAGTTCTAGAAGCTCCTTAAAATAAGGTCTAAAGTGTCTAAAGACAATATGTATTTTCAGAAATTCCTGTTATACTTACGTCCTTACTATAAAATGCTGTGTGACCTGGTACTTTGTTATGAAGGTCTGGTAGACAATCGCTCTATGTAAAACACTGTATTCAGATGAATCTAGTAAGACTGTTAAGGGCTAGCCAGAAGATTTGAACATTCGCCTTTAAGAAAAAATACGATAAATATGTTAACTCACGGAAAATTTTTCGTCGATTTAGCAAATAGACAAAAGTTTGTCCTAAATAAGCTTCTAACAAAATAAAGGTAAAAAAATACCCTTCTATCTTTACAAGAGCACAAATGTCTTGTTCTCAATCGTATTAACGTTTTCGTAATGTACGTTAACTTTTCACAAAAGGGTGAGATTCTCGACTCACGATTTATTCCTCCGTTATAATGAATAATTTATGTAGGAATCTTCGCAAGGCACTGTTATTAAGTTTATTTGACTTGGAATACTCTTATGGTGTTATGTATGATTTGTATTGTATGATGATGTATGATTGTACTTTCAATATGAGGAAAATGGAATATATTTTGCGAGTATAAGAAAACGAGAGGGGTTTAAAACATCATGAAAATGAAAACAGTTTTTAAGAAGGAAAGGAAACTTTTCACCACAGCTTTTTAAGGAAATTGGCATTGCTAATTTAGGTAGGTCTTTTGGCAAAATAAAAATATTCTTTTAAAGTATTAATTTTGTGTTTTTACTACACTAAATTGTATTCATCATAAAAACCTTGTACCATTGTATGCTATAGCAGAAAAAAATAACAATTCAGTTCTCTTAACACTAAATTAACAAACCCAAACAAGAGGCTCTACCTATAACCTCTTGTCCCATAATACATGCTCCAACAAATGAGGCGCTACTGCCATCCCTCGAAGCCTTAACACCCTCATTTGAAGGGTCGCGCGCGTATTATTTATGCAAACATATGGGACTTGACGTCACAACTACACACTTGACTCTTGATGGGGACAGAGTGCATGTTTTCAGGTATTGAGATAAATAGGGGTTTGTGATGTTGGAATATGTGATAATAAAGTGATCAGAGTTTTTTAAGTTAGTAATAATACAAGTTCTAGTGCTCCGTATGTTTTGCTTTGTTGCTATCCAGCAAAAAAAGATTGCACTTCTGAAGAGCAATAGGATACAACATTTCCAAAAAGCTTATCAAGTGACATATTTCTTGTTTCACAAACTTAGAAATTTTATGAAGTGTATTTTTGCTTGTTTTTATCTAATTATGCAAAACTTGGATTTTACCTACCTAACTAAATTAATAAGAGACGAGGAATATGTCTAAATTCACAATTGGTATAAAAATATACATAGAACAATATCATTACGATAATAGAAACCTTGTCAATTATTTTAACTTAATAAAATTAAAATCTATATTAATCCAGTCCAGCCATGTATTTAAAATTCTCTATGAAAATATGGCCGTGCCCGTTCCACCATATTTTCATTTAAATATTAGCTTCAACCTACTTAAGTTTACGTCATCTGCAGCCCTGCTTCCAAATGATAAAGCCGTGACGCTAAGTTAAAATATTCTGATGGAAATTGTCAAAGATAGCTTTTAATTACCTTTGTTATATCTGATTATGTAATATAATAGCTACTTACTTTGGGTGCAGAACAATATTTATTGTAATTATTAGTATTTATTTTTATTTATAATATGTATGTATTTGTCAATTTATAAGTATGTTATCAGTTGTCTGGTTACCATAAAACAAGCTCTGCTTAGCTTGGGATCAGATGACCAGTGAATTGTCAAGGGATATTATTATTATTTCCAATGTTACATATCGTTTATTTTTTATAATTGCATAGTAATTGATTATTATAAGCATAAAAGTTACTGCAAATCGGAGTAAACTTAAAGATTGCTATTATCAAAGAATAGGCAGAATCATAAAAAATATAACGCAATAGAGCGATTCGATATCGTTTCGGTGTTTTTTGCTTTTGTACTTTTTAAAGGTAAAAAACCTATAATATTAAGGAATATTATTAGTTATAAGTAAATATCATTACAACTAATTAATTACATAAAATAAACACATTTTTATTTATATATTTTTTTCAATTATATACTTATTTTATGTCTCTTTATTTATATCCTTATATCCTTAAATAATCTCCTTTATTTATAAAGATCCCTACTAACCAATCCCATCAATGGTAGATCAATTTATACGAAAAAGGTACTTCTTATTATTTTCTCATTTGTTTAACCCGCCGAGCGTAAGGTTGGGTGTGGCACACCCACACCTAGAAAAATCGTCCAATATTTTAATAGGGAATTGTTAGAACTCTTCGCGCGCCTGAGTAGCTGCGCAGGGGGAGGTAAGGAAGCGTCGCCCGCCGCGCAATCGGTTACCGGCCGCCTACCGAACGATGCAGACGAAGTTTAAGCTGTTGCCGGGTGCGTGAGACCCACCTTACGCTACTTGTAACGAATTTGAAACAACAAATTATATTTCTATTTGTTATTTTGCACTGTTTTATTCCTTTTTTTTTGAATAAAAATCAAGAATGTCGTACGAAGATAACCAAAATAGATTATTACGGCTTTTTGAACAAGCTGAACACAGTTCTGTCGACGAATCTGGTAGTGACCAAAGTATTGATAATTTCAGCGAAAGAAGCGTTGAAAGTGACACAGAGCAGGAGTTGGATGATGAAGAACAGCCTGTAGGATCTATAAAAAGAGATGTGAAATATGTCCTATAAAAAAAGACCGCAAGAATAAATACGTTTGTTACCAGTGCAGCCGTTATCTATGTATGGAACATGCCATTTTCGTCTGTGAAAACTGCACCAGATCTCAAGATGGATATTTTTTTTTTTTATAAGTTGTATAATCCAATATAAGTTTTATTTTGTTTTTATGATTAGTTTATTAGAAGAAAAAATACTTTACGTTGTTTGTACTTGATTATTTTAGAAAAGAATGTGTTAACATGTGCCATTCCCAATAAATGTAAACTAATATTTATACGTTTTTAATTTCATAAAATAAACCAATAATGAACATATTATTTTTATTTTACTCCTTAATTGGTTCAAAATATGCGTGAATATTAGTTTAGTATTCAAGAAAATAAATAATAACATCAATAGTGTATTAACACCACACGATCACTATCTGGGTGTGCCACACCCACCTAGCGCTTTGTGTTATATATTCTTACCTTGCGCTCGCCGGGTTAACTAAATCTATTTATCATTACTTCGTGAGAATAACAAATAGCTTTTTGTGAACCGGCTGGTTTCGGCAGATTGCTAAGATTTTTTGTTCAAACCGTTTTAGATGGTGTCTTGACAATATTTAAGGAATATTTTTTGTTTTAGCTGGTTGGTTTAAATGGAAAGTTATTCTAATTTTACGAACATTATAAATATATTACATTGTATTTTTTTTTAAATACATCACTAAAGTGAAATGTAATGGATTGGTTTTATTATTTTATTGGTGTGTTTTATACAGTAGGAACTGTAGGCTGTCGTTACTTTTGAATTAAAATTGAATCGAAACAATAATAGTAAATATGTTATTCGATTTCTATGTATATAGTTATTTTGCATATACCAACTTGTCTTTTCTTGGTCTCCCTAATCGATAACAATAACGAGTTTATTTATTAAAAAATATTCTCAATGTAAATTGTAATTGTAGACATGTTGCTGGGTTTATAAATGGATGACTGATCCACGTTTGCTCTTAATAGAGACGAATGGAAGTAATGAAGAAGGAAGGGAGGGATCCCGGAGCCTATTGCCCAGCAGTGAGACAGCGTGAGGGGAGAAACATCTCGTTATTTACCATACTCTACACATAACACCCCTTCATCCATAGGCTTATCATACATGTGTTTCTATGCACGTGTCCAAATACCCGTCTCTAAATATATACGAGGCTTTTAGCTACCACCCTTTAAACGCGTAGGTTATTATTATTTTTATATATGACTATACATTACCAAAAATAATTTAGCTACATCTGCTCAATTCCATGTCTCACCGATCGATTGGCATAATTTAGAAGAAAATTAAAGTTACTAACTAATTAATACACGATCATTTTATAAAAAAAAAACATTTATTTTTTTTCAGCTATCTTTGCAGTTAGCCTGAGCACAGGCTTTGACTGCTTCACCGGACTTTACTTACCTTATTTACTAAACAACTTAATACATAACACCCTTTCACCCATGGGCTTATCATACATGTGTTACTATGCACGTGTCCAAATACCCGTCTCTAAATATATCCGAGGCTTTTAGCTACCCGATGACTTATTTATCTTTGCCCGGATAAGAAACATAAGACGGGGTTAAATGGGGTTGCATCGTTATTTATGTTCGCGGTGATAATTAGGGCGTTTTGTTCCGGTTTTAAATAAATTGGGGGGGGGGGGGGGGTATAAGAAAAATAATGTTATTATTATTTGGTGAAAGGAAGTAAAAGCAATAGTCTTTGTAAGGGTTTACACTTGTGTGTGCAGCTGTTGCAAATTTTTGCTTGATAGCTATCAATTAATTACTTATATAAAACATTGCGAAAAAATTTGAAACAAAACCATGGATTGTTTTTTTGCTGTTTTCCAAATTGCGGTATTTAGCTTCCGTGAAAGAGCTATTCAAAACGTAAATTGTATTTACCAGTATTCTAAAAGTTGAAGATAAAGAAAAACAAGAATAACTTAATACACCCTACTAATATTATAAATGTGAAAGTTTGTGAGAATGGATGTTTGTTACTCTTTCACGCAAAAACTACTGAATGGATTTTAATGAAACTTTACACTTATGTAGCTTATACCCCGGAATAACACATAGGCTATAATTTATTAAGATAGTGTATGAATTGTCAATCACGCAGGTAAAACTGCGGGGCACAGCTAGTAGTAAATACTAAATATTCTGTCTTGACGTTGCCTTAGCGTTTCATATAAAATTATTATGTAACTTTAACAATACTGTGCCTATAAATACAAGTGTGAATTATAAACAAAATAAATAAACACCTATTCTGGTATGTTTAACCCTCCCGAACTTGGAACAAAGACGGGTGGCTTTGATGTAGCTAAAATTACGCGTAGTTGAATGAAACTAACCCCGACAAACCCTAGCATTTGTTTATATAGGGTTGTAGTAGATTAAATATGTTTATATTGTTATGTTGGTACCACCTGCGTACCATTGTCATGTTTTGGTGACTGAAAGTACATATGGTTAAAAGCAAAAAGCTGAAAGATATCAGCTGTATACCTATGTTGTTTGTGCAATCTTTTTCCATCTAGAGAAAGTTTTTTTTGTTGTATTTTAGAGTACGAAGAAAGCACAAAAAAGTACCTAATATAACAAATAAAATAAACAAAAATTTAAATTTTAAAACTACTTTGCACCCGACAAGCGCAGTTGTGTTTATGTAACAAAATAAATATTTGACTGACAACAACATTGCATAAATGATCCAAGTATTTTTTATCTTATTTTAATTTATACGATTTCTTAATAGAAATGTTTTATAAAAAGGCCAGTAACCCTTGTGTTACATTAGGAAAAAAAATACAACATAAATTATTACAGTAAAGGCAGCAATGGGACCTTTATCAAATAAGGATAATTATATTAAGCTATCTAATCTTCGTGTGATTACACAAAGTAATTATTAGCGTTTTCTCAGAACATCAGGATAAGCGCAAACTTCTGCAATTATGATAATGGAAAACTAAATTATATATCAGTAGGGAACCGACTTATTTTTTCCATAGGTTTATACGAACAACAATAAACATTTCCACCAATATCTTATCTTAATTTTTATTAAATAAAATATGCAACTTACTAACAGTTGAAAACTTCATCTGCGTGGATCTGTAAACAAAGAAAAAAGCAATAAATAAAATTGTAAATCGTAATATTTTTTGTTAAATGTTCGACTTTTTCAAATAACCGTTAGAATGTCTTTCTTCTTGGTGCTTTTAACCATTTGAGCCTATTATTATTATTTTCTTTATTGTACAGGTAATTAAAAAAATAAGGAAAGAAAAACTTGTACAATATTCGGCCTTATTGCACCTGGCAATCTCTTCCAGGCAAGTTATTATATCATTTCAAGAACATTATTTTACAAATCCCTTCCCTCTATCCCTTAGTAACTATGCGTCGCCCTAGTGCTTGTTTGTCCTATCTACCATTGGTAAAATTTTAGAGGAAAAGAGTTTTGTTCACTATTTCTTTTAGAAAATTAACGATTATTAATTTGACGGTTTTTTTAATACTCAAGTTATAATAATATGTTGGTGTCTTAGGTTTACGCGAATGTTTTATATTGAAATAAAACAATTTTTTACGGATTTTTTCGCGGTTTAATTTTAGATTTAGGTCCCGATGTTTCGACACCTTTGCAGGTATCATGGTCACGGGCAGACTGAGATGGCGTTCGTCTTGTCAAACTCAAGTTATAGGTAACTCGAGTAGATAGGACAAACAAGCACTAGGCTATTGTCGACGTATGCTTACTTAATACCAATCTACTTCGACTAAGCAAACACTTATATCTCTTCCGCATGGCTAGGTGTCCAGCCCGCATACTTCATTAGACATGGCCCCTCAAATGAACTGTGTCGCCTCGTAAATCGTGAAGGTCCGCGATTAAAATAATGTACGTTCTTTGTTTTATTCTCGACCTATTACTTAGACAGTAGTGGAATTACATACTTTTTATGGTGATAAAACTACCTATACAGTTTAAATGGAAAGACAACTGTGGAACTAGTTTTCTATGTAGGTAGCCCAAGGTAGTCCAAAATGTATTTTGTTGATGTACTGTTTATGTGTTCACTAAGTTTACCATTGAATGACTCCGAATAAAAATATGAGGCTATGTTTCCTATTTATCTGATAATTACGCCAAGTTTTATGATAATGTATTTATATTATATTCGCATTTCTTACTAGATTTCAGTAAATATTCATCAATCATATTAATACATACAATAAATACCACTTAGCACTTGACTTGAATTCGATTATAATTCACCCTTAACGTCTAGAAATACAGAACTCAATAGTGTACAAGTTTTGTTAACAATAGAAATAACAACATTTAATTCCGATTCCATTTTGTATAACCTAAGTTTTAGCCCTAGTAATTCCATCGACAGATAGCGGCCAAACATTGTAAGCCGACCTCAAATAACTCAAATCTTCAGTTAATCCTTGATTCACGACTGTAATATAGACCTTGGGTTTATCTAGGTCACAAGACATTGAACTGAACCTAGGTGGGACATTCTTAATCTCGACTCGTACCTCCATCTTAGGTATAGTGATTTGAGAAATGTAGCCGATGAAATTAAGTGAGTAGCAATTTTGAAGTTCGGATGTAGGTAGAAAATTTTAAAACTCCGGCAAAAATAGGCTTACTTTATAAAGATTTTAGTAAGGTTATTTAGAGCAAACCAAATAAGTTTTATGATTACTCTCTAAAAATAAGTTATTTATTACCTATTCACCTTGTAGTTTAGATAGTTTTCAATATTGAGTAAATTATTTTGTTTCTTGAGTTGTTGATAATTAACTATGTTATTTTTTCACATAGTAAATTTCGTCGCCAAAGATACCGCAACATTTTTGTACTATTTTGTAAATAAAGAAAAACATTAAATCAACCAAAACTACCAAAAACTAAGCCGCTTAAAAACCTTCATAAAATAAGTACCTTGCTATCCTGTCATCTGTCCAATCCGGTGTTAATCCTGAACCTTTCCACTAACCACATAAGCCAAGACTATCAGTTTATCAGTTCCTATTCATTGGACACCAAGCACCGGACACAAGTACTTTACACACGATTTCACGTAAATTGACCTGGACGTTATCTTATTGAAATAACTCTTTGGGTTAAGGCGTTTTTATATGATAGTCTAGCCTTTAAGTCTTTTTGATAAGATGCTGATGAAATATTATTTTTATTTTTATTTCAGATAAAGTGTAACTGTTTTTGGGAGTTGCATTTCAAACTTGTAAAACACGATCAATTTGGGCGATTCCGAATTTTGTCTTTGATTTTTCACTCCATATTGTGTCACTGACAGGTTACAATGATATAAAATGTGACCTAGAAACACATTTCTCAACCATCTTTTAAATTATGCATTGCATTATTCACCCTATTTATACTATAATGTAATGTGTGAGATAACAATCACAGTTCTTAATTTTTTTACTTATTTTACAGATTTTTTCTTTGTTCTCCGTTGACCTTATTGGTTCATTGCCCAATGACCCACAAATTTTCAGCAATATTTGAACTTTATCCTTTATTCCCAACGTAAATGTCTTAACCCGTACGTCGTACGTCCGAATCAGTTTCGTATCACCTTGAAACGTATTAATTATTGACGCTCGAAGACACTAAACTTCGTCAGTCCTACAGTTTCCTTCATTTTCAGTGCTCCAGATGAAACTATGTTGAGGTCTGAACACGGAAGGTGAGTCACTGGATATGACTAAAAGTAAGAACTTCAACACCTTTTTTGTGACAACCTTTTTCGTCAAACATAGCTGGGGCTGGCCAATGGAACTACAACACTTCTTGTCTACACTAATAATTGTTTAACGTGGAAAAGAACTTGTGTCGATAAAAAACAGCTTACATAAATGTTAAATTGTTAACTCTACATCGGTAGGTTGCACAGCATCACAACGCAAAACAATAATCACTAATCACACTGAGAATTGTATCGCAAACAAAACATAGAAAGTGGTATAGATACAATATTTTTGTTGTACCTAAGTAAATTACCGACACACAATTTCCACAGCCATAATATCACCTTTTATTATTAAACAAAACGTTGTAAATAAAACATATCATAACAAAATTAATAAAGACATAACAATATCACAAACAAAACCATCAAATATTGTACAATAAAACAATCCTAGAGACAATAAATTGCACATATTAATATTGCCGGCAATAAGAGGACAATATTATGGATAAACATTATAAACGAGAACATGAAATCATATTTATTATGTAAATAAAAATATAGAGCTCCATAAACATAAATAAATATTTATGTGAGTTTTTATTTATATTATTATAATATACTTCCGGTTAAATGGGGTAGATCTATCGAGTATCGTGCTCCAGAATTTCTGGAGACATTGCTTCTCAAACATACATAATAAATTTTATCAAAATGCAAAAAAAGCTCGGCTTCAATAGGAAAAAGTACTACTGGTTCGATTCTGATGAAATTAATTTGTGAAAATTTCTAAGGCATATCCTATCAATGAAAAACTAACAATTTTCAATTGCCGTGGATAACGCAAAACAAGCATACAGACCAATTGAAAACCTCTTTTTGAAGTTGATTAAAAAACATAGTCAAACTGAGAAGCTTTTGTTTTTAAAGTCGGTTATAAATACAAAACCTTTGTATCTTTGGGGTTTCTAGTGACCCTACCTCAGTGTGTCCCCAGTATAATACAGTAGTATTAAAGGGCGCATTATTTATACAGAGGCCAGTCTTACACAGTTCGTATTTAATTTGCTACCCACACCTGTGGCTTTGTTTATTTCGTGAATTTAGCGCTTAATGTTTTAGACGATTTGTTCCCTTGGAAATTATGCAGCGCCCCTTGTTCTGAATTTAGGGGCTGAAGTGAAAATATTTTGAGTGAAATCTGCTGGCTGGGTGTTTATAACGGTACGGGGCTTTATTAACTGTGTTATGGATTTTTTGAAGGAAATAATTGTTATTGTGATGGAGATTTAGAATGTGTAAAATGACGATGAAGTTTCAAAGAAGTAAAATAAATGAGAGATACGAACAGGTAATAATTATACAGATAAGGAAGTGAGAAGAATCTCTATAAATATGTTTTGTTTAAGTTTTAATGGATTGGTTTAAGATAGCAGATGGAAGATATTCCAATGGATAATGCAATCAAATTTAACACGACTCTATGTGAAATGCAGTGTGAAACTCTGGGTTAAACGACACTAAAATAAAATCTGATAAAATAATTCATCAATCATTCCCATGTAAGGAATACAATTTACAGGTAGTCCCTTACCCGGCTTTCTGTTACCAATTTACCTCGCCCAGTTATTTAAATCCTTATCCAAGCTGCAAGTATATAACAGACACGTTTTAAATAAACCAGAGCACATCCGCGGCGCGCAGCACGTTAGATTTCATTACGCACGCCTTGAAAGCTTCTATTCGTTCGCTTTTCATTCTTGCTTCATTGTGTACCAGCTTTTGTTCACGTTTTAATTCAACACGCCACCTGTTCTGTAACTCGTGTCAAGAGCCAGGGAAGACAGAAGTTTAGTATGTAGTTGCTAGTGAAATGGTAAAGATCCTCTTATTTTTTGGTGAGTTGGCAAAAATCAGGCCACTCGTTAAATTGAGGTAAGGCAGTATTTTTTATTTTTAGCCAATAATAGATTATTTAGTGTGCATCACTTTATGAAAATACAGTAAATTTGGTAATGGGTCTTCAACCATATTTTCTTTTAGAGCAATAGACACATCCAGAAGGAATTGAGCCTAGTTTTATGGCGCGAGTCAAGAAAAACCCACGTATAGCTGACTAATGTGGACTGATTTGAATGGTTTATGTATCTAATTTAACCGTGTGGTGACGGACCTAAAGAATACGAAGGTCACCACCCCATCTCATCCCGTGGGTGTCGTAGAAGGCGACTAAGGGAAAATTGAGCAGAGCCAACAATCACTGCTTAGAGAAGGACAACTCGAGACCAAACCCTATGCCAACCCGTCTGGCCAGCGTGGCATTAGTAGGCCGAAACCTCTGATGGAGCCACACCTCACAGAACGGCCCCCAGTTCCCGGTAGTCCCGCTATTCCCGGCCAAGGTAGCGGTCGCGGTAACGGCGGGACAGGGGGTGCTAAGAATCTCCGGGCTACGGGAGGCTACCACCACCTCAAAAAACTGACCCTGGCGACGTATAACGGACGAAGTCTACGGCTGGACCGACACCTCACCGAACTCGAAGTAGAATTAGGTCGCATAAACTGGCACATTTTGGGGTTATCCGAAGTCCGAAGACAGGGGGAGGACACGATAACCCTTGATTCAGGTGACCTATTCTACTACCGAGAAGGTGATAGGCCCTCCCAGGGTGGTGTCGGTTTCTTGGTCAACAAGTGTCTCACAAGCAGCGTTGTGGAAATCAGTAGTGTGTCGACAAGGGTAGCGTACCTCTTATTGAAAATCACCGACAGGAAGTTCCTGAAGGTGGTGCAGGTATATGCGCCGACCTCGACATACTCTGATGAGATAGCCGAAACCATGTACGAAGACATAGCGAAGGCACTACATGGTACCAGGAAGGCTCACTACAACGTTGTTATGGGAGATTTTAATGCCAAGGTGGGAGTACAAGAACGCGGCGAAACGATAATCGGACCTAACGGCGTGGGGCGCCGAAATCACAGGGGCCAAATGTTGGTAAACTTTCTAGAGTCCCAGGGGCTCTTCTTAATGAATTCCTTCTTTAAGAAGAAGCCCCACAGAAAGTGGACATGGCGAAGCCCCGATAATGTGACGAGGAACGAGATAGATTTCATCATCACGGACAAGCGGCATATATTTAGAGACGTCTCGGTGATCAATAGGTTTAATACCGGTAGTGATCATAGACTCGTCCGAGGCTCTCTAAATATCAACCTTAAGGCTGAAAGAGTTAGGATGATGAGACCTACTCTCCGACCCACGCTGCCCCAAATAGCTTTAGGTTCCGATAAGTTCCAGTTGGAACTCCAAAATCGTTTCGCACTGCTGGAAACCACGGACAATGTTGACGAAAAAACCGACACAGTGGTCAAAACGCTACAGAGTGTGTCTCGAAGGTTGTTCCCCGGAAAACGCGGTAAAAGGGAGTCCAAACTCTCACCAGAGACTCTCGAACTTATGAAGGAAAGACGAGAAACGCCAGATGCCCAGATGTCTTCGTCAGATAGGCGGTCCCTAAACCTGAAAATCAGGAAACTGACGCGACGTGACCTCCGACGCTGCAGCACTCGTAAGATCGAGGCTGCGATTGAGCGAAATAGAGGCACCAAAGTCTTCGCTCAGCAATTAGGCAGACCCCATCTGGCGAAACTGAGGACCGGGGATGGCAGGACCGTCACCTCTAAGTTCGAGATTCTGGAGGAAATTGAGAGTTTCTATAGACACCTATACGCATCACGGACGACTAAACCACCGAGACAAGGCGTAGATGACCACAGAGCCCCACTCACGCGCCATTACACCGAGGACATCCCGGATGTCGACCCGGGCGAGGTAGAGGCAGCTCTCAGACAACTAAAGAACAACAAGGCGCCGGGTGATGACGGAATTACGACCGAGCTCCTTAAGGCCGGTGGGACCACAGTCCTGAAAGAGCTAGCGAGTCTCTTTAATTCCGTCATTCACCAAGGCTTAACACCACAAGCGTGGAGTGGGAGTGCGGTGGTTCTGTTCTTCAAGAAAGGAGACAAAACCTTGCTGAAGAATTACAGACCTATCTCACTCCTGAGCCACATTTACAAGTTGTTCTCGAGAGTAGTCACTAACCGCCTCGCTACAAGACTCGACGAGTTCCAGCCACCAGAACAAGCCGGGTTTCGAAAAGGCTTTAGCACCGTAGACCACATCCATACTGTTCGGCAGATTGTGCAGAAAACCAAAGAGTACAATCAGCCGCTGTGTTTGGCCTTTGTGGACTACGAGAAAGCCTTCGACTCCATCGAAACTTGGGCGGTTCTGGATGCCCTGCAACGATGTCGTATTGACTGGCGCTACATCGAGGTGCTGAGATGCTTATATGACACCGCCACCATGACTGTCCAGCTCCATGACCGTAAGACGAATCCGATCGAGCTGCGTCGGGGGGTGAGACAGGGGGATGTTATATCCCCAAAGCTGTTCACCAACGCGCTCGAGGATGTCTTCAAAACTCTGGATTGGACTGGACGGGGTATAAATGTGAACGGTGAGCACATCTCGCACCTTCGATTTGCCGATGACATCGTCATAGTAGCAGAGTCGCTGGACCAGCTAAGCGAGATGCTGCATGGCCTAAATGAAGCTTCACGACTGGTCGGTCTTGGCATGAACTTGGATAAAACAAAGATCATGTTCAATGAACATATCAGGCCGAGACCGATATATGTCGAAGGATCGTTGCTCGAAGTTGTTCAAGAGTATATCTACCTAGGGCAGGTCATCAAGCTTGGTAGAAACAACTTCGAGCGGGAAATCGATCGGAGAATTCAGTTGGGCTGGGCAGCGTTTAGCAAACTTCGTCGAGTCTTTTCTTCGCCTATACCGCAATGCCTGAAGACCAAAGTGTACAACCAGTGCGTCCTACCTGTTATGACTTACGGTGCCGAAACGTGGACATTAACGGTTGGACTAGTCCACAAATTTAAAGTTGCACAGCGGGCTATGGAGCGAGCTATGCTCGGAGTCTCTTTGAAGGATAAAATTCGAAATGAGGTCATCCGACAAAGAACCAAGGTAACCGACATAGCTCGTAGAATTAGCTTGCTGAAGTGGCAATGGGCTGGCCATGTCTGTCGAAGGACCGATAGCCGTTGGAGCAGACGAGTCCTAGAATGGAGACCGCGGCTCGGCAACCGTAAGGTAGGACGCCCGCCCGCCAGGTGGACCGATGACCTGAGAAAGGTCGCTGGAGGGGACTGGATGCGGAAGGCGGAGGACCGGGTGTTGTGGCGTAAATTGGGAGAGGCCTATGTCCAGCAGTGGACTATGATTGGCTGATTGATTGATTGATTGATTGAAAAAAAGTATTTATAAATGTAATTAACATTTTTGCTTAGTAACGCACTGAATGTTGAATATGAAAAACTGTCCAAAACGGTTAAAACATAAAAGATATTACAACTCTATTTTGATAAATATTAAATTATACATAAAAAATGTCAAGCTCACTAGAAGTAATTAAATTTCGAAACCCAATATTATTATATTGTTCTTATTTTCTTAAAAAAATCTGCTACAAGGCTTTCATATCCAAAAAGCGATACATTAACCAAACATAAACCTCCCTATTGTCACAAATTTTCAGGCCCATACACAGCACGCTTCACTCAAAGATACCCCTACTCCATAAAGCAACATCTACACTGGAATCAAAGCGAGTAGGCTACGAGGGCCCTTTGCCTTCCCCCAGTCACTTCATTAGAACACGCCTTTATATCCACGCATCGCAGTTAAAGCCAGATTTAATGATCCCACATGTATGTTTCATTTTTCCGTATTTGGTTGTACGTGGTTAAGGAAAATGGTTGGTTTTTGTTGAACATGGTGGGAAATTAGGGTAAAAGTGTGTACCTAATGTGTACTAGTTATAATTATCGTTATGGGTATCTAAACTTAAATACTTTGAAGTAATGACGGTGAAAATATCAGAAAGCAGTCAGGTGGATTACCACATGACTGATTTAGATTGAGAAAATCACACTTACTATGGGTAGTGAAAAAAAAAAAAACCATCGAGTAACAAGTATATAGTTACTCATAGATGTTTCAAATATTGATCTAGGAATTCTTTTATCCGACAAGAACTGAAAACAGATCTAGCTATAAATCTATCAGATAATAATGACAGCCAAGCCTCTATCAACAATTTTTCCTAGGAAGAACTACTATCATGATAGTCAGTTCTATCTAATAAACTTCAAAAACACGAATTACCAACTACCTACATACAGACCACTTAATTAGCCACAAACGGTGGTCCTTAAAATTAACCGCAGCTCATTTACATAAGTAAGCAACAGTTAAAATGATATACATTTCAAACGCGTTCAGTTTGAACGTGAGCCCGTGTGGTGCTTGACATTAGGCGAAATGTATGTTAATATTTGAAAAAGCTTTATGGTTTTAATGCGAATGCAAAAGGATTTGCTTATATCAAGTTACAAGTAAATATGGAGACTTGTATTTAAATATATTACTTACTAGCTGTGCCCCGCGGTTTCACCCGCATGAATGCCTATGTCCCGTTCCCGGTCTCTCTATGTTATTCAGGGCGCAGATGAATCACTATCGTAGCAAAGGTCAGGATTACTTTTTTTTTTCACCGAGCATTTTTCCATTTTTTTTTTCATAAGAACCTTCTCCTGGTAATAACTAACACAACAAAAAAAGAATTGGCGAAATCGGTCCAGCCGTTATTGAGTTATGTGCTTACCAACACATTTAGCGATTCATTTTTATATATAAGACTAGCTGTGCCCTGCGGTTTCACCCGTATGAATATCTAGGTCCCGTTCCCGGTGCCTTTATGTTTGGCCGGTGATGACTTATTTTTTTTTTCCGCGCAATTTTCCATTTTTTTTTCATAAGAACCTTCTCCTGATAATAACTAACACAACAAAAAAAGAATGAGCGACATCGGTACAGGCGTTATTGAGTTATGCGCTTACCAACACATTTAGCGATTCATTTTTATATATAAGATTTGGTTAAAAAATAATTTTACGCTTAGGGCTATAAAACATTTCTGCGATATAAGAATTTGCACTATGGTAGCCAAAATTTTTGGCCAGTCCACATAATATACTATATTATAGATACAAAATTATTATTTATTTTTAAATTTAACACGTCACATTAAACCATCTAAGGATCATGAGATGAATGACTTACAAAACAGCGTGTTTTTCAAATGAAAACACGAATTCAAATGGCCCTTACAAACGAAATTTCTTATTCAATTAAACTCATTAACCCAAAAACCTTTCTCGCCATTAAAACTCCCATCATTCAAGCCACAGTACAGAAACATAAAAAATCGCATCAACCATCACCCTATAAACGGCATAAAAAGGCTCGATGCAAACCGTTAATTCCGGCCATTTTCTCTCTGCCTCACGTAGACAGGTCGAGAACGAGCCTCGAATATTAACACATACAGCTAGCGCCATCTGTCGGTATAAACAATGCTCTAGAATGATTTATGACAGTAATGCTTGCAGTTCCGAATAGGTAACTTGCTCAAAACGTGCCATGTTTCAGGATGTGTTGCGTCGTGTCGGATTTGTGTTCTGTTTTAAAGATATATTATTTATACAGTCACTTGATCCAAGCATGTTTGTGATACTGAAAGTTATAAGTCTTCGGAAATCTCAAGTTGAGTTCTATGGAATTCTTAAAAGAAATGTAGTCACTGAACGTATTCGGTAGGACGACTTCTAAAAATAGCGATACGGCTCAGAATTCCTCGGCACACGAAACGTAGCTTATAAAGCAGATATTTCGCAAAAGATTTATTTATTCGTTGCCTTCAAATTTCTCAAGAAATGTTTTTCAAACGGCACCTATATTCAAGAAACTTCAAACTCCGTACTTTCACACTTTTACTGAACCGTACGAAAGTCCATAAATTCACACCAACATTTTTGGGCGTAAAAATCAAAGTTTTGCGGCGCATTTCAAAGAAAGCTGGGACCGAGGCGAAATACGCAACCAACAAACATACATTTCCTTAACTTTGATATAATTTCAGCTTAAAAGATTTACGGGTAAAATAAGTTGCAGCTTGGGGCATCGGTTCTTGCTAACAAGTTTAAACGTTCAACTTTGAATCCCATTTTGGAAGTCGAACTCGGAATGTATGGATCCGTTTTCACTTACACACGCCAACTTCCAGGTTTTAAAGATTGATTAAAAGTTTTCACCCGAGTTATTTCGACTGTAATTGGCAAGCTCCACCGCTCTTAAATTGGGCTTTGGAAATGTTTGAACTAGTTTTAGGTTCTAGGTAGACCGCAAATGACTCCACTTTGTAATTTATCGTTTCTTTCCGCCGTAATGTAGGCACTCTTAATAATAATATGTTAGCGACATACAAAAGAAACAAAAAGTGAATCCTACAAAAGCTCGTTGGCATTTAGGCCGGCTATTCTATTGTTGGCACAACGAGACGTCAAATGAAACATCTAAAAAAGAAAATGTCGGTGACAGACTTGAAAGAAGACTACATAATTAGTCGAGATTTACTGAACATTTAAGTGGCGTTTATATTATAATGTCTGGTATCTATAAATATGTTCAACTCGTAGTTTAATATCAAGCAGTTATTTAAATCAACACAATGAAAATCAACCTTATGTGATTTTAAACCACAATTTCGGCGTTCTCTTACAAAACGCAAACTTAAATGACATCTGAACTTAACCAAAAGTTTCTAACTCACGAATAGAATACTACTTACCAATAAAACGGATGCTACAGCTCATAAGAACAGTAGTTGTCTTCAAGATTATTGTTAAGATCCCAACACCTTCAAGTATTTGAAAATGACTCGAGCCATTTGGAATTCATGGGCATTCGAAATCCGGCCTCAAGGGGCAAAGTTAAGCGGAAAATATGTGTTTACGTGTATTTGAAGATATTTGGAGCAATACTGAGCATACCGGGAAATGGAAAACTTTCAGTGTTGTTGAGCATTTCGTTTTGGGTTTTAGAATTATTTTAAAAAAAAAATTAAACTTTGCTATCGATGGTAACATATTATTTATGTTTACAGATTAAAATTTTTTGTTTGCTCTTTTCAAGACGTAAGGTAATTAGTATACATATAACGTTTGTTCCAATTTTGTACGTACATAAATCTTGTAGGCAGCTACGAATAAGGCTAAAATTATTGGTGGCATTTAATTTTCAAGACACGATCTTATAATAAGCCCTGAGATTTTGGACTTGGCTTGGATTTGTAACTGACTGGCATAAATTTAAATTAAATGTTATGCGGCAAACGTTGGATCAACATTGGATTTACGACAGAGCTTAATGAGCTGAAATAATGGAAATTAGATCAAGTGTCCGAAATGAATTTGGATTGGCAGAGATTTTCTTAAGACCCAGCCTAAAATAGGCACGTATTTTATTGAATATATTATAACCAATTAAAGTGATGATGTAAATGGCAAGGGACATCGCGGCAGCCCCAGACTAAGATGGCGGGACGAACTGGAGTCCTTTGATAGGGAGTGGATGACCACGGCCCTAACCAGAGGGAAATGGAGGGAGGGTAGAGAAGCCTTTGCCCTGCAGTGGGAAAGAAACGGCTACCACGCAATAAAAATCAAAGTCAATAACTACGTAGCTAGTGTACCTACCCATTGAATTTTGTTACTGTAAACATTCAGCGCGATAGTCTCCAAAGTTAGTATTGAATTTCAGTTTAAAAAAAAAAACTGTTGAGTGAGGTTCTGGTACTAGTCGGTTTACAAAATTTATTTTCCTGTGACATAAGTAAACGTAGGCTGAAACTAACAGGTTTCAGAGGTATCTTCCTCTTAAATACTTAACAGTAACTCCAGTCAATAATCACACCACAGATTAATCCCGGGTTCATTATCATGGATATGAATCAGGGCTTAAGCACAGAATATTACATAATATCGTTTCATTAGATTGATTATATCACTAATGACGCATTCCATTACCCGCACACTATTCAGTGTTTTGCCTGACGCTCTTGATAACACAGTGATGTATTTACACATAAGAGATTAATTGCATGGAGTTTCAAATGGATTTTCAATGACTGAAATGTATTGGTCATTTGTAACGATTTTTGAATATTTTTGTTTGATTGATAAATTATTTTGGTAAGCGGTTCTTTTGTTGTGTACCTTTTAAATAAATGATATATTATTTAATATTTTAATGTTGTGTAATCATTAAAATTATGTCAAATGTGTCTTACATGTATATTTTGCTAGTCATTGTTAAAAGTTTAATATTGCACTAACGATGGAGGCAGATACAGATCATTTTGTCAGTTTTAGTCAAAATAGTTTAATAGTACCAAGAACAGTTAGCACCACTGTAGTACTTAAAGTCCCATAAAAACAGTGTTTCATAAACGCTTATATTAGAATAAAAGTAAAAAAAAGAGGAAGTGATCGCAAATACCTAAACTGTCTACAGGTCTAAACACAAACCAACAATGACTAAAACTAACCCAAAATTAATTTGAATAATTTGTATTGCTAACGTAATATCATTCAACAGCGGCCTCATGGATTTATACGTGGTCTCAAGTTACTCTGTAATATTATTCAAGATACGGAACCCTAAATTAATGCGTGTCCGACATTTACATGTTTATTTATTAGTCATTGTTGGTGACCTTAATATTGTAATACCTAAGTATGAAATTAAATTAAAAGTAATGAGCTGACTGCTAACAATATGTCCTATTTAAAGCAGTGAAGCAAAACAAGGAGACCCACAAAAAAAAAATTACGATAAATTTGAAAATAAGGTGTGAAAATTTTTGCAAATCAGGTATGATACAGTACACAAATTGAAATTACCACCTTTTTTTTCTTAGAAATTTCAAAGTGAAAAGTTTACAAATAACCATTTGGATTAAAAGGATTCTCTGTAAAAGAAAATTCTTGGGAAATATTTATGAGATGTCCGCTGAAGCAGTATCTTTCATCTCGCATTACTCACAAATGAATGGTCAAAACGGAAGGTATCTCACAATATGACGGGCCTGTTGGTCTAGTGGTTAGTGGCCCTGACTGCTATACCAGAGGTCGTGGGTTCGATCCCCACTCAGGACAAATGTTTGTGTGATGAGCACGATCATTTGTGCTGTGTCTGGGTGTAATTTATCTATAATATGTATGTATTTAGAAATATATAAGTATGTTAACCAGTTGTCTGGTTACCATAACACAAGCTCTGCTTAGCTTGGGATCAGATAACCGTGTGTGAGATGTCCCCGAATATTATATTATTATTATATGATTTCTATGATAAAATTACTATCACGATCTCATGATTTTTCTTGAAGATATCGCAAGTCACTTCGTTTGGTTCTCTTTATTGTGTTATGGAAATTTAGGGATGTAGAAGCTCTTTGAAGAGCGAAGAGCTGCAAGTGAAGAGGGCTTATGATGAAATGGATATGTAATAATTGAAAGATTCGGGTTAATGTTGATAGTGTTTGGTTTTATATAGCATAAAATAATAATGTTGTTAGTCTTTACGGATTACTTATTTAATAACATGGATCAACGTTCACAAGTAGATGCTGTGTACACAGACTTCAGAAAAGCTTTCGATAAGGTGGATCACGCACTACTTCTTGCGAAGATTGCATACAATGGCATACGAGGCGACTTATTGCGATGGTTCTTATCATATGTTACAAATAGAACTCAGAAGGTGGTGATACAGGGTCATGAGTCTGAATCGATTAATGTAACTTCTGGTGTGCCGCAAGGCTCCATTCTCGGTCCCCTACTGTTTATCTTATTTATTAATGACATTACCAGTTGTTTTAAGCATTCTAAATTTTTACTCTACGCTGATGACCTTAAAGTTTTTAGAAAAATAAGTAGCGTTAATGATTGCATTCTGTTTCAAGAAGATCTCAATAGGTTCTCAATTTACTGCAATAACAATAAGCTCCAACTAAGCATACCTAAATGTCTATCTCTAACATTCACAAGAAATAAAAATATTTTTTCTTATACCTATTATTTAAGCAACACAGCCCTAAAAAAAGAATCTTCAGTTCGAGACCTCGGAGTACTGTTAGACAGTAAGCTTCATTTGGATCGACATATCGATAAAATTATTAGCAACGCATTTCGAATGTATGGTTTTGTAATGAGAGCAACAACTGACTTTAAACGCACACACACATACATACTCTTATATAAATCCTTGGTAAGGTCACAGCTGGAATATGCCGTTATGGTATGGAACCCCTATTATAAGAAATATATACATAACCTAGAGAAAGTACAATACAAATTTCTTAAAGCAATGCACTACCGCTGCCAACGTAGATCGCTAACTTACGACGAACTGCTCAAATGTTACAAGGTGACAAAATTGGAGTCCAGGCGCACCTTTCTGGAAACTATGTTTCTTTATGACCTCTGTGCTAATAGATATGATTGTTCGGACTTAACTAACAGTTTGTGTTATGTTGTACCTAGAACTGTATTAAGACGAGAAGTGCGCGCGCGTCCCCTGTTTGCAGTGTCGTCTTGTCGCACAAATGCTGGGGTCCGCGCGCCTCTTCGTCGCTTGGCTAATAATTATAACGTACATTTCTCTGATGTTGATATATTTTCTCTGTCTGCTAGCAAATTTCGGAATACTTTGAACAATAAAATCAAAGACTTGTAATAAAATCAAAACAAAATAAAATGAAACACTTGTATCTCTAGTTATTAAGAAACTTGAATTGTGTCTCACCCGTGGACGTACCGAAACATTGTATTTTACACATAACCTGTGGATAACGTTGTGAGTTACACACTTATAATATGTATATGTTTGCCTACTGTCATGTATATTTTAGTGTGTAATTGTTTGTTTTCCCGAACTAATAAATAAATAAATAAATAAATAAAATAAATGATTGAGGAGAGGAAAAGCCAGCAATAAAGAAATAAAATAAAGTAATTCCAAATGAATCCAGCTAATGGAGCTGAATGAAGCATGAATAGAGATAGGATACGCCTTAAAAATTTGGAAAAAGCGTGTGTCCATAAAAATACAGTTCCTTTTTAAATTTTAAATCGAAATATTTAAAAGTTCTTTTAATAGCCGTTGCATTCTATTTAAGGCTTTGAAAAAGACCCATACTAAAAACATATTACACAACTAATAATTTCTCTAAAAAGCCAGACTAAACAGATCACAAAATCCAAACGCAGCATAATCCAGTGACAGAAAAAACAAACACACATTGAGAGGTCATTACCTCATCGAACAGCCAAGGAGGTTCAAATCCAACAGTTTGTATGCAGGGAAGGTTCTGATGGACCCTATTTGTACCCTGGATGTAGTCACGGTGGAAATCGATTTCTTTATCTGGTACCTCCCGTTTGTTGCATAACATCGTTTGATAGGAACCCGGATTGCGTCGGCATTTGTGAAATTAAGGTAGGTTCGTTCATATGGAGTTGGGGTTGTGTTTTTTAAAGGTGATCAGGTTGTAGACTGTAAGTTGGTTACAAGAGTTCTGTATAAGCAAGGTTACTTTTTATTTTAGATGAGTATAAGATATTTTTGTCAAGATAAAAGCCTTCAATGATTTCAACAAAAATCCGTAATATTTCACAGAAAAATCAACAAATCCATTGCTCACTTATCAATATTTTAGTGTCACTATGTGAATAGCAATCAAACTGGCGCCAGAAATTAAAATTGGAACTAGTTATTTCGATAACATCTGTCAAACCATATGTTTAGTGTACATTTCATAGACGGATAACAACACATTTGTTACATGTTGCTAACTAGAAATTAGGTCAAGGATATTACTTGAAATTGTTCATTCTTTTTTTTGTGTTCAACATTTTTTTTTTTGTAATGTTTCGATTGCTCTATTTATGACACAGGCAGTTGAGTCTATCGTTCTATATTTTCATCTTATTTATTTGTTTGTATTACCTATTTAGCTCATCGCAAATCAAAGCATCATGTCAAATTCATCTCAATGAGATAAATCCCAATTTACGAGCCCAAAACATGAAAATAACCAAAACAATTACTGGATTATTCGGTCTGCACAAAATTTCCTCGTCTGTCTATCGTAATAGATAGGTAATTGTATTTTTAACTTTGTGTTGTGGTGGTTCACCCACGCTCGGCCGCGTATCCCACTTTCGGGATTCGTGTCAATTGCCTCGCAAAAAACTCTGTCTGGTTGCCAAGTTGGCGTATAATATTTTTTTATCATATTCCCCAACAATGTTGTGTTGTGTGTTTTGTTTTTTGTTGGTGTTTGTTGCAGTGTAATGTGGATTATGCAAAATTGTCTGGACGGTCCGCGAATGTAGGACGTTGATTCAATACGAAATGCTTACTTGAATTAATTTAATCTGATATTTAAAACCATGCTGCTAGAGTCTAATTTTCTTTGGTCTTTTCGTTACATACTTAAAACTTTTTTGCTTGTTACAGTTTAATCTCTACATGTAATAACTGAAAAAGACTTTGTTTGCGTTTTCATTTGTTTTAATCGTCTCGTTGGTAATTTTTATATACATGGTTTGAATGCAAATGATCAGTTATTTGCTGAGAATGTATATAAGAATATATTTATTTGTGCTGAGCGTAACCGATGGATTGTAAAATAATCTGTTTTTCTTATCGTTCGTACTTTATAATGGCACGAAATAACTGCAACGTCTTTTTTCAGTTATGAGTTATAGTTCCTAAACCTTGCTTGACTTAAAAACATGTGTTCGATATCATTTCATTTACAAGTAGGTCTTATAACTTAAATTTTCTAGAGAAGCTAGGTAAATGTTGTCGTCACATTTTTTAAGGGAGCTCGCGAGCTGCTCGTGTAGTCCTCGTTCGTCAGATGTGGACGCACCCTAACATAGTTTCAAAGAAGTCTTAAGCTTTCAGCTCTTCTCTGTATACCACAGAAAACTTCAGAGTAAATACTTAGCACAATATCCTGTAAGAGCTCCTCATTGCTATTCACACGTGGTATAACAGTTCGCTCTCTGTTCGGATCTCACTGATTTTACGATGTTAACATACTCTGTAGCTTACACCAACGTGTAATGTGCTTCGTCATTAAATTAGTTGAAAACTAACAAAGAAAAATAGAATTTATTCTGGTTAGGGAATTAGAGTATGGAAATTTATTCGCCGGACTCCTGTGTTTTTTATTTGACATCTGCAGAGGCAGTAGTATAAACTTAAAATTTCTCCTTTCTTCATAAAACAGCTTTAAAGTTTTCAGGCAATTTAAAGTTATGAACATAATTTTTTTTTATACATATTTTATGTTATAACCTGAGTAGGTAAGCAGCTCTGTAAGTAAAAGTTCTAAAACATTTGAGCACACGAAAACCTTCTAAAACTAAGAAGCTTTAGTAGACAAGTTTCTGAAAAATGTTACGAGAAATAACGCATAAAACTACGTAAGGAACGCTTCAAAAGACAAATTTATTTTCTTGTTTTTTCACTATCCGGTGTAATACGAGCCGTTTGTTATGACGCTCAAGTGCCCGTAAATGAGATACATGCTTGTGTTTTATGAGATACCTTGAAAGTTTTACGAGGATGTTACATGGATATGTAAATCGATAGGTAGGTGCCTATAGATACACTGAATGTCTTGGAGTTAATAGGCAGTTTGGATATGCTTTAGAGATTAGTCTCTTAAGCTGTGGTTGAAATTCGGACTAGGTGCTCTGGGTAAACAATTAAATGAATGAATTTTCGACTTTTACAATTTCGGTCACGACAATCATAATGAGGTATTATGACAGATCAAAACTTTTTTTTTAGTTTTAAGTTACTTGCTTTCTAAATTTTTATGCACTTGTTCAGAACTATACATTTGAAGAAATGGTTGTTGATAATTTGTGACTTAGATTTAAAACAGTTTTGAACTACTCATTTCGGGAAATAGCTTTTTGGGAAATATGCGACTAAAATTTCATATTACATACATCCATTTGTTTATCCTACAATCATACCAAATCACAACTTGGCGTACATTTTTTGCTGTCTTGCGTGCAGACGCAATATCATTTCGCTCTATCCCTATGGGGGAGGCAAAAAATAGCTACAAACGGTTAGGTACATCTTATCCAGCCATTATTTACAGTGGTAACAGGATATTAATTATAAGAGATTTATTAGGTGTGTGGGATTCTTGCGTTGTTAGATATTATTAGTTGTAGGCGCTATTTTCAGGGAGATTTATAAGCAGGCTGTTAGTTTTATGGTCCTTTTTTGTTGGCTAGACTTGTAGCGTTTTTTTGTTTTTATGGGCTTTATTATGTAATTTTTATTTGATGAATTAAGGACAAGAATAATCTCTTAGAGTATACATAAGAAACTATAGAGTGAGCCTATCAGAGTTTGAACCGTGAGCACTAGTGTGAACTAGTTTTGTCGTGAATTATGTATTAGGATGGAGCTTGCCGTTTAAAAAAATCTATCTAAAACACTTATAGTATCTTAACAATTTCAAAAACATCGCTATTTTCGTATATAAATTTTTCGTTGCGCCAAAATTAACTTAAATCAGTCAACGAATGTACTAGATACAGACTAAAAACTGCTCTCGCTTGGCAAAAGGGAAAACTAGCGATAGTAGCAGTCTACTATATGTTTAGTCTATGAATAATCTATTTAGTCTTGCCATAAAAGGGGGCATTTTTTTACACAATGTCTAAATAAAAATCTATCTTTTCAAGGAATATTTCGAAGACTAACATAGTTTTAGGTAAAGAAAATCTAATTTAGCATCATTTTCCTAAATCTAGTAACAAAAGTAGGAAATATCTAAATCAACTTCATCCTAAACCTTTATGCACCAACTGAAGTACCTTGCAGTATTCCTGCAGGTTTTATTAACTCCTAAATCAGGGACCTGCTTTCTCACAGCAAAGAGGTTATGTCTCCGTACGGCCCAACTTTAGCAGTTTAGCGCACCTATTATACATTCCAGCACAGATTTAAGTAAGAATTTTGGTCTGAAGTTATGCTAGTGATATTAAAGTACCTTCTGTGAAATACTTGAGAGGCTTTCGGGACTTTGGTGAGATTGTCGTCATTGTTTCTGAATAGTGGCAAGTTTAAAGGCAGCTTCCGTAAAAACATCTAATTATGAAAAGAACTTTACCATTTCGAAAAAAAATCGTCTTTCTTTCTAAAATACTAGGTAGATCTTACCTTCTAATACCAACTCCAATGGGAATTGCAAATACACACTAAGTAAAACCAACTGAATCTAATCGATAAGCACCACTAAAATTAATCCACAAAATTTTCCCCGATTCAATTGTCGAGAGTCGCCTACACGTTTTCCGTAATCAAATACAGGAGGAAGCCAACCACAAATGTTCTAACATCGTACAATTAAGAACGTACAAAACTCCCCATTGCCAGCATTTTTCCACTTGAGGAAACTTCTCTTCCGGAGTAATATCGTTTTCGCAAATCAACTGAACAAACTTTCACATTTAATTGCATTGTTGGGTTTCATGTTTTGTTAATCGGTCTGCTTCGTTCTTTTGTTTGTTTTTTTTGGTTGGTGTTTGGTTCCAAATTCGATTGTTTAGAAGCCGCTATGTTTGTATTTTATCTACTAGATTGGTTATAATCTTCTAATAGTATATGGATATTAATTAATTGTGTCATTTTATATAAACGTTTTAAAGTTTCTAAATGTAAACCTAATAAAAATATAATTTCAATAGAATTTTCGATAAAGAACTTAAATTTATATATAGATGTTAACTTGTTTTAATATTAATAATTTTAGTAATTATGCTTAATTTGATAAGGGAGATATGTGTTGGTGTTAATAACTATACATTATATATTATTTATAAGCCCTATCTAGATAAAATCTAAATAATTGTTAACGAAAACCGAAGGAAATTACGTGAACAAAAAAATATATACCATATCATCATTTTGGAGGTCGTTGAAATATAAAATAATAATTAAATCAAAAGCAGTCTGATATTTCATTAGGCTACCGATTTGCCCCTCGGCGTTTATTCGTAAAACCTTCCAAACATAATAAATAACACGATACATACTTGTGAATGGAAAACTACGGTATTTTGTAGCTATTGATTTTTTGCTTTTACGCGATATGTAGGCAAAATGTATCGAAGTAAATTAGGCGTGAAATATTCAGTTACGTGCAAATGTGAAATAAAATTCACGGTCACAGGATACGGTTCAGAATATTTTTGGTATAAGTCTTGTTCGTGTATTTTTAGAAGACATTTTTGAATATTTTTCTCATCCTACCTATGAAGTATGAGTATTACTTATATTGACAAGACTAGAACAATTGATAATACATATTAAGCAACATAAAAACCACCTCTTTATTAACCCTCAAAATAGAAACGTTTAAAACAAAACTGAAAAGTATGAAAATGTTTTAAGTTTTTTTCAAAGTATCTAAATAAAGAATAAGCATAAAATGATTATTGTTGTTTTATGTAATGAGAACCTCCTTTTTTTGAAGTCGGTTAATGATTATTGTTGTTGAATTTTTGATGAAGTCTGCCTGTACAAAAATCGTCTTCCTAGTACCAAGAATAAAAAAAAAACACTTTATTCTCCCACCAGTAGTCACCAAAAAAAGCGAAAAGAAAATAAATAGAAGCAACAAGGAAAATTGAAAACATATTTTGATATAAATATGTAAATGCGAACATATCTCTCGGTTTTTAGGTACCGCACCGTTTTTTGTCGACGATCAGATAAATATGTAAATAGGATGGCTACAGATAAATATTGGAGATGTAAAGTTTTTGAATGAATTATTGATCGAGGATGCTGGAACCGCAATCAGAATGCTGTACGTGCGTTAAGAGGTTGAGGAGTTGAGTGACAGAGAGTTATTTACACATTTACATTAGTAATGGTAGGGTAAGTGCAAAGGTAAAAGTAAGAAAGGAAAAAAAAAATTTAAAAGGGGTAAACTTCGAGAGTCTTTGTTAGGTTATTTTTGTGACTTAAAATAGCATAGTTTACCCATTTACATCTTTGAAGATAAAATGTAAGTCATAGATTTTTTTTAGGTTCGATTCCCAAGTCGACCAAGGTGTTATTGGGTTTTTGTATGAAATTATCAATAGCAGGTCGGAGTTTGGATTTGTACCCGGTCAGTGGCAATAGGCGCTCGCACCCTATTACATGGGACCCAAACATACCGGCAAACTGTTGGTTTACATTGGTACACCTCTCAGTAACTCTTCGGGGATACAGGCGTGATGGTATGTGATGTTTAAAGTTCCATTGTAACTCCAATGGAAATGTTCAGTTTGAAATTCAGTCGAGTTTTTAATTAAAGAGACTTAATGAGCATAAATGTCATTGAATTTGAAGTTTGATTAAAACAAGTTAGTTGTAGTAGAGCAACTTAGGAGAGGCTTTTCAAGCATAGGACAAATATATGCCGAGTTGAATGACTGACGACAAAATACGATTAAAAAAATTACAATATTGGATCTGATAATAGTTTTTTTGACCAGAAAATAAGTCAAGTTCATTTTTCATTCATTTCAGTTAACTTTGATACATTACAGTGTGACACGCAGCCTATAGAAAAATGACGATTTTCATAACATAACAAAAAGATTGTATAATTTAGTAAAAAAAACAATTAGTAGATGTCACTGGCGAGACTTTTCAATACCATTTATTCTTTGTTTGGAAGAAATATGAAAGAACTTTATTTTGTTTTGATAAGTGTAATTGATAATTGGTGGGCTTTCTTCAATTTAGAACTAAGTGAAGGAATTTTTTTTTTTTTTTGTTTGGAACTTAATAATTAATGTTCTGACTGTCTGGATTCTTTTTTTGTCATGTTAAAAAGTATGGAACCTTTACTAAACAAGTCTGTTTTTTTTCTGTAGATTTTAATAGTATGTTTCTTTCTCTCGTAGTAGTAACTTCTTTTGAGCATTTTTCAAAGACCCAAAAATAGTTTCGGACTTAAACTAAGACCTTTTAAGACTTCAAAGTGCAGTGCGGTTCCTAACTTTCCCATTATGTTAAATATCTTAGAAACCCGACAACAGCTCCCACTTATTCTACTTCTAGAATAACCTAGACGGACTCGTTTGAAAAAAACTATAAGTTTTAAAGGAAAACTGCAGTAAATTCAAGAAGAGCACTTCAATTCCTAAATTCACGTCCTTACTTGGCACTTTACGGGCCACTACACAACAACTTTAAAGAACAGATAAACTTGAGGCACTAACACTAGAATTTTATCGTTTTCTTCCGCGTTGTTTACACTAGTTTGGCACTAATAGTGCCACAGTTTGTAAACACTCGATGTTGATTTATAAGCTATGTTTAGCTTTAAAGTACGGGCGATTTATTGATGTTGAACAATACTGGTTTGTTTTTAATAAAACTTTGCTTTTATCGTGGATTTTCCTTTCTGTTTTCTTTTGTGACGTTAATGTTAACTTCTTTTGAAAGTAATGCAGGTATTTTAACTAATGAGAGTACTCACTATACTTAAATGTGCTTTCAAGAAAAACACATGTTATGTAACTTTAATTTGTAAGTTTTTTTTTTGTTGGCTGATATATTTTTCAAGTTTTTTTTAATCCTATATTATGTTCTCTATTTTGTACATCTGTGTACTTTTTGATTAAAAATAATAATGCAGCCCACTGCTGGGATTAAACCTCTTCCCATATAGAAAAGGCACTTCTTGATTCCAAAGCAAGATTTTTTATTTCATTTACAATCCCAATACAGTTTGAAAAATAATCAACAAATCTGTGTAGTAAATAGTAAATATTTTTCAGTACAAACAGCACACGTCTAATTTTATTTCCTAAGAACTCATGAAACCAAAAACCAATAACAAAAGCCCCATAATGAACGACACTTCGACACTTAAGAATGTAGTTGATTTACAAACAGTTTAGTTCATACTAATGGAAATTTATAGTTCTACAGACCACCGGCGTATATTACTGGTAACAACGGAATGTTTAGGAACTCCAAACGATGTTTGGGAAACTGTTTTGTGTACCATTAACTTGTACTGGTTAAACGTACTGACTGTGTGCCTTTGTTACTAGATATTTTTTTGTATGAGAATAGTGTCTGTTAGCCAGTCAGCTTTAAAAGGAAGAAATTAAACAATTTATCGAGCAAATTAATCTGTCATCTGGTCACGTAAAAGAGGGATTGATACACAACAATCAAAATATGTAAGTGTAAATATTACTTCAATTGACGACCTCCGTGGTCGAGTAGCGTACGCACCGGTTTCAAGGTGTCGCTAACTCTGAAGTCCCGGGTTCGATCCCCGGACGGGTCAATGTAGAAAATCACATTTCTACATAGTCTCGGGTCTGGGTGTTTGTGGTACCTTCGTTGTATCTGAATTCCATAACACAAGTGCTTTAGCAACTTACTTTGGGTTCAGAACAATGTATGTGATGTTGTCCGCATTTCTTTATTTATTTATTTAATTATCACCTGGAACGTCTTGTCAATACAGATAAAATATTGGTATGTTCCACTTCATTCAACTGGGTGATATCACCTAGGCGAACAAAGTAGATTTTAGAGTGTCCTCATTTCACCTCGTAGGTGCACAATTCACATCGGAGGACACAGTGGAATATACCAGACATTTGGCGACTCTTGTTTAATTTGAAATGGATAATTTTTAACACAATGCCCTGCTCAATAAACCAAAAAAGGCCTGAAAAAGGTAGCTGGGTTATGAAAGGAAGACCAGGGATTGTGGCCTAGATTAGGAGGGGCTTATGCCCAGTAGAAGACCGGAATTAACTTAGTAAATGATGATAAATAGTTCTTAAATGATGAACTATACTTCATAAATTGCATTGATTAAATTTGATATCTGTATATATCACTAGTATTACATAGGCAGGTCGTAGGTAATAGTCTTGTTATAAACAAATAAAAAATTATACTGTAGGTCATGGCTAATTACATTTAATTCTCCCAAATATGTAGTACAAACGCACAGTCATAACGTGACATTTATTAATTAAAATTGTCACTAATGAGACGAATTGTTCTAGTTTGTAATTAGGTAGCTTTTTAGCAGAATTTTTTAGATTTCTAGGTCAGTGCTATAGTTTTATATTTATTGTTGACAGAAAATGTGGACTACTAACATTTTCTTTCGCTTCATTCGTAATTAATAAATAATTGTTCATCCCACAATTACAAAAAAAAAAAACGCATTTTCATGGTAAATGAAAAAAAAGGCGATGGTACTTTAGTCAGGTGTACTCTGGGTAAAACAAAAGACGCGCAATACTATGTTTCACACCCAAAACCACAAGTACCAACTGAATTTCAATAAAACATGTAACACTTTTAAATGTGAATTCAGTACAAAATCTCACCTGAATATCTGACAACAGAAATTATTCTACCGTTAGAAGTTACAGTCAACATATTTACGTTATTGGTTTTCGCTTGAAAGACCTCGAATGTGGCACCGGAGACACATTGCTATGTATTAATGTTCCTTGTTATTTTAAACTGGAATGTTTCAATTCTCCCCTGCGATTTGTGGGTGAGTAAATGTTTGAGAATAAGGAAATGTATTTTGGATTGTGTTGTTGTTGTTTTTTGGATGGAGTAGGGATTACGTTTGAAGTACTTCTTTCTTGAGCCAGAGTGGGCGACCAGAAAAATATTTGACAGGAAATTAAAAATTATCAGTTAAAAAATATGTTGATCATTGGGATTATTATAAGCGTAGTGGCTTTAACAGTATCAAAGACAAGCTAGAGAATGGTGAATACTGAGTGCCTTATTATGTGGCTTCGTAAAATAAAAAGTAAGTAGATTTTAGTCCATGACTTTTACTCGCAGCTCAAAACTACGTAATTCAATTAATGTAATTAGTATGTTGACAAAGCCAATATATTATGAGGCATGAGAATTTAACTCAAAACTTATAGACTGTGCTGACATAATAAACAGCTTATGCAAACTCAAATGAAACACCCTTTTAGCCCCAATGACGCGTAATATCATGTTAAACCAACCACAAACTTCCCAGTTAATTTACCACGTATTATAACAACAGATCCAAAAATATTGAATAACAGACCAAAACCTCGCAAAACAGATGGAAACAAAATAATTCGGTCCGAATTTTCACGTAAACAAAAAACAGCATTCATATGCAAATGATAGCAATCGATTTCGGGGCAATAAAGGCTTAATTAAAGCCTCCGTTTTACGAATGGGCACGTATCAAAGTAGAAATGTACCAAATGTTACTGATGATGCCGATAAGCCGGGAATTGCGTTAATTCACGCGACGGTACTGAAAATAAATATTACGCTTTTAGGTGGAAACAATGGGTTGGAAGTTGATTATGTAACGTTATTTACTAGAAATGTAAATAAATATTGCGCGCTGTATGTAAATTTGGTTTTGTTCAGGCTTTTTTGCTTTAGCACTGCAATGAGTAATTTTCGTCGGACTTGATCCGATAAAGTGCTTTTTCTACCACTACCACGGCCGGTGGAACCCGGTCGAAACGCCAAGCCCCCAAAAAAGGTATTCTGCATGGACGCGCTTATTCCATCAATTATATTACTATAACCATACAGCGCCATTGTATAAAAGCTTATAAGTCCTATTTCGTATGAGAAGAAGCCTCTGCTTCAAAGACTATCAGAATAAATACAGACTTGTATTATTACACGGAAAAATATTCTTACCTAAATGTAATTTTCCCCATATTCATATTTATCGAGCTCCCATAATTTATTTCGAAACTAAAAACCCTTGAGACTCTCTGCTAATGAGAATTTTCAAACACTGTGTTCGACCCGGAAAACAAAACGAATACCTTAAGCTTGTGAACACAAAACTAACAAGCTGGTTTATTTAACGGAAAGAATAACAAATAGTTTTAAAACAAACCTTTGTTTTGTAGCAAAACCATATTGCATAGAAAAACCAATCAGCTGATTGGTTTTACTATGAAATATTTTTGAGGCATGTAATATTTGACTACTGTAATGACGAGTAGGTATCCACGGTTTTAATGTAATTATTTGTGTTTATTTTAAGGACAAATCTGGATGCTGAGTGGATTAATCTAGTTTGGTATTCTTTTAGCATCATCGTGTGCCGAGGTGACTGAGGTAACTAATGCTCAAACTCACAAACTCACAAACAAAAAAATACAAAAATATGAAAAAATACGAAATCTCATTTATAAATCCTTAGTATATAATTCGTTTAAGAAAACATGAATTTTCACTTTAAATCTCAGACAAATTCATATAATATTCATATCTTTCGGATCACGAAAATTTTCCTCAAACTCGGAAAGGAATCAGAAAACCAGTCTGAAATATAGTTGAAGCAATTTTTCCGCATAGATACTGCTTTATCAGGATTCTGTTTCCTACAATTTATTATTTTACGGTGACAGCGACCTGGTAAAACTTACACCTTACGATCGTTTGTCATGACTCGGTCCCAGCTAGGACACAAAAGAATAGTTCCGTGGCGATAGAAAAGTAAATATAAATAATAAATGGGATATTACTACAAGAATTGCGGTGGTAGTACTGACACTTACAAAAACACTTACGTTTGTATTCCATTTAATATAACTGCAGACAAAAATGTAATGTTTTGGGTAGATTAATTTGACCTTGATCTACCTCTTTTTTCGGTTCTTGTTTTTAAATACTTATATTTTATTTGAAAACCAAGGCGAAAATGTGCTGCCTTAACTTAAATGGATTCTACTTTTAAGTAATGGGGACCAGGCGTTGCAAATTTCACGCAACCAACTTTAAGCCAGAAACCTTGATAGATAGACAATCAAAGTTTTATTAAATACTGAAATAGAAAAACTAAAATTTTGGTAGATTCGCTTAACTTTCTCCTACGTTTTTTTCTGATGGTGTTTAAAAAGGTAGAACTCGTTCAGACCACCAAAAACCTAAAACGCAGAACTGATTGTTCAGGAAGCAAAAGCAACGACGAAACCGACCAAAATCCAACCAATTGCCACTCCATTAAACTACTATCAGCAAAACGAACAATAGCGAAGATATTTTTCGAACAAAATTCGCCCAGAGTCCAGTGAGTTTTCCACCAGTATCTCTCGTAGCTGTGTTATTTCGTTTATCGCTCGAGCCGTCAGTTCCCAACAAAATTTAATTTATCAGCGCCGGTATGGCAAGTGTGGGTTGATCCGAACGTATCACTTCGTCGGTTCGACGAAAAAATTAAAAAAACGCTCTGCAAATTTCACATGGAATCAGCACGTCGAATTTTGACTCGATATTTTAACAGAGTTATTTAAATAGCGGGGAATTATTCTATTGGGTTCTGCACTAACCTAGTTTTATTTTTGCTCAACTATAGTCTGATTTATTAGACGTATTAGATGTAAATTATATTTTATTGTGTAATAAAGTAAAACAAAGGGTATTTGAGTACGGAGATGCGGAAAGAGGTTATGAATATAACACTAAATAACGTGTTGCTCCATAAATCTTTAACATAATTCAATATTTACGTTCCTCTAAAAATTATATTTTTATACAGACCTATCGGTAAACTCTTGAGTTTTTATAGTTTCGTTGAAGAACCCTAATAAAAGCTAATATGGAACCTGATGAGAAAATTTCCTTTCCAAGTTCAAGGACAAGTTATAAAAAACATTTTTTACTGGTTTTATGGGAGACACTTGTTTCGGTATTTTACTTTACTTTTTAGTTTAGTATATAATTTATTTTTATTCTACCTGTTTTAAACAGTTCCTTTCAATTAAGAAATGTAATTACACGCTTTTCGTCGTTTATTGAAAATCTTAATACAGGGTCTAAAAATATAATTAACATTAATTTTCTGGAAAGTAACCGTCGGTTTTGATATTAAGTAAATCATGTAAAATGTTTTTTCGTTCTTTTATTAAGTTTTGTAACGTTTTCCAATGATTATTTTATAAAAATATTTGATCTTGTTAAGGCCCTGAATAAATAAATTATTTTTGGAAATAAAAAACAAGCAAGTGTGTTTATTTATCCAGATACATCTCAATGTAAGATTTATTGTCATTAATATTATCATGGTTTCATATACAAACAAAATGTAGCAACGACGTCTGTTTTTTTTACCATTTAGTATAAAACTAGTAGAATCTCTGCTCTTGACGTGGACAAAGAATATAACAGATTTAAACTACGAAACATTTTGCTAACACTTCACACTTTTTGGGTTGAACTATAGCTTACCCAGCACAGGATTTCAAGCAATACATCCGTTGAAAATATATTCGTTCTATTGGAAAAAACCGTTCTCCGCACAGTCGAGTAATCAAAAATTGGACCGAAAACTCCGGCTACAAAACCTGTACCGTAATTCAAAAAAAGAAAAGAAAAAAAAACATCAGCTCTATTTCACAGAGAGTCGTTAAAATGCGGTTTATTTTAGTAGTTTTACGTGAAGCGTGCGCAACTGGGAAAAAAGGCAAGTTAAAAAAGTTTTGGCATTTGTTTTTTCAGTCAGTGGCCCCAGTGGGTCCCTGAGGAACGCCATTCGACCTCCACGGTTAATCTGTGGATACGAAGTGGCGTGGGCCGGAACTCCATTGGACAAGCAGTGACAGGCGTGAAATATTAAAATACGGACGTGTTTTTTTACCATAAAATAATATGGTTGGTGTTTGTGGAAGGGTGATGGAGTAAGTTTTAATTTACGCTATGCTGGTACGAGTAACTAAGGTAGCGTTAAATGCACGAGCGGAATCGGTTTTATATTGATGTTTGGTTTAATCAATTTCTCTGTAACGTAATTTCCTCTACAGTCTCATTAATTAAAGGTATCGACGCAAACGGTATTGAGAGAGGAGATGAGTACATGCACACCCACAATACTTCAATCAGTAATGTTTAAAATGGGTTTCATTGCAATTTATTGAGCACCTTCTTGTCAGCTTTGTAATGTATTGAAACAAAAGCTATATGGGTTATGTAACATGTTCAGTTACAGGTCTTTGATGATTTTATTCTGTGACCATTCGATAAATGTTGAATAGAGCTCTGCTTAGAAGCGCTAACCCAGTAGCCATAAAGCTTTTTGAAGTAGGAAAACACTGCTTCCAAAAAATAACACGATTTTTTTTACTATTCTTCTTATTTATGGAATGGTAAATATAATTTCGCTTTTGTGTATTGTACTCGTATGTAAACTGAACAAAACAGAACGGGATGATAAGGGTGAATTCCATTTTGGTCGCACGGAGAACTCATTTCACATAGAAGATTTGAAATAAAGGTTAATAGAGACGTCGGCGTTTTGGGTCTCGGCTTTGCGCATAGTTTCGGCTCAATTTTATTTCGGCATTATTTAAATTCTCATTGACTTAGAATTGAAAAAGAGTTACAATTTATTTTGCAAATTTTGAAATATGACTTATTGCTATAGGTATACAATCCTGTTATTAATATTTTTACCAATCCTAATTTTATAACAATATTAATTTTTTTTTTTGTTAAATTGTGTATGTCAAGAAAGATTCGTCTCTATTTTAAAACTCCACGATCGATGACTCATAGTAAAGAATCACCAAAATTCTTGTTAACATCACAGTCATGACCTTAGTCACACACTAACATTCTAAAAGCTAACATTAGATGAAATTTAGTGTGAAGTTAGGAAATGTCCAGAACTAAGAACTTTTCATAGAGACGGAGCCGCAAGCATTCTATATGTGAACGGACAGAATTGAAATAGGAGTTCACAACTTTGGAGTCACGAGGTTTCATATTGTCCGCATTATTGTGGTTTCAGATTGGAATTGTCAACACTTTGGAAGACTTAATTATTCATGATTATAATTTAGATATTTATAAACAAGAATAAGGAAATAGAATTGAGATTTTTTTTTTGTGTGTACAATTGGTACATTTAAAACTATAACTGGAGAAAGTCCTATTACTTTCTAGATTGCGTATACAGAGAAATAAAACAGTATTAAAATTTTACTTGTTCTTTTAGAGGTTTAAAGAAAAAGATTACGTATTTATGATCAACTAAGCTTGATTATATTATGAGATCATTTTTAAAGATCAAATTTAAAATTGATTTAAATATCTGGTTAATATAGATACTAATACAAGTTGTAACTTGCAATTCTGTTACACATCTACAAAAAAATAACACAAAAATGAGTTTCGGCCGAAAAAAACCCGCCGAAACCGAATTTCGGCGACTCAATGGCACATGCCTAACATAGAGGTTTAATAGTATGGAAATGAGCGCACATTGAATACGGTTGACAATCCAAGAACGGAACGTCTTTGTTCTAATCGAGTCGAAAACTTGATAAGAGAATGCTACTTATTTCTTACTATAACTTACGAAATATTATTTTATAATTCGGATATGCTGTATGATTAGGTGAATTTAAAGTCAAATCAAATATTTGAGTTATGTTTTTTTTTAATAACTGTATGTAGGTATACTATGTTGATTTTAATTATGTTATCCAAAAATTTACGTGTGCTTTGTCTGACTGTTCTATAAGCATGCAATTTGATTTGAAGTTTCTTCGTTATAACTAAGAAAGTTATCGTAATTACTTTAAATACATTTAAAGAATGTTTTGTTGCATAGACCCACTGTATTATATTAAATATCTCAAATTATGTTGACACCCGCCATTTGCAAGTCCTGTGGAAGGAATTCATGGAAATTTATGTTGAGGTTCACCGTTAGCAAATAGAAATTATTGTACGACAGAATGTTTCGGGCTTCATACTTGAAATATCTAACTAAAGGGAATTCTATTAATAGAAAAGGTGTGTTTTAGATTGTTAACATTTTGTATAATAATTACTTATTTATAAGCCCAAACAGGTTTAGTAACAATGTGTTTTCGATTTCCAACTCTATATTAAGGTCGAACTTTTAACGGAAAAGTTGGTTCTATATGTTTGATGTAAACAAGTCTATAGAAAGTATGGTTCGTCCGACCTCTGACATTTTGGTTAACATATTTCATACACTAAACTTTGACGATATTAATTAGAAAATTGGCAAAATCAAAAAGATAATCACAATATTATTTAACGGGAGTTAGCGCGAACATGTATAAATTTTTTTTTTCGGTTTCGACTAGGTTATACCTGCCACGGTCGCAAGCAGACTGGCGATGCGGTGGCTCCACTTCTTGATAAATTACATGACTATAAACATGTTTCGAACTTACTAAAGGTAATTAACGCCGATGATCTAATCCCTCTTTGGCCTAGTGGTGCTAAGCGCGACCGCTACGCTAGAGGTCTTGGGTTCGATTCCCAAGTCGACGAAGGTGTTATTGGGATTTTCTACGAAATTCTTCGTAGCTGGTCGGAGTTTGGATTTGTGCCCGGTTAGTGGCAAAAGGCTCGCCCCCTATTACATGGGACCTAAACATATCGGCGAACTGTGGGTGTACATTAGTACACCTCTGCCTAACCCTGCGCGGATACAGGCGTGATGACATGATATGTTATGTAATGTTCAAATCGAGATTAAGTACAAAAACTTCAGCACAGCAGAATAATTCCACTAAGGTACGAAAGTTACATATTAAACTTGAATTGGATGAATTTAATTTGTCACTCAGGTTACATAATAAGATTGATATTTGGAATTTTCTACCAATTTCCGCCTACAAAGATTGATGTCTCAAACTCGGGTCCATCTTCAATCAAAACTTGAAAAACAATTAAAATGGTAATCATTTATCAGAATCTGTCCTTCCAATTAGTGTCGACGGAACAAACTTATTCGTGGGCTCGATTTTCTCGTATTGCAATTGTTTGGTACAAGTCAGGAGAGAAGACACAATACTTTAACAAGTCTTTTTTTATGTGGATTTCAATTATTGTGTCGCGTTATACCTACTGATCCATGTAGAATATGCAATAATACTCCGATTTCTTGAACATCATCAAAATTGACTATTTCAAAAGAATACATTTAGTCGCAGAAATCTAGAAACACGTAACTTGGGAGGGACTTTGTCCAGCAGGGAACTAAAGCAACTATATAAGTGAGTCAAGCATAAGAAGATCGACTGATATCAATATAAAACTAAGGTATCCTAGTTTCCAAAGTTAATATAAAACATTTGTCTGTTTCAGGTATTTCAGCTGATCCAAAAATAGCTATTAAATAATACCTAAAATCTCCAATCCCTCATAACTTGAACCTCAATCGTTCAGTAATGAACAAAAATTCCGCGGGAAACAATTTTTATCGGCAACATTTTCGGTATTTTGTACAATTTCAGCAGGAACGGCGTTGTACTGAAAAATTCAGCATTCCACTCCACCTGTTAAGTTTATGACTGGTTTGATTTTACAAATGCTGCCCGAGTAATAATATTAATGGGAAACGAATTCATTTTTAATTTGGCTTCCGTTGTGTTTTTTTTATTGTAATTGGATGATGATTGAAGTATTATTGTAACTGGATTGTTATGTGTGTTGTTTGTATCAGCTAGTATAAATTATATTTCATTTACAAGTATGATACAAAACAGAACAATTTTTAGTTTTTCTATCTTCTAAAGTATCATTAATGTCCTTACACATTTTTTTTTTCTTTCTATGTAATGACTTGGTTTCTAAATCAGCGGTAATGCATAATTCAATTACAATTTTGTATTGTACTTAGATAATTAATAAAACATACTATATTACAATTAAAAATTAAACTTAAGATATTTACAATAGGTAATAATAATAAAAAAAAAACTAAGCCTATACAGTAAATAAGAAAAAACTATAAACTAAAATAAGGCATCAAAAAATTCATCCACATCGCTGTCGACTGGGAGTGTGCCCAAAAGGCTGGCAGCATTGCCACGTTGTATATTTCCGCCGCTTGAGGTTCTCAGCAGCCGCAGCAGCAGCGCCAGCACAGCACGACGTACTGGAAAGGTGGGATGGCGCAAGAGTATCGACGCAAGTAGCGTCCCACACTAAAGGCCTACCCACCTTCCATGGGAACAAGGACATGCCGTCCGGTCTCTTGCCGTCGTCGCGTGCCAGGCCATTGGGTTCGAGTACAGCCGGAACTCCGACGGCGACAAGAGCTCGTCGGATAATATCATTTAAATTACCATGCCGCGCCATGCGGCCCGCGCTACGGCTACATGATAGGCCGTGGTGTCCGAGGCTGTTGACAACTTCGCCACAGTGACAGCGATGCGGGGTACAAGTCGAAGCCCCTAGGCGTAGAGCAGCAGCGAGGCGGAAAGTAGAATCGTCGAACAAGGTGCCTATGTTCGACGAAGGCAATGCTTGAAGCCAAAGTCCTGACTCCCACTCTCCCACAGCCAGTAAGCGCGCACGCTCAGCAGAAGTATTAGAAGAAGAGAGTAGATTTTCGTGAACTACTCTGCAGAGCGGCTCGTCCCACTGTCTCTGGGAAGATGGGCAGACAGGAGTATTTGAATTCGGGCAGGCAATTTTCCAGGCATCCACAGCCTCGGTGAAGCACGGCACCTCAAAATCAATCAGTGTGGAACTGAGAATATTCCTGATTAATTTATCAGTGCCGTGGACTGAGGATATGAATGCCGGTAAACTAATACTTGTAATTTTGCGGACGCCGAGCCCGCCCATACGGATGGGAAGAGTGGCCTGAGCCCAGGCTCGGTCGTCCAAGGCCACATTTAAAACAGAAGTGAGTGTATTTTTTAAAATTTAAAAAAAAAAATATTTTACAAGTTATTTTGTATCTTTGAATTCTGTGTTAATTATCTCATCAGTTCTGTTTATTATTGTGTTAGGATTGTCTTTAGTTTTATTGTCACGATTATCGCTATTTTACAGTTCATTAACCTTTTCTCTTCGTTGGAATGTTACGAATTTAGTTAATGATTTAACTTCGTCGTTTCTTTAGATTGCTTCTAATTTATCTATTAACGAGACTTTGATAACAAATGGAATTGGGGTTTAGAGTTTGGCTGATAAATACAATCTCGTCTCAGAAATTCGAATATTTTCTTCAACAGTTCTACACAAACTTATTTTAAGACTCTTTGTTTTTTATTTTCATAATAACTGGTGCGGAAATTACTTGTTAAGCTGCCCTACCAGGATTTAATCAGACATATTGACATTGTTGTAGTTTTCAGAAACATTGTCAATTTGTGCTTCAAGGAAAATCAACACAACACATATTCGTGAAATTTGTTTAATGCCGAATACCACCTATTCTGTCACCTTCCATGTAAATTAATTTGTTTTCACGGAACTATAACAAGTTTATTAAATTTCTAACATATCTCGAAATAGAAAGGTCTCGTGTGGGTTGTAATACTTTAGTTCATAAAAGAGTACAATAATTTATAAATGGATCCGTACTTTATTGAATGAAACCCTCTACAATTAAGCCTTACTTCATAAGTATCGTTTAACGTAGGCGTAAAAACTTGCATGCGTGGGTTACTGTAAATGTGACGTCACGATTGAAGCTTTAAAAGATTGTGGAAAATTCTTTAATGGAAATGTTTATGGAATTTCTTAGAATATGAATTTAGGTTGATCAAATACACAATAATATTATGTATCTCTATTTGCATATTATGTTATCATATAGATGCAGGTACAATATGTCGGTTTTTTGAAATGCTTGAAATTCTTATGTGTTGCCACTTTTTGGGGGAGGAAAAAGTTCAGTTGTGGAAAGTGAATTGCTATTCTGATGATGATGAAGAAGGAATTATAACTGTTATTGTGAATTAGTTAAATAAATTAAGTCTTAAAACCCTTGATATGAATCTTAAGTTCCGAATTCAGTGTATGCCAGGTTATAACAAAATATGACGATAAAAATTAAACACTTTTATTTGCGATCCTTTAGCAAAATCGTATAAGTCCGTTGCCACCATATTTCGTCGACACGTTAGAACACGTTTAGTCCCTGCACCCCCAAAATGTAACACCACATTAACATCCTGCCTAAAATATTCTAAGAAACAGAATCTGCTTTGTCTTTGAGCTTCGTCGTTTATCAAAATTACTGAGACATGATAAATTCCTGTTTGAGCAAAGGGCATAGTACAGAGATAGGGAATTGTTCGCGTACATGAAATTTATGGTGGAAAAGCGTTAGACACTTTGCTAAAAGCATGCTCACCTTATAACAGGTATTTTGCCATTTATTTTCGTTAAGAGTTAAGAATTTGTTTTAAGAGAAATTAATTTGAGACGGTATAAAATATGTATACACAGTGTATAGTGCAAAAAGTGTAGTGTAATAATTATGGTTCACGATAAAATACTCTTAAAACTTTCGAAAATGTGTGAAATTAATGCATGTCTATTCCACATAATTTAGAAGGTTTTTGAAGAGTGCGTAGACTTTATTTAAAGTAGTCACATATTTGCTTGAATAGCATAAGAAGATTTGTAATAGAAACGAAAGCATGAATTAAACATCTGAACTTTTTTAATATCTCTGAGCTTTGTAAGTCACAAAAGATCCATAGATGCTTTAAAAGAAAATATATTAGATTCTTTTGAGCAATTTAAACTGTTCTATTTATACAAAGTCTGACGTCATCACTTTTTAACGTAAACAAATAATGGATTTTCTAGGGCGCGTCTATTTATGATAGATTACTAGTACGTATTTAATTTTGAATAATGTAGCTATTTTGAAAAGTTTCAATAAAAGCTGAAATGATTTGAAAGCTTCGTTTATACTTCGAACAGGTTTGGACTTGTTTTGTCTGACGAATTTGTTTATTCGTTCAACTGTTTGGAAATTAAATGCGATGGTATTATTAGGTTTATCATATATAACTTAATGTGACCTAGAAATTGTTAGCTCGCATTCGTTTCATTTATTTATCTAGAATAGTGTTCTATTAGAAATAGTGTAATTGGTGTATGTACCGTTGTACATACACCAATTACACTATTTCACTATTGAACACAATGAAAAAAGTAACTAAAATTTAAGTACATTAAAACTATTCCATCGTAGTAGGTATAAATACATAATAATTAAATTAGAAGCTATACATCGATAAATCGTATTAGGTATTTTTCCCTTTTAAACTCTCTTTCACTCTACTCGCTCACAGAACTTCAAACATTCCGACAAAAATAAATGATTGACTGGGTAAATACTACATTTTCCATGTATTAACTTCACTTAACAAAGTAGATAAAAAGATACATAAAAAGATAAAATAGATAAAATAGTCATCATAAAAGACATTAATAGAGTTTAAAGGAGTCATTACCGAAAACTAATTACGTATCTCATAATATACATACTCACAAATAAAACCACTTTCTACCACATTCCAATACCAGCTAGGTGTAATAAACAGCTGATATTTATTTATCTTTCCTTTCCGAAATCCCTAAACTCATCAGCCAAATCCCAATACAAATCAATGGCTTACTTAACTATCTGTAACAATTTAAATAGTTTACTAACGTATACTGAAAATGTATAGAATGTACAGAAATGTATAGAGATGTACAGAAATATACGTAAATGTTATCGACCGCATTGGATCGTCTGCTGGCCCCTTTACCGCCGAACGAATTATTAACATTACACTAGTGGTGTATTGTTTCGGATATTGGTCAAAGTTTTTCGTCGGATTTTTTTGCGGATATTTCAATAAATATTTTTGCCTATTCGACGTTGTGACACTTTAAGTTGATTTTTCGTGTATTTATTTATTGATGGTATACATTTTTAGAAGGGTTATGAGTCAGCAATGTTGTCCAACTTTATTATTTTGTTGGTAAAGGTCATGGATTGACTGACTAAATGAGGGATGTTACATACTAAGAATATTATACTCTTTATATTATGAAAATGTGCGTGGGCAGTAATTTTATCTGCAGGTAAAGGCTTTTAATCAGATTTATTGCATTATTATGAAGATTTTTTTTTAATAAATTTACGGTGTGGACGCATCTGAAAGACATAATTTAATGAAAAAATGGTCTAACATAAAGACAAAATACAAAGCTATTTATTTAAACGCCATACTATTGCGGATATTAAACTCGCGATATGTATCTGCAAATACCGAGCACAACACTAGCAATTCATATAAATGAGGTCGGTAACTACTCTTTATTAATTCGTTAAGCGCCGCTTTTAATAATTTCATATTACAAGGATGCCAAATAATTTCGGTAGGATAGTTTAAAATTTATGAAATATGAGTGATTAATGTTCTAGATTTTGGGGCTGTAAATTATAAAGACCTTTTTGGATAATGATACCTTGATGTGATAGTGATTTACTGTACAACTATAATACCTAGAAAAACATGAGATTTATGTTTTCGTGGAAAAGTTAAAATTTCTTGTATGGAAATAATACTTTGGGTTACTACATGGTCACTAGTGGTTCTTAAGTACCAAAATATCAAATCACTTACATAAAGAAGTGGCTCTGATGCTCTTTTTTTTTTTGGGGATCGGAAGGTAAAATAAATCGACCCAGAAAATAATTTTCACGGGCAAAGTCGCGGGCGACAGCTAGCATCATAAAGTTTTAGTAGCAAAATAAATAATGTCAGATGTTTTACCCACATCACGCGTTTTTACGATATTTACTAAAATTGGGTCACTTAAATATATAACTATCTATAAATTCTCGGTACAGTTTTACTGACTAGTTTCTTTTAAATATACTTACGGGATAAACTTTCCACTGACGGGTTTGGAGTAGGAGGTTCATTTTTTTTTTGTAGATAGCACTCATAATTAGAAGGCATTTTACAAATTTTTAAGTTGCGGAGGCTCACAGTTAACGAGATATAAAATTCTAAAGTTTCCTTAGGAATTGATAATATATCGCCATGGTTGATGTCAAATTTGACGTTTTACGTTCCTGTTGACGGTGTCGGTATGTTTATTAAATTTCATCATGTTATTTCTTGAAATAAAATAATATTTACGCATCGTAAATTAGACACTAAATAAAAAATCATAAAATGTAACTTAGTTCGTAATTTATGCGCACTAAAAACGCACAATTACATTGACTTTTTAAATTAAAATTACGAATATTCTTTTCGACATTGTGGAACGGAACGCGGAGCGACGCCATTCTGTTTTATATAATGACAGATATAATCAACAATCTATCCACCGATACTCATTAGTGATAAGATTAGCCTTCCTTGGTCCAGGAGCGAGCGAAGCGAGCTCGGAAGTTTTGCGCACCCCGACACGGATAGGTTAGGTTAGAAGGAGGTGGCGGGATCTATGTTCGCGAGCGAAGCGAGCGAACGTAGATTCCGCCATCTCCTTCGTGGTTTTTTTTTTTTAAACCACCCAAAAGTAGGAGCCCCGCGAAGCGGGGCTCCGTCGACTTGCCTTGACAGGCTAGCCTTCCTTGGTCCAGGAGCGAGCGAAGCGAGCTCGGAATTTTTGCGCACCCCGACTCGGATAGGTTAGGTTAGAAGGAGGTGGCGGGGACTATGTTCGCGAGCGAAGCGAGCGAACGTAGACCCCGCCACCTCCTTCGTGGTTGTTTTTTTTTTTTAAACCACCCTCCCCCCCTCCCTTATAGCCATTGTAAATACCCTAACTTAACCTCAAAAATGTAATCATGAATATCTCCATAACCATGGGGCGCCCGCGGGGTGGGGGTGGTACAGGGGGGTAGCCCCCCTCCCTCCCCCTCCCCCCTCACCCCCCCTCCCATATATCCACTGTACTTAAAGGAAAGTTTAACCTACTTACGTTGCTAAGCAAAATATGTACGATAATCCAGGCAAGTGTATACTTAGGTAATGGTTTAGCTTTACCTATTACTTGAGTTATAAAAAATATGTAACTGTTAAAATATTAACATTTCTATGTATGTATTTTTTCTATGTACCGACTGCATGTGTGTGGTGAACAAAGAATTAGAATCTACCTTAATTCTTTGGACCATAATTGAGCAATATTTTTAAAACTGTAACCAAATGTGGGTACTTAATAATATTTTTTTGCCCTTTCAACACGTGGTGCAATATAACTAATTAACCAAAAAAAGATAATACATACCGAGTACTAAAATTTCCAAAAATATTCAAAATCACAATTCACATCACACATCTAAATCAAATCCAGCAACACAGCCACTCAACACAAAAAAAAAGCCGGCACCCGGAATTTAAAAATCGAATTTCCGGCAGAAAGTGCGCACGCGCCGGCGCGCCGTCCGTCACTGACTCACGCACATCCCGAAACACCCTTCGGATCTATTTTTTGAATTTCAAAATAGGAACAAAAGAAGAGGGGAGCGAGCGCCCTCCGCCGGGTTATTTTCGACGCAAGCGCAAGCTTGTTGGTGTACTCGGGTTCGTTCACTCGGTCGGACCGAAGGTATTTCGATGTCATTCGCTTTTAACTGAACTTCAGCTGTTACTGAAGCATTAGGGGAAGAGTGCACTATAGTTTATGTAACTATGTAAATGTTCGCTTTAACTATTTATTGGAAACTTTACTTCAAAACGACTAAAATTAGAATTTTACGTTTTTCTTCATTAGATGGACAGTTTTAGGTGGTCTAATTGAAAGTAAGATGGTAATTGGTCGACGGCATTTATTTGAATTAGGGCATTTTAAAATAATTTACCAAACGTGGTTAACAATGTATAATTGGTAGGTATTTTTTTACATACCAGATAGAGTTATTTTTTAGTAAGTTTAGTAGACCGCCACTTTGACGGACCAACAGGTCTAGTTGTCGGTGCCCCTGACTGCTATACCGGATCGTGGATTCGCTAACCCCCCAGGACAAATGTTTGTGAGATGAGCACGATCATTAAAATTTGTTGTGTGTCTGGGTGAAATATATCTATAATACATATTTATTTAGAAATTTATAAGTATGTTTATCAGTTATCTGATTAACATAAAACAAGCTCTGCTTAGTTTGTGATCAGATAACCGTGTGTGAAATGTCCCAGAATATTAACATTAATGCTTGTTTTTAGTTTTGTTTTTTCTTAATTCGAACTTAAATCATCGATTCCCTTAAAAATGGCTTCTGTAAAATGTGAGTGAATATCGAAATGAAGAAGTACATTCAGTTGTAAGCGTTGCAATAAAAATATTTCATTTTTGTACGCGATGAGTTTCGCACACGTCTGAAAGTCTGTATTTTCATTTTATATTGAGTCGTTATTCAAAAAAAGCGATTCGAATTGAAATGCTTAATCGCCTGTACTGTAATAACGAGGAAATTATGTTTGTTGATTTATAATTATTTTTTAAATTATACAAATGTACAAAAAATAAAAATAAAATCGTAGGTAGGTTTTTTGTTGGTATGTTTTCAAAGTTATTTGAATGCTAGTCTTCTTTCTTAAATAACTTCAAAAAGTTGTTCCTCATTAAATAGACAATTTGTACTAATTTATAAAATGGCGCTATGTATTAAAATATGGGTTTATTGTAGCTGGATTAAGTGACTTTGCTAATATAAGCATATGCTATACATTTATACAGTTGAAACTTTAGGGCATCTGTTTATAAGTCGTAATATTATATTATTTACAAAAATGGATAATAATTTATTAACCACATAAAAAAAAAATATCATCACATTTTTGAAACTATCATAAAAACATGAGTCTTACTTATGTATTTTAAATGGTATAATAAACGGTTAAGTTTGCTCTAAAACGTAACTGTAGTGAACATGACATCTGTAATTAAAGTTTATTACACTTGATGAGCTTAAAAGTAGAGTATCCTGCTAAGCTTTCCAACTAAAAGGGTACATTTACTCGGAATTATATTCATTTGTACACGAAAATATAGTTGGGTAGAGTATTAAGAGGATATGTTTTATACATGTTGAAATAAGTGCAGGTAGGATTGATATAGGTAATGGGGAAGTTTAATTCCAAAATAATACACAGTGTCACATTTAAGTTTAAGGTATGTAAAGATCTATAAGTACCTTATATAGCCAAATGGTGACCAATTAATGACTGATATCCGAAATGTCTTTCATAGTTTGTCCTGGGGCTTTTACAACTGACTCGCAATTTTAAAGTAAATTTTTAATTTCTACATATTTGCAATCTTCAATCAGGTCTAATCAAGTCTACTAGGAGTTTCAATACACTCAAAGCACTTTGTCAAACCTGATATTTCTTATTTAAAAATAAAAGAATTCCTATTAGATTTTATAAACAGCAATGTTCTTAATATTTAATGAAGCTAAAATCTCGCGGTGTACAGAAAACCAGTGAGTTTATAACGTTTGATGAGGCGTGATAGATAACATAACACATCCTTTCAGGAAGTTCTATGAATCACAGCCACGTTTCATCCCGTTTGGATTGTGCGTAATGCTCAAAAATATTCGTTGTAATAATTCGACTCTTTTCTATTTTTGCTTGTTGAGAGTACGCGATTTGGTTTGTGCAGAATATCGAAGAGTCAAGTTAGTTACCACCAAAAAGTACATAAATACGAAGTTTTTATATGACTATCTGTGGCTTCTGTAATTTTTAAATTGACACAAACAACATGAGTCATATCGACTACCTAAAACGGAGATGAGACGTTTGAGCAGGCAGCTAAAAGACCTTAAATATAATTTATTGGTCGGAACAGTACATGCCTTTTCGTTGACATTCATCCTTGTACACTGAATGCAAAGTGGAAAGCTTGTGATATGTTCATATAGAAAAACAAAGTAATAAACTAAATGGACTAGTTCTCTTTAGCATTATACCTCCATGAAACTCAAGATAAAATCACCAAAACTCAGCAGTAAACCTACATTACTTACCACATAAAGCAAAAATACCATAAAATTGACTCCACACTTACCGCATCTTACATAGAAGATAAAAATCCCTAAAATAGATATCCGCTTCGTCCAATATCGTTGATTCCGGCCGCTCACTGACTGATAGTTCCCATTCTCATTAACGGGTCCGACGATGTGACGTTCCCGAATGACGTCGTAAAACTTCGGGTGAGATCGTAAATTACGAATGGATAGGGTTGTCGATATGAGATTTAAAAAAAGTTTAAGCACGTGTTCGGAAGTTCGTGGAAGTTGTTCAAATGAAGTGCTGGTTTTGAGACACGTGGCTTATGAAACGTGATTCTGGGAGACGATTTGATTTGGAGTGCATGTAACTGTGCAGGAAAGATAAGAACGTAATTAGAGGTGTATCAGGAAATAAGTACTTGCTACTGCTCACTATATTACTATACTTGGTTACTATATTTGATAGGTATAACAATATGAAAACTACTAGATTTAATTTTGAGAGTGAAGGTATGTCTCATAATAATTTCACAGTGTATTTTTATTATCGAAGTAAAGGAGTGTCTTTTTCCTCAATAATGCGTGATATGTAAATACTTGATTCCTAAATACGATGTCTTTGTCTTCTTTAGTATGAAAAAAGGTTTTTAGAAAGATCGTTTCCTTATGACGTACAATCATACTTAAAACTTACAGAGCTACATCAAAGCTCTATTGTATTAGTACATGATTTTCAAAGGGCACAAAAATATCGTATTACACATCTCTTTATAATTAGGTTTTTGTATGATCCGTCTGAGCGACATTCTTAAAGAGCAGATGATGTCTAGACGATTCCGATTCTAAATCTGGAGTTCTCTGAAATACGAATTTATATTCATGTGAGCATTTCCATTGCCTGTTTTCAAAGTGTACACTTGAGATGTTCGTTTGAAAACGGGCAATGTATTGCAATCGTTGTGGAAAGAGTTTCAGTCGGTTCGGGTATAGGTAGGATTTGAAGGGTTCAATTTAGATAAAAGTAGGTCTTTTAAGAATAGCTATTTTAACTTGAATTGTGATTTTTGTTTATATAAGTCTTTTGTCTGTAAGCTTTTGGCTTTTATAAGTTATTTTTAAACAATTGACATTATGAAGAGTTGAAATACAATTCAAAGAAAGTCCTCGCTGAGTTTATTTTTAGTAAAGACCAGATTAGTTATTTTAACTGAATCCGACTAAAATAATGTTGAAAATAAAAATATGCTTATGATTTCTGACGATTCATTTCTTCACAAAACCTAAGACTACATAAACTAGTCTAGTTTAAGAAAATATAACGTCATTTTTTAGTCAGCTGCAAAATTAAAACTTTCTCTCGGTTTTTCGGTTACTTTTTCCTATTGTATATGTAGGACTGCGAATATACTTATTTTGTGAGTCCCTCAAAAAATCTAGTAAAGTAAAGACTACTAGACCAATTAAACATCACCCAATCTTCAAGCAAATAAATTATATCCGATCCAATTGGACCCCACTATTAAGAAAGTCCATTTCTCATTCCTACCAAAAGTTAACTACCAAAAAGGTTGGTACAATAAAATTCCCCGGAATGCGTTTTACGTCCCATTCAATTTCGACTCGATTCAAACTATTTACGTGTACAGAAATACAAAATTACTAATCAAAGGTATCGTTTCGGTAAACGTCAAAGCGGGGGTAGGACGGATTTAGAATCCGGATATCAGGGGGACTGTAGTTTTTTGAGGCGTTACGGCGCACGACTGATGGCTTAGGAAGGGCCGAGACTTAGATTCACTGGATTAGATTTTATTTTTAGAATTTTAATATCATCGAGAAGTACGCCCAAGTAGTTTAGACTGCAGTCTATCATTTCTATTTCTTTGACAGAGACTCCTGTTCAAATTAAATATGTAAAGATTACATAACATAATTATTTTTGTTTCAATACTAGGCATTAGTCAAACTTATATTTTGCCTTGTGTTAGTCCAAATGCTTGATTACAAACACGAATTTCGAATAGTGTTTATCGGTTTTATGATGCGACTTAATACTTAATCAAAGATAAGATTATTAGTTGGGGTATGTCTTCTTAGTCAGTGTGATACTTTACTTTAATTTAGTAATGCATATAAATTAATCATTCAACAATTAATAGTCTCATACTGATATCTCTTAAAAAATATTGTTTATTCTATGTCACTTCCAGCACTTTACATCTGCACCGGCACTCGATAGGGCACTTTTTTCATCCCCTTTTTCCTTTTTTAGTCACGCCTCGTGTATTAAAGTGTTTAATTTGTTCTGTACGATGGTCCCAAGATAAATGGCTCGAGGTACAGCCGTCGATACTACCTCCTTGTTACTTGATGGATTATTTTGAGATGTAGTGACATCCGACGATTGATGTCCACTTTGAAATTAGTCCGATTTGGGATTTGGGACTTCATGATTGTCCCTTGTATTTATTTGGACGGTAATTGGAAAATTAGTTTTCCTCTTTCTTATTTTTGTAACAGTAAATTAGGATTGAAAGCCGAAAATTTTCTGTAAGATCAATGACACAGTAATGTCTATTAAATGTGTGTTTAATTTTGTTAAAATAAATTAGTTTCGGAGATTGTCTGATCATAACTTTGGTATTAATTAAGTTTAACGAGAGAGAACTTCGGCTTCTTAATTAGCCCCAAACTTTGTTTGAACTTAAAGTACAAGTTGGAATGTTATTGCACGACCGAAAAGATACCTGTAGTTATAAAAATAATGTAGAAGTCAGCTAAAATATTATTGGTAGGAAATAGAAATGATGAAACTGTTATATTATTTGGATAACAAAAACTGAACTAGATTAGATTAGAATATTCTTTATTGTACACCATTAAAGTTACATATATTCATATCAAGTACAGTAAAGCGTACAATGGCGGTCTCTAGATATTTTTTTAGATCTTTATTATGTCATTTTAAAAAAGAAAAATGACTAATGTTCTTTATTCCTGTTTTCATTACAGAAAGAATGAAAAATCATCAACGCAGTGCACGGAAGAATGACACCGCATCTCCAGTCTGCTTGCGACCACGGCCGGTGTAACTTGGTCGAAACGTCAAGCAATAAAGGTATTTATGCATGTACGCGCTAATCCCCGTTCTATAATATTACTATATACAGAAAGAAAGTTGTTACTTCCCTACTGAAAGATTATCTTTCAAACTCAAACTCAAAACTTTTATTTGCTTTCGACAATGGTATTAGTAGGTGGTAAGTAAAAAAATATATATAGTACATCGTGGAGCGTGTTGGGCACGCAAAATTTAGGAGAGAGGAAGAACAATGGTAAGTAGGTACTTATATCATTGGTAAGTAATATTTATCTTCTAGTAAACAAATTGCGTTAGACAAACTTTTGACTGAGTATGTAACCCTTTTTCATATTGGTAGATTATAAAGCATAAAGTAAAGCCTTGTGCTTTTATATTAATCTGTATGCCACAAGAAATTTTGTCTGGAATGTCACGTAAAACCACACCAATCAAATTGATTTGTGCCGAAGCTGCCACAAAGTCTGAAAATATTTTGCATTGCCTTTGTCCTTTTCAACGTACAGGTTTTGTGTGGTTCTGCTTTTGTTTTCACCTTTTATTTAGGAATGGACATTGATTGATGGGTTGCGTTTTGATTTGAAGCATTTTTTTTTCGTCATTTTTTAAGGCGGAGTTGTAGAGACGCGTGTAAAACTATGACTCCTGTATTGAAAGGGTTTTGTATGGAAATAAATAGTGTACCCAACAATAGAGCTATTCTGTCAGATATTATTAGGATATAGTAAAGATAGAGAGAAAACTAATACAGGCCAAAGATTGTATTACTAAATTAAAATACATTGTTGTTAGTATAATTCAAAACATATTGACGTATACAACAACTTTTAAGTCTGAATATTACATATTTTTTTCCTCTGCATAAGAAGTAAAACTGACTTAAATTAAATACATAAGTACAAACACCAGGACTGCTAACGTTATTACACATTACAGCTAATTGGATACATTAGCTAAGAAAATACGTCCGTTAAATATTTTTAATTAAACATTTTATGTGCTGTTAATAAAAAGACAGTAATTAACGACTTTTATTTATAATTGCTGAGCTCTCAGAATTATAATTGTTTCTCTTATTTGTGATAAGGGATTTGTAACTTTGTAGCCGTTTATATAAGGTTCACATTTCCTTGACAGGAATTGTGATAAATGGTGTAAAAATTTGCATCGTTTGTGTGGAGACTGGAAAGCGTATCGTTTCTCATTTTATTCTGATAATATTTTTACTTGAACGTTTGTATCAAAGCATTGCATGTAATTTTTTTCAAGAAACAATGCGATTTTTTTCTGTTCTATAGCATGCTTACATAACATACTTCCATCAATGTTTCAAGGCTGTTAATTAATAAAATATTGTTCTAAATTAGTTCTAATACAACATTAATGCCTCATTCTGGAAGAATTTTTTATTTCATAACATTCAATGTCTCTATACAGACTACTAACTTTTAAACTATAGCGCTGCATGTTTATAGTAATATAATTCACGGGAATAAGCGCGTACATGCATAAATGCCTTTTTTCTACCGTGTTTAATTAAAACTGTCTTAACTTTTTATTCCATATTCCTGAATGTTTACATTTGCTGATCCGTTTTCCTAGCTGGTTATCTCCTATAATCTTACCTCTGATACTAAAACACGACAGGAACCATTTGGCTATAAACTGGCTCAGTTAAAGCCTTGATGGCTAACATAGATGTTACGATGTAGTACTTAATGTAAGCTAGGAACAAGAGCTTAGAACGTTGTCGAAAACTAGCCCTAACTAGATATTTTATACGTATTGTGATATTGGTCTTTGGTTCCATTATGTATAGATAAGTAACTTGTTTGATGGAAAATAAATAATTTAGTCTGTCTTCTTCTTTCATTGCTCATAGTTTTAAGTCTATAATGAAGATAATTCGAGAAGAATATTTAATTATTTAAGAATATTTAATAAAAGAAAGAATATTTAATTATTATTTAGGAATATTTCTCATAAACAAAAAAAGGCGCTTAAAAAACGTTACGTTAAATCTCCTGACTCTAGTTGCTGTTTTCCAAAGTGTCCTTCCTATGGAGAAGAGATTATACTGTGTAACTCTTCTGCTGTGGCTCTAACGGCCATTGTATGCTGTATAGAAAGATTGTTTTATTTTCATTTCAAGTCATCAACGATTCAGGTTTATAACAAAAAGTAAAAAAGCAATTTATTTCTTAAAATTTCAGGAAATAACTATCATAAAATTACTTAGCCGTTTAAAGGTCAAATAATAATTTTCATTACTTAAATACTAAAAACCTTTCCCTGTCTGATAAACATTAACGTTGAAAAATCTTTACAGGAATTATACGAATCTGTTAAGTGCTTTTGGTGATTTACTTTATAATAATTTAAAAAGTAACAATCATTAAAAGAAGAAGGATTTCTTGTCTGTAAATAATTTTCTGTAGGATTAGGGTCAGAAATGACACGAAAAAGGGCCAAGCTTACAAAAACCTTCAAGACTGAAAGATTTTTTGAAAGAAATGGAAAGGACATTTTAATTTAATACTGAAGAAGACTTGTAAATATTTTTAAGAAAATAAAAAAAAAAGATTAATCTAGTATCGAAAAGGATTTTTCATTTAGTAGGACCGCTATCAGTCGTCTATTGATAACGCTATACATATGTTGCACATTGTTCTAATAAAAGAAAAATCTGAACTTTAGAGTATTTAGCAAAAAGATAAAACTTCATCCATCGTAAGAAAAAGATGCTACAATTACAATTACATAACAAATAAACGAGCAATTTCCTTACAAATAAACTCCCGAGCAAAAAAAAGGGTGCAGAATAGAATCTTTCTTCAAAATATTTATCGAGAAGTAGAAAAAACCTCGTATTTTGGACGAAGGCGTCCGTTGCTAATTAATTACGATTGCTGTTTAACGAACCGTTTCGTCCCAAGGAAATGGTAGCAGATTTTTTTGTCCGCCCTTGTAAAGGGAATTGCTGAAGGCCAATTTTATACTTTTTTGTGTATTCAGAAATAGAATGTTTGAGGACGTCTTTTAAATTATTATTTAGTATTTGAATAAAATATTTTATGAGATGGGAGGACTAATCAACTTCCATTTTGTTTCATTTGTGTAATATTTTTTCATTTATATTTTTTTAAATGGCCATTTTATCTATGTGTAACATACAATTTATAGACATATCTTATGTGTACGATATAACATAACAACAGAATGTGTTGCAGTGACTTATGTCATGAATAAGAATATGAAACTTCCAAAATAGTTGGCTAAAGAACATTTTATTTCAGTAAAAATGGAAAGCTAGCAAATCAAATAAATAACGTTACATAATATTATTATTACTACAAACATACAGCTTAGTTTAAAAGCTAGTAATTATGACTTTAAATGACATTCTCTGATAAAATTGAATTCTGCTAAAATGGCATATTATCTCAACCTAAGTCCACACACTTACAACATTTAAATCTAAGCTAAAAAAATACTATATTCGGCTGCATCCGGTAAGACTGGTAGCCGACCCCAACATAGTTGGTAATTATGAAATTAAGGTCTAAGCTAAAACATATTTCCAAGCCAAATTGAGAACAATAAAACCATATTATCCTTCTAAAATTGTCTCCTAAAACTAATTCCGGGAAGTTATATGGGCACGTCTACCTGACGTTTGGAATTAATTTTGGGCAATTCAGAGACAATCGCCTCTACATATGAGCCAAATTAAGTACTAAGAATATTACAAGTAATAAGATTTCCTAATTGAGAAATAAATTACTTTCTGTAGAATAACATGACTAAGGCCCGGTTTCACCAACATAGAATAAGTCTTAGTACTAGAATAAATCGTTAATTACTCCCAAATATATCCATTTTACGTTTCACCAACATTTAAACTAAGAATAAAACCTCTATACTAGAATTAAGTCATATACCACTGTTTTCGGCCATGTAAGCTGCTATTCTTTGGTTAGTAGTGTCAAAGTCAAGTCAGTTCATAGCATTTAAAAAATGACGCGCCGCTTGTATGCATTAGTAAAAGAAACCGATAGCGAAGATGACGATTATTTTTGTCCTCATCCACGGTGGTTTAAGGAAAGGGCTAATTATTTTGAAGAGTACGACGAACACGATTTCGTGATAAGATTTCGTTTATCCAAGAAGGTAGCATTACACAAACGCACACAGAATTATTCACCCAAGTCAGTGCAGTAATAGTGTCGGCGACAGAAATGTATAAGAAATACCATTAGAATAGTTTAGATGATAAGTTTACATATTTTACTAATAAAGTTAACTTAATGCGAGGTATCGCGCTAAACGCCGAACCAGATTAGAATGTAAGGTGCTAACGCAGTGTGGGGTACCCCGCTGGGCCGCCCACCTATTAGCAATAATTGTTTATTAATTCTTTAAATTTTGATTGTTTATAATTGTTTTATATTATATTTAGAGTTTTGTAATGATTAGTAAAGTTAGGAATAGTAAGTAAAGTATAAGGAAACACAATCTCGTAGAAAACACAGATTTGTAAAATTGACACAAAAATTACGTAACTTGAAAATCAAGTTTTTTAATTGTATAGGAAAAATGTTATCATGGTGTCTATCATATGGGAAATCGCCCAGAAATGCCAAATCCGTTTAAATCATAACAATCGGTTCACGGGTTTAGAAGATATTAACATATTTAGTTAGTAAACAAATATAAGGATACAAGTTTGGCACTTCTGGGGCGATAATTAAATAAATAGACAAGAAAGGGTGGTTATCAGATCGCTTTCTTTTATTGTTGACCATCATTCAATTATCGGCAATAAAACTAATAACTAAATAGGATGAAAGTATAAAAGTCAAGACGGTCGTTGTTTTAAGGTTATTCTAAACGTCAGGTTTACGTATTATCCAATCAATTTTAGGGAATAGGAAGCGCCATTGCTGAGGCACGGAACAACCTGACTATTTGACTTGGGAGCGTTCTAATTTCATTCTATACATTCGCGGACTAGCATGGTGAAATGAAATTGAAGTTAACCAAAGAGTAAATCGTAACTATAAATTAGTACTAGGGTAGCTACTCTCGCATTCATTCTAAGTTGGTGAAATCGACTCTAAGTAAAATTGATATGTTAGAAGAACTTATTCCATCATTTATGAAATTATACCATCATGTAATTATTTTATTTCAAGATAAAAAAGCTTTAAATATCTAGCTTCCCTATTCCAAAATCTATTTATTCAGTCAGTTAGAACATATAAAAATTAACCGTATTTCTTTCTCTAACCAAATAAGATAAAACTAAGTAGATAATATAGCGAATTTATCTCTATCCATATAATACATTGTGCATAAAAATCACGCAATTGTGACGTCATGCGAAAAATAAAATCAAGGTAAATATCTTGACTTTTAATTAAGTTATAAAAAAACGTGTTCAATAGTTTTTCATTACCATTACTTGACGAATATTGCTCATAAGTCACAATTCAAATTCAGCTTCCATTCATCTTTACTACTCGTCATCTCAGCATTCATTTCATTTTATAAATATTAGCTACTCCATTTCCATCGTACACTATTCAATTTTATTTCACCTGTACATCCCTTAAGGGAATTCAAGCAAAATGATACACCTACTCGCTAATATCAATATATTTAGGTCGAAACTATTAAATCTCAAAACATGTACCCGGAAAGGTTTTAGAAATTTATCGTGCCCAAGGGGAAACGAACCGTAAGCCATATTAATATAACGAATGCGGTCAACCCTTAACTTCGCGTAATAGATTTCATCGTAACTAGTTTTATTGAAATAACCTGTGAAGGTTACCTTGAAGTATAGACCAATATTACAATGATGCTTCAATTGTGCTGCCTATGTAAGTTTTACTCCGATTTTTAGCATTAAGGGCTGACTAATAGACAAGCTAGGAACTATTTCAGAAGTGATCGCACATCCGCAAAAGCAAAAGCATTTCATATTTTTTGCAACTTTAAATCGAAGTATATACTCGAATACATAACAAAAATCACTGACAATCGTAGTATTTGAAATGAGGTATCCAGGTAGATTGTTGAATCCCATATTATACAACAATCTTCCTGCACTCTACTCGTACGTTTTCTTTTAAGGAAAAATCTCGTGGCATCACAAGTCCTGTTGACTGTAGCGTTAAACATGCATCTGAAAGTTACATAATAAAACTTATCAAGTTCTATAAATCTCATTTGTAAAAACAAATCTAATCAAAGATACATTTTAATAACAAACCGAAGACGCATTTCTCCTTTACATTTAAACTAACCCGTACATTATCAAGACTATACATTCCTGTCCTGGGGGTGACATTACATTACGCATAATATAACGCATATAAATCATGTTTATCTAAACTCCGGATTGCTCCGCTGGGAGTCGGTTGGCGTAAAACCAATACAAGATCTAATTCGTTCAAAAATGTTTCGAGGAAAATATTTGGCGGTGAACTGAAATACTGGTATTGTTGTAAAGATAAATGTTGTCTTCAAATTGCTTGTGTATCTTAATGTCGTACATTATCAAATCAAATATTGCTATACTTAATTCTTAATACTTGGAAATCTGGATTTCATAAAAACTTTTTAACAAAAAAATTAAACCGCCGAAAAAACTGAACAGCAAAAAATAAGAATACTTTTTTATTTAATCTTAATAACTAAGTTCTTAAACGAATGTGAGTATACCTAAGTAATTTCGAGTCGGCGCCAAACAGGCAAATTAATTAATTACGATATATATGTACTTATTTTTTTTAGAAATTTCAATGTTTATCGCTGGAGATTTCATTGCATTGTTAAGTTGATTCAAACTCAAACTCAAAACTTTTATTTGCTTTCCACAATGGAATTAGTAGGTGGTAAGTAAAGAATATAATTATAGTATATAGCGTTTTTGATTTAATAATAATAATAATAATAAAATTCTTTATTCAAGTAACCAAGACTCAATAATGTTAGTATTACTTAAAACTATGTTAGTAACATTTTGTAGCTAAAATTTATCGCTGCTTCATCCCATGCGAGACGGCACTACAATGCCTCACGTATGAACAATCCAGACGCCCAGCAATCATACTCAGGACACTGTTGGAGCTGGCCCGCACCCTGCGCACCAGAGAAGCACACCTCTTTCGCATAGTCGCAAAAAAGCAATCTACGTGTGCGTCAGCAAACATCCCCGATGCGCTACAGAAGCGAGGCAGCCCCACCAGTATCCTAAACGCGTTGTTGTATTGAACGCGGAGAGCGCTGTATGACTTTTGAGTATATCTAGCCCATAGGCTGCACGTGTAGAAAGAAGTACAGTAAGCTCGGAAGAGTGTGATTTTTACCTGAAGGGAACAACGTGCAAACCTACGGGCCAGCATGTTCGCTCTTATCGACAACGCTCTCCGTTCCCGTTCAATGTCATCATCGTCGTGGAGGCTGGGGGTCAATAAGTGGCCAAGATATTTAAACTTATACACTCTCTTTAATGGTATTCCATTGAGTGCAACAGGTGGTATAACACTAGTGTTTTTACCCCCAGCCTCAAAAACCATGATTTCCGACTTTTTACAATTATATGTCAGTCCATTTTGTTCTGCGTATCTTTCACAATGGGCCACAAGCTTTCTCAACCCACATACCGACGCACTTAACAACACCATATCGTCTGCGTAACTAATATTATTGACGCAGACACCATCTACATGGCAACCGACTCTGATACTGCTAAGCTCCTCAATCAGCTCATTAACATAAAGGTTGAAGAGCGTGGGTGAGCTTAGCCCCCCCTGCCTCACCCCGCACTCCAACCTATATGGTTCAGACAACTCTCCATTCCATCGTACATTGTTAATCTGGTTTCCGTACCAATATTTAAAGATGTTAAGTAGTTCTTTTGGCAGGTTAGCGTTTTCCAATTTTTGCCATAACTTATTGTAGGAAACCAGATCAAAAGCCTTAGAAAGGTCCAAAAAGCAAGCGTAAACGGGCGTTCCTCTCTGTGTATAATACGTGACAGTATGCTTAAGACCGAGCACTGCAGTCTCCGTCGACAGCCCAGAACGAAAACCGAACTGGTTGTCGTGCAGCCTGATGACAGAGTCCAACTGAGTGTTAAGCACACTGTCAAACACCTTTGACACTACCGTGGCGAGTGAAATTGGCCTATAATTGCTGCTGTCTGCTAGGTCCCCAGTTTTGTTTTTGACAATAGGCACAACAACGGTACGCATCATCTCATCTGGCAGGTAACTATGACTCATACAAAAGCTGTACAACATGGCCAGGACCCTCGGTAGATGGGGACCCGCATATCGAAGGTGTTCAATGCTTAAACCGTCGTGGCCAGGGGACTTACCACGCGTCATCGATTTTATAATTTTAGCAATTTCGACTGCGTGAAATTTAACCTCTAGTTCCACTCCGGGTTGAGCATCCAACACCATTTGTGACGGCCCTAGTGGCGATTTTACAGAAAACCGCTCTTTAAAAAGGTTGGCAATTTCTTTCGAATCACTCACGCAGTCCACGCTCACAGGCACACCTGCTTTACTCTGCAACCGGTTTGTCTGCTTCCAAAACCCTTTAAAATCCTGTTTAACATGACATGACACCAAGACGTTCATTTTCAGCTGGTCTTCATGATCCTGACACCATTTGACACGTGACTTAAAAATTTTTCTACTTTCGCGCATTTCATCAAACAATTTCCCAGACGTGGGCTTACCCTCCAGAACCCACCGCAAAAATTGCTCCCGTGCGTGCCTGTGAGCGTCGGCAACATGAGTATTCCATCCTACAATTTTTCTAGAGGATCTGTTGCTATCAACCCTTCCCACTACTGCTGCTTCGCTTAAGGCGCATACAATTTGTAGATAAAAGTTATCGATTACATTCCTGTGACTGGGGTTATTACAAACATAATCGCAACACTTACTTAATTCTTGAGGGAAGTCAATTACTCGTAATTTCTCATGACATTCTTTTTGATAGATACTTATTTGACTAGGATTTCTATCCCCCCACAGAATTCTATTCGAGATTACACTATTCACAGTTTTCTTAGGTAAAATTGTATTAAAACAACATTCAATGACTAGAGGAAAGTGATCAGACCATAAGACGTCATGAAGCACATACACGTTCCTAACTGATTTCAGTGCTGCTTCCGTTACTAAGCAGTGGTCAAGCCACCTTTTAGACCCGTAGACCTCACTTAGAAACGTATACGTGCTAGATCTCATTCCTAACATTTCTATGTCAATACATTTCCAATTTTGTTCATTACAAAACTGAGACATTTCCTCAAAAAATTGCTCAGACGGATGAGCATTAAAATCTCCAAGGATGTAAACATTTTCTACACTATAGTTATCAACAATTGCACTCACCGAGCTCAAAATGTCCGTGAACTCCGTTAAGTTTGCCGCTGAGTCTGTGGGCATGTAAACACTAAAAACTAGAAAACACCTTTCCTGTAGCACAATTTTTATTGCACATAACCGAGGGTTATCGCAGTCAATCGTTACAACATTGTAAAAAATACTACGCCGCCACAAGAGCGCAACACCGCCGTACGGTCGACCGCGTAATATTCCCATTGACGTGTCCACCGCAGATACACCAGTATAGCTGAACTCTTCACTGATGGTGTTAAGAAATGAGATTTCGTCTGGCAACAACCACGTTTCCTGCAGTGCAATCACATCGTATTGATTACACAAATCACGAATACTCTGTACCGAGCGCTTCACGTTTTTACAATTAAATGTGACTAATTTGTAAATATTGTTATTCATTATTGTGCCTAGATTTTATGCCACTTAAAATTCCGTTGGATACGTTCTCAGTAATAATACTTTTTGGTTTGTAGTTGGTAAAACGCCGAAATATTATTCCTTGGGGCCATAAAGTATGATCTAAAAACATCTGCAGCTTACTATGTGGCACAAAGAACTTGTAAGCATTATGCTCACATTGCCGTTTGATATGTATTTTTTCAAGATTCACCTTTTCACCGGTTTTCTTTTGCAAGTAGCTCGTGATGTCCGATTCTAACGTGTCCTTGTGAACGTTTGTGATAAACACGGGAGTTTTCCTGTCAGCCGGTCTGAATTTATCTGTAGACTCGATTATAACGCTACCCATGTTTCCTTTAAGTCTATCCGTTACCTTACGCTTTTTATTTTGCACCAAAATAAAACCATCATCCGTTTTCGTAGCTGCAACGCTCGCATATTGATCTCGCTGTAAGGATAACTGTGCGTGAGTCACGTCTTCACTCAGCTGTTCGCTCGGCCCGTGCGCAGTAGTCATAGATAACGGTAATAATGACGCATCGGTCGAGTATTCATCGCTAAGCGCATGCAGCGTTTCCTCTCTGTTGACATTGAATTCGCAACGGCTAACCGGCGCTTGAAGAAGTATTTCTGAACTACCCTCTGCTAAACTTGTGTCGGTGTTCGAAATAGTGTTTTCGTTTACAAAAGTATTGCTTTTTGAATTTAACATTTGTCCGTTGCTTTTACTAGCTTTATCATACTGTGCACCTCTTTTAGTGTTTACATTAGTATTCGGCAGGGCCAAAAAGTTCATTTCGCAAACTGTCTTAAGGTTTTGTAACTCACTTTGTGTCACATATGTAGACTTAATGTTATTAACTTCAGCCTGTATTAGCACTAAGTCCTTAAGGAGCTTGGAGACATCCAAGTGATCAAAGGTTATAGGTGGTAATTTCTCGAGATCACGGGCCACAAATACCGGCAGCAAATCAGGTTCCGTTGTTTTGAAAACAGCTATAATATCGTTCAAGACACGATTATCTTTGCCTTTCCCCTTACGGACTGTTCTCCGAACCTCAGATGATAGTGATTCAATCAGTAATGTATTTGATTTTTGAATTTGTTCACTCGAGAACGCCGAAGCACATATCTTCACCAAACTTGCCTCATCAGCAATCGATATTTTATTTTGAACATAAGCTAAGAGCTCGTCAATAACGATATTACAAGATACACACTTTATCGTACTTGTCATTTTGTCGTCAATAGCGCACGGGGAGCGCATCAACTATAACACGACCGCAGGTAACGTCTGCGCGCGCGAGACTGTGATTTGGTTGTTTCTTTATTTTTAAGGTAATTTTGTGATCTTGTTAATTGACAGTTTGGCGCCGCCGCGCCGCCTCAAAATTATTCAGGTATACTCACATTCGTTTAAGAACTTAGTTATTAAGATTAAATAAAAAAAGGTTTCTTATTTTTTGCTTTTCAGTTTTTTCGGCGGTTTAATTTTTTTGTTAAAAAGTTTTTATTTTATATTTTTTTGTGGCTATTATATACTAATTGCTACATGCTGTATTTTTTTTTTTTAAATAGCTAACTACCTTATTTTAGTATTCAAATCTGTGAGTGAACAATAAATCACCCCTATTTTCCAAACCTTAGAGTAAAATTATATGGGACCAGCTTCAAGGTATAACCCCCTATCTAATAAAAAAAGATTTATCAAAATCAGACTGTTCTGTAATAAGTTACGCGTGGTCATATATTAAAATCAGTTAGTGAACAATCAATATATCCCTGTTTTTCTACCATTCGGATTGGAATATTTTTTCCAAATTTATATGGGACCAACTTCTAGGTATAGCCTACTCAATAAAAAAAGAATTATCAAAATAGAACTACTCTGTAAAAAGTTACGCGAGGTAATACATTACGATCAGTGCGTGAACAATCAATTAACCCCTGTTTTTCCACCCTTAGGGTGGGAATTCCTTTTTCAAATTTATATGGGACCAACTTTGGAGTATACCCTTTACAATAAAAAAAGAATTATCAAAATCGGACTACTCAGTAAAAAGATATGCGTACATAAAAAAAAATATATGATCATACATAAAAAAAAATATATATACGCGTCGAATTGAGAACCTCCTCTGTTTTCGTCGGTTAAAAATTGGACAACGATTAGTCAAGAATATCGATAATTCATACACGCATCGTTTAAGAGAGATTTTATTTCAGTATTGTATCCCCATAGTACATTACTTGAAAATGTTAATTACAAACACAATACTTATGTATGTTATGTATTTAAATAGGTATTTTCATTCACTAAAAGTTACTGTCTGAATTTGTGTCTTCTAATGACTGTTTCAATAGTTTTTTTGTCAAATTATCCGAAATAATACTTTATTTTGACAACTTAATTTTCTCTTTTACTCCAATTCTCTCAAAAACAGTCACACAAGCTTATTTTATAATAAAGTTATCAACGAACTAAACCCTTTATCAAGAGGCTCACAGCCCTGATCCTAAGCAAACAGATCCGAGTTCACAACCTGTGTGGTTCACGTTCCCTTGTATTTGAGTTACTGTAAAACTACGATCAAAGGAAAATTCCTTAGTTTAAGCATTGGGGCGTGATATTTACAAAAGTAGTCTAAAAAATATCTAGTTCTATCTATACATATTTGGAGAAGTTATTTTTCATGATTACATGATACATGATTCATGACTGTAACTTTTAAATATTTAACAAAAATTTACAGATATCAGACACAAATTAACTCGCTCTTCTATCGATTTAATAAACAAATCCGCATCAAAACCGTTTCATTGAGAGATGCGATGCAAAAGGCAGAGACACAAAACGGCAAGCCTTAGACCATAATTATAAAATGCGAACATACATATGGGACCATCTTAGAGATAATAATAATTATATATAATTGACCTACAATTGCTGTTAATATCGTGTATGAAGAAAAAACCTAATCGTATTGAGAACCTCCTCCTTTTAAAGTTGGATAAAAAATATTTCTCTCTAATCGAACGCTACTAAGAAATCTTAAGAAAATCTAAGATTTTAATCAAGAGACATTACTTGGATTGCATCGGTTTTTTAGTTTCAGATTCGTGCTTTGAGAAAAGTAGAAAACGAGTTACAATCGAGTTTCTTGTGTTTTCTGGAAATTGAATTCAACGTTCAAAGATAATTAATTGCTTAATGAGGACTATGTAGGCGCTTTGTGTTTGACGATAGAAGAGAATGTCAATTGTTTATTTTTAGACTTCTGACTTCAGAGAATCGTTTGTTTGATGAAGATTGGAAGTGGGTACTATATGGTGATATGTCAAATGCTGTGACTTATTACCCGATTAAAAAAAAAAGTGTTCAATTCTACTGTTTTTCTGTGTTTGTTACTTCATAATTTTCGACTGGGTGTGAACCTATTTTGATGATTATTTTTTCTTTGAAAGTTGGTGTATCCCGTGTGTATATAAGACTTATGTTGAAGTAGTTTTTTTTAATGATAGTCCAAAACAGTATTTACATGGAACTATATTAGACGACCTCCGTGGTCGAGTGGCCTTCACATCAGTTTTCAAGGTATCGTCTACTCTGAGGTCCTGGTGAGGGGTACTATCCTCGGACGGGTCAATTTAGAATTACTATTACATAGTACAATGTTAACTAATTAAAATACGTACTGTATTGTAAATAGTTGGCATAATGATCCTTGCTTATAATTATTAAATAATGATGTTATTTATATTTTATAATTCAAATAAAACAAAACTGCCATAGAACATTAGTCAGTGTTTACCATTCATTTCCTGTACAGGAAATAAGCAGGAAAAAGGCTTTCTACTATACTAATGAGCACCTCGTAGTTTTTTTAATACAATTTTGTTCTTTGTTTAGCTTGAAAGGACTGACTGATGTAATTATGTACTGCTATAAATGTTTTCGATATCGTTCAAAACATATTTTCTGATCTCGATAATTTATTTTGAGGACACTATAAGCACTTTAGTTATATAGTTGACTGCACATTAAATATATCCCTGACGTACTTTTGTATCGCATTCATAGGTTTAAAGGTTACAAGCTTATAATAATTTTGAAGACCTCCGTGGTCGAGTGGCTTACACCGGTTTTCAAGGTGTCACTAGAACCAGGTTCGATCCCCAGGTCAATGTAAAAAATAAATTTTCTACATTGTCCCGGGTCTGGGTGTTTGTAGCAACTTCGTTGTAACTGAATTCCATAACACAAGTACATTAGCTACTTCCTTTAGATTCAGAGCAATGTATGTGATATTGTCCATATTTATGTAACTGTATTTGTTTGTAGTAAAATTATTGAGTTAGCAACAAAATTACCTTCCACATTTCAATAAATAGTCCAGCACAATAAATTATATGTGATGTGTATAATATGAGTTGGGTGTACGGATCAAGTTTTACTGAAATATAAAAGGGTACAAGAAAAAATCCAGTGAAAACCTCAAAAGGTTTCCATGAATTACGTATTCACGACGTAAAACTCACTTCACGAAATAACGGACAGCATTATGTCTGGCTCAAGATACAAGAGTAAGTTTTTGTTGGTTAATACAATATTTTTGGTTTTGTTTGTTTAGGAGATCTAGGATGCTAGACTTTTAGTATAATAACTTTGAGGCAAATACTCAATTTCTGTAGTGACTGATTTTAAGCCTTTGCAGGTAAACCTTCTACACTATAATATCAAGAAAATATTAAGCGAGATGTGGACTGACAACAGTATTTAAATATTCGTGTAAAGTTATAATACCTACGCCTGATCGAGGTTTGTTGGTAAGGTTATCGAGTGAAAGTTTATAGTACTTTTTATTATTTCACACGATGATGACTTTTAAAGTATAGTTTAACAAGCCAAGAAGAATTGAAGGCATGTTGAGTCGATCTTTATCCAACAGTAGGTCAACATGGACTAATTAAATTTTTCAGATTCTTTTTTTATAAGGGGATATCCGATCGACCGACAAATCAAGCTGTCTTTAGCTCATTCAAGGTAAGGGTTGCTATCACGAGTCATAGATACATCTAACGTTGCAAGTGTCCATAGTCTGCGGTGAATGCTTAACATCAGGCGAGTTACTTGCTTGTTTGCCGCCAGTATCAAAAAAGGGTTAATTATCCAGGCCTATTTCTTAACGCCAATCGCCCTTAACTTTGACAGCACTAGAGTGCCTCAACAACCCGAGACAGATTTCAATTTGGAGTGTACATGTTTCTTACTCGCCCCTAATTTCTCGCACGATTGCATTGCAAACGGGATGTAGCGTGTTTTATATTTGAATATTATTGCGACGAAATCGAACAATTGTTAGAGCTTGATTGAGAAGTACGTACGTTCATGTTTTACGATTTTCTAATGAATGGAGTAGAATTGTGCTTGGAGTTTTAAAGCTGTGAAATTGTAACAGTGATTTGTATTTAGGTTTTATTTTTTATTTGATATAACATACATTTTACTACACTACTACATACAGAATATGATTAAAAGATTAGTTGTCTTCTACAGATTTGAACTTGGTTTTCTGTTAATGGATCAATGGGTAAACCAATGTTTTTTTATAAATTTATGTGGGTACATGTATGTAAACAGTAGCTTCTTTTTACAGTGCAAGGTTTGCTTCGTTATGGAAGAAAAAAGATCCGTGTATAACTTATTCCTTTTTAATGTTTACGTCTTAGAATTAATTATATTATTAAATTCACTGTCTTTATTTCCTTCAGTGCTATCACGTCTCTTTTCTGTTCTATTTGTATATTTCTTAGAGCTACATTAGTGTTAATTAAACTAAAACGTGTAATGTCTTATGCAAACGTCATCATTTCACTCTTAACATTTTAAAGTAAGTAATTACAAGTAAAATGCTTACTCAGGAAATACTTTTGCTAAGAAATACTTCCTTTCTTTTACATTAAAATTCTAAGAAAAAAGAACAAAGAAAAATATGATTAAACATTTATTTTCCGGGAAAAATAACAAAACAATTCAAGAGGTCCAAAAAAAAATCAACACTACATAATACTATATTTATAACTTAACTAAGAAACATCCTTATCATTTTCACTTAGGCATTGTCACCTTTCGAAGACATATATTATGGGCCTTCAATAAATGAGAACGGGTCTGCATTAGATAGTACCTTCAACCCTAGCGACCCACATATCATCAGAACTATGAATAATAAAACGGAAAAAAGTTTGCTATCACTTCTCGATTACGTGTCCTGATAGATATTGGAATAGCAAGGCCATGTTGAGAAAGGAAACGATTTTTATAGTTAAATGGAATCAGAGATGAAAAGCGTTTTGGTATTTAGGTAACCCTGAACAGGGTACATAGATATTACCGATATGAAGTAAGACAATTGCCATGGGCAGGAAAGAGTGGAGAGTGGTAGATAGAGGAGAGCCCAGGCTTTAATTGTATAAGGCTTGATAATATAGAACAAGTTAGCCGACTCTAAATGGATGCAAAAACTGAAGGAGTGTTGTATACTTGTGCGTATAACATAGGTTTGTTACGTATAAACCCAATAAAGATTAATCAAGACTGACATGAACACATAACTGTGGAATACAGATTTCACATCAACTAATGATAACTAAAAAAGTAGGGAAAGTAAATGAAAAGTTTCTTCAAACAAGTTTTCCTTAACTAAATAGGCCAAATTATAACATAACTTAGTACCTACCCCTCACCCACTCATAATTTTATTTAGATAAACATTACATGAGAGTACCCAGAACACAGAATCGTTCCCAACACGTATATTTGTACAATCCTACACGTGTCATCTTGACTTACTATTTTCCACGAAAAACCTTTGTCAAGTGTCAATTTACTCCAGTGGAAAAGTTTTAAAACTTTTATACGTCGAGCCTTCTCTCACTTGTCAATGTAGTTTCGCACTTTTTAGTCTGTCCCTTAGAGCTGTCTGCTATAAATATTCTTCGTGATTTTTTAAGCTTTTTATCCCAGTTGGGTAACGTAGGATTCAATGTGCTAAAATTACTATACTTAGCATCGGGAGTTGTCACTCTTGATACTGCAAAAGTTCCGTCGATTTGATAGAAAAATCTGTGTCAACAAGGCACTCAAATATGTTTGGTTGTTTTGTAAATCTTATTGTGTACATCGACTTATTTGCTTTTAGTATGTAATAGTAACAGATTCCCCTAGTTTCTGAAAGGCCGATTAACTTAATCTGTTGTTAGAGAAATTGATCATGACTATATCTGACCAAAAGGCTTACAGCCAATGACAGCGCTTAACAAGAGATAATATATGATCACTGATCATTTGATTACCAAATTGTGTTGATGATCGTTTCAGAAACCGCAGGTTATTTGAACTTTGTAATCTATAAATTAAATAAACCAAAAAAGATTTGTGATTTTCATTAAAAAAACGACTATCTTGCTATTATATTCTGAAACTTAAATCCTATTGTTTATTTACCAAAGAATCATATTTTACAAAATCAGTTAGCGTTTTGATTTAATATAGAAAATTTATTTTGAATAATGAAATAACTTGTCTGTAAATTCCGATTAGTATTGATTGCGAAATAGATTGGATTTAAATTCGTGAAATTTAAATTGTAGTCTAGACGATAACAATGTTATTTGACTAAGGTTTAGTAAATTTTGATTCGTAAATTACTCTTCGATTGACTGTTTCTAGGAAACTATTCTATAGCGTAAATTGAACATGATTGCTTTCATTAGAACTTTGGAATTGTTAGTTATCTAAGTATTATTCATATTCTAAAATTTGATAACTAAAGCCGCTTTTGGTAGGTGGAAAATCTGATTCATCTATTTTTTTTCTTTCTTTGTAACGCATAAGGTAACGATTATTTTTAATCCGTAATCTATTTTTATTGTTCTTTATTTTTCATTTGCTTACTAACCAATCATGTAATCTGAAGTTTGTACTATCTTAATATATATAAATCTCGTGTCACAATGTTTGTCCTCAATGGACTCCTAAACCACTTGACCGATTATAATAAAATTCGCACACCATGTGCAGTTTGATCCAACTTGAGAGATAGGATAGTTTAAATCTCAAATTATAGTCGCAATTTTAATTTATTGCTAATTATTTGTCTGTTATTATTTGACAGTCACAATTTTTTTTAATAAATAAATAAATGCGGACAACATCACATACATTGCTCTGAACCCAAAGTAAGTAGCTATTAAGCACTTGTGTTATGGAATTCAGAAACAACGAAGGTACCACAAACACCCAGACCCGAGGCAATATAGAAAAGATGATTTCTACATTGACCCGACCGGGGATCGAACCCGGGACCTCAGAGCTAGCGACACCTTGAAACCGGTGCGTACGCCACTCGACCACGGAGGTCGTCTTAAATTATCTGTTAAATCCAAATGATTCTAACAGATGTCGATACCTTTCGACTGGGTTGAGTAAGTAATCAATAGATGGCGCTGCTATGGTAAATCTACGAACGTGATCTGCATTGCACCCGTGCGAAGCCGGGAGGGGTCGCTAGTGCAACTATAAAAAACCACACCTACAAAATTAGTGTTTAAAATTTTCTTTACAACATTAAACTATTCATACTTATTATGTAATGAGAAAGTAACTCTAGTCTACCTATCTGTTATCTTTTCCGATTTATAAGCTGCTTGTTATAAATACAGACATCCACACGGGCGAAAGCTCGGGTTTTCACCCACTTTTTATAAAATGCAGTATAATAAACATGAATATAATTATTGCATTGCCTCTGTATTTCTTATTTCGCAATTTACATAACTTTCTTACATTCAGACTATAAATTTCAAAGTGGAGGCAATAAATTTTTATTTTACACCATCCTCTTCCACAATGTTTAGCGACATGAACCGAAGTATCTTTTTATTGTCTTTTAGATTATCTTTATTTCTTTGGCTTTATGTAACACGAATATTACCCGGTTTTTATAGTGTTGTAATATTTTGGAATGTCCGCTGTTCAAGATATAGGTCTGTTCTGTTGATTTGCCTTTCTCTTTTAAGATAAGATAAGATGTCTTTAAATTTTGATGATATCAGAATTTGCATTTCCTGACTTTACCAACTTGCTTTATGTGTTTCTTTATTGTTTCTTGTATAGTAACAAAATTTACAAAGCACGCAATTTTGATTGTTCGGTTCAGTTAAATAAGGTTGAATTTTCTACTTCTAGGCGTGAACACTATAATAATATATAAAATTATTAATGATTTATCTTTATTTAAATATGAAAAAGTTTTTCAATATTTTAACTATTTGTACAGGTGCATAATCCAGATCAAAATGAAAAAAAATATATATATCAACTTCTTTTTTAATAAACGTTGCCTTTCAAGCGGTTTTCTCATTCCCCTACGAAAAAGCCTACGGTTTTCGTAGCCAGAAAGTGCATGGTAAAATAAATTCGTAGCGCATTGCTCACGTAGCAACTTTATACACATCACTCTGACATAGACTTAAAAATTGTACTTTCCTGAGCAAAATAGAAAACGTGTGTTGCTTGTATATGAGGTTCTATGTTGTTACTTAGTTACAAGATGGCGTATCACTAACTTTGTTATTTAAGTTACAGCTTGAACAAGTCTTGGAGGTGTGAATTAAAAGTTGCTGCAAATGAATCGGATTCAAGTGGAAATTGGGTTTGAAACCTGTTTATAGTTCTGTATAGGTATTGAATAGAAAATGTTTCAGAAAATTCAAATCAATTTTAGTCAGTTTTTATCAGATTCCTAAAAATCGACTAACACCGAAGACATAAATCTACTCTTTATAAAAAATTGGGATGTGAAATAAACATTATCTGTAACGTATTATTTTATAAAGATAATGTAAGTTTCTTGGAACAGTCTTTTTTTAATTGTGCCCATAGTTTTCACGATACTGCAACAGTGTGAGCTCATTATAACACGTTCGCTGCATCGTCTAGAATTTCATTTATAATAAGATTTTTGTGACGATAATGTAAAGTGTTACTCACACCTTGTCAGGTTCCAGACTTGGATGTAAATAACATCGCCGGTAGTCGACAACCAGTTCAAAAAGTAAATAAGGATTGATTACAAAAAAAAATAGGTAAAAAAAGAAAATGTAGTAGAGTATACTTAGTTCATTGAGATGTTTTGATTTATACAATACTAGCTGTACCCGGTCGCGTTGCAATGAAATTTTTTACCTAGCTCCTGCCTACTACCTACCTACTACCACTTAGGGGTATGAAAAATAGAATGGAGCCGATTCTTAGACCTACTAAATATGCACATAAAATTTCAAGAAAATCGGTCAAGCCGTTTCAGACGAGTATGGTAACTAACATTGTGACACGAGAATTATAAAAGATTTAACTTTAAAACCAAGATTCCAAATTTCCGGCACAATGGAACCAAACAATTGAATCAAAATAATCCTGTCACAATAATGAAACAGTTATCAACATTTGAATATCACAGTATCTTTACAACAACTGGTAGGTTGGCCTAAACTAATTGCGTGTAAATCTGTCTTGGTGAGAAATTTCGATAATTTGCTTCGGCTAAATTAAATGGGCCTCGCTTGATTGGCCAGCCCTTTGAATATAAATGACAGTCGATTTCTATCGGTTAACAAGATCGACGTATAGTAGGATTGCTGAATACCAAATTGTAGTGTTTAGTTAAATGTTGGTATTAATTACTCTGAAGATTTCTCGAGGGACTCCGGTTTGTAATTTTGATTTGGGGCCTCTCATTACGTTTGAAGAAGACTGAGAGAGAATATAGTATTGAAGAAATAAGTATTTCTTCAATTGATTTGACCAAATGCGGCAAGTTTTACTCTGCCCTGTGATTATGACACACTTTTGGGCTGCTTATATAAATATCGCTTAATATACAACAAAAATAAACCGACTTACAAACTCTACACTACAGGTCCTACCTACATAGTGTTTCTTTCATAAGTAGAGTACACAAATGCTTTTCCACGCGGGGATGGAACCTAGTAACTAAAAAAATGTACGTTCGACAGCTTAATTAATAAAAAATAATATTCCATTTAATTAAAGTAATTATGAAATGGTTTATTTTGCAAATATTTATCTTAAATTTTGTAATGTTGTAGTTGATGTTATATTCTAATTTCTCTTGGAATTATACAACTATATTACCTGTTAATCTAAAATAAACGAGTGCTCTTTAAATCATATTAAAACAAGGTTTTTTACAAATTATATTTTCTTAGCAAAATCAAGGTTTCCTAACCTAGACACATTAACAGAAACCTACATATATTCTTCAATACTAGAAGTCTAGAATCAAATTACGAGGAGCGAGCGCGAAGCAATCCGGTCGGACAGTTTGCTCTCGTCCAAAGAATTGGGAAATGTCTTTGCTTTGAGCTCGTTCGAAGAGTTAATTGAGCAAAATACGACGTAACGGTTCAAAAAGAAAGGAAATACTCGTTATTGGTTTTAGTACATGTAGAGGAATGTTTATTTTTATTTGGTACCTAAGTATGGCTTAAAATAACTAATGGTACATTTGAGAGAAAATTTTAATTTATCGCAACTAAACTGGAAATGTAAATTGAATGCTTAGTAACGATTAATGCTAAGTCCGCTACAACTTATTGATTTAATAACTTTCTTGTACGTAGTGTATTTTGTTTTAGTAAAGTAACTAAAATGAAGTAATAATATCACTAAATAGTTAATTTATTTCACAATAAAATACAAACTAAACCTGCTGTTCAAAAAATTTTAACAAGTAGCAAAGTACTACGCACAATTTTGATGTTTCTGTAGTAAGAATTATGTGATAACATTGAAAACATCTCCACCAAGTCTTAAAACAAACCAAATTTTAATAATTCACAATGTAAGTATTATTAGACTCACCTTACATAATATAGCGCTAATAACAATACCCGCATTAGTTTACCATCTTCGGACTGACACAAAGGATTAATAATCTAGGTTATTTGATTAGTCTACAAGCTAGGCTGTATACATTAATGTAGGTCTCATTAGCATATAGGCTTATAACCCGAGGTATCATATTTAGAATTCATGTATACGCTGTGTTAATATTAATTATGTAAGAAAAGATTAAATAAATTAAGGTGATAAAATCCGGTTTTTCTGCCTAGCTTTGTCCCGGGATATGTTTTAGTAAGCTTTTTAGTTCAGTTCTTAGTATTTTGCATAGAGCAAATGGTTTGAAGCCGCACTTATTTTACGAGTTTAGTATCCCTTGTTACGACTGGTTGTCAGAGTTTTTATGATTTAACGACTGTCACAAATATCTCATCATGGTACATACATCAACATGTATGTTGATGTATGTACCATCAGACACTGACAATCGTTAGATGTCAGTGTCTGATGGTAAATAATTTTATCATAATAGAGTACTTAAATAGGGGGGTATGGGGTATGCACCATACTTTGTACACACAGAACATGTTAGTAAGCCTGACAGCTCCTAATTCACTGTTTTTTACTAAATACAGTTACTAAACTTTTAAGTAGATACTTTTCAGTATACAAGTCCTGAATCTAATACATAATAATATAATAAAAATGTAGAAAAGTGGTGTCTGTACAATGGAAATATATATAAAAAAAGTAGCAGGGGTTTTTATAATGAATAAAGATAAACTGTGAATGTAGGACAAAAATACAAATATAATACAAGACTGAAGTAGATTTGAATTACAAAATAATTTCTACTGGAAACTTGAAGCTTCGCTATAATTAATTCTAGGCGACTTAATTGCTATCCAAAATGTTGGTCGTAATCGTAGTTTCATTTTGTATATTAAATTATAATTACTATGTTGGTGTTATAATGATAGGTAACTTTAATGGTTTTATAGAACTAGATTTTATAGGGTTTATCGTAGATTTATAATTTTTAACCTAGAGTTGTCCAGCAGTGGGAAAGTTCAAGTTAAATAAGACACTAAAACGCAATACGATTGTGAAAAGATTAGGAATCTAATTTTACCAATTTAACATGTCAGTAATTTCTTACCTAAATGTAAAATTGTAGTTTTTGTTAAGTCTCATAATCGTTAAAATTGTGTTTTGATGGATTGCGACTCTACAAACGATCACTTTATAATAGATCATGATCAACAAGACTGATTCTTCGTTAGTCTGAAAATCGTCAATAAATTTTTTAAAGCACAATATTGTGTAGTATCACCCTTCTTTGAAAACCTCTGTTGTTCGTGTTCCTTCGTCGATTGATGATTTAAATGGCACTAAATTGGTTTATACCAAGTTTATACATTTCATGTTGTACACAATAAAAAAGGGTAAAATAAAAGTTATGAAAACAGGAATGTTTTTTTACTACAATCGAAGTATTCAACAGAATATAAATAAGAGTAGTAAATAAAGTGACGTAGTTTAAAAGAATACAAAATCTCAATTCAAATTTAACTTTATCAAGGTCCTTATTCACAGCAATATTTCTAAACCCGACGCAAATGACGCCGTATTCGAAACCCAACAATTTAAATAACAATAAATAATCGATAAAGAAATAAATTATTCAAGACACACGTCAGCATAATTCATATTTCCGGATTTTGGCAAATTTATGAAAATGTCGAGCTCGTAACACCGAAACAACTTTACTTGGTAAAAGTTTTTGAGAAAAGTGTCACAAGTTAAAATTACACTTAGGAGCGAATGAGATTTTGGTACAAAATAATAAATTATTGACAAATGAAAAAGTAACATGAAGATTAAGTTATTGAATTTGAAGTAGATTTAGAACGGCAAAGATTCTACTTTTGTAGAATTCATGAAAGTGTTAAATGTAAATAATTACAAGAATGTGGAGGAAGAATATGTAAAACAATTTTTTTAATAAAAAAATAGTGTAATATAATATACTTACCAAGAGACACTCTCACTGTTAAAAGAATAATCTGAGTATGTATTTGTATGAAGAGTTATGTATGTGTTTTTCTTTGACACAGCGTGTCAAAGAAAAACACATACATAACTCTTCTTTGTCGCAGTTGGATAAATAGTGAGGTAGTTAATATGTTTAATTTATGTTTAGTTAATATGCCTACAATATATAGAGCATTTATTGTATTGTGCTCACATAACTAAAAAAATATAGTCCAAAATAAAAATTAACATATTCACTTCCCCAATATTTTCCTCTATCCCACTACACTTTTAACCATGTTTTGTGTGTATATTATTTATAGATAGCAGCTAAGAACAGATTTATGGTAATGTAATCCTTGAAAGGGCAAACCACAGCCTTCAGGGAAAGCTAGTTGTGAATAAAACACGTCGTGATGTCTTACTGAATCGAAGTGTTCCTTTTTATATAAAGTCGGTCGATTTGCGTTAGTTTACTGAATTTTTGATGGGGTATGCAAAGGAGACAGATACGCTTTCATACAATTTTGGGCCAGAATGTAAAGAGATGAAATTGGTTTGAATTGATAGCTACTATATTAACAAACAATTACTGAAAATATGGCAGATTTTGGCAATCTGAGAGCTAAGATAAAAGAGATTAAGTTTAAGTAAAAAACTATACTTAACTGCCTTAGAGTATAGGTAAGAAACTAAAGAGTGAATTTATCATGGTTTGTTTAGTCCGCTTAGCAGTCAAGGTTTATGATGGTTTTGTTTTTTTTTTTTATAATTTAGACAGGATTTTTAATATTTCTGTAAAGGAAGGATATGATGTACAAAAATGAAAATCGAATTTTATTAGTATTTTATTCGTCTTCTATTATTACAAGAACGTCATCTAAGAATTGTGCAGGTAGTACTATTTTATCTAGTAGAGGTACTTAGCCTAACTAAAGTACCATATTATTGACATCACATGGGCGCAACAGCCCACAGTCCGTTTGCCTACGATGCAGTTAAAATAATATTTTAATATTGCTTCCCTACGACCGACGTATATACGAAAATATCCATGGTTTTGACTTTGTTAGGCTTAGGAGGCGCGTTCCATCTTTATAAAAAAAATCACGACATAACTAGTTCATACTAGTGCTTACGATTCATACCCAGATAGGCTCACTCTTTAGTTTCTTGTATAATATATACTCTAAGGTAGATAATTCGACACTCGATGTCAATGTCATGCATGTCCAGTCAGAGTTAGCACAGATTAAAGAATACAATAATCGATTAGTAAATGTGAATCGATTTATCTTAATTATGTAAAACTTAATCTCTTAATACTCTAATTCTAATGGATTTAATTATTTTAATTAAATGTATCATCTAGTGAAAGCATTTTCGTAAATAGTATGAACTTTGATGATGTGATGACATTAAAATGTCATCATCAACAGAGTATTTACCTACTTAGACTATTTACTTCGTAACCCAAACTTAATTATTGGATATTTCATTTTCCAGATTGTAAATTGAGTTGATTTTTCACACTTTGAAATAGAAAAATATAGCCTTTTTTTTCAGCCATGTCTTAACTTATTACAATTTGGCCCAGAAATCCCCTTCTCCTTTGTATTGATTTTTTTTGCCTTTAAATCACTTTGTATACAGAGGTTATGTTTTTAGTCGTGGTGTATGTATGAAGGTAATTGTTTTTCTACAATAAAATTAATTCAGTTTTTTAGATAGATCTAGTTATTCAACCCTAAATATTGAAATGTTATAAAACTCTCTCATAATCTACTCAAGTATTAAATAAATGTCTAAATTAAATCTACACGGAAGTTTATGTAACAGTTTAGAGCTGCCGTTATACGGTGCCATCAATCCATTTAAATTAACATTCATAATAATATAACTATAAATTAACATAACTAGGAATGAGCCCATAAAACTTCTATGAGACGTATTATAATACACATTAATTTGCTATAGTTCTTAAATACAATAAATAAAAAAATCTTGATTATTTTTAAGAAATCTCAGTGTTTTTCCTAGGAAGATCTCCTTGGAAATATGCTCTGCTTATTGGATTTCTGACCCATTCATGTCTCAGAAAGCACGTTAAGCCATTGGTACTGAATAAAATATTTGGATCGTTGACAGTCATTAAACCACAAAATTTTGACATTCATTATTATAAGCTAGATAATTTCAGCTTTTGTTTGAATTGTATATTTTTGCAGAACCTTTAACACAATATAATATAGAACCTTTTTCAAATCGGCTTTTCACAACGGGGTCTAGCACCAAACGTCTTTACAAACTACGTCAATTAACAATCTAAAAAGTTAACAAAACAACTTGAAACTTTGAAAAACATTGTTTCGCACAAAAATCACGTACTAGCTGTACTCCTTGACCCTGCCTTGGAAACTGTTCAGGGGTTCTCAACCTTTGGTTTAGAAAAATTACCAAAAATATTTCATTTCTCAACTTGCTTATGCAAAATTGTTAATGGAATTTTACATAATTAAACATCGTAAAATTAAGCCAGCTTCTTTAAATTTTTAATTTGAGGAAAATATACAAACAGAAACGTAAGAGTATTTAAACTAATTTTCCTTGTCTTTTTACATAGTAAATTGTATGCCATACAAAGATTATTTAAGTTTTGTAGAGTAGTTACAGAAATAGCTCATAATTTAGGTACTCTCGATGAAATAATAACGGCTATCATTCAACCTTTTTTGTTTTTTTTTTACCCTGGGAAATCCTCATGGACTTCCTCCACCCTGGGGAAGGCAGAGAAGCATGCCGGTCTCTTACCATCTAAAACTACCAGAGTGCTTCACCCTTCCCTTATGGAGACCAGGCGGGAAAGCTATCATTCAACCTAGTCCAAATAGTTAATCCAAATAAAATTATTAATGAACGGTCCGCCATAACCAAAATGTTTAGCACCCCTGCGTTCCAAACTGCTGTATAACTCCCAAGCAAAGTTCTTAACAGTATTTCGGTACGTTAATGTCTTTGTTTATGTTTAGGCTCAAATATCGTTGAGGTATTTTAAAGTTTCGTCCCAAGGGTATTAAGTTTTGGGGAGTTTGATCAGATCGTGCCTCTTTCATGTAGAGAGAAAATGAAGTATCATGTTCCTGAAGTCAAGCTTGATAGTTATGGAAGACTATCAAGTGTCTATTTTCAAGGAAAAAAGATTAACGGTAATTTTGCAAGCCTTTGATAATATTACTAGGCAGCTTACGTGGAATCTTTGTAGAGTTGTAACCTATGTTAAGGAAAATACAATTTTCAAATGAGGAGCAATTTACGATAAAAGATATTATTATGACTTTAATCGAACGAAACATATTTTTTTAGTACGGCTGAGGCAGAAATTGGTTATTTTATGCCGTGCGAAACTCGTGGCCTTTGATTTTTGTTTTAATATTTAGATATGGACACGTACAGATCAGGCAGATGAGTGCATGAAATATAGTAATGAGTATTCCGTAACACATCATTTTAAACTGTGTGCAAATGTGCCTAAAAACCCGAAGATTTTAAACCAGAATCCTTTTGCAACCCCAAAGACACGAAAATATACAAATTCTTTTCCATCCGGGTTTGATTCGTTCGATATCCAAATGTAACTACGCAAAGCGCCTTCCCACCAAATCCCTTGTTACTCTCTGAACTAAATTGGCCTCTGTGGAAAATTTTAACCCTGCATCCTATATAGATAGTGAAAACTAAAAAACGTAGCACTAGAGGGTTGGTTCAACCTGTTATTTATTTTCGAGTTGCAATTTTCGGCCAGTTATAACGGGTTGCCGGAAAAGATATTTAAATATGGAATGGGAAGGTAAATGGGGATAGAATACAGCCAATCTTTAAAAAATGTACTTGGTTTTATTATTTTATTTATTTCTCAGTAAGATATTAAGTTCTAAAATACTGTGTTTGATAACAGCAAGATATTTAAGTATTCAGTACACATATTTTTCTGTAGGGTTTGAAATATGTTCTTATATTAAGTGACACAATTATCAAGGAAGCTTATATTAGTCATCAAATCACTAACTTTCCTTTGTAACAAGTAACAGTAACTGACCACTGTGTCTTGTCTTTCGTCAGATAATCCATTGCAGCCCTTATCTAAAATTCTTTTTATATGTACTGAAATCAGCACAGACAAAATCACACCTCAAAATTGAACCTACACCCATAGTTACCAATCCCATCCAATACATGTTTAAAAAAAGTCGTTGTAGACAAGGGGGGAGGCTTTGCAAGCAGTGGCGCAAAAGTGTTCACTACGTTTTACATTCCAATAGGTTTTCCGTTTGATTTCGTACACAACTGGTTACGCTGTTTGTGCAGCGATAGCTACGAGTTTATTAGGTACTTGTGATCTGGATGTGTGTGCCTTGAGATTTTTAACACATAACTTCGGAAAAACGTGATTTTGAATTTTGTGATTGTGTTTCGTTTTAGAAAAATCATTTCATTAACAATTGCAAAACGCTGTAGATACGGTGTTGCTGGTATCAAACGCTTTTTATTCATGATTACAAGTCAATTGATTTTTTTTTTAATTCACTTACTTTACTTTATTAAAGATACCTATTTGGTATCGAGAATCAATGACGTTTTCTTGAACCTTAAGGAAACAATTATGTTTCAGAGCTTTTTCAAGATTTTCAATTTTCTTCTGGTCCGAAAACATAACACTATTATTAAACTACCTACTTCTCTGATAATTATGTCGAATTAGAGAAGTATGCTTGACCAGATCTATGTGCTACCTATATCGAACGGGTTTCCAATAATCACGGGTACATACACACTTAATGCTATATACTAATTACTAATTATACACTCTGATGATAATTAGACACTGCATCACCATTAGCAGAACATTGTTATACGATACAATACGCCACTGGTATTAGTGTCAATGTATGTTAGTCCATGGATGCCACTTAGTGATAGTAACACCCTGAATTTAATAGGTATTTGGTACAAAATACCAAGAAAGAATTGTAATATAGACCATTGGGTCTATTTTTCAATAATTAGACAGTAACGGTCAATTGCATTAAAAAAGTTCAAAAAGTATTGGATTCTTAGGTTTACGCGAATGTTAGACATTGCAGATAGCATGGTCACGGGCAGACATGATACCTGCAAAGGTGTCGAAACGTTGGGACTTAAAAATCTAAATATAAACCGCGAAAAAATCCGTAAAAGTAGTTTTATTTCAAGTTCAAAAAGTATTAATGTTATTCCAATTATAAATTTGAAATATACAAATATTTGTTCTCTTATCTCATATTTGTATTCTTATTTAAAATAATAAGCTGGTTAGAAATCTCAATTCAATTCGCACTCAAAAAGAAACAAAATAAAAGGTAATCCAGCAAATTGATTACACATATTGTGTTCCAAATTCGAATTCCATAAACAAACGTGTGTACTCTAGAAAAAAATCTCTCGGCATTTTGTAATTAAATTTGATGCGTCAAAGCAATCAAAAAGACTAGAAATAAGATAAAAAGCTAACAAGTAAATTTGATTTCTGTATCGAGAATTCTTTGCCTTATTTTTGGACCTGTTTACTGAATTTATTTGTATACTATGTTCATTGGAGATTATTAAGTTGGTATCTCTGATTTGACAGCAGCTAGATTTTTTTGGGGTATTTTTAGAACTGAGGAGTTTGAAACCTATGTCTAAATAAATTACCACATGTTTTCAAAAAGGTCTACTACAATCAGTTATCAAACTTATGGTCAGAATAAAATATATTGGGTATTTCTATTTAGAAATTAATATTCTCCTTTAGAGTTTCCTGACCTAAAAATGCATCTTTCTATATTTCTGTTCCATATAATTCGCTAGCAGACATTTCCTAGTTTCTTAAGACTAAAGCCATTAAAAAAGTAATTAGCAGAACTTTTCATAACGTGACAGTTTGAACTTTTAATTTGCTTAACTGTATTTTTTTTAGAGATTTCTTATTTTAAGTCGCTATCATAAAATATGTAACTTCAATCCCAAATATTTGTGTTAAAAATTTGGATTAAAATTTAACTGAGAACATTTTTAACTTAGGTAGCGAAGAATACAGTAGCATATTATGTATTTTTGAAGTAAGATTTAAAATAGCAAAACTTTTTTTTTTGTCAAATTGACGACAGTTTTCGCAATATGTCCAAAGAAAACAATACTGTTGTCGTAAATGGGTGAATTTCGACAAATGCCATTTTTCTTATCATATCGGTGAACTTTTACAATTATGTACTTTTTGTATATTTTTCAGGTTTTATGTAATCTTTAGGACATCAAATATCCCCAAATTTTATCTCATCAACGTATCATTTAAGACAAATGAGAAAATTCGGTTTGAATTTTGGCTTCCACCGATATGAAAAACCGGCACCGATTATTTTTTCTGTACACCGGTATGATAAGTATATCCACCGAAATGATGTACATATCCAGCGATATGATAATCTATCCACCTTTGAACATCAAATAGTAGGTACCTATATATTTTTACAAGGGTAGTCACCCTTGAGAACTGAAGACCAGAACTTAGGGTCTTATGTGGGTAAATCACATCCAAAGAGAACTGAGTTCTAAGAAATCCAATGAAAATATATTTTTTGAAAATGAATATGTACTTATTTTATTATGTTTACTAGAGGAACGTATTATTAAAAAATAATGATCATTTTTATTGTAATTGTTCTTTTGATATTTATTATAATGTACCTACTGACTATTTTTATTAACAAAAAAGTTTTTGCTTCACAAACTTTTCTTGCGTTCAATTGTTCTACCTCACCATCATCATCTCTGCCTATGGTCGTACATTACCGAATACAGACCTTCCTTAACGATACATTTATACATACCCAGTGGTATCGTGATAATGATTTTGGCAGTCTATGTAGGTAAGTATGTATGTATGTATGTTCAATTGTTTCTTTGTATACCGAAATGACACGGGATCTACCGATATGATAGAACGACTCACCGAGATGATAAAATGATCCACCGATGTGACAAAACTGTGTGTTGATCATGAATCCAGACACCGATATTAGATATAAGACACCGATCGATTTTTTCTTATCAATTCGGTGTAAATGATCACATCGGTGGTAATAAAGACCACCGATTACAGCGATATGAGAACACCGACGTGAGAAATAACACACTTTTTAGAAAATTATTAAAAATGCATATTATCTAGGATAAATTTAATAACAGACAATGAAGCTAATTCACTAACTGCGTCTGTTAGAACCAAACAACAATAATAAAACTACTCATTACACTAGAAAAATGCAACCACCGATTATATAAAATAATTGTCCGGGAACAACTGAAATGGCGTACTTATGTTTTTGGTGGGCATATCCAGCGATTTATCCCACTTCTATCCGGACTGCCCACTAGCACACACCAACCAGGGAAATACGATTGGGGTGGGGATGCTGTCCGACTCGTCGATGTAAAGTTATGTTTAAATTACTTTTGCCCAGCGATATGAGAACATTTTTCAGGACAAGTACGTTTGTGCCTCTCAGTAATAACAATCGTTAATTATGTAATAAAACATGCTATATATTAATAACTAAACTAATATTCTATGAAATAGAATAAGTTATATACTTAACTTACTTATTTTTATTAGTGTATAAGCTGTTTTGCTTGTAAACAAAGTAGTGGGACAGCACCGATTTGCAAAAAAGTAGAGGTTTATGTATTTTTTTTCTACCTTTTTAATAGTCCTAGGCAAATGATATTTTTGCCACAACCCAATGACTACCTATAGAATACTAAAAAAATATATTCAGAACTATATTCCTTTTTTCAAATACTAATTTCACCAAAGACAAAAAAATAAGTCATTTGGGAAATTCACCCAAATACAAAGACAATATTGTAGATTTAATTGAACCAAACAAATGTTGTTCTTACACAAACATACTCATCAGATATACTGTAATAATATTTGTCAAAAACAGCCTAGTACTGTGTTGTCTAAAACTAGGTTATAAGAAGACTAAATAAGAAAATACTACAAAGGTTATTTATTGTTTCAATGTAATAAAAATGTGTTATAGTGTGTGTAACTGCCTTGTTGGCCTAGTGGTTCTTCGCAACTGCTATGCTAGAGGTCTTGGGTTCGATTACCAAGGTGTTATTGGGGTTTTCTATGAAATTCTCAGTAGTAGGTCGGAGTTTGGATTTGTGTCCGGTTAGTGGCAATAGGCTCGCCCCCTATTACATGGGACCTAAACATATCGGCGAACTGTGGGTGTACATTGGTACACCTATGCCTACCCCTTCGGGGAGGCGTGATGTTTTGTTAGTATGTTATGTTAATATGCTGGAGTTTAGAAAAAAAAAATGTTACCTATGTAGTAGCAATATCCATGTTTGGTGCTAAAATAAAACGAATTTAATAAAAAAAAAAAAGTAAAAAGAAGCAATATTTAAAATTCTGTTTTTAAACAATAACCATGAAACATTAAATGCATTTTACATTTGTATGAAAGTAAAATATTTTCTCACAAAATCGTTTTATGGCCAGTTACATAAACCAAGTTTTAAAATTCCATTTTCAATTCGCAAAAAAAAAAAGAATTTCAAAGTCGATCCATAAAACTACTTTGCGAACCTGGATAAGATTCAACGAAATGGATTTTTTATCTATTTCAATAGATAATAATCACTGGATTTTAAATTTCAAATTTACACCTGCATTCAATCTGCTCTGCCATTTCAGGTAAGGCGAAAGTCCCATTGAATGTGAAAAGAGTATTAAAATGAACGAGAAATGAGCGAGTTGTAGCAAAAAGTTTAGTAATAAAAGCGTTGTTCATGAAACAATGTTATGGAAAGACTTTACTTGTCTTACCAATTTAAAGAAATATGATTTTTATGTAAACAAAAAATTTAAGCACAGACAAGATTTCTACAGGACATGAAAAAATATCAAATAGTACAAACTTTGTATTACAAAGGTGCAGCTGATGGTGCTGGCATGGTGATGCTTATAGCTTTTGTTACGCGTATGCTATATTTCTGGTCATAACATAAAAAAAACATTATAGATAGAGATTAAAAAACATTAACAAACTTAAAAAAAGACCATAGTACACCTCCGAGGTGGTCCCATATTATAATTTTTATCAAAGTCGGTTTCGTTTTTTACATTTAGGTAGTCTCAAATTTAAAATAATACTATTTTCTGATAGGTGACTATGAGATATAGATGGTAGATCGTGTCGCTATCATAATCTACCACAACTAAGCACAAATCCAAAAATTATCCTGTTCAAACTCAAGCTCCTTTCGCATTGGGACCCCGCACAGTGGCTCCATCTAGCGTCGTTGAATCCATAATGTGCACCTCACCCGCCTTGAGCCGGCGGCCGTCCGGCGTGCGCTGTCTGCTCTGCCGCCTAAGCGCTCGGTGGGCCCTGACGGTATACCGCCCTTTATTTTGAGAGATTGTCGCGTGATATTAGTAGAACCTTTGCTGCACATATTTAATGTTTGTTTGTCGGAGGCACACTTTCCAAGTCGCTGGAAACTTACGCGGGTGGTACCTATACCGAAAGGTGGAGGTGGTACGGATGTCAGTGACTTCAGGCCAATCGCGGTACTGAGTGCTCCAGCTAAGGTATTCGAGATGGCTGTTCATAATTGTCTTTATACACAGATAGGCCCTCATTTGTCTGATACGCAGCACGGATTCCGTCCTGGGCGAGGTACGACGGGGAACTTGCTCCACTTGATGACACAATTGGTACCAGCTGTTGACGCTGGGCTCCAGGTTGATGTGGCTTATCTGGACTTCAGGAAGGCGTTCGACACAGTAGACCACGACATACTTTTGGCAAAGCTAGCGGATATGGGCTGTACCTACCATACTGTAAATTTTTTCGCCAGTTATCTACGTGACAGGCGTCAATATGTGGACTGTGGCGGACACTTCTCCGAGCCCTACTACACCAGATCGGGCGTCAGTCAAGGTACTAATTTGGGTCCCTTATTATTTATTATCATGGTTAATGATTTACCAAAGGTCATCAGGTCGACATGCATGCTATTTGCTGACGACCTGAAGTTGTCAGCAGTCATAAAAGACACTGCGGATCATGTCATGCTGCAGCACGACTTGGATAGGGTCACTGAATGGAGTCACTGTAATAAATTATACTTTAATGTATCAAAGTGCTCGGTACTTTCATTCACACGGACACGAACCCCTCAACACCACCAGTACAGCATGGATGGGAAGTCTCTGCAGCGTGTCAATGAGGTGAAGGACTTAGGCATACTTTTTACCAGTGATCTGCAGTTTCGCAAACACGTGGTTCTCGTTTGTAAAAAGGCTTACAGGAACCTGGGATTTATGCTGCGTCAGGCAAATGACTTCACAAACATGAGTGCATTGAGGGCTTTGTATGAGGCTCTTGTGAGGAGTCATCTCGAGTATAATGCGGTTATCTGGAGTCCGAGTGAAGTAAAATACAAAAACATGCTTGAACGGATACAAAATAAATTCGTCAGATTTCTCTATTTAAAGCTGTATGGGAGATACCCAGGATATCCTTTACTGTATCCTACCCTATTTTGCCTCGGTATGGTAGGCTATTATAAATTGGAAATTCGGCGTGAAGTGGCACTGGCAGCATACATTTTCAAAGTTTTAAGGAGTGTTATACAAAACCCGGGCATACTATCAGAAATAGGATTTAATTTACCGGATGGGTACGTGACGCGGCGGCGCAAACCGCAGCTGCTGGTGGTGCCGAGGGGGCGCACTAACCTGCTGGGGCGCGCACCGCTCACTCGTGCGCTGCGCACTCTCAACACGGTGGCGGAGGAGATAGATGTATTTAACTGTGCACTGAGTGACTTCACAAGGGCCACATACTGTGTAGCATGTAAGGTTAATTAAGGTTTATTTTTAAGTTACTTTGTCGCATTAGTTTTAAAAAACTGTAATGGCAAAGGAGACATGTGATGTGATAAATAAATAAATAAATTATCATTATTATGCATGTTGGAAGAGTCTCGAGTGGCGTGTAATCTATTTTTCTCCATACAATTATTTTCAGCGTCCCAGCTTTATGAAGTTAGAACTGCATGTTTAAAATTTTATATGAGTTTGAATTCATTTACGGATTTTGTTTGACAAGACTTGGGGTGATGGTAGTACTTTATTACTTTAAATTTATTTAAGGCATCACTGTCTTATGTGGTTTAAGTTAAAGTTAGTATGTGGAGCTAGACGTAAAGTGTGAATTTATGAGCAGAGAGAACACATCTTAGATCTGTGTTGGATTTGGGAGAGAACAGTTCTGTGAGCCCAGCAGTGGGTTACTTGAAAACCGATGAGGATGGTTCCTATAAAAGTATTGTTTTTGAACCGATAATGGTAATGTATACTTAAAGTACAACATTCAAACAAGACATAGGCATCTTGACTTACGGCAAAAAGAAATATTAAGATCACTCAACTGTTACAGAAGGAAAATACCCAAACAATATAATGTAATTTTTCAGTAGAAGCATTTCTAACAACTGTGCAATCAACGTTGATATCACAAACGAGCTCCTTAAAAGTTTATTTAATCCTTAAGTCATTCGAAATGAGTTTTCTACATTCACTGATCCAAATGATGCCGGAAAATATAATTTTCCTTAGAACCCCAATCCACTTACATTATTATACCCAGTAAACACATTTTTTTAATTTAACATCAAAAATAAATTACTGTTTCAAGATTCAATTGAAACGCCAGCAGGCTTATTCCTTTCTTCTTTCGCGCCAATGAATAAATTAGCATTTTATCTAAATGTGCTATCTCTTTAAAAAGTGCTTTCGGGACATTTTGGGACATAAAGGAAATTGCGTTGTAAACGAGGTTTTCCTTTCAATATTACGTCCAAGAATATTTTGGGCATAAATCAGACCTAAGAAGGCTAGACTAAAATATTCTTGCCCTTTGCTTGACTTAAATCTTGAGTGATGTCAGATTTAACAACCTTATTGATGTAAGATGGAATTGGTTTTTGGAGAATTGAGTTATAATGGGGTTTGTGAATAAATATTTACACTATGTCTTTTTGGGTAACTCAAAGCGGTGAAATGCGAGCGGTAATGTAAAGGTCGCTGGGTGTAACGTCAAAGAGATAAGTGTTTATTTATATCAGAAGCCAAACCCACGTACGAAATTAACGGTTTCGTCGCTCCTTGACCATAATGATCAAATATCAAATGTTTTTATTACCTCAGAGACTTCAGTAGGTGGGAATACTCACTAATTATCTTGTACATATTATGCCAAGTAAAATCAAGATGGAGCAGCATTTAAAGGACGCCTAATGTTCAGGCTCACAGTGAGGTTCCATTTTATTCTTACTTCATTTATTAGCTTAAAAATTCTGATTACATAAAATAGACCCTACAATATCGACAAGGTTACATATTGAAGTGGGAACTCCTACATTAAATTGATAGTACATAATCTAGTCGTTAAGTAAATATTGAGAATTTCAGAGACAAGATTATACTCTGCAGTAGTATTAGTTACCGGTGTGTTCCTAGTATAAATAAGATCTTGATAATACAGCAATATTTTCTCCGAAATATTTCTAGGCAACGAACGATATTATTCCAATAATATTGAAAGTTGTTATTGTTTGATCAATACGAGGAATATTTGTTATACCATTATTGGATAAATCCAAATTCTAAAAGCAATAAAGAGGCAAGGATTTAAGTGGGGAATGTCAACGTACTACAACAACTAATATCGAATAATAGTCATATTTCGACGTAGAATTATTGAACCAGATTTTTCTTCAACCCACACTACACAAATAGTGTGTAGGTGAAAGGTTATAATCTAAGCAATATATACAGCAAAATTACTCTTTTGTATGTCTTCTTTGTTCCACTAGTTATAACTCAAAAACAGGTTCACCGACTTTCAGGATCTTTGATTTGTTGGATTTGTCTCGGTCCCGAATAATAGAATAACTAAATACATACATACTACTTCTGTATGAAAAAACTTCATAAAAAAACGGTACTCACGGTAAAAGGAACTACTAGCGCTGGTGCAATCACGTACAACAAGTATTTTAATACAATCAAAAAGAAGAACGTATTGAGAATCAATCTTTGACGGATAGCCTTACACCACTGTGAATACATGCATGTTCAAACCTTAGGAAAAGTGGTTGGGAACCCAATACCCCTACCTATGGTAGGTTACTGCATATATTTTCAACCGGTACCGTACCAATTAGTGTCGAATCCGCTGTCCAATTTCTATCGTTTCACAAGTCTATTTGCAAAGGGCGGTCGTAAAAAATGTTGGGTACATTTTGTACGCGTTGTATCCTATATTGTAGGCATCCAAATCTATCTCAATTGAGAGCTTAGGTTTGACAAATTGATGTTTTCGAGTGTATTAGAAGTTGTTGCTGAATTGCTGATAAATTATATTGAAAAGAAGTTGCTCGTCATTGTGACAGGATAAGTTAGGTAGTCTTAGAAAAGAATGGGACCTAAAAAAAAAATGGTATATTTTTAGATTGCCTGTCGGAATAAAACTGTATTGATGAAGGTCAAGAAAATAAGAAGTCTTTAAATGAGTTGATAAAATATTTTCTTTAAATGATTTTCCTTCAAATTGGCAATTATTATCATGATCACATGATTGCCCCTGAAAACCAGTGTATATGAGAAAACCCGATCCCAAAACCATTTCAAACTTAAATCGGTTCACAAAAAAAATCGAGTACCACCCACCGTAATCTCGATTCCAATTTCGATTCGATTTACGACACGTTCCGTTTCGCGAAGTATCAGAAAGGGGCGTATCCTAAACGCCATCGTATCGAGTGATCGTATCCTTAACAGATTCTCCACGCCGGCAGCAGATTGTGGGTTTCAACCTAATGTGTGTATCTGAGCTCTTGGTTCCTTGTGATATACGGTTCTTCGTATTGGGTGACTTTTACCTTTTGAAGCTTCTTCGTTTGGGTCCAATGCGGTTTTCAGTATTTTGCAATACAAAAAATACTGTTATGTAAAGACTTAATTCGCATATAGCTTTTTATGTATCAGACAGTTTCTTTGAAATCCCGTCTGTCATCGATCTTTAAGCTTCCTTCCTACGACTTTTTGACCTAGGAATTTCATCTTGCTTTTATTTTACATAAGACTTCTATCGAAGTTAACCTGTGTGCAGACTGCGACTCTTTCATCAGACTTACCCTTGTTTTTGCCTTAGCGAAGGCGGAGGATAACACCATATTTTCACCACAAACTAAATGAACTTTCCTCTGCGGTCTACCCCTAACCACATAAACATTTAAAAATATAGGAGACACAAACTAGAACAGTTGTCGCTACATTTAATAGGCACTTTCCTAAACTGCCAAGTATCTGTCAGCTCTGTAACTAACATGTCTGATAGTACATTTGAGTGTCCGTTTCTTGGAAGGACTTGAGACCTATTTCCTGTGACCATAACTCATATTTTCGTTAAGCCAGTGCCATGAAAACTTGGCACTGCTTAGATATCTATTTTCTTTGAGAAAGAATTGGCAGACGTTTTACATTTTTGTATTGTTTTTTTTTAAGTTACATGAAGATGCATGAATTATTATTTTATATGAATATAATATCAGATTATTTATTACTATATTATAATATATTTGAAGGAGGAGGCCCTGTAGTGGGACAACTGCTGAGAAAAATAAAAAAAGGTTCGCGGGCAAACTTGGTAAAAGTACAAAAACTTTGAATATATAAGGACACATTTTATTTAATAATCTCTATAAAAACCCCGGAACATCAACAACAGCAACACAAACATAGAACCAGAAGCAATCAACAAATACCAAAAAGTCAGAAGTCACGATCAAACGTATCTGAACTTTGTTCGTCATTCAATCCAACAGTGTGACACACAAGTATAAATATTTGAATACCACAGACGTTGAATGTGACTGTCAAGAAATATATGGCATAGGGGAGAAAATTTCGTAAGGAAATTTTTAAATCAGTCTGCAAGTAATGTTGCGTACAATTTTCTGTAAATAAGTGGGTATTATATTGGAAATTTTATTGGGTCGACTTTTTGTGGGTTTATTGCTTTTTCAGTATAGATTAAATATGAAATAAAAATTAAAATAAGTTTTTTTATTTTATTTATTGCTTAAATTGCGTTATTATGCTCCATGTACTTTTTAAGGTAAAGTAAGTATTGTGTTTTTCGTAAAGATTTTTCTCCATCTATTTTTGCTTGACAGACATCCTCATCCACCGTGACACATTTTTTAATATTAGTACAATGTCTACCACTTCTTTCCACTATATGCATAGACATTTAGACCAAAACACATTTTTAAGAATCACCCAAGTAGTGATTCATCATTGACATAGTTAAGACGATTTAGCAAGAGAAAACAGTTCCCTGAGAATCACTTTCAGCAACAAATTTTAATATAAAAAGAAACGGTTGTCAAAATCCTAAACAAAATCGACCATGTATTTAGCACTTAGGATATTGAAACATCATCTATTTTCCGGTACAAGTCAAAAAAACTATGCATTATGTTTTTACATATATTACTTGGGCGTTCGTTTTCACTTCGACCCCAATCATGCATTTTTCATGCGTTCCGGTTACAAGTATTACAAATCCGACATTTTTTTGACGAAATACGTTTTCTTTCCCGTTTTGCTTCATTCTTTTCTTATACTAACATAGTTACGTTACGTCTTCGCATAATGAAGACCTTAACATATTAATATCGATGACCGCACCATCGACTTATAGTCCAGTCATTTGGTGCTTAAAAAGGGGCTCAACATTGTACATTTAGAAATATATAAGTATGTTTATCAGTTGTCTAGTAACCATAATACAAACTCTGCTTAGCTTGAGATAGCCGTGTGTAAGTTGTCCCGGAATATTATTATTTTTGCAAAAAATATTTTATTTAAAATACCCTATCGGATGAAGTTGATCTCTCTCCAGTAAACTTTAATCTTTTGGTTATTACTTTCTTAGGTTTACGCGTAGTCCTTACTATTTATTACTGCCGCAGCATTTTCGTCCTAGACCAGTTTTTTTGACACATAATGAGTATAACAAATGACGTCACGGTTTACATTGAGGCGGATATTTTGGAGGTACATCGTGTTCAGACCGGCTGACAGTTGGAATAGCTGAATAGTTCCCAGGATCCGCGGAGTGTGGTCCGATGCATAAGATTTTGGAGAGCTAAACAGTTGAAAGGTTATTTTGTTGACAGTGCGAGCCACGAGCGCACAGCAAAGCTCGGGTTGGTTTTACTCTTGACGGGCCTGTTGGTCTAGTGGTTAGAGACCCTGACTGCTATACCGGCGGTCGTGGGTTCGATTCCCACCCGGGACAAATGCTTGTGTGATGAGCACGATCATTAAAGTTCGGTGTCTGGGTGTAATTTATGTATAATATGTATGTATTTACAAATATATAAGTATGTTTATCAGTTGTCTGGTTACCATAACACAAGCTCTGCTTAGCTTGGGATCAGACAACCGTGTGTGAGATGTCCCGGAATATTATTTATTACTAGCTGTGCCCGCGACTTCGTCCGCGTGGAATAGTTACTTTTCGGGCAGCATATTTAGAATTAGGTTTTTATACATATACTTTCGCTTGGGTAGCTATAAATTTACTTTACAGACGCTTCTCCGATACGATATTTGACGTATGGCGATCGGGGATGAAAGCATACAGGCTCCTAGGATTGATTGAAACAGCTGATACTTAGATCTACACCCACAACTTTCAACGTCTGACCTTGGGCTTTATTAATCGTCATCGCAAAACATAGGCTGACTGGAAACTGGACTCGTTTAAAACTAAATGGGAAATTATTTAGAATGAGAGGAATCCGAATCATTTCTATCTTGCCTTTCCTCTCAAAAGTCCTTGAACGTCTAGTCCATATGCAGATTAGTGCATTTCCTCCTAAATTTAAACTTCTCAATCCCTTCCAGTCAGGTTTTAGACCTGAACATAGCACTACCACAGCTCTGGTTCAAATTACGGATGACATTAGATCAGGCATGGAAATCGGTAATCTACCGGTACTTGCATTGCTGGATTTCAGCAATGCCTTTAATACTGTTGATTTCGATATTTTACTTGGCATATTGTGCTCCCTCAACATATCTCCACCGGTAATTCAATGGTTTCACAGTTACTTACACGGTCGGCGGCAACGTATTCGCATCTTAATCGAGTAAGCCGTTTCTGAGATTAGCGTGCTCCAACACACAGACAAACAGAGAAACAGCTAAAAAAATAATAATTATAATTTCAGGTTCGGCATCGATATTATAACAACCCTTGCTACTTTTTTTGTTTATATTTCCATTGTACAGACACCACTTTTCTACAATTTTATTATATGTATAGATGATTTTTCAAATTGACATAACTTTTTTATTTATGTACCGATTGACATGAAATAAACACTAAATGTTAAGTGAAGCTTACAACAATATATTCGTGAAAACCGCATCTTAATCGAGTAAGCCGTTTCTGAGATTAGCGTGCACAAACACACAGACAAACAGACAAACAGACAAACAGACAAAAATAATAATAATTATAATTTCGGGTTCGGCATCGATATTATAACAACCCTTGCTACTTTTTTTGTTTATATTTCCATTGTACAGACACCACTTTTCTACAATTTTATTATATGTATAGATTATTATTACTCGTGACTCTTCAAGCCTGATACTAGGCGAGCCAAACTCCTGTTTGCAATACGACCCGCTAAAATTTCAAGCATACGTGTCGAGCCTGGCTGGTGACGAATAAAAACGCGGTTTTGAAGAAATTGACGAGCAAGCAAAACCGCGATAAAGCTCACTCGTTGGTCTTCCTCTTCAGTGAATTAGAAAAATATTTAAATATCTTACAATAGTTTACATAACCCTAATTAAAATGTCCGTCACTTCAACTCAATCTATGAAAAGATGGACAAAAAACTATGAAAACAACATAGACCCGCTTTCTCCTCCAACTTGAGCCCATAAAGTGATATCTCTTGAACATCCGGTTGATATATAGAGGCAATACCGCGGGAACTGTAAACCACTCTGATGTTGTGTTACAGTAATGATACAATTTTCTTGGTAAGTGCCATCGCAACACTATGGTGAGCGCGGCTCAGACGGTGGTAGTGCTTGATTAGCTGCTGTAGCTACTGGCACGTTTTTAATTTTAATAACAAAAAAAGATAACGTATCTCGAGACTGGAAAGTCTGGAGTCATACGGGAGAGACCTTTGCCCAGCTGTGGGACGCTTTATAGGTTAATCCCACAGTACACTTAAAATTTTAATTTAGATTGATTTTATTAAGTTATTTTATTAATGTTGATCTTAAAAATGGATTAATCTGGAATTGCAATGAAATACTTGATATAAGTTTTTTTTTTGTAAAATTTACCTTTTTTTTCTTTAGATGAATTTATTGTCACCTTAATTGAGACAACGCTGCTTCTTTTTGTTGTGTCTAAGTGAATTTTGTTTTGCCGGGGAATGGTAAGTTACATGACCTTTTAGCCTGGTAAAGGTAAAGTTGAAGCAATACAGTGGTTGTAAGAAGTAAGAATCTGACTTCATATTCATATAGAATATGACAGGGGGCAATTTGATTTTAACAAGTATGACAATATAATTATGTAACCAGTTCTCTCCGTCAAGTTTCCCATGATAACTTTACTTGTCATATTACTAGCCTTGTCTGAACGCGGCTTTAGCAACATCGTCCGGTTTTGCGACGTGCAAGTGAAATACATCGCTGGGTGATGCATGGTGCATTACAGAGGGATGTATTAAAGTGAATGCGCTTTCGTCGCGACCGTTAAATAGAACTTATTGCAGTTTTAGTGCTAAAGATTTTCTAGATCTTGTTGGATGCACCCATTCTTCTTCAGACGTCTCTCCTTTCTCATGATTGGATTGTAATACTGTTATTTATTATGGATGGCTGAAGTGGGAATTGTGATGTTAGATCTGTTACTTTCTTGCGGTTCTTTGTTTTATAATTTAAAAATGTGAGCGGATAAAGTTACTAAAATTTTCTCTAAATTAACTTACGTAATATAACGACAAAAGTTTCTTTTATTATAACTATTTCTTGTTATTAAAGTAAAATCATTAATTAATTATGAATATTATTGATTTAGGAGCAGTAGAATAGATGTAAAAATTTCACCTAAAAAAAAAAGTCGAAATGCCAGGAAAGCAAATTTAAATATTAAACCCTGAATTAATACAGTTATTACAACTGTAATTTATTTTCATAAGTTTTAATTTTAGTGTAGTTGTGTTTGTTGTTACATGAGATTTAAGTATTTAATTGTAAATAAAACAAGAGCTAACCTATTACATCGTTTTACATCCATTTTCAACATGCTCAAATCATCTAAACCATACACTGAGAACACCATTAATCAACTTTTCAACATTTTAAAGTCCAACGTTATGCAAAATTATTCAAGCTCAACTAAGCGTCTTTAGCCATATTAATGTTCGATTCTAGAACATTCTTTAAAGTGGGGATTTTTACAAGGTTTCCGAGTAAAGGATACAAGATAAGCTGACGGATATAGTTGAGTCCTGAATATGTGGTGGAAACGTGACGTGTTAGCCAGACTACTTGAGGAATGAGGATTTGTGTGAGTAATTTCTATTTTATAGCCTAGATTTAGTGTTAGTGTGTAATAAAAGGTGGTGGGAACTCATCTTTATTTAGCTACTAAACGGGTTGATATAACTGGTTATTTTTATAGCTTAGTAGCTACATTAATACGTGATTTCATGACCAAACAATATTCCACAAAACTTAACTTTAAATCTAACAAAAATGTTTCATAAAGAACCTCTATAAAATTCTTCAAAATTTGGTTTAGAACTGCCTACAACATGGCATCATGCAAAAATGGTGAATTAAACTCGAGTGGAGAAAAAAACAAGGAACGGGCTTTGTATGATTGCGAAATTCCCCATTTCTTTAAATACTACAAAACCTATAGAGTTAAAAATTACGGAGATGGCGGGATGGAGTCCTATGATAAGGAGTTGATGACCACGGCTCTAACCAAAGATAAATGAAAGGACGGTAGGAAGTCTTAGGCCAGTGGAACAGAAATGAATGGAAAAAAAAATCGATCCTAGTTCGAACAGGTTCGAAACCCAAAACATAGCAAAATAATAACCTCCTCCTTTTCAAACGAATTATAACGATGACGTAATCATTCCCACTTCCATATACAACAAACATTTGAGTAGAACCTCTAAACAATACGAACTTGAAGTTTCCGGTATACAGTACATAATCGTGTCTTGTGTGGGTTGATATCCGATACCCTTTGAGTTTACCTTTCTCTAAATAACGAAGGTTAATTTGTAATTATAGTGTTTGTAACACGAGTTTTAATCACGCTATACATATACTACATGCTATGTCGCGCTGCCTTTCCCGCTGGATATGAACCTACCCCTAGGGTGCTGTATTTTTTTAATAATTTTTGACGTTTGAAAAGTGCTACTTTGAAGCTTAAGTTAAATAAATAATTTTTGATTTTGAATTTATAATTTTTAACGGACTTCAAAAAGAGGCTTTTAAATTGATTACGTTGATTTTTAATCTTTGTTGTGGATCGACTGCAAAAATTGTTCATGTCATCAATAGTATGTACGGTATGTTGTGTTATATAGATTTTATGGACGTAGGTTTGTTTTAACATTAATGCGCAATCGATTTATTAAACAATTTTAAGCAAATAATTAAGTAAGTCAGAATCCTTAAAAACCTTTCCGCCTTTTTAAATAATATAAGAATTCCATTCATTGAAAACTATAAGAGAAAAGGAGAATGAAAACAATCTAATAAATAGAATAAATTTATTTCCTTAAAACTCTAGGAAAATATATTTTTTCCGCATGATTTTAAAAAAGGTTATCCGAAGAATCTGGTCCAGGTATTCAGGTATGCTAACAAAAGATCTAGTTCTAAAAACTCATAGCAAAACAAGAATATTTTTCCGCATTGAAATTTTTCAATCAACGTTCCTCGTAGAGTAGATTTTTATTCGCTATTAAGGGCACCGTGAAAAATACCCGTCAATTTATCAGAACCTTTTGTTAAACGGGTTTTTTGTAATGTAAAATGTTTTTAAATGTATTTGAGTGGTATATGGAGTACAATATAGGACAAGGACAGTATGCTGTTCCGAATATTATTTTTGTGATATAAAAAAATTAAGTAACACATAAAAAAGTTTTTATTACTTGATTTAAAAATAAAAATGCTCCGTATGAAAGTAGAAAGTGGTAGAAGTGCCAGTATAAAGTTCTATATGTCAAAAAAAAAAAAAACAATTTGGCTAAACCTAGAAATTACAATCGGAAGAAGACACCTCTATTTTCTAGGACTCTTTAATCAGAACATAATTATTTTACAGAGTTCTAGAGCTAAAAAGAGAATGCCAAGATACGTTTTAAATAACTACGTAAAGATGAGATTGATAGATATGCATAATAAATTATGTGATTAGTTAGTCTTAATTTTTTTAGGATTTAGGATGATAAATATAAGTATTGGTTATTATAAAAAGCATGTATCGTGTTGGTAACAAATGGTAAATAAGACTTATGACGTAATCATGACTAGATAAAATGGCCACCGCTGTGGTCGGAGTTCGCGTTCATGATTGCGTTTATTTGTTGCGCTCTCTTGTTGATATTCTTCACGAACGGATATTAATATTACTGACATACGGTGACTGAGGATAGATAATTAATTTAAATACTAATTAATGTGGTTTTAGATTATATGATGTTATTATTTAGGAATTTACGATTACGTTTTATGATTAGGTATAACTTAAAAGTTAATTTACCTAGACCTGCCTGACAGTTTTAGAATTAAAATTGAGATATAATTAATCTAAAATATGACCATAATTACACAGGAATCATACTACTCCTTTGAAAATACGTACAGTATTACATAATATTCACAAGAAGTATACTGTAAAATATAAGGAGACAAAAATTCTATGAGGGTCAAAAAAAACGACGAAACACTTCGGTGTAGGTTGCCCTTGCGCTTCGCTTGGAAAAATCTGGGGGGGGGGGGGGGTACCGTGGCCCCAGATTTAGAATACTAATTCGAATATATTGGGTTAATTATCTTCCGTATTTATTGAGAATAATCTGTAAACAGGATCTTAATCGAATCTCTCTCGATAGTGTAACGAACATAATACTAAGTACATTACAATGACAGACATGCTGCACTATCCGCACAAAGACTATTGAACGTTTCAACGTAACAACGTCTGATCTGTTAGTATAATGTTATGTTTACCTTACAGAGCTTAGAATACCAGTATACGGAGGTTAATAATAATATAATAGTGGTAAGTGGGATTTCTGCAGTAAGTTTAACTAAATGGGTGAGGAATTGGTGTAAATGAGCAATAAAGAAGTAGTGAATTTTGGATCAATTTAAAAGTAGCGAAGACGAAAGAAGTCTGAGTAAACCATGCAAAGTTTTGTCACGATGTATGTAGTAAGTAGTGTATGGCATCTGAAAGTTTACTGAAAACATGTCTACGTTTCGAGCCAAAAATATTCTCAATTTAAGAAATTTTATGTACCTAAATTATAAATGAAATGCCTCGCAGGCGTGAAGGATAAAATACACTTATGGCAAAAATAATTTTGATTACAAAATGGAGTTTTTTTGGCAATGTTACGTGAGGCGGTGTTTTAAAAAGCTTTTACATATCTTCATCAAACAGCTAATCGTTATTTCTGAGCTTTCATTTAAAACAAGAGTTAATAATATAATCGTCATACAATAAATATCACAACATTTTAATTTAATGCTCTACTTAGCAGTGTGTCCCTCACTCAAGTATGACGCAATTCACATTTCCTTTATTATATCCGTCCATTGTGAGCGAATCGACGCCGATTATAACGAAATGCCCATCTACCCTTCATTAAGGGTTCTCGGTACATAAAATTTGTTTTGTTTCGTGTTTAGAGGTTATTTATTGTTCTTGTGTGGAGTAATTTTAGAGATCATAAAACAGGAGTTTGTTGGTGAAAGAGTGTTTTATGAAAACAGATTTAGGGTTTTAATAGTATGATAATTAAAGTGAAAACTAAGTAGTGACGTTTGAACTAAAGTTCGAATAGAAGTAAATAATAATAATGTCAATTTTGATTAGTCTAGTTGTGTACACATAGCTTTCTGTGAAATAGTCTAGAAACTCGGGATCGTATCTTAGCCAAGTTTCTCTATAAGAGAACTGGCAATCAGCACATATTATGTTACTTTTTTAACGGTATATTGTTCACCTGAATGATATCATGACCCAGGTGAACAAAGTGGATATTAATGTCTCCTCATTTCACCTCTGACGCAATTCACCCAGGTAAGTAGACATTTTGTGTTCACTGGGTGTCAAAGTTTCAAGTTTGACACCCAGTGAACAAATGTGACTTTTTATGTTATTCTAGTGGACTTTTATCACTCGTAAACAGAATAATATAAAGTTTCCAAAATTAATGTTTAGCTATATTTTTATTCCATGTAAACATACTCAAGTTTCGTCTTAAACTTTGAAATCAACAATATTAAGTACACTGCAACTTTTCGTGCCAAATAACTGAAAACTACCTATTTCCATTAGCACTAAATAACACATATTTGGCAGGTCTGAAATATCAAAAGCGTATCATGAAAGTAACTTATAATGCACATTTAGATACCTTCCCGAACGGTGTGAAGTCCTCATATATCTAGGTCCAAGTTAAGTGCAAGTAATTTATTACGCCAGTCTAATGTATGCAGTTTCCGATCGGAAATATGTTTGCTAGATAACTTGGCTATTTATTTTCAGTAGGTCAATTGGAATTTGTGATTGATTTAATCAATCTTCGATGAGTCTGTAGTTTATCGAAATATGCAATTTTTTTATGTTGTAACGTATAAACTACACAGACTTATGTTTTTTTATACATTTATTTGATGCGGCTTTTTGCGCTGGTGCGCCAAGACAGCCTCTTAAGGTACCACAATAAATTAAATAATAAATAAACAAAAGTAAAAATAATCTAATCCTAAGACATACCTATGTTATGACGAATCTAACTGTATCTAATTTACCTTACAATCTATACTTAAAAATCATACAATTTTTTAGACGTCATAAAAGTTACAGTTAAAATTAGCACAATACCGGAGATAATGGCATATGAAAAAGAAGGTATATGCCCAGCAGTGGGTTGAGAAGGACTTTGAATGATGATGATGACAAACATAAATGGCCAAAGCGTTAGGTAACAAGAAAAAAAAAACAAAAAAAAAACTCCTCCAAAAAAATTACATCATCTGGCCGTATAATGTATCCAACGATAACAAACATAAGTATAAAAAAAACTAAGCTGTACATATAGACATAAACAAACAATGTCCGCCTACATTTCTCTTATATAATACCAAACAAGGCCCAACAATATGACGAAATCTATTGTTGTTAATCGGACACCATAAACCTCAGCCAACTTCTAAGAATTGTTAACACAATATCGTTGTCTTCTCAATTAATTGGAAGTCTCTGACAACAGTATCGTTTATCATAAGGCCAGACATTTGATATGTATAAGGTGTCGATTTAATGTCACATTATTGGCTTAGATACTAGGGACCCCTTGAAAGGACCACAAAGATAAAGGTCATAAAAATACAAAAGCACAATTCTTGTTTTCAAAACTGTTCAATGACAGAATTCATACTTCGAGCATTTAGTATACAGGGTGTTACAAAACCCCTGATGATGCCGTCACTCTCACTATCAATTTGGAGAGGAAGAGAAAAAAAAATTTTAGGTTATAATATTTTTTTTCTACGTTAATGTAATCAGACATCGATACCTAACAACCCCTTAACGGATCGGACAGGGGTTTTGTAACACCCTCTACACTCCTGCACACAACGCTAATTGTTCAGAAAATTGCTCAAAACCATGCATGTATGTATAATAATAATCATTGACTCATTCACCGAAAATGTTGTAATGCACTACACAAAGCAAAAAAAAACAAGAGTCTATTCGCGTGCATTGCTTTCTACACACCCCGAAACAATTTCTACCGATCACTACAAAAAGGTCAGATGACCATCTCACCATCTTATTATCACACTAAAAAAACCTCATAGAAAACAAAAGTTAATCAGGTTCCTATTCACATTCATTGCCCCTCCCCCTTCAACCAATACAAGTACAACCAATCACCACTAAACAGGGATGATGGCAGTGTAACCATCTCAAATCACAGTATTCTCCACAGTCCATCTGGCATCGCTTGGCATTGTCTGGCATTAATAGTCGGTCAGTGGGCATAACAATAAATATGCCAGCGAACAATTTGTTCCATCCGATACGAGCATTGACATCTTCAGATGGATGGAGGTAATAATTATTTACCGTAGCGCCATCTGTCTTGCTGTTAGTGATAGGATTAATGCCTGAATTTTTACTTGAATGTATCCGGAATTATAAGATTTCTGTCAAAAAGATTTGCACCCTGGGTGAACGCAACTAAAAAACCTGTTCAAGGTTCCTAATCACGTACCTGTAAACTTCACAAAATTTATTTATTTTTAAGAAAATAAATGAATTTTGTACACAGATTTTTATTGCATCTAAATAATGTGAAAAAAGTAACAGATTTTTTTTTACTTTTCTAAAACATCTGGATTTTGTGTGAACATTTGAAACTACAATAATCTATAGCTTAAACTACGTCATAACCATATAAGAACCTATCTAGTAACAACTTCTTCTATTACTATTAGATTTCAAATCCCTAGTCGCAAAAGGAAACTCGAAACAGTCTTCAACGTGATTTTTATATCACAACCAAGACAAACCCTTCGAACAATGCCTGACCCGTTTTCGGAAATACCCGACTTTAGTTACACATCCCAATCCCTAAAGTTCTATTGTGACTTTAGTCTCAATGGTACGGGATTATAATTTAAGACCATAACTGTGTATGTTAATTGTTATGTTAATTACCAAGGCCCAAGGGGATCCGGGAGGATAATTAGTCACTTCAGACGATCCTCTGTTTTGTAGCACCGCCAAAGAGTATGTAGCTTACAGAGGTACAGCTTCAAAATACGTGTCAACGTGTAGGTTCACTACTACAAGTGTACGTTTCGTTTTGCTAGTAGTTGGCATTGTGGAGAGGCCTACTGCTAACTAGGTACGAACCATACGTACTGTGAATGAATTGAAAATTGTTGGTCTTGGTTTTGATCTATCTTGGGCTACAGTTTAGAAGCCCTTATAACCTAAATTCGGTTATAGAGTCTAAGGCTATAGGTTCGTTTTGAGAAAGTTACTTGATCGAGCCGGTTTTACAAGCAAAGTGTAAGTGAACTCTTCGGTCAGGACTACTTCGCCGTTTCTTTTAGTAGTGAACCCATAGTTATGCAAATATTCGAAGCTTTATCTCTGAGGAGTATTTACTCTGTGGCACCGGCTTTTGTGTTCGTATCGAATTACGCTGTGGGTACTTTTATTTTGCGTAGTTACTGTGTAGTGTTAAATAAATTTATTGCTTTGAGCTTTTAGTTCAAAGGATTAATTAATTTATTAAACTATTGTTGATAAAATACGTGACCAAAAGGTTCTTTGACCTTTTATACATCAAAGTAAATTACTTAATTGTTAAGGGTTAATCATTTTTCCCAACAGATAGAATCGAAGCAGACGTGTTTAAAGTCGGGTTTTATACACCATTTATGACTCACGAACGGGTGGACCGAATTACATGATCTTTACTTTGTTAGATTCATCTCCAAGCTGAATAGCAGAATGGCTAAAACACATCGGGAAACGGCTATCTACGCTGTCAAAACTGCGGTTAGTAGACACGTCTATTTAGTAATAATGTAACTGTACTATCAAATATCAAACATTAATCATTAAACGCCAACAGTACACCTTTCCCATAAAGATAAGGTACACTACTCCACCGAAATCAAAATTGACGACACCATTAGAACTAAACAGATAAAGTGGATCCTATAACGAGGTTCCCAAGCATATCCCAGTAATATATCACAGTGATTGTAGGAGCCTTTAGCAGTCAGATCGCGTGCGGAGGGCATGAATGGCAATACGTGACCTGCGAATAATAGATGTATGATGCTGGATAATCTTGGGATGGAGATGAGTGCTGTATCAGCTTTTCAAGGCTGTTTTGCTTGATGAGATTTTGATTGGGATGTTTGATGTTTTAATAACAGGATAATTGGGAGCTCAAAAGGAAACTAGAGAGTCGTCCAAAAATTAAGTAGGTATGTAAGATTTTTTTGTTTTTAACAGGTTTTAAATAACACGATAATTGGGAGCTCGGAAGGAAAACTAGTGCGGGAGTCGTCAAAAAATAAGTATGTAAGAAAAAAAATCGACACTTAACGTCCAGTTCAATTTAAAAGTGAATACTTTACTTGAGTAAAAGCGGTTTTCCATATTCAATGTTATCAATAATATTCACAGTTCTTATACATTTTTGAAGTGGGTCGAATTACATTAATATTATGGAAAGAGGCAAAGTAGCTAAGTTTATAATATTTAAAATGAAGACTTGGACCTATAGAAATGTCTCTTATTTGAAGATCCTGAATCAGATGATAACAATACAGGTATACAGTCCCCAAAATAGTATCTATTATTTACTATACATTTATCCTTCAATACAACCAGCAGATCAATTAACTTAGATTCTAGGTGTTACAATAGAAGCCTAGTTATTAAAAAGCCGGTAATATTAACAGTCGTTATGAGTATAGCGTTAATTACAAAACGTGGGCTGTATATAAATGTGGAAGCTTAATGTAAGATGTGTGATGCTAAATGTCAATGACCTTAATGGAGAACAAAATAAAACAGTATTTTATTAACTGAAGATTGAAGATGTAAGATGTTATTTGAATAGTGTTTATTTACCAGGAAATTTTGTTTGAGATAACGAATCAAAGATTATTTTGTAAAACCATTTTAGCACAAAAACTTGTAGACCACAAGTTTTTGTGCTAAAATGGTTAAACTAACTCGACTTTGTTTTAATACATATCAGGTTTGGGCATGGCGTTGAAGATAAAATAAAAAAACAATGCAATTGAAATCTAAGGTAGACTTTTGGATAGGTGCCATATTAACATTTAAAATCAAAAATCAAAAGATTTTTATTTCAAGTAGGCCTTGTTAAGGCTCTTTTAAAACGTTAAATTTACTGACTCTACTGCAGGTTCCAAAATGTCATTCCAATGGAGAAGAACCGGCAAGAAACTCCAGAGGTTGCTCTTTTAAAAAAAAGGTTAACATCAATTATACCAATACAAATAATTATAAATATCTACAAAAATGGAGTTGTATCTAAACAGCTTGTTTTAAATTGCAGGGATAGGCCATTCAATAAGTACTAAAGGCATTCTATGTTCACCCAATAAATACAATTATCTAAACACGCTTTTATAGTTTCCCCAAAAACGAAACTGAACCCCCTCATAAACTCCCAAAACTTGTACCCAAAAATGATACCTCACTTAAAACAAAGACCGACTACCTGATACGGAACCTTCCGTATACAATTAATGATTGATACCTTAAGGCAGAAACATACTTACGTGTCGTGGCGTGGTGTGGCGCACCAGAAGGACGCCAGAAGCATATCGGTTTCAAACATTTAATATGGTTAGAGTCATATTTGCATGTCGACACGACACGACACGTAGTATGTTTCTAATCATATTAAATGTATGAAACCGATATGTTTCTGGCGCGTCACGCCACGCCACGACACGTAAGTATGTTTCTGCCTTCACATCACGTTCCTGACACATAAACCGGGACTCAAACCTTTCTAATTGGGGATCTGTATCGGCAGTCGAAATTTTCGGCCATTTTGGATGCCCATTGTTCGTAAACTTAAAAGCTTTGGATCAAAACGAGGTTTTAGTGAAAGTGAACCCTCTAATATTAACGAGTGAACTTATTTTAAGGTATTAAGATGGTTATAAAAAAAAACTGCTACAATTTTATTTTTACATGAAATTTATATTTTTATGGAAACTAATAATAATTTTCCACCGTTATAATTGTAGTCACTGATTGCGTAAAACAATTTAAAAAGTATAATATAAGCTTCTTATACCGGTCACTATAAAAGGACGTTCAGAATTCAAATCCTCATCAAAAAAATATATTGTAGTTAACTTCAGTATTTTTTTATAAGTTATTGTTATTTTAATCACGTTAACGTATCAAAAACCTAATCTTCTAGCTAGACAATCTAATCCTCAGCATTGCATAATCTGTTTATCCAAGTATTTTTCTAAACCTACGCACTATCAGAATTCTTTATCGTCACAACAAAAAATAATAATCTCCTTAATGCAAAAACAATATAAAACAAAACACTGAAAAAATATTGAACATTAACCTTTTTTAATTCACTGAATTTTATTTAATATTTATTTTTATTAACCATTATATTTTATGCCTTAGAAAAGCTGGCACTGGGACCAGACCCTGAAAAAACCAATCGTTCGTAAAATTCTAAAACTATCAGAACCATATAAAGGGACCTTTTCATATTAAGGGCTCGCCCTTAAACAAATCCGTAGTACGAACCCAAAGGATTTGATACAGATTGTTGAAAACAAATTGATAGGAAAATTTCTGTATTGACTTAATTAATTTCAGTGAGTCTTTAAGCTTTTTCATGAGAAATTCTCGCATAATTTTGAGTTTTAAGAGAAAATCGTGGAATTTAAATTCTTGTTTATAATTTTATCTCGTATTTTCGATCTCGTTAAATAAAGTTTGAGGTGAACATAACATCTGGGTGGCTGTGTAGCTCCCAAATCGTCGCCCTAGTGCTTGTTTAGCTAGCCTAGTTGTCAAGTTATAGGTAACTCGAGTAGGTATTAAAAAAAACCGCAAAATCAATAATCATTAGTTTTCTAAAAGAAAAAGAGCACAAAACTCTGCTCCTGTAAAATTTTACCAATGGTAGATAGGAAAAACAAGCACTAGAGCGACGAAATGGTAAAACGATACTCCGTTGTTTTTGTTATGGTATTAAATTACATGGGTTTTATATGTCATTATTTGAGGATGACTGCCAGGCATTAATCACTGCTACTATCTTCTGCAGTATTTAACACATAACTGAATAACACTATGATAAAAGATGATTTATGTATGAAAGTAAAAAAGAGGCAACTTAAATAATTATACCTTAAAAGTTATTTTTGTAAATAATTTTCACGAATAATAATGTAATAATTGTCCAAACGCCTGGTTGACACTTCGCGTGACCCAAAGGCTGGCTTCTACCTAGGTCAGCGCATAAGCATTGCCATACAACGTGGCAATGCTGCCAGCCTTTTGGGCACACTCCCAGTCGACAGCGATATGGATGAATTTTTTGATGCCTTATTTTAGTTTATATTTTTTCTTATTTACTGTGTAGGCTTAGTTTTTTTTATTACCTACTAGCGACCCGTCCCGGCTTCGCACGGGTGCAATGCAGATCACGTTCGTAGATTTACCATAGCAGCGCCATCTATTGATTACTTACTCAACCCAGTCGAAAGGTATCGACATCTGTTAGAATCATTTGGAGTTAACAGATAATTGTGACTGTCAAATAATAACAGACAAATAGTTAGCAATAAATTACAATTGCGACTATAATTTGAGATTTAAACTATCCTATCTCTCAAGTTGGATCGAACTGCACATGGTGTGCAAATTTTATTATAATCGGTTAAGTGGTTTAGGAGTCCATTGAGGACAAACATTGTGACACGAGATTTATATATTATTATATCAAAGATTGTAAATATCTTAAGTTTATTTTTTAATTGTAATATAGTATGTTTTATTAATTGTAATAATGTAGTGAATTAACATATAAATAAATGGTGGGTGGAAACGCAAAAAAAAACACGAATAATGCAATATCGATTTGAATTGCCAAAGATATGGCGTAAAAAACCGGAATAGATACTTACAGTCACATTAAAAAAATCCTCCTTTTGAAGTCAGTTAAAAATATTCATATATTATATTCATACACCCACCATAATTCCACAAAGCCGCAGTCATTAAACATAAAGGTAGAACAATAACTGGAAAGTACCACTTCAAATAAAACTCGGATATTCAAAACACATTCCGCATTCCAGTAAGATTATTGTTTTCTTACCAAATAATATTTTATCGCTTTAATAAAAACATTATGCCCGGAATATTATTGGCGGGAAAAAAGGCGGCCATTGTTCGTAAATGAGCACTTTGAACGAGTGAACGATAATAATCGCTGCGATATTAAAGATTGGTTCAATCATTAACATAATAAAAGTGTGAATGCTAACTGAATTTTTTAAGGGTTTTGTTTTTGGGATCAAATAAATAGTATAATTCTTTACTTCTTATTGTGAAGAATTGCGTAGAACATAATTTTGTATAATATTTTTAGGTAGGACATTGTAATAAAATGACATTGCAACTTCAGAAGAAAAATTATAAATAATGATGTTAACCGTGTAAGGTACGAAATTTTAAGTAAGTAAACACCAGTGAGTCATTCCATAAGTCTATAATAAGTTATAATTAAACATTTCATTTTCTGTTATATTTTTTTATTTAATACCTTTCAGTGATAAATAACATTTTATAAAGCACTCAAGGTGCTACAAAGTATAATTTACTTTTCTTTTCAAGAAGTCACAAAAAATACCGCTCTGAACCCTTTGCGATTTCAACTCACACTTGACCATTTTGTTATGTCCACATAGCCTGTCTTTCGGGATAATTCAAAGCTTTTAATGACACCACAAACATTGAAATCGGTCAAGCCTTTTAGAAGTTAAGGTGGAATAAAGAAACTCACAAACATATATATACATACATACATGAACCCTGAAAACATAACACTCCTTTTTGGGCAGTCGTAAAAGCATAACAGACAAGACATACTGAATACTTTCGCTTTTATATTATAAATACGGATTCAGTGTGTAGTACGGATACCGACAAAAACAGCAAATAAACTTAAAAATCATGTTTATGCAAGCGCATCAATACAAACAAATCAATGTCTAATTTAAGCTAAACATTAATAATTTCATTAATTTAATTCCGTGCCCATTGAAATTCCTTGGGCAGTTGAATGGAATGAACCATGCGTTTCTATCGTTTCATCGTTCTATCGTTCAATCCAACTAATTTTAATCACTGTGCTTGTTCAAACCAATACTACCACATAATCCTAACACCGGCCGATCGGTGATTTAAGGTGGAGCTACACTACTGTATCTTGATTTGACAATCTACATTTATTTAAATTATGATCGTCATTTATTTAATTGTATTTTGATCAACTGTTTTCGTCACAATGCTGGGCAAAGCACTTTATATCATCCTGCTTCACCTTCTGTTTGATTGGTTAGGTATTGTTAATTGGTGCAGAAACATAACATATATTATTTTTACCTACATGAAACGTTTCATAAAACATTTTTTGTAAACCATATTGAATGATATTATTAGCTTTTCGTCCTCAAAGCATTCAAAAGATTCACCGCATCTGAAATTCTCAATCATTGTAAGAAGTGTATAAAACGATCACACGGTTTATGACGTCATTCTTATCTCTTTGTTCACCAATACATTTGAATTTTAGATTGCCACATACTTAAGTAACGTTCTGTTTGCTGCAATATGAGGGTGAATTTCAACAAATGCCATTTTTCTTATCATATCGGTGAACTTTTACAATTTTTATTGTTTTGTAGATTTTTCAGGTTTTATGTAATCTTTAGGATACAAAACATCCCCAAATTTAATATCATCAACGTATCATTTAAGACTGAGGAGAAATCTCAGTTTGAATTTTGGTTTCCACCGATGTGAAAAACCGGCACCGATTAATTTTTTTGTACACCGATATGATAAGTGTATCCACCGAAATGATGTACCTATCCAGCGATATGATAATCTATTCACCTTTGAACATCAAAAAGGAAATAGTTAGTGGGTACTTAAAGGTGACTTAGAAATGAAGATCTGAACTTAGGGTAGATCACATGCAAAGAGAACTGAGTTCTTAGATATAAAATAAAAATGTATTTTTCAAATTATGTACCTACTTTTTACGTTTTATAGAGGTACTTAAAATTAAAAAAAATATATAATTTTTATTATCATTGTCTTTATTAAAATGAAATATGAAAAAAAAAAACAAAAATCTCATATCTAAGTTTAGCTAAACGTTTTCTTAAATGCTCCTCTCTTAACACAGAATCGCTTTTGATTTAAGCTTTGCTTATTCTTTCCTGCAACCTATTCCACCTGTTTTTCTCCTCATCTTTTAGTTTTGGCCTCGGCATTCTTAATCAAAATTAAGCTACTATTATGTTTTCTTTTTAGCTATTAATTATTTTGTTATTTATTGTTACGTACTTACTATTTTTTTTACTATTTTTTTTTTGCCACAGAAACTTTTAATGCGTTCAATTGCTCCACCTCACCATCATCATGTCAGCCTATGGACGTATTACCGAATACAGACCTCCCTTAATGATACATTTATTTATACATCTTCTACTACCCAGTGGTATCGTGGTAATGATTTTGGCAGTCTATGTAGGTAAACTTACCTTGTATGTATGTATGTACGAATGTTTGTATGTGCCATTGTTTCTTTGTATACTTAACGAAATGACACGGGATCTACCGATATGATATAACGACTCACCGAGATGATAAAGTGATCTACCGATATGATAAAGCAATCCACCGATGTGACAAAACTGTGTGTTGATCACGAATCAACACACCGATATGAGATATATGACACCGATTGATTTTTTCTTATCATTTCGGTGTAAATTATCACATCGGTGGTAAAAAAGACCACCGATTACAGCGATATGAGAACACAGACATGAGAAAATACACACTTTTTAGAAAATTATAAAAAATGCATTATCTAGGATAAATTCAATAACAGACAATGAAGTTAATTCACTTACTACCTCTGTTAGAACCAATCAACAATAAAAAAGCTACTCATTACACTAGAAAAATGCAACCACCGATTATATAAAATAATTGTCCGGGAGTACCTGAAATGGCGTTCTTACAGTTTTGGTGGGCATATACAGCGATTTAACCCACTTCTATCCTGATTGCCCACTAGCACACACCAACGAGGGAAATACAATTGGGGTGGGGATGCTGTCCGACTCGTCGATGTAAAGTTATGTTTGAATTACTTTTTTCCAGCGATATGAGAATATTTTTCAGGACAAGTACGTTTGTGCCTCTCAGTAATAACAATCGTTAATTATGTAATAAAATATGCTATATATTAATAAAAAAAACTAATATTCTATGAAATAGAATAAGTTATATACCTAATTTATTTATTTTTATTAGTGTATAAGCTGTTTTGTTTGCAAAAAAAGTAGTGGGACAGCACCGATTTGCAAAAAAATAGAGGTTTATGTATTTTATTTATACCTTTGTAATAGTCCTAGGCAAATCATATTTTTGCCACAACCCAATAACTACCTATTGAATACTAAAAAAAATAATTCAGAACTATATTCCTTTTTTCAAATACTAATTTCAACGAAGACAAAAAAATAAGGCATTTGGGAAATTCACCCATGAGTTGTAATTTTTATTTTATTTTTTAAGGGACAACCTAACAAGTTATAAATATACAAGTTACAAATATTATATTTATTACATAAGTGTCCTGTTTGACCTAAATCAAGGCCTCACAATAAAACATAGTTTAAAAAGAGTTTGTATTTAATTTAAAATAATTCTTTGACGGTTAATAAATAAGAAAACAATAGTATTTCTTCATATAATACATTCTAATATTATGTTATTGATGTTGATTCCATACAAATTTGTTTAATTTTAATATTATCACTTTTAAATAACTTCAATCAAACTTAACCCCTTGTGTCCCCACCCTAGCATGCAATCGATCGGTAAATACCGCGTCGCCCTACGTCACCGCACTATTTACATATTTGATTGGACGCAGCCCAAACATTGTGCTCATTTCGAAAATAATAATCGGACCCTGATGTTGTTATTGGCAATTGTTAATAATGTAATTTCTGTATGCGCTGATTGGAAATTCACACGGAATCGACAGTGTCGGAGTTTTCGCTAGTTTATTATTTTAACCGACTAAATCGGGCAGTTGTCAATTTCGTACGTACCTAGTTGTAATATTAATAATATAATATAATATTCCCGGACATCTACACACACGGTTGTCTGATCCCAAGCTAAGCAGAGCTTGTGTTATGGTAACCAGACAACTGATAAACATACTTATATATTTCTAAATAAATACATATTATAGATAAATTTCACCCAGACACCGTACAAATGATCATGCTCATCACACAAACATTTGTGCCGGGTGGGAATCGAACCCACGACCTCCGGTATAGCAGTCAGGGTCTCTAACCACTAGACCAACAGGCCCGTCAATTAGAACCCAAAAGTATGAAATTCACTCATAATACAGTTAGGTAACTAATCTAAACTTGTGACTTTCTTTATACATCTTTCCTATTACATTTACTACGATTTAGGAAATAATCCATACGTTAACACTTTTTTTTTCCATATCATCTTTAACATATTAATAAGGGTTAACTACCTTTATCCGATTGTAATAAAGAGTGTTTAAAATTCATATTTTTTTTTTAAACTGCACTAGTATATTCATTTTTTTTTTTTTCTACTTTATTGACATGTTTTGTGCTAGGTGCATATTTAATTTTTTTTTTTTCTACATTACTGACATGTTTTGTGCTTTTGCATACAATATTTTACACTTTGACATGCAAAGTGAATAATGTTTATATTACTAGTATAATTTTCAATATCATATTTTTTCCTTGCTTTAAGGTGTATTTTGTATTCATTGTAAGTGTAAACATTATGCAGGTATATCATAAACTCTCTTGCTTGATTTATAACTTGATACATTTTAGTCTATAGTTATCATTGAGCTGGCGATCTGAGTGAGTTGTTGCCCCACATACTTTTATGGTGCCACTGGCGGTATTGTTGTGTACCGGGTTGTGCAGCTCCCTAAAAAATGGTTGAGCTGCATGAGCTATTCGGGGCATGCTTGCCGTCTGCTGGCACAGGCTTGCTCAGATCGATCTGGTTCTTTCTTCAAAAGACCAGTCCAGTAAATACTCTGCATTTGTTTACACTAATTTATTAATTTATTATTGTATTATCTGGACTATAAAAGAGACTAAGACCCCCGAGTTTGTTTCGACATTTCTTCTCGGGGTAGTCAGTTAGGAAATGTCGACTTCATCTAGCTTAGGAAGACATTGTAAAAGTGATTTAAATAGTCCTACTTACAAGAATAAACTATTTCATTTAATTTCATTTAATTTCAGTATTTATAAGTGCAAATAACGTGTACAGATCTGCCTACCTCTAACTGATGTAGGTGTGAAGATAATTACAAACAAATTGCGTAACGTAAAGGGTTTAGTGAGACTGACGCAGGCCACAAAGCTGCCGCCTCGGAGTTAATTGGGCTGAACACCTCTGACATATTATATCAAAAGAGAAACTAACCAGCAACGCCTTAGATTATGTTGGACTGGTGTACGTGAATGAAGGGATATGTATTATAAGGGACACTGGTGTTAAAATATTAGATGAAAAATTTAATCAAAGATATTAAACCTTAATGCAAAAGTCCCGAGACCGACTTCAATAACATCTATATAGGACCTCAACCACCTTACAGATGACGATAATAGATTTTTAAATGACCCATTATTACTGAAAATATGGCGTTACAAGAAAATAATGTAACTATATTGACCTCTTCCTTTTGAATATCTACGGCTAAAAGGAAGACTGACATTAAAAAAAAACATTTCTATGAATTTAGCACAGAATTCGGACCATCCTTTTTTCCACACACACAGTTAAAAAAATGTTTTGTCATACCTAAGTCAAATATCCATTTCGACTTGCAACAAAAGATTTTATCTCTCTCACTCTCTAGTAAACTGTAAAAACAATACGTGCCTGAAAACTATTCCAAGTTCATTGCTTCAAAATTCACTTCTAAAGATCTAAAACGTTTCAGTCCATAGTAATTGCTGATTGATATCATCAATATAGAATTAATGGTCACAAAGAGCGTTCCAGTCGTCTTACAATTTATCTTTAGTCGATAAACCTAACGAAGTCGCGAAAATTGATTTTAAACGAAGTGAAAGAAAAATTGTACTTGAGTGAGATTTAATCAAATTGCATCTTTCTTGGCGAAGAGAAAAATGGAGCTTCCAATGTGAGGCTGTTACGGGATTGGTTGTTTCATCAATTGTGTTTCTTCATTTAAGATTTTTATCTAAATTTATTGGAAGCATATTGATCTCTTTGATTTTTTTCTGAATAATATAATGTATTATGCACATAACTAATAACTGTAACGGAAATGCAAAATAAAATAAGTTAAATAACTTGACGATCACATCGAAGGTTATTTTGGTATACGACTAAAATGGAATAACACAAGGGATTTTTTTAACTGATACTAGTTTTTCCTAGAGCTGCTAAAAGTAAAAACCTTAAGATTGTATTTATTTCTTCAAAAACACTAAAGCCTTACTAAAAATTCACTTGCCGAAGATTTTGTTAATTTTTTCTCGTTATTCGGAGATGGCGAGATGAGCTGGATTGCTATATGAAAGACTGGTCCACGTTGTCCCTCAATAGAAAAGAATGGAAAGAAGGGAGGAAGACTTTTGCCCAGCAGTGGGACAGCATGGGCTGAAAATAAAGAAAATAATAATGTTCTCGTTATATTATCACTATTCACCTCAATATATTTAACAAACCTTGCATACCCAGATAAAATCTATCTACACAGTCGACCATTACCATCAACATTATTGGCATATCGCGTATATTTGGACGCAACTAATACAATCTGTGTCATAACTTCAACGGTCAGGTATTAGCCATGCACCTGGTTTAGTGGTTTCATTATGAAACGCGATATGCACTAGCATATTCCACGTTTAGTTTGGGTGGGTTGCAATTGACGAGGTTTGAGCGAATACTATTGTTCGATTTTGAGGACTAAAGAACAGATAAAAAATGAACAGATATAATACTTAATATGAAAACTCTCTGACTGGCAAATGCCTTTTTCAAGTCACCAGGTATAAAAAATATCGTACTCTAAGTACGATATTTTTTAATACAAATGATAATTTTTAATTTTTCCTTGAAGTATTTTGATTTCTATTTGAAAAATAAGCGAAAAAAATATTCTGAAGTGAGTCTTTCAATTATTCTAAACTTAAACCAAAGAACGAGCAAAGAAAAACTTTTAAAAGATTATGAAAGGCAGGTTAAGTACTGTAAAAATATATTAAATTGTTGAAATACTATTCAAACAAAATATTAAACGATTGTCCATAAGTCTGTATACCTTGTACCGCAGTCTACACACTACTATTAAAACATTCACTGTTTTGCGCAATAAATCATGGATTAAACACGTACGGAACCACAACGGGCACTTTAATATCCACCGTTATGTTACTTTGGATTTTAAATTGCACCGTTTGATACAAACGTTGTCATAAATTGTAATTAGTTTAACTTCGCGTGTAGTTTCCACGTGGAGTTGTAATTAACGGAGTTTACAGCCTAATTGTTGTGCTATTAAAGTTGCTCTAATTTTATTATTTATATTTAATTTAATAAGCGTTGGTAATTAAATTGTATTGAGTAATTTTCTTTTAATAATGTACGATATACGGGGCTGTATTTTATGAAAAGACATTTATGTTGTGTTATAATTTTATTAGAAGAAATGAAAAAATGGGAATTGAATTCAAAGTGTTACAGAGGAAAAGCTACAAAAAAGTGAAAATACTAAGAGTAATAGTTTTATTGTTAGCATGTTAAATAACAAAGCAGATTGTAAAAATAAAACATTGTGTACCAACTGCTAAAAATGATCACCTTTCAAGAGAAAAATAAGTAGCGAAAAGACTAAACCGCAGCATTGCACTTTTATTTTTTATTTTTTTAATCATATTTTGAGGTGATAACTAAATCAACAACTACATAACAACATTAACATCTCTCAACGCCATTGAATACATAGCGCTATAATGAATTTTACTTCAACCTCAAAGATAATTCGTAATCTCTCTCTACAAATAAAAAGGAAATCTCTCTCTCTAAATAAGGCTTAAGCATGTTCATAGCAAAAGGTCTTAAATATATCAAATTTAATTCACGTTACTGCTTAGAAACCTGTTGATAGTATTTTCTTTACAAAATATTTGCGTCGCTATAAACATGGCAGCAGAATCACATGTGCAAAGGAATTTTCATGTATACGAATTTGTGTAACATTTACCTTAAAATGTAAGCTTTTAAGGACCAAATTCCTTTACAGTGTTGGAAAAGTATCTATTAAAGAAAATGTTAGGTGAATACGTGATTCAGTTACATTTTATTAAGTTTTGTTTTTGTATTTTGAGAAAAACTTTATAAATTTATTTCATGAACTAGAAAGTAAACCAATATTTTCTTTAAGGTACATAAATAATAGTGCCTTAACGAATTTGCCAATTTGTTTACATATTATAATCTAGTAACGTTAAAACCAAAACATAACCCTAATTTCTTTAGATCAGATTAAAAACAAAGTTAGACAAACAATATTTCCTTCGAAACGTAGTATTTTTACAACAAGATTTAACAGCTTTAGATGATCGCAATACCCCAACTTATTACCCAACTCCCAGACAAAGGTAAAAGAGAAGCAAAGAGGATTAACAAAGGAAAATCGGAAACCAAAAGGAAAATACCTCATTTCGATTCAAATTGCGAAAATAGTTCTAAGAAAATCGCTTGCGAGACAGTAGCGATGCTTAAGACGGCCGTTTGTTCTAGAATAAGAAACAAATCTTTTTGTTTTAAAGGAAACTTTTAAGAAAGTGGAGGAAGGAAGGCATTTATTGCGCTAAAAGCCCCGCCGGAACTAACTTTAAAATGGATTCAACTTTGTCCGTTGCATTTAACATGGCACGCTGTTACACCGACACGTAATCTATATGTGAGAATGTTTGATATCAATTTGCTTACATTAGCTACTTCTTCTTTCTTCTAATCACTTCAGATGAGATTTATAACATTCATTTTGAATCGTCTGTTATAAAAATACTATTCTTAAAAGTACAAATACAGACACATTCATACCGTATCGCCTTTGGCCGCCATTTATTAAAAAAAAAAAAAAAACATTTCAATAACTTTAAATATGAGGAGTAAAACAACACCCGTAACAAAAACATAGATTTTTACATTTTACCGTTTTTTTATTCCTTTCTGTTGTTGCTTAAGTGCATGCATCAAAAACTGAATATATGATGCATTGTAAATATTACACCACGGTGTAACAAACATTATGACAAACAAAAGAAGATTTCGCGTAGTCCTTTGAAAGCAAAGACTCTTTAATCTTATTGTTCTTTACTATTTTCCAAGCGCTTTCATTGATATCAAGTTTGGTCGATATCTCTTTCACTACAGCCCAAGTATTGTTCAAAGCTTCTGCTGGTCGTTTTAAATAATCTGCCAGTCTCAGCTGTTATTATAAGATAGTGAGGGCCTGTTTGATTAACTTTCTGAAGGAAAAGGTATTTTGAGTTTATTTTCTATTGAAAAGGCTGTTTTGTTATTGAACAAGAAATTAGTCCGCCTTTTTAGCTCCGGGATTTTAAGTCTGAGGAATTTTGATACTAAAAATACAGTTCTGATTTCTTTAGAGTAGTAATTAATTTAGTGACTAGAAACATCCCAAATTGTAACTTAAAAACTGTGAGATATAAATTGAAAAAAGGCGCTTTTTTACATAATGCAAATTGTGTAAAAAATAACCGTTCTCAATGGCACTTATGCTTCTGACAAAAGATGAAAAAAAAAAATACAAAATGTAATCGAATTGAGAATTTCTACCTTTTGAAATTGGTTAAAAATTTACCAAAATGTAATACCCGTTTCGATAACCGTTACAATCTAGGGTTAACAAATCCCGGAGACTTTATGATGCGGCCATATTGGAAAATATATTGCACTTGTTGCGGCTGCATAGCATGAGCTTATAAAATTATGTTAATACCGGCCTTTACTGCCACATTCTTATGCTTAGCTTTAAAATGTATGAGATGTATTTACATTGAATTGCTATAGGATATTGACTTGGAAAGAAAAGTACAAAATCTTTTTATCGTTACCTACTTTTTGAAATAGAACCTAAGAAGGTAAAGCAAATCAAACTTCAGTAGTGAGAGTCAATGAAGTCACGATCTTGCACAAAACATACGACATCATACATCATGAAACTTTTTATTTCATCGTCCTTTTTCATTTCCTAGCTTATAGGTTAACTAATAAATTATTTACGTTTAACTGGTCTCAATGCAAAAACGGAGTCTACTGGTACTTTTTCAGGCTATATTTTTCCACGTTTCACGAATGCTAAGACAAAGATCACGGATATATTTTAATTAACAAGTACCAGCAAATGAGGCATCCATTTTCCAATAGCATAAGCAATGACTTCAGCGAAAAATCGTCTTAAATCACGTTTTTAACTTAAATCTGAAGGCTTTATTACTATTTCATAGTCACGTTTCCTCCCAGATTCCTGGAACACCTTTTGAAGTACAACCTTTGATGACACACGTGTAAGTTACTTTGGCTGGACGTGAAAGCCGATATTAGGACTAACTGCGAAGTTAGGATGCTGTGGAACGCACGAATTGGAAGTGTTCATTGAAGGCTCTGTTCGGAGCTGATAGGAATGTAGACTTCAGTCCGAAATGGAACGAAAGATGATCTTTGATGTCATTGTGTACTGTCAAAGGCTTGCATCAATTAATGAAGATGATATGTGACAACGTGGGTTGTAGTGAGGGCATTCGTTTTTAAGAACTAAACAAAATTATACAGATTTCTAGAAGGGAGGCTAATTATAGTTTTCGGGATCTTTAAGATCTATTTAGTGACTAAGAAGTGAATTCCAACTGCATTTTATAATTTAGATGGGGTGATATTGATTATTGATATTATCAGGTAGAGAGAGAAGGGGGAATACTTGAAGCTTCAAAGATAGTTATTGAAATCAAGTATTGGATTTCCGAAATTCCAGATTAATAATTATCATCCTTTTCTGTTCTTTTGTTCAACTCCCCGAAAATTATAATCCGGGAATATTCCAGACATCAGTATTTTGCCACACAATTTTCTGCATACAAATTTTCGCTGCAGGTGAATCTCGTGTAAAGCAAGCAAACCGGATTAATAGGATCACAAAGAACTTCGCCGAATTAATTTGCATTCATAATATATGCGCCTTTATAATGTCTCTCCACACCTCGGAAAATTAGTTTTGGGAGCTGTCAATAGATGCAGCTGGTGTTTTTGGATGTTCGGAATTGTGATTTCGTCTCTTATAAGTTTGTAGGGACAAAAGGATTGAAATAGAAATGCTAAAATAGTATAAATACTTGTAAGACTTATATTTACATTTCTTGTAATATTATCATAAGTAATCATGTCATAATTTAAAGCGGTGCATTAATTTACCGACTTTACAAATTCACAGCTAGTATTTGACGGTATATAATTTTTCTGATTCGTTACCAATTCTTGAAGCAATTACTTCACTGGCGTTAAAATTTAAAATTACGCAATGGTTTATAAACTTTCAAGCAAAAACTCTCAGACCAATCACTTTACCGATGCGTTTACATACTACATTTTTAAGTTCTCTGAAAACTGGCCGTCCATATAACAAAAATAACATTTCGGTAAAGGATGGATTTTCACCTTTAACTTTTCAAACGTTTATTTATTTTAATTTCCAAGGCTAGTGATGTATTATGTCTTTTTTTATTTTTACCGATTCAAAGGCATATAAAAACTATTACCCAAATAAATATAATATTCAAATAATTTCAACTCAAACACAAACCGTTTTTATTTCCCCAAATATTCACAAGCAGTCACTTTAAAAACAAAAGGCTGTTGAAAATATTCATCGGTTGGTAGTCACGTTGAGGCACTCATGGGCCGTTCGCCTATCAAGAGCGTGATCCGACTGACAACTGCCAATGTTCACTGAACAGTATACCAAGTCCCACTGAAACCGTTATTAGGCATTTATTAGACGCTGAAATCGATTTCCCCGAATTTATTCTAGGGTTTTTGGTGGAATGGTGATTTGTGTGAGTGCTAGTTTTTGCGAACTCGGTTTTCTGTGAATCGTGTCTAGAATATTTTGGATACATTTTTGTATAATATGTATTTTATTTTGAGCGTTTTGTCTAAATTTGGCATAACATTTTATGACTATAAGCCCTCTTACGCACTAGCGGGTAACCGCGGGGGGCGGCAACAGCGCGGTCCAGTTTAATATGCAACCGCTTGGCGGTTAAGTGCGTACAATCACAAGCGGTTGCAGATTAAACTGCCCCCCGCGATTAACCACTAGTGCGTAAGAGGGCTAAGCTATGCGCCTTGCTTCAGAAAGAAAAATCTAAAATCAATAAAATATGTATTAAAAACTTTAGCACACTAAAGAATTCAAGATTGCTTAAAGTGGTTACAATACCCTTTTTATGTAATAATTGAATATTGCAGTTAAATAAAGTTGAGATAAAAAGTAGAATGAAAAATGAAACTGGAAAGAATATAATGTAAACTGAATTCCATCCTCAAACAACTTACTGGAATATTCTTTTATTGTAGAATAACACTTGATTTACTGTCCATTTATATTCCACTGCAATGAACCTAGTTTTCCATTGCTCTTACAACTTGGTCACGACCTTTAGAGTCCCCGATTATACATTACTGTTCCCTATTTGTATTAATAATAATAATAATGTACAAGACAATTAACTTACTGGTAAACATAATTATATATTCCTAAAATACATACATAGAATCGATAAATTACATCGAGACACAGAATACACGATAATGGCCACCAATCAAAGCTTGGTCCTGGGTGGGAATCGAACCAACGAGTTACGGATCAGCAATCAGTGTCACTAACCACACACCAACAGGCCAGTCAAAAAATATCAAGAGAGTTCAAAATTGCTGATCTTCACATTTTCCTTATTCAGAGGACCATTGCAATCGGGAACAGTTTCGAAAGGGATCGAAGAATCGTGTTTTCACTATTGGCTTTAGGAAAAATGTTTGGAAAATGTTTGTGCCTCTTTCTAATGGGGTTGTTCGCATGTTTTTATTAGGCAAAGGGAAACTCGCATTGAAAGCTTATAAGGCTCCTGAATTCTGGAAGTATCTCTTTAAACGGTAAAAGGTGTTTAAGGTTACCTACATATACATAAAATTTGCTCAACAACTGCATCTATGATGTCTCTTACATCAATATCATCTTACTACCATACCACCTCCGTTGTCGAATGGCGTACGCACGCGGTTTCAAGGTGTCGTTAGCTCTGAGTTCCCGTCCCGGGTGTAGAAACCAACTTTTCTAGATTGTCCCGGGGTGGGTGTTTGTGGTACCTTCGTTGTGCCTGAATTCCATTACACAAGTGCTTTAGTTACTTACTTTGGGTTCAGAGCTATGTATGTGATGTTGTCCGCATTTATTTATTTATACCGTGCATACAATTAAATTTTTGGGACTTGACTTTAAGTTTCGGCACATTTTATCGTTTTTAGATGACTATTGGATCATCATTATTAATTGCATAATGCCTACAGTAGTATATTTCTTAAGAGCTATTAAAATTTAATAATCAGCGTTGGGTCATAGTCTTTCAAAGATTTTAATTTTAGATTGAATGGATCTCGAGAGTTTTCTGTTTGATTAATTTCAGTCTCATTAAACTGAGTCTATAAAGTGGTTTATTTTAGACTTTACCTCAGTTGAGTTGGATTGGGTTTTAGATAATCGGAATAACGAGTGAATTATAAGACAACTTAGAGTTTGGGTAAGAATTATGATGAGAAAAGTGTTACAAAGAAGATACGGTGAATATAGTTAAAAATTCCAAATGCTCTCATGTCAAGTCTCACCTACAAAGGAAAAAGGCTTGCAAATAACCTTAATTAATATCAATGCACAAGATTTTAATAATGATCCAATCCAGATTATTATGTAACCTCACACAGCTACAACAATAAAATTTCATACTGACGATTTATCATCGCACTGAAATGAAAAGTTACAGTAATTATATCACGGAATTCGCTTCAATTGACAAAACAGTCATAAATAACGCGAAACGACCATTGTTTCCTTCGATAAAGTAAGTCATATGTCAAAATGTCCAACACACACGGACCCATGTTTCGATTCTGTCAATAACATTGGCTTGTACAATGCATTTATTGTCTGCTAACGACCTTATGGCATTCATTGTTTTGTGACCCGGTTAATAGGTCTTACCGATTAAAATGCTTTTTTCCGTAGTCATTTTAGGTATACAATTTTCTCTTTTTAATTTCTAACTCAACGCATTTAGTGATTAAAAGTCATTTAAAGTAAGGTGAAGGTACGATGTCATATGTCCTTCATACCGTTAAGAGCTACGAGTAATAAAAATAAAAATATTCAAACCTGAATATCCACCATTTGAATAAAATGGACGAAAAATTGACGTCAATTTGACTTTTTCGTGAAAAAATACCGACAAAAATGAACTTTTTAAGATATTTTTATTGCAAAATAAAAATCGCACCTGCGAACATATTTAGCTCGAAGCGTTCTTTGTTTGAAAGTGTATACGTTTTATATTTCCCTGGCTACGCTTGTTCTGTGTCCTTCAAATTTATGTTTTATCACGTCTGTATGGCTTAAGAGGGTAGGTAGATGACTATTCCGGCCCAATTAAAATAATACTAAAGATAGTAGATTTAATGTTATGTCAAATGATATTATTTATAATTAAGAGTGAGCTGGTAGCCTTTATCTGGCACAAGTCAAAACTCCAAAATCGTAATTGTCAGGTTTACCAAAAAATATCTAGAAGTATAATAATATATAAGTTTTGCTACTGAACACAGTAGCAAAACTTTTCATCTGCATCCAAACCAAATATATAATCAAGTGAACAACCACCAAAATATTTCCCCAATTTGATACTATCATGCCCCATTAACGTCGTCATAATCTGACCGATACGATAATAAGTGTTATCGTTATCACACATAATAATTACACGCATCTGTCCGCAATTGTCCATTCTGGTCGGGGTCACCCTAGAGACCGATACACTGAATGATTCGGTAGAGAAAACCATAATCACTACGCGTGGCACGCAGATTGGCTATTGCGGGGATAAACCACAGTGATTTTGCGACAAAAGTGACTATTTATTTTACTGTTACACCTAAACTAACTGCCTAGTCTTTTTCTTAGGATTCTCAGAGGAAGTTGTTTGACCAATTTACTTGAGACTAATTTTAAAGTTTGTGTACTGAGAGTATTTACAAAGTCGTAGAGTGAAACTAAAAAAAAGGCTGAAATAATTTTACATACTGGAATAAGGATTTTTTTATGTGTAACAAAAACAATTGAAAAAACAAAAGATAATCAAAAGAATAGTTTTAAACGTAAAATAACTGACTGCTTATCTCGAATAAGAGAAAGAATAAGAAAAAGAGTAGATATCCATTCAAGATTAAACTCTCGAAAAACAGAGCCATTACAAACACATTTCGTAACATTTCCCATACATAGCTATATAAGTATATACGGGGCATAATATCCACGTGTTCGTTTGATATGTCGGAGCTTAGAATGGTCATATAAAACGTGGCGCCAGCTGCCGTGACACGCTTCGTTAGTAGTTCTTTCTCTATGGCTTGTGTTAACTTTGGGGTATACTGACGTTCCGAACAGCTGACTATATCAACTATTAAAAGGTGCAAACCTTAGAGTAACATAACCAAGCATTGAATATTGCTTGTAGCCCGTTGTTGCAAATTTAACAGATGTTGTAAAACGGTGTGCTCTCTTTTCACCAACAAATTACGACCACACTTGTTCATACTGGTGATCACAGTTCTTACTCTGTCAGGTGCACTCTATAGATTTTTTACTAATAGCCAATATAATCTAATGAAATTTTAAAAATCATTACCATACCGAAAACTAAATAGTTTTTTAATTCCATAATTTAAACCTTTGTTTAAATACGGGTTATATAATAATATGTTCGACGATATTTTTTAAGTGATCATTTAAATTTATGGAGATTGTTTGGTTTGTATGATTTCGTGTTGTTTTAAAAAGATTCTGCAAAAAATAACCTATAACTAAAATAAAATCGAATATTATGAGATTCAAATTATTTATTTGCTTGTGTATTTATCCTCCCGTGTGTCTCAAACAGTACGTACTTTAGTGCGCACCATGTTAAGATATTTGGCTTGGTATTCATTATGTCTCCATTGTATCATTTTTTCTTTTCCGAGGAATAAAATAAATCTACAAGCTTCATATTTCTTACAACTCGGAGATCTATGACATTTCTTTGGCAAAAAGTAGCCATTTTAAGAACAGTTTCCGTTTAAATAAATGTTCTGAGTTTAGTAATTCTTTTGTTTAAATAGTTAAGTAAGGTTAACGGACCGTAGAATTTATGTATGTGAGAGTTAAAATTTATGTTGCCATTTTGAGAAAATTATATTACTGTTATTAGCACTGTATGTTACAGTTTTAACCTAGTTAATACCAAAAATTGTAAATTACTTTTTGAGAAATAAATAAATTGGTAAAAGTACATTTTTTAAATAAATAAGGTAAGGTAATAAATAACGATGTTCCCTTTCAATTCATTCCTTGAAATTCAATCAAGGAGGCTTTATATTGTTATAAAACCTTCAAATACCGAAGCTTACTAATGTAATTGAAAATTTGAGGAAAATATAAAAACACGGAAGTCAGTGTAATACTGAGATGGTTATAATTAAAAATGTCTGCGTATTTTTTCAAGGGATTATTTATCAATTTGAAATCAATTTAGGTGCAATTTAAATGGTTATAAGTCTTTGTTTTGATGGAATTTATTTTGGTTGTAAAGTCAGAAGCAAAAATATTTACACTTTACACTTTTATTTTTCAGTTTTTTTCCAAAAAAACTTTTTGAAAATGTATGATTGAAAACAGTATAACACATGATAACATTTTTTTTGAGTTTCAATACAAAAATCTCGCATTTTTTTGTTACAATTTCACCAATATATGTTTTTGTTCGTGACTGTACACCAACCAAACCAAAAATGTGTTAAGTACTTTTTTAGTTTTTTTTTATCACGGTAATAAAAATAGATTCTGCGTCATTTTTAAGGATGTTAAAGGCAGTTAGTTTTCCAAGCCCAGAATAGGTTTCGTCAATACAGTACATCATGTCTTGAAATACAGTAATGTCAAACATCTTTGACGATCCTAGTAGCTAAGTGCCAGGCTTCAGTTATTCCCAGATGAGACAAGCTTTTGCTAGTCTAGGTATTTTGGTATTTAGGTGATGTGATGTAGGTTACATTCTAGGTATAAGAGAAGCTGTGTCTTGTGTTGAGTAGTTCGTTTTGGAGGTAAGGAAGTGAAACGCCGAGAAAAAGTAGACTGGTAAATTCTGTCGACAAATTTTTAATAGACGTCTTGGTTTTAATATTGACTGTTGAAATAAATGTTTTTAAATAGACCATTAAAAAAAGTGTGTATATTATATTTCAAACTAAAGGTACCATATTATAAAACGACTGTGCTTTGCTGCATTTAAGCCCGGTGAAGCAGTCAAAGCCTGCGCTCAGGCTAACTGCAAAGATCTCTACCAAAAAAAAAAAGCTTTGCTGCATTTCAATTTAAAATGTGATGATCGCATCCTTATTTCTCATTTCGTGCCCTATATAAAATGTATGTATGGTACGAGAAAAAGTTAAAAAAGTTCAGTAAATAAATAAACTCACAAAATTCAAATAAACCTGCTCAAAATCAAATTATAACCCACATTCGGTCGACTGCACGTGTAACTGAAACCACAAAAAAGAACATTATGATTTATATAAGGCTGTGCTGGTTGATACGTTACGTCACAGTTAGCTGTCGCATGAGATTTATAAGGAAGCAACGTTTCAGGAAAAAAGATACAATCCAAGTTAGGTTACACGAGGAAAATTGTTTGCGCAGAGTAATTCCGTTTTGAGATCTCGAGATTGCTAAAAAATTGTGTATGCATGATCATTTGAGTGTTTTTGCATGTGACTTGAATGTCGTTATAATTTAGGAGAAAGTTAGATTTTGTTTAGAAGATTTAATTGTTATAAAATGGGTCCCGAAAGGCAACGACCTCGTGGTAGACCTAGAAGAAGATGGCGGGACGACATCGACTCATTCGCGCGAAACTTGCCTCCAAATAGCAATAGACAGGGAAAAGTGAAAAGAGGGAAGGGAGGCCTTTGCCCTGCAGTAGGACACCACAACCTTTAAAAAAAAAAACTATATTCCTAATTGTATTTTTTATACAAAAAACTCGTATCTAAAAATAATTTACTTTGCTTTACTTTATTTATTATTAAATATGTGAAGTAAAAAGAAAGCAAGCGTTATATTTACTACATAATAATTCTGCCAGAGTAATGTGTTCCAAGAATATTTGATGAGTGTGTCATCAAATTACATATATTATTTTTCGAAGAATTAATAAACATTAATTTTATCAGTAACATTTATAATTTCAATTAAATTATTTTGACATACATCATTAAAAATAATGATTACTTTCCTGAAATAAATTGTTAGATACTTGATTTCCATGAATATTGATAATATCGATTATGATTTGCACGGGTGGACAAAACATAAAATAATAATACACTCAAACCTACTTGAATCACTTCATCCATTTATGGAAACCATGTGAAAACACATAGTTTCGAGTTTATCATATCTAGATTGACAAGGACTTTTTAATAGTATTATTATGTAAAGGGAATGCTCAAATAACTTACTGAGCTTGACAGTCTGCTTGCGACCACGGCCGTTGTAACCTGTTCGACATTTCAAGCCCAATAAGGTATTTAAGCATTTTCGCACTAATTATTTTTTGACGCCCTCCGTGGTAGAGCGGCTTACACACCGGTTTCAAGGTGTCACCATGTCGCTAGCTCTGAGGTCCCGGGTTCGATTCTCGGACGGGTCAATGTAGAAACGAACTTTACTACATTACCTCGGGTCTGGGTGTTTGTGGTACCTTCGTTGTTTCTGAATTCCATAACACAAGTGCTTTAGCTACTTACTTTGGGTTCAGAGCAATGTATGTGATGTTGTCCGCATATATAAAAAAAATACCTTTACACAATATTATACAGTAGACGTTAAACTCCTAAACTTGACAGATTGCTACTTTATTGCTTAGTAAATAACGTAAATCATAAGGTTTTAGAGTCTATAAATATCCTTGAGCCCGTAAAAGCCGCTAACAATAGCTACGATTGTATATTGTGAGAATCGATTTCACACAAATTCCAAGCGAACAGATGTCAGATCAAAATTCATTTATGCGCAAATAGTGTCAGGTTGGCAGCCGACTTGCTTTAGTGACTATTTCATGTTGATTTATAAAGGCTATGGGTACCTATAGTGTCAACAATGGCGGAATGGTTCCATTTCTGCATCCATAGGAAGTTTTGAATGCACAGTGATTCCTGCATATGAAATCAATCTGCGTACTTGATTCTCGTGTGACGGCAGTATCCTAGTAATATTAGAAATACTGAAGTATAATTTGTGAAAAATATTTTAGTCGGTATTCTAGTTCAAAAGTATATAAATAAATTAAAAATGTATGTCAAAGGTCAATCTATTGGATAAGATAATCCCAATCTTCCGTTTAAAATATTAATTCAGTAATTTAGAAACCTGTTAAGGTTTTACAATTTAATTTATTTCTGAACAATGTATTTAGTTGTATGTACTTTTCCCGATTAAATAAAATACAAAAAATTTAACTATTGAATTGGTCTCGTGTTAGATTTAAGTATTGATAAATAAATAAATAGACTATAAAAAATACAGATATTTTTTTTTTGTACAAAATGACTCATCATTATAAAAATTCGAATAGAAAGTAACCAAAATAGAATTCTTCATAAAATCAATTATACAGTGGAAGTCTCATTTATAAAGCCGGGTGTACAATGACGACAAACACATTACTCACCGGCCGGCGATTTAATGATACTCATTTATAACGTGATTGAGCGCTAGTGTAGTTTTACCTTTACACAGTATTCCGTGTTCAATTTCGGGTTTTAAAGTGGATTTTTTGTGAGGTAAACAGATTTTTTTTTATTTAATTGTAATGCTCGGAAGTTAGTTAATGGCTTTTAGGTTATCGATTCAAATACGCTTTTACATTAGGTGTCCAAATTATCCACTCATTTATTTTGCCCACTTACGTATAATGCTAATTTTCAATAAGTTACAAAAGCCGAGCAAAGAAAATCAGCATTCAATGATAAAGTTCATAATTATAACCCACACAAAATAAATTTTAATACTTACAATATAGTATTCATTATTGAGCAACAAAAGTAGTATCTAAACAAAAAAAAAACATGATAATCGTAATAAAACATAGAATAGATTTTTAGGTTATTCTATTAAATACCTCCACGTTTTTTGTACACGAACTATAAACCATTTTAAGAGTTTTACTAGCCCTCGATATTCAATAAAAACGAGCTCTCTACAATAGTGAACGAAAATAGAACAAAAACACTTTTCGTTTTATTAGATTTTCAGAAATTCGTCAGCCATATTGTTTTTGTTAGTTTAGGCGCGATATTATGTGTTTCTTGTAGATATAAACTGTCAACGTGTTTGATTAGTTTTATTATGTAATCTTATTGATTCTGTTACTCAACTGATTTTGACGTACATACACATAACATAAACACATCATCACGCCTGTATCCCCGAAGGGGTAGGCAGAGACGTACCAATGTACACCCACAGTTCGCCGATATGTTTAGGTCCCATGTAATAGGGGGCGAGCCTATTGCCACTAACCAGGCACAAAATCAAACTCCGACCTGCTACTGAGAATTTCATAGAAAAACCCAATAACACCTTGGTCGACTCAGGAATCGAACCCAAGCCCTCTGCGTAGCAGGCGCGCTTAGCACCACTAGGCCAACGAGGCAGTCTGTACTAACAGTAATTCGTAAATATTGTATACAAAATATACGATAAGAGCTTTAAAGCTCACTGCCGGGCAAAGGCCTATTTTCTTAGAAATGGCAACGAGAACTGTGTTTCACGATGAATTATTTTTGAAATTAGAAAACTTATCTTTTACCTGATAGTTTTTACGTTACAGGAAACCTTTTTTTTGCATAAATTTCAATAAAAGACATCATATTAATAAACACTCGGTGCTCGTCAAGAAATAGCTGAGTAACATTTTGTATATTACTCTTAAAAAAACAGAAAACCAAAAGAATTTCTACTTGAAATTTTAAACATTCCAGTCAACGATTTTATACTAACTTTTTTCACTGCAGTAAAAATATTTAAAACGAGCCAAGTGCGTGTCTGAGAGACATTTCGCGAAGTTAATATGAAACAAAAAGTTTTTCTGTTACTAACTTTGAATGTTTATGCCTATAGTAATACCTGGTTTTATTGTTTAACAGCACTTTTGAGTTTTTGTGCACCCTAATGTCTCATAAACTTTGTGGAATGTATTCTTTGAGATTTTAAATTAAAACAAAGAATCAGGGTATTTTTTCTTTACATTCAAGTTTTAAAATTGGAACAATTATGTTTAGACTACGAGATTCAATTGTTTTAAATAGTTGAAGATGTTTTGGAGTCAGTGGTCTTTTTAAGTAGCTTATTAAATAAGGAATTTAAGAGCAGTTCAGTTCTGTCACTGTCGGTCGGGGAAAATCTGTCTTAGTGCCAAAAAAATATAAGATATTAGACAGTTGTGTGAAGGAGTATTCCATGATTTTAAAAGTGTCTACAGGTCAGGAAAATAGAGTTAAAATTACGTTAGAAATACGCAAAATCTGTACAAAACACAAAATGGTAATGTTTATCAAAATTAAACTTTATCCCACATTAATCGAAGAACCATCTATCTCAATGTAGTCAACTGTGCACAAGCAATTTCGTGTACAGTTGCCTTAGTCTACCATCTTAGATTGCTCTAGCCAATCTAACAGCTAGCGTGTTTGAGACGATTGGATGACCACAGTTGAAGAGACATTGAAGTTTAATATGGGGTAACGGAGCGCGACAGTTTGTTACGTAGGTACTCTGTCAAGACAGTAAATAGTGTTTACTTGGCTATAATCCCTAAAAATAAAATTAAAATGTTTTTATTTCTCATAAACCCAAAAGACGCTTAAGAAAATTTACGAGAAAAAGGGGAAGAGTCGGTAAGAAACTCCATATCCAATAGATTGTCATCGCCTTGATAAGGTGAAGGAAGAAAATAAATGTTAGAAAAACTATTTGTAATCCCAAGCATACAAAGTACAGACATATAGCAATGGTATATGGTGGAGATAAAACTAAAAAAAATTGTTACAATTGTTAAAATCTGTAAAAACCTGTGTAAACGTAATATAGTCACGCAGCAGTTGATAAACATTAGTTTATCAACTGCGTGACTATATCACTGGTGATTTAAAAGCTGTAAATTATCTATTTACTGTTTGGAGTGAATACAATCTCAAATTAGTCGTATTTAAACGGTTTCAATAGGGATATGTCTAAGACTGATTATATGATTTTAACTGTAAATTATAGCTAAATAGATTAAGTAGGTATAACGATATCAAATACATGTATTCAATATTCACTAAACAGAAATAAAATCGCAAATTTCTATTTCTATCAGAACAATGTAATTCCATATTAATTAAGCATTTGAACTTAATAGAATAGTACGTACAGCAAGACAAAACTTTCGAAATTATCTCAAACAATACAAGAGTCGGAATAAAACGGCCAATTATGCTTGAGCTCTAAAAAAGCCGGGCAGTTGGGTTTTATGGGCCATTCGCAACACGAGCAAGGGGTACGAAGGTCTTGTTGTGTTGGTAGCGCATTGAACTGCACCCTTGCCTCGTGTGTACTCAAGGAGTGATATTTTGTCGAACAAAAACGGTAATATAAGTAAAAATGTTTATTAGGAAGAATTAATTATTTGTCGTGTTCGACCATGTTACTCACAGACACACGTAAGAACACAAACGAAACTAACGTAAGTAATAATAATCAGTTATATGTAAGTAATTCTTAGACTTTTGTCTGTATAAACATTAGACCTTATAGTATAAAAGCAGAACAAAGTTTGAGTATTCAATCAATCGAAACTGTAATTCTATTTTGATACCAATAAGGGTAATTGTTAATACAAGAAATTCAGTAATTAAAGATAATATACGATATAATATACAATTTTATAAAATAATAATTGTTACACACATTTACTATCTAAAGAATATTTTTTTATTACATTCTCACTACGTAAGAAGTGCTTGCTGAGGTGACAAATAGTGCAGATGAATGAAACCTTGATACACATCGGGCAGACCCCAAATCATTGAGAAAAGGACGAGAAATGATAATGATCCTCACTATCTAAGTCTCAAATATTTAGAAAATTAACTACACAAATCATAGTACAAATTCAAAGTACATTTAATTTAAATCAAATGAATTATAGTAACGTTTAAACAAAGCTCTACACAAAAACCTCCCGTATAAACCCGCCTTCATAAATGTTAGTTTTAATCACCCACCTCACCTATGGCATATGAGAACACGTCCCCGAGCTAAACTGTCGGCTTATTGCCTTTGTATTATAATTTAAATTGTTTATTTGCTACTGCATTATGTACCTACTTATACTGTGTAACTTGTGTTTCGAGATTAAGATTAAATTGTGGAACAAAATTTGAAATAATCGTTTAGATATTTGAAGATTGTGTTTTTCAATGTAAAGTACCATGATGTTAAAAGATATTAGGTGTGAAACTTATCCTACTAATATTATAAATGTGAAAGTTTGTGAGAATGGATGTGTGGATGTTTGTTAATCTTTCACGCAAAAACTACTGAATGGATTTTAATGAAACTTTACAATAATGTAGCTGATACATCGGAATATCACAAAAGCTATAATTTATAAAGATAGTGTATGTATTTTCATTCACGCGGGTGAAACCACGGGGTACAGCTAGTAAGACATAAATTGTCAAAATGATACGTCCAACACCATAATAATATAATTTTTATTTGAGGAATAAAATTATCGCCTGACACATTTTGTATGGAATTCAAAATTATTCCTGCGATGGAATTATCTGGCGTGAAAAACCGCCTCTTTATAGATGAAAAGTTTATTCTCAGAAGACCGATAAATACTCATATTAATTAATATTATTATTAAACGTATCGGTCGTTGTTCATCGAAATGTACAAAAATGTTATTGGTCTGAAATAAAGTAATACCTCAAGAACAAAACATAAGTATCACCATGGCAACTGACAAACAACTAATCTATAAGAAATTCTTATAGACTGAAGATATAATGCTTCGTTAAACATCAAACACTTATTCACCTGTCACTACCATTACCGAATGTTTCTGACGTCGCCACAAATAATAATCTCAGACCAAGTAAAATCAAATAGAAATTAATATTAGTTCATTTATTTAGTTAATTGCCTACCCGAGTTAAAGGTGCTGGTAGACTTAGTCGTTCACTTGTAACAGAACACCGAGCACTCGTCGATTTTTAAGTTCGATCTATTCAACGAACAGTCAAAGATTACAAGGGACATTGGTTATCTACTTTTAAAAAACCTACTCTTCTAGAAGATGTTACGGAACAATGACAAAATTATTATATACTTTTGAAATAAAATTGCTTTTCAGACACTTGTCGTTTGCCTGTGACCATGCACCTGCAAAAGTGTTCAAACATTGAGAACTAAAATCTAAAATGAGCCGTGATTTAATCCGTAAAAAGTAGTTTTATTTCTATGTCTGTTTGCCTAATTCTCAGGAAGCATGAATCGTAAATTTTAATATCAACACTAGCATACAAGTGAACGCTCAAGTCTATTAGTGCCCTTACTCTAAGATATAAAGTAATGCCGATATATTTTCATAGAATCAGTCAAAATGAAGGACATTATTGCGTCATATTTATAAGTATATTCTATTATTGTATTTGGTCTGCTATCACAGATAAGTTACGATATAAACAATGTCCCATATTTAACAAGATTTAATACCATGTAACTGATCATACCCCGATTACAGGTAATTCAGACAGACTAGTTGTCAGAATAGGATTTTAATTCGCGAGCACGTTTTAAAAATATAATTATAGAACTCATACTACCTGACTCAGTACTTTAGAATTTATTTCATTATGTTATCAAGCAACATTAGTGGGAATGTCAACATTTTTAAATGACAAACCTATGTTCACATTTATGTAGGCATGTTTTTCAATAAATCTTCTATTCTCTCTTAAACATTGATATAACAAAAAAAGTTACACATATAATTAAATTCTTCAACAATCAGCTTATTCTACTTAAAAAATAATATTGAACCAAGGTCGAGAAAGAAAAAATTAAATTGCCAGACAAGGCCAACAGTTTCATTCACAAAAAATCTTTGATAATGAAGTTAACAAAAATGTTGGGCCTTGTAACAATTATAGGCAAGATTACCTAACTGAAAAGATTTTCAGGAGAAAAGGCTTGAGATCTTTTTATTTACGTTCAACAATAATCATGAAAAAACAAGGCTTATTTCTGTCTACGTTTAGAAGTCAAATAATAAAAAAGCACTTTATTTTTGTAGTGCGGTTTTTTGATTTAGTTTATTATCGATATTATTTGGATTAAGTATCCTATTTCTAGAGATGTAGACAAGTATTTTCATGTTACTCGTAGTTATTTTCAATCATTTAGTCAACCTAGATTTAATCTGATTTAAAATCTTTTCGGCTTTTACTTAGCCATAGTTAATTTCAAAGTAATATTATGTGGAACTTTATGATAGCACTAAATAGGCAATAAATTCTTATTATAATTCAAGAGTAAGTGAATTTGGATGACCTAAATCTGATCACACAAAGAAAACAATTGTTGAACGGTAATGGTTTTTGCTAACACAAATAGGCAATCATGAATTTCATTTATTTATTGGTTTATTTATTAGCACTCAATTATATACTAGTGGTTATTTTAGGAAGTGTTTAAATAATGATAAACTCATCGATTATTTTTACAATGGAAAAATTACGTTATAAGACGAGGCTAATTTGACAAAGAATAGCATTAAATTTTGTCTCTTTTAATGTTTATCGCGATAGTAATTGTTAGCTAATACGCGGAAAATAACATGAAAATATAGTAAAACTTGTGAAGTAGTGTATTTTTCTATATCTTAATCCTATTACGCTAAGAACAGTGTTTACAAGAAAATATGAAACACAACCCGAGAAACACCGAGAATTAAATTTGTATCATTTTTGACACTGACAAATGGCGATCTTGGCCTGCCCAAGAGACGGATAAATAAGCAAATAGCACAAATTAAATTCTTCTTAATACGTAAAAACATGTATTTCCCACAAGAGCTATAAAATATTTTAGGGCTGTCATGCCTTTATTTTAATAAATCAAGACTAGACTAAAAGGATTTTGCATCTAGAAAAATATATTACAGATTTTACAAAAACCGTAGAACATAATTTTGTACACATTTCTTATTACACAATTAAATCTAATATAAGAACAAAACTCTAACTATACTAAAATTAAAACGTACATGAATAAAAACTAACAGGCGTCAAAGAACACATCGTCATCCTTGTCAATGTCAATCCTTTCTTATTGAATTGATGCTAAGTATTAAAGAATAAAGCACACAAAAAATAAAATTATATTTCACTCAAATTAGCGTCTTATTAATTGATAATACATTTAACGCTTGATATGCGTACAAAACGTATGAATGTAAGTATCTATTAATAAAAAAACATTTACTTCCTCCAAATCCAATTTCACCGTTTTTTATTTAAACAAAAAACGGCTTGTTCGATACATTAACGTGTCCTTTAACATTTCAATAAAACCTGTCAACCCTATCCAGTGTACAATCGAAAAAAAAATACGAATTTATTTTCGTTTTATTTTGGAGTTCGATGACGTAACTACTTCGGGATTTCATTTCCTGTTTCAATTTACCTGTGGTAGGTCCGTCCTATATTATTTGGAAGGTCTCGTAACAGAAAGGGATGGAGCTATACGTATAGATATTGCCATCTCTTTTTAATAACGATTCAATACTATTTTTACATTAACTGATTTTTATTTTGTTCTAGTTCTGTGTTACGTTACTTTAGTTGTTTATAGTCATCCAAACATAACTGTAATTAAATATTATATACTACACCTTAAACTCGTAGGAATAAATTTATATTAATTTTCGCGTATGTTTATATTTACTGTCATTATATCAGTAGGACATAATAATACGGTCGACTCTGATGGTTTTTTTTGTTAGTATGTTTTGTAGCCAACTATTTTCATAGCGTATTTTTGGATGAAATAGAATAGCTAAACTATGCAAAACGTCTTGGGATTTTTTTGATGGATTTGCTTTTTATAAATAAGACTTAGTGTAAGTAGCTTATATAAAATTTAGTTATTTTGATACCCATTTTGTTAATGTGTCATGTCTCTATGTATATGTTTTTGTGTTTTAAGTTGTCTTTAGTTTTGTAGCACTTTACATTTCTTCGAAAAAAACAAAACAGTTTATGCCAAGTGTCATTAATAAGTAATTTATTTCATTAAGTAAATTACGTTTATTTTACCACAAACAGTAGAAATAATAACTTAAGCTTTTTATTTAAAAAACTTTCAGTTTCAACTTTCATCTTACATAACATAGTTCGTTAACTTAGGTACGAAATTGCTTTCTGATTGCTCCAATAACTAACCCTTACCCCCCACTTCCCCTTACCCCCATCCACCCCCTATTTGTCCCCCTTTGTGGTTGCGAAACGAGTCACATACGACCGATATGCAATTCGACACAATCAATGCTGTCCTACAGGGACGAGTTAGGCGATTGTGATGTTGAAGCTATATTTTGTGTTGTTAATACTACTTTAAATGTATTTCTTTAAGAATGTCTTAGTAGCGTAATTAAATATTGAAAAGTTCATAAATTTATTGAGTTTTTATGTTTAAAAAGTGTAGTAATCAACTTACAACAACAACACACAACTAAAATGCTTACCACTGAGACTATAATAAAAAAAAAATATTATATGAAATTTATACAACACCTTTGGAAAGTATGAAATTAAAGAAATTGTTTTTGAAATCGTCTACAATTGTGGTAAATAATATCGCCCAGTAAACTTACAGAAAAATAACATTAATCAGACAATCAAATTGAGATCTTCCTCCTTTTGAAGCCGATTAACTAATTTATGAAGCTGTGCCATACGTTGAAATATTTTTAGAAGTTTACCATGCTCCATATTTTTTTTATATATTTAAATTGTCTTCTTTTCTTTTTTTATATATTTTTTTTTCTATTCTGTATTTTTTCTATATTTTTTTCTTTTATTGTTTCTTTTTCTCGCTATAGTTTCGCTTACCTACCTGGGACATCCAACAAAATCCAAAATCCTCAGTCATAAGTATTTGTATTTCCATGCCTTTGAAATCCCGTAGAACTTTGTGGGTTTCAATTTGTGTTGTAGTTGAGGGCCCCTCGCTATTTGAAGAGTTGCTTAAGGACCCAGTTGTGTTTATATTTGAAACTACTGCATAAGAAAACTGTAGTCGAGGTCATTTCTTTTTGATTTGTAAGTATTGTGGTCTGTTTGTAATTGCAATTGGTAAAGCAAGTAATAATGCTGAATGTAATTGAAGTATTTTATTAATCAATGATTTGATATTGATAAAATAATCTGTTTTCATAGAAGTTTGTATTGCTTTTGATCGACTTGCACTATAGGATCTGTAGAATCACTGATCTATTTAAGATAAGGACTTTTACATAAATAACTGGTTGAACAGCAAACAGGCTTGTATAGAATTACCACATTGATACATGGCACATCTTTGACACATGTATAACAAGACTTGCGCCGTGTAAGCCTTCACCGTGACGTCACACATAACATACCACATTATATTCAAAAGAGTGGACTTGCATAAAAATATCCTATTCTTATTTACAAAAGCATAAGAAATCCACAATGACATCGAAATTACCTCAACATCGAAAGCACACAATACATTCACACCCAACAACCAGCAAAAAACAAGACAAATTATTTAAAAGCAAAGCTCAATTTATAAACAGAAACCAACACAAACCCGATACAAATCAACGGAAACCGATACAATAGAACAAAAACATTTTGCGACCACACAACTGAGAACAAAGAATAGAATGAAAAACATTAATGAAGCAATTTGTTTCATGTCCGCACTATACGGGACAGGATTAACGTTATCTAGCCTGAAAAGAACGTACGGCGTATGAGGGATGGGGGGACGGAAGAGATAAACCACTGTGTAGGTGTAACAGTAGGTCAAGTCAGATCAGGACTTTGGAGTTCGCGTTGGAAAAGTAGAGTCGCTTTCACCCTCGCTTCTGATTATGTAGATTACACATAAATGCAAAAGGAACGGACATTTATGAATTAAATGGGACTTCTCAAGGATACGATAGATGAGACCAATAGTTTTTGAAATTGATTCACAATTCCCGCAGATATCGTGTACAAATCATTCGAAAAATATTTACCGTTGAATTGAGAACCTCCTCTTTTGAAGTCATTTAAAAGATCATTAATTTGACTCAGAATGGTCAAAGGATTTGAAACCTATAGGTTTCGTAACATCTTACAAGATACTTATACCAATGTGGACTATTGAACCGAGAGACGTTATAGCAAATAATATGTATTTATTTTTAATATTTCACACCCAAAATATTAGTACCACCTTCCGAAAGAAAACCTAGCACTTTAAAAAATACTGGACGTGATAATGCTGAGCTGACTTTCAACGTCTTTGGTGACTAAAGCTTCTTGTTTCCAATATCTGAATTCAAGAATATCAAATTACATTCTAATCCTTCTGTTTATGTTCTATTTCTTTGTGCCCGAGTAGCCGTAGTCGGGTGGTGTTTCACTAGATCATACTACACTAGAAATAGGTGACGCGTAAATTGAGCGCCCATTTTCACACAATAGCGAGGCAACACTGACCTAAATGAAATTTCCGCCATGTTTTAAAGGACGGTGATGTGTGAGGTATCCGACAGATTGGCTGGATTAAAACAACCCTTACCGAAGTATGTGGTAACAGTATCCATGCTATACTATCCCTTTTGTGTCGTTTGTCCTCGCTGCATGATCTGTTGAGAGCTACTGACAATGCTGTTCTCGTAACTGGAGGTGAAACAGTGAAATGGAGACTGAATAATCTATTTGTATAGGTTTAAAAGAAACAATGTTCTGAAGATAATGGCTGGAAATTATATTGTTATTAACTCAGGCACAAAGTATTTTTTAAGTTTACGATCACATATATTCATCAGAAAGTCAGATTTAAATAAAATAACAATTATAAATTTATTAGTGACGAAATTAAAAAATAATAATAAAATTTTATTCTTAACTAAGTTTTTGAAGCTAAAATAAAAAAAAGGTGTGTTGCCGTGTAAAGTGTCCAAAAGCCTGGCAGTATTGCCAACTTGAATGGCAGCGCTGTTACCGCAAGGAATCGCCGCCCGCTCCTCAAATAAATAGCCTTTTTCAAAGCCTCAAGCGTTTAAACTAAAAAGTTAGAAAATAGTTTTTTATTTTTGTACAAAATGTAGAGTACTTACAACACATGTTATAAAAAAAATATTTTAAACATTATTCTCAAAAAACATGCTGTAAATGGACATGAAACTAATATCTACAAGCAACATATACCAATCTCTACATATTATAAAATGAAGACTCTTTTGCTGTATGTTCTCTTGGATCTATTAAAGTACTCAACTGATTTTAATGCCGTTTTCAGCAACAGATAAAAGTGATTCAAAAGAAAGGCTTATATTTATAATACATGTATACATTGAACATTGCAAAGCCGGGATGAATCGCTAGTTAAATTTAATCAACATATTTTAATAAGATTCGTCCAAGGCACTGCATGCAATTAGTGTGAACGCCAATAGATTGGAACATGACCAATCACCTGGACAAATAGCGGTCCAATTATATCAATCACTGAAGCAGTTAATTATTACGGAAATTAAATTAATCCAAGGTAAAATTTTGATTTCAGATAGATTTATTGTAACTGATAGTCGGCAAAAGCATTTGTTTGTCTAAAAGTTTCAAAATGCTTATTCCGTAGGAATATTCGACTGTATTTTAAATAGAAATTAAAAAGCTACCATCAAATTCTTTCTGTCGAACGTTGCTATGAAATATTTTTATAGAAATTATGGACTGTGAGGAAACCACAATGTAATGTAAAAAAAATGACTTCATTAAATAAAGTTGACATTTTTAATAACACTGCAGACTTTTTAAGTAACAAATAAACCCAATTCAGAAACAATTTCGATAAAATTCGGCATCAAATCGACACAATTATTTGCCACATTAAGACTGATGACGCCATTAGGGGTCCCTCGAAGATAAAACTGCGAAATTGTCAAATGACAGACCAAAAATACTGGGGCTCGATTCAGCTATTTAAGAGTTGCTTGAATTGACTAAATGACCTGCTACATAATATGGTAATTTATACCATAATTTGCATTCTGCTAACTGTCATTAAAATCATAAATTGGTCATTTCGATCACTCTCTTTGAGAGTGCAATGAGAGTTTTATTGTAGGCTTATCTGAATACAAAAATTAGCTCGATGACAAGTACACTGACCGACCACTGACATGCATTTAAAATACCTGAATCGAGGCCCTGTTGTTATGGTAAAATGATTCCTTCTTTCTATGTCTATCGAAATACGTGGAATAATGAACGTGTTCTGATGGAAATCGGATACATTTTGTTTTAGGAGCAGGACTGCGGCGGTCGTGTGAGTGAGACGCCGCTACGCTGTGTAATGCGCTGTCTCGCTTACACACGGCAACAGTACTACTTTGACAGTTCGTTGTACAGGTACTAGCTCTATCAGGAGCTAATTACCTAATGGCCAGATGAGGTTGGTTTGTTCCTTTTGCAGATGTCATCGATACACGAATTTGAAATCTGTGTGACTCTCGGGTTTGGATCGGTAAGGATATTTTGTTACACTAATGAAATTTAAAATTCTAGGAATCATTGTATTGCTACAAAAGGCTACCCATCAAGGTAGAAAGACATGAAACTCATAAATTAAAAACATTGGTTATTGAAGTTACAATTTTCATAATTGTATCCCCTAAAATATTCATTCAATCAATAGATGTTAATTAATTTGATATTTCAATTTAAACATAACATAAATTAGTTACTTCGTATAACTGTTGACAAACTTTTTTAAATCAATACTACTGTTCATATTGGTTTGAATAAAAAGGCATTATAAAACCAGGATTTACACTAGTCAGGCTTTAATAGCGAAAAACTTTAACTCTTTTCAACGGTTGAAGCCATAGTATACATAGTAATCTCTGTAAAAGGGGATTTAATTTGGATCATGATTACATTATGATACCCTTATTTATTACAGGTATGATAGAGCGAAAGGCTATGTAAGATTTTGCTACTTAAAATTTTCCGAAGATTCTTATATTTTTTTTAATAATTAACAAAGTTAATTACTGAATAAAGACATGACACTTACACCAATAACTGTCATTTTTTTCGCTTCAAATTGATCGCTCACAATACCCCTTATTACCTCAAAACAAAAGACTACCCCACTCACACAAAACAAAATTCCCATCAAACTGTTATCCCAATCCATCCAAAATTTCCTAAAAAGTAAAGCTTAATTCAGAGTTCGTTCCACAAGTGGGGTGATCCGTAGTCACGTATTATTCAAGTTTTGAATAGGGTTTCCATATTCCGCCATTGTTGCGATGAATGGAAACGCTTTTTTGTTTTCTACAGATATGAGGTATAATGAATGCAACTGTTATTCAATGTGAATCAAATTAGGTTGGATTACGGATAATCTGGTTTTTGATTCAGCTGAAATTTTGCATACGTGGAAATTGGGTGGGTAAGTTTAATGATGTTAAAGAGTTGGTCTGAATTAGGAATCAGGATTTGTGCCCGGTTAGTGGCAATAGACTGGCCCCCTATTACATGGGACCTAAACAAATCGGTGCAACTGTACGTTACTGTTATGAATTAGGAATCACAGGAATCCTGTAATAAAATTAATCCTATCGATTTTGAACTCGTTTTGTTTGTTTTTACTGTAGTTTTATTGTATTTCAAATGCCATATAATTCTTCTTCCTCGTTTGACGGATTTCTTTGTTTGCGATTTGACCAGCCCACAACATAGTCACAAATTGTCAATTTCACACACATAATATAATGACAGTTGTCCCGTAATTGACCCTTCGGTAACGTACACAAAAGTTTGACATCCATTCTAATTCTGTAATTGGGTAGGAAAGGTCAAAGAAATTAAATGACCATACCCAATTACGTCATTAAAATTATTTCGAATACGAATACAGTCGACCAAACTTTAAAGGTTATTTAAATCACCTTTATAACAACGCGGTAAGGTTGAAATTCGCATGTGCATTAAACTGTACCAACCTTACGAGTAGTAGATTTAACGGGAATTACCTTTTACTTGAAACTTGAGGGTGAAGTTCGAGTTCTATTGACTTCCAAAAAATGTAATAGCGAAATAATCGAAATCCTTCGAATAACTGTTGTGACACACGGACTGCAAAGTAAGCAAACAATTTTATTACGCAGTCACCATGAGCTGTATTTGGAAAAGGAAAAATAACCCAACAAAAAATATCACAGTGAATATTTATATTTCAATATATGTAATACTTAAATAGGCTGGTTTGTTCCTTGCACAGAGAATCGGCATAGCCATTCAACGTGGCAATGCTGCCAGCCTTCTGGGCACGTTCCCCGCCATTGACAAGGATGACGATGAGTTCTTTGACGCCTGTTAGTTTTTATTTATGTAAGTTTTAATTTTAGTATAGTTAGAGTTTGTTTTTATATTAGATTTAATTGTGTATTAATAAAGATATTATTAATAGGGCAGACTAATAGTTTTAAAATTGCAAAAAGCTGCTCATGCCTAAAAATAATTTCTGCGAGCATTCGGGGTAGAGTAAATATTTAGTAAAAACTTGATTGCAGCAGCCGTACCTCATCACAAAGATGAAAAAAGTTAAAAATAAAACATTTATAAAATTATGATAATTGTTTAAATCTTTTTCTTTTTTTCTCTTTTTGGTAGATTGACTTGCTTTCTTTGATATTTTGTTCACAGACTTTTTACCAAGTATGTCCCCCTACCGTTTCGCGGCCTAAGCAGGCTGTCATGGTGATTTCCACCAAATCTGAAGCGCGTCTTCTGACAGAGCCTTCCTAATCCCTGCCTTTCAGTCTTGAGTGCGTTGTCTTGCACGACACAGATTATACCTGCTTACGTTTTTATATACAACCTTATTTGTCTGTTTGAAAAAGTTAAGTGCAGTATTGTTCAGGATAATACCATTTTAGTATGTGAATAATCTTATTTTAGTTATAAAAAATCTTATTGTTTCTAAAAGGAGTTTGATAGGTACATAGACAGTTGTATTTTGGATCTCTTTTTACATTTAATTCGTTTTAGAAAAATCATTGATAATAATAATATGTGATATTTATAGGTAGTGTATTTTTACAATAGGCAAATTTCATTAATGACCTTAAATAATATTAAATCTAAACACGCGGCCGCGTGTCAAGCCAAGTTCAAGCAAACTGGCTAGACAGCGACAAGTGTATCATTACACGAACCACTAGGTGCCACTTTTGACCCTTCCATAACTCAAAACCTATTTAACGTAAACACATAAAAATAAATGTGTTTAATAATATCCATAAGGACATCTAGAAGCCCAAATTTCATGAAGTACATTCTACTTAAAATACATCTCAGTTATCTCTTCACTAATAAAATTATTTACCCAGCAATAAACACTTATAACGAACACAGGCAACAAAACAGTTTCAATGAAATCTCCAAAAACATCCTATTATTAAAATTAACGACCTTCCAAGTTATTCAGAGTACAATCTGGAACGCCACAAAACCTATCAGTAATAAATTATAGAAATACCCTCCGTTATTATTTAATGATTTTGTAAATAATGGGCCTTTCACAATAATATTTGTTGAATTTCAGGTACAAGGTAATTTGATTGGTCTAATTAGAAACTGTATTTATAATTATGGTAATTTAGGATTTAATGAACAGTTGTTTTTGTAAGTTATTAATTACGATATTTATACCTTGGTTTGAGGCTTCAATTCAGGTTATTTTTAAGGTCTATTGTTTTTCTAGATTTATGATACTAACTACTTGAAAAATATATTCTGAACTTTATTAATGTTTTTGTCTTTTGGCTTTATTTTCAAACAATCAACGTAATCCATATTAAAAGATTTTAGTAGTCATCATCCAATTAAAATAAACTTCGTATTTCTTATGTACTGAAATGAATAAGTCTAGCTGTCTAGCTTGTCGGTTGCTAGGCAACCAATAAACAAAATATTTCTTAGTAATTCTGTAACATAAGTTTGAAACAAGATCATTAGTGTATAAGAGAACTGTCGTCGTTTTACTGAAGCATTATCCTAAAGGAAGAGATGGATTGTACATGTTTCTACGAAATGGATTGGCCACACGTGTGTCTATTTCTTATGTTGTCCTAATAGATATTGTGTTATATTTAAACTGCTATTATGATATTAGTCGTAAAAATATTGTATGATTAGAGGTAAAAAATGTAAATTGTTGTGTTCTTCGGTTCTCGTATCAAAAGGCAGCCTATGTCATTGCTTTATCCAAGCTTACTCCACGCCAAGTTTTATAAAAATCAGTACAGCGGTTCGTGAAAGCGTAGCTAACAGAGAGACGGACAAAAAGGCGAAAAAATGTCACTATCACATTCATAATACTAATATGGATAGTGATTTCACAATTGTAAAAAAAAATCTAGACGAATACAGTTCGTTATTTTTTTAATGATAGTAAGAACCTACCTAATATTATAGTTCAATGACTGAAAAATACGATATTTAAAAGGCAAGAGATTTCTAAGGAACGGCAGTCGTTAGCGGTGGCCCTTAAGTGGTGGTTCCATTTACTTGTGTCTCCTCCTGTCTTGAGCAACTCTTAATTAGGTCAGGAAATGTAAGGGTTACCGCTGAGATATTCTCTGGTAGGGCGACTAGGTTTTTTAAGTTTAAATTTTGTGAAATTCAGATTAATTTTTTCTAAAGTTTAATAATGTTTCCTGCTCTACAATGAATTATGCAGGAAAATTACGAAAACAGCTTTGTGGACCACTGTACACACATAGTTTAGATTTTTTAAGTACCCAATAGAAAAAAATATTGTGACTAAATACATTAAATAATATTAATTATATTTCTCCTCTTTCTAAAGAACTATACCAATTTAGCAAAATACTTATTTAGTTTATTTTTTAAAATTTTATTATTTTGTTACTGATTGACAAAAGATGGGTAATTTTTAAGAGTAAAAGTAAGAGACTCAACAAAAGCAAGTTAATCCTACCTTCTTCTGCAGTCAGTGTACTTAATAAAATTAACCCCCAAAAACGGCTCCGAAATTACTAAAACGATGGGCTCCCTAATCGCAGTCAGTCTTGATATTTGTCGACACTTCCTCCGAGTTTTATTGTTGAATGAATGAACTGAAACTGCAGTAAAGGGTTGCTTTTATTACAGTTTCGAGTCTACAACTTCGGCTGAAAAGTTCACGAGTTCTCGCGAAATATGATTATGCGGTGGGAGTGAATTATGTCTAAATACTGGTTTGTTTGGACCAAGATTGGGATTTATGTTGTTGTTTTAATTGTATGGTGTAGCAACTAATAAAATGAAAATAAAGATAATGTATGTTTTTTTTTATAATAATCAAAATCAAGAAAAGTTTATTTAACATAAGCTACAAAGTAGCACTTATCAAACGACAAAATTAATAAAAAAAGGACTCCACCCTAAGGGTCAGTTCATATCCGGCGGAAAGCGTAGCACGCAACAATGTACTTAACATCAACGTAACATGACATTCTTTAGACTAATAAATGATTTTTCTGATGTATAAATATAAGACTGCACCGCTGCAAAATAAATACCAAGCTATAAAATAAAAAAGTATTTTTAAATTGGAGGTTCGATAGATATTGTGAATATAAAAAGCATATGAATATACCTAACCCACATGTAATTCCAGCCTGTTAGCTAAATGTATTTTTTTATATAAAAAACCTAATATGTTATTCAGTACGAAACATTCACAAAACAACATTCCTAGTATAACAATCATTTCCGATAGTTACAACAAACATTACAAGCTAGACAACAAACAAACATTTGTATAATTTTGACACGTACCACCAATATTTACGTTCGAGCCGTTCACTCGCAAGCCCACTACTGGCCCAACAGTGGCCAACAGTGGCCAACTTAAATATTAAAGCCAACCAAACACTGGACATTGACACGTTCCGTGGCGCGTTGCCAAACCGTGCGTACACAGGGTGTTACGAAATCCCTCCTAACGATTCCGAGGTAAATATCGATTGGGGCTTTATTTCTTTCTATGTTATTATTTATTTTTTATGGTGTAGGTAAACGCTTCCTTTGGTAGTTTTTTCATACACTGAACTTATTCATGACTTCGAATACCTAATTCCTAGAGATGAAGGCAAGCATAAGTGAATAGTTAAACTTAATTATAATATATTATTATGGCAAATACTGTGTAAAATTGTAATTAAAACTCCAGGGATAATTATTATTGATACTGGTTGTGTAAATACGCTACAAGCCAGGACAGGCATTCATGTCCCTTTTTAATTGATTCACAACACATTTTAGTTTACATTGCTATTCTAATATTTCAAAAATTTAATTAAAGAGTTAAATATTTTTGTATTCGAGGTACCATATTTATAAGAAGATAATATGTATTTCAATTTATCCCTTTGCTTTCACCGACATCTAAGCACTCATTACAAATTACACAGCACTAACATTATTCTCACACCCTGTATAAGTAAAATAAACGCCTCCTCTATAAGCAGTATGAGTATTAACAGACCGGCGCTAATGCTCTCTGGCAACTTTAATTGCCAGTTTACAGCGTCATTTTCTTCATTGCCAGACTTTTGGACAGCAAATTACAGGAATAAAAGAATTTTAGCTCTGTTTTATGATGTTTAAATGATGTATGTAGCCATGTGGCTTTTTGAGTATGCCACTTATGGTTCAGTTAATTATTTTGCGGTTAGTAAATATTTTTTATTTTTTGTGCGAAAATTTTCCAGTTTTTTTACATATGAAAACACGCAATTTAATAGAAATAAATAAGAATTATTCAGAGGTAAAACCTCTAGTATACCACATAATATTACCTCAAATGCTTAAAGAGCATACTCATTCAAATTAAAATTTCATTTTGTGCGATTAATCTTTCTATGTATTCAACAAGCTTAGAGCATTCAGTTAACATTTTGTAGCAAATACTTCAAGTGTTAATAAATCTTAAGAAACACTTCAAAGTGTTGGTTTTTGCTGCACTTAACCCTTGCTCTACGCGAGAACGATAGTTAGTGATCAAAAACAGTCGACTCTCCACTTGAGGGTTAAGATAAATAGCTCTTCATTTATTTTTTATTCAGAGTCTTTTATAGATTTAATAGTTTAGAAATTCCCTTGTTATAAGAATCTAAGAATAGGTTTGAATGACTAGTAAACAAAATAAATTATTTAATCATAGTTTGCTTAGAAATACTTTTTTTCCATTCTGTCTTTTATTTATCTCTGATCACAGTCTATTTTTTTTTTGTTAGAAAATCCGAACTAGTTTATTTAAATTAGCTCCTACAAAAGGACCAACGTGGTAGAAAAAAAAAACACAATCTCACAAATGCAATACACATAAGTAGGTTAACATCATCAGATCAAAGATAACGCAATAACATGCCATACATTACGGCCTCACCAATCAAAAGCAACACGAGAATCCTCAGAATTTCTTACACGCCGAGCATTGGATAACAATGACCATATTTCACGTTTACGCGTAATGTCCACTGAGGTCGATCTGGCTTTCGCCTGTGATTTACGATCGGTCAGAAGATTGCGGGTGAGAAATAAATCTAAGGGTATTAATATCCTTCTGAGGTTATGAAGGGAAATTATGAAGGACTGTGTCTCCTTTGATTTTTGTGGGCAGATTGATGTTGATCGAGATTGGATTTTTATTTTTAGTTTGGGTTTTGAGACTGCTCGTATAAATCTACTTTGGTGGATTGTGTGTTTTGATTTTTCTAGGAAATTCTTTCTGTACTTTTGTCGTAAGATGAAGTATGCATGACAAGATTTTTGTCTAGGGAACCTGTGTATGTAGGCTATGCTGACCTAAACGATTTGATTTGAAATTATTTGTTTTGACAAACAAGAATTGTACTTATTACACTAGTTAAGTTAGCAGAAACCACCTCTATGAGGAACGCGCAAGACAGAAAACAGTGGCAGAAAAAAGGAGAGGTAGATTCGCAGAAGTGAATGATTCCGACCAAAAACGACAAAAATGATGAAGATGATTAAAATTGAAAATTGAAATTGAAAATTGAGATAAAATATATACTACTGAAATATATACTTTTTAAATACTGATACCAGTATCAGTATTTAAAAAGTATATTTTAGCTAAACAAATATTACAAGAAAAATTCTGATATAATTTTTAGATTCCCTGATCTGATCCTTTTTGGAACTCAATTGGACGTACAAAAAAATATAAGACTCAAGATTCACATAAGTGTCTTCCATGAGATATTGCTTGAAGATATATCACGGACCCATTTTCAATTGGACCCGAGAAGATCTGACCTCATTAACTCGGGTAACGTATGTGTGGAATGAGGAGAAATAAAAAAGTTCCGATTGACTCGGTCCTCGTAAAAACATGATGTCTAAATGTAGAGTTCTTTTTGTTGTGTCTGCGAAGATACTTGACCTTGGCGCTAGTGCTTTTCATTCCTCTATATTATGGATGTATTTTTTTATAAACATTTATTTATAAATCGGTAAATGTTGAAATCACATACTTTGGTCTGAACAAAAAGAAAGTAGCCAAAGCCCTTGTATTATGGAATCAAAGATAACTAAGGCACCATAAAGATCAACACTACACTAAAAAAATATAAATACATACAATATAAGTACATATATAAAAATATTGATACTTGTTCAACCTTGTACACACGAAATCGTTTTAAACGGTTCACAAAAATGCACGCTCAAAGAGTAGTACACATATCAAAATGTACCCAGATTCGCAAAGTAAATAACTGAAACCGGATTTCTGCTCAAATTGAGTATTTAAAATAAATAATATTCTTAACACTGCCCGCCCACGTCAGACTTTTAGCAGGTCAGTTAGGTCAGGGACCGATTTTGTGGTCGACTCAACGCCTACTTCCGTCTCTTTGGCTATCGAAGGAGCAGCATATCATAGACGGAGAGAATCTCATGAATATAAGGAGAAAAAAAGGTATATCTTTGGCTTTTGAGGAACAGAAGATCGGTCGGGAAGAAGAGAGTAAAGATCGGTAGGGATGCGCCGATTTTATTTCTGACCGGCTTTTTGTAGGACATGTGCGTTGCGCCATTGCTTTTAGTGTATTCTCTTCTTTTCTTACAAAAAATCGGTCACCGATTATCGGACGTGGTCGGGCAGTCTTAAAAAGACAAGTGTCAGCTGTTTTTTGTTGGCCTCGTTAACTATATATTGGGCTATAACTGGTGCAATATTCGAAAATGTCGAACGTATGCATAAAATAAAAAGTGCAATGTATCCGTTCATTTATTTTTTATATAAATGTGAATGTGTGTCGGGGTTATGAAATGCATGTAATATTTTTCTTATATTGTTGACGTATTATTTTTATTTTCGTGGTATTTGTGGCCTTTTATCGTATTTGCTTACCTTATGGTATAAAGTAACATACATATACCTAAAATCGCGTTTTGTACTATTTTTCTGTAGGAATAAACAATTTTTTAGATATATTTTAACATTTCCATTGAATTGAGCCAATTTTGAGCCAATTTTGAGGCGTTTGTAATATATTTAAATAAGTAGCTATAAAACTTAATTTATATTTCGTGTCATTTAATTCAATTCCGCAAGCTTCTGTAATACGAACATTACTAATTTATTTAAACAATAAAGTTAATGTCATAATAAAATTAAATAAGAGAGCTCTTTAAAAACGTGTAATGAATATCATATTACCGCTTCGTAGTATTTCGTAGCACCGTAGCATTAAACGTAGCAACGTAGCTGAAACGGTAAGCGTAGCACTTCTTCTAACTGTAATTTACCCGTGTAAACTAGGAGGGAAATAAAGTAAAAAGAAATATTTAATTTGTTATGATTTATACATTGCAGCACAAATAACGGTATTTAATATTCTCTTGGGTATACAGTTGCTAGCTTATGGTTGGTAGTTGTAAATAAACTTTAGAATAAGTTTGTTTTTTCTAATGATTAAAAACATATTTACTGCAGTTGGATAGTGTATTCTAGGAATAAAGATTCTATTATTTTCTTAGTGTGGATGTGATCAAATGCTAAAACGAAGGTTAATAATCATTATTTTTTTACATAATATTATGATTCAATCCAGGCCGCATCTATCTATCTGCTTGTCTGTTTGAAAGCAAAAATTAAAAACTGCTTAAAAAATATTAAATGGTTTTCACCATAAGATAGAGTGTTCCAAAATGAGTGAGTGCTATTCCTATCAAAATCAAAATGTTTTTATTTTTCATAAACCAGAAAAAGTCGCTTAAGAAACGTTACGTTAAAATCTACCGACTCTAGTTGCTCGGCTCCAAAGTGTCTTTCCTATGGAGAAGAGCCGGCAAGATACTCCATAGGTATTAGGTTCAATAAGTTTTGAAAGAAGAAAGAAAGAAAGAAAAAGTTTATTTGACACAGCAAAACACAAAAAACACACAAAAAAAATACAGAAAAAAAAAGACAGACAAAACACTGCAGAATGTGTGCCTAGCGGCTGTGCCAAAAAGGTCCAGTTCAGCATATGTCAAGCAGCTAATGCTTGACGCTGGTTTTCAACTGAACCTATTTTGTCTATCCGTGTGAAGCCGAAACGAAACACATAATTCAGAACACAACACAACTAATCCTTATATAATACATAAACCTCAATAACACGTTCTTAGCAAGAACAGACAAACAGGGAAACAAAGTTAGTTCGTAGTTGGCAAGTTCCCATAACATTGCAATATCGATCCCTCTTATCTCTTGATCCGTGAATTAAAAGACAACAAACTAAGATTAAGTTGGGTTAGTTGTAAACTGTGTGGTGGCTTGTGATGTAAATAGAAGAGAATTGGACCTAGAAGGTTTTTGATAGGGTTTCTGGTCCTAAAAGGTTAAAAAAAAAATTTTTTAGACAACGCCCTGATTTGATATTTGGCATATTGTTTGATTCGGTGAAATGATGATTAGTATCACTTTAATTATGCCACAAGTGACCAAAATCTCTCAAGAAATTCATTTTTTGTCTCATGCCTATACTGTCCTAGGCAAAGCCCTTCCCTAAGACCTAAGTTGAAATTAGATTGTAAAAATATTTTTTGTACTCAAACATTACGTTTGCCGTATGGCTCCGGACAGGTTGGCGAAAATAACTACTGAGTGGGTTCCTAACGCCGGAACTCGCAGACGAGGCAGGCCGAGAAGATGGTGGCGGGATGACATCGATCGCTTCTTAAGCATGCATTGGTGCCATGTGGGCCAGCTATAGGCCAATTCATTCATTGCAATATTATGTAACGAAATCTTATTGCTACCTTGCAAAAAAACTACCAAAGTATTTCCAGAAACAACATCAAAACTTTAACTGCCAACAATAAAACAGCTTATAAATCTTTCTAGAAACTTCCATGATGTAATTAGGCAATTGAATATTTAACGGCTATCTGTTTAGTCTAGGTATTTCCACGGCCTTATTTCGCAGGTAGTATTATCGTAAATCTTTTCGAATACGCCTGGATGCCATTAACTTGGCTTGATAGATAATTCTGTTTGTTACAGGTTCTCTTAGGCTAGTTAAAACGAGTATTTGGTATGTGTACCTACGAGTATATAAAGAAGGTTTCCTTTGTGAGTTTATTATTGCTAAGGTTAACTTAATACCTACCTTTAGACTAAATATCGTCTTACAAAATACACAAATCATTTTAATTTTATAAACAATTATTGATCATTGTATCAGTGCATCGTTAATTGATTTGTTGTCAATAATATTATATGCACAAATATGGCAGATATGTTATGTGAATAGAGCCCTTAAAATACATTGTCTTATCTATCCTATTCATGTATTTAAGTGACGTGTGCTATCAAACATTTTTACGTATTTATTAGCATACTTAAAAATCGAGGTGTATTCTTTTGCCATTTATATTTATGAACTCGTAACTTAACACGGTACCAATTACAGTTACTTTGGCAAAGAGTATCATATCCTTTTGATGTTAAGCTTACTCCAAACAAAGTTTAATCAAATTCGCTTCAGCGGTTTAGTTGTAAAAATGTAACAGACAATTATTATCAGAAATGTAATGTAACTTATATATTTAGTCTAAAACTTAATGAGCCCTAAGGTAATCATCAAAATACCAGCCTCGAACTAACAATACAATAACAACAAACTAGTACAGACAGTGTGAACGTCAGATATAGTTGTAACATAACGTGTCTGGCGGCCTGCCAGACGAGTATTGCCGACTGGTGCCGAGTGTTGCCGAGTGTTGCCGAGTGGAGCCGAGTGTTGCCGGCGCTGCGTGATACGAAACGTGTTGTCATGAGATGCAGATGTGAGTCAAAATATTAATACCTTATACAATTATAATGCAGCGTGTGTATGGTATAGATGGAGTAAACTCCAAAATATTCGTATATGCATGATTTTTTTATGTTTCATTTTGTATTAGTTAGGTCATAGTTTTGCTTCGTGCATGGTTAACCCAATTAATACCACCACACTAGAAAAAAAAATGAAACAAAGATTAGATGTGAGCCGCCAGTAGGTAGATAGTAGAATAGTAAGCCGTATAATCGCTGTCTATGTTGTCTGAAATATACTCTTACCGCGAAACAGATTGTTATTAAAAATACGTATTGCATTGTTCATGATTTTGTTAATCAAATACATTACATTTGTTTACAATTTTAAAGACGAAAATTAATTATTATATATATAATTTTATTATTTAAAATAAATTTATGTAGTTAAAAAACACTTGTCTCCAACCAAAATACTGCATCAGACAGTTCTCATTCAAACCGGAACGTCAACCTTGCACTTGTTACAGGAAATAGGGGGCGTGCGGCTTGCGGAAATGACGTAATATTTCAACCGAAATGTAAAGCGGTGCATGTTTATAAAACGTTACGCTGTTTAATGGAAATGCTCGTATTTTTAGCACTTTACTGCGGTTTCGAGACAGGTAAGGCCGTTTTGTACCTACATTGTTAAAGGTTGTAATATAAGGGGAAGAAAATATTATTTTAGGACGAGATGAGATTATGAGGCCGAAAAAATATGTTAAACTTAGTAGTTTTTTGTTACGTACGTTACAGTTATTGGCCACAAATAGCGCTAAATAAAGAAAAAATATTTTTTACGCGTCTTTAGAATAAGGTTATGTTAAAACATAAAGATAAACAGTATTTCAAAACAGTTGTTATATCATGTATTTCTTGGTACATAGATTGGTATGTCCCGTGTGGTGCCGGATATAAAGAATAGCACTATCCCATCTCTTCCCATGAGTGTCGTAAAAGGCAACTAAGGGATTCACTAGAGAATGGACAGCAGAGTTCTCTGAGTACTTTAACAACCATACTGCGATCGCCAAGCCGCCTGCCAAGCGTGGCGACTATGGCAAGTCCCCCCTTCTTGGGGGAGGCCTATGTCCAGAAGTGGACGTCTTTCGAATGATGATGAGATTGGTAAGCTACTAATAGAATCGGTACAGAATACCACAATCAATTGCAAAATCATTTAAATTATTATAAAAATATGTATGGTTGCTAGTTATTTTGTAACTCATTGTAGCATGTAGCATGTTTATCAGTCTGTCCAGTTATTGGTTCTCGTGTCTTTCATTTGTAAGGTCAATGGCCTCGACAATTCAAGCATGGAAGCTTCAGAGATTTATTATAAAAGACAAATATCTCCATAGTGTTGTTTCTGCGAATCACAAAATATAATCAAAATATTAAATTCAAAATAAACAATATTTTAGTTGGAAAATAATTTGGTAGCGAAATACGATAGCAACAATGCTAATTTGAAGAAAACTCTAGTTTATTTTAAATTTTATATAAACGCCAATGAGGTTTATCAAATGAGTCGATCGTTATCTTCTGTCTCCGTTTGGGACTGCCGCGAATTAATACAATACTTACTTGACATAGGTTATGTTTCTTTATTTTAACTTGGTACAAGGTATGTTTCTACAAAATTTGTGTAAACTAGCTAAGAACAGAATAATCTTAATAGTTGAACGGGAGAGACCTTTGCATAGAAGTGAGACGGTAAATATGTTACATGAAGATAAAATAATGAATTGAAAATGAAAGATATACCCTTTCTGAAATTTAAACGAATTTCGGAAATACATGACTTTTTAAAACGCATTTTATCGCGGTTTATTTCGCATTTACTTCCGAGTCTGACCTATGACCATAACACCTACAAAGACTTCTAAAATCCTAGTCTTTACAGATCAAAATTGAAATTAATGGCGATAAAATCCGATTTTCAAGTATTTTAGTTCAATGAAATACTCCACTTACTCGCTACATCCGTATACTGTAAACTGCACCTAAATAATTGGCTCGCGTCGTTTAACAAGTTTACTGCAGTGTGACATAGGCTTGTTTGCAGCTCGGGTGCCGCGTAATGAAACGCGAACATGGCTCGTATGTGATGCGTCGCTGACATATTCAGCAAGACTTAAGCTGTTGCTGTGAGCGAAATGCAATATAAATTAGTATTTTGGTATAATTTATAAGATGATTTTATACATAGTGTTACCGAAACTAGTGTCAAATAATTGAGACAGTAAACAGTATATCAATTATTACATCAACTCGTTCTGAGATGTTTTTTTTTACTGTTTCTTTGCACTCTTTGCCCGTTTTGTATAGATACACACTTTCGGTAACACCTTGTTTATGAAGATCAGCCATTGCTTGATCAAGCTGCGTATTGTGATAAAAATCTTGATTTATTTATCGTAGAAAAAGACTCGTTAGTTGTCTGTTTTTGATCACGAGTAGGCATATAATAATTAGTGTTTTTTCAGGTTTTCATACAATTGGATTCCTATTTAGTGGTTCTTTGACAATACAATGTTAATTAATTGTCATTATTAATACAATAATCCTATCCCTAGAATTATTGTAATGGACAGTCGGATAGCCATTTGTAAGCTTCATAACATATTTAGTTGATTGTAAGCTCATTCAATAAACAGAAAGTGCATATTATATTGTATTAATGTTTCAATTTGTCGAATACATAACAGTGATATTTAATTCACAGCAATACGGAATTATAATGTGGTTTTATTATTACACAATTAAACAATATCAGTTGTGTGTAGAATATTTAATATTGTATATTGTTTCGAAGCTTTATTAATTGCTAATGTCATATACAAACGAATACGCAATTAATATTTAAACCTAATAATGAAACGTATTTCATGTTGTGGGTTTTTGTGTATGGACCTTTATCTGCCTATAAAATATGTTGGTATGCAATTGCAAATTTACGGCAGCAGGTTTTAAAACGGAATTTATTATTGACATTTTAAATTTTTACTAGAGTCAAATAACAAGATGAAATTCCTTCCTATTTTAATGCTGAAAAGATAAAGCTCAACTCTGTCTTGATAAGTTAAATTTTCTGATAGAACTATAACAAAATATTCAACATTTTCGTCGATTTGATGCAACCAGTGATCAATCCGTAAACGCATAAATAACACATGAATATAAAACACACGTTTATTCGAAAAACACGGTTATTTTGATAACACCAATGTAGCTACGCCATCGCCACGTAAAATAACATTACACAAAACCAATCACTCAATCATCCAAATCCGACAGCCATTAACATGTCCAACAAATTAACAATATGCCACAAAACAAAAATAATAAATCAAGCGGACCAAAATATCAAGCAAGTGTCGATTTTCCACATTTTACGCTTGGCATAACACTGGCAAAATGCCAGGGGGTCTGGCATGCCATTTTATTTCCGAATTGGCACAAGCTTATTGAGATCATTGCTTAACTTCGCACAGATCCTCGCATGAGGAAATAAATCTAGCTTGGTCTTTCAGACCACCTGCGGCAGGGGGTTGAACTCTTTATTAGCCATTGTTCTTGGTATAGGATGATAAAAATACTTTTATTGTACGAAAATAAATCTTCGTATATTATATAAAGTCCCAGTTAGGAGTTATTTTAAAACAAAACTGCTTTGTTTGACGATCCAGTCAGTTTACATAGTATTTAACTTAAAATTTTATGCAAGACTAACTTTACATTAGAACACATTTCTAACCCAAGATTTGGAATGAACACAGCAAGATTAGCATTTGTAAGACTGCATAATATTAGTATTGTGTTCATACGATAATACTAGCTATAACTATGCCCCAGATTCACCTTTGCATACGAATAATAATACCAAGGCACGGGCTTCTATCCACACAGAGAAGGCACGAGCATGATTGAACACGCTTGCTCAGAGCGGATTGGCGATGTCAATCCCAATTTTTGGAATCCAGGTTTCCTTGCTGACTTCGTCCTTCACCGTTCCAAGACAAATATACATCTAATTTAATGACATCATAAAAATGTTTAATAAAAAAATGTCATAAACATAAAATTATTTATTAAAATTTTAAAAATAAAACACGCTTTAAACTCCATTTTAAATTACCTGAGCATGGTTTTATAATTTTATGTGATGCAAGTTACCGTGCACCGTGCTTGCATTTCTGAAGCACAGTGTAAGTGCAACTTTAATCTCTTCTCGACTGAGACATGAATATTTATGAAATATTACGGCGATACCACAATAACCTATTTTCCACTTTTTCAACTTTCGTCACAAAAATTGATGACGTTTTTTGTATGTTTTTTTTTTTTGTAGTTTCGGATTTATGTTGTGGATTATTTTAATGTGGTATGAAGTTATAGTTATTCCTTCTTTATAAATTTTGTGAAACAACACTACAACAAATACCATATTTTTGCATTGATTTACCATGAATAAACATACCAGCGTACTCTCAATACCGAAAAAAACCCAAATGTAAAAAGAAATGTTATTAAATTAAAAAACCATTTACCAAAACATTATTTTTATTTTTATTATTTTTCAGCTGCCAACAAACTATTTATTTATGTATAATGTGTCGGTTCAACCCATTTAAATACATTCCTCATTCCACAAACATTATGCATTTGAATGAGAATTACGGAATAAACCAGCTTGTTATTTAGAGCAAATCTAACCTAACACCGGTTCAGTACTTAAATGTTATTCAACAAGTAATTACATTCAAACTGCAATTGGGCGGAACTGCAAACAGCAGTAGTTATTCTAAATTTAACGCCGAATTACATCTAAATTTATTAACAATGTACTCAAATTACAGTTCGTTTAGTTTTTTAAATAAACATTACATAAACAAATCCAAATCGGAGACGTCTTGAAAAAAGCCCAGGTCAAGAGTACTCTAAACCGAAGAGCATGTATGAAGCGAATTTTGACAGTGGATGAGGCAAAATAAGTATGTAAGGATCGTAGCAAGTGGATAGAAGTGGTCTCTGTCTACCCCTAAGGGAAACAGGCGTGATTATATGTATGTATAAACAAAACCTGTGCCAGGAAATATATTCCGTGTATTTAGAGAATTTCACAGATATCCTAAACAAAGAATATTCATTTTGGAAAAAAAATAGACAGAAAATAAATTACAGTACGGCCGCCGAAAAAATTCCTTCTTGGCGTGTCGTGGTCAACAGGAAGATATATCTATAATGTGGAGAACAATTCACTAAACATAAACTACTATTACTTATTGGTATATTTGGGAATAATACCATCAAAACTATATCATTCTGTCATGATACAATATGACGGGTTTTATTTCCTCATACAAATCAAGACCAACTGACATGTGTCAGAAACGCTTATTTCAGCGGCCGAATTATACATTAAAATGAAACAGCTTTTAAAAAGCCGTTTCTCATTTTTGAATTAAGATTACCAGTATTCTATATCTTTCAAACTTAAAATTTGGAAAAAGAATGGAAAGAATGATGATGTATGGTACTAGCAAGCCGAAACTCAGTTTTAAAAACTTTTTGGTAAAAACGTAAAACCCAACGTTGCCATGGTTACAAGTTTCTTTTTCAAACAAATAGGTGCATTGATTTATATGAGTAATAAATCAGCCGTGGAGTAAATAGCGCAGCGGAGCCAATCATTTATCTAAAAAATCTTTTAGTTTTCAAGTTGTGGGTTACATTTCATGTTATTACGGTACGGTACGTTATTTCAAATACTTATTAAATGTATAATAGTTTGAATTTAACTAGAAACTAATTAACGGTACTTATACGTTATAGAAGTCATCTATAACGTATGAGTACGTACAAGGCATTAAAAAAAAGACATTTTGCGAATTTGAAACACTTAGAACTGCTTAAAATGTTTTTTTTTTTTATGAAACGCGCTTTACATTTATTACAATTATGTCTACTTAACATCATGTGTTGATTGACTTGTTATTCAACAAGTTACTAAAAGGAAAATAATAACCGGATTAAACTACAAATACCAGTTAATACTAACAAGAGTTCAACATCAAATTAAATAGCTCGCGGATACTAGTTAAACTGAATGTTGCGGTTAAAATAAACTAAATAAGCTAAATGTAACCAGAATTAAATACCAAGTTAGTTTGTAAGTTAATTAAAAACGATGAAATGTTTATGATTTTAGTCTGGTTTAGGAAATTAATCGTTTTTAATTTGGTTTTAGAGAGTTTTAAGTACTCGATTTGATAACTTACTTAAATTTCCGTTGAATCAAATTAGATGTTTCTTTTTCAGTCATAAATATCTTTAAAAACAAAACGAAATCAACTAGGTCTAAGATTTTTTTAATGAATATTTTACACGTGCTAACATTATTAAACATTATTTTTTAACCCAAAAATATCTCATATTTAATTTAAAAACAGCCGATACTTTTAATTACTTCCAAAACAACAATTTCACTCGAAAAGACAATATATATTTAATAAGAGACCGCAAGTATTTCAAAGAACAAACTCGTTAAGTACATTCATTAAAACTTTCTTACTATTCAAGTAATACAATAGTGTGACCATGATTTTGCAAAAGCTCGGACAGATTTTCAGATTACGTAGTCCGAAAAGATTATTTTTTGTCTACCCACTATTAGGCATACAAGATCCTTAGATTGTTACTAGATCTTACCCTAAATTTCTTTTTTTTTCCAAAGATGATTGACTGAGTATCTAACAGGTGACGCTAACTAGTCAAAATAAATGTTATAATATGTAGTTGAACACTGTCGAATTATAAAAGTCATCTTAACTAAAACTGTGATTCATATTATTCTTAGATATATTCATACCACCGCACTGACCTGGACATGTCATGCATTTACGTAAAAAAAAAACGTGTTTTCTCAGTAATAAACATTCTATTATCTGGATTTTAATGTTTTGCTTTCATTAAGACAAAAAAAACTTAGTGTTTTTAGGTACTAGTTCAGTAAAACAATTTGCTTTTATAAGGAATGTGGAACTGGTCCTACAGGAACAAAAATCAAGGTTACCCTAGTCCTCACTGTTTGTGGACACTTTTGCTTGGTAATCATGATTCTATGACACGGGGAAAATTAACTTGACTCAACTATGTATAATTAGGTAAGAAATTGAGTTTCGTAATTGTTCTAATAAATTGAATATAGGGCAAAAAAGTTAATTAATTAAGTTTAGGTTGTGTTTTTGTTTGTTTTGGGATGTTTAGTAACTAAGTATACCATGGATATTTTCTTAATAAACCGATTTCCATTGCATTTTAGCTATTATAGTGGTAGTTTTTAAGCTTAGGATATTTTGGGCTATATGCAAATATAACTGTCATTGATTCAGGAAAGCCCCATATTATGACGAAATTAATAATAGAGCAGTGTCGTGGTGGCCTAGCGGTTCAATGAACAGATTTGTATGCACGAGGTTGCAGGTTCGAACCCGGGCAAGTACTAATGTAACTTTTCTAAGTTATATGTACTTTCTTAATTATTCTAAGACACTTCTGACTAACGGTGAAGGAAAACATCGTGAGGAAATCTGGATTCCAAAATTGGGATCTGGAATCGCCAATCCGCAGAGAGCAAGCGTGGTGATCAATGCTCATGCCTTCCCTATAAGAGAAGAGGCCTGTGCCCAGCATTGGGACGTTTATAGGCTGGAATTATAATATAATAATAGAGCAACAGAAATATATATGCCACAGCAAGAATTTGGCATAAATACGCCAAGATATTCTATAAAAAGCTATCCATTGTTTGGCAAAATCTTTGTTACAAAGTAACTTCCATATCAACCTATTTCTAACCAGAAACTAATCTTATTCCAACCTAATAAATAGTAATGAAATCAAAGCTCACTGGCCCTCATATTCTACATAACCTCTATGTCAAGGCAATAAGGTTCATTTTAGTTAATTCTTTGCTACTGCGGTTTCCTGAACACTGGTTTGTTAGAAGCCTTTGTTCCTTTGATAGGAGTAGTTCGTATTGTTATCGGAACATGTCGTGTAATAAGTGTATTAATACTTAATTAGACCTTGAATCGTCATGCACGTGTAATCAGCTTATTGGTTCTGTATTTTGTTCTATTTTATATGAAAGCTCTGAAAAGAGCAATCTCCTGACTACCTTTTTCTCAAACTATGTTAAGGTCGGCTTCCAGTCTTACTGGATTCAGCTGAATACCGTATTTAACAAGGAGCGATCTCCACAACCCATATGACTGGGTAACTCAGTATCCCATAATAAGACTGGTTGTCAGAATAGCAATGATTTAACGACTGTCAAAGATCAAAATACTGATTTAGTTTTGACGGGCCTGTTGGTCTAGCGGTTAGTGACCCTGACTGCTATACCGGAGGTCGTGGGTTCGATTCCCACTCAGGACAAATGTTTGTGTGATGAGCACGATTATTTGTTCTGGTCTGGGTGTAATTTATCTATTATATGTATGTATTTAAAAATATATAAGTATGTTTATCAGTTGTCTGGTTACCATAACACAAGCTCTGCTTAGCTTGGGATCAGATAACCGTGTGTGAATTGTCCAGGAACATTACATTTACATTACATTACATTTATTTATCATGGAAGACTGTTAGCTGTAGCTAAAGTAAACATGATAAAAACAGTGTGTGAGACTGACAGCAAATTAAAAGGCTTCACTTCTAAAAAACAGAAGTCTTAAGTCAGTCAGGACTTTTGTTACATTATGGCTCTTTGATGCACGGAGGGGTCACAGTTTCTTTTATAAATGGTCACCCATCTATGGACCAACCGTAGTAAGGGCGATTTAACAGTTACTATCGATCAAACCAATTCTGGCTTGTCGTCGGACAAATTTTAGTCGAAAATGACTCTTAGAGTAAGTACATACGATTCACTTTTGTCTGTAAGGTCGACGAATGCTCAATCGCACGACGTGTTAACAGCTCGATCGCTACATGTGACAATAGCAGAAATGTTTGTTACAAGTCAGAGTGTTTGAACTGCTTTGGTGGCAAGTAATTTAAGATAACCTATTGTTATATTTTGTAGAGTATAAGTTTGTAGATAAAATTGAGTAAAAATACACAGGTTATGTACATTTGGAAAACAAACTAAAAAATTAACTGTATCTAATAGATAAGGAACAATATATCTAAGTTTTGAAGTATCTCGCCGTGTTCTTATGTAATTTTTAGTGTATATTATTTTTCCCTCAGGTATTAAATTTTTTATACTTATAAAATTTTTATGTGGCACTCATTAATATTTTCCTTAGATTTATTGATTTTAATTGTTTTAGGTTTATAATTTTAACCAAAAAAAAAATAACTGTCAAAATAAAAAATCTTCAAAAGGAGCTGTTTTTACAAAGAAAAATATCTGAAAGCAAGTCTTAAACAACTAAAATACGATAGAATATGGGGTAGATAGCCATAACTTATCGGAAGCTATGGCGTTTGACTTTAATACACAATTGAACATTATTGGAAAACGGTGACTTGCCAATTTATTATGGGATCCTCAGGCGAATTTATCGGCTGCAAAAGGCTTCACCCCGTCAGGAACAGCTTATGTTTACGTTTGGCGTTATCTTGGATCCCATAGATTTTTATTGTAGTCATGGTTTTTATTTAAAATGTGTTTGTTGTGATTTGTAACCTTAAAAAAAGTCATGAAATATTTTTTTTAATTATTTCTTTTTAAGAATATTTCATTTACAATTCAATACTTAAATCTTGTACAACAACAAACAATTACAACTATACTAAAATAGTAAATAAAACTAAGACGTCAAAAAAAAAATCTTCTATTATATCGTTCTTTTAAAATATAGATTTTTTCCTTCATCGTGAATTCCGAATTAGCTTAAAAACTGAATTATGTTCTAAACAAATATATAAGTACATAAATTAAATAAGTACAAATGGGTAAGAAGATAACACAAAATATGCAAGCTACTGATAAAAAGCTATTTTTTAAAAGATTGCACTAAAAGTTCTCAAATAGCAAAACTAGCTACTATAAAGTTTTAACCTACATTGTTACGTAACAGCGTAAACAAAAAAGGCTGAAAATACACAAAGCCAGACAAAGTTATACAGCAATAAGCCTAGCTTACAGTAAGCCTGAACTATTCTCTATTTTTTCAACTGATTATACATTTTCAGGATCAAAAGTTTGAAGCCGCAACTCCGGCTTTTTACATGGCTTTCGGCTTTAAACTTTATAAAATTGTTTTTTATTTCAAAGTAGTAAGGAAGGCTTTTCAAACCATTTTCATTGTTTCTGACTGGTCCAATTATACAGTATCTTCTCATTAATATTTTACGAAGTTATTTTTCTCTATAGACACAAACCCAAGAAATACTCAACTTAACAAACGAGAAGAAAGATCAGCTCTTTATAATTACCTACAACGTCAGAACTTTATCTAATTATGAACGCCTAATCGAACTTAGCGAAGCAATCAAAGGGGTTAAATACGACATAATTGGACTGTGCGAAATAAGACGGTCGGGCACACGTATAGAAGAATATGACAATTTCATACTATGTCACACGGGCCACATACCCGGCAAATATGGAGTCGGTTTCATAATAAATAAAACTTGCAAAAACTGGATTGAAAGTTTCATGGACATTAATGATAGAATAGCAATATTGAACATAAACATACAAGGACTGTCCATGTCAATTATACAAGTATATGCACCGACCGAAGCAGCATCTGAAGAGGAGATTAACGCCTTCTACAAGCATGTCAACAGAGCCCTGGACCGAGCTTACAAAAACTATATTATAATGGGTGACTTTAACGCGAAAATAGGACAACCAAGAAAAGACGAATGTTTAATAATGAAACCAAATGGGTATGGTGAAAGAAACCAGAGAGGTCAGAGGCTAATTGATTTCGCCCTCGAACACAAACTTGCCATCTTAAATACTTTCTTTCCTAAAAAACCCAACCAAAGATGGACTTGGCGATCACCGAATGGCAAATACAAGAATGAAATAGATTATGTACTCTCAAACCAACCAAGCATCTTCCAAAACATAGAAGTTTTAAATCTGAACTACCCATCGGACCACAGAGCAATCAGAACAACACTGTCCATCACAAAGCAGAAGAAAAAACGCACAGCGTATAGAAGAAATAGGTGTTCACCACTGAAGACTGAACAAGAAATAAATTGTTATAAACAAAACATTTCATCATACTTACAGGATATAAATAAATACCAAGAAAAAACATCGCTACAGAGTTACTATAACACACTAACCAAAGCTATAACCCAGAGCTTACAAAAATCTCGAGTACCAAATGAAATATCAAAAGGTAAACATAAAGTTCTAAAAGAGCGTACACTGGCACTTATTAAGAGAAGACAAGAGTTACAGCATGCTAAGATAAAAACTCGAGCCACTAAAAATGAATTATCAGCTCTATACAAACTAATAAGTAAATACATTAAACAAGACTACAAAAGCCACAGATCGAAGACTATCGAAAAACATTTGGAGAAAGCAGGAAGCTCAAAGAAAGCTCTTAAAGAACTAAGAACAAATAAACATTGGATAGATGGTTTAAACTGCAAAGACAGTACCGTAAAAAAACGCAGGGAAATCATAGATGTCGCAACCCATTTCTATAAAACCCTATATAAGGCTCAGGAAAATGAGAGTACTATTCATAATAACTCGTATGATACTAAATCTACAAACAAGAGCGGAAACATAGCACCAATAACTGAAAACGAAGTCACACAAGAAATAAAAAGGTTAAAACCAGACAAAAGCCCAGGACCAGACGGCATTACAAATGAAGCCATAAAGGCTTCCAGGACACTACTGACACCACCCTTAACATATTTATTCAATCTTATATTAAAAACGGCTGAAATACCTTTGCAGTGGATGGAGTCGGAAATAATATTAATCTACAAAAAAGGTGACTCAAAAGATATCACAAACTATAGGCCTATAAGCTTACTCTCGTGTATCTATAAACTGTTTTCCTCCATAATTAACAAGAGAATAAGTGTCACAATAGAAGCAAAACAACCAATAGAACAAGCAGGCTTTCGAAAGCGCTTTTCAACAATTGATCATATACATACTCTAGAACAAATAATGGAAAAATACCAAGAAAAACAAAGAGCGCTTTACATTGCATATATCGATTATAAGAAAGCCTTCGATACCGTGTCACATTCAAGTATATGGTCCGCCCTGCAAGCTCAAGAAGTTGAACAAGAGTATATAGATATAATAAGAAACATTTACAAAGGCAGTACAGCAAAAATAAAACTAGAATCCACTGGTCCTACGTTCCCCATCAAAAGAGGAGTAAAACAAGGCGACCCGCTGTCTCCAAAATTATTTATTTCTATTCTGGAGTCAATAATTAATGGATTAAACTGGGAAAAGACAGGATTAAACATCAACGGTAAATATTTATCCCACCTACGCTTCGCAGACGACTTAGTTCTCTTATCAGAATCTAGCTCACAACTACAAACCATGATTGACGCGCTAAACACAGCCAGCAGGCATGTAGGACTAGAAATGAATCTTTCAAAAACAATGGTCACGACAAATAGTATACAAAGAAGAATATCAGTAGAAAATGAAACGCTGAACTACACAGAAAGCTACATCTACCTAGGAAAACAAATTGGCTTCAACAGAAAACTAAACGAACTAGAAGTAGAACGAAGAGTACAAAATACCTGGAACAAGTACTGGTCCTTAAAAGAGATTTTCAAAAGTAACATGCCAATCAGTATCAAAACGAAAGTTTTGACGTCATGCCTCCTACCTTGCCTAACCTACTCATGTCAAACTTGGAATTATACATCCACGGTAAAAAAATAAAATAACCACCTGCCAACGCGGAATAGAACGAAGCATGCTAAATATTAAGAAAATTCAAAAAATAAGACACACAAAAATCCGAGAAACCACCAAAGCGTTGGATGCTCTAACATACGCTAAAAAACAAAAATGGAAATGGGCTGGACACGTAGCGAGGCTTACCGACGAGAGATGGACCAGCAGGGTAACAACGTGGAAGGGGCCAAACGGCAAGCGTCTCAAAGGCAGACCCTACACGAGGTGGGCAGACGAGCTGATAAAAACAGCTGGTACCTGCTGGCCGCAAATAGCTCAGGATAGAGACAAATGGAGCTCTTTAGAGGAGGCCTTCACCTTCACTTGAGGAGGGGTTCATGCAACCAAATAAAAATAAAATAAAAAAAAATGTAGTATTTAAGTACCTATGCATGAAATAAAAGGTTTTTTATTTTTTATTTTTTTATTTTATTTATTTTTCTCTATGAGAGTGAATACCTTTGTTTTCTCTTAATGCCGTTGTATAATTTATTACTGGCTGGGTTTTATGATGGGACTTTGAATAGGGAATTTATAAGTGCTCGAGTATTTTTACATTCGAAAGATATTCATTTACTTCTTTTTATAAGGCTTTTTATAGCTCAGTTACAGAAAAGAAGCATTCTTAAAAAAAGTTATTTTCGAGTTAAGATGATTATAAGTCTTCAATTTGAAAATATATATATTTTTAATAAGTCAAACATAAATAAGAATATTTTAAATCTTTTTTGTTAAAAACTTATTTTATTTAATAAAATATATCAAAGGATATTTAAATACTTCCGAAGTAATCTGATCTTTCGAAGGCTTACTTGGGAACAAGGAACAACAGACCTTTGAAATACCTTCATTTAAAACGGTACACTAATCGGTTTTAAAATTAATTAGAATTTAATACACCTTATAAAGCAAAATTTTTCATCGTTTGGCAAAACAATCTTTTTTTATTGGAAAATTAATTAGAAAAAATCTCCAATGCTAATCCCATTTTTCAACCATTGCCGTTTAAAAGAATTTTGTAGGTATTTTGTTTAATATTGTTATTTTATTTGCAATGGAGTAGCGTACTTATGTTCAACTTCTTAACATAAAAATAACCTGATAATGAAATAGCTATAGGTAAATCTCACAGGTATACACAACTTGAATTAAAAGTAGCCTATATGTTAATCCAAGCTTTAATCTATCTTCACACCAAATTTGAACAAAATACATTGAGTCATCTTAACATGAAGAGATAACAAACATAAGAACACACAAACAATCAAACTAACTACTTAACTACATATCATCCTGCCTGTATCCCCGAAGGGTTAGGCAGAGGTGCACCAATGTACACCCACAGTTCGCCGATATGTTTTAGGTCTCATGTAATAGTGGTCGAGCCTATTGCCACTAACCGGGCACAAATCTAAACTCCTACCTGCTACTGAAAATTTCATACAAAAACCAGATTTACTAGTATAAATATAATGACTAATAAAAATGCACGAAGTATCACCAGAAACGTAGTGACCTGAAAACGTCTAGACTTAGCCAACAACTTTAAGTCCGTACAAAATTATAAGCGGCACGTTCTCATCATAAATACGGAAAGTCAGATTTAGGAGGCTTTCGTCGAATACGGGATAACCAATAATAAACGTTAGAGAAATCGGTCGAGCTGGGAATTGATGGTCAGTTGATTTAATTATGTTGTTGTATTTTAGTATTAAGTTGTAATGTGAAGTTGATAATAAGAAAAAATTGAGATTTTTAGATTTTTATTTTCAGATCTAAGTGCATGGAGCCGTAATGAAGTTAAATCTGGACATCAAATATTTGTGTATTTTAAATATTCTGATATTGTTTAAAATTAAACACCATCCAAGAGAAAATTCTGACATAAACAGATCAAGATGATTAAACAAGTTAACAAGGCAATTTCTTACTATAAACATAGCGAAATTAGCTTATAATGTTTGATTAAGATTACAAAACACTTCAAAGAAACCTAACCCAGTCTACAAAGAATCTGCAAAGACTCAAATCTATTCAAAAGTTTATCTTGCATGTCATCAAATCGTCTACGTCAGACAACATTCAAGCTAATTAACGCATTTTAAGAGAATTGTGAATATTTTCTCTAGGGGGGGGGGGGGGGGTGATGAGCAAGCTTTACAACAGTTTATCAGTCATGACGAGTTGTTAGTGAAAACGCCATGAGCTTGTTTATCTTATCCGTCGATCTACTCTAACATCAACAGTATGTTAGAATTTTAAGAAATTCCTGTCCGACCCCAATTGTGTCATAGGGCACATAATCGCATTACCAAATAAAATATTAAACTTTGAATATTCACAATAGTAACACCGATATGTAATGAATTTTGAAATAACAATTACTAGCCACGAATATCATTAAAATTTTGTTTTTTTTTTTAATTTGACAACAGCTGTTTTGTCGTTATTATTGGAGATTTTGTTTGATCGTCTGTGGCGACGCCGACTCTCTCTTTCTCCTTTAGAGATTTTTATAATATACTCATTACAATTGATTATTTTTTTAGATTAGTAGACTGATCCCTACCAATACTTTCACAGATCTGACAGGGTTTTCTTAACACCCTGCATATCTCTCTCTCAACATAAATATTTCCATCTCCATTCTACTCACGCACGCGATATCGTAATTGGAATTCTCCTGGAGATTGTGATCTTATGAACGAAGATCTGTGTCAAATAAATCAGGCGGTGGATGCCTTTAAAATTATAATGACAGTTCAACTTGATTATGGCTTCGCTCTAGTTGTTGTGATTGGATTTGCTAGTTATGTTGGTACTAAATATTATGTGAGTTATACACATACATAGTTGGATATGTACGAGTAATATAGCGTCATTATTTATTATACTCTTTAAAAAATACTTCCACATAAACAGAAGTATAGCAATATTTATAGGAGTTGCGTGATAGATCTTGGGTATGATGTATTTATTTAATTTGGTTAGGTTTTAAGCTTTTTTTTATTTTATAATTATAATTTTATATATTTTAAATTATATTTTATACATTTTAAATATGTAAATTTAAATTTGTTAAATAAAATGGCCGAATACGGAATCAATTATAATCATCTGTTATTTTAAGGTTGAATCTACCTATACGTAGGAAATATATAATATCAAGATCTATTCAATCTAGATGCCTTGACTTCCGCTAAGTTGGCTAACACTAGCTGCTACCCAAGGTAAGTAATCACCTAACTACACCTGACTCAAAGTTCCTAACGTAATTTAAAAACTTAAAGCCTTAAAACTATTGTAATGAGAACTGACTCGAAGGAGTCCTAAGTTAGTTTTAAGTAAATTAAAGCTAAAATAATTAAGGTAGTACTTACATTGGGGCTTGGGATGCCTGACTAGTTTCGTGTTTAAGTCTTCAAAATCCTGATTTATTTAGAACTAGCAATGCATCACGGTTTCACCGGTGTAAAAAAGTGTTCCCAACATACATAATTTATTTTTGTTATTTATTTAAAGCGTTCGTGCTGATAAGGGTGCAAAAAAAATATCATAAAAATAAGTCCGGGTTGGTGGCTCCAGACAAAAATGCCTGGAGAAAATTGGGGGAGACCTTTGCCCAGCTGTGGGACACATAAAAGTCCTCCGGTTTTTGAGTCATATGTTGTGCAACTTACCCATGTCTTATTTTATGTAATAAATATAGATTTTTTGTAACAATCGGATACATAAAATATCAATTATATATAGCAGTGTCCTAGGTTTTAAAGACCGTTACTACACTTATCTATACGTCTTAAAACGTTGTCTATGAGACTTGACTATTACAGTAAAGCAATATTAAATTAAGTCAGTGACAGTGTCCATAAAAATATGTTTTTGTAGTTAATAAAAGTGACAGAGTCCATAAAAATATGTTTTTTTAGTTCATCAAAAATAACCTGTTTCTCAATATATATTTTTTATAATTTGCAGTGGTTAGAGTGAAGGCTACGCACTTTATACTTTGTTAGTACGAATTGGATGAGTGGAAGATTTAAGTTTTAGAGTAGAATATTACTGTTCTGTAAAATGTGATCCCAAGAAAGTTTTTTTTACAAAAAGTATTCTTGGGGTCCATTTATTTTTTATTTTTTCTCCAATACATGGTCTCATAGAAAATATTCCAAGACCAACTTCTATCTTCATTTGAAAAATAATAGTTAAATAGGGTTAAATTAAAACAATACGCATGTATAATCTTCTTTATTTCTTTATCCAAGAGAAATATAAACAGTTCCTTCCATAACATTACACAGTTTACAAATAATATTATTTAAAATGTCTGACAAACTAAATTAATGAGATCAACTGACTAAATTACAAAACAAATCTATAGATTCTAACATTTTACAATTATTGAAGGTCTATCAAAGATATTTACACTCCGTTAGGCCAACTAATGTAAGAAACGCTATTATTTCAAATGCTATTATACTATTACATTATATAATAATATTATGATAATCCTGCCATATAAATTAATATACAAAGTAATATTAAAATTACGTAATACTTGAATTTATATTACACGTCTTCTTCTCTCTATAAATAAATAAGGGTACATTTTATTTAATGCGAGCTTTCAATTTCTAATTAAATATTAAATCATTTGTTCTAGATGAAAAGAATTCAAAAAGCATTCAAAAATAATGAGCCATTCGAATCAATGAAACAAATAAAAAGTAATTATTTGCGGCATTTCAAAATATTGAAGACAATATAAATATAATACTTATTGGTACCAATACATTTATTCTTTGATCTCGTAATAATATTATAACCAATATCTTTGTTTTTACAGTTCATGAGTTATCTATTTAGTCTATACAGCGTTAGGGTACTAATTTATACAATATTTTATCTCATATTTATTAGGCGTACATTATTTATTATTCTTGGGAAATTGTTCAACGCCTTTTACTGAAATAATGAAAGAAAAACATCATCGTTCACGTATGTGAGTCCAACAAATATCGTTATACTCTATCAGAAAATTAAAGCAATAAATTTTAATAAGATTCCTCTTGATCAACGCTTTAATTAGGTAAATGTATTGTAACACGCAGTCGTTACCATATTTTTTCCACACAATCAGCGTAAATAAAAACCGATCTTTATTTTGTTTGTCAGTTTCACGACGATTTTTTTTTTCAAAGTTATGTAAGTTTATTGAGAATGTTAAGAACTTCTGTGAATAATAATAACTGTTAATTACATGGAAAATCAAAACTGCTCGACTTATTTCGAGCCCAAACAGATTCTTAAGCCGAGCTCATTTCACATCTTTATTCCGCAACCAGTCGAGCATCTTCAAAACACTATCAAAATAATCGGTGGTACATTTAAACAATATCTTTATTAATAATATTATACCTCAAAAAGTAACACCAAAATCACAATCGTCTTTCCATCTTCGAACTATATCTTGATCAGTTACGTTTCATGTATCGTGACGTAAGGCGTCGACAGGCCGACCACTTGGCTGGAGCACTGTTTCTGCGCCTGGCCTGCTTTTGGCACTAGAACCAGCTGCTCGAGGTCACCCTGTATAAGAAACAATTGTTGTAGATAAGAATGTAGATGTGCTTTTGTTTCGCAGGTGCAGGCGTGTTATCGAGGTTTGTTATTGCTTATGGAGCATAATAATATTATGGAGTAAGCATCATGTATAAGTGAGTAGGTATTGTATTTATTTTGTTACAAAAAAAAATACGGTTTGGTTATGTTACGAATTTTGTAACATAAATCAACACGTCTTTTTAACGAAAATATTTATTATCAGTTACGATTGAAATCTCGAAATATCAAGGGTTTATTTTTTATCACTTAGTCCTCGTAATTTACAAAGAAACAAAACATTTTTTAATAAAAATAAATTTAACAGAGGCATAGACACAAAGGGAATTCAAAAGTGTGCAGCAGTAAATGAAGCAAAGCAAAATAAATCAGTAAGCTTTTTGTAAAGCTTACTGATTTATTTTGCTGGGGATAGATAAAAAAAGAACGTTAATTCAGCTAAAAAGAAAATAATTTACCAAAATTTTGCATTTGTATTTTTTATATAATTATGTTTCAATCTTCTTTTGATCAACGGATAATATAAAACAGTGTATAAATAAGAAAGCAAGAAGAAATATGGGTAAGAAAAAATGGCGAACGACGAAGAAAACAAAATACCCTAGACGAAATCAAAAATAAGAAGATTCATATAAAACTAACACAAATAACAACCTCCAAAACACAAATGTCGAACGTGAAAGCAAACACAAATAAAAGCAAAGTAACAGAAATCACAAACATACATCTTTATTTACATGGCCGCCTGGTAAGTCAATCATACAATGTCCGATGTCCAGTCCGTCAAATTGAAATCACAAGTCCTATGTAAATATTTACCGGCCCTCGTACAAGCAATAAGAGAACGCAATCAGATTTACGAAATACCTGAATTTAATTTTGGTCTGTAACTATTCCGTTCCATTAGTCCTCTTCTCATAGAGAGAAGGGACAAGCATTGATCACCTAGCTTGCATGAATGGTCAATTTTAGATTCTAATTCTTGGAATGCTCACAATTTTTTATACGCCGATTTTAAGTTTAGGAAAGTCCAAATACCTTTAAAAATATCTCGTTAGTGACACAAATGCGGTGATTGAAATCTAGGCAATCACAATCACACAAGTATAAGTTAAACATAAACACAAAAAATCCTAATTTATTGCAACTAGGAAACGAATAATTGTACCCATACTTTCCATCATTACCTTACGTCGTGTCCTCTGCAGAAGTCATTACTACTAACAAGTAATACAAAAAAAAACATACAAACCTGGACAGTTTGGAACTCTGTTTTTTTTTTTTGAAGTTTGCTGCTAACTATGCGACATTTTGTTTAATATACTTACTGAAAACAGATAGCCAATGATGAGGTCAGCGTCTCTCGGTGTGTCGAGAGCGTCTTTCTCAAGCACGTCGGTTCGAAGCCAGCGACAGTCCACGTAGGCGCGAACGGTGTTGTCATCGTGGACACTGCGAAAGATAAGTTATTTTAATACAAGGTTATTGGGTAATTAAAATTATTATAGAGGAAATTAATTTTAACGATATAAAATGACACCTACAAATTTTTTGAGACGTTGGGAACTAAAACATACATAAACCACGAGAGAATCCGTACAAAAGTAGTTTCATTTCAATAAGAATGAATTATTAAGATTTTCTTAGGACACACGGAACATGCTAGAGCTAGTCCGTTACATCAAGTTTTTAAGTTTATTTTTGTATCATAAGTTTATTTTTGTATCATAAGTTTACTCTGTTAAACATTCACAATCCACTTCGATTTTATCCAGGTAATAGAATATAAGCAAACATTATTTCACCAACTGGCCATAAAAATTACGATAAAACACTAAAATCAATTTCAAGTCTAGATCCAAGTGTACACTAAATTCTCAACACTCCTCAAGAGACTACAACGAAAAACACAAGTTCAAATGTCAAAACCAAAGAGTATCTTGTTTCTATCTAGGCCCGAAGATACAGATAGAATCACACAACTGGGAACCGAACATGGGTATGATCCTCAAGGGAGACATAACCCTATCAGCTTTGCCGATGGTAACGGAGTAGTTCGATAAGGGTTGGAATCGAATTACTTAGTTCTGTTCAGTGTATAGTAAATGTTTTACTTTGAAATTTGTTTTGATGGTCTTTCGGTTGGGCTGATTTATTAGACTAGTGATAGATTAATGTGTTACTGAGATTTTATATTTGTCTTTGATGGTTTCTGAGTGAAGTCAAATTAAAATCAGGTTTTAAAACAAATGGAACAGCTCCTAGACTATTGTTCTCTGATTAAAGTAAGACGAATATTAATATTTTTGTATTAAATACTTTGGGGACTACAAACATTTTCAAGAAGTCTGTGTCAATATGAGTCAAAATTATCATTTATTTTTTAGTCTGTCACAGTAATGATTTCAATAAAAGTAATCATATTAACATAATTGATAAAACAAAATCTACTTGATTTTTTATGTAGATTTTGTTTAACATTTTTTTTATATTCTACTTTTTTTGCACTTGGCATTTGTTTTTATTAAATCATCTAACACACAGATTAATCATCTTCGTTATTAAAGTTCAGAGAATCCTTAATGTCTAAAGCAGTTAATTTCGCTTGAACTTTTCATTTCGTTGCACCACACGAAATTAAATTAGTCTCAGGCTGGCCGTAATAGGAAAATGAGATTTCCTAACGGAGATCCTGTTTACACAAACTGTTGTTGCTAGATATATTGTGTTTTGAGCTGACTTCGAAAATTTTACTACTTACTACTGATGTCGTTCTATTTTTGTTTTGAATAAATTTTAAGATGGATAAATTGAAATAAATAATCCTCTTTAGAAAGATTGTATTTTTTTAACTATTAGTGCCTAAAGTGTAAGTTACAGGAACATTAGTTTTAAGGGTCATAAGAACTAAAAGCAGTTAGTGAGGTCCAAAAAATATTTGTTCTTTAAATGCACCATCTAATATTCGTATAAGGTTATGGAATATTATTTTTAAGATTATGTACAAAAATGTAAAAGTCTGAATTTATAATATTAAGGGTTATTTTAGGTTACATAACCTTTACTTGATTATGAACTAGGACAAGAAATAACAAAAGAACTGAGAATCGAGTACTAATGGCAATCTTATACAATCTAACTTTTCCAGGATTTCCTTTTGATGAACAACACTGAATAGGTATTAGTGCTTCTTTTACGTGGAGTCTACCTTTGTTAAATTATTAATAGGTACTTTGTATAGCTTTTGCTTCGCTGAATATCATTAAATCCACGTTGTATTTATTTTTCATTACGTTCTTGAGACTTACACTCTTTTTTAAACAACTTTTAAAAACCTTTTTTGAAATTCCTAATGCCTGAAAGCGCTAAACAGAATATTACGAAATGGGAATTAACACACAATTATTTCGATTCCGATTCAGAAACAGACTGAAATTCCTTTTTTCAATCATATTTATTCCATCATCCATTTTATTTCAAAGCAGTAAGGTTGAATTTTTAACCCACCACATAAAATATCAAACTTTTTGCATCACAAAAAATCAGTTCCAAAACTACATACCTGATCGCAATATGGTGCCAACGGAAGTCATACAAAGGTACTGCTAAGTATATAGAGCGGGAAGACCCGGAGCCGGCGTGGACCAGTCTGGCGGCTCCTCGGCCAGCTAGCTCCAGGGAGAGGAAGGACCCCGTGCGTCTCCGAGACCTCAAGGAGAAGAGGGTGCCCTGGCCGTAGCCGCCGCTCTGTGGAGAAAAGGTTGAGTTACAACTTTTTGGAATAAGATGGAATTTTTGGTTGGGGATGTGTTTGGCGTTCCTGGTTCAAGGTTAAGGCTGGGTCACTCGGTTGAAACTTTCGAAGTCACCTTGGACTTCGAAAGTTTCAACCGAGTGACATATCCTGTCTAAGAAGATTAACAAGGTAAAAAAATATTTTTTATTTGGCCAGGTGTGCAGTTCCATAGCAAAAAAGGAAATCCCGTCTAGTTTGATTTGCCATGGACTGACTTTTCGCGTTTTTTCAAGAAATTAGTCCAAAATTATTTTTAGCCAGGACCAAAAAATAAGTCATAGTATATATAACACAATAAAAACAGTAGAAACATTATTTTGAGTGAGGACTAACTTAATTCCACAAATTGAAATAAATGTCCATACCTGTAAAAGTAATATAATATCAAACAACAAAAAAATCAAAACAAATCTACATTAAAGTATTATGTTAATACTCTCTTTATAGCTTATTTCTACAATCCAGTAACAACATTTATAACGCATTTGCCTTACCAAAGTAATACAGTTATTTTTTAACAAAAGCAATGTCGTTATATTTCATTTTTCAATTACCCGTTTACCTCTCTTTAAAGGAGGATTTATATTAAATGTAATTCCTTTCACCATTCAGAGGTTGGCTTCGATATTGAATATTGTATTATGTAAACGTATTATGTAAAGTGTATTATATAAACGTTTGTCGTTGCAGGTTTGTAAAAATAATAATATCTTATTGGAAAATAACTTAATTTGTTTTTCTGTTTTTTATTTGAGACTGTTTTAAATAATTTAAATGTGATTTGTGGACTATAACTTAACGTAACACATCGTATTTTGTTTACTTAAGATTTACAGAGAGATTGAAATTAAACACATTAGTTGAATATCTACATACTTTACAATAATCTTATTCATTTGATTAAATTTTAGTACAGTTGTAATTGTTTGTTGTAAGGTTAGATTAAAATATGTAAGTTTTAATTTTAGTATAGTTAGAGTTTTTTTCTTTTATAAGATTTAATTGTGTATTAGTAAAACATTGAATTGTAAATAAAAGTACTCTTATTCATTTTAAGGTGCTTCCTGTGAACCTTTCACTTTCAACATTTTTTAGTTACATGTTTTGTAAAAGCTGGTGAAAATTCCTTTCCTCGAGTTTATAATACAAAATATGAATGGTCTAAAAATGCTTAATTTTCTTTTTTTTAATGATTGAAATCTAATAAATCCTAAAACTCACCTCCGGCCGCAATCTCAGCGAGACAAACAGCGTGAATTCCCTCGGAAATGTCTTCCCGGCTGCAAATAGTTCTGAAGACGCGATCCATATGTAAGAGTTGGGTCTCAGACTGAAGGCGTGCGGCCGGTCCGCCACGGGCCCCCACCGCGCTTGTGCCGGGTGGAAGTTACGCCGCGCTCCCGGCGCCAATGGGTTTATTGTTCCTAGAGATTAATATTGGTGATACTGGTGATATTGGTGCACAATTATACTGGGAAATGGTGATATGGGTTGTAATTTTTGAGAACTTTTATTGAGCGACCACCGGTTTTTGAGGAAAGTTTGTTTGTATTGAATTCATTAAGTAGTTCTAATTTTGGAAAAAAGGAACATTTTATAAATTTCAATACTCTTTATCTACCTAATATCATTGTTATTTACTTAAATATAGAATATATAAATTAAGAATGATCAACAAAAAATTGTGGCTAGAAATGGGTGAACAAAAATTGTATAGTGAAGCTACAAGAACAGCTCAGAGTTTCATCAAATTCCTTGAAGGTTTAAAATAGAGTTCATCTCTCTGTTCATCCAAAAGTCCATTTGGACAAGTTATAAAACAAACTTCCTAGCAAATGCAACACGAAACTCCCACTCATTCGCAAACGAGCTGAAAATAGTCAAGCACACGCGCTAGGCCCGTCAATCAACGTTCAACGTCAAAGTCTATCAAAAAATTATTCGGGAACAAGCTGTTTTGAGTCTAAAATCGCTTTATCAAAATGTCACCTACATCCTATATGCTTGATCGGAATAGTTGGGCAACTTCCAGTCGACCTATCGATTTCATGCTGTTACGATGTCAGTTAACGAGCTAGTCTCGAAATAATTTAAAATCCAATATTCGTTTAGGTTTAGGAGGGAAACAATTTTCAAGTGACGTTGGACGTTAACGGAAATGTTTGCGTTTGGGAAGCGAATGAGAGATTTTGTTACGAAAATAGTTTGTAACAAACATGTTATGTGTTTTAGTTAGAAACACAGTTTTTTCATGCAATTTACTTAAATAATTGGCATTGATAGAACTAACTTCAAAATAGAGAGGTTCTTAATTCGACTGGATGTCTGTTTTTCCTATGTTTAAATCATTTTTTTTTTAATTTCGAGCCTCATTTCTGGTCGCATATAAATTTCATTGAAGTCCTTTTTACATTTATGTGTAATCAATTATAAACTTACAGGGCCAGAGAAAGGTACTCGAAACACATTTATATTTCAGACCTAAAAGTTAGCAACAATGTAGGAATTGTTCGGATCGCAAATTATACGTCGCTAAGTTTATACTAATTATGTATGAAGTTTAAAACAGGTGGGCCCAAATAAGGCTTTAAATAAAGGGAAAAACAATACGTTGTTAGACAATAGGGCTTAGAAATTTCTCGACTTAAGTCGAGATACCTAAAGTTTCACAATTCCACTACAATTGAACATTCGTTGAACGGACGAAAAAAAGAGATGATGAATAAAAAAGTCCGGCAAATTGATTTACGAAAAATATTGGACATGGATATATTTTTGTTTTGTTCTCAAAACTTGCGTGGATAGGTACTGTCGTCTGACGGTGTGGACTACTTAAAATATATAGGATTTGGAATGTGACACGACGGCAGAACTAATTTGTACCGAATCACGACTTACGACTCCTTAACTTTAAGTTGCCTGTTAAAGGTTGTGTCTTCGTCCAATATCTTTCATTAACGACCTGAAGACAGTCCTTGCCGAACAATAAAACCCACTCACACTGAATTGTTAATAGTTTTTTCTCTTATGTTAACCTCGTCACCATACTTTCCTGACAGCTGACGGACTGAATTCCTTTTCACACCTCATCACCATACTCCAAATACCACATAGGTCGACTTACCTTCGCAATCAAAAGAGTTGCACGACCTGCCTTGTTCCCCGTACCCCTCGCAGTTGGGCTTCGAGCAGTACCTCCTGCGTGTCTGCCTCCCCCCTCCGCAAGTCCTGCTGCATGCCCCCCACTCGCCCCACCCCGCCCATCCTGCAATATTGATAGATGAACTCTCTGTGGGAGTTATTGCAATAGTTCTGCTTTAACCGGTTTTACCAAATTTTGTTTGTGCAGAACTATTGTGGATGCTTGGTTTAAAATTTTGTTTGTTAATGCTGATAAGAGGTTTTTCTAAATACCGTCCAGTAAATGCAGATGTTACGAATTGGGTACACTTGTATCTGTATGTCTGTATGTGGCATTGACGTTAATAAACCGATGGACAGATTTTTATGCGGTTTTTTATTTATGTTTTATGGCTTGGAGATTAATTGGGTAGTGATTTGAAGACTATCAGCTCATAACCTACTTGACTATTGGGTTTTACACACATTTAAAAACAAGGTCAGATTGAATTGTTAAATAATAATTGTATTGTTATTTCTGCAGTCTTTTTTATACAGGTAGTAGGTAGTTGGGTTTTTTCAAGAATTAGTCAGACTTGTTAATTGAAAGGTATAGTTATAAAACCCTTTGCTAATAAAAGTTTATTCTGTTTTTGACAGGTGAAAGTTAAGTAGGAAAATGTAGGTTCAGTTTCACTTTCGAGTTAGTTTTGAAACGGGTTCAACAAGTTTTAAAATGAAGCTGTATATTAGTTTAAAATGATACCGTTTCGGTGTGTTTAGTTAGTTATAAACATTTTAACGTGATATCAGTGGTCATATTTAATTACGAGAATGTCTACTTGTTGCTGCTTGTTGAATGTTTTATTTAGATTTTCATTTTTTTTCACAAACAATATTTCAAAATTTAAAGTAATATTGAATAAATGAAAAAAAAAAAAATATGTCAGCTGTCAGTTTTCTCTCTTACTTGTAATTTTTTTCCTCAATAATATGTGGACAATGTTGTGGGTGTTATACACAGACATTTTTGTAATATTAATTTAAGGACTCATTGTATAATTTTTAACATTTCACTGTTATTAATCCCTTAAAAATAAAATAAAAACTATTTTACAACCAACAAGCCACATAAATAGTAAACATTGCAAACTAATTATCCGGAAAATAACTAGCGAACTAATCAAATGGGTATTACCTTCCCACTTTCTTTAATATCAAGAATAAATACTATCTCCAGTAGAAATAAGACTGTTGAAGAAAAAGCTAGCTCTAAATAATTCTCAGTTGGAGTAAGTCCTAAGTATAACTATCATAATTATATTGCGAAGTTCATTTTTACAGTGTTTGTTATAAATGGCTATTCTAGATCACAAAATGAAAAACTCGTTTCTCTTAGTTTGCTTTGAAAGTTTCACAGTAAATTCTCAAGTTCTTTCATCAATTTGTTTTATTTTAGTAGACGTTTCATAGCTTCTGTTCTTGGTGTATTTGATTTATATTTTATAGTTTTTTGCTGTGGTGCATTTAAATATCCAGGTAATTAGGTAAATGAAGAGAAAAAGTAGGTACCATTTATTCGTATCATGTTTACTAAAATACCTAATTACTTTGTTGGGAATAAAAAAAAGATGATAAAATAGGTTTTAAAACATTTTTTGTATGTCTTAACAACATGGCGTGTCAAAAATAAACAAAAATAATTTGTCACACATATACTTGTAAAAAAGTCACTACTTTTAGACTATGGTATAGTTAATTCAACATAAAATACAAAAACAAAACTTGCACAATAAACATCAGTATTCTTCTGTCAATAATTGTTATTATTTTAGCTCTATAGCCTTTGGTGAATAACTGACACTTCTGCCTACCTACTCGGAAAACATTATCATCATTGACCTATACATTGCATAAAATAAATGTAGTGTCATGTCGCATCATTATGGGTCAGAAGTTCTGCTGACCCAATTTTCGAGGCAGAAAACGAGATATATAATAATATAATTTCATGGCACATAGCTAATAATATATGGTGCAAGTAGATTCTCTGCCAGTGGCGATAGAGTAGTTACTGACGGTCTAATCTCTACACTATGAGCAGTTAGTTCTAATTTATTTAGCCCATATACACTGGGTATAAGCTCTCTCTCAGTTCGACATGGTTTTAACTTATTTTGATATGGGTCAGTATTTTGGGAGGAATCTATTTGGTCCTTCCACGCCTGGGCATAGCAGGATGTCGTTTTGAATAACTGTTTTAACTATGTTGAAAAATTAAATCATTCAGTTTTTTAGAACATACAGTCAACTCGTCCTTACTTAGAGAAGCATTTTACTTGCGCTCTTTTCAATTCTATGAATGCCGATAAAAATAATGGCATGCATGGAATATGGCATGTGGACCCCACAAAACGTCAGAAGACCTCGTGGCTGACCCAGAATGAGATTGCGGGACGATTTTTCTCCATATTACGGACAACAAGCCCTGGATCAGGAGAGTTGGAAGAAGAAAAGGAATGCCTTTGCCCTGCAGTGGGACAATAATGGCCCAAAATAATAATAAGAATTATCATAGTCCTTACCAACAGCATTCCATATGGCGATATCGACGCCCAAGCTCCAGGGTACCGCGGCTGCTGTCGCCTCCAGCCAGGGCCCGTCTGGCGGCGTGGTCTCCAGGTCCACTGCAGGATCGCTGATCCTCGCGAACACGACCAGCTCGCTCTGGGACGGCGTCATGCTCCAGTTGAAGCAGTCGCCCAGTTGTGGACTGATTTTGAGGTTCACCTGCCTGTTGACAAAGATATTTCTGCTATTGACCGATATGTACCATTTGGACAACTGTTATTAGAACAAATTTTCATATTTATTGTTTGTTGAAAATAGACCAGATATAGTCGATTGTTAGAAAAAAAATATGGAAGATTATTTCCGAGTATGGCTTGGACTCCCGTTGTCACAACAAACATATTTCATTGGTTGTAAAAATCTACCAGATAATTGCTTAAATGTTAAGATGGAAAGATACATGATTTTCCGAGCTGTGCGAAAAAAAGCTCAATTAGATTTTTTGTGTCTTTCAATCTAACTTCATGTATCGAGGGTGGAGAAAACTTCTACACATATTGTTTCAAGTAATAATAATAGGAATTTAGAAAAGTTCTGGCACCTAACAAGTGTCATTAAAAAATTTTGAGTGCCCTTTGTAAGGAAAGGCGAGGAAACTTAGTGCCTACCACTGCCACTTAAACTTAGGCACTTCAACTTTCTTTTGAACAAGAATGAACATTTTATATACTTGTTACAATACATGTTTGGAAAACTGAATTTTTGTCTTTTTGTACAACCTGCAATGGTTTTTCGTGTTATATCCGCGCCCACACGAACTGCTTACAGAAGTTCGGCTGCTTTTGTTTCGAATGTTGTCAAAAGCAAAGGTCGAGAAGCGCTGGTGACGCGCGAGAGCGGTTGACAGTTCACGCGGTTCGTGTGCACAGATCCCTGTCTAAATACTAGAGCTGTCCATATACGACAAAAATCTATGCATATTCTTATGTACTGTTACTATAAAGTACGTAAATCAATAAAATACGTAGCAATACCTGTGTTTTCTGAAACACGATGTAACAAAAGCCAAAATTGAGACGGAAAATCCTCAATAACATTGTTCATTTGTCTGGCAATAATTCAACCAAAGTTTGTATTATAGGCACATTAAAATTGCTCTTTCTGATATTAATGTTATTTATAAAGGACGTTACCGGATGTTTTGGGCCGATAAAACAATAAATGGGAGGAATTTAAATTTGCCATGTATTCACTATGGCAATTTAAATCAGGCGATAATGATGATTGATGGTATTGAAATTTGGGTTTATTTGCTATTGAAAATGTTTTGAACATTGCTAATGGAATTTTGAATACGCTACCTTTGTTTTTACGTCGACATTTATGTTAATATTACAACATTAAATATTGTTGGGATCACAAAATTTGGGCAGATATGTTACCCATTTAATTTACATTAAAACATAACATTTTAATGTACCATGTAGATTTAAGTATTCGAAAGCAATCTACCTAAATAATTAAAGTAACGGAATAACATTTAATGGCATCCCAAAACGTAATTATGTCGTCAAGATAAACGAATTTCGGGAACATTTTGCAATAAAACACTGAAGTTTATTACCAAAACCATTCTACCTTAATCCAGGAATGTTCATTTACTTCGTTTTTTGTTCACACGTCATTATGTTACGCTACCAGGTTATCCACAACGTCAATCCAAAAAGAGGGTAGTCGGAGAAAGTTTTTACGAGTAGCTTACGTGACTTCTTTTCGTGATAGCAAAACATGCCCTAAATTGAGTGGGAAACTAAATGCCTTGTCAGGTCGTAGCTTAGGTATAAGGCTGTTGTAAATTGAATGGACTCTCCGTAGATGATTGGAATCGTAAAATAAACAAAATTGTGACTTTATTTTTGTAGTCTGTTTTATTCGCAGTTGGAGATTGAAATTGTAATTTTTTACAAAGATTTCGAGGGCTATTTATTTTAACTTAAACAAGGTCTATTTTACTTTGTTTATAAATTTATCATTTTGTTTCTAACTGGAATATACTAACATTATTTTATTATTAACATAGGCCTCGCGATATTGCTATAATATTGAAATATCAATATATTATTTGTGCCGTACCATGTATGGGATTGGTTATTTTTATATAATTCGCCAATTGTTATTTGAACAGAGTAAGAGTAGTAGTAGGAGTAAATTAACACTTGAAAACATTAAAAAAATACCAGAAGTAATAATACCAAAGCTGGTGTGAACTGTCGTGGTGGCCTAGCGGTTCAACGAACGGATTCACGAGGTTGCAGGTACGAACCCGGGCAAGTACCAATGTAACTTTTCTAAATTATATGTACTTTTTAATTATTTTATGACACTTCTGGCAAACGGTGAAGGAAAACATCTTAAGAAAGCCTGGATCCCAAAATTGGGATCAGAAATCGCCAATCCGCAAATGAGCTGGCGTGGTAATCAACGCCCGTGCCATCTGTATATGGGAAGAGGCCTGTGGCCAGCAGTGGGACTTTTATAGGCTGTAATTATTATTATGCCAGAATAAGCAGTACCCAATCTATTGTGAACGATTTGCTAAGATTAATAAAATTAAAGCGGGATAATAAACATTGCATCCGACAGCGAGCGAGCTTGCTTACAGCGCGAGTACTCAACAAACTAAATTCCTCAAACTCATTACACACAAGAAAATAAAAACAAAACTCATTTCCCTCAAAGGACTTCAACTCCACATTACTTGTATCTTCAACCTTATTTCAATAAAGCTGAAGTTTGCAAGCGATAAGCGCCTGCATTCGGAGCACATTCCAATCACGCAGCACTTTTGCCGAGAAAATTTAATTATACGGATCGCGATCTCTCAGAAACTTCGTTGCTTTAATTGAGTTCCGCACTAATCTTTAACTTGGCGTCTGTGGGGTAAGATGCGAGCGATAAGCGGTTGGTTAGAAGTTTTAAAACCGTTCTAGAACCGATAGTTTATGGTTTTGAATTTCTTAAGTTCTTGAATTCCTTTGTGAGGTATTGATGCAAAATAGTGGAGTTTGGACGTTTTGTTTGATGGTTTTGGTGGAAACAATATTACTTTCTGAGTTCCTTGAAGGCAGATACCTTATATTTGCTTTGTTTACACATTTACCAGCAATTTTGTCTTCTTAAATATAAAGTGAAAATTTATATAAAGAAAAAACTAAATTTTAATTTGGCCTTTAAACTATGTCCCTAATTTTAACTGCCATCCTTTGAGTTTGTGTCAACATAGTCTTGTCACTACTTAAAACAATTAAACTAGATACTTACCGTATCACAATAATTCTAACGCTTATAATTTAGCCCACTAACTTGTGTGCGTGTTTGCCCGTCTTGGCCAAACTTCAGCACTTTCAATACAACCGCGAAGGCTTTCACTTAGTTTGTTTTGTAAACCGTTTTATTACGCTACACGGGGAGGGAGGATCTTATATGACACAATAGACCTCATGAGATGATTTGTGATGTTTTAAGTCCAGTGTTTGGTATCAAATATGTATACGATATATGACTAAGAAAATGAAAAACAAATATATTTATGTTATTTTTACAACCATCAAAATCAAAGATTATTATTTGTTAACGATCTCATTTAATGTAACAACTTTGTTGCTTTTATTCTACACGCAAAAATATTAAATTCTTGGTACTTAAAAGTTTGAAATTTTATATGTATAAAGGCGAGCCGATATCAACACTGGGGTTAATTTTATTTGGCATAGTAAAAAAATATAAATGATTTCCTACTGCAAAAATATAACTAGTAAGTACAAATCAAGTAGGCTAGTTAACTTTTGTTAAAAATAGTCGCGATAAAAATGTAACAAGTTATTATCGATATCTATACTCAGAACTTTTTTGTAGCGTGAATTTTCCTTCGAAAGTACACAAAAATATAATCAAAATAATACATACAAAATTCAGAAATAGACCCAGACTTTTCCCAAAATATCACGTATAGAGACTAGGAAGTGATATGCGGATCACAAAACCCATCCATGCGCAGTTCGTTTCTGGGATCACCGTCGCAGAAACCGAATCACTTTGGTCATCGGACCAACTAGTTCGAGGAAGCTAACGAAAATAGCCTTGATCTACTTCCACACCAGTTGATAATATTTTTAACTTGATCATACGTATTTTAAATATCAAAGATGGCTGCTAAGGGTAAGGTAGAAGAACTATAGAAGCTTAAAAATATTAAGAGGTTTTGCCAGTTTAAAGACACTAAAATTAAATACCGGCCAGTAAATCGTCCACTGCTAAGCAAAGGCCTCTTCTCATATAGAACCTTGTCTACCAAGGCTCTGGCAGCTATCACCAAACGTGCTAATTTTGGAATTTTAATTTTTTCACTATAACAAGAAAAATATATAATATAAAATAAGAAAGTACCTAAACCAATCTCCAATTACAGTGTATGAGATGTATTCACATAACTAAGTAGTTGGAAATTGTGTCGAGTTATTTAAGTGCCAACGACTCGGCCGCGTTTTTTGTTAGCTTACTAACTAACTTAAACTAAATATTTCATACGCAAACACTAGTTTTGGCTATTCTGGCGTTTAGGCCACCGTCTTATTCTTCAACATAATAATATACATTTCAATTATTTAGCTATATAACATCGACAGTAATAATTCCACCCTATTACTCAACAACTGCTGTCAATGGCCTTCCAAACAGAGAAGGATCGAGAATGTATCATCATGCTTGCTCACTTCAATTCCCCTAAGCCCTAATTAACAGATTAAACTACCTACTACGATATTATAATGATTTCCAGTAACCGTTTCCCGGCGTCATATTCGTGTAGTAATTTCACCGTTATTACATTAAAGCGCGAATAACAATTACCGTGTCTTTTGTACGAAGATACCGGATCCCGTACAACTCGTTAAAATGTATGACGCTAGCGAATGTCTTAATTATAATCATGCTGCTAATGAACTAAACAAAATTTAGGTAAATATTTTTTTATTTTATCTGAATTTGTTTATGGATGACAGAACATTATACAGTCAATATACTATGGAAATAGAGACGAGAGATTTTTCAGTTAAAGATCAAACAAAACATACAAAAAATTAGATGTTCCCAAGAAACATTCAAGCCTGATTTCATTAAATAACATTTATTTTATTACCTCAAATCTTAAAGGAAGTAGCAGATTATTAAACCTTAGAAGCCAGTCATAAAAGTTGAGCGGAACCACAGGGCAATTATAGTCTAAAAATACAATTTTAAATAGAAATAAAATATATAAAACAATTCTTACCTATCCGTAGTATTGTAAGGTGAACCAGCATACTGGCTGATGGAGGCTAGCTCTACGCCTCCTCTGTATATCGACACCAGAGCTAAGTCTAGCGTCTTGCTCTGAAACAAATAAACACATATTTAATCACATTGTAATTAGATAAAAAAAATAATAAAAAAGGGTAACCTGGTCATTAAGTTTTAAATAACATATCATCTCGCCTGTATCCCCGAAGGTTTAGACAGAGATGTACCAATGTACACCCACAGTTCGCCAATATGTTTAGGTCCCATGTAATAGGGGGCGAGCCTATTGCCACTAACCGGGCACAATTCCAAACTCCGACCTGCTACTGAGAATTTGATTTTCATTGAAAAACCCAATAACACCTTGGTCAACTTGGGAATCGAACCCAAGACGTCTAGCGTAGCACTCGCGCTTAGCACCACTAGGCCTAGGCCCACGAGGCAGTTTTAAATAACATATCACCTCAAAAAAATAACAATAGCACGTTTTTACTTAAATGTGTACCTACTCATAACTTAACAGAACAATGTTCGTTGAGTGGGTGCAATTAAAAAGCCTTCTGAAGTGACAACGCTAAGAGTATCTTTCTCACTCTAGACTGTCAACTTTAAAATTCTTTGACGCATCATTCTTTACACCTAAACACGAATTCTTTTCAACTCATTTTAGCACAAAGTCACAAAAGAAGAGTCTCTTTATAACTGTTGTTAAGTGGCTGTCAAATAAATGTAAAGAAGCAAAAATTTGACTTAAAGAACATTATATACCTCATAAATCAAGAAAATAAAATATGCTCTACCAAAAATATATGTACACTCAATCACCAACTGGCTCAATTTAATTCCTTAATTAACATACACACGGAACAGTCTTTTAATAACCTAATCATTACCAAGGTTTCCTTTATGTAATTTAAAATTAGTATATCAACCATTGCGTACTCAAAACGCTAACACCATACATCAATACGATTAGAACGAGCAATGAATTACGTATAACATCTAAATACGTAAGCACGCCTGTTTATTGTAAGCTCATGGTAAGACCCCTGATCTTAACTGATCCCTTCGTTAAATGTTAGCGTAACACGCGAGGCAAGTAAAAGGCTTTGAATTTAGACCCTTTTATGTACACGTAATGATTTTATTGCGTTACCTTTTTTTGTAGATTTTTAATTGGGACTCCGTTTATGAAGACTGGTTTTTATTATTAGGTATGCCTAAAATTTCACACTGTTGGAAAAAGCATTTCCTACTTTTCTGCCACTTACCTTTTTGCTTCATATTTGCTATAAGAAAATTGGGTCCGAACTAGTAAAATTCTCGAATAACAGGGCTTCGAAAAATATTTAATACAGATGCATAGAATGCACCCAGATTTAAAAGAAGTACTATTTAACGTACGGAATACTTTTTTAAAATGCATAACACTTTACGCGTTGGTTATTAAAATCATAAACTCGTAGCTTGCATACGATGTAGGTATAATTACTATGAGTATTAATATTTATTATGAGATCAAATATAAAATAAATACCAACAACAAGGTTGATTAAAAAAATATATATAAATTGGCATCCGGTAATTTTAAGACGTATATTTTTAGTACTTTAAATCTCAACAGGTAAAAGTAACGTATCGCATAATCTAATTAAATTGAACTTAATTGAATCTTGAAGAAGATATTTGAAAGAAGTGATCTAATTATCTTAGATTTATCTTTTAAAAGATGATGAAAGGAATGTTTATTTAGGGATCGTTTAAGACCAGGTACGTTTTCCAATTAGCGAAGTAAATTCAAATATTTTGTAGAGTCGCGAACAAATTGATGTAAAAAGCGAAACAAGGTTTTTCAACATCCTGTTTTTGCTCTACTTTTAGTGAGAAATATTAGTACATAATATTTGAATGGTTATGTGGGTGTTTCAAAAGACCTTTTAGGATCATTTTATATTAAGCTGTTAAACTAAAATAGACATTGCTCTCTAAATAACTGCCATTTCGTTTCGATACGCAAAATTACCCTTTTTATTACTTCACAAAAAGCCTTTACTTCTTACCTTCCAAACCTAAATTTGTAACAATAAAGTGCGTACTTTTTACGAATAAAAATACTTTCACATTCGTAGGCTTATTTGTCTTAGCGGGATAAAGAAACAAAATACGGATTCACCAAAATGACTGCGACATATCCATAAAACGTGAAGATAATCGGCCGACGAGTAATAAAACTCTTTCAAGGTAAAACAAACCCAAATCTGTGGTGATAAAGTCTAATTTTGTTTGGATGAAAAGGTAGAGTTTGAAGTACGTATCTGTCTTTTCTCGTACTATGAAAGGGTGGTTGGAAATATTAATATTTTCACTTGTCTCTGGAATATTTCTTTCTTGTAGTGGACAAAGTTTTCGTTACGGGACATTAGGAATAAGGTAGAGCAGGTGCAAGCTTTTTGAAGCAATATTTTGTATGAGAGTTTATTTTAGGAACGAAATAAATCAACGAAATGCTGTAATAGAAACGTTGTTGTGTTTTTATTTATTGTGTACATCTGTCATTGTTTTGAATATGATCCTTGGAACTTTTTAACATTCGGAAATTGTGAATCAGGAAAATCTGTGCAAAGGAAGGCTACAATTTAATATTACATGTTCCTCAACAACTAGCCCCTTAAATTAAAAACTAACGTGGTTTATGATCAGATGTTATAATAACATGCATCCAATATGTAAAATGAAGATTAGCTCTACGTTTCAGGCTTAACTTTACATCATCATTGTTCATACTGCTTAAGATAAAGTTAGACCACTGATTTTCAGTGCTTCAGCCTTACGTTTCATTAACATAATTTATAACTACGACGAAACTGTAATACATACTCTACTCTCAGTCTCAAACTTAGGTATTGAGTTATTGAAAATTAGGACACAATGCTGCAACAACTTCAGAGTAGTTCCAATCTTATTCCTAAAAGACTAAACTAAATTTAAACTTAACTAAAAGCTTTGAGGTAGACTAATTCACTTAACTAAACCTGAAATTCAAAAATGGTTGTCTAATGCACGTTAATAAAAGTGATGCATGGATAAAAGCTTTTCGCTACGTCGTAGCTGTCTACATGGTAGCGGTAAGCTACGCCGTAGTCTGCATGAGATGCAAGTAACAAGGATGATCATAATACACATTTTATATTGTATGGACTTCATGCTTGCGCGCGTATGTTGCAATATATTATTTTTATTGGATAGTTATTTCACAAAATTATGTGTATAAATCTGCTCTGTGGCTACATCTATATTTTCTTAGAATACATGTAGTTATTCCGTAGTATAATAGTTACTTTAACGTTTTTAAGATTAAAAAGAATCCCAAGAACGTTATGAAGGCTGCAATCTCAAGAAACCACTCAAGAGACTCTACCTATAGGAAGGAACCTACCTTGTAGGTAGATTGGAAAATCACTTTTCATTTATTTTTTCTCATTTTTTTTTTATTTTGGATGAGAAGATCTTAACAACATACTAAATATTAACATTATTACCATCGATATCTTTACGAAGATTATACTATCTTGTAACCAATAAACACATACTTAAAGATTCAGTACACAATACAAACCATAACAAACTAAAATCAAATCCCATCAAAATAGATAACAAAAGACAACTCATAAAATAATATCTGCCATCAAATATTATAATAAGAAACATCTCATAAAATTATATGGCTATATCACCTGTAATAATGATAAGGCAATATTAACCTTACGGCTCACATAATAAAGTCGTTATCAGATTACCTCGATGCTTTAGAACGTGCAAAATTTTCACACGTTCACGCACACGATTGAAATACAAGTTTATTATTAAGAAAGTTTTATGTTAAGCTGGTTAACGTTAAATGTAGTTGGAAAGTAATTTAGTTTATAACTATAAAGTTCTTTATTAAATAAATGTGTTTTTGAGGTTCTGTAACTGAAATGTAATTCTTTTGACTTTTATTAATGTATTAAGTATCACGAACTTTTTATTTATTAATGTAACTATATTTATAAGTGATAAATTGATAAGTTTTATATTTTTCTAAGTTATTTTTATCTTCCTAATATGTTAACATACTGCATAACTTTGTGAGATTTGTTACCGCAGTTCAAAAAATTACGTAACGAAGTCTGATTAGATTAAACCCACATAATATGCAGATTCAAATAATTGAAATAATATTTTTTTTTCTGAGTAGCATGATCTCTTTGCATGATTTAGATTCTGACAAATCGCTAGCAATAACTGATTAATTATAACCATTACCTATAATGCTCATTATGATTGGTAAGTAATCAAAATTGATCCCTAATTAAGTTCATTTATTAAAATATCGTGTTTATTTCTACAACAGTGTTCCAAACTAATTAAATATCGTCTAGATCGTGTTAGCCAAACATTTAGTTTAGTTTCACAGAATTACAAAATAACTTGATACTGCTAATTAATGATTTTCCAACTATCTTTTAATTAAAACAAAATTCTAATTTTACAAACAATTTGTCAGAAAGTTCTCAACTTGTGTTAATGACACGAACAGATTGTGTAACATGAAGAATCTAAAACTATTAGCATTTATATTTTGTCTAAAAGAGTAAGATAAAAATAGTAGTAGGCTATATAAAAATAGCTTATTTAATTTTGAATACCTAAAAATGATTCTTAACCTACTGTATTTAATTATGTCTATATAGCCCAAAAACAGCGTTGGATATTTTTTTCAACATTGTTTTCTTAGCAGTATAATGTGTACAATGAAACAAAATTTATAAAATCATAAAAAGCTTTGGCGTATTTTACTAAAATCTAATATTAGGTATAGGTGGACTCCAAAAAGAAAACCTGCCGAAGTAAATAACCAAAATAACTTTTACGAAATCTTCTGACTTCATTCCTTCAACAGTAGGATACAAAATAAAAGTCTTAAAATTTAGTCGATCTAAACAGGATTCTATCTTTATATACCTTAACGTTAAAATAACATTGGAAAAGACAAATTAATACCTAGATAATTATCCGAAATGAATGCTGCAATCTTATCGTAGATACGTGCTTACGTATACTTCAGGGTTTCGCGAATACAAATTAAATAATACAGAGCATGCAGTACCGTTGTACCGGAGCCAAATAGTTGGGATTGTAACAATGTCATTCTCACAAATCCGAAATAACATTGCCTTGGCAAAGTCCGCCAATTCCCTATGTAACTTGCCACGAAATTAGCCGCACGAATTGTCTAGCATTAATACTTAAATGTACGGCTTCCTTAGATGTTTTCATACATATTTTAGGGAAGTAGACAGTTTATAATTGTAATGTGCTTTTTGGTATTTGTTCCTCAGCGCAATGTGAAGTCAAAAAACGATGGGTTTCTTTTTTACTTTATTTGGGAAACAAACAGATATAAATTACAATAATAAGTATGAAAAACTGGTCCTACAGTATCCAGCGACAGTTTCTACAGATTATGGTGTGCTATATCAATAAAAAGGTATAGTGCCGTGATAGATTTTTAAAGTTCGTTTAAGTATTTCTACTTAAATTTTAGCTATTTAGTCGAATGTCATAAATACTGTAGGTGCTTAGTAAGATCAGTAGTTGTAGCAGTCATAAGTGTTATATTTTTCCTACATTGAAATCACTTTTAACTTTTAGTATTTTTTACTTGGCGTAAAGCATATACAATTGGCTCAATGGCTTAACGTATTGGCTTTTCTGACCTTTACTCATTTTAATTATTATGACTTCATTATCAAAATTGCCTTTATTTTATTAGCTTCTTAAACCGGAGATAGGCTTAGAACAGCACTATCCCACTACTGTCTTACCGCGAATAAACGGACCTCAAAGATGAATTAGTAAACTTATTAGTAAATGAATTACCATCTACGCACTATTTAAACATTTATTTATCTATTCTCTATGTCCTATAACCAAATTCATACACTCTACTCAAACACAACTTCTCTACTTTACAATACAAACTTCCTACAATACCTTCACTCCTGCCTATACCCAAGTTACACAGCCATGATATAGCCACTCAATCTCGATGTAACAACCTCCGTACGAGGAAGACTTAAATTATGCGAACACGTAAATTGAATCCTGAACAGCCTACATTTCATTTCTGATCTTAGATTTACTTGAGCAGCTGCAGAAACAACATTATATTAAATTTTTACTTATTCGTTCTGAGTTAGTAAGTTTTATTTATCAAAGTTAATTATTTTTGTATTTAATCATGGGAAAAATACCTGTGTTTAGTTTTGTTGAAATCTCAAAATCACTATTTAGACTATTGCTATTCTCATTCAGCAAAAAGTCAAATAAACAAAATTAAACTTTCAATCTGCTTTTACGAAATAAAACATAGACGCTAAATTAAAATTCTCTGGTCATAAACAACAAAAGTCAAACCTTTTTTTCAGAATCCTTCATATTAGCTTTTTGTTGTAAAGCCCTCTTAATTCGGTCAGAACACAACACGTAACAAAGCAAAATTAAATTCGAAGTAATACAAAACTTCATATCCACACTAAATAAAGGGGGGGTTGTGGGTTAAAATGAAGTCCTAATTACTTTAACCCTACACTACTTGCTAGACAAATTGTCTCATTATTGTTTTTCATTTGTCGAGAGTCGCAAATAGAGGATCTTTGCCAAGCCGACGTGGACCTAATTTGTGGGATTGTGGCTCGTATGCGACCGTAAAGATATCTGGGTTGTTAGGGACGAGAGTACTAGCTCATTTTATAGAAAGATAGTGAAGTAATAAGAAAGGGATTTTAGACTCTACTATTATAGTTTTAGAATTCTTTTTTGGTTGGACAGTTAATCAAATTAAATAATATGATTATAATTATTCGAAAAATGTTTTTATGTAAAAAATCTGTAAGTACATCTATGTTGTTAGGGACACGAGAACTAGGTAATTTTACCTCGTATACCACAAATATAGTGAAGGAAGCGATTTTGGACTCTACGCATTTTGAGTTAAGACTGATAATTGAATGGACAGTCAATCAAATTAAATTATATTATTATAATAATATTCCAAAAATGTTTTTATGTAAAATATTTGTAAATATAGTTGTATATAAAGTTGTTAAGGACAAGAGTACAAGCTCATTTTACCTAGTATAATACAAAGATAGTAAAGAAACTTGGAAGCTGTTTTAGACTCTGCACAGTTTAAGTTAAGATTGCGTTTTGGGTTGGCAATGAATTATTTTTTTTACCAGATTTATACAATCATATAATACAAATATAGGAAAGCGATTTTAAACTCTACTCAGTTTTAACTAAGAATGATTTTTGGGTGGGCAGTTAATTTAATGTAGTTTTCCATGTCTGTTAAAAAAACTATTTATATGTCTAAAAATAAGTAAAGATATCTTTATCGTTAGGGACACGAGTTCTTGCTCACTTTCATATTGTGTATTACCTAATAATAATATCGTCAAAAAGGAAGTGAGGAAGGGACTTTAGACTCTACTTCGTTTGGGTTAAGATTGCGTTTTGGGTGGCCAGCGAGTTAAATATATTTGTAGCTTTAAAAATTGTACGTGTAGAGAAATGAGTTTTAAAATATACTTTATCTTTTAAGGCACATAAGGAAGCAGTTGATATTAAATAATCTTATTTCAAAAACATCTTTGAAATTTATTTTTGTTTTAAAGATACAAATGTTATTATAGTTACTAAGTTAAACATAATTTGTTCCAACACTTAATATAAAATTCCTAGTAACAGCAAGACTATGGAAATTTTAATAAAGCAAACAATAATCTTTCTTATTATTAGAACAAAGGTCCGCCATTTCCTTTCTTACACAATTTATACAGAATTGAATTCAACGAATTCACTAAGCAATGTACAATTATTTATTGGAATTGTATAATTTATATTGCTGTGTAAATAACCTTGTTTTACAAACTGTAATAATTAATGAGGTTTCAAATCGATATAAAGGTCACTGGTTAAAATTATTATGATTCTGAGCGAATGTAGGCTGTTTATTGACTACGACTTTTATGTATATCTCGATCAAACATCTATATTTTACTAAGCAATTATTACGTGTTTTTTTCTTAAGTTCGAAATTCGTATTAAAAACATGATTATTTTTTGTGTTACATTTTATATAAATAATAATTTTATTGAGTTATTCCATATTAATAGAATGTCCAAAGTCTTCATTTCTTAAGTGCAACCAAGTGTCAAGGAGAAAATGTCACTAACATCACTCAACTTGACAGTTACATAAAATTAAATATTTTATGGCATTGTTCATAACAACCCAGTCTTACTATAGGATACTGTGTTCCCCAGTAAAATATGTTGTGAATGTCAGAGAAAGTACTTAATCAAACAAAGTCCGGTGAAGCAGTCAAAGCCTGCGCTCAGGCTAACTGCAAAGATCTCTACCAAAAATATACTTAATCAAACTTGAACGACAATGTCCACAAAATACCGTCCGTCGTCCGAGCATATAAATTAATACGGAGGTAGCCAAAACATATCATATTATATTATTATTATTATGCTAATACACCTTACCTATACAAATATTATTACGAATTAATAGAGTAATTAATTTCCGATTAAACCAATGCAAACATTAACCCGGTCTGAATATATTTTATATGTATAATTAGGCGATTACGTAATTATAATTTCAAAATTATGTACTTTAATGGGTTTTTTATCGTAATTCCTTTTGTTAGCTTGAGTCATTAAAATTCAGCAACCTTGTAAATACAATGGGCGGATAAAAGGAAATCACTTTTGCACCTTTGTTAGATAAATGACGAAGATTTTAATAAAAAAATGATGTAATTTTTTTGTTTGTACGCAAATCACGGATGCTGTATTAAAAGCCGGTAGCTTAAAATGGAGATGGGCTGGACACATCTGCCGTATGTCCGAAAACTGTTGCGCCAAAGTGACAACAATGCGGACTCCATAAAACATCAAAAGCCCTCGTGGCCGGCCCAGAAGACCCAGACGAACTTGACTACTTTTCAGCATTATGAAACACAATAGCTCCAGACCGGGAGAATTGGAAGAAAGAAAGGGAGGCCTTTGCCCAGCAGTGGGACGATAATGGCTAAAAATAATATTAATAAAAGTATTGTTATTTTTAGCAAAAAGCCAATAGAAGGGGTGTATGGCATGTCATGGAATATAAAAATTGCATTTTTGAAGCATGTCAAAGAATAATGTTTTTGTTTGTAACGTGTCCATTTTTATTTTGTTTGTATAATCTATCTTAATTATATACCACTTGCACGCAAGAGACAAGGTTAAATAAAGTTTCAATGTGACTTTTTTAACGTCATGTTTTGCAATCTCCGAGTTATTTTTAGATGCTTATTTAGAATGAAACCTTCTCAAAAATATATTTAAGACTGAATTGTCTAACAAACTATTTAAACAAAAAAAATATAAAGTTATATGTAATATCTTTATATTTTTTTTCACCCAAAGTATTATATATAATAAACACAATTCTTACTCCATGCAAGAAAGTAATAAAACGTATAAAAATTAATAGAATATAAATAAATACAAAAAAAAACTATTAACTAATGTGTAGTTAATATGATAACTGGTCCGTGTGCAATAAATACCCACAAGCTAAAAAATGAACCTACCTATCAAGTAACACAGTTTAAAAAAACACCCTAAAGAAAAACCTATACTAACAAAAAAACTCCACAGAGACAACCATAACACAAGATGACAAGAAAACCAACCTTAAATCCTGCTAAGTCTAAATTAAGTATTCATAGTGCCTACCACCAGTCATAACGTCGCTAGCTAAACAGTAAAACGATCCTCACTAACGCGTTTATCAGGCGACCCGAGCTTAATTAAGCTAAAGTAAGCTATACCAAGTTATAGCCTATCCTTCATGAAGACCTTTGAGAATTTCTTAGCGCCTTTCTCATTTGGCTTCAAGGAATTTATGGGGCATTAGTGTGTGTCTCGTATGTAATTTATGTAGTTGTTTTGTACGTTTGTGCGTGTAAGAGGAATACTGCATTGTTTTACAGATGGGGTTTATTTTGAGACAAAGTATATGGAGTCCACTGTTTCGTTTTTGTCGCTGCTGACTCATTTATTCTGATAGTATACAACCGTTCACAGATTTATTATTTACTTTCAGGCTAACTATGCATTTTTACTGTAGGCTAGTAGGCATAAATGTATTGCCGTGAAAATAACAGATAGGAAGGAAGCTTTAAAATGTATTTCAACTCACAAAATATATCTTTTTTTAACTAATAACGATGTCTCTAAAAATATCAAATGTAGTAACTTTAAAAAAATATTTTAATCAATGTTGAAGAAACTACTTACTCTAGGCAATTTTCTACTTTATTTGTCTTGAAACCTTGAATTTAAAATTAATTTAGTTTACTAATGAAGCGACGTTTAATAAGTACACTTTTTATTATTCACAGAAATTTCACGAAACTTAATTTTAGTTGTAAAATTTTAATTAACATTTTAAACTTTTTGTTGGTTCCTTCGCCTATTTATTTTAGGTTTCAAGAACATTGATACGTCATTGAGGTAACTAATTACCTTTTAATGTAATAATTGTGTTTCAATTAAGAAAACAATCATAAATGAAATAATTATATAGGAAAGAAAACTCAAATAGGTAAGAGAGTCTGTGGGGGAAAAGAGAACCGTCGTGGCGTTAAATGTAACTAATGCTATAATATCTATAAAACAGTCTTCATAAAACACTTAGGCAGACGACACCTAAAATAAATATTTGTTCATATAATTTTATAAACATGCAAATATTACAGTCGCTCTATAATATCTGAACCATGTTATTAAGAAAACAAATACGGTATTTAAACACAGCAGCGTCCCCATCCAAAGACAGTTATCTTTCCACAACAGATTGTACCTCCCTAATTTATTTTCCTGGTTTATGAAGCATAAATAGCATATCGCATACCCTATCCTATACGGATTCAATAGAGGTGACAATACATTATGATTGTAATTTTTAGCCATAATCGTTCCTTTAGCCACTTCAGGGCAAATATTGAGCGTGAACTTGAGCTATTTTTCATAATATGGAAAAATAATCAAGCTCATTCTGCCATCTCCTTTTCGGCCGACCACAAGGTCTTCTGACGTTTTTTGGAGTTCACATAGTCGCCACTTTGGAACTATAGTTGTCAGCCATGCGGCAGATGCGACCGGCCCTGTTCCATTTTATTAGTAAAATTAAAAATAAATGGATATGATACATAACCATCTATTTTTATTTCACTTACATAACCTTAAAATGCTATCGTACTTGTTATTCTTCGTTCAAAACACGGACCTTACACATTCGCATTGAAACTCATCCAAGAATACGGTACATTGCATATTAAAGTACTTCAAGTACTTTATCCCAATTAAAAGCAAGTTGAAACGACATTCATCTTATTTGATCTTATCCTAAGAAATCAAGAAGCATATTGTAAATAATTGGACAACCTTAGATATTCATGTACAGACACGAGCAAAAATATGTATGCACATAGTGAAATAGTAAGATAAAAATAAAACTACTTTTACAGATTTTATCTTCGTTAGACGTTATGGCGTAGACCGGAAAACAAATAATTAATCAAAATATGAAGGTAGAATGAGCAACATCAACCGTCAAAATACATCTCAGTCTGCCCCTGACCATGATACCTGCAAAAGTGTGAAAAGTCGGGAACTAAAATCTAAATACAAACCAAGATAAAATTTGTGACGGGGTTTTCTTAACAACCTGTGTATAATTGAAGAGATCAATGGAAAATTGGAGAGAGTAAACATATTTTTGTACGTGACTGTACGCTTTGAATAAACATGTAAGACGCGAGTATTATGAAATGTTTTGTGGGTGTATCAAAGACTTACTATTTGAGGGTTAATTTAATGGATTTTCATAGTGAAATCATTTTGAGTGATTTAGAGCTTAATTATTTTACATTGAAAGTTATTCAGTGTCCTCTAGACAAGGATTCTTTATTCTGTGAATGAATAATTTTCTGATATTGTATGAATAAAAATTTCTCACTACATAAGGAGATAAATATTTAGGTAGTCATTAAAAAAATGTTAAAAATAATTTTCCAAATAATGAACACGACACATATTGACTTGATTTGTAGTTCGTTAATTTATTGGCAATATTTCACGCGTTTCAATCAAACTGATTAACATTTGCATTTAATTAACCTTGCTAGTTAAGGTTGTTTTAATTATTGAATTTTATCTGCAAATTGCCCATGAAAATAAAAAGAGATTTATCCTATTTTTATAGTATCTTATTTCTACTAAACAGTAAAGGGAGGACCCTGTAGTACCCAAACACTAGAAAAATAAGCGTGAAAAACGCAACCCTTCCTTAGTAATCGGCTAAAAGAGACGATATAAAATACAATTCTTATAAGTGAAGAAAAGTACCTCAAGTTTATTCACAAGGTCTCAAATATATCGAGAGGGTCTTTATTCGTGAGCCCATCTTTGATGGAGGTCCTAGAGGTCTGGTTGTTAAATTTTACGTTTTGCCCTCGATGACGTATTCGTTTCGTAAACGTAACGATTTGAAGAATTCTAGTTTGGGATGATCTTGTAGCTTTTACTGTTTTTGAAGAGCTTAATACTCTTGAGAAAGTGTCATCAGATGTATGAAACATTATGTATGGAAGAAAGTTGGATTAATTACATAGAAACGATAGGACCAATAACTTTTAAACTATTATTACACCGGCCGTGGTCGCAAGCAAACTGTCTGCTTGCAACCACGGCCGGTGTAACCCGGTCGAAACGTCAAGTCCTAAAGGTATTTATGCATGTACGCGCTAATCCCCGTTCTATAATATTACTATAAACGATAGGACTGTTTTTTTAGATATGCAGTAGACAGGTGAAAATACCCCTACATAAAAAATTGTGTTTGAGGTCAACAAAATTTTACTTAAAACCAAACCATCAGTTTTTTAATATAAATATCGCTACTGTATATTATCATTCAGTAGTATATTTGACCTACAGACATCCTTCGTCTCCGCTCCATATCATACTCATATTATCGTAACCGAAAGAATCATGCAAATACCTGTTTTCATTCCAAATACAAAAAATAAACATTCCATTTTACGATCAGGCTTCAACATTAACACTAGCCACAAAGAAAAGCGAAAACACTTTTTGTAAACAGAAAAAAAATAAGTTCAAAATAAGAATTGTGTTTACTATCTTTGCCCCGAAGCGAAGTGTAATATCTCCTTGTTTTACAACTACCTTAAAAATACAAGGAACTGAGAAAATTTTGCTGTTATTTCATTCCGTGTAACAGTGGGGGAAAACGGAAAAATAATAATTTAAAATGCCAACATAATGTAGAAACTACAAGCTAGGTAGGTCTGGAAATTGTGTGGCAACTGGTTGTGTTTTTAACAGTGGTTCCATTAGATTTTTAATTTGTTTCACTAGACTAGCCCTAGGGGACAATGTCGGTCAACGTAGACAACCTAGATAAAAAGTATGAAAATTAAAAATATTTTTTACATTTTATTTAGTGGAATATAAATATGAAGAAATATGATATATATTTATTTAAACTTTTATGTACCACAATTGTACATGAAAGTTTAAATAAATAAATATAGCTTGCTTGTTTAACCCGATAAAATTCCTTTTTGAATTGCATTTTTTTACTATTTTGATATAATTGCCACCTAAATAAACTGACAAAAAAAGTAGTATTTTACATATAAAGGACTTAAACCGTAAAATACTTTGGCTGTGTATTTACTTTCACAGACAGTCGTTTAAACTAAAATAATCGTACCGTGAAAATTCGGTATTCACCTGAATCGGGAATGACTGAAAGCCAAACAGCTTACGAAAATGACTAGTCAGAAGAAAAAGCACTTTTTAAATATAGACATAACAATACAATCTTTAATAATTAATTTCTATTTTCCTACAATTTTTAAATTAATTTTATTGGTAAAAAACTACTCGCAGACCAATTTATTTCAAGGAAGTTTGAAAGAGGCGACAGGGACTGTAAAGTTGAAAAGCAATCGTCTATCCCGGAACGGACAAATTGACGGTAGAGATAACAAAGTTCAAAGGAGTTCCTATAAAATATAGATCTAGTATTACAGCTGATATTATATCATAATTATGTTCTGAATGGTGATATTTACAAAGAGAGTTGTAACCGCTACGTTTATTTTGGAAGTGCCATTTTATCCATATAATTATGACCTGGGGCTATACCATAAGCTCTTAAAATAAGACTTTTGTGGTTGTGGAAGCGAGACGGCGCACTTCACTACTCATAGTAATGTCCCGCTTATTCAACTGTTTGTTTAACGTAAAAGTACTGCTTTAAAATCAAAAATCAAAATCAAAATCAAAATATTTTTATTTCAAGTAGGCCTTGTTCAAGGCTCTTTTAAAACGTTAAATTTACTGACTCTACTGCAGGTTCCAAAATGTCATTCCAATGGAGAAGAACCGGCAAGAAACTCCAGAGGTTACTCTTTTAAAAAAAAGGTTAACATCAATGATACCAATACAATTAATTATAAATATCTACAAATATGCGACAACAGCGTAAATAGCAATGTAAAAGATAACATCCAAAATGGAAGAAAAATTTAATCGGATACGCAACAAAATTTACATTGTTGTCACATTTACAAAGGTCGCGTGTGCGAATGAAAGAGAATAATAAAAAGAGACTAAACTCAATAAATAAAAAATAAAAAACAATAATAATAACTAATTAAGTGAGTAAATAGCTTTACATACAAAAGATATGTAGTCCTAACTAAACCCTAACAGGAATGTCAAGGCATGTCAAAAGGTTTCTAAGAATAGAGACCGTGGGGAAGCTAATCGAGAATTATTAAACAACATGACAAATGAATTAACGGACCGCCAGGGAGGCCACATGTGCAGAAGGTCCTAGATCCACGCGCTTTTATCCTCTACATAGTCACTAATTTTATAATAAGCCTTTCCTATCAGTTTGGATTTCACACATGTTTTAAATTTTTTGTTGGTTAAATGAATTATACTCTCTGGTAATTTATTATAAAAGCGAATAGAATTCCCAAGGAAGGATTTAGTATTTGTTTTAGTTAGTCTAAACCTTGGGACTACTAGCTTATTTTTACTACGGGTGTTAATGTTGTGATGATCACTGTTGACACTAAAACTATCTAAATGATTACGAACGTACATTATATTTTCCATAATATAAAGCGATGGCAGCGTGAGAATACCGATTTCTTTAAATTTCTCTCTAAGTGAATCGCGGGGGCCCATACAGTAAATGGCACGAATTGCTCGTTTTTGCAAGATGAATATAGAATCTACGTCGGCTGCAGAGCCCCATAGCAGAACGCCGTATGACATAATGCTGTGAAAATACGCGTAGTAAACTAATTTGGCCGTGGGGATATCCGTGAGCTGTCTAATTTTCCGTACTGCAAATGCAGCTGAACTTAACCTTTTCGACAATGCTTTGATATGAGCACCCCACTGTAACTTAGAGTCTATAGTCACACCAAGAAATACCGTTTCGTTAATTAATTCTAGTTTTTTACCATCAAGCATTAGGTTATGATCTAGATGAGATCGAACGTTCGGAAGTGAAAATTTTAAACATTTTGTTTTTGAAGCATTTAATAGCAAATTATTTGCTGAAAACCAATCCGACAACACGTTGAGCGCACTATTTAAATTGGAATAGTCATGCAATTTTCTATTAATTTTAAAAATAAGAGAGGTATCGTCTGCAAATAAAATTATATCTGTTAAATTAGACATCATGAAAGGCAGATCATTTATATAAGCTAGGAAAAGAAAGGGGCCTAAAATTGAACCCTGCGGCACGCCCATTCTTACTAAAGACCCAGGTGAAGTCACACCGTTAACGCCTACCTTTTGCTGTCTTGTTGACAAATATGACAATACTAGATCTAAAGATTGTCCTCGTAATCCGTAGTATTTTAATTTTAGGATTAGAGTGTTATGATCAACGCAATCAAAAGCCTTGGAGAGATCACAAAAAATGCCAATGGCATCTTGTGAACCCTCCCAAGCTCCCAAAATGTGAGAGACTAGCTTAACCCCGGCGTCGGTCGTCGACCTTCCCTTAGTAAAACCAAATTGTTGCTCATGAAAAATATTATTCTTGCTAAAATGTGACATCATTTGGTCAAGGACCATTCTTTCAAATATTTTACTTAAAGCAGGAAGTACTGAAACTGGTCTATAGTTAGATGGATCATTCTTGCATCCAGATTTAAAAATAGGTATTACTTTACTGTGTTTCATTAAATCAGGAAAGGTGCCACTATCAACACAGTCATTAAAGATCTTGGCAAGAATAGGGGCAATAGTGTCAATAATGGATTGGAGTACTTTGACAGAAATTCCCCATAAATCTTCAGTGGTCTTTACTTTAAGCATACTAAATGTTTTCTTAACAATATTAGGAGATACATGAGAAAAATTAAAATTTGGAAAACTTTTATTAATAGATGTCGTTAATAATGATTCTGCTTTTGAAGAGGATGAGGAAAGAGACTTCGTTACCTCTACTGGTATATTTGAAAAAAATACTTCAAAAGCGTTAGCAACATCTGACTTGTCTGAAATTATTTTATTATTGATTTTCAAAGACAGGTCTGTATCTCTTTGAATACTATTCCCAGTTTCAGAATTGATGATCTTCCACACTGTTTTAATTTTATTATCAGATTCATCTATACGCCTGCTGATAAGTCTAGATTTGGCCGCTAAACACACTTTTTTAAAAACTTTTGAATAATTTCTAACATAGTTAAGGAAATCAGGATTAGCGTTGAATGACTTTTCATCATAAAGACCGTAAAGAACGTCCCTACTTATTCTTATGCCTTTAGTAGCCCACTCATTAAATTTACGCTTAAAGTTGATTTTAACATCTTTTCGAGGACACGTTTTGTTAAACGATTCACGTACAATACCAAATAGTGAATTATAATCTTTATTTGGAACTCCAGAAAAAGAATATTTAGAATTAAGGGCTGATGTAATATGATTTTTAAAAGAATTTAGTTTATGATTTGTTAAGGGCCTAGTTGAAATAACTTTAGCTACAGGTAATTTACTTTTAGCTTTGATAGTAACTAATTGACCCATATGATCAGATCTTACACCGGGTATTAATCTAGAGTTTAGCACCGAACTATTTGAAAATATATTATCAATACAAGTAAGGGAAGTTGCAGTAATCCTCGTTGGTTCGTTGAAAATATAATTTAGATTAAATGACTTAAATAAAGATAAGAGTTTACATTTATCCGGCGAATCAATCAAAATATTAACATTAAAATCTCCACAAATATATAATGGTTTATTATTGCAGCATAATTTACTTAAAATTTCCTCCATAATAATTAAAAACGATAACAGGTTAGATGAGGGAGGCCTATAAACGCAAAGAACAATAAGAGATTCTATTTCCGCACATGCTACCTCACATATGCGGTCAACAGAGAAAGAGGAGATGTCTTGACGTTCCTTGAACTTAAAATAATCTTTACATAGAATCAGACACCCACCCCCCTCAGCTGAAAGTCTGCTGAACGTACTGGCAATCGCAAAGTTATTTACATTAAAATTCATCATAATCTGGTTTAAGCCAAGATTCACAAAAACAAAGAATATCAATTGAATACTTGTCTACTAAAAGTTCAATATCAAGAATTTTGCTAGAAAAGCGATTTATATTCTGATGATACAGCAAAATGTTATCAGAGTGCTTCCCTATTGTCTGCGTTGAAAGTTTAAAGAATCTACATTATGACTTAAATCTAAACTTAACCTATTCTGCGTTATATCTCCTATAACTGTGTTAATATTAAAAGCTATTAAGCTAGCAACTAAAAATTTATATCTTCTAGGAAGATACATAGTTTCATGGGTTAATTGAAACCCAGTAATAAATTGATTAGTGTCAAAAAACACTAATTTGTCACTATGACAACAAGTAGACATGTACAATGTGTTATTTAAGTAATGTACATACTTATTGTGGTCGCTACTTAATGTGTTTGCATAAGGCAAAGCACACAACATAATTTTACCTAAATCTAATCCTAGCAAGGTGTCAATGCCATAAACAATGTCCTTTCTCTCTATGCCTAAACTATTACCTACTAATAAAACAATGTTTGTGTTTTTATTTAATTTCATATTTTTTATTTTAATTATCAGATTGTTGAAGTTAGAGTTAGGGTAGCAGTGATTTGTGACATTGTGAATGTTATTGTTATTTAACAATGAACCAAACCCTGCTCCTATTTGATCAGAAACTATAATGCACTTGTCTGAGTTAAAATTACTATCAATTGATGGCAGTGAGACCGTAGGTAAGGAAGGAACTTCTGGAGGCTCAGATGGCGTAACAGTGTTAGTACAGTTGCAAGAGAGATTGTTTGTCAGAGACTCATACCTCTCCGCATTGCCTTTGACTAGGTCTAATAGTTCACTAGCCTCTAACATACGCTGACTAAGTTGTTCCTCATTAGAAACATATTTAGTAAAGATATCTTTCAGCATATTCTCCTTGTAAACTATTTCTTTAAATAATAATTGAGTGTCAGTATCATATTTTTCTCTACATTGATCCAATTCACTGGTATATAATTTTAATTGAGTTACCAAGTGAATGTGCTTTTTATGACTATTAATATTGTTTAGTTTCAAGTTTTTTATTTTTCTTAAGGCCATATGGGCCTTCCTAATTAATTTACTACATCTTATGTATTTTTTTATCTTGTTATGACTTAATAAAGGACATTGTTTACTGACATCATCACCGGTAAGATCAATAACTACAGGCTGACAAACATCTGAGGCTGAGCAACCTACCAACTCATCATAAAGGCTCTGGGTGTTCGAGACCTGTTCATTAGTTTTCACTGACTCTAATAACAATATTGAATTGTGGGCTTTACAAAGTTCATGCTCGAGTTCAGATATACGACTCAAGGCGCTTTCATGTGTCTCACTGCATTGTTGAAAAGAAGAAAGTACTTCTTGCAGGTGCTGGTGCCGGTCTAGTAGGTCCACATGTTCAATATGTAGTTCAGCCAGTTCGTTCTTGAGAGTGGTGTTTTTGTCGACTATGTTCTTCACTTCAACCTCGCTGTCATCTCTTTCCTGTAGCAGCTGCCTGCAGAGGGTTTTTGAAGACTCCAGCTCCTTTAAGGTGGCCCGAAGTTTGTCCTCCATGTCCCTTGCAGTTGCTCTGCGGGTCATCATACTCCTTTTTTCAGTTATCAGTTATCTGAAACTTGAAATAGTACAGCTAAATATCTAGATACTGGAATCTAGTGGCAGGGAAAGCTAACAGCAAAATAGTAAATTTAAATTAAACAAAATAAAATGTTGAAGTAAATATAGATTTAGGGATAGTTAGTAAATAAAATGAATATTAAAAGGGATACAAGACGATTATTTAGTCAATAGATTCTAAAATTATTTAAAGTTTTACAAGATAACTATTATAATAAGAAGGTAGGTAGGTAGAAATAGGAAAAAATAAGAATTTGCTTAATTTAAACAATTGCTATAAATTAATGATGTGTGTTGTGACCTTGTAAACAAGGTTTTTGTCAAGTAAATAATGCAGTGTCTGATGTCTGGGGCGATTGATTATGTCGTCGATTTTGCTTCCACAGTTTGTCAAACAAAAGGAGACACAATATAAGCCAATGAGTAATGGACGTTGCTCATCGATGATGAGCTGTGTGATTAGATGGTGTGTTATGGTGTATAATGTCTGTAATTAAACATTAATTCTAAAGTTTGGGTACTTTCCTTGACTTATAAGTTTCAAAGTTCTCCAGTGACCGTTGACAGCTGATTTCTTCGACCAACTTTTCGCGATAAACTTTTACCAAACACTGCACTTGACTAGATACTTAACTTATTGACTAAACTATAGATAACTGACAACAATTTACACAATAATATCAGTAAAAAACTATTAAAAACTATTTTTCTAAATTTAAATTACGAGAGGTCGATTTTTGACGACTAGTTGGCTGTGTTGCCAACGCAAAAAAAAAAAAGATCATGGTAGGCCCAAGCGCGGATCCAGGGTCATGGGGTCATGACCGCTCCTTGGACTGGGTCCAGGAACTAGGTAGACCCCTAATTAAATTTTTATCTATTTCTAAAAGAGGGTAGCAGGCTAGCTGGACCCCAAGCAGTTCAGTAACAAACCCAAATATAACAACAAAATGTGTAATGATGTAGAAAAAAATCGCGCTGCGCAGCCAATGTCATGGTACCTATTTTAGGCTCATTTGTTAACGGCCGTTTGCTACCTAACTTAGGAGAATAACAACTTTTTTGGAAAAATGAATGAGCATTGCATTGTGAGAAATAATATTTGCAAATTCCTTTGTGGCTTAATAAAATACGGCTAAGATAAATCTTATAAAAAAAAAACTGATTTCTGGACCAAAAGCAGGGGGCGCTCTTTTTTCTTGGGACTAGGCCACGACTATGTGACCACCCCCTGACACCAATGCTGGATCCGCCCTTGGGTAGGGCTTTTATTGTAGTCCATTAATTCCACACTACTTTGTTAAAATTTAATAAGTAAACTAGGAAAAGAGAAAGGAATATAAATGCCCAAGATTAATGTGAGATATCGTCGCAAAAAATACTTGTTTCTTTAAGAGACCAGATTCGACTGTTTTTGTTTTATATTTCATAGTGTCTTAAAGGCAAGACTTAGTCTGCGCTCTAATATTATAAGATTTAATATATGGCAAAAGACTTAAAAAAAATACTTTAACATTGATTTTCCTTTATACATTGGTAATTATTTGTCTATATACGTAGATTTACCATGTAAGACAGTTATTAGACTTACGGAGAAGCTAGATTATAAATGAGATCTTGGTTTAAATTAGGTCAGAACTCGAGTTAAGAGCTAGTATTTGCTTATACAAGCCCTGGTTTGTTTACTAGAGGTAGCTAGTTGGGCATGCTGCTAATTTGAATTACGTATGTAAACTAATACATTGTATATTTGCCTTGTTGTGAACTAAATATTTATATTACTGCGAAACTTAGAGTTATGTGTGCCAATTTGGTGTGAGTTCTATTAATAATACACTATTTAAAACGAAATCAGTTAATCCGTATTTGCTTATTTTCGTTCGTAAACAAGTACACTTATTTCAGCTAGTATGAAAGAAGATGAGAATGTAGAAGAAAAAGAATGTAGTTTGACTGTTCTAAATTTTGGAATAAGATAGCAATAAAAAAAAATTGGTAGTCTCAAATGTTTGTAGATACATTTTAAATAAGTCCTGTAAACAAAATCTGGTCCGAAAATTATTTTGTGATAACAAAAATTTATTAGTGAAATATTTAAATAACTCACCTGGTAATGTGTCTGAACGACCACAGCCCTAAAAACTATGGAAGCATCTTGAACTCTGGTCTCAAGTGGCTTTTCCGCAAACTTCGGACACTGACTGTCACAAACTATTGTCCTGCACAAGAACAAAACAACCACCAACAGATCCCTGTTCGTGAATCTACCCATTGTTGGCCAAAACATTGCTACACCCATTTTGAACTTTAACATCTTTAACACAAATTACATTTTTCTATGGCACGTCCATCGCACAGCACTAATTTTCTTCACTCGTCTTTTTCTTTGACGTTTCCTGGCTTGCATTTTTTATCTGTAACAAGGAATGGTATATTCAATTTGAGTTACTAATTTAACTATTAATGTTTTATGCTAAAACAAAAAGAGTAATTTTAAGCTCGATTTAAATCAAACGAGCGAAAGCTCATTCTATTCCCAACCCATCAAATAATTTTAGAAATTCACTAGTTTGATATAAATCGGCCTTTACGGAAAGGCTTTAAATAAGACTATTATTAGTATTTCATTTAATATTTCAAATAAATTAATATTGAAATTTAATTACTAGTCAACCTAAAGTAAAACCAAAGTATTTAAAATAAACAGTGTTAGGCTAAAAAGCAAGTTGTTAATGAACAATCCATAATTTATTTTTAACGTAAACTAATTTAAAGTTCGGGGAACTTTAGCAGCTGAACGCTGCGTCTACTATTAACCTTTAATAATTAATTACCGATTTGTCGACGTTTGTTATTACAAGTACCTTACAAAACGAATATTACGACGCTTATATTTTACTAAATAATTTACAATTAAACAGTTGCTACCTGACAGCAACATATTTTACAAAGAAACATGAAATTAATAACGATTTTTTTATATTTCTAGACATTTTCTCCTTCGTTCTAAACAATGGCTTTATATCAATGTAAAATCAGGTAAAGGTAGCTACCATTTTTCCTCTGCTATATGATAAAATGTAAAACAAATCGATAAAAAAAAACTAAACAAAAAACACATTCACAAGGTACCTACCGCATACGCCGTGACGCTTTTTTTGTAAATTTATGTTTTATCTACTTTTAGGTCACGAACAATTCTATTAAAACGTATTTCAATAAGGATTACGAAAGACAAAACTTAAACTCACGTCTAGCAAAAAATAGATCTCTAAAACACCTCATACATCTTTAAAAAGCATAATAAATAACTTCCTAACTACATAAGTAAGTACGCGATAAACCTATATTTACGTCCAAAAACCAGGGCGAAGTCGGGTCCAAAAATATAATACATAATGAAGGCTTTTGTTCCGTGCGCCTAAATGCTTTGTTTTATCGAGTCCAGTAGTTCTGTATATTTAGATAAGATTCACGCTACGGATTTCATTCAAAAAGAGCGTGTTATAAGTGGACTAAATTATGCTACTTAATTTTGATGTAATGAGTCAGTAGATATATAGTTGTGTGCTGTAGATAAAGAGGCCTTAAAGTTTTTAAAGCATATGAATAAATATAATTTATAAAATATATTTGGCTCTGGTCAATCTGTACCTGTACCATGAATTATTTAAATAACACTGTTGCCATCTTGCAAGCGAGACGCTGCTACGTGCAGTGTATGGTGCTGTCTCGCTTTCACAGCGGGAACAGAACTAGTGTAAGAATTCATGGTACAGATCAGATCGACCACAGATAAATGTTTTGCATAAATGAATATTTTAATTTTTTTTCTTTATGCATAGTTATCATAAAACTCGAACGTTCACCCTAGATTGTTTCTATAAAAAAACTTAAAGGAACCTAAAACTCAAAATGGAAACAATTTTTAGACAAAACTTTTCAGACAATATTAATAAAATGCTTTGTCATACACGAGAGCACGAAGCCAATCCAACTGCAGCGTGGTGTGAGACAGGGAGACGTTATTTCTCCGAAACTGTTCACAAGTGCGTTGGAGGACGTCTTCAAGCTCTTGGACTGGAACGGGTTCGGCATCAATATCAATGGCGAATACATCACTCACCTTCGTTTTGCCGATGATATAGTGATCATGGCAGAGTCGCTGGAGGAGCTTAATACTATGCTCAGCGACCTCAGTACCGTTTCCCAACAGGTGGGTCTTAAAATGAACATGGACAAGACCAAGATCATGTACAATGTCCATGTCGCACCTGTACCGGTTATTGTTGGGAATGATACTCTCAAAGTTGTCGACCACTACGTCTATCTTGGACAGATAGTTCAGTTAGGCCGGTCCAACTTCGACAAAGAGGTCGCCCGAAGAATCCAACTCGGATGGGCAGCGTTCGGGAAACTACGCGACATCTTTTCGTCCAAAATTCCGCAGTGTCTGAAGACGCAGGTCTTTGACCAGTGTGTGTTGCCAGTGATGACATATGGCGCTGAAACGTGGTCGCTAACGGTTGGCCTTTTGGAGAAGCTCAGAGTCACTCAACGAGCTATGGAGAGAGCTATGCTCGGGGTTTCTTTGCGCGACAGGATCCGGAATACGGAAATTCGCCAAAGAACTAAAGTCACCGACATAGCTCGAAGAATATGCAAGTTGAAGTGGCAATGGGCAGGCCATATCGCTCGAAGAACCGATAACCGTTGGGGAAGAAAGGTTCTCGAGTGGCGACCACGAACCGGAAGACGCAGCGTCGGCAGGCCTCCCACCAGGTGGACTGACGATATCGTCAAAGTGGCGGGCACCCGGTGGATGCAATTGGCGAGTTGTCGTTCATTGTGGCGTTCTAGGGGGGAGGCCTTTGTTCAGCAGTGGACGTCTTCCGGCTGATGATGATGATGATGATGCTTTGTCATATATTATTTTAGACCTACATAATACGCTAAACACATACTAAAACACTTAACTTTATATATTTATATTCGTAACACATACATGAACTTATTTCCATATTGAAAGGAAATTAATTCAAAAGGTCATGTTAAAAAAGATGTATTATACAGGTGGGACACTTTGCCGCTGTCAACGACTGAAAAGGGTGTTGTTAATTGTTTTCGTGTAGGAGTTGTTTTATTATTTTGATAATCATTTTACCTGGGTTGAGGTACTATGTTATGAAGAGAAATTGTTTTTTTTTTGTCAAGTATTTAGGTCATTGTAAGTAGAGTTTGTAGAGTTTTGATCTTCGAAAGAATTGATATCATTGTAACAAATATCAAGACTCAGATTCAATCCCTTACTCGAATAGACACTTAGCACATATTCTGATAAATATAATTAATATTGATTTTTGATAGTCGGGACACACATATGACCAATACATAAAATAAATCCGGACAACATCACATGCATTGCTCTTAACCCAAAGTAAGTAGCTATTAAGCACTTGTGCTATGGATTTCAGAAACAAAGAAGGTACCATAAACACCCAGACCGGAGACAATGTAGAAAAGTTTACTTTGAGTCGTCCGAGGACCGCACCCGGGACCTCAGAGCTAGCGACACCTTGAAAACCGGTTTGTTAAACATATCCTACTAATAAATAGCTGCTCTAACCTCTTTCAACACACGAGTATATCTTCTTCGTAACTAATCTTTAGAATCAACAACAATTAGTTAAATGTACTAAAGTGCCGATCATTATACAGGATGAACTCAATCTGCAAAGCTTGAATAATCCTTCAAACACGGCCTACTTAAGGTTCTGTATCCTGTTATGCGAGCCTTTAAGCCTCGAAGAGTGGCACTCCTTGCCTCATATCCTGAGTAAAGCCTCCTTAGTTCACTAATATATGTAGGTATTGTGTTTCAAGTGGGTTCGGTAACTTAGGTGTTGGGCTAAGTTTACGAAACTCAGATTGATCTTCACTTTTTTTAACCAACACCTAAAAAAGGTGGAGGTTTTCAATTCGTATGTTTGTATTTTTTTTTTGTTTTGGTTTTTTTGAGACTCGTAGTTGTTGAAATATTAAACTTTACTTTCAAATATTCTTCAAACGAATAAGCGACTTCTGGTTTTGTTCGTGAGCTTCATAGTAATTAAAAAAAATAGATTCGTAATCTCTTTTTCACAATAAAACAATATTAGATGTTGATAATATTATTATAAGCCCGTAATTTGAAAGATTGAAATCTCGTTACATCGTAATTTAAAAGTTGTAATTCTATCCTATTAGTTTCGAACTACTCACTCCTTTGTTTTTCACCTGCCATCATCCCTTAATTAAACAAAACCCGTCAAAGCAACTTCAATGAATCATTATTTTCTATTCATTCATCCACCACTCTTAAATAAACGTAACAAGTCAACACAAAGATATTAATTCATTGTTCGTACACCGTATTAAATCAACGTCGTATCAAAAGGCTCAATATATCAGTATTATTGCCAACAAAAGCCTGTGACGTCATTTACCGATTCTGTTTCAGTGGACAAGAGAAATTGATTTATTGTGGTATGAGAGCCTTGAGGTATCTCGAAATGAGGTTTGGTCTTGTTTGACGAGCTCCTTGCTTTTGTTGAACACGTTGATAAAGGTAAGAAGAAATTCGTGATATTAAAGTACGGATTCTGTTTGCTTACTCAAGAAGTTGTTCAAGATCTGGAAGGAACTTCAAAGGAAATTTGTCCAAGGTTAAAGGTATGAAATAGTTATAATCACGGAACAGAAAAAACAAGTGGAAGTGCAATACGCCAAAATTACTATAGGATCCGCTGTCGCCAAACTCACACAAATAATCCGATAATAACATATGCACTACAACGAAATAATCCGTGTGATTGGTAGTTTTAAATTTAGACAAAAATAGCCTACATCACAGAAATAAAATAAACCCTGACTATCTAAAAATAAGGTTAATTTTGCATTAGCAACAATACGTATTTACGGTCTACAGTCACACTAAATTCGATTGACGAGTTAGTTTTGCTACTTGACCATAGATGGCGATATATAATCAATATAAGCAATTATCAACTTAATTGCTTTAGACATACGGTTGACAATGGCGTGACTCTAATGCTACTCGGCCAAGGATACACCGCGTATTACATTTAAATTCTTTATCGATATCGATAGATACCCGATTTTTGTTCAAATACGATAAATACGACTCGTTGGGAGTACAATTTTTTTTTGTTACACAAACCGCTGTACCTTTTAAACCATTAATTTATAGACACACAAGACTGACAGACAGATAGGTAAAGGGCCATGCACAAGTTTCATAGTGAGTTTGGCCCAGAGTGCACACTTATGATATGATGTCTTAAATTTAATATAGATTGTCAACATGTTATTAAAGAAGGAATCAGATAAATAAAACTTCGGGTTTTCTAGTAAAAAATCTTTAATATTCCGCATATGTTGAAATTCTCATGATTCTCGTGAATTAAATGGACTTTATGCCGTGAAACTTGAAGAAAGGAAGTGCAGTGTCGATTTCACGAGTTTTCATCTATCCACCGGTGGATGAATCAGGATTTAGCTTGCCGGCCGGCCTCCCACAACGCAAGGACGCACTCTCTATCCATTTCTCTTTCATGCTTGTGACTTTGGGAAACCTGAAACAAATTTTTAATGAAGGTTAAAAAATACATTACCGTAACCGTAACCGTACCGACGTTACACACAGAGTGTTACTGTTTGTAACACTCTGTGTGTAACGTCTCAGTCATTAATAAATTATAATAAATATGTTACTATTTAAAACATTGATTATATTTTTGCTTTATACCACTTAAACGACCATAAATTTACTTTATATAAATTTCGTGTATGAATTAAGGCGACCTCATACCTATATTGTAATGCAAAAGGAAATAAATAAAAATAACTGTTTGGGTTAAGATAGTTATTCCTCGTATCGACATCAATCGACAAAATCAATTTTCGACTTGACCACATCACTACATTGAGTAGCGAAGGTCTTTCTAGAATGTTCTATGGAAAAAAACAATCGAAAATAGACTTTGTCTTTACTGCATAAGGTTTATTTTGACTAACCGTTCTATTAATTTTTTGTAAATTGGAAGAAAATAAGATTTTTATTAGAAAACAATAAAAATCGTACTTACCGATGATACGAATACCTCCATTTGTAAGATTTCTTCTCCTACTATCATTTTTGCACGCTAGAACGGAACAATACAATACAACAATAGCTAGGTAAATATTAATTTGTCACGAGACGAGCAACTAGACGCGATGACAGACGCAACTGGGATCGGTTAAGCGCAAGTTAAGCGTAACAACGCTTAATTGTGACACGCGTACCACGCCTACTTAGCACTTCCACCTGTTTTTTCTGTTCCGTGGTTATAATAAGTGACGGGAATTAGCGCGAGCATACATTGTATACATTTTAGGGTTTGACGTTTCGACCAGATTACACAGGCCGTGGTAGCAAATAGACCGGACAGGTCTTAGTTCAAAAGGTATGAAATAGTATGTTATTATATTTTTCGTTTTAACTAACTCTCGATAACACAACGAAAATCTCGTAAAATTTGATATTGAAATCACCTTTATTTCAAGGCAGTATGGTTGAATTTCGTAAATTACCATATTAATTAGTCCACCGTACATACCTAGCTATAGAAACTTTATTGTACAGAAAAAATATCACTAGAATAATATATGGTAAACAGGACCATATAACATCGCCTCAATAAAAGATAAAACCCTTTATCCAAACCGATTCAAACCAATATGGACTACAATTTCATAACTATAAGAAAACCAAAACATACGTAGCCAGACATGAAAATTCCATTTGTCTATTCTGTTATGGAACCATAAAATAAGCTATTGCGGAAACTGGAATCGTCCCATTCGAATTTGGACGTTAACAATAATAGGACGTATTTTTGTAGAAGCATCCATATTTTGTCTGGACACAATACGTCGATGTTGAATTAATAGTCCTATGGTACAATGTGAACACCCACGAAAATGAGTGGGCCGTCTAATCATAGCAGTATCAAAGAAATGACGTCAAACATAATTTGAGTTAATTTTACTTCCAGAGTATTTATATGCTGAAAGGATAATTATATGTCTACGAAACTTTTTTGTTAATATTATATCAAGAGAGACCGATACTCAATTTACGTTGAATAAACTGTAGTATCAAAGTTTTAATTACATCAAGCGTATGAAAATAAAAAGTCGGTCTAAAAATATTTTTCATTCAGTCAGAAAAGTAAAATTCCATACATTATAATATAAAGTTTGACGTAAAAATAATAATTGAAGAATCCCTAAAAATTAGGACATTTTTTGTTGTTCTATATTTCGCTTCGGAATAATTGAGGTTTTTAGAAGCCACAATAATACTGAGGTAATAAAATATTTCCTTATTTTTTTTGCGTCAATTTACTGAGAGTAACGTAGGTATGTGGAATTAACAAAGAAAAATATTTTCGTTGTTGTCTACTTTTTCATAAAATAAATTGTACCACTGTGTCAATGTGTATTTATAACCATTTAAAGTATGTCGAGTAGAAAATTATACTGTTTTTATTAGACTGGTAAGTATAGTATACTATACCGTGTTTATTGTAAGTATTTAACTGATTTAATATGCAATACAAAAAAAAAGTTTAAAAAACACATGAAATATTATTGTGTATAGTTTTGAAACATTAACCTCTAAAGGTAAAATTCAACAACCAAAAAAAAACAGCAGTAATTTGAAACATGTTTTCATTGACCAAAAAAACATTAGACTCACAAACGATAAAGGCACATACTATACGGGAAAAACAAAATGAGAGATAAAAATAAATAGGCATCCGAGCTCAGCATATTTTTCGGTACATTATGCACTTGAGTTAAAACCAAACAAACGGTCGGTTGGAAGCATATGGTAGGAAATTAAACTAACATTTTTCAACATTAGGACCCCAAAGGTCTCAGTAGGGAGAGTTCCTATGACAAGCCAGTAATTTGTTATGAGCGATGAAGGGTCTGTTTGAGGTTTAGGGTCCGTTTTTAATGTTGATACAGCCATTTGGTGAAACTTTTGAATAAAACATATATTGTGACATAAAATAAGCGGGACCAGAAATGAGGAAGTTGGTACTTGGAACTTATGTTCTGAAGTACTTCTATGGTTAATATAAATCCACATTTTATTCTAAATAACCTTTTTGCTGTCCTACTATTGGGCATAAAGGTCAATGTGGTCAATTCAGACTCTTTTGTCCTATAACGCAATATGCACATTACCTCGTCTTTATTTCCTACAATTTGCTTTTCAATACAAAAAAGGCCAGACTATTCATTTTTATTAGGTGTTATGTTATCCCAGCTGTTCAATGACAATTTCCTAATGGTACCACTTCCATTAAATTGACCAGCCAAGTTCAAATGCGTCTTTAAATTTGACAGACAATTTGTTAAAGTTACTCCCAAATAGAGATGCTAGCCAGCATAAATCTATTTTAGCAATGGCAGAACTTGTCTATTGGCGCACGGTTTAGAACTGAAGATGTAACAAATACTGGTTTCAATGCTAAATGTTGCATATGAATAAAACATGAAAAAGTATCATGAATCAAAGCTTTAGAAAAAAATGATTGTGCTACATGAGATCAATTTTATTAGTAGAAATAGGATCGCGACAACAATGTTATAAAACATGGATCGTAAAGGGATCTCAAAAAGCAAGAATAGTGGGAAAATAGAGAAAAAGCTACTTATAAGACTCAAGATAAAAGGAACTACCAAATAGTATTGCAACTACAATAATTAATGATTCAAAGCGCTAAGTCATTTAGTTTGACCAAAAAAATCGGTCATATTCTTCACCTTTTGTGTACGAAACAAAACCCCATTATATTTTATAAACGCCCCTAAAATACCAACCACTTAATAAGTGCCGTTCACACCACACTATCACATTTTTCCTCACTTAAAAAACGACGCGTCAAGACTGACACAGAATTAAGCGCGCTAATTCAGAATCGCTGACACCACGCATCTGAACACAGCCTTATAAATGGAGTGATTTAACTTGATAACAGACCTTTTTGGTGTAAATGTGAAAAGGGTTTCCGAGTTGGCAGTTTTCGTGCTACATATGGCTGGAGAAAAAAAGTGAAATTAGTTGGAATTACTCTCAGGAAAGTTGTTTCGCTGTTAATATGGGTTGCTTTATCTGTAATCGGACAGGGATTAATAGAAGGTATGGTTATTTATTTAAGGTTTTTTTGCTGGGATTACGTTTGTTATAACATGAAGTTCTTCTTTTTAGGATATTGGTTAGTAAAGGAGAAGTTTGGTCAAAATGGTTTATTTTGTCTACCACTAACAGTTTGAAAAGAAGTGATAATAATGCAATATTTTGAAAAAAAAAAGTGATGATAGATACCCCATCTTTGAAATTATTCAGCTAGAAAATAGCAGGTTTCTAGATAAAACTTCTAAGTTTCACTCGTTCATAAGAATAATCTTGTTTTATTGTATCTGTTATAAGAAACAGGTCAGGAATTAAAGTTAACATTAATGGAAGACGAACCTATCTTAATTATGTTACAATGTATTTTGAGTCTTCATAACATCTAATTATGTTCTAAATTTGTATGAAGGTTTCTCGTTATGAAGATTATACGCGAGTAATCTAGACGCCTAGACATATCTAGATATAATTAAAATTAACGATGGCACCAAGTAATTACGACGAGCTTATAATTGACCTTTGATGTGACCTTGGCTTTGGATAAGGTTTCTTCAGTTGAAAGACCTTAGTATTGAATTCTGGCTAAAGGACATTTTCGCGGTATTCGTTCCTTCTTTCATAAAGTAAAATAAGGCTTTCCTTCGATTAGGTTTTATGATTTATGAAATAAAAAAAATATAATAAATAGATATGTATTTAAAGTTACATTAAAATTCACTGTTTTTTTTATGGGAATAAACTCTATACTACTGAGTATAAATGTAGTGTGAGTAGTAATGTGTGTACTTCTTTTATATAATTCTCAGTATTTTTTGTAACATAAATGTCACTGTTTTACACAGTTTTGTTTTGTGTTCATGTGTGTTTTTATCTAACATAAAAATAACTTTTTTTAAAATGACAAACAAAAGCCTGCCTCAAGATGAAACACAACACTATAATTCTTTACGTCATTGTTTCTAAGTCTCAAACAAAGCTTAGTACACAACAGCTAAGTCTTTAGAATATGTTAATGCACGCGCAGCAGGTGGCGCTGTTGCTGTCTGTTCTCAGAGTTACACTGTATGTAGTGGTAGGTTTAAGATTTATGTGTCAGAATGCCTTTCTTGTGGTCGTTGAGAGTTGATTTGTAAGATGACTTCACAAGAGAGATGCTGTTGTTTTTGCTTACTTGTAAATGAAAATAACTTTGGGTTGATGACATAGCCAAGGTAATGGAAGCCACCAGGATGAGGGACGCGCGAGACAGACAACAATGGCAGAAGAAAAGCGAGGCCTATATCCAGCAGTGGGTGAATCCGGGCTGATATTTAGAACTAGCCAAAAATGCGGCTTTTTTTCGTATCGACAAGTATAAAACAGTACTATGATACAGACCAGCCCAAAACTTGACCAAATGGTAGCATTCTTATAACTCTTCTGCCTACGAGTAAGACACAGCGAGGTACTCCATTACAAAAAAGTGAAAAATATTATTTTTTAATTTATTAGTCGAACCATTTCTTACTGTTCAAACAAGCATGGAGACCAATTTGTTGTAACTAAACAAACAAAAAACCTTTAACCTTCAGAGTATTATCACACCATTACTACAATATACCAGTACTATATTTATATCCCATTCACTAGCTACGTCATCAATCGTCCACGGTCTACCCAACATACCTGAATTAATTGATGCCCATTCAACTGTAGTATTATCGCATTAATTGCCTAACCTACGCCTATCAGATCGTGAATAAGTGATCATAGACTATTAAATCTAAAGGTGCTCCCTCACCGGGAGCATTCGCGTGTAATTTAACGTTACACATTTGAGCGTCATCAGCGAAGGAGGAGAACCGAGCATTACAATGCGCACCTTGTAATGATACAAAACGGGTATACATCAGTGAAGGAGAAGAACCGAGCATTACAATGCGCACCTTGTAATGATACAATGTGTAATATCAATGCACTCCACTTCCCACAGTCAGCACAACGACCGCTTCGACTGACATCTTGCTATGAAATGCTCAAAGTCGAATCTATATGTTACATTACACGCAAATGCTCGTTAGTCAGGGAGGTGTTATTGTAATGTAATGCTCAAAGTCGAATCTAATGTTACATTACACGCATTTATTTGGGCTTAAGGTCTGTATCTGAACTGGTAGAAGGCGCTACATTCCAACGGGGTGTCTAGTTTTAAGTTATCTTTAAGTCTTAGGGTTAGATTATTTTTACTTTTGTTAATTTATTATTCTTATTTAATTTTGTGGTACCTTATGAGGCTGTCTTGGCGCACCAGCGCTAAAAGCCTCAACAAATAAATGATAAAAAAAATGTCGAATCTATAATGTTACAATACACGTGAATGCTCCCGGTGAGGGAGCACCTTAAGGACAAGATATCTTCAATCGATAGATAATCATCGCTCGAACTTAAAGTTGTTGCCTAATGGACTGAAGATTTGAAGGTAAAGTTTGATGTCCCCTGGTATTTCAGGTAAGTTTGAAACTGCGTGCTAAAACATTTTGGAAGTTTAAAACTCGTGACTTTAATGTTACTACCTCCTGTTCTTTCCTTACGGAATAGGTACATTAGAAATTAGTTTTTTTTTTGTAGGTAAAGACCTTAAGTTAGATCTAATTTGAGGAGGAATATACGAGTATTACTCTTATATTAAAGTAGACAAAACTTGAGTCTGATTACAAACTACGTTTAAAATTGCAAATGAAATAAATATCCTAGCTATTAAGTAACTTTCAAGAAAAAATATTCACCTAATGTTTTCTTTTTACGTAGATAAACTAGCTTTGGGTCTAATCTGCAAATGAATGTGAAATATTTTACAATTAAACTCCCTATCTTTTCATCTGTTTCTGACCTTTTTAACTCAAAAATGTACTATAGAGCAATAACAATAAAATTGTTATTGATTTTGTCATTAAAGAAAAGAGCTCCTTTGCAATTTAACCTTATTTATTAGCAATTAAGATAAATAAAGGTAAAACAAAAGTACTTAAATTTTATATAAAAGTTAATCATTACCGATTAATGTTAATTTTGTTCACGATATTTCGGGTTAATTAAAGTTATAAATTTAACAATTGGCTCCCCTTTTATTAATATTTATTATTATTTATGCGAAAGGGTTTCATTGTTTAGTATTTTTATGGTTTTACTCGAAGCCTTCCCAAGTCGACCAAGGTGTTATTGGGTTTTTCTATGAAATTCTCAGTAGCAGGTCAGAGTTTGGATGTGTGCCCGGTTAGTGGCAATAGACTTATATAGGACCGCATTACATAGGACCTAAACATACCGGCAAACTGTGGGTGTACATTGATACACCTCTGCTTACCCCTTCGGGGATACAGGCGTGATGGTATGTTATGTTATGTTACTCGGAGCCTTAGAGTTTTTTGATTCCGAGACAGAGCAGGATTAACATAAAGATATTACTATTTGCTTTAAAATGCCTTACAGTTATGTAGTAAACAATAAAAGCTTAAAAAAACTGCTGGTTTTACGGTGACAAATTGTATTCGTAAATGTGTCCCAAAAATATTAACGTATTTTATTCTAAATAAACGTTTTATTGCCAGTACTTTGCTTCAAACATCTGTCTCTTTTATTTACATTTCATAGAATTTAGTTGAAATATTTCAATGGTGTTTTAGCAATCACAAATATTCATGCGTGCACTCGAATAAAAACTGACACTAACGGATAAAATATTCGAATAAAATGCAAAACGAGTTCTCATATTCCTAGTAACGTTTATGTGTTTCATGATTTAGTACTTTGCCTTTTTATTAGAGTGATTTTTTAGGTTTTATGTTCAGTGGCGAACTTATGAAGTTTTTAAGCTAACCATTATTCATTAAATATCATTTTGTGAGCTCCGCAGTAGTAATATGCTCTTGCTTTAATTTCACTATGCTCAGCTTTGTTTAAAATACAGCCGAATTGAGAACCTCCTCTTTTTTTTGAAGTCGGTTGAAAAGGAACTGATTGGTACTGATAGTATCGCGGTTTATTTTAGATATAAGGTCTCAGTACCTTTGCAGGTATCATAGTGACGAGCAGACTGCCTGTGACCATGTTAATGTCTAACGTATTCTATGTTTGTATGTTTATGCGTATGCGTAGGTATGCGTAAACCTAAGAAACTACATTTAATCATTTTATAAAAATACCGTTTCCCATTCATTTTCTCTCAGATTTTTGTGAGCGATGTTTGTTAGTAATTGTTTTTCATAATTAATACAGACAATAACTCAATGTTAAAATCCTATAAATAATAGACTTTAAGGATAAGAAAACAAGGTCGATTGTAAAATAAATAATGATTTAGATGCGCAACAGAAATCTGAGTGCGGTCAGGTTTCGGGGCTGGGCCTAAACCCTCCAATTACGAAGTCGGTTTAAGGGATTGTTCCGCATTGAGAATTCTGAATTGTATTCACCTAAAGTATACAATTCTAAAAACTAATATTGCTTTATTTTAATAGAGGACTTAAATAAAATAGAGTGTTTTAACTACCTATTCTTTATAGAATAGCAATTTACAGCAGATGGTAAACGAATAATATTTTATTCAACCTATTACAATTACCGAAAGGGTGCATGTGGTAAGAATCTGGTATAGAGCAAGTTCACAAAACTTCAGCTCAAAAGGATTTAGTTATAAGAATTAATACCCAATTTGTCATCAACTACTTGATACCAGAAGAAAAAATTATATACCAGTAATTCAAATGATATATGAATTTATTGTAGTACAATATAATAATAATTATGAACAGCGATCAATTAAAGACGGCACCTTACAAGGTTGTTACAAAACCGAGTATCAAAAATATCAACCCTAATCCTGTTCCCACCAAACAATTTCCCCTATTGTCTCTCCAAGCTCGGTTTGATAGTTCATTTCCATGTCATAGTTCATACTCTGAATAGAACGGTTTCAACCAAATTCTATTGGATTCTATCCGCGTGTTGATCTAGAACATTCCGTGAAAGCTCCTGTTATAGATCGGTATTAGTTACAGTAACAGTTCCGATACTCGTATCACCGATATCTGTTATCTGTTGATTCATTCAAGCTATAGAGATTGTAAAATGTAAGGAGATACGGATTTATATTTTGATATGAATAATATATATATATTCATATTTTGATATAATAGTTCGTAGGTCAATTACAGAACTATTTAACATTATTTAGCGTTGATGGAAATTAAATACTTTTATGCCCGGTAGAAATTTAGAGGATAAATAATTGACGACCTCCTTGGTTTAGTGGCGAACGCACCGGTTTCAAGGTGTCGGCTAGCTCTGAGGTCCCGGGTTCGATCCCCGGACAGGTAAATGTAGAAACCAACTTTTCTATATTGGCCCGGGTCTGAGTGTTTGTGGTACCTTCGTTGTATCTGAATTCCATAACACAAGTGCTTTAGCTACTTACTTTGGGTTCAGAACAATGTATGTGATGTTGAAGACATTAATAAAAAAAATATATATATTAAATGAGGATGTTATAAACATTTGTTACAAAACGATAAACAAGTTCTATTTTCATTATACCAAAATCGAATTCTTTCAGTTGTATTACCGAATTGCTGAAAACAAAACACTGCAGATACATTCCCAGGGAGAACGCAAATTAAAATTCCTTTCGGATACCTGAACATCGAAAAACAGTCATCAAAGCGGGCTATTCACAATACGTTGAAAATTGTAATTTATTACACAAAGTCCGGAATAAATATAATTCTAAAAGGCTTTTAGGCCATTCAATAACTTTTTCAATTATTATCAAATATGCCTAACTTTCACAATGGCACACGTATAAACGTTTTGTGCTTATAATACGGCCTCCGAATCAGTTTTGTTTTGCAAATGACGTTTTTGAGGACAAAAGGAGCTTCAGTTTTCTGTATTATAAAGTGTTTACGGCTTGCCGATTGTTCGTAATATTTTACATTTGTAATTTGACATTGGACGTCATTGACCTGCGTTTGCGTGAAAATTATTTCTTTGTTTAGATTTTAACGAATATCATTATTGGTTAATAAATCATGTTTGTATGTATTTTGGTAAGCAATCGAGTTTTATGGGCTTGATAATATCAGTGTACAAGTGAAAAAAAGCTAGGTGTTTTTTTTGAAAACCAAAGCTGATAAGACTCTTAATAAGTCATATAATCGTTCGCGACCATTAACATCATGATTCAGGCAAAAAAAAATGTTCAGAAATAGTCCAAACTTCAAGGGAAAGTTTTGATCATGATGCTTGTGACTTTTATCATAAAGCTCTGCAATATGACAGTTAAAGGATGGCACACAATAATACTTACGAAAGAGAAAAATGCTCATGACCACACAACTTATTTTCCATCCCATTATAACAAGTTTAAATGAGCACTCCATAAAACGTAATATTTCCCCCAAACGACATAACGACAAAAAGTCGTGAGTGTGCGGCATTAGCGTCCGACCCTCACACCGACGCGAACTTTCAATATTACAGTTATTACGCTTCCTTCCCCCGATCTGTTCTACTCAACTTATATAAAGTTTTGATGGAAAAGGTGCTGCAATAAAAAAATCATAAAACCCTTTCTGCTAACTCGGTGTTACGGTTCGAGCCACTAAAACTTCGCTCTGTAGAAAGCAGTAATCAGTTTGTAGATAAGAATTTCTGAGCACATCACTCGCTATTTTTGTTTATATCTTGATTCGGGTGTTTTAAATGCTCGTAAAAGCCTGAAAGTCGTTCGTTCGCCTTAAGCCGTACGTTTGAACGGAGCGATGAACGTGTGCTGCCTTAGAAACTGAAATTATGTAGAACGTTACTGGTTGGAAAATGAAGCTTGTGTGAAAAGAAAGAAAATACGTTGCCAATTTGTTATCAAAAGCGTCGAGCTGGCAACAATGTAAAGTATATGCATCACACATTCATGAGGACCTTTTATCTAAAGTCGCTTTGACCTTTTGAAGCTTAAGAAAGTTGATGTTGCTTACAATATGTGTAACTAAGTAAATTCTAATCAATAACAAATTACGAACAAATATACACGATACGAACGAACAATGGTTTGAAAAGTCATTTGATAGGAGTCATTATATTTTAAATAACCTGAACGTACCTACTTAACAGATATTTAGAATTGAATTCCCTGTCAAACGATTTAGTAACATCACAAGTCCAACAAATCAACCCGAAGCCATCACACAACAAAACACAAATCAATTAATCAAATGAAAAGCATCAAAAAATCCGCCAACGGTCTGAAGTCATCCCAACACAGATTAATGAATTAGACGTTGGAGCAACAATGGAAGGCCACGTTAACATTACCAATGAAAGTTATTATGTTCACCATTCAGAAGACCAATTTATTATACGAAAAGCACTCTCCACTATTGTTTCGGAGCCGGAGAGCGAATCAAACGGAACAATGCTTGAATTTCTGTACAGGATCTTTGAATAAACGACTTTAATATTTATTGCTGGGAATCAATTATGAGAATTGAGTGTGGTTGGATGGTGAGGGTTAATTGGTGATACTGTTTTTGTTCTTAAAGATCTTGAGAAGATTGACACGTGCATATTTTTTTATGTTATTTAGAAGTGAACATAGACACTCGAACCGCCATATGGTTCACTGGGGTGTATTTTTCAAGTCGAAATATGTATGTAATAGTATGTTAATGAGCAAGATCACGGTATGGAACACTGCCATTTTCCGACAAAATATAACAAAATTTCCAATTTAATAGCAAAATTGATTGACGGTATTGGCTACCAACTAGTAGTTGTCATTTTACACTTGGCCTAAGCGCCCACTGTTTGACGTTCCAATAAAGCTATTCTCTAAGAAAGTATTGCTGGAAGTACTATAGAGAAATGTAAATTGTATTCAAGTATGAAAATTCTTCGAAGTTCAAGAAGCCATTTCATATCCGACAAAAAAATAAATATCATATTTTCTATATTAAAATGTAGCGCAAAATTCACTTTGAATTTCACTTCGTAATACAAAACAAAGGAAAGAAAACATTTCAACCACCCAGAGCCAGAAGGGAATTTAATAAAACAATTTTGTATCATCTTTACAAAGCAAGCAAATTCAAGGAAACATGATCAAACAATCCCAATAAATAATTTAAATGCTCATAATGTGTTCAAACGTTTTGTTAGTGCTTAGTTCGCGAAACCGATTGCTAAATACAATTCTGTATAATCGAAGATAAAATCGGTGACGCTGAATTATTAAAATAAAGCTAGGTTGACTTCTGCTACTTTTAAGTTATGTTTGTCCCTTTACATAATAAATAGAGATAAATTATTTAAAAGAAAATTAATAACCGAATTGATTCAATCCTTAATTCAGTACTCTGTAGTATTCATATATTATTTACATCAATATCTTGTAAATTACTGCTCGGATATAAAACCAGATTCGTTTTCTACTTTAGAGTAAGTGAGTAAAAGCAAATATAATATTATGTGTAGGTCAGATTCATCAGTACTCTGTAGTATCCATATAGTAATATTAGTCATATAAACATCTCGTAAATTACTGGTCTGATAAAAAAACTTGAAGCGTTTCCTAATTTGGAGTAAATGATTAAAAGCAAATATTTTTGGGTCAGATCAAGATCCAATCAGTAGGTTTGTATATAGGTATATAAAAGCAAAGTATATTGGACATTTAACACACTTACAGACAGAACTAACACCTCACACACTCTATATAAATATTACTAATCCACTTTAAAAAATAGTATTAACTTTGAATAAACTCGCTATCAAAATATTTCCACTAATTTCCATTTGACTGTACAAATTTGTTAACGAATAGGAGCAAAGTAGCTTTGTTCTGAAAACAAAGAAGATTATTATTTGATTTATTAATTTCTGAATTCACTTCATAGAAATTCGAGGTGTGTCTGACAGATGTTTTAACTTGTTAATTCGGTTTTCAGTCAAAGTATGAGGTATTATTATAATTATTTTGTGGTAATATAAGATTCTTTTGTTTTGATGTCTCGCTTCTCAGATGTTGAATGATTTTAAACAGCTGAATATCAGATTTTACATGGGGCAAATCAGTAACCACACGACCCACTCAAGAGGTTGAGTGGGTCTTGTGGATACTGATAACCAAAGTTAAGCAGCGCTCTCCACGGTTGATTTATGAACCGGAGACGGAAGTCACATTAAGCCGTTAGTCCCGACTATCATTCGCTGATCATTGGCAACAGTTATTATTTTTTTTTTTTATTTGTTAGGGAAAACAAACAATTACACACTTAGCTTGATTAACAACAACATATAAAATAGATATATCAGTGCGTAACTAACTACGTTATTCACAAATTACAACAGTTAAGTAATACATTTCTGACTACCAGTACCATGGAATACTGTGTTACTTAATAATATTCAGGTGAATCTGGTGAGATTGGAAGCCAATCCCAATGTAGCTTAGAAAAAGGCTAGGTAGGAGATTTGAAGCAACGGCCTTCCTTGCATACATATAAACCTGTATCCCATCATTTCTGAACAACACGCAAATGTGTATTTCATGTGAAATCTAGCTTTTACAAATCACATTAGCTCGTAGTTTAATACTACTAAGCTAGAACTTTTACCATTGATACAGTAAATAAAACAAACTGATCACCCATTCGCATGTCTAATAAAAATTACAGCCATCAATACTCCAAAGCATAGTTTAAAAACATTCGAACAGCCAACAGTAATGTTATACGATACTTGCTGTGCCCGCGACTTCGTCCGCGTGGAGTTGAGATGCTTGAGTTTTGTTTTTGAAAATAATTATTGGATCATACATCATTTTTGTGTCACTTTAACCGTTTATCGCATCGCATGCAACGGAAGCTCTCGAAAGGAATATTTTTCTCAGTTTATGCAACATTTTTCATTGATGCTCCGCTCCTATTGGTCGTAGCGTGATGTTATACGGCCTATAGCCTACCTCGAAAAAAGGACTATCAACACACAAAATGAATTTTTCGATTGTTCAGTAGCTCTTGAGATTAGCGCGTACAACCAAACAAACAAACAAACTCTTCAGCTTTATAATATAAATATATATAGTATAGAAGTATAGATTATCATTAGGTTTTAGTACTGCCATTTAAGCCTCTATTTTCTATTTAATCCGGCCGTTGAAACCCCAATGCGGACATACCAATTTGTTTGGTTTTAGTAAAACATTACGGAGCCCTGAAGTCTAATATGAATAATGCGGCTAAATACTTTGGGGTCAGTGGTTGCCACCTGCCGCCTTTTAGGGTCAAATGTGGATTCCTAATTTTCGTTCGCCGCACTTATCATAAAGGTTTATAGTTATTTAATACAAGAATTAGCTTGTATTTTTCTTAGTCTTTATATCGATTTTTGTTCTTTACATCAATGTTTTTTATGGTAAATCGTTATGATAAATTTGTTTTACAGTGATCTCGATACTTAAGAATTGAAATAAATATGACAATCAAACTTTTTTAGTTAATAATTATGTCACAAATAAAATCGTTTCTATTTGTAGCATGTAACTGTACATACATACCTCACCAGCCATTTAAATATTTAAAATGATTACTATTCGAAACGGTTTTGACATAAATCGTCGAAAAATAATCGATCTAAACCATATTTCTTAAATAGATTTATTTCTTGATTGACGTATGTAAAGCTACACGATTGGGTGTAATAAAAAATGTGAATATTTATTGTTCGAAACACCCCAACATATAGCATGAAGAAATATACAGACAAACCTCCTATAAAAATTATATATTTTATCATATGCAAGGCAAAAAACAAATAATAATAAATAAGTTTGTAGTATTGCCAGCTTTACGTCAGTCTGTCTACATAATATACAGTGTAAAATTAGCATAATTCTAGAGCCCATTTTATTTAATATTATGTTTTGTTAGCAAAATAAACTGTAACTTTTACTGCCTAAGGTAATTTCACTTTAATGAGTTATAAAGAATTATCAGAGTTGACCTGGATCGTAAAAGTATACTGCAAATACTCGTTGTATTTCATATCAAAATTCCACGTAGGTATATTTTGAGTTTAAGTAAATAAAATGCGATATTATATAATATAGGCCCTTTTAATCGTTTCACTAAATTATATTATAGATTCGTATCACATCTAGTAACAGTTCATGTGAAAATCACATTATCTTGAAAACAAAATTTTAAATTGTTGTTTCGTATTAGTCAAACTTAATACATTCTGCCAGAAAAGTAACACTTTAATTTACAAATAATCAAATATATATCCTATACCTACGTAATTATATGGCATATCCCGGAATAACAATAAACTTTAGTTTTAATACCATATTTTTTTAGTACCAGATAGTATATTTAATAATTTATAATGATATGTTATATTCCCTGCTTTTGACTTTGATATTTTATGCATAAAACCGTGGCGACGATATGAATGACCTACAAAAGCCCACCAGATATTAGTGTTATTCAGAGAATAGTAATTTTATTTTTAATTTAAAGAGAAAGTATAGGATTGAATTAATTATATACATTTATAATTATAACGTGACGGTAGGAATACAGCAAAACTGAATCAACGAGAAGTAACATTGATAAGGAAGATTATTGCAATATAATCCTTATTTTTTTGTACTTGTTACCGTGTCATGAATATCTTAACCTACTTAGTAGCAGTAAGTTTCCTGTTTTATATATTATCTTGCAAGTTTTAAAAATAACCTCACCTGAACATATACAACAAAATTTCAATGTATGTGTGCATAGTATTAAAAGGAGCTTATAACAAGAACTATAAACTTCATTAAAGCTACGCAGAGTCAGTTAACTAAGTAAGACAGTACCTGACTGAATGTGATTTACATAGTTTCTTAATTAAATTGGAGTATTAAAGAAACTCTCGAAGAAATCTCATTTGATTTCAAAGTCAAATTAAATGTAATACCGTCCAAGTATTTAAGAACAGATGAACTCTTAATTACCAATGTGATAAAACAAAGTCATAATACTAAGGTAAATAATATTCTTAAAGTAGATAGTACTTTGTCATGATCAATAGTTTTAGTAATTTCGTTTGAATTAAATTATAATAACTTCAGCTCATAAACGTCTCACTGCTGGGCACAGGCCTCTTCCCATATAGAGAAGGCACGAGCATTGATCACCACGCTTGCTTAATTGCGGATTGGCGATTTCAGATCCCAATTCTTGGAATCCAAGTTGTCTCATGAGGTTTTCCTTCACCATTTATCAGAAGTGTATTAAAGAAATAAAGTTGAATATTCACAATAATGCTATACATTAATATTCACTGCCTTACATAAATTCATTTTATATAAAAACCAGTCCGCTATACTGTTGTGTTTTGACAAAAAGTATATGGGACAAATTACAAGTACTCAAATCCAGATGCCAAATCGAAACTATCATAAAAGCCTTTCGAAATATTAACTTCCAACTCTCCTTATAAAAAAATAATATAAACTATTGCTACTTAAACACCAAATAAATGTAAAACCAGCTAAACTTCAGATCTATATCAGTAACACTTTCGCTGCTCCAGCAGTTTTGATTACGAAATAACTCGTATAAACAAGGGTTGGTCCGCAAAGAGTAAAACAACTTACTTAGCTTAATTTCCAGTCGGCTGGGCCATCCATCATATCCAATATCTAACAGGGTTAAGGTTGTTAGCAAACATTTATTGCTCTTGAGGGTTAAATTGATGAATTCATTAGTAAAAGCTATTCGTGAAACATTGCTTTAATGTAAGGTTATATAAATTTAATTAATTCTAAGTGAGATATGACGTTTGTTTTGATCATTAGTCATCATTATCGTATAATACAACAATGATCTACCAAACTAAGGTTCTAGTAACAAATCTATCTCTAATACATGATCATTTATAAAATGACATGAAATGGATTGTGGAGGTCAGATAGACAGTTGCTGCTAATGTCATACATCCGGCATGCATTCAGCCAAATCCGGTATGACTGGAAGCCGACCCCAACATAGCTTGGAGAAAGGCTTGGCGGAAGATGGCTTGGAAAGGTCAAAATGTGACTAGCAATAAACCAACGAAAATGCAGCTACCTAAAACAAAACATAGATCTACCATAAAACATTTACGAACTAGTAGAATTAGGCGAAAATAGTTCAATTCTAATTTTGTACTTTTTTGGTCACAATCTGGTCCCATGGTCCTTTATTGTTTTATTGTGGTATCTCCTTTTAACTTTAGATACCATCTGTATTTCGATCTTTCTTTACCGCTGTCATATATCTATTTTTTTAATCATATAAATTTTCTTAAAATATCGGCAAACCCACGTTTTTACAGCTAGAACTGTCCTAAAATATGGTTTATTATAAGTACATGAATATATTCATTACGATTCATGACTTATTTTTTTTAACAATCTGGCTTCCCTTCGTATATACCTTGATAAAAAACAAAAGAACAAAAAGATTATCCAAGCACCTTCCATTTTATTCATTTACGGAATTACGGAAGCTTATAGCTACGATAAGGATTCTATTGCTATGGCTTTACTTCGCAACGTCTATTACATTTCCCAGGTGGGTACTATCCCTATTATTACAATAATTATCAAGACCATTGTATTTGACACCTGGATTGATATCTTAAAGGTTCCTAGTTTAGAACTCATCAGTAATCTTAATGAGTTCTTCATTTTCCTTTTTGCGTAGGATGTTGAGCTGAATTTTCTTTTCTTTCCATTTAGGGCGGAAATTTTGATATCCGGTTTGACTTTGTCTGCATTGGTCTAAATGTTTGAATTTCTAGAGACTAGTAGTAGACTTAAAAAAAAAGGAACTAAGATTTCGGATAGAATATGAGGATAAATTGGTCGATATTTTTTAAAGACATTTATAAAAGCCTTGATTACCTGATTCGATGGAAAACTTGAAGTCTTCCTCAAAAAGGCTCAATAGTCTAGCTTTATGAGAAAGGAAATATGATGATAATAACGTTAACAATAAATTGCAATTTCAAAAAGGATTAACGAGCTCGTACGTGCAATATTGGCACAATATTCGTATTCGAAGCAGGTATTCCGAGCGTAAATAAAATATGATATTTTTTATCGTTGAGTTATGGATGAACGCGTTTATTGATGGGATACGTAACTCGAACACGGTTACCTAATTTGTTAAATGGTAGATATCGTATTTTCCTATGTAAGGTTTTACACTGATGATTATATTTCTAAGGAACTACCTATAATCTACTCGTAAGTAAATATAGCGGTATAAAGCATCAAATTGGTCAAAATAATTAACAAAGTGATCCATTTTTTTGTTAGATACATGGTAGTAATAGAAAGTCGATTAGGTAAACGACTATGGATACCATCCAATTAAGTAAAAATATAGGTCGTGATCTAGCTTAACACAACGAAAAATAAATAAACTCCGAAAACTGCTAAATAAACGAACCACGAAAAACGTTCGCTTCGAATGCCCGCAACATCATTTTCCCGTCTTAATTGAACTTCCATAAAAATATCCAACCTTATAATTACCGGTACATAAAGCCGGAAAAAGGGATAACGCTACTTACATTAATTGGAATGTCTATAGAATCCCCTTTAACACTTATACACAGAAAGTTGTACCACTGTTCACAGTGCCCGTTCTCGAAGTTGTGAGAGGAAATGGCGGGCGTCCGCCTCGCACGTGCGCTCCGAGCGACGCCTGAGCCACGACTGACGCCGGCACCATCTAGATACAGAAGGGTGTGAAGTTACGTTCTATCAACCCCTACATTACAGGGACATTAGTGACTCCCTGATCAGTTAATTAACATAAACTTTAGTTGGAGCGATAATATTAAGGAAATTAGGTTATCGCGATTCCAATTTAATTCCAGATTGCTTGTGATTTATTTGGCCTTAGATCTGGTGTGTTTTGTGTGGGCGTTTGGGGTGAACTTCAAAGTACCTGCTTTACGCATGTATGTAAGCACACATTACCAGCATGTGGGTAACATATACCATAAATTATTAATGTCATTTTTATTGATGTTGAAAACAAGGCTGTAAAAACCGTCCTTGTTTTCCTTACCACTAATCTCATTAGTATTTTTATATAAAAGTCGCAGTTTCCTACTCTACTTTTTTATAAGAAATACAGGCTGGGCTATGAAATAAACATGCTTGCTTTACAAACTTTATGTTATAAAGTGGTCATTTCAGTTAGTGGTGTCCACTAGGATCACTAATTGTCGGGTAGGTACCTCTAGTTTTCACATGTAATTTTATGATATTTAAAAACTCTATGGTCAAATTGAGTGCTTTCGATACTAAGTTTTTTTTTTTTTTTTTTTTTGATGAGAACTGCCGCAGTTAGCCTCATGGAGGCTTTCACTGCTTTACCGGACTAAGTTGGCGAGACATTACTAATACGCCTCCAGCCAGAAGCTACAAATTAACAATAGAGTTGTGGCAACGAAAGCTAAGGGCACCCCCTGCGGGGTTCGAACCTCGACTTAGTTCGTTGCTCACGATCATAACAAATAAAACAGCAAGAGAGGGCTGGATCAATGATTGATTATTTAGGGACTGTTTTGATTCTAGTTTGACCGGCTCGGGCCGGTATTATCTAGGGACGGGGGGGTTCGATACTAAGTAAATTGAAATATCAATGAAAGCAACATGATTATTACTCACAATTTCGGTCCTTTAACTTAAAACAGAGGCAGAAATATTCAAATTATTATACAATCACAGCGATTTGAATTTAATCCTATAACACGTTGGATTAAATTATGCCTATCCCAATTCGTACCGATTTATAAGCAAAAGTAATTTTGTTGATGGGTTTAACATTTCACACTGATTTGATGAACACAAATCGCTCTGATATTATTGGATTTTTGATAAGTGAGCCGTGTAATATATTAGGCCATTAAATTTGGTTAAGCTTTTATTATTTAACTAGCTTTTGTTTTAGGCTTTGTTCGCGTAATAGACATTCAATGCAAAAGTATAATAGAGTAATAGTTTCTTCTCAAGATTTTATAACGCATTATGATTGGGGTTTATTAAAACTACGTAATAAAATAAAAGAATAAATCATGAAAATTGTTTCTTCGGCATAGCTTTTTCCCAAGCCATGTTGGGGTTGGCTTTCATAAACAATTACAAACATAATCAATTATTTTTTTAAATATCACTTTACTTTGTATATAATATTTTTATTGTACCGTCAAATAAACTATCTCACTAAACGTTAACAAGACATGTGTCCTAATGGATTGATTCATATTCAGTCACTTTTTAAAATACAGGTATGACAATATGGCATTCCTAAGACACACACTCTTTTGTTTTCTTACAAGTCAGAGACATAACAAACTCACACAAAGTGGGAACAACAAGCACTTTACGTATAAGATTACCCCTTTGTAATAATTACGTTGTTTACCCCACCACGTATGCCTAGCTATTCAGAAAACCTTCTAGTTTATTCAAGTAACCTAATATTTGCAAAGTAAGCTTATTTAGGGAACGTCTGTATTTTTCTTTCATACATTGTTTAAGCGCGTAAAATATAAGGTAAGAAATTGATAAGATGTGTCGGGAAATTTTGTATGGGGGATAAAGCTGGGTTTATATTGCGTGTTTTTTAGTAGATTACTTACTAGATAAGGAATGTTTTTGTCTCAAATTTTCAGCTTATTGTAATTTGTGGTTCCATAAAAATAAACACCGATACATAGATCAAGTATTTAAATGTATCAACAATTAAGTAGCCCATTTTATTTTTTTTACTAAGAATAGATGCATTTGTTCAGAAAAGGTAATGTTGGCAAGAAAATAATCTGATGCTGAATAGAAAAGGAAAATTCCTGAAAAGAACAATGGTCATACAAATGTTTTTGCAGAAATTTCTATAAAACGACAACAATGGAAATAAGAAATTTTCCACGTAGACTTAACCTTATAACCTTTAAAGATGCGTAGCAATAGAATTATTATAAAAGCGTGGGGCGAAAGTAGGATAATCAGAAAAGTATTTTTTATCTTATCAGCCATCCGAAAACGTATTTTATGTCAATATTTTAAGTAAAAAACTAAATGATGTTTTTAGAAGTTTTACTTGTAGAGTGAATTAATCTCTTATAATTTTACACAAAAGTGTTTAAGACTCTGATTAAGATAACATCGATCTTTCCCCCAACCCTAGACCAAGCTGGCGCATGCCAGCCAAACTAGCATTAAAAATATGTCCTCAAACAATTACAACACAGATCCAGCCATCCCTTGTTGTTTTGCCTTATTAGGATTGTAAGCAAGACACTAAGTCGAGGTCCGAATCCTGCAGGGGTGTCCTTAGTGGACGATGCTAACGTAGTTTGTTTTTCCTATTTCTCTGGCTGCAGGCCTTAAGGTCCTCGCCAAAAGTTTTGTGAAGCAGTCAAAGTCTGCGCTCGGAACATCTACTTTTATGACTATTTAAAATATATGTTTTACACGTTACTAAACAATCATATAGGTCTCTCTATCTATTGCTTCTTAGTGCGTATCGAAAGTTCCCCTAGTTCAACCATTTTAGGCGTCAATGGCACGTAAACTTTTCTATTATTAGCAGACAACCTCCTTTGAAGTTTAGGCGTGAAGAAAGGAGTATACCTATATATGTACATATGTGGTATACATCATAAACTGATTGTTCAATAGTGTGAACATTCACTGTAAAGGCCAGACTCCACAAAGCGGAGATGATCTGAGCGAAGCAGATATTTTAAATGACCAATAGGTAGTAGGTAGCCGAGTCTGAAAAATGATTGCTTTTGTTGATATAAAACTTCTCCGCTCCGTTCTGCTCGCTTCCATTTCGGTGTAGTCCAGCCCTAAATATTCCTCAGTGCAGCTCAGTAGGCGCCAATCACTGTGTGCAGTTGATTGCTAAGTAAAGATTGAAGACCTTTTATTTATAATTAAAATGTAAAGACAAAACAAACCGAAATTGCTGTCGACTAGACATCGATAAAAATAAATTAAAAAATTGTAGTGAACAGTATGTCACCATGGAGATAGAATAATTAGGTAACTAGAAGATAATACTTAAATCAACTCCTTCCACTGAGTCGTCCTTTAATTGACCTCTATTTTTGTCTGATTAGATTGTAATGTATGTAGATTCGTTGCCAACTAATCAACAAAAACACAACTTACACAAACCGACACAGAATACTGAAAGAATCTAAAACAAAGCTCAACCAATCAGTAGATTTGGACCGAAATAAAAACGGGTTTCGAACCGAAAGTTAATAAAAGAACAAAATCGTAGACCCGAGTTGGTCCGATCAATCACCGAACCGGTTTGGATGAAGACGGACTGCCTGATTACCGTATAATGATGGACCCCTAGACTTTACCCACATGTCAATAAAGTCGCTTTTTGAGGTTGTTTTGTGACCTGTGAAAGATGGAATAGGGGACGATTCTGTAACAGCATTATTCCGGAAGACTGAAGAGCCATATAGGCTCTGTAAGTTATGAATAGTGGACAGACTATATTTGTCCAAGCGATCTGATAAAAGCTGTTTATATTCATGCTATAGTTGACCAGATCTAGTACGGTAGATAGCAATGACCCTAATAAGTGTAAAACAGTCAGACAGAAATCAATCAATGATGTAATTTCAGCGAACTCACAAGAATAACTTATGATTGCATAAATGCATACTGTACAGGAAAACAGAAACTGAAAATCTCAAAATTATTTAGAGGCTTGAAATTTGGTAATAAGTAGCCGTTAAACGGGCTTATTTCACTTTTCGATCCTAAGAAATCCTCCACAAATTGAAAAAAATGAATTTTATTACAACATAATAACAATTCAATGCTTAAATCTAATATCATAAACATTTCACTTACCTCCTAAATTTTTTTGTGATCTGTTACGGCGTCTCCGCTCATCAGCATCAGCTCTGTCCGGTAAATACTACACTAAACTAAACTTACTAGATACATGTACTAGCACACCAAGCTATACTTCCTAGTAAACCATAATACGTCTCGGGAGCAGAACAACTGCTGACTAATTAGTGCTCGCTCAGTTCCTTTATGTCCTTAGTTTGGGCTTGTGTGCGTATAAATACGATATGAGAGACTGACAATAGATTGTACTAGGAAGATGGGATAGGAAATTCGTCGTTTTGTGGTACTGGGTGAATATTTTTCGTTGAACTGAAATTTTTGAAGAAAATTTTCTGCAGTGTGGGTTTTTATTTAAGAAAATACTAGGTGAAGTTTTGAATGAGTCTTTTCAGGTTAGTGAACAAAAAAATAATATGTTAATTACATCATCATAACTTTGTGGCCGTTAGACTAGACAAGTATTTGATTTGAAATATTATGCATGAATAGCTAAATACGTTTCACTTTTTAACTAACGCGCTACATGTTTATAGTAATATACTTCACGGGAATAAGCGCGTACATGCATAATATCCTTTTTTGGGCTTGACGTTTCGACCGGGTTACACCGGTCGTGGTCGCAAGCAGACTCGTCTTATGCAAGTACGCGCTTATTCCTATGAATTATAGTACTAGAAACATAATTTATTTACTCGCTTTACATTTGTTTAAAGCAGCCGTTATCTTGTGTGTCTTAATTAAAAATGAAAACGGAAATAATGTTTACATACTAACATAATTATACCCTTTAATAAAGTCCAGTATTTAATTTATTCCACAAAATTTACTTCAAACATTTAAAGCATTTAAACAACATTAATGAAAATACTGCAATAAATACTTCGTACACCATTCAACACAAACACGTCAAACTACGCAAATAAGATAACTTGGATCCAGTTTAACTTGTGTGGGAGCCTGTACAGTCACGAGCAAAAATATTAATGCACATTTAAATTTTTTACCATTTTATTCTTCAATTTTAGATTGATGCTGTTTAAGGTGTTATGAATAAATTAGTAAAAACAGTTCCTTAATCATTTACTTACTATGGGATACTGTGTTTACTAGTAAAATGGGTTGTGGAGGTCAGATAAGCAGTCGCGCCATGTAAAATGAGGTATTCAGCTGTATTCGGTAGGACTGGAGGCCAACCCCAATATAGTTAGGAAAAGGCTCATGTATTTACTAAATATTTATCTTTTGTGTGTTATAACTTATATAACACAAAAATGTCGCTAAATAAATATCTAAGGGTAAGGCTGCGTCGAAATTGCACTTCTGGCGGACGGCATTATTGGACACTAGTGCGTTCGTGTTAAGCTCGCGAGCTGCTCGTGTAATGCTCGTAAGTCAGATGTGGACCCACCCTTGAAATTTCGCTGTGTACATATTTTTGTTCGAGACTGTACGAACGAAGTAACAGGATTGTGCGGAGATCGAAACAAAATCGTACTTTATTGAAACTTTTATCCGCTTTTATTTTGTGTTTACACTCTGTGAATTTGTATTATTCACGTTCGAGCTAAAGTCGCATGTATATGTGATTCTGTTGAGAAAACATCGATATGTTTGGCGTTTTCTATTTGGTCCGGAAAATTCGTGGGTATTGGGTGTACGTGAAATGTACAAGTACAGATTTGGTTTGAGATCTTGTGTGCACATTTATTTATGTACCTTTCTTGAACTTATTTGTCCGTCGATTTCTATGCTGGCTAACAATGGTAGAATAATTTGTGTTGTATATTAGACTAATATTATATTATGTCTGGAGTCAGACGGGGAGACCTTTGCCCATCAGTGGGACACTTAAAAGGTTAAATAAAAAAAAATAAAGAAAATCGCTAAAATCAGCTTAAAAATATATGAAAACATTGCAAGTTAAAAACTACAAATAAATGGGTTTCGAACATAATACCACACAGTATTGTAAATTGAAATTACAATAGACCTTATTTAAAAATAATACCTTACATGTAACTTTTAATCTCCCAAAAGATCGTAGAGTACGAGTAAAATGATACTTTCAAATGTCAGGCGCTACAAAGCTTGAAACCAAGAAACCTTTTCCTTAATCATGACACAGTGGCATCAATCTGTAATGAACACACACTTTTGCACGGATTTAGGGCAAGGGATGGACCATGGGACACCGATAACATATTATTACTTGTCGTTCTTGCGAAAGCTTATGATACATAAGATTGCATGACAAATTACACGATGTATCTTAATTTTTCTTATTTGTGACTTCATAAGTTTAGTCACATGGAATGATTCTCATGCTATTATTAATTTCGGTATTACAATTAAAATATAGCTGAATTTATCACGCATATTCATCACCAGAAAAATAGAAAAAAATATTGATGAGACATCATTATCAATTAAGACCAATAGCCAATCAAAATAGCCAATCTTTTTTAAAAACGTCGTCAATTTTCTTTTAGTAGGTACTAAATATAATTACAGTTATTTTGACTTTTCAATCACAGGCTGTATACAGAACATGCGTGGTAACTAAAGCTTGGAAAATCATTCTGAATAACGGCATACAATGTTTAAACTAGCGTTATACCTAATTGGACCCGACAAATCTACCGTCTACATGGGCATACGTCACCGATAATGCTGATCCAACTAAAACTCTTCACCCAATTACAAACTACGCATATTAAACTAAACATCAATTAATCATCTTAACATGACCCATTATACTTACTAAGAAACCCTAATAAATAATACTAACATGTCATCTGAGCAATTAATCAAATGTAACTATCGACTGTCCATTAAGTTTTGTTTGGACGAGGATAGTGGATAGTGGTTAGTCGAGTGGCAAGTGTTAACAGACATTTTACTTGCCTCCGATATCGTATCGGATAACATGAAAACAGTCTTAGAGTGAAGGCAATCTATAGACATTGTATTGCGTTCCAAGTTATAACCCTTTTTTTAAACTGAGTCGTAAATCGAGGGCTGTTGTAAGGCGCAGGCCAGACAGAAGAGACGTAAGATGCAGACGGGGCGCGGACATTTGTCTGTACCGCGTCCCTTTCATACAAAATTTATAGAAGCCTCCCGACGCAAAACATACAGAAGAGACCCGCGCCCCGTCTCTTCTGTATGTTTTGGTGTGTCGGTCAGTATGCCTAAGTGTCTGTCTGTGGCCTCGTATTACCTAAAAAAAAATACCGATTGTGTTGCGGGTTTATTTTTTGTTGAAAGCTGACTTGATGAAAAGTATTCTTAGCTGTAATTTGTGAAGATTTGTTTAGCATTTGGAAAGATAGCTATTTTCTAAAACTTGTCAGATGTTTTTTTTTTTTTTTTTTTCACCCTTTTTGCGGCAAAAAGGAAGTGAACATGAGCTCCTAGTTTTTTCTCTAGTACTTAATCCTTTTTTGTTTCATTGCAAAGTCTCACTACTCTTGCTTCTAAATGCTAATCCCTAGACCGATTAAGTCCCATTCTTTCCTAAGGTGTTAAGCTCATCCCGCCATGACTCTGAAGCGATGGCACTATTTATAAATGTTGCTGCATAAACTATAATTTATAATTAAACGATTTTCTGTCAACGCGCTTCACTCATATGTGATGAATATGAAAAATTATTAAATGAAAAAAAAGGGGACAGCAGTTACTGTTCTACTCGCAAAACCGGACGCCGGTCGTATCAGCTCATGATTTAAATATTTTAGTTTTTATATATTATCTATTTATTATCCCACTGCTGATTAAAGCTTAATTATATATAAATTATTTATAAATTCCAATCTGACTGAACTTATCTGTCTTAAACCACATGACACATACTCTTAAGAAGTTCCTCTACATTTCCAAATTATGGGAATTCCGAGACACGTATAAGTTAACTGTTAAATTAATAAAATTAGACCACTTTTGTTCGTACAGAAATACGGGTACAAACAATGCTGTGGGGTTTCTTATTTAGTAAATTGGTGTTTGATTAATTAATTAATTGCTTGTTTTAATGGTCACATTATGACCGGCATCTAAAAATTTGATAAAGTTTGTTTACGGTACTTGTGTTTCATGTGACTGCTCTATTTACAGAAAATTTGAATGAGTGCGTTGTTAATTTAATAGAGAGATTAACTTAGCTCCTATTTTTTAGAATATTAAAGTATGTTTGTATCCGATAAAAACTCACAAAGTTGTGGTTTAAGAAAAATGTTTTAAAAATTATAAAAATAATGTTCATCATAATTTTTCATATTCTTATTTAGTTTAAATTAATTACCAATTTAAATACTTTCAACTATCCCACTTATCTAGTAACCTTCTCTGAACACACCACGACTATCAATATAAATCAGTCGTGTAGTTTCTAACAAGATAGATTGCGTAATATCTTGGGTCATCTAATTGTCTCCGGGAAACCGATCAATCACCTATAAAAACAAGGTGGGAAGCGTTTTTGCAGCTTCTTAACAGATTGAGTGCAGATTCTGAATATTAAACAGGGTTTACGATGATAGCCTATTACTTTTCTTTTAAAAGGCAATTTCACTTTACTGTTCGTGATGTATCTTTTCATTTAAAATTATTCATGTTTCTTTATAATGGAATTAATGTTAGATATAGATAAACAGAGAGGCTTGGAAGAAGGAAGGGGAGGCATTTGCCCATCAGTGGGATGGGCAAAATAGATAAGTACTTTTACTAGGTGTTAGTAAAAACTCTGGTGCCAAAAATGGGTCTGAAATCCAGTACAACTTCTTTTGCACGTCCAAAACTTGTCCTTATTAAAGTTTACTGTTTGAATTATTAAAAGTTATTTTAAATTATGTTATTACTTGCCAGAGATAGTATTTACAAAAACCCTTCTTTAACAAAAAACGAGAGAAAGTTTTTGTAAGAAAATAAAGGTAAAGCCATAAAAAAAAATAGTACCGATATCAAAACTCCGCTACACAAAGTCGAATAGTACCTTAAACCATATTCTTTTATCGCAAAACTGTCTAATAAAAAATAAAGGTGACAATACCATTTCGGCGACTGTCAGAAGAGCAGAATTTATTCCTGGATCGTTATACAGTGCCTACTTTCTATGCATTGTGTTGTGTCATGACTTATGTGCGCTGGGGAATGGTGGCCATTTTTGTTTTAAGCTAAATGGTTTTTGCAAATCGGTTGCTGTGAAGGCGGTTTGCTTTTTTGGGAAAGTCTGGTGTGGTAGATGGATCAGAAACGTATGGAAAGGTCAATGAAGGTAGAGTTTATTGAATAAGTATATTATAATCAAAGTTAAAATGTTTTAGTTTTTTTTTTAATGTTAAAATAATTGTTACGAAAAAAACTTCACATCCCTAAGGTTTTTGTCTTCAGTTTCGGATTTCATAATAATCAAGGTTTATGATTAGAGATAAGACATTTTGATATTACCTGATTAAATAAAACGATGTAACATTTTAAACAAATCTATTTGACCAATTAAATGATGAAATTCTTTTAAGAATTGACTATCAATAAAACTTACTATTATTAGTTCAAACGTTTTGCGAGTATTATGATCACATAAATCTATTTATTACTTATGTCGAAAAATAGCACACCTGAATACACATACCTAAACATACCTGACTTTTATCTGAAATAAATATCTTTCGAAAAGGCATTCAAGGGGAAAAAATAATAGCTCAATAAATTGTTTCTCTAGACTAATAAAAACATTACATCGAATTATTTTCTAAGAACATGTAATTTGAGACTTGTTAGAAATAATGTTTTTATTGTGGCATTAATTTATTTATTATGAAGCTAAATTCTAGACAATAATAACATTATATTTTACATGTACATATTACATGTACAGACTAGAGTCAGTAATTATTATAAACCCTTAACTTTAAAACAGGGATACCTAATATAATAATTCGCTGTTGGGCACAAGCCTCTTCCCATATAGAGAAGGCGCGAGCTTAGCGATTTCGGATCCCAAATTTTAGAATAAAAGTTTCTCATTATGTTTTCCTTCACCGTTTATCAGAATACGTCTATGCAATTTATTTTTCTTAAAATAATATTTATCCGTGATAATACTACCATTTAGATAACTTTGAATAAAAAAAAAATAAAAAAAATATATAAATAAAAGTACTTTTTACGGATTTTTTCGCGGTTTATATTAAGATTTTAAGTCCCGACGTTTCGACACCTTTGCAGGTATCATGGTCACGGGCAGACTGAGTCAATGTCTAACATTCGCGTAAACCTAAGAAACCAATATAAATAAAAATGTTTTACGAAACATGCTTCTGTAATTTAATCTTAACAATTATTGTGTAGTGACCACGGCGACGTTTAAATAATAAAGCTCATTAACTACTACGGCGTTAGCGTGTTTCTTATTCATAATTATAGCAAACGCAATTATGTACTCAAACATCTACTTAAAATAAAGTAGGGCTCGCTGCCTTAAAATAGAACTCATAAGAAACTTATAAGTACTCTTTGCTGACATAAATAGTTCTTCAGAATATCATAGTGAAAAAAAAAATACTACAGAAGTTTTATAATTTATTTAATTTATGGTAGAATCTACTCGTGATCAGAGGGCTGGTTTGTTCCTTGCACAGAGAATCGGCATAGCCATTCAACGTGGCAATGCTGCCAGCCTTCTGGGCACGTTCCCCGCCATTGACAAGGATGACGATGAGTTCTTTGACGCCGTTTAGTTTTTATTTATGTAAGTTTTAATTTTAGTATAGTTATAGTTTGTTCTTATATTAGATTTAATTGTGTATTAATAAATAATTATGTATAACATTATTGTTCAATTGTAAATTTAGGAAGGAACCCTATCAAATTTTTAATATTGACCAGTTCTTCATAAACTGAATGCCAAGCTCGCGTTTTTCAGTCGCGATTTAAAAATATAGCTAAATTAGAGTGTAAATAAATAAATTAGAGCTATCTCCAAAACTTGAAATGGTTTACGTCCATTTTAATGTCAACATAATAATATATCTATATACCATGTACCTAAAGAATTAAAGCAAAAATACAATACATTTTATCAGTTATCTCAACAGACAATAAATACATAAATTTCCACATATCGAACGAACTGTATTATTTTGCGGTCAGCCCTAAAATCCATGAGAGGTCATATATTTTGATATCCCACTTATCTTTCACCCCTTTGGTGAAATATAAAACGAAATAATTTAAAGATTACATGTTGAATTTTTATTGTACTAACCTTTTTTATCGGTGGTGATAAAAATTTTGACGTTTTGCATGTTAAAGCTCGCGTGTCTACTGTCTAATGTATGTAACTTTCATTGCGTCAAAATCATTAGTAACCGTACCAGTTACTTTAAATACAATATTTTTTACAAAAAAAAAAAAACAAATCAAATTCTTTCATAATAAGTCTTATGGACGAAATTAAAATGGGACCACACGGGAAGCATGCAGTCGTAAGTTCAGAGGTTACAAACATTAAATAATATCTACAGTCGAATTGAGTACAGGACCTCCTGCTTTTTGAGGTCCATTTAAAAAGTTAAGAACTAAAAATTTAACTATTTATTTTAATTCCACTTCTCAATATTGTTTTTCTTCTATAAAAGAGAAGCGGAAAAAATCATATATCAGAAGTGCATTTCCTCACGATTTACTTATTTATAATGCCAACACAATCCTTTAGAGACTACTATTCACTAAACCTGTCAACCAGTGCTTGCATCTAAATAAAAGAAAAAGGTTTTCCGACTTAACTTAAAACACTCGCTTTTTATCTCGCCTAACCGGACCGCCGCAAATTCCATGCGAAACTTCGTAAAAGGTCCCCTCAATTTTGACACGTGGTTTAATTTGATCTCTACTTTTTGGTTCCTTTACACCACTAAGTTTCCTGTTAGGAATTTTTTGTCTGGATTTTTCTGACTGCACTATTTTGAAAATTATGTTTTTTGCTGAATTTGCTTAATACTAATATCGTCGGAATGTCATGAGTCGTAAACTAGGTTCCGCGTAGCTTAAGATCAGATGGCTTTTTGAGGTATTTCCAAGAAAGAATACGATTGCAAATTTTTTCATCAGAAATCTGCAATCTATTTTTAGTCTAAAATAAAAAAGCAATCGCCTTTACATCATCTTTCTTAATATTTCCAAACTTTTTGCTGTATTATCTTCGCCATAAACTTCACAACTTGGAGTCCCATCTTATCGGCGGCTTCAAATTATTCTTCAGTCCATGTCGTGCCACTTTTCGAAACAACTTCCAGATTAAAAGTCTGTCTCAGTGCTGAGACAAAGCTTTACCCCTTGCCTTTTTAATCAAAGCCTTGATGGTAGGGATGGACCCGAAAAACATCGATGTTTATGTAAACAATGATGCCGTTGATTTGTGCCGAATAAATGAGTCGAAAAACTTCATCATCACGTTTTTATGTATGTCTCATATTGCCATTTAGAAGACTTTAAAATTAATTTGACTATCACCTACTTAGTATTTTTTTTACCTATCAGGAGTAATCACACTCCACTTTTTTATCTGTTCTCTAGATAATAAGTTAAAGTAGTGATTTATGAAGACTGAGTTCTTCAGTGGGTGTTTTAATATCAAAACTTTTCTTAACTGCAGTAATTCAAAGTCATTAGATCAAAATGATTAGATTTTACTTACGATTCAGATATATATTTTTTCTTCTAATTATACCACCAAATATTAGCCCGAGTCACAAAAATATCGATGATTTTTGTGTAGTCTCTTCCCAAAGTGGAACATTGAACAGAGGCTCTGTCTTAGATTAAATTTCTAGTAAAAAGATGTTTAAGGATACCAGATTTAGGCTCTCAATGGTTTTATTAAAGGCCTTACGAAATGGATTAATGAAAATAATTTTCCAGATTATCTTAGTCCGTCTTACTTAGTGACGATGTCTTTCGAAATTATTTTACAAATAACTGGAATTTGTTTGAAGATTTTGTTAAAGCTAGTATTGGGTTTTAGGAATTAGCGTCTATTTATTATTCCTACAAGTAAAAGTAAAAGTAACTTATTAATATTATCAAAAAGTTTTCGAAAACCTCCCACGATTGTTGTACTTTTTAAATGACGACAATCAACAACTCTACACAGACTTACCTCGAATAAATAATTAAGACCCAAACATTATTAGTCTAATAGTACATGAATCACTGATAACGATCTACAATCTAGTCAAAGCTAATTAATCAATGAAGATACAACAATATTAAATAACCATGTCAAGCCAGACAGAATCGATATTAAACAATCAAGACAGATCTACATCAAATTAGTCAGACTAATTTCGGTGTCTAGTATTGACAGAAATGTATCGAGAGCATTATTTTCGACGTGTATTGAATATTAAATGTTTGAGATATAGGCTTCGCCCGTAACTACGAAGTTATACGTGACTGGGAGAATATTCAGTGCTGTGCTCGGTAGCTTAAGGGATTTTCTTTTGAAGGTCGACGAAGTTTTGGTGTTGTTAAAATTTATCGATTGGTTCTGTTTATGATAATTCCTTGGAGGATGGAAAAATGTAAATTTCTAATTAATTAATTTCTATATTATTTAGTTGTAAAAAATGTTTCCATTATTTTTCTCACAATACGTAACAAGAAGTTGATGACAACCTTTGTGATTAATTTGTGAATACTATTTACAAATCTTAATTTAACACAATTTAAAGCCTGCCAATCAAACTTTTTTTTTCAAAATGTGGCTTAAATACCCTAAACCACACGAGTAAGTTAGTTGTAAAATAGCTAGTTCAAATCTCTTTTCAAAGAACATTTATTACATTAAGGCCAACATTTTTGTATTCACTATAAGTATAAAAATTGACAGAAATTTTGTGCTTCATAAATATGAACCAGTTTATATGACATCATTTCTTAGACAATAACAACTGTATCGGATCTGATGAAACAAACACAATCTCTTTACACATTTATGACGTCAGATATGCGCATAAAATACAAATAACTGAAAGCTAGCTTTATCAATGATAATGTTATTCTAGATTTAATGTTATGTTTCTGTTTTGTTTTCCAAGTAAACAGGTTTCTCGAAGGATTTCGTAAAATTCTCAAAGCCACAAAAAGGTTTCTTTGAGAATATTTAATGCAGGTAGATTATTTCGTCACTTTGCTAGAAGCAATTTAGCAGTTACTATGCTAGTGAACTATGACCTAAGTGTCTGGGCAAAGATAGTTTTGAAATATGAATTTTATCACTGTTCTAAACTACCTACTACTCAAAAAGATTGTCTGTGTAGTCATAGCTTATATAAAAGAATTGACTGATTTGAAGCTTCTTGTTTTTTAGGCTGAAGTTTTTGAAATTGTTCTCATCTATTTTGTTCGTAAAGCTCTGGTACAGCAGTTTGAAATAAAAAGATTATTTTCTAAACGTGACCAGTAAATAGGTTTTGGGTGTCTTTTTTATTTATTGTTACTGTTATTAATTAATTTATTGACTTAAAACGTTGTTTAATTTTATAAATATAAGTCGTTCAATAGATCTTTGTTCACAATGATCTGTAAAGCCTTTAAGTTAATATTTGATTTAAAGAGATAAAGAAAAATAGGTTTTTAGATAAAACAAGTTTAGCTTAAGTTTGATTAAATTTAATGCTGATATGAAAAGCCAAAATTCAAATACGAAGTCGAGTATTTCAATCTTTATTCTGCTGACTAAATATCTATTGAAGTTAGCACATATTTATTTAATTTGATGTAGTATTTAAGTGGTAGTAAACACGTTATATTATTTGAACAATTTAATCAAAATTTCAAAGCATTGGTTTTTATGCGTGACTACACAATTCAACATGTTATAATTATGTTTAGCAATTTAATTAAAATTAACCCTCTATTTTATAGTTTGACTTCGATATTACAGAATTTATTAATTGTATATTGTTTTATAATAGTTACGGAATATTTTAAAACTTAAGTAATTTAATTATTTATGTTAGTTATTAAAACCTGCTTTTATATTCGTTCTGTATGTAGTCGATAACATTGTTTTGGGTTTTTATAGAAAATGTATACCAATTTTGGTATCTATACATTTTTTTCTTTTACTTTACTGTGATATTGCTATACACAGGCAGCTGGTTTATTTCTATTATTTTGTTTTTTTTTTTTGTAATGAAAACGTATACAAAATGTTGTTATATTTTGGCAAAGTCAACATGGGATCAATACTAGTCGTTAGGCTGTAGGTTCTCACTCTGTTAAATCGATTCCCTCATGAGATTTCTATGGTTAAATGGTCCATTCTGTTCAACATGAGTGATAGAAGCGTGTTGACCTAGTGCCCCTATGGGATGCCTTTGTCTTGGAACCAATACTGCTGGTATTGTAAGGGTTTGCAACATGAAATTTTGTATGAAGAAAAGTTGGTTTGAAACACATTATTCTACTAAGACATTTGCAGTATATTATGTCCTAAACAATAGATAGGTAGGCTATCTGTAGTTACCACATTTACATCCGCTGTACTTTTTACTTTGAACGAATAGACAAAAGGACTAACAGCTTTATTCAAAACATCACAGTAAATCAAATTCTTGATATAAAAGTGCATATACTACTATACATTCGAAACAACTAAAGTATCAAAAAACCCAAGAAAAAACACGAAAAGAAATTCCGAAACAGACAATCTTGATTTCCCTTTAAAAACAACGGAAAACATTTACTGGGCATAGGTCGGTGACTTTAGGTATTGTACAGTCAGTCCCGAAATCCTCTAAACTTATTCAAATGAGCCCAAGCCACGGAATACCGAATAAATGCATATTGAATTTGTTTACGTACGTCGAAACGGAAGACCATACTTCTCTATTTAAATTCCTTCCTATCTACATATTATTGCTGGCCGAAACGATACCTGTTTCTTTGTTTAAAGATAAATATGTTTTTTTTTCTGTGGATTGTGTTTTGTTTTGCTGGTTAGATAATATTGTTTGTGTGCGGGATTTTATGGTATTATTATGGCCTGATATGCAAGATGTTTAAAGCTGTTTGGGATAAGATTGGAGCGAATTTTGTTTTACGGTTTGCATAAACATGCGGTTTTCTGAAATGTTGCTTGTAGATAAACAACTCAATTTTCATGCATACTATGATTAATGACTGATCAAAAAATTCGATCTGTGATATAACTTAACAGCTGGTTAAAAAAAATGGTTGAATAGGTTTTTTTTTATTACTTATAGGGTAAATGAAAGTGTAGATGTTTATATTCAATCTAATAAAACACGCATAATTTTATTACTTACTTAAATCAAAAGTGCCAACAAAGCAATCTTACTAGTGCCTTCTTCCATCAGAATAAACAAATTGCTCCCAACCAAAGTTCATTAATCCACAAAAGAATTTATGTAAAAAAGGCATATTTTTTTATACAAGTCTTTACAAGAAGTGGTCACGGGTTTTGCCTTTACGGCGGTATAAAGCCTGATTCATTTTATGAGTTGAATTTCATCACCGTTTCAAGACTCCTACTCCTAGTTATCTTTATATTTGTTTTATGGTACGCACAGATGAGATTTACAATATTAAATTCAATGAGATTGGGGATGAATTTGAAGTTAGGTAAAGTATTTTTTGTAATGTAATAATGTAGGTTGTATTTTTTCTTGCTGCTTGGAGATTATAATAATCGAAAGAAAGCACGTTTAAAATTGAAAGTTACAGAGATAATAATGATATGAAAAAAATATATATGATATAAATGACGTGTTTCTTTTTTCAAACCTAGGTTTAAAGAAAAAACGTAATGATTTTTTAAGGGCTCTGCACCCAAACGTTGAAAACGGGACCCTATTACTAAGAGATGTCGAATTCTGTTTTAAAAATTGCATTTATTCTCATACATAATCCATTTTCGAACTCGTCATACTATCTCTACTACCCTACTCAACCCACAATATCACTCTAAAAACAAATTTGGACCTGTTGAATCCGTTCGGACGTGCTCGATAGATTTATAGTGCGGGATGGCTTTTAACGGGCTTGCATAACTCTGAGCCCTGAATAAAATATTGAATATATTACACTGAATGTAACGTTTCAGTCTCCTATCATAACCCAGTTGGGTTCTTAAGTTCTTTGTTTTGAAATTGATACTGCTTTTTATTACTTTCTGCTGCTGTACTAAGCTAACTTATGGATTTTTTGAAAAGTCTTAAATATTCAAAGTTATTGCTAATATCCAAATTTTTAATGATATATTTTATTAGAATAATGTAATTATTTAAGTGTTGTCTGTCTTATATTTGTTAGATATCTAAAACAAGTGATTCGCTTCCTATAAAATTTTCTAAAATATTTTTTGATTGATCTACAATAAAAGTAGGGTACAAATCTCAAATACCTGTTATGATATAAAACGAGTTCTTTAACTAATACTACTGCCTAAAGAATAGCATCAAACAAGCATTAATAAGCACCGCCATCTTGTAAATAACGTCTCTGATAACAAACCGCGATAATCCATTCTCATCTACTTCCTGCGCTCAAGAAGTAATTGTTGTTATGGAATCCTTTAATTAATCCGCCGAACCGTACGACAAAGGCACTTCGTAGGTATGCGAACTTCCCTAAATTTAGCCTTATTAGAAGTTCCGTGTTTCAACTGGATTAACAATTTGGCAATCATGCTGTTGTTAGGCACTGCTTTATTAAGATGTTAGTTATTGGTTAGATTCTACTGTAAATGGAGTTTGAGGTGTGTTTATTGTTGCCTTGGGAGACGAAAGTGTCTAGAGGAAGCTGTGCTATGAACATTTTGATTGCAACTTACATGATCTTGATTCCTCAAATGAAGATTGCAGTATTTATATACTAACTTTTTAACTAACGCGCTGCATGTTAACTGTAATACTGTTCGGGAATTAGCAGTTTTAGATGTCTGTAAGCTCACTGATTTGACAGGTTTTTTTACATACCAAATCTTGTAAGTTTGAAGTTTTATGGTAAGTATTTATTTGACCCATTTATCAAATTTAAAATGGTCTAGACAAAATTACAAATAAATTGTCAGGAGAGTGACAGAAATAAAAGATTACTAAAATAACAAAGTACTTTAAGGTTTTTACGATATTCTATAATACAATTTTACAAATCATGTCTTTACTTAAGTTTTGTTCCATAACATCAAATAGATTTTAATGTAAATGATACTATTGAAGGATGTGATAATAAAGGTTTTAACGAAGCATAACATCATAAATATCTAATCAAATTAAACATCCCAATGTTTTAGGATCCTTAATATCCAAAGATAACACATAATTCACAAAACCCATTACCTACCCCAAATACACAATCAGATAATGAAAGCTATAACACGGTTATTTTCTTCTTTCATGCCTTCCAATATTTACTCAAGGAATATTCTTTAGACGATAAAAATAATCATTGTGTTATTTATTAGAACATATTTGCGGAACAAAGCTTCGAAGGAATCCTTGTTATTTATAGCTAGGTCCATCCATTGTACGTGATTACAGAAGTAAATGTTGGCACAATTAGGCACGTTAGGGAATTTGTCTTGGACTTGCCGAAAGGTAAGGGCGTCAGTAACAGCGGTTAATGGGAAACGATTTGTTGCTGTTTCCTCAATTTACAGTGGAAGAATATGGGAGTATATATGTGTTATGGCTTTGGACATATCATTGGTTTCTTTTAGGTTTACGCGATTTTAGACATTGAAATAAAAAGTCTGTTTACGGAATTTTTCGTGGTTTATTTTTATATTTTAGGTACCGACGTTTCAACACCGTTTACTAGCATTTTATCATCCGTTTTTTTTTTCATTTTACAAATACCATTAAGACTGCAAAGACATTTTCAAAAAATCTCAGGCATTTTTCTAAACGTCACTTTTAAATTTTATTTGCTGAACGATACTGAGACTTCACACAATAACCAATACCTATAGGTAAAAAAAGCTATCAATAAAGTTAAATACTGTAAAAGCCATATTGAATTTGATCGTTTTACAGATTGCATTAAATTGACCAATGTAGCATTTAAATTTTTATTTGATTCATCGAAATCATTTTTGTATCCACGAGAGCGAGTTGATTGACTTTATGGGCATCTATTGGGATAAAATGGAAAATATAACGTAAAATACTTACTGGACCGATGACCTGAGAAAGGTCGCTGGAGGGGACTGGATGCGGAAGGCGGAGGACCGGGTGTTGTGGCGTACATTGGGAGAGGCCTATGTCCAGCAGTGGACTATGATTGGCTGATTGAACGTAAAATACTTATGTTTTAAGCTGTTTTAAATTTAACGCTACCAGTGAGACCAGTTCTCTTAGTTCTTTAATGGGTGTTTACACTGCAAGGCACTATTCGATAAAGTACATTATGTTCCTCATTTGCCCGTCTTTTTCATTTGTTCTGTTCCGTTCTTGTATATTCAAAACGAAGGTATTCCCTTGAGGAAATTGGAGGTAGTGTTTTATTTAAATTGTTAGTAACTCTACTGAAAGAATAACTAATTTGAAGGATTATGATAGGAAATAAATTCTTAATATAAGCAAATGCTCTTCTGCAAGTGCCTTTGCTTTCTTTTTAATCTTTTAGTTTGTCTATTGATATAATTATTATTCTCTAACTAACAAAATAACATTTTAAATTGACAGCTCAACCTTAAAATTAGTTCTCCCTATACCAGAACAAGACCCGACATTTCTGCCTCAAATAGAAATGTATGTCAACTCTAACACAATCAGAAGCAAATATTTCGCAATCCAGGTAGAATCCCGTATTCATCAAGTTAACTGAGCTTTTCAATGCAAATGTTTCAGGTGTTATGTTCTTTGTGCAATCAACTGGTGCAGTGGACAGTGGCTCTTCATATTGTTAGGTATAGGCAAAGTTAGGCTTTTTCGATGCTCGAAATAGATTTAGGATTGAAGTGGACTGGTATTTTTTTGTATAAAAGCTTTTCCTGATTGTGATGTTATATCGTCTTTTTTGTATTTATCTTTTTGTTTAAAGCTCTGGTTAATGTTGTAGATGGAAATGGGATAAGTCATCATTATTTGTAAGAATATAATTCTGAATGAGACTGAAATTCTTCTTTTAAGGATTTTCCAAACAGCTTGTTCCAGACATTTTTTAATATTATTTTCTTACTGAATGATATTAATTTTAAATAGTGTGTTTTAAGCCAGCCATTCCTAGAAACATGCTACCTCAGTTTCTGAAAACTTGTCAACCAAAGTTTTAAAGGACAACTTCGAAAACATCTTTATAATAATCCATAAAATTTTGAGATCATTCCATAGTTTTAAGAACTTACGAAGAAACTGGTTTCTATTAGATAAAGTAAATTTTAAGTGGTACTCGTAATTATTCAGTTAAATATAAGCAGAGATTTAATAAAACGGGCGTGTAAAGTGTCTCGCTGATTTTAATTAAGATATCTTTGCAACGTAAATCTTTTGTTATCTTCACATAACATGTTTTCTGACTTTGTTTACATATAAACCTTTACGTGCGAGAAGAAAACTAATGAAACTATTTTGAGATACGCGCTTGAATATTTATTCTGTGGCTTCTTTGGAAGGTTACATAAATTAAGCTTGAATATTTTTGAATAATACTAGACTAATCTAAGAAAATTTATAAGAAGTTGGATAAATTTGGATTTTAGAAACAGATTTTTTTTATTACATTTTTGGCTGGTTAAATTCAAAAGGCAAAACTTTTGACTTTTTGCCATAAGTCGAATTTAAAAATCGTTTTTTACTGGGTGTCTTTTTCGAATATAAAAATGTAAACAGAATTGATACGTTTTTTGCTTTAATAAGGTTTTGTATTTGTTTATTTGTGTCCCTTTTGAATTTAAGCAGCGATTTATTAAAGCCAAAAAATTAGAGCATTTTAGAATATATTTTTTATAAATGGGTTCTATCGAATATTTTTCTCCGTACTGCATATTTTTCCGCTACTAACCAGAGAAACCGCATACAAGTAACAGAGAGCAACCGTATTTCAAGAGATATTTATTACATAATATCGGTGTAATACGCGGTAGTAAGGAACACGACCACATTTATCGTAACAACGGAGCGAAGTAAAATCTTTAATCACTGGCTCGTGAGTCTTAGCACTACTTGGGGTTTTAATACGTGTAATAAGAATTGAATTGAAAGGATGTGATTAATTTTGTTGCTATATTTTAAAGATTCTGTTGATTTTTTACAGTATTTAAGTGCGTTTTCTTACACCTGATATATTCATTATTTTTATAATTAAATTATTTTATCATTCGTATCGGCAAGATTTAAAGTTCATTTATAAACATTTAAATAAACGCTAATGGCTATATTGTAAAAGTTAAAAGTAATTAAATGATATCTTTTATATTAGCTAGTTATGAAAAATTGCAATTCGTTGTTTTTTTTTTTGAATTATGGGCAGAGTTTCAGCTTTATACAGTAGACATTTAAAAAGTTAGTTCTTTTAAAAACATACAAAATACTAAATTCAATACCAATTGCTATCAAGAAATCGCTATCAACACTTAACACAACCCCATCAGACTCCGGTGTCTGATTGTGACAGTAAATTACACGCTAACGACACAACACTAATTGGTACAGCACTAATGTGTCGAAGCTGAAAATATGGTGCAGATTAAAAGGAGATGTAGTATCGATCTTTGTAAGAATCAATTTAGCAATTTAGGAGATTTTTTTTATGGTTTTTGTAAGAGTTGTGTGACATATTGAGTAACTAGAATGTGTTCACGTTATCTTGAATGACTGTTAAAATTTAGTCATTATGTAGGTCAAAATGTGTATATTTGTATTGCTCCAATTCCATTTATTGTTATGTATTCTGATTTTAATGATAAGTAATAATTCAAACTATCTTGTTCAAGAAGACCGTAAATGTCTAAAACATTTCTATTTACTTTTTCAGTTACTAGAATTTTTCTATGAACCGATTACTCGATTCTACAACTTTCTGAATTCTACCAAAAAATGTGAAATTATTAGGCACATTTCTTAAATATTATTATGTGCATAAACAAAACCAATTAAATCTTAAGTGTACATAAAATAAAATGCAAATCACGTAAATTATGTAATCCAGTTCAGGAACTAAAATAACTACAACCACAAAAACAAAACTATAATCTGCAATCCTGCAAAATCAGAGCAAACGCAAGACAACTTTAACATAATCCATAATGTATTGGTCAAATCTAAAATCCGAACTGTCTCAAACTAAGGCAGATGTTTATACTGCAAGTGCACTTCCGATGAATAATTCCAACAAAATAGAGGATTATGCTAATATTAGGAATCAGTGCGAACTGTTTTGTTTCTGCATATTTACAACACAAAACAATAGTGTCGTGTCCGTAGGTTTCTGAGTATTTCCCTCGTGTTTTGGTGAAATAGAAATTGAGGATTTTGTTTCCATGTTTAGTAGCGTGAATACTTTGGTACTGCTGTTTTTTTGTGGATATTCAGACAGTTATGAACCTAAAAACCACGTTTTGAGAGTCTTAATCTTCTATTTAATATCATGTATGTAAATTCTGTTACGTAAAGTTTACGGTTTCTTAAATAACATAAAATTAAAATCAATTGAGCTACTCGTTATTATTGACATCAATTTGGTATGTTATTATAATCTTTACCATTCCTCTTATCGACTTTTCTTGTTCAACCCTCTCACGCCATCAATCAAGGTCAAATAAAAAAGAAACTTCACTAAAGCATCGACATCAAAAACTTAGCCAACCCTAAAGTGCGAAGCGAGTCTAATAGGGCGATATAAAGTCGGAAAGTCCCTCCGTATCGCTCGCCGTACGTACCAAATTGTACTGAAGCACGAACCGTCATTTACTATATATGTCGCGAATTCAAATGACACCTCATTTGAAAGTTAAACGGATTAAATTCTACGTTCTGCCAAAGCTATTGTAATTTTCATCTACAAGTCACGTCTTCTATACATTGCAATTCAGTCTGCTGGCTCATCTCTAGTGTTATTTCTGAAGTTTTCTTGAGAAAATACTTAGTCTATCTTTCTTTGTACTAAGGCTATCACTTTTGTCAGTGACTAACAATGCTGGTGATCTACTTACACTTGAATTAACTGATAATACAACAAAGGTTTCAAATTAACTTACTCGTAAATAATATATTTTCAGATCAGTTGCTGAAAAAAACACTTTTAATCATTTTCCACCAGCAAGAAATTCAAATATTAATTCCTTCAACTAAAGAAGTTATTCGAAAACGGAACTTGTGTTGTCTGAATAAGCTCCAATTTTCCGCATCAGATACTTCAGTACAATGTCATCACAAATTCAACGGAACAGGACAGGACGTGTCGAGGTAGTTCGTGGCGCGATGACCGCAAAGTTGCAAATATATGCAAGGATCTTCACGCTCTGTATATCAGTACGGCGAATTACGGGTCCATTAAAATTGAGGTGAAATTTGCGGCAACCCGTTGTGAAACCAACAATTTTGTTATTGACAGTACTGTTTGTATCAAATAATGTCGAAAATATTTAATGTAAAGCCTTTAATTATGTCACACCGCATTTTCGGTGTATTTATTTTAATAAACAGTTTGAATATTAATGGTAAAGTTAAATTGTGATTTCAGTGCAACAAAATTGTTAAGCTGACACGTTACTGAGCTGCGGTGAGGTTGTCAGGGTGCAACATGTAACCACAACACCGCTGTCTGTTACCAAATGTATGTTAGGATCACTTAACGCCTTGTATACAGATCACAGGACAGCATTTCAGAGATCAGTGACCTAAAGCTGAGGTATAGAACAATCTAAAGGAAATAATGAATATTAAAAATAGCTTGTTAATTAATTTAAAATATATTTTGAATTATTGTTAGCTGGGATCGAGTCAGAATGAGATTAGTGTAACACCGTAGATAATGGTAGGAGAAGAGAAAAAAAAGCCTATTCCAACTGCGGGAGGTCAATATTTTGTTTTCTCGACGGTTAAAAATTCTCAGACAATCTTTTGAAATAAATTCCATCAAATTTTATGAACTTAAAAAGGAAAGAAAATCGAATAAAGGAGAACTTACAACTACACTGTATTATGTAAATAAAACTACTAAATATCAAGCACATATTTTATTTAACAACATAATATAGAATGCCCGACCAGTTCAACATAGTCGTAGGTCACGTAAACGTAACTTGCACCGAATGTGCAACGATCGTCACACGCTTGGCGAGGCAGCTTCAAAGCGGACCTAACAGCGCTCCTTGAGGTATCCCATAATACATTGTACATGTCAACTGAACTCGGATGTAAATAAAGATGAACAAAATTAATACATGAAAAATACAGGTACTAGGAAACTTATTTCTGCGGTTTTAATTTGATATAATTGTGATTTTTAATTAAGGTACGAGAATGCAAGACTTTTAAAATGCTTAGGAAAAAACTAATATTTTTATACCACATTTAAATAGCAAAATATTGTCAAGTGAACAGATTCTATAAGTAAGTGGGCGATTTATATAAAATGTGATACCGTGACATCTACCTAAACCGTCTATACCTAACTATTTTTCCCGACCTTTGAAATATCAATATTACTAATAAAGTAAATTCTGTGTATTTCAAAAGCCTACTGTGAACCCAGAATAAAAATAATTAACCTTTAAATATTCACATACAACTATGCTTTTCTGTTCATATTCCAAATTCCCGTTACTAAATTATATTTCAGATTAATGGAAGCATTCAAAATGCATAGTTCTATTGCGTTTTATAATACCATTCAACTAGGGTTTTAATCCTTTTGAATGTTTGGAACTGTGAAATGAACACCAACCTTGTGAATTAAAGTAAATTCAAAATTCCAAATTTACAATTCATGTTTTTTTTGTTTGAATTACACAATGGCCGACAACTGTTGGGCCAAAGTGACGTCTATGTGGACTCCAAAAAACGTCAGAAGACCACGAGGTCTTCTGACCTTTTTCGTTTTCGTTTTTCGTCAGCCCAGAAGGAGATGCCGAAACGAGCTCGACTCTTTTTCCATATTATGGAAAACAATAGCCCAGGACCGGGAGAATTGGAAGAAAGAAAGTCCTTTGCCCTGCAGTAGGACAATAATGGCTAAAATAATAATAATAAAAGCCCGCTTATTCTCGTCACTAGGGATACCCGTGAAAGCTAAGAGATACATAATAATAATACGCAATCTAAAAATTTTAGTCTAGTAGAAAATCCATTCATTAATAGATGAAGATTTAAAGAGCCTTTTAGTGAATGAAACTAAACGACCTTACACCAAAGCACAATTAGTTCCCGATAAAAAAGGTTCTCACTGAATTTGTCTTTAATTTCCTCTAGTAAATACTTTAACGGAGTTACGTTTAAGTTCCGTAGACAAAGATAAATGGTTGGTAAGGTTTGCATCCAGATAGTATAATAAACTTTTGTTCATGATGCTACCTCGAAGTTTCTTCGTGTTTTCCTACAGTTCAGGTAAGACTATATAAATTGTTAGTCTCCATGAATTTTCCCAGCTTTTTCGGTCTTGTCAGCGTTTTAATTCTTCAAGTTAAATTCTCTTGGAGCTGTTTATGCACTGTTATTTTATTATTGTGTTTTATTATGGCACTGACTTTTATATTTTGTTTATTGTTAGGGAATATTTTGAGTGTGAATGGCTTGGATAGTTTTATTTTCTGGATGCAGTTTTGAATTTAGGTATTAGAATTTCTTAAAATTCTCAAAATTTAACGTTGGCCAATCTTAATGGTACATGAAATTGTGCTAGTTCTTGGTTGCTCAGAACTCAGAGTTTATATAGGCTCCTTTTAATATTTCTAATTAAGAAATGTATATTTTCAAACTAAATTTTATTTTTCAAAAAAAATATGAACTCGGTATTATTTCTTGCTTTCAACATAAGCTTTATCCACAATCGTAGGGATCTTTGTTCTTACTTGCCTTCAAAGTACAAAATACCTGTATATAATGTTGTAATCTATATCAACTACTCCTAACAACATGTGCCCAAATCATGTTCGACCTTCATCCTTGTTTCACATGTTGTATCCTACAAGCACGTGGCAAGACACACGTGTCTGACCTTTTTTAAACGTATCTTAAATAAGGTCAGTGTGCTTTTAACGCATCATTTCCTTCTACCCTCACTTCCGCGGTATTCAAAATCTAATTTATCCCTTTCAATACTTCAAAGGCTCAAGAAACTTTTATCTTGCTTTGTATCTGATAGGAGTTAAGCGTGGTATAAATGTCTTTATAATATCCAGTTTTGGAAACTTGAGTATTCGCCTCCGCATTATTACTTTAAATACATAAAGTTTTACCTGGTCGATATTTGTACGTAGTAGTCATTAAAGGAAAAAAATGGATTACAATAATATTATATATGTCTAACTGTTAGAAGGCGCATGACTCAAAACAACTGTTTATAATAATATATGGATTTCATGGTTGTTTGAATTACTTAAGCATCAAGGGATAACTACATAAATCCTAAAAAATATGTGTATGGGTGAATTTCAACAAATGCCATTTTTCTTATCATATCGGTGAACTTTTTCAATTTTTATTTTTTTGTCGATTTTTCAGGTTTTATGTAATCTTTAGGATACAAACTATCCCCAAATTTAGTATCATCAACGTATCATTTAAGACTGAGGAGAAAATTCAGTTTGAATTTTGGTTTCCACCGATGTGAAAAACCGGCACCGATTATTTTTTTTTGTACACCGATATGATAAATATATCCACCGAAATGATGTTCATATCCAGCGATATGATAATCTATTCACCTTTGAACATCAAAAAGGAAATAGTTAGTAGGTACTTGAAGGTGACTTAGAAATGAAGATCTGAACTTAGGGTAGATCACATCCAGGGTGAACTGAGTTCTTAGATATAAAATAAAAATGTATTTTTGAAATTATGTACCTATTTTTTACGTTTTCTAGAGGTTCTTACAATTTAAAAAATAATGATTATTTTTATTATCATTGTCTTTATTAAAATGAAATATGAAAAAAAAAACAAAAATCTCATATCTAAGTTTAGCTAAACGTTTTCTTAAATGCTCCTCTCTTAACACAGAATCGCTTTTGATTTAAGCTTTGCTTTTCCACCTGTTTTTCTCCTCATCTTTTAGTTTTGGCCTCGGCATTCTTAAACAAAATTAAGCTTCTATTATGTTTTCTTTTTAGCTATTGATTATTTTGTTATTCATTATTACGTACTTACTATTTTTTAACTATTTTTTTTGCCATAGACTTTTAATGTGTTCAATTGCTCCACCTCACCATCATCATCTCAGCCTATGGACGTATTACCGAATACAGACCTCCCTTAATGATACTTTTATTTTTACATCTTCTACTACCCAGTGGTATCGTGGTAATGATTTTGGCAGTCTACGTAGGTAAACTTACCTTGTATGTATGTATGTACGAATGTTTGTATGTAGGTATATATGTATGTGTCTGTATGTATGTTTGTTTGTGCCATTGTTTCTTTGTATACTTAACAAAATGACACGGGATCTACCGATATGATAGAACGACTCACCGAGATGATAAAATGATCTACCGATATGATAAAGCAATGCAACGATGTGACAAAACTGTGCGTTGATCACGAATCAAAACACCGATATGAGATATGTGACACCGATTGATTTTTTCTTATCATTTCGGTGTAAATTATCACATCGGTGGTAAAAAAGACCACCGATGACAGCGATATGAGAACAGCAACATGAGAAAATACACACTTTTTAGAAAATTATAAAAAATGCATAATATCTAGGATAAATTCAATAACAGACAATGAAGCTAATTCACTTAATACCTCTGTTAGAACCAAACAACAATAAAAAAGCTACTCATTACACAAGAAAAATGCAACCACCGATTATATAAAATAATTGTCCGGGAGTAACTGAAATGGCGTTCTTACAGTTTTGGTGGGCATATGCAGCTATTTAACCCACTTCTATCCTGACTGCCCACTAGCACACACCAACGAGGGAAATACAATTGGGGTGGGGATGCTGTCCGACTCGTCGATGTAAAGTTATGTTTGAATTAGGTTTGTCCAGCGATATGAGAATATTTTTCAGGACAAGTACGTTTGTGCCTCTCAGTAATAATAATGGTTAATTATGTAATAAAATATGCTACATATTAATAAATAAACTAATATTCTATGAAATAGAATAAGTTATACACCTAATTTATTTATTTTTATTAGTGTATAAGCTGTTTTGTTTGCAAAAAAAGTAGTGGGACAGCACCGATTTGCAAAAAAATAGAGGTTTATGTATTTTATTCCTACCTTTGTAATAGGCAAATCATATTTTTGCCACAACCCAATAACTACCTATTGAAAACTAAAAAAAATAATTCAGAACTATATTCCTTTTTTCAAATACTAATTTCAACGAAGACATAAAAATAAGGCATTTGGGAAATTCACCCGTATACCTAATACTCCAAGCTATTTAATTGGTGTCCATGATACCTGGGATTCACCTCAGAAATGAATACATTCAAATAGAATTCAATACCTTAAAAAACATAGTCTCTAAAACAACAAATAAATCTAAAAACTCAAAAAAGAAACAATGATACAAAACCTTTAATTTTACTCCCCACTTAAGTCGTCTTACTAGAATAATACAGCATTAAACCTATATCTCCCATAATGGTCTAACTTAGGTATAACATTGTACACAAAAAGACATGTAATTGCCTAAACTTGGATGGAGCAGGTGGCTTGTAATAGGCTAACATTATAGTTTTTTTTCTAGTGATTTATTACCGTCTAAGTGGCCTGTTTTGGTACAACGCTATTAGGTATCACGGTCTATTTCAACTATTTTATGAGGTGGTTTTATTCCATATTTATTCACTTTTCATCGACCTTTTTTGTTCGTTTTCTGATGTATAATATTATATTCTTTGAAATGTTTTGGTTATTTTAGTAGTCCACGAAATGGTATTAAAAATATGCAGAAACCAAATATTTGTTATTTAAAATTTTACAACGACTAGCTGTGCCCCGCGGTTTCAGCCGCGTAAATACCTAGTGCCCGTTCACGATGTATTTGGAGTTATTCTGATATACGGGGTAGAAACGAATCTAACAAACTTAAGATCCTGAAATTCGTTTTTGAGTTTTATTGAATGGTGTAATTAATCCAAATTTGTTTTATAGAAAAAATAGATTAAAAAATTGTAAATTGTGTAAGCATACACGTTTCAGTAGTAAACACTCTCTAATATTAACGAAAGTAAATAGACAAACTGTTGTTCCCACACAAAATGGACCAAAATAATGTATGTAGCATGTTTTAAGAACTAGTTTGGCTGAGAAAACACCTGAGCTAGCAGCGCCGTCATGCATCGAGACTCAATGGGAGCAAGTCAGGCAGAATATACTGCTGTCCTACCTAGAATTCTGGCCAATTTCTAAGGTAAAATTGTTTTGGTAAATAAAAAACATCGATGATTGTTGCACTGGAAAAATTTTCGTTTTTTTTTTTAATTCAATATATTGGATATTATTTTCGCTTAAAATATTTTCTGCACACCTAATTACGTTTAAAAAATATTTTTTCACAGAAATGTAGTATTACAACTGCTACTTTCAAATAACATTTAAGGAAATTTCATAAGTATTTATCTAAAACAGCCCGTAATAAAACGAAGTTCGAAAAACAAATTCAAATATATCCTCAATTCCAAACCCGATAGCATCCATTCTCATCTTATGAAACATCCACACGAAGTTTCAATAAACGAGCATACACAAGTATTTGTAACGTATAAGGACGATATGTGTGCAGTAAGCCTAATAGGAAAAGTTAGAAATTGCTAAAGTTTAATGGGATCTTTAGGTATTGTGACACTTTACAAGCAGTGAAACTGTTAAAGTGCTTTTATTGCAATTATACTAGCTCTTCGTCTCGTCATTGGTCGTAAACGGTTTAAGAGTTTTTAGAGCTTGTTTCTTAGTTTGTTAGTTCTTGTGCGAACTGGGAACATCTTGAAAAATTAGGAGAACACTTTTAAAATTGTTTTTGCATTCGTTTTAAGGTCCGCTTTTTCTGTTTTTAAACGAAGAGCGACTGGTTCCGTTTTCGTCGTTGTTTTTGTTTCAAGTAATTTAGTGTGAGATGTACAGTTTAAATGCCATTCTTCACGTCACTTGAAGCTAAGACTAATGAATATTTACTTCGAGACATTGAGAATTTATTTACTATGTCTACCTAAAAATAAAACATGCAAATATGCAAATGAGTTTTTCCTGATTGGAGTTTAGAGCCATTTTATAGAATACTAGGTTGCATACTTAGATTTTTGATAACAATATTATGTAGACACATCAAAGTATTTTTTTTTTCTATAGATAAATATGGACCATGGACCTTAAATCAAGTGCTAAATAAGCACTTGCTTTAAGATTGCAGCATAACAAACATTACTTCTCAAAGTTTTTACACCATTTCCTGTAATATTCATTACATAACTCAAACCAAATCTTCGAGACTTACCTCCAAAACACAAATTAATTAAATAAAATATTAAAAATAATTACTCCCGTGCTTGTCTTTCCAAACAAACATTACCTTGTACATATTTCAAAAGTTTAGCAGTACCTTTAACTTATTAATAAAGTTCAAGAATTTCGTGTTAAAATTTTCTACGTTTCATTAATTTTCCGAGTGTACTTAGCGAAGTCAGCTTAACTTGCATTCGACTTGTCTTTTTCTATCTCCCGCCTGATTTATTTACGTTGAACAAAAGAAGCGAATGATTAAGAAAAAGGTTTTCGTTTGGGCTTAATTTGAAGATAGATATTTTTAGTCTTGTTGTAAGTTTGTTGAACCTGCGGATAAGAGTCGATAAACTTCTTAGAACTTTTTATCCCAGTAGCTGTGAGGAATATAAAGTACACATGTTATATCAAAGAGTCAAGAACTTAGGTTTTGACTAGTTTTTTTCTGTATATTATTATCGTGGGTGTAATACCACAGGTTTAAGCAGAGTGTTGCAGAATCTCAATAGGGTGCAAGTCCATCTTCATTGAGTCAGAACCACACTGCATACAAATATGGAACAAAAAGTAGTACATTCTTATTGTTATATGATCACAACTTTTTGGTAATCATAGCATGGCAAAGGGATTTAGCAACGAAGTACCTACTTTATGTAGTATTTTTTTTTCTAAATGTATAACTATAAAATAAAACAAAAATACATTCGTAAACGACATGACGTTTCATTTTTGAAAACCTTCAAAAAGAGTAAAAACTATTATATGAAACAAAGTTCTTTTCTTACATTTTTGTCGTCGTTTCATTGGATCTAAGAATGGTAGAAAAATTCTACTTTAATACGATAACATAAGTATTATATCACGTGGAAACTTTAAGAAGTTTCGTACGTGACTGTGGCACGAAGGGGTCGATATAAAATAAAATATTATTAGGTACTGGTATTGCACAAAATATAAGTTTAATAACGTAGTATCGATTTCATATAATTTTTTAAACAGTCTTCTAAAGGCGGTCACGTCACTGATTAGTATTATGAACATGAAATTAGTTATTTTTTTTTTCTATCAGTCTACAGTCCGAATTTACTTTTTTCAATAACATCATGATGTAATAGAATGGTACTTTTCTTAGGAAGTGATTTTGACTTTTCTTAGGATATGTCTTTGAGTGCAGCTTATAAGCTGCACTCAAAGACATATATTTACCTAAGGGACTAATTTCATAGATTTAAGTAAGCTATGTATATTAAATTTTTTTTAAACAGTTAATTATTTATAAAGTTCTTGAAACTATTGCTTTATTTTAAACTGGCTGTGATTTTTTTTTATGTTGGATATTAAAAATTAAAAATAATGTGCAATTATTATTGTTTTATAAAAAAATCGTAAGCAAGGAAAGCAAGTCTTTACACTAAACCTGTGAACAAAATGACTTCGCAAACAAAAGCTATTCTGAATTAGCACCCAACTTATTTTTCATTTTACAAGTAAGTAAGTTTTTCTCGTCTGATATCACGGTCATGCAACGGCCGGCACGCGAGCTTTGCACGATTCGCGGTTATTTGAAAACAACGGAAGGTAATAAATTAGTATCAGGTTTCAAAATAGCTTGGAAATTAACTTCGAATATTATAAAATGAACAGGAATTATATTTGTGGATAAATTGCGGATGATAGCGTTTTCTTTTTAAGCATTTGAATGCAATACTAATGTTTGTTTTCAAAGAAAGGTTTATGTTGTAAACAATCCAACGTTTTAAAGTCAAAAGCCTTCATCTCATGATTCATAATCTTGCACAGAACTTTAATGTCACAGCTATCATTGAACTAGAAAATAGATAAAAAATATTTATGTTGCTTCATGTTTTTGTAGTACTTAAAAACGGCTGAAAACATAGAGAGAAATAAGTCTACAACAGACAACAAAAGTCCAAATCCAACGTTAAATAAAATAAAAAAATATTTCTTAAATTTCTTTGCACACCAACACAACTACTATAATCCCAAGCTTAATTTCCTCCCCGGTATTAATAAAAGATCCATCAAAATTCTGTCATATCCCGTCCGTCTGTCACAAAACCGTCCCCAGCTAATTTCCATCTGCTTAAAAACCTGAAAAAATTAGAAACAATTTTAATCAAAAAAGTTCTAATGAAATACCTACTAGTGGTTTTAAAAGTTTAGATTAAAATTGTTGTAGAGACTTCAACAATACTTTTCAGAGATCTGTTTTAAGTAATCATTCAGGTTTTGTATAACTTTGAAGAATAGACGTTATTAGTACGTATGATATTAAATTTGTTTTTCTTTTGTTGAATGCTGAGCTATTTTCGGATGCTTTTCATTTACTGCTTTCAAGTTATTTTCTCTTCTTTTCATTAAATCGGTGTTCGAGTCAGTTTGTTTTAGTCTTTATGGATAACCAGCAAACTTTTCAAGCTGTTTTTTTCACTTCAAATCAAACTACCTACTATAATACTAATCTCATACTTATAGGTGTAACAGTAACAGTCAGAAATGAAATAGAAAACGAAAAGAGTCTAAAAACAAAAAGAATTCTCAGAAAATTTTCCCTTTCACATTCAATATTTTTCTTTCAGACCTACCTCTCATTTAGCCCTAGATAAGCAGGGAGCTAACACAATATTATATTTTAATTCGATCAAGCGTTATTGAATTCCTTCAAAGGAAATTCCTGGAAGCAATAAAGACATTCTTTGGCGCAATGCCATTCTCAGGGAACCAGCGTACCGTCCCGACGTCCCACGTTGATTTTTATTTTTAACTACTTGCATTTTGCAGTAAATACCTAAAGCTATTAGTTTTAGAGTCCATATTTAATTTGTTTTTAGTTCTTAAGAACTGAGGAAAATGCATGCAGTTAGAAATTTAATTTGTTTGTTTTGCACTATGTTAAGCTAAGCTTTGTTGTACTAAGCTATGTAGACATGCCAATCTTTTTACTCATTTTTGAGATCAACATCATTTTTTTTTACTAAAGATGTGATCCATCAAAAGTGAGAAAACAACATCGTGTTATCCAAAGTAATGCAACTAAATAGTTTTATTTTTGCATGTTTTAATCGAATAAAATATTGCTTTCCGAAATTTAGAAATATCCAAAAACGGAAGTAAAATACATGATAGATAGGAGTCATATACCTAACAGAACCAAGCACCCTAAAATTAAAAACTTCATTTAAAAACTATCTACTATCCTTAACCAAACCAGAACCGTTCCAAATTCGTTTTTCGCATCCCAACCACATTTACGGGGTTAACATCCGAAAATCTCCATTAACCCGAATGAACATACTTTGACACAATTTGACACGGCGCAGCATCTGACGTCACACACGTTGTCGAACAAGGCAGCGCCAGCGCTATCTGCATAATTAAATTGAATTTACATCAAGACTCAATTCAGGGAGGTACTTACGTGTGGAACAATTAGAACCTTTTAGAGCATGCATTTAGTACGGTTTAGAGAGTTTAGGGTGATTATGGTGAGGAAAATTTTGATGCTTATTTTTATTTCGTCATCCTCATCATCTGCCTGGTGATGAACACGCCACTTAGTTCTATCCTCGGCTATCCATCTCCTGCCAGACGTCTTGCGCAATTCGTCACTCCACCTTCCCTAAGACCGCTACACAACGTTTTTCGGTGTGCGGTATTTTTATGTGACGATTGCCCAAAGACTGGCGGATGCCAAACTAAGTATTAAAATATATTTCATGAATATTATGTCCACAGTTGAGAATTAATGGTATACAAACTACTCGTTTTTTTGGGAAATTCAATAGGTGTGTACAAATATTCACTTAATAATTATTTATTTTATGATTGTAAAACACCCGTTACACAGAAATTATTCTGTAAGAGTTATTTCCAATTCATTTCTGCTTGGGCCTTACACGACCACCACGGCGGACTTTATACGGCACATTCTCTTGGAAGCTGCTCTATTGTTAGTTGTGCCCACTTTTCAAAGTTCAGGCTGACATGTCTCTTTCCAGCCCTATTCCACTTTAGTTTGGCCGTCATTTCTCCGATATCAACCATTCCCTATTTAGAACACAGTTTGTTATTATTTCCTCAAAAAAATATTTAATTAACTATGTTCAACAATCACCGATCTGCAAGTGAACAAGCGTGGTGATCAATGCTCGTGCCTTCTCTATATGGGAAGAGGCCTGTTCCTAAGAATGGGACGTTTGTAGGCTGGAATTATTATTATTTATGTTCAACACCTCTCAAAACATCAATGCCCTCTACGTAACTTACATTGCTATAAATCATAGGAATTTTCCACATTTCCCAATTAACCTGCTTTCAAAACAAACACTATCTTGATCAGCAGTCACATGTTTCGCCGATAATTTATTCTCAGGTCGCGGGCTACATTTAGCACCCAATAAATTTATCCGTTGTCAAATAAAGCCGATGGAAACGGGATTTATATGGGGCAGTTGAAGGGCGTACCTTGGTGTTACGTTGTTGAATTAATTCTTAGACGTAAGAGCTTAACGATGTTGTTTTAATATTTATATTTTTGTTTCGGTTCATATTTGATGCGATATTTTTTTTCTTTTCTTGATAGAAGTTTTTGTCGCAGCTTTGAGATTGGTTAATACAATTCTTGTGTTCCCATGTAAATGTCGAGGAAAATCAGGAAATTTACGGTTTACTGAAATGAATAGTCAAACTAAAAAAAAACCTTAAAACTACCTTTACAGCGTCACGGATTTTAACATTAACCCAAATGTAATACATTGGAAAATATTTTATAAAACATCAATCAGGAACATAATTATTTGGTTTCATAAATTCTATATAAAAAAGTAACTAGAACTCATCATCTCCCTGCCCTGTTCCCAGGACTAACAGACTTTTATTCGAAACGTGATCTTTGAAACATTCGTTCAATTCAAAACACCAGTCTCAAATAACCGAAAACTTGAAACGATAAGCTTTAAACCTTAATCACAGGTATCCAAACATTGGATTCCAATCACCCAGAAACTCACTGGATTCGATCAAAGCCGGTTATAATGGAATAGTAATTAAATGCATATAATCCGCTCTAGAACCCAGTGTGTTTTAAAATTAAGTTTAATTAAATAAGCTGGATTGAAGAACGGATTTTCCCGAAATATTTAATATTTACTTTTTTTTCGTGACTACCTATACATACCTATAACTATGTATTTTTTTTTTCTAAATTTATTTAAGGTGAAAAACTGCTATTGCATTACTTTATTAATTTTGAGGTCACATTTAATGAAATAAAAACAGCTTTCTTGACACTTTAAATGAATATATAGATCCGTAAATTAGTTCAGAAAGAGAGAACAAATCAGTGTAGTTTGTCTACTGTCATTTGAATTAAAGTAGTTTACAAAAATAATCTCTCGTTTTCAAATACTAGTAGTACCTACTTGCAGGTATTAATAACATTTTCTATATAAATAACATTGTATACTGAGTGGTATTTCGACTGATTTTGCTACTAGCAAACTCTTTGCTCAATACCTGGCATCTGTCTGTGTGTATTTTAATGAGATACTTGTCTATAAGCTTTACTTTGGTGGTAAATAAATCAGTGTGAGCCACAAGGCAGTGGTCGGCCACAGTGTTTGGTGGTTACCTAACTATAGCGATGTATGCAATCAGCATACATTGCAATGTAAGTAAACAATATATCTATAGAGAACAGAATTACCTTGAACATCTTTTTAAAATGTACCAAACCTATAATTATTATTGCACACACATAGACGATAGGTTGACTTGTCATCGAGGAAGGCTTTATAAATGATTACTATTATTTAGTTCAGGTAAATAGAGTAAATACGCTTAACTACTGCGAGTAATAAACCTCTACCATTAGGACATGAAAACACATTCAATATTGATTTCTCTTCTAAAAACAAACACTCTAAACAATTAGATAGATTTACTTGAAAAAAAAAACTGATTCTAGACTAGATTTCATTTGCCATTTTCGCTTTGAATATTTGATACACAAAGCCCAGTAGCTAACCTACCTGCACATCAAAAACTTTCCTCATTCCATTAAATGATAAAACGGCCAAATAAAACCAGTGTTTGCTCCAAAAAATTACAAAAGCTGGCAAAAAATACAGTTTCATCTAAAATTGTTGAGACAAGAAATTTGTATTAAAATGTACGTCGAATGTACGATAAATTAGTTTGTTATTCAGGAGACAGGGAGATTTAGAGCCAATTCCCTTTTTGATCTCTCCTGTGCAAACAACAGTCAAGGCTGGCATACTTGGTCTTTGCATAAAATATTAGACGCGGTTGGTATAAGGTACTTTGGCTATGATGAAACCTGTAAGTAGTGCCTTATTTTAAAAGATTTTTTTCTTGAGTTTTGAAGGTTCTTACTGTTGTATTTATATCGTAACTAATGGTTGGTTACAATTTATTCATCACTATTGATACAATTCAGAAATGATGACTTTGTCAATTTGCCAGTCGTTTTTAAAAAAGAAATTTGTATGATGGTTTCCTCTAAACAAACCAATTTACGCTATAAAACAAATATATAACTACTGTGTTGGTTTATCATATCTAGCAAAAAAAAACAACTTATTGAAAGTCTTCAATATAGGTCCAACTATACAAACAGCAATAATATAAGCAAAGTTTACAGTAAGGTTCAAAGCAAACATTTCTCAAAACGACAAAAATCCATTTATATTTTATTTCATATTTTTCTATTGAAACACATCTCTACAACTTCATATTAAATTAAAATACTTTCTCAGATTGCATCGCTTTAATTAAAGCTACAGAGCTACACTTCAGTTCAGAGTCAACACTCAAGTGGAAGTCACATTCAAAGACTCACTTTGTTTGAATCTTGTCTAGTCAAATTAACCCTCTTTCGTATAAAAATATTTAAAGCATTCTAAACTTTGTATTTCGTCACTTACAGTCTTTCAACTTTTGTAACAGGGTTTTTACTGAGCGGGAAAATTTGGTTCAATCATGTAAATATGATTTTAACAAGTAGGATTTTTTATGTTCAATAAATGAACAACATTTTATGTTAAATCATCACTTGTATTAGGTTAGGCTAAAAGCCGCCCCTTCATGATTAAAATGCTAGGCAGATATTATATAACAAATCTTGACATTTATTTCGGATCAAATTCGATTTTAAAACTAGCAGAAATGATTGAATCATAATTATCTCTAAACTGTCCATACTGCCTTATCAGGAAGCATCAAATCAAAGCAAAAGACCTCACAACTTCTCTCATTACCGTTTAAATCTCCATTCAGTATCAAGACATCTAATATTCCTTTGACCAACCGAAACAGACTTCGATATTTTAATTAAAAATCCAACATTCTCGAAACCCACAGGCATTGTCAACTTCACCGACAGATCTCTTTGTGGGACTGAAACAAGATCGCGATATCAACTCAAACAGTTTAAAATGGACCTTTGATATTAAATTAGAATGTCAATCGTGATTTCAATGGATTTCGGTAGTTCCGTTTATATAATTTGTAATGGAATTACTGTTATTTGAAATTTGTGACATTTAAATTACTGGAAGTGTTTTTCTTCTCGTTGACCACATTTTATTCATTATTCAACAATATTGCAGAATAGCAAATAAAAGTAGGCATTAATTAATCTGATTGAGAGCTGTCTCAATTTTTTTTTATTTAATAGCCTACTTGGATAGACATATTTGGAGGACGGATGGGGAGGACTTTACCCAGCAGTGGGATCCTATGTAGGGTAAATTAATTATTACCGGTAATTTTACATCGTTAAAGTTATAAAGATTATATATTGTTGACGTCAATAAGTGGAAAACTAAACTTTATTTTTCTTTTCCGTATATTTTAACAATTGATTTAGAGTAAGGTACCTCTTTTCGTTAAACCCCCTTTTACAATCTTCCTCAATCCAGAAGTACGCACTCCAAACTCCTTGAAACAAGAGCCTTCGTCATAATAGCACCTAAGGATCAAATGAACTCTTAAATGAAGAGCGTAATTTTCACTGAAATTTAATTCACACATAAGTTAACCTTTTATTTCATTAACACGTTTCCATCCTTCTGAATTTTTAAGGTTACGTAATTGTGTCACAAAATACCTCGTTTGTCGGTCTGTTGCTCGAAAATCTGAGTTTCACGCCTCCCAAATTATATGAAGGGTAAATGTGAAGGTTCACATTTACCCTTGTGTGTATTTTTGGAAGAAGCAATTAAATTGTCGAGGAGAAAAAAGAAATGTTTTAAAATGTATTGAATATGTCAAAATGTATTTTTAATAGTAATTTTTTATCGATGTCGGTATAAAAATTATTATCAGTAATTTATCTTTTTTATTTTATGTTAATATTTATTAATGCATAAAGTATTGTGAAAACGTTGAGTGAAACTTTTCACTTTACTTATTGGGTGTAATTCTCAAATATATGTATCAAATATTCACAAACATTTATTAATTTAAGCCGAGAATTCCTAAACTAATAGTCCCATAACACAACGTATCGTCCAATAAATTCATACGTCGATGCTGATAGCTTGACATAGCTTTAAGTAAATCGTTCAGATTTCTCGAGAAATAGGATAATAAATATAAGCCGGGAAGGAAACTTCGATTGATTGACTTTGAATCTCAATGAAAGTGAAAAGATGTTTGATATTGATCAAGGGAACTGGAGTTCGATGACGTCACGAATGGGGGCGAAGTTTTGCGGAAATGATGGACAATAATTAGTGTCGAAAATTTTGAAGTTTTACATTAAGTTGCCTTTATGCTTAAAAACTCATAACATATATATATTAGGTACATAATGCGTAATTTGCTATCGTCGATAAAGAAAAACTATAACGAAATATGAAAAAAAAATGTAGGTATTTAAATAATTTTATAAAACGATGCCATTCAACAAAGTGTTGGTAAATAAAAAAAAGACACCTTTACTAAACCTTTTTAATTTATAGGCCTTTTTATTTTTTGTAATTACCAACATTAATTAACGCACAAATATAATAATATACCATTAAATTAAAAATCATTTTTGGTCGACATAATCTTAAAAACAGACATAATTAATTGCAGTAAAAATCATAAAAATTGAGACACCCAACTCATATTCAACTCGGAACGTCACTATAAAAATCGTAACAAAACTCGATCGTCATTTGTGCCGCCATGTTAACTTGTTTATCGTATATTTTATTAGAGTTCGTATTGACCAATAAAACTTGATCCCAGTTTCCGTTTTAAATTGGATAGGCAATTTGGACGATAATAAATGTAATAGGACAACTGGATAAATGTCCTGTGAAAACGGTTGTGAGTATTCCAATGAGGATCACCTTTTGATGGTTATACACCTTTTTTTTATCTGAATTTTATGTCATGTGTGAATTTGGGGAAAGATTAATTGAATATAGGTTGCATTTAATATATAATTAAAAAATTCGGACCAATAAAACGACATTTTTTTTCTATGAAAAATCGATCAATAGACATTTTACTGTATGCCTAATAAGGAATGCCATGCTGACAGCTACTTCAAACATATACCTATGAAATATAAATAAAATCATTCTTAAGAAAATTCATAAATAAATAAAATATATATATTTTTTTTGTATTTTTTTTATATTAATAAATGCAGACAACATCACATAAATTGCTAGCTATTGCTATTCATGCTAGTGATACATAAAAAAGTACTTAACAACATAATATATCGTAATGAAGTGCTTGTTCTTCTTCTACTCGAGTGAATGATCATTAAATGAGGAAAATCATTTTGATGTATTCAAAAATTTTGGTAGGATGTTGTAGAGTAATTAATGTATTTATGTAAAGCCAAGACTAGTGTTTAGAGAAACTTGAAGTTAATATGCGTGGAGTTTCATGCTTATTAATTCTACCGGGACTTAGTGTGTTGATAAAGTTCTATAGTAAATAGTATCTACGGCTAAAGTTTAATGATATGGCATGTTAAATAAACCATCAATTAACTAAGCTAACAATAGCTTGCTTTACGCCTACTTTGGAACTAGGAATCAACGTAATTTCAGGAACTAGTCTAAACTATAAAAATCTAAAGAGCTACAATTTTGTTTACTGCTATAAAACATTTTCAGCGATGCGGTAAATAAAAATACTGTTACCCATCTAAAATAAAACGGAAAAAATAATATTTTATAGTATCCTATTTATTATTATTTTTATTATACGCATTGCAAAAAGCTATCGTTTTAAAAGTGTTTCTAAAATAAGGCATAAATAAAAAATCAACATCCCAAACAGTAAATAAAAAGCCAACCAAAAACCTTTTAATATTATGTATCGCAAGGACACAGCCTGCAACAAAACCACGTGAAAAGGTAATCGTGATGTGGGTTCCGCCTGTCAAGGCAGCCTGTTCAAGGCCACTGGTATTCAAAAGCTCAGATATTGTTACATACATAATATTCGAAAATAAATGAAGGTTCACATACACCCTTTTTTTCATGGTGTTTTTTTTACATTATTGAGCACATAAACCCTTTTTCTTCAGGTGATTTTTTTTTTAATATTAAAGCGCACTAAATGCTAGAAAATGTCGCACACATAATAAACACACGAAAAACAAAGGAAACTGATGATGATTAAAAATTCTAAAATTTAGGTTAATCAATGCAATGATATAAAACCTGTTCAATATAATGCTAGTTACTATTTCATTGAATATCATATCAGTCTAAAAACTGAAAAATTCTAATCAATCTTGACAAAAAATACTCGTAATACTAATATGACACGACTGACGTGGGGATATGTCGGAATTGCACCGACCAAAAAAGCTTCTCGCCTTTGCTGGAGCCGCGGGTTCGCTAAGCATGCTCAGCGCAGCTCCTATGACACCTTAAAAATACCGAAGGCGAGATATTCCCAATAAATTAAATATATATATAACTTGCTCCATTTTGTCTGGCTTCCTGTGACCTTTAAAAGATGAAAGCCAAAATTTTATTAATTTGATAAGTAAAGTTTATTTTTGGTCTTATCAAATTATGTCTGTATTTGCAATATGATGAGTGTTTGATGTTATGTTCTTAAATTAAATAGTTTGCTATTTAATGATATTTAGACAAAATATATTAAAATTTCGAATTACGAATATTTCCACGTAAGTACTCGTATGGAAGTACTCCATCAATGAAAGAGAGTTGAAAAAAGGAGGTGATGAAAATAAAGAAAACTTTAGCGCGAAAACTGGGTCGCCATTTCGAACACCTTACTAAATTAAAAACACATAATTTTAATACAAAATCATCCAGTTCGATGAGATTCAGACTTTTATCATAATTTCCCGTACTACAAAGTTTTTAATCCAACACCTATTTTTTGCCTTCATAAATATCAATACACATTATTACAGCGAAATACGCAGGCATTTTTTGCTTCAGCAACTGTAATTTTAACTAAAGTTATGAATGAATTCTGGATGTGGTAGTTTTTGTTTATTTTTTTTATCAATATTGTTGATGAATTTTCAGGGCAATGTTTAACAATGTCTGGTTTCACGCGTATAAAATTCGTTTATCCTTTAATAAAACCGTACAAAAACGCTTTTAGTTCCATTTCAGCACTTGACCAATGACCTTTATTCGCCTTCCGTTGTCTAAAGAAAATCGAAAAACATTGCAGTAGTTTTTAAATAAAAAAAAAAGGTTGCTCGAATCAAAGTCTTGAAATAAGATTAAAGTTATCTTTTGGCTTTAGTGCTTTTGCGCCTTCGTCAGAAATCATAGCAAAAAATGTGTTATACAAAATGTAGCGTAATAACGTTTTGACTTAAAAAGATTTTCATAGCCGTCAACGTGTTTAAAAAAGAGGTCTTAAACCAGAATACCTTTAGACGACCTGAAAATAATCCAAACAAAATTCAACGAGAAATTTCTCCCAAACGTTCTATGAGCTCTAATTTATATTTTTTATAATGGCGCACAAAACTTTCCTTTCCAACGCTTGTTTCATTCGTATAGAAGGACCTGAAACCGGTCTAACGACGCAACTGATATGCTAATAGCGCTCGTCAGGCCCCATTGTGTATCCAAACTCGACATTTTATGTCACCTCTTGAAAAAAATAAGCAGTATGTATGAAAATGTGAATAGTTCATTAGAAGATGAATAATTCTCTAAATAAGCTATGTTTGAGTCGGATTTGAAAAGAAATCTCAGTGCTTTAGGATTATGAATGGCGTAGTTTTTCTCTATTTGAAGTCTGCATTTTTAAACTCTGCGATGAAGTATTTAACTTAGGCACATTGTTCTTTTATATAAGAAATGATTTTATATAATTTTAACTCGTAAGGAAGAGGTGAATTGATGAGCAAGAATTAAACAGATTTTATGTTAGCTTAAGTTATTTAAGAATAAACTTTTATTTTGAAATCTATTAGGTTTAAAATAGGTATTATTTGTATTACCCAGTATAAGAAGAAAGCTACAAAAATGCAATTTTGTTGGGGATATAATATTTCAAGAAGATTAAAGCCTACTTTATTATTCTTTTACAGTCACTCATATAAAAAGACAGCACAATGTAATTGCATACTGTCAATTTGTGTATTTCCAAAAATACGTTTCCAAATTAATGCTTTAAAAAATTGGTAGCCAGGCGACCGAATGATGATTGCACACGGTTTCATTTTTCCTTTTATGTTGATTGTGTAATATGACAGTTTTCAAAAAATGTTAACGTTCAAAATATTATTCGATGAGACAGTTATTTTCTGTTTAAATTACTCTTGAGGTTCAATGACTATTTGGAACATATTTAACTTTGCTTAAGGCAGTAACTTAAACCTAGAAGTGATTAAATCTATGTGTATAATTCGCAAATTGTTTTTGTGTTTTGTCCCACTAACCCTAATGTTATATTTACTTACTTTGACTAAAGTAAAGGCTACGGGTAAACCTCTACCTAAATCCAGACACACAATAGAACATTACTGAAAAATAAACCAAATTATCATTTCGTAAATACAAAACGAAGTCCAAATTCTCTTTTTAAACAGTACACCAAACATAACATTGTGTTACCAAGTAGTACAACAATAAATAACAGTAAGTTCAGTATTTCACCATCAAGTTGAACGTCGAAAAAGCATTCGTTAGCATCTAATACCGCATTGCAGAGTGGACGTCAACACTGCCAGTAACTAACTTTGATCGGGGCATTACCGATACTGAATCGATACATTTTGTAGCACACCTCAAATGGAACTTGCAAATTTGGAGTTTTATCACCGATGTTCGTACGTACATACAACGAAGTGATTAGATATTTTAGTATCGATATATATCGATATTATATTAATGTATTACATAATTTTATTTGTCTGACCTTAAATTGGACCTTGCAAATTTAGAGGTTTTTCACCGATGTACGAAGTGATTAGATAATTTAGTATCGAGATATTGATATATCGATATATTTATGTGATGATACTGTATCTGTTATTTTGCACTTGTCTATCTGAAATAAACTTTGCAGATTTGGGGTTTTAATTCCGATATACGAATGACGAGTTACGATAATTGAAAATGAGATATATTTTTGTCGATAGTGGTGTGATGATTAACATCTTGATTTTAAGCTAAATACATTTTTTTTTGATGAGATGATTTTGCTTTTTATGTTTAATGCACTGAAAAGGTGTCTTAGGAACACTTTTCCCAAACACGTGTTAACTATTGTTTTATGTAAATATCTGTTTTTTGTATTCCTTTTTCATGGTCAATCTAATTTTTACAACGATGTCAATAAAATTGAATTGATAGAATTTATTCTAGCCATGTTAAGCTAAAAAAAATGTGTGATTTAGATAAAATTAAAGGACACAATTTAATATAAATACAAAATGATTAGTTTATATTTTTATGAAATGGACGTCCAACCAAGTACCAAGTACCTAAATATTAAACGTCTTTTTTTCTCAGAACAAATGTACCGGCAGCTTATCTGTCTGGACAAATTGCTGCTTTATTTTTTATTTTGACAGTGGACTTTATTTAAAATCCCTAATTTCAGTTCTTATAATAATTGATGAATTTTTAACAATAATAATACTATGATAATATTTTTTAGCGAATTCAATCAGACTAAATGGTAAACGAAAATTATAGTTGAATTAAAAGTTGGGCTGATTCAGCTAAGCTCTAGATATCCAGCAGAAGACAAAGTTAGGTGAGAGGTAGTTAAGAAGTTTGTTCAACTTCAAGATAATTGAAGACCATTTTAACATCGAGTCGACATGACTTTTTGGGTGCAAAATTAGAAAAATAAATTATTGTTATGTGTAATATTGTCCGATCAGATATTTGATATCGGATCTGTAATTTCCATACATTTACTGGCCCTCGATATCGTATCGGAGTCAGATACCCGATATCGTGTCGGATAATATGAAAACAGTCTAACAAACTAAAGTTAGTCCTTTTCCGTATTTTCATATAACCAAATAATAAACTAAACCAAAGTATCAAGATTATAAACACCACAAAGGCCACAGGCTTGAAAATCGAGGAAAGTCAAGCGCTATAACTAACAATTTAAATAAAGGGAGTAAACATCAGAGGTATTTAGATCCTTGTGGTCTTTGACCGTCTTTGGCAACGATATACGACCAACCCTCCTCACTATTGGGACATATGACCATATCTTCTGTAGGATTACGTCGAGATCAAATACTAGAGTTAATTGTTTAAGGATTATAAGGGATAATGTCAAATGTTTAGTTCCTAAGATTTCAGTTTAAATTACGGGCTGTGGTTTAATAGGGTTATTCGATAAGTGCGGTTGGAGATTGGTTTGAGTTATGTTATATGGTTATAATGGGTTCACTGGTTTATTAAATACTTCCCTTGTGTCTTGGTGTCATATAGGTTAATTATGATAGCGTTTTGGATTTGGTGTTTCTTCTGAGATTATTTCTTTTTAATTTTGGACTCTTTCAGTTAAAATTGAATCACTTAACTCAAAAACTCTTTTTGTTTTTCGTTTAGTGTCTACGCGTGCATTTTATTTCCAGATTTTTTAGATAATTATAATTTCCACTACTACTTTCTATACCTACCCAATCATAGTTTTTTGTTGTTAAAATGTTTTCGAAAATTTATGCTCTCAATTAAAATTTATCAGAAGCATATCTTGCAACATTGTGCTCATAAATCCTGTACTACTGTTATATTGTAGATTTAATATTAAAAATAAATGCATCACAAAGAAGTCTGATACTGAGTGAAACCACTTTGTCGACCAGTAGAGTTTGAACGCGAAGTATTTGTATGCAAAAAATAGTACATGAAGTTTAAGTATTCAGCTTAAGCGGATTAAATAAAACATATTTAAATGAATCTAGATTACACAGTAATAATAATGTCATCATCTCAACTTTTCTCAACTATGTTGGGTTGGGCTTCCAGTCTTACCGGATGCAGCCGAATACTGTATTTTACATGGAGTGACTGCCAAAGTTCTACCAAGTATGACAGTCGGGAACTACGGCGTAACGTGCTTTCCGAGGCACGGAGGGGTCTTGTAGAGGGTGGGGTCTTGTGGGGTCATGTTTGGAAATGGTCACCCATCCACTTACCAACCGCGGCGGTTTACACTCAGTCACGAGCCCCTCAAAGTTCTTTACTTATGTATATAATTTTATTTGTTATCTTTAGTTGATCGGTGATCATATTCCGATTACTTTCTGAAAAGCCCCCGCAAGTTCCTCATATGATTCACTGAAATAAATACGTTTTTTTAAAGTCGTCATTGAAAATCTAACAAAAAAGAAGTAAAATGGGCATTCCAAAGGAATTAGACATATATTTTAGTGAATTATAAACGTTTGCGTAATAAGCGAATTTAGTATTCATGCTTACGATATATTTTTATTTTACTATCGTATCTTAAATTGATGATTGCAAACAATCTCATGAATTAATTTAATGTGAAAAAGAGTCGCAGCAAGTCGTGACGCGTTGGAATTTTATCAAAATCATTATGAATGATATTAATTAATATACTAAGATAAACGTCTCTATGCTAGTAATAGTAACCAGGCGAAATTCGTGATTTTAGAGATATTAAATAAGATAAATAATTGATTATCATAATACGTAGCTAGTACATATGACGCAAAGATGATTTCTTTGATTAGAGGGGAGAACCTGATACCTCTAATTATAAGTGTAAATTTCAATTCATCTTATTATTCTTTCTTTTGTGGAGAAAGGAATTACATACATTAACAAACTGACCTGGAAATAATATAAGTGATAGACTGGAGTATACAAAATCACACACATCATGCACAGCATCAGACACACGTCATCCTGCCTGGAAAAGCATCATTAAACTGGAGCCCATTAAAATAGGCAGAGAATTTTCAACCGAATCGATCCAGCCGTTTAGGAGTTAGCTGACCCACCAACGAACAAAAGAATGATATAACAATGTTAAGATATTCTAATCAATAAATATCCAACTTCTCTAAACGTTCAAGCAATTTTTCAGACATTGTTTGAACATGTAGAAAAATTGTAATCTCCTGTGACTTGTTACTGCACTAGACGGATAAATCCGGATATGACTCGACCGGCTAGTTTCATCGGATGGTTTTAACTATGTTTAACAATCCCGTTGCAGTACAAAGGCGATGCGGTTTGTGGGTCAAACTCTTTGAAAATATGTCACTAAACAAATAGTGGACAAATTATTCAGTTTCTATTTCTATTATAAAGTTAAGGGTGTGTTGTTTCGTTGTATTAGTAGCTGTAGCTACAAGACAATTCTATATCAATATTTTTTTACTGATACTTATGCTATGCACTACCTATTTTAATATTTTCTTGTTATTTACAAGTATGTGCTTACACAGTCTAAAATCTTATATTTTTTCACTTTTCTATTATCTTTATTTATCCTATCTTGATTTGATAATTTTTGTTCAAAAAGATGACACCTCATAATTTATTGTGAATGTTACATCATTCGATAACATAGATAGTGTGTCAAACGTCACAACTACGTATACATACAATCCTCTTTTTTTTTAAACTTAATAATAGTTTACTTCTTAAGTAGTACGGTCAACGTTACTACAAAATAAATAAACACGAACGAAACAAGAAACGAATAAAAAACTTTTACAACAAACTAAAAGCATGCAAAACTTAGCTTAAACAATTTCCTTTAACATAACTTGGCCTTAATGCTTCAGGAACAAAACTGTAAGCTATTTACATCGGATTGCATAACAAACTTGCCACTTTAAACAACAAAAGAGTATCTGCATTAAAAATAGAAGTTTCAGAAAGCACTATTCTTAATTTGCAGCAGAAAACTTAATCAGGAGAAAAATAAGCTGGGAGGACGGATGAAATTTTAAATTCGGATGTTGTTTTAGCTTTAAATAAGGTAGGCTAATGATAGTGCAGTTTGTTTTCCACTTATTCCACTTGTGTAGTCTGGTTCTGAGTGTCTGATTATTCGATTCTATTTTGTTTTGTGCTGTTGTTTTAATTGAAAACGTTCGCTTGTTTTTTGTTGTTTAGTTCTTGTTTTGCGATATGTGTTGTTATGTGTATTGCAGTTGAAGTTTCTTAAGGCACTAGATACCCGTGTTTAAGGTTTTACAATAGCTGCCAAGTTGAAGTTAACTAGTTTTTAAGCCTCTAGAGTAAGTTTTAGGGGAATTCTGGATCACAAATAGTATTTCGTTAACTGTTCAATTAAAACACCTCTACTTGTTTACCTAATTTGTACACATTAAGTGTAAAATTATATTTATCTGTAGTGAATTCCATATTGAGGCATTATATTTCAACAAATTTTAATGATAAACCGTTAAAGTTTTGCATTTACTATAATTTACAAAACATTCTAAATAACTGAATTCGAATCCCGTACACGTAGGTAAACAACTCCATATCAACACTCCTATAAATACATGCCTAAAATCATAACGTCAACCTTTAAATAATTAAATTAATCCATCACTTATTCCACACTGGCGTCCCTGACCCAAAAGTTATCCACATCAGAATACATATAAATGAATATAGCCAACAAGTGAAGCGTAGTTACTTAACTGCATTAAACATTGGTCTGACTTCTCCAAGCCACTTTGTGAACTGTGACAGGTCCTTGGGAATAGCCGAACTCTAGTTATTAATTCGATCTGTCAAGCGCCCGTTCCGCAAAACAATGCTGTTGGCAGGTAGCGAAGAATGATTTAGGTACCTTTTGATTACCGATTTTAAGAGATTTGGACGGAAAAGGGTACTGGTTAAATCAAAAAACGTAAAAAGGTGTAAGTGATACATCGAAGTGTTTTTTATTGTTTTCAATCACAGCAAATATGATATCATTCCTTTTTTTATGTTAAGATTTTTTCTTCATTTCTTTAAGGACTTGCCTCAACGCTTTCATTCGTCAGGCTACTTTCGAAAAGTGTCAAATGGAACCTCTGGATTGTAAGGCTGAGGGTGTTGTCGGCTCTATGACGGACGGTAGAACTGAGTTCATAGGTTCCACTGTGGCCTACACTAGCTCCTAAGAACCCGATACTGCAGCTTGTGAAGGGTTGGACAGAGAACAAGAAGGAGACGGGACCAGGGGGAAGGTTGTTGTTAGGATACGCTTCGTAAGGCCTGCCATCGGGGAAGACGACCTCGCAGAGCTCAAGAGTGTCTAAGAAAGACTTTGGGATAGTCAAGCTCTTGCCAATGAGTTCGTTGGTCATGAATGAGTAGTACTCATCAGCGAGGATGATCTGAGTTAAGGCATGACCTGGAAAGAAAATTCTGATATTAGAAAATGAAAAATGTTTTCAGTGCACCTTTTAATGGTAAAGTGTCGATTTGTGATCAATTCAGTTACAAAACAAAAAATATAATATGTTACATTATATTCGATTGAACACCAGCCAAAAATAATGAGACGGAGATAATACACTCATAAGATGAGATAATTATAAGTCATTTTTTATCCACTGTGGAAAAGAAAAAAAAAGTATTGAACACACTTAATTAGTGAGCGCAATATAATGAACATAATGACATAAAATTATTAGTGTTGTTAATTAATTTTTAAGTTTATAATTTAAGAAACATGATCAAATTCCGTCATTTCTGAACCCATTTGAAGTAATGGAAATTAGTATTTTCATTTGTATCTCATTTGCAAACTGATATTGAATAGAGAAAACGAAACTTCTGTTTACTAAAATTGCTGTATTCCAATGTAACTTTAAATATACGGAAATATATATTTACCTTGAGTAAATGCTGCTGCAATCACAAATAAAGCGAGGATCTTGGCCGCCATTTTGATATCCAGTACAAGCAGCACTTATTCTCAATTAGCAATTTCTCCATATCAAACATCCTCCAATTTATATAAGTTTTCTCATCAAGATAATTAATCAATACTTATAATTATGATTACTCTGATTAATTTATCTTCATTATCTTATAGTATAACTGTCTTTATTAAAGTGTGTTCATTATATTAGACTTTTTTGCCAATTTTCATTTCCAAAAGATTTTCACTTTTCAGTAGTACAACTTTTTATATTTCAATGAGATAAACAACTTCATTTCAAGCTTCATTTAAAAAAAATAATATTGAACGCACATTCTGTATTACAGTAATATGATAAACATACCTTTCTTTAAACTAATCATGTTACATATTAAAATTCTCATATTCTAAGGGCTAGGTATATTTAAATTTGTTAGTCAACTTCAAGTACTGCCTCGTTGGCCTAGTGGTGCTAAAGGCGACTGCTACGCTGGAGGTCTTGGGTTCGATGCCCGAGTCGACCAAGGTATTATTGGGTTTTTCTATGAAATTCTCAGTAGTAGGTCGGAGTTTGGCTTTGTGCCCGGTAAGTGGCAATAGGCTCGCCCCCTATTACATGGGACCTAAACATATCAGAGATCTGTGGGTGTACAAAGGTACACCTCTGCCTACCCCTTCGGGGATACAGGCGTGATGATATGGTAACTTCAAGTAGCGCAGAGAGCTATGAAACGTGCTATGTTGGGCATATCACTCTTGGACCGCGTACGAAACACAACCATCCGGGAACGAACCAAAGTGATCGACATAGCCCTAAAAGTGTCCACATTGAAGTGGAGATGGGCTGGCCATATTGCTCGCAGAACAGATGGCAGGTGGAGCTTGCTGAGCGGAGTGGACCCTTGTTTGTGTGTCGAAAAGTCGGGTATACAACCCACCCGTTGGGTCGATGACATCGCCAAAGTGGCAGGAATTGGATGCGATTGGCACGGAACCGCAATACTTGGCGTGCTCATGAAGAGGCCTATACCTGACTATGGGTGACTACAGGCTGAAGACAAAGAACAAGAAGAAGATTTAATTTTGTAATGCACAGTTAGTAATTCCCCTTATAATCGTTTTTTCTTAATTTGAACTAACTCTGATCTCATTAAACTCCGGTCAAGCAATCAAACCCTGGGGATACAGTTCTGATTTCAGTAGTCCTTTTAAAAAAACCCCCGATTTTATACAATTTGACCTTTACTTTCAAGATTAAAATCCGAATAATCCGTCGTACAATATCAATACGTAAACTTTGATAGATATCTAATCTATATACGTGACCATTAAAAGATTTTGTTTCTAAGATAAAATTAGTAGTAGTAGTGATATCACATCATCAATCAATCATTATACATTAGTATTGCGGAAATCTTTTCGTGGGTTACGTACATTTAATTAAACTTTCTTAAACTGAAATATATAATTTACGGTTATGTACAAACAGAAGAAAGATAAAATTTTAAGTCATCATCATCAGCCGGAAGACGTCCACTACTGAACAAAGGCCTCCCGCTAGAACGCCACAAAATATTCATTCATTTAATTTACAGTAATCATTTATAACAAAATATCAAGTAACTAAACTAAATAAACACAGATTAGATGCCAGTCGGTTTAATAAAATTAGCTACAAAGGTCATATCAAATTGTATCTTTCTCTGACTTGCACTCGAAAAACACGTAACCGCTTTGCAGGTGTTGCGTAATAAACAATAAAAATATTTTATAAAATTAAATAAACCAACATGAAAATAAAAATAAATTGGCAATGCATAGCTGCAGGTAACTGGACTATGAAATTTGTGGCCAGACGGAAACCCAAACACACCTGCGATCGCAATTTATTGTAAAAGCTTATACATAATACAAACATATACATTTATACATGTGTACAGATTGTCGGTTCGTTTGTATAAAATTTAATTGAACTCAAATTAACCTACAAGCCGATATAAAACAAGTGTGTGGTAAAACCGTTTTAATTACTGTTTAATAATGGCTTAAAAGAGCAGTCGGGAACACTGAATGTTGGACATAAAAATATACAATTTCGGATTGGAGTGAGTTTATTAAATGACCAGTAAAGCATTTTAAATGAAGTACCTACATTGACTTTTATATGAAACTAGCTGTGCCCCGCGGTTTCACCCGCGTGAATCCTATGTCCCGTTCCCGGTGCCTTTATATTATTGGGGACGGAGATGAATCCAACAAATCACTATCAAATAACAATAAACGGGATTACTTAATATGGCTTAAATATACTAAAATTTTCTAATTTTCACGCATTTTTTTTTTCGTAATAACCTTCTCTTGACAATAACAAATACAACAAAGAAAGAATTAGCGAAATCGGTCCAGGCGTTATTGAGTTATGCGCTTACCAACACATTTAGCGATTCATTTTTATATGTAAGATAAAATGTATGGCTACTTGGCTAAAATTTAAGGATGCTTTAAGCCACGATTCAAAAATTGGTTCTGTTGCCTAGTGTCGAATCAACATTTTCGAACATCGGGAGAAAAGCGAGTGGCTTGTGATTGGTGGCAATTGACAGGTGGACCTGATACGAGACTAGCGATGCTAGCGGATTTTAGTCTATAACTGGCAATTGGAACGTTATTGCATTTATACGTATTTTTTAAGTTAACCCAAGCTCTAAGCGAAAACAATTTCGGTCAGATTTTTTTAGGACACTAAAAATACATTATCTTGTAATAATATTGATTTACTTTCGTAAATACATTTACGTTCACATTATGCATGAGAACAGTTCCAATATACCTTTAGTCAAATAACCACGAAAACATTTAAAATTGTATTTCACTTCTGTACATAGATTTTCCGTATTTAGATACCTCTTATCCGGACCAATAAGCGCGCGTCAAATGGTCTTCGAGATAAAGGGCTGTGACACCACGATAGACATAAATCCAATTCTCTAAGTATTCTATTTTCAATTTGACAAAAAAAAGCTTGGAAATTGGAACGTCACTAGTAGTTTCTGTGGAATACTGTGTATCTTCAATAAATCTTTATCTAAATTTAAAGTTCTGATTTTTGTAGAAATAGTGACGATTTGTGGACGAAGAAACAAATAATACTAAGAAAAAAAAATATAACTAAGATTCTAATTGAAGGTAAAGGCCGTTTGTCTACTAATACCATCCTGTTATATATTTTTTTAATCCTTTTTTCAGTGCTTTAGTCAAACACAGGGTGAGTGTGCATACAACTAGGATACAAAAATTATACCATCCTTTTCAGTGAGCCTTTCCAACATATTACAAGCATGACAAAATCCCCGACCTCAACTAACATTTAAAACGAATAATCTTCTTAACGAAGCGGATTATTTCTAAAGCTCTTTTCCTGGTATCAACTAAGCGGTTTTAAATCTGAATTAGCACCACAAAGGCACATGTGACTGTGGATTTTTCCTAATACTACTTTAGAAAACTATTTATAAAATTTTATCATGAAAAATTAAAATGTTGCGAAAACTTATATACATCGTATATATGTATAGTTTCCATTTTCTTTTAGCTTAATTAAAAATGAATGTTTATGGATATAGTTATTCTTCCTCTGTTGATCATAAATATTTTATATTTCATACAAAAAACACATCAATTATAATTTTGTTATTACGTATTATGTTAATATGTGAATCAAAAGAATGTTAAATTCCGCCAGTGGATTGGTTACCTGGTTATCTGGTTTTATTATTAGAGAAACAGATGAAATACCAAACAAACCTCATTAGTATGCATCTTATTCTTAGAGTATACATATGAAACTATAGAGTGAGCCTATGAGAGTTTAAACCATAAACACTAGTGTGAACAAGTGTTGTCGTGAATTAGGTATGATGATGGAGCTTGCCGTTTTAAAAAGTCTATCTAAAACACTAATATTATCCTAACAATGTCAAAACCATCGATATTTTCCTATATAAGTTTCTCGTTGCGCAAAAATTAACTAAATGAAAAACTTAATAGTTCAGACTAAAAACTGCTCTCGATTGGCACAAGGGGTACCTAGCGATAGTAGCAATCTATGCATATAGTACCTCAATGTCATTAAATACACATAGTATTACAGTTACAGTATTACAGTATTTATATCCAAGCTTCTTAGATCTCATCTGCTTATATCTTAAGATCCAAATCTTTTGAATCCGTAGAACATCAAAGCCTAGGATAATATTAGATACATTTATAGTTCTTTGTGTTGTACTGAAGATTCATGGAACTAACGAGTATATCGATATCCGATATTTATTCAAGAATAGAGTACAAAAGAACACTGTAATATTTTGCGGGTAGTAACATATTTTGATAGACGTACGCTTTGTCTTGTGGTGATGTAAATCATTATGTTTCTATTTATTCATGTTGTACTAAAACCATTTTTTTTTTAATTCAGTTTTTACCTTGATTTTGAAGGTATTTTTGGTATTGAAACGCTGTATCCTTAAAAGTAAGAAAGAATATTGAATTAATGACGGGCCTGTTGGTCTAGTGGTTAGAGACCCTGACTGCTATACCGGAGGTCGTGGTTTCGATGCCCACCCGGGACAAGTGTTTGTGTGATGAGCACGATCATTTGTTCGGTGTCTGGTTGTAATCTATCTATAATATGTATGTATTTAGAAATATATAAGTCTGGTTACCATAACACAAGCTCTGCTTAGTTTGGGATCAGACAAACGTGTGCGAGATGTCAAAAAAAAAAGATCAACACAGAAATCTTCCAAAACAGAAGCGTTTACAAGCCTCTTTTTTAACCAATGCTAACAACAATAACCTTTTAAGAAAAAATGACAAGTAATCAGTAAAGTTAATACCATTCACGCTCCCATTGAACTACTGGTAAAACGTTCGACCAATCACAGCCGCGCGTAACGCTCAACGAAGCGGATAATTCCAACAGTTCCACCACAGACCACTGGTAATCAAATTAAAAGGTTATGGCGAACAACAAAATGGAAATTAATTAAACGACATCCGCGTTTCGTATTTACATTTATATTGCACTTGTTTATAAGGAGTTGAGGTTACGCATTTGGGGATTTGGGATAGGATTTTTGGGTAATCATTGGTAATGTGTGACTTGTCATTTACTAACATATGCGTACTTCCTTAAAAAGTGATATTTCGTAGTAAGCTCTGGGGTAAAGGAACACACAGTTTTACTTTGAGTGATAATAATAAAAAAAAAATGTATTTCAACCCAAGTAATTTAATAAGAAGATTTGTTAGCAATTTCATATTTAAAAAAACATGTTTGTAAACTCAACTTTCCGAGATTTATATTCGTCTCTAAGACACAAAATCTTCATCTAAATAATTTCCTACAGTATCTCACAAAACATTAAAATCTTTCCCCAGAAATCGGTCGATAGCTTTAACAATTCAAAACGCGTTCAAAGAGAACAGTCTCGTTCGTTACATAATGTGACACGTAAAACAATTTCCAAGACCCTTATCCGAGAGTACGTTGGGAATACAATACACGTTGGGAAAGACCAACTTTATTTGACCCCTTGAAAAACGCTGAAGGAACACTGCTTAGGCTAGTACATTTTAATATGAACTTAGAACTAATCGTTTAATACTAAAATGTACGAAGCTAATTATAATTTAGTGATTCTGTACGAAAATCTCTTTTTTGACATTTAGGTACGATTTGCTTTCACACTTGGAAGGAGATATGGGGTAATACTTGCCATCGATAGGCAAAAGTCACAACGATTGTATATATTAAGTAATACATTATTTCAGACCTGTTTTGCGGTGGCACGGTAAAATGTTGTATGGAAAGACCTGAGGGGTGACCTTGTCTAACAATGGGACAGTATAGAGTAGGAAAACAACTACTCACATGAGGAAAGCAGTCTTTGAGTAACTTCGACTTTAAAACAGCAACACAAGATCGCGGATCAAGTTAAACTGGTGTAGCTATGATATCATTGAGTTGTGATGTAGGGCACAAGTACGTTGTACACTCAAGTTTGATGGAGTGGCTTAATAGCTAAATGATTCCGTTACAAGGTAAGGCAAAAGGGAATTTAAATTCGGCTTAGTTTGATAAAATATTTAGGAGAAAAACTCTTTGGTTAAAAATATTTTACACACGTTTTGAGTTGAGCTCCTGAGCTACTCTATTTTGACAAAATAAAAACTCTGTACTGTCTCGTCCCTTTTTATTTTACTTTGTAATTTAAATAACGATAAAAAATCCAGTTCAAGTAACTAACTACTAAACTCCATCGGGATAATTTCAGTTTCGATATCTTTTAACCAATGTATTGCCTAGCTAGATTCAAAAATACACTAACGATCAAATAGCAAATCAGAATAATCTCTTCATCTGCAAACATGATTCCTCTAATATCCAATCCAGAAACACAAAAAACCAACTCGTATTAATTTCACTCCAGCGAATCCGAATCCGAACAAACACTTAAAGGGAAAATCAATTTATAACATCCATAGAAGATATTTACGCGACTTGTGCAACAAAAATAAATGTACAGCGATCAATGGACGGCGTATTCGTTCGTGTTTCACTAAACTGCCCAACTTTGTACATTCTGTACACCCACGTCCTATTTACAACTTCTTGTTAGCGTTTTCGCCTTATTCTTTTGTTTTGTACAACTTGTGAAGTGGTTTTGGTTTTGAGTCGTACTTTTGATTGGGAATTGGTTGGTGTTTATTTGTTTACATCTGTTCAGGGATTTGGAATTGAAAATGAGATTTCTGTTTTTCGACATGGTACCAGGTGAGCATAAACGTATAGCTTTGTCGATCTACCTTTGATGCTGTAGACGCTGGTCTCATCGTACTACATTACGCCTGTATTCCCCGAAGGGTTAGGCAGAGGTGTAACAATGTACACCCACAGTTTGCCGGTATGTTTAGGTCCCATTTAATAGGGGTTGAACCTATTGCCACTAACCAGGCACAAATCAACCCAATAATACCTTGGTCAAGACCTCTAGCGTAGCAGACGCGCTTGGAACCACTAGGCTAATGAGGCAGTTATTAATAATGTTGTTATTAGTTGTAATAACAACATTATACAGTACGATTGATACTCATAAATAAGAGACACGAGATGAAGGTTCTGAAATACCAGTTATTAAAAATAGTTGTACATAATTTAGTACTGCACCAACCACACATAAGAGGCGCTTAAATTGTGTGCGTGACAGTTTTAAGCACCGTTATTACACATATTAAACTCGACATACCGTAATGGCAAATATGTTGAGCGAAAATTACATTTAATATTTAAACAATTCCCCTTACAAGAGCTAAGTGTTAGCTGATCAAAATTATAATTTTGTTGGTATATTCTCATTTGGATCCAAATTTCCTTTTGAAGACTTATATTTATTTCTTGAAACAAAACAATACTTGTCTTCAGAGTATTGGTAAATGCTATTTTCTTGTAAGGACATAGTTTACACCAAACAACAAATAACATTAGTTCAGTAGTTCAAACATCGAAAGGTCTATTTACATGGTCAAGTATTTTGAACGGGTCCGCTCAATAGTTTTATCAGTATTGAAGAATTATTGAAAGGAAAGGTACAGCTTTACATTTACGAACTTGATCTAATAAAGATACAAATGAAATATGTTGAAAATCACATACCGAGCGAGTAGGATTATTTTTTATTAAAAATCTATTAATATCTTGATCACAAATCACACGAAAATAATTTCTCAAGTTAAATTCAGATAGTGCAACTCGAAGATTTGTTCTTGTAAGTAATCCTAACCATTTATTTTTACTAATCAGTCAACCAAAATCAGTTCTTCTTTTTTTGCGTCCCCATCCAAAATAATCCCCCATATACACTCAAACAGCTTAAGCAAGACTACCTTATTTAAAGTGTACCAAGTTTTGGACAATCCTGAGACAATTGTGGACGAGTAAAGCCAGTGTGACACTATGATGGATGATCACTAACGGTTCTACAATACCTAATCAGTGTGAGAGGGTGCTTCGCTTTTTGTGGTACCCATATGGATTTAGGATGGCAAATAGATTCTCCAGCAAGCGTTTGGACGTTGATTGAAATTTGAAATTCTCGGTTTAGGTTAGTCGTAGATCGTTTTAGATAGCTTATGGTTTAGTGTGTCTAGTTTTAAATGTGTTAGTGGTAAGAAAGTTTAAACCCTTAGTTGCACATTTTGTTCTAACATTTCAAATGGACGGACGAACGGTTTGATATGCAGTTTGAACCTACAAAAAATAATAATTTATATTGAGAACTTTAGGATATAGGATTCTCATTCCATTAGTAGAGCAAGTGGTAAGAATTACTTAGGTCCTTATCAGTTTTTCATCATTGCATCACTCACCCAAATCAAAAATCCATTTCGTTAATAATATTCGTAAGCTAAGCCTACCTACATAAATGCAGTGAAAATAGAGTATCGCATTAAATTTAATTGCAACGGTCCTTTTCAGTGCAGCCGAGCCGCGTCGCACTCGGCATAATGACGTCATTTCTGTAATGCTATTACTTGCGACTCAACTTAGGGTCGGACCATAGAGCTTAAAAAAGGTAAAACTATAGAGTGATAGGATCGATAAAAGCCCATTGCTAAGCACATCTTTGCGTTGAAAATTTTTGGCTGTATGTCGTACCTACATTCGTTTACTAATATGTTATTTTTTCGTGAAACGCTTGGGTTGCAGGGAAAATAACTTAGTACAAGCTCAAGACCAGGAAAATTGGAAAAAAAGAAAGGGAGGCCTTTGCCCTGCAGTGATTATGGCTGAAAATAGTAACACCAGGCGTTTATGTAAAAATATCGATTGTTCCAAAAATCGAAAAAATCGATCTCATTTGATTAATATTAGGCCTTGAAATAGTTTTATTAAAACTGCGCGCTGACATTGACGAAAGTAGTTCATACTAGTGCGTGATGTTCATACCTAGATGTGCACTCTAATTTCTTATCTATTCTGTAGAATCGGACTCATGTTGAGTTGAAACTGTTGTTGATTAAAACGCGGTAGAAATGTGCGGTGTGATTACTTCGTGCGTCTGTGAACGTAATTTTGAAATTTAAGTTCTGTTTTCGTTTAAGTGTTGTATACATTTTAGATACCTTATATTCCTGTGAGAGTATAAATATGTTCGTTATAATAGAATTGTAGAGTAGGACAGTTATAATTGTAGAAAATAAAAAAAATTGAGACAGTTTGTGTGGTTTTTAAATAATGAAACAACCTGCCAGTTTAGTTTAAGAGAAAAAAATTATTTATTTATTTATTTATTTATTTATTAACACATATTACTTGCCATTACAGATAACTTAACCTAATTCGACAAAGTAACTTAAAGTATGTTTCCTTAACTATAACTTAACTACCTACATTTCCTTACATACACATACATACTACACATCCTTACATACTACACAGTAAGTAGCCCTTGTGAACTCGCTCAGTGTACAGTTAAATATGTCAATTTCATCAGCCACCGTGTTGAGCGTGCGCAACGCGCGAGTGAGCGGTGCGCGCCCCAGCAGGTTAGTGCGCGCACGCGTTACCACCAGCAGCCGCGGCTTGCGCCGCCGCGTCTCATACTCGTCCGGAATACAAAAACCTATCTCTGAGAGTATACCAGAGTTTTGTACCTTACCTCTCAAAACCTTCAGAAGATAAGTTGCCAATGCTACTTCACGCCTGACTTCCAATTTGTAGTACCCCAGTACAGTAATGGGTATCCCGGATATATCCCGTATATTTTCAAATACATAAATCTGATATATTTGTTTTGTATCTTCTCGAGCATTTTTTTATACTTCATTTCACTCGGACTCCAAATGGCCGCATTGTATTCAAGATGACTCTTCACAAGAGCCTCGTACAAAGCCCTTAATGCACTGACATTCGTGAACTCATTTGCCTGACGCAGCATAAATCCCAGATTCCTGTACGCCTTCTTACAAACATGTACTACATGTTTGCGAAACTGTAAGTCGCTGGTGAAATGGATGCCTAAATCCTTTACCTCCGTGACACGCTGCAACAGCTCCCCGTTCATACTGTACTGGTGGTGATGTTGGTTTCGTGTGCGGGTGAATGAAAGCACCGAGCACTTTGAAACATTAAGGTATAGCTTATTGCAGTGACTCCATTCAGTATTATTGGTTTAAAGCTTATCTTAATCCAGCATAGGCAAAAGAAACTCATTTATTTATGTACACGGTGTCACTGAAGTCTTTGGACTGACATCTGACGAAGATGTGCTCCATACTACTCTTGCCTTGGAAGTTCACTCGGCTCGAGTTTTTCATGTTTCATACAGAAGTCTAGTTTTGATTATTTGTACTATAATCAAGATTTTTCAGACAAGTTTGAGAATTGCGAGAAATTCATAATGCTGGCGGTAGTACTAAGGCAAAATTATAAACACAAAGACTACATTGAAACCAAATAAGTATAGGTACGACGTACATTCACGAACAAAAATTTGTATTCACTATCCAATTTTTCATTAATTTTATTTTCTATTCTAGATTGGTTATTCACTTGATTGTAAGTCACGAGCAAAATTGTAAAATGAATTCAGCGTGATTTTATTTTAATTTATAATTTTTTGTACACACAACAGACATAATTACTAATACATAGTGAGACATACATAGAGACATAATGAATAGGTACAAAGGTACTGCTTATTTCATGTGAAATTTCTTCCAGCAGTCCTGTGACTGGAAACATTTAAAAAGAGACATAGACACAGTGTGTAGCAATTTTTTTCAGATTTTAGTTTAAAACTAAAAAAGACTTGTTTTCAATAATTTCCTCATCGCACGATTTATATTTTCAGAGTAAAGTATACATATTTTTGTTCGTGACTGTACACAACACACATACTCAAATTACCTCCATTACAATGCCTTACTCTAACGTAACACTTAACCCGATACATAATAAATGAAACAAGATGGCGTCAGTTAAGCGCATATTACGACGCAAGGGTTGTTTGCTATTAGCTTCCTATAAGATTGGTGAATCAATTATTAATTGCTTACAAATTCGTTGACAGCCTGATTTTCTGGCAATTTGATTCGGTATTTATGATGTATGTTTAATGTGTGAAGCTTTAGGCTTAGATAAATAAACGTTCTTCAGACCGATTATTTCTGCCAAAGATGAGAAAAACACTTTATTGTACTTATTAAAGAAGATGAAACTTTTTTTCAAAAACCAAATAGCATGTATGAAGGGAATAATGAAAGTGGACGAAGCGAAGCAAATGGGTAAGGATCGTAGCAAGTGGAAAGAAGTAGTCTCTGCCTACCCCTACAAGGGAAAGAGACGGGATTATGTGTATATGTTAAAACTTTTTGGGTACTAGATTTACATACCTAAAGTCAATACTCCAGCTATTAATGGGATGTAACCTATTAACTACCTGACAGACATGTTAGAGACATGAGAATTTAAACTAGAACTTCAAATATTCATAGTATAGTAAAATGATAGTAAATTGTCTATCAACAAATTTCCTCAATGTTCGTCCGTGCAAGCAAGCTTGTTAAAAGCACTACAGTGTGTGTTTGTTACAGAGCCAGCGTTTAGTACTCTGCAATAAGCATGAAATAATAATAAAATGATTTTAAGTATTTATATTTTGTAAATATTCATCGCATGTCCAGATAAAATGTTTTTGTCTTTATTAAAAGACAATTAGGTATGTGCTACTAATCAAATTTTAATTAGCTGTCCTTGGCCATAGAATGACAATATTGAACTTGGTCTATTTATCTCCTCTCACTACGACCTCCGTGATCGAGTAGCGTAAGCACCGGTTTCAAGGTGTCGCTAGCTCTGAGGTAACGGGTTCGATCCCCGGTCGGGTCCATGTAGATAAATTACATTTCTACATTGTCTCGGGTCTGGGTGTTTGTGGTACCTTCGTTGTATCTGAATTCCATAACACAAGTGCTTTAGCAACTTACTTTGGGTTCAGAACAATATAATAATATATGATGTTGTCCGCATTTATTTATTTATTTATCTCACTATACTTCTAATGGAATGGAAATATTTCTAATACGATATCCAAATATTACATAGCTCGTATTATTGTCTAGTATAACGAAGTTCTATCTACGATATCAGGTACCAGAGACTATTGTTATAAATAGAAGACCTGCAATCAGAGTAGCTTAAGCAAGTTTCGAGGCTTTCCCCTAGCAACAAAAAGTAGGAATAAACTTATCCATCCATTTTTCACAACAACTTACTCACATTGCTTCATACCAAAATAACGCTAAAGAGAAGAAAAATGAAATATTCGTGTTACTAAAGCCTTTATTCATTTCCATGTAACGAAAAGCTAGTGAATACCACACAGTCACAACAGCGTCGACATTAAAACAATTTTAATAAAATCCACAAATAAATACAAAGGAAAAATGTTTTGACAAAACATGAATTGGCGAAACAAAGTTTATGTTGGGGAGCGTTCGTTTATTTTACGTGCATGCATGCGGGCTTAACGCTTAAAACTGTCAAAAATTCAACATCTCAACTCTTCGTTCAAGTCGTTCTGAATTTAAATGGAATTGTAAAAATTCGCTCGTATACTGGCTGGTTTTTGCTTTCCGGCTTGGCGACGGTTGTTTTTTTTTTAGTTTGTCAACATTGAGTTCCGTAACTTATTTTTGTTGACACTGTATTTGAATTCAAGCTTGGAATGTTTGCAAAATACTTTGTGTCGATCGTGGAATTTTGCTGTTGTTAAGTCCGTTTTATGTTGCGGTAAGAAAATAATATAGTGCGTTTTCAGTTACATGGAAAGATTATTCGGATGGTGAACTTGCTGTTCCTTAACATGATTCTCTCCTATGGGCTATATTTTACCGGGACACCACCGTGGTGTCCGCAAGCTACCAAACCAGACACCAGAGTCGCCACACCACACTGAGACAATATCAAAATGGGCCTTGAAGAGACAGTACTACTGCTGTATGTACTTAGGAGAAGAAAGATCAAGAGAAAAAAGAAACAGTGGTGGGTTCATCCTTATCTAGCCGATCGCTGTGAGAAAGGACAATACGTCAACATATACGACGATCTAAGAAGATATCCGGATCTTTCTGTATTGAAATTATGCATCGTATATAATTGAAAAACAACTAAAATATTAAAATAAGCAGTTAAAAAGCGTCACTGGCGGCCGGTCTGGCGGCCGAGTGAGTGAGACTCCATACAGCGCTATAGTGTGGTGTGTGTAGTGGTAGCGCGACCAGCGTGGCGGCGCAACCAGTAACATTCTGTGCACGCGTCCGAGTTGGTCGCGCCGCCAAATTGGTTGCGCAACAAACGGACACCAGGTAAGTAACTGTCTATAGAGCCGTATACATTTTGTTGGTAGCGGCGACTGGTTGCGCCGCCATGGTGTCCCGGTGAAATATAAGCCTAAGAACTCTTTATTTAGAGACACATAAATGCAAAAACTCATTCGTGAATTCACATCAAGTTACCTCAATTAGAACAGATAAACAACACAAAGCAACTCTAACATCAGAATTTCCGCGGTTTTTACCTCAAACATCAGAAGAAAACATCGTATACAAACAGTTTTCCTAATTATTACTCTACTATAGAGGCGTCATCAAACAAAAGTTCCTGAGGGTACCCTTTAATGAGACTGAAACACGAACATACGAATACTTTATTCCCTCACAGATGTTCACATGTCGACACATATTCTTAACATTTCTCACAAGGAATTACGAAGCGAGAACACCCAGCAACATTTTATTTGCGGCCTGTGACTCAAGTGTACGCAATTCTGATTAATAACTCCATATAAATAAAGGTCATAATTGCATGAATAATTGTATGAAGTTATTTGGACCGGAAAATTAATGTTGTCATCTGAAACCCCACTTTCGATTTGAGGAACAATGTTCAGGTGGAAATGTGACGGAATTTTGGACACACTATTTGTCATGACTCGAAATCAATCCTTTTACTGTCAAGACGTCTTTACCTTAAAATGATATAACAATATACGATGACAAACACGTTTGAATGTGTTCTTCCTACTAAACTTAAACTAAAACAGATATCTGAGAAATGAGTGCGTTGGATGGGACTTGTCTAAATAGCTTCTTTTTTTTTTGTTTGTTCCAAATGTTGTCAATACTAATCTTAGTTATTTAAGTAATTGTTATTGTTCTTAAGTAAGCGACACTTTGTAATGTTTTTATTGAGAACAAAGATTCTTTAAACCTAAACTTTAGTAGGATAATTAGATGAAGAACCTTTTACAGGAGAAAGGCTTGCTTACATTACCATTTTAGTGTAACATCGACGAAATGATTTTACTAATTTATACTTGAGTGGAAACTTAAGCATTCGATCCTTAAGTTGAGCTATTCATCTTAACTTGAGAATAACGTGACTTGTGTATAGCTTTGTAGGTTACAAGTTAATGTTTTAGAGCTTTCTTACAAAGTCCTTATTCATACTTTCGCGTAAACCCAAAAAAACAAAACCTACGAAACCAATTTCTTATTCGTTAAGACTGAGTCTGACATACTTTTAATTTCTGAGTATGATATTTTGTCGCAGCCTAAACTTTTAAAACAAAAAACTAAATCTAAAATTATTTTTTCAAGAGATGGCTTCCAAAAGTTTTCCCAACAGGTTTTCCAAAACGACAAGTTAAAATAAACACCATCCCAAGAAACAGGTTCCAGGTACGCCACTTCCTTCAATTCTTTTGAAAAATAAAACGAAACCTTCCAAAAACAGTTTCCTTAGTTTTCCAAAGAGTAAAATACGTTAACCCTAACCAATTAAGCCCTTAACTTCATTATAAAACAAACCACAAGCCCGTACAATTTATACCAAATTAACTTACCCACCCTTTATTTTAAAGCCACGTATCTATCCTCAGTAATTAGGGGCGGTATAGTTTCTCGTACGTTTGTAATTACTAAGCCGGACATTATTTTGTTGGATTATCCGTTCTGAGAGCACTTTAAAAATTCATTGGAATTAGAACTGTGTTTGTAGTTATATAACTTTATATGTTGATGCTGGTATTGAATGTACACTGAGAATTTGATCCAATTTGGATGGTAGCGCGCACTTTGAAAGATCTTGGGTTCGTTTGCAAAAAAAAAAATTACAATCAACGGATTATTTTTTCAGGTTAAATAATTCAAGAAGGTTTTTGATGTGTGATTAAAGTTATATGCCTATTAATAGGCTAAGTAAATTATGTTCTGTGGAACAAAATGTACGTTTCCAAAGAGTTCCAAGTTCTTACGTACGGTAATTTCGTTGAAGCCTGCTAATGAATTTCTGAAGGCTTACTCTAATCAAAGTTTTCTCATTTTCTATGACGCATACCGTCATCCTACAAAGTTATATTTTGACAAATCCCCGTTTGAAGGATGTTTAACCAACTTTTATGGAAATGAAGAATTGTTTTCTTTTTAAGCGATTCTTTTTTGTTTGAAGTGACGTGCTGTCAGTTTTGAGATTTATGCGAAGAACTTGGATCTGATGGACTTTGTAAGTAAGTATGCCATTTATGCACAAGGGAATGTTAGTGTTTAATTGGAAACCTTAAGTTTCATTGTCATTGTCACCTTACACAGGTAATAAACAAAAACAATAAGGAGACATTAGACGGTCTAGATAAATTTTAATGTCAATACGAGTTTTCAACCACATTTCCTTTTTGTTACCTACTTCAAAAACAAGAAAATACGTGTCCTTGCTAAAACTGGTACTTTAATATACAGGGTTTTTCAAGTTTTGTGTAAGCGACCCATGACGTCGCGACTTAAAAAATACAATCATTTATTTCGGGTTAAAATTACAGCCGTGTTAATGACGTATAATTTTGAACAAAAGAAAGGTTCCGTTATTTCAACGTACCCACGTTATGGGGATAATTATTTCACGCTTTTGGTCTTTAGTTTTCTTTCTGGTTTCAAACAATGGACGTAAAACACTTTAATGTACGTCATTTTTCGCCTCAAAATATAATTATTTTTTGTTTTAAAATTTTCTTGTTTTATTTTTTTGTCAATGCTCATACCTTCTTTATATGGGAAGAGGCCTGTGCCCAGCATTGGGACGATTATAGGCTGGATTATTATTATATTATTATTATTTTTTTGTGTAACGAAGACACTTCATCTTTATTTACCATCGAACCCCAAGGTTACAAAGCTTGATTGTGAGATTCATATAAAGCACATTTAGTTTATATTTTACCATGGAAAAGCTAAAATAAAGTACAGCTCCAATTTCCATTTGTAAACAATTCAAAAATCCTTTTTTTTATTTGAACCCTCTGTATTCATTTGGTGTACCTAAACATAAACTTTTTGCCACTGATTAGGGGCAAACATTAACTTTCTACTTTGTTGACACCGGAACGAAGCCAGCATTGATCGAGTTACATGAGACTGGGATAGAATATTGCTTTATAAATAGATTCTCGTAAGAGAATATCGTAAAGGATGTGATGAAAGTAGTAAATAAATTATTATGTGTCTAAACTAACTTTTGGGACTGAAACGTAGCATAAAGGTAGAATAAATCCGTTTTTGTTTTTGTCCATCTTATAATCGATATAGTTAAGATATTCATTGCTATATTGCATAAAATTAATGTCTAGCTAACTATTTCATAAAAATCTGGCCTAAATGTATTAGACATTTACTAGTGATTCGTTACTATTTGTTAGAATATTGAATTTATTTCAGCATTTTCTTTGTAGATTAATATTATTATGTAACGGGAGGCGAGCTTATGTCTTTAATCAGTTATCATTATCAATTAGTTATGGATGTAATAAATAAGATAATACAAATGAAATGAATATTCTTTATTAATAGAAGAAGGACGATGTCAGGAATTTTTTATGTTCCGGTTAGCTTGTTCCTTATATTTTATGTATTTGTGAACTTAAATAGCCATCTATCTATGTCTCACTCTGTTAATGCTACTGCACAACAAAGGTAACAAATATCGATTTTATTATATATACAAAATTACTACAACTTTCTCATTCAACTCTTTTCTACTTCTTTTTGCTAAATCATTAGGGTACATTAATTACCTTAATTCAGCACTCATTCTTTTCATTCTCAAATCGTATCTCACAGAATTCCTTAATCCTTTTACCGGCCATACTGCCCATATAATAAAATACCTTTACTAAAAAGAATCTGTGACATTGAAAGCAAAGGCATTAATCACACAAAACAATTTTCCCACCAAGAGTTTTGGTCCCAAACAAAAATATGCAAATTCGGACATTAACAGCCCTTTTGTGAGTATTCATTTTTCGACATCTTTCTGTAAACGCCCTTTCTCCTAGGCTTGATGAAAAAAGTTATTTTGTGACCCAATAACAATGTAATAGAAGATTCATTTCATAAGGAAACTTTATTTTTTACATGTTCATCACATTTTCCGCAGATATCTTAGTAAGATAAGTAACTAATACATACACCTATATATAAAACATCCGTGGCACACATTCGATGATAAAAAGTATTTTTCATATTGATTTTTATTTCGTACGGCGTAAAATACGAAAAAAAAACTAACAGCTGAATTAAGAACTTCCTCTTTTTGGAGTCGTTAAAAGTGATATTTTAAAAACTGATTAAAAAATCGTATAACTCGTTTAAATAACGTAGAATGACGTAAGACATCATTTTTTTCAGTAATTTTCTTTTTTCCAACTTCACATACCTCCAGCATGATATTATTAAAAGAGACATTTTCGATTCATTCTTCTATAGCCTAATATTCCAACTACTTTCGACTACTATTAAATTCTTCAAATAAAGGGTCATAGTTTCTATTGAACCTTCTACAATCGTACCTCTCTTCTATTCACAATCTTACAACAGTTGGCGCGCGCTCCCAAAATTATCTCAACGATCTTTATCACAAACTCGAAACCGTTGGTGGTCATAACTTTGTCTTAGTTCAAGTGATAATATCAGGGTACTCTCCTTAAGCCATTGGACTTTTTGTACTTATTCCCGGTTATTTCGGATTGAAAGCAATTTGTTTATCTTAAGGAAGTGAAAGTTGAAAAGCTAGTCAGTTATTTTTCCGCAATAATTACGTGATTGTGTTTTAAAATTTGTTCCTAACTACTTATTCGGAATGATTAAGGAACTTTAATTCAAAGTAGTTTAGGGGCAAGTTCCACACAGTATATTTACATAAAATTTTCGAAAAACTGACTTTTAACCTCATAGACAAATTATAAATAATTATAAAACATAATTGAGTTAGTTACACTCCATGTACTTCAAGAACGCCTGGAATAATAATAATGATAGATAATTAGATATGTATCCTTCACATGTGCAAAATACTGTGTGGCGTAATGTCTGACTTGATTTGGAAAGCAGGCAAGACTGCAAAACACAGCTGGTTAATAATAAACAAATCTGAATTTCCACCAACTCATTACTCGGCCACCACTCACGGTTTGCATAAAAGATGTCTGCCAGTGTCCTGCAATCAAACAAACACTAAGCTCGTCCTTTGACGTCAAGCGTCACCTGATGACGTCACCGTTGCCATGACAACGTGAGCTTGAATGATATGCTTTGTAGAAACTATTGTTAATTTTGTGAGTGTTTATAAGGGCAGCCATTTTGATTGTGGGTGTAAGTCTAGAATAAGCTATATTTGAAGGTCAAAGGGATTAAAGATCTTTTCAAGCTATTTTTAATTTACCTATGACTGGGTAACAAAAAAGATTGATTGAAAGATTATTCACTAAGCAATGTTTTTTGCTTACCTTGAAGACCTCCGTGGTCGAGTGGCGTACACACCGGTTTTCAAGGTGTCGCTAGCTCTGAGGTCCCGGGTTCGATCCCCGGACAGGTCAATGTAGAAAGCCAATTTTCTACATTGTTTCGGGTCTGGGTGTTAGTGGTACCTTCGTTGTTTCTGAATTCCATAACACAAGTATAAAAAAGCTACTTACTTTGGGTTCAGAGCAATGTATGTGATGTTGTCCGCATTTATTTATTTAACCTGTTTTGTCTCACTGCTGAGCCAAAGGCCACTTTCTAAAGATGTAAATTTTACAATTCACATTTAATGTGAATTGATGATACTTGTCATATTCTACTATAGGTATTGCTATAAACAAATCACGATTTCAAGTTCTTCTAAAAGAAGCCCCTTAGATTTTCATCTTTCTCATTATTCTTTTCACATTATAACCTTTGCTAATATATTTTTGACAGGCGTTTTAGATTTACATTGTTTAGTTAATGTTAGTCCAACTATGTGGATTTATTTATTACTTCATTATGTGACTCAAGAAATCTTCTTCAATATACTTCAATAAAATATCTATAATCTGAACTCATAATTTGAATACGCTTGTATTTGACAGCTGACCAAAATAAATTAATTTCCACAATTCAACGGTACTAAAGTCATTATAACAAACAATTTCTATTAAACCGTTTAGTTATTCCAAATCTATTTTAAATTGAATAACATATCTACTATTTTGGTAAATTGAATCGACTGAATTTTAAAGCGTTTCGTGGTATTCATTTTAAATATGTAAATACCAAACTATTTTCGTTCGGTAGTGAATAAATGTTAGGCCTGAACCGAACCCAAAACCATTTATTAGAATAGTACGTTTTTCACATAATGTTGGCTTTCCAACTAAAAAATATCTAAAAGGTATTTGACATTTCTCGAATGAAACCACTCACCGAAGGCAATTTCCTCCTTCGGTGAAAATGGATTAATTCACACCGTTGTGAGGTGTAGTTAGTCAGTCGTACAGAAAATGATAATGGATTTAGGATATTATAAATCAAATAAATAAAACAACCTCGTCAACTAATTTCTGTTAAAATGATTAACGTTATTTATTCACGTAATACTTAGTTTTATTAATATATTCAACAAGAGTAGCATTTTGTACTTAGAAAAGCATTTAATCCTAACCAAAGTTTTTTTTTTTTTTGTACCGAAACCAAGTCATAATAACTAAACTAGTCTTTTAGGATACAATAGCAAAACTTCCAAAATAAATTATAGTACAACCACAAAAAATACAGAGAATAAAAAGAGTTTGATGGAACTCGAATTCACTTTAGAAAGGTTACGCAACGGTGTAAAAAAGACAATCTATTAAATATCACCATAACAAACGCTTGTAAAAATAGGCATCGGCAGTTCATAATAAAAGGAAAGGGTTCGTTTTGTACGTTACCTGAACCCAATGTGGAGTCACGGGCTATGACTCCAAAAGTGACGAAGGCAACTGGGAGAAAGAAATAAATGGAATTGATATGAATGGGGGAATTTTGGGCATACTGATTTCGGGACAGTATTTTATACCCTTTTAAGTGAACAACTTAAGGTGACAACAATAAGTCTCTGAGACATTTTGGAAATTTGGACCACTTACGGTAAGTTCCGATCTTTTGTTGGGAAGTTTATTTAATTTGTAAAGGAAACGATATTCTTACATTATCATAAGCTTTATGATTTTTTCTTAGAAATAGGATGAAATCATATTTCGCGTTTTCTGGAAAGGTTTCTTGAGAATATTTATTGAACTTTGTGAGCGGTTCTTGGAAAATTAACTCTCAAAAGGAAGGAAAACTACTACTGCTATTTAGAAACTTATAGTTTAAGTGGTAGAGAGGGATGGAGATATCACTATCCCTTTCTTACCTTGGAACTGCGATACGGTTTATGTAACTCGGATGGTAGAGTTCAAATTTTATTTAAACTCAGTTTTATTTGCACATTATTGTCCATTCTTCCTTAGTTTTTCATTAGTTATTTGTTATTTCCTAACAATGTTTGCTGTATTATTTTTACTAATTAAATCTTGACTTATGATGCTTTTTCCAAGCAAAAATAAGCAACGTCCTCCGAGGCGGGATTAATGAGATCCCACAACCTTGAGACGACAAAACATAATTAACAAGATAAAAAATTAAAAATTCTTTAACAAGAAAGGGTAGACCAAATTTTTGGCATCAAATTTTTAATATGTGTAGCTTTGTTTAATTTATTTGACTTAGAAACAGCTGATTACTGCAACTGGCTATTAAGAAGACCAGAATAGATAGTAAATTACATATTTTGAATGTTGCTACAATTACATCCTTATAATGTTTATACATCTGGAGAATGTTCTTCCTAGTAAAAGAGGAAAAAACAGCCCAAATAAGGAACATAAATCAACTGATATCACTTGGCTACTATGAGAAACTGCCGAGTGTACCCTGATGAAAGGATTGTGGCGAAATTTATCACGCTCTCTTGTTTTAATGACATTAGTGGGAAAAAACACGCAAGGCCGTAGATCTGCTTTTTAACCGTTTTTTTTTTGTATATAAAAAAAAATTTCGTGGTTCAGTTGAAGTCTATTTTAATGGTAATTTAAGTCTATCAAGAATGATTTTGGCCCATCTTTTACACTTTTAATTAAGACAACGAATAGACAAAATTTTTGACTGCAAAAACTTGGTCTAAATTGTAAGAAAATCCTACATGTAAATATCTTGGCGACTACGAAGAGACAATTTCTGCCAACTCTATATAAAGTTGGCAACTTTAAGAAAATATTGTAAAGAAAGTTTGCGAAGGAAAAATTCTTATCTGGATACCCTTTAGTGGATTCCGCAAAATGTTCTATTATCTCGCCGGCTTCAAAGGAGACTGGGTAGCTACTAATTGCTGTGCTTTCGTCCAAGGAAAATTTTGAAATACATACTTTGGAGGGATCAACGAACTTTGGCGATTTTGGATGTGAAAATTTTCGGAAGTTTTTCTTGTTAAACAAAGTTTGGATGCATTTTATCTTGATGAGATTAACATAGTTAGATCAAAGAGTTTTAAACAAAAAGGGTTGAGAGATAAAAAGTTGAAAACTTACTCATATCAAAACTGAAAAGCATCGCCAAATACATACATAAATACAAAATACGTACATTGCCTGTCTGTTTCTTTTGCATAGGTCTTGTAGAATTAAAAATCTAGGAAAAGAGACTATGATATTCTGAAATAAACCCTGGACAAAGTTCAAAGTCTGAATTTAGTCCCTTTCCATAAATTAAAAACTTTTCCTCCTAGGCACGTAAATATAACTTCTAACCTATTTTTAGTTTGTATAAGTCACTGCCGCATGGGTACTTAAGAATTTGCCTTGGTTTTAGTTTTTTCTTATGTAATGGTTCTCGTTTCTACTAAAACAATCGCCATTCTAGCAATTATGTTAATTATCGGAATCGTTCACGGTAGAAAAAGTGTCGTTCACCATCTAATCCCCTTCGAATGTCAATGTTGGAACTAATCGATTCGTTTCATCTAAAAAAATATTAGGTATCACATTTTCGAGTGTTTGAGGAAAAGTTCAGGGGTAACAATATTTCTTTGTTTTCCCATAGTTTTTTTTTACATTTGAGGTCAACTGATAATAGTTTATAATTACATAATTATCAGTTTTACTATCACATATAAAAAATGCCTATTTTGGCTCGGCAGATGAACGATGGGGTAAATTATCACAAAACTGCAAATGGTCATTGTCTTTGTTCATAAAATAGATTCAAACGTATGTCGACAGATAACATACATTTTACTGTGTCTTAGGGTGTTAGCTAATACATAAAAAGTACAATATAAAAGTAAAAATCTTATAAAAACAGAAAGCTTTAACCAAAATAGCGCAAGTAAACAACCTCTATATATGTATTATATGAAATAATAAGCTTAATACATAACACGATATAACACATGATAATTATGAAGGCCGTGTTCGTTGGTCGAGAGTTATCGATTAGTGGAGATAAACTTGTGTTTGTGGTTCTATTGCTAATATATATAATCTCTGTTAAGTCTGATTCACACAAATAGTTCCATTAAATCCGTATTAATGTTTCAGGATAAATGATTTTAATTAAAAATAAATTTTATGTTGTATATTTTTGTTATAGTGTTACTATTCTACTCTAAAATGGTAACAAAAAACTTTCTTTTTTTTCAGGATGAATTCTAGTAGAGAATTCTAGTAAAGCCTTGATTAGCCTTGATGATTTTTTCAGTTTTCCCACCCATCTTGAGTCTGAACGTAGGCTGCATGCATTAACTGACGAAAAATACGATATTCTAAAATAATACATACGATATGTTCTTTTTACACAGAATCATATCTAAACCTAATTCAAGTATTTCAAAATCAATACTTTCTGACATCGAAATGCATTATTTACCTAACCAAAAATAGCACACACATTTAACCCAAGAAAGCTACCTCCCCACAAACTGTAGCAATAAGTAATAAATCGATCGTTAAGTGACAATTTAATTCAAGTTTCATTGCTCGAATGGAGTGGCGTTCTAATTAGTGTGCGAGTAACCGCCTTTACCCATCCCGAACGTCGTATCGTACTCGATACCTGAACCGATGGAAACGATCGAGAATTTACTCGATTTCATTAGCCGTTATGTTGCCTGACTTACGTGGAGGAAATGCTGATTGCCTGATACATTGCAAATATCAATTGAATAGGAGTTTAATTGGCATATTATATATATTTAAAATAAATACTTATTTGTGTGTCTTTTAGGAATAAAAAAAACTCTTTTAAATAGCCAAGTTTGACTAAGTTTTTCTTAATTAATTAAAGTAGAGTGGCTAGCACAGAAACTTCTTAGGACTCAAATATAAATTTACAAAAATATGATAAAAATATCGCGTAAAGTAGGCAATGTTGTTAAATGGTTTTTGTAGCTTTCAATTAGGACAACTTTCACTCAATGCTAATTTGTTATTTTATTTTTAGTCATACTAAAATTTCAGTTGATTTACAAGGTTCAGTTTTAGAAATATAAGCTACATAGCATAATTTACATATATATATATACATTGTGTAAAGTACGGCTTATCGATTTACTATCAAAACAAACATATCGTTCTGTGAGTATATATTATATGACTAGGTATATATATATTATGTATAGTAACTACTACTTTACCATTCGTGATAGATTCCATCTATTATTGTTTCAAATATATCAACCTTGAACTCATAATTTATAGGGAATACACTAGCCAAATCAAGTTTAATTTACAAAAAATATTTTAGTAATAGTAAACGAGATAATTATGAATCATAATTACGTTTGAACTAGTTTATTATATCAATGTAACTGCCTAACTGCTGCAAATCTTTTGTTTATTTTTTTTACATTGCATGCTGGTACCTAATAACGCATCATGTAGTGCATTTGTCCATTATTTTTTCCTGGGATTTGATAATATAGTATTTATAAATTAAATGAACTTTTAATTATCTATAAAACAATTTTAGTATTTTTTTTGTTCGAACTACTCATAAGCTACCTACTAAATAAATATAAAAAGATAAAAATAAAATATCATGTAAAAATAATTTGTGGTAAGGAACAGGAAAATCTAAAATATACTTTTTATAGTTACCAGTATGTCTACAAGTAATCAATGACATAGCAACAACTATTTAATACAAAAACTAATAATGCAAGTAATTACATAAACCCAAGTTAATTATATCACGTGCAAAAGTAAATCAAAATAACAATATTAATTAGAACTCTGGAGTTGTGTTAAAAATTAAAATCAAGGTCGGATTCGCGTCATGGACATCTGATCGATAACGACGCGTGCGTTTCCATTGTATGCTGTATTTTTATTACTTTTATAGTCATGTGTAAACGTTAAAATGTGTTGTTTATTTTTTAAGTAAATATTTTTTTTGCGTGTTTTTTATTTGCTCTTCGGGATGAAAATAGTTTGATAAAATATTGGTATTCTTGAGTATTTTTTAATTTAAATATGCTTGCGATCTGAAATCGCCAATCCGCAGAGAGCAAGCGTGGTGATCAATGCTCGTGTCTTCTTTATATGAGAAGAAGCTTGTGCCAGCAGTGGCACGTTTATAGGATGGATTATTATTATTATTATAATAATATGCTTGTAAACTAACATACATAAACGCTTAATAATAAAAGAATTTATGTAGGTCAATAGATAAGACACTATTAGTATTGAATAACAAATAAGTAATAAAACACAAAAGTTCTAATTACTAGGAACAAACTAGATAACCTACAAATTCCCTTGACAGTTAACCAGCCAATCAGAACACGAATCACAGACTACTAAAATACTTTACCGATCAATCGGTAGCTAGGGGTGAACAACCTTTTAAGCAGGGGCGAGTAGATTTATAACCCGTGAAACTTTAGTCGCACTCGAGGGAGTTATGAGAGAACTAACCTAGAAAATTTATTTGTTTCTGACCTAGGTATCGGAATTAATCCATAAGGTACGATAATTTAAATATTTTTGTGTAAGTCGTTTAGTGGAAAATTTGGGTTTAAGGTTTTTTATTAAGTTTGTACAAGATTAAGTAATATGTGGTTTCTTGATTTTTGTTTTATTTGATTACAATTTCATTTTTTTTTATTTCTCTGGGTGACACAAATGACTGATATGGTTCACCCTAAGATGACCCGCTGACCCAATCTACGTATTAAGTAGTATTTACCTTATACTTTTTTCAAACAACAACCTACATTTTGAATTAAAACTGTACCCAATAATTACAATGACAATTTAAATAACAATTCAATATTTTATTAATTTTTAAATTTATATTAACACAGCAGTCATAATAGGAATAGTCGCAGATAGTAACGATCAAATACTTAAACAATTATATTTCACCTAATATTTAAACAACTAATACAAATTCAACACCACAATCTTTGCCAACGGAAACGCACACAGCGAAACGTCAAACATACTCGCGACCTGACGCAAGCGCAGTACCGTCCGCGACGAGGTTATGAACGCACGTGTCGACAAACATCGATAAACACTCATAACCTCTTATCGATAACAGACAATTGTTTTACAATATGAATTCTATACCTGTGAATTTACTAGAGTTAAAACAGGAAGAATTTAAGGCGTTTCTCGATTCTTTCGATCATGTGTTCTCGGATTGCGATGGTATGTAACTATTTTAACTATTCCTTACTTGAATTTTGATGTTTGTCTTTTGTTTTCGTGTTCCAATTTTGATTTATGTACCTTTTAGTGGCCATAATTTATAGGACTGTTCTTTTTTGCAATTTCAAAAGTATTTTTTCATATAAAGACCGGTTTTTGAGTACTATCCTTAGTGGGTCTGTTTGTTCACATAGCAATAACAGTGATAGGTTTATGATGTAATTTCGTGCCTTAAGTATTTAGATTCAGAGTTCAGTTTCAATCGCTCAATGACAATATAAACAAGAATTCAGTCAGTTTTGGATAACGCGATAGGATCAGTTAGAAATGCTTGAAACTACATAGACATTTTTGAATGTCATCAGTATTCTGTATCAAAAATTCGTTTCTATTAAACTGTAGATTATCGATAAGACCAAGAGTAAAAATAACAATAGCTTATTACAGGGAAGGATAAAAATATAATGAAAACAAACCATAAATAAAATGCACTACAACTTACAGCAAAAACATTACTTTGGCTGTGTTTAACTATCCCTCTCCTCCTTTCATATAGAGAAGGAGGATCGTGTATGAAAGATTAAGGATTTCATAACATTTTATCTAGATTTCATCACGTTTTACATCGTTGGTTGGTTAGTAATTTACTTTCCATACTTTCAAATGCGTCCATTAAAATTTGTGCGATTAATTACCTACATCAATATTTATCTCATCTCTTATTAAACAAAATGACAAAGCAAACCAGTCGAGACCTACTACCAGTTTAAAAAAATTACTTATAAGTTTAACTACGAATACTAATTCATAGATAATTTTTTAAGTAATTTTTTTTTTTAATCAAATAATTGTTGCTTTTTAAAATAATCGACAATAGAGAGACTATTCTTAGTTTTACCAAAAGTACGAAACATATGGTTGATGTCAACCGTCGTCATGGCAACCGACACTGACAGCTGACGCGTGATACCGGGCATTCCGTATTTAAAGTCTTCTAATCACGAAAGACTATGGCACGTGTATAATCTATATTTAGCTACGTTGTCATTCTTGCATCATGCATGGTGCAAAAGTCGTGCGTCATTTCATCAAATTCTATAGATTTTGAGCACCTATTGACCCCTTTGTGCTTATTTTATTGTTAGCATGTATCTGTCAACGGAAAATAACAAGAACCGTAAGTTTATAAATTTCCTAGGAAAATTATAAACTTCCGTAGGATTATAAACGAGAGATAAAATGTATTATTTTACGCTCACATTTTCGTAAAATGATAAACTTACGAAAGTCGAGCGTAAAATAATAAGTAAGCAATAACCAAACGCTATGTGCGTTCTGATTGGTTGAATAAATGACGTCTTCCCGCTCCGCCGCCATTTTGTGCCACGAAATGTAAACAAACCGGTTTCTCGTGTGTTTTTGTAAAGTTTTTTTATGTTATAACTGTAAAAATAGTTTAATAATAAAAAGGTTACTAAACTAGACTCATAATGAGCGACCTAGAAGCTGCAGACAGCCAAAGTGGTAAATATAGTGAAGTAAATGCTAGCAAATTTGTTGACGAAGTGTAGATCGACATCTCGCTAGTGCGATATAAAGAAATAGAACATAAACATATAGAACCGACATAGGCCCAGACATCCATTGCTTGGTTAGGTTCAACTTTGTGACAGAGATCAATAGGTTAGCTTAGGTTAGATATTGTGACCTTGCAATGGAGCGAGCGAAGCGAGCGACGGCCTTTGATTATTTAATATCTACTTATTTAATATATGTAATTCAAAATTTATCTCAGCAAACTACTGTAATATTGCATCAACGTACTACACTACCCTTGCTAGGTGTCAAACTACTGCAATACTGCACCAACGTACTGCACTACCGTAGTGTGGCACTACCGTAGTGTCGAACTACTGTCGCGCAATCGTTTGTCGCACTAGCGAGATGTCGATCTTCAGTGTGTCGCACTAGCGTGCATTCGAACTACGGTGAGTCGCAGTACAGTTTTGTCGCATAAGCGTTAATCGCACATCCATTTGTCGAGCTCACGTAGTACACTCCTTACTAACTTAAACGTTTAAGTTTCAATGTCTTTATTTTTTTAGTATGTTAAATTTGTTATTTTTTTTAACATATTTTTTAATAAATGTCTTACTTACCTAAAATCTGTTTGTTAATTCGCCTGAGGATATTGTTGAAATTTAAGTTTGAAATGTTTGTTTTTTTTTTATTATTTTTTGTTTTATGATTATTTTTAATAAACCTCTTTAATATAGTAAAACACATTTCTGTTGTTTAATTTTGGTAGAGGGAAGTAGGAATCAGTAGCATATTATGTAAATAAACACCCTGTATAATAAGTACCTAACTAGTTATAAAGTAAAAATACTGTTAGGTTGGTAATCAAAACTGATAAATTTACAGATTGGCAAGTCTGATTATACCTAAGTCTATGGACACAAACATTTCCACTGTCAACATTGACCAATCAGAGAGCAGTGTGTTATTTTACGTATTTTAAAGAAGCGTAAAATTAAAAGCTCTTCTGTGATTGGTCGAACCGTTTAGAATCTTACGAATGGATATCCGTCAGTTTATAAATTTACGAAAAGACATTGAAAATTTATAAATTTCCTAAAATGTTTGCGTAAAATAATACATTTTATCTCTCGTTTAGAATCCTACGGAAGTTTATAAATTTCCTAGGAAATTTATAAACTTACGGTTCTTATTATTTTCCGGTGACATATCAATTCATTTGTTCACTGTTTCCATGGAAACCCTTTGGCGAAATTTTATGGTTGCAATATGATCCAATTCCTGTTATTTTATTGAACTGAATCACACGAATTTGTTTGAAATTGATAATGTATTTTCATTAATGATTTCCTACAATCTGCGATTTGTCAGCACTATCCTCAAATTCGTAGATATTCATCCGCACCACAATTACTTGTCGATCATCGATAAACATAAAATAACTAAGTAGTGGTTTTATTACGAGTTTTATAGAGAAAAGGGATGCCTTCGCCCTACAGTTTCAGTTCTGACTCTATATAATAATAATAACAGTTTTACTTACACTGACTTTTCGTTTCTTTCCTAGGTGTAATATGGGGAGCAAAAGCCTACCCAAATGTTGGCAAGTTCTTCAGTCTCATGAAGAAACATGGAAAGACAGTCCACTTTGTATCAAACAATAGTCTACGCAGTAAAGAAAACTATGAAACGCGGTTCAAAGAAGCGCAGATTGAGAACGGATATGTGAGTAATAAATATTAAAATATAGATAGTACTAAAGATAAATAACTGGTTTGGGTGTATGCCATTGGTTTGTTCAGGTGATCTTAAATCGGAGATTTCATCACAAATCATAGATTCCTGTTTACATCACGCTGTATATGCTTACCACATACACAGCATGATGTAAATAGGGGGTTTACATATTATAGTATTTACTTAATATACCTTTCACCCGACACCAAAAAATTGCCTACTGTGGTTGTTTTTAATTTGTTCGTTAATGCGGTATTTATTTATTTTAGTTTTATTGAGCCAAAGTTGCCTTCGACTATTGTTTCTAAAACTGCTCAATCATGAGGCAAAAGAACTTAAACAGTTTTTGTATTCTTAGTTTCACACAATCTAATTTAAGTGCAATCAGAACGTTACATTTTGTAGTCATTAATTTGAAACACAATACCTACTTTTCTTGTGTGTCGTCATGAAAACCGGGGGCTTCCATAAATGTACATAATGGTGAACTATGAAGACCATACGTCATAGCTGGGCGTCTCGCCAATCCGTGGTTCTGTAACCATTTGGAGTTCTGCCCACCTCACGAAAGATTACAAGGAAGTGGTTTTCCTAAGAATGCATGCTGTTAGCCAAGTCATCTGCTCGATATTTCATAATTTAGAATGAGAATAATTGGTATAATTATGGTGCATACCGGATATCGTATAACATTTCAGCAACACTACCACTGTACTGCATGCACCATTTGGGCTTATACTGTATGCAGACTTTTTGATCTCCAGACCATGGAAAATCGTCAATGATCCACAATGTTTTTATTCTGGGGTGCATAGTGTATAATTAGGACTACTGATTCTTAAAAAAAAAAACTGGATTTCAAAAAAAAATCAGTTCACCCAGTCAAAAGTTCTGAGGTAGCAAACATACAAAAAAATACAGTAGAATTGAATAATTCCTCCTTTTTGAAGTCGGTTAAAAACTCTCCACTACACCGTAAATTAACGGCTCATACGAGAGTTTTTTAAACAAGAAATAATACTACTTTCTTTCCGATTTCGACTACCATACTCTGACCATAATCGTCACCACATACGTTGTCATCTATTTAACATTTTGATTGCAAATTATCTTGTCTCAAGACGCATCTATCAACAGCATCCTCGTTACGTAGTATGCTAAACCATAAACCTAATACCACTTTGAAGCATGGCGGTTCGCCAATCCATGGCCACTTGGATATCTGCCCGTCCAGTAAACACTAGACCCAATAAACGTATAAGTCTTTACTATTTTCTTAGTTTACTTTTCAGTTTAAATGGTTTCGTATTAATTTTCTTGAGACTGAATAATTGCTATTTACGGAACTGATAATACGTGCTGAAATGATAGTTCGTTCTCCTCTTCCACTTTTTCATCCTCAATGCCATTTTGTTTTATAATATCTTTAACTTCACTTTTAGTATATTCCTACTCTACTCTCCTCCTTCTCCCTACTTAATAAACAAATGTGATTTTATGACAACTGGAAATCTTCGTATTTTTTAGTTAATTATTTCTCTGGGTACAGTCAATATATTGATGTCTTTTGCAGAGAGAATTGATTTTTAGAGACCTAATTTTACCTTAGAAACATTTCATCTGGCTAATATCACCTAGGTGAACAAAGTGGACTACTCATTTATAGAGCTCAAGATGACATAGAAATGTTAATAGATAAATTGTATTGTTTATCATTTAGAGGTTAATAGAATTATTATGACAATATGAGAGTTAGCATCCTTCAATGCCAAGTTCTATTCTGAGATAAGAATTAAACTATCATTATACTAAAACAACTTTTTATGTGTTTTCGAACCGAATTTAAAGGGAGGAGGTTCTCAATTCGATTGTATTTTTTTTTGATGTTAGCAATTGTAGAACGGTTTAAGAAAATCTTTTTATCATCGTTGATGTAAAGTCCTCCCTCAGTTATCGTCTCATATTATATTTCACTTTAATAAGTTCCTCTTTATTACAGTATATAATTAATCACTATAACATCATACAAAATGGACGTGACAGATATACTGAATACAGTAAACTTTACAACTACCATTTATTCATATCTACGGATAAGATAACTGAACCACTTAATTCATGAAGACAAGATGGAAATGTTCATTATATTGTCTTAACAACAGATATCAGCAGATAATATAGATAACTACCATTTATCGTACCTATTGTTGATTTTCATACTACTCTGTTTACAATACAAAACTCAGCCATGATGTATTTTGGTATATTTTTTGAGCCAGAATGATACAAATCACAAGACTGTAAGCCACGCAAGAGAAAACAATCGGTTATAAAAATCTAGAAGTACTTTTAGTAAAATGTATTTTTATTTTCAGGATTACCTTACCATACCGTCCATAGCGATAGCTGAATACCTGAAATCGGTGAATTTCAGTAAAAAGGTGTACTGTGTTTCCTGTACAGAAAACGTCAAAGTTATTAAGTCGTATGGATTTGAATGTAAAGAAGGGGTAAGATTGTTTCTCATTATTTACCATAAACAAATAGTAGTTATCCTGTGACATTGAAAGCTGGTACTTTTGATAATATTCCATTGTAACCCCATTAAAGGCTGGTCTTTCCAACACCAAATAAGTTTATCTTAGGAATAATTTAGGATTTTTTGAGTTCTTCAATTCAATATATGACAGAATTTGTTGCTCGAATAAATATTATCTGGTGTTGGACCCTAAAGGAAAAAGCTCAATTATTTGCTTTGCGCAAACCGTATACTAAAATATTAAACAAAAAAATTAGCTATGAGAAAAAAAAAGGTTTTTTTGTTCACAAATACCTTCTTTTACAGCCAGATGTTGGAGTGGATTACTACGAGGACTATGCCCAGTACTTAAACGATGATCCCGAGATAGGTGCAGTGGTTTTCGACTGCGATTTCACGGTGAACCTTCCAAAAATGACCAAAGCAATTACTTACCTAAGCCGGCCTGATGTACTCTTCCTTTGTGGAGCGACTGACCGACATGTATACCATAAGGCTGGGGTTAAAACTATAGGTAGAGTAAACATTTCAAATTTATAAACTCCAGTTTTGGTATAACGTTACAGAGTGCATATTTAAAATAATGGATTTGAAAATCCTGAAATTATTTCTGCTGAAATACAATGAAAAAGTAGTGAAATAAATTATAGATAAATATGATCTAATCCAAGGGGTCCATGAAATTGTATTGATTACATTTTGCGTTTTAAAATAAAATCGAAAAGGATCTCAACTCGTAAAGCATTCTAATATCTTTGCATAAAAATCCTTGCCGGCCCTTTTCCATAAAAATAGCATTTCAAAACTAAGCAAATTAAGTCTCATAAGTGCCTGAAAGGCTTAATTGAAATTAAAACATTTTGGTTGTGTCATACTTAATAATAATAATATATTTTTCGTCTTTACTGAGAATAGTTTTTTTAATTGAAATTTATATTCCCTAGGTACTGGAGTATTCACGGAACTAGCTGCAGAAGAATCAAATCGTCGACCCATAGTTTTAGGTAAACCTGGAAAGCCATTTGGAGAATTCGCTATGAAGAGAGCGGGCGTAACGGACCCTAGCAGAGTTTTATTTATTGGTGATATGTAAGTGTAATCTTTATTATTTGGACCATAATCATGACTATTTATTTTATTTATTGTTTTATCTTTATTTTTTTTATAATTTAGACCAATATTATGAAAAAAATGAGTTCAATCATTATTTTTTTTATTCCTTCGTTGAGTTCATCTATTTGTCCGCATTCCATTACTATGTTTTCCTTCTTTTGTTTTTGACTGTTCTCTTTTTTAACTTTCAGGATTGAACAAGACGTAGGTCTCGGGAGAGCTACCGGCTTCAAAACTTTACTTTTACTGACTAACACTACTGTAGATACGATGTTAGCTCACAAAACAATTAGACCCGACTTTTACGCGGAATCACTGGACAGTATTGTGCCTTTATTAGAAAAGTAAATATAAATTGTATCTTAAGACATGTCAGTATGTTGTATAGAGGTCTGGAAAGATCTGGAGAAAATAAGAAGGCAGAAGTATACTTATGCTTTGCAGTGAATTTTAAAGCTGTGATTATTTTAAGTTAAAATAGCTTTCATGATGTAAGTTCTGTTAGAATATACACATAGGTATATTAAGTTTGATACTTGGAGATATGCTTATGCGAATACGTTTTAGTAGGATTAATGATTATAGTAATAATACTAAAGTTGTTTCCATTATCCTAACGAATAGTAGTACCTTCCCATAGATTGTTGTTCCTTAATAAAAATACGATTAGTACTGAAATTAAAATTATCTCATACCTAGCAAAAAAATATCTGTTGTCTGGTTACCATAACACAAGCTCTCTTAGAGCTTAGCTTGGGATCAGATAACCGTGGGTGAATTGTCCAGGAATATTATTATGATTGTACTATTATTATTGTTATGAAAGTTTTTAATCGTGAATATTGTATAAAACGAAAATCTATTACTTTACTGTAATTACGTACATTTATACTGTTATGCCTGGTTGTGTTATTTTACTTAAACATTACACTTTAATTTAATTTGCTTTTGCTGGAGAAAAGTGTACTTAACGGTAATACCTACCGACGTAATTAAATGTAAATTATGAAACAAGTTTTATGAAAATTTATGTTTTCTATATCTGTGTAAATGTCTTATTTTAAATAGACAAAGGTGCTCGAAATTGTCGTCGAAATAAAAAAAAACAGTTTCCTTTGCCAGGTTTCTACTTTGTTATTTTTTATTTTTGTACACAAGACGTACTTATTTCTAATTCAATTGTATATTTTTATATGTACTTTATTTCTAATTTAAGTCACGTGTTAAATTGAGTAAAACAAATTAATGTCTACGAACAAGTTTTTTAATTAAAAGTCCATGGTTGCTTTTAGTTTTTGGTAGAAACAATAAAACTACGTGATCAGACTTGTGATAAACAGCTTAAATATTTTTGTTAAAACTACATCTTATTTTAATAAACCGAAACGTAGATAATAACAATACGTCTTTCTTTTTTTTCTAATGTAGTTCGAAAAAGGCAGAATATTACCTAAACGATGGGGACTAAAATAAAAAATAAACAAGTATTTACTCCGTTAAAGGTATTTTTAATCTGATGTTCAGAGTTGTTCATACAAACATTATTTATAAAGTAACCATATACATTATTAGTAATAATTAATACCGTACTAATGTAGGCAAAAATGACTGAATGAGTATACATGCAGAGGATGACCGAAAAAGAGATAGATCGATTGTGTGGAAGAGGATATGAGAGAAAAGTTACTTTATTCTGGGATAAATGGAAGTCCCCCCCACAAACCTAACATAACATACCTTTCACGGGCCTGTTGGTCTAGCGGTTAGTGACCTGACTGCTATATCGGAGGTCGTGGGTTCGATTCCCACTCAGGACAAATGTTTGTGTGATGAGCACGATCATTTGTTCTGGTCTGGGTGTAATTTATCTATAATAATGTATGTATTTAAAAAATATATGTATAAGTATATTTATCAGTTGGCTGGTTACCATAACACAATCTCTGCTTAGCTTGGGATCAGATAACCGTGAGTGGGATGCCCCGGAATATTATTATTATTTATTATTATACCTAATTTAAACGGGAACAGGATAGGGAAATAATACAGTATATCTTTTATTTATCTCCATACATTACTACCTAATACCACACATGATAGATCCAAACCCAAACAATAACAAGAATAACAACTAAAATTTAATTAGCGTAATAGATATTGGAAATATTTGTTCTCAACCAATTTCGTTAGAATTAATTTGATGAAAGTTGTAAATTAATAACGTTCGGAATAGTCCTGTTAATACGGTATACAGAGTGTAGTTAATTGAAATTACTTTTAATGTTTGAGTTTTTTTTTTTGTATTCTTTTTATAAAACAAGGTCGTGAAAGTCAAGTTGTTCGTCGTAAAATCGGAGTAGAGTTTATACAGTGTGTCCGGGCATGGACTAGCGATATTCTAAATACTTAAATATAATCTATTTTAAAGTAAAATTACACTATTTACTTGGGTCCAATACACTTCCCCGCTATGTGGCAGCCATTTTGTTTTTTTTGTTGAAATATGCTCTATGCGAGTACAAAAAAAATCATATATCTCAAAGTTTTAGTCATACTGAGATAAAAATGGGCTTATTCGAAAGGCAATAATATTGTCTACCATCTGCATTACAAAACAATGTGTTTACGATTCCATAACATATGAAAAAAAAATGTAAAAGTCGAAAAAAGAAACGAAAAATTATGCAATTCAACCAAAAATTGAAAATTACTACAAAAACACCCCCGACAACTGTATAATTTTTTTTACTTAATCGACAGATTTTGAGCTAAGCTACAATACAACATAAAATTCACAACTGTATGTCTTATACTTTAAGAGTTATTGTTGTTTGAACATAGCGTATGCGCAAGCAAAAAATGCCTTTGTTAACCGCTAGAGATATTTATGGCATTCACTGCATTCCATGCGAGAACAGGCCAGAAATACTGTTCATTACTAGCGTGAGTGAGCGAGATAGAACGTATTAGTCCACTACCTGGAACAAAATCTCAGTTTTAAAGACAAATGATTAGTTGGATTAGTTGTCCCTCGCCCTGCGTTGTGATCGCTACTTTCACTTACCGTCCGTTCTGTTTACGTACTGTGTTAGTGTTTATCATAAGTGTGATAAAGTATGGCACAGCGTCAATATTCATCGCAACATATTGCTGACATACACTTTGTGTATGGCTTTTGCAATGGGAGTGCAAATCTGGCTGTAGAAGAATATCGAAGAAGGTACCCTAACAGGCCTACACCGAGTCGCCAAACTTTTATTGACGTGCATTCAAGATTAGCCGAAAGAGGTATTCAAAGAGCTGTTAATGAACGTGATCGCGTGATATCGCCCGAAGATGAAGAAGAAGTGCTTAGACTAATAACCAATGATCCTAGACTAACACCCGTATTCAAGAACGTTACTTACATAAGTATGGCAGCAACACTATGCTAAGTAAGGCATTTCTCACTGCGTTCGTCATGGCAGGCCATTCATTTCATAAACAATACTTAACGGACCCTTTGCTGTGCGGACTCATAGCATTGAATGCGGCGTTGTGATTGGTTAACGATGTGATGCGACTTCACTCGGGTTGACTGACAGATTAAACGTCAATCGCGATTTTTCAAAATAAAAACATTTTAACAGTTTTACATTATTTTCAACAATTTTTGTCTATAATGACTACGAAATTACCCAAAACATGGTAAGCACTCATATATTATTGTATGTTTCTGTTTGTTCCATAGTCAAAGTTGTGAAAATAATAACACGTATTGTTTTCTTTCAGCTCAAAGTTACCATTTACTTCTTCGGAAAGAGAACAAATTGTAGCTTTAGTGCGAGACCCGCCCATTATTGAGGATAAGCGTACACACGCTCAAAACATCGAGTTGAAGAAGAAGGCCTGGGATGAGCTGACAATGGCCTATAATGCACAGTCCTATGCGACGCCTAGGAATAACATTCAGCTAAGAAGAAGTTGCGAGATCATAAAATCTAGAAGTAGACAAGAATGTTCCCTCTCAACCAAAAACACGATAGGAAATATCCACTACTAGCACAGGTAACTGAATATTTTGTCAATTCAAGAGGTGTGGGCAGGGATTAAACTCAGATGCAAATAATCAATAAAGCAGCACACTTGTTTATAAATATGCACTTTATCTTTCAGGTCAAGAACATTTGTAGTGAGACAGAAGCAAGAATAAAGCTATTTGTGAGGAGGCCCTGATACAACGGGAAGAAAAAATTATTGATTTTGAAAAACAACTCCATGGTCTGCAATTAGAAAAAATGAAATTGGAAATGGAACTATTAATAAAATCTTAAAAATTGAAATAAATTTGTTTCATTTTATACTAGCGACTAGCGACTCGCCCCGGCTTTGCACGGGTGCAATGCTGATACTAAATATAGTGCCATAAAGCCATAAAGTGCTATAGGGCGAAGCGCAGCCTTCGACGCACTATTTGGTATAGGCACGCGCCACCCGGCCCCCGCGCGGCCCTCCGGCCGGTCCCGCCGCAACCGCTATGTCCCTGCATTTTAAATCTGTAATTTCTTCGAAAATATTCATTTAAATTACATGCTGTAACGGGCAATATTGATCTATATTACATGCACAATACTGTAGTACATTTTTTGATCTAACTCGTAGGATTCAGCCAGCGTTTGCAATGTAAGCTCAAAAAAATGAGTTTATTTACGACCTTTAAAGACCTCTATGATTATCTGCGTTTCTCTACTATATTATGTGTAAATAAGCGTATCACAAATCACTACAAACATAACCTTATACTGGATACCAGTTTATCATGTGTTGATTTGTCGCACTATGCGTTGCGTAAAGTAGCTAGCGAGCTACTTTATCTGTGCGTTGATTATAATGAGCGCATAGTGTCGTTCGTCCCTCAAGTATTGTTTATGATTAGGTTTTTGTGTCCCTGTGCGTCCGCGCGCACTATGAGACCTCACAGTAACGTTCATGAATACGGGTGTAAGCGTTAGACGGATTGCAGTGCAACTTCAAATGTCTAAGTGGCATGTATGGAGAATTTTGAAAAGAGAAGGATTACACCCTTATCATTTTCGACGGGTTCAAGACATAATCGAACCAGATCATGCTGCGAGATCTGTGTTTTGTTCGTGGATAAATAGAAATTTTAGACAGAACCGTAATTTTTTACAAAGAATTCTGTGGACTGATGAAGCCAAATTTACAAGAGCTGGAATTACAAACCACAGAAACGACCATCTTTGGTGCTCCGCAAATCCAAGGGCGGTGCGACCAAGCTCATTTCAACATGAATTCTCAGTAAATGTGTGGGCTGGCATAATCAACGATAAACTGATAGGGCCATTGGAATTGCCACCTACATTAAACGGCGCTAGATTTTTAGAATTCTTGGAGACACAGTTTGCGGACAGCCTCATGGACTTACCTCTATCATACCGTCGGCGTATGTGGTTCCAGCTCGATGGTGCACCCGCGCATTTTTCTCGAGCAGTGAGAGAATATCTAAATAACAATCTATCGCCGTGGATCGGTCGTGGTGGTGTAGTAGCATGGCCACCTCGCTCACCCGATTTGACACCTTTAGATTATTTTTTGTGGGGTCATATGAAACAAAAAGTATACGCTACAGTTCCTAACACCAGGGAAGAACTCGTCGCAAAAATTATGGCAGTCGCCGAAGAAATTAGAGCCGATTTGGATTTAATTAGGCGCTCATCAACCCAGATGGCACAGAGAGCCGTAGTGTGTCTACAAGCTGGAGGTGGCCACTTTGAGCAACTGCTTTAGATATTTTAATATTGGAAAAAACATTAAATAAATTCAATATGAATGTTATGTGTTTTTAATGATTTCCTGTATAGGTTTCTTGCGCATACGCTATGTTCAAACAACAATAACTCTTAAAGTATAAGACATACAGTTGTGAATTTTATGTTGTATTGTAGCTTAGCTCAAAATCTGTCGATTTAGTAAAAAAAATTAAACAGTTGTCGGGGGTGTTTTTGTAGTAATTTTCAATTTTTGGTTGAATTGCATAATTTTTCGTTTCTTTTTTCGACTTTTACATTTTTTTTTCATATGTTATGGAATCGTAAACACATTGTTTTGTAATGCAGATGGTAGACAATATTATTGCCTTTCGAATAAGCTCATTTTTATCTCAGTATGACTAAAACTTTGAGATATATGATTTTTTTTGTACTCGCATAGAGCATATTTCAACAAAAAAAACAAAATGGCTGCCACATAGCGGGGAAGTGTATTGGACCCAAGTAAATAGTGTAATTGTACTTTAAAATAGTTTATATTTAAGTATTTAGAATATCGCTAGTCCATGCCCGGACACACTGTATATGTTTTTCTTTATCGCAAAATTAAAATAAATTCGATGGTACACTACGTTCATACCTAGGTAGACATAAGGTTTAGAACTTTATCTTAGAATAGTAGTAGAAATAAACTGGGCAATGTGACTCTAATGCGTATCACGAAATATTAATTATAGGTTCGAAAAAAAATATCTGTGAATTTCGAAATGAATATATGCCTAATTTTATGAAAAACAATACGAATATTTAAAGACGATAAATCATATTTTTGCACACTACTGTGTGAAGTCAATAAAATATGTTACAATCATTGATTTATTGAAAACAAACCATACCATACCTGGAAATTGAAATTTCCAACACATTGAACGGAACATAATGTAGTTGTGAAAGCAACCCTTTTTGGGAAGAGCATTAATATTTCATATCACAGATCAACAATAGGAAATTAAAAGCAATACCTGCAATTGTGAATCCTATTTTCTAGTTCAAAAGGTCTTTTGTCCTCAAATTGTGTCCATCGGGCCGCAAAAAGGGTGAATTGATTACGCTATCCAAAAAGCATTTTTATTTATTGGTCTTTTTTTGTTCAATATAAATTCTAGCGGGCGAATGTTACCAATGCTTCCGTCCGGAATTTGTATTGGTTCAGAATAAAAAGTGGGAAATACCACAAGTTTCCCGTTTTTAGGATTCCTTAGACATTACAAAATGTACGGTTGCCGCGAAAATACGTACATGGATATTTGTTATGCGACTATGCGTGTGACATGACTTGGCACACAATTTATTGAAAGGAAAAAAACAATAGAAAAATACAAAGTACATAAATTACCACATCGTGAGGAAACCTGGATTCCAAAAATTTGGGATCTGAAATCGCTAACCCGCAGAGTGCAAGCGTGGTGATCAATGCTCGTGCCTTGTCTATATGGGAAGAGGCCTGTGTCCAGCAGTGGGACGTTAATAGGCTGGACTATTATTTATTATTATTACAAAAATTACCAGGAAAACTTTGATCGTCCCATATCGTAATTTATTAAGCTGAAAATCAAATAACTGTTTCCGATCAAAAATGTTGTATTATAAATTGAACTCTGTTTAAAATTTGATTCGTTAATCAATGATTATAACTGACTGGACACTATTCATTAATTGTACTTAATTTAAATCGTGTTAATACGAACGAATGATTGAACATACAATAAATATTTGTTAATACTTATTCGACAATAATAATTGGAAACGAGTTTAACAAAAAGTAATTATAGTTCGTTACAATCAAAATTAGAAAACTAGGTCAAGAAGATTATAATTTTATTAATTACGGCAAAATATGGGTTTAGATATAACATTGAAGAAGTAATAAAGTACTTCGGATAGGAATTCGGATAAGATACTTAAAAAAAGAATATTCTCGTAAATATGGAATTTCAAAAAGCCCTATTTAAGACTCTGAAATGATGTTGACCTGTAAATTGCTTATCGTCTTATGGGTTTGGATATGTGCCACATTCAAAACTTTTATGGTGCTGGCCAGCGTCACACAAAAAAGAAAGGATGTGGCTAAAGAATATTCCTCAAAAATGTTCATGTAAAAATGCGATTAAATTGCAGAACCCAGGACTCCAAACGACTTTAGCTAGTACCCACATTTTTTTATTCAGTATGTAAGTGTAAAACGTTCGCGGTCGGTTTTATTGCGGTGTGGTGTCATTCAACTTTTTTGCATACATTTCCAGAGTTTTCCACGTTTCAGGAACGTGGTTTCGTGTGTTTACACTTTCAAATGCGAGCGTTAGAGCGGTGTTCCGATGTGCTCGTAATCGGACCGTTTTTGGTGGGAATTTTGAATGTGAGATTTCCTATTCTGTGTGGGAGCGTTAATGTTTCTAGTTTGTTAACGTTTGTAAAGTACATGTAAGTTTGGAGGAAATAAAAACGTTTTTGCTTTTTACTTTATTTTGGTTTTCTATCTGATCATTTAAGTTCGTTAAGGTAAATTATGAAAGCAAAAGCATTACTTACATAAATTAATATGCCCACTAAAAACTTCCTTATATAAAGCACTATTAAATGTTCATACAACACATTGCTCTCGCTCCTCTCACCGTGCACGGTAGGGCATAAAACGAACTATTTATTTCAGATTTATGTATTCATTTGCAGGAGTAGTAAAACCCCTGGGAATAGTAAACTATTTAAAGAGCTGGTAAACTAGATATTAATTCGAGCTGACATAATACACCGAAAATAATAATAAATAATAATTCCTTTATAAACATTTATTTTTTCTCCAATGCCTAGGATATGAAAAACAAATAAGAAAGCTTTCAACATGGTAAAATTTGGTATACCTATAAACTTCCAACCTATTCTCGATACACGACTAAACTTCACACCTCTACTAAACAATTCGTAATTGCCGACACGTCTGAGCGCGTGATCAACATAGCTAATTGCAGTACTATCGACCGCTACGTACGGAACACCGCAACAAGCTCGCCCACTGAACTTTTGATGAACGCAATCATCCGACGAAACCCAATTAGCGTTTGTTTTACGTTACAAATCCTTGTGGAATTGAGGTGAGCTTGCGAAAAAGGTGAGCGTTTTGTTTTAGTCTTTTTTGGAGTCTTTTGAGATATTGCTTGAGGTGGTGGTTGGAGATGAAATTGTTTTTTACCGCGGTTTTGTAGGGATGAAAAATCGAGGCAAAATATGAGGAACTGCTTTATTCTCCGTTATGTCTCAATTCCTAACTACTACGAGTCTAAAACACAGATTTTCTAGATTTTATTTGAAACATAAATTAAATTAATTTACGACTAGGTTTTTTAATAAGTATTTCGAGCTCGGTGGAAGATACTTGCTTCACAAGCATGTGTTTTATTGTTTTTAGCTTACTTTAATGTTGTGACTTCAATAAATTCAGACTTTTAAGGTAGCGTTATATGTAGACTACAATGCCAAACAGGTAAAATATTAAATTACAGAAACAATTTATAAATAAATGTTGTTAAAGCTTGTCTGTTCCATGAATGCGATTACAGAAACATAAATACAAATTGCAGAATCGTCCATTCCATACGCAGTTTGGAAACAATAATTCATGTTGATGGGAGAATCACCCTTTACGGAAAACATACAAATTTCAAGCACCTGATTCCAATATTTCAATCCGGACTGTGTTTGTTTGACCGCTGACAATGTTACCTCTTGACATTACAAGGGAATCAACAATGTTTTTTTTATATAAACCGTATACATTAAAGATCTCTGCTGCTTATGTCTAGTTTTTTAAAACTTTAATGCTTCATTCAGAAACATAATTTTAATTTGTAAAAGCTTTTATTTTTTCTTATTTTAGGATATGATGGACAAACAAAGACCCACATAGATAGTGTACCACTACATCTACATAGGTAATAATATGTGCACCATAAAAACTGGTGCATGAAAAAAAAATGGCACAACGATACAGTTCAAATCACTTAGACGCAACCAGGCAGGTATTCGCAACACGTAATGGCGATGTAAACAAAAATCCAAAATGGGACATAGCTAGATTTATTAGGGTTCCACAGGGCGCACGATTGGGCCCGGTTCATGGTACGTTGGTACGGCAAACATGTCATTACCGGTCAAGGATGAATGCGTCGATTCCAATGTTGTTACCGCTTTGTCTTTGACAGCTGTTTTTCCCCTCATTTGATCCTGTTTACTGTTCGTAGGTTATTTGATTAATTTTGGGAATGGATACTGAATCGCTCGAGGAAATGTGATGTTTTTTTGGGGTGTTGGTTTTGTGAGACACGAAAGAGCTCTTTTTTTTGTTTTCATCTTCATTACCATTAGAAGGTTATGGTAAAGATTAGGCGAGACAAGTAAATATTATTTTTGAATAAGATCCATTTTGGAATAATGGAGTAAAAATGGATTTTGTTCGTAACTACAAAATGGAAAATCTAGTAACGCCTATGAAAATTTCAACGCAATTACCATAAGAGTTAAGTCTTCTCAACCATCCATGTTTAAATTTGACCACTCATGCCTTTGTCGCGTTATCTGGACACAGTTACAAACCAAATTCAAAAAAGTAGCATAAACTAGATATTTACACATAAACAGACGTACAAAGATCTTACTTACCACAACAAAACAAAGGAAAATCATCCTGTATTTCGTAAGTGAAAACAGGATATCATCTTTAAAACCAGCTGCTTTGAAATTTAAGCTCAAACTTTAAACATAATACGAGCGAAAGCTCTTTATAGAAACATTTTATTCTCGTTACCCCTACATGGTGAATGTAAATAGAAGTTGCATTCTCCATAGTGCTGTATTAGGGCTTGTTTACATTGAGCTAGTAACTGGCGCTAGTAACTCGCTCACCAAACTGCTATAAAAAATCGAAGCAGCAGTCACGCGATCAATTTTCACATGACTGTTAACGACTTGCCTAACGTTTGAAGTCAGTAGCTTATTCAATGTAAACACACCTTTAGGGTTGTGTTACATGACATGTTGCTGTCGCTGCGTTTCTTTTGTATTGGGAAAATGTACGCTGTACAGCTTGGTACGGCAAAATCATTACGCTGCGGTTCTCCCGTGTGGCGTAGCCTTTATGTTATAAATTCCTTTAGCGCTAGCCAAGTGGCGTTAATTAAATCTAGAGTTGATGGCTAGTAAATAAAGGTTTTTATGCGATAGTTTGTTTCGCGTATTAAGGATTATTTTGAACTGTTTATGCAAACAGCTGTTTTAGATTTTAATTGTTTATGTTTTATACAATTGCTAGTGTTAGATAAAATATCAGGTTGATGTCGGCAATTATAATATCTAGTTTTTTCATTGAATAGAGAGAACTCGACGACATACATCGAACTTAAGATGCAATTGTATTAAATGGATAGAAGGGTAGATAATAATTATAGGCAGTGATAATTATTTTGATGTTCTGTTTTTGATAACATAATATCATGTGATCAACAGGTGTCTTATTTTCCAATAATCTAATTCCTAAATTGAGTAGTTTTGAACTTTTATTTTCATTTATATTTTTTTTTAAAGAAACGACATACAAAAACATTTGTAATTCGCTCTTATGTCCCTACAAATACAAAATATGACTCAAGGGATACCCTCGCCTAAACCATCCGTAATATTCATTATCGTAAAACTCAGGTGCAAGTATACCCGAATAGTCCTGTGACGACTTCAGTAAAACACGACCGAATGAAATGAAAAAATGCACTTCACTCCCAAAAACTATTACGAACAACACTACTCTTTAATTTGGTAGAGTTATTTTATTTACTCTAGTGCTATTTCGTACTATTTTTATATATAATTTTAAGGTAGTAAAATACTTTATTATGATGAAATAGAGTATTTTAAAAGAATAGTAGATATTTTCTTTATTTTATTTGTGAAATGGCGATGAGCTTAAGTTTCTGAGTCTTGAGTTTGATCCCCAGACGAAGAATTTTATGAGGTACGTTAGTCTCGGATATAATAAAGCACTTTAAAGCACACACTACTGAGTTTTAAGTGAGACTTATTTCGAAGAAAGTATACTACTTAAGCTATACTATAGTAAGGGAATAAAAAAAACTAAGTTGTCATCTTTATCTCTTTACTGTAAATGCACTCTAGTTTATTAATACAAGAAATTATGGATTAACTAGTTCAGACTTCTTTCTTTTAGGTATTCCTAAAGTGAATAACCTGTAGCATTTAGGAAATAGTAAAACAGAATTGTTTGTCTGTCATCAGCAGAAAAGAAAAATTAAATTACATTGAAGTTATTTAATATTTTTACCAAAACTGTTAACCGCACATCAATGAAAATAACATACAAAATTCAACTATTTTTAAAAATCACAACTTTAATTTTAATGTTACTATTTAACAGTTAACAACAATTAAAAAAAGTGCACCTTGAAAACATTTATGTTTGTATCGGGTATACTACATTATTTTTATTAATACACAATTAAATCTAATATAAGAACAAACACTAACTATACTAAAATTACAACTTACATAAATAAAAACTAATAGGCGTCAAAGACCTCATCGTCATCCTTGTCAATGGCGGGGAACGTGCCCAGAAGGCTGGCAGCATTGCCACGTAGAATGGCTATACTACATTGTGTTGTATGATGCAATATTCATTACCATGCCCAGGTGGTGCTAAGTAAGTGCGTGTTGCGAGTAAAATATAAGGCATGCTGTTTCATTATTATGAGGTTCTATTTACTTGTACGGTAAGAAAAAGTTTGTTCGGGAATCCTTCTTTACTAGTACCATTCACAAAAAAAAAACTATTTCAATAAAATCAAAATCAAAATATTTTTATTTCTCATAAACCAAAAAAAAGGCGCTTAAGAAACATAACGTTAAAAACTACTGACTCTAGTTGCTCGGTTCCAAAGTGTCATTCCTATAGAGAAGAGCCGGCAAGAAACTCCATAGGTAACTCTTTTTAAAAAAATGTTAACATCGATGTTATGATTACATTAATTTTAAAATATGCGACAACAACGTAAATAGCAGAATGTTTAGATTAATGTAAACTAAGACATCCAGAATGGAAGAAAAAATAAAATCAAACATTCAACTCGATTTACATTGTCGTCACATTTACAAAGGACGAACATAATAATAATATAAGAAAAGAAAAATCTCACGAAATTAAAGAAAATACTTTTTCAATACCATATTGGTTTCTTAGGATTAAAACTACTTTTTACGAACTAAATCTAAAATTAAAACGCGAAAAAATCCGTAAAAAGTAGTTTATTTCAATTTTTAAATACCAGTTTCTTGATCTTTTCTAATACCTACGGGAAACCGTGGTTCCCGTAATATATAATTCCGTTTAGTATACATGTATATATAAATATATTTATATAGAGGTGTAATATACCATGCACAGGTGGCGCTAAGGCTCTGCGTGTACGAGCAAAATATAAGGCATGCTATTTCATAATTATGAGGTTCTGTTTACTTCTACGGTAAGAAAAAGTTTGAAATTGTTTCGTAGTAAGTACCTCGTGTGTTTCTAAATGTATGATTTTCTTGAAAAAGAGAATTTAATATAAATTTTGCGATGAATCTTTATTATAATAAGAAGCTAATTTTCTCATATGTTTTTCGCTACCAGTTCTGAGAAACACGAATGTGTTTTCAAATAAAATCGAATTATTACGGTAAACAAAATATTAGTATAGATGTAATCCTTAGAAATAAAAATTAAATGGCTAACCTAAAATAAATGAACTTCCAGTACTTAATTTCATCAGAGAATAAAGTTATTTAATTAACTAGTGGTCGCTTGTTTATTTTTTTAATAATTACTTCGTTTATTACTTCACAAAGTTTATATTTTTGAGCGTTAGACAAGTTTAATTAATTTTAACTTCTCGCAATTTCGAGACCTACACCTATTCTCCTAAAGGACTTCATTTACAAGGTGCATTAATAACAATAATTTGTTTCATTAGTAAACAGTTTTTTTTTATTCTAGAACAGCTACAACATAATCACGTTAAAGCTATAGGTATATGTAACACTTAAAATAACATAGCATTTATAAATTTAAAATATAAAAAATAAATTATCTTTAGGATACAAAGGTCAAGTATCTACATTTTATTTTCTCTCATTGCTTCAAATAAAGAAGTATCCATCTATCTATTTACCTCAATATCTATCTGTACCTAACCAAAACAGACAAATAGTTTTAAGTTAACGTTCTGATAATATCTCATGTTCTGGCTCAATCAATTAATTGTATAAAATATTAATTTAATGAAAATCTACTCATTACTTAATATTCTAAGTTCATTATTCATAACTTAACACCAGTAAAGCCTTTGGCCAAGCACAATAAACAAGAAAATCCTTGCATTTAAAAAATAAATGCATATTCCGTGAAGAAAACAACACACAATTTATGAAAAAGAAAGCGGCTTTACGTTATACCAGCAACATTATTCTTCATTTAAAACAAAAACTAGATTATAACTTGCATAAAACCTTATTGGCTAGAACATTATTTTAAGCTATATCTAGATTCCGATCATTTAACGATAGACTGGCATTAGGGTAGCAATAAAACGATTATAGTATCGGGCACCGGCGACCGACGCCCGGGGGTCGAATGGACCCAATCTAAATAAATTTAAATGGCTGAAGTGAATTATCCAGAATGATTTGTTTGGTACTTCTGCGATATTGCTTTGTTGTTTAATGTTGAGTTTAAATAAATTGAAGGCTGGATTGAATAAATAAACTGGGGGTTATGTTATCTGATTTTTGGCAGGTATTGATGATTTTTATTAAAAAGGGTAGTTACACAGATAAATTTACTCCACCAAATTCTAGTAGATTTCTGGCAAGGTAATGTTCATTCGCATTTAAATCTTTGTCAACAAAACTACTAGTCATGATATTTAGTTTTAAAGTTACAACTAAGCAGCAAAGAACACTTATCATAAGTCCGGTGAAGCAGTCAAAGCCTGCGCTCAGGCTAACTGCAAAGATCTCTACCAAAAAAAAAACTTATCATAAGTAAAAAAAAATTCTACTCGTCAACAATACTGACTATGTGTCTACATAAAAGGTTTATATAGGCTTTATATGCTACATAGTTAACTAGGCAACACACACACACACACAGTTATCACTAATTGATAGGATTACTATTAAATATGCAGGACTCATTTCCACGTGTTGTTAGATATACATTTCATAGAGCAGCTATCATTCTTGTTGAACTGCCCCGTTGGCCTAGTGATGCTAAGCGCGACTGCTACGCTTGAGGTCTTGGGTTCGATTCCCAAGTCGACCAAGGTGCTATTGGGTTCATCTATGAAATTCTCAGTAGGCTCGCTCCCTATTACATGGGACCTAAAACATAATGGCGATCTGTGGGTGTACATTGATACACCTCTGCCTAACCTTTTGGGGATACACGCGTGATGATAATATGTTATGTTATCATTCTTGATGTACTGAATCACAGGATCATGCATGTGTCTTTACTTAGGTAAACATTTTTACACGTGTAGAAGTTATTAGGCACGTGTGCTGTTCTGAACTTTAATATAATAACAAAGTAAGCGTGTTGGTTATGGTATGGAACTAAGTTTTGTAGTGAAAATGTTAGGAACTCCCTAAAAGCTGGATGTCGAAGTGTATAATGTTTAGAAAGGTTATTAAAAAGTTATTTTAGCTATGTATTAAGGGTTTACAAGTATTTATCTACTAAAAATAAGTCGGGTTTTCCTTCCTGACGCTATAAATCCAGGGGGCCGAGTCTGCTATTTACAATGGCTCCAATCGTCTGAGTGGGTGGCTTTAGTAAGTCCATTTTAGGATAATTGGCATTCTTCTAAACACCAAAACGTCAACATTGGCCGCCCCAATGGCCAATTTTGGCGTTTTAATGATGTTTTACCTACGTAATTATCCTAAAATGGACCTACTAACGGCACCCGCTCAGACGATTGGAGCCATTGTAAATAGCAGACTCGGCCCCCAGAACGCACGAGCCGATTTCCACGGTTTTGCATTCGTTGGAAAGGTCTCGGGCTCCGTGAGGTTTATAGAAAAGAAAATTTAGGAAAAATTTCAACAGTAAAGCGGGTTTTTTTTTTACTCTGGTGGCGAAACGGAGTTTGCCGGGTTTGCTAGTTATGTCTATATAACATTGATTTGGTAGGTAATGTTTTTTTTTATTCTGAATGTAAAAATCAATGCATTTTGCTTCATGCTTACTGTATGAATACTTTAAATTACGTATAATTGTGATATTCTATAATTGAAAGACAAAATACTTAGTTATTCAGGAGTTTGGGCTACCTAATATATAGGTAAAACTAAAAGTTCTATAGAATAATCACGCAGCCGATATAAAACCCGACAACCGACTGACGTGTTATTTTTATGTCACCATGACAATCAGTGAAAAGTAAATGTTTTAAGAAAAAGGTTTGTGAAAGGAGTACGCCACATCACCCCCCTCCAGAGACCGTCAAGGGCGATAAAAATTAGGAAATCTGACGCGACGACCAGCACGAGTGGTAAAATCTTGGCTACTGCTAGGTGGAGCGACTTCTATCGGGTCATCTTTGTCAGCCAAAATGTAGGCTGGCTTAAGGCGGTCAATGGAGACCGTGACCTCTCTGCCCTTAAATAATATCCTGAAGACCTTGTCTCCCCTGTGCAGAACTTTGTGAGGACCTGTGTACGCTGGCTGTAGCGAACCACGTAATGCGTCTTCACGAAGGAACACGTGATCAGTGGTCTGCAGATCCTTAAAAACAAAAATACCGGTCTTACTGTGACGAGATGCTGGCGTTGGATGTAGGTTATGGGCGAACCTGCGAATGCGCGCGGTGAAGTCAGTGACGTCGGTCGTTCCTCCGTCACTAGGAGCGAAAAATTCTCCTGGGAGTCTTAGCGGTTCGCCGTATACAAGTTCGGCTGACGACGCTTGGACATCATTTTTGAATGCACTCCGTATACCAAGCAATACCCACGGCAACGACTCGGTCCATTTGTCATTTGCATGACAAGTGATGGACGCTTTGAGTTGCCGATGAAACCTTTCTACCATACCGTTACAGGCTGGGTGGTATGCCGTTGTCCGCTTGTGCCGAAAACTAACCAATTTGGACAACTGTTCGAACAGGGCTGACTCGAACTGTCGACCCCTATCCGTGACAATGTTTGCGGGACAGCCAAATCGGGCAATCCATCCGGAAAGCAGCGCTTTAGCTACTGTCTCGGCTGTTATGTCGACAATAGGTACGACCTCTGGCCACCTGGTAAATCGATCGACTGCCGTCAAACAGTACCTAAAACCTTGCGAAATTGGAAGCGGGCCCACAAGGTCAATGTGGACAGTGGTGAACCTAGCACGTGGGAGATGATACGACCCCAACGGCGCAGAAACATGCCTGCTCACCTTGCTTCGCTGGCATTCGAGACAAGCTCTTGCCCACTCCCTGCAGTCCTTCCTAATACCTGGCCAAACAAAACGATCCGCGACTAGTTTGGCAGACGCTGAGACGCCAGGGTGGCTAAGGGAATGAAGACTGTCGAATACTTGCTTTCGCAGCATTATGGGCACAAACGGTCTGGGAGGCGTTGTACTGACGTCGCAGTACACAGATAAACGCTCTCCCGGGACCTGCACCTTCTTCAAAACCAAGGATGATCCTTGGTGTAGTAGTTCGGATAGTTCTGGATCTGCAGTCTGCGATTCCGCGAGGGTCCCGAAGTTGACCGGTACCTTTAGAGCTTCCACGCGAGATAAGGGATCGGCCACGACATTTTCCTTACCGGATATGTGCCTTATGTCGGTGGTAAACTGGGCAATGAAGTCTAGATACCGGAATTGTCTTGGTGAGCAGATTTTTTTCCTCTCATGGAATGCGAAACTAATCGGTTTGTGGTCCGTGAACACAATGAAATGTCTGGCCTCAAGCATGTGGCGAAAGTATTTTATTGCCTCATAAATGGCCAGCAGTTCCCTGTCATAGGGGGAATACTTTGTTTGTGCCGGACTGAGCTTCCGAGAGAAGAAAGCTAGCGGCTGCCAGCCATCATCGCTAAGCTGCTGTAACACCGCACCAATTGCAGCATCTGAGGCATCCGTAAGTAACGCGAGCTTGGCATTGCAATCAGGGTGAGCTAAAAGAGCCGCATCAGCTAGACTTGCCTTGCAGTCTTCAAATGCTTGCAAAGCACTCTCTGCAAGACATATAGGATGTGAGCCCTTTGCATTACCAAGCAAAAGGTTGTGAAGCGGCGCCTGAATCTGAGCTGCATGTGGAATAAAACGCCTGTAAAAATTGATCATGCCCAGAAATCGGCGCAACTGACGAATATCTTTGGGCGGCGGGAAGTTTTTAATGGCCTCGATCTTGGAGTCAAGCGGCTTGGCGCCCTTCTCGGTGATGTGATAACCTAGGAAGGTAACCTCCTGCACACCAAACACGCACTTTGACGTGTTGACTAGCATTCCGAAGTCCTTCAACCTACCGAAGATAATGCGCAGGTGCTGCTCGTGCTCAGCCTGTGTCCTAGAGAATATTAAAAAGTCATCCAAGTAACAGTAGCAAAAGTCTAAACCTCGGGTCAACTCGTCCACGAAACGCTGAAAAGTTTGGGCTGCGTTGCGCAGACCAAACGTCATGTATGGAAACTCATACAGGCCGAATGGTGTGGTTATTGCCGTCTTCGGAATATCGTCTGAACTGACAGGTATCTGATTATAGGCCTTCACTAGGTCTATAGTGCTGAAAACTTTACAACCAGAGATGCTGTGCGAGAAATCATGTATATGCCTAATTGGGTACCTGTCAGGGACGGTCCGAGCGTTGAGCATCCGGTAATCGCCACAAGGTCGCCAACCATTATCCTTCTTGGGGACGAGATGTAGCGGTGATGCCCATGAACTCTCCGATGGTCTGGCAGTTCCGTTGGCCATCATCAGCTGAAACTCCTGTTGAGCAATTTTTAATTTGTCTGGCGCTAGTCGCCGAAATGGTAATGAGACTGGAGGGCCTGGGGTAGTACGGATGTGGTGTACCGTGTTGTGTGGTGTAGTGCGTGGTAAACCAGCTGGTCGGGTAATGTCAGGAAACTCGGCCAAAATTTTGTGGTACCCCGAATCACCAGAAGAAATTTTAACAGAAAACAAAGACAAATCTGAGTGATTCGAAGCTACCGAGAAAATATTTGTTAGACTATCCAACAGTCGTTGGTTGCGACAGTCAACTACAAGTGAGTAATAACTTAAAAAATCTACACCGATAATCGGCTTTGTCACGTCCGCTACGACAAAACGCCACTTAAAGTCTCTACGTAGTCCTAAATCTAAATTTAAATCCAAGAAACCAAATGTCTTTATAGGCGTCCCATTCGCGGCCACAAGTTCATAGTTCGTACACACACGGTTACTTAGTAGACGACGCGGGTAGACGCAGAGGTCGCTGCCAGTGTCGACCAGAAACTGCGTCTTGGTGGTCCGGTCCGTGACGAAAAGGCGACCAGTCGAGCGAGGGCAATCGTCTGCCGCCATTACCGACTGCCCGCGGCGTTTCCCTGCCGGTAGTCGCAGGGCTTGACGCAGCGCCTCGCCTTCTCCCCGTGCGTCGCGTGGTACCAGCACACTGGATACTGCTGGTAGCTGGAGTCCGAACGGGTCGACGAGCGACTGCGTGAGTGTCGTCGCACATCCCGTCCACGGCTGTGGGAGCGGTTTGGCAAACGGCCGTCACGCAACTGCAGTGTGAGGTCCTTCAAGGCGCGCCTCAGCTCGCTGACCTCAGCAGCCAACTCATTGATTGAGGGTCCCGCTGCCGAAGTTGCTGCGACGTGGTTCGCCGGCGCAACGATGTCCTGGACGCGATCCGCTAACTCAGCAAGTGCCTCCAGGGTGCTGTGAGGCTGCGATGCCAGGAGGGGCTGGATGCTGGTGGGGAGACGACTGCACCAAATGGTGCGAACGAAGTCCTCGGGCAAGGTTGGTCCTGCCAAACCCTGCAGGTGACGAAGAAACTGTGACGGCTTCCGGTCTCCCAGCTCTTCATGCATCAGCAGCTGCTTCACCTTCCGCTCCTGAGAGGCAGAAAGTCTCCGCACCAGTTCTGCCTTCAGTTTCTCATACCTGTTGGACGCGGGGGGGGACATGATGACATCCTTCACCTCTTTGGAGTACTGAGGCTCGAGGTGTCCTACAACATAATTATATTTGGTGACGTCATTCGTCACCCCGGCGTTCTCGAACTGCGCTTCTATTTGCGCAAACCAAATTTCGGGTTCCTCAGGCCAAAACGGTGGCAAGCGCATGGCCACGCGGTACACCTCGGCTGGCTCGACCTTTGAACAAGTCAGGCGCTTAATCTTACGCGCACGGTGTGAAACTTGGTCGGCAGGCTGCGACGACGCGGTGTGCTCTGACTCACTGCCACTCATTTCCAAATTTGCGTTCTTTTCGGGGTCACCAGTTTGGGCTACCTAATATATAGGTAAAACTAAAAGTTCTATAGAATAATCACGCAGCCGATATAAAACCCGACAACCGACTGACGTGTTATTTTTACGTCACCATGACAATCAGTGAAAAGTAAATGTTTTAAGAAAAAGGTTTGTGAAAGGAGTACGCCACAAGGAGCATAGTATAGTACTGTATAACTTAAGTCGTTTTTTTTTTTATTTAACTGTGAACTGAATACTCTCTTTAGTAAACCATTTATCAAAGCTTTTTAAATAATAACTGCAGTATCTAATAGAAAGAAAAACTCGTTTGTCTGCAAATTAAAAGTTAAAAACCGCAAAAAATGTACACCAACAGATATTTGAAACTAGCTTATGACTGTCTGAAAATTCACATCATTAAAACGTTTAATTTTATAACCGAAATTTTCTACTAAAAGAATATTCATCAAACTGGTACTAAATCGTTTAGTAGTTATAAACTTGATTTTTGCAAAAACTGTTTTAACCAAACATATCTGCTCGTTTAGTGTTTTTTGACTTTAATACACGATAATATCCATAGTGTTTATTTATTTCAGATTTTGTGATAGTATTTATTTACTATTACTACTAAAAGGCTCTGTTTAAAAACTACTGAAATGATGTAAATCTGTTTTTCATACATAGTTTACTTATTTATACTTTACGATGTTGTCAAAATAGAAAAAAAGGAGTTTAATCAACGTCCCCGATGCATTCAGTCTGGTTTTTAAATTTTTATCACTAGCCATTGTGAAAATAGTTTTTATTTACTTTAACCTACTATTTTTAGTTTAATTTTTTAGTGCTTATGTATTTACCTGTTATACTATTTTTAACCCTGACCTTTTAAAGTATGTAACTTAAAAAATTAAGCGTCGTCGCAAGATTTACGTGCCCTTAACGGCCCAACTAACACGTCTTGGCTTTTTACGAGTTTTGTGGACTTTTTCATAAATGTTACGCGTTTGACGTCAAGCAGTAAAAAAGTTAAAATGACGCGACAACATTGACGTTTCGAAGGTAAAAAATGGGCAAGGGAATTAATTAGTATGCCTTTGTTTTGATAGTAAAAATGAATGCCTAAGTACGAAATGTTATTTATTTTATATTATTTATTTAATTCTCTTTATGCGTACTCGACAGTTTTGTTTTTTATTTTTATTCCTACCATTTTTTATCAACACCGCTGTCACTAGAGACAATCAGAAAACAAAATCATTCCTTCAATTCTCTTTTATAAAACATTTCCTGACCAATAAATCTTAAAAAAGTTTAAGCTGAATTAAAATAAAACTGTTGAAGTAAACCCCACTTTCATTCGCATTCATTCACCTGAAAAGCTAAACAAACCCTCGTATTTTTAAGAGCTATGAAAACTAAAAAAACTCTAAATAGCCTGAAAGAAAATGAGTCCTCCTTTTCTAATACCGTAGGGCTGTGTTATTTTAAATTTCATTTTATATTATATTATCAAGAAAATAAGAAGAAATAGGTAAGCTTTGATAGAGACCACTAATTTTTGCAAGTACTTGTCATATTTATAATCTACTAGCTTTGCACCGCTGTGCTGTTTTAATATTTTTATTTTTGTTTATATATATTCCGGGCAGACACACATCCAACAAATTAAAGATCATCTAAATCGATTAATTCGTTCTTGACTTGAAACTGTTCTCTCTTCAGCATCTGTTCTGACTTTGTTTTATATGATAAAAGTATAACATAGTAAAGATTCTGCATTTGGTGTGAAATGTCTTGAGGTCTGGATTTGTGCCCGGTTAGTGGCGATAGGCTCGCCCCCTATTAAATGGGACTTAAACATACCGGCTTTTTTTTTTTGTAGACCCCTTTGCAGTTAGCCTTAGCGCAGACTGTGACTGCTTCACCGGACTTTTTAAAAAAACATACCGGCAAACTGTGGGTGTACAATTGGTACACCTCTGCTTAACCCTTCGGGGAAACAGGCGTGGTGGTAAATATTTACGTATATGTATGTATGTCTCGAGGTGAAATTAATAACTATACTAATTGTTGAAATTACAATGACGCCTGTAAGCCAAGTGGAAGGGTGGGTGAAAGCGTGGGTATCAGATACCTAGAATTAGGGTTTTCACAAAAAGTATTGATGCAGCAATAAAATAGATTAAAGCTTAGTTTTGACGAGCTTAGGTGACTAGTAAACTTTAGAACTTTGGTTTGATTCCCAGAACAGAGTTAATGGATTTGCTCGTTTAGAATTTCTCGGAATAAACTGAAATACTTTGTTCATAATTTTGATCAAAAGCTCGATGTTTCTTACACCGTATATCATTTACCGTCTGTAAACCGAGTTAACATTAATTATGAATTATTTTTTATTTTTGGCAACCCTAAAACGCATAAAACATTTTAACTACCATAAATATTCTCTCGCTTTCTAAATCTAATGAATTTTATGCAATAAGCATAAATAATAGAAAAAAAAAAGTTCTTTTTTGAGGTCAATACCTCGGCGATCAGGATGCGCTACAAAAAATAGTGTAAATATTTCCAAATTTAAACTGCAAGTTTTGTACGCATATTTTGTTAATAAATCGAGTTTATTTGAGGTATGTTTTTTATTTTATTTTACTAGTTTTATTAAGGAAACAGATAAAAAAATACACATTACCATAATAATTTTATTAAAAAAGATTTAATTCGATAGACACCATCAAATATAAGGCATACGTATTACGTAGGATGTGTGTATCACATAATGCAGTATGTAAGTAAGTAGTATGGTGAGTGTCAAACTGTTTATACTAGTCTTTTTACAAAATATTTAATTTATTCTAACAAGTTGCGTCCCAATTAACCTAAAAAACGTGATATTAGAAAATCTATAAGGATTCCATTATTTAGGCTTATTTATATCTCCCGGAAGAAACCAATAATCAGATAAGCGTGAGATAAAAACACAAATGGTTTTGGTCATTTTCCGGTTTGGGAAAAAATTACATTGAAGTTTATTTTCAGAGATTTTTACAAGTTATCTCGTGGATTTGTCCATTGGCATTTTATAATCATAATTGAAGCTACGAAGAACCTCCACTAATGTGGATGTAAATGACCTAAATGCTTATTCAAAAAAAATATAACTATCAATTGACATTGGTAATATGGCAAAATTTAATATTACTACTTAATAAACATAATTAGCAAAACCCTGAAGTTAAAAATTGGGCCTCTGGTATCTTGTGACCCGCTTGTCTTTTTGTCAGTAATGTTTATAAAAATCCATTTATACTATTCAAAATACAGTAATTAGGTATTACCTAGCATACAAAATAAAATCTTACGTATCGTCTACACGAGATTGTGTTTTGTCTCTCTTCTTCTCATATTTTAAATTAAGGACTCTATAGACAATTATCATCGACGTCTTACCGTTTGTCAGTGGTGCATGCATATATAATACTAAACACTTTGGCTTAAAACTCAATTTTGTGTACACGGCTTTGTAGAAGGCCAAGGCCATCGACGTACTATATGCATAGACTGCTACTATCGATAGGTTCCCCTTGTGCCAAGCGAGAGCAGTTTTTAGTCTGAACCTAGTACATTTCGTTTTTCATTTAAGTTAATTTACGCGCAACGAGAAACTTATATAAGAAAATATCGATGGTTTTGACATTGTTAGGATAATATTAGTGTTTTAGATACATTTTTTAAAACGGCAAGCTCCATCTTCATACATAATTCACGACAATACTTGTTCACACTAGTGCTTACAGTTTAAACTTTGATAGGCTCACTCTATAGTTTCATATGTATACTCTAAGGCCAAAGCATACATCACAACAAGCCTTATCAATACCTTACAAAACTAAAGGGGCCGATAAGAGGGATCAATACAGAAACTTTTCTCATCGCTACTGTATGGCTCCCAGAAGGTTACTATTAGTTCTAGTGAGGGATAACTGTTCCACGATAGCGTGTTTATTTCCTTTGTTTAAGATAATGTTGAGTTTTAGCGGGAATTGAGGTCACGTTATTTTGTAGGGCTAAAAGAAATCATTAATAATCTGGCCTTGGTTATAATCATTATAGTGTGTATGTAGCATTTTATAAAAAATAACTACTATATTTATCTTTATGTTGGTATTAAATTAACAAGGAAAGCATCGAAATAGTAATATTTTAGATTAGAAATTGTCCAAACAAAACACAGAACAATTAAAGATCGAAAAATGATGTAACAGAGGATGAACAAAAAAAAAGTACGTCTTAAAGTGCGTTAATGAAAAATTAATAAGAACGAAAATAATTTAACTTGTATAACTTTTTGTTGCATGAATAAAACCAATAAATAAGAAAAAGATAGTGAAACAAACTATAACAGTGAAAGAAAAAAATGAAAGAGTCCATTAGTATTAAAACGATGATGACGATCATAACTTACTGGCTGTAAACTAACTTTTATAAAAAAAAAAAAAATACAAGAAAAAATATTAACTAACACAAACATTTTTTATTTTTATTTATACTTAATTCGGTCAACAAATCTAAGCAAAATCTCATCAACTTCGATCATCTATTTGAATATCACTTTGATAAACTTCAACCAAGTAACAGAACAATAGTTCTTCAGTATTGTAAATGCTCTTTGAAATGTTAAGGCTGTATGCAAAATATGGCCTCAAGTTATACCGCTGAAAGCCTGAAACTTCACAATCGATATTGCAGGAACTCAAATTAATTAGTTCCTTAAGTGATATGTATTATGTATAGATGTTAGAGTCAAAACTTCTAATCAGTCAAAGTTATAAATGGCAAAATCAGTCGAAAGTAGTTTTGGTAGTTGGTCTGTAGGACCTAACCTGTCAATGTTGAGATGCCTCTGTAGTATAAAAATATTTATTTTCACTCCAAACTATCAAAATATTCGACCGACTCTCTGATATTATTAAGTCTGTTAATTGGTTATGACCAGAAGCACTAATTATGAGGTCAAAAGTACTGGTTTGGGAATCGCTATATTCTTAACTATCTAAAAGGATACTTTAATATATCAGTTTTTTTTTTCATACACAATCTACACATCATCATCATCATCATCAGCCGGAAGACGTCCACTGCTGAACAAAGGCCTCCCCCCTAGAACGCCACAATGAACGACAACTCGCCAATTGCATCCACCGGGTGCCCGCCACTTTGACGATATCGTCAGTCCACCTGGTGGGAGGCCTGCCGACGCTGCGTCTTCCGGTTCGTGGTCGCCACTCGAGAACCTTTCTTCCCCAACGGTTATCGGTTCTTCGAGCGATATGGCCTGCCCATTGCCACTTCAACTTGCATATTCTTCGAGCTATGTCGGTGACTTTAGTTCTTTGGCGAATTTCCGTATTCCGGATCCTGTCGCGCAAAGAAACCCCGAGCATAGCTCTCTCCATAGCTCGTTGAGTGACTCTGAGCTTCTCCAAAAGGCCAACCGTTAGAGACCACGTTTCAGCGCCATATGTCATCACTGGCAACACACACTGGTCAAAGACCTGCGTCTTCAGACAGACACTGCGGAATTTTGGACGAATCTACACATACAAAGTACAAAAAACATTTTTATAATTGCCTATTTATTAACATAATTATTTTCTAGCCCATCTAACGTTAATGCAAACAAAAGGTTTGTTAATTAATTATTTTATAAATAAAATCCCGTTTCTTCTACCAGAATTTTCTTTCAAATACTTTTCATTAGTCGCTCTCAAGTAAATCTCAATCCATCACGATATTGACAAAAAGAATTTTGTTTTGTCAGACTTTCATTATTTTGATGTATTCTCGGACTCGAAAAGTTTTAAGACTCTTTATATAATCAAAACTAAGAACGTTTTAGTGAAATTACTTGTAAATATTCTTTCTTAATTAAATTTATTTTTACATTGCGAAGTAAACTGGTAACCCAATCACTAAATTAGTTTTTACGTAAGTACACATTGTGTTTTTTTTTTATAAAATTGTGTTATTTTTCCAATAAGCACCGATTTATAGGAAAAAGTTTAAAGTTTAAAATCTGGATCTTACTTGACGTTTCTGTCCCGTAAATTTTTATAAAAATCTAGCTGAGCTTAGATAACGTTCTTCAATTACACACTATTAGTTACATAAAATAGATAGCCAAATTCAACAAACAGTTTTATTATAAACTCAACCAAAACTTACTACAAACGAAACCGAACTTATCGAAACAGCACCCCAATAATCCAACTATCATATCACACGTTACTTGAAGAAAACTAGCGAACACATGAACCCGGAACATAACATATAGAGTACATACTAAGGGTAAAGGCCTAAATAAGGCGGTGTGGCCCGATTCCGAAGCCTGGCCTGGCCTCAGATCCAGGTGGGTTTATGCTAAGGTGCGAGTTACAGCGATATTGTAATATGAAATGATACGATTTCCCCAATCGTTTTCAGTATAGTATTTCCAATTTTCAGTATAGAAATGCAAGGGCAACGTTAAGAATTTGTGTTCTCTTTTCATGTACAATTTATGGGCTGGTTTTATTTACAGGTAGCGTATACAAGCTCATTTTTTAAATTTCTTCGGCAGTATATAAGTAAAATTCCAACGTTGTGCATCACAGTAGTACGTAATCAATAATTAATAACCAAATGATGTTTCTATATTAAAAAATATTACCTGAACATTAAAAAGTATTTATAACAACAAAAACGAGATCTATTTGTTTTAAAACTGTGCTTACAAGTAAATTGTCCTCTATCTCAATTATAACAGATTCTGTCTTTTACCAATCAAATTTAAATACAGGCTCTTATCGTTTCAATTTATAATTGTAATTATCCATGAAAACAGTTTTTCCATCATTCCCTCTGACACTGAAACCTTACCAAAGCCAGTCTCCAGAGAACGCTCGCATCTTCTTATTGCAGAGTTTTCCCATCAAATCGGTGCCCTTTTTGTCAGAGCCTGTTTGTGAATTGTACCCGAAGAACAATAGGGACATCTTGTGAGCAGTCTTACCTTAATTATATAGAAGTGTAATTTGTTACAATAAAAATAAATTGGTAAGAAAATTGTTTTATTTTTTCGTCGGTCACCGATGGTTTATCAACACTATTTAGGTAAGAAATTTAATGGGAAGACATCTAAAAACGCGATTTTTAATTGACCTTCTAATATCTAATTATAATCACAAAAAAATGCAGCGACATAAAAGGAAAGTAAACTTATTAAAAAGTGAATTACAAGAAAGAAAAACCTGAAATGAATATCCAAGAAAACAAATCGTTATAAATAAAAATCTGAAAATGAAAAAAAAAATATCTCAAGTAAAAATTTTCAATGCTCTGTGTTACGCTACGGTGTAAAAGCCGCCCATTTTTATAGTACCTGAATATTCTAAAACAAAATTGTGATAAACCTTTATTGGTGCCCTTAGGACGGCAGCTTTGTTCGGTTGTTTTGTGTGCGATATTTTTCCGGTGTATTTCCCTCCCAGGTTTAACAACCGTAAAATAATGACACCGTGGTAATGTGTGTCGAATTTCTTGAGATAAACATGATAAAGTTCTAAGTGGATGAGTATAGCAACATATTATATTGATGCAAAGAAAAATGCGTTTGCCATAAAACGTGACGATTAAAGGAGTTAGAACGAATTTCCCTCACTAACCAATAAGAGTCAGGTTTAAAAAAACTACTTTTCACAAATTTAGTTATTTGTGAAAACTAGTTTGAAACCTGACATCGGTTTCCGGACAGCTATTAAATAAAAAAGCTAGATAGAAAATGAGATTACTAAATCATTCAACCTGTGGTTTAAAATTTATTTAAATTAATATCACTTGTATTACAGTCATATTATTTAGATTTGTAATAAATCAATCACAACAAACAGCATACCTTTAATAGTAACATGATAACTAAATCATTCTAATACGCAACAACACAATTTATATCCATTTAAATCACTTCACATATTTTGCTCGATACACAATATTAGTGCTAAACAACAAACAAACATACAATTACAGAATACCCAATTACCAGTCATTCGGAGTGAATCCAGATGGAATTTCAAATTGATTTGTGGTACCGATGATAATCTATGGAATTACGTAACGATTTGACCTAATAATCTGATGTTACATGCTCATTTAATCAGCTGTTACTAATGTGATATGAACTTACTAATTGATGCGCTTGATAACAATCTTAACGTGTAATAAGATCTTGTCCAATATGTAGGTAGGATTATATGTGTCAACTTCACTGAATTTTGCAGGTTTTGTTCCTGAGCTGATCAGTTAAAAATAGTATACTAATTTGTAACACTACGTTCTATTTAATACATCAATGTCGCTAGTTTTGCGACTAAGTATTTAAGCTAGTCTAGCGTTCCTGAAAACTGTAAAGATATTAGGTTGTTTCATATTAGTTTATGTCACAAGAGTTTAAAATATGACCTTCCGCTAAAGAATAAATAAAAAAAAGCAAGAGTTTTACACAGAAAAAATGATAGCGAAAGGTTTCATACCTTTCGTAAATAATATAGAGAAAATACAGTAACTCATATAAACCCAAAATTTACATAAATACAATTTACAAATTCTAGTTTAACAACGCAGAAAAAGATTCAATTTAAAACAAAATTCGAGAACCATACATTGTGCCAAACTCAAGTAAATTCCTACAATGCAACACTGAAATAGCTCTTTAACTTTATTACAAAATGGTTCCCATTTAGCCATTTCATTTCTGTGAAATATATAAGAAAGCAATTGTTCTGAAACACTCGGTCTAACCAATTGCTTATCTGGACTTGCCAGACTGGCCTCCCTCCAAATAGATTCTTCGTCATAAAGTAGACTATTCTATAACCTAAGTTGTTACATACGGCTCGTAGATTTTCGGAGCCTTTGTTTGAGAAAGGGATTTGATTAGCTAGAACAATACGTGTGAGAATACAGTCGTGCGTATTATTTCGATAAAAAGATTCAGTATTTTTCTAAAATAAATCTTTAGACTTTTTATTTACTGGAGATAAAAGTGCAACAAAACACAATTTCAGAAAAAAATAAAATGAAAAAAAAAACTTTTCATGTAAAAAAATACTCACAATATTAACAACTACATTCACAACTTTTCTTTAAATTTTCCAATATGTAATAATATTGTAAAAAAATAACATGCAACACTGTAAAATAACAAACACAACCCTTATTAAAAATATAAACAGAAACGAAACAAAACAGGATCATGGGAACCCATGACCGTTACCCTCCCCTTGGGAAGAACCTCTACCTTTACAAAGCAACACAAAGTTACAACTCAGGGGACAATGTAAAAAGTCTCCAATGCAAACTGTCTGTCCGTACAACCAGTATATGAGTTTATGAAAATTGCATCGTAACATTTTACTGGCGTAAAAACATTCGTTCATACTTTCTGATGTAAAATGACGTCATATTTCATGTTTTACGAGCCTAAGGCTGTATTGAAGTAGTAACGATTCAGTAGTTCGGGACAGCCGTCAGGTTTCTAAATATTGAGGCGCTGTAGATCTTTTTGAATTGAAAATGTAGGTTTTTTGATGTTCTGCAGATTCTGAAACATGGCTACAATATTATTTTTACGTTTCTATGTCAATATTATTTCGTAAACTTAATTTCTACGGTATATCAAAATGAGGCCATATATCAATAGTACGCAAATCAAGAGACAAGTAGCAGGATAAAAAATAATTTACACCAATTTTTACTTGAAAGCCGACAAGAAAGTTCTATACTTTGCAGCCAATGAAACTGTTTTTATGTAAATCCCATGCTCCATTGAGCGCTGTGTTTTGGTCATGTGTATGTATGTTTTTGTAGTAGTTTGGGATCTCTATGAAAGTTGTAGTACTTTCCGATGGCAGTGGCTTCTCGTAATGTAATGTTAGGAATATGTTTTTTCGTGCGTGATACTTTTTCAACTCATATAGTCGACAATTCGTGTCATCTTTCTAGCTAGTCTTCGACTAGAGACTGTCATCAAAAGAAATATTTTGAAAAGATTATCAAGTATCCCACAAGCTCACTTACTTATGAAATTAAAATTTAAAACTGCGATATTTTAAAACAATTGATATCGCGGCAATAATTTGACAAATGGTTGTTACGTTTTATAATAGCTGAATCGTTTTAAAAGTAAAATAAAAAGTTACAACGACCATTTGGTTCGGGATTATTATCGTAATTTTAAATAATTTAAGTGGAGAAAAAGCCATTTAATATTACTTTAAAATAGACATAATTTCAATGAAAATCATTTTCTGGTGTTACATTTTTTAATTAACTTGTTTTAGGAGCTTTATAATGAAATGTAATGATCTTGAAGATGTTTGAGGACCTTTACATAACTACTTTGCGTTGAATCCTTATAGATATATAAATAACACACTCAATACACAATTTTTTCAGTGAGTAGGTTAAACTCATAATACGCTACCCACATTTATTGTCTTACTCTTAGATCTGTCAGCCAATGACCATACATCCCAATTACGTCACATTCCCAGTCAGAAACTACAACTTAAACCTGTGGCTTAAAGTCCCGAAGTCTCTGATTTTATTTACGACCACACTCAACCCTAATAGAAAAAGGTTGGACATAAATCTACGAAATATGCGATACTCGTCCTCTCACAATACAAATATTTGGTTACATAACGTTACCGCACATAAAAATGACGTATAACTTTTACGCGGGAACAGAGGCGCTTGGATTGGGTAATTTTTCCTAAATTTAATTTCCACTTCCAACTTATGTGGAGTTGGGAATTACCCTTCGTTACGTTTGATGGTAGCGAGGATTTTATGTGATTTTCATTCTGATTTTGATCGTGTTTTATCTTTACCTGGTTTTATTTTACAGTGCCAGTGTGTTATAGAAATGTTTGTGGGTGTCGTGACTGTCAATTAAAATGTACGTTTCGTTAATGTTGCGCTGTAAAATAAAATGCTGAAGCCGTTTGAGGTTGATGAGTTATGTTGCAGCGTTTATCAAGGGATAAATATCAGATCCATTTTTATCAGGTGGATACTTGATAATCTCTTCAAAATATTTCTTTCGATGACAGTGTCTAGTCGAAGAGTAGATAGAAAATGCCACGAATTGTCGACTATATAAATTGAAGAAGTATCACGCACAAAAAATATTCCTAACATTACATTACAAGACCACACTACCATCGATGTGTAAAACTACAACTTCTACAAACTACTCTAATTTACTACACTACTACAAAAACATACATACACATGACCAAAACACAGCGCTCAATAACTACTTATAATTACCCCCTGAAAAAGACAATGACTCTATAAACCGTCAATTTCCTCTTCAATTCAATGATATATTCCTACACAAAGTCACGAGTCACCATTCATAATAAACGTACAGTCTACCGCACATCAGTTTCATCCACACTTAAAACACTAAAATCAATCTTACTACAGCAAATTAGCAAATGAGCCTAATTGCCTGCACATAAGGTCGAAATCGATATATAAGAACTTCTTCTGTCGACTGTATCAAAGGTACATAACAACATTGAAAGGTGAGTGACCGATCACGCATATCATGTTGAGATCAGCCACCGCAGTATGTCAGCTGACGCGAGACCTCAACCACAAACATGTTTTGAGGAATTTCAGATATGCATCATATTTATATACAATGTAAGTCTAGAACAAGGTTGATGCATTACATTGTGGCTTTAACCGACTTGAAAAAAGGTGGAGGTCTTTTTTCTAACTGTACGTATGTTTACAGAATCTGACGGATTTGATCGTCAATAGACATTAATAAATTCTTGTGATGGAATGTATAATGTTTAAAAAAAAACTTTTACTTTTAGGAGTCTCATTTGAGTAATCCGGTGAAGCCCTGCGGTGGTAAGCCTGCGCTCAGGCTAACTGCAAAGTTCTCTACCAAACTAGTGTCTTATTAGCTAAATACTCAGTAACTACCGGAAATAACTAACTTACATAGTTTCTACTACAAGAACAGATAAAAAAAAACGTTTTCAATTAAAACTTTCTGCCAACTTTTATTACCAGCATCAGTGCACAATGAAATCATCCGCTTCAATATCTACAAGACTCTAATAGTAATCAACATTTACCTAAAACTAAATTCCAAAGTATTAAACCTTAAAACGTTACCCAGGTAGGCCTTTACCATGACATGTACAAATAAGTTAGGCTTGTGAGAAATGTTTTCATCTATTGTGAACAAGACGAGGGTCCGGATGTCGAAACGTCAGCGAATCTATTTACTGAAATTTACTACAACACCTATATTATAAAGGTATAGGTAGTAAACTGTGGTAAGGTTAAGGTAGCTTTGTGATTTAGTTAGTAAGTAGGATTTTAAAAGTCTATGTAAGATGAGATATAGGGCACAATAAAGTGACATTATAAATAAAAAAAAAAGCGCTTGAAACTACACTCTAAAATATGTTTGAATACTGAAGTAAGGAGATGGAAAAGATAGATTTAAAAACATTGATTAATTTGAATAAATACGAAAATACTTGGAAAACCAACAAAAAAAAAACGGAAAAGGAATTGCTACACACTAGTAAAGGCCAGAGGAATGTGATCTTTGGAAACAAAGCTCAAAGACTAGTTATTTTAAAACAAAACACGATTAATTTATTCCCTTCATTTGTGAATAAAATTTTAAACAATTGTATAATTTTGTCCACATAAAAAAATAGATGTTTTTTTTTATTTTATTTATGGCGATCTGATGAACGTTCTAAGTTCAAACTATATTCTTTTGCTCTTTATCAGCCTGTCATAAATTAAAATTACATTAACTCACGCCAAAGTCAAGTTACGAGGCGTGGTTATCGAATCCCAGGAGTTCAGAACTTTAATTCTCAGTAATTTGCATACGTATGGAAAAATAATTCAATTTTAATGTAATTAAGCAATATTTTCACTTCTTTGTATGCCAATGAAACTGACAAAGTTTGGTCCTTAGGGATTTTAAACAAGAGCAGAATATTGTTGTATCACACTGTAGACTGTTAGGTGTTACTGTATTTGTTTTAAGATGACCTTTTTCCAGATGATTCCATTTGAACGTTTTAATGTAAATACTGCACATAAATATTAAACAATTTAAAATATACTTACGTGTATTTAGTGGTCATCTACTTCTTAAAAAAATACAGACGCCTTCATTAAATATAACATCGCCTAAATAATACATCAATAACAAATACGTTTTTAATTTATTACTTTTAAATAGCTAATGGCCACGAATGAAAAAGATGGAACATACCTTCTAGAAAAGTTGATTACATACTTCGGTAACATTACAATACACGTACGCAACAATTTACAAAGAAAATAATGCTCGTACATATTTTGAAATTTTCCATTCAAATTTTGTACCACTGGATAAGTCATGAAAACTTATTATTGGCTTACTTTTACAACTTAAATGTGCGGCGTGGTATTAAGTTACAATGAAGCCTACTTTCATTATACATACTTTTATACTAACGTTATAAATGGCCATGTAACTTTGTCCGTCATTCGTTCGTTCATTTGTTCAAACTAGTGAACCGATTTTTGTGAAACTTAGAACGAAGTATATTTGGTTCTTAAGAAGTGGCATAAGGAAGCTCACGAGCAACAGCTAGCCATACAAACATTATGATGCGAAAGAAACTTCGTCTGTCCGTTATTCTTTTACATCTAAATTGATTTTGATGAAACTTAGTTTGGAGGAAGCTTAATTCCCGAAAAATAACACTGACTACTTTTTTCAACGATAACCGGTATCCACAAGACCAAACCGCAGTCGAAAGCTAGTATTACTTAAAATTATAATGTGCACGTGAACGGTGAAGTAAAATATCGTGAGGAAACCTGGATTCCAAAATTGGGATCTAAAATCGCCAATTTGCAGAGAGCAAGCGTGATAATCAATGCTCGTGCTTTCTCTATATGGGAAGAGACCTGTGCCCAGCAGTGGGACGTTTATAGGCTGGAATTATTATTTTTATCATGTGTTTCTTTCTGAATTACATTTTCTATGTGAAGAAATTTTTCTTCCTATGTTCTCGCAAGTTTAATATACGTGACATTCCAGAGACTTTTAAAACAGTTGCATTCTTATGATTCTTTTCTAAATCTCGGTTTTAATTTAGATTCTTTGCTAGATTAAAAGAATTTTCTTTTTATTTCATTCTAGTGTGGCACTGGTATTTTTGTAATGTAATTCAGGTGGAGAATCTTTAGAGTTGGTTCTTTAAAATTTGAAATAAACTATGTGTAATTAAAAAAAAAAAAAAAGAAAACTGCTAATCTTGAGGACTGTTGGTTATTTTACCAATGTTAACATAAAAAAATAATTTAAGACAAATTCCTACATTAAAGTTTTGCTTTTACACTTCCAACAGTTCATGTGGGACCCGTAATGGGTGTAAAAGACACCGCGGTATATAAGTAACTAGTTCTAATAAACTAAAAAATAATTACGTAATAATCATTTAATTATTGCTAACCCATTAATGAGTTCTGCGAATGGATATTATTCCCCAAAACCTGTGGCATGTCACGTAGGCACATTAAACCTTTGTGACCATGGTGACCTTTTTTACCACTCCACCATACATACATGGTCGATATTACAATTAGAATTATTAATTCCGACATATCAAACAATACCATCAACCAAATTCTTCAAGCATGACGTCACAAATATGTCTTCCCCAAATATTCGTCACCTGCCTACCAGCTGCTTGTTCTGAGTTTGAACAGATGGTGGAAGATAACCTGTGTTCTCTAGTCAAGTAAATAAACACCTGCGTCAGCTGTTTTGGCTTTTGGAAGTCGTATTCTGATGTCACCTGTTGGGTTTGTCCCAAAAAGAGTCCCGAGTGTCCTTTGTTAAGTACTGAATTCTATGTTCCACCCAAATAAATTCTATATATCCTTACTATTGGGTTTGCGCACGTGGTGTTTTCAAGTAAAAAATGGTATCGTGTTTGTTTAAATTACTTCAATTATGTACAGTTTTCAATGATACGTAGGGTTCTACCAAATTGCGCTAAAACTCGGTCTTCCGCCTTCTGCAACAAAGTCCAAATATAAGTTACTTGTTTTGTTCCAATGTTTCAACTCAAATCTGGACATAAAGCTTCTCTTTCCGATACTAATGACGTCCATTACCATTGCAATCCCAAACCCATCATGACTCAAATAAGCAAGTGCAAACTTGTCACATTTGTGTAATTGTTGCAAACACTATCTACGAGTATACTACCTGTTAAATCTTTTACACTTACCAATTAAAACAATAGACACAACATCAAAAGAAACCGCCCTCAAAACCCCGAAACCATATTTCCAGAAACTCATCAAATAGATTCTTCAAACCTGTCAAACGTTAATCCCTTCCTTTGTGGACCCATTGTTTGAAATTAAACTTCATTACGGGGAATTAGGGTTTAAAATCGATTGGTCGGCAAGTGATTAGTATATTGGTGGTGTTACAATGCCATAACACCTGTCCTGATGGTTGTTATATTCAGTTTGTGTTCGACAGCGGACCGAAGAGGTTGTGTTAAATAAAAGCAAGTGCTAGTGTTATTGGATTTACAGCCATTGTCATCTTTGGATCTTTTGTGACAGGTTAGTGTTTATTTTAAAATGTTTCCGTTATATTAAGATTGTTTCTTGGATATTTCTTTGGTTTTGGAGATGATTCACACGATAATTGTTTAACTGTTTGCCGTAAATTAATATAGTTATTCTGTATACTTAGGTATAGCAATAGTTCTTGACCATCTTTTGCTAAGGGTTGCGTACGCGCAAACGCACTGTGTTTAACTTTTCTGTTTATAATTATAGTTACTGAAATGTAGGTTCTTTTGTGTAGCCAACAAGATCTAAATTCATAATTCAATATTAAATTTAGAAATATTTAGAGGTTTTGCATATACTTATGTAATGTTAAAAAAATAATTTCCCTTAATTTTAAGGAGTTTTCGATATTCGCCAAGAATATACATCAGCTAACAACATAGACTAGTTTATTTCAGTTACAATAGCGATCACTCTAACTAGATTTCATTGCATTTTCTTTGAATTAAATTAGCCGTTTACTTTCAAATGTAACTATAATATAAAACCGTATAAGCTGGTGCCTGCACCAAATATATATAAATAAATAGACAACCTGCTTTAAAGTATTGCCTTTATTGTGCATACTTTTGCCGTGTAGACTAATCAATTAATGTTTATTACATTTTATATTCTATTTCTAGTAACTTGTTCACTCCTAAGTAAGACGAACCCAATATAAATTTAAAATAAAACTACTTTTTACATAGTCACGGGCAATCTACACAGTCTGATCGTGTTCATGACACCTGCAAAGGTGTTGAAACGTCGCCGCGTCGCGCGTCAGGAAATAAAGCGCGAACCGTAAAAAGTAGTTTTATTTCTATGTCTTAGATTCCCGTAAATCTGAGGAACCAATGTAACCTTATAAACTTAGTTTTTCTATTCCACCTATTTATTTATTCAAGTTAAAAAATACTCCATAAATCAATACATAGCGCCCCATTATATAGCTATACCTATATAAGTTTATGGTTTCCAGGATTACAAGTTTTATGATTTTGTTCCTAAGAAATCATAATCCTACTTTCTTAAAAACCGTTTAAACCTGTTAACATAATAGTATTATGTATTACAGGATTAAAATCTAATCCTGTAACACTAATCCTAACATTCTTATAATTAACGTTTTTTTACAAGCTATCCCCCGCGACTTAGTCTTGTGTTTTATAGTTTTCATGACACACATTAATTTTGTACACGAAATTATTTTGTATTCTACTCTAGACATAAATATGTATGTAGTAGTATGTTTTTGTAGAACATTGCTTTAACGTATCACTAATAATTACATGAACGCACGCGGAGAAGGCATTTCTGGATCGCTTTTTTTTTCATTGTAGACTAGTATTTAAAGTTATTTGAGTTCTGCAGTTTTATGTTACATACTCATAAATCAAGCTATCGTATCTATAAATGATATTTAAATCCGACGGGTTATTCTAGAGATTAGCGCGTTAAACAAGTAAACTTATAAGCTTATTAGCTCTTCCTATATTATAACAGTATTCTTAGTACCTACCAAAGAACAAAAGTATCTGCATTTGTCTAATCTCGAGAACAATTGAAAGGATTTAAAGAGAGTTTCCTGAGTCATAAATTACGGAGCTGTCGAAGATTTGGTTGTATAAAAAATTGCTTGAAGATAAAAGGGTTAGGAAAAGTTAGGAGGTACAATTATATTGGGCTTAGGGTATTTCATTCATGTTTCTGTTTTATTTTGGTTGGACCTTTTAAAGAATGTAGAAGATTTAAATTGATTTATAGGGCTTAAGATATTTTGTCTAATTTTTTTTTCTGATATACGGTTTTTTGTGTTATATTCAATTTAAAGTTAAAGCAAAATAAAATGAAAGAGATCCGTCAAAATAAACGTAATTATTGTATGGCTAGGATTCCCATAAAGCTGTAACTAAAACAAATATGTATAATAAAACAGTATTTCATTTGATTTCCTATAGATTTAACCACAATTGCGATATAGCAACGGATTAGTATAAGTTACGTTAGCCTTTTTATCCGACTTAAAAAAATAGGAGGTTGGTAAGCAAATCGTGAATTTGGTTCCCAATTAAATTAGTAGTAAAAATATCACCTAGTTAGGACTGGGTTTCACAGACATGATACCATACAAATGACACTGCCTGTTGTCCTTATTTTGACCGCATTACCATCCACGCATGTTTACGTTTGTAAACGCAATATTTATAAACTTACGGTAATAGTTCGTTGCATTTAGTACATGTTTTGTTTTCTTTTTGTAAACTAAAACATTATTGTATTATTATGTAATTTTCTTCATGAACTACATTCGTTTGTTTTGTGTAACCGAATTAGGTCAGTAGTTCGCAGACAGTTTTATAACAGTTGGTAATATAAAAAAAATATTAATACGTGTTAATTACTTTAACTTTAAAAATATCAAAAACAGCAAAGTAAAATATACTATAACGTTTTCTTTTTTAAATAAATCATCAACGCTTAAACATTTTGTCTGTATCTAAAGTAATTGTTGATGTTGTGACATCAACCTTACTTCTACACAATTCATTATACACCCCGAATTAAAATAACTATAGTTATATTTGTGGACAAACAAAGTATAAAAATACAATTTTGAACGTCTGACCCACTTTTTCTGCCTGTAACATAAACCCTCAAATATAAAAAAAAAAACTATAAATCACAAAATCTGGCGAATTTATTCTGTTTTTTTTTTTTATTTCAATGTGCAAAATAAACTCTAACTTCAAAAATAACCAACTAAGAACTAGGTTAATTTAATCCGCAACTAGGAACAAGTAACTATTAATAGAACCTTATAGAGGCTACTCGAACACATCCAAAACCAAACAACCGTCCAAGTATGTCAAACACAACCTGTTTTTGTTACAAAAAGGTCATAAGTGCGAACAATTACTTGTTATTATATCAATGTACTGTTATCAATGGATATATAAACTAAGAGCCATATATGTTAGGAATGAGATCATTGTCATCCACGTGTTGATTTTTCTATGAATAGTTGATAAAACAATTGTAAAAAATTACAATTGTATTCAGGAATGTGAGCCGTCTTAGTTATGGAATAATAATGGTGGTCTTCACCCAATGCCTGTTACAGATCTATACCTATGATAATATGTGTGATATTATAAACAGTATCGTTCAATCGTCTCTATAACTATCATAACATGTTAGGTGTAATATTAACGTTTGAGTGTAAAGCCAAAGCAAAATCTAAGAAATGGTTAGATTCGTTTAAAAAACTATCTAAAAGTTCTTTGTTCTTGATGGAACTTGCAAGTATTTAAATTAGTTTTTTTTTTTTATCATAAAATTGAAGAAAATTACTTAGTATCAAATATCTTGATTATGACAACTTATCTAATTTTGTTAAAAGAATCGTAAGTAACGGTAAAAAAGTCATTAAATTCAACCAAACTTGTAATTTCCGTTTAATTAAAAAACTAAATTGCATACCACAAAATGAAATTTCATTCATTAAAATCGCTATCAGTTATAATGAGTCGGCAAGTCATTTAAATTAACAAACTTTTTGTTTTATGCAATAATTACATCACTAATAGGATGATTAGTATAATCGGAAAATAATAGCCATTAATGAACACATAAACAAAAGTAATGTTGCTCAATTCTAAGGAAAAAGGTTCACAATTAATGTCGTCATTTTATCGTTACAGATCCAGAATGGAAGCAATAATGTCAGAGGGCGCTACAAAAGAAAATATAATGCAGCCAGCGACACTTCAAGAGGCAATAAACATTATTAAATTCCTGAACACGACACATAAACAAGAAGTTGTGAGGCTTAAGGAAGCATATACGAAACAAGCTGATGTTATAAAGAAATTGGAATCGAACAGGAAAAAGGAATTGGAATTCCTATCGGGTGAATTGCAAAAATACGAAGTAAATTTAGCTCTAAGGACAGAAGCGGTTTCGAAACAACTCGCGCAGAAAGATGTTATTATAGAGAAACAAGCGGAAAAAATCGAAGAATTGAGCAAACAGTTGAAACTACACGAATTTAATGTTAGCGTACCTGAAATTAATATTATGGTGGACTCCAATTCTGACTCAGGTGTTGCGTTAGAGCATGAAGATAGTAAAACTGAGGAAACGAAGCCTGAGGTAAAAGCTACCAGAAAGTGTAGCAGAAGATTTGGAGACACAATCAGCTTTCTTCGTAGAGTTGACTTTTCACCCATAAAATACAAACCATCCAATCGGGAAGGTGCTAAAAAGAAGGATGACAAGAAGAACAAACTACAAGTACCAACAGCAGATAAAAGGGTATTTGACCGCCAAATAAGTAATGATAAATCTCCGAGCGACGACGAACGACACATCAATGATGATTCTATATTCTCAGACGGTGGGATTGAACCTCTAGTTATTAGACCAAATAAAGTAAATGATAGTATGAATAATCATTTCTCTGATGATGGAAGCGAAGACACCAGTGAAGAAATCTTCGATAGAGTAATGACGAGAAGCAGCATCAGACGATCAGTAAAAGCGAATCCGAAATACAAGAAAATAAACAGAAGTAAATCTAAACTTTTAGAACAGGTCAAAGTTAATATTGTAGATTGAGAATTTGGATTTATACAATTTTAAAATGTTTTAAACATGTGCAATCCTAATGTAACCGTCTGAAATTATTAAAGTCTGTTTTTATCTATATTGGTGTTTTATTTAATAAATACCTCTTTAGATATTTTCTTTTGTTATTTGAAAGTAGTTAACTGTAACGATGCTATAACAATCTTGTTAAACACTTTGTAGTTTAATATCACTTTTACTATTTACAACTTGTAGCATCGCAAAATGTGCGAGATTTTATGAGGCAATGTCGGATGTCAAGAAATGTATTTTCTTATAAATATTTAATAAATGACTCTTTGATTAAACATGTTTATTTCTTTTGATTTAAGTTACCCCTTTTTTAAAAATCACAAATGAATCATAAAAGGAATTTTCTTTAACTTATATGGTTGAAGTTAATACCATCTTAAATATAGAGCCTCTATCGAATAGTAGAACTGACTGACAGGAAAGTAATTATTTTTTGCTACACGAAAAAGTCAAGGTCTATTTATCTCGATTTTCTTTTGATCTTGGTACTACTTGCTCGCCTTTGGTATCATAAATTACTACATAAGATATGAACTACCTGTTAATTAGCAGCAAGGAAATTAATATCATAGATAACCGCTTTTACAAACGAATTAGTAATTACATTATCTAATTAGAACAGATCAATCGATATTTGCTTCATAAAGCTGAGAGAATCGAAAAGCTAGCTTTTTCTTAGATGTTAAATACTTAAAGTATGTTCTTGAATTAAATACTCAATATCTTTATCACAATTTAGAATTAGGTACATATTTTTATTAAAACAATGTAGGAACTATGCATTATAAAATACAGATAATTTTTCTACCATTATTTTTTTATTTAAGTATATATTTATCTAGGTCTATATGAGACCAGTTCATCTTCAGCTTAACCAGGTCACAAGGTTTGTATGTAAGACATATGCTTAATACATGTATTTAAACATTGTCACTATATACTATTATAGGGCCTCGATTCAGCTATTTAAGAGTTGCTTGAATTCACTGAATGACCTGTTCATGTGGTCATTTTTTACGATAGTTGGCACTCAGCCATTGTCATAACGATCATTCTCTCGAAAGTTCAATGAGATTTTCTGAATACGAAAGTTAGACTCAATGACAAGTACACTGACCGATCACTGACATGCATTTAAAATAAAATCGAGGCCCTTATGATCACGTATAAGTCCAGTATGTTAAACAACCCAAGATATATCAGAACAAAGATTAAGTTAAACACTGGACACAGTTAACTGAGGCTATAACAATGTACACGAAACTCCCGCAGTAAAACTATTTTAACCAACAAAGTTAAATTGTTAGTTAACGCTGTCTTGATGTTAAACTATTTTGTAACTGGCAATTTTATCTTTATTGCCTTATATGCAACTTTGCTCCTGTTTATTTTATAGGATAAGTGTTGGTTAAAAGTTATCACTTTGGAAGTTCGTTATCAGTTTTATATAAGGCGTTTATCGGCAGAATCCTTACTAATATTATAAATGTGAAAGTTTGTGTGAATGGATGTGTGGATGTTTGTTACTCTTTCACGCAAAAACTACTGAATGTATTTTAATGAAAATTTACAATAATGTAGCTAATACATCGGAATAACACAAAGGCTATAATTTATAAAGATAGTGTATATGAATCGTCATTCACGCGGGTGAAACCGCCGGACACAACTAGTAATAATCATAAAAATATAGACGTTCGTTTAAGTCACAGACGACGAAAAATAGTATAGAGACTTTTTTTACAGTGAAATTACAGAGAAAAAACTAAAAACAATGATTAAATACCTGAATAAAGTCTTGTAATATCGGGATAACCTACAAATAGAAAGAACAAAAAAAGCATTCCAAAACTTATTTAATATCATCTAAGGTTTCTGGAATATCAGTAGTCTAAAAACAGACTGACGTTATTTAATTTGGCCAATGCTAAGGAATATTATTTTGGAGTCTCAATATTGTATGACTTACCTTGTTTTTTTGCAAATACTTACAAGGATTATTCTATTCCAAAATACGTAATATTTTTTATTCGTATTTTAAAAGTAATTTCAATATTTCTCACACTAACCGCAAGGGAAAAATCTTTTAATTCATCACAATTCTGGCAACTAGTCTTAGTATTGTATAATGTGGTGCCCAGTTGCATTATGTAAAATACTGTGTTCCGCTAAATCCGGTGAGGAAGAAAAAAGTGCCCTACATCTCTTCTTCTTCGTCCTTGGTCCCTCACTGCTGAGGATCGTGACCACTTGTCAAGTCCCTCCATAGAGCTTGGTCGTACGCAGTATGAACCGCTCGGTACATGCTACCGCCCACAGCCTTCTTAAGAGCGTCTGACCATCTCTTAGATGCCTCGAGCTCGTCTACCTTCCAGTTGGCCCAGGATTTTGTGCCCTACATACTTCAGAAAAAAGCTAAGCAGAAGGCAGAAGAAAGCTGTAAGGTAAACAAGAATTGACCGACCTACAGACTCTTTTTCTAGTGTTCAACAAGGAATAATTCTAGATGGTAAAACATTAATTTATGTTACCGTTCAAGCAATTCAAGAACCCTGTAAAAACTTAAATATCTCCCAAGTTAGCAGAAATTACAGGAAACAACAATAACATCCGAGTTTTACGTCAAAAAAACAATCTCAACGTGAACACACATTTTAGTCGTGTCCCTTCAAAGTAAAAGGTCCTAAAACAGGGCCTTATTAATGTGCCCTATCCCTTAGGTGTCCTTAAGACGACGACATTATTCGTTTAAATATCTTGTTTTTGGAATGTGTCTCTTGTGGATTTACTGTTTGAATAGATATTGGACGGAGAAGACGGATCAGGAATAATGGAAATAATGTAAAATCAGACAGATACTCTTAAAATCTTTGGGTCAAGACTACCCCGTTTGTGCAGTGGTCGCAAAGTATGAGTGCCATGCACAATTTTCTCGGGTTCGAATCCCGGGTCGTGAAAAAAACACTCAGTGCAGTGGAGTCAGGAAGTTAGCTGGTAAAAGGACGTTAAGCAAGTATAAAGTTATTTGCCAACTATAGGCGACTTAAATCTTAATCTACATCTGGGTGGTCCATAACCTACCAACCTACTCAATACAAATCACTGAGTAGTAATGGTGATCCGCAATTGAAACCCCATTGGTCTCATATTCACCAAGGTGGATTTAGTTACATCAAAACAAACTTTATGTAGTAAATACATTGGTCACGAGTAGACCTTAAGGCACTAGTCCTTCGGGCTCACTTGTGTAGATGTCGGGTGTAACGTAAAAAGTAGCTTTAAGCCGTTTCTTAGGTGCTAAGCTTACTCCATACCAAGTTTCAACGAAATCGGTTTAGCGGTTCAGCCCTGAAAGAGTAACACACATACTTCTTTCACGCTTATTATACTGGTGTGATTAATGGTCTAATATTAAAACGTCAAAACCGTGTATTTTTTCACCAGCGACAGATAGACATTTAAGAATCATCATTTACCTAGCCTTTTTTCCAAACTATTTTGGGGTCAGCTACCAGTCTTACCGGATTCAGCTGAATACCGTATTTTACATGGAGCGACTGCTTATCTGGCCGCCACAACCCATTTTATTACTTAGTCTTACTTTGGGAGACTGTGTTCCCCACACAGTATCCCAAAGTAAGACTGGTTGTCAGAATTGACTTAACAACTGCCAAAGATTCAAGGAGATAAACATTATGTTAAAATTTTCGGGGGTAAGTACCTAACGCACTTAGCTAATGCAAGTAAGTCCCTACAAGTGAAACTATGTCAAACAATATCTTGTATGTCGTAGCGCCAATAGTCTGTAGCTCTGCAGGCGACAAAGCGTCGAAGTTGGACTCATACGCGATGCTAAACTTTTGAACCGATGTATGCTGATATCTACGCGGTACTGGTAGCATGGAAAACCTTAATTTTAATTTTTAAAATAAACACTGATTTATCATTATTTAATCAGACACAAATAACAAGTAAAATCCGAACATTAAACTGCTAACGACCTATTTTAAATACATTGACGTAGATAGGTAAATATTAGCGTGTATGAAAAGTTCGAAGGTCTCAGGTCGATTTCAAAATAAGTCTTATATTTAATTCTTATAGATCTCATCGACAAAACTGGACCAAAATGGGACCATACTCGAAGCTTTTGAAATAAAAAACAATCATCACAATCAGTTCACCCAGTCAAAAGTTCTGCAGTAACAAACATAAAAAAACAGTCGGATTGAGTAACTCCTCCTTTTTGAAGTCGGTTAAAAAATTAGAGGTGATTAGTTTAAAATAAACACATTTCATTGCTTACCCAATAGATGATATAAAATTATTTCAAATATTATTTTTAAAACTAAATTATGATAACATCCATCACCTTTACTTGCCGACGCTACCGAGCTTGTAACCTGCAGTACGCAGTGTCGCATCGCGGATGTTCTGATACAAGCATCGCGTAGATTGTTAGTTGAAACATGTTTTGAGATACAAGTTCACAGATCCCTTCCGTTCTGCAAATATTGATATACTCAAATACTAGGAAGAGCTATAGCTGTTTGTTTAGTTATGTAGAATGTAATTATGGTGACTGGTAAGTTATTAAAATAAGTGGGAAGAACTTTTTCGTCTGACGAGGGACAAGTAGATATGCGGAGTTGACGGCCAACCTCCTGTAGTAGAAAGGCGCTTCAAAAAGAAGAAGAAGGGAAGAATCTATAAAAAAATTACTATGTTATAGATACCATAAGAATAATGAGACCCACAATTTTCAAAAGTATTGTTTTACGTGTGACTTCATGCATAAGGTAGGTATTTTTTTCATAATTTAAACATACTCCGATTCAACTTTTAATTAACTTTATGCAATGGGACTAAATCTACAAAATACTTAAATAAAAAAAAATATTTATGACTTGTATAATTCAAGTTCAAAAAAAAAAATGTCAAATAAACCTTTAAGAATATTTTATTTCTGTTACCTATCTATAAAAGTTTTCAAATAAATGTCTGGTCTTACACGAATGGTACACGTCTCCACTTTCAGAGGTACGTAACCTGAAACGTGCCTGAAACGAAGACACCAGTCAGGACTATTAAGGCTAGACTAGAAAGGCTTTAATTGTCATTGTAAATGTATTATTTATATCTTCGACCTGAACATATAAATAATCTAGTTAACTCTTGAGTCTAATTATAATAAGGTTATAATTATACAAGCTTCTTTAAAATTGAATTAATTGTATTAAAAAGTACTTTACATTACACCAATAAATTTATTGTAATTTAATTATATATATCTTGCGTCTCTGTTTTAGGTAAACATGATGTATAAATTAAATAATCGATAACTGTAGACGCATCAATCATTGATGTAAATTAAAAAATAGACCTCATAAAAATCAATTTGATTGAATCTGTAACCAATGTCGAATTACAAAAACTTAATATTCATTTGTTTCCGTACTTCTTTTGTCATATCAAAATTTCAATTCAAAACAAACTTTGAAGTGCCTAAACTAGTAATTTAGTTAATTAATTGTAATTTTCCATAGAAGTGGGACAGGAAGTCCAGCTCAGCGGTAGTTCTGATGATGGTCACGTGTTTGTCCCGACGTGTAAACTACGACGTACGGAAGACAAAGGACCACGAGCAATTGCTCTCAAACTGAATTGGTTTGGTGCAAGGTAAGGGCTGAAGCGGTTAACACAGACCAGTATCTAGCCAGTGGCAAGGAATGGCAACGTGTCGTCAGCTTGAGAGACGACTACGAATACTCTGTCAAAAGTGAAAACAAAAAAGAAGAAGAAGAAACATTTATATAAAGATCCTTTATCAAAACAATTTTTAAATAGAAACCTTGGTTCAGAGGTTTGTCAAAATACTATTTTACTTTATAAATATGATAAGACGCTAAACGTAAGCGTGACATACGTATTAGAAGGTATTCATTAGGGTAAACTTCGAATTAAACAATTTATATCCGGATCATTATACCATCGCAACAAAGATCTTCAATGAACTTATTAATATCCTGCCCACAAACGTAAACTGTCTGCCTGTGTCTATATGTTTAGTTTAGTTTTTACATTGCTTATTTCTTATATCGAACACAAAAACCAAAAATAGTTCAAAGCAAAATCTTAAAATAAACGATTTTTTTTATACATCAAAGCTTACAGATTTCAGGCTGAAAATTGACATTAAATCTTATTTTAATAACAATAAAGTGCTTGCGAATGTGAGACGAAAACCGCTCCCGCTTATAACTTATGGTACAGGTTAACAGTACGTGAATCTAACGCCCCACGCCCCCAACGGTCAAAGGAGACTGCAACTAGGAACGCGTCTTAATATTTTCCCAGGAAATAAAGGTTATTTGGAGTTTCTATATCCTAGCAAGATCTTATTCTTACTGAGAATTAAGCTTTGTTCAACAGAATATGCAAGATAATTACAAACACTATACGAAGGAATGAAATCCAATAAGCTCTAAATTAAATATTCCTGCTTAATACATTTTAAAAATATTATATACTTACCCTTTATTCATATTATGTATAAGTTATGCTAAGTCCTAATTCATGTAATTTATGATAAGTTTAGTACTAGCCCTCATATTTGCTATGCCTAGAAAAGGCCGTTAAGCTGTGCCTGTTATTTCACTAAGACCTATGTAAGACCTTAACATGCAGTTTGAGTTTGAATAAATTGTGAAGAAAATTATAACAGTCAACATCTCAATCCTGTAAATAAAGATTATTTTTTGTTGAAAACTCACGTTATTTTTTCTTGATTTTATAAAACATGGCCTTAGTTATTATTGTACAAGTCCCCAATCATATTTAGACATTTTTTACCCATCTTAAATAAATACAAAAACCAAACAATCTAACATTACATAAGATCTACTTAGGTCAAATGTCAAATCGAAGATGCCCATCAAAAACATATGATATTCGTAATTTCAGCATGTTGTCTACATTTTTATTACTACCCTTATTTCGTTCAAGGGTATGTCCATAACATAAGAACACGTGACCTCCCCTGGGGCCGACCCTTGTCTCTTTGATTTTTTTATTTGTTTCTCCACAGGTCTGCCCCTCTGACGTAATGTCATATTAAATATGTCGCCTTAAATGTGTTCCGTTTTTGTGCAGTTACATGTTTTGGCTTAAATAATAAGGTGGTTTGTTATGTAGTTTTACGGGAGTAAGTATAATAAAATGGCACCAAAAAGGGGAGGCCTATGCCCAGCAGTGGGAGGACAAGGGCTGTGGATGATGATAATTAAGTTTAGTAAAATAATTATTTTTCTAATATCATAATATTGTTTTCAATATAATTTATAAGCACAAGGTTCAAATGCTGCTTGCATGTTCTTTAGACACACCTTTCTTTTAAGTAGATGATGCAGTAATTATTAATACGCCGGAATCAATACGTAAATTGTATTTTCTTCTATAATAGTAAAGATTATTTTTATTATTTAATCATGATAACTGGTTCAAACTCAAAGTACAGTCTACCCATTTTTTAGAGACCTCTTAGTGCTTAGAAATTAAATATACGAAGACCCCATTATGTAAGTTCTAAATGGAACCTGAAATTAACGTTGCCTAGATTTTTAATAATTAGAATTGCATTATAGAGAACGAATTAGTCATACTATTAAGTAGGTAATTTCAGTAGTTAACGACAATTCTTTACAAAAAAATCAGCAGTAACTATGAAAGGCACAATTAAACAATAGGCATACTTTTCAATGAGCTTCATTAAGATGGAGGTAATTTCTTCACAGCTGATTGTTCATAATTCTCACTTTGTGATAGTGAAATAAATTTTATTTATTTAGTATTTTTTTATTAACATAGTCAGAAATAATTCAACAGACAGAAAAATAATTGAAGTTGTTATTCTCCTATAGAAATTCTACGAGTGATTTGTAACTACGCACTTTGTTGCTCGTAACTTTTTTTCAGGCGTCGCTCGGTTTTTGACAGGTGATGGACAATGGCCGCAACTGAAGCTTTGACAGTTGATTGACCAATGACAAACTAGCTTTAGATGGTGAGCAATTCTGATTGGATGCAAGTATTGTGTAGGCCAGTTATTTTATGTAACGATCGATTTTTATATGTTTACTAGCTGTGCCCCGCGGTTTCACCCGCGTGAATGACAATTCATACACTATCTTCATAAATTATAGCCTTCGTGTTATTCCGATGTATCAGCTACATTATTGTTAAGTTTCATTAAAATCCATTCAGTAGTCTTTGCGTGAAAGAGTAACAAACATCCACACATCCATTCGCACAAACTTTCACATTTATTATAGTAGTAGGATATTTTTAAAGTATTTTCTAAACATAATACTTACCTACTATAGTTTCATAAAATTTTATGAAGTACCTACCTAAATAGTGTTCGGGTGATGATATAAGTTTAAATAAACGTTTTTCTGAGAAATACCTGTGGAAAGAATATATCGTTAACGATTAAAAACTGTCTGCTGCACATTAAATTCTTAGAAAAATAACTAGAATAGATACGTAACAAGTTCAGGTAGTCCACAATGGTTGGTCGTTAGAAGTCGTCCGGACGACAATTTGCAGCTAAAACGGATTCTTTTAACAGAAGCGCCATTGAAAATACATAGTGAAGACTTAAAATGAAATTCTGAAGGAGTTTCGTGTCTGGAGAATTGTTTTGTTATGATAATAGCTGAATGTTTTAATGCTGGATGGTTGCGTTTGTTTTTATTACTGTTGAGACTTCATAAAATAATATTAACGAAGTTCATTTATTTTGGATTTTTTGTGAAATATCTTTAGATAATAACTTGTATAGGTCATCTACAAAATTATGTCTTAAACTTTAAAAATAAAGGAAATACTATTGTATATGAAATTAATTATAATAATAGAACTAATTTCAGATTGAACAATTATTTTGAAAACATTTAAGAAAGCTAAGTAGTTTCAGAGGCAGCGATAAATAACTACAAATCGACATTAACTTTTCAAGGCAATGAATACTAAAGAAGTACAAATAATTATTATGATAGACTACAACCTAAAATAATAACGAGAATCCAAACTTAAGAAACAAAGCGCTTCGAAAACCTTTTATCTTACAGAACAGAACTACCTTTTGTACTTAACAAATGAATATTAAACCCACTACAAATCTCTTATAATCCAGTCTAAAACTGCAGACGAAGTATTTATAATTCAGGGCAACCTTATTTCGTATTCGTATAAGGAGGGTTACATAAGACCTTGTTTATGATTATTACGAATTGCTTTAAAAGCTTCGTCACATTAAGGAAAAAATATGGATATGTTACCTGTAACGTTTACCTGTTTTCATGCATGATAATCACGCGTGATATGTTCATAGGGACTTTTTATTAGGGAAGATTTATGAATAAATAAAATAAATGCGGACAACAATGCTCTGAACCCAAAGTAAGTAACCAAAGCAATTGTGTTATGGAATCCAGAAACAAGGAAGTTACTACTAACAACCAGACCCGAGGCAATGTAGAAACGTTGGTACCTTGAAACTGACTCTGCTACGGAACTCATTTTCATTTCACCGAATCACGCAATATCGAAATCACTATATACCGATTGACGCAACCACGAAATCACACTACCTATACCGAATATGGCAACTACGAAACCACGTTATACCGAATATTGAAAACACGACTGCCTCTTTGGCCTAGTGGTGCTAAGCGCGACTGCTACGCTAGAGGTCTTGGGTTCGATTCCCGAGTCGACCAAGGTGTTATTGGGTTTTTCTATGAAATTCTCAGTAGCAGGTCGGAGTTTGGATTTGTGCCCGGTTAGTGGCAATAGGCTCGCCCCCTATTACATGGGACCTAAACATATCGGCGAACTGTGGGTGTACATTGGTACACCTCTGCCTACCCCTTCGGGGATACAGGCGTGATGATATGTTATGTTATGTTTATGTTTATGAAAACACGAAATCACTCTTTACTGAATATCGCAAACCCTAATGCACGGGTCTATTCCACTATATGAACATGATGGTGAATGAAATAGATTTTAGTGTCTCCTCATTTCACCTCGGAAACAATGCACTAAACAAGTTTTATTTGTTACATTATTTTTTATTAGTATAATTAAATGTCCCTGTGTGTGTATAATGTATGTACCTATAGAATATATTTTCGTAGTAGTGTAGTAGTTGTAGTCTATTTACTAAAGTTTATAGCTTGTGGACTACCTATCCTATTATATAGTTTTGTTGGACTTTTTGTGTGTCATAAAATGTACCTTGTGCCTTATTAAATAAATAATAATAAAATAAATATCTACTTTATTCAATCAGTATTATTTCAGCTAGCCCATGAAACGATATATTTTACTATCATCCCAGAAGCATGATCGGAAAATGAGATATACCGTTGCGGCAAAATAATTTTGAAAAAGAAAATTCGGTTGGTCAGTGAGAAATGTGTCGGGTTCGTCCCCGGGGAAGCCTCGGGGACACGATTCGATTCCGGAATACGACTTGTGTTTCTGTCGAGATTTTTATCAAAAATATCGGATGTAGAGATATAGATACTTATTACAATTTTTAAATAAGAAATTATACATACGTATAATCACGCCTCTTTCCCGTAAGGGTAGGCAGAGAGCCCTTCTTTCCACTTGCAAGGTCCCTTATATACATGTAAAACACTTGTAAGAGATTATATACAAATAAACGAAAAGTGTAGATTATGGTCAGGCATATTTTTTGTAACCGACTTCTAGATAAGTACGTAGACACGGAACAGAAAAAACAAGTGGAAGTGCAATACGACAAAATTACTATGGGAACCGCTGTCGCCAAACTCACACAAATAATCCGATAATAACATATTCACTACAACGAAATAATCCCTATGATTGGTAGTTTTAAATTCAGACAAAATTAGCCTACATCACAGAAAAAAAATAAACCCTGACTTTCTAAAAATAAGGTTCATTTTGCTTTAGCAACAATACGTATTTACGGTCTACAGTCGCACTTAATTCGATTGACGAGTTAGTTTTGCTACTCGACCAAAGATGGCGATATATAATCAATATAAGCAATTATCAACATAATTGCTTTCGACATACGGTTGACAATGGCGTGACTCTAAAACTATTCGGCCAAGGACACACCACGTATTACATTTAAATTCTTTATCGATATCGATAGATACCCGATTTTTGTTCAAATACGATAAATACGACTCGTTGGGAGTACATTTATTTATTTGTTACACAAACCGCTGTACCTTTTAAACCATTAATTAATAGACACACAAGACTGACAAACAGATAGGTAAAGGGCCATGCACAAGTTTCATAGTGAGTTTGGCCCAGAGTGCACACTTATGATATGATGTCTTAAATTTAATACAGATTGTCAACATGTAATTAAAGAAGGAATCAGATAAATAAAACTTCGGGTTTTATAGTAAAAAATCGTCTTTAATATTCCGCATATGTTAAAATTCTCATGATTCTCGTGAATTAAATGGACTTTTTGCCGTGAAACTTGAAGAAAGGAAGTACAGTGTTGAGTTTTCATTTATCCATCGGTGGATGAATCAGGATTTAGCTTGCCGGCCGGCCTCCCATAACGCAAGGATGCACTCTCTATCCATTTCTCTCTCATGCTTGTGACTTTGGGAAACCTGAAACAAATTTTTAATGAAGGTTAAAAAATCTATTACCTACTGTTTGTAACACTCTGTGTGTTACGTCTCAGTCATTAATAAGTTATAATAATTATGTTACTATTTAAAACATTGATTATATTTTTACTTTATACCACATAAACGACCATAAATTTACTTAATATAAATTTTGTGTATGAATTAAGGCGCCCTCGTACCTATATTGTAATGCAAAACGAAATAAATAAAATAACTGTTTGGGTTAAGATAGTTATTCTTCGTATCGACATCAATCGACAAAATCAATTTTCGACTTGACCACATCACTACATTGAGTAGCGAAGGTCTTTCTAGAATGTTCTATGGAAAAAAATAATCGAAAATAAACTTTGTCTTCACTGCATAAGGTTTATTTTGACTAACCGTTCTATTAAATTTTTGTAAATTGGAAGAAAGTAAGATTTTTATTAGAAAACAATAAAAATCGTACTTACCGATGATAATAAATACCTCCATTTGTAAGGTTTCTTCTCCTACTATCATTTTTGCACGCTAAAACGGAACAATACGGCATAGCTAGGTAAATATTGATTTGTCACGAGACGAGCAACTCTACGCGATGACAGACGCCACTGGGATCGGTTCAGCGCAAGCTATGCGTAACAACGCATAATTATGACACGCGTGCCACGCCTACTTAGCACTTCCACCTGTTTTTTCTGTTCCGTGTACGTAGACAACTCGAAAAGTATTGAACAAAAAAATTACACTTTATAACAAAGGCTTTATTATCATAAAGGTCAATACAAAAAGAAATTGAAACGGCTTTTGCGGTATGAAAGTCACAAAATATATGGTGCAAACCTACTCGTAACATCCAAATAATAACATTTCTATCTGAAATAACATAACCTTTATTTAGAATTTCAGATACAAATCCCTCATACGCACAGTTCCATGAAAGTCTATTTCTATCTAGATTCATTAATTACTCCGATATTATTAATGTTAATTAAATCTTTATATTTCCAGAAAGGATTCACCGAAATTCAGATATTTCTAATTATTATAATTAATGTACTTTGAAAAGTAGCTTTGTACACATTTACATGTAGAAAGTAGGTCCTACTACCAACTTATCATCCAGGTACTAAAACAAAATCAATGCGCAATGAAAATGAAAAAAGGCCAGTTCAAGAACACCGTAAACCAAAGAGCATGTATGAAGGGAATAATGAAAGTGGACGAAGCGAAACCAAAGTGTAACCAAGTGAGTAAGGATCGTAGCAAGTGCAAAGAAGTCGTCACTGCCTACCCCTACAAGGAAAAGAGGCGTGATTATATATTTGTATGTATGTAAAACAAAATCCTATCGAAAATTGTCTAAACGTAACATTTTTCAGATATTTTGAATATTGTTGTGTTTTATAACGAATTAGATCAACCAACACAATACACAAAATTTTCACTCGTTATATAATTCTTAAGAGTGCCATCAAATCAATATTTTAAATAATAAATTCTTAACTTTTCAGAATATGAGACTACATATTCTACATAAGCATATTAAATGAATGCATTACCCTGATTACACTCGGGATTGTAAATAAAAAGGCTGTGATATAATATTCTGAAAATCATTTCACTAGAAATGTAATAATCACATGTAGGGTAGATTCATTGCAATGGGTCACAAAAAATCCGCTAGAGGCGCTAGTGACGCATCAGTCACTTTTCACCAAAGCTTTTCACTAATGAGGGTTAAGTTACTGACCTGTGATTGATGAAAATCACTAGTGACCAGTGACTATAAACGATTTTTTTTTTATTGAAAATGTAAAATCATTTATCTGTTAATATAAAAAAAAGAGAAGAAAAAATCGATGAAGATCCAAAAAAGGGTTACGTTTTCAAAAAGGTTTGTTCATAGATTATCTGTGGTCTTAACCACAGTTACTTCAACCGAAGATTCTAAAGTAGGTACTTTATGAACTACCCTCATCTTTAAAATAGTAAACAGATACAAAAAGAATTATAATTCGCACAACAAAATGTCATGACATTCGCAGATGGAAGTTGATGTGGTTTTCTTTATTTTATGAGTGTATTGGAAAGCCTTGAGTGCTATTATAAATGGATAGTGCTTCTAAAAAGTAAGTCAAATTATTTATTTTCTTAGTTACTTAGCTTTACTTACATGGGTGTAGTGTATGGCCGAGTAGTGTGTAAAATACTTGAAATAACTACAAAGGTATCTTTGACCAAATTGATTTATTCTGTACATACTTATTCACTAAGTTTGCTAGAATGGTTAAATGCAGTTGTATTAATAAAAACGATCTATAAAATGAAACGTGTGTAGTGAATTCAAGTGACAAAAACACGTTAACTTAATGACATCTGCGTAGGACATTAATTTATCAATTGCCAGTATTTATGCACCTATTTAATCTGATAGATCCATTTACATAATGTAAATATTTTTGATATCTGGTATATGAGAATGGGCAATGTTTGTTAAAAGATTTATTTGATAGGTTCCGAGTAGTAACTATTTATAATGACTCCTGTATAGGTCAATTAGTTAACGTTGACAGGTTTAGTATTTATTGTGATGATTCAGTATTATTTGCTACCATAGATGTACTCTACACAGTAATAGTTTTCAATTATAAGTCCTCGCAAAGCCGTGCCAGTGCAGCATGTATTTTTTTTTCATTCATCCTTTCATCTCTTTATCTCAGAGTTAACTCCTACCTTTCTCATATCATTCGTTAGTTTACGCAAACTATCGGTCTCAGAAACGATGTTCAAAAAAATATGTTTTGAATTTCCAGGAAAAAAAGCAAAATGGGTCTCCAATCAACATCCAACCGACTTTCGTATTCGTATTACGAATATTTATTAAATTCCACCAATTATTCCATCGAAACTATAAGTGGTTTAAGTGAAGCTGAAAATGCAGAAGCAAATAATAATCTAATCGAAGGCCATGCTTATTTAGAATTGGAGAAGAAAACGATGTTTCCCGTTAATACAACAGATAGTCAGAAACGTGGAAGACGAGCTATAACTTCCACTGCTGCTACTTCTTCCATCGTCACAACTTACACCAATCCAGTGGAATACCAATATCCCTTAACATTAAACGAATGCTTTCCAATAAACCCATACTCTCTTACACAAGTACCAATAGTTATACCACCGCCAAACTATCCGCAACTCACTCAATTCCCACCATCTTTACTCCACCCCGTTTTACCGCCAATACCTGAGACATTTATACAAGAAGACATGATCAATTTTACTGTTACCGATTTTATGAACATGTATTGTATGTTGGACCAATCACAAGTTGTCACGGAAGATATTGAACAGCCCTACTACATACAAGAAATAGATAATACAGCTGTTAATGATGTGATGGATGCTAATACTAGTAATATAGAAAATCAAGCGATTCAAGGTGATCCCCTAGATCAGTATTTAGCGTTACCAAGACAATTATTTCCTACGGCTCGAATGCTCGCACTAGATCCAAATCCACTTATAAATGAATTTTGTAAAATGCCAAACCTTTTGCAGCACACACCTTGGTTATTAGATTTAGAGTTTGGTATTCCCAAAACTCCTGTTACTCGACCGATACCGATCTATAATGTGAAGTATAATAGTATTAATTGTAAGAATACTCCTAATGCTATCCATCCGGGGTTCGAGATGTGTGATCCTGATTTCAAGAAGGTTTTATTGTTTTATTACGACTATATTGTGTCGGCTTGGTATAGAGGCTATGTCATCACTAATAGTGATCGGTCAGTCGAAAACTTTCAGTCCTGGTTGCTGAGTGCCATGAAGGTCCTAGGAATGTGTTGGCCTTGAACTTTGCTGCATGAGTATTTTTGTGTGTAGATAATGTAATTTTGTATGTCGTCTTATAAGTTTTTGCTATCAATAAAATTTTAATGCTTTGATCTATTAGTTTTAATACCCTGATGATGTTCTGAATGAATTCGAAAATCAAATGAGAGCTGTTAAAACGAGGATTAGTAAGAATAGAATTGGTCATTACCCAGAATGCTATATTAGACTTCCATTAACCTACATTTAACAAAACACGGTATATCAGTAACAATTCAAAGTGATTTCTGGAAAACAGAATTAAAATTACATATTAGATTTCTAGCTACTATTTACATATCATCATCACGCCTGTATCCCCGAAGGGGTAGGCAGAGGCGTACCAATGTACAACCCACAGTTCGCCGATATGTTTAGGTCCCATGTAATAGGGGGCGAGCCTATTGCCACTAACCGGGCACAAATCCAAACTCCGACCTGCTACTGAGAATTACATAGAAAAACCCAATAACACCTTGGTCGACTCGGGAATCGAACCCAAGACCTCTAGCGTAGCAGGCGCGCTTAGCACCACTAGGCTAACGAGGCAGTCAGTCTACTATTTACCATTTGTAAATTTAGAAAAAATATGAATTTTGTCATGAAAGTCAGTGTTGTATTATCAAATGTGAAATTTAATAAAATCAGCATTTACTTTATTACACAGGTTTTTGGATACAAGTTACTATGTGCTCTGATATAAGATTATATTTTGATAGGTTCTAAAAAATAACTAAATAGAAGTTGTAAATCCAAGTAACTTAAATTTTTCGGACTATCTATTTTCGGATTCTATTATTTAAATTACCCCTGACCCCAAGGGTAGCCTTTGCCCAGTTAGGCATCTGAATTTCAAAACAGCAGCTCAAAATATCTACTTTAGCAGTAAAAACATACCTAGGTACCTACAACCTAATTCCATAAAATTTTCTCCACAAGCGGCTAACACCTTTAATGTCTAAAATAACTTCAAATTACACTCAGAATGTTACGATAACTCTTGCTTAATGGCAATTAAAGTGAATAACACTTAAAACAACCTATGCTGAGGTAGTTTTTCGACCCAAAGTAACGAGATATGAGTCTATAAAATATAGTCGGGTTGGACTTTTATCTACGGCTGTTACCTACCTAAATAACTTACTGTTATTCATATTTTTACGACATAGACTATACCTAATGAAAGTACTTCATTTTATCCGTCATAAAGCTAAGAAACAGGTGTAATTAATTTCAAAAAAACTTTTTGGATAATTTAACTACTTTTAATATTATCGCCAACAAACTGATGTGCAGTTTGGCAATATTTTATGTTCTTCATTAAATAATGTTTATTTAATTAAATAAATTAAAAAAAAAAGCCAATATTTAACCCTTAATAATTAGAAAAGGTTATGATTTATTTTTTGTATCACTGTCTTATCGTAATTTATTTCGTATACGTACCCAGACATTTTGCTTTAAAAATCCTTTTTGGAGTTACAGAGCTACGGGGTAACACTTCCTTTAATTTCCAGATAGTAAGTGCGAATAATAATCCCTCAATCTCTCTCAGAACGTTTTAATTTAAAGCCTCCACCTTCAGTCGTCCACAGTTGATTGTACGATGTTCAAACCGCATTTTCTCATCAAAATCTGACCCAAATTTAAGGTCTCTAATGACTCCAGAAATTTGTGGGTCCACCGCCCGGGAATTCTATTCACGCCCGCTCTTTATTTATTGACCTGGCCTTAGTTTGTAGATTCTTTTAAGTAATCAACTGAAAGGTTGTACTGTAATCATGATGTAACATTGTGAATTGTCCCTGAAATTACATTGTTTTGTAAATTATGCGGTAATTTTTGGTGTTGAGAGCGTTGTGGAATGAAAAGTTTAGCTTAGGAATTATTTGAAACTGCTCGATGGTAGGAAAAATTGCAGATAACCCAAAAACAAATATGACATGAAAATTATTCAAAGCAACCAGCATACTTTTCTTTTTAGAACTATTATTCAGCTGCATCCGATGAGAATTGAAGTTGATAACAACTTAGATTTAAAAGGCTCGGCAGAAGTAGTATTTACCCATATAGATTTTAAAAAGTGATTTTATTAAACAAATTATAATTTGTCATATGTGAGTCTTTTAGCTTACGCCATTGCAGCTAATATCATTTGATTTGGTTTAAAATGATGCGTACTAACTACAACGAAAAAAAAACTACGCAGAATAAAAATAAATTTAAAACAAAAAAAAAGCTTTGTTTGCAATGAATGATAAGAGAAATGAATCGGTCGCATCTGATGAATATATTCATGCCTCCAGACAGACGCGAAACCGAATTAAAATGAATTCAGCGGTCTGTAAAACGAATGTTGCTTTGAATTTTTTATTTTAACTTCGTGCTGCGATAAATACTTTGGTAGAATGTAGGTTTCATATAAATCTGTGGTGAATATGTGCTTTAAGAATTGTTTAAGCCTCAGTTATTTAAAAGTTCACGCGACTTTTAATATACCAAATTGTAGTATTTGCAATTGATTTTTTATTGCATGTCGTAGAAAAGAATTTCAAGTAAAACAATGAATAAAAAAATATCTCAATATTTTAATAATTATTAACAATAATATTGTGAAACAATCAACGTCATCATAAACTATCATTTAATAAAATCGCAAATAGATAAACTTATCAAAACAAACATCACTTAGGGCGTCGGTATTTTACTAAATGCAGTATAATAATGCGCGATTTGGTACCTAATTCACATTCATCATCTTTGTATATAACAAGTTAATTAATATCAATTTACAAAATATATTAATTATAATATAACTATTATACGTATAAGTGTTAAATTCGGAAGTATGGTACAATCAGACATAGAAGTTATACACTGAGCAATTAAAATATTCTGAAGATCATCACTTTTTATTACACACTGTAAGAAAGAGTTTAAAAACAGTGTATATTATATATGAGAGTATTTTAATCAAACTTTTTCTTCATCTGATTGCAAAACATTGATTTCCTAACAAGAAAAAATATTCGGATATTTACAAATAAGCGATTCCAGATAAATATCGGATCAAGTAAATAATACTGTATTATTAGTACAACCTTAACTAAACGGCAAGATACATACGCACACAATATTTACAATAAATTTGAGCATAAGGTATTAATTCGATGAATTAAATAATACTAGTAAAGATAAAAATGATCTTAAAATAGTTTGTATTTACAAAGAATTGTTTCAAGTGCATAAGGCGAAGAAGTTGTACGACAACTTGTCATCATACCATTTAATTTAAACAGTTATCACAGTTAATATATCTTCAGTAAAGCGTTGCTAATTTTAAAAATAATTTGTGGAGTTTTTGAACCAAAGGCCGATGGTTTTTATGTACTTGCTTTGTATCATAACGATTCGCTATACTGCAAATTCAATGATGAATTATTAAGTTCGATAAATGGGGAAGGAAATCGAATAGTATAAGATTTTTAAACAGACAATAACCAACAAAAATAAACATAAATAAGATGAATTTAAAACAGTATGATGACAGTCGCACGTACTAAAAGTTCTACAGCCTAAAGCAGTTATCAGGGCGTTTATGTCGAAACTTAAAAATATCACCAAATAGAAGCTCCGGTAACGGTTGATGCTGAATCTCGCTAAACGAGTTCAGCTAGCTCCTGGCAAGATATTTATAAAACGCCTCAGAAAACGTTGAATCAATCAACATTTTTGAAGGTAACTAATGCTGCACTTGGAACAAATCGTTTCGTGTCTCGTTCACTGTTCACGTATTGTCACTGTCACCACCACAAGTGTCACCACACTTGAAGCATCTGCTTCCCACCAGTCAGCTTAAGAGTTAACTGTTTGCAGGATCCAGGGCACGAACTTAGATATCCTGGTGCAAACCCCGGGAAGGTTGGCCTCGCCGCATCCGATGCCCCAACTGATGATGCCAGCCAAGAAATACTTTTGGTCCCTTCCTTTGACCTGAAAAAGGATATACATAGCTTCAGAAAAGTGTATAGATATACATAGTATAACACTGGATTTTTATTTGGTATTTAAAATTTCCAACAAAAAAGTTAAGATTAAGAAAAGTGTCGTGTAGAAAATTATTAATAATAATTCCATTCCTATAAGCGTGCCACTGGTGGGCACAGGCCTTGGGAAGATCCATATAGAGAAGGCACGTAAGTAGTAAATTAACAAATTAATAATTGCCAGTGATATAAAATAAATATCAACTTCATAACATTATTATCTTTCAAAGATTCAAATAGAATAAAGTCTCATTTAAGATTTTGACGAGCTTCCAAAACTCAAACAAAACTATTTCATGAAACCTGTAATGTTATTCATGAAAGTTTGTTAGAGCGAGTTTGGTTTACTTGCCAAGGCTTAACTTGCTACTAAAATTGTTGGCATTTTAAACAAAGACAGTTTGCTTGAAAATATTCAAGTGGTTTAAATTTAGGGAGAGGAACAGTTGGTTAATCAACACTTAGCGAGTCATTTTGTGGGGTTTTCAATTGCTTTGCAGATTGTTGCATGGCGTTCCTATGGGTTAATGTGAGCCCAAAAGTTTTCATGGGACCTTTGGAATGTAAGTACCGTTTAAGCTTTTAAGCATACCCTGTATACTTTCCGTAGGATGTTAGGTATGTGGTATATGGTCAACTTTGGTTCTAAAATATGCCTAAATTTTAAGAACTCGTCCTCTGTCTTCGTTATAAATGCCAATTCGAGCGTCTCCATTAGTTCATAATAAAGACTACCTACCCGATTCAGAAAATCTTTCAAAATATCCATATATATACGTTTTTACCTGCAAAGGTCCTCCGGAGTCACCCTGGCAGGAATCATGCCCGCCCCTCTCGTGGCCCGCGCACAAGAAGATGTCGGGAATGAACTCCTGGCGCCCAGCCCTCAGGAACATCGACTTACATCGCTCGTTCGATACTATTGGTACTTGTACCTGCAGAGTAAACAAATAATAGTAAATATGTATCACTTGTTTTGGAGTAGCTTTAACTGTATTGATTTACGGTCCAGTGACAGCTTTTGGCTGGACTGAAGCGATAAGGCCGTTTTACTAGCCTATTTTCTTTTTCGTGTATGACAATAAAGATATTTTTATTTATGTACACGGTCGTGAAAAGTGGCCGTTTCACATATCGAAGATCAGGGCCATATTCTGGGTCACTTGGTTCATTATAATTTCAATTAACTGCAGTTATTTATATGTTTGAGAATATATTAATGTGTCTCGAAAATAAAATTCCCATACACGGGCGTGAAAATTTTAGTTCATTAATTATTCTAAAGGAACGTACCTCTTGAAGGACGGACGGTAACACACCACCTTCAGAAAGCCTGCCCCAGCCAGTGACCGTAGCGTTCTCCCCCACCAGGAGATCATCACTCGCCGGCAGACATATCGGCGAAATATGAGGTGCAAACTGCACTGGGGACTCCAACTTCACCAACGCCAAGTCATACTCATACGTATAGTAATTGTATTTTGGATGTACCGCCTTTCTGGCAACCCCTCGCTCCACGAACGGATACTCCTCTGATACCGACGAAAAGTCATATTCGCCGACTCGTATCCTTATTTGCGATGTCAACAAACTGGAAAGAAATTTTGAGTAAGCTGTTTTGAAGATTGATATCAGTTAGGACGAGTTGTTAGTTTGTAGTTTGCTCCCGTGCCAAGACACGGAAGGAACATGTGAATTACTTCTTATCTTAGAAGTTAGGACAAATAAATGCACATCGTTTTGTTAGTTTCGGTTTTCTGTGAGTGCTGAAGTTAAACCTAAAAACTGTGCCTTAGAAAATAGTACCAAAAATTTAGATACGAGAAAGATTAGGCGCTCTTAAATGGCTGTCCTTTTAGAGCGACGCTCTTTATTTTACCGACCTCAAACAAGTAATAAAAGTAGGTTCACTTATCGTCGTCGTAAAAAACTCAATTTATTTTGTGAAACATAAAGAAGTCTCTAAAACATTTTTTGCGAACCAGGTTATCCTGTGTAAGACAGACTCCATTAAAGATGCTTCATTTTAATTCCCTTTTTACGGTGTTTAGACTATTCCCTTTACTTTGTTTTTACAGTAATCTACTTACAAGCTGAAAGACGGGAAATATAAAAAAATAAATGAAAGAGGAGCCGTCCGTCTGTATGAATGCGTTAATCCGAGGGATTAGTAAATGGGTTTGATAAAAAAAATTCTCAGGAAGACTTAAGATGTTTAAGACTTTTTTCACGATAAAACGGAAGGCGGAATGCGAATTGCGGAATTGTGGGCAGTTTGTTTCAAGGTTAGCCTTTGTAAGTCTGCCAGTTTTGTGGATTATTAACGCTTACGTTGAACTTGCTCCATGTTAAGCACTTGACGTTTATGGGGTAATTTACTTTGAATGATGAAATCTCTCGTTTGTGTTGTTTATCTGTGAAGCCTTAGATACTACCTTTTAGGTGCTATATTTATAACCATATTCACCAAGTAATTAAGACATACAGTTGTGACTGCCAAATAGATGTACCCAGAAATAAGTCTTCGTGATAATTACAGCCAAATGACTCGCATTCATTACAACGAAGTATGAAATTAAAATTAAGTCTCAAGTAGAATCCATTTGCACTTAAATATTAAATCAGCTCAAAAAGTTTGTTTAAATTACAGTATCTCTCTACATTATATTAAATAATGTAATTTGCGAACAAAATTATCGTGTCTGAAAGCTGGAGTATTGCCAGTCCAATTTTCATACGGGTCCATTTAGACGCGTCTGCCTTATCAAAACACAAATCGGTGCACACTGACAAAATAATGAAACTATTCGTTCACAAAGAACGAGCGGAAATATTCTTTTACCAGTATTTTGGCATGCACAGCAAAATAAACGTAGACCATAAAAAAAATGAAGTGTAGTATGTGTGTAATAACACAAACATATAAAAAAATGTAGACGGGGTTTTATAAACATTTCTTAATTTTGTTGATTTTTCTAGACGTACCTAGTAGGTATGTATTTAAAACAATACTTGTAGTAAGTTCAATAACACTTGTTGTATTTTTTTAAGTAGTTATATTAACGAGTGAGTTATATTATCTTCAAAAAGCATACTTTCATCTTGAGTACCTTAACAAAATTCTGTGTGTTATTCCCTTACTCGTTTTCATATATCCAGGTCTAGCTATCTGCCAAATGCCGTCTAAACCACACCCATTTATGCCTCTATCTGTTTATCTTCACAAACATTTACATCCACCAGAATTACTTACTCATCAACACAATGTCCCGCCGTCGCGATCCAGCCTTCATTGATGATGGCTCCTCCACACCTATGAGTCGAGGAGAAGCCGAAGTAAGAAGTCCTTCTGACGGAGACCTGCCATGGCCAGCGCCCGAAGCTGGAGTCCTTCCCGCCCATGATACGGGATTCTGGACGCGGCCACATCGCTGTTAGACCACATTCTGGAAAGATGAGATGGTGGTAGGTTTGGAACGGTTATGCTTTTTGGAGAAATTGGAAATACGTGTGTTGGCACATTAACTAATTGTTGATTGAATTGGATATTCACTGCTAAAATCTATTGCAAAAGTGGCATTAGGTATATTGCTCTCTGATGAAATTTTTCCCATCACACACATGAGGTTCAGTATTTCAGGGTTCGATCGATCATCATCTTATATTAACATACACAACACAAAAATACACAGTCAGGATTAGCTAGACACCATAATCACACACTTAAGATAAGCTCACTGTAAGAAAACCATACTAAATTGAATAGTTCGTTAACCTTCATCACATTTGAAACTACAATGCATTAACCCTGCCCACACAGTCAAACCCAGAAATTTAGATAAAATCATTGTAATGCATCCCGGAATGGTTACAGACGTAAATTATACGGGGGAACTGTGGAAACCATAAAAACTTTCAGCTTGAGTATAATGGCTTTTGGAATATAATGCATTTAATGTAAGGGCTCGTAACGGGCACGAAGATTTGTGAGTCGGATGTCTATTTGGGTCGAGTCTATGTAATTTGCATTCGGCAATTTTAATTCTCTGGAGATTTAGCGGGCTTTTAACCCTATAAGCGGTGGCTATGTTATTTCATCCCGTGGGGGTCGTAAGTTTAAAGTTAAATAGAAAGTTATTTTAAGAATAAATAGGGAAGGAATATTAGCTATAGACCGAATTATGGTTCTTTTTTTTTCGAAATTAAATTGTTTTGTCTGGCTTTAGTTGAAGGTAAATAAAATATAAAAAAATAAATAAAAAAATAGCTTAAAAAATACTTGTGTTTTAATTAATTACCTAAATATTTTATTGTATTTCTTCCGGATTTCTTGGAGACCACAAAAAGGATTAATAGAACATTTAAAGGCATGCAAATAAGTTTTTATCTAAGGATGCGATGGTTTTAAAAGAATCTCCGTTATTACTCCAACCAGGAACGGTAAGATGAGACTTCATGAGACAGCTACTTCCACTATTTTACCACTAACACAAACTTTGTCTTTATGGCACTGAGTTTAAGGCGACAGTAATTTTAAGTGGAAATACTTGTTTTAAAACGACTCAAGTTATAGAATCATTCTCCTTTAGTTTACATAGGAACTGTTGTTAGGAAATGTAATGAGACTGTTTTACATGACATTTCATAAGGAAGTAGTTTATGCTCATGTGCTGTGAGGCTATCGATGGATAGATCTCACTCTCTACATATAGAGGTTTGGTTAACCTGTAGATGTAGAGAGTGTACAGGGATGCACTTTATATTAAGCTCAGTAAAGAATTATATGTACCAAATAAAATACAGCTACCTTTGGTCAGCTTACATAACATAACATACCGTCACGCCTGTATCCCCGAAGGGTTAGGCAGAGGTGTACCAATGCACACCCACAGTTCATCGGTATGCTTAGATCCCATGTAATAGGGGGCGAGCCTATTGCCACTAAGCGGGCACAAATCCAAACTCCGAACTGCTACAGAGAATTTCATAGAAAAACCCAATAACACCTTGGTCGACTTGGGAATCGAACCCAAGACCTCTAGCGTAGCAGTCACGCTTGCGTGGTATCAGCTTACAGTTAGAAAATATAATTAGTAACAATGACTTGCTTACATTACTTAAGTGTAACTTAATTGGTCCTCTGGATGCTATCCTTAGATCTATCCTATAACCTAGCTGTCAAACCCAGATTAGTTAATCGTTGGTGCTGAAGGGATTCAGTACCTACTATCGATTTAAGTAAGCCAACTGTGAGATGGTTTAGGTACTTACATCAATAATAAGACTACTTACTAAGACATCTCTGAGTACGAAGGTAAGCGGTTATCTAAATTTAACATAGACTTCAATACTGTTGGGTGTTGAATGGTTATAATTATTCGATGTCTTTTTATGTTATCATTTCCGTAGGTCCGCTTTTAGATAAATCAGACCAGCCTTTTTTTTCCGTACCGTTTCTGTTCCACTGCAGGGCAAAAGCCTGTCTACCCTCCTTCCATTTCTCTCTTGTTAGGGCCGTGGTCATCCACTCCGTATCAAAGGGCTCCAGTTCATCCCGCCATCTCCGTCTGGGCCTACCGCGATGTCTTTTGCCATTTAGAGCCATTTGGGTCGTTTAAGACCAGCCTTTACTTATTTAAACATCCACTTACCAACAGTATTCGAAGCTGCCGTCGTCTGTATCGGCGGCGAAGTCGACTCCTCGGTCCTGTTAATCATGTTGAGCGCCGGATCCTTAGGCTTGATGTAGTTCTTGTGCGGCTTGGTGGTCGTCGTCGTGAACTTCTTCGTCGGCTTCGGCTTGCCCGCCGGTTTCTCCCACGAGGGGCGCGGCTTGGTTATGAAGGTTGGTTCCGTTGTCGCCTGCCAGTGGATCGTGTTGAGATTGCTCGGCCGCGATATGTATTGGCCTGGAATTTGATGGAGAAAAGTTTGAGTGTCGTGATATGGTTGGCCACGTAACTAATGAGCTAAGATAAATAAGGTACTTGTATCTGCGATTTTAATGCATTGTGACAGATAGTAAATAAGTGTTAGTAATTGGAATATGTTTAGATACCAAAATAAGAAGAGTTAAGTATAGAGAAAAAGACGTATATGTTTTAAGAAAATCTATTTCTGTTATGTATTGAATGTTGAGTGGAGGAATAAGATAGTACAGAAGTAGGTTATAAGTTATTAAGGTTATATTCTATTTTTATCTACCTATATTGTATTACATTCCCTTCACCAAATATTAGATCAACTTAGAACAAATAACATTGAAACTCTTAAAAGTGACAATGGTACTTGCCGGATTGTGAACCCGCAACCTTATGGATGTCCTGTTAACCTCTGGACTACAAGACCTCAAATAATCTTCCCATTACAAAATAATCTTCATGTTTATTATTTATTTGTTGCATAATCGCAAAACAAAACAAAAATTCGTGATTTTACGCCTTGTATATACTTTTAGTAAAGGCAGGCATTTCGGCGATATTTTGGAAACCCCTTATACTCCATGGCTAGTCAAAAATTTACTATAGCACCATCTTTTAACACCTGTAGAAACTAAAGATGGGAGCGGCTCATTTCGCGAAGCTTTGACATTAATCTTTTTTTCTGTTCGTTTCGTACGATGTTATTCTAGTATAATTAGCATAACAAATACAGCTTACCTGAATTGATGCTGTTATCAGAGTGCTGCTCCGCCACGGCCATCGGCCGCGCACCAGACAATATGCTAAGACTAGACGAAATCTTATTGTGGGGACTAGTTTCCGCTTCACTGTTCGGCCTATTTACATTTTGGTATTTATTTACACTGTTATAAGGTATTTTATTAACTATATCACTATTTTGTTCGCTACTTGAATCTAAATTTCCTAATGAAGGTAAGTTTATTTCTGGCGGCCGGTAGCTGTATGACGTGGGAGCGCCATCTATCGGTTTTGTCATGAACGACGGCCGTTGCGTTTGCCAGTTTGGCCGCGCGATGGTTTGTGTCGAAGTCTCGGGCGCTTGAGTTGTGGTGTAGACTGTACTAGATGGCGTTGTGTACGTTTTCTCTGTGACCGTAACTGGCGGCAGGGTTTCTGTAAAAACACAAAATAATTTCGTTAGATAGCGCTAGGACAATTAAGTTTGCTGTATTCTGTGGTGTGATGATATTTACTTCTCTGCAATGTAACTAGATGACGTTACTAGTTTCATTATTCCCAAAATTCTAGTAGGTACACAAATATTGATCAAATTTTTCTCAACATCTTGACTATCCTACTGATGTGACACGAAAGACTTGGGCAACCAGATGATCAAGAAAAATGTTATAATTAATAAGATAAAAATTATTCGTCTTTCAATTATTATTATTTTCTCCTTATAATTCTTATTTTCAACCCTCGCAATCCCACAATGTCATAAAATTTTTGAAAAAAAAAACATTAATTTTGATCCTACCTGTCACAACGACCGGCTTGTCGGGCAGCCTGCAGCAGGAGCCGAACATGAAGCCGTCGACGCACACCCCCGCGTGGATCCCGCCGACCCTGTTGCACTCCTGCACCCACATGCAGGCGCCGCGCGCGCCGCCCGCGACGCACGACTTGCGCGACATTTGGTAACCTGGAACAAATAAAAAAAGTTTTTAGTATTTGAGTTGAGTAGTTCACTTATTTTGGGCTTTGCCATGCAGTGGAACAGAAAAGGTAGGCCAGAAAAAATATAATTGTGAAAAGTTTAGTCCAGAAAAAGTATTTTTGCTAGTTCATAAGATTTTCAGGCCTTGCTCTTGATTTGGTAAGTTTTTAAAACATTTTTACTGAAGAGTATAGGTGATTATTAATCAGATAATATGAAGAATACATTCGTGATTAAAGGTGTTTAGCCGTGGATAGTGTCAAAGATTAGTCAAGATATAACTTTAGGATTTTGATAATACGAGTAGGTATATCGTCTGCAAGCTGGTGCTGCAAGATGTTTGCTAGTAAATAAACTAAGAAAGTAGTATTTTTAGCAAAACCGAGAATTCCATCAATCGTGATCCACCAAACGACTTAATAAAAGGATACCTATAAACTCATCCACTTAATATAAATCAAATTAAACCCTTTTAGAAAGTTCCTTCCATCGGAATGACACAAAACAAGGGTCAATCGTATAAACTTCAGGAACAACACGTGTCATCAAATAACCCCGGATTAATTGACCCGGAAAACATGGTTAGAAGCACAAACCCCAAATAAGACTAAACCGAAGTTATATTGAATGTGAATTCACGCGAGCTGTGAGGGAATTCGCGGAAAGAGGGTAACTATTGATTGGGGTAGACTGATAGATGACCTCTATCAAATTAAGAAACTAACATTTCCGCTAGTATTTTGGTGTAATGTTAATAGACTCCTAATTAAGTAAGAAAGAAAACCTCTTATTGTACCGAATCTCTTGTTCTATCCAGAAAACGACAATGTTTTTTAAAAGATAAGTAGGTACCTAGTTAATAAGGAATTTTCTTTTATTGTGATTGGCAAGCATTAACTAAATCTAAAGTAACATAAAACTATGTAATTCAATTATGACCCCGTTACTTTACCTACCTACATACATAAACACATAAGACTCAAATACTAAACTTCCCGCTATAACTTTCAAACATATCATTTACAAAATAAAGAACAATAGGTACACTAACCTTATGCTAAAGACTAAACATTACACCTTAATTCTCGTACCGTTAAAACCTCTGAACTAAATGCATTGTCTATTTTCCATTTCGCGAAAGATTCTATTTATTGCGCGTTGAAGTACGAACAATCTAATCTTCGAGTCGCTAGCACGTTTCTGTTCAGCCCATTGTTATAAATCATATAGGGGGGAAGGGGGGTAGTGCCAATAAATTTACACGTGGTGGTCTACAAACGGATCGCTTAAGGCGGTTTTTGATCCATCTATGTACCGTAACTGTGGAGGTGTTAGACAGAATGTAAGGTTGGTTGCGTCTTTGAGATTTTGCATTAGTTCTGACCGCTATTCGTAGGTTTAATGCAACTTAAAACTGCAAAATAGAACGAAATGTCTCATCAAACATCCTCAATTTATAGAGCAAAGTTGTCTTTTTTTCCACCCCTTTGGAAAGGACCAGAAATGAACTTATTCCGAATCTACCTCACTCCCTAAATACCCATGCAAAATTCGGGTACAAAATTCCATCCTCCGAAAAAAACATAAAGATCCCTGAGCATCTCATATTTTAAACACAAAAGCATAACTTCAGCTACATTTCCAGAACACAAGAGTGAATAAGAGATGGCATACAGTATGTTTGTCGCCTTTCGCAATAATCCTTCCTGACTTATGGGAGTGGGGAACTGGGTCGGAATAACAAATAGTTGGCATGATTGCTTTGTTGTCTTTTACGCCTAAATCAACATGCTAAAGAAAGGAAATTGACGACTACACGACGAATCCGCAATTTATTATTTTTACCGCGAATTCTGTATATGAAAATATGTAGGGACTTTTTGGGGGTAGAAGTTTGGAATGTTATTTATAAGTATTTTTTACAAATATTTAACTTGTTATTAAACGAGACTTAAATAAAAAAGCTCTTAAAATTGCGTCTATTTTTTGTTTTCCGAACAATTTGTCCCTAAGAGAAAATATTGTCTCCACATTTTTAGGATCACATATAAAATAGGCTTCTTTCAGTATAATCGATCTTCAAAAGCTGATTCTTAAAAAAGTCTTTAGAAGAGTTTTCGAACTATTCGATTTGCTTAGCTGGTGGTATTTAATAATTCCTATTATGGTAGCTAGTTCCACTATCGGACAACGATAGATAGACCGAATGCATAAACAACTCCCTCACTTAGGCTATACACCTATAGATTCCAACTTAATTGATTCAGCAATACCCAGGGAAGGAACTATCGGACAAGACCGATGCAATATCGATGTGAACCCATTAGTGCATTTAGTCTAACTGGTATTGCTAACAGATATTGTTACAGGTAGTTTGGGTTGCAATTCTGATGAAGTATATTAAATAGACACATCTATATATTACTAGCTGTGTCCCGCGGTTTCACCCGCGTGAATGTTAACAGATAATTGTGACTGTCAAATAATAACAGACAAATAATTAGCAATAAATTAAAATTGCGACTATAATTTAAGATTTAAACTATCCTATCTCTCAAGTTGGATCGAACTGCACATGGTGTGCGAATTTTATTATAATCGGTTAAGTGGTTTAGGAGTCCATTGAGGACAAACATTGTGACACGAGATTTTTATATATTAAGATGTTTCGTTCTGTTGTTTTAGGTCTAAATTCATCATTTTGCTCCTGATAGTGTTGTTTATGATGGTTTTGAAGAAAGATAAGACCTTCCTCCACTATAATAATAATAGGTTTTGTTTTATAATTTTTATTATTATGACTTGATTTTTTTTTAAGCAGACAGCCGTCTTCTTATACAGAGAACGAATGCAAATTGATTTTCAGTTTAGAACTTGGTTACCGGTTATCTATTGCGGCTGTAGATCCCAATTTTGAGTCCAAAAACTATATGCATTTAAACCGTAATACTTTTGAAGGCATTTAAGAATTTTAATATTTTGATCATCATCATTATCAATTTAAGAGCCATGCTCTTGTCGGTGCAGCTCTCTCCATTTATGTCTGTCCTGTGCCAATTCTTGAACCTCTTTGTACGTCTTTATTATTTTGATAAGAAAACCTTTTTTCCAGTTCATTTACTGTAATACCCCTACAATGTGTTCCTGACTGCTAAAGAGAGCTGCAAAATAACAGGTCTTCGTGCGTGATACTCATGATTTCGTTACATAAGTATTGAAAACTAAACGATTTTCCACATAATTATTGGGTTCATAGTTCCTCTATGTAATATTCTAACCACGGAACTTGTTTACAATTATTTTAAGTTGCAGTGTTTCGTGGTTAGCTTGTATATTTATGTAAACTAGGGTGTGTGCATGATTTTATGTGTTTTCTATTGTAAGTTTCAGACACGAGTGTATATTACCTTTGACTTGATATTCTCAACAGACGATAAAATTTTATCTATTTTGTATTGTCGGTATTATTGAAATGAGTAGCGTATTGAGAACTTGTCTGCAGTAGATTTTTTTTCATGTCTAATTAAGATCTTAGATGTCTAGTCCAGATTTTGAAAAATGAAAATTAGTTAAACGATTTTAATCTTATCTCTTTTTTTCCTGCGTATAGTGAAATACAGTTATGTATGCGGCGATTGTAAGAATATAACTCAAATGCCGTAACGACAGTACTTTTCACAATATAATTCGCTAAACTAATCCGATTCTAATCAAGTGATTATCCCCTTGTAACAGCAATATAATGTTTATTTGTAATGGTGTAGCGGCGTGTCGCTACTTGTACTAACCGGATAATTTATTGCTTAGATGTACTTAATACTGCTCTTGTTAAGCTAAGGCTATACTAAAAGCTAAGCTAACAACCGTCATGAAACGAGAAATAGTAACTTCCACACTCCCTTTGTAATTTTTTGTGAAAAGCCGTTCTTTTCCTCCAAGCGTGGTGGATTCAGAAGCCTGAAAATTAAAAATGCCGTTAAAGCTTTCTGTGTTCAGATGATCATTTTGCATCTTTCTCAGTTTTGTGTATCATAAAAAACAATCGAACGTCAGTTTGTTGTGCGAATTTAAGCATAAGGAGCTATGAGAAATAAGCACCAAACAAGAAGTTTAATTAACTGCAGTATCATTTGACTAGTCATTTTACATAGCAAAAAAGCTAGCTGATTTCGCTTAGCTTAGCTGATAGTGTAACCTAGGCTGTAAGTGGTGGAACTCCATTTATTATGATCTAGAATTGTAACGATATACTTATAGGCGGCAAAAAAGTAGAAAACAGGGGTGTGGGCTTAGAAAACATCTGATATTAATTGAAAAAACGTTGAGACGTTTTAAGCATGTTGCCATTTAGTAATAATAAAATACGTTCATGAGGTCCGTCTTTATTGCGATATTGCATGATATTATTTTTGCAGTGCAAGTTAAATTTAAATTTATGTTAATAATTAAAATAAATTTGTTAGTTAAGTAGTTAACTAACTTATAAGAGGTTTTTTCCTTCATAATACAATGAAATGAAAACTATATTCTTCTTGTTTCCATGATTCCATAACTCGCAAGTAAGAAGCAATCTACGCTGTCTTATCAATAAATCCTGACCAATAAACATAGATGTCTTTACCATCAGATTTCCCGTACCATACTATAGTAATAACTATAAATAAGTCAGCATACAAACCTATCTAGCTCAAACCTATACACCCCACCACACAGTACTCGTATTACTTAATATTAATATCAACCTTATGTCAACGGAGTAAGGTGTAGTTTAGTAAATAGTTGTGACCAAAACTTTGAGGTCGACTGTATAAATCTGAGTCGTATTTTGTTAAGCGTTAGGTTTTCATCGAGAAATAATTCTCTAGTGATAAATTGTAAGTAATATATTGTGAGCCGGCTACTAGTTTCTGATCGTGCCTCAAGAAGCAAAGGGATTAGGGAAATTCAATGATTTATAGCGCAAATGGCGATGAAAATATTATGTTTGCTCGTAATTTTGTTTGACAAATTGTTGGAGGAAGGTTTTAAGTTGTAACTTGTGGATGAAATAGGTTTATTGCTGATAGTAATAGATGTATAAAATACCCATCTAAGGGATCAATGCATATCTAAAACATTTTTTTTTTATACGGGACGACCTCCTAAATATTCGTATCAATCCCTATCAAGAATGCGATCGCAAATAGCCAGAGGTATCATATATCAAATACCTATACAAGAAAAAAATATGAATTCGAGAACCTCGTTTTGAAATGGGTTAAAAATATGAGTCAATAGGTGCTCTAAAATCAAAATCAAAAATAGGGTAAATAAGTGTGCTAAAAAGAGCAGCGTCTTATTAATTTTTCATTTAAATTATTCCTTTGTTGTAAAATCGTAAAATCTAATTCAATTCTACAAATATTACTCTAGTTACTATTACTCAAGTAAGACTTCTTATCAAGTAGGTAAATCCAAGTTTAACATAAAATCTACAATTATAATCTGAACAGGGATCTTTAGCGTTACTCCCACAACTCGGTAGTAACTTCGTACTTGGCGATGTGATCTGCGCACGCGACGCTTAGCTGGGGGAAAGTGGGCTCAACTTACAACTTGTTTACTGTTTTTATTTGAAGACTGCAATTTTTTTGATGGATTTATATTGGAAATAAAGAACTAGGCTTAGATTAAATTATCATTGTTATGACATGTAGATAAATGCACAGGTTTTTTTTTTGTTTAAGTTCGAATAGTTTGTTGTGTTGTGTCTACATATTTCAGTGGGATCTTTTTATGCCTACAGTCTTGTATTTAATGAACATAAGAGATTTTTGTTTTTATAGGTTTTAATAAATATGAAATGGATTAATGAATGTATCCCGTTTTTTTTTTTCAGTTGAATGTGTTTGACTTTCAGGCGCACTATATTTTCTATATACTCGTAAGTCTATACTACAAAAAAAAATATACAGAAGCAGTACCAGAACCACAAACCAAGTAAAAAACTCTTCAACATTCAAATTTGCAGTACGACCATCTTAACCCAACATAAAACCCACTCAAAATTCAACAAGGAAGCGCCAAAGAAGTAAACAAGCAAAGATGGCGACAAACACAGGTGTTGCTTATCGTATCACTAATTAAAGCAAAGGAAACTGTGCCGACAGCCAGCATCGATTTATGTTCAGATCTGTAGCAATTCGCTATCGCGTGTATTAGAGCGAGTTTTGATTAAAAGATTTGGTTATTTAATTATTGTTTTTAGATTGATAGTTAATGGTATATATTTTAAACGTCTTCAAAAAAGGAGGAGTTGTTCTATTCGACAATTTTTTATGTTTGTTTCCACATAACTTTTGACTGGGTGAACCAATTTTGAAGATTCTTTTTTTATTTGAAAGCTCGTGCTTCCCATGTAGTCTAATTCATATTTTAAGTCGGCTTTTTTTGTAAGAATTATCCACACATTACGTTACAAACAGTACAATGTTTCGAAGCTCCGCTTTTGTGTATGCGTGTCACTTTTTATTTATTTTTCCTAATGTCTAAACATAATTGGATGTATGGGGTAGTGTAAAAAACCTCACATCATAAACGCAATTTTCGGGATTTAGGGAAAGCTTTCAAGTTTAATTCGTTGAAGTTTTTTTTTTAATTTCCCTTTGCCCAGCAGTGGGACAGTACAGGTTAAGGAAAAAACGTAAAATGTGTGCTGACATTTTTTGCATCTTTAAACCATATAACTCAGTGTGCTGAAAAAAAGGTAAATTCCATAGTAATCTAAACAATGCTTGTCAAAACACTAAAATGCTATCATTTCCGTGTTATTCCTCTGTAAAATAGTCCTTCCTTCGTAAGAATTGTGTTCCAGAGGGATGTCATTCCCTGCAGTATTTCCCTGTAGCTCCCCGGCGGAAGCTCATTCCACGACAAGATTATGTCTACAGCTGTGGTGCTCAAAGTTAGGAATAACTTACCTTCATTTTATACGTAATTTTTTGTTTTAGTTTAAAATAATAGAAGGGGAACCTTGAATTTAATGCGTTCACTCAATAGAAATGGATATGTCTTGTTAAATTATTTTATGTTTTCGTGTTGTATTTGATATTTTTTAGTGTAGTTTCAGGCTTAATTTATTAACTAAAATGTTTTATTGTAAAGTAAAATTAGCCTATAGTCTAATCACTGGCGTATTAACAGTTTTAAACTGTATGGTATTTATAAGAGGTTTTAAATGCAAATAAGATTGAAAACTATCTTTTGATTTTATGAGTGCAAAAAGCATAGATATATAATAGATCATAAAATCATAATATTAATATTATGATATTTTCAAGAAATTTAAGTAATAAAAACTTTAAGAACCTCTATAAAGAGGATGCGTTCATTTTGTTTGCAATGCCAATTTACCCTCTGTTCTTTGTTACGTTGATTTTTCTAGTTTACATCATATTTCTACAGAGACTCGAGAATTACAAGATATTTTTCATTAAATAAAAGTTCCTTTACTGTATGAATACTTTAGTATTCAAAGTCTTTGATATCTGTGCTATTTATTCATGTGAGCACTTCAGGCAGTTCGTTTGTGAATCAATGCAAATGAGATTATTATTATTTATGAGGTTATGTATTCATGACTCCTAATTCATTCGAGAAAGGATTCATTATTTTCTGTGCGGCAAATATCCCTAGGAATACCTCAATAAAGAAAACGTATTCTTCTATTAAAACTGGTAGTTTTTCTGAAACAAAATCTAAGGATTACCAATCAATTATTTAGGTAAAAAAAGGTTGCTTAAACATTGTTTGAAACAACCCTTATCGTTTCGTAAAGTAAAACTTGAGAAAGACTCCATTAGCCACATGAAACTTTGACTAAGCCTTCAAAGGGAATACATGTCATGCCTGTTTTTCATGAGCAGTTCAAAAACACGCTGAAATATTAAATAACTAATTTCACTGACAACTTTCATAAGCGTCAACCTTTCCGTAACCGTTGTTTTAGTAAACTTTTCAAATCCTGAACAATTCAATTACGAAAATGGACTTTACCGCTCCAATTTAAAGTTCAAAATGTCTCTGAAACGTGTCCTGTCAATTAAGGCAAGTCTCGTCCCCTGTCGCGCTTGATTTATGAATGAACACGAGAGGAATAACCGTTGATTCCCTTTGGACTCGAACTTTCCCTTTCAAACGGCTACGTGACTTGTGTCGCAGGTACTCTCGCACGTCCATTGAAGCAAATAAATCAATGTCGAGTTACATCATAGAAGATTAGCAGCAATGAATTTGGAATGTTGTGGAAAAGTCGATGGTCCTGGGACGTTGGCTGTTGAATAGTCATGAGGCATCGTGAATGGAGCCTGAATAATGTAGGGCGAAGGTTGTGCTAATTCACAGGGGACAAGGTTTTTTGGTTGTATTTGAATAGAAATGTGGGAAAGCAAGTTTACTTTTCCTTTTAATTTAGGGTATTCACAATTGGGACTAATGAAATGAGTGGTTTCGTTGTTTTATTAGGCTCTGCTAGCGTAGATTGAATAGATTTGTATAATGAATAAAGTATTCCTGAAACTTTTGTTACAGAAACAGATAGAATAATTAGAGACCGTGAAGTCCTGATAATTGTACAACAAAATAAAAATTCCTTAATTTGACCTATTTTTTTAATAAAACACTATCTAACTAATACATGGTTTTCTTTTTACCCAACATTGCCTTAGTTGAAAGCCGACTAAGTAATACATGCAAAAACTTGTCAAGACACCTCAATCTTAGCGATCTAAGTAGGTGGGCAGTAATTAGCCCATTAGAAGCGAGACCACTCCTTAATTGAAGTTAGTTAAATTACCAGCCTTGGTGATAGCTGGGAGAATGCTGTTAAAAAGTATGTAATCATTTACTTGCGTTTCCTTGAAATAAATCTCTTAGGAAAGTTTTGTAATGAGATCATTTGGCGGTACCTAATCAAAGTCTTTTAATTGTTTTTTTCTAAGCTTTTAAATGTATTTAGTGACACATAAGGGGTGGAAAGCAAATCTGCGTATTGCCCTAATCGGGAATCTATTAGACCATTTATTACCTATTTAAATAGTCTTATGGTATTTATATCCTGCTATACAAGCGGTTCTTTCTATGTGCCTAATGTTGACTAAATGATAATTCACTCCATAGCGAAAAAGTTTCATAGTACTTAGGCGTAAGAGTCGCAGGCTTTTAATGCAAAAATGTTACAATATGTCATACATTTAAGTCACATCGTTCTACTTAACATAACAAAAGAAATCAAATAAGAATCGTACAAAATGATAGTAATTTAGTTTTATTCGCGTTCCCATTTATTTCTACATCAAACGAACAATGTCCGTCATCATAATCAAACGACTTTGCTTTGAAACCTTTTTAGGGTTCCGTACATAACCAACAGGACCCTACTTTTTACCCTGTCTGGCCGTCCGTCTGTCTGTCAGCTCTCAGTATTAGGAAGGGGGTTGAAATTGTTACAGGGTTATTTTTATTGCAAAAAAAAAAACTAGATTGAAAATTTTAAAATAGCCGAATACTACATACATATTTTTATAATCACGCCTCTTTCCCTTGAAGGGGTAGGCAGAGACCACTTCTTACCACTTGCTACGAGCAAGAATGAAAATACTTATTTCGTATACAAACATCAAGTACATAGTGTGTTAGATCTTGTATGATGGTAAGGAACCCTTCATGTCAGAGCCCAACTCACAATTTCCCGAATTACAAATCCAAATTCTTACAGAAATTTCGTAACACAGTGACGTGTCCAAAATTTGTGAAAACTAGAGCGTATAATACGCGATGACCTTAATAACGAGAATTTTGTTTTCTTAGTCCCTTTTGTTTTAAAAACAATGAGGGTGATGTAAACCTTTTGTAAGTTTACTGTGTTCATTTATTTATTATAACAGCGGTATATGGGACAATGGAGAGCGGTTTTGTTGTTTGGGTATTTTGTCATTATAATATGTCGGGAAATTTGTTTCTGTTTAATCATTTTCGGTTATGGTTGTTGTTTCGTGTTTGTATGGGGAATATGGGTTATTAATTTGTTGAGTGTTTATTGTTTTTGCTTGTTTGGGTGTTGTTTGAAAGCTTTTAGCAAAAGGCTATTATTCCAGTTTCTTCATGTCATATTGTTAAATTATGAAATAAAGATCACATGACAACTGTAACCATTCCAATCATTCGCAGTTAGGCATTATGATATTGTAGATACCATACTGTCAAAGTACTTATAACCAAACATATGAACCTTTTGGTTTAAATATAACAAAACATATGAACCTTTAGGTTAAAAAAAAAAATTGTGTCTTATGAGTAGTAGGTAAAATAAAACTTGCTGCGCCTCTCGGCTTTGCCTTGCTCTAATCTTTCTGTAAGCTTCTGAATGATTCAAACATACTCTTTACCTCTATTATATTAGTACACTAACTGTGGAAGTTAGTAAGTTTTTTGTAAGTCCTATAAAAGTCCTACAAATATGATACAAATTGGTTTCTTAGCTTTACGCGAATGTTAGACATTGAAATAAAACTACTTTTTAAGGATTTTTTCGCGGTTTATATTTAGACGGTCCCGACGTTTCGACACCTTTGCAGGTATTATGGTCACGGGCAGACTGAATATGAACCGCGAAAAAATCCGTAAAAAGTAGTTTTATTTGAATAGGTATGATACAAGGCAATCTAACTAACGTATCAGAACAAATAACTTCCACATATTGTTGTACTAGGAACCGTTTACTATTGTTTGTACGAATGTAACAAACTTCTTGTTTGTTATGTAACTGATGATATCTTGTTAGAGCAGTTATTAGGCGATATGAAGCTACCGGGGATGTTGGTTTACGTAATCACGCAGGTTTGTAAGTTTAAATGTTATGTATTGTTTGAGGTTTTGTCTTAAACAGGTACGTAACTTATTTTATACAATAATATTAGCTTCTATATTCCACTTCGAAAACAAAATTTTAAAGCACACATGGGCAGATATTATTCAATGAATTCGTCTTTACTTGTAAAGTGTTATGTATCACGACAATCGAATCCAAATATCCTTTTCTTTTGATGTAGTTGCATCTACAGATACATAATCTTTTTATGTTGTACGCAGTCCTTCAAAAAACTTTTCTGCAATCGTACATCTTTATATACTAATAAATGGTATAAACAGGAACTTCCAGACCGATTTAAAAGGGACCTAACGCATCAGAAAACTAGAATTATTTAGTAGAATATAGTCTACTTTTATTAAAAGAAAAGAATAAGAGCTCCCCACAAAACATGAAACTAAAACTCGCGGACGAAGTCGCGGGGCCTAGCTAGTTACTTACATTTGTTACATATTGTATCGTTTTCCCCAAAGATATATAGATTCCTTCCATCGAGGCTGTAATTGGAGCGAGGCCGACAGCTATTTACCTTTCAGCTAATGAGAAAATCCTAATAACAGAACTTCGGTGGAAATCGATACGAACTGATTCTGTGTATCAAGTATTTGTGTTCAGTTTGATTTGATTCGGGCCAAATATCGGAGAAACATAATATTTGTATTGGGAAGTTGTAGCCTAAAGTGAAACTAGTTATTGTAATAGATTAGTTGGTCTGGTTTTAAGGTTTATTTAGGTACCTATTAGTTATCTATGTGAGACCTACCGAGAAACGAATAGTCAAACAAAAAGTCAACAAATATTCAAATAGTGTTTTTCTTCCATACTGTGGGTAAACATTAAAAAAAAAAAAAAAAACCATGTTTATTTTTTTGCAAAATTATACTCAAAGAAGACACAAAGGTGCATTTTTAAGTATCGTACTTACAATATATTTAAATATGAAATCATCTACAAATAATTACGATCAAAAATAATAGCCTTCCTGTCCAATACAAAAGCTACAAGTTAAACCGGTCCAAAGCAAATAATTAATTACTGGAAGAAATGAAACCTAAGAAAACATCGTGTAATAGATTGTTACGTTACGGAGCCAAAATATTTGTTCGTAACATTACTGTAATGAGTTGATTTACTGTGTTATTACTGGCAATATGCCACGTGATATAAATAATATTATAGTAGCATAAAAAGTAAAGGCAATAAACCGCGAAAAAATGCGTAAAAAGTAGTTTTATTTCAATGTCTAACATTCGCGTAAACCTAAGAAACCAATAAGTAAAGGCAATTTAAAAAAATAGATAACATGTTGGGAGTAAAAATTAAGTAAAAGGTTATGGAAATTAAGCCACGTCAACAATATCTAATGATTGGCAAATTTAACCTTTGCCAGGAGCAAAAAAATGGAAGCATATTTGATCAACTTCAATTTAGCTAATCAACTAATACATCTAAAAGTAAGTGTTATCGTGAATATTCTTTTTTTAACTTTTAAAACAAATAAGTTAAGTTAACCTTCGTATTCCATTTTGAATATTCTTTGCCGATTATATGGAAACTGTCTTTAATATTTTGAAATTGTTTTAATATTTTTATTTATCATCTATGAAAATCTTTGTTTAATATTTTAAGAATCTTGCATAAAATTAGACCATATGATAAATACATAAGATACATTTTACCTACTCCTTCATATAATTTCTGTGTAATTTCCGACCATAAAATGGACAGCGGCAAGTAAATTGTATTACTCATATTTCTAGGACTTTAATATTTTTCTAGGCACGTATCACAAGCAAACATAATATTACGGAACTAACAGTAGCTAGATAATTATTTTCGAAATACATGTCCCGCCAATAAAATAGCTAATTGTTTTAATAACAGTTAAAATAACTGTTAACGACGTCGCCTTGCAAGCTTGCCTTTTAGGGTTGATAACTGTGTAAATGTAAAATTACGGATTCTTCTTAAAATGTATCTCATTTCTTATGATTTAATACTAAATAATATTAAAGGTTATACACCGAAAATTATGTATTTAATTATCTAGTCTGATTATAATTAGTTCGTTAATTAAGAATCTTGTTCAATAAACATCATAAGTTAAGAATATTTATTAGGTAAATGTTCAAGCTTTGTAAATTTTCTGACTAAGTATGAAGTTAATTTGATGTTTACTTTATACCAGCATAAAATAGTTTTTTGAGACAAAATGTTTTTATAATGCTCATTAGAGCATTAAAATGTTAACAGGGTCACTTACTACGTTAAAAAATGCTAAAATAAGTGTTAATATTATTTTCATGTTCAATTATTTCCTATTCAAACTATGTTTTTTTAAAAATATTCTCACCAGCCTCCACTAAATCCAAGCCATAAAACTGCATACAAGAATCCCAAGAATTCCGTATACCTGGTAAGTAGTAGCCCTGGTTATAACATGGTCTGCTTCAGCTATTTCTTGGCCGTGCTCATAATTTTAATGCGTCAAAACCAGTAGCTATTAAGATCCTGGATAATGTTGAATACCAAGGACGCGTAGCATATTCTTAAGGATTCTTACCACGAGATTTCGATTGGGAAACTCGAAAACTCGAATGATTCTTTACAAGGTAGACGATAGAATATCGCAATCCTAAAGAAAATTGGCAATGATTTAAATAATGTCAAATTAAAAAAATATTGAACAAAGAAAGAAGGTATAAAAATGGATCAGACGAGTTCAGTTTCATCCTGACCTTTAATATGTATTTAAATAATATTAGTTTCTTAGGTTGACGCGAATGTTAGACATTGAAATAAAACTATGTTTTACGGATACTGTCGCGGTTTATTTTTGGATTTTAGTTCTCGTAGTTTGGACACGTTTGCAGGTATCATGGTCACGGGCAGATTATGAACCATCAAAGGTAACAAAACTACACCTCATATATTATTTAGTACTAGGTATAAAAACTTATAGATCATGTTTGCCGATAAAAAAATCATAAATAAAATACCTAATTCCAAAGAGTTTTTATTTCACAGGAGACCGAACCCACAAAAGGCAATTAGTATTGGTAATGATGAGGATCCTTTACAATGAAACAAAAAGACAAAAGAAGGTCATAATACTTCTATCGGTTAAGGATGTAACCTTTGGTAATGAATTGTAATCGATCATATAAAACAATACGATCTATTGTTGGAGCTGGTTAAAGCTGATGAAAAGGTTAGTTTCATTTCGATCTTAATGTATGAGCTTTATTCATCTCATATCTTTAGCAATGAACTCCATATTTATTTCCTGAACATTTAGCATAGAACGCAGCACAGACCAAAGTAAAATTTGACAAGGAGTACTAATTTTACCATCACGTTTTAAACTCATGTCAAAACTTGTTGTTCGATATTTTGACAAATGTTTGGGAAATAACTAGATCTTGAGAAGCTTACCAATGAAATTAAATATACTTTTTTCAAAAAATAGGATTAAACATCTCATTTTCGCGTTTTTTTTTAAGCTCGTCGGAGTCATCATTTTCTTATTCAGTCGAAAAAAAATCAGGGATATCAACATCAACTGTTCAAATATACTATGAAAAAATATGTGATGTATTCTTATATTCTTCTTACTATAAGACCAGTAGTAGGGCCAATAGTTTGCGGAACCTAAAGCTTAATAAACAGCTTGTAGGACAGAACTGCATCTGTATTCTTAATCAATGTGATTCGCTGGGGCTAGGCATTAAATGGCCTTAGGGGTAACAATTATTCAGGTAAGGGAGGCGTGGGGTAGACAGCATAAATAACCTCTAAAGACTATGAGCTGGGTTTATTTATTGCGTTGCCATGGTGATCAGGGAAAAACAGATTGTATCTGCTTTTAGTATCTTGTGAGGTTTAAAAATGTAGTTGGAAAGTTAAAAATAAAAATAAGGTTAAGAATAAGACTCAATCGCCCTGAACTGGGGTGAGTCAGAAATTGTCGAATAGCCATGCTAACTGTTTCTCTTGATGTGTCTCTATTTTGCAATAAAAACTTGTTGTTATATTAAAAATAATACCCATTGTAACGGGAATATCAGAAACGTATTCAGGATGATAACTGTTTTATACATTAAACATTTGATCTACCTGCCTACGTAATACTCCCATCTTTTGAAATTTCCAACTTTATGCCAAGGAATCGGGTTCATAACCTTCAGCTGACCACAAAGGAATTTAATAAAGCATTCAGTAGCCAGACTTCAAACAAAACCAATCAACATTCATTCCAAGATTTGCATGGATAGCAAAGGAATCGAAGCGCCATTTTCTTTTGAAATAAAAGCCTTTTGACCCACTTTTTACTAAAGAGATAATATCCTTTTAAACATAATGAGTTCGTTCATTGTTCGATTGCAGTATTTTCAGACAGACTGGAGAAAACGGATACTCGGGTTGACAATTAATTAACAACGGCGAAGTATGTATATCAGTTGTTCTACACAGACCAGCTTCTGTTTAAGGTATATTCCATTTTGTTCACCTGGATTAAAATAAAAAGTCGCGTTTTAGGGTTCACCTGGGTGATACAGTTCTAAGGTAAACAAAATACAGCAATAAAGTCTACTCATTGATGACAATTCACCCAGGTGATATAAACCTTAGCCCTGGTAACCCTAATCTCATGAAAGACACGAGTTTAAAGTACTTAGGAATATTTTTTTCTTTATTAATATGTTATTTTTTTCATTGAATTTTTCATTTTTTTACTTCCATTTAATGTTATTCTATACATTTACCCGCCAATAACTGGGTTAAGCAACCCGGTTGCCGGAGCGTGTCAAAAGGGTTTTAGTCAAATGATGGGTGGCATTTGTTTTCTACAGATCCAATTTCTACCTCGTGGTTGCTCTTGGTTAACTTCGTTACGTTAAGTATATTATGATGTTGATAAGAGATTTTCAATATTAGGTTTCAGACTATGCGTGATGATAATGAGATACTGCTTTAGTATATATCAAATAAAGAGAGCTTTACCGTTCAATGTGCTTCGTTAAAATTGGCTTTTGTGGTTATATGTTTTTGCACAATTATGTAACATTATGTAGTAGAAAAGACAAGGTAGAAGATGAACTAAACTTGTTATATCTTTATTTATCTAAAATCGATGTAACTCACGCGATTATAAAGCGAAATCGTAGTCATCCATAAAAACTTTTAATTGAACCAAAAACACTTCATTAAGAAGTTTCAAAAGCCAAATACAAAGTGATAAATGATTCTTATAATCTACAATTTAATTAACATTTTCGATACGCCCGCAAAAACTACACCAAATTAAAAAAGAAACAATCACATTGATACCGTAAATCGAAACATAATGGCTAACGGAACGTATCTTATATTTGGGCATCGATTAATTTTCCTTAAGAAAAAAACGAAAAAAAGATCAAGTAGCTACAAAAAACAAGGCATATCAATTAAGAATGCAACACCCTCGCACAGTTACATGCACGATCATCAATAATCTACACGGGATTATGAGTCTAATGGTGTTAAGTGTTAAGGTTGGGTTTCGTGTGAAGGTTTTAGCTTAATTGTATTAACATTAGTTCGCTGGAGTACTGTGAACAATAGCACTTGGAGTAGGAAATAAATGATCTGTACTCTATTGTTAGTTTTGGCAAACAATGGGATGCGATACGGTTACCGTTTTTTACATTTCGTCAGTAATGATGAGTACATCCTTCTGAGATGGGTTTTGGCAGTTATATAAAGTGTTGCATAATTATTGCTCTGTTTTAGACATAATATAACCCGAAAAAATTAAAGATTATTTAATGAGACCAAGATTAGATGCATGGTACTGTAGTTAGAAAAGATGGTTTGCATTTAACGTTAAGCCAGCAAAACTAAAGAAAATCTTCTTTTTTCTATGGAATAGACTAGTCCAAATCTAACGTTTTAAATATAGTCAATACTAGACATAAATTCTTGCGAATTTTGAAAAACATCTTAATTATTATAATGTCATGCAAAATAGCCGCCAACTTTACAAATATTGACCGGTCAATATACATTTATTGCGACCAAAATACCGTATATCTAAATCGAAAACAATTTCTCAAATAGACTCTAAACAGTTAATTAACAGATATTTGCCTAGATTCGGATACAAAATATACTAATTAATATCAAATATCTAACACGGATTCAGACCTACAACGAATTAAATTAATTTTAAACATAATTTGTATGTTAATGATAAATAATTATAAATTTTATTAAAATTATTTTAATGAATTTTTTCGGAGAAATTCGATACTCAAGTGCCAATTAGGCAACGATAATCATTTGGAAATGAATATAATTATGTTTATGTGTTTCTAGATGAACCCAAACACTTAAATACATGCCGATAAATGCTAATTTATAAAAATACCAGAAAGATTTTATCAACTAAATTCTAAAACGTTAGGTATTGGTAATTTAATATATTAATTAGAAAAATACTGATATAATCTATTTGGAATAGAGCAACTTAATGACTATCAATAGTTTCACAGATCAAAAAATATTAAAAAAACCACCTTTTATTTTTCTTTTAAACTAGCTGTGCCCCGCGGTTTCATTTGCGTAAATATCTAAGTTCCGTTCCCGATGTCAGTATAATATAGTTAGGTATTCTGTTATTCGGGGCGGAGACGAAGATATTTTTTTAGATATTTTCAGGCAATTTATATTTTTTTCTCTCCGTAATAAGCATGCGCGAGGCAGAGCAACTTCAAGGAGTATCGTTTAAAAGAAGTAGCGAAATCTGTTCAGATGTTCTAAAGATTTGCGCTAAACAAAAACATCAGCGATATATATTATGATGTTACATTTATAATGAGAACTTAGAACGGTTCTCTAAGCAACGAAACTTAACTAAATCGACATTGCTTGATCCAATATTACTTCAATTTTATAACAGTTAACTTATTAAGTCATCATGCTATTAAACAAAACATAATTGACTAAAAAAATGATAAGTAGTGTAATTTTCAATGTAGGTGTCAGACCGACACGTTTCATTCAATCATACGCCTACATAATAATTATAACAAATACAGACGTATTTCAAACCAATTATATAAATTACAAAGCTGACCGAAAAATATACAATAGTATAACGCTACCGAGTTGAATTGGCCGTTTTGATTATTTTATTAGAATGTTAAATGGTTTAAGTTACTTTTATAATGATAAGCAATGGTTGCAATTTGATTTTTTATTATTTGGTACAAAGCCAATAACTAAAAATATTCAGTTGATTTGGTAAAAGAGATTTGGGAAAAAAATATTGGGTTGAACTGATTTTCCATAAAATTTCTGTTCTGTACGTTGATTTCAGAAATGTACAGGCGTAAAGGCGTAAATGACCAGAACTACCTTCTTAAATACACGTTGTCAAAAGCGAAAATCTTCACAACGATATCTAATTCTACAAAAAAAATTAAATCTTGTTGGTAGTCCATAGTTCTGGATTGAAAACAACTAAGCCTTTCAAAAGTTGCATATTAAGAGTTGAATTAGCAGATTACCCATCTAAGGCTCTAATTCACACATTAAAAAACCCATAAAAAATCGCAACGTTAGCATAACTAACAAGTGATACAGTAACATAACTTCTTTATTTGTCAGAATTGTACGTCAATGGTATAACAAGACACAAACGTACCAACGGTTAGTTCAAAATTACTGTAACGGTCATCAAATCGTTAGGATTGAAATGGCTGATGACATCATGGTAGAATGATTGGTAAAAAATATGATTATATCATAATACAGTTATGTTGAAACGGTAGCGGTATGTTTGTACATGAACTAGGTTTTAGTTGGTATAAAGTACCTGCTTGTATCTTAATGTTAGATGATAGACTCTTGCCTATTAGTTATGATTTTTAAGGGATAGTTAAGCATTTTAATGAAGGTAAGAAAGTAGACTTGTAAGAGATCAGGACAGAATGTTTAGAATAGTAGATTGGTGATATTGTTGCTACAAGGTAAGACCAGAAACCTACAGAACTGCCTGGAGTTTCGGGCGGTTCATGTAGCTGGTGACTTCGTAGCTGCAACGCAAAATAATGATAGCTAGTCAGTCTTGGAAAATGTTTTTACTGTAGATGGATTATTTACCACAATGGATATGATACAAATGCATAAGAAAATAAAAAACACAAACGTACTATCTAAAACAAAGAAACAGAAAATACTAATATGATCTATAAAAGAAAATGAGGTATTTACTTTTAATAGCAATGCATATAGAGTACCTAAAGCAAAATGTTATTTTTGGACTCTATGCCCAATCTCAAGCAAAAATACTCGAGTAGAATTGACTTTTTTCATAAATAGGTAGGTATGTATAAGTTATAAAACGAGGTTCTAAGATCCCTTTCTTTGTTTTACGTGCCAGCTAACTGCGCCTAGGATGTAATAAACAGAAATGACTACATTTACTTGTAAATTGGATTTTATTAATATGAAAACTCAAGGCATATAGAATTGACCTATAAAGCTGAATGGAACAAAATATCACAGTTAAATAAACACGTATTAAGCTCGTAAAAGCTTTAGCCGCTCAAGTCGAGCCAAATAAGGCCTTAAACGCTTCAACAAGTTTAATTTAAGTGCGCTTAAAAAGCGGGGAATATGAGCAATACAGAGATAAAATAAAACTTTATCGGCGATTTTGTGGATTAAGGAGAATTCACAACGAAAATGGTTTTGGTTCATATTTACATTGATTTAATACAGAGAAGAATTTTAGAAAAGCCTATATAGTTAAAGAAAAAGTATAGATTTATATATGACCTAACGATATTAAGGCTAAAAAGGAAGGAAAACGCTAAAGCGCATTAGAAATAGCAACATTAACGTTAGAGAAGTATAATGAGAACAGGATAACCAACAACAAAAAACAAATGCTACTTACCCAATTAACATTATCATACAAAAACGAGTCCAGAAGCAAGTGAAAACACAAAGAAAATTAAACTATGAAGAACAAACAAGGAATATGGAAATAGAGTTTACAAATGTAAATGTACCTAACCCGGACAAAATGCAGGAAGCACAGAACTCAAGTTTATTACTTGGATATTAAGATCCCGTTATCCGGTAGAATAGTAGACTGAATATATTGCGAAATTTCTCAAGATTTTCCACAAATACTGTCAGTCGTTGTGAAAATTTCTGAACATTCAATGTATTAAATTGTGTGGGAAGATTATGCAAAACCTAACATGTTATTGTTCCTATCGACAATCGCATACAACACATTATCGGAATTTATTGCCGAGTTAGGAATACTAGCTTGAGTCAGCTACCTGAATTCAAGGATAAATGCGAAATTAAATTTAGTACCCATATTATTCAATGAAGGTAGGAACTGACTAGGAGTTTAACCAATTAATTTTAAAGTGAAGAATAGTTTCCAAATTGATTGGATTTACTAAGGCTATTGGTTGAGAATATGGATAAGGTTATCATAGTTTTCATTCAAACCACAAGTTAGTATACAGTAAGGCAGAACCAAAACAGCAATCAAATTTGTTCAAAAAGCATACATATTCAAATTCAGGAAATAGAAGTAATTACAAAAGTCATTAACCAAGCTAAATTATACCATAAATCAAATCGTATTTATTTTTAATCATACATCAACCCCCATCCAATTGTAAAACAAATATTGACGGAGCTTAACAAACTCGCAAACCAAATAACCCTTTACAAAAATGAAAACTCTGCGAAATAAATCACATTGAATTGAACAACGCAACAAATTTCAAGGTACTCAATTGGGCAACAAAAACCAATTGACCAATGTACACAGTCCTTTTATATTTCGCCTTCGAACGGTACATGGCATCACGATTCAGAATTTAATACGAACAATATACTCGAAAAGGGTTGGAAGGCGAGGCGTTTTTTCTGGCAATTATGGAGCCAGCCAGCGGTATCGAAATGCCAAAGATGTTAACCATTTAATCAGCACCTTAACTGTGCGTAAGATTTTGTTAACAAGCTATACAGTACAGCTTTTTTGGTAGCTAAGGATATTTTGGGAGTCTCATAACTTTAAATAATACAATATTTTTCTCTGGTTACCCAAGCTCTGCTTAGCTTGGGATCAGATAACCGTGTGTGAGATGTCTCGGAATATATTACATTATAATTATTCATCAATATAGAAATTTGAGTAGTATTGGATGCCCAAAATTAATAACAGTGGAATCAGTTACAACCGTTAAAAAAGTCCTAAAATTGGAACCAAAAATAAAGTGAAATAGACGCAAATCCAACAAATACAGCATCGAAAATAATCAACTGGAATAAGATTCAATGTTAGTCGAAAGATCTTTTCATGGTCCATTAGATTCAAGCGGAATCCATTTAAACTTCGTCTGCTATTAAATTAATCCATTCAGACTTCGATCCTTGCAGACATTTGATTTGGAACTTGGATTATGAGCTTGATTCTCGGACAGCTTAATGGGCAGACCTGAAAGGCACTTTAAAATGGTAACTCTATTCGGATATCGAGTATTGGAAGTGACCTTGGACGTTTTGTTATGTAATCTGTTTAGGTTATCTGTTATGGCGATTTTTTTGTAACCCCTATAGGTATTGTATTATTTGCTTTTTTTTAAACGTAATAATTTTGAATTTTAACAACAATCGAAATACAAAATACATATAAATCATATCGAAAATATTTTTCATTTACAAAAGCCAATCAATAGCTCCGTTAAAAACATAAAGCTGACCAAACGACGTGATTTAAATTACTCTCAGAACTGGACCTCATAAATCCATTGATAAACATTCAGAGTTGAAAGTAATAAAATACTCCACAAGTGGTGTTGCCATATTCGCTGATGCCAGCGGCTGTGCCAAAACTGGCAGGCGCTCGCCACACCGGATTGGTTCCCGAGAATCATTCACTCAGAATCAGGTCATTCGTCACGGACTTAATACATTGAACAGAACTGATTCAAAGTTAACACATATAGCACCCTACATATGTTCTAAATTTGAATCTATTTTATTTGAACATTAGAGATCAGTTGAATGACGGGTCATTCTAATTTTCAATTTGAATTAGCTCTTAGCGTTCAGTTGTTCGGTATATAAAACTGAACCACACTGGCTGGAAATATAGGGTAATGACAGAAAAAAAAATGAATAGGAATCCGGTAAGCTAGATACAAAATAAAAAAATAATAATACTCGAATGAGCAAGCGTGGTGATCAATGCTCGTGCCTTCTCTATATGGGAAGAGGCCTGTGCCCAGCAGTGGGACGTTTATAGGTCGGTGTGATTTTTGTTTATTTTTAACTCTAGCAGTCATACTCTTAAAATAACTTCCTTAGATTCATAAAAAATAGGTCTGTATCTAACATCGACGACACTGCTACCAATAAATACATTTCAATACATCCAAAAATATCTTTTTATGTTCCACTGACTACATAAGTTCAAAGAAGGTAAAGTAAAGAGAGTTCTCAAAGAGCTGAAAACCAATATGATTACCTACTTAGAAATTCGATCAACCTTGATTGAACCTTTCTTAAGATCGACAGCAAATAGATTCAGACTAAGAAGTATTTGATCGAAATTTGAAATAGATGCTGAAAGTCAAATACGATATTCTGAGAAACTAAATACAAATTGTAATTGATTCGTTTGGTACAAACTATTTTGGTACTAGATATGTATAACATAGAGTTATGTAGTGAATACAAAAAGTTTTTATAAAATGTTGTAAAATTGACGTGTAAGAAAGACATTTTTCAGGTAAAACGTGATACCGGGACCACATCCGAGATTTGTATTTTCGCATAATGGTCATTAACTAAAAAAAGGGCTTTCAGAATTAAAATGTAGTAACATCTTTACTAATAGGTAGGTAATATGTCTGTTTTACAATCTCATGAGAAAACTTAAATCAAAAGTATAATCTTTACTCGTCTATATGCGGTTTTATCGCTTGTATAGCAGAGGTATAAAAACAATCTAATTACTTATTTAATTAACGTCACTTTCAACAAACCATGATCTGGCATACGGGAAATTTACAGGCTGATATGAGGATGAAAAAAAACAGCGATCCAAAGCGCGTTTAAAATCTGAAATAAGTACAGTGCATTTTATAAATAGCCTACTATTAAAATACCCATAAATACATTAGTAACTAGACTACAGTAACTCTAGTTAAAGTATCGAGATCTCACTGAATGGCATCGTTTAATTTTACGCCGGTTAGGTGGCTCGTGCGTGTCCATTGTATGAAAAACATGATCGAACATGCTACAGAACGATACAAACTTAATGGCGGCTCTGAACACGAGGCGAGTCGCTGCGCAGTAACAAACTTATGCGCCAGCGGGGGTGTGGGGCGAGGTACTGCGCAGCGTGTAGCTAACTTCACAGCCGCCATTAAGTTTGAATCCAACTATACCCGTTAGTTACCTCAACAATGATCGAATGAGCTATATTGACCCAGATCATGGTCACAAAAAGGCTTTTTAGGTTGGGTTGAAAAACAATTATTGTTGAATTGTATGAGCTTCGATATAGTTTAAGCAAAAAGTGAATTTACAATTATGTTTGTATTCCACTTCTCAAACTCATTGCTAAAAAGCATACTAATTGCTTGTCTGTACAGAAAAAAGTGTTACATTTATTAACAAGCATTTCAGTACGTAAGCCAATTCCAAAGAAAGGGAGATTTTCAAATCTCCGACCTATTTTTTTTGCCAGTTTGTTAAGTACGATATCTCGGGCTATTAGGTATCGATTTGAAAAATGAATTGTCATTGATAAGATATACCTTTGAATTTAAAATTATTTATTATTATTTTATTTTCCGCCATTGTCGTCCCACTGCGGGGCAAAGGCCTCCCTTTCTTTCTTCCAATTCTCCCGGTCTTGAGCTACTGTATTCCATCTTGTCAAAAAGGAGTCAAGTCAAGTCAAGAATTTAAAATAACCATGAAAAAAAATATTATTTTTTCTCAAACACCATTCCAACTCTTATGCCCTTTCATCTCTCTTTAGACTATCTATATACTACCATCAAAATCCCAAAAGGCAGACAACTCCTCGCCGTACCGTACAACAACGCTTACTAACAACGGTTGAATTATACGCCGTCTGAGTGAGCCGCGAAGTGGAGTAAGCAAACGACCGATGTTTTCACTATCGTTCGCTGTACAGTTAGCTTGGTGCTGGGGCGAAGCTTAGGCGGGCTGCAAACTGTGAGACAGAATGGTCACTGAATAGTGGATTTGTTGCTGGGTTAGTAGAATTTAAGGTTTCAATTTAAGATTTTATAGGGATATGTTATATAAAATTAATAGAAAAAAAAGATTTTTTTGCGTGTATTAAGTGTAGGTTTTAAGTGTAGGTTTTATTTGGTGTTGATAAGTGTTCAAGTTCGTATTGTTAATCAAAAGTGATTATGCTGTAAAAATTAAATAACTTACTTTAGTGTGAAAAGACGAAGAGAGAGAAGTTCATAGAAATAAATTATTGGGCATTATTTTCTAAATAATATTTCATATTAATAATAATATTTTAAATATAATGTATCTGGGTTATCACGACAAGATAACAAACAGAGTGCAACAATTAATTACAAAAAAATTATCTCAAACACTTTTAGTATAAAACCGTAATTTAAAAGAAATTCCTTATAAGCAGTAGCGGAATACTCACTTTACATGCGGACGCTTCGTTTTCACTATCGTTCGTGAACAGTTACTTGGCTAAGGCTGTCTACACACTGCGCGACTGAATAAGATTTAATGCTTGTTTTAATGGCGTGTTGAACGATAATTATTGTGTTTTATGTTGATTATACTGTCACCAAATATAGGAAGATGCATTATTTATATATTGAGGTTTACTGTTAACGTTTGACATGTTTAGGTTTTTAAGTTTTATTTATTAATAATGTCACGTTAAGTAAGTATTTTTTTGTAACTTATAACCCAAAGCGATAGTGTCGGTCGATAGGTCGTCTAAAGTGTGTACAATCAATTATATTTATAATAACGTTACGGTAAGACTACCAATCATATCTTAAAAAAACTTTGGACCTTATAAAAAAAAAATGAAAAAAAGAAGCTATTAAAAAAAGTATTATCGTAGTAAAGTAAGTATCTATTGTGTTATAAATTTATAAATATTATTATTACTACATTTATAACAGAACAGATACGTGAAATAAGTAGGTCTTGTTTTTTATTCCTTACTTATAATATGCAATTAGTAAAGTTTTAGTTTTATTTCGTACATCAAATAATTTTATTTAAATAAATTCACAGTACCCTCAACATGGATTGAAATTCTGGTCCACCTGTAGATTACCAACGAAATTTAAATTTTAGAATCACAACATTAAGCCGTAAATCACTCAAGACTTAGAGATAGACGTTGATAAATTGTGAGCTTCGGAAACACTAGACATTCGAGGAATACTATTCCAACAAATTATTTATATCACTACTTAAAATTGGTCTCTCTATAAACGTCTAACTATTTTGAAAAATAACAGTCTCTTAAAAACTTTCAATGCATTAATAATAATGAGATATTTAGACATAAAATAATGACAAGTATTTTCCCTAGGGATACAAAAAAAAATACATTTACAAAATTATGAGCCTAGGTTATTATTAAGAAATCCAATTTAAAAAACCCGTCAGGAAAATTTCGGACCAAAACATACCCTTTCTTCTTTAAATTTTCTTTCATCATTAATAAAGTCTGTGTACATAAAAAAAAAAAAATACATTCTAGATTCAGCATCACATAAACTAGAGATAAATTAAAGACAGGAAAATATATTTAAAAATGCAAATTCATCTTAATTCTATCTAAAAGTATAGTTGGAGCTTAAGCTCATTATTCCGTGCACAGCCGTGACCAAGTCGCGTGCTTGCGGTTTGGTTGACGGACGGCAACCGCAGCTTTTTGTAAAGGTAGGTATCTAGCGACTGCACTGAAAAATGAGACCTAATCTTTGAAAACCAGAAAAAAAATAGTACTGTAATATTGTTGTTTTTTTTGTATAAGGCATAGCGCCGGAACTCGTAGACGAGGCAGGCCGAGGAAACGGTGGTGGGATGACATCGATCGCTTCTTAAGTGATTGGTGTCATGTGGCTCGAGACAGGAATGTCTGGCGTCAGATGGGGGAGACCTTTGCCCAGAAGTGTGACGCTTAATAGGTTAATAAAAAAAGGCATTTGTAACTGGACGCCTTCTTTGGAAAATGACAGGAAAAAGCAAAGGAATGGGACCTGTGGAAATATTGGAGGGAACCCTTTGCCCAGCAGTGGGACATTAAGGCTAGAAATATAAGGCATTAGGTACACTACACTACACTAATAGTTTTTTTTTATTACCTAGGTTTATCAGAATAAGAAAAAAATATAGAAACACGTTGTTATCTTCTAAACTTACTGTTGTTTGTTCTTCTTGTTAATGTAATTATTAAATCATGTCTGCCAATTAATTTTCCAGTTAATTAAAGAATGAAGAACTGCGTTTAAAACAGGTTGCGGTTAAGGCACTGCTATTAACTTGTCTTCGTTCACACTTACTGTATTCAATAATTACATGTACTTTAGATGTTTAATTAATATAGACAGGTATAGGTGCATACAATTTGGTTCCTTTAGTAAATAAATCTTTGATAACAATACAAGTTTAATTAAAATATCTAGATTAAACAATATGAGTCAAGATGAAAAGCGCGAATAAATTGTATTGACTTAGGTATATCTTTTTACCCGTTTTCAAGAAGAGGAGATTCTTACTTCGATGGTGTCGTTTGTGTACTGTTACAATATTTGTGGATTTTCTTCCTTCCGTCCTATACCGAATTCATTTGGATTATAACGTGCATTGATTTTAAATAGATGTTTTTTTTTAATGATTGATAAGGTATAAAAACCTCAACCTCTAAAAACAACTATTAAATGTATATGAGAATACAATGGACATACCTTTTTATAAGTGTGTAACTAACCTTACATCCATAAGAATTGTGCTAAGGACTTATAAACAATTTTCGCGCTGTTTATCGCGTATTACTGTGACTTGAAAAAGTGGGCCAACTGAGATATCGCTTTATAGGTTACAGTAATACTTAGCTCGGATTTAGCTCGCCATTATTCTTGGTAATGATGCATTATAAACGTTATGTATCATTCAGAAACTTTTGCCTTTAAACCTTTTTTTAGGTGATTATGTTTTGAATCTTTTTATTTTGGAAATGTAGACTTAGTTTTATTTAAATTAATGTAAACTACATACATAAAAATACTATATAATGTAAACTACATATATAAAGATATTAATGTAAATTACATATATAAAGATACTTAACTAATATAGTTGTTGAAAAATTAAAACGGTGCTCCCACAGTCAAACCACTGAACTGGTTTTGTGGGATATTGTATTGTATCTCCAACTATGTAATGTTTTAAAATTCAATAAATAAAAAAAAAAAAAAAAAAAAAAAATATTCTGGGATTCTGTCTGTCCGTGATAACTGCAAAGGTGTCGAAACGTCGGGACCTAAACTCTTAAGATAAACCGCGAAAAAGTCCGTGTTAAGTAGTTTTATTTCAATATTCTGGGACTTGTTATGTACTCCTTTACTTTTATTTATAAAAAATATGAACCATCTTCCACTTCAATAATTCATGAACATATTGGGAAAGCAGGACATAGTATACAATTTCCATACTGACCCCATTTTTTCGGCACTCTTTACTTTTAAAACATATTATTATAAGTAATATTATTATTACATACATAATTAAATAAGCCTACATCTTAATACGCACAAATATACATATAGTAAATTATTTGATTTATTTATATATTTATCTACCTAGTTTTGAGCATCTAACGTTAAGAGATAGTCGCGAAAGCACTGATGGTACCAGGATACCATGAGTCTACAAGATGTTGATGTTTTATTGCCACTATATTCTCACGATAGTCGTTATCACGCTGGACACAACCTAGAAATTATGTAGGTGGTTCCTATTGTAGGTTTTTGTAGTACTTTCCAATGAGATGTGGTTTGTTACGATTGCAATTGACGTTATCGTCTTGAACTAATTTTTAGATGGCTCGAGTTTTTGTTTTGTGTGGTTCTTTTATGATGTCAAACGTTTTGATTTCTAATTTTATAAAAATAAGGAAAATACGTGAAACCAATCAGGCTGTGTATATAGTGTTACACATTTTTTATTTTGTCATATCAATTTGACATCTTGGTAAATTACATTAATTAAGGGGCCCAAAATTTTGAGTGATTATTTAAATGATGTTTAAGGAAATTCTGTATTAAATATTTCATAGAAAAACTTCCATGAATATACATATTATAGAACAAAGCCGCATTTGTCTGTCCGTTTCAAGGTGATAAATTCAAAAACTAGATACTAAACAATTTTATATGATTTTCACCTATGGATGATTCAAGATAAGGTTTTGTTGTCTAACTGTACGAAGCCGCGGCACAAGTAAACAAATAAATCTACTTTTATCTCAAAAAAATCTTGTAAACCTAATGTAAATCCATGATACCGACGGTCCCTACGTATAAAAAGACATGTCGAAATTGGCATTTTTTTTTTATTGTATCATTGGCTTTAGATTATCTATGCGCACATACTGATGTACGATTTTTTTTTTTATTTTTTTTATTTACCTTGTTTTACAAATCGTATAAAAGAACAAGTATTATAAATACAACGAATAAGTGTCGTAGATGCGGACATCTATACATATCTTTTTGTACGGTGTTTTAAAATGCGCGCCACTCGGTGCGAACGCGGTCTTGTCAGACATATCGCCATTTAGGGAGTTCCCCGAACGAGACAGGTCGATGCGTGTTCGTGTGATGAAACAATTTTAATAATTTGATACAGTTTAGATTTAGTGGTGTGTTATTTAGTTATAAGTGCTCATATTACCTTCAACAATACACAAACATGAATAACAGCAGATCAAAGTTATTGGTGGATATTGCAAACTCCAGAAATATATAGATATATATATAGAACGGCAGATTATCAGTGTAGAAGCGGTCATATCAGACATGTCCGCTTATACTATGACTTAGTAATTGCGTCATTTTTTTTTCACAAATAACAATAATAAATTGTATGCTTCTTTCAAATATGCTTTTCTAAATAATTGTTACAAAGAAAATAACTTCTTATTGTTATCAAAGTAAATGAAGTTATGTTTTACATGTTTGTTTTTACGCGTAACTCTTAATATTTTTATGGATTTGTTATTATTTACGGTTACTTACTGTTGAAAAATGTTGATAAAATTGAAGCTCAATCGAATCCTTCCAATTTGCACAGCGATGTTTGACTTCCAAAAAATAAATAACACTCCATATGGCGAAATTAGTGTGCTGTATTATAAAAGAAAATTATCAGTATATAATTTCACTTTTTTTGACGCCGGATTAAAGAAAGCTACGTGTTACATGTGGGATGAAACAATTGCTAAACGTGGCGCCAATGAAGTGGCTAGTTGTTTGTTTTCTTTCGTTGACAACAAGGTTAAAGCTGGAGTCAAAGATTTTAGATTCTGGTCAGACAACTGTGCTGGTCAGAACCGCAATCGCATTGTTTTTTTTTTATGTACTTATTTATATGCGAGCGATAGATTTAAAGTAAATGTGTCCCATCGATTCCTAGAAAAGGGCCACACCCAAAATGAGGCGGATAGCGTTCACGCATTAATAGAGCGAACAGCAAAAAATAAACTAATTTACTCACCAGGTGAATGGTACACACTGGTTCGTTGGGCTAAACAGAATAGTCCACCATATACAGTTGTAGAAGTAGACCTAGACTTGGTCTTGGATTTTAAAGCTTGGCTGCATACAAAAAACTGGGCAAAAGAGACAAATTCAGAGAAAATTTCTTGGAATAAGGTAAGAGAAGTAAAAGTGCAAGGAAATAATCCAGACATAATAGAATTTAAATACGACTTTTCTGAAGAAAATTATAGAAAACTTAACTGTAGCAATCAATCGAAATTGACTAGAGGGAGGAAAAAGAAGGAACAAGAACTAATTCTAGAGAAGGTGTACAATAATCCTATTCCTATCACAGAAGTCAAATATAAAGACTTGCTTAGTTTATGCGATACTTTGATTATTCCTAATAAGTATCATGACTTTTAAAGAAGCCTTAAGCATAGTGAGCAAGAACAGGGCAATGACGACGAAGATTGCTAAATTTATCTTTACTTTTTATACATTTTGTTTTGTTATTTAACTGCTAAGGAAACTTTATTAGTAATAAGATGAATCAGTCTGAATAAACCTGTGATGATTTTTAAAAGTTACCAATTAGGTGTTAAAGATGAGGCACATACTCAAACAATGCTGTGATGATTATTAAATTTTACTAATTAATAAGTCGATTGGTAGTTAATTAAGCTGAGGTACCTACTTCATAAAACTGTGATGATAATTAAATACTAGGTACAAATTGCATTGCTAGACATGATCAGGATGAGGCACATGCTTAAAATTAAAATTGTTAATTACTAATATTAGACAACAGTGATTTTTTATGTTTAGTTCATACTTCAGTGAGTCTATAGGTACCTATTATTTAGATGCTAAGATGATTGTTTTTTAATAATAGATAATGTTGAATTTATAAACCTTGTTTAATTAATAAAACACAAACCTGATTATTTTAAAAGACATGTCTTCATTTGCATTACAAGAACTATAGTCCTACCCCGAATGACTAAAACCACGTATAAAGTGATATGTCTTCATTGAAGTACTTTTTATATCCATGGGTGACGAATTCAGGATGTTTAACGTATTGATTTAAAAATAGTAACATGATCCGACATTTTCATAAAACATTTTTTCTAAATAATATATGAGACACTGTATTTTTGTTTCCTGCGTATAAAAAGGTATCATAGACATGACTTACATACTTCTATTTTATTATCGGCGTAGAAACGGTCATCCGTCAGTTTTTCCAAGAAAACGTAAAAAAATAAAATATGTGTAAATAGCATTATAAAGCTCTTAAAACTGTTAAAAATTTGTAGAAAAAAAATATTTATTATTGGTCATGGAATTATTTCTAGGGCGTGTTGAACACAAATATTGCTCTCCTGTAAACCTCGGTTTTTGACTTGACCTTATGTACGTAGGAACCGTCGATACGAGCTGTGAAATATCATGATCATCATTCTCCTGTCTCCAACCCATTTACTCTGTTTTGTTTTCTTCCTCGATTCATCTCAATCAGACGTTTTGAAAGGAAAAATGTGTACCTATTTAAATAATTTTGTTTACTTTTTCTGGTACTTAATCTGTCAAATGTTTTTGACACATTAATGCTTTGTCTACCTGGATAATGGCTGGAGTGAATTCGGTAAGTCCCTGCCTAATGTTTAATCCTGAACAAATTATTTATTACATTTAAAATGTGAGGCAGTAATACGGTAGTATGACAAGGGTTATTTATGACATTTTAAAACCGTGCTTAAAAATTACAGCTTATAAATTATTTTTGCTCAATTACCTAATCACACAAATGTTAATAATATGCCTTGGACATAATTTGTATGGCGGAAGCATCTAAATTAAATCTCTCATCTTTTGCGGTATTTTTTTTCTAATATTATAGAAAAACAAAAACGAAGTAGATTTTGTATAAATTCAAATTCTAGCATAGGCATAACAGCCTAGGGCGCAGGCCAGACAGAAGAGACGTAAGACGCAGACGGGGCGCGGACATTTGTCTCTACCGCGTCCCTTTCTGTCTGGCCTGTGCTTAAGTATAATTCCTCTTGTCTTTTCTAAAATTTTAATTATGTTAGGTAAAGATATATCAGTAACACCTATATTTGTCAACTCTTATTCCCAAAAAATCTGTATACGACACATAAAATATGGGTAGAGTTTGAAAGCGTCACTGATAAGCTTCATGATTTATCATACCTAAATGATTGATGGTGGCCTCCGGAATGAGATAACTTATGTAAATCAACCTTGTCGGTTACGGTCATTGAGTATAAAAAAGTTTGTGGAGTGCAAGTATTGCTAAAAGCCCTTTGCGCCGAGCGTTACCACATTTTTGGCTACAATAACTGATTTAATTTTTAATTCAATGTAAGATGTTTATGCGAAAATATCATTGATTTCGATATGATTAGGTTTTGAGATAGTTTTATTGAAACGGCGCGCATGTTTTAATTTAATTTTTATGAAGAAATTAGTTCATACTAGTAGCTTATGGTTCAGACTCCGACAAGCGCTCTCTGTAGTTTCTTGTCTATACTCTAAAGTTACGTTATATTATTTAAGTGGCATTTTGATGTATTCTGCCTGTGTGGCTACCTGACAATATTGGTTGATTTTGAGATGAATGTGGTTATTTGGAATTTATATTTGAAATTGTATTGTTAATACTAATAATTATAAATACAAAGCCAATTTGATAGACTTTCATGTTTCATATCGAACACGGTTTAACTCAATAAAAATCCTATTTAGGTATAATTCAACGTGTGAAGACGACTATGAACAAATAATATTAGAAAATTTTAAATATTATAAATTGCAGGAAATGTAATCATTAAGATTATTAATAACGTGATCAATAAATATGTAATTACTTAAATAAGTCCTTATTACATTTAATCATGCAAGGTTTACCACTAGTTATTTAATGAGTAAAAATACCGTACAAAAAATAATCTAATTAATAGATATAACCAAAACCCAATATTTTAAAAACCTTTGATTTATATCGCAAAAATGTAATAATGTTTATCTTAAGTGTGTTTTTATTAATTTTTTAATTAAGTAGTTTAATTTTTTATCAACCGACACCATATTAATTTAATTTACCTAGATATTTATTTACCTGTTTGGTATCATAAACTAGTTATGTATCTATGGCGTGTTTACAACAGTTAAATGTAGATTAATTAGTTTATGTCGATGTGTATAACGATGATACTGTCTTGATTTAAATAAGGCCGCCCATACATGAACTGTTTGAGCAGTTAGTAAGGAATCAAGTATCAACGGACTGCTAGCTGTGGACTGATATCAGTAGTGCTATTCTGTAACATGGGTTCACTTTTGAAATGAGCTTTATTGTCACTCAGGTGAAGCGCGATACCGAAATTATTTACAGAATAGACATACAGGCGTCATGTATACTGGCTGGTACACATGATTCCTTTTGCTTTTTGGCTTTTCCGCTTGCTTTTTGGGTTGACGACCTCTTGAAGCAGTCGATGCAGATTCAAGCAGTCTATGTATCATTTTCACGGCTTTGCTCAAAAGTTAAAGAATATTATTTAAATAAATTAAGGATAGCCTTACTTTTAGAATTAGGCTCCTAAAACTCTAGTTTTTATTACATATTTTTTTAATTCAAGTGAATTTTGTTTTCTGGTTCCGCAAAACTATACACCAATTTATCAAAAATAGATTTTTTTTAAAGATGTTTCTTTACCAAAAAAGTAACACAGAAACACGAAGACACACTTTACCTTCTAAATGTACAATTTCAAGTAAATAGGATTGTGGAGCTGCAATCACGGCAACTTTAAAATAATAGTGCATCATAAATAAGCTGAGATAACAATCTGAGATTTAATCAAAAACATAAAATCACCGCTCTTGGTCCCGTACAAATCATTAATCTTAACTAATAAGAATAATGTTGAGCAGTTTGTCCGTTTACTTAAACTTTAAATAAATTATTTGTAATTCTCGTTATGATTCTGTAATAAGACCTAATGGAAATAATAAAATTGGTACCTATTTACTTTTTTGTAATAGTAAATATATATTTTCTGTAATACCTGGGGGATCAAGACATAAAATGTACAGGGTAAGTTAAAAGCCACTATAAAAGTAGTTTTCTGCTGATCATATATCAAAGTTTCGAAAAAAAATCTTACTGTAATTCGGTTTTAGTTGCCCAAATAACGCAACTTTAATTAATTATTTACTTTACACTTCACGCAAAACATCATACATACATTTATCTATAATATGTATGTATTTAGAAATATATAAGTATGTTTATCAGTTGTCTGGTTACCATAACACAAGCTCTGCTTAGCTTGGGATCAGACAACCGTGTGTGAGATGTCCCGGAATATTATTATTATAATTATTATCTTTCCTTTCATAATCTAAACTTAATATAATTACATATTTAGCACATAATATCACTACAGCAGAGCATAGAAAATCCGTCCCACTTTTACTTACAAAAAAATAACAAAATAATACAGGCAGAACCGCGCGATAATCATGTACCATCACCAGCCGTTAATTATCTAGCATTAAGTCCAAAACCCAAATCATACGGCCATCTATCTAGTTTTCACGTAATAAAAATATCTGTTATTAAGAGAGATCGATTTATGCCGCGATCATTTTGAAATGTCTCTTGTTAAATCTTTATGGTCATCCACTTGGTAACTTCCTATAAAAATGTCGGATACCTGTTTCTATAGCTTAGTAGACGGTATAAGTAAACCATTACGATTGTGCGTATATGGCGATAATTATGCTCATGTGTCCTATTTATTTGTCAGAGATTGAGTGATGGGATTTTTAATTGTTGGTGCGGATGTCCGAGATGCGAAATTTTCGAAAAATTACTAAGTTTTTGAGTTATGTTCCCACTTAAAAATTATGTATGCCTACACCAATCAAATTAAGAAGTCAATTTTTTGTCACTCTTTATGTAGACACCGAACTAATGCCCGAATACCGAAAAGCAATTGAAGTTTAAGACGTTCTTAAATGTCTATGTGTCCCTACTTCACACCTTGAACTGCAAGAGACAGCAATAGACTTAACGGCGTCTCAAAACTGAGTAACATATCAATATTCGGCTATTAGTAAATTAAATAAAAAAAACTATCAAAAACAAAATCTCTTAAATAATATGTTTAATGAAAGCGTCAACAGATAACTAAATCGCTAGTTTTCACAGCAATCGCTATCAAATTGATTACGTCGTTGCAAAGCCTTATACAGGCAATCAGCAATTGCCATGAAATAGAAACGTCATGAAACGATTGATATATGTTATCATTGACGTGTCTGTTTGCGCTGACACTGCTGACCATCATTGATTGACATCTGTCTAAGAAGCAATTCTGTTAAGTATACATCAGTTGATTGAAGGCCAAAAGCACTTTTTCTAATTGTGTGAATTTGTGGATGGATTTGGCAATGTGATTCAATAGATGTATTATTTCTTTTTTAGAAACCTTTTTGATGTAGTGTACAAATAATATACTTACAAAGACCAAATTAGGAATAAAAAAAACTGATGTTCTAAATTTACAAAACACTAATGTATATGTGTATGACTCCGAAAATACAATTATATTTGTCTTAATTAAACTTTTAAATAACCTTGATTAGCTCTTTTTCAAATCAAAATACCTTCACAGTATGTAGATATATACTTTCTCAACAAATCCAGAACTTGAAACAACAATGATATCAAAATCTTGTAAAAGATACTAAGTATCTAACAAGAGCAGTTGAAAGCTCGCGAGAATATCATTTATTCAATCCACTTGTTTATTTATACTTAAAATCAACACTGAATTGTTTCCCTTATCAGATTTATAAGTGCATTCTACTCTTAGAGTATATATAAGCAACTAGAGTGAGCCTATCAGAGTTTGAACGTAAGCACTAGTGTGAACTAGTTTTTCGTGAATTATGTATGAAGATGGAGTTTGCCGTTTTTAAAAATCTATTTAAAACACTAATATTATCCTAAAAATGTCCAAACCAGCGATATTTTCGTATATAAGTATCTCGTTGCGCGAAAATTAACTTAAATCAGTAAACGAATGTACTAGGTTCAGACTAAAAACTGCTCTCGTTTAGCACAAGGGGAAACTAGCGATAGTAGCAGTCTATGTATATAGTACGTCAATGATTCTACTTAATAACCATGAATAAACACGGTGCCCACAATGGCAGATAGCGGGCAAACCCTGGGGTTTATCTAATCTCATTTGGCACAATGGAACTATTTCAATTGTACGTCTATTGCTTAGGGACACACGTGCACGGATTTCGGTGAGCGAAAATTGGAGCAAGCTCTTTGAATTGAAAGCTAGGGGAATAAAATTGAAAACCTACCAGTTTCTACGTCATTTTCACTAAGTTTTCTCGTTTTAATATTGCGTAATGTCTAGTAAAGAAAATTGAAAATGTTCGATGTTGATAAAACCTTTTGCAACAAAGCCCACATAATGAAGTTGACTTTTTGTTATTTTAAAATCTTAATTCCAAGTTGTCTACTTAAAAGTTAACCATGGTCTATACAATTTTAGTTACCCAAACACTTATCACAAACAACAACAAGTTTTGATGTTGTTACGATATTTCGCACTTACTTCAAAATTGACTTTCAAATGCATCCCATCGAGAAGAGAAAACTTAGATAAATTCGTAAACAAACCCCATTCAAGATTAAAAGCTGGTCTGTTACTATCAACATAATCAATTTCTCTTTCTAAATGCTCATGTTTTACTCGCGATTGCCCGTTTTATCTACCCAATGATCATTTTGCTCGCCCCGAGTAGTTTGAGTCCGTAAGTAAACAATTATGTTCGCGTTATGTATATTTTATTGTTGGCTGATCTAGTGGCCTGTGTGTATAGCCTGTCCATTTGAACACACCCATTTTCTCCTTTTCACCTTAATGAACTGGACGATTGTTTGGGTTACGAGGATTTAAGGCGCTGTGTATAGCCAGCATTGATGTTTTTGAAGGGGTGAAGCGGGCAGGTGCGGGACGGAGTAGCCCCGACCCTGCTACTCGTTTTTTCCGAATTCGTCCGATGCGTAACGGTGTAATAATATTGAAGCTTTATTTCGATGATTGTTTAGATGTAAGTTTAGCCCTGCTTGACTATGTTTACTTTTGAGCTGCGCTCTCGCAGCGAATAGTAAGATCGAATCCCGATAAAATCATAAATTTTTGGATTATTATTTTTAAAGTATTATGCACCTACTGCATATTATCGTGTTTTTACTTTTAAAACAAGCATTTAATGTTGTTGGTTTATTTTTAGAATATTTTTTCAAATACCTATTCTGATTTTCTGAAAAAAAAAATATATATATAATTGAAAACCTATATTTTTCTTCAGTAGCAAGAGTAAAATATAAAAAAAAAACGTACACTACGCTTGATGGTTCAGTCTGGAGATACAGCGTGTTTCGAATGGTAACGAAACTTATTTTTGTTTTGTGAATAATTTTTGTGGTATGAAGTCCTCACACTGCAGATAGTCCAAACACTCACCTGTAAAACTTGTATATTTATAGATTTTTTTTTGTGTACGAAAGGGTAAATTGATTAATCTCTTTTGTTTTTTTTTATTATTCACGTGAAATTCATTTATGAGCTAGCCTTGCATGTCCAAGGAGGTGAGGATGCAAGAGTCCGAGAAAGAGCCCTGAAAAAGGCTCTGTCTAATCTGGCAAAAAACCTGGTGCCATCATTTGCCTTAGTGCTGGATATGTAGGAGAGAGGACAACGGGGGCAGTACATGCCACTACACCACCCCTGCCCAAGTAGATACGTGCAATGAAGGCTGAGGGACCCCCGTCCCCGCCTTCTGCGTCCTCCCCAGGGCAGGTCTGGCTACAGAGATTCTCGTCCGCACACTGCCCACGCGATGGAACAAAAGGGTCAGCCTCCCGCTCGCGCTCCAAGGTCTCTTCCTGAAAAATTACAAGCTTGCAGAAATAAGACACACCACGAGCGAAAGGTCCGGGCCAAGAGCTCCACGTAGGACACGGCGCTTAGCTTCAAAGGCAGTGCACACCTCGAATGTGTGCTATGCCGTGTCTTCCATTTCGTAAAATAGCCTTCCCAATGCGCCGTTGGGGCCTGGGCAGGAGAGACAAGTTTACTCTCCTATAAAGAGAGCCCTATATTGGGGCTCATTAGCTGCTTTTAGAAGGCGTGTGGCAAGCATTTGGGGGCCGTCCTCTTGCACTTAGACAGGACACCGCGTCCCCAAACTCTTCCGGGGACAGCAGGGAAATGTCCTCCGATGAGCTCATCCCGTAGGTTGAATTCAACCTGGGCAGGGTAACGTTGACGGCTCTCGGGAAAAACGCCTGAACCAATGAGATCAGTCTGAAGGGTCTCCGTCAGTGGAGGACTAATGAGGTGCAGATTGTTGCGCAACATTTTGTAAGGTCTGACTTGAAGGTTGCGTGGCGTTGAGACCCTGCAACATCGCCTCCCTCTCCCTCTCAAATGGCGACTGTCAGCGGCTTCTTCGCCTCTTGCTATTGCAGGTGGAACCGGGTTGAACCCTAAAAATCCCGGTTCTGGCGACGTCGACGAAGCCACTCATAGCTTATTCTAGCGGACGAGCAGGCACGTCGTAGATCGGTTATCTCTGCAGAAAAGCAGTGAACCGCCTTCCTAGCTGGAGGTCCAAGTAGGTAATGGACCACCTAGAGAACGGTAAGCACCCTTGCGTACCCTGTGGTAAATAAGAGGAGAATCCTATCTGTATGTATCGGTAATCGGATAGGTTCTCCACGAGCTCGACCTGCCTATACGCAATGGTGGCGGCAAGTGTTGGGGTGGTGAAGGTTAAATCAACCACGGACCCTCCGTGCAGCCACCCGCACATATGCGTCGTCCCTCTATTAAGGAGGGAGAGGTAGGTGAAACCACCTACGCCTCCAAAGCAAGGCCTTGTGTGTGCTTTGGCATTAGAAGAGAAGTACACTCCTAACAGGGCATTATCCCCCTAAGCGGAAGCAACAAAGCCGAGCCCCTTTCCAAAGATGTCAGGGGAAGGGAGTTTGGAGAGGGTCGTGGGAAAGGGTCCTGCCATAATGTCAACAGTCGGTCGGGTCGGAATTGACTCGTTCTAGCATGTCCTCAGCGACTCTCATGCGATTGAGTTGTTGGAGTAAATTCAGGTCTTTTGGGACTAGCCGACCGGTAACATGTGGCGTGCCCAAATGATTATTTAAAATGGTACTGATAGACTCGTGAGATACAGAAAGTTCGGCAGCTATCTTTCTCATAGTTGAATGAGGATTTTGACAGTTGTTAGAATTTGAAATTGTAAATGACATTTCTAACAAAAAAGTGACGTGCTTTCACGCCGAGAGCCTACGGCGCACTCCTCTTGAACAACAATCTCTTCCCACGGATGTGCAAAGAGGCGATAGTCATCTTCATCCACAAACCCGGTAAACCGAAGTCTGAGCCCACTAGTTATCACCCCATTAGCTTACTCAAGGTTCTTGGGAAGCTATACGAGCGAATAATTTATTCCCGTCTTATGGATTGTGCCGAGTCCAGGAGTCACATACCAGACGAGCAGTTCGGTTTTAGAACCCAACACTCATGCGTCCAAAAAGTCCACCGTATAGTCGAGAATATAAGCGCTGGTTTTCAGCGTGGAAGGCTCACTGGCGTGCTCTTCTTTGATATAGCAAAGGCTTTCGACAAGGTCTGGCACAATGGCTTGATCTTCAAGCTTTACCAACTCGAGCTGCCAGATCGTCTCGTGCTCATCTTCCGAAACTTTTTGTTGAATCGGTCCTTTCACTATCGCGTTGACCCTCACCCGATCCGCGCCGCAGTCCGTCAGGGCTCCGGCGCTCCAGGTTACGTCCGTAACTTGCAGTTGCACTGTGACTTAAAGCTGTCAACAATCAAGCAGTTCATAAAAGTCGCCGCGATTCGATTTTTCGACTCCTCCGAAACCCACCGTAACCCGCTAATCGTAGCGGCCGCGCGATACGTACCTTCCGTAATATCTAAGACTAAACGCCCCAAACTTACTTTCTCCTACCTCGACGATAAAAGAACGCTTCTCCAAGAAGCATTCGATTTAGCTAGCAGCAGCATTACAAAACACAACCGCCGTATCTTACGTCCTCGCCGGCGAGGCCCGTCGCGTAATTTTAATAATAGTAACGTAAATGTTATTTATATGTATGTTATCCTCCTGTCCCTAGACCAAGCTGGCCCGAGCCTTCCAAACTAGCAATAAAAATATGTAACTAAATAATAAAAACTTAGCCATCCAGTCCAGCCATCCCTTGTTGTTTTGCTTTATTTAGATTATTAGCAACGCACTAAGTCGAGGCCCGAACCCCGCAGGGGGTGCCCTTAGTGGACGTTGCTGACGTAATTAGTTTTTTCCTATTGCTCTGGCTGGAGGCCTTAAGGTCCTCGCCAAAAGTCCGGTGAAGCAGTCAAAGTTAACGCTCAGGCATACGGTAAAGACCTCTACAAAAAAAAAATACTTTGCTCTGTCTGCGCGCACACTTTTCGTCGTCTTTCCATAAGACGCCATACATATACTGAATTTGTCAGATCCGAAATATTTTTCATTAAATAAATGACTCCTCACAAATATCTTACATTATTTAAAAAACAGCAGTTTACTTCATTATTGTAATTATTACAAACGTTATTGCGTTCAATTACATCTTTTGGTAATACTAGTTACTTCAATATTGTACACCATGTATAAGCTTAGTCATGAAAAAGTTGTCATAAATGAAAATGAAAAAAAAAATGCATCTTGTTAGAGATCAATAATTACTAATTGTTTTTTTTTTATTATTAAAATTGAACAATTTATTAAAAATTACACAAAAAGTTAAAAAAATACATCATTGAAAAAAACAAGCAAAATAATCAATTTGTATTGCTAGGTTCGAACCTACAGTCAACTATCGCTTCGCAAATTTATATAAGCACGCGCCCGCTAGACCAATGTAGCTTCATCCCAAATTTTCAAATTACGCTTCTATAGAGGATCAATAGAAAAGAGATTAGATGTGCAAAAAGCAGGAAGTAATTACTTTACAAATTCTATTATGTGTCATTGTTTGACAGATTTCATTAAATTATTTTCGATTTGTCATGTATTTTAGATCTGTCAATGGGAAAAAAAGTGACACAGGTCCACCTAGCACCGCGCCTCAGCGCACACTGTCTGTCCGCGTAGGAATGAAAGAGAAGCGAACAAAACGCCTTAGTTAGTTTGTCAGGAATGTGTTATTGTTCATTAAAAATCTGAATATTTGGAAAAATACTACCTTAATTGAAAAACTAAAATAAAGGTTATCTTCATTATTAGTTATTACGTTTCTGTTGGAAAATTTATTAAGATTGGTTCATCAGTAATACCGGAAAACTTTTTTGAAAATCTATTTTAGAGGTATGTTTACGAATTTTTTTTATCGAGAAAAATTAATGAAATCGTGTTTTGGAAATAAAGGTTATCTCACAAAAATGATGAAGATTAACATATATTTTTTTAGCTGCTCTGACATTTATACAGTTTGCTAAAAAACTGTTTGAAAAAGCCCATTTTTACTATACACAGCGCCTTAAGTTGATGAGTTTGGGGATGATTTTGGTATTGCGTAATGGCGTATGATTGAATACAACGTTGGTAAACCAAATGATAACGTATGCTTATGCCTAAAATCAATACATGTCAAGCCTTACCGAATAATACAAGTCAGTAAATTGTATTACATTATATTCATTTTACTGCTGTTTAAAAGTGATGATACTGTTATATTTTAAATGCTTGTCATAGTTACCCACATTAAAGAAAAAGGCTTGCGTGATTCCTAAAAAAAATATATTAATTAATGTCTTTACAGAGAAAAGTTGAGGTTGAGGTTTAATTAAGACGAATATAATCATAACCGTAAATTTGATTAGAAGCTGAGAGACATGACAAGAGATATCGATCCCAGAAAATCTATAGAACCGTTTTCGTGAACGTAATATTCTACAAATAAATGTCTGTGAACGCTACCGGCTTTCTTAATGAACGATGAATGGAAGTAATCAGTATTACTACCGATAAAACATCGATACTGACGTAAGTATTAAATTCACAAATGAACTCAATTAAGACAGAATACGTTATAATCGAAATCCAATTTGAATTGAACCGTTTTAGTGCAAATTTAATTTATGGACGAGAATTTACGATTATGGAATTTGTATTAATGTTGCTATTAATTGGGACACTAGTGAACTGTACTTCTTAATTTTGTTTATTGTTTAGAATATATTTTATCACCTTTACCTCATAAAAGTTAGTATATTAATCTATATATATAAAAATGAATCGCTAAATGTGTTGGTAAGCGCATAACTCAATAACGCCTGGACCGATTTCGCTATTTATTTTTTTGTTGTGTTTGTTATTGTCAGGAGAAGGAAAATTGCGCGGAGAAAAAAATAAGTAATCCTGACCTTTGTTACGATAGTGATTTGTTAGATTCATCTAGGCCCTGAATAACATAAAGGCACCGGGGACGGGACCTAGGTATTCATGCGGGTGAAACCGCAGGGCACAGCTAGTTATTAATAAAATCTGCTTTAGTTTATTTTGGTTTGTTTTCACTTTTCTACAAACTGCAATTTTTCATGGAATTCTTTGTAAAGTGACTTTTTGATGAAATATGAAATGAGATCACAGAAAATATTTTTAACTTAAATTTCAACAAACTAGATAGAAATCCATTCCCACAAAGAAACTTTTAATGAGGTCCTACAAACGAAAGCCGAGGATTAAACAGGAAACGTCCTTCACTATAAAGTTTTTCTTTTATTTGTGAATAAAAACTGAAAAGTGACGAGATAATGGTGCATAGTTTTCTAATGATTTAACAAACTGATAAAACACAATTGAAAACTCGAGAATGTTGAGAAATGATATTACACTATAGAGATGACTGTAGATTTGGAAAGTAAAAAAAAAATGCATAATTTTATAGACCAAAAATATAAATAAGTATCCCACTACAATTTCAATTATTTATTTCAAAGTGATTTCGCGAGATCTAACACAAATACTATTCAGATGAACCGTCAGAAATGATTGAAGAAAATTACTTCATAAAGCATCATGAGTTATCACCAAATAACAAATAATATTGGAGACTAAAATAGATTGTATTATTATAATAATTGTGCCCGTTTTATTGATGAAGATAATAAATAAACAAGATGAAGGATACTAACGTTTTTCGAATTGATTGCGATAGAACAGGGGTTTGCAACCTTTTGTTAGTAATGTCGGAGAAATATAATTGTCATTTGGAATTACGTAGTGAGGCTGGATTAACGGAAGATTGTCGGTTCGGTTATTAACTTCTTAGGGTTTCTGTCTTTAATGACTAATAGTTATCTTTACAATTTGTTATGTAATAGAAATGTATTGTATGTATTCAAAAATTTAATAGTTCACATCACAATTACCAAATAAAAAAAAAACCTTATTGGTTAATATGACGTATATTTTCAACCACATAAGGAACCAATAATATTCTTCCAAAAGGTTTATAACCACTGCCTTAGAATAATTGACAGGCACTTCTTGAAACGAGGTCTGCCATAAATATAGTCGTCTGTGATGCTAATCAACTGTGTTAGACTAGATATAAATATGAAATTCGGTCAATGCGGATAACCAGATGATCAGAAAACTTCAAGCAGATAATTATAGGGCCTTCCTAGATATCTAGACCAAACACAATCAAGGAAGCTAGAGATTTTTTATTTAACTTGAAAGATAACTATTGCGCTTCTTGTGTTATAAGAATAAGCAATTTTTTTTTTTGATGATATTACTAAAAGGTTTCGTGGCGCTGAATGATTTATGAATAAAATACAGACAATAAAAATAGGCTAGAAGGAAAGACTTGTGTACAAAGAAAAATATGAAACAAAACAAAATTATAAAAAATAAAACTCATAATTATTTTACTTACACTATTCCTATACACAAAATTGTCCGAATTGAAAACAATAACTAAGAATGCAAAATACTAAAAGCTTCTGCGACTCCTTCGAAAAGTATAGAGGTGAACTTGAAAACGCAAAGCCTTGAGCTGTACAAGTATGCCACTTGCCATAACGACCTAACAAGTAACAAGTGCCAACGAAAGGGATATTTGACACGCATTTGTGCGATAACTAAATATCGAGAATTGTAGACGGTTCAAATGTAGATCAAGATACCTACTCAATATCTTTATTGTTCCTCTATAATGTACAGAGATCATATATAGAAATACAAATATCTATCAACTAATGTATCCAATATAAGTTTAGTAAGGATTGTGTTAAGGTACCTACTAGCGGCGGAAGTGTATAGTGGATGGTAAATGGAATGTCTGGTAAAAATAAGCGACTGCTTTTTGTTTTTAGCTGGCATAGTTTTATGATATGGCAGAATTCATTCGAATTTCTATTAGGTCAAGCCAACGTGAAAATAAGGAGTAGATTCCTAATTTACAAATCAGTCTGAAGACTAGGACAGTTAATAGTAAAACATTAAACTTCATCAGCATTTACTCGTATGTGACTATTTAAGCATTATTTATGTCCTAAGCATTTACCCGTATGTGAAGACTGCTAAAACATAATTTATGTTCTAAGAAAGTAGTGTGAAAGAAAACAAATCTTAGAAGAAAAACTGAAAATTTCCAAACAACTTTTCCCACTAGCTCGTACGTTACCGACAGTTGTAAGACAAGTCCATTATTCAAGTAAATACTTTGTATCTCCACAAAGGAGTGAAAACATTTGAAATATAGCATGTTACTAACATTAAGGAAAACAAACTTAGAATATACTCAGAATAGACAAGTCTGCATTTAAATGGGGCGCGAGTTTTGTGAAGGTTCTTCACGCTCGTTCCATTAGAGAGAGTGCTTTGCGAGACACGTAAATCGTAAGAATATGTTAGTATGCGAGATTTCGAACCTGGAAACATGACTTAAGAAATCAGGCCAAACCTGTGTAGGTTTCGGAAAAGACCTGACGAAAATATCTAGTCGTCCCATACACTTCCCCTGAGACTAAGAGCTCTGTAATATTTTTATGGGCTGTTACAAACAGTGACCTTAAAGACCGTATCTAATGACCGGTATTACTAATTACGTTCATCGATCTCTGGACGATCAACCTTCCCGTCTCTTTTTTAACCGACTTAAGAAAAAGGAATTTGTTAATCTGACGGTGTGTTCACGAATTTTGGAACGAATTTTTAAATTGACATCTTTATGATATGCATCTAGGAATATCTTTAAGGTGGTCTCATTGAAGTAGGTACTTTTTTATTACATGTCGTATTCAATTATTCTAAACCGTGCTATGACCTATTTCAAGAACAAAAAGCACGTGCCAACCGACAACCCGTCTCTTGTTGCTGTTGTTTATAGAATATGCTGTTTAACAGCATATTCTATAAACGAAAGCCATAAAAGATAATTAGTAGTAAGTAACTATTTATTGGTTTCTTAGGTTTACGCGAATGTTAGACATCGAAATAAAACTACTTTCTACGGATTTTTTCGCGGTTTCTATTTAGATTTTAAGTCCCAACGTTTTTTTTATCTAAATATAAACCGCTAAAAAGTAGTTTTATTTCAATAGTAAGTAAATGTTATATTTAGTAGTAGATTTACTACAAAATATGAGTAAACAACACATTGACCATGCCTCGTTGGTGTCAGTCGGTCATTTCGCCGAGACTTTCGTGTCGGTGAAACTGTTTGCACATCTTGCGGAAATCCTACAATTACGCCCTACAATGGAAGCGGTAATAGCTTGAGATGTCCGACTTCAGACGCGGATTGATTGATATTTTTTGTGGGATACGACTTATTTGTATGTAGTGAAATACAAATGAAGGAAATGTAGTTGGGTAACAGCCTACTTATAAAGATCGGTGATCAGTCCACTAAAAATGTTAGGAAAGTGTGTTCACATATTGAGTTCTGAGGTTTACGCGAATGTTAGACATTTAAATAAAACTACTTTTACGGATTTGACCCGTGACCATGGTACCTGCAAAGGTGTCGAAACGTCGGAAACTAAAATTCAAATGCATACCGCGATAAAATCCGTAAAAGTACTTTTATTTCAAAGTGTGTTTAAGAACATTACTTACATAAATAATTAAACATTACATTAGTGTTCATCAAAAAACAATATTTAGAAATACTAGAATATGGAGAATTAAATAAGTTTAATTTGAAAATACGCGTTCAGATAGTGATCTAATAGAGATATTGCTGGAGATGCAAAAGTGTTTAGTTCACTTCCTACTGTAAATATTAAAATAACCAACTGCATAATGACAACAAACAACTAAGTTTCCTATCCAACACTATTAACTTCCGCCTTACGTAAGAACTTACTTATCCAAACTTTTACTAACAAACGTAGGGCCATAAACTTTCCGCCACTTTCCGTCACTTTCCGCCACTTTCCAGTACTAAAATGTTTGCTAATCTCACGGAAATCCTACAATTACATCCTACAATCACAATATCATCGTGAAGATAAGAAATTTCTCTTATGTTATGGCAAACCATAAAATAATAGATTTATCTTTAGCTGTAGAAAAGTTTAGTCATTGTTTTATCTTGTATCGGGATTTTACTTACATGACTATATCAGTTAATCTTATATACATATATTTGTTCTTACTTACGTGCATATAAATATTGTTCTTAAGGTTTGAAATGTTAATAGAGAAGGTTAGAAAAGCCAATCTCTTTTATCTAAAACGTGTTTTTTTATGCAAGTGTTTGATGAAAAGTCACAATCTAAGGTTTCTTAAAGTAGCTGACTTGACCCACAATGGATCCATACATTATATCAATAAAAAAACTATTATACGTTATTTAAAAACTGGAAGTCGACCCCAACATATTATGGTAAAATAATCTTGAATTATGTATTTTAATGGTATTTATATTAAATTGGCAACCTTTAAAACATTTTCCACCTTCGACAGCCATTCCCTTTGCGATACAAGTGTCCAAGCGAGTAGATTTCACTCGCAATCCAGTTCAGAGACGTATATGTTGCGCTTCTTACAATCCGCTCCCATTCACACTTTGAGCTATTATTTCCTTCCGTAATTAATGTTTTATTGGTATAGAAATACAGACTTATTTATGCTGGCTAATGGGAAGAAATCTTGGCACAGCGGAAAATATGCCAATTATCAAAATAAATCGGGAATTTGAGGATTATTCTGATCGATTTTGTTAAAACATACAAAATAATTAATATTTACGCCTGCATTGTTGGTAGCTACTGAGGTAGCTACCAACAATGCAGGCGTAAATATTATAGATATGTAGATAAACAATGTCTGAGAGATTAAAAAAGCATGCTGATGTGATAACGAAAAAAAAAGTGTAGCTTACTATGTTCTAGGTTCTACAAGAAGTCTTTATTCCGTCATAGCTTCAGATACTTTAAAATATCATACACAAAAAATCCTACGTCATTTACTGTGTACACATTTTCGTAAATAAAACAAAATATCTACAAGGTGTTAGCGTCAATACGATGTAAACAAAAACGGGCTTGATATTAGAACTCCTTGGACCATCAATCATAGTCATGTCATTCGCCAGGATACACTCGCCGAAGTTTTAATGGAAACCTTAAGAACAGACAAGTAGGTAAACTCTTATATCTTGAGTTACTTTGATGTAGAACTTATCGACACTTACTTGTTTGAATGATACATTAAGTTTCTTGGTTTTGTTTATAAACACCACACCGAAGTATGTATAAACATCACAATTTTTTTTTACAAAAAAAAAACTACTTTTCGAAAAAACTTTATTTGGCTCTATTTTTTTAATTAAATTTTTAAGATGTTTAGGTAAGGGACAAGGGCTTGTTACTTACTGTGATCTAACGATGAATCAGTTTTATGTCAGTAGACCGATATAAGCGTCTGGTTCGATACATTATTAAAATATATAGTCCCTTATTTGGATAACTAACGGAAAACAAAATCTTCCTTTACGAAATTTTAATGACTAGTTCTGTTGCACTTTTTTCAAAACACATGATCATTAAACTTAGTTAATAGAGTCTTACTAGATCATTAAACTAATAACTCTAAGTTATACGTTTACTTAGTAAATTGCAATCTACAGAGTAAGGAGTACTTATAGTGCCTCGATGTGTTAGGTGTTATTGATCAAGATTATCGGTACAGGCCGGTAGACAAGTGCTTGACTGCCCTTGTGTAAGGTCGTGACAAAAAGTCAAAGTATTTTTAATGTTATTTTAAAAAAGAGCAAAAATAGAATCAATACATTTAATTCGTAATTACATTTTAAAAGTCTAAAGTATTCTTGCCATTTATATCTACTGCGAGACGCAGGTCTTTGAGAACATGTAATTCTAAAATTAATACATTCAGTTTCGATCAATAGAGTTATTTCTCTTCATGAAGAGTGCAATGAACCGACTGTTACGAACGAAAATAAAAAAAATTGTCGCAAAATTTCTGTCTGAAAAAAAGCTGTTTACAATTTCTAGTTTTCTTCTCGAGTGTACATCCTCTTGCCCCGGACAGTGGAGGGCGATACTGACGGGTAGTCAAGTGCTGGCACGAGACTATTGGTACAGTCGTCAAGTGGATGAGAGCGCGATCGAAAGTGAAGAGTTTACAAAATAACCAACTTGAAAGCTTTGCTCTGTGTCAGTGGGGTGTACTGGAGTTGGTGAAATGTAGGATATTGCCGAGTAGCGATTTCATTAACTTTCTGAATAATGGCACACTACAGCTTCTTTAGGCAATAGGTATTTACGATGAATTACGTAATTAATTACTTATGTAAAAACTTAAATACTGATAACTTTTTATCGAATTTATTTAACAGGCCGGGTAATTGAAAACTATGGCCAAAATTATATCCAGCAGTTTTTAATTTCTGCCTGAATAGACTATACAGAATAAACCATTCAAATCCTCATTATTCCAAGGAAGTAATTTCACCAAAAAGTCCACTCGTGACCATGATACCTGCAAAAGGTGTCGAAACTTCGGGACCTAAAATAAAATTAAAACCGCAATAAAATCCGTAAAAAAGTACTTTATCAATTTTTTTTTTAAATCACCAAATCATACAATAAATACTACATTTTTATTGTACCAAAAGCATGAACACCCTACATAAGGACCGCGGCAAACAAATAAAGGCGTGTGTCGGATCCCATCATACGATAATAAGTACGAAAGTGAAACCACTTCACTTTCATAGCGCATAGTTTTGGGCCAAGAACGAAACGAGAAATGTTTCCGAAAACATAAAATTATGGTCATGCTAGTAATGTGTTTTTGTTTACGGATAATTAGTTGAAGTAATTTGTGAATGTTGTTTGTTATTTTTGGAGTTTTCATTTTTGATTAAATTATATTTTAGTTTCAGGTTAAAATATTATTATTAAAATTACAAAATGATGTGTAAATATATTCAAATTTTGACTATTTTCTAGTACCGTAAACTGACAAGTAATTATTATTGATGATCAACGCAGAGGCTTTGAGAATACTACAAATAAAAGAACTAACAGACACGAACGCTTACGGCCACAACTACTTTGTGTGAAAATTAAAAATAAATAAGTATAGAATTTTCTTAGATCCTACGATATATCTGCCTGCCGCCTTATAAATTCTTCTGAAGACTAATATAATTAATAGACCTCATATTTTTCAAAAATAATCAACCTCTATACAACCATTTCATCTTTACAGTATTCTTACGTATTGTTACCGAAAAAACCGTAAATCACATAACATCCCAACCGTTATTCGCAATTTACCGTTATTACGCAAAAAATACGTAAATTTATGGATGTAAGCAACACAAATCTCATTATTTTACATAGAAACCCAATCTTTATGTGGCAACGCTAGTAATACATTGCAAGACGTATAGGCTAATTTAAGGAAATTATATTTTAACAGTAAACATTAAGAGCGTAACATTCGCTTTTATGAGCAAAAACTGTATTTTTCTGGTAATTTTGTTTTAAGAGTTCATGAACTTCAGTTTCAAGGGTCAAGGCACTCGTGTGTTTAAGCTTGCTACATAATTTGTTCTTTCATTTTCATACATGTGTAAATAGAACAGATATAATAACAGTTCAATAGCTGCCCTTAGACAAGTGATATTTCTAAAAAGGTCAATTTAATAAATAAATAAATGATAAAAAAATATTAAATGCACATTTATAATTGTTTAAAAGGGGAGCTATAGTTGAAGACGAACCTGTTGATCTAGTGATTGCTACACCGGAGGTCGTGGGTTCGATTCCCACCCAGGACAAATGTTTGTGTGATGAGCACGATCATTAAAATTTGTTCTGCGTCTGGATATAATTTATCTATAATATGTATGTTATTAGAAATATATAATTATGTATATCAGTTGTCTGGTTACCATAACACAAGCTCTGTTGAGTTTGGGATCAGATAACCGAGTGTGAGATGTCCCGGAATATAGTTATTATTTATATTTGGTTCAAATTGTGGATCTTTGGCCAAATTATAATGCTCGTTTCTAGGTAGTGCAGTACTTTCCTAAAATTCACAAAGGTCATTGCTACAAGTATGCGTATAAATTGGACCCAACATAATTACTTTGCATGCACTTTGAATATAGTACAGAATTTATACCCCTGCACAATTAAAACATGCAACTTCCTCTCAACTAAAACCATTTACATTCCTCATTACAGACTAATAATTTTAAAATAATACGCTGCTTAGATTTGTGTGAATATTTAAATAGGTTTAGCTGCATAAATATAGCAGTACAAGAAACCTTAGCGCTAATGCCTTCAAGTAATGTGTCCAACAAAGTTGCAGAGCTTGTATGTAAAACTAATAAGGGCGCTTTCAATTTCTGTGTTTTATAAGCCAATTGTGATAATTTACGGAGGTTTGAATTAGAAATATTATGTTTGTTATCTAGAAGTGTTTAGTAGATTCAAGTGTTGGTACGTAACGGGGCCTGCGAATGTGTCAAATGACAGCGTGTTTCGGTTTGAAATGAAATACAAAAAAAAACAAATGATGTTATTGACAAGGGGGGGTAATGGTTTTGACAAGTTTAAGCGTAAAGTAGATACAAATTGGTCCATGTCGAATATTGAAATCTTCATAATCTTTAAAATGACTTAAGGATAGAAAATTTCGTATTATGTAACACGTTAAATTGTGTTAAAGAAAAAACATGATAGACTATTTAGTATATTTGTAACCATGAAGCTTTATGTCAAAGCTTTCGCACCTCCCTTATTTAAACAAGATACATCTTAAAAAAAAAAACCTAGTCAGCAAAGAAAATCTCGAATTAGATAAAAGTGCTATTATCTGCGAGTAATCAAAGTGTCTTAAGTTCTTTTTACACAAAGAAAAAGGAAAAAAGGAACTTTGGTAAGCCTTGAAATATCGACGCTGTAATTTCGCGTTCGTTTCAACAATTTAGAACTCCTGACATTTTCTTTTGTACGCCTGAAAAGAAAATAATCGAAGTTTTTGAGAATATTTAATAAGGCGCTGAGGGAAGCGTAATAGATTTTTATGTTCTGCAGATGGTAGCTAAGATGTTTTCAGTTTGTGCAAAAACATTTTTTACGGATTAGATGATAAGGTTTCATTAAATACCTTTTAGGTTTAATAAACATGTACTAAAATAAAATAATGGACCTGGCGAGACAACTACATTTATGTTTTTGTTCGTCAAAAAAAACAAGTTTTATGAAAAGTAAAGTTCGAATACCCCGCAGACGGTAAAATCAAAAAGACACGTGAGACATTTTAAGCTTCAATTCTAACGTAAGTTATTGAAAACCAAGAAAATAGCGTGTCGTACGTTTTTACAAGATATAAATAAGTAAAATATTTGACACAACAAGTGCAATATGTCAAAGAAGATCGAAAGTAAGTGTAACTTACAGACGTAGGGCCGTCACTTAGGTAAGTGAGTGAACAGTCGCCTGATTGCGTATGCGCAACTCCTTAATGTGAGAAACCGATAGTGTGTTAATTGATTTTAATTTTAACCAACTTCAAAAAGGAGGAGGTATTCAAATCTACTGTTTTTTTTATTAACTTAGAACTTTTGACTAGGTGAACTGATTTTGATGATTCTTATTTGTATTTGAAAGGTGGTGCTTCCAATGTGGTCCCATTGAAATTTGGTCCAGTCATGACAGTGGGATCCATAAGAAAACCATATAAGACTTATTTTGAAGTCGGTTTTATTATAAAAAATATTTGGGAATCAAATAATTATTTAGTTACTTTTCATACAGTGAAGTTCATTTGATTAACCCTCAGTTATAAAAAAACATTTTGATGTCTTTCGGGAACCGAGGGATGTAATTCATTTTTTTATCTATACTAACCACTGTTTTTATGTAACAGACAATATGTAAGTATGCAATGATGTATACTGGGTTTACGTTTACCCCTATTTTCAACTGTAAAAAAATCATTTTCCTACTTGTTTTAATTTCTTAACTTCTAATCATCTATACCGATGCCATAGACTTGTCGCTCAACACTATCGGTTGCGGCAGGAGCGCAATCAAGCGGGAAATAGTGCAGAGTGATGCTTACTGTAAATTTGCTCACCGTTGCCCGCCCGAGGCGCGGGGCGGGCGGGCGCCGACAGCGCTAGCAGCGCAAGCGCCCACCACCATGACATCACAACCACACCTGGAACAAGGAAAAAGACATTAATAAGAGTAATAAGATAAAATCTTTACATAAATATTATTTGAGTCCAATTTTTTATTTGTGTGCAACAGCCCTTTTTCAACATGCCTAGTTGCAGGCAGATACGTAGAGATAATATACATTTTATTTTGTAGGAATGAATAATGGATAAGATTCTCATGATCAAGGGTTTTGCCAATCGTTTTAGAAACCGAATTTAGAAAACAAATAGAATCTTGAAGGCAAAAAAAACATTATTTAATTTTATACTCAGTCCTTATTTCATTATGTTCTTTTTGTATCTATTACACAAGAATAACTTAATGAAATAAAGAATAAGTATAAAATTATAAGTAATTGGTTTAACATTAATTATACTTCAAAAACGTGCGTGCTCCTAACGTAAAAATAATTGAAAATCACAGAAATAAATCAAATCAAAACAACATTACTGAAATAGAAAATACATAACAATGAAATTAAATTAAACTCAAACATCTGCGAAGCTAAATAAATTGAAAACACGTTTCAGACAATCCAAACTGAAAATGAATAATTTAACAGCAATTTGGAGTTAGGTGCGGAGCGGTTAACGCTGAATTAATAACCCGAACAAAAAAAAGTAATTAATAAACCAATTGCTAATGGGGTGCGTTTCGGGCAATTAAAATAATCATAATTATCAAAGGTTCTCTTAAAGTAAAATAATAATGTGCTGTTATAAAGATCAGCGGAGTACGTGTCGTATTCAATTAAAATTTTAACCTATGGCACTAAACGAGGATGTATACATTTGTATTTTTTACACAATAAAATACACAGTAGATTGCATACAGTGTATTTTTTATGTTGATATTAGAAGCACCATTATTAAATAGAAATATAGAAATTATAATATAGTACCTCTCACGAATTTAAAAAGAGTCCTTCGTATATAAAAAAAGTAATTATAAACCAATCACATATTCAAGTCCAAAGTCAATGTTCAAGTCCAAACTTTATAATTATAGTTTTCCATTTTTATCATGAAAACGCACGTGTACCCAACTAAGTGCAATGTACATAAAAATAAAGTAATGTTAAAAACATTACAAGCCACTAACGAGTATTCTAAAATTTTCATAAAACAAAAGATAACACACCGTGTAATTTTCTCTTATCAGTGTCATAATAAGGGCAGGGACCGTTAAAATCTTTACACCCAGTTGTCACATTTTTACTGGCCCAGTTTTGATGCGACTATTAAAATAGCGATAACACGAAAGCAGACGTCGTTAGTGTTTATGGTGCTTTAACAATAATAAAAATTATATTTTTAGTAAATTACGGGCTTTAACGAAAATAGGGTTTTAAAACATATTTTAAAAACATGTTTTTTTTCGCGTTTCTTCTTAAAGTGCATTGTTTTTATGTCGTTACTGAAAAGAACTTAAAGCATTTAAAGTTTTATTTTTTATCATAAGCAGCCTTCAGATGTACTTTGTCATACTACCAATATTTAAACGTATACGATAAATATAAATCAAGCAAAATACATAAAAAAACTGCACACTATATCGTCAAAATAAATCTCAACCTTAACGAAAAACATTTAGAACCTAAAATCCCCCTCCATTCAAAACCTAAAATAACATCTGTATATTTTTATATTCAAAACCTACGTTAGCATTCATTCCCCAAGAACCTATCCTACACAATGAATTCTGAGGCTCGTATTTTTCACGAGACACTTTTACAGCTGAAAATGGAAAGAACGTGGCCTATTTTCGCCAAGAGAGGCACAAGAGGTTTTAGAAAAGCTGCGGTATATTTTCAGAGAAATTTGATGCCTAAAGTGATTTAGATTTGCTGAAAATTTAAGTGGAATTTGATTGGGGATAATGTTGCAGAAATTTTGTTGAGTTATTTTATTACTACTTAAGAAAATATATTAAAAGAAAACATAATACATGAAATATTTTGTACCTACTTTTTTACATGACGCACCCTCGCTATTCATTACCAACAGTAATTTTCTTAACCTTACTTTTTTGCAAGAAGTACTAGACAGTGAAACAGTATTAGTATTTCTTTTGTTACCCAAAAAAGCGTATTTATGATTTATATTTTCCATTTTGAGTTATAGATAATTTACCTAAGTCTAAGCACCGATATTGTCTCAGAACATCAAAGCATTATACACACAAAACATTTCAACACAAACCCAACATTGGAACCTATAATTCACAAAGGAAAGAGGTACCAAAATTCAATTTCGCTAGTTCCAAGAAAGACACCAGTGGAATTCTGAAATTCCTAACAATACATCGTTTGGTATGCGACACGAGGTAACTTCAAAAATTGCTTCCGAAATCTCATAACGTCCCGCCATTTTGTCCCTTGTCACGGTACAGGGCCTCGATTCAGCTATTTAAGAGTTGCTTGAATTGATTGATGACCTGCTTTATTTAAATTTGGTATTTTTTACGATAGTTGGCATTCTGCTTTTTTTCATTACGATTGGTCCTTACGACCACTCTCTTCGAGAGTTCAATGAGTTTTTATTGTAGACTTATCTGAATACGAAAAATCAGGTACAGTGACAAGTACACTGATCGGCCACTGACACGGATTTAAAATAACTGAATCAAGGCCCTGTTCAAAAACACAAACTATGTAGGGTAGCGAAAATTTACGTTATAACTTTGTCGTTCATACAAGTGGGCTGTTAGGTGTTCGACTGAGATTGTGGTCTGTTGATTTAGAGAAACGTTTAAATTATTTAAATTAACATATTGAATTATTAAAGGTTGTGTTATTAATTTTCGTTTTGGTTCGTTTCGGGTTGACTGATTATTTCAATTAGATACTTTAGATAAAGCTAATATAATAAGTCCAAGGCTACTTAGTATCAAATAATTATGGAGAAATGGTGATGGGTGACAGACTCAAAAATAAAAAATAAAAAAAAATAGTCACTGCTATGTGTATAAAAGTAAATTTTTCAACTTTAGGTAGGTGTATTTTACACACAAATACAATAACATTTTATCAATTATCACGTCGTTAGGATCTTGACCTTTCAAGTTCATGACTATGACCTCTGACCTCGTTCAACAATCGCTTATCATACCTGACCGACTAATTGTCCTGTCGTTAAAATATTTGCGATTAAATATTCCTGTTAAATTATGTCCACGGTCATTTGTCTCGTTTACTATAGTAACAAACTACTATAGCATTAATGTTTTAAATAATACATGCACTTATGATTATGAAGCTGCATTTTAATATTGCATAGCATATCTTTATAAACATATTTTTATGTGTTATCAAGTATGAAAAAAATTACTTGTTTTAATTAAAAGCATAAGATGAAAGCATTCAATATTTCTGTAAATAAATCGCATGCTTATTTTATGTCACAGAACATTTACATAATATTTATACACCGTGAAAATTGAATCGTTGTTTTCCCGCGGCAGGACGATAACCCATCAGTAGTACTATCGAAATACAAAGTTTAACTTAAAAAACATAATGTTTTTTTTTTCAAATCATTAAAAAAGTATTCATAAACTCGAAAGAGCGATAATCAATAGTAGTTCACTCACTAGAGATAACGTGGGCACCTGTAGGTAACACAAAACGCACACGCCGCCGCCACGTGTTGTCGGCAAACTTACAAAGAAAGAATCAATAAAATATTCAGAGCAAAATAAGCTCTCGGTCATGGTGATACGGTATAAATTAGCTTGCATGCACGCGGCAAGCGTCGAAACACAATAGAATGCCGCCAAATGTTGCGCTCTGTGCCTACGGCTTAGTACCTATGACCTATTACTTATTAGTTTGTGTTCTGTGCGCGAACGTCGATGACGTCAAGTGATGAATGTGCGATGAAAGTGCTCAACACAGAAGGACTGCATCCTTATCATTTTTTTTTCGTGGCGGGCCATACCCTTGGCCACCGAGGAGCCCGGCCTTGACTCCCTTGGACTTTTATTTGTGGTCTGAGCTCAAGAACTTGGTGTATCGTGAGGAACACCAAACACGCGACTCTTTGATAAGTGCGATAGTGGACGCTTTTAATATCGTGAGACGTGACAGAGACACTTTAATGAAACTGAAAGACAATCAGTTAAAACGTGTTCGTTTGTGCATTGAACGTAGTGGTTTACATTTCGAACAATTACTCCGCTACCGTTAAGTGTAAGTACTCGTACTTTGTAAATAAACATTTAATAGTAGGTTAGATAATCAAAATCATTGTAAATAAGTTGATTCCATTTTTAAATACCTACGCCTTAAATACTTAATTATCAAATTCAGACTTTTTTTAAAGATACCTATTTTCATTTTTTAAGTATTTATGACGATCCTAAGCCCGTAAAAGTTTGAAGCGAAAATTTGAATTACTTATTGGTTTTGTGTTTTATTAAATCACGAGTAGCGATCAGCTGATTTACACGCGAAGTGCAACGACCGCGCGGCGTTCGGGGTAACCGCGCGCCCGCCCGCGTATGTATAGCGCGATGTATTACTACTGATTCAAGTCACTTTCGAGTTTTGTTTATAACAATTGTTAATCCGCCATTTATTGAGTCTATTTTTTTTTATATATATTAATCGATTGTATGACCGATACAAACTCATTTCGCTTCGGGAAAACAACGACTTGATATTCACGCTGTATATTTAAATACGTGTCATATTGAAAAGAAGCTTATTTCAATAAAATTAATCACGGCAATATATATTTTATTGCTTGGTTAAAGTGTCCGTGTAAGGAACATTTACGATTATTGAACTATTACAGATAAAACTCCTTCCTGTAAATGCATTTGAATCCAAATAAAGATGAAGTATACAGGGCTGATACGAAGGAAGAGATTTCCTTTATAGCACATATAATAAAATAATTTTTGTCAGGGTCTATACCACAAGCGGTGCAACGGTGAAGGAACGTCCAACAGAGTTAGGAAACCTGGATTCCAAAAATTGGGATCTGAAATCGCCAATCCGCAGAGAGCAAGCGTGGTGATCAATGCTCGTGCCTTCTCTATATGGGAAGAGACCTGTGCCCAGCAGTGGGACATTTATAGGCTGGATTATTTAATTATGTATACCACAAACTAATTGCTAGACCAGTAGTTAGCTACAGACAGTTTATTTAATTTGGACAACTGTATATATAAAGCATTGTTTTTAAATAAAAATAAAAATTATAATTTTCTTAATCTCTTTAAAGATGCGACTACGATCTACGATCAAACACGCAGTCTTTTTATCTACTCCTGACTTCCTTGTCAGGATTACTCTTGAGAGAGTGGTCGTGGTCATCACTTCAGGTGTTGGTGACAGGCTTCACAACACGCCGCCACTCTTCTCTGATGGCTGCCTTCCTCGTGCATTCATGGAGTGACCGATGAGTGAAATTATTAACTGGTATTTGAATATTTTTACTTCAATTTTAAGCTACAAATTTGTTTGAAAATTTCATTTCCCTATTTATTTTATGACCGTTTAAAATTGCTACTAAACCCGGATAAGATGCGCAGTTTCATTTAAAGCATATCAGTCGTATCAACCCTGTATATTTTATATAGGAAACCACATTTTACGATTCTAAGAACATTTTCTTCTTACGCAACTACTAACTAGATTTATAAGCACTTAACTTGGGGCCACGGAACAAGAACAACCATTAAAATGATTAAAAGTAAAAAGCAATTCTGTTAATGGCCGATCAACTTGTTTTTTCGAATTTAGAATGAAGTTAAATAAATAAAATCCATTTGGAAAATTGGATATTTGTTTGTTTTGAGTTGTTTTTGTTAAGGTATAGTCACACTTACACTAAATATAAGAATTTAGAATTTTTTGACACTATGTTAATTAACTTAACTACTTTATTGACAACTTATCATATTTCTATGATACTTATTATAAGGCCTTAATTATCAAACACCTGATTTTTATTCAGGAGATTAAATTGGTGTCTGACAGATATTGTATTGAAGAACTCTCAAAATGCGCGACAATTCAACAGCGTACTTATCCGTCAATACGAAAATACTTTTATTGGTAGAGTTGAAAGGGTCGAAAAAGAAACCTCTCCTTGCTTCAAAGACATAAAGTAAAGGCGGATTTTTTATTAAAAAGGCGACCTTTGTCAAACGAGCTTGTTTGAAATATTATGAGTTTTGCAATCACCTCAAGTTATGCGAATGTTTATGGAGGCTTTATACCTTATTATAGGCGTTGATGGTACTGATAATACCGAATATTGTAGATTATGCATCGTCAAACGAAATCGAATTTTTGACTACCAAAGAGATCTGAGCTTTAAATTTTTATCATCGAAAATTGTCTTTTTACGACAATTCATAGATGGCATGATTCTTTTATACAAATATAATTATCAAATTAAAATCAACAACGAAAAACTTAACAAAAAATGTATTGTCTCTAAAAACACATGACATTGAATTTCTTACAGTTTTTAAATCTCACTAAATCAACTTAACAGTTGTTGACATAAAATGAAGCGCCAAACTTAAATCCATTTTACAAAAACTCTGTTAAACCACACAAACAAAAAAACAATTACCCATAAAAATCGAAGAATATAAAAATCAAGATTTTCCTGTAAGTACTCCATAAAAATGCTCGGAGAAAACTGGGCTGTGTCAACCAGTCGGGCACCGTGATGTGGGCCACCCGAGTTAATAAACCTTGAAGTTTTAAATAGAAGTGCCTCGGTAAAAAGCTGATGGTCTAGTACGATGGACAGATATAAAATGGCTGAATGAGGCTTGGTTGGTGAACATATTAGATGATGTTTTTTTTTAGACAGATTTTATTGCGTGATGATGCATTATAATTATTTATAATATTTACAACAAATAATGACGGTTACATCGTTGTTAAAATTTTCAGTTATTTTCTACTTTAATAACATACTAACAACAACAAAAAACGCTCAATTAATTTATTATAATTAAGAAAAAATATTTCTATACTCGTAATATTGTAATTTTTATCACTGATTTTTATTCGAACTTTATATTTTTTAAGTTGCTTCTTGTATTATTCTACTTTGAATGCGACACTCGTTAATGCATTAACTTTAAACGTAAAATGCGTTTTTATTATATTAAAACCTATTATAATTATATTATATATTATTATAATATTATTGGATTAGCTCATCCAGCATCTATATCTCCCCGTCAATTTGATCTTGTTGGAACAAGAAGTGTTGACAGGCGTGCGAACTAATCTCGATGCAGACTTGTGAGAACTCGATGTAAACTAATGCTAATGTCGTTTTTATACCTATCATGTTGTCGTTACATTATTCTGCTGTTATGGGACTTTTTATTGAATGTTTGTTTTAGGTTAGGATTTAGAATACATGTAGCTTTTTGAAGCACTGAAAAATTTTGGTATAATTTTTGCCTTTGTTTATGTTCTTTGGCACGATTTTGAAATATAAGATAAATATTTAGACCATATTTATTCTTTGGTTATTCTTTAGTATTAAATAGGCTGATAGTAATATTTAAGTTACAATCTTTTGAAGCTAAAGAAAGTAGACATTTCCTAGGAAATAATAAAAATTAAAGTTCACGTTTACAGGGTAACAAATTGCTTCAAAGCATAAGAAATACTTTGTATTTCATATTTAGGTACGTTTACTGCATAACATACCTATTAATTTATTTCGTTCATGCGACAAATTCAATGGAATTCGGTAAAGCGGTTTACGTCAAAAATCCATTTCCAGTTGCGGTCATTTCCATTATAAAAGCCACCGAAACATGTCGCGTTCAATCTATTTTGTTAAGTATTTAACCGATATTTATTTTATGCATGTTCTTTGTTTATTTTGTGTGCTTTAAAATAAAAAAAAACCCTCCTCCTTTTTAAGAAGATGGTTAACAATTACACACGTTTACTTCTGGATTAGGTTTGACAATTTTATCTTTATAAAAGGCCTTTAACTTAGGGTTATTTTTTTAAAGTGCCAAATTCAATACATTCATATTCTCAGCATTGGGTCTGAATATTAATTCTAAATAAAAATAGAAGAATAGAACTGTCTCCAATTAGTATAAGAAAGGACGGAATAATAACATACCGTAACATAAAGAACCTCCTCATTCTACAATCGGTTGAAACGATTTGCATTTACTCCATCAATTACAGAAACGGCGAAAGCAAGAAATCAATACTCCACATCCATATAAACTCACTCAAGTACAAAATTACAAAAATGAATTTAGAAAACTAACAATTACTGGCATATCATTATAACATTATAGGCCACATTAACAAGTGAAATTGTACTTTCATTAGAAAATGTGGAATAAAGGAAGCGTATCAGACGCTTAGACACAAATTAGATGTCATACGTTGGCCGTTGCTACGCTAAATTGACCATACTTAAATGCAATTACGGTATACTGTAAGCTGAGTGATGGGAAAAAATAGTTCCGTAAAACTTAGTGCTTTATCGCATGATTGAAGTATGGCACGATAATAGTTTAAGTATGATATCTCAGTAGGTTTTTTTTTTCTGAAAATACTTTATTCGCGTAATAAATAATTTGTTAACCTGGAAACTTAACCCTATGGATGTATAAAAGAAAAATGAGTAGTTACTGCGTAGGCTATGCGTCATATTTTTTTTAATGTTTATGAAAACTTTAGGTGCTTTCAATGGATTTTTATAATGTCTGTCAGTCTAATCCTTTGCATTTTATATGTATTTGTATTCATGTTAACGACATATTTATTTTCAAGTTTATCCTAAGACCGTATATTTTACAATTTCGTAACATAAGCAACCAGACCTTTTAAGTCTACTTTAAAAATAGCATTTTACTTAATTGAAATATTCCTCGCTAATACAAAAACACCTATCGTATCTCACAATCAGCTAAACAGGATGACCATTAACACAATAAGTTTTTCTATTCCTGGTACCATGGAAATCCGTCAGTAGGACTAGATTTACAATTTCTAGTGCGCATTGAACGCAATTAAATTAAATTAACTAAACTCGTTTACCCGTTTCTAGGCTTTCTCGGCTTAATTTATTTTTATATGATAGTTTAGTGTGAGTTAGTGCGTAATCAATATGGCCTTGTATTTCCCTATTTAGCTTAATGGTGGAAATCAAATGACTGGTTGCATTCGATGTATGGTGAATGAACTATGTTATGGTATGCGTGCGTTGTAATATTTATAGACTAGTTTGTTGTAATTATACTTTTTATTAATATAATAAAATTAACCTTTCTTATTTTTAAACAATACGTAAATATGAAATAATATTACGAAAAAAACTTAGGTATATTTAAACTTTTAAACGCGCTGCATGTTTATAGCAAAATAATTCGCAAGCAGAGAGAACTTGCGACCACGGCTGGTGTAACCCGGTCGAACCGTCAAGCCCCAAAAAAGGCATTTATGCATGTACGCGCTTATTCCCGTGAATTATATTACTTAGGTATATTAATTTAAGTTAAACAATTAAATCACTTACATTAATTTCAATTTGTTTATTTGAGTAACTAAATGTTGAAATTTCACAATTCTGTGAGTCATTGAATCAAAACCATCCTTAAGTGTTCATTGTTAATCGTATAAATACCATGTTTATAGTAAGAATGAGCGCGCGTCAGCAGTTCCACGCGTAGGTTTGAACCCGAGACCCCTTGTCAGTCAAACACCTTAACCGATGAGCTATTGCCGCCTAATTGGGTTGCTGGGGTCAAATGATCGCACTGTGTAAATATTATTGTGAAAAGCCGGCTTCAAACGTGTGATCCAATGTTGGAACCAACACTGCTTGAAGAAAGTAGTGGTGGTTGGGTCACAAATATTGGTCGATTTTACGTCGTATTTCAAGAAATTGATATAATTTTGAGACGCCAAGTAAATTTAAATAAGTACGGAAAATAAATATGTCAAAATAATTGCAAATTTAAAAGATATCTTTGAGTTTTTTCTTTACATAACATACACTTTTTCGACTTTTTGTGAAAATGAACTGCCCATTTATTTCACACATTTTGAGAAATTGATTTTTGTTTTGGCCCAAAACCTTGTTATTTTACATCTACAAACGTTTGCCAAATAGTATTGCCACCATCATGGCACAAACAAACATTGGCCACCAATCCTGATGTTTGCAGACAGACATCCATTACCTTAATATCTTTGCACCCTACATACACGCGGTTTGTAGGTCAGACATATTTTACGAGCTTTCTGATGTACAATGTAGGCTTTTGTTTAAAAAAGATATGTTATGGTACGTGGTGCCAGTTTGTCCAACGAAAGAGGTTTTACCGTCGTTTTGGGACGATGATAAGTAAAACAGAGGTGTGTCATTTTTTGTAAGAATATTAAAATAAATAAAATGTCTCTTATTAATATTTTTTTATTTATCCGCAATTGAGCAAGCGTGGTGATCAACACTCGTGCCTTCTCTATATGAGAGGCCTCTGCCCAGCACTGGGCATCATTATTATCAAGCATTTTTCTACTTAATCATTACGAATTTATTAAAAAAAAAAAGGACTATTAGATAATTATTTACACCTTTTTTTACTTATCGTTACCTGCCAGGAATAAAAATATAAACTAAATAATTTAAATCTGTAAAAAAAAAACAATAAAGGAAAGCACAGGCCGTATAGAAACGTCGACGCCATTTTGCTCCCACATGCAGTTGGCGAATTTAAATTTAGAATGCTGATATTTGAATAGATAAATATTCTAGTTTATACGCTCGCTTTATTGATAGAATGGCAACATGCAAGCGCGTCCATCTTGGAATGTAAATGTTTGCTGAAGGATATTTACTTTCAGAGCGCTTGCATATTATTTATGAAAACTACGGTAAATGTTGTAAATAGTGTCGTAAATGTTTGCTGTTACATGTTAGTGTTATGGGATTCATACAAGTTTAGTTATGAATGCACAATCATTATTGTTTTTGATATTATCTTACATTTAAATTTTAATTTTGCACTCAAACGACAAACTACAGTAATATTTGAAGAACATATTTTTTCAGTTCTATTTTTAATATCGACTATACCAGTTACCATGAATGATCAACTGAATTATTTATATGTATCACTAGCACAAGCAAGAAATTGTTAACAACATAACGTTGCACTAAGATTGCAGTTACGCCGCCAATGCTCTCCATTCTCTCCCATTAACCTTTTGAAACTAATCATTATTATCCTCAAATGTACCAAACATGCCTTTGTAGGCAGTACACATATCGCAACAAAAATTGCCGAGTCACGACCGACCTAAGGGCACACAACACCACTTTCTTCAAATTCGTTATAATGTTTTGACAAGTAAATTTGCTGGCGTACTTAACCGAGCTTTCTCGTTTGATTGACAGCTATGTATCAATGGCTCACAACTGTCACTTTCGCTTGACGTACTGACATACAGATGTACGGATGTTACTGGTAGGGTTGGCGAGGTTTGTATTTCGTCTGTAATTCGGAGATTTGTAGACAAAAATGTATTGGGTGTAGAATGCCTGTGCTTGCATATATATGTCTTAGTTCCGTTATATTCATGGAGTCAAAACAAACTTAACTTTAAAAAAGGCACTACTATGAGAAGATACCGAATTTTAAAAATGAATTAAAATGTTCTTGTCATTTAAATTAAAGTTAAGTTAATTTATTGAACGACAACATTTAGTTAATTAATTATGGAATGAAAGTTATTCTTCTCGAAAGAAATGTGAACTATCAAAATCATTGTCTCCGAGAAACCACATGATTATTAAATAATTACCTAATATTGCTTGCATTCATTGACAACCCTAACAAGTGTCATCTCATGTCGTGTCAGTAACAAGGGAGTATTGAATGGCGTCAATATTAAATTAATTTGCGATTATTGATTCGTTGTGTTGTGATTGCTGTTTATTTAATTTGTTTCTTTGAAGTCTTAACTGCTTGGCTGAAGTGAATGTAAAAGTAAAATGTCTGCATCGTGTGATTTGTGAATGTCGAAACTTGAGGATTTAATGCTTATTGATTGATTAAGGCTGCATATTAATTACATAGAAGTGATAATAAAGTTTGATGCTAGGATTAAATTCAATATCTATTAATTAGCTGGTGGTTTAAAAAGCATTGCTAGGATTATTTTCGATACATAAAAAACCTATTTATTTAATTTTGATTAAGCTTACTTTTACATAGTTTAATTTCTACAGTGATCCAAATATTAACGTAACGCGAAATAGTTTCTGAAAAAGATTTAATTTTTTTTAGTCCTTTTCTGTAGTCAGGATGTGTGCGAATTTCGAAAGACATAGACTAAAATAATAAGTATAAAAAGTACTGAAGACTCTACTATACTCTGTTTAGTATTTTATTCTATGTACAATATGTTACTTGACCTAGTGTGTACCACGCACGATTTTCCAACTAAATTGAAGGGAACGAGATTATTTAATGACGCTCCTACATGCGGCCTTTAACCGGATAATACTAGGCTATTATTCAATTTGCTTATTGCTATGAGTTACTTAGAAAATAACATTCAATTGGTATTTCACTTTTTCTTTTGTGCCTTTAACAACTAAGAACTATATTTACAGCTTGAAAATAGGGACAAGCTGAACGGTTAATTTAAATTTTAAAATTGTTACAAAGTATGTTCTATAAGTTTTTATAAAAGGATTTTTTTTTACAAAAATGTTTTTTTGAAATGGTAAATTTACTAATACATTTTATATAATTATATTTCTAGAGAGTCTTTTTAATCTCACCTAACTATTTAATTTACTAAACAGAATCCAACACAATACTTACACTCAATAACTGCTAACTAACTTAAGAAACTATATAAAATGCATTCCGCAGTAGCACAATTAAATTAAAAAGGGTCGAAGGGCCAAATAATTGAATAAAGACAAAAACGTAAAGGAAAATAACACGAGAAAGGAAAGCTGAGGGCTCGAGTAAATTGATTGTGAAGAGCCAAGGGTGTGATAGGTACTATCATGAGGTTGATTGTATGAATGGGCAAAGGTGGGAAATACAACCAGGAATCATTCTGTAGAAAAGTATACAGAGTTCATTGAACAAATTGTTTTGCTCGGGGGGTAATAAATATGAGTTGGTGTTAAGTATAGGCTCAGGCTAGGATACCAGCCAGAGTTTTATAGTTCTTAAATAAAATTGTTTTACCGTTGTGTCTTTTATTTAAGACATAGGCATTTTTTGCCATAAAACCAATGAGAATCATTCATCCATTCAGGCTTAGATCCAAGGTTTAAGACTAACAAGCAAAACGTTCGACCTCTAGATCCTCATAGAAGTATCACATCAGAAAACGAATATGAACTCACACGAACTTCTCCCTTATAATAGCAAGATAAAAACAAAACGAGAACTAAAAATAAAAGCTAAGGGAAAAGAGATTCATGGAGACGAAACGTTACTAGGGATAGATCTACACCAAATGTAATTTTCGTAACCAACATTTTATTCTTAAAGGGTATACAAAGGGTCCCTTTGATAGTTATCGTCGATACCACGGATGGAAATCGTAAAGAGCGGGAAAAATGTTCGCGATCCAATACATGCGAAAAACTGTCGACATTATCCAAATTTATACGAATGGGGGAGACCCCTGAACGCTGTTCAGTGTTGACATACATCTTTAGGTAGAAATATATTGACGGAAAAGAGGCCTATTTATTTAAATACGCTGTTTTCCACGATGTTTTTCTAAATTAAATGTGAAATACATTACAGAAAATTATTTTGTTTTTTTTTTCGATATTCATCAGAAATACTCTAACGGAAAAGACAAATTAAGAATAAATTCATTAAAAGAAAATTACTTATAAAAAAACCAAATAAGAACTCTACAAAAGCATATTAGTTCAAGCCTTCTATTTTTACTTCCACTTATCAAACAAACTGATCTAATTCCAACCAAGCTTATTTTCACCCCAAAGAAAACTCTTTCCTCCAATTCACTTTTCACAACACAGCAAATAAGGAAACAAAATGCGTACGAACCCTGAAACATTGACCCCTTCTCAAAGAATATGTAAACAAAACTCGAATGGCACGAGTGACCCACATCGGGTAAACCATTTACACTTTTCTTCTACGTTAGTAGGGTAACTCCGTTTTGATGTAAAACAATTTATTATTTTAAATTGTCGATATCAAAAGTGAGGGTTTTTACCTGGCCCTATAATACTGCTGGACAAAGAGACGAAGAAATTACACATGGAAAACAAAAAGAGGCCATTCCTTTAAAAAAGACACGATAGCAAAATTCATCGTAACAGTAGGAACTTTCCTCAAAGCAAATTCGTCGACACAAGATTCTAAAGATACAAATGTCAGAACAGCATATAAGGTTTCTATTACATATACCTAAACCCGTCTAACGTTCCATCTATTAGTGCGTAATGGGGAACAAGCGTTCAAAATACTCCCATACTTAACACTTGCCAACTTTACGTCACCAAAACCCAAATGAATACCTACCTAATTAGGTATAAAGCATGTTCTAAATAGGTCATTTGAGAGCCATCTGTGGAGTAATTCCTGAGATACGTGCCACCAGTCGTGTGAGTGAAAACGCAGCTATGCACTCGTTGGAAATCGTGTAAAGAATTATTGTTCAATGCGCAACGGACGCTACTTTTCCAAGATATACCGGAATGCGGTTGTGAGCGAATAGTTGTTTGTTTGATTGTGATGTCTCTTTAGTTCTTGGCTGCGAAATATTTATTATTATGTTCAATAATGTCTACTATCCTGCCCCATGAACTATTCTTGGTGAATCCGTGTGTGCTTGTCCCAATTTGTTTATTGGATTCATGGTTCGTTTTTCATTAAGAGAATAAATATAAAATTTCGTACACGTTCTAATCAGCATTACTGTCACTTTATAAATTCGTTTCTCTTACTTCCGTTCCCGACCTAATTTCCTCGAATCTATAAAAAGGCAGCCGAAAATTTTAATAAAAAACTTTTCAAAGGATCCAAATTTTAAATTCCAGTCACAGATGACGATTCTCTTCAACAAAAATTTCGTAACAAATTTCATTTCTGTTTACTTCCGAAATCCGCGATCAAAGACATTCATTTTGAATCGTTGCTTCTGTTAACACAAAGTTTTTAGTAAAAGGGTCTTTCCCGTTAAACTTTTTAACAATCTCCCCTAACTTTCCTCGTTCGAAACAATTATTAGACACTACTTCTGAACTGTGACTGTTTTCTTATCTTTTAGTTTTAATTGATCTAATAAAACTTGTAGATCCAATACTAAGTTATAAAGAGGAACTTTTCTTATTTTACTATCTACCTCGAGCCAGCGTCGAGAGAATTAAACAAATGCTATTTTATTTTTTATGCTTGCTTTAGTTAGTTTAACTTTTGTAATTATAGTACTTTTGTCATTGTTAATTAATCGACCAATAAAACAATATACGTACTCTCATCAAATTATGTAATCAACATTTGGTACATGGTATTAGGTATTAATAAGACTAACATTAAAAGATAATTTAAAGAGAAAAAATATGATTAATAAGCAAGGAATGTTTGAGTAAATATACACCATTTGTCTTTTACCAGTCATTTTCGTGAAACTAAAACCCAAAATGAATCAAACCAAAATTCATCTTCATCCAGAATCGATTCTTAAACTCCTTGAAAACTCGAAACACTTCAACCAAGTCCGCACAGTTTTACTACTACACTTTAATGAGACTCATAAAGATTACATTTCCTTTACACAGTTACCAATGAATCACGCAACATTCATTTAACTTATGAGCGTTATAAATTACTAGTATCGCTACCAATATTTTATCTTTTACCCCGCCCAGACTCTGTACGGTAGGACGTACCAGCTACCAATCAAAGCACTAAACTGGATGCTAAAACAGCCGTAAAATGTATGTATGTAGAACTAAATTAGTGGTTCAAGCGGAATTTCATTTGATCTTCGTAATTGCTACATGAATTTTCTAGTCGTCGACTGAGGCGAGGTTACAGTTCTTATAAATCAAGGCGCTTTCATACTGCCTAGTGCTTACGTTGGCTATGTATGTGTGTGTGTGTGTGTGTAGAAACGAGTACTGCTTGTGTGGTTGTGAAATTACATAACAAGATTACGCGCGTTGCCTGATCTGCATTTGTTTGGATGGGCAAACCGTGTTTTAAATGACACACAGGTATATCTAATTTCAAGCCAAAATAATCGTATGAATTTCAAACATTACAAATGGTATAAAAACCAATTTCCAGAAATGGATTAGATAGATGAATATGATTCAAACTCAAAACTCAAACTCAAAACTTTTATTTGCTTTCCACAATGGTACTATATTTCTATTTCATAGATTTCAAAAATGTTACTTGACAACATAATTCCTTTGAATATCGTTATTAATAGTCGTTATTTTAAGAGTTTAAATGTTCTGTTTTCCACAATACCGTCTCTAAAACGGTGCATTATTTAAGTTTTGAAGTTTGATTTCCGATTGTCGTCACTCACTGGGAATTGAGGAAATACGATTTTACTGTACCGAGCCAAAATGTTCTGCGATTTTCGAAATATTCGCGAATACATTTTCGACTGGAATCGTTACCGAAATGTAAACCATGGTAGAAACTGAATATCGGAAATCCAAATTTCAATAGCGAATGTAAATTTTAGGATACCAAGAAATCAAAATGTAGAAGATAAATGTGAAATTCTAGATGCTATAACGTTGGAAGTTCTAGTAATTAAGTCTATATCAAGCAATCAGTGAAAGATAAATCTTCAGAACAATAAAAATGCATTTAATATCATACAACTATACTGGATAGTTATAAACCTTAATATTTTAATTACTGTTGATAATGTTCTTTACGGCAAAACTTTTTAGAAACGTATTCGAAAATCTTCTGAAAAACCTAATAACAATTTTTCGAAATTCGATAAATTGTTATTGGGTTTTTCTATGAAATTCTCAGTAGCAGGTCGGGGTTTGGATTTGTGCCCGGTTAGTGGCAATAGGCTCGCCCCCTATTACATGGGACCTTAACATAGCGGCGAACTGTGGGTGTACATTGGTACGCCTCTGCATAACCCCTCGGGGATACAGGCGTGATGATACGTAAATTCGAAAATCTTGTCATTTTCAATGTTCAATAAGGTTTAAATCAAATCGTTTGTTTATGATATCCGATTATCTACTTGTCTGGCATTCAGGACATATACAAATTGATTTATTCACTACCTTCAGCTCATAAACCTCAACTATCAACACTATGATATTAAGTCAGAAAATAATACATGTCTCCTTCATAAAATTATTTAATTTAGAATCTACCAGTTTACTACACGACGGCCGACATTAAAAGAGTTGAAGCCTCATAAAAGGTTAAATGAGGAAGCAAAATAAAATATATAAAGTGGCAATACGTGGTCGAAGTGAGATCGTTACCCGCGGCGTATTCTGGCATTTATGGGAGACTAGCTTTTGCCCGCGACTTCGTTCGCGTGGAATAGTGACTTCCGGCAGATTTTTGGTTTTACCCCCATAGTTTCCAATCTCGCGTACTTACGTACGCTTGACCAATAGATGGCGCTGTATGTCCGGAATAAATTTTATTTTTATTTAATTTTTGTAATAAAAACTATCCTATGTCCTTTCTCAAGTTCCAAACTATGTCTGTACCAAATTTCACACAAATTCAGAATTCAGAATTCAGAATTTCAGACAGACAGACAGAGTTACTTTCGCATTTATAATATTAGTTTGGATGTCCTGGGACCAATAAAACGCAACGCGGTGGCCCGTTGCTTTCAGGATGTCTTTCCGTTGACATTCCTTATGCCGCACTTTTATGTCTGACGTTAACAGGGGATAACGTTAAGCGGGTTGGTATACGTTGGTGTTTATACGAGTAAATAAGTTTGAAAGAGTTTATTTTCTACCGGGCAGTTAGGGTACTATTTTAAGATCGTTATAGAACTACGTATATTTTGGTTTGACATACTAATAAATTACTCTTTTACCCCCGAATACTGAAATGTAAATTAATTTTAAGACGTTTAAGTGAGAGGCATAACATGAGATTTAACGGGAGCTTAAAACTGATTGACCTTTTTGTTTTCAGTTAGCGTGACATATAAATATAATACCCAAAGCATACCTACATGTTCTATATACTTATAAAACCTATTCTCCATAAAGATCCAGAGGATAAATCCAAAGTGTTCCGAAAAGCATGTCAAAAATTATTGTAAGATGGTGAAAATAAGAAAAAGAAGATGGGCTCAGATAATATTTACAGCCGTTATAAATTACAAAGTTTTCCAAGAAATGAGCATAAAATCGACACGTTTAGCGTGATAAACTTGTGCATGTCAAGAAACGCATAAATTGGCAGTTAACTCTTAAGATTGTGACTAGATTAAAATGTTTCATGCTGCCCTGGTTACCAACCTAAAGTATAAAGCATAACATAATATGTCATCACGCCTGTATCCCCGAAGGGTTAGGCAGAGGTGTACCAATGTACACCCACAGTTCGCCGACATATTTAGGTCCCATGTAATAGGGGCACAAATCCAAACTCCGACCTGCTACTGGGAATTTCATAGAAAAACCCAATAACACCTTGGTCGACTCGGGAATCGAACCCTCGACCTCCAGCGTAGCAGTCGCGCTTAGCACCACTAGGACAACGAGGCAGTTAAAGTATAAAGCTTATAATATTATTAGAGAACGTAACTATCCCAGCTTTCCCAATAAAACAAATACTTTAATTAGATAGTAAATTTTGATAGTCTAGTAAAATATTTTTATGACCTAATTAACGATGGCTGTGAGTTTATGTGGCTGGCAACGGCGGTTGGGTCCATTATTGGAGCAAATATTTGGCCTTGGTCTCGCTCGATAGTTTTGCTTGAGATATGTGGGTCCCAAGTTGTTACCAACAGTGGTAATTTGGTACTGTAGTATTCAACGCATTTCTGACATATTTTAAGCGTATAAAACCTGTAAATACTAAAAACATTTTTTGTGTTAGTTTTCTCAAAAATAAAAACAAAGTCTTCTTATCTCTCTCCTTCTTTTGACTCTCTTATTCTTCTCCTATATTTGACAACTTTTATTAACACATTAGTTCAAACGTGACGTGCGGGCATCAAATCAACGACCCCTAACGTAGAAAGCTGAGCATCCACCGCCAACCACCATTTATCATTCCGTGACAGTCACTCTATGAAGATAATTTCTAAGATAGGGTTAGTAGTTCTAGTCTAGTGAACTCTCGTGAAATTTTATGGCAACACTAGAAGCTGTACAATGTTGCCAGGGTAATGAACCTTATTTGTTATCTTTACACTGTTTTGGGCTTCACAGTTTGCAGTTTTATTAAGCAGTGATACTCTGATTAGGAATTCTCCTTATCATCGTAAAAGATTTTCTATCGGTGCGGTAGTAAATGGTTTAATAAGTTGGTGTAATTTACACATATAATATAACATAATAGTGGGTCGTAGAGATCGTAAGATGAAAAACTCTTTGTAAAGGTATTTGATATAAGAGAATTCCTGTGCCTAAAACATAAAAACTACTACAATAAGTTTTCAAAAAAATTGTGGGGAAATTATTTTGTAACACAACATAATATAATATCAAATGTTAAATATTTTCATGCGTTTAACGTCTGCAAACGCATTGTAAACAACGTTTTAAACAGTATATCAGTTACAAAGAAATATATTTTATCTGTTGCACTAAATGTTTTATTACTTGCCCTATTACACATAGTCTGCACCGATCTGAACATTAATCCACAACGACCTTTTTTAAAAGTTTGTAATATAAACACAATTCGTGTGATAAACAAGTGCATACAAATAAAGAACCTTATTGCAACGTAGCTGCAGGCTAAAGCAGGCAATAGTAGCTTATTTGTCGAACGCTTTGCAACTCGTGTTTACTGCCAGCGATGCATTTTTCAATTTATCGCTGCAGATATTGTGTTTTTGATAAGAGATTATGACTGGGTAGTGAATAGGAATTTCGTAATTGTGTTAAACGATTCATATAGGTATGAAAGAACTGAATTAAAACTGTGTGTCGTTTTAACTCTATTACTTAATTAAGTTACTTAAATGGGTACCATATACGTACTCGAATGTCCAAGAACCGCTGAACCACTGCCATTTACTTTTACTGTATTTTAGATTTTTGACTTTAATAAAAATCTATCATTATTATAAAAAAAAGAGTAAAAGTATGCTGATGCGTAAATGTCGATCATTACTAAAAAGTACTAATTGTAACGCTATAAAATCTCTACGTGCAATCAAAACATTAAACCAAACGATTTCGAAAACATGCGCAAAGAATTTTAAGCATTCGAATCCTAATCGGTACAGCTATATCAATTGATTACCCATTTCGTATCTAAATATACAAAAAGCGTGCTTCCATGATTCTAATACGATTCCCAACACGGAAAACCTCCAATAAATTAACATATATATCGAATAAAGGGCCATAAATGTGTGCATTATCATTCAAGAAGTTTCGGTCGCAACGATAGCGGGTCGGGGAAAGGAGGTTTTACTTGTTACATCGAAAAATGATGAAAAATAAATATTAGGTTTAAAATTATAAAAGATCTTGACTTTTTAAGAGTGTGAACTAATTTTATTTCAAACTAGCTGTGCCCCGCGGTTTCACCCGCGTGAATACATAGGTCCCGCTCCCGGTGCCTTTATATTATTGGAGGCGTAGATAAATCCAACAAATCACTATCATTTTTTTTTTCATAAAAACCTTCTCTTGACAATAACAAATACAACAAAAAAAGAATTAGCGAAATCGGTCCAGGCGTTATTGAGTTATGCGCTTACCAACACATTTAGCGATTCATTTTTATATATAAGATAAATCATAATTTTAATAAACAATGACTTTTCTTTTCGATAATATATAAATCTTTAATATAAAATAGTATATAATAATATTAACGAATAGAAAAGTAACAATGATTTAATTGCTAATGCAATCACTTTTTCTAACACATAATTGTATTTTCTCCTTGTCTTACTTTATAATAAGTAATTTATTTTATTAGATAATAAAACATAATAAATATAAATTATTATATTCTGCAATAATCTTCCTCTTTTCGCCAGCATATGAGCCTGAGCTAATATTATTATACAGAACAATAATAATAAAATTATACGATATTTAACATTAAACTCTCGCGCAGTTATTTAACATTTTATTGCCCACATTTGATATTATTTGTTGTATACAGACAGAACGATGACGACGTGAAAATATTATTAATATTAAGTCCTAGCAGTGATAAAGGAAAATGAACTCAATTGCTTTGACATAAAGGTGTTACCTTTGTCAGTGTGTCGTTTACTTTTCGTATCACACATTTAAATAATTTATTTATGACGAGATGGTTTACTTACCGTCTGTTCTCAAAAGATATGTCTTTTAATATAATAGGGATACAAAAACAACTTGTCTGCGTTAAATATAAGACACACGTAAGTCAAGTAAGTGTATTTACTAGGTACAAAACGTGACGTGTCAATCTGTGACATTGTAGCTCCTAAACGAATGGACCAATACTAATGCAGTTTTTTTAAAAGCTATTGTGATCAAACATCATCATTTATGAAGATCTGAAATATACCTATCTGACCATTGTGAAAGTTATCAGCAAGTAATTTCCCTAATCTTTAATTTACAATTAAATTTGCACCGCCAAATAAACGAACTAACATCAATAAAGCCATATAGGTACGAGAACATAATAATAGTTTCAGTGTGTCTCTCCCTAAACAGAACATGCGTATGTATGACACTAAAGTTACTTCTAATTCGGTGACGTCACGAATTGTGTACATTTGCATACTCCGAAATTCTATTTCCATTCACTTTATTCCAGACCTTGCTTCCTGTTTAAATTTGAAGTAACAATGAACTTTATTTTTTCTTTTCTTTGGTTTGAATTTAAATTAATAATTTATACAGAACTTCAATGTTCTGTTTAAATTATTAATTTCAAGTTCAATTGTTTCATAAATAGTTTTTCCAGGAATTCGTTTGAGGTTTCGTACATTTAGCCTGTAATATTGCAAGTGTTCAATTTTTAAGTAAACATAGTATATTTTTTTTATTTATCCAACTATACTCACCCAAATGAAATCAAAACTCCACATCGTTAAAGTTCCAATAAAGCGACTATTTATCGCCTTTTGAAGCCGTTAAGCTAAGAAAGTTATCTTTATCAATTTATGTATGGTCTTGTCGAATGGCGTAAAACTTAGTTAATACAGCAATACAGTACTAATCGGGCGACAAGGGGGGTGAAGAAGGGAACGAGGGGAGGGAAAAGTAGGTCTAGGTTGTTTGGCCAGGTTTTTAAGATGTAATACTACAATGTTAAAGGCCATAATTTGGAGTATGGATTAAGTATTTTAGGTTTTAAGTACTGAAACGTAACAAACTTGGATTATTACTTTGTAGCTGATACTAGATACCCACATTAAATAATGCATATTATCGCCTTGCCTACCTACGACATATACTATCTATAAAATCCTCTATAAAATAATTTATTATACATTTTGGTAATAAAACTGAAAAATGTCACATTGGTTTCTTAGGTTTACGCCAATGTTAGACATTAAAATAAAACTACTTTTTGGTGTCAAAACGTTGGGACCTAAAATCTAAATTGAAACCGCGAAAAAATCTGTAAAAAGAAGTTTTATTTCAATGAAAAATATCAATCTATACTACAAACCAATTATATTATTAATCTAACAGAAATCGATCTTTTATAAGTCTAAGTAACTAAATCCTTTTCAAATGAATTAGGTTTATAAGACGATAAATAAAAGCAGACCTTCTTTTCCACTTAACTTCGACCCAATAAAACTTTACGGAAACCAATCCTTTAAAAGAGATTTCAAAGGGACTAAGGATTAATCTGGATTTAGAACCAAATTCTATATAGTGTAGTACCGTGATCCAACTAGACGGAATCCTGAAATTGGAACCCTGAGTCGTAGAGACAAGGTATATTTTGGATTGCTGGTAGTTGCTTTTCTCGCTAGACAGCGTGTCTCCAATCTACGCTGTTTTCTCACAAAAAAAGAAACTGACTCCAGACACATTTTAATCAAAATTCCGCCACATTCTACGTGGAACATTTATGGGCGAGTCGTTCCAACCTCAGTCCTTTCCCAAGATATATCGGTGGCCAAACTTTTATGTGGCGATTGTAACATCGTAACCCAAAAACCAATGGTTCCGCGAATCCTCTTTATTACCGAAATTCTGGAAACCACAACTTTCTGTCGTAAATCGAAATCTCTTTACAATTTAGTGGGAGCCCCTACTATTTGTGCTTAAGATTTACAGTGGCTTATTTTGTGAGATTTTATAGTCTGGAATAAACCTCACAAGTTGCGGTATTAGCCATAATATATGAGGTCATAAATGTGGATTTACGCGCTTAAACTTTGCAAATCTGAATTTTAAAGTGTTCAAGACTTAATGATTTATATCTATGATTAGTGAGCTCATTTCTGTAAATAAATAGGTACCTAGTTCTTTGAATTAAATGCCTTAATCCACCAGTAAAAGCTTCTGTTTCGTTAATTAGACTGAATGCATGTCGAATAGTTTTTAAATTTCAAACATCACATCATTTTTATACTACATGTCAACACAATGCCTTGGATAGGGTAACCTATTACACTATGAGTTTTTAGTATTGACTATACACATTATTTCTAATGCATCACTCTCAAAAAACTTTTACTGCTAAAATCGAAATCCCTTAACTTCACATAAAAATATAAAATACTAATCACTAAGGCAGCAATACAGTTATTACATATGCAAATAACTGCAATTATCACAAAAAAATAACAAAACATTTACTGCAAAACAGCGTTTACTGTAAAACATAATTGCTCACATCTAGGTCTTCAGACACAGTCACGGGCTATCTCAAACAACAACACAATTCCTACTTTCATTTAACTTTCCATACATCCAATTCGAGCGGCCATTTGTCAATATTCTAATCTCGGTAAACTTCAACTCGTTTCATACATAGCTGCGCACTATTGTGAGTGAGTTTTATTAATCGAAACTAGAAATTACGTTCAATTCGTCGATATAAAGTGAGTATTTTATGAGTTACCTTGGTAGTGGTTTCGAGTAGGCTTGGTAAGCGAAATTTATGTTCTCTCTTACACACGGCCCATAAAGTCCCGAAGACGATTACAAATCAGTTTTCTTTTACAATCCGCCATTTTTTGCTGTTTAATTACTGAGATTGCGGGTTCTGATGTTATCTTGGATTTATTTTTAAACTCTTCGTTTATTTTTTTCATGTATGATCCGTTAATAACAAGAGCTAACAATTCAATTCTCTTTAAAATAATTTTATGATTATTTAACCTAGTCATTGTCCCAACGCTGGGCAAAGGTATCCCCCATGAAATGTGAAAAGAACTAAATAGAGTATCAAATATCGAACAAAAAAGTTTTCTGATGACTTTCTTTTCTTATTCTTGAAAAGCACAAACAATACCCAAACACATATATAGGTACCATGTAGACTAAGCAAATACATTTCAGGAATAACTAATATCCAACAAAGACTAAACCTTCTGATTCTTAGAAAAATCAGAAACCTAATAAATCTATATCAAGATATCAGAAACCCAGGTCAATTTAATTCAGGAGACACAAAATACAAAATAGGTACAAAAAATACAGCGCGAATTCTTTTCTTTCGACGTAATAAGATAGAAAGGGAGATAGCAAGTAAATAAATTACAAACGCCCCATCATGGGAATATACGTTTCTTAATACTGAAGCTAAATAAAAATGTATAGAGAAAAGAAATCTCCTTAATTAAGATAAATTGTGTGAACTCAATGACATTGTCGGGATATATATTGGACTTATCTTACGAGAATTGGGATTTATAGAAAGGTGGTTTGATAAAGATGTATTATTATGGTACCTTTATCATTTAGAGGTGAAAGAATTGGTGTTAGCGTAACTTTATTACCCAGATTCGTTTGGGGTATAAGGCCAACGTTAACCCCAATAGTGTGTAGGTTTATGTAACAAATAAGATTAATGAATTGTGTTAATATTTTATATGTAACTTATAATGGTCTTATTATGAAAGTTCTAAATTTTGATACATCTTCTTTTTAGTTAATTTAATTTTGCAACGTTAAAAAAAATAATCTCGATACATTATTTACTACTCAAACTTAAAAACAATATTCATTTGACAAATAAGTAACAGTTTTAAGCTCCAACAATTTCGCTTTTCCGTACAAGAGATATATTTAAAAGATAAATCCGAAACGAAATCACGAGATAAAATTGATGGCACAATAAGTCTCGAGACTTGCATATTATCAATCTCTTAGGATCTGTCACTCGCTTTATCACGTTTTAAGAAGCTTATACATGGACAGAATACATTTAATAACGAAAAGTAAATTGTGCTGTAAGGTAAATGTTATTTTAAATGTAGCTTTATACTGGTGATACTTCTTAGTGTATTGCAAAATAATATTATCTAATGATAGCTAAGATTGATAAGGACAAAACAGTCGAACTGAGAATCTCCTGATTTTGAAGTCGGTTAGAATCTAGCAAAAAAAAATGTTTTCGCAGCTACGTTTTTCAAATAGAAATCTGCTGGCATGCAATTTGAAATCATTTTTTCACAGTATTCCTGATGTGTTAAGTGTGTTAATATCGTGTAATTTTTAATATTTAAAATTTACTATGTTTTTAAGAATTTTTTACATCTTAATCAGTTTACTTATTTCAAAATATAAAAAGGCCCAGTATGCACTCCACCTAAAAGTTACGCAGTCCCCAGTTGACATTTAATACCATACGATCGGACTGACGCCGACACAGTTATAATGAGACGCGATTGAGGCTAATCCAATTATTATGTTGATAACATTGATTATAATAGTTATTATAACCAGGGACCCGTGTGGGAACGACGGAGCTTGCATAAAATAAGATTTATCTTGAGAAGAAAGTCGTCACAGAGAATTTACGACTTCTGTGGTAATTTTCGTGAAGAATGTTGGTTAGAAATGTTTAATAAATATGAAAATTGTTTAACTCATTCGATTTAATATATTTTTACTTTGTTTAAAGTATTGATGAAAATCTTTTGTTACATATCTTTAAAATTAAGACATTGCTTGGAACTTACTTCAGCGTAAATTTTCTTTTATCTATTGTTTTGTTCTGTTATTATTAATGTTTATTTTTCAAATTGTGTTCATCAAAAGGGCTTAGACTTAGGTTAATTAGATGGCAAGTAACATAAACAATCTCTCCTTATTCTACCTTTTCGTCTAGATTATGTCAATTTATATTTACAACTGCTCCTCTTATAATAAAATAAGTATACCACAATGATAGTTATATCTTATATCGCAGTAGCAACATTACACCGTGTTGTTAGCTGTCATGGTGGACGGTAAGTAAGCAAATGTGCCGACGCGGGCGGCGCGGGCGCACCTTGCTACCGACGTGTATTTGACACATGGGTGGTAAGGATGGGCAACTTTACACTAAGAGGAATGTTATAAATATTCTGTTCTTCAAATAGCACTGTACTTTGTAACTGATAATCCTTAAAATTAACCTTCATTTATGACTTAGTTGTACTTCATTAATTTTATTGTTACATGTTCTTTATTTATTATTTATCTACGTGGCATGATGTATGTGTCAGTGAACTTAAACATATTATAAAAAGGGAACGTTGCAAGATACAAGAAACCTCAGAACTCAATAAAATACAAAAAATTATCAGACAGAATTTAAACAAAATGAATGGAGATGCAAAATCTAAAAGAATAGAAAATAAACAAAGACATAATGTGACTATTTCAAGTGAGTATTTCTAATATCTAACCACCCAACATGTTGGCCCAACACATTGGCTACACACCCGACACTTGGCTCCTGTTCGCAAATCAGATAACGTGTTCAAGCCTCATAGATCACAATCGCAACACCTCATGTCAACCTCATACGAAATGAATAATGGCCCAGACACACAGACATACAGAGGCCCGATGCCGCTATTTTAAGTCAGTGAGTGGCGGGTTAATAAACCTTCCAGTGTACTTGTTATCGTGCCTTATTTTAAATTTTAGTTTAATGACATAATATATGCCTTCCACGAACCAGAAGCTGCGTGCGTTGGCAGGTCTCCCACCAGGTGGACCGACGATATCTTCAAAGTTGCGGGCACCAGGTGGATGCAATTGGCGAGTTGTCGTTCATTGTGGCGTTCTAGGGGGGAGGCCTTTGTTCAGCAGTGGACGTCTTCCAGCTGATGATGATGATACACCTACTTGCCTTTGTTGTCATTGTAGGATTGCAAGTGACAGTTCTTATCTGAATACGAAAATTAGGCACAATAACAAGTACACTGAAACGTTTATTAACCCGCCACTCACTGACTTAAAATAGCGGCATCGGGCTCCAGATATACAGACATACTGTCTGGTAATATACAATAGAAAGTAGATGGGTCTCTTTGATCCGGGATTTCTTGTTTTGACATTTTTTGAGTGGGTTTTGAGACATGTAGCCGTTTTTGGTAGTGGAGAAGTTTGGTTTCACTTATGTTTGTATTGTGTTTGTAATTTTGAAATTGATATCAAGTGCTTTAGGTGATAATTTGACCTTCTTGAGTGGGTTTGAAACATACACTATTAGTAAATAAATAAACTAATCTAGCGAGTCCCAGTGAAACTTTTTCAAGTACATTGTGTAGTCAAGTGACGAACCTGAGAAATCGCAAATATTATGATGTAAAAAAAATCCGATAATAGATATCGACTTCAGAAAATAATGCTTAAAGCATAAAACATAGCGCATATTATAGTCTCTAGGTATCACATCTACCATCCTACTTGAATGAGCATAAAGAAATAAAGTATTAAGACACGCATATCGATGACAATAATTCAGCATCATTTATCTGATCTCCGCACACATAAAAACTATTACAATGTAGTAAAATAAGACACCTATTGACCTTAATCACACGCATTAGAAATGTGACTTGCAAACAGAGAAATCATACATTACACCGCGTTCCCGATATGACGGCCACACAAATAAATATTATTGAAATCAGGTGAAAATTATGTTTCCGCTACCGACCACCGAAGCTTTTTTCTATCTACCATCTCACTCACACTCATTTATACCCAATCTTGTGTCTCGTTCTATCGAACCGTGACGAGTAATCTTATTTGTTTATTTATCTATTGTTTAGTAAAAACGATTCTTCAATCATTGTCTAGTATTTCGTTTTCTCTATTAATTGTGAATAGTTTGTCACTTTCAAATTAAATAGAGAAAGTAATGGAGAGGTATGTCACGGTTTGATTTTAATCAAAAAATGTTATGTTAGAAAATGGCGAGTTGTCGTGCGTCTCAACAAATGGTGGTTGCGTTCTTTCGTGTTCTGATAACATCTAGTATTCAGAGCATCGCTTTAGATTTCAATAAATTCCATTAGTTGCTCTAAATATTGTGCTTGAAAAATATTTCGCTATTAAAGTTGGATACTATTTAGATTCTTATCTTTTGCCTGTGGCATGCGAAACCTTCATAGCAGAAAAAATAAGATGGATACAAGAGTTTTTTGCACGAAATAAACATCTTTACATCATCATCATACTAACAGAAGTAGTTTTAATTTAATGAGATTTTGTGACTTATATTTTGAACCTAAACATATTATGAGACATACAGGGTGTTACCAAACCCCTGTCCGACCCGTTAAGGGGTTGTTAGGTATCGATATCTATTTACAAAAAAACGTAAAAAATGTAATATACATATTACCGGGCTAAAAATTCCCACTGCTGGACAAAGACCAATTCAAATATAACCAATTTTAAAAAATATATATCACGTAACATGTTTAAGTTAAATAGGTTTTGACCACAACTTCAGAACATAAACCTCTAACACTTCAACAGGTTAAAGCGAAGATATTCTAACCATAATACATCATTAAACTAATTACTTTCGAGTCCACTTAACAGGAGAATTAACCCTAAGGCCAGCTAGACGTCAACTAGATGATAAACATATTAGTTTCTTGATAACTTCACTCATAACATTATTGAGGTGAACTACCTCCTTGAAAGAGCTTTAATATAACATCGATTGAACACTATAATCCGGCCACTGAGAGCACGCCTTCCTGACACATGTCAGTTGGTCTTGATTTGTATGGGTAAATAAAAACCTTGTGTGTCGATTGTACCTTAAATTGTTTATTTTTGTTTATTTAAATATTTTCAGCCATTGTCGTCCCACTGCAGGGCAAATGCCTCCCTTTCTTTCTTCCAATTCTCCCGGTTCTGAGCTATTGTGTTCTATATTGCTGAATACTAGTCAAGTTCGTCCCGCCATCTCCTTCTGGGAAGGCAACGAGGTCTTTTGTGTTTTGTGTTTTGTGGAGTCCACATTGTGGTCACTTTGGCCCAACAATTTTCGAAAATTCGGCAGATGTGTCCGGCCAATTCCACTTTAAGCTAGCGGATTTAAATCTAACATAAGTGATTTGTGTTTTGGAGCGCAGATAATGATTTAGTTTTTAATGATAATTTTCGTTTATATGATAAATAAGTTATAGTACAGTAGTAAATTCTTAGCGACATAAAAGTAATATCTTCCTATTGACTACCACCTGTCAGAAACGCATTATCTCAGCGGCTGTAGTATAAACAAGAAATACCTTAGCTTTATTCAAAAGAGTTGCATATAAAAACTATTGATAATTGCAGAAATAACTGCTAATTAATGTGCTCTTTATGTAAATAGTCAATTAAAGGACAAGAATTTAGGCTTTAGTTAAGATAAATTTAATTGTATAGCTTTATCTTTATTGGAAAATAATGTTATATTCTGTGAATATGCTACTCAAATAGAAATAAAATTCTTTAGAAATCATTGAACTGGATGTTTTTTTTTATATTCCATGCAGTTTAACTTGCAATGGTAAAGTAAGAATACATATTTAGTTGAGCTTAGTTAAGCAGTAATTGGCCTTTAAATAGGAATAACTATTTTTATATTATTTTAGCTTTGTTTAATCATCTTGCATAAAAACCTTTTTTCTCAATGTGAGGCGTTTTGTTGTGCAGTGGGTCCTCTATATTATATTTACTGATACTATTAGGTTTAATGAAACTAAACTCTCAGACTTCAGAGAGTAGACTTACTTAATCAGTAATCAGGTTTTTATTTAATTGTAACTTTATAAAGAAAATTGCTTTGTTTTGAATTATTTAATTTTTAGTTTTGGTGTTATTTATTTTTGTTTTATTTTGTGTATTTGTGTAATTTTTGTATTTTTTATGGTTTATACCTGACAGTAAACGAATTTGAATTTACGTCTCTGAGTACGAAGGTTAGACCTCTTTTCTTATATCAATTAATTTTGCTACTTAATTATTACACGTCTAATATAAGGTACGTTCTTCAACCTATTCATAGATATATATTAAGTTATTTCTAATTCATTTTCCTCGCAAGGTAATCTACGACCTCAATACAAGACGGTTTGTGCCCGCGGCTGTGCGTAACAATAATCTTACTAAATTAATCAAATCCTTCTTATAGAGAAGATTTGCTAAGAGCTCTTACTCTAAAATTCTTAAAAAAAAATAACTTAAAGATCCTAGTTAAAACATTTCATAAATACACGAGAATAATATACAATGGAATAAAAATATTATTATTTATACTTGGTAAGTATAAAATTAATGTCGACAAAAATAAAATTGCCGACAAAAGTTATTGTTACATGAAATCAAGCCTATTTCCTTCGTTATACACAAAAGTGCCCAAAGGCTGGAATTCCTGTTACACCGAAACACAATCTCGCATCTCTCATTAAGTAAATCGTCGTATCTTACAAAAGTTATGACACCATTTCACTTTCATACTACCCAATCTTAATAATGAATACCTATAAATAATAATACGTGTAAGCAATTATGTACGACCGGTCGCAAGCGTTTACGTTAATCGTAGAGTCTAAAATAGCCCTAATAAAAAGTGAAAACTCAACGAAACACGTGTTGGGTGTACACGCCCCGGCGTTTAGGCTGGGTACACGTGGGCGACTTGTCGGCGTGATTATTCACGGCACGATTTATCCTAGTTATGTTTTATGTTTTGTTGTTGAATTCATATGTTTTGTGATGTTGTGAGTCATGTTCTGTTGTGTTGGTGGTTACTTAAAAGTAGACATTTCTATTCGTGCGATATGATCTCTACATCCATGTTCGTAGGTTTTAGTTTCTACAATAATGCAAAATTCAACAATACTTAAATCCCTTTCTTTCAGACATAATCTTCAAGTGAAAAAAATGTAACATTCAGCAGTTTTTAAAACTGCTGGCTCAAACACCCTTTAAAGAACTGAACACATACATAATGACTCACACAGTCTTAATTAAGTGAAAACCGGAGAAAAGATACTTTCATTAAATAAACAAATAATTAAACGTAGCTGAAAAAGGTAATTTTATATCCAACTATGAATTTTACTGAACCTCACATATGTTTTAAGAACTAGCAGAATAAATAATATAAAAAACACTTTTATACAACATATCTTACACACAAACCTTCCTTCTCACACTAACAAACCCAGTACATCGAAGTTAAAAACAAGACCAAGCCGAATACTGTCGTAAGCACTTACTATAATCGCCAGTAATTTAAAACATCGACACTGATAATTCAATGCTTAACGTATCGATAAGTTGCACTGCATCAATCTTAGGCCGCCTACACGCGGGCGACTGAACGATTTGTTTATAGGACCAACGCGTTTTTGGGACGCACTATCTGATAGTCTGTCGGCGCTGAATTAAGCCTCTTGATAGATAAATAAAGGTGACAATTGTAGTTTAAACAATGCTCTAAGTGGAATGAACTGATTAGATTTTGTTTGTTTAGAGTAATGTTTTGGGATTAAAATGTTACTTTGTTGGAATAAGTTATCTTGTGCTGCTTTGTCTTGAACGTTAGTTGAAAAATATTTAAGTAGCATTACATAAAACAGGTTAGCTCTTTTTTGGTTTGATTTAAGTTTGGTATATTTAAATGACTATTGTCGACGTACTCACAACAAGTATAATAATTCTAGCCTTTAGATACACCACATGTAGAGCTTGTTTTGCCCTTTTAAAAACTAAAACTCTCCCTCTAAAGGCCTAATCTTAAAAAAACTAATTATAAACTCAATGTAACTTGACTGTCTAAACGGCGTTTCACTCTGCCCACACCTTAAGTAAAAACGAACGTAAATATATAAAAAACAAAATAAAAAGCTTTAAGATATCCGCGAACCGTTGATGCGCTACCATCCCGTAATTACTGCCAACAATTATCTAAAAACGAGTGAAAGTATTAAACAACCTCAAGTTTTTTCGAAAACACATAATAGCAGGAAATTTTAAACACTTAAAATACATCGACGACTTATCACGTAAGCCTTTCAAAGTATAAAGAACTAAGAAAGCAATGAACAACAAAGTTCGTAACTACAAATAAAAGCAGTAAAAAGTTTAAAGCTTGTAAAAAGTTTCATTAAGTTTAACGTCCATTGACGGATTACAGTACAGTTTGAGTAAAGTGTCGTGTTTTATTGCCGCTATGGATATCAAACGTTTTAGTGTTACGTAAAGAGTTGCAAGGGGAATACCTAATGCTTCTTATCCACGCCTTGAATACTGATGGACCTGAATTTTAAAGCTACGTGACTTGTCTTCAAGTGAAATTAAAAGTGTTAATTATGTCTCGTATTTTTTATGGTACGTAATTTGATAAAAACAGGGTTTTGGTAGATTGACCAGTGAAAGTGAAAACGTAGAGACAATTAGCGAAGAAATGCTTAGTTTTTGTAGAAAAGACGTAATGATGATTAAGAAGAAAGGTGGTTTTTCAGGTATAATGACCGAAAATGTTTGACGTAATGAAGAAAGTTTGGCTTGGTGATGCATAAATAAGTTTGTACAAGTTTCGTATTTAAACACCGTCTTTGAAAAAAAAAATGTCTTTTTGTAATTAAGTTCGATGAAAGGGAGCATGTTTTAGTTATGCTATCGATGACATATAGGTAAAATTAGCTTTTACATACCGAAATTACCTAAAACTGGATAAACGTACTTACTCAAATCAACTGAAAAGAATACCGAGTACACAGAAACATCGGTACAAAAATATAATCGTTACTAATAATTGCATAAAATAACTTACAAAAGGTTACAAAACGGTAACAACGAAAATGATCGTAATGAAAATCGATAAGAATCGATTCGATTCGTATCGATTCGGGCACGTCCTCATATCGATTGTTTTCTCAGAGTCTGATTACGATCGAATTTTATTATTACGAGTTTATCGTAATACTTTCCGTTAGGTATCAAAATTAAAACGGTTACGGTAACTTGGTTGATAAAGTTAAATTCGAATGATATGTTTTTACATTTTATTATGATACAAAATTGAAAATATTATTAGTTACTACGTAACAAAAAAATACAACCGAGAACCTCCTCCTTTTTTGAAGTCGTTTGTTAAGTACGGTAACGCGCATAGACTTGCAGAGTATAGGTCAAATTTTATTAAGTTTTCTGTAAAATTACACGGGAATTATTATAATGATTAGGTCTCTTAGTACTGGGGTACATTTACACATTTTTAGGTAAACAATGCTGTTACTATAATGAATATGTAAAATCGATTAAATATATTAGTGAACACTATTGCTTACTACCACATGTTGGTTTAGGTAGCAAGTAAATCTTCCGTATGGCAAGACCGCGATAGTTATCTCCCTTGACCCTTAGAAACTAGGTTTCTTAGCCTTTTACCATTATATTACCAGCAAACAGCAGATTTAGCGATACCCAATACAGCTTATTCTAGGCAAGATACCTGCCAATGGTAAACGAAAGTCGCCGGTCGAAACGTCAATTAAATTAACGGGGACGATACGGTGTGAGGGTCAGTGTTTAGATAATAATAATGTATGGATATTGGCTATTGTTTCTTATAGGAATGGAGAATCTAACGCATTATATTATGGGTATTATTTGAAATAATTTTAGGATCTTTTCATAATCTTTCCTTGTTTCCCGTATAAGTCCTGATTTCTTTTTTTTTTTTGCTTATGTTATTCCTCGCAGCTGGTAGAAAGCCAGGAATAATATACAAGAAATGTGTCAAGGGTATTTGTTTCTTCAGAAAACTGCCACAACATAAATGAATTAGTGTCTGAAAATTAAAGTGTTCCATTTAAACGTTTGGATGGCAGAAGAATAATTAAATATCCAATATCACAAAACAATACTTCTAATTAAAATTATAGCGGTATACATGAAAGTATTTATTTGCAATAAATTACGATCAAAATAAAACATAAAGAAGAATTTTTATACTAAAATTGAGTTATAGGTTTAATAAAACATAATAAAAATAGGTTTCTGGTTTATATAAAAAAGTAATTTTGTTGACACAAAGAAATAAATTGGTTTCTTTGTTAATAAAATTGATCAAATTATCTAGTAAATTGATTTACAAACGGAGAAAGAAAATGTTTTCAATACATCAGTGCTGTCAAATAATATTTAATTAAAATCACCTCGCAAATTGGTTTTCAAAGTTCTAAAACATTTTAGATTAATTCGCTAACAGTTATTTTATGAGGTTTCTAATGTATATTCCACGTAGTGTTTTAACTCTTACAGCGAATGCACAGAATTAACACTGTAGAATTACAACAGCGTTTAAGATCTATTAAACCGTACCATTATAATGTTATTATCACAGTAGTATTGACACAGCTTAGCACACAGTTCAACTAAAACGTGTAAATGAACTACAAAATCGTCGCTAAAACATTTGCCACAACGTTGGCTCCAATGCTCGAGCCAGTTTAACAAACCTGACAGCGTAAACGTGATACAACGAAATTCCAATTTAAATCAGGTGCGATTGACGCTCGCTAAAAAATACGGGGCAAGTGAATATTTTATACATATCACCGATCGGGAGCATTCAAGCGATCGCGCTACTTAGCCCTAAATTCATTGGCCATTCTCCTCTGCGGCTTGCCCATTATCAGCCAATTTTCCCGCTCAGCTATAAACGAAATTACGAAAGAAAGAATGGTGAAAAAAAAAGTGTTTATTCTTTATTTGTCAGAGCACTTTCTATAGTCTTATTGTGCCTGGATGTTGTTTGTTTTTTGTCAACTAAAGCCAGACGGTACCACGAATGTTTGTACACGTTTTAAGGTCATTTTCACTTTCGTCTGTATTGTGGGCGAGTGTAGTCGGGCGCACAAGTATTTACAATTTAAATGTGTTACAAACGGCAGGTGATTTTGATTTTCGTGCTGAAGTTATGTTTTCGGGGTGTATTTGAATTGCCAGTACCGTTACTGAATTTGTATAAGGCTGGCTGCAAGTTGTCGAGTATTGAACTGTGTGTTATTTTTATTAACTGTGAGCCTATAACTAACACACCACGACATTAATTAAAATCAGTTTATTTCTTAATAAACAGTGGATTATAGCACCAGTCTATATGGCAACATCGAAGTATTCACTCAAAAACTAAAATTGAAAAACCTTCAAAAATACCAATTTATTTAATCACTTTCGTCATCAACTGTACCGTGTCTATGGAAAAACGGGGCAAGTAAATCGACTATTATTTTTTTAATATTTGATTTGCCCTTAAATGAACCGGCGTTAATAGTCTTTTTATTTTCTAAGTAAATAAGTAGCTTCACGCTATTTGTGAGGCATGGCATCGATGGTATTGCTTGACCTGTTCCGTGAACTGACGTAATAAATAAAAAACAAATGAATTTATCGGAATCATTTAGTTTTTTTTGGCTTCGGAGAATATTTTCAGTTATATAGATATAGATGAATTAATCAGCGAGCTCAAGTGAGGCTACGATGTTCAATTGTTTATGGAATGGAAGGATATATGATCTTTGGATTATATGAGTTCTTGATGAAAGACTTCGCAACGGTCAATGTAATGGAGGATCCCAAGCCCCAGGCACCGATGACCTGAAGGTAGCTGGTCTAGACTGGATGTGGAAAGGAAAAGACTAAATAGTGTACCTTGGGATAGGCTTATATCAAGCTGTGGGCCGTTTAAGGGAGCGTTTAATGTTTTAATAATTGTTAATATAATCTCTCAATAAGGATAGGTGCACTAGAGATTTAACCAGAAAGAGATGTAAGGTGGAGAAAGATATCTTTACCCTATAGTAGTGCATAAAAGGGGTACAAAATAGAAATTACATTTTATATATCATGTATTTTCGATAGACGTAAATCTTATTATCTAGTAGTATCCATCATCTTCCCTTTATCTAACAAATATGTCGTTGTAAAGTAATTTAATACACTCTCATCATATAACGTATGTAGATTTTAATAGCCTATGCATAATGATATTAGCGTCAGACAATTTAGGCCGTGACACCCGCATTAAGGCCTGTCAAAAGAAATAATACTTGAGTTACAGACTTTCATATATTTGAGTGAAAATAAGAATATATGTGTAGCACAATATTTTTGTTTACTAATAGAAGTATGTAGTTAAAAACAGTATGCATAAAAACTGTTATTTCCCGAAAACTATTAATAAAAAAATAATTATAAAGAAAAATACTTTATTTCCGAGATTTTTGCACATTTGAGATCCTTTAAGCGGACAGTACAATTTTTTCCTAAAAACCACATAAATATATACAGAGTGTATAAACTATGCAGGTTTTCGTAATCATATAAATTAACAAAACCAAAAGACACATTTCTGTGAAATTAATAAAATTCGTCTTATTCTTCAAATTAATAAAATTTCGATGTTACATAAAATTAGTATGAACTTTTCGTTCTCATTACAACACTGCGGTGTGTTAACAGATTGTTATCGATAAAGCCTTTGTCGCTCGATTTATAATTGAATGTTATCGATTCATCGATTCTTGGCATCGTACTGTTAGAAATGGTTTTAGGAATCGATTGTGATCATGGGAAAAGCTTTACGCTTATTTTACGGACTTTACTTGTGAAATAATTTGTGTTGGTCGGTATCTATTAGTCTTTACAGATTCTACGTGCGAAGTTAAAGAGGTTATTTTTACTCTAGAAAAAATAATCTTAATTTTATATCTGATTCTAAAAATATTGCGAATAGCCACAATTTTAGAAAATTCCTGAATTTTCAATATGTCTTTAGCATTCCGTAAAAACATCACAAGTAAACTTAATAATTAGAACAAAATATTTATAGACTTTGTCGGCCAATTTGAATGGTTTATTGGGGAAAAAAAATATGACTGAGATAGACTATACTATTGCAAAGTACTTATAGTATTTATGAGAAAGTGAAGTTTATATGATAGATTGCAATGACGATATACGTATAAGAACTAATTTAACTAATTTAGTCATCAATAAAATCTTCTATAGGTACATACGATGTTATTATCTAGGAACATACTTCTAATACTAAGTAGGTACGTTTCTTCTCTCAACTGAATACATTTAATAATACCACCCATGGGAATCAGACCAACCAGTTCGTGTATCAATTTTATTAATAGACGTCACGAAAATAATAGGTTAAGTATAACAAGTATGCATAATGACCGAATGTTTGACCTTTCACACTACGAATCGTATAAAAAGACTTAAACCTTGTCATTCACTCAATTATATTTTATTATTCGTATAACTTTCTTGAATTATAAATTATTGAATTTATTATTACAGTAATTTGATGCCTGCTTTATTATTTATTTTGTTTTTATGTTGCTTATTATTTAAGACGGTCGTATTTAATTTCCTGTGACGAATTATTTTTCTTTTGCTTCTTATAAAATATTCGCTAAATCACTTATTGTATTTGTAATATTTAACATTTTTATTGTAAATAATTAATAACGTACTTAAGTATGTAACTATAATTATAGTTATAAATTATATTAAATTTATGCAAAACAGTAGACATACGACAAACAAAACCCTACTCCATAACAATAAATGATAACCCTAAAATACGTTGATATAACAATGAACCTTTGTTCCAATCGTAATATAATAGTTAACCCTTCTGAATCCATCTCTCTCACAATGCCCGTCATTGAGCGATACATATTCATAATTAATATGGTATGTCTACAGGGTGTTAAGAAAACCATGTCCGATCGATGTCGGATCGGACAAGGGATTCCATTAACGTAAAAAGTAATTGAAAAAATGATAATAATAAAAAAAGAGTCGCCGTCTTCACAAAGATGGAGTCGCCGTCTTCACTATGATTAGATCACTTGCTGGTGCAAATGATCGTACAAAGGCCGCAAACAATACAAGAGAATTTTGCAGCAACAAAATGTTTATTTAAAACTTCATTATAATTGTTATCTACTCATGAATACGCCACATTTATTATTTTATATAGGCACGTGGTTATGAACCCTACATCACCCTTTCGGGCCCGACAGGGTTTTCTAAACACCCTGTATAACGTATTGTGTGGAGTTAATTAAGCTAGCTAGCTAAGATACCGCGGTTTTGTTCCAGTTCAAAAATGTTTAGAATCTAGGTCATTGCCCCTGTAGGTAGCGCCTACCACCGGTGTCTAACTAGATTTATTATCAGAAACCTACTATTGTTGGTTTAATAACTTAAGGAAAATTGCTAGATGTTTATAATAACTGTTAGGCTATTGTTGTTTCATTCGTAGTAAATATAAGTCTTAAAGCACACTATAACGGTGTGTCTGTAAAGCTTTAGTGTATTTTATGGAATACTAGCTATTGCCTTCAGCTTCGTCTGCGTGTGTAACGCTTATCGCGGCAAAAATAAACTATAACTTTATTTTAAAATTAAAAATTAAAATCGAACCTACCTACAAGTTTTATCAAAATCGGTTCAGCTGTTTAGGCTTGACAGCATAACAGACAAACAAACAGAGATACTTTAACTTTTACAAATGACGTTTAGCATAACACTAGATGTTTTATACGTTCTTCCTTATTATTATCTTCCAGCTCAGATTATGCCACTGTAAAAATAATGTTGAAACTTAATAAAAACTAAAATTACCAACATTAGACCAGAAGGCTTTAACCACTAAGCCTTTTTATAGGCGACTTTACTTCTGCCTGGAATCATAAATCCAGGTCATAATTTTAAGCATTCCTACTACGTTGACGAGCATGATAAAATACTCACTTTTTATTTTAATAGACAGTCTTTATCACTAAAGGGTTGAATAATAAAGCCCAATTTTAATCCTAGATCATCTTAATAGTACTAGGCCCATGTAAAAGGCGGTTTTATTGTTCTATTTGAGGCACTAATTCGTAATTTAAATCTTAGCTAACTTAACTTTTTGTTTGTTTAACTGTAAGATAATCTAGCGTAAACGTAACATTATAAATGCGACAATAACTCTGAGTATAATTCGGTATGTATGGCTAAACCGCGATGGACGAAGTCACGTTTAAAATAGTATATTTATAAAGCGCAATATACAGCTATGAAGTATTCATTAGCAATTAGTATGACTCCCATATCATCGAATTGGCATAAGAATATTGAAAATTAAGGTATGAACACTGACACTGACAAATATTTTTTTTTTTTTTTTTATATTCCTGGACAATTCACACACGGTAATCTGATCCCAAGTTAAGCTCTAAGAGAACTTGTGTTATAGTAACCAGACAACTGATAAATATACTTGTATATTTCTAAATACATACATATTATAGATAAATTACACCCAGACCAGAACAAATGATCGTGCTCATCACACAAACATTTGCCCTGAGTGGGAATCGAACCCACGACCTCCAGTATAGCAGTCAGGGTCACTAACCGCTAGACCAACAGGCCCGTCAATCATGAAAAAATATGTATCTTATCTCATGGTAGGGGCCACCATGAAAACCGCTTTGAATGCGGACGAAACGCTCCACAGATACGATATAAAGCATAGTTTACATACGACAACGAATGTTTCGCTATACAACGGTATACAGTATTAAGATGACACGCGACGCTGCCTGACAAGCTTTACTGTTATCAACGTTATGTCAATTAAGTTATTTAAATTATAGCTGTTTAGGTGGAGGCTGTCTTTGTTTTTTATGAGGATTTGTTGAAAGGTAATTTACAGTTAGATTGAAATGTCTTGTTTGCATTTTTTAAAGAGGAAATTATTTCAAATTGTTTCAACTGCAGACCAGTAGAATTAAAAAAATACACTAACCAAACGGTCAGAAATTAGCAACATAATTGTAACATCATTATATTTATAATTAGGTATTAAGAAAACATCTGTTTTAAAAAGGCAATTAAAAGCTTGTGTATAAAATTTTGTTTTTTTTTTCATACAATTCTAATCTTTTGGGGAGATTTAAATATAAAATTTAAACCACCGAAACATTTATTTTAAAATTATTTTACAAGCCAACCAGATAACCTTTTACAAAATGTATCACCAATAAATATAAATTCACAAACCGTTTTAATTTTAATCGTTTCATTTGTATTAAAATTAACCCGTTGAATGTCTAAGTGGTTTCCCGTTTATTCCAACAATTGTACTACCATTACATCTCGTAATTACATAGATAAAATCGCTAGACTCGTTTCTACGGGTTACAGAATATTATTACAGAACTAAGACTCTACGAAATTCTAATTTAAAGATAAGTTTGAGAAAATAAAGTTGTAGGGGAAATGGAATAGTCTGTTTTGTGATTTTATGAGATTAATTTATTTTAATTAAATATTAGAGGTAAATTAGTATCAGGAGGATTTGTTAATACGAGTATAGCGTGTACAATGAACACTTTAGAAAATAAAAAGATAAGAAAATAATATTTTAATCAATTTAACTTATTTATTTATAACAAGTATCTTAATTATTGCTAAATATGCTGTTGCAGGTATCAATCGGTGTTTTTGTTGTCTTTTTCGTGCAAAACTGCTGAACGGGATTTCATAAAGTTTAACATTATTGTAACGTTTTTTACGAGAGTAATCGCTACTAGTAAAAATTGCAAAATAGGAATATATTTTTAGTATTTTGTTCTATAAATTAAACAGTGCAATTTAATGCATTTATGCAATAGCAATGGCTGCATGCTGCAATGAATGTTCTATTACCTATCTATTATTCAGGCAGCGTGATTGGCGACACTGTGTCGCGTTGTGTGTTGGCTAGTAAATGGTATAATTATGTCAATCGTCTAAAATATAGCAGCTTTATTTCGACACAAACCAGCTTTAATGTAACCATCAATGTTTTTTTTTTCTACGACGGGGAATACAGGATAGAGTTCGAATAAGAAAAAAAACAAAATATTTCTTATTCCTAAAATTCTCAGTAGCTCCTTTTTTTCTGGTAAGTGTTGTACTTATTTATTTCATCTTGAAAAGCATAATCTAGGATGATACACTCTGCGGTTAGTATACAATTCTTGTTAATTATTCGTGCTATAGACACATGACAAGATGACCGCATATACATAGGAAGTTGACTTTAAAAAAATACCAAGATGAAATGTATAACAGAAAAGCTTTCATGGCTATTTTCAATAATAAAAATAATAAAGTAAACACTAAGCATACTCACGCAATGTCATCGGTAATACACAACAAGTTTAAATCCCAACCCTGCCTTCAAAGCGAGCTAATGACGTTGTCTCACGAAAGTTTTTACAAAAATAACAAAACAATCATGCATCACCAGAATATAAACCCTAAATATTTCAAAATAATTATAATTGTACGGTTTTCCCTGTTTCATTCACGGACATCAGTTGCATCTGACCCACTGGCTGCAGCTAAAACCAGTCCACAGCTTATGTAAATTTTATAATTCGTTGACTCATTAAAACGATGATTCACTTTAATTTATTTCACGTTTTATACTCTTACAGTACTTTCCTGTTATATTTGCATAGCAAAAAGGAGAATCTCATGTTGCAAGCTTTTTTTAAAGCTTTTGCAGTTTTTGTTGCGAGTGAAATAAATCTCACTAGTAGCGTAGAAATCTAAAAACGGAAAAATATGGTGTTTGTCGGTTTGGAACGGTGAAGCTATAAAGCTTTTAGAAGTATAAATAAATCTATGTTGTATATGTAGAGTCAAATGTCACGTAATGTATTTGGTACAAGGAAAAAGGATGTAAGGATCGTTGCAAGTGGAAAGAAGTGTCTCTGCCCTACGGGAAATACGGTGTATTATTGATAAAGTATCTTTTACAGTCACGAGCAAAAATATGTAAACACTCTCCAAGATTTAATTGAGTTCATCTTATTCCTGGATGGTAATAAAAACGTTTTAAAGGAATTATTGAAAACAGTTCCTTAACCATGAACATATTTTTCTTACTGAGATTCATTGCAAAAATATCGCTAAAGTTCAAGTATACTTATAGGTATTTTGATCGTGAAATCGCTAAAAACTATAATATTACATATAAGTAATATCACAGAAAGACCTCACAGGTAAGTCTGGAACACAGAACCCTATCGCACACCAACGTAGTCAATAAATGCTAAACACAAGGATCTCAACAATTCCAAGGTTTCCAACATTAACCAGGAACAGGAAATTACATAGCTAAATTGAGTTCACTAAAGTCCTGAGTGGGCAGTAATAGTGAAGCGATTATGCCGCAAAAAGAAATACTCTTAAGAATGTTAATGTCATGCAAATTGGAAGGCGGGTAATACCTTTTAAAGATAATTAGAAGAATTATGGTGTTTCAAGCTAAAAATCTTTTGGCGGTAACGATTGGAAATACTAGGATCTTGTTTAAAAGCCTTTTAGTTTCAGGCATTAGTGATGGCTTTACGAAGAATTGTCGACTTAGTTAAGTGTATTTTCTGGAGAGAACCGTTATAATTGAATCCAATCCGAAGAAACAATGGTATATAACATTTTAACACGAATTATTTAGCATTATCTAAAACATAGAAACAGTAATTGGAATAAACTCGTCTTCCATAAAACAGCACGACATCATATTGATTTAAACCCATGTTTTATATGAACCTTTAGGACAAAATAAATGAATCACAAAATAATTTGTCCCACTCTTATATGTCAGCTTAATTCATCATACATCAGATTACACAGTATTATACATAATATATAGCGAACATTTCGTGTTTAATTTACTCGACCATATGATCATGAATCAGTAATGAGACAGATAACGATTTATTTATGTTTGAAAACATGTAATCGTGAACCGTATTCCTTAACCCTTTCGGGTCGGACAGGGTTTTAAGAAAACCCAAACAATAAAACAAAAAAATATCAACAATTTTGACTTTTGTGACAAATTATGACGAATTCAAATCTGTAGTAAAAAAAACTATATACTAATATATAGATAGATAATAATCAATTTTCGTTAACCCTTGCGCACAGCATTTCGATCGGTCGAAAAAAACAAAAAGCTATCGGGCAGGGGGCGCGCGTGACGCGCGAAAGCGGTCGACAGCTCGCTCAGTCCTGTACTTTGATCATTAACTGTTCAAGCAGTTCGTGTAAGGATGGCCTTATAGTCCGGCCGCTGGCAGAATGGGTCCCTGTCAGGTGGTGGTTAACCAACAGATTTAACTTTAATATAGCGAAAAATTTACTAAACAGATTACTATCACTTATCAGTCCTGTAAACGAATCATTATAAACTTATGCCAGGTTACCACACATTTTTTTTATTTCCCCACGCATTCACATAGCGGCCGAACCATATTTATACGTGTACCGGTACGTGAATAAAGTTATTAGTTAGTTCATTAACAAACGTAATAAGCACCAGTTTATGCAACACTAATTATAAAACTAATCCAGACTTGTTATACTGCAAATTGAAAAGGACTTACTTCGTTTAATTCCTGGGCTGTAACTTGCATATTTTAATGGCATTTTAATCTCACAATCCTTAGCGGTAATGCTTTGGATATAAATCAACGCAAAGTACTTGTAACCACAGAGTAAAAACAGTAAGTAAAAATGTATTTGTCTGCGTGTAACGCCTATATAAGATGGGCTGGTTGAAGATTTTTGTATAACTGTGTATTCTAGTATAGTTTTTTAAGAAATTAAATTAATACAAAGCAGTTCACAATTGAACAAAAAAAACAAGAAACTAAAAGGACCTTTATTTAGCTCATTTGATTCATTTTTCACCTAAATCACATCCAGGCAACCTTTGAAAAAAACATCTCAAATATCTAGTGAATCCGTCCAGAAAACAAGAATTTCTTGTACCAACTATAATTAACTTACACTGTGTACTTTTTAATATTCAACAGCTGCAAGACATTTAATACAAAACGATTGTAACATCGAGTCGTACATTCGTAATAACTCGGATGTCATATTCAAATTTATAACGATGCGACCACAATCACTTTCACTAGGAAATGTACGAGCACTCGCACAAAATTTGTCATAATTTATTCTAGAACCATTTGTATGCGGGACGAGTACATAACTTTAAAATTACAACATCGCAATGAATGAGTTACAAAATTGTATGGCCAATATGTGTGGCCATAATATGTGGTGAGTTGGCCAATGGTGTAACAAATGTTTGGTAATGGTGTTGGTGTATGTGAGTTTTTGATGATGTGTGTAAACTGTGCTTTTGGCTCAGGTATGAGCATTGTTTTTTTTTTAATGCGGCAATTAAACATTTTTAATTTTCGTCGTGACTTTTACTTTCGACAATGTATGATAATCTTACGGTTTTGTACCCATCTATGTTTCTCTAAAAATACTTAAATGGTGTTTCTTGAAACTAATGCAGTTGATGGTTATAATTGCAAGGTTTCAAGTGTCGAGACTTATTGACATAGCTTTTAATCTCTTGTTTTTCTGTACACTCATATAAACAGCTAAGTTTATTAAGCCGTACTGATGTTAAACACACCTACTTACGTGCTAAACATTTTTTACTTGTTCTTTTTACCGTCAGATAAAAATGTAAACAAATACTCACACATATCACAGTAGTAAAGCCTTATCTTCACAGCTTGCTAACAAGCTGTTCAAGGCATTAATTTCATTTAATATAAACATTTTTCTTCGTTTGATAAAAAAAACAGTGGTCCCATGTTAGTATATTGAGAAAACACTTTTCACGCAGACAAAGCCCGAGACAGAAGCTATTTAAGTATTTACAAATAATTTATGCACCGTCATGCCCCCAGCATTAAATCAAGTGTGCTGCTAATTTACTTAAAATATAATAGAATACTCTACCACCACTTAACATAGAAACATAAATACTTAGTTAATTGCTTTCTCGCATCCCGTTTAAATCATTATTTAAATACTCCATTTCAGATATTTCCCATTTATCTATACTCGTAAAGCTTTCAATTTTCAAGATATTACCTATTCATATCAATCTAGATTTAGGAGTTGGACTGAGTGGTTACTTCTTACAGGAGTACTTAACTGTGAAGGTATCGTGACGCTAGTTTCTGTGAAGGGGAAGGCAGGTTAATAGGGGCTACAGACTACCAATATCTTAGACTACTGGTATCCAAAAAGTCCACTAATGTTACATCTGATGTATATGTTTTTTATCAATCAATAGGAGATAAGTCTCTAGTTTGTTATTGGTAGAAATTGACAGGATAGACCTGATGATGCAAGAATAGCGAATAGCAACCCTGAATCGGTATTAGTCCTATTAAAAGGAGTAAATGGAAAAAGTTTCTTTAAGGCTAGCAGTTTTTAACACACACAAAAATAAATGTTTAGTTTATATTTAGTTACAATTTAAACACCTTAATATGAAGTTTGGAATTAAAAAAAAAATATTGGCTGTCTGTCTCACACACTGTTTTTATTCTGTTTTCTTTAGCTGTAAGTCTTCCATAATAAATAAATAATTGCATGTTATGGCTTTACTGAAATTAATAGAAATTATGAAGTAATGATTAATAAATTTTCAAATTAAATAAAAGGTTTTACGATAGCTCATAGATTTCTGAATAGTCCAATAGTAAATGTATTCGCCATGAAAAGCAAAGGGATACTCTATCAATATTCATGAATAGTTTCAATGTTGAATTTATAGCTATCGATATATCTAAATAAATTCACGGTTATTGAATATACGGTAGCATGTTTGCTAATAAGAACAGTGTCGGTACTGAATAAATGGTTTAGATGAAAGGGGCATGTACCGGGTCTTTGCAAGTATGAAATATAAATTATGAATGACTATGGAGTGCCTATTACACTACACAAATAAAAGTTTAGAATAGCTTTAATTTGTGTATAAGTAATAGGATTCGTAGTTATATTTCAATTCGTAGTTATATTTCAAAGGTTGCCTGGAAGAGATTGCCAGGTGCAATAAGGCCGTTTTTTGTACATGTTTTTCTTTTATAATTTTCATTGTATTGTATAATTTGCTATGTATAATAAAGAAATAAAATAAATATATTTCAATTTAGTGCGACCTGGTCCTGCACTCATTGTTTTTTTTAAATTGCTTACGATTAGGTTTCCTATAATTGTGTAGTGTTGATATATAAAAAGCTGTTAAGCGGTATGAATGGAAACTTGTTGATCTTAATAAAACAAAATTTTACGTATTTTTTTATTAATATGATACATAAAGAACAGCCAAATAAGAACTTAATATTTTATTTTTGTATTGAATTTATCTAATAATAAAAGTAAGGACTGACAGTACCATTAAAACTACACCACAAGCTTCTTTATTTTTATAAAATAAATTTTAAAGTAAAAACCTACCGGTATCATTAAGTTTCAAAGTTAATTATCTTCAGGCTTTTTCTTTTAACTTTTCGTCCGTAAAGTTATAATAAAAACACTGGCTGTAATTTATTTAATTTTCAAAGTAATATTTAAATGAAAAGGCGGCTGTTAGGGACCAGTCATTAGTGATATAATTTTTACCTAGCTTCTTATGGGAGTCTTAATAGTCCGTAGTCGGTCTTTAAGAAAATTTACTTTTTCAAGGTAAGCAATAAACATATTTAAGTTCCAGAATAACTGAAAATAAAATAATTCAATACAACTTTAATTGTTGAGCATTGGAATTAAAAAAAATATATATGCTTATTTTTTTATTGTAAGTATAATATTATTTATTATATTTATTTAAGATAAGAAATACATTTTTTTCACACTCTATCACATCGGCTTATGCTAAAAATATATAAACACAAAAATCAAGAAATTTTATTTAGGTACACAAAATAATTATAATCTTAATGACGTCAATTCATCGTCTTCAGCGACAGCCGAGACATAATTATGATTTATATTAATTACTTTCAGGCATGACAGCGTTTAGTCTTTTCTAAATTACGCGAACCTAGTTAGCATGAAAGTGGGATAATTAGCAAAGTTTCTAAGGGTTCAAAGACAGATTCCGCTCAATATTAAGCTTAATTGCCATCACTTGTCTTAATTTCTATTTAATTTTTGGAATTAAATATTGGGAGGAAATTAATTGCAAAGAAAATGTACGTAGGTACTGGCTTAGATCAAATGTTTTTTAGTTATTTACCTCAAAAGCTATATTTTTATTTCTAGTTACAACAAATCTCAAAAATTCTGACTTAATGCAAAGATGAAAAGACAGTTGTATTATTAAGTTAACTTTATCCCTTACCTACTAATTAAAATCTGCTAAAAAACACTCATTCTGACTTTTCATTCTGACAATGTCGACTACCTAAGGTTTAAAACAAAAAAAAATGCATAATTCTGTGTCTGTCCTCCCTGTGCCCCCTTGTGCTCCCTGCCACGGACAGGCACAGACCGATACTTCAAACTTATAACATCTCTTTTTTATCCTCGTACTACAAGATCTACTAGAACCCAAAATCTCTTTAAAACCTAACAGAAAGTTAGAAATAAACCTACCCCTACAAGTGATACAAAAAGCCTGTATCTCTCAATGCATATCACATGAGTGTTGGCCCGTGGACAAACTTAATACACATTAGCTGTGTATTATTTAGTGAGGTACACGGTTTTTATAACTGTGTCCACGGTATGAATGTCGTGAATTTTAATTGCGAGTAATGTAGCGTGGTGCGCGTGTTTTAAAATTTTTGTGCGGTTATTTTCGTGATTATTCGTGAACTTGTGTATCGTTAACTATGTTATGATTGTGTGTAATTAAGATGCAAAATTAAAAATTACAAATAATTTTCAATGCCCCATTTTTGAACAATATGTTCAGGTACAATACACATTCTTGGTCATGTTTTTATCGGCCTCAGATTTATATTATTTTATCTCTAACAAGTACACTATAATGTCAGGTATGTCCCTCAAGCATCGGTTTAGAAATGTCTGTGAATGTCTGTGAACACCGAAAACTGTTAATAGAAATGTCCTATTGCAACTTACAATTGTTAAAAACCTTTTCACTACAAAAATATAACAGATATAAAGATATTTTAAAATATTATTACACCCACGACAGAAGATTATAGAAAACACAAACTTCTCTATGACATAACAGTCAATTTGTCAGGCCTAACCGTCGCGTGCGCAGGAAGTGAGAGGCTCATCTCTAGCCGGAAGCACCAGTTCTAGCCATTCAGCCTAGAATTATAGTTAGCACGTGCAAATATAGACACGAACCGGGTCACCCGAATTCGCGTATTATTAGAGACGAAAACTTTTTAGTTTATATTATTTGTGCTAATGAGTACAGTCACGAGCGATTTAGAATAGAAATTCGTTTTATTGGACATTGTTTCGAAAAATAAAATTGTTAGCTAGTTTTGTTGAGATAGTATTTGTTTGTATAGGGAAAAAATATTGAAATACACTTTCAGAATTTTACTTTTTAGTCTTAAAGTAGTTCAATGATTCAATTGCTGAACAAAAGTAGTGTCAATATTTAAATTTGAGGTAAAATACCTAGATGTTTAGATACAAATATTATTTCTGTTTCTATGCAACAATGAAACAGTCTGGGTCAAACTTGAGTCTAATACTGAGATAAAAGTGACATTTTAATGCTATAATGGTTATTTTGTTCTCCTTTATACTAAAACTGCCTCGTTGGCCTAGTGGTGCTAAGCACGCCTGCTACGCTTGGGTTCGATTCCCGGGTCGACCAAGGTGTTATTGGGTTTTTCTATGAAATTCACAGTAGCAGGTCGGAGTTTGGATTTGTGCCCGGTTAGTGGCAATAGGCTCGCCCCCTATTACATGGGACCAAAACATATCGGCGAACTGTGGGTGTACATTGGTACACCTCTGCCTACCCCTTCGGGGATACAGGCGTGATGATATGTTTATACTAAAAAAAAGAGAGTAGGTATATTTAAGATTTAACTGCTTCATTACTCGTAAACTAGTTTTCGAGTCTTATAATTGTCAAATAAAAGATTATAATGAGATGTGTGAGGCGAAACCTGATTTTGGTTAATAACTTTATTAATGTATATTATTATGAGGAATTTTTTTTTACCTTTACAAGCGCACCCTATACCAAGTTTCATGAAATTCGGTTCTCATGTTTAACAATAAAACTTTGGCAAACACACAGCCAGAGTTACTTTCGCATTGTAGTATGGATAAAAATAAAATAGGTATTTAAAAAACAAACATTAATAAACATCAGCAGTATCTATATATCCTGCAGCGCACTGCATTGGCTATAAAAGTACCATACCCATTCAATATAAAAGCCACTTTGAACAGTCAACGCATCGACTCCCAACAGTAATTTATCACTCGCTTGTTAATTAAACGTTCAGTTTCATTATTAAACGCCGCCATTTTGACTCCGATATATTAAACTACCTCTTTTATATTCAGACACCCTTCGACAAGGTTTGGATATCCAATGACTTGTAATATATGTACTGCAAAAATAATGGGTGTGCGTGAGTCAGACCACCCTGGTATGTAAACTGCGAAATATTAACCGAGACGGTTAAATATATGAGTTAAAGTGTTGTTGAAGTAAAAAAAGACATATTTTTTTTTAAGTTTTGCTTATGATTGTTCTCTGAAACTAAAGTAAGTAAGTAAAGAACTTGTGTTATGATATCAAAGACAACGAAGGTCTCTCACACCCAGAATTTACATAAAGTATTGAATCGTCCGGGGATCGAATCCGGGACCACAGGAAGAAAATATTTTATGACCATTCTTTTTTAATTTAGGTTTAGAGTACGAGGTGTAGAATATTTAGATACTCTTACGGTTTAACGCACTCAGCTCAAATTGGAAATTAACTTAGGCATTCATTGTATTAGTATAAATTTTGAGTAGGTAGGCCTACCCACCAGGTTAATCGTATGAATTTAATTTATAACATAGACGGTAAAATTATATACTGCAATAACATCAACTTTAGTTGGCTTTACAATAGATAATAATTCTGCCTACATTTTCCTAGAACTCAGGATCAGTTTTCAAACTATAGTTATTTGAGACGAATTTCATAGATATTATAAAGACAAACAAATAAATGGCGTATTGAACCGTAACCGAAACTAAAGCAAGGTTTTGTTGAACCAAATACACGTTAAACGGTTGTTGGACGCGGATAAATTTAATTCGACTCAACAAAAACTAAAACTAAAAAACTATGACAGTATACATCCAGCATTTGAACTCGTTACTAAACTAGAACCGTAAAACTAAACTATAAATACTGCTATAAACTAAAACCTAATTGCTTCCCAAAATTTCGGAGATAAAGTATTTATTTTCGCCTTTTAATTAAAAATATAACTTTATTGAAATTGTTGTACCAGATACTTATGAAACTGGAACACAAATTATGTCTTAACTTAAAAGAATATCCTAATTCTTAAAGGTCAATCGTAAAAGTTAACCACATTAATAAAATAAAACAGTAATTAACACTCACACACACAAATCAGATTAATTAACGATTCTCCACTGCACTTACAAATAGGCCGAACAAAACCATAAACCACGAGACGAATCGATTACTAAATCGATTTCATTTCGATTTCTCGATATCGTGACATATCGTAAACAAGTCATCGATACTTGTTATTGCCGTGGGATCATATAAATCTCAATTGGGCATAATTATTAATTACAGGTAGCATTTCTAGTTTATTAGTAGCCCAGTGACCTTTCTTGAATGACTAATGCTGGCGTGGGAAGACTAACATGTTGGAGAAATTTGAATATTATTTAAGTATATAATATGAAGTATGAAATTTAATTAACTTAAGGCCAAGAACATACAATACAAACAAAAAATAAGAAAGTCTTCTTTTTACTAGCCTGTACTGTCCCACTGCTGATCAAAGTCCTTCCATTCAACCTCATCCCACATCACCCCAAAGTCTTTAAGTTTAATAAAAACTACATCCTAGATTACTTAGGCTATAATTAAACTACGCAACAAAAACGTTTTATTAATAAAACAATCACTCTACAAACCAAACATTAGGGTGACCATACAAAAGTATGTCACTCGGATAAAAAAACAAGTGCACATCAATTACCTGAACTGTCACTTTTTCACCCAATTCTAAAACAAAGCCGGGTCAGACATTAAAATATTTGTACAATAACTCCAACACATTAATATTAAAATAGAGAAAGTGTTTTAAGCAATTAGGGTAATAACAGCTATATGAAGCTGAGCTTTTTAATGCAACTTTTATTACTGTATTATGTTCTGGGAACAACGTTAATGACCGCTCAAAAAGTGTTCCCGTGTGTTTTTATATAAATTCATCAACGCTACATATTTGACAGTGATTCGGTTTCTAGCTTAGAGTATAGATAAGAAACTATAGAGTGAGCCTATCAGAGTTTGAACCGTGAGCACTAGTGTGAACAAGTTTTGTCGTGAATTAGGTATGAAGATGGAGCATGCCGTTTTAAAAAATCTATCTAAAACACTAATATTATCCTAACAATGTCAAAACCATCGATATTTTCGTATATAAGTTTCTCGTTGCGCGAAAATTAACTTAAATCAGTAAACGAATGTTATAAATAATATATCAGTAAGATACAGACCAAAAACTGCTCTCGCTTGGCACAAGGGGACACTAGCGATAGTAGCAGTCTATGTAAATGTTTAGACTATGGTTTCTAACAAAATGATTAGATGTTACTTTTCCACGATTATTCTGGAGTTAAAGTGGAGCGTGTCAGATACTCTTGTTCTATCGTTTAAATATTAGAATAATCTCACGTGTAAACAGATGTTTGCGTTTAATTATCTTAAGCTCTTGTCTAGGTAGGAATGTGTAACATGTGACTGTGAATTTACATTGTTATAGATCACCACTTTTTTTATTAAAATGAGACTGTATGTCCCACAATAGCTTTCAGTCACACACACATAAATCGCAGAGGCTGCCCTTAGTGACCGTTGCTGGCGTAGCTAGTTTTAGGGCCGGCGCCAAAATTCCGGTGAAATAAGGTTAACAGCATAAATCTCTTAAAAAAACACATTCGAATCTAGTGATAATATGTTTTTTTTTACGTACGACCAAAGAAAATGATTGTGAAGAATATCGATTACACAAACAACACAAAACCATTGAGTCGTTTCAGCAAATCAAATGAGTCAACTTATCCTTATCCAAAACCACAAAACCGATCTTTCCTTCAGCTATAATTACATAAAAACATCGAGTACCATCCTTTGATCGTGTTCACACGGTACAACAAAGCAATTTGTAAAACAAACAACTGTACCAAAAACGATACGCTTCAGACGAGTGGAGCAATTAATTCCTGTATTGGATTCCGATTCACTGCTCTGCATTCGACGACGTTTTTCCTTTGAACATTCGATTCTGTGTCCATACGATATGTTCTTTGTTAGATATTTCTTTTTGTTCATGTTCATGTGTTTTTTTATCTGACCTGATTTTAGTCCCGGTGAATTTTATATAGGTTTAGATTTTTTTTTATTCGACCAGTTTTAAGAAAAAATACTTAACTACAAAAACTAGTGCTAATGTGTCGTATTTTAGATAATAAGAAAGAACAGCAAGCATAGGTAAGGGTTACCTATCCCATGATTAATTCCCGAGCACGGTACAGACAGATTAAGGTTTTTTCTTACTATCCATTGGTAAAAATATGTACGTTTTAAGAGTCAACTTTGGTTACCTTTTATTGTGATGAAACATGTTAACCGTCAGTAAACATAAAACGATTACCAACCCAGTAAAGTATGCTTATTTTCTTCGGTTAAATATGTTCGTATTACTTTAATATAAGTTGTAATACAGCACATTACTCTGTATAAGAAATAAAAAAAAAGTCAATGTGTACGTGAAATGTGGAACCAGTTAGCAGAGTGTTGATATTGGAATTAAATCGATCGTACGAGCGGTGTACAGTTTTCTTTTAGTATTCATTTATTTGTGCTGTCACCACGCGAGCTGCTTTCCAAGGATATCAATGACTACTTTCATTTATTTTAAATAGAACATGTTTTTTAGTCAAAAATTCTATTTATAGTAACTTTGTCTAATTTAGGAGCTGAAGATACAAATCGAATGATACAAACAACTTATAGTTTCTAAACATTCACAAAAATTAAAATATCATAACAAAAAGCCCTTTATTTTAAGCTCAGGTCAGAGAATCAACAGGCTCATCAGGAATAACTGGGTCACGGCAGAGTAAAAATAATCCGAAGCCTCCCAAGCGCCTGCTTTATTATACAACATCAACAAAATAAATTGCAAGGGAACAATTTATATTTATAATGGTCTCCTACATACATAATTTGAGAGGAAAATATGTTAGTGAGAGTAGGCTGTATTTCCCGAAGGCTGAATAAGACAGGTCGCGTCACATTTAATGGGAGATGAGCCTATTTCTATTCATGAAAACACTGTTTTCTGAATATTGTACGTCAGGTTATCAAAAACCATTTTGAGCTACAAAAACGTCTATATGCTACAAAATTATCAACATTTATGATCATATAAGATAAACATTTTTGAAATATATGAAAAGTCAAACGTCCTTAAAATTAGAACAAAACACAGTTTTTGTCTGAATTGTCTCACAATTTCAGTTGAGTTAGTTCTTCATGGACAGATGAAATGAAAATTTACCAAATACTTAATGACTAATTTCCTCACATATATTTATACGCTTAAAAGGATTTTTAATGTATATCCTGCATCTTAAAACATAAATACTTTAAGGTAAAGAAACTCCCACAAGTGCTTTGAACTCGTTACGAAATGCCGGATTTAGTGTCATTCAGCCTTTAGTCACGCATATGGTTTGTTGAGTCAGTGTTTATACTTTAGGTTTTCCTTCGTTATGTAAGGACTTTCGTTCTTTTTGGTTCAAGGACGATAGTCATACCAGGATCTTTGTTTATTTTGTTGATCCTTGTTTGATTGTGGGCAGTTTATTTATTACATTTCTAAACATACATCGTGATCGCTTCTAGCCGGATGCTTAACAACTAGACACATATGTTACACCTTTCAATCGTTATAAGTAAATCAGAAGTTTCGCAAAATTATATTCCAGCGTGAACGCTGGTACGACTACTACTGTACTACGTCTGATATGACATAAATGACATATAGTACAAAAATTTGGAAAAAAATACAAAAAAAATACCTAAATCTTTTAATCAAAAAATTATAAACGTTTTAATTTTATCAATAAAAAATTAGATGAACTTAGTTACGCAGTTCCAAAAAACACCCCGATTACAAAGAACCTGTACGAAACTCCATATAAATAACAAATCTGTTCGAAAGAATTCCCAAAAAAAACAAGGTCTCATGGCCACACTACCGTATGTATCTAACCTACTTTACCCCAATCCAATTGCTCACGAGAGTAAACTCAAACAACTGCTACAGAAATAATTGCAACACACTGATTATGATAATATCACCATGACCATGTTAATTATGTCTGTTTAATTAATAAGGGCCTTATTATCAAGGTAATTAAAATTATGTCTTTATTAGATAAAATTTGTTGACGAATTTTACGTTCCTCATATCAAATGCACAGTTTATGATGGTTTTTTTTTATTAAATATTAAACAAATGACACAAATTAGGGCTAAGGACAGTTTGCCGTGGGATTATAACATTATATTGTTTTTTTTTAGGATAATTGTAGATAAAATCCAGGCTTAATATGACTGTGTCTCATGTTCAAATGGTTTGCGTGCTTCATTCCTCATAATTATAAGACCTACAGATTACATACATATTTGATTTTCCGCTTTAAACGTTACCCCATAATAAACAGTATCGTGGTCACACGCATACCCTCAAACACGAAACAATAAGTTATACAACTAGATAGTTTTTCCTTGTAGAAATCGTACATAGCCCTTACGCTAGGTTTACACAATCATGAAAACATGCTAAGTTCTTATTGATTCGATTTCCGTAAGTGTAATATTCGAAATTCGTTTTAAATTCCAATGGAATAAAATGGTGACACAATTCGTATTTTCTGCTTTTCATAGCAAAATAGCGTGTCGATTATTAAAAATCATAGTTTTTCATTTCATTTTCACACGTTCGCTGTCAGACAACAGTCACAACGAGGGAAAAATTGTGTTTTTTAAGAAGGATCCAGTAAAAAATTGATTTACTTATTTAATTACTGTAGTAAATAAATAAATAAAAAGTGATCCTCAAAGGTATGAGAAACAAATGGGCAACGCATATCACAGGTCGCTTCCTTTTCCCTCGACATTGCCTCAGAAAACAGACTATAAATGTGGTGCATCTTACCGGGTGCGCGGGCGGCATGCATGTGTCGTTCGCCGGCGCTCGCGGCGCATCACCGCACCTGCAGCTTCTGCACACACACACCTGGAAATAAACATTGACTACCATTAATATAAATTGAAAGATTTTATATTCAACTTAGTACACTGAAACGCATAGAGTGGTTTAAATGAAATTATATGTAGAGTTTATTAAAATTTAAGATAGTTAAAGTCAGCATGATCAGTAAGAGGACGCTGGTTATGGTACTATATCTTATTTTATGAATACTTTTTAGTGCAAATTATACACGAAATTTTTCGGGCGATTTATGAACAGCATTTTGGCAAGATATATTAAAAACGCCATGACAATAGGTTAGTTACAAGTTTACAACTTAAAGCAATAAAGGTAACTAAACACATTTTATGGATTTTTGTCGATGACTCAAAGCGTAAGGCATATACCACGTCCCAAATACATTCCTGGACAATTCACACACGGTAATCTGATCCCAAGCTAAGCTCTAAGAGAGCTTGTGTTATGGTAACCAGACAACTGATAAACATACTTATATATTTCTAAATACATACATATTATAAATACATCATTTCATATTTCGCATAACTCAAACTCCATAAAGTACACAACATTGGTATCATATAACAAGTCAAAGTACATAATATCATATATACAACTAGACGCTCACGATGCGGTCGCTGGTCAGATTTCAGCTTCGTCTAACGAGCTTTAATTAAACCCGCCGTCGAATTAGAAACCGCACAAATTCCTCCTCTCAAAATGTGGACATTAATGTTTATTTGGTAGAATATCTGAAGTTGAGGTATTTATGTCCAATAGTTTTAGAGAGTCAACTAAAACTAGGAAAATAATGAATTTTTGCCATCGTACTAAATGTTGGAGGGCTCATTTAGAAAAATCATGATTGATAATACTGACTAAAATTTAACTATGCATTTATTGTTTCGAACCAAATATATTTTTTTATTGCAAGCAAGAAAATGTGTGATCCGGATGATAATTAATTAAAATTTCTTGCCCAATAACATAAAGTAACAAACTGAAATCGTAATAACGAAAATTATATTATTCATAATAATAATACATAATATATCATCACGCCTGTATCCCCGAAGGGGTAGGCAGATGTGTACCAATGTACACCCACAGTTCGCCGATATGTTTAAGTCCCATGTAATAGGGGGAGAGCCTATTGCCACTAAACGGGCACAAATCCAAACTCCGACCTGCTACTGAGAATTTCATAGAAGAACCCAAAAACACCTTGGTCGACTTGGGAATCGAACCCAAGACCCCTAGCGTAGCAGTCGCGCTTAGCACCACTAGGCCAACGAGGCAGACATTAATGGATAACAATAATCTACGAGTTCCAGTGACATGAAAGATGTTTTGAATATTTTTAAAACAATATCATAAGTACAAAGCGCAACCTGAAATGACTTGAAAGGCCCGACTATAAAAGGCGAGACAAAGAAAACGATCCCACATGAACGTTAATGAAGACTTGGTCTAAGTATTTGTTATTAAGGATTTTATGAGGTAAACTGAACTAGTATACAGGGTGTTACCGAAAGGGTATATCTATCTAAAGGGGGTGAAGAGTAATCCTGGTACAATGTAAGTTTACAAAGTTTCAGCTCAAAATGAGTTGATAAATTATTAACACCCAATTTTATGCATCAGCCATTTATGTCAAAAATCATAACAAGACCACTAAAGCGATATATTGTTAACATTTAGCAAGTTATGTAATACATTTAGACCTTTGCAGTTCGGCGTCACGTTTATTATGATTTTAGTGTCAAATATTAAATACGTAAAACTGAAACTGTATTAATTATTAAATAAACTAATTTTGAGCTGTTTTGTAAGCTAACTCTATACCATGTACTGATGTACTGTGTACTCTTCATATATCTATCGAAAGGTAAAATACCCTTTTGGTAACACCCTGTGTATAAAGAGCTTTACAGTTTTATAGTACTTTTACGTCCAAAACAATTTGAAGAGCGAACACCAAGCATTCATAATTACTAAGCACTAAAGCCTCAGACTTTCTCGTTTCATCATTTCTTTATTTTTATTTTATTTTGAAAGTTATTGTTCCGTTTCATGGGATTTAAATTGAACAAATTATAATTTTAATAATCGTGAAACAATATCAATGTATTGTTTTGTTAATCTGCTTTAATGTTATTTACACCTGAATCACTTAATTCGGTATAAGTAAACCAGTTTTTTTTTCGTCATAACTGATGACCACGAATCTGAGTGTAGGCAGTAAATTCTCTTTATAATCTAACTAAAAACTGTTAAGTTTTTAGTAGATAGAGCGGAAATACAATTTTCAAATAATAATAAAAATACGTATGTATATAAGCTACAAACTTTGAATGAATATAAACAAAACCAGTTACAAAAACTTGCCTGTTTATTAATAACACCTTGCATACATTAAGCAAATGTTAAATTATAAATAACAAAAAGTTATAAATACATGAGAACATTTAGATAATTGTAGGCCGACTTCGTAGATATATTTGAGCGGGAAAGTTACAAATGAAATGAAAGTAAATTTATATTATGGGAATTGAGATCGAAAACTAGTTCCATTATTAAGACAAAAACCTGATTTTTACATGGGTATCTTTAATTGAACGCGAAAGTAACTTTATCTGTACTTTTTAATTCTATAAAATTATATACTTGCCTTAACAGGTACAGTACATAATATACAGTATGTACATTGTACATGATACAAATAATTCTGATAACAAGCTTAAATCTTTTAGGGATGAATATTAAATAAAAATAAAAACTTTTACATCACTTTTTGCTTAAATAATATAGCTACTAGTAAGTATATAACTAGTATGACTAAAATTAGCATGAAACATTTAAATCTAAGCAAAATAAAAAGAAAAAATTAGGTTGAATTTCAACTATAATAGGCTATGTATGGCTTTGGATGATATTTATGTATCTGTGTAAGCTTGTGGTTTTAAGATATAATGATACATAGCAACAGACGAGGTGAATATTGAAATCGGTAACATATCGGTGTTTAAAGTATAGTACCAATGTAATTAGTATCTTTTAGGTTACTTAAAAAATAAAGCAAGGGAAGATTTTAATGTATTTACTAAAGATATATTAATCTGCACGTTGCATCGTTTAAGCTATCAAGGCAAAATCATTGACTATAAACTTCAGAAACAGTAATAATTTTCTCTTATCTCAAGTATCAAACTGGGTAACTAAAGCCAAACTTCAAAATCCCAATATCAACTTACAAAGCCAACCACTTTACCAACAAAACAAACCGTAACAATAATTTAACCCACAAACAGCTGATTCACTCCGTTTTTTATTTGAAGCAAATATTTTCAAATATTTAATGTCTGATTATTATCGCGCCGTAATCGCTGCGTAACCGCTACGCTCGCGCTAGCCTAATGAGAGACACGTACAGTTAGCGAGTGAAACACGAAAAAATTGTGGCACTCGAGAAAACTTTGCAGTTGTGGGTTAATACAGATATATTCAGATGTGTTATATAATGTATAAGTTTCTATGTGTGGTATGGTTCTTTTTTTATTAATGCACAAATTCGATGAAATTTTTTTTAGTAGAGATCTTTGCAGCTAGCCTGAGCACAGGCTTTGACTGCTTGCTTTTAACGATGAAATGATATATGTTTTACAATCTACGTCACTTAAGTATATTAGTTACTGTTGGCACATATCCAAAAATTAAGTGAATTTATTTTTAATTATTTATCACTTTATTTCAAACGTAAAATTTCTCAGTTACCAGTGATTTCAACCCTAAAATATCAGTGAAATCTTTCCACGGATTTTTAACGTACAGTACATAAATCATCTTAATTAGAAACGACAAAATCAATGACACCTCAAACAGAAAGTAATTAGGGGCACATCGCCGATGTCCCATCAATAATTTTTAATTCGCATACCATCTCCAAAACTTTCAGTCATTGTAAAATAAGCATGAAATGAAACGAATAATTTTATGACTGAAAGGAACTTTCCTTTTTCAAACATAAACGTAAAAATACTTCTGTTGTAGTACCTACCGGAAATATTAATAATGGCTACCGACAATTTAGAAAATAAAAATAACAATATATTTTACCTGAACGGAAACACATGGATTAGCTTGTGCTAAAATAAAAACAAAAACACATTTCTAAAATCGAAATCGGTCACATATGTACAAACATCTTTTAATAATCACACCCACACTATATTAAAACAAAACAACAAAAGAATCTCCGCCACACCTATTAACTCGCCAATCTTCATACATTAGAAAGTAGAAATGTACAAAAAACTGAAAATGACGCATAATCGATGACAATCCGGTAAGAAACAATTTGCGGCCGTATTATATTTTAAAACCACGATTTCCAGTCACAGAACGAGATAGAACTATACAAACAGATATCGCTATCTCTCTTTTTCTTTGGAATTTCAGAACGGAATACCGAAAAAGAAAAAGTATAGAAACAATACGTGAGGCCACTTACATGTAATAAGTCGCTTGCGGTTGCAAATTACGCTCATTCGCGCATCACGACAGAATGTGATACTGGCTGCTCATGAAGTTATTAACCGTAGAGGTTGAATGTATATGAAGAAAAAAAAATTGTTTTTGAATTTGTAATTTTGAACTGTCACTTTTATAGCTGTATATTTTACTGTGTCAAAATGTGATTTTTGTTAAAAAATGCGATTGATTATTTGAAAATGAAAACACTGATTCCTTAAACTTTACAATATGTTATCACAAGAATGGATTCAACGTTACAACTGCATTACTTTTAAAGACTAGCAATGCCGTAATGATAATTATTATTTTAAATTTAAATAAAGCAACAGACCACTACAATGAGGATCGCACGCGCCGCCATGACATATTACTCTCTAGTGTTGTACGATATTCTTATTCCGGTAATAGTGATGCGACGTATGAATCTATTCTAATTTCGGTTATCAGTGCATTAAAAATGCTTTGTGTTGCCAGTGACTTACAAGTCGTAATCATATACAATATTGAAAGTCCGTTATACACTTAGTTTTTGTTTTGCAAAAATACTAACAAACATTGGTAGCATCAAGAATTGACAAGCAGTTATCATGTCAGCCTTAAGGCTTGACTACATCAATAAAACTTCTACTTTAAGTTCTTTAAACCTATCTTATGTCCTTACTTAATTTGTATGTAGATTTTGACAGCGCACTATCAAGATGTCGAACTATAATTATACCTTATAAATACTCGATTTACTTTGAAGTTAATAAGTGTCATTAATAACACGCACTTACACAGAAAAGGTATTAATTTTTAAACAGGTGTAACTCTGAAACGTGTTTTCAACGATGTAATTTTGCGACTTTTAGTAAAAGAAAAACTTTACGAAAACATTTATTTTAAGTTCTTAATGATACATTATTTTCTGAGAATAGAGTGCAGTGTAACTTACTGCAAAGTCAAGTCTGAAAACTGACAACTTTCTCTACAAAACTAGGTTAAAATATAATACTTATTCTTATTTCAAGAATTCTATTATAATGAGATCTGATTCTATTAAAAGTCTTTTTCTTTTGTTCAAATTAGATACTAGAATTTACTCGGTCTAATTTTGAATCTAAAAGATTTTATTTCCGGCCTGTTATTTGCAGTACCGAAATATCCTCAATAGTTCGTCGACATAACAGTAAATGAAAAACAAACAAAAATTCTGCATTACAATCGATCAAAACACGGTATCTGTAAAATGCAGTGATGAATATGCGCAGTGAAATAATATGCCGGTTACGAACAGCTTTTGATATGAATAGGGCTGTCACGTACCAGTTATACAGGTGAACAATATTTTGTATAATTTAAAAAGACCCTTGTTGTTGTGTGTACTATACGGTGTGTAGATAAATCTTTTGAGAATTGTTAGCTCATAGTTGAATAGAAAAACTTAGCTTGTCAAAGGTAATAAATGTATTCCCTATGTATATTATAAACTATCTTTACTCGTGGCCTTGATATATCTGTGGCTTACTATGCTGATAAGTACATCCCAAATATTATTGGCACTTTTAATAGAATTGAACTCAGTCTACATAAAAAGTAAATATTCATACAATTTCCACTTTTTGATACTTAAATAAAAAAATATCACTAAACCAATTTAATTTCAAAATACAATTAGTTTCAGTTTAATTCAATTTGCAATAGCGGCTTATTGTCTTACCTAGTTACTTAATTGTATCCAAAGGATTAGTTTGTTACAATCAATTAAGTTTAGTTATTAGACATAGAACATTCTAATTAAATCTAGAATAGTGAGTAGTGACACAAAGCTTTACAAAGTATAACTAAGTTAAGACTTGTTGATGAAATTTATTTTTAGTAAGGTAAATGAATTAGTGGCTATATACAACAAAATAATATGTATAGGTTTATACCAACTGTGTAAAATAAAGAATAAATAAATCTAATTTCTTTGTACCAAATATTTTGAGGAGTTCAAAGACTCCATCCTATTAGGTACAGAAAGTACGTTACGTTGTTTGAATTTTTTTATAACACTTCAAAATAAGTAAAATTGCAAAACAAACGGGGCTGAATTAGTAGTCAAAATATAAATATTTTACCATATCTAGTAACTTAGTTAATTTATTTAAAGAAAAACAAAAACAAACTGTACAAATACTGTAATTTTAACACTACACTTAAATATTATTTTTGAATGCGTGCCAGCCCTGAAGCATGCAGGCGGCGTGATGCGCTCTGCCGGTACCGTTGCGAGTCGCGTCGTGTATCAATAATGCATCACTGCAACCATTAGCTGGATTCTTGCTCCCGCTCAGCCAGATACACTATTCTGATTTATAACAAACGGCAATATACAATTATAATAGCGGACGATAATTGTTGGTTTCTCAAATTGATGTAAATGGTACCGTGTTTAGGCCCTGTGCTAAATTTTATTTAAGTCATCAATTTTTTTTTTCGAAATTGAATTATATTGTAATGTGGCAATAGGTAATGTGATTATCATATTTGCAACTTCATTGGTATTTCATTATTTCAAGGGCTGTTTTTTTTTTCGGGTCAATTTAATAGTCATTGTTTTACGAATGTTTATCACACTGTCCACACGAATATTCGTGTGTTGCGTACGCTGCCAAACAAATATATGAATTTCTTTCTTTCTACCCATCTTTTATTGCCTGAATTGTCTAATGATTTTGCGATATTTAATACAGTTCTGCGCAAGCGCACTACATCCCTCGCAATGAGCGCCTATAGCAAATGTAACGGTTATTTTGCAGATTTCAGATTCGGAATTTGAATTTCAAATTTTATGTTAATTTTCAGTCGTTACGTTAAATGATTATGTGAAAATGTATTCGTTTCTTTATCTATGCCTCGTTTAAGACGTTCTGACAAATTTATTGGAATAATAAGATTTATTTATTGATTATTCAAATGTACCGTTACACTAATTTTATGGTTGGGTACACTTTTCTTCTTAAATTATTATTAAGGCCGACTGAAGTACCTACAAGTCCATAGCGACAAAAATTCGTGAAAGAAATTACACGTAATTTTATTCTTGAGATATTGTTCTACATTTCTTGCGCTGTCTTCAGAATAGTGCCTCACATTATAAAACCTATGTTTGCTAATATTGTAAGTGGAGGGATCACGGTGTGAGGCGAGCGTTGAATGTTCCACAATTGATACTAAAATCTCGTGAAATTACTCATGGAATATTCCTTGGTACACTTCACCGTCTAAGTTCTGTAACAAAGAATAACAATACCAACCTTACCGCTTTGCTATAGAGACGATATTAACATGAAATTTCTGCTACATGTGTGGTAGACTGTTCATAATGTTTAGTACATTTCGTAAATCGTAAGAAGTGTTTATTCTGATCACGTTTCAGCGGCAATTGAGAGCACTTTGATTTTTGAGTAACAATGAACGTTCCATTAAGATCGCTCTACACTTACGGGATTTGGTTTCGAGCTAACGTCTAAATGGAGAAAAGTCTTTAAGAGCACTTAGATATCAAATAACCCCTACTTTCGCCATTAAATGATAGATTAGTCTGTACATAAACTAGACTTAAAATAATGGTCCTTGATGGTTTAGGTATAGAATTCTCATAAATACCTTTTAAAGCATAACAGACTCTTTTTAAGTTTTAAAGTCTTTTTGTTTGAAAGACCAACTAAGACTCAGTACAGATTGATAAACCAGTGAATATTTTGGCAAAGTGAAATGACTAGGCATTTTAGTCACGTAAATAGTGTGTGAACTGATTTCAGTTTTATTACGTGACAAAAATGATTAACTATAAAAAGATTATCTTCGCTTATCGAGGATGAATGTAATCAAGAATTATGTTAAGAACTTAGAAGTAGGTATTAGTAAATCTTAAAGGTGGATGGATAGATGTTATCGGCACTAAAATATTGTACAAGGCTTATCCTTAATTATTGTAATTGCTTGCCATCCGTTACGAATACCAGAGTTTAGCTCATGGCTTTCACCCAGAGTGGTGGCTATTTAAGGCAATTAAGGTTTCCTCAGAATTTTCATTGGCCGTAAATCAGGAGTGTTTCATATTGTATCATAATAAAAACATGTTGCATTGAGAAATCTGACAGTTAAAAGGTGTTTGGTAGAAATTGTATGTATTTTTGTGTAGGAAAATACAATCCTCATTTTCCTGAAATATAAATACTCCTTGCAAACAAAAAAATAAACAGTGCCTTGACTGTTTTTTTTAAAACCACAGAGGCCACATAGCTTTACATATTTTAAACACGAACACACAGATACTAGACAAAAAAAAAGAAGTGTAAAACAATCACATTGCATTTCCTTTTTAAACTACACTAAAATGATTAAGTTCTGCTATCGACTATACAAGTAGGTCAGAACCTACGAAATCGAAATAAAATAAAATTCTTAATCACTATCCGTATTACTACAGTTTAACTATATCAAGCTTTGATATTAAGGATTATATTATTGTCCTTACTAAGAAATACGTACGGTTTATGGCCAGTAAGCCGTATATATGGTCGTAAACCATTGTTTGGGCATAACCGCAATATGAGACGGACAGTCTTGGTTAATGATAACTTGTGTCGGTTGCAATAAACTAACGGTAGTTAAATAAACGATAGAGTTTTGCTTTGTGATGACAGTTGCTATACGGCTTGAGGACAGCATTTTCTTCAATAATTATAATTAAAAATAATTAATAATTAAGAGAAAAAACTAATTCAAAGAATTATCCGCTATATATCATAGAAAATGGATATAATACACTAAGCACATAATATAACTACACAATTAATAAAAAATAATATTTTGACACAAAAAGTGTCTGCAGGGAATGCAATTGAAAATACTATTTAAAATTTTGGTCAACTTTAATAAACATTATCAAGTCAGCACTTTCCAATACTGTCTTATTTAACACTCTACTAAAAAATAACACTATCTCATGATGAAAACAAATCCTAAGTAAAAGGCTAACAAACAAAAAGCAAGAAAGCATTGAAAACACACGTAATAACCAGAACCAAGCCCACATTACCCGATTGATTCATTCAATAATTCAAAAGCCAGCACGTTTATACGCCAATCATTGATATAGAAAACGCAACGAACGTTCACCTGCGAAATGACATTAAGATATAAATCAATTGAACACGCAACCACAGCCTTAATAAGCCTATTAACAGTAACTCCTGATGGCGTGGGATTCTGAATTAAAGATCAATTTCGCGACAAAACCCTTTTGAGATCTGTCAATGGGTTTGAATTAATTGAGTGTGGGATAAATGGATACACGGTGTCTGTTTGTAAACAAGCTCATAATATTATCAATATCCTCTTTCAGGCAAAAGCCTTTCACAGTAAATCATATCTTATCGTTCATATCGGAATAAAATAACTGATACCCAGAAAAAAATTGATAGTAAATAAAAAATCAGTAAAAAATTGAACCAGTGAAATGATTAGTCAAATCAAGCTGAAAACGCTTTATATTTTTTTTTTATTGGTAAAAGGAAAGTATTGTATCGCAAATAAAACAGATGTTCGTTGTTTTGTTTGTCATCTTATAAAGTCACTATAACTTTATCAAACAATCAAAACCGCCAACACATAACTATAGGAACTCAATTAAGTCAACTGACGCCCACAATCTATTGTTAACTTTCGTCTACATCATAAACTCGAAAACGGTTGAAAGTCCAAACCACCGCCTTTCGTACGGTTACTACGTAATAATAAATTGGCAAAAGATTAATAATAGTGTAGCCTATTATTATTCTCTTGCCGATTTTTTTCATTATTACCATCGACAAAATTCTTTATTTTTGTTACTGGATGTTTGAAACTTATGAATTTAATGTAGTTCCTAGTTTGTATACGTAATGTAGTATTTAATTGTATGCAATTTGTAAGTGAATATGGTATTTTAAAGTAATGTGCAAAATAATAATAATATTAAATTGGATATTCACTAATGTACAACAACGAATTTATTTACCCTAATAACCCATTCATGTCCTTAATCATATAAAAGTTCAAGGATATCTGCGCATTTTACAATTTTCTTAATTTGATAAAATAAATAATCTCAAAAAAAAATCTAGGAATTACATCCAATGACGGATCACAATACATTTCCGGTAACATCAATACAAATTGGTGAACTAACAAAAAACATTGAACTTGGCCGGTCAATGAACTCGCTAATTAATTTTATGCATTCTAAGATGTTAGATAATAATGTACGTAACTACTTCCTGTACAAAGTTTATTTAAAAAGTTCTCGTAATTGTTTCAATGCCAATCTAAAGAGAATGTATTATTGTAACCTGAGAAATTTCTAGATTAGGTGCGGATTTCCCCGAATTCAATTAGAGGTTTTTAGAAAAAGTTGAGACATGAAATAATTGCTGAGTCTGCGTGCGACCACGGCCGGTGTAACCTGGTCGAAACGTCAAGCCCTAAAGGTATTTATGCATGTTCGCGCTAATCCCCGTTCTATAATCTTCTTATATATAAAAATGAATCGCTAAATGTGTTGGTAAGCGCATAACTCAATAACGCCTGGACCAATTTCACTAATTCTTATTTTGTTGTGTTAGTTATTATCAGGAGAAGGTTTTTATGAAAGAAAAAAAAATGGAAATTTCGCGGTAAAAAAAAAAGTAATCACCGGCCAAATATAAAGACACCGGGACCTAGGTATTCATGCGGGTGAAACCGCAGGGCACAGCTAGTATTAATATAAACATGCAGCGCGATAGTTTAAAAGTTATTAATTGCAGAGTGATAGGTAACATTTTGAGAGGGGAAATTTCACCAATAATTAGATCTACGCTCTAAGGAACTAAGTTATCAGTAATCAAGTTTAAATTTTATTAGAATTAGAATTAAATATTTGCCTTCAGTTTGTGGTAATGAAACACACATCACAGTATTGGACTCAGATGAACGCGTAAAATTGAGCCTTGTATATGACAAAACCATCTTACTAAATTAATATTTGTATATTGAAACACTACGGAGCGGAAATCCGACAAATTTCTCGCATAATACGATTTTACATAATTTTGCAATATTAGCGCTGTTAATTACATTACATCCTTGAACGTCAAACTATCGTAAAAAAAATCTTACATATTATAACGACATTTTAATGACATAGTAATGTGATCCACAAAATTTTATTTGACTATAAATACACATACAATCTTGTTTATTTTCTCAAATGAACGGGTTGTATAAAATAATAAAATCTTAATTAGTGGTTTCATGGTCAGTGAAAGTGTTTCAACTTTCGATACACATAATATTTGTTGGGTCCTGCGCAGTCAAAACTCGTTGGGCTAAAAGAAATCATTTTGACAGTTCACATTTATTTCGGTGGTATCAAGTTTCATTGTCAATGTTAAACATATGTAAAAAAACGAATAAATATATAATTTTATTTCTAGTGCCAAAAGATAGTCTTTTAAATATAAAACCGTATGCAACTACCGTTTTCTACTCAATTTTGATAAATTATAAATTATATAATAATATATATTTCTTAATATTAATAATATATACTTCATAATAATAAATTATTTTATGAAGTCACTAATACAAAAAGCTTATAATTATCTCTTAATTTTTTTAAGTCTTACTCTTAGATAAAGCACCTTAATAGCCGTCTAAGCTAATTTAATTAACCCGTATTTTAAGGAAATATTTTTAACAAAATTTCAGCAATGAATTTTGATGGCTATTACCCGAGCTACCTAATAAAATTAACAATGAATTATTAAAAAAGGTTTATAAAATAACTTTCTTTTAAATGAAAGACTTTCATTTAACCAGTTATCCGTTTCATTTTTCAGACTTAATCGTCAACTGGCGAGCGCGAATCTCGCGAGCGCGCGCGAGTTGGCACTTTTCGATTTTGCCTACTTTTTTTGTCGTCAACTCGCGCGTCTATATAATTTGATGTTTTAATGTATAGTCAGCTACAAAAACGTTATAACAAATTTAATTTAGTTAGGTACTTACCTACTATAAATGTATAAGAAACTTTATGAAATTTGATTTTTAAAATAAAACAAAATATACATCGTTTTGAAATCAGTTTATTATAAATCAACAGGACAAAATATAAATTATTAGTAGTATTTCCCTTACTAATTATCAACAATATCACATTGATTTGAGAATTTGGCTTATAATCTTATTATCTAGTATGTAAATTGTAAAAAACTAAGTAAATAAAATAGAAACAACGAAAACTCTCCCCTCACATACTCGTATACAAAATTATATGTGAGGAGATTTTCGATAAATCTCATAATATAAATAATTTAAACCGTACTGAATATTGGTAAGTATAAAATAGTAAAGCTAAAAATAGTAATTGACAACAAACTGACTTATTATTGCTCACTAATAAAATCAATCTTAGGAACCATAGAAAGAGTCTTAGAAACTATAAAATCACAGATCAGATATGGTTGTAAATGTTTTTTACAAAAAACGCTAAACACTATCAATAAGTAGATTCATCAATTGGCTAAGTTATTACTGACGACCTACTAATAAAACTAATCACAGACTATAAAATCACAGATCATGGTTTGTTATAAATGATTTTTATAGCAAACGTTAAAATAAACAGACTATGCTAAATTAAATCAAAAATCACAAGATCAAAAGTTCGATACATAAGTCAATATTTATAACCCCATGGATAAATTCGTTAACAGTGTTGGTAATGTGCTCGTCAATAGCACAAGTTTCTTTACATTTTGCAGTTATATTAGACTTCTTTAAGTATAAAGTCTGATAATAATTATCTTCTTCTTTTAAGATGGTCAAAAAATGTGCAATACTTTTGGGTTTGCTATTAATTTTTTTATTTACCGTAGAATGCCAGCTCTCAACCATGTTCGTAGTGCGGTGTTGGCTAAAATTACAAGACCATTTGTCTGCGAAATTGGAAGTCTCATTCAACCAAGTTCTTACAAAATAATCATTAAATTTTACAATATTTTTATCAATCTCTTTTTATTTGACTGTACTTTACATAGACGCGCGAGTTGACGACAAAAAAAGTAGGTAAAATCGAAAAGTGCCAACTCGCGCGCGCTCGCGAGATTCGCGCTCGCCAGTTGACGATTAAGTCATTTTTCACTGTCATAAAAAATGATGATTTCGTATGAAATTATTTAATTGTTCTGGAGTAGTCTTGAATGGAGAAAGCTTGAATTAATTGGATGCGGTAATTACAATGTTTGTTTAAATAACTTAATGTTTGATGCATTTATAATTACGAGTAATTGATGTGACGTCATTAGTCTGCTGTTGAGGGTAAAAAGGCGTGATATTTAATTAAATGGAGTTCCTTGCCAATCTGCACATGAAATATGACATTGAAATTAAAAAAGAATTTTATGTATCATCGTTTTTTAGACTGTAACTATGGATCATTGTTTTTATTACAATTTATTTATTATAAAGGCTATAAAATCTTTTATTATTTATGCTTTTAGTATTTATAACATAAACTGTAAAGATTAAGACAAGAAATTAAAGAAAATTTACATTTAATTTAATGTATTGGAGGCAAACCAATCCTTATTTTTTATAACTTTACGTGCCAGTTTATTTCATTAAAAAACAGTATTTTATCTAATCAATACATGTATACAATTTATGTGAAATTTCTTTTAATTCGCACTACAGTGTTAATTGAGAACAGACAGAAACTATTGTTAGTATTAAAAAGAGAGTTCCTAATCTAATCTGATAAATAAATATAAATATATGTCACATATTATTTTCAGCAGGGTATAATTTTTTCCACACACCGTTAAAAATACAGCTACTAAAATAAATTCAAAGAAAAAATTTGTTGCTTCATTTATTGTTTTTCTTTTACTTTTTGATGCCTATTTTGAGTGAACTGTGTGTCTCAATATTATTGGTCTAGAAACCGTGTTAGCATAATAGTAAAAATAAATTTTTATTTACTTATTTATTTATGTATTAAACATACACACACTATCATTACAGAGTGATCCAATACAATAGTGGTTTCCATAGCCATACACATACAATATGAATAAAATTTAACTTACAGCTAAGACAAAGAAAGAAAAACATAAAAATAAATTATAATATGTTAAATAAAAAATCTCATCCTCAAAACAAAGCCAAGAACAGTAAACACAAGTATTTCTCGTCATATAAAAAGCATTTGGTTTCCTACCGGCCGCGCTCGCGCACTGGGTCGCACTAAGCTTATTTAGACGGAGCGAGGAATATCGTGCGAGTTGCGATACATTGCCGGGCGGCGCGGGTACGGTGTCGTAAGAGACGGATCATAGACGGCAATGTACTGCACTCGCACGATATTTCTCGCTAAATCTAAATGAGCACTAACTCTCACTGAGCGAGCTACTAACACAGTCGCCGATGCGCGCGCACCTAGTTATACAATTTTGCATGAGAAGTATGAGTGAAAATCTATGGTAATTAACACCGAGATACTTTAATGGATTATATTATGATCTATTTAGTTTTTTTTTCTTTGTTAATTCGATTAACATTAAATAGATTTTTTTTTCTTGATGTTGTTACATTATAAGTAGTATATTAAGTCTATGAATTATTTAGGTAATATAATATGGTAATTACTGACCAATAGACAAAAGCAACGGTATATTAAAACGCCTTTATTTAGCATTTATCAATTATTATTTTAATAAAAAAAAAAAAAAACTATTGTATATGATACCTTAAAATTATTAGTCATAGAAATAACACATGTTATGTACATATCCAGTGATTGAATTATTACATAATAAACATTAGAACTTTCACATCTGTTAGTATTTAAGAAAGTACCTAATTTTGTACAGTACATACGAGAGTGTTACGTCCAAAAGAACCTTTCTTTTATAAATAGAATTATTTTTTTTCTTACGAAAATAAAGACACATATTGCTATATTATTATATTGATTGTAGTTCAGAAAATTAAAGTTACAATTTTAAGCAGTTCAGTAATTATAAACAATATGTACAGAATACCTTAAAATATTTACAATACTATAAAAACTAAGTGGATGAAAGTTACAATTTAGTGTTTAGTGCCAAAAAAACACTTTTTTCATTTCTGCTAATGGGTATTTCAAAAGGAAAAAAACTGTACAATCCTTAAATTCACATACAGAACATTAGCAGTAAACATGCATTCACCATTCAACAGAGTTCATTGAACTTAGAAACAAACGTAACATCGAATGTAACAAAAAAAAAACAAAAGAAAACTTAGTTTCTTCGCAAAAAGTTTGTAAACGACGAATAACGGTGCAAAAATTATCACATATTGGTGAATATTACTTACAATCTACCACACAAGTTGAGCTGTATATTGAAAATTGGCAGCACCTTAATGTCATTGATATAAAGATGACTTTTATAATTAGATGTTTATCTTGACGTGTGGTTGACTGTACATATTATAATGTCGGTAACTGTATGTCTAGATCGACGTTTCTATACAAAAAATCTGACTATCTAGATAATGTTAAATTGACAATTAAATATACGCATATTACCTTGTTTACATGCTATCCTCTGTGTGTATGTTTGTATGTTTTCTACTTGCTCAAAACTGTTGTGAGTTCAGGTACGATTCTTATAATATCCAAAGGGCAGGTTTAGTTTGATCGAACCATTTTCAGATCTTCATCATTGACATTTGTTTTTTCATTCCTACACTTCGTCAAACGGGAATGACAAATATAAGAAGATAGTTTCATAAATAATTAAACAGGATCCTAAACGACTAGCAAAAGCGGAGATTTGATGACTAAGCCAGCATAATATGGGATACACTTCTAGTTTTTAGATTCAGGTTTCATAACGATGTTTTCCTTAAACATTACTCACTGACGTCTTAGGTTCTAAAAACGTAAGTAATATTATATAAATATTTGAACATAGAAAGTTATGTATGAGTCATTTTTAATTGGTGTCCTAAAGCATATCTTAGTAAAGTGATCAGAAAGAAATCACTAATCGACATTCAAATATAAAAGTGACTAATTAATCAGGTAACTTTTAAATACTAAACAAGACACTTAAATTTTACTTGTACCTTTTTTGTGTGTGAGTTTGCAGATACTAATTGTTTTACTTCTTTTTCTTTCAAATTTGCAATTATTATTTTTGCTGTTTATTTTTGTTTTTACTCAGATAACAATCAGGTAGCATACCTTTAACGTATTTTATGTGTTGTTCAAAATAATAATAGTATTTTCCGTCTATGTACCAAATTTACACAATCAATCTTTAAAAAAACATACTAAGTCAATAAACACTAGCGCGTTATAAATAAAAAACATCGACAGGGCCATTACCCAGTTATTTTCATGATTTGCATCTTAATATTCCAACCCATCTACTTTACTATAAAGTAAAAACGTTGAAAGAAGTTGTTCAGAATATAATATATAATACCTATATATTATATTCTGAACAAGCCAAAATTGACAAAACATAAGTCGATAAACTCTAACAATATATTCATAAGTTTCACACACAAACGACAAAAAACTGTACCCTTACAGTTTTCTTGAATAAGTTAAATGCATCCGCGAATTCTCACGGAAATATCGCTACTTATACTTGAGAATATATTCAGTAATCATTACTTAAATATATGCACTACTGAACCGGTACACTGACCTTTACTCTCTAAATAATTTATAGGCTGTCCTGATATCGTAATTAAGAGGCGTAAATAGGCTTAATAGCTTTATTAGTTAAATAATAACAGGCCATTGCGTTCTGCAGGAATTAATATAACGGTAAAGGAGATAAGTTTAAGTCCACAATTGTGATATTTTCTTAGAATTGAATTAATGCGTGAATGGACAAGACTTTGTATTTTAAACTTTGTTATAAATAGGTATATTTAACATTCATGGTAGTTGTTCAAATATATCTTTTAAAAGGAAAATACCTACAGTGAAGAAAATAAGTTGTTACGTTTTTGACAGATTTAACACCCATATCGATGTAATTATATACTTTAAGCTAAAAATTATGATTTGTTCACTATCGAAATTGTATTTTTATTTAGTAAAACAAACATTATATTATTATTCTTAGTGTTTTAATCAAAACTTAAGGACCGATGTGAAGAACTTAGTGATCGAGTTTTAATTGATAGATTTTAAACTCAAATAACAATTTATACGCTGAGTTTAAAGAGCCAAAATGACAGATATAAATTAACCACTTCATTAGTAAAACTTTATTCACAGTAAAGCACACACCACATTGCACTTGTTTGAATTTCATCAAATCTACCAATCAATCGAATGAGCAAAATATAAATCGTTTAACAAAACACGCGAGCTCAAATGACGAGGAAAATTTGGCAGATCTGAATCACTTTTACACGAATATATCGTAAAAAAATATATTTTAATTTATCTTGATTTGAATATGAAAAAAAAGTTCGTTGCTCTACTGATATTTCAATAATTAATTATTGAAAACGCAATATTACGTGTACTGAAAAATATTAATTCATATTCAGTCTGCTAATGCATACGGTTTTTCAGTTGGGATTTCAGTGCGTGTATTAATTCGCACGTGATTTTATGCATTAAAATATTCAGCCGGCTGTCAAATTGAATATTTTTTCATAATTTGAAATGTGTGTTACACGGGTTTGTGGAACTGTATCGTATTGTATTTTAAGACGTTCTTCGATTTACATGTGAATATTTTTTGCATCTTGTTACTTTATAAAAGCAAATTTATGGAGTATAGTGTTTTATGAATCTGATACAGCTTCTTTTACGTATCTAATTGGCGCCTGTCATTTTGTGAGAAAATTACATTTGGATAACAAGACAAGATATGTTATAAATTCTTATATGAGGCGTTACAAGCTGCATTTTTTGTAGGTGAATATGAAAGCCAGATATTTACAAAAACATCTCGCATACGTGCGAAAGCTCAATTCTGCCGCATCAATTTGACAGCTGATTTAAATCAAACGAAATCTCGCTCGATACGCGGAAAAGTAACCGCACAATCCGTATCGTTCACATTTCTCGCGAAACTTAATTCTTAATGGAGAAATAACTGAGGAATAGCTGCAGTATCTTAAAATACGGATCAGAGTGTCGGCCACATATCGTGTGAGTCGCCGGCGCCGACGCGACGCTTCGCCGATTTCGTGCATTTTTTTGCAAGTGATGACTCGGATTTCTAAATAATTTAAATACGTGCACGAAGTCAGAAGCGCACTAACGCAGATCGCGTATTAATTGCTATTCAATGAATTGGGTTTGTGTGTACCGAGTCGCGTGCTAATTCGTTGCTTAGTTTTATTTATGACGTGTTGTGCACGAACTCGATTGAATCGATCAGCATCTTATAATTTTAAGTAAAAGTTGAATGGGAAACTTACGGTTCTAATGACACCGTCACAGAATCCAATTAAAGCACAAAACCATGTCACTGTCACAGATGTGTTTGGTTGGTGGAGCACTGATGCGCGAGACGTGTTCGCGGAGAAGCGCGGGAGAGGCGCAGGGCGCGTGCGTGCGGTGCGGCTGCGCGGGCGCGACTGACCGCCGGAGAAGTGATCAGACGGGGCCCGACTCGAAATCGCAGAAGTAAAATTGTTGCACTTTTATTAAGGACAGGTTGTTGTAAACGTAAAAGTGGTACTAATCGTGTGTAAATAATTACACCGCACGGATTATGCGGAGCGACGTAATAAATCGCACGGTTACTAGTTAGTCTTGTTGAGTCAGCGGCTTAAATAATAAATAAGGATTTTTTAAGAGTAATTGATATGAGATACGGTTAGCCTCAATACATATCGTAAATCTTTAAGACGACGCGTCGTCGGTGTTGACTTAGTTAATGGAAGCATATATAATTCATGAAAATATTAAATCACTGATCTTTAGATAAATAAGATGGAGTAAAATTAAATTACTTGCCAATATCGGTCGTGATAGCATTATAATGGGTCGAACATTAATCAAGTATTCAGATTAAATTTGCATACAGCGAAAATACTTACATCGTTATACCGCGCGGCGTATAAGTAATTATTGACAAGCAAAGCCTGCGCGTAAATGGTGCGTAATTAGCATATACATTTTTTACGATGCAGAAAGTTGTTTGTTTGTATCTTTTAGTCAATCTTACAAAGGAACAATTATCCTTTATATGGGGGAAACTTTCATGTGTGAATGGCCCACAACAAGAATATGTATTTCTCTCGTAAAACTTCACGAATACATATTTATTTACAAGTGCATAAATACGCGTGTTTGTGACCTTTTTATGGCCAAACGACTAAGCCGATTACGGTGCGATTTGGTATGCTAATAGCATAAACCTTGGGAAGAGCATTTGATACTTTTCATATTGAAAAAGCCAGTTATACTGTGATCTAACTAATTTCAAAATACCTATATAATTTCAATACGTGGTTTGAATCTATTTTCGTGCGTTTTGCTTATTAAAGACTTCAACGCGCGCATCTGCGCTTACGCATCCTTCATTGAATTTGTTAAGATTGTTTTTACAATGTCTTTAATCACCTAGAACATAATAAATAATGCAACAAGCAGCACTTTTTTTTTCATGTTTTATGAAATAATGATATTATTTTTTTGTTTGGCTCATTCCTCTGTTGTTAACCTGACCGCAGGCTTTGACCAATCACCTGACTTTAATGTAAAAAATGATACAATTTTATATGTTTGTGATTGTTCATTTTTATCATGTTGACAAAGTTTTATCAAAACTGTTATAAAATAAAATTGTTTTAAAAAAAAAAACAGTCTGGTCAGTCAACTAAAGAAAAAACAGCAACAATGAAAGTCGATGAATAGGAAATAAAGCAAGAGTACGTAGGTAGTTAGGTTGGTACTCAATCACGGTTCACATCTGCTGACCTACTAGTGGCCACACAACGAGTTTACCTATCTCGTATACGGTGGACCTTTCAGCTTGCTGGAGTTTTTTTGTTTTCTATTCCTGGGTTTTAGAAAATCTAGGTATTGTTGTTAACTACGTAGATTGTAGAACTAAATATAATTCTGATCCACTAATTGTGTTTCAGAGGTGTACTAACCTGATTAGTTAAGTGTAATGTCTTAAACACATTTATATTTACACCATACTATATAAGTGTGTAGCATATTGTCCACTGTGTATGTAATTTAATCTAAAAAATAATATCCGTTTTCTTTGCATTACTATTGTAAAACATAAATTCATGTTTTATTAAATATGAGCGAAGACTTTTAAACAAAATTGTAGCCATAACTCAGGACGGACTAAAACTTTCAAGTAGAAGCAAAAATTAATTTTGCTCAGCTCAAAAATAATATATCTAACGACATATTATTTTAAGGTATTAGAGAATGGAAACAAAATTAGCATCCTCTTTTCAGTACTTTAATCTTTAATTTTAATATCAAAGTTAAGCTTCAACAGTACATTCGAACATAAAATGTGTAACATATGTCTGAATCCATCAATCAAGCTAACATAAGCCGGTAAATAATATCGAGCAGAAGATTTCGAATGTGGTTATAAAACAGTAAATCAATCCCGTAACTTTCTTAGTCGGAGTCACAAATCACAAGCGAGGACGTTATGTTAGATGTTTAGGGTTGCTACAAGTTATTTTATATTTAAATGATTTGAATAATAAAAAATTAAAAAATAATTTTATAAAGGACTTCATCCACTCTCTATACATTTTTGGTCCAAATTCGAAAGTATCCGTATCTGGCCGACAAAAAATAATGTTTTATTCTGACAGAGCTTGTCCTCCTAAGCATTTCTTACTAAGTCACCAAAGCTGTAGCACCGCTGCACATGATTGTATCCAGGTTTAAAATTCTGGATTTTCATACAGATTTTCGATCACATGCCACGATATTATCGATAAAATGAAGTACTAGGAGGACAGAGCTTGTCCTCCTAAGCATTTTTTAATATGATTTTATCCAGGGTTTAAAATTCAGAATTTTCCTATCTGAATTTCAATTTTTTCGATCAAATACCATGGTATTATCCATTAAATTAATTACTAAGTAAAAACAAATTAAATGTGTAGTGAAATAGTAATAATATTTAACTTATATTTAAAAAATACTTTTAAACCAAATCTAACTATAACAAGATCTAACTTCGTATCACAAGAAAGCCTGTAAAACTTGTGAGATTGTATCTACTTAATTGTCACAAGAAAAAGTAGACCTAAGAAAAAGTCTTTACATTGACAAGTTATTTATTGGCTATTTCTTTTTGTGGTTTTTTATCCGTCTAGACTAATCTAATTAGTGCATTTCTATCAACAAAAAATATATTTAAAAAAAATTATGACTAATTCTACTGCAGTATGTTTTCGTTAATTAATGTTACTTAGATCAGAACTTAAAAGATTTTCTAAAAAATCATGCACTAGAACTAACACTTTATTTTATTAAGTAGCCTTTCAACATTTACCTTCTAAGTGTATTCGTCAGGGTCACTTACTTTACCTACTGTTTACAATTTAATTCCGTTGTAGGGTTAGCGAAATTAAAGTATTATTTTGTGGAAAGGGATATCTACAAATATAAAATAAGTCCTTAAACTAAACATCTGACTTTAACATATTAGGGATTTAATCCTTGTTACTGTCAACCCTATATTTAAGTGAAAGTGATAGCAACGCTATACCGATTAGCGGCATCTCCGCTGCGCCCGCGCACCGGGAAAGCCGCCGGCTGTCAAATTTACTTGTCAGATGCTCTTACACAGAAGTGCGCTCGCGAACGTTGTGTGAATGAATTACGGATGACGCGTGACTCATTCAGACAAAGAAATGCTTTTAATCTTAATTACTTTTATTTGATGATTTTTATTTTTTTGGGACAAAGCTAACAATTATAATTAAGACTTTTTGGTAAAATTGTTTCATTGCATTAAGTTTGGTCAGAAAGGCATTTGAAAGGTTTACATTTATTTGTTGGAAGAAAGTTTGAAACAAACTGAAAATAATATTTCTTTCTGACTAAAACTTGTGTTTATTTCTACTAATGATAAATAATAACTAAAAAATACATATAATTTTAACTATGGGAGAAACCGTATTATTATTAAGAGTAATGCAGAACGATACTATTGCTATTGGTTTCTCTATATTGTTTGAGTCTGCTTTTTGAGAAATCAAGGCAATTGCTTTTGTAAAGCCAAAATTTACTGTACACTTCTATAGATCTATACAAGTCATTGCGAAGTCTGGATGTACGCGCTTGTAATTCAATCGTGTTACAACACCTCGTCACAGGGAATCCTAATGCGATTGCATACTAAAGCCCACACAGAATCAGTAACTAAATCACTAAAACGGACCTTACTGCCTTGTTACAAGAGCGATTTTAAAGTCTAGGTGTGACGATAGTGTGGTTGTCTGTACATTTGAAGCGTGTGTCAAGCGCCTCTTGTTAAGGCAGTGAAGACTAATTAATTGGACGATGAGTAAGCCGACTTAATTGGTCACTTCTGTCTATTTCGAATGCCTGCTGTGAGGTGCTGCAAAAAGGCTTGACTTAATATGAAGAGGCGTTTGCCTGTTTGCATCAGTGGAACAGTAACTGGCTTATATTATTTGACTATAGACATTATTGACATTACTTTGTATATTTTATTTCCCAGGATGAAATTTCGAATTTAGATAAAACGACAAAATTACTTCTCTACTTTTTAATGGTTCGCATGATCTGATTACCTAGCAAAAAAAAATAATTAACTAGAGGTCTTGAACACAAGACATATTGTTAGTCAGTTAGAGAGCCTTCATGAACAACCTAATTAAAATTGCAGCAATAAAACGTTTAGTATTTTGTTGACATTAATTTTTATATTAGTTTATTTGTAATTCAAAACATTACAATACGGTGTAAACAGCGCCCATTCCACCGTGTACAATAAAAAGTGTAATTGGCGACACAGTGTGTCGTAAATCTGTTAAGTTTTATGTCCACCATCACTGCCTACCCTTTACGGAGTGCTGATGTGTTTACAAAGTTAGTGAAGAAACAGGTGTATGTATAATAACTATTGCTGTGTGAAACGTTTGTTGTAAATGGGTTGGAAGGGTTTTAGTAGGTCATACGTTTTAGTTTTGGAAGGTGTATAATAATTAAGTTGTACATAATATGATATGGGTGAAAAACTCGCGCTTGTTAATTACAGGCTTGCGATCTTGTGTTGCTAAAGATGCACTTGTAATTGTTTATACTTCAGAATGAACACTTTAGAAGCTTAGATCAGCTAATCAGATTGTTCTTACATATATTAAATGAAACATAACACCAATGATACCTCTCAATGTTTGATTTGCAATTTTTCTATCTATTAACTCTACCGGAAATTGATCTAAACTACACAATGCCCATATTAAGTTTATATTTAACCAACCTACATACACACACACACATGTCTCATTGATCTGAGCTGGAACGCGACCTAATTACGCGGCGGTTTAATTAGAGGCGCCCACAAAACCGCTGACTTTTCCCGTTGTGCATGACGCATTCCGACGTATTAGCAACGTGTATGCTTCTATATTAATACTTAGTGTTGATCTGTTAGGTAACAATTTGATAGTGGATATAAGAATAAGAAAGAAAATATGCTACTCAAGTTTACTGAAAAAAAATACTATGATTTTGAACTAAAAATACCGGAATGTTTCTGACATCTCTATTTAATCAAAAAGGTCTTAATTTCATGATTAGATCAATACATTTAATAGCAAATGGGGTATATTAGGATATCATATACACTTTTACAGTCATTTGTTTGTCTTAATAGTAGATGTGGTAGTTTTAGTCACATGTTAGAGTGATAACACTTAGTCACTAATCTGTCCGTGCTTTAGCTTGCATAATACACGAAAAAAAAATAAGAAAAAAAAATAACCAAATAAAAAGTTAAGAATTAAGTGATTGAATATTTAACAATAATATTATACACACACAGAAATAACATCAACAGAATACTCCACAATTTTAATTCAGTATACGTTTTAGCAAAGTAATTAGTATAATTAGGTTGTTAGGTAAATATTTCAGTGGTCTTACTGAACTATGACGGTGGCTGGCTGGCTGGCTGGCTACAAGACACTGGTTAAGTATTACCGACCTAGATGTTGCGCGTTCCCTGAATACTTTAAAAGCTGTGGGCTTTGGTCATAGAGACAGCGATTTTAAGAAATAAATATATTTTATTTTATTTCTACATATTTAGCAGGTGTATTGGCTATTCATATTTAGCGAAACAAGTATGTAAGGATCGTAGCAAGTGGAAAGAAGTGGTCTCTGCCTACCCCTACGGGAAACAGGCGTGATTATATGTATGTATGTATGTATGTATTGGCTGGAGTGTTGTAGTAATGGATCGAAGATGTAACAAAAGAAGGAAGAAACTGCCATTTGCAGACATGTGTAAGGAACTCAGATCACGACGAGATGTTACTACTGAATTTTCAAACTTATTTGTATAGTTGGAACTACAAAATACGAGTATATAATAAGGCTTTATTTTATCTACTTTCAATTAGATTCGCTATGTGTTTATCCACTTCTAACATAAAAAAAAACTTTAGTAATTATTCTCTTACCGATTTTGCAAATGCCCGCTACCGCTACCGTTTTTGCTTCTGCTACCGCTGTCAGTGAGACCTCAGGCACACGTTAATACCATGATTCGAGTTAGGATTGGAAAGCGGGAATTACAAGTGAATTATTAATAGGAGCGAGGAATCATTGCGAGCCTCCGTCCCTTACCATTATGAAGGTATATTATAATGGTATGGAGGTAATTACTAATTAGTTTGTATTATGTGTTCCTGGTATACGGAAAGGGCGGTGACTAAGGGGCTTAAGTTAACGAACTAAACTACTAACTGCATGAAAAAACTTCTTAACGAGGTAAATCTAATCTAATATGTTAAGGAAAATTACATTTTATTTGTGGAATTATCGACCACTGAAAATGTAATGTGACGAACTGGACATATGTAAATGAAATATTGTAAAAAAGGAAAATACATAAAGGTTTAAACGGAGAAAGAGGACGCCTAGATTTCAAAAACATTATAGAAATTTATTTCATAGTTGAAAAAATATTTAATCGCCCAAAAACTTTAAAACACTCGCCTGAAAATGACAGTCTATATAACGTGATTTATCAAGCCATAATAATTATTTCGTACATACAAACTCGTGTAGGCGGCTTCATAATCGTTTATTATGAATAGCTCGGAATGGCTTTTGCACGTCCATTGAAAACGGGCACCGCATTTCGTATTTTTCACATGAACACTTCCATGAAAAGCTGAATAAAATTCACTCGCTTTTCATAAAATACGTTTACGTTTTCCATTCAATAGAAAAATATGTTTTAAAATGAATAAAAATATTAAGTTTTCCTTTTTATTTTCACTCTGATTTATTTAATGGGTAATGTACGTGTTTTTGGAATGTTTTTTAAATAGCACTTTAATTGAATATACTAGTAGAATTTAGGTTACGTTTATAGTATTTATCTACAAAAAGTCAAAGAAATCCTTCTAAGCTTGAGTTTCTTAAATTGGGTCAAGAATAAAAAAAATACTTTGACAATATAATCAGAACCTACATATAGATCTCGCGGGCATTTTAAACCGACTTCAAAAAAAAGAGATTCTCCGTTTGACCTGTATGCATGTATGTATATGTAGAAATGTATTTGTATATATTTTTTGTTTATTTATTTAAAGCCTGAGCTGTCCCACTGCAGGACAAAGGCCTCCCTTCCTTCCTTCCACGTTACCATTATTAGATATTTTCGATGCACATTGTTCGTCCCCTAAATTGGCCATAAATTACCCCAAAACTCTTACCTTACCACTAGAGGTACTACCACTGGTCACTAATAATGAGTACTATAAATACCTGAGCCGGAGCATCTGCTTCGTACATTAATCGTGTTATCTGCTAACGAGTTCGTACTCGCAATCTGTCTCGAAGATATAATCGGAGGCCCTACCACCGGTTCTCGAATTAATTGGAAATGATATTTTAAAATACTGATGTATGTTTGTGTGATTTAATTTGAATTTGTATTTTCATTTTCTACGTGTACTATAGTTTTTTTCTTATATTTGACGGTATTCATAGGAGCATTTTTAAATTATTAAATGGCTATACAAAATAAAAACTAAATTAGCTTCAAATAAAAATAGCTTCTTCACTGACACATTGTCTTTTTAATATTAACTTGCCACCAAATAAGAATAAAATACAATAATAATCTTGAAATAATTTGGCAACCAATTAGTTTAATGATTATCCAACATTTAAGTTCACTATAATTTAGACATAAAAGTGTGTATCTCAAATCAGTAATGACATAAAACCGTTAACCAACAATAGTAGGGGATTACTAAGCGATGCATTTTCGAGCTCGCTCGTCATGAAGCACAAAGCAACGCCGAAGACTTAGTTTAATTGCCTCTAATCGAGAACACTATCTAGATTCTTTCCTGCTTGTTAGTGTTGGGCGAGATACGATCGAGATTTATTTAATAACATAACAGTAGTACCGGCTTCACAAAGGATTGTGACATTAAGTTCGAGGAAACTGAAACTATTAATTTGAGATTCAGATGTAGGTTTGTTTTTGACCGAAATGCTTAATATTTGGAAAAGAATGAGAACCAGGCTCATATCAGAATTCCGTGTATTATTTGTATATGCTAATTTGTTAATGAATATGAAAATGAATCTGCTATTATTTCCTTATGTAACTTTTTCTGACTCAATCTTAAGCGCTATTTAACTTATTGTAATGTTGTGGTTTTTACTGGGTTAGCAGCTACTTAACTTGCTTAATTACAACACTAATGTCCTTTAAGATTAACAGCTGTGAAAAATTGTTTTCAAAAAATACCAGTTTAGATGCTAGTTCAAATAAGTTAAAAAGTTAAAGTTTTTTATGGTACTGTATACTTTCAATTAAAAGAATTTACCTACATCAAACAAAACAGTATACTCAAAGTAGTTAAAAACACAACAACCCCTATTTTCTCATAAACTGTAAACAAGCTTTAGCCGAGAGTAAATCTAATAAAAAACTAGGACATAAATTAATGAACTACTGCGCTTGGTACTGACAAAGCGTTTCAGAAAATACGTTGCGAAAATGCTGCCTCACAGAGCTTTATGAAGACCGAATGAAATTACAAACATTCGTCCAAAATTGAGAATAAAAGTTTAAATTAGATAGCATAGTAGAATTAGGAAGTTTTCTAGTTATTATATTGGGATAGATTCAAGTGAATTCGTAATTTGATTACATTAATTTGAAATTGTGTACACAATTTTCAGTTCATACATTTAGATTAGCTACAGTGGTAATTTATCACTAAATTACCATTAATATTTTACTATAAGTAAGTTAAAAGATTTTTTTTTGCAATTTCATAAAATTAAAATAAAAAAACAAATGAACAAGTGTCGGCAAAATCAAATACGTTATTCTAAAACCAAAGTAAGTTAGAAAAACACTAGTTTTATGGAAACAAAAACAACGAAAATGTAGAAAAGTTCATCTTCCAGCTCGTCAAAAATAAACAGGCAATCATAACAGACATTTGAAATCAATTTACTGCAGAAATAAAATAACATTTCCAATAAAAATAAATCATATACGATACTCGAATCAAATGTTGGTCATTTTTCCAACAATTTTCAGGGATCAAGTAGGCTTCCCTCAAATCGGCCGTTTACGACAAAGTTCATTGAACCGAGTGATTTCTATAAGGAAGAAGGATTGACCCTCGGTATTACCAAGTTATTACATCATAAAGCTACTGTATATTCAGTGATTTTATTGGTCGAAATAGCAAGTTAGAATAGAATAGTTTAGGAGAAATCTCTTTTCCGATTACAGACCACAAAAAGGGTTGGGGATTTATGTTTCTTTTTTCCTTGTATATGAATCACGTAAATACGCATTAAAGACTTATCAAATGGCACTTATTTAAACCAAACAACACGCAGAATTATATCACATGGACTTGAAAATAAACAGCAACTCAAAAACAAAGATTTGCTTAACTTGTTAGGTAGGCATTTCAGTACCGATACACAACTAAACAATGTCACTGATTAAATATAAAAGAGTTTAAATCAAAATTTAAATTTATATCCGATTAAATTCTCACACAATTGAATCCCAGTTGCATCTACCAAACTAGATGAGAATGGGTCTTAACAACAAGCACCCTACAACTATTGATAGATAGAGTTTGATCCAACTTCTAATCACACCAGCACATCGGTCTGCCAACAGTTGCCATCTGGTCCCAACACCTTTCTATTACTCCGAATCGATCGCCATACAATTTCCAATCCGTTTCCCAGTCATGGAGATTAAATACGTATTTACATGACCAGTGACGGTATTACGTATCACGCAAAAGTATAGCAACAGAAAATTGGCACAATTATTGCTGACAAAATACTAATCCATTTTAGCACGTGAACGTATTACGAAACGGGAATTTGACAGCAATGATTGTACAATTTTTGTTAAGAATTGTTGTGGCTTTTAAGAGATACGTAATAAAGGCACGTTTTAGCTGCTTCGAGTAATAAAATTAGTTCGGCTTACTGATACCCGGCTATCAGTGAATAAAGACTGAACTGTATGAACAGTTGATTACTGGAATAATTGCATTCTAAGTGTTTCTACATGGACTCGTATCAAATTATAATGTACTGGTTAATGTTTGACTGACCTATTTGTATGTTGTCCGTGTGATTTAGTAGGTAAAGGTTATTAGGAGGTTCTGAGGTTACTTAAAGAGTTATGAATAATTTAAAACAAACAATAACGTTCCTAGTTGATTAAATTACGTCAAATGTGTGTCGTTTTGAAGACAGACAGTAAAGATCTACTTACTACTTACTAAAATGATGACAGCAAAATAGGACGCTACACTTTCATATTCCTAATCTTATCCAAAAAATCTCTTTTATTAATACAAAACTGATCAGCAATAATTATGTTGTTTGCGCTGTGTAGCAAAGTATAATTGAACTAATTTTATTTCAGACGAACATAAGACAAATAAATTTCAAAACCTACTTTTTACAAATTATCGGATATAAAGTACCGGCCTTGGCAACAACACCCCGTTCCTGTCAGTTAAACCTAACAGCCTTATACAAACACAAGCGTATTCCGCATAAAATTAATTAGGTAACAATTTTAATGAGCGTATAATCTCCAGCGACATAAACTAATACAATTTTTATATTCCTCCTATCTCTGTTACAGTTTGTTAATTTAGGATCACGCTTTCTTGCCAGCGGAGAAAGTGTTCACCTGGCTGTATTTCATTTTAGTGTTCCGTAAATTAGTTTTATAATAAAACGGTTTAAAACAATACTGGCTGATTAGCATACCGTATCAAAAGTGAAAAAAGAAAAATAAAAAGTTCTTTAAATAAATGATGTTGAAATGTTATCTTTTTGTAGAAAGCACTAGATTTGAAAAAAGAAACAGATCTTAATTGATTTACTAAAAATTAATTTCTTTTGGCTGTCTTTTGTTTTTGTGGATGGATGTTTTCTCCTTGGAAATACCTACCTCTTTGTTTTAATTCTCTGAAACAATAACTTATTTATTTTTGCTAATTTGAGAAGCTTATTTAATAGAATAGTTATATTTCTATCTGGAATCTCATATTATCTTGAATCGAAACCAAAATTAGGCCACCACATACCTGATCCAAATTAATCACATTCACGAAAATTCCTTATAAATATCGGTACAGCAATAAATCTCTCTTCATTGTAAGAAAGGAGGCTGTAGATAACGATCCTAACATGCCTTGCTAGCTATTGTTAGGCATTCTTTCATAAATACCTATATTTCATGGAATTAGAACCTCATTTATTCGAAGAAACGGCTTATTGAGACCGCTATCATTTATTTGCATGAGATATCGCTTTTATTAATGGGTTATTTTGATACTTTGTTAAATGTTTTTGACAATATGGCAGCGCATATATTATGCGAAAAGTATGTCAGTAATGGCACGACGTTTTTTAAACCAAAAAATATATATAATTATAAATGTGCCTATGTTCATAAGTAATTTTGCAAAAGTAAAATAATTAAATGAAATATTTTTAATTCAGACATGGCCCACAATTATGTTAGTAGTACAACTTTAAAAAAAATTAAGTTAAAATTCATTATTGTTAGTCGTAATATTATTTGCGAACATTGTACATCAGATGAAGTAAATAATTGAATATTGTACTTGTTGAAACACTGTAAGTATACGGAACACGCTGCAAAATAAACAAACGCGCTTACTTACTATAATATGTATTTAACGTTATTGTTCTAAATACTTATTACGTAGACATATTTTGGCATTATTTATTTATCTAGTGCGTTTAACTTGAGAATAGTAGAACAGTAACCTAAATAAAACTGTGATCTGCCAAACAACATATGACAGAAATATCTTTCAATAGTCACTGACTTCATTATCCATAATCTTAATAGTTTTCGGCAAAATGTTACTGGAAAATAAATTTCATTTATTTATTGATTTATTTATTTTGTTTGTGTACTTTTTCGGCATGACATGATCCTCATTTAATTTCATTAGGTACTCATTAATTCACATGACCTTTAATTTATTATCCAATATAAAATACCTGTCTTATAAAACCACAAAAAAACCCATAATAGCTACTCTACTATACAATTTCAACATAAATCCACCAACAAAACATATGGGCTACAAGTGTATCAAGTTACAGGCGAGCTCCGCTTTCTGAGCTGCGCAGGCGCCGATGTGCCGATAGCGAGCACGCGCCGCTTACAAGCGCAAACTGAACACGATAACTGGTGGAATAGATGTAGAGGTACTGGAAGTGACAAGGGAAAATAATGAAAGGATAAAACTAAAGAATATTCTTAAATTGTTAAAGCTTATAAGAGAATTCAAAGAAAACTTTAAATTCTACAATATGTGTGGTATTAAAAATATGCTAATAGGGAAAAATTAAATAAATATTATGTAAAAAAAATGGGCTTAAATACATGTCTACCTAAAGACATTTCCTAGTTTGATGTACACGTTAAGTTAAAGTATAAGTTGAAACCGGCACCGCATTTTCAAGATTCTGAGTTGATTGACAACAGGGCAGCCCTTTTAGCAGCATCAATCGAAAAAAGTTTTATACACAACAATAAAAAAAATACTTCACTAAACACTTCAATCAAATTCACACAAGAAAACAAATTAAATTACATTAATCTATAAAAATCTAGTGTTGCCAACGACACAACACCTAAACGCGACTTCGCCAACATTGTTACCAACAAAACCAACAGCGCCACTGTGCAACAAAATAAACAAGTTCGGAGCCTACAACTGTAATTAGGTAACCAGGGAGTTACGTGCAAACAAACCTGGAGTTTGCAGTTTAGTTTGTTTAAAGAAAAACGGGAATGAAAAGGTCTAAAAGTAAAGATTTTGTTTACAAGTACAATGGCGTCAAGAAAAATGAGACCAAATGAAACGAAAAACACATGCTTGTAAGACAGGTTTTTTTTATAAATAATTATACGATTTAATCATCTGAGATACAAAATAATCTTAAAATGTTTTTTTGATGTATTAATTTATCAGATTTTTTATTCTAGGTGTCTTTTTCATCCGCTACTCGTTTAACGGTTCAGAACATACTTGAAAAGGTTTACTTTAAATAAAAATACTTTCATTTTGATTTTTGATCAGTTACAAGACCATTTTTAATATTAATTAGTCTTAGTCATCATGCCCACAGACAAACTGTGCAAACAGTTTTGTGGGCTTTTATGTATATGTTGTTTGATAATTTAAAATGTTTAATAAATAAATAAATAATAAATAAAAATAATAATATTACTACGATAAAAACACCGCATTACTATTCATCTTGATTCTAACATTTTAAAGAAAGTTTGTCACAAAAATTTGTGCCGTGTCACTAAACAAAACTGTCTCATCTAGTTAATCTAATTCTTTGTCCATAATCACGGCCAATTAGCAATTCTCTTGAACTTTCATTGTTTCGTTAGATGTAAGATTGTAATTAAATATGTAATTTGTACCGTACCTTCGAATAATTGCAGCGGCTTTTCTATGGGGATATCATGGTCTTGTGGCTCAATGAAAGTTATATGTCCTGCAACCTAATTTATTGTTGAATTGATTTGAAGCGGAACTAGAGCTGTGTTTGTGTGTCGTGGTGGATTTTATAGGGTGTTGTTTACATTTGACTCTGTAGATTTATGATATAGGTAAATTTTGCTGTTTTTTGATAGAATAGAAAGGGAAATCATTATGCGTAAAGAGCTAGAAAAATGGTGGCACGACACTTAGTGTTTTATTATGTTTACCATCAAACATTACGGTGGATGCAATTGGCGAGTTGTCATTCATTGTGGCGTTCTAGGGGGAGGCCTTTGTTCGGCAGTGGACGTCTTCGAGCTGATGATGATGATGACCCTCAAACATAGCTAATTAAGCTTTGGTCTTTACGGATACTCTTAATAACCTCTTACTTTAATCTTTATGTACAGAATTTTTCCTAGTCATTTTTAGTTATTATGTCCTAAAATTATATTAATAGCAACTCTGTCTGGGACAAATGTTAAAGACATACTTTTAGTTCGTTTTGTTTTAGAAAACCTATATACTGGCTGGTATGATCATAACTGTAGTTATTTATCTGTTCAGACTTACACTCCTGCGCACTAGTATTTGTTCCGGTATCGTGAGAATGTTGACAGACCACAAAAGCTTTACTAAAACAAATATTTGTTTGTCATGCCAATTGCCAATATACTGTGAGAAAGCTACTTAACCACTTCGCTAATCTAATAGACAAATACTGACTATGCAAATACCTACTGTATTTTTTAATAAATGTCTTTAGTATAAGGTGTGCCGAAACTATGGGAAACCCAAGTATGCACTTAGTAACCTCTTGAACAGAGAAAGTATTAGCTATAATATATCTATCTTTTTTTATCTACATGGTAAAAACCTTAGCCATTGTAACAAATTATTCCGATAAAAAAAAAACACAGGTTTGACAATTTTTTTTTTTAGAAGACCTGTGCAGTTAGCCTGAGCGCAGGCTTTGACTGCTTCACCGGACTTTTGGCGAGGACCTTAAGGTCTCCAGCCAGAGCAATAGGAACAGTTTTGGCAAGAAGAATCTTGGTCTAAACTATGCTGCAATTTATAAAATAGCCTATAGATGCTTTACAATTTCTTAGTAATCAGACATCAAAAAACGAACATTTTTAATCCAGAACTGTGCTCTACTTAAACTTTTCCTCGATTCCCAGTGGAGTAACGTGATGAATACATTGAATATATTGAATATGTCTGTCGAGTATCGAGTACCGTCAACCGGGGCACGTTGCCCCACAAACTGTGGATTACCATCATCGAATCGCAATCGACTCAATGTCAAGAGCATCGATGCATTGTAGGGCTGACTCGTATTGAAATTATAAGCTATACCTATGCACTAATAGTAGTAGTAGTGCAGTCGACTGAGAGACACACTACTACAAAAAACTTACTATTTAGTAAACAGTACTGAATATAGGAGGACCAATATACTTTTAAACTTATCCTATTTATTTTAAATATTATAAGTTTAGGAAGGTAATCTTCCTAAATTGTTCTAAATTTAACGAGATACACTAGAGTAATATAATAACTACCCTCTTTTTGGATAATTATACTTGTTAAAATCTGTTGCCGTGACCATAGTGTAATAATCATGTAGTTCAAAGAATCCTTTAAAAAGACAAATCTACTTAGAGTCTTTCAATGTAAAATACACACACGGCAATAATCGCTTTAGCAGTCATAACCATACAGAAAGACCATAATTCTTACGTCCACATAATCATACGATTTACAAGTGTCGAAATTACATATTCATAGTTAACGTTTGCATGTAAGTGACAACCCTAGACATAAATGCGCGTGCGCACGCCATTTCCATCAACTAATTAAAGCATCCGCAACACTATTCATAAACGCAATGCTTTCTCTAAGACAATTACCTTCCAAGGCAAAACCAACTTTATTACTTTACTCGTAAGGTAACTTTCAAATTGGTTTTAATTCAAGATTCAATTGAGATTTAAGGAAGTTGAGATTTAGATGACATGAAAGTCTTCTATTTGTTTCTTTTGTTTTTTCGATTGTGAAAAAGATAAAGTTACTCGTAATGTGGGTTTAGGCAATACATGTATCTTTTAAACAGTACTTAAGTAAAGGTTATGTAACATGATGTTTGAGCCGGTGATCAATTACAGCTACATAATGCATGTAAAATTATGTGTGCGTGTTTTATGAAGTCATTTAATGTTGTTGTTTTATGATGGGTTGTGTATACGCGAAAAATGGCTTTTATATATTGTTTAATGAACGACGATATATTTTTTTCAGGCTCGCCTAATGAACAACAACACAGTAAACTGTAATTATTGAAGACGTCATTATTTAGGTCAACTTACCGTGTAATATGTTAAAACTAAGAATGCAATTCAAAAACTAAGTAAAACTTCTTGGTTTATCATACTAGTGATTATTAAATAAATGCTCTAATTTTACAGCAAGCTACACGCAAAGATTATTTTCTATTATTACTATGAAAAGCGTAGAGTTATCCCACAACTCTACTTATACTAGATCGCTTTACTAGAAGCCCTAGAGAGATCTGAGGGAGACTGTTGGGCGCCACTTCATTAAAAATCCATTACGTTCCCCGCTTCAGATTTACCGTAAAATCCCGAACTGGGGACTCGGGAGTAATTACCAAAAAATCCTTTTAGTTCCAGAACAATGGTAACAATTTTAAATGTTGATTTCAGTTGGACAACTTTTATTGACTATCTTTGGCCTATAGGCTACCGATTTAGTGAGATGAGTTGTATAATATCGGTCGAATCATAGGTATGTACAGAAAATAGAAAATCAGTCCTTAATTATTGACAACAATTTAAGTATAAAGAATTTAACTCACAGCTTAAATAATACACGATATGAATAATTAAAGGAACATTTTAAAAAGGTTTTATTCTCTCATGTTAACTTATTGTAACAAAAACAATACCCGAAACAAAAACCTTCCGCCCCGCAATTTTGTTTCACTCACAAAACCGTTTCAATTTTTTCCATTTCAGCACACTACCCCATTCTGGCGTAACTGACACAGTCTGGCGGTGACACGTGTCATGGCGGGATATCAACGTTTTTTATAAATACACAACTCTGTTGCCATGTAAGTAATAGGTCTTGGAAATTGTGATGAAGGTATGTTTCGTTTTTCGTTAGGTTCTGATTGTGTTTTGTTGACATTTCTTAAGGGGACAACTTTACAACAATACTATCTCGTAATACCCTACAAATAAAAAACACTTAGATGTCATTCAACTATAACTTATATGCTCATAACTATCCTGCAGTGAAAAAAACATTCTAAGTACCTGAAAGTAGTTCGTAAGCCAATCTGCTGGTTTTCCCCGGTTTCCAAAGTATAAAATAGTTAGTCACCTGTCAATTTTAATGGCGTAATAAGTACCATGATAACTTATTTAAATTTTTTGGTGACTAAGAACAGTTGACATAAAAGTCCTTTTACGGATTCTCAAAAGAGTTTTAAATAAAAAGTAAGATTAAATCTAGACTTTAGAATTCCTAGAATGAATCTAATTAAACTTAACGGAAACATAATATGTTATAAAATCAGTAACATATCTTGCTGTTTGAACTAAATAGCTTCCGAGTATTGTTAAATACTCTAGATCGATAACAAAGAATTAACAGAGCGCTAGGCTTTGATATCCTTATGTGGACATCATAAGGAAATTGTAGTTTTATTTAGTTAAGGACCCATATATGGTAGCGCGAACTAAGTTTATTAAAAATACGATATTTGTGACTAAAAGCTGCTTGTCAACTTTTGTGGATCTAAACTTACCCATCCTTTCCCAAAAAGATTGATGGAGTCACGTTAAATAAGCGATCAAAGTAATTTCCTATCTAAGTACCAATTTTAAGGATATACGTTTACAGATAGTAAAACTGTTTTTAGATATTTTCAAATGAACACCCATTAAAACTAACATATCCATACAAAACTGTATATTGACAAACGATTTACCGGTAACATGAGACGGTACGACTCGTCCCATAATGTTCTCACATACGTAACTAACTGATAAATAATTAAACATTACATTCAATGTTTAAGGCAAACGCGTGAACAGACGCTCCGGGTAACATATTGTGCGTTTAATATAATAATAAAGTCAGGATGGGAATTAATATGGCTGCCGTTAGATAGCTATTCTAGTGTGGGTAATGACACAGAGTGGTGAGCCAATGGAGTGACGGCAATAAATATGAATGATCAATAGAATTTTATTAGTAACTTTAAGGAAGTATGATTTCAAATGAAGTGATCATATAAAATGTGAATAATCAATATCATTTTATTAAAGAAATAGAACGCAAATGATTATATTTAGTTATCAAAGTTTTGGGCTGATAATTTTCATACAAAAATACATATTCGTATTAATGACATAGTGTAAGGATTTAGAAAGAGCTTGTTAACAATCAAGTCAACGTTATAAACGATCTACATGTTAAGAGTCTTAGTTGCTTTATATATTTAAATGATGAATAAGACTTTATTAATCTGTATTTATGTATTTATTTAGAAATATATAAGTATGTTTATCAGTTGTCTGGTTACCATAACACAAGCTCTGCTTAGCTTGGGATCAGAAAAACGTGTGTGAGATGTCCCGGAATCTTCTTTTGAGCATTAAAGTTTCGCACTCGTCTCTTTCTGTTGCTTTTTCTACCTCACAAGATAAAATCGTTTCACGAAGCTCAAAATTAAAGTCTACTTTCGGAAATATTTAAACACGACCAACTCTTCGTTGTCGAGAAAATTTACCCTTTATTAATAAGTTGTAAAATGTAGTTTTAATTTTTAATAAGAGGATTTTTTTTATAAGAGGATTGTGAATTTCTCAATGATTTGTGCAAACACTCCATTAGTTATTTACTCTGTGGCAAATGTTAACAAGCATTATGTGTCTTACCTTAACATTTGTCACAGAATGCTGGGTATAAGTTAGGGATGATATTATTATGGAATGCGGGATTAGCGAGGAATGCCACTTCAGTACGGTGCTTGAGGCTTGTACTTATATACATATAGATATATACCTGTAGTTATGTCTGTTAGATGTTCCGGATTACGCAGGTGTTTGTACATAATACTCGCTAATGTAAATACCGGTGAGTGATTTTAGCGGTTTCAAATTTTAATACAAGTAGTTGTGTAGCGCTTTGAAAGCGAGTGTTCTAAGTTTCTATCTCAAGTTTTATCGCGAATGAAATAATGGGGTCTATAATGTAAAATATTTTTTAGAGATGATTCTTATTTATATTTTAGAAAGAAGAGTGTAGCAGAGAGCGGAACTTGTGGAAATATAGAAATCCGACACTTGACAGTACTTATGTTCAAATACAATAAACTACATACATATTTGAAATAAATTCCCTGTATTATATAACATAATACCACTGATATATACGATGGCAATATTACTTCAACGTAACTCTTGGCAGATGTAATTATAGCAATATTATTTAACGATCGCTTTATCAAGCATCTAGGGAGCCTTTCTCTCACAGTCGACGTTTAAGGGTTAAATAAAAACGCCCTAAAACCACTATAAAGGCTCGCTGACGAAACATTTTTTGTTTTATATTGCCACTAGAGAGCGCTTATTTTTAAGCGTCGATAGCAGTTTTTTTATTTTCCAATATACCGCTTACATCAATACGTTATAAGTAAATTGCCATGTATGTGAAAAACAAAACATTCTTAAGTCGCCGTGGGCCGTTTAGACGATCCATGTTTTTTCTTTTTCTTCATTGTCTACGTAAGATTATGACCCACAGACAGATGTGTAATTTTACCCACTGTTGATACAATTCTATATCAAAATTGTTATTAAAAACTGTTGAATACACAATACCGAATGCACATGAAATCATGACGTGTCACAGCCCATAATCGAACCCATTACAAGGAAAAAGCTTCCACTCATTAAAATAAACGCGTCGCAAAAGGTCCGCCATTAATTCCTGTACATGTATATTAAAGCTGGCAGCGTTGCCGTATAAAATACATCATTGGCCCAATTCCCAACTAATCACTTACTGCGATAAATACCGGGTATGTATAAACCTCGTATGATCTGTCAACTGACAAGCAAGCATGATTGATGCTTGACGTGATCACCGCGGCTACCCGACTGCTAAAATAATGGTGCTACCACATTAAAGTTATATAACAGAAAATATTAAACATAATTACTAACGCAATTACATGAAACGTAAAACGTAAAATTGTCCTAACGATTTGTATATAAATTTCCCTGAATCTAAAACTCCGAAGTTTACGGGAAACTGCGTAAATACTATTTAATACTTTACTTGTCAGTATGTTAGTTCTTTTGTGGCAAATGTGATTTTTTAATTATGATGCGAATAAAAGTAAACAATAGATATTTAATTTTGTAATTGTAAATAGTTTTGGAAATGGCAAATGGCAATGACGTCACTTACTCATCAATGTTAACTATTAGCCTTTCTGTCCCTGAAATTAATTAAGTATTTGAAAACACTTAAACCTTTATATAATAATAATAATCCGGCCTATAAACGTCCCACTGCTGGGCACAGGCCTATTCCCATATAGAGAAGGCACGAACATAGATCACCACGTTCATATAAAAAAATAAAATAAATTCTAGTCATCAAATGTGTAAAAGCTAACATAACTCAGTGTTATATAACAGGAGTGTGAAAGCGGCATAATGGAGGCACCAATTATACCCATATACGACACAACCCGTTGGAAATCAATATGGACGCTCATTACAAGCGAGAGAAACGTGCTTTAAAAATATTACGCTCGTCGCCAAGGAAATTGTGTTTTTATGTATTTAGTAATCTGTGTAGGTATGTTGTTGTAGCTTACCTTACTAAGTATGATTGAAGTTGTGTTGAAAGCATTTTATAAGCGTGTTAATTAGAGAATTGGCTGCAACTTTGTCATTGATAATGTTTTTTTTTTTAAAGATTCAATGGATACTCATAAATGTATAAAGGAATACTTAATTTTTTTATATGAGACTCCTTTGAGTTATACCATATTCTATTCTTCTGTACACTTTTAAATTGAAAACTTCTTTTGCGGCGTTCTACACTTTTTTTTTGTAATGGGTAAAATTGTAAAACTCGCGTCAGGACATTTGACTTGATCGAAAATTCGTACGACGGATATCACGTTTGTGTACGATAGCGCAATAAATAAGTATTGTATTCCATCACATAAATGATAGTACTTTTATACTGATAATAAAAGCAGTTGGTGAAAAAATATTTCCTAACCATTCCATAACAAAAGTTTTCACTTCTGCCCGCACGCCCGGAGTGCAACCCGTCATTTTATTTTCATACTTGTATTTAATAAGAAAGATTAAGACATGTACTACAATAGTTCAGCTTTATATACCTACCTACAAAGTCCAGTTAGCAGTTAACCACGTCACAAATTGTAGTTACAACGTGTACTGCCGGCCATATTTTAGCCCCAATATATGGGCTACTATCCAAAGGTGTCGTAAACGCAACTAAGGGATGTGTCAACAAGACGGCTATTATCCTTCGTACCATAGAGGATAGATAAGAAACTACAGAGTGCACATATCTGGGTATGAATATTGAGTACTAGTATGAACTAGTTTTTATATAAAAAAAGTGTCAAAACAGAGCGCACCGTTTTATAAAACTGTCTCAAAACCTAATATACTTAAATAATATTGGAACTTTAGATATCTTCGCATAAACGTCTGTCGTTGCACGAGAAACAACTTTAATTAGTAAAAAAATGCCACACAATCAAATATTTGCACATATTAGGCAATATAGGCGTTTAGCGATACGCACACTCTATGGTGTTTACTCTATGTTCGTACCTTATAGCACCACAAATCTGTTTAACCTTGATTATGGGGAAACTGGGAAACCTGCGTTATAGCGGTATGAAACACTTTTGTTTTACAACCAGACCTTAAAAGCCTTTTCGGGGATAAAGGATAAGGAATTTGCATATGCTAATGCACGATAAACATTTTTTACAAGGCAGAAAGGACGGTGAAAGGAGGGTTAATACAAAAAAGATACAATATGATCGTAAGGTTAGAAGTTTATGTACATATTACATGCCAGAATTCTTTAAAATATCATATTCTTACTAAACTAAAAACAAAACATTATGACCGAGTTTGTTCAAATTGCGAATATGCCCCCACAAATCATTTGAAAGTTCACGCTATAGATACGAATAAAAACACTATCACAAACCAAAAAAATCTAATTCGAAAAACCTAAAATCTAGAACTCCTAGTTCCAAACTATTGGCTCTTTTTAGGCAGCCGTTAACTAACTTTATGTCTCATAAACAGACGTTTTTCGGCACACAAAGGCTTTTCAGGTTCGAAACAGGTTATAAACAGCAAGTTAATGTTTCAATAGAAGTTTTATTCTCGATAAAATAGAAAGCGTCATGCGAATAAAACCTGGGAATTACTTCGTTTCGTCTTTATGAGTATTCGAGAGAGTTACCTGGACAATTTAATTCCGAACCAATGACGTTGGAATTGTGACGTTACGTTCTCTTTAACTGAACACTATTGAGAAATTGTTTTTATATTAAGTCCCATTGGGTACTATGAGTATCAAAATGTGTTGACACATAAAATATTTGCTTTTATTATTTATTATTCCTGGACAATTCACACACGGTAACCTGATCCCATGCTAAGCTCTAAGACAGCTTGTGTTATGGTAACCAGACAACTGATAAACATACTTATATATTTTAAATACATACATATTATAGATAAATTACAACCAGACCAGAACAAATAATTGTGCTCATCACACAAACATTTATCCTGAGTGGGAATCGAACCCACGACCTCCGGTATAGCAGTCAGGGTCACTAACCACTAGACCAACAGGCCCGTCAAGTCAAGTTAAGAATAGGTACTGAAAACTCACGTATCTCCTAAATAAATTAAAATTGGCAGTATTGGTCGTTTTCCGAACATACCACGTATTTAATCTGGCCATGTTAACAACGAAAACTTAAAACCAGAAAAAAAAATGTGCATTCAGATTGTTCCTAAGTACAAAATACTTAAGGATATGCGAGTACGAGTGATAGGTAACGATTACCATTTCGTACCATAGTTATTTACCATACAGTGTTAGAAGACCAAATCAATACTCATAGCAACCTACATAGTATTGATATATCTGTAGCATCTCTATCAAACAGCACAATGCCAGGTGCAGTCGACTATCGATCTCTGGAGTTCAATACGAGCCAGAGAGGCTGTTACACGAGCCCGTCAAATGAATACCTACACGTTACTGTATTACTGAAATACTGTGTCTATGTTGACAACGCGACAACGGTACCTACCGAAACATCATAAAGATCAGTATACATCTATGTTTGTAAAGGATGATACTAATCCTACTAATATCATAAATGTGAATGTTTGTGAGAATGGATGTGTGGATGTTTGTTACTCTTTCACGCAAAAATTACTGAATGGATTTTAATGAAACTTTACAATAATGTAGCTGATACATCGGAATAACACATAGGTTATAATTTATAAAGATAGTGTATGTATTGTCGAATGATAACTAGCTGTGCCCCGCGGTTTCACCCGCGTATTCACGGGTGAAACCGCGGGGCACAGCTAGTTACAGATAAATTATGAGTACTTAGCGTGATGAGTTTGTATGGGATCTGAGCTATACGCTCAGATCCCATACAAACTCTCTTACAATTGTATGTAAGTAGTTTTGAAAAGAAGAAAAGGAATTAAAAAAAAAACAAGAAACATCACTAACTAATCATCAAAAAATCTTAAAGTAAATAACGAATTCAAAGAAACCAACTTAATTTAATTGTTCTATTATAACTCAAATCAATCTATTAAAGCTATTTACTTTTCCATACACACAGCTTTCTCTGAGCGAAAATTTAAAAGTTCAATTAACGAAGATACGGAATAAACTTTCGTATTTATTATTTTACAATATAAGCTTTAGGCTATTATATACAAACTTGGAAAGTTATTGCATTCGCCGCAACAAAGTTACGTTGATTAACTTGTTAATATCTTGTACTAAAGTCAAGAGTAAAATAAATAAATAATGCGGACAACTTCACATAAATTGTTCTGAACCCAAAGTAAGTAGCTAAAGCACTTGTGTTATGGAATTCAGATACAACGAAGGTACCACAAACACCCAGCCCCGAGACAATGTAGAAAAGTGATTTTCTACATTGCCCCGTCCGGGGATCGAACCCGGGACCTCAGAGCTAGCGACACCTTGAAACCGGTGCGTACGCCACTCGACCACGGAGGTCGTCAGAATAAACATTGAATGGCATTAATATCATATTGAATATTTAATGATCAGCTTTTATAGTGATTTCAGCCTCAGTTGGTTAGCAGTTGGTTGGAGAAAACATTACTTTTACGAAGTGTCAAAGTGGTTAAGTAGGTTCAACAATTTAATTACGTGCAATGTTTTTATATCTTTACATACAACCTGTAAACACAGAGAAATGGACATCACAATTACTTTGTTCTCCCCATCGACGTATGATATGCTTAGACTGCTACTATCACTAGGTTCCCCTTGTGCCAAGCGAGAGCAGTTTTTAGTCTGATCCTAGTACATTTCGTTTTTCATTTAAGTTAATTTTCGCGCAACGAGAAACTTATATAAGAAAATATCGATGGTTTTGACATTGTTAGGATAATATTAGTGTTTTAGATAGGTTTTTTGAAACGGCAAGCTCCATCTTCATACATAATTCACGACAACACTTGTTCACACTAGTGCTTACGGTATAAAAAACTCTGATAGGCTCACTCTATAGTTTCAGATGTATACTCTAAGGTTCTCTCTCTCTCTCTCTGACTTTCCATAGAGACATCTTCCGTGTTATGCTGGGGTCAGCGCCTAGTCTTAAACGAAGAAGCTGAATAGTAATTTTATGAATAAAATTCCTAAAAAGGTTATTTTCATTGTTTAGACGCTTATTGAAAAGACTGTACTATACCACGTTTGGTATTGTACATTCTTGTCAATTTGTTACTTCCAACTTTCATCCCTCGTGTACACTAATCAATGATCCCGTCATATCAATTTAATCAGCATAACCTATATATTTCCTTCTCCCACACTGATAAACTTCCGCAGCGTGACAGGCGTGTAGTAAAGTTTATGATTGCACAAAGGGACGTGTCAAAAGCAAGCCGCGAAGTTTGAGCTGAACACTGAACAGTGAACACTGTTAGATCTACACGAGCCACGAGAGGGTTGATATTGGTACTATTTATGTTGTTGTGGATAGGGACTATGGACATACAAATGCATATACCATAGGAACATAAGTGCTTGAATTTAGGTGGTCAGCCAAATTCTACCACACGGTGAAATAATGTAAGGTACAACAGTAGGTGTAAATTGGGGTAAATACTCTATTTAAAAAGATGGTTTAAAAATACTTTGAATATGTACTTACATTTTTATATTTTTATTTCACGCTCAAAATCGCAATACAAATAATTTATATAAAACTCACAATTATATATTAATAGGTAAAGAAAACAAACAGCTTATAACTTCTAACACCACCAATCAAGAAACGAAACAAATAAACGTATCTTCCTGAAATAGCCGCAGCTAGGCGTGATAAAATGAGCAGTATCCACACAAAACTCTAGATAACCCGCCTCATGTAATATTCAACGCAACCGTCTCACTTTCTTCGTTTCCGAACATTTTCGCGTATGCCATTGTCTGCTGAATTCCTCAGCTTAATAGTATTGCACGCTCATAATTCCAAGATATTTTTACTGCATCCACAACTGTTTTACCGTAACTACTCACTTACTTACTTATTAGAAGAAACATTGGTGAACGTGATTTTAAACTTGCTGTTCTTCAAACGTAAAGAAGTTTTTTTTTGTAAGAGTTTAGTTTTGTCTTTCTTGCTCTACCTTTAAGGTATGCATTAAGGTGCTCCTTCACCGCGAGCATTCGCATGTAATGTAAAGTTACAGATTTAAGCATTACATCAGTGAACTAGGAGAACCGAACATAACAATGCGCACCTTGTAATGATACAAAACGGGCATAGGTACATCAGTGAAGGAGATGAAAATGTTACATTACACGCAAATGCTCGTTAGTCAGGGAGGTATAATTGTAATGTAATGGTCAAAGTCGAATCTATACTGTTACAATACACGTGAAAGCTCCCGGTGAGGGAGCACCTTTAAAGAAAAACCTAAGAATAAAAACACATCCACATATACTTCAATGCTATCGTTAACAGATATTTTATAAACAGAATCAAATCTATAATAATATATTCCGTATTAGATTTGTTTATCTATAAATTGTCTAATAAATTATCGAAATACACGGAACAACTCAATATAATCTATCTAATTGAGTGAGAAATTGCTTTTTGGATACGCGGCCCATTTTCCTGTTGCTGGCAGCCTCTTATCAGACAAATAAGAAATCCAAATCTAATATTAAAAGAATCCGATCACTAGAATGTATCTCAGTAAATGTCAATTATTAAAAAAATATTTCTTTATTGGAAATAATCTTTATTACATAATACACAAACAATCTAAATAGGTGTGTACTTAGAATTTTGTGTTGATAGAATGTTGAATGTTTATACATCGACTTTCATTTCTGAATTCAGATATAATTTCATTTAAATAAGCGGTTGGATGATGTGGAACCTATGATAAAGGTGTTTTGTAATCTCATAGTATAGTTAAATGAATGCACCTTTACTACATTGGGTACATGAAGGTTTCTGTGTGATTAGTTTCATGTTTAATTTCGGAATATCAATCAACCGGCTTAATGTCTATGGACAGGAAACTGTCTGCTTATAAGAAGCAGGAATAAAAGAATAATACAACACATAAAGAGAAAAGGGAGGTCTTTCCTTGAAATCGGACAATTCAATTAAGCCCTAAAATAATATATAACATAATTCTGTGGTAAATACGTACGTTACTAAGTAACAAGTTTACACGGAGCAGCAACACAGTTGCCTGTTGCATTTTTAACTCGCCAATTTCGAAAAAACCTGTACTGCGGACACTTCAGTATTGAATAAAAAAGATGAGGTTTTTTAGCCGTTTGCATATTCATACGCCACAAAAACTGAGCTCAAACTCTGTGAATTTACATGGGATTGGAGAGTGGAATTTTAAAAGGTTTAAGTGTAACGAAATTCAGGATACATTTCAGAATGTTTTTACAAACATTTTTGAGAACAGGGTCCGGTGTTTTATGCTGTTAGGATTAGCTTTTGTACATAAAACATAGGAATGCATAAGATATTTTTTTTCACACTATTTGTATTCTACAGTCGGCAGTGTTTCTTTTATAGAACAGATTGAGATAGAGCTTGTCTCGTGTTAGGTAAATCGAAAATTTTATTGCTTCTTAATTTTTTGTTTTTACCTATCTGATTAGCTAAGGTCCTAGTTAGGAGCATGAGTTTTTTTTTTCCTGCGAAAGCTTCCGTATCGATCTCCGGACAGATTAAACATGATAACTTATCCAACCAATCTGAGCATCTCGTAAATGAAAACTTTTTTGATCTTATAAAAACCTACAAAGGCAAGTGAAATCTATTTAAAGTACTAGTATATCAAATTAACGAAAAACACCTTCAATTAATTTAAATCCTTCCCTTTTACATTTTTATTTGCAATAGTGAAAGTAATCAATCTAACATTTTGATACTCAAAACGATTGGTAGAAAGTGCATCATCAAATAAGTGGCGATTAAATGATGGCACGTAACTTCCAAGAAATTTCATCATCATCATCATCATCAGCCGGAAGACGTCCACTGCTGAACAAAGGCCTCCCCCCTAGAACGCCACAATGAACGACAACTCGCCAATTGCATCCACCGGGTGCCCGCCACTTTGACGATATCGTCAGTCCACCTGGTGGGAGGCCTGCCGACGCTGCGTCTTCCGGTTCGTGGTCGCCACTCGAGAACCTTTCTTCCCCAACGGTTATCGGTTCTTCGAGCGATATGGCCTGCCCATTGCCACTTTAACTTGCATATTCTTCGAGCTATGTCGGTGACTTTAGTTCTTTGGCGAATTTCCGTATTCCGGATCCTGTCGCGCAAAGAAACCCCGAGCATAGCTCTCTCCATAGCTCGTTGAGTGACTCTGAGCTTCTCCAAAAGGCCAACCGTTAGCGACCACGTTTCAGCGCCATATGTCATCACTGGCAACACACACTGGTCAAAGACCTGCGTCTTCAGACACTGCGGAATTTTGGACGAAAAGATGTCGCGTAGTTTCCCGAACGCTGCCCATCCGAGTTGAATTCTTCGGGCGACCTCTTTGTCGAAGTTGGACCGGCCTAACTGAACTATCTGTCCAAGATAGACGTAGTGGTCGACAACTTTGAGAGTATCATTCCCAACAATAACCGGTACAGGTGCGACATGGACATTGTACATGATCTTGGTCTTGTCCATGTTCATTTTAAGACCCACCTGTTGGGAAACGATACTGAGGTCGCTGAGCATAGTATTAAGCTCCTCCAGCGACTCTGCCATGATCACTATATCATCAGCAAAACGAAGGTGAGTGATGTATTCGCCATTGATATTTATGCCGAACCCGTTCCAGTCCAAGAGCTTGAAGACGTCCTCCAACGCACTTGTGAACAGTTTCGGAGAAATAACGTCTCCCTGTCTCACACCACGCTGCAGTTGGATTGGCTTCGTGCTCTCGTCCTGTAACCGAATTGACATTGTGGCTTTACCGTACAAACACTTCAACACCTCGATATACCTATAGTCGATATGACATCGCTGGAGGGACTGCAATACAGCCCAGGTTTCGATTGAATCGAAGGCTTTTTCATAGTCCACAAACGCTAAACACAGTGGCCGATTATACTCTTCGGTCTTCTGTATAACCAAGAAATTTATTTTACATTTAATTTTAGATAATTTGCACCTGAATTTGTAAACCAAAAAGTAAAATTGCAGCGGTGAATGAACTCCGATGTCAACAGATATGAATCTTAATAGCTTGAAAACGGATAATTTTAATGTATTTAATAGATAAAAACACATACCTACTTTCGCCATTATTTCGAAAAAATCAATTAAGAGTCATCGTGATTTTACTATTTTCTTAAAAGCAGCCAGTTAAAGTAATAGTTTCGTTCTTATCTTCCAATGCTATGAATCTCCTTGCAAACGAAGGAAAAGTAAAATCTTTTAACGTCCGTTAAGAGCTTCGGAATCCAAGTGAGTGTTAAAACTTCATGTGCTCCTAGATTTTTAATTAAAAAGCATTCTTAAACCTCGCTTTCTCGATTTATAGAGCAGTAAAAGAATTCGCTAGGTTCAATTAATGAATGAAAACAAAGGAAAATGAAATGTGAAATTAACTCACACTTTTTATGACACTTTGTAATTGAGTCTTAACAGTTAAATGAAATAAATTAAATGAAGTCTATTTATATAAATGTATAGCATTTAGAAGAAAGTTGTAATAAAGCGTAAGTCACATACCCCTCGTTACCATGATATAAACTTTCACATTATAATTGTAACATTATTTTGCTGAACCAATATTATTACAAGATCTTTCAAAAGAATTTACTTAAAAAATTCTCGAAAATTTCGCATCAAACAAGAAATTCCTTGCCAAAACTGCCACAATAATTATTTAATAAGGATGCGAAGAAAGTTATTACATACTAAACTACATATTTACATTCAAGAACAAAGTCTTTGCAAAACAGGTAATTATTCCTAAGTTTTAACAAAGTTGACGAACGCCTGACGGTGTGTGCTGCGCTCCGCATAATTTACGCGTTGCTTCATACTTTAATCAGGCGCTCAAAATGCCTACAAAGTTTCTACCTTGTTTTTGTACAAAACTCTGATAAATTATTCATGTGCGCTATGTTTTCATACATGTTACGTAGGCATTATTTTCATACACGAATTAGTTATTATTTTACAAATTAGATATTACACAAGAACCTCAATAAGAATAAATTAATCGCTTCATCATTCAGCCAATCATAGTCCACTGCTGGACATAGGCCTCTCCCAATTTGCGCCACAACACCCGGTCCTCCGCCTTCCGCATCCAGTCCTCTCCAGCGACCTTTTTCAGGTCATCAATTGATCGCTCAGTAACATAAAACTGCTGCTGTATATTAAAGTAATAACAAAAATTACACAGCAATAGAGCATGTCATCTATGTGCACCGATTTCTATATACATCATTTATTTTGGTATATAATCTAACACATACATACGAAACCTGCCAATAACAACGCTGACCTCCAAAACCTTATCTTAAATAAAAAAAGATCTACGACCATCCAAGAAGAAATAAATCCTCTTTACGAAAATTAAATTACAAACGTATTGAATAAAACACAGGGTAGGAAAAAGTAACATGAAATATATTTTCAATTCAGATCACGCGGTTGAATAATAGAGAAAATGTGTCAGCGTTCTTATATTGAGATGAACTCGAGAGGAATATTTATACAGCGTAATAAATCTTCTTACAGCCGTGGTTCGTAGAACCCATGTATTGATACGGTCTTTAGGTAATGTTTTATGTGACTCTAATCTTATATATAAAAATGAATCGCTAAATGTGTTGGTAAGCGCATAACTCAATAACGGCTGGACCGATTTCGCCAATTCTTTTATTGTTGTGTTAGTTATTATCAGGAGAAGGTTCTTATGAAAAAAAAAGGAAAATTGCTCGGTGAAAAAAAAAAGTAATCCTGACCTTTGCTACGATAGTGATTCATCTGCGCCCTGAATAACATAAAGAGACCGGGAACGGGACCTAGGTATTCATGCGGGTGAAACCGCAGGGCACAGCTAGTATTAAATAAATATATTGGCTTTGTAGTTTGGGTACTAGGTTTGGAAGTACCTTTTGGTAAATTTGAAAAACACCTGATTCAACGTTTAGACAAGAGTCTCTGCCTTTTCCCAACTAGGTATGTTGGGGTCTGAGAGCTATGAGCGACTGCCAATCTGAACTCCACAACCCATTTCACTGGGTAATACAGTACCAAATAGTAAGACTGGTTGTCAGAATTGACCTAACGACTGCCAAATATCATCGTCTGACAATCGGGGCCAACAGCTTAACGTGCTTTCCGAGGCACATTTAGACAAGAGCAAAAGAGAATAGGGATCATTGGGTGATTAAAGACTACTAAAAGGGCAATGGCTTCGACTAAAGGCAAAAACATAACATTAGATCAAGTTATCATATTCAACTTTTCTGTTATGCACTGACAGTTGCTATAAATGACCGGGTTGTCCGATCCTATAAGTAAAGTAAACTCGTCAGCTACACTTAATGCAGTACCCCCTTGGATAAATAATCGATGATATGAATGACGATGGATTCTCATATCGAGTCCTCTGTCATCCGAAAAATCAATAAAAACTTGATTAAATTGTTACTAAGTATACTTTTATATTGTCATCTAATTCGGTTCACAAGTAATTGACTTTCATATTCGTCGTCATGTTACTATGTGTCTATAAAGTTGCAATGTCAGGCAATCGCTTTAAGTAAAACCTAAACGCTACGTCATGAAGCGGTATTGGGCTTGGCTGTGACGTCACACAAAACCAATATCTTTGATAAATGATAATAGACTGAAATAACTAAGACACATAAGAAAGGGGTCAGGATATTTTATGCCTTATTAATAAGGTTCGATGTGGATTTTTTAACTCAGATATGAAACGTTTAAAGTACCTGCGTATTTTTTAATAGATCTGGTGATAGAGAGTGGCTCTTCATGTTTATGATAATAAAGGTAATATGTGTGTTTCAGATAAACGGAAACCTTAGTGACTATTGAATTAATGAATAGCAAGATGTGTCTTAAACGGGCAATATAGCTATCCCCACTTAAATGAACCTACAATTACTTATTTATTAACGAACTATAGGAAAACACTCTTCTTCGTACATTGTAGTATACAAGAGTTATAAGTACCAACTGTTGTTTATTTTACTTTGTAATTCTGAAGTGTAACAATGATGAATAATAATTATCGATAATGGGAAAGAACCTGTTCCAGATCTATTATTATCAAACACTAATAACAAAACACAAACTCTAACAACTTAAGACGGTGGAAGATTTTATTTTATTGAAAACAACAAATTATTTTCTCTCAGCAAGTAACGTAATTTTAAGCAATAAATAATAATGCTATTAAGTGCCTAATTAATGTCGGTAGATAGTTAATTAAGAATAAATGTAATAACGATAGAGAATAAGGTAAACATTGTGATATTGTACTCACAATAATGTTGTTAATCTCATACATAGTAACAGGCAACAAAATCATAAAATGTTTGGTACTTAATTTACTCTTGACGAAAATATCGGGTACATAGAATTCGGAACGAAATAAAATATGCCGAAAACGTTCCCTAGAAAACTCAATCAGCCTGTGTCTGACATGTTGACATTAAATTATAAAGGTTCTGTCGTTCAAAAAGGCCTAGTCTAGATTGATATTGGAATTCGTGTACCTATAAACATGCAAAAAAGGAATGATTGAAAACCTTACAATAGATCGTAATTTTCAACAAGAAAAAGTCCTAGTACAGAGAAATACTTCAACACAACGAATCCCAACAATACATTTGTTTGGTGATTTATTTCGAAGCCCACGTAAATCTCGCCGTGATTTATTTAGGCCGACTTTGGCAAATCAATCGACGCCCAGTATAATACTCTGGTAACCTTTGTTGAGCCCTCGACATATATTTTGGTTGTAAGAAAACAATAACGTGAAATCGTCCGATCTGAACCAAGGCTACATGCTTAATAATGCAGAGAGGAAATTAATCATCTGATTATTAAATGTTGCCATTTTTGTTTTTAATTAACCTTTTCACTTCATGCTTCAACGGATTAATTAACCAATCGATAAATGACAGATCAGAAGATCTGCAACTTCAGTTATATTTTAGAAATAATAAGGATTTAAATGTAATCAGATATTACTTTAAATTAGATAATCAGGGAAAATTATCAAGAAATTGACTAGAAAACCGCATTACCCATAGCGGGTCGGTGGTTGCGTAAACGAACGCCCCACTGGCGGCACCAATGAACTGGAAAGCAAGGTCTTCGACCACACCATATTGTTTTATTTTAGCCGTGTCGTTCCAATTAGGACTAGTCGAAACAATACCACAGGAAGGAAACAACCGGACACGGACCCCAAGACACCCAGTGAAAACTATCACACGGCTAACACAAAAACTGTTTCGTTCCACCGAATTTAACCTTAGTATAAATAACAAGTGCAATACTGAAATGACATCAGTCTTACAACGTCGGTAACAATCAACATGATGTTGACACAAGTTCTCACCCTGGCTCTTGCTGCCTTGCTTGCAGCTCAGGCCCACAGAGTGGAGTTGTCTAACGAGAAGACACCCTACGACCACGTAAAAGAACGGTTGGACGCTCTCAGTGCGGACGCGAAATCTGGATTGCCTTTATCCAACAGTTATGAAGTGGAAGAAAGTGAGGATTATCCTGAACAACTTGAAGGAGCCGCGACTTCAGTTCTTAATACTGTATCTGGTGTTGGTGGGATAGGAGGCGTGGGTGTTGGTGGTATCGGCCTGGGACAAGGTTTGGGATACGGTGGTATTGGCTTGGGAGGTATCGGCCTCGGACAAGGATTAGGACTCGGTCTTGGAGGAGTCGGTGGAGTCGGCGGCGTTGGTGGCGTAGGCGGTGTTGGTGTAGGCGGCGTTGGCTACAACGGTCTCGGTGTCGGCCAAGGAGTAGGACTGGGTGGTGTCGGCCTGGCCAACGGTGTTGGATTAATAAACCCTGGAATCGGAGGGATTGGCGTCGGCGGTCTTGGCCTCGGAAATGGCTTGCTGTATCATCCCTTACTCGGATCTCAAGTTGGTGGAGGATATGTTGACAAGAAAGCATATGATGCTGCTCAGAAGAAGGACGCCGGTGAAAATATTGAAAAGTTAGAAAAGAAAGCCGAAGAGGAAGTGAAACATGGTCAAGAGGGTTACCAGCAGGGGGCTGCCGCTGCCAAAGCTGAGAAGGGCGAGTCCAGTTTCTACAAGGATGAAGAAGCCAAGAAGAAGGCTGCCGGTGATGAAAAGTTCTACGAAGGCGGTCAGAAATTCGACAAACAAGGTATTTACTTTAGTCAAATATGAACCAATCCATTAATGCATAAGTCACTTTTTCTTATAATTCATTACTTCGTTTCAACTTCACGCTCACTTGACAATCAGCTTTTTACCGCCCGTTTCAATAAAATATAGCAAAAAAGCCTAACTAACAAATTAATATCTAGTAAAGCTACCGTAAATGGAAAATTATTTATGTGCAGTAAGTAGAGTAACTTTTTTGTTGATTATTCTAAATTTTGCAATGACATTGTAGGTGCTAATGAGGAACAGCTGAAAAAAGCAAAGAGTCACAAGAAAGGTCATACGAGCAAGGGCTTCAAGACCTCTAGCAGCAAGAATGAGGAAGAGAAAACTGAGACCTTCTACGACGAAGCTCATGATGAGGCAGACCATAAGGTTGCTGGTCACAACGCTGGGTCCTTCGGAGAGAACTCCCAGCAAGGATTCAAGGGAGCCCATGAGGAGAAGATTCTGGATGCCAACGCGCAAGGCAAGGAAGGACATCACGTGTCGGAGCAGAAAATCGATGACTCTAAAGCTAATAAGGTAAGTTGTTATAATTATCTTTAAAGAATTTGAAAACATTATAGTAAATGCTTTTAATGGAACTACACAATACAAAACTATTTTTATACTGGGCTAAACGCTATTTGAGTTTTTGGACAAATTCCGTGAGATCAATGTAGACAATAAATTGAAAGCAGTTCTCATTGTGTAGACACCTAGAAATTTGTGCCAGTGAAGATGCTGATATTTATTTCTACTTTTAGGCACGTAAAAAGCCATACTATATATTATTTCACCCAGCATTTCGTAAATAATACTTCTAGGCGTTTCCATAAAATATACTGCTTCTGATCTACAAACATTATGGTTTATGCAACTTCATAGTGAAACCAAAGTAATAAGCAATTAAATGGTAAATTATTTCTTAACAGTATTTATTACTTTTCCTCGAGCGTCGGTTTCTATAGTATTGAGAGGTATTATTCATTCTAGTTTTTCGTACCTACTTTTATATATATCAATGATTTTATTCATGAGTATGTTGAAAATAGTATCCGATACTTTAACTTAAAATATATTATTAATTTAATTAAATATAATTTTGAAACAGCTACAAATTAAAGTCCCAAAGTTCATAAAAGCAAGGCATAAAATTAAAGACACAACTTATTTATTATAGAACAAATGCCTACTTTTACGGGTCATAAAATGTTACTTTAGTTTATACATTGTTTCAATTGAAAACAGTTGCCTGAAACTCGTTAAACTGAATCGTTTGTCCGCTATAAAAGGCATTGAGTAAACCGCAAATGTTAAGGACACTTTTAAGGGTTTCCGAAATGGGAATAAAAGTGCAAAAATTGTTTTGCTGGGATGTAGTGGTGTTATCAGAATGACGTACAAATACTTTTATTACTTAAGCCTATAATACTGTAGAACAACTGCTTAGTATTAAACTTCCGTTAGTTGAATTAGGTTTTCCACGCGAAATGCGTGATCCAAATCCAAATCAAAATAGAAACCACAATACAGAAATATAATTTTTCATTAACTGCATAATATGTACACGTGGCTGAGTCTTAGCCCGGTACAATATAACCTTAATGCCATTGATCGACACGCTAAGACGAAAACGTTTGTATCTATGGGCTCTGAATTTATCTTACAAGACTACTGCAAATGGTTGGCATCACACACAAAAATAAATCTTTTTCTTTTTCCTACAGGGTGAATTCCTGCAGAAAGGCTACAAGGGTGGTGCGGAAGTTCTGGAGAAGTTCAACAACCTCGGAGCCCACTCGGTGCACGGCCACCAGGAGGCCACCGGCGGCTACCAGGAGAACAAAGGAATACTGCCAATCCATTAAAAACTGTAATCCTATCAAATGTTATAATAAAGCGATTTTCTGAACTTTCTAGATTGCTGTTCTTATTTCATAACATAACATATCATCACTCCTGTATCGAAGGGGTAGGCAGAGGTGTACCATCTATAATCCACCATCACTCTATAAAATTATAAAAAAAAATAACGAATTGCAAAATGAGAACGCTTGTTCCTATCACAGAAAAAACATTCAAATTTTTGCCTCATTTCACGCAAAGTATTTAAAATTTGGATTTTGCAAATCTTAGTTAAATAAAGCAAATATAATAATGAAAACAATATTTATTAAATTTAAAATAGAACATGCAACTTACATAGGTAATAACAAGCTTAGAACTAAGTAACTAACAACCTAGGTCACCTAAACTTTTACAAACAAGTAATGAGTTCAATTTTATCTTACGAAGAATTTACAATTGTTTTCAATTTCAGCATTTCGTTGTGAAAATGAAAACACGAAATACAAGAAATCTCGTAAAGAAGTCAAAACGAGCTAGTTTCTTGCAGCTGGTGCTGCAAAATTTATACGACAAACTTTTTAACTATATCATATAAAAATAAATTTATCCAGTGCAATAAGTGTTCAAAACCTTAAATTATTTGTTCACTTGGAATCTAAAAAATCATAAGTTTAATCGAACCGCAAAATCTTCTTTCTTTGGCTGAATGAGCATTTTCCATAGCCATTACAATAGACACCGGGCGACCACTGGCTGTTTGTCATATAGCCAGACTCATTACTGCTAAAAGACCTAGAAAACAAATCACCCGATAAGAGTTTTTGCGAAATAATACAATTAAACGGTACAATCAATGAGGCATGATTATTTGGCAAAAACATTTATTTGAATGATTAGAAAAAGTTAATTTAATTAGAAACCATTAATTTTGTTTAACAAGCTCTTTGAAACATAGTTTTTGGTAATAATACATTTACTGCCTACGATTTCAATAATAAATAAAAAATATTAAATATTAAAACGCCAGCCAGTAAGAAATTAAGCATGGCAATATTGAATTTAAAATATTAAAATATAGGTAATTCGATTGCGCATCATTTTGTATTTCGAATGCGCAATTTCACTCAATCATCACCACAATCGGAATTCAATTTATGATTAAGGGTACAGACACATTCTGCTGTTATTTAAAATTATTAAGTTTAAAATGAAACTTTCAATGCGATTTAAATTACTTTTTCAATAAATTTAAATTAATCTCTATTAAGAATTCTTAGAATCTTTAAATTAGTTCTTCAAATGAGAGTAACGTGTAAGTAATCTAGGTTATTTCAAAGCACCTAATGAAATTCCAAACGACCCTACGAACAAACATTCCACACAACTAAAAAGGTTTAATTGCTACACGAGATCTCTACAATCCAATAACGGCTTACTAGATTAAATTAAACACATTATTCGGAAAGCAGAATATTACATAACACATAACTGTATATCACGAAACACATGTCATTCTCCATGCAATTTCATCTGTATGTCCTGACATAAATAAATTATTCGGCCATATAACACGCGCCATTACCCAATATAACGCAGTCCTACAGAGAATAAGCTGTATAATTCAGTTTCCAATGCCACAAATACTACGGTATAAAAAATAAATGCTCTTTTTTTTATTTCGCAATGGCGCGCCAGCGAGTTTTGGATACATTCGGAATACCATTAGAGACTCTTTAAAAAGTTGGAGTACCCGGCTGACTCAGGAGTTGGTGGCGTGAAGACAGTCGATGAAATCTTGTTGGAAGTGTTTGAACGCTGTAAAAATAAGTATTGATTTACTTTTGGAAACGTAATTAAATTAGATCAGTTTTCTGTTGCTATGGCCTAAATAGAAAATACGATGTCAGCTAAAAATAATTTTGCATTACGATACAATATCGAGATAGCAACGATTATCATTTTGACAAGAGCAAAAAATAATACGTAGGCGCCAAATAATTTCTGATAAATATTTTCCTTACATTATTTCCAGTATTAAAAAGCCACAAAGTAACGGATATTAAAATATTTTCCCGAAACTCAGAAAAAGTTTGCTATTTAAAAATAGAACGCTCTCAATTTATTTTTTCGAAAATGTAGGGCGTTTATTATATAGCCAAAGACAATGTCGAATGGAATTGGAGGTTACATAATATTTATTATTCACTTATCGAAGTTACAATATTACTAATTATAGAACAAATTATCACCGAAAATATTAAAACATTCACCTGACTATGAAGGCTGACGTTAGCGGATCGTTGCTTGCTTATCCGCGTCGGGGTCACGAGGTTAGACTGATAGTGTTGTACCTAGGGTCAAACAGTTATCTCAATACAGTTTTTCTTTATCGGGATTTCCCTTAGCCCAAGTTTGAGGATAAAACATTTGATTAATTTAGATTCACTATTGATATTATTAAACTTATGTTTTTGTTTAACGAAGGAGTTGCATGGTGGCTTAGATAATTTTAGATGTAGGTAGTGTGAGTGTATGATTTTCAATTTTTAAAGATCGCTACCTAGCTACAATTTTTTATTGCCTTTTGGTCTTTGGTCCGTGTATTAACTCAAATAAACTATAATCTCAATGAGAACTTGTTATATCAATAAATAAAAATAATTACAATCAGTTTCCTTATTTTGTAAAATTAGAATTGTTTACGTTAAGATAAGATTTGCAATGAGTTCACGGTTTGCCGTAACTATCACAATAGTGTCATAGAGCTTGTTGACAATTTAGACTGTTTTTCCCCCTAAACAAAGTCACATGCTGAGGTCTCGCTATCTCAACGTGCAACTTCTGCTTGACGACGAAATTATGAGTTTTATATATAATATACAATCGATCAATGAGATCGATTGTATTTTAATTCTTAAGTCTTCCGTTTGATCTCTTTACATGGTTAGTTTTATTAATGTAAATAGATTTTTCGGTTAGGTTATAAATGAAATACATCTTTTGCGGCCGTAGGCCGAATAAAAATATTTTTTCAAGGGTCATGACGAAATTAGAAGAACTTTTTCAATTTACAAGTATAAAATATCTGTACGATTACCTGTAGCATATAAAAGCTATAGGCTAGAACATTAACATTTACTTAATCATTTATAAGTGAAAGTGAACGAACAATAATACGAAGCTTTATCAATATAATAATGACTTGCATTGTATCCAAATCGATCAATAAAGGTTCAGCTATTGTGTAGCTATGGGATCGAATAATAGAACTAGTTAACTGTATGCCTCGTATCAATTGATTGATAATTTCGATTACCTAAGTATTGTACGGATTAATGTACTGTTATGTTATTTGTATTGATTGGAGATTACGGATCATTTGGTCTGGTAATACGTTACTTAATAGGTAGATTATAATAAACAATATGGATACAGTTACTAGGTTAAGTTTTTTTTAATACTTCGCAAAGAAAAGTAGAGAGAAAAAAATCCGATGTATGTTTTACGTACATAGTAGAATGGTTCACACGCTAACTTTGTCATTCGCGGCGTGTCCTATCGACGCATATGAAAAACATAGCTATATTCAACAAATAATTTAGCCAAGGTTGTATTTTATGTTCGTCAACACCGCAACGAGAATCTTCCATGAGAGTGTAAACGCAGCATACAAGTCCACTATTAGACAAACGATTCTCACGAATTGCGTGAAACGCTTTTTTGATATTATTGCTATCCGTCCAACACGTTGTTTTATGTAATGACAAGGAATACACAAAAAGGTCTAACAAAAATATATATGAATCATGTACTTACTGAAAACGGCGTGCTCTTAGCATGACGCTTGTATGTCGGTGTGGTCTGAACGAAGCTCGGAGATATGTTGGTCCCCGGGGATATGGGGATGTTGAACGGCGATACTTGCTCTGGAAATTAATATCCTAACGTATAATATTCATATTGAGGTAACGTATTGTCAACCATCTAAGTTTACGGTTCAAAAGACAGTTGAACAGACAGACGGAAGACTGTTAATTCCTAGAAGTTTAACAATAATAATAATAAACCGGCCTTCAAACGTCCCTCTGCTGGGCACAGGCCTCTTCCCATATAGAGAAGTAACAAGTATTGATAACCACGGTTGCTTATTTGCGGATTGGCTAAAGAAGTTTAATCTTTTTCATTTTGGAAAGCGTTTGATCATTTGTTGCAAAAAATCTAATTCAACTAAAAAAAAAATAGGTAAAAAATATATAGAAAAGTTTACTTGATTGACTCGCCAACTGCGCTTCTAAACCCCTGATTCTTTTCTGATATTCCTTTAGTTGCGTATGCTGTTTCTGGCAGATCTCCGTCATTCGTTTCAGCTCGTTCCGCGCAGTATAAAACTTTTTCGTCTACAAATAGTATACAAATGTACCTTAGTTTTATTTTCTAAGCCTAGCATTTTAAAAAATGCAATATTTTAAACAAAATTAGTTACCAACCGATTGCAAAAGATAAGATAATAAGCGCCGTCTATGTTGCCTTTGAAACTGTAACACCTCACAGGACTTTTTAATTAATTCCTCCGGATCGGTAAAGTAATCTTGGATCTCTTGTTTCATCTACAAATTGAATCGGTAATGAGAAAATTCGTTTAGAGGTTATGTTTATTCAGCAAATTACAAAGTTAATTTATTTGTAAATTACATACGTCTGGAACAAGTTTCATTACGGAACACGGCATCCGACATACTAAACATGTACTTTCTTTTCCACCTGGTAGGAAATTACAAGATTAATTAATATAATTATTATTTTTCGTCATACCTAGACTTTTGATAGGCATTACCTTTATCTAAACAAACATTGCAAAACATGTGGCCACATGATGTTAGATGCATAGTAGTCCCCGGATCTAACTGAGCAAAGCAATTATTACAATGAATCCAATCCATATTTAATAAAATCAACTCTAATTAACTTTAAAATAAAAAGTTTGACTCATCATCACATTTGTTTGACATTTCTACTAACGCTCTGTTTTTTTTTTTCATAATAGTTTAACGGGCACAAGTCAATTAAAATACATCCCGGTAGAATACGGTAATCAAATTACTTATAATTTTTTACAATAATTAATGGTCAAAAATTAAAAAGTATTTAACGGTATATTTATTATTGCTCTTGTTAATACCACTAAATAGATATATACAATATATGGTAGAACAAAAATACCCAGCATAAAAAGTTTTCCAAAAGAAGAAAAAAGGTTCGTAGTTTCGACCTTTTTACTCAAACTCTTTACACATTGAGAAGAAAAAGAAGAATACTTTTCTTCCGAAAGTGTGCAAGGAGTTTATAAATATCCGTTTTGGAGATATTTATTTTCTACTGATCAGAATGTTCAGGGGGTGGATCTACCAGTTTTTTTTTTTTTTTTTTTTTAATCTTTATTTTTGTAGGAGCTTTTACGCATGGCGTATGTCAGCCCCATCATACCCTAAATATACATACAGGCAATTATAGGTGGGCCATAAATTCGAACAAAACTTTCGCATCGACTCCATTCGGTCGGGACAAAATTTTATGAAAAATACCTACGTCAGTCTTGTTCAAATTCAAAGCGGATATTAAATTATTTCTAACTGACTCATATCGGACACATTCCACCAATAAATGGTGTAAGTCTTCGACAACCCCACATTGTTCACAATTGGGCGAAGTAGTTTTCCTCATCATGAATGCAAATTTATTACATGGAATATGTCCCGATCTGAGCCTATGAGCAGTAACAACTAATTTTCTACTTAAATTACTATCCATAAACCAAGGCACCTGAAGAGGCTGACATTGAATTGTTTTATACCATATCCCGACTTCTAATGATCGTTTATTAAAATATTCTTTCCAAAGGTTATAACACATTTTTTTATATTTAGGCAAATACTCTGAGTAGTCCAAACTTAAATGAGTTTCTTTACCGTTTTTAACTGCGCATTTCGCTAATTTGTCAGCCTCTTCATTGCCCCGCAACCCAATGTGCGATGGAACCCATTGCAATCTCAATTGGACACTTTTTGACCGTAGTGCGTCTATCTTCGATAGAATAACATAAGCTATCGATGCACCTCTATGGCCAGAGGCGCATCGAGCAATGTGTTGCAAAGAACTCTTGCTGTCTGTGTAAATAACAATGTTCTTATGTTGGCTGTCAGTAACAAAGGTCAAAGCTTCCGAGATTGCAACAAGTTCCAACGTCATAATGGATGTCTGTTCACCTATCTTAAAACAATGATGGTTTTTGTTATTTTCAATACTTATGCTAGGGACATAAAATGCCGATCCATGACCTTCTACACTCTTCGACCCATCTGTAAATATTGAAAACCATTCATTATATTTAGACAACTCTCTAATAATTTCGTATTTCAGTAAATTACTGTCATACGAATTTTTTGATAATTTTATTGCTTCTAAATTCACTCTTACTACCTCATTTACGTTAATATTAGTAACCCATGTACTCAAAGTATACATTAATAGAGGATATGACGAACTTATCTGAGTTTCTTTCATTTCGTTATATAAAGTTACTAGTAAAGGGATAGTTTTATTCTTCCAATAACAATTTTGTCGAAGAGTATACAGTTCACTTAAAAGTTGATTTGTTACATTACCTTCTACGGACTTAGATTTTAGACAAAACTTACATGCTAAATATTTTCTACGTAAATACAGCGGAATTACACACAGCTCACTTTCCATGACATGAATTGGAGTGGTTTTAATAAATCCTCCTATTATCCTTAGTCCCTGATTTTGAATTTTATTTAATTTGTCTAAATGACATTTGGCACTTGCATCATAGAGATAACAACTGTAGTCGATACGGCTTCTTATCAATGCTATATATAGATGTCGTAGATGTTTAGGGTGTAAGCCCCAGGAAGCACCTGCTAAAACTTTAAGTAGGTTAAGATTCTTTTGCACTTTTTCAACCGTCATGTTAATATGTTTATTCCATCGTAACGACCTGTCCATCCATACACCCAAATATTTGTAATTGTCTACTAGTTCTAAATTTTGACTTTGTAATTTCAATTCAATTTGTAATTTTCTAAATCCCCTACTAAAAATACAAACTTTAGACTTAGATGCTGATAATTCTAATCCCATTTCATCCAAAATGTTACAAAATGTATTTAGCGCTATTTGAAATTCATTTTGACTTGCCCTTAGATTTTTAGATGAAGAATATAAAACAAAGTCATCTGCATATTGACACATGGTTACATTTTTGATTTTATGAAATAATTTTATTGTTAGTATATTAAAAAGAAGGGGGGAGATTGGATCACCTTGCGCTAAACCTCGGCTTGTGTATCTTATCAAATGTTTATTTCGATCAGTTTCATCTGTCATCATCAGGTGCCTTTCACTTAAAAAATTCCATAGATACTGACATAGCTTTTTACCAATACCTATCTCATCTAAATTTTTTGTCAAAACCTCTATTAGCACGTTATTATAAGCATTTGTTATATCTAAGAAACATGCCACAGTTGGAGTTCTACGAGAAAATCCTAAGTAAATTTGACTTATTAATCTAACAAGACAGTCTTGACATGATTGTCCTCTTCTAAAGCCGGAGGTATATTGCGATAACATTTTATTTTTCTCTATGTACCATTCAAGTCTTTTGGTCAGCATTGAATGTAAAATTTTGCAAATACAGGAAAGCAAAGAAATTGGCCTGAGTTTAATACTATTATTAGCTGAGTTTTTTGGAATTGGTGACACCAATATGTTACGCCATTGCACTGGGACAGTTCCGGTATTAAAAATATCATTGTATATGTTCAACAAATATAATCTACTGACAGGGGATAAGTGATATATAAGCGAATATGTTATCCCATCGTTACCAGGTGCTGTATCCTTTTTTTTAAAGCAATTACACATTTCTTGTAGGGTAAAATTGGCTTCTAACTCCATATTTTTTGACTCAAAATATTGGCACTTTGGGTAAACATAATCGGGAGCTAAACTGCAAAGAAGTTCGAATTTCTGTTCATTCGAAACGGATAATTTTGACGCAGTGAATCCCTTGGTCCAGCCCATGCGTTTCCATACATCCGAGCTGGACGTTTGTTCGTCAATACTGCTACAGTAACCTCGCCAATGAGCAGTCTTCGCTTGAGTTATGGCAGTTTTCGCAACTTCTGTTATGTGCTCAAGTGTATTCAGATTACTTGGAGTGGGATTTCCTCTAAAATTCTTTAAAGCCAACCTACGCTGAGCTACTAAACTAGATAATGTTGGATTCCAGTAAGGTTTGGGTCGAAATCTACTTTCTGGATTGTTACAATATTTAAGTACGGGTATATTTTCATCGGCTGCTTTATGTACCTGCCCAATAAAGTTATCATATCGGGATTGAATACCTAAGTCATCAATTGGTTGCATTAAATACTTTTCTAAAGATTTACTATATTCAGCCCATTTTGCCAACTTAAAGTTACGTTTTTTGTTTATAGACATGGGGTTCCTATTATTGTTATATTTATATGTAATTTTAATACACAGGTGATCACTTCCTAGGTTTTCGTTCATTACACTCCAGTTTAATACAACCGATAAGTCGGACGAGACAAATGTCACATCTGGGGAGGTCTGCTGAAAATTATTGTCAACTAAACTTACCCTTGTTGCACTGCCATCATTAAGGGATATATATCCAGCATCTAAAGCCGCATCAAAAATCTGTACTCCTCTACCATCGCTTTTTGATGACCAAGTTGAATGGTGTCCATTGAAATCCCCCGCTACAATACTAGGAAAGGCTGAAAATATTTGTTCCCAATCCGATTGACTTGTGTGAACTGAGGAGGGGCAATAAATCAGTACAATATTTTTAATTTGACTGCAGTTCAAGAGTTTAATCGAAATCATTTCTATTCCCGAGTTATTAATGTTGATTAAACATGGTTGTGCTTTTATAGATTTAGAAACTATGATAGCTACCCCACCATATCCATCTAACCTATCCTTTCTAAAAATATTGTAGCCACATATATTCATGTATGAATCTGGTTCTAGCCAAGTTTCCGAAATTAACGCGATGTGTATTTTTTCTTGAGCCATTAAGAGCTCCAATTCATTGCGTTTGGGCCGCATACTTCGTGCATTCCACTGCATAATACGTAGTAAAGACATTCTTGAATTTTTGTTAGCCATTATTAAACATAGAAATTATCTTTGTACATATATCGTCCTTTTGCCAAACTTTAATTAGTAACTGACCACATATTTCTATAAAAATATTAACTAGTTTTTGTAACTTATAAGACCAAGTTTCATCAGAAAAACATATATCTTTGGCTCTTTGAAAAATTTTGCAAAAATCTAAACTAAACTTGGGACTGCCGATGTCGTGCGTTGAATCGTAGTTTTTGTCTCTTTCTAAATTTCTTATTTCCGGCTCAGTATTATAATTTTCCATATTTTTCCTATAGGATTCTCTTGACTTCGCTTTCTTATTCTCTAATACACAATCCTTTTGTGTAACTTTTCGTCTTGAACCTTCATCTTCAAAATTATTATTTACGGTTGAACTATTATTATGTACAAGTGCATCTGTTGTAACTATATCTCTGTACGATGTTTTCTGAGTACACTGTTGACTTTCCAGTTCTGACGTGACACTCTTATTCATTTCCATTTCTCCAATATCTGTGTTAGTTCTCAACTCTTCCTTACTTTTTAAATATAATTCCAATCCTTTTCGATAGGTACAATTTTGCTTAGTCATGATATTTCTAATTTCTTTTTCTTTTAAAAATATTGGACATCTTTTAAACATTGCCATATGTGGGCCTTTACAATTAATACAGACATATTTGTTCGTTTCACAATTTGCGTGATTGTTACCGCATTTGGGACATATGATTTTTTTAATTGGACAAGATCGAGAAAGATGCCCATATTTCCAACATCCTGAACATTGCGATACTGGAAATGTATAAGGTTCCACTTTAAACCTGCAACCGTACCCATGAATATACGGCGGTAAAGTGTTACCTTTAAAACATATTCTTATTGTTTCAGAATCAATCCATTCTCCGTTATCAGCCATTCTTCGCAATCTTTTTATTGAAATTATGTCAAACTCACAAGATATATTTTCAAGCATTTCTTTTTCTTCAGTGTCTAGGTCTACCTGTCTGACTATACCATAACATAAGTTAATTTCGTCCGTCCTTTGTACTCTGTATCCTAAACTGGTAAACTTTTCACAATTAAGTAATTTCAAGGCACTTTCTTTGTTATCAAAATAAATCAAAACTCTGTAAGCATTCTTATAGGTTATCTTTGTTATATTTTGTATATTGACTGATCGTAATAACTTTGCCATTCCAAACTGCTTAGGCAACGTTTCTTTTCCTGTCACACAAATACTTACTCCAGACTCATAATTATCAAATTCAGAACCATTACCTTCTTGCATCAAATGATTACTAGCTGAATTCATTCTATTTATTCGCTTATTTGCTCTAGTTACTGTCACAAAACCATCTTCTTCCACTATTTCCTCATCCTCCTGTCGTACTCTCTTCTCTGCGTCTAGTCGTTGCCCTCTCTCTTCGCGCTTCTCCATCTCCTCCGTTAAGGTCGGGTTAAGTTGTTGCTCACTTTCAGTTACTGTCTCCTGCTCCATTATTTCACTGCCACTTGAGGCACACAAGTCCACATTATCGTTTAGTTCATCCATTTAAAATTAACATAATAAAAGTACGTGGGTAGAAGTAAAATTACGCGGTAATATTATGCAGCTAAACGTGTGCGTACGCTTCGCCTGCTCACGCGCAACTGGATCTACCAGTTATCTGTCCGACAGTTGGCTAGATCCTCCACGGGTACGCGACCCCGGACTGCCCTAGCTGTTACTGTCACATTCATTGTACCTCCGTGATGGTAGCATCCTATAACCCGTCCTACCTTGTTATCCTTTCCAACATATCCTTTCCCAAATCCTTATCCCGCAGGAACGCAACGGATGATTACAAAAATAATTTAGTTATCCAAAATGGCGGCGATGTGGTTCGCCACCCATCACGTCTCGTTCCTCGCGGGGGCGAAAAGTGGGCCACGGAGAGCCGCCTCGGTGCGTTGAATGCAAGAGGAGGAATGGATGGTAAGGTGGATGAAGTGTGTCAGATGATGGATGCCGAGACGAAAATAAAGAATGGTATGCTGAGATGGTTTGGCTATGTCGAGAGAATGAATAAAAGAACGATTGACGAAAAAGTGTATAAGGCGAGTGTGAATGAGAAAAGGCCACATCAAGAGCATACCATAAACCGAACAGCATGTATGCAGGGAATAATGAAAGTGGACAAAGCGAAACAAGTGTGTAAGGATCGTAGCAAGTGGAAAGAAGTGGTCTCTGCCTACCCCTACAAGGGAAAGAGGCGTGATTATATGTATGTATGTATGTATGATCAGAATGATGCTGATATTACAAGTTACTAGCAATGTTCAATTAAATTCTTTTACTGTAATCCAGTTCATTTAAGTACAATGTTACCTTGTTGCGGATTTGTTTTAAAAATTAACATTAATGAGATAAAAACAGTGATATTATTTATGTTCTTGCCGTATAAAGCACTATTACTGAATTTTTATTTGTTTACTTGCTTTTTTAAGTCTTAAAATAGCCGAGTTTGGCAGTTGGCTTGTAGTGTATTATTTAATCAAGTCAGGGTCTCAAGCGAGCGATGACTCTTGCAAACTGAGTAGCTATTGAAGAACAATACGAATACTAGAGGGTCTACAAATATAGTCAATTAAAATTAGTATATTGTACCTATGTCTTTATGAGTTAAGTAGTCAAAAAGTTCTTATTTGTTTTGATACGCTCAACATCATATCTTAAGGCTTAATTTAGTGGTTTCTTGGATAAGAAATTAATAATTATGGAATTAATTACTATAGAGTTTGGTGAAGCACAAAGCTACTTGTGCCATTACCACAAAATTTTGGAGACAACTTGCATAAAAATTAACATCCCATCTATCACAATGTAAGTCTGCACCGCAGATTGTTTTCCTGTTAGCAACACAATTGACACAGTGTTGCACGAAACTCACTAGCCAATGGTCCGCGAACTCTGTGTACAGGCTCTGTGTTCATTTATACATAGTGAGACAATCACAATAAAGATAACGTGTGAATATAAAAGAAGTTGCTTCAACGGCTCGCGGTAGTCCGTAGCCGATAGTGCGCGTAGTTGCCTTGACCATGGCATTCAAATATGTGTTTCTGATAGCCTTGACATATTGTGTTAGTGTGCATTGCAAATCTTCATGTATGTTCCATTTTTGAATTGTGTATTTCTTTTTCTAATTTCTTTTTTTTTATGTGGCCATATGCCCGTTTTGTTTGGAATGTGGCGTCTGAATGAAACGATTGTCTTTTGTTATTGATTAGGAAAATCGATATTTCAAAGTGCATGTTGTGTTTGTTTCCCTCATGTTATCCGATCTTGTTTGTTACCATAACAGTTATAGTTTTGTATACACTGCCGGTTTCATAACATCAATAAACTGTAGGTGCATTGCGTCATGTTCAATTTTGTAGCAATATCAGACAATTTTGTAATAGGTAAAGATGCGAAAACGTTTGACATTTAACCCCAACATGTTTAAGCAAAATATTTACGTGTTTCGTAACGTTTCGTCGAGAAATATTTTGATGTTGTTACCGAGCAGATGTGAAGTTAAAATACATTTTACACACCACACAATTTATAAGAAGCGTATAGCAAAAGAGTAAAAAGGTTTTATTCCGGTTCGCATATTGTTCCCTGATTTAAATTTCGAACGTTGTATAAATTCAACTAGAACTAATTGTGTTCCCTTGATGTGTTTATTTGAATCTAATTTCGTGAATCGATTATTGTTCGATTTATGTCTGTAATTTACTATATCGATAAATCTGGACTAACTCGTTTGGAATCGAATAAATAGTTTGATAATGTTTAGAGTAGAATTATGTTCGTGAATAGCTTAACCTACTTATTTATATCTACATTTAAAGCTTTGTTAATTTGTTATGTTTTAATTCAGTTCAGAATTCACTTCTGTTATCTTAAGAAATCAGTTACTTAGGTACATAAAGTAGGCAATGAAAAAAATAATCAAGCTTTTACTAGTAATAGTATTATAATAAAATTGTTTACATTAATATCATAACAAATACATAACATCATCAACAGATAATCAGCGAAGTTCGTTGACATTCTATTACAAGGCTACGCGCTAGCTTACGGATAACGACAGCTGAGCTAAGATTTGTATTCACCAACTTAATTGTATCTACCTAGATTTAATTTATTAGTTTCCCAATATAAAAGAGTGACGGCACCAAATATCGATTATCGATAACCAATATTTTATCAGTAAAAACACACCAGAGGTAACAAACACTGTACAATATATTCGGAACAAACAATGAAACAAAACACAGTCCAACATGTAACGTTCCAACATTGTCGGAGCAACTTGTTGAAATATTGGAATGGAACAGATAAAAATAAAAAAGGCAATCATAAAAAAACAAAGCTTTATTTTTAAATTATCAATTTAATTTTAAAAATAAAATATAATAATTAAGTACACAATGCCTGAATCGAAATTATTAAAAACTAAATGCATTTGAATTTTGAAATTAGAACACGAATACGAAAAGTTGCAATTCAATTTACTTTTTATGAATCTATCAATCTGTCTGAGTTACACATTTTTTAGAAATTAAGTTTTGTGTTTATTTGCATGAATCCATAAACTTTTTAGATAGGTTAAATTAGACTAAGTTAAATTATCTTTCTAGATAAAATATGCGTCCCATCACAGTACCTGAAAGCATGTCAGGACATGCTGGATGTCCCGACGAAATCAAAAATTCAGCTTGAATGTATACCAGCGAGAGACAGGTTAGTAAATAATTATAATTTAAATCTTAAATAAACTTTTAAAATATGTAAATATAATATAATATGTGCATATATACGTATTTGTGCGCATTTCAAAGAAAAATAAAGGTGTATTAGGTAGAAAATAATTAATAATTTTGTTACCAAAATGATGTGTATTTTTAACATAGGGGAATATTGAAAATTCATCTTGTATATATACGTGTACTTAGAATAGGGTACGACGGAATTGACATTGTCATTATAAATATGCTTAAATAAATAAAAGAAAAAACAAAGAAAATGTATCTAACGTGTGTCGGTGTATTTTTATAAACATTAGAAATTCAGTAAATATTCCTAGAACGACTATTTACAAGACAATGTATTCAACAAAATTACCGTAAATTTAACAAAGGAATACTACTGAATACTAAAAAAAACATAAGACTAGAAACAAAACAATACAGCTCTGTATTCATATAGCGCCGTTAGTCATTGTTTTATAGAAAACCATTGCGTCAAGTACGTGCTCTAAAATACAATAACAAACCTCTTTAAAATCTGTGTATAATATAAATATACATTTAAATATCTGCAAAGATAAAGAATATAGCTATAACCAATGATATTATAATAAACAGATATGTTGTTAGCGCGCAATCGTGAAGACTCGAAAACGTCCTAATGTAGACGTAGTGCCTTAGTCTGCGTCACGCATCTCGACGAGTGACACACTCGAACGAAATTTACATAAAAGCTTTTAAATGTCATTGTGTGTATCCAGAAACTGTATCATTTATGATAACGAAGTAAATAAAATACAAGGAATCTCATACCACATGTAAATACGCAATATACTTCGATTTAATAATATTTTTTATTTATTTTCCTAATATTCTGATAATTGGAGGTTAGAAAAAAGAAAGAGACGGTAAATACATTTTTTGTCGTGAGGACGACAAGGACGCGTGATCGCACACATATAGAATAAAAGTACAGATGCGACTATTAGGCATTAAAGTCATCATTACCCCAGAGTTCTGTTTTCCTTTTTTCTAATGTTGTATTATTTAATCATTTGTTTTTTTGAAATAGTCGATATACTTAATTATAAATTAAACATGTCATGTGTGGGTAAAGAAAATATGAATAGCTTACCCTTATTACCTTAATATATCGCAGAAAATGTTAAAATAAAACTATTTCTATTTCCACTTTGTCGCTTTAACATCGTGATTTATTTCTCACTTACCTACCTTTAGTAGTGTTGCTTAGTTGTTATAGGCACAAACCGTGGATACAAATTTAATAGACGCGGTTTGTACCTTCTGTCTCGTTAAATTTGTTAGTCTATGACGTTTGTTTAGATTGAAGCGTAATTGACAACACTAATTGTCTCTTTTTTTCTTATGGGTTTTATCGCGCTATCTCTTTTGTATCATTTTGACATGTGAGCTGCCGCTGCTGCGCGGAACACTTTTTTCGGTTGTTTTGTATGGGTGTAACATATCTGTTTATTATAATATCATTGGCTATAACTTTTTCAATATTTTTAAACACAGCTTACTATCGTGCAGACAAATACCAAAGATCTTATTTCTTTTTTACTCAGGATACATTATTTAGAACATTAAACCTCTATTACGTGACAATGTATTCCTATCTTGTGTTGCAAACCTTCGTATATATCTTTCCACTGCACCTTATTATATCTACTAGACACACAGAATACTGAATTAGGAATAAGCTTCAATGTGGTCTCCTGTAACTGAAGAAACACTATGTCATTGTTTTTTTTCGTGATTTGTCATTTCTAGCTTGTAAGGTGTGTTCTTTGTTGGAGATCCTAATTGAATAAAAAAATAAAAGATAATATTTTTTTAAACTAAATTGTATACATGAAATACTTATGTTGAGTATGTAAAACTTATAGGTTGATAAATATGTTTTTTACTTCTCAAAAGCACTAGAAGTTTATCTTTCCGATAATATTCCATCTATTAATAGACTTAAAGTTGATTTGTCATTGTTTTAAATAGTTTTCCAATTTTACTGCTGCTTACGAAACGATCAGTGTATTTACAACGTCAGTTTCGAACTAAATATACCAATTTAAGTACCCGTCCTTGAATTGAATAGTAACTCCGTATTTACTTTACTACGGAATAAGGATAGATCAGTCGAATCTATGAGCTTTAAATCGACTATTACCTTTGAATCGACTGAATAGAAATGTATGATCTAAATGGAAAGAGCTGGCTGGAACGTATTCCAAATACGTACAGCATTTTTATTTATAAGGGAATACGATGTGACTTTCCTGCTTCTTTTTTTTTGCGATAATTTGTCTCTTGCTAAAATAACATGGGTGAATAAAAACTTGACCTTATTTCAGAGTTGACTGTTTAAACTATGTCCAACAACGGCAAGCAGACATCGTACCAGTTGACCCTGAGGACATGTATGTGGCCTCAAAGATCCCCAACCAAGACTTCGTAGTGATACAAGAATATAGGACAAAGGATGAACCTGATGGTATGTGGTTTTACTATTTACTTTAGAACTGTTAATAACGCTTTAAAGTAAAATAAAATTAAGTTATTTGCTGATTTGAAAAAAGGGGGTGCCCGTCTCTTTTTCGTAGGTAAATGTTAATAATTGAATAGAAAAAAAAATAAAAAAATGTTGCTTAAATCTTAACCAAAAAGTCAAGATTTTTTTAAGTAAAACAAATTATTTATTTAATAAAGCACTGGGCAATTGAACATCACTTCAAGTTTGAAACATCCATTATCTCACTTCAAAAGATCGCAACAGTTAACTTTAATGAAAACCACTACATTCTGCTCGTTTTACTGTTAAATTCGCTCCGAACTTATTTACTTTAGAAGTCCGAATGGACTCCCTCTGTGAGCCACGATAAACTTGTTCAGTGACAGTTCAAAAAACATTTGACGTTTAATTACCACAGTTTAAGTTCATTAAAGTACTTACTACTGAAGGACAATTCCCTAATTAAGCTAACTTAGAGAAAATCTTCGTTTTCTCATTTTCCGCTTATTACAGCTTTTGTTGAATATAGCACAAAGACTTGTTCTATGTTGAGATCTTTGTAATTTGTAAAGTTTCTTGAAGCAGTGTACCCATGTCGCAGTGAAGTTAAGAAACTTTATTTAAATGAAATTTTCTTAACGAACATTGTAGATCTGTATTTCTGTATTTTTTTATTTCTCGAGATCTATAGATAGGTAAAAGGTTTTTAAATTTCGTTTTACGTTGGTCTTGTTTCGTACTGAAACTTTTATTTTCTTCTTTAACATACGTAAGCACTGTTACCCGAATATCATATATTATTAAACTAGGTCGGAGATACCACTCACCCATAAATATAAAAAGCCTCTTAACCTAAGTCCATAAAAACGAAGAAATGTCTCTTAAGAAAAAGGTTGAGATTTTCCTTCGCCAGAAATCTATGCCATCAAAGCCTTGAAATATACATAGAGGATTGTTTTCCTATCTCTAGGTTAGGGCACTTACCTACCCTTAGTCTGTCGTCGTGTAATATGTATGAATTCTACCCTGTCTCTGTATAAAGGAGCTAACAAACATATCTTTACTGCCTAACATTTATTTTGGAGTACAAGAGAATACGTAACATGAAATGGTGGTAAATTTCAAAGCGGCATCCTAAAAAATAAAGTATAATTCAAGGGTTCGTTGCTTAGCTACAAAAGAAACGGTCGTAAGTGAAACTATTTTCGCACGGATATTCTTTAGAAAGTATCAGCTCATTTATTAAATGAGTTCTATAGTATGATTAATTGACAGCGTTATAACTATGGTTCACAGCATTCGATGGATCAGCGTATATTCTGATTTGTTTTATGGTAATTTGTTGACGAGCACAACAAATGAATATGTATAAAGCAACGAAAGATCGCTTCAGTCTAGCCGTCTTCCGAATTAATTCCAGCTGTTCATTCCAAATATAAAATTTGAGGCAAAATGTATATTTATCAGACATGCCACGACAGCAAACCCCTTACAACGAGCCGAAATAAAATGGCCAACAAGAACTGACAGCGAAAAATGTTTATATTCGTAACGTAGAATGTTTGTGTCTACCTCTCAAAATGTTTGCTTTGAAACATGTTACGAAATACGCTTTGTAAAGAATACCACCTTTTTAAATGAGATACTATTTATTCAGATAGATAAAATGTTATCAGACACGGTGTTAGTACTCTATGTTGCGTAAGTTTTGATCGAGAGAAAGTTTCAAATATGTCTCCGGGCGATGTAAATAGCTCTTACGTTCATTACAATAACATTGGTTGTAACATTTAAATAGGTGAGGTTTTGTTACAAGATATCAGTAACATTTATTAACCAAATATCAACCAAATATAAGTAAACATACGAAACTAGTAATGGACTCCAAAGGTGATGTTGATGCCGCCTTATATCAAAGAACTAAGGTTTATTTTTGTAACGTAATTGTACAGTTCCTGCGATCTACTCAACAAAATGTATTCTAGCATTGTCTTTTTAAATTAAACCTCATTTCATTTAAAATAAACTTCTTTCCTATTAATGTTGTTTCGACTCAACAGAGGTGTATGACCAGACAATGTATTCTTGAGGGACTAGAATGGTATCCATTACATAGCAATTGGCTCTCCCCTTGTAGTAGAAACATAGTAGATACTGTAATTGACAAAATGTAGATGGGTAGGTACTCATTCAATGGATAGCGGTGTATATTTTATCAACAGGTTTTCAAACTCTACATATTTGACGAGACTGTTCTTAAGAACGCATAAAATAAAATCTATTACCATGAAATGTGTCGTCGCATTTCGTGTAGTTATATTAATGAAAATGAGTTATTTTGTATTAACGCCGAAAATAGTAGCATCTAGAACTAAAAACAATAAGGAAAACATAGAAGTACTCATGTGTGACTTTTCATAAAATATGTACGCTTAATATAAAGTTGAGATGAGCCACTAGTGTAACACGAAAGTAAAACAAGACTGCAGACTACTATAAAGTGTGTAACTTAAACTAGCGAAGTGATAACATTTATCTTCTCTAACTAGTCTGAGACTGGAGATATATTACATAGAGTACTTTATACTCTACACATAATGCGTGTTTTATGAGCCTTTCAGGTGTACTAGCTAAGTGGTTCGGAACGATCTCGTCATAGGATAATCACCCTATGCATGACAAAGCTGATCATCAAATTATTACATTAAGTACTTTTAATTCATAACTTCTCACATAGTTGCTTGTCGGCAACACACTATTTAACGAAAACTTAAAAGTTACATACCAACAAACTTTAAAAGAGAACCCCGAGAACGCCTAGTGTACCTAAAGGGGTTTAATAAAGAAAAACACATTTACGAAACACTACACCCAACACTTTTACGAAAGTCATTGTCTTGAAACGGAATAATTTGTTTTGAACCTCAAAAGTCACAATAGTCTGGCTTAACGTTGTTAACTATTTGAAGAAGTCACCAGTTAACTTACCTGCAATCCAAACTTTTGATGGACTCTCTAACTGTTCACTATTTGTTATAGCACCATTCAGATACGAAGCCGTCATCGTGGTGCACAATGACCTGCCCATCTCGAACCTGGATCAGCTGAAGGGACTCAGATCCTGCCACACTGGAGTCAACAGGAACGTAGGATATAAGGTAAGACATGATGTTACGTAGTACTCCTAGATATGGTATTTACACAAAGTGAGTAGGAGCTGCAACGAAGTATAATATAAAATTTAACAAAAACAAAAAAACACAAATTAGTGATTGATGTTTCTTTTCGATACACCTTGTTTTATAAACACCTAAATGTATCTGAGGACCGTATTTAAAAAAATGGTAATGATTTCTTGAAAATATTTGCTATGAAAATCGTCGTACGCTTTTGCGCAAAATGTGCAGTGCAAATAATAATACTGTTTGCTCAAACATAGGTAACGTATATAACTACCGTATTAGTAATCGTCTGGACGAATACCTGTAACAAATCTTGACCCCTGTTGTCTTGGCGCTAACCGTTTAAAATAGTAAAAACAGAAAAATGCATTTGAAAATAAAGGATCTGTCTGACCCTGAAATTACCAGGAAAATCCTGCGATACCGACACAATAAAGCTATTTATTACCGACACTGCCTTTGTTGTCCTTTTATATATACTTACTTATTATGCACATATCAATTGTGTTTATTTCTTACTTTTTATTAAAGAACCGGTAAGAATTCACTTGCAGAATGCAGATAATGCCATCAGGGGTTCAAGGTAAAGACGAGTTTCGTAATTAAGGAATATTTCCTAGATGCCACTTGTATTTAACCAGTTTCGTTTACACTCGGAGCTTAAGTGGGACTTTTTAGGACATACGTAGGATGTCTAGACTCCATTACTCATGCCCTTGCGGTAAGAAGCTTACTGGCTCACCTAATTAATGTATGATATAACGTAAACAAGACACGCGTAACCGACAGCTTTTGTTTTTTAATATATCGTTGTTTGTTTTTACACAGAAATAAATGTGACTGGAATCGTTATCTATTGACAACGTTATTGAAAGTGAGTGTTTACTAAGCAAATACAAAAGTTTGGAATTAAAAATAACGCAAAAGCTATCACGGCAAATCTAATATAAATAAGTTAACAACGTTGGATATTTTATCAGAAAGCGCCAACAGAACGTTAAAAGAATAATTGATAAATCAACAATCCGATCCATTTTAATAATCCTTAGAAATCTCTGATATAATCTTAATCAAAAGAATGATTACTTTGGCTTGAATAAGTACTCTTAAGGAATAATAAAAGGTATCTTTATTATATTACTTATTACAAACGAAGAATCTCGAAGGTCTTTATTACAAATGAAAATATTTTCCCTGAACATTAAATATTAGTCGTAGAAAATATCCTTTTGTTTGCCTTCGCCGTCTAACTAAAAGGTTATCTATTTACTCGGCAATCATGGCTACAGAAGTTATGAATCAAAGTAACCAAATCATTGTAATACAAACAATTGAAATAGCTAGCTAATAGATCTTAGAATTCTAGAAGCGAATTCCCTAGTTAGTTCTGCGTAAAACGAACAGATAGAATAATTAATTTCAACCCTTATTGCTAGATCCTATGTACCCAAACAGAGGTACATTTCACCATCCCAGCCTAAATGAGACCATGTTACGAATACATTAGTGACTCTAGAGCGGGTAATTACCCAACAGGTATGAATTAATTTGCCTTATTAACCCTCTTTGTTCTAGTTTAAGTACGTCAAACGATATTACTTGAGAAAGTTTGAGCAAAAACCTTAGCGTAGACATGTGAAGTCACTTCAAACGTAACGAAATAGCAATTAGGCAGCTCGTTCGTTAGCAATGAAGCGTTACGCTTTTGGTAATTTTAAGTCTGTTTTAAGGCACACGAGAGACTCTTGTGAAGTAAGTAAGATTTGATTGACTAAGCAACCATTTCTGAACTTAATATAAATGGCTGTGATGGAAACCGCTTCATACCACTAAAAGCACATTATTACGTCGATGAGGACTGGAATAGCATGTTGGTATTTATTGTCAAGGGATAATATAACTCATTGACAGAGTTTTAAAATACTCTGCCGCATTTGATTGATGAGAGACGCAGACTTCGATTATTTGTAAAAAAGTAAAAAAAATACATCAGAAAGAGTATTTTTTAACGCGTTAGCAAAGTACCTAATCAGCAAAATGCCTGATACAAATCACGAAGTATTCAAACGGAAAATTAAATCCGAAGTAAATTATCGGCTCTACATCAGCAAATGAGTGCTTATTCAACCATAAGACATGCGAAAAAGTACACGTTGACGAATGAATATGATTACATTTAAATCGACATTTAACACGCTCCCACGATTTCCCAGCGGACGTTCATACATCTATTTTCAAGTAACTTTACATTATATCCGTATAATATAATCGTTTAAATATAGAGTTATGTTAGTAACTTATGTAGGTATACATTTCGTATTCATGAGTCGTCTGAGCTTCTCAATTGTCTTGCTTGTAATTCAATCCATTACACGATCTAGTAAATATAATAAAAATGAATGTACAATAAATAGCTTGCTAAAGAGCATTAAAATGTTTCCATTAGACACGGGACCTGGACAAAGAAATAAGACGGAGATGAGATAAAAATAAAAAATATTATTTAAGGAAATTACGTTCGTACACTGTGTTCTCACGACAAACTTCGTTATACAAATATTCTTTTAAGTTTTTACGACAAACTGGCTCCAAATGTAAGGTAAATATTTAAGCTCAAGTACTGTCCTTTGCAGAATTATTTAGTCCTTGAATAACTTTAAGCCGACTATTTTAACGCATTAGTATGACAAAGGGGTAGGGCTATGTAAATTAGGATGTAAAGCCTAAATACAAGTTTCTCAAGGTCATTAAAGGAACAATAACTGTTTTAACAGGGCCCGCAAGCTTAGTGAATAAATGATGGCTAATATTTTGAAATTTAAATAAACCTAACTCTAATGGGAGTACCACAATATGACACAACTGACATATTATTATTCTCGTCCAATTGTCTAGCTTTAAAGCAGACAATCTACATTGTTTACAAAAACACTGCTTCCAGTCTGTTTAATTTCAATACATTTTTAATTAACTATCTATCTTACCGTCAGGAAGAGAAGATTGGACTACAAAATTTCATAATACCTCATTCTATTTACAACATCACCATTGGGGAAAGCTGGTATTTGAGTGCTTTTCAAAATTACACTGAAAATTAATATTGATAAGCTTCTATTTCGCACAACATAGTCTACTTTTTTTTTGCTCAGCTTTCAAGCATTAATTCAACATACAAAAAAAAAGATTCCTAGTAGTATCTACGTAGCAACTGCTTAGAATTCAGCTCAGACATCAGGAGGCAGCTGTAAGAAATATTATTTTTACGGCACCCGGGTATTGCGCTCTTAAACGTTATTCCTCACTTATGAACGTGGCTGTTCTACTAATTTTGCCGGGACAACCCTGGAGAATTCACTCACGGTATAATGGTATTAATAAGAATAGCATTTATTTTTATGAAAGATACTGAAAGTTATGTATTTGAATATGTTAATGAATTTCAGTAATTGTTCTATTACGTTGTCTAAATATTTTCTACATTTTTTTTTCATGCTTTTCTTCATTTTCGTAATCAAGAATCTTATGAAAATTAACATATCCGTAGATAGCTTTTCCTACAACTTAGAGAGCGAATTATGACTTAAGCGTCATACAAGTTATGTAAATTTACAATCTAGTCGAGAAAACAATTTCAGGATATTTTTATTAATCATTATTTTTATTATACAGATCCCTCTCACAATGTTGATGAAGCGTTCAGTGTTCCCGAAGATGAATGACCACACTATATCGCCAAAAGAGAACGAGCTTCGAGCGCTATCTACGTTCTTCTCGAAATCCTGCATCGTTGGGCAGTGGTCGCCGGATCCTAAGACTAACTCTGCTTGGAGTAAGTTAATACTATAAATAAAGTTTTTAAGAAGGTATAACTGAATTATGTTTACATAGGAACTCTTGTCTTATAGGGCTTTTTTATGGGTATACCTAAATTTTTATCCTAAATTATAGATACGATGTAGATTTTAATCCATGTTGATATAAAAAATAGAACGTTATTTTGTTTATACGCAGGTATCTCTGAATCTACCAGTGTCTAACTGTTAGATTCAGAGATACGAATAAGTCCTAGAAGCCGTAGGCCAACTCCCAAAAGAAGATATATTATAGGTGGGTAAAACTGCGGATCAAAGTCAGTCATAGGTATAATAGTCATGAATGAATGTTTTCGCTACTTCAACTTACTCAACATTTACTAGAAATTTAGTAAAAAAAATAATGCTCTTGACATTATTTATCGGCATTACGTAATATATTAAGATTTGCATGTTACCGGATAGCATTATTGTTGTAAATAAAAACACAAATGACCTTTTTCTTAGAGAAAATATATTTGACGTCCGATGAAGCTTGACCCTGATCACACTTTTTGTTTGACGACTTTTCGAGAGTATCCAATGTAGACATCACACAAATAAAAAAATAAGCGTTTGTTTTTATACCGAAACAATTCCGTGAAACACAGAAGCTATTCGCTTTTTAATATATTTTTACCTTGATAAGATATGTGTAACATTCATGGGCCTTTGAAAAGAAATCTTTGAAATTGACAGACACGAAAAGTGAAAATACCAAACCCGAAAAGTGTCTCGTGTTTTGAAGATTAAAAATCAATATAAAGATATCATTAAATATAAAAATCCTTTAATTATTCCTTTATTTCCAGAGGGTCAATACAGCCAGTTGTGTTCGATGTGTGAACACCCCGACAAATGTGACTACCCGGACAACTACAGTGGTTACGAGGGAGCCCTCAGATGCTTGGCTTCCAACAACGGCCAAGTTGCCTTCACAAAGGTCATTTATGTGAGGAAATTCTTTGGGGTAAGTCAATATATATATTTGTTTAAATTTAACTTTTCGCTCGCGATTTTTATCAAAGGCATGTGTTAATTTATCTGTATTCATCAAACATCACAAAAATTTTAACTTTTGTTCAAATTGATGATGTCATATAGGTACTATCTAAAAACTGCAGTCGTTGTCTAAATATGTGACATTCGCATTTGCTAGACAAATCGTTAAATATTGGTTTACGTCTGCTTAATGAATTTTGTACTTCTTAAACAAAAGTAGACATTGAGATTGTATTGCACAAAATGTAATTATTGGTGGTCATTTCCTTAAAAGCATTTCACAAAAATACAGCAAAATATAAATTCCAGTTTGAACACAATAAAACATTAAAAACTCTATTTCACTGCAAATAAAATATTTAAATTGTCTGTTTCGCTCCTAAATTTTAGTACGTTAAAGCTATTTGTTTTTACAGCTCACATAGAACATGTCCAAATATCTGTCGAAACTAATCCCGGAATTGGATTCCTCTAAAATCACTTTATCCCTGCCCTATATACTGACTTTCAAATTCGAAGCGACCCAGTCACCTGGAAACCTTTTAGATTGGATTATCTCAATCCGAAAATGCAAATAGCTTTCAGGGAGGAGTAAATTGCTGCGTAAAATACATATTAGCTCCTAAATATACACTCACAGTAGAAAATGTGTCATTGGCTTTTGCAAATTAGTGTTCATAAGGGTTTGACGCTCAAAATGATACTCGAGTTTCTAAGCCGTAGATTTTCTCCTAAAGCAACGCCTCACGATAAAAATTTCTCATCTTGAAATCAAATATGAAATACATTTTCCCAAAACCACATCGAATATCGGTAGATCAGATAAATTGGAAATTTATGCCGTTCGGGAAGCATAACCATGGTTATATCTTTGCACAAACGCTTCAACTTAGCTACAACCCCAAATAGCTTGCCAAAATATTTTCAGGAGAATATATAATATCTATATAATTTCAGTAGTTTTGGTAATACAACACACAAGGCCAAAAGCATTCATACCTCACGTAAAAAGATATTTACTAGGTTACCTAGTTCTTAATGCTGTAAACGTTCCCGAAAACCTGTATCATAAATAGGCACCGAACCGTTCTGAATCCTGATCCCTTTAGGTTTCTCTCGTACATTAGTCGTCTGTTTTTGTGGGGATTTAAGTAGGTTGTGGGCTGGAAACTAAGTCTAAATAGGGAACTTTATGTTATGAACGAGGATTGAATTTAATGCCTAAAACCTTGTCTAAATTGACAATGCTTTTGGCTAGACTATACAAGGAATATTTTTCTTCTTTTCACTCTGAGATTAAAATTAAGACAATAGCTATACATAGCACAAACTACTCGTCTTATAACATGAAAGCTCGGAGAATTCATATTGCATAGCTGGCATCAAATAAGTGCCAGACATTCCAGTCTTGTCTTCAGAAAATTGCGAGCGTTCAATGGAATAAAAATTTAATATGCAGACATTAATATTCTTTGGTTTATTGAGCGTCTATGCACTGACTATTACTCGGGGGAAATCACGGTTGCCTCGAAACGAATAGAAAATGAAAATGAAACAAGCGAGTTTTATGAAACAGCTGAGACGAACGGAAATAACAGGAGCTTGTGCATTAGTGTGCTCGTTAGATATTGATTGACGACCTGATTGGTGTGTGGAAATGCGATGCTTTTCTGGAACATTCCCAATACGGAAATATTTTTACGATACTGATCACAAGATTCGATGTTTGTAGTAGAGAAGTTTTCAAAAGAAAAGCGTCATGCCTTAAAATAATATTTGAATTTATTTATTGTACATTAGCATATTGGGTCTATGGAACCAGCACACAAATCGACTCAGATAATTTAACAAGGCAATATCGACAAGTACTTAAGCGAACATGATTGATATTCGATAAATTATGTTCACTAAAAGGTTTATCCTGATAAATGATGGATGGAGGCAATACGTTAAGGGTTCTCAACGTTTATTTCTTCCGCAGCTGCCAGTAGGGACTATTCCTGCTGGTAAAGCGGAACAGAATCCTGATGGGTTCAGTTATCTTTGCGTGGATGGGACCAAGGTGTCTGTGAAGGACAAGGCTTGTTCTTGGGCAGCTAGGCCTTGGCAGGGACTGTTGGCTCATAATGATGTACTCGCTAAACTGTCGCCTTTAAGGGAGAAGATAAAGCAGTTGGCTGAAGCTGGTAAGTGACTTACAAGTTTTGTACAGTGTAGATACTTATGTATAGAATAGACGCATTTAGACTGTGCCATTACATCAAAAAAGGCTGTCATACAAAATACGTGTAAAAGCACAGGTGCTTTTTAAATTATCTTCTATTTGCGCGAACATGATAATGCAAGGCACTCAAGTAACAAAATGGAACCGTTAAGCCTGGCTACTAAAATAAAAAGTGTAGTAGCACTATTATCATAAAAAGAAAAGTGCCTATTCTACAAAACGTGAAAAACATTCTGTTTTCCACTTTACATAACGTTAAATGGCTCAACATTGCCGCTCAACCACTTCAATTTAAGTTTTATTTTCCCTAAAACAGAACTCTTGTAACCAGTTGTAAAACTGTCAAAACGAGAAAACTTTTCTATCAAGCGAAAAATGTTCAGACCAAAAATTATAATCGGATTATCTTTGAAACTTTTTCTTTATTTATCGTACTTTACAATCTAGGTAAGAACAAACGTCTAAGGAAAATATGAAGTCTTTATAAATTATAACTTCGTTCTTTGATACGAAGCTACAATAACTTTTCAAATTTTATGGATCAGCATTAGTCTCTAAGTGGCTTTGAGAATTTTAATATGTTATTAGTAAACTTTATAATAGGATGAAAAACATATGAGTAGGTACCCTTCAAAATCGTTTCAGTAATTTTGTTTAATTGGTATTTACAATTTGGCTAAAGCTTTGCAAAGTTTTAGGATAACGATGCAATAGATTTGTTTAAGTCAAACTTTTAATAGATTCAAAAACTCTGTATCAAATTAATGTACTATTCGCTTAAAATGCTTTAATAGATAAGTATAAGATGATTGACCCAACACAACATTAAAACTACCATATAATTACCACAATTCTCGTGTCAACCCTAACCAGGCATAGCAAGCAAACCAGAATGGTTCACCGGCGTCCTAGGGTTGTCAGAAAAGATTTACCACGTCGCGGACAACATTCCCATTCGGCCGGTGGATTACTTGAGCAAGGCTAACTACACGGAGGTGATCGAGAGGGGCCACGGACCGCCGGAACTGGTCGTCAGGTAAATATTATATTGAAGTTGTATTTGTGGACTGTTGCAGTTAATGTGAGGTAAAGAGCAGAATTGCTAGATGGTACTTAATTTATTTTTGAGTACAAACTGTTTTTAACAGACTTATTTAGACCAAGTTAAAAATAATAATCAGGTAAAGACCTATAAGCCGAAAGATATAGTCTAATTGCTTATCAATCTATTCGATTTGGTATATTATTGGGTTTGGTATTTATCATAGCCCTTGCTTTTATTTAGTTAAAAAGTATTTATTTTAGCAATTTATTTTTATTTGATTTTGAGCTTGGATTAGATAATTTTTAGGCTAAGAAAGAAAAACTGCGTGTATTGCTCCCTATTGATTAAAGTCATTTAACGCTCAACGGTATATTAGATCTATCTTTACAATGTTTGCTCAAACTATCTCAAAAATACGTAAACGTAAAAACATGTAAAATGTAATAGGGGTATTCTTTACATAAATAATTAACATTTAGCTTTTCCACTGTTTCCCATATTCTCAAAGTCACTGTAACATTCATGTTTATGCCTAACGAGGTTTTAAGCTGCGGATTGCAAATTGTAAGCCAGATTATCTTGTTGGAGATTGTAAGCGTGATTTTATATGTTTTATGAATGCTGTGTGTTTGTTTCGTGAATTATTTACTAGCAAGCGGTTTACGGAAGGATTACAAAGTGGGTAACGCTATTTATACCCAGTATCTGACAACCAAAATATCTTAAAACACCAAAGGGTGTAAAGTATTTTTTTTTTTGCCCATCTTTGCTATATTTGCGAGATCTTCCAGGGTCTCGTTAGTTTACCTGCACTTAAGTTACATTTTTACTAACATTAATATAGCGTTTTAAAAGTTTTGCTCATTCAAGCTTTACTGAACATGTTTCCCCCATTTTTTAGAGTAAGTAGTAACTATGCATCATTATTTACTAACATCTTAAACGATTTGTTACTGACAGATTGATTGAATAGGTATTTCTACTAGAAGATACTAAATATAGATAAGATACTAGAGATAGAGCTAAGTAAATATAATAGACAAATACTTAACATACCATAAAAACTAAAAAAGACCTTTTAAACTAGCAATATCGAAAACAAAACAGCCTCAAGGCTTACCTTTTAATCTCTAGCTGAAAGCCCGACCTACATCTATGAAAGGCATTTACTATGACACACTGCCCTGCAGTTTGTGCGTGGTTTCCAACGTAGAGAACGCTAAGTGCCGCGCCCACGCTTAAATATCTTAATACACGAACTGACAATAGGATAACTAATGAGCAACTTATATTAAAACACAAGAATCGCTTAAAAAAGCAAACTCGAAAACTTAAATACTTAATACCTTTAATAGCATAGACACATTTTCCAATTACTAACTATATTTTAACAACTTATATCAAATTCGCATCTCTGGGAGAGAAAGCTATGTATGAATATGTTATCAATTTCAGCAGCTTTTCTCTACCTACGTATATTATTTTTTTTCGACATTCTTCTATGAAAGACATTAACTATGATATTTTTCATAAGTCCTATCTCCTATAAAGAAAATTCTTTCTTTACTACTATGACATTACCCCACAGGTTGTGCGTGACCTCCAACGTAGCGCTCGCTAAGTGCCGCGCGATGTCGGTGTTTGCGTTCAGTCGCGATATCCGCCCACGCCTTGATTGTGTGCAAGAAGCTTCGGAAAAAGACTGTCTCAAGAGCGTAAGTAATACGATATTTTCATTATAGGTTTTTTAAGGTCATGTAAAGGGCGAGGTTGACTTCTTCGACATAAAATTGATATAACGCAGCCTTGGACGGAGGCAGGATACAGAGCCTGTGCGACAGAAACTGCAACGAAATAGGGAGAAAAATTAACTTAGACTGCTTCCAATTTTTGTAGTTTGTATATTGGATCCCACAGTTGGAAAGGTTTGCTTTCGTCCTTGAAGCCTCTCTATTTTTGCTACATCTGTCCACGTGCTCTAATCTTGCGCTATTTTAAGAAAAACGATGTGAATCGATTTGACATGAATTTCACATTAACCTTTCTGTACTACCCTTTTATGAATACAATGGCAGTTTCCTATGGCCCTGAATAATTCATGACTTTTATGATCACACACGATCTTGAACCCAAAAATCACAATAACGTCTCAAAGGACCATTTGGCCTTTCATAGAAAAAGGTTACAAAGTTTTAGAACTTCTTTTTTCACATAAATATTACATACGTCGTACTTTATTTTAAACCCTCTCTTTTTTTAAACGCGAACCTACTGTTTTTTATACCGTTACAGGTTATTTTTTCAAAACATATTCTAAAAGGAACTACGAATCGAGAACCAATTTTTTCCCTAGAAATGACAGCATTTTTTCCGTATCGGGTATTCGTAGGGAGTGGACATCAGAAAATTAGTACATAATAAATTTGAACTCTTCAAAATACAGGTGCAAGACAACGGATCAGACTTGGCAAGTGTCGACGATATGCGACTGGCAGCCGCCGCCTATAAATATAATCTACATCCCGTGTTCCACGAAGTGTATGGTGACGCTAAGACGCCTAATTACGCTGTGGCCGTCGTCAAGAAGGGCACGCAGTACAACAAGATCGAAGACTTGAGAGGCAAAAGGTAGGAAACATCTAGATAATAAGAAATAGTAATAATATAATAATATTCCGGGACATCTCACACACGGTTGTCTGATCCCAAGCTAAGCAGAGCTTGTGTTATGGTAACAAGACAACTGATAAACATACTTATATATTTTTAAATACATACATATTATAGATAAATTACACCGAGACACCGAACAAATGATCGTGCTCATCACACAAACATTTGTCCCGGGTGGGAATCGAACCCACGCCCTCCGGCATAGCAGTCAGGGTCTCTAACCACTAGACCAAAAGGCGCGTCGAAAAAAATAGTCATACGGATATATAAAATTGTAGAAAAGGAATAAATTTTTAAGACTGGTAGGGTATTTAAAGGATGACATGAGTCATTAAGCCTAAGATATGAAGGTACTCCAGAAAGGCAATAAACTTAAATTTAAATTTACCGGATACATTCCAAGAAATTCCGCAAAAATGGCTATCTTGGAATAGGTCTGGCTCTTAATATTGTTATTGTTATACTCCAAAATAGTGCCATTTCCACAATAACCTGCCATTAAGACAAGAATAACAAGTTAACTGAAATTCAGTCAAACGTTCAATGCACTAAGTAATACCTGTTATTGGACTTGCTTCAACAAAACTTCCGCTGCTTGGCTTCAGTCCAATCTGTACGAATCACTGTTGTACAAATATCTATGTTTGGAATTAGATTGATTCTGTCCAAAGTTACGCGAGACTTCTTCCAATCAGCTTAGTATATTGGGAAATTAATTTGTTTCCGAGATATCCAAGGAAAACTTATTTATGTTTTCATGGATATGACTTGCTAGACCTTCCGTAAAAAATAATTTAGTACGTTAATATTTTCCCGTGATCAATGTAAATAGACAACCAAATTATGGTGACATTATTTTTCGAAGTGCTCGTCCTTTTTCTTGCAACTTTAAAAAATTCCACAATTCTTGTACAAAAAATTGTCCTTCAAAGTCCCAAAAGGACTATAAAACTTCTATAGAACATTTCATCCAATATGAAATCCTTAATAGTAGGTATCGAAGTAATCTTCGGATCAAATTTCTTCGATCCCTGGCCTTTTAAGCCCAAAACTTTAGCACCAACAAGTATCGAACTGCCGCTTTATAATTTTACGGGACAAGTTTTACGAGTTTGCTCTTGACCCAAGTTTTTAATTACATTCTTGGATTTATGTAAATTATCTTCTGGGTTTAGTGGTAGCAATTTCGTTTGTACATTGTTAGGTACTTTCAAGTCTTACTTGTGGGAGCTGTTGCTATTTGTTTTGCGGTAGGCATTGATTTATTTGAGATTTACATAAACAGCATTTCTATTTCTGAAATATTCCGTAACGGCTTCAAATACCTGCATTATTTAAATTAGAATGTATATTAATATGTAATTCAAGATATGACACGACTGTAGTAAGATACGAGTATGTCAGGGAAGGTAAACGGACTGTGGTTGTTATTTTTCGGATGCCGCAGATAGATTTTGAAATCATATTAATATTTTTTGATTAATTCAAGGTCGTGCCACAACAGTTACGGCTCATTCAGTGGTTTCAACGCTCCGCTCTACTACCTCATCAACAGAAAGATTATTAACCACGATCAAGTAAGTCATCTACAATTATTTCTTAAACTTTTTGGTCTAACAAAAAATTCCGTAAAAATATGTTGTAAGTTAGGTCTGCGTGATTTATTTTAAGTGTTCTTTTTCTTTTGTAGTGCATCAAGAACTTCGCTGATTTCTTTGCGGGATCTTGTTTACCGGGAGTCGACAAGCCCGAAAACAATCCCAGAGGTACGAAATTCCTATTATTTTTTATATTAAAAACATTTATTTCCAAGTCATTAAGATATTTTGTCATAGTGTCTCATTGTTAGCCCAATTATCCGTTTTCAAATCAATAAATATTTCAGGCGATGACGTGTCAAAACTTAAGAAGCAGTGTTCTGGCGACAACAGTCCGCTGAAGTGCCTTCAGGACGACCACGGTGACGTGGCTTTTGTTTCAAGTAAGTTTACCATAACTTTTGATAGGCAAGGGTTACTTTGACGGATTAACCACTAACTAGCGACCCTTTAAAGTTGTTTGTGCTTCTATAGATCGGGCATCTTGAACTTGGAACTTATTGATAGCGCCTTTCGAAAAGGTTGTCGTAGGTACATCCTTACCAGATTGGATGTACTTAATGATTTGTTAGCTAGTAGATAGGTACCTAATTAGTGAAAACGAATCCAGATTTCATAAGTCGACCGTTCTTATCTAATTACATAAGCAAAAGAATGTTTGTAAACAATACTGTAATCTTATCTAAAACGTACTCACTCGTAGTTATAAATAAGTATTCCGTTTACAGTTCTACATTTCTTTTAAGTACCTACGGCTACGTGAAAACTACAAGGGATAATCATGCATGCCTACATAGTTTAGTATTCTCTAACAACCCCGACTCGCCCTACTTTAAAACGTAAAGGGACTTTAAACTACGCTAGTCTCGTTCACAATGGCCTGCCAGTAACCACTACCGGTGCATTTATCTGCCTGAATGTCGTTCCATTTAGTAGATACTTAGATAACTAGCTACTAAACTATATATTTCCCTCTTTCAAAAAAGTCGTCCAAGGTAATGGGTATTGCAATTCCTTAAAGAGCATGGTTAGATGTTTATAGCCATTTATAGGTAGGCAATGTACTTAATTATTCTTTAGTCAAAGGAAATTATATTTCATTTTATTTTTTGAAGATACTCAGATATACTTAGCTAGATTTATTTCATCACACTAGACTCACGCTAGGGAGTAAAAGTAACCACTAAATGTACCTACGTTATTACTTACAGTAGTTTTCCTTGATTAAAACATCGAGTGTCGTGTTCTAACTAATTAGAGTTTCCATCATTATCTACAAAGGGCAACGAGTCGAAGCGATTGCTAACTAAAATATTAATTAATTGAAGACTAAGAAAACGTCTTTATAGCAATCGTTTTAAGATCTAAAATGGAGTAAGAGAAAAAAGTATAGATCGATAAATTAGACGCGTTTTCTACTTTTGTTCACCAGGCTAGCACACTTCTAACTTTGCAGCGGATTCGTTATGAAGCTATGTCAACAATGATATAAGTTATGTACTTACTCCTTTGGCTTTACAAAAACTAACATAACAACTCTTTTACCATCAGGTTCAGACCTACCAAGCTATGACGCTTCCAAATACGAGCTCCTTTGCTTGAACCGTGACGCCGGTGGCCGCGACGCGCTCACCAACTACGCGACCTGCAACATCGCCATGGCGCCCTCCCGCACCTGGCTGGCCGCTAAAGACTTCCTTTCAGACGTATCCATCGCTCACACCCCTCTCAGTCTAGCCCAGCTACTTGCCACCAGAACCGACCTATTCAACATCTACGGCGAATTCCTCAAGAACAATAACGTCATTTTCAACGTAAGTTCACATTACATAACAATTCTCAAGCTCATGTAAAACAAACATGGTATTAATAGCGCACCATATTGACATTTTACGCGATTGTTTTCAGAATGCCGCTAAAGGTTTGGCGACTACCGAGAAGTTAGATTTCGAGAAATTCAAGCAGATTCATGACGTTATATCCTCGTGTGGAGTCGCCTAATTGTATAAGACTTATAACTGACCTCTTTGTGGAGGATTTTTATACTTTAATTTACTAATTAATAAGAGTAAGCAGTTACCGAACTGATTTAAAATGTATACTAATTTTGTTTAAATAAGTCTGTGTATGTAAGGAATAAAACAGTAGAAAAAACTAAAACAAAATAAAAGGTCTGAAAAACAAGTCTGATTCAAATAATTTTATTACATCTCTTAAACTGACAATAAATAAATAATACCCAACAATATATCAACTTTTATTCAGGTCCTGATGAATTCAATTATAATGCAGCTAAGAGCAGTGTAATTGCCACGGACAGACCAAGCATAGCATATCCCGAGGAGTATACCTCCTTGATTGTCAGACCCTTAGCCATGTCCCAGAACAAATGTCTGATTCCATTGGCAAAGTGGTAGCCCACTGGGGCGGCAAGCAAGAATTTTGCAAGGAAAATTGTTGCCGGTGACATATTCATGCTCTCAAAAATGGCAATGTAGTGTGAGATATCTTGTGGCAAAACCAGTGCTCCAATTCCCAGCACACCAAAGTACCCTGACAGAATCATTCCTAGAACAATGAATATGTGTTTGAATTGTAGACCCCTTAAGCTGTGTTTCAAAAGATATTATACTACCAAACCTTAGCTTTATATAGTATTGAAAAAAAGATCAAAAACCAAATGATTTGAACTTTAGAGATCAAATGCAAATAGATTATATGCATGAAACAAGAGCAAACAAAAATTACTGTCTACAAAAAAATATATATTACTTTTTTTGTTAAGTTTTCAACTCCATTTTAAAATATAAATACCACTCAGAAAAATACAATTTAAAGATAATATTTTGTTTATTAACTTTGAAGTAATTAAATAGCCATTAAATCTCATTATATTGACTAAAGATGGAGGTACATACCTGTAGTTCTGTGAGTAATCGAGAGTATGCTGGTCAGCTGTGGAGAGTAGATGGTGAGATGTGGCGATAACGGCCGGTTAAGGCGTGCGTTTCTGTCATCATGATGTTCAATTTTAGGTGCCTCGAACTTCTTGTACACGATTTTTGGTACTGCGGCCGAAGCGTAGTTCACAGAACCCAATACAGAAGGGATCTTATTTAAACTCGCAAGAACCGACTTGCTTCCCAGTCTGAAACAATCATATCGTCAAAATCAATACCGTATTACAACATTGGCAAATAAAAAACCAACCTAACCCTTATTACATAATTTGACAACATACCTGCCACAGCTAAAGAGCGCCATAGTTCTTTCGTAATATTTATTTAAACACTTTCGTAGGCTTCTGTAAAATGCACAAGCAATACACTTTAATATAAAAGTATAATATCAACGTTAAAAAACAAACAAATTACGCTCACCACTGAGTCTGACAAAGTGACACTTGTGACTTGACTGACAGAACTTATCTCAAAATTTTATTTACTTTCTTTCTCGCAAAATGCTAGTAGTAGTGGTAGTACGGAGTTTTATAATTGATATCATGAAGAAAATGCCAGTAAAATATAAGTTTTACAATCAAACATCATAAGGTTTCAAAATGTCCTATTATTAGACGTACTATGAAATCCAGGAAAATACTGGTAACTTGGTCAAAGCTTTGGTAAACGAACTTTTATTACATGAAAAGGAACGCGCCCGAACATCTCGTGCTAGAAACACGTGTGTTCCATTTTACGCGATCAAGTCAATATTATTCTATGCACTGAGTTATGATTAATTTCCATTTTAATACACAATAAATAAAAGTAAGTTTTTCAAACAACCAGTATATTTCAAAATCAACAATAATTATCTTCATTTGGTTGGTACAAATTGGCATAAATGGAACGGGACTGTCATCTAAACGAAAATTGAAAAACCTACTTTGAACTTTCGTTTCGTTCTTGAAGTGACGGGGAATTCAAAATAATTGATTCTAAGAAAATATTGTAAAGATTAATGTTACGTTTATTAGTATTAACAGCCTGTGCAGGTGTTTTTAGAAGCAACTTCTGCACCGTTGCAGCAGTCATGGCAACTACAGCTGTCGACTTCGAGGTGTTTGGCCGGGTCCAAGGAGTTTTCTTCCGGAAGGTTTGTTTATTTTTAAATAACCTAATTATTTCCGAAATAAATATTTTCCTCTATTACCTATGTTGTGAATAACACTTAAGGTGGCTCATACTATTCACTAAGAATAAATCAGGTAACATAGAGTATTATTATTGACTAGCCCTAATATTCTCAATGATTCTCATGGGCAGATTATGAGCTTTGAAGCAGATAGTGATAATTGTCAATACAATTGCATATCTATAAATAATAAATAATAAATTGAGGGTCAAATTAGAGGTACCTAGATATTTTATGTTGGACACAGTAAACCATTTTTGTTAGATAACTAAATAGCCATCAGTATAATATACTAGGTGGCGTTCATGAGATTATGATGTTGTAGCGGTTTAATACTGCTTGACTTTGTGTTGAACATGGGTAGTGAAACTGCGGGCCACAGCTGTTTAAATATAAAAACTGGAGAATTCTAAGAATTAAATCTGTATAACAAGTGCAATATTTAAATTACACAAACTGTTGAACAGCTATGTAGACCATGATTTACAATAACAATACCTAGATATTTTTAAAATAAATGAAGTAATGATTTATAAAAAAGACGCCTACCTAAATATTCTACCTATCAACAATCTCAGTCAAAAGCTGATCATAGGCCCCTTGCAAGATTTACCACTAACAAAAAAACAACATTAACTAATAATAAAAATCTTATAATAATGCATCATTATTATTTAGAATGTTTCTTATATTTTTAGTGATTATAATGCCAGAAAATATTTTTCTTCATACTATTTTAGATAGTATGAAGCCTTTTAAAGAAAATTGATTTTGTTGTTACTTTGATTTTAAAATGTTTAATGCCCCTTCTGGCTACTAGCTTTTTGTTTTGTTGCCCAGCAGCAGGCAAAAGAGTTTTTACATGGCTACATCAAAGTGCGAGAGGCGGATTTTCTATTGGATATTGGATTATCTATTGGTCATCTCTGAAAAAATATAAAACCTACTTATTTTTAATGAAAACTTTGCATTTCTCAAAACATTTAAAACTAAATCCAAGTGTCATTCTGACAGCTTATTTGCAACACTTGTCAAATCTTAATAGCCACATACAGTGTAGGTAGGTAACAGTATTTTTTTAAATAAAACTGGGCTGTGCTAAAAGTTCTGTTGCGGCCGCGGCTCCACAAAGACTTCCGGGAAGGACTATGGAGTTGCAAGCTGTAGACTTTGAAGTTTATGGAATTGTACAGGGTGTTTATTTTAGAATGGTTACTATATTATTTTTGTTTTATGGTGATTTATGTTTCTGCAAGTTTATTCCTGGGTATAGCTGATCAATGGTCATTTATGTAATCCTAATATAAATTAAATGTCTTTGGGCAGACGGTGATTTTACTGAACTTTTGGGTGTAGCATAAATTAATGCCAAGCAAATACTAATTGCACCTTAGTTACATATTTGAAAACGCTTAATTATTACGTAGGTGGCTGCGCCTATCTTTAAATAAATAAAAATTGCTAAAAAAATTGGTGTAGGACACACCTCATTGCAGTCTTTAAGGACTGTAAGTGTTGATTTAAAAAATATAAAATTTTAATTATCTACGTTCATAACTACCGAAAAATGGCCAAACTCTTTTTTAGATATCGTTGTAAACCCAAAACTTGCTTTTTCGAGGTGATTTACTGAAACTATTAGTTATAAACGCAATAAATTATAATGCAGTAAAAGCGTGCAAATTCAGCGCTCTACCGTCGTCAATCATTCGTTCGCATAAAAACTATATTTATACTTCTTCAGCTATCACAAAAAGTAATCTCCGCGTATTTTATTTGGCTGTGTGAAGCAATAAACAGTTTATTTTAGGAGTAACTGGTATTCCTGAGTATACCTCAATTCAATACCAAAAATAATGCGTTACTGGAGCCGAGGTCAACCTTTTTCTGTTTGAATCGTTCGTATGCTTGAGGAAAAACTATTAGGGAGGAAATGTGTGAAGTGGTGAAATTAACGATGTTCTATATATTTAACAGTCTTTCGCTTCCATACTTCCTTATCGAAATGTATTCCGCGCCATTGGGTTTTATTAACCAACCAATTAATCGCGTCTCAACGCCTAGAGAAGTACCACTTTCCTATTTTATAACAAGACAAAATAATGGACCCTTCTCTAGGTTAAGTTAGGTACTTTCAAATTTACCCTAGATCCAGAGGCTCAAAGCCTTCTAATGTTTAAGACGTTCATGGAAATAAATAAGACCTGCTATCCACGCAAGACATTTTTTATTCAAGTACTAAGAGCCTACTACTATCAGGTGCCTACCCAGTCATCTGGAAATATATTTTGTGCAATGATGCCCGCGAAGCGATTGATTACTTGCGGATCGAGTCCCGGTTGACATTTTCTTCCTTTATACTGTTTATAATTAAGTAAACCTCTTTTTTTGTTTATTTTGTCAACAGTACACAAAGGAGCAGGCTGAGAAGCTAGGCCTTCGCGGGTGGTGTAAGAACACTCCTCAAGGGACCGTCCTCGGACACATGCAGGGCCCGACTGACAAAGTGGAGTCTATGTAAGTGCTTATTATACATAGGGTACATACCTATAGTGTTTTGAACCTATAAATTTATAGACTAACGGAAATTACCGCAAACACACAGATAGAAGATAGTAACTTCAAAAATATTTGACTCTGTTTGTTACTGTCTTTCTGCAACGCATAAGCCGAACTCTCCAACGGACGACTAAACGGCTAAACTGTATAGAACTAAGAAGCAATCTTATTTCTAAAAAAAAATCCATCCTCATATTATAAATCTACATTTGAATGCTTAATTTACATTAAAAATCTCAACTTTTGAAGGTCATCAAGGTTTATCAAGTATATATTTTATATCTAATATCCTATCGGCAAAGTAAATCGACAAAGTAGCGATTTAATCTTGTCTCGCTAACTAAAATAATCCAAAACTAGAGAAGCTTAAAATTTCAGTTTTCAATATTCCGTTAAATTAGAAACACGGCGAAGTCTTTACTGATTAAGAAACCTTTAAAATATGATCTAGAGGAAATATATTTAACATTTAATTTTTGCCTCTTAATACTTTTAAAAGTTTTAAATGAATTATATTCTGGTGTTTTAATGACCGGTAATATACACCGCACTTCAAAGATCTCTCTTGTATAATCATAATATCCGTAAAATTACAATTTTGAATATTATTCATTTTAGTATTGACCGATAGCCAACGAATATATTCATAAAAACAGAATTAATAACCACATAAATTAAATATGTATATTGAGCAGTTCGGCGCGGCTAGTTTGATGTTATAATTAAAAGTTATTTGCGTGGCATAGATAAAGCATAACGTGTGGTAAGTTTCGGTATTTATTATTTCCATTTTATTTATTAAAACAAATACCGTTACATGAAAATTTAACAATGGGTGTTATTCCTTATCAACGCCGTAAATTGGTTCCCTTGCTAACCATTTAACTAGCAGATCTTGCCGATATGTTGTAACAAAATAAGAAAATGTAGTTTGAAACTAAATCAAAACAGTTCACAAAATACTCCAAGAACTCAAAATGAAGCTTGGTATACTGCCTCGTTTACTGAAATTGCAATGTCTATTTGTAGAGTCTTCACTATTAATCATGGTCGAAAGCGAAAATATAATATACCAGAGTTCGTTAGGCTGTCCCAATTTTCAGGCATTGTTATTCGACACAAAAAAATGCAATCAAGATTTTCACAACACCCTGCGGCGAACTTCATTTCACGAAAGACTCGTTATTTTCCAGACTAACAGATTTCTTGTAATTCACACTAAATATTCTTTATACTTTATATATTTTTATCTCGCTGATTTTATCTTCGTCAGCGGAAAACGAAGCAACTTGTAATGAAAAACAACCGCGATTCGTTAGAACCTGACCGAATGCAAATTGGAAAACTCGTTGGGACGTAATTTGTTCTGTAATTTCTAGAAATGTTTCTTTACAGGATGCATTGGTTGAAGACGACAGGAAGCCCCAGCAGCCAAATAGAAAAAGCTGAGTTTAGAAATCAGAAGCAAATTGATAAATTTACTTTCCATGAATTTGATATTCGTCGAGATGATTAAGTTGTCTAGCTTTTTGTTATCTTACAGTTTCCTTATAAGCTCGTATGCTCTCATATAATTATGCAAGCAATGTGATATTTAGTATTGTAATACCCATGAGTGTATTTCGTAAATTAATTATTTATGTCAGAACCCTAAAACAATACATTCTTAATCTCCTATCTCAAGTCTTTTTTTATTTGACCTAGCCGCACATTAAATTATTAAAGTTTATTAATTATGCCGTATACAACATGGCAAATGGAACAAAAACTCGACAGGAATTTTTAATTACATTTAGCGCCAACCTTCATCTCGTAAATGTGCTGAAAACAAAAGCTTATCTCCCGAGAAAGTAATAAAAGCCTCTCTGCTTACTCATTGCTGTAGTACCCACCTACCTGCATAGGTACCTACTTACTCTGTAAAACTCAGCTCGCGGTAAATTCCATTTAATCAGTTGCTTGATGCGTCTCTGACAAAATCTAATCTCATGAGGTGCGAAGAGGCCTAACGTAGAAATTTTGTCGCCATGATAAATCGAATTTAGTATACGTGGAGCATATCAGTGTGATGATATATTTGCAAAGTAAACAAGGCGCGTCACCTCCATCTTATTCAACTGAATACACGATTTGTCACTCGGTATTGACTTACATAAATAACTTGGAAGTCGGGACCCACAGGTGGTTTAGTATCGAGGCTTCAATTCCATCATATTATTGTTTGATTAGTCATTTTTATACACAGCTACAGGTAACATTGAAATAAGGTGCACGGGGAGGCGAGCTCGTTATTTAGGTTGTGCGAAAAGCGTTGCAGAAGGTATTAAAAATAATGTGTTAGGGTCGCTGGTTGAATGAAAAAGTTTCTCTGAAAATATGTGCCTTGGGAGGCATCCCATTAACGCTTGAAAGACTTTTTAGGTAGACTTTGTTAGATTGTATACTGTAAACTTTTATTAAACTGGTCTCATTATAAAAATGTAACAAAAAAAAACTACAAACAGCTGTTCATTAATTATACTTTGGAACAACTTTTGAAACAAGCATATTGTATCATAATAATGTCATTTCCTAAATTCATAAAGAATCAAAGCAAATATAACATTCCGTCGAATCAAAGAATTATATACCATCTGTTAGCTAACAATAGACGTCGACCTTGAAGGCTTTTACGGAGGAGTTTTCCCTCGAAAGGGTAGGAAATAATTACGTTCGAGTCAGTAACCCGGGCGTGCGTTATTGATGGGCTCGCGCGGCGGCGCCGAGACGCGCGGTAAGTGGGTCAGGGAGGAGCGAGGGACGCGCAGCCGCTCCACACTGCGCCCTCAACCCTCAGCCATGGCGGACGCGCCGCCCGAGGTCCTGGAGCTCAACGTGGGCGGCGTGCACTACGCCACGACGCGCGACACGCTGCTGCGCGAGCCGGACTCGCTGCCCGCCGCCGCGCTGCACGACCCCGACCACCCGCGCGACGCCCGCGGACGTATTTTCTTCGATCGCGACGGTGTGCTCTTCCGTTATGTTTTGGATTATCTGCGAGACGGCGGCCTCGTACTTCCGGAGTGCTTCAGGGAACACAAGCGCCTTACTCGTGAAGCTAAGCACTACAGGCTCGCGGGGCTGGAGAATGCCGTTCGAGAAGCGGATCCGCGTCCTCCCAACCGCGAGAAGGGCTGCATCACCGTCGGCTACCGAGGCAGCTTCGCGTTCGGCCGCGACGGCCTGGCCGATGTCAAGTTCCGCAAGTTGTCACGTATTCTCGTATGTGGAAAGGTGAACCTCTGCCGTGATGTGTTCGGAGAAACCTTGAACGAGTCTCGAGATCCGGACCACGGGCTGGCTGACAGGTACACATCTCGCTTCTTCTTAAAGCACTCGTTCATCGAGCAGGCTTTCGATATGCTGCAAGAGAACGGCTTCAAGCTGACCGCCAGCTGCGGCAGCGGCACGGCCGGCGGCGCCGCCGAGCTCAAGCCGGGAGTGGATTCCGAAGAAAATCGCTGGAACCACTACAACGAATTTGTATTCACACGCGAGTAAATAATGCGTTTACTCAGTATGTGATAACTGTCAGCTGTTGATCGGAGTGAGGCTTAAAAATATTTCAATCGTTAGAAGAATGTTTAAGAGTATCGTTTTCGTAATGCAGCTCTCGTATATCCAGAGATAGAAGTAATGTAACTTTGAAGTTCTTGTAAGTCGTTCGCAATATTTGCGACAAAGTAAAGCTTAAAAATGTTTCTTGTCACAAAATAAAAATGACTTCATGTTCGCTGGTCACCTTAAATGATCGGTTAATTACAAGAATGATAGATCTCGGCAATAAGCCGTTGAAAATGAAAAGTTCAAGTAAATGTTTAATGATTATGTAGATAATGAAACCTAAACTGTAATCATGTAACAAATAGGTAGTGTTAAATGTAAAAATATAAAATATAGTAGTTAATTACCTCCTCTAGGGCTAATTTCGTGTACCGTGTACTGTTTCTATCGTATTTTTCAAATTATTTTATAATCAGATTTTAACGAATGATGTTTCATAATATTGTATTTTGAAAAACGTGAGGGCCATCGTTTTTGATAAAATAAAATTGCCAAATTATAATAAAACGTTAACGTTATGTATTTTATACAGTAGCTCTGAGTTACAGCATCTGTTATTAATTATAATTTACAGGTACCCTTGTACCGCGTGATGTGTTGTGATGAATAAGTTTTTCCTTACTCGTCATGTAGTTTTAAGAATATTGAAATTCAAATGTGTTGTAGGATATTGCAAAATGAGCGCGTGTGAAATGTACCTTGAAAAATAGAATGTTAATAGTTGAAATAATAGTATGTCTCTAGGGAGTATGACCTAGCGAGAGAATAAAATGAGAAACTTTTATGTAACGAGTTAAAGACGTATAATGACTTGGGAAGGACCGGAGTTATTACGAGATTTAGAGCACAACTTGGGAATATCGTGCATCGGACAAGTTTTAATCGTCGTATGTATTAAGTTAATTTCCACTACAGTTTTAATTTAAATGTTTTTCTTTAAGCTGTCCTCGGTTTCAACGTTGCTAAGTCGAGTTAAGCGATCGCAGCCATATCATTAGATTACCTAGATATTTTAAGCTGAACTTCCATAAATATCTTCCTGAGGCCTTTATGGAGATTTAGAACCAGAATTAATCTAGTAACAGAGAGATATGGAGCTATGCAGACAAATAGCTTCATCTCTTTTTCACAGCATTATAATAATGGTTGTAACTCTTCGTAATAGGTCCCTGCTTAAAAGAGTAGGTAGCCACATTCTGTAGCCAATTCCTTCAACTTGGATCTATGATAAAGACCGAAATAAGTATGTATGCGTTTAATGGTGAGAGTAATTGTAATAGGAAGTTTCAATCGATGTAAGTCGTTGATAACGCGCTTAACATTTTAGATATAGCCTTAGATTGTCAGTTATCTAAATATTTATTATATGTCAACAATTCTCGTCTTTGTTTTCTATTGTTCATTATTTTATTTATCCAATATTAATATTAATATATTATTTTTACTGCCTTATTTAATTTCTGACGCTAAAATCCGAGAGCGTAAAAAACTGTTTAAAATGTTGACTAAGAGTTATACTAAAATTCATTATACTATAAGTAAACTTATATTTTTATTAAACATAAATGTAACCGATCATATATGTAGAGTAATGTACCATATTATGTTATAGAGTGGATGTATCTATTGTGTTTAGACGTATTAGTTAATGTTAGAACAATATGTATTAAAATTTATTTAACAATTTTACTCTTAGCCAATGGATACTTTAAGAATCCATTGCGATGTTATTATCATTTGAGATCTCCTAGTTATTTGTCTGGAGAAAAAACAGTGGTGAACCTGGACTCGAAATACTATGTAGGATTTCTAAAAGAATAGTTTTGAGAATAAATTTAGTTAAAAAACAATAAATCTTTCATTTATTTAGACCCGCCCCATCTTTACACGCGTAGACAACACATTAATGAATTATACACACAAACCTTCCTCCATTCAATTCATTGGTGAAAACCGTATGAAAATCCTTTCTATAATTTTTGAATTTATCACGTTCAGAGTTCAGACGCAGCAGCCGACTATTTTTTATAATATATTCAGAAGTTCCTAAATAAAAAAGTTCCAGTGTGTCGTCTGAGGTTTAGTTTCTTTGACTCAACATTCGATGTAGGTAGGTCTATAAGTACACGTGCAAATTAATTATCGGTCTTTGAATGTCACTAGATATGTCGTTAATTTTAATTTCTATAAATCTAGTTTGTTGGTGGATTGTAAGAAAAATATATTCTCCAAATAAAGTGTTAAAATAAAACTTCATTTGATTCGTCATGATCAATTACAATAAAAAACGAAAATAACACAGCAAGGTTACTTTGGTAGATTGAAAGTATAAAAATAGAGTTTCAATTTAGAATCGATGACGTAACTAATTTAAATTAGAAATAACATTTTCATTAATGATAAAAATAGCCTTCGACTTTTACGCTGTACTACCTAAATGTCAAACACTGGTATTCGGTGAAAATTAAAACTGTTTTTTTTTTATAACAATTTTTAATGAATTTGTAACTTCTATTATCGAATGACGTAAATAATTGATATGGTTAGAAAAATATTAAAGGATCTTTGGTATTTCATCGGAAGAAATTATTTTCAATAGAGTCTCGAAATCAATTGGGATATGGATAAACTGGATAAAGAGATGTTGTCTGTTACACAATTTAGTCTATGAAAACTTAACAATCTGTTATGTATAAACTTTTATAGGAATTTTAAATTAAGATATGCAAAAGCACCTTAGGAATACAATTAGGCACAAAGAATTTATTTATGTATGTAACTAGACACAAATCTGACTTCTCAATATATTTTACCTAACCGCTTTATATAAACAAGTCAAACTTATCTACAATTAATACATCTAGAGTAAACCTACTAGGTTTACATGGCTGAGAGTCTGAACAGTTAATATCTCCTGAATAGTAATTAGCCTTTACATTAACATATAAACTATTTCCGACGGAATATTCAAGAGAACCCTGAATTTATTTAGATTGCTGACTGAGTGATATCTTGTTCACAAAGATTATTCTTACTTACGATGAATATTACTAGACAAGTTATACGTCTTTAGTTCCAATGCTGCAATAAATGACTCACGAAAAGAAATCCTATTTTATATTAAAATACTGAGTGTACAATATTTTAGGTTTGCACTGAATAAAGAACTCTATCTGCTTAGTTTATTATAACCAAAGCTATTAATTCTAAAACATGTCTGCAGTTAGCATAATTATATCAATATTATAGAACGGGGATTAGCGCGACTAATCCCCGTTCTATAATATTAATATAAACATGCAGCGCGATAATTAAAAAGTTATTTAGTTAGCATAATTGTTAGAGCTTTCAAGCTGTTTGATTATAATGCTGTAATTCTAAAACATAGTTCTACGCTTAATGTTAAATTTACTTTCCTTAGTAACAATTCGAAATGTAAAGATCTTTTAATGTAAAGATAGACAAGTATTTGCTCACCATAATTGTTTTACCGTTTAACAATCAAGAAAGCGTGGGCGTAAACGAAGGAATAATATTATTAAACAATAATATAGTTGATGGAATCACGCAATTTTCACTCCATGCTTGTTTCGTAAAGTTATTTATTATACAATTAAACGCCTGTTGCGTCAGAAAACTTTGTTAGCACGAGAATTCGTTTTATTTTTCATGAGATTGAAAAGAATTTGTAGCTTTCGTTTTATAGCTCGTTCAAATGAGATGAGGCGATTTGAGCGTTAATTTGTTCAAGTCTAGATAAAAAAATGTCCTTAGGCAAGCATGCATAGAAGGACTTTGTAAACTTTTCCCTCATGTGGATAAGTAGAATACCTGCTTAATAATATGGTTTTCTTTTTGAGGAGATAATATACTGAATAAGTACTTAGGTCACATTTAGATTACTTAATAAGCAGGATAGATAGAATTTGTTTTGGAGTGTTTTATTGGTAGGTATGTACTTTTACTGCAATGTTGAAATACTGAAACAAAATCTACAGAAATCTGTTTTCGTAGCGCGTCGTTAAAAACCTAGAGGCACACAAAAATATTTACTATACAGACTATATCCATAAACCCGACGATTGCAGTAGTGCCTGAATATTGGAAAACGAAATAAAGAAAAAAGAGCGGCGTGAAAAATTTGTTTGGAACGTCACAGAGAATGAACGTTTTATTTTTAACATCTAACTCGAAGTTTTTAGAATATTTTATTGTATTTGTATAAAATTAAAATATCACTTGCTTAGGGTGTGTGTTGTTGGTCTACCTGGTAGGGAAGAAAAGGCTTTCTAGTAAATAAGAATTTATCGAGTTAAAAGCACTAACCTGCAATGTTGGATCTCAGTTCCTTTGGACTTGTAAAAATATAGACTTTAATTAGGTTCCCAATTTTCCCTTTGATATTTAGTTCCTAGATACTTATACATACTAGTATACGTAGTTGTTCCATTGTTCCATGTGCGTGTAATCTAGTCTGCCTACTTTTATTGCATCATTTAGAAAAGGTCTTAGCAAATTCGTGAGTTTATAGTTTTACAAGTGCCTCTAACTGTTTATACATGTTGTAAGGTTTTATTTCTTTGTTCCTTTATTTGTCTTCTCCCATGAGCCTCATTATAAAGAGTCGATTGGAAGCATGGTCGAGCGATCGAGTTCAATTATTAGATCAATGTAATCGACTATAAGGCGACGGACTAGGGTGTAATGAAGTTATCATTAGATTAAGGCGTTCTATGGGGAATTGTTATTATAATAGATTTACCGGAATATGTTTAGTAAAGACTTTTATATTCATAAACTTTGTTACATTAAAACACAGATATAAGTTTGTTTTTTTTTTATAACGGTGCCCACACATTTTGGACGTGGTTCGTGGGTGCTTTTACAGACGAATTAGATACGCAAAAGCCCACACTTTTCTTCAGAGTAAACGAACATAATAACGTAAAGTCATTTATATAACCACGCCTGTCACTTAAAGTGATAGGTAGAGTCACCCACTAACAAACTTTAATTTGATCTTGAGAAATATTTAAATGTGATGTTTTTTTTTTGCAGTTACTTCTGTAAATAAATCTATTTAAAAACTCCTGATACAATTGTATTATAGATATATTTAATACTTGTGTTTTAATGGAGCATTTGCAAGAAAAACACTTCGGAAGGAACGTTGCAGTAACAACGTTCGAATAAAAAGCATTTTAAAGTCTATTTTAAATAATGAATGCTTCCATTTCTACTCCAGTTAGCGATACGAGCAGAATATAAAAGCTTTTCCTGCATAGAAACCAAACAAAGAGGGAACAACTATTATTATGAAAAGCAAGTCGCACCGATACCTCGTCCGTTCATTGTAGACTATTCTATGCCGTACAGCCAGCAGCAGAGATTACCCTCTGATATTCACTGCACCTTTATGTCAAAGTAATAAGGTTCAGTTTAGTAATGTAATGTTGTTACTATTGTTGTGCAGTATACCTCTAGGTCTGAACTTTAATCGTATCACTACTTAGGTATTAATCTATCGACACGCTTTGTAGTGGACTACAATACTCTATTGTGTATTGCTTGGTATTATAATGAAGGCGCATATTTATAGATATTGGACCTAGATGTATATATTTAGAAAACTACTTATCTTTGAAATTACCTAAAACTAAGTTCGAGAAGAAGTTAAGTTGTCGATGTGGCATTACTCCCCAGACTATGAAACACTTGTTATCTTGTCCTTCGTGCCCTTACACCTGCACGATGGACGATTTAATGCAAGCTACTGACAATGCAGTTCTCGTAGCAGAATTTTGGGCCGACACTATATAATTTGATTGACATCGACACGCTAAAAAGAAGAAGAAGAAAGAGAAGAAGAAGTTCGAGAAAAACTTATTATTATTATTTTACGTATAACAAGTAGGTAATTCAGAAAGCTACACGTTTTAGGCCATATGTTAAACGAACTGTCACTAAAACGTACCAAATAGTGTTATGTATACAACACTGACACATTCTTGACAAACGACACTATGTAATAGTTGTCTTACACGCGATCGGAAAGTTACCCTTAAGACAATAAACAACGAAAGTCAACAAATAAATGTGAAAGTGGGAATATTCAAACACGCGAGGAAAAACAGCTGTAGCGCGATTTATAAGCTGTGCCTACCTATGTTTCAACAAAAATAATACCAGTTGAATTGGTATCTAATAAGTATTGAGCTTTACTTCGTTTTGTAAACTCTAAATTTATTTAAGACAGTACAAAAAGCATAAACATCAACATAAATAAAATACTGAATAACAAATCAATTCTGACGAAATCACTGAAAGTTTTCAGGTAGAGCAACCTCATTTACAATTATAATATTTGTATCTCTTATCGAGAGCTGTCAGAAATTCGCTGAACAATATTCCCGTGTAATGTTCAATCAACTATAACAATGGTTCCAACACTAACAATTGTGAAGTGAGCCTTGTCGATCATTGCCACAATTAAATGAGTACCGAAGGACCGTTTGTTACCCTTGTCAACCCTTCTCGAATACCTATATGTTGAGTAAGATCAATGTATGTGTGAAAGTGTGAAGTAAGTACGTAGGTATGCATGTGTGTGTCGCCATAGTGTCCACCAGAAATTGTCACTTAACTAGTACCAAATAAATCAGCATAGAGTAAACACGCGTTTTAATACCTGAGAATTCCCACAACCAAAACTGAACCTTAAGTCTGTAACATTTTGGTCGACATCGAGCTGGATATCTGTACGACTTACGACGTTCAAGTACTGAGCGCAATACAAAAGGACGGTTCGAGCGGCGAGCGACGAACAATAGAAGGAATTTGCCACAAAAAACATAAATACATTTTAAACCTCATTAGTGAATGTGATCAAAACAAGATAATTTGTAACTACGAAGATACTTTTCGTTTTATAACGAATTGAAGGTTTATTACAACAAATATGGCAAATACAGTGGAACAATTACTAAATGTGATAGAAGATACAGCTATGTTGTTAGGAAAAACTCAATCAAACCTTAAGAAATGTCCGAAACAACGTTTAACAAAAGGATACATAGAAGCACGCATTAAAAACATTGAAGAATATTGGCGTACATACAAAAGTACATACATAGAACTAGTGAAATGTGTTCCTAGAGCGAATCGACAAGACATTCCATATTTCGTTAATGAAGAATACTATGTGCAGGAAGATTTGTATACTTGTTTACTAGCCGATCTTAATGATTTATTGTGTTCATACAACAAGTCGCCGCCGGTTCCTATGCAAGCTGATTATAACAGCAGTGGTTCTATGGAAGTACAAGTGAAGTTACCAAGGATTCAACTTCCCACCTTCTCAGGTATTTATGATGAGTGGCCTGCTTATCAAGATCTTTTTATGTCATTAGTGCACAACAATCCAACATTAAGTAAGGTACAAAAGTTGCACTATTTAAAAAGCAGTCTTACGGGAGAAGCCCTGTCGTTGGTGAAGCACGTGCAAGTTACAGAGGTTAACTATGACGGCGCGTTTAGTACGCTAAAAGCGCGTTTCGGTAACAAGCGCATTATTGTCAACTCAATTTTGAAAAGATTGTTTGCACAAAAGAAGATATCTACGCAAACTGCAAATAACATTAAATCAATATTGGATACAACCACTGAATGCCTGAACGCGCTGACAAACCTGAAACTGTCAACCAGCTCATGGGATACACTCACCCACTCACTCATTGTATTTTTAGTCGTCCAAAAATTGGACCTAGAGACGCATCGTGAATGGGAAGAAGTTGCGTACGAAGACAATGACGACGAGTTACCTAAATGGGATGCACTGCACAAGTTCCTGCAATCAAAGTTCCGCACGCTCGAGCTTATCACGCCTTCAAGCAGAGAAAAACCTACATCTAAGGGAAAAGAATACGCTGTTCACGTGTCCACTTCAAATACCACTTCTTCAAAACCAAGAAGCTGCCCTATGTGCGAGAAGGACCACACATTATGTCATTGTGAGGAATTCATAAAACTTAATCCAACAGAGAGGAGTGAGTACCTGAAAAAACACAATCTGTGCTATAATTGTCTGGCCCCAGGACACTCCGCTTATAGATGTCGCCTGAAGATGTCCTGCCGAAAATGTCACAAACGTCATCACACGCTCACGCATCAATCCACGCCGCCGATGACGTCACCAATACAACCAGACAACAAGAAACAACAAGATGAAGTTGAAACTAGTCAAGATTCTGCAAAATCAGCCGAAACCAACGTTACCCTATCATCGCATGTCGCTGCTAATTTGTCCACTGCATTACTGGCCACAGCCCTTGTACCAGTAAGAAACCAGGACTCGGGACAAGTGACAGTGCTCCGTGCTTTGATTGACCACGGCTCTCAAGCAACGTTCATGAGTGAAAGAGCGGCCCAGATGTTACGATTGAGGAGAACGCCTGTAAATGGCACCATCACTGGAGTCGGCTCAACCAAAACAAACATTAAACATGCTGCAGAATTCGAACTACTATCCAGACACGACGCTTGTTTCAACCTCAAGGTCAAAACTTACATCATGTCTACACGACTCACTGCCACATTACCGTCACAAACCATCTCCACCGACACCTGGCCGCATCTACAGGGACTCGCTCTGGCGGATCCAAGCTTCAATAAATCAGGACGAGTAGATTTATTACTGGGTGTTGACGTGTGTGCTCAAATCATGAAAGGTGAAGTTATCAAGGGTCCCCCAGGAACACCATGCGCGCAAAACACTACCCTGGGTTGGATTCTATTTGGGAACGTGGCACACAAACTACCTGGAGATGAAATTATCGTCATGCACCTCAATCTTGATCTAAATGATCTGCTGAAACGAATGTGGGAACAAGACCCATATGACAAACAACAACCCACAGCTGAGGAACGAAGGTGCGAGGAAATCTATGAGACCACGACAACAAGAAACAAGGACGGACGGTATATGGTAACATTACCAAAGAAGTCTAACATGCTATTATCAACCCAAGGAGATACGAGAACAATAGCTTTAAAGAGATTATATCAATTAGAACAAAGATTCAAGAATAACCCAAAACTTAAAAGCGACTATGCTACAGTCATGAAAGATTACGAATTAAATTACATGGAAGAAGTACCGAAACAAGAAATTTCCAATCCCTCTGTGTACCTACCGCACCACGCGGTAATAAAGGAAGACAAAGAGACATCCAAATTAAGAACTGTTTTTAACGCATCTCAAAGGGGAAGCAACAATGTATCACTCAATGATGAACTGATGGTAGGACCACAGTTACAAGACGACATGAGAAGTCTAATCATGCGATGGCGGATGAAGAAGGTCTGCTTCGTGGCTGACATCCAAAAAATGTATCTACAAATCATCGTTAAAGAGGAAGACCGAGATCTGCAACGAATTCTATGGAGAAATGATGATCGAGAACCTGTTCAAGATTACCGTCTTACCAGAGTCACGTTCGGGACTGCTTCTGCTCCTTACTTAGCAGTAAGGACCTTGCATCAAGTAGCCAAAGACGAAGGACGAAACTATCCTGAAGCAGCGGAAATAATAAGACGCGACTTCTTCATGGATGACATGATGTCGGGTAAAGACAATGTAACAGACGCATTAAAAGTGGCCAAAGAAATAGACGCCATACTTCAGAAGGGCGGGTTCAAACTGAGAAAGTGGTGTTCTAACGATGCTGACTTTCTTAAAGAATTTGAGGAATCTGAAAGAAGCTCTCACGTAAAACTAGATATTACATTAGACGGAATTACACGAGCTTTAGGGTTACACTGGAATATGGGCAATGATCGATTCCAATACAGCCCAAACTTACCTGCTACGTCAAAGCACATTACGAAGAGAACAATCTTGGCCGACCTACAGAGATTGTTTGATCCACTAGGCTGGCTGGCACCTTCTATTTTGCCAGCAAAACTTCTCATTCAACGATTATGGCTGCAAGGAGTGACATGGGACGAAGAAGTAGATGAAACCATTGCCGCAGAATGGAATAACCTACGGGAATCAATTAATCTATACTTACCTGATATTGAGATAGACAGATGGCTTCATACTACTGAAACTACTATGAATAACACCAGTATCCACGGCTTCTGTGACGCATCAGAGAGAGCTTACGCTGCAGTAGCTTATCTAAGAGTACGAACATCCAACGGTGATATAAAGACCTCCATCATAGCCGCTAAAACGAAGGTAGCGCCTACTAAGCCTCAATCCTTACCTCGTCTAGAACTCAGTGGAGCTGTACTGCTTGCTGGACTCTTGAAGCAGATAAAGGAAGCAATGAATATACCAACCTGTCAGATATTCGCATGGACCGATTCTACTATCGTACTCTCGTGGCTTTTCGGTGATCCTGCAAGATGGAACACGTATGTTAGAAATAGAGTAGTTGAAATACTGGACAGCACTGGCAATCATAATTGGTATCATGTCAAATCACCAGAAAATCCAGCTGACACTGCTTCGCGGGGAAGATCTTTGCTAGACCTAAAAGACGATGAACTGTGGTGGAAGGGTCCAGAGTGGCTGACAGAAGGAGAAATCCAATACAGCAGACCAAACGCGATGATGATGGACCTGGAAAGAAAAGAAACAATACAAGTTAGCCTAACAATTGACAATGAAAAAAGTATATCTACAAAATTTGAAAATTGTGATACATTACAAGAACTGCTTAAAGTAATAGTGTACTGCAAAAGATTTTTAAAAGGCAGAAAAATGGAAAATAAAGACTTAACTATGAGCACGGAGGAACTAGATGATGCGTTGAAAACTTGCTTGAGAATAGCACAAAGGGATAGCTTCGAAGAAGAAATTCAGCACCTGAAATCAAACTTTCCAATTAAAAGAAAGAGTAAAATAAACAATTTAAAACCTTACCTGGACGAGAATGGCCTCCTCAGGGTGGGCGGAAGACTGCGTCACTCTGACCTAAATGAAGATAGCAAATTTCCGATTATTCTTGATCGTGACAACAACCTTACCACTCTCCTCATCACCGATGCACACCGGCAAACGCTGCATGGCGGAGTTCAAATAATGCTCTGTTTCCTACGAACTAGATACTGGATCCTGAAAGCAAGGACACTAGTTAAATCGAAGATTAAAAAAATGTCTCATTTGTGCTAAACTAAACGCCACGGCAAGGCCACAGCAAATGGGAGACCTACCTCGAGTTCGAGTGACACCTGCAAAACCTTTCTGGAACACGGGCGTTGACTTCGCAGGTCCGTATCAGGTCTTGATGTCTAGAGGCAGGGGAGCAAAAACACACAAGGCGTACATCGCTGTCTTTGTCTGTATGTCGACAAAAGCGATTCACCTGGAATTGGTGGGAGATCTCACGTCAGATGCCTTCATCGCAGCCTTCCGAAGATTTGTAGCAAGGAGAGGAAGGTGCGCTCAGATATGGAGCGACCAAGGACGCAACTTCGTCGGTGCAAACAGGCAACTGGTAGCAGATTGGACTGAGGCTAAATTACAATTTGAGGGTCCAATCACCGAGAAGTTAGCAATCGAAGGAACAAAGTGGCATTTTATCCCAGCCTACAGCCCTCACATGGGCGGACTCTGGGAGGCTGGGGTGAAAGCTATGAAACACCACTTAAAACGGATCATGACTGAACATATGACCTACGAAGAATTGAGCACCTTGTTATGTCAAGTTGAGGCTTGCCTCAACTCACGGCCTCTAACCATATTGGACGACACGGACAACGATCATCTGCAACCACTGACCCCCGGTCATTTTCTTATTGGTGAAACACCCATCACTGTGCCGACACCAGACCTCCGAGATATCCCAATGAGCCATTTATCGAGATGGCAGCATCAACAAAGGTTATTGACTGACTTCTGGCACAGATGGCAACATGAATATCTGTCGAGAATGCAACAGCGTTCAAAATGGCACCACAAGGTCAGAGAGTTTGACCTAGGACACATTGTCCTAATCAAATCTGATAATTTACCTCCGGGTAAATGGATGATGGGACGCATTGTTGACAAGCACCCTGGTACTGACGGTGTGACACGGGTGTATTCTGTGAAAAGTGGTGATAGTGTAGTGCAGAGGTCTTTTAATAAGTTATGTTATTTACCAATAGATATTGATACTTGAGTTTCTATGTTAGTTATTCAAATATCGAATTGTAAGATTACTTAACTGATTATTTAACTAAGTTCCTAGATTATGCATGTGTCAGATTATAATTTCCATTTACATTGTAGTACATTCAATTAAGTTTATGAGACATTGTAAAAGGGCCATAGACCCTTTGGTGGGCGGTATGTTGAGTAAGATCAATGTATGTGTGAAAGTGTGAAGTAAGTACGTAGGTATGCATGTGTGTGTCGCCATAGTGTCCACCAGAAATTGTCACTTAACTAGTACCAAATAAATCAGCATAGAGTAAACACGCGTTTTAATACCTGAGAATTCCCACAACCAAAACTGAACCTTAAGTCTGTAACACTATATAAGATTTATTCGTATTGCTTTCTCAGGTTTACGCGAATGTTTGACATTGAAATAAAACTACTTTTTACGGGTTATGTCGCGGTTTATTTTATATTTTTAGGTGTCAACGTTCCGACACCTTTGCAGGTATCATGGTCACGGGCACCACCCACCACCAGGACACCTCTATGTCAATAATTATTCGAGAGTTTACTTATAATATCATGCGATAAAAGAGTTCCAGAATAATAAACTCGTGGTACGAATACTCAATGAGTAGTTACGTAGTACGTTCGGATAAACGTTCCTAGAAAACTATTTCGGGATTTAAGACGAGTTCGTGTTCAAAACATTTGGTTGCGGTGTTTTTATTAGGTAACGAAATAAATATTAGGTATTTATTCTCATTGGTTTTTAGTATTTGCTTGGAGTTCCTTATCAAATTAATCTGTAGAACTAGGATTTTATTTACATCGCAAGCGAAAAGCTGCAAAGCGGGACCAATCTATAATATGTATCTATACCAAACTCTATATACCTACACCAAACTCTATTTATGTACTAGGTAAGTAGATACATTCCTATCCATAGAAATATTAGTATATAACCTATCCCAAATGTAAAACACTACAATCTGTTTCCGAAATCACCCCTGCTTTTCTAAGGTGATATGAATAAACTGCAATGAAAAGTATAGATGCATCTGAGTACCCACTTTCTCAGTGCAATACTTATCTCTACAAAGTCATAAACTTTAAAACTAGTCTCAACTAACCTTCGAGGATCTTAGCTTCCGGAACAAAGTGACGTCGACAGCTCGGGGCGGCGGTGAGCCCACAAGGAAATGGAGCGGAAAATTACTGATCGAGTAATGTCGAGTCAAGCAGGTGAAACAGGTTAGCAGCGATCAATAGGTTCATAATATGAGTTAAGGGAATAGTTGAAATTTTAGCCTGTTGATATGAAGCAACGTACCAAGGGTTTGATCCCCGCGAGGGTCCATTAGTGCGATCCACAAATGCTTCAAGCTTTGTTCGTCTAGAGTTTATATTCGCGCACATGAATTTAATATGCATAATACCTCAGCGATAAAAGATTTATTTTTTCAAAGGTCGTCTTTTAAAAATTATATAGCTATTTATAAACTGAACTTCAAAAGCTGACAGACTTAGGTACATTTACACCAGTGCAGCTCTTTTTCAAAACTCAGCGTCCAAGGCAGCGGATATTATTTATGTATTTTTTATTTTGAGTCATATTACTTACTTCAAGGACCAGTCCAAACCTTCAAGAATCTTGAAAAACTATCGAAAGATGAAAACTTCAAACCGTCGCGTGGACAAAAGTTCAATACCAAGTTACAAAGAATAACAAACTATAGGTGTAAGTATACTCGTAACTATCAGATTACAACCAATACATACCCACGAACAAAACTTCAAATCCCAAAAGCTTATATATAAAATTCACTAGCCTGCAGGGTTCATTGCTCTAATATCCCTTTGATCGTATACGGTAAGGGAATGTTTACCTAAAATTATGACTACCCCCGTTCAGTGCCCTACGTGTGTGCTTCGCTAAGCAATTTCTGACACATTTGTGAAAAGGAAGGCTCCCCTAAGAGGCCAGGTTAATAAAAAATACTCTGTATTATAGGGACCCCGATCTTTAATATTTAAAAGCCTTAAAAATCTTTGTTTACCTTGAATATCCAAGAGGCTTAAAGGTTATTAAATATTAATAAGACTTCCTATAGAGTGGTCTTTAAATTTGAGATGACAAGCTGTTTTGTATGTTAGGAAATACAATCTTGTTTGAGGTGGCAGATTCATGTTTCAGTATATTTTGTAGGTGCAACAAGTTCGTGACAAGCAGTTGAGATGTAAGTACTTCCTGCCTCGTACCTATTACCTAAAAAATAAATGGGTATATGTAGAGGATATGTATATGCAGCTGCTGTACTTAAGCTCGTTATGTCTTATTGCGATCTTAAACATCTCGTATCCTTGAAAAAAGAGGATCAGCTAAGGCAAAAGCTGCTTTACGAACCGGATCAGATGGTAAGATGCTAGTAAAATAAATCCGACATAATGCGATGCTAATGACCGGGTTGAAGACGTTGAAGTAACCCGGGAAGTGGGAGTCGATTAGCTGGGGTTATGTCCCGGCACGTGTCAAATTTACGTAGCAAACGATCATAATCACAGTAATGGAACTCGTAAACTAAGGAAGCGTAGACGCGTAGTGCTTCGGATTGGATATTAGGCACTAAGACGTTGAATTTTCCTATCAAAAGTTTCAAAATTCTTAGGTAAGCTCTACGTTTTAGGAAGATCTTAAAACTTTATATTGAAGTTTTGGGGATCGATCCTGTGTTTTGTGATGACAGTTTTGTTCTTAAGATTGATGTTATCTTTAAGGTCCTCATAATAAGGGCTAATTAGTAAGTATACTCCCGTAGACACCTATAAGATAGCCACATCCGGTTGAAAATCCATATCTGGTTCACAGGCGTTAGTGTACAGAGAGAGTGTTTTAAAACAGTAGGTAAGTACCGTAAGTATGTACATTAACTAACACCCATAGTTTACATTCGTGACAAGCAGCCATTACTTATAAGAATTAAGGATTGACGAGCGAAGTTTTACAAGTCGCTCACAGCTCAAACAAATAAAAGTTTCAAAGTTGTTTGACAAAGGCTTCATTCCACAGGAAGTGTTAATGTAAGTATGAACATTATAACTCGCGTGTCGCCAACATTATAACTATTAAAACTGAAAAGCTTAACGAAACTTTCCCTTTAAGCTTTTCTTTTCTACCATAACTTTTAGTTCATAAAACTACTAACATGCAATCCGCTTACAGCTGTTTTATTTGGTAATAAATAAAACTAAGGAAATTATTCTGACATTTCGTCGTGGTTAGTCAACGTCCAACCTTGATATTTGGCAAAATAGAGTAGGTGCTTTGGAATAGTATGGTAAGTACGGTGTATTAATTATTAGATAAACACAATTTGATTATGTACCTATTTGTATACTTACACTCTGGAAGTGACTCTCCTTTTTGTCACCTACTAAAGAATACTTACTTACTGTGTGGCAAACTAAATTAATAGCAATACTAAAATAAGCGTAAAGTTTAGATGCAGCTTACTTAAGTCGGTAAACCATTTAAACTCTAAAGTACGACTATCGCAAGTGCATTACCGTGTCACGTCGTCCGAATAGTACTAACTCACAGTTAAGCCCAAATAAATCCTTCCATTTTTATATTGTTTCCTCAGAGCTAGTTCTGTCACTTTGAGCAAGGAATAAAGCCAAGTCCGCTAAGAGAAATCTAGACGAACGACAATATGTCAATTTTATTTCAGAAAGGAAAACAGTTTTCTAGATAAAATGTGCTGAAACTCGATATACCTATAAGTAAATATACCTTATATAGATATTTATTTTTCTAGGTAGATGATTTACCTGTCTTTTTCTTCGGCAACATCATACATGGTTATTTGATGTACCTAGTCATAGACGTAAGGAAGAAGCATCTTTTCTATTTCTATGGCTACAGGAATCATGAACTGGTAAGTAAGATAAGGCTCACAAATAAATAATTGCACAGTCTTAAATAAGAAGATGCTAATATGATTTTCATAGTATCTATCTACTGGAGCAAGTATTGGTAGGCACATAAGTAGGTAAGCACTATGTATTTTCAATACCAATCCCGCTGAATACCTACAATGCCTGCATAAGTCCTCTAAGGTCGCTGAAATTTGTGAAACTTATGAAAGTATCTCTAAAAACAACTACCTACTATACCTGTATGTTAATTACACCCAGTGAAAACAATAGCACCTATCTAGTTATAACCTGTATTAGATTATGAGCGGCCATTAGTGGATATTAGGTTATCATCTGTAATAGCCGGCCTAATTACTATCATTAGTGAACTATGGTTTACAAGTGTAGAACCCGCTTCCGTACCCTCTAGACATCAAATTTATTGTTATGGCGACAAGGTCTATATCTTAATTACCTTATATATTGAGGTCGCTAGTTCTGTGGCATTAAAAAGGTTAAGTACAGCTTCGGTTAATCAAAGATGGCTTCTGAAAATAAATACCTTTTCCAAAAGATAACTTAGGTACTCTTTTCGTTGCGATTTCTTTATCGAACTTCTTTCTCAGAACACTTCTTTACCTCGATTTAGTAAGTAGTTTGGCTAGCTGGTGTTTGGTAAAGTATGTAGAGATTTTTTTAAAGCTTAATAGAAACTATACTCTGAAAACCTGAATATTTTTTGCCCAAAACCTCCAAAAAGCTTTTACGAGTATGTAGGCTGAGATAAACATACGCATGTACCTACATATTACAGCAGCACAACTACTTGCCCTTGGTCTAATATCTAAAGGCAAAACGAGAGTTTACCTCAGGTACAGTTAGTACCAGAGTAGCGGAGCAGTCGGCAGACTTCTTAAAACTTTATGCTGCTTTAGGTACTTACGTACGTAGGTATTCGTGTCTGATAATACTCACGAAAAGCACAATCGTTTTACAAAGAACATGAATGTAGATGAGAAATGAGGTAACAATGCACAAACATCATGAGATGAGGCAACTTGATAAACACTTTTCTTGAATTTTCTTTTGTTAATTGTTATAGATACGACTATGCCGCTATCAATGCAAGATTAAAGATAGGTTTGAATCTCCGAATCTTTCAGAATTTGGAGCATTATTTTTTAATGGAATTATCGGTAAGTATGTCTAGGTACCAGGCGGGAACATACTCGCAAGCAACCGCAGTGTTTAATATAGGCACTTCTGAGGAATCATGCAATGGAAGAACAAATGGTAAATTAAGTTAACTGTTCTCATCAGAAGACACAATAGTTAAACAATGAAATGTTCATATGTGGCTCACCGGATATTGAAATGGTTAAAATACATTGTAAATGGTCAATTACACCATGTTCAGATAGAGGAAAATAATAATTTAAATAACAATTATTCCACCAGCTTCTCTCCATGCGACAGGTGGTCATGTTTGCTACAGTTTACGACGAGACCATAAAATAAGGGCTTAAGGAACTTCCAACTACCCTCGACTTTAATTGCACAAGTTTAAGTGTGTCTACTAAAACTTCCTGTTCGAGTTCCAACGACCATCAGTTTCCTTCTACAATCAACTAGGTACCTTTACTTGAAAATTATTTATCAACTCTTTAACCTATTCATGAGTAATTTTTTCAGTAGGTACCTTACTTGCATAGGGGTCCAAAACGAAATACCTAGATACTTTTAGGTTAGTTCTTTTTTTGTCTGGAGTCTTGCGTGTCCTGACCACTGAAGGGTGTTAGAGAATCATAAAGTTTCCATCCATGTTTTAGATTTATCATTTCGAAATATTTACGACATCCAAAAGCTGCTATTTCCAAGAACTTGCTACTATAATTTTCACAAGTCAGTAAATTATGTCTGACATTAAACCTTATTCTTTTCAGCAAAGCTCTAAAGTGGCGCTCTAATCGGGCAATGTGCTTTTATGGGCCCTTAAACAATCTTAAACTTTTTATATTTTTATAGGCCAAAGTTTTATGATTGTGAGTTTTTCCTATAAAATACAGTCTGTTCGTAAGTTTAGTAGCTATAGCCAAGTCCTTCAAGCAAAGGATAGCATATAAGTATAAGTTCTATTCCATTCCCCTGTAATGTGTTTTCACACCTCAAGAAGTGTTCATTTGTCCTTACAATGAACCTGAAGTAATTCGGGTGGATGTAGATGTTCAGACACTTTGTAATCCAGTGACATTTCCGGTAACACCTTTTGGGCCATTGTACATGTAGATCTGTAGGAAGGTGTGGAACGAAATTAAACCAGTAGGTAGGTACATATAACGTTGCTACCCAATGGGCTGCAAATTAATTATAGAGACATGTCAATAAGAATGTCGAAAATTTACTAAAGATTGATAATATAAGTACACGGGTATAAGTGGTCATCTTATATAGCCTATGATTTTATGTGCGCTATAACAGAACATTTCATATGGGTATCACCTATTTATTTATATGTGCAATACAACGAGAGTAACCCCACCCAATCGCCACAAGTTTCAGGTACACCCACTATTAATTGAGTGACCACAAACAGGTTCAAATTATCATCACCAGTGGTCCTTAACGAACGCTTAATAATTCATCATAATTAAAACTGTTGCGTGCGCTAAGACAATTTAGTTATCCCAGGGGCTCGCACTCTGTCCGAGGTTAATTCGTATTTGTCTGCCCTCGTTGCCATCCAAATGTCCTTCGATTTTGTGTAAATTATGTTTATAGCTTTGGAGTATTAATGACTTCATTTTTCCATAAAAAGATCGCATTTTATGGCGTAATTATTGGAGCAGTGGAAGCCAGTTTAATGGCCCATAAACTTACTCGACAATTGTTATGCAGGATCAGTCATTACGAAGAGATTCTGAGCGAAAGCTATAAATTGATGAGTCCTAATAAAGATTGATCTACTTAATTTGAAGGCAAAGTTTGTGCCTAACTCGTAAGTAGGCAACTTAAAAAGAAATGACCTCAAATTTTGGTCTCTACTAGCTAAGCATGGCATCAAGGTGAAACGTTAACGCTAAAATAGCAGCCCATATGTTGCACGCAGGTCTGGGGGTGACCTTTATTCAGGTTCTATTTATGGCTTTTTACATGTCATGTCTAAGGGAAGGTACCTACCTATACCTAGATTTTTTTTTGACCTTCTATATATGGAAACGGTCAACTTCTAAGCTGTCGACAGTAACTAAAAATAATAATGGAAATATTAGAGAGAGTTCTTAGCCCAGCACTCCCAGCAATGGGACAACGTGCCAAAAAAAAGCCCGGTTTTTTTAAGTCTCGAAAATAACATTAAAAAAAGAATACCTAATCCCTAATCGTAATTCACTGCAATACCCATTCTTTCCAACACCGGCGTGAAAATTGAAAGAAGATTAGATCCGCCCGCAGTGTCCTGCTTATATGCTATAGCATCTAAAAAGCCAATTATTTTGGCGCGGCTTTGGCTCGCTCGCATTTGCAATCAGACCGACAAAGCTGTATGCAAATGAAGAGCCAATAACACGGTAATTGATAATATAATTGAAACGAGACTTAATCAATTTTCTCTATACGTATCTGATATACATTGATATAGTTTCAGGCTATAATTGAAGAGTAAGGATATAGGTTTGTATCTAGATGTTTCAATCGTCGGAGTGGGTGTCGTCAGTAGGTCAATTTTAGGATAATTGGCATTCAATGTCAAAACGTCAAAATTGGCCATTGGTACGGCCAATTTTAACGTTTTTGACGCCACCCACTCGGAAGATTGAAGCAATTGTCAATGGCAGACTCGGGCCCCTGTGTAATGATTTGTTATAATTATCGTTTTCTTTCTTATTACCTGAGTCATATGTACAAAGACATTTATATTTCCTTTCAATTGAGATATCTAAGTAACTAGTACCCAATGATATTTTAATAAACAGATATGTTATACGCATACAAAACAATCGAAAAAAGTGTTCCGCGCAGCAGCGGCAGAGCAAAAGAGATAGCGCGATAAAACCCATAAGAAAAAAAGAGACAAATAGTGTTGTTGTTAATGGCAATACGTCCCAATTAGGACGTTTTCGAGTCTTCACGATTGCACGCTTATAACATATCTGTTTATTAGAATATCATTGCTAGTACCTTTATAAGTACATTCTGAATATGGCAAAAAAACTTGAAAACATTGGCAACATTTCGACAATGTTCACTTCTACACGAGTGTGTTACAAAAAAATGGAATAAGTATTCAAATTATATTTATCGCTGTTATGGCTATTAAATATCACATCGAAAGCGTGAATAAACAGAACCTCGAGCCCTCATCTCATTTATATTTTTTAAGTGTCTATGTGATACCCGCGCAATCCATCGATGATTACCGCCATATTGCTTATTAATGTTACCCGTTGAATAATTAACTTTAAATCTATGTTTCGTATTTTATGAATAAGGGTTCTTTAATCCTTTTGATGTTTGTGTTTCAGGCAATATATTTACACAGTCGGTTAATTTTATGGCAGTGAGCTATTAGGCTTCCGATTATGTTTACCCGACGTCAAAAAAGGTATCCTTTCTTTGGCTGTAGATCGTGCTACTATTTTGGGATTCTATGTATGTAACCCTGATCGATGTACAAGCTAATATACCTACCAAATATTTTTTTTAGCACCGATAAAAGAATCAACTTAGCCTATTCCAGTTTCGTAGAGCACCTTTCCAAATTTGCGCCAAAGCACTCGTTCCTCAGCGTCTAATAAAATAACATTACATTACATTACATGCTAAACTTAATGACCAAAAAATTTTTATTTCTTTTATTCGCCGACATATTTATTGCAAACTGTTTTCAAATGGCCTTCCAACATCTACTTCATTTCTAAACAATTTGCTATATCATGTACATTTCTCGTTTATATTTAGTTGGTAAACAAAACAAACGTCCCGTGAATGACATTTACGATGGTGTAATGTGCGCAGGGCAATGCTATGTAACGAATACCAACTGGGATTGCGATATTATGAACTATACAATGTGGGTGTACAGAACACATAAGAATTATTCTGCCCCTTCAGGGTTAAACTGATGACGTAAACCTATCTACATTTAATGGATTAAGAGCAGAAGTAATTACAAATTCTTCAAATAGAACTAGAACATCTGAATATTTATTATTCTTTTTTACAACCAATTGTATCCTTTAGTATTATAATCCTAAAAATAGGTTGGCGATGAAAGCAGACCAGGCAGTAAGCACAGAGTGAAATGCGACAGTGGCGCCATCGTAGCTCCTGTAAATATCTATTACTCCAACAGAACTTGAATTACACATATAATTTGCATGGCCTAAATATTTACTTTCGAGCTTGATCAACAATACACATGGTATTTTATTAATACACCAGTATCTTGCAGTACCTACATATACAGGGTAAAGAAGAGCATTAATGAGTTTATAGAGAGATTATTACAAAATTTCGAAAGTATCACCTGAAAGTTTAGCTCACTAGATATAAAAAAAGATACAAAAGATATAGCCTCGAACATGGCTACTTTTGTAACTACAAAGAGAAGAAGATATAGAATAGAAAGTAACTATTATGTACATAAATTATACCAGCAATAGAGTTTTATACCTTTACTGAGCAAAAGTGACATATTTATACTACACACAACCTGGTAGCCTAAAATAGTAATAACTTTACTAAAAATAATTAACATAAAATTTAAAATATTACCACTACCATAATTCATGTTTTGATCTGTTGTTTCTCATTTGCCACCCCACACTTTATATTGCTGTCACAAACAATAGAAAAAGGTTAAAAGCCAGAGATTAAAATAAATACATAGTATGTTGTATTTAGCTTACTAATAAGCTAGTCATTTATTCAATTTAAGAACATGCTCATACTGTAATGAATCAACACTACTTGACTCCATGTAAATTAAATCAAACATACCCGTAATTATTACTATAATCACTAATACTTCACACATCCGTCTGCAGTTTAATTGACGACTTGAATATATTATCTTTAAAATACTTCAGTTCTTCTATACTCTCGAGTATATCATCCACTGACCGATGTCTGAACTTCTTTTGCGGCATGAGTGAAAACTCTTTCTGATACCACCTCTTTGCTAACTCCTTTATTGTGCTGACATCTATAACTCTGTAGTGTAAATAATTGTTTAGTGTCGGCATATATTTTCTTATAAAGAGACGGTCCATGTATACACTGTTGCCGCCTAATGGGCACTTCTTCTCTGGTGCGTGAGACTTTACAAACTCCAATACTTGTTTTTCAGCATCCTTTAATGTCACACTTGACTTGCGGCTAGCCTCCGTCAATCCACTCTGGAATTTAAATTCGTAATATTTATAGATACTTCTTAGGTAAAAAATGTTTTTTATTATTGTAAATTTTCAATATTCAGAAAGTGTGATTACAAAATAAAATTAAGATGGTGGATGTAAACAATAAAATAGCAACTTCATTAGAGTTTTAAGTGGTATAGAATTGAAAGATAAATATAACATTCTATGACTACTGGTACAAAATAGTGCATTTGCTAATAAAGAGGAATTGAAATCTAATAAATATAGAGGGTTCTATTCCAAAATAAATACAATACCAAGATCAACAGTACACAACAATAAAAAAATCAATACCTCACCATGCTGAGCTACACACCAATCATTCATTTCATTTAGAATACTATCTGGCTGGTTTATAATTATGTTTGGACCCGTTGCAATTATGTTCAAATTTTCATCTGTGACCACACAGGCTATTTCGAGAATATGATCCTTCTCTATATCTAGACCTGTCATTTCAAGGTCCACCCATACTATCCTCTTTGCTGCATTTTTGACCGCTGATAAAGACATTGCTGCAGACTTTATGGTTTCTGAAAAAAGATAAATTATCACAATTAGGTTTTTTTACTTTTTTCAGTGTAATAAACTCTTTGATACTGTTTAAGTAAAAGTATTTATGTGAATAATAGATCTTATGATTTTAAATTGTAGATCAACTTTTTGCAATTTAACACACCAATCAATTTTAAGACAACATATTAAGACTCTTGTTTAAAATAACTTTTGGATTAAGTTAGGTATAATGAAACTGATAAAAGCCTTTAGTGAAAAAGACTTACAAAAGCAAAAAAATGGAAAGCACAAAAAACACAATTTGACAAAAAATATGACTTAAAACACGTATTTGGCTAGCACATACAGTCATAGGATCACATAAATAGATGACATTATGTGCACAAAAAGTAGAACTAGGCCGCAAAACGTTTGGCGCATTATTGATTTACAACTACAAACAAATTGTCGAGAAATTATTCATACTTACTGCTTGCAAAATGTCGGTTTGGAAGTTTAGTTAAATTAACTAAACTTGATTTTATGTAGTACCTTACAATATTCATTTATTTTAGCAGTGTTATCGTTTATTTTCATAGAAACCATAAAATAATCCAACTTTAAGAACAAAAGGTTATGTGTGTCCAATTTAAATTTAAAATATTGAGGTTATGTCGTGAACATCAATAATCTAACGTCAAATCAGTATTCAGTGTTGTTAGATGAAAATTTTGCAACGTTTTGGATCGTGGACTTTTTTTCGAATTGTAGTTATATAAAAAGTTCTGCCTAATACCTACGTCTTGCTTTTCATATTACCATAATAATATCATCAACTGTTCCCTGATTCAGAAGATATAAATGTAATAAACTAAACAGAACAATAAACATACAAGCACAACCATTAGCTAGCTTAAAATAAAATAGTCAAACCATTACTACGGTTTTGTGGGACTTGGTTTGAAAAAAAATCTTAGCAACATGTATTACAATAAATAAATGCATAATAAATAATTACATACCTATGTGAAGATTTAATTGTAAGAAATAATACGGAAAGATAAAATAATCACATTTGATGTCTCGATTTAGGTCCTTAACACAAATGACAGAATCGTTGCAATGTAAAATTACTGATTCGTTTTTAGATAAAATATTTTGTTAATTTTAAAGGATTTGTATTTAAATCATCAATTTAATAATATAGGCATTAGGTACTGGAAAGTAAAAAGTTTGTACGGAGCTTGTCTATCTTTATGAAAATCTAAATGTAAACATCACAATAAAATCAGCAGTCTATATTTTACATCTGTGGTCTCAGTGCTTGGTGAACTGTGTGTGATTCTTCTCGATTGTCATGGTGTAATAAGGGTTGATTTTGTTTTTGTTATATTTTCAATATTTTCCAGTAAAAAAACCCAACGAGAACGAACAAAATGAACAGATTAATAGTTAATCACTGTAGATGCTTTAAACGATCGAGTAAGTAAATAATATGTAGCACCAATATCATAATAGACAGCTTAACCTAAAGCGGAATTTGATTGATTATTATGTACTAACGTTGAACATCATTGTAGAAACTATTATTTATTTTACGAAAATATGTTTATATATAAGTTTTCATGAGTTTTGATGACTGAGCAGTCTGGTGACCAAAATTATACGATTACAATATAATCTTATATTTTGTTTCATCATTACCATCACATGGGTAAAGAAGATACTTTTTACATATTTACTCAGAAGAATAAAATTATTCTAAGGTAATTACGCCTTAGAGACAAACTTTTGGTAAAAAACCATTTTCACAACCATCTTGATATTTAGTACATAAAAAATAAAATATTTCCACTTGTATGTTCTGATTAGTTCATAATAATGTTTCTGTTTGCATGTAAATAGTAAACACTCGTGTTTAATTATGTTATTCTATGCATTTTAGCTTTACTATGGGAGACCAGACAATATCAAAACTTTCCATACATAACACTGTCAAGGTCACTGTCATATTATACAACACAGCCCATCGGACTGCATCATGATGTTACACAAAAGCCTCTCAACACAAGAGTTTACTGTCACCCACAGTCCATCAGACCATTCTCAACAAGCAATTACATATTTGATAAGGAACCTCTAAGACCATCCTCTAAAGTTGAAGCTACAGTTGCTACCATTAAGAAAGGCATTGAGGAACAAGAAAAACTCCCAAAAAAGGATGAAAAGAAAAAGAAAAGCCTAAAAGAACGTTTTATGGATGAGGTGCGACATTTTTATCATGGTTTCAGATTGCTTTTCATTGAAATAAGGATCTCAGCAACCCTACTCTTTAAAATTTTAAGAGGCTATACATTGACTCGAAGGGAACATAGATTGCTGGTCACAACAATTGGTGACCTCTTCAGAATGGTTCCATTTATAGTATTTGTTGCTGTTCCATTCTTGGAATTTGCACTGCCAGTTTTCATCAAATTATTCCCAAACATGCTGCCATCTACATTTGAGAGTACCAGTCAGAAAGAAGCTAAGTTGAAGCAACATTTGAAGGTCAAGCTTGAAATGGCCAAATTCTTCCAAGAGACTTTGGACCAGATGGCCCCACAGGCCAGCAACAGACACTCAGAACTGGCCCGAGAGTTCTCTAGCTTCTTTAATAGAATTCGTACATCAGGAGATGTTGCCACCAGTGAGGAAATAATGAAGTTTTCCAAATTGTTTGAAGATGAGATTACATTGGATTCATTGCAGAGACCGCATTTAGTAGCTTTGTGTAAAGTATTAAATGTTACAACAATTGGTACAAGTGCCATGTTACGATTTAATCTTAAGATGAAGTTGAGGTCTTTGGCAGCGGATGACAAAATGATTGCCAAAGAGGGTGTGGACAGTTTAAACTTTAGTGAGTTACAACAGGCTTGTAGGGCTAGAGGTATGAGGGCCTACGGTGTATCAGAGGAGCGGTTAAGGAAGGAGCTGAGGAATTGGTTGGACTTGTCATTGAATGAGAAGGTGCCGCCATCCTTACTACTGCTCTCCAGAGCTCTGATGGTGCCCGAACATGTCCCAACTACATACAAACTCAAGGCCACCATATCGGCTTTGCCTGAACAAGTAGCTACTCAGACTAAGGCTGCCATTGGAGAGAAGGAAGGAAAACTGGACTTCAAGGTATGTTTAACTTTAGAATTTCATATTTTAGTACCTTGTTACAGAATTGCCAACAATTCATAAAAAAATAATACATACATTGATATTTCAACATTAAATATACTATTTAAATGTACAATACTTTTTATAATTTTGTGATGTCTTTAACTTCAGGTTAAAGCGGATGCTATCAAACTAGAGGAACTTAAGATCAAGGAAGAAATGAAGGAAATGCAAGAAGCAGAAAGAGAGAAACAGATTCTTGAGGCTAAGAAGAGGGAGAAAGAAGAACTCAAGGACAAGGCACCTGTTATTGACATTGAGGCAACACCGATCAACATTGATCCTGCCCCAGTCATAATTGTCGACTCTCCCAAACTGAAATCTGAAGAAGGACTCTCTGGCAAAGACATTGAAGTCATTGAGGACGCTTTAGAGAAATTAGGTAAGTCCATTTTCCAATTGGCAATAATCCATTTTTTTTTCTCTAGTTCAAGTTTACGATATCCTACCTAATTACGTTTTCTGAAGTTTCTGTCATTTTTATAAATAGGTGTTTGTACTTTTGTTAAACATGAGTTCCTAACGTGTTTGTTTCGTAATATGAATGGAAGTTGAATGTTATGTCGGTCGTAATATTTATCCTATCTTCTTGTACGGTTTTACTTATCTATGCGATCTTCAGTAGTTAGGCGTAACTTTGATCCAGTAGACATTCTCTCTGCAACGTTATCAGTTACTATCGTAAATATAAATATGTATTGGTTTACGCATTTGTGTGCATGTAGTTATGTATCTGTGTTGTTTAGGTATAGTTAGTTCCGGTTTTTATATGCGTCTTGTGTCGCTACTCCAAACGTTCAAAGACGATATCAATTGCCCACTCGATATGTGTAGGAATCTTTTATGTACTAAACATGATATGTGTAGGAATCTTTTATGGACTAAATATTGTTTAGGGAAGTTCCATGCATTAAATATTATTTTCTAGGGAAATCCCCAGAAGTTCAGTCAGTTATTTATGCGTTTGGAAAACTACTTCATATTTTTTTTATTCAGCGCTATTATCAGAGCTGATAGTTCTGGTTTTAATTTTAAATATAAATCTGAGCTATTGTTTTCATTTTAAAAATATCTCGTATATTATACTGATTAGAGTCATTAGCCAATAAAGGCAACATGACTTCATACTACCTTTTAAAGCCTTACCGGCATTTTTCAATGTTTACATTCATTCTTTACAAAAAGCTCTTCCGCGTGCCAAGTACTGAACTAAACAATTCTATAAGACGAAGGACGAAATAAATGCTCAAACTTTTATTTAACCATAAGCTATCAAGAACAATATACAGGTAGCAACCTACCTCTAACAATTTTGTTTTAATAAATTGATTACACATAAATTTAAATAACCGGCTTCAATAGCAGGTAAGTGATAAACATTTACCACATACATTAACTTAAAAGAGAATCGATGAAAAACTTGGAACACTATTGGTGTCTATTAAAATTCAGCATTGCCCTCGATTTCCTATGCCCCATCAGATTCTGATTAAGATGGAAAACTTTTGAAATTCGTTAATAACATCATGTCAAAATGGAGATTTGTTTATTCCATTTCCTTACTGAGAATGATGTTAGCGTAAGCCAAGTTTGAAGCAACGCTTGCGTTTATAGCCATACTATACTAGTTGGCAATGCAACAGTCTTTCGGGAAATTACTCACACATTTTATTACTAGGAAAATATAGGGCTTGAAACGCAGACTGTTTGTAAATAGAGATTTCTTGCGATATATAAATAGTGGTTGAGCAATATGTTTTTGTATAATTAGTATGCATATTGCATACGTACCAATATGATACGCATCGTGACGTCAGTTAGGTAATAAACTGAACTTAAAGAGATTCTATTGAATACTAATTTTAACGATTAAAACTAGGATTTCAAAAGGCAAATACTTACCTAGAGTTCGTATTGGTTTTCCATTTCTATGCTTGTAACTGCGGGAGTATGATCTATAACTTTGAATAGACGTCATAAATACGTTTACACCCAAAACAAAAAAAGAGTTAAGTACTTTTTATTAAAAATAATTATGAAGTCATCATTGAGTAAGTAATGAACCCATTAGAGGCACTTGCAAAGCTTCACCTTTACTTCGCAACGTGGCGGTTCAAAGTACAGTTTATAAGAACTGTTATATAATGTTTAATGAATTATTTATTTATTCAACTTTTAAATACCTACGTAAACATATTGTTTACAATATTGTAATGCTTGTCCATAAATACATCATGTACTATTTGGTACCTAATGAATTCTGCCGTGAAAAGATTTTAAGATATATTTTTCCTCTTATGATGTAGTGTTGGGTAATTGCCAGAGTTCAATTTTCTTAAAAGTCCATTCACCTTTAAACTGTCTTCGTATAACGTTAATACGTATCATAATGTTTCTTTGAAACTTTCGTTCATGACTCGTTTTACTTCAAAGTGCGTGCCACTTACTGGGCATATTTCCAAATTGTACAGTACTGAGAATTTCCGAATGGATACAATAATAATGTCTAATCTAGGAATAGATCTTTCTAGGTCAATGACACAGACGTAATAAATAAATGGCTTTATCTTCGTAAAAACTTCCGCTGCTTCAATACAATAACAAAATAAGCCATAAGGCGTGTCTGGCTTTCTAAACTATGGTATAGTATAAACATGATGTAGGGACAATCAAATAAACAACTTTACGTTAGAATTTTTTACAAAACTTTCAGCTAGCTAATAAATTTATAGTACTTTTAGCAGTCTGCATTTGCATTAGAAGGAAGCAATACAAAATTGATATTCCTTGTATTATCATTAATGAGTAAATATGTCTGTTCACAGCTGAACAGAAGAAATCCTTGCTTCTTGAGAAGGAGAGCATTCAGGAACTGAAGACCGAACTCCTGGACTACAGCGAAGATGTCAAAGAGATGCACGAAATTGTCAAGAACAAGCAGGCTGACATCAAGCTTACGAAGGGAGCTCGCAGGTAACACATTATTTTAGTTGCTAGGCCGCATGCGTTCATTCGCTGCTAGGTTATGAGTTGTTCCCGCCAAAGCTGTGCTGAAAATGCTTAGCGGTCCCGCGGCTCCAGCAAAGGCGAGATCGGGGTGTTTTCTGTCGGCGCAAGTCCGACATCCCCACGACGTGCCTTCGACGTAGTTGAAGTCATTAGCTTTTCACTTTATATTAGAGCTCACTTTATACTTTATATTAGAGCTCACCGCATGCTGTATAACGACTTGGCACTGTCATTAGTCGGTATACCGCACTCGGGGCCTACCTGCCTGCTTTATAACGATCGAGTTAAAGACTGATGGAAACGGGCCTATAAATTACGTTATAGGGAGTGGTTAACGATATGTGATATTGTGTGACAAGGGGTCATAACGCAACATATAAATATGTTGCAACATCATAGCATATTGTTTTGTTAGTGTGACATAAGAATACTTAATACAAATAAAAAATTAACGAAACCTTTGCCTGTAAGAAAAAATTGGAAAAGAAGGAAAAAATAGTATGTGTAGATAATATTCATCTGCCTACAATTGTCCTTCCACTTTCGCCATTTATATCAGAATATACTCATAATATCCCAAAATTTCATCATTTCGGATTAATAATCTTATTGAGTTAAGTTATGCTCAAATTACTCATTACTAGGACACAGGAAAATTTATGCTATAACTGTCATATTATTAGTTGGGTTTCATCACAGAGGGTTTTTTAAGGATGTGCTAATTTTAACTTCCTAACCATTTCGAGATGTTTGATAACATCTGTGAGCTATAAATGTATACTTAACAATAAGTATCATGTATACTAGTAATGTCAATGTACAAATAAGCATATTTCCCTATTGATTTATTACGTTATTTTCCTTAGTTAAGTAAACAGATCTATACATCATTGTATAACAAGTTACATAACTTAGATAATTGATTACCAATTCAAATATACACTATCAATTATCATTTTCTTTTTCAATGATGACTGTTATCTTTATAATCCAATTAATTTTCGTTTGATGATAAATAACATGCTGCTTAGGTGCCTTTAGATAAATCTGTATGTTATTATACATTTGTATTAGAATATGCACCTGCTAACAACATGGTGGAAAGTTAAGTAGTGTGCCAATTATATGGATATCATTTGAGTAAACATGTTTATGAGACTAAATTCCATTCAACAACATCTGTTGTGGGCCCCTTGTAAGTCTATAGGATCAATTTAATACAGTAATGCTTTAAAATTGGTATAGAAAGTTCTGGTTATCTAACAAAGGTCACAAGTTTCTACATATTTATTGACGAATGTTTGTGATTTCTTTCCAGGTTGTACCGCGCTGTGAACAATATGATAAGCAAACTGGACGCCGCTTTAGTTGACCTTGAGACCAAGGAGAAAGCCCTGAAGAGCACACTTGAGCAGACCAAGTCTGAACCGCAGAAGGCAAAGGAGCAACTCATTCAGATTGATGAACTCATGCATTCCATTAAGAGCCTGCAGAAGGTGCCTGATGAAGCCAAACTGAAGCTTATTCAGGACGTACTCGGAAGGCTCGACGATGACTTTGATGGACAGTTGAAGATTGATGATGTGTTGAAGGTCAGTTTCTGCATACATTAGTTTATTATACAGTAAGAGTTAGTGTAGAATAAAGATATATATAAGGATCTGTACCGACAACACCTTAGCTCAAAATAAAAATGCAAGAAACCTTTAATTTAGTATTTTAGAGGGCAAGAATGATAGAAAAGTAGAGAATTTAGCTAAAGTGTGTAAGTGCACTGCAACTACAAACACAATATGCCTATAAGACTATATCTCTTAAATACCAAGCATACCCATTTTTATTATTTAAAGTTATAACTAAAATCTGTTATGCCTTTGATTTATACTAGTCTAATTGTGCTGCACCATATTTTTTTCCGCATTGTTCTTCAGTTCAGTTATTATAATTGCGTTATATGCTATACGAACATAATTAGCTTCCTAGAATATACCTATTTAATTGGTTTTGATATGAACTGATTACGCATTATTTATTTATGTGTTTTGCCCCCAAACACATTTATATTGACATGGATAATTAGTGTATTTAAATTAATTAATTTATGCAAAGCGTCATCTGTCTGATAGCCAACAATAGCAACACTCAACAGCATAATTCGCGCCATTCCACTGTTTCCTTGTCAGCATATAGTTGTACAACGTGCTACAACCGTGCATAAGTATTAATCATTCAGCCAGGGTCAATGTCAATGTTTTCGCCACGATACCCGACACGTGATTCGCCGTATCTTATTCGCAAGCGATTATGAACGCGATAACATATTGAATGACCTCTTTACTTTTAATACACTATATTTCCCTGCTATCAATAATCTTCACGGTTGAAGCGAAATTGAATAACACATTTCCATTAAAATTGCTTCAAATATACTTCATACTTTTCACTGTTACATTGCAATTAAAATGAGATGGCAATACCAATTTACAAGCATTCAACTTTTAAATACTAAAAACTTTAATGTTTACCTCGAATCGAAAATGTATATCTTTTTAGATATATTTTATCTGATGTAACAAGAATTTCATTGATATTATTTTTCTCAGTTCTTCGAAATTTCGTTTTCAAAGCTTTGTTGTCTGCAATGTTATTGACTTGTAGTAAGTGTAAGGTCAGGACGTCTGTCGCGTTCATTGACCTACCCGCGTATTCGGCGCTACGTTTTAGTGGTGACGTCATTATTTTGTGTTTATAATATCATATTTCACCCTATGTAAGCGTAGCATGTATGTTGTAGTTGTACATGAACAAAGGGTGATTTAAATTTGATGTAAAGGCAAAATTAGTTAAATAAAAACATTAGATTCTTCTACCTATTATGTTTGACTCAAGTTAAAAGACGTAAAATGAAAACATAATTTTTTTATGTTTTCTTTTTACGTCTTATGCTTTTGATTGTTTTAAGAATGCTTGTAAATAACTCATCATACGAAAGTCGGTTTTTATGCGCCCCTTAAAAGCTATAACATCAATGTGTATGTAAATCATAGGTACACAATTGGACATAGAACTTCCTATACTTATTCTATTCTATAGTATTGTAATCTATTCCTTAAATTACAGATGTTAGAAATAATAGGCAACGAAAACGTGAACCTGTCGGAGAAGCAGATGGCCGAGCTGATCGAGCTGCTGGACAAGGAGGAGATCCTGGAGGTGGAGAGCAGGATCCAGAAGGCGCTGGACAAGGCCGCGTCCGCCGCCAGGGAGCAGGACAAGCCCACGGCCACGGAGGGGAAGGTAATGCTGGGATCACTTATTGCAACTAGTTATTATATAATCTGCTTTCCACGGTGAAAAGAGGAAAAGAAGACCTTTGCCTCGAAGTGGGCAGTTGAGGCTTAAAAATAATATTTAAACTCAGGCTCCCATTATTGCGCTCACTAGTTGTCGCTACTGGCGCGTCTGCTGTCAAAAACTAAATATTGAACTGGTCATTGCGTACATCGTATGCTTAGCTTCAAAGTCTAATAAAGTGCTAACGTTGGTCCTCATTACACCAAACCATAGTCGTGCGAAGCAGCAAGGCTCTGGAGACAATCTGCAGTAGAGCTAAAACAAAGTCAAATTATGCTACTTAGTCAACAGTTGATAGTTTACATAATGGTAAGTTATAAACAACGTTCCAATACGCCAGAGCTCCATTACTTCCTCGTTTCAATATGTACAAAGAAAGATCTAGACGGTAAATTAGGTCAATCTCAAGGTCTACGTTATCTTTGCCAAAAATGTAATTTTTCTTAGTCTTGTTTCATTTAATTGTTTTAAGTTTTTATCGTTATTTATCTGAACAGAAATTTAATCATTTATCACTATCGTCGTCCTACATTTGCATATTTGATGCGTAAATTGAAAGTCATCAAACTTTATCGCCAAAAATGTCAGCTGTTCCGAAAATATTATTATGAGGAAAGGCCACTGTTTCGATAACAATGTTTTTCTTGTTACCCAAGGTCGACGCTCAAAGTTGTACATACAGTATTGTTCATAGCTGAAATAACACGACGCGATACCTACCAAGATAATAGTATGACGACTTAATTATTGCCACTTCATGTTCTTATCCCAATTACCTACAATAAATTACTAAATATAATTTTATGTACATAATTGTAAAACGATAATAATATGATTATTTCTGTTGTCATGGCGTTAAATAAAATTAAAAATTAAGTGCTCAATGTGCTCATTACCAGGTTTTTACGTTCCTCTGTGCATTGCCAAGGTCTACATAAAGGAAAAAGTCATCAATAATATTTTTGTTCCAGAGTTTATTCGACATAATTCGAGAAGCCCAGAAGCGACGGGAGTTGAAAAGAGCGACGGAGAAGATAACCGACCCACCTACAATAGTGAAGAGCGAAGGGATCGTCACCAAACCCGAGGAGAGCAGTAAACGGCCCGAGAGCCACTGAGTAGCGGAGCTTTACTTAGTCAAGGTGTAAATAACTGTACTAGTGGAATGTTCTAACACATGTTTACGCCTTCATGCTGGTTTAGGTGACGATAAATTAGCAAAGATGGCGTTCGGCGTTTCTATTTAACTAAGACGCATTCGGAAACGTGCAACAAGTTGCGATTTTTTTTGCAATATCATACAATACACGTCTACTATGACGCGCGCAAAACGGTCACGTTTCGTTACAAAGTGTGTTGCACTATCTGAAGCGTCTCCTATACCCGCATATAGAATAGCTGTTGTACTAGAGTAACGACATACATATTTATGTAGAAAAATAATATATAATTACGTTACGTAATGGATGTGTTACCCTAATGACAATAAGCATTTTGTAACATGTAATCAATCAAACATGAATATGTAAATAACGTTATACTTAAAATATATAATTATACCTAAACTTTCCAAGCCGTACAAAGTTTGTTCATATTTGTTATGTCGTGTTTTTATTTATTTCTGGTTCTTTTTTGTTAATATGTATTACGTTGATGCATTTCTGTGATCGCTATTCAGTTTAAGTTTTATTTTAGTTTATTTTAGTGGTTATATCTAAAATGTTCAGCACAAATTGTGGAGCGATACACTTTGTTTCTTCATTTTCAATTTTGAATTGGGATGAAAGGATATTTTACTTACACTGCTAAATATATTCTTAGATACCTGAATATTATATAATGTATGACCATAATATTATGTATATATGTTGATTGTAAATGCCGAGTGCTGTTGACAACAGTTGACATTTAGAAGTACCTTTGTTTTATTTACAGCATAACATTTATTTATTTATGTTTAATAACAAGTGTTGAATCTAAATACACTCCAAACAAATAAATAAAGCACATGATAACTGAGTATCGTCAGTTCTAGCTTAGAATGTATTTCAGCTGTTTAAGTCAGTTGTATTGTATACCTTTAATACTAAAAGCTATTCCTTCCTAAGATTATCTTTCTCTACATAATATTATTATCCTTTTTATTGCCTTACCAACAGTATTGGTAACATTTTTTTCAAACAAGTCAGTGCTATGAAATACATCGATTTACTGCTATTCGATGTGCTGAGAATAAAGTTTTAAAGAGTAAGAAAATAAAGAGATCGATGAAAATGATACTGTTTTATTTCTACAGTGCTTTCCCATACCCGAACTTGAGTGAAACGGAGCGACTATATTAAACACATTCGCAACGGGAGTTGTATTAGAAAGAAACCCCATCAAAAATCTTGAGAAGGTGCTTTACTAAGTACCCTTCAGTAGAATAAAATATCATGCTCTCAAATGGTGAATTGATCTTTGGACTCTGACCTTGTGAAAACCTATTACATTATTTACGGCCATTTTTCAATTTCGCGCCTCCAGGTGGCGCGAAAGTCGAACATCCGGTTTTCTGTCCGAAGCGCTTATTGGCCAGATGGCAACATAGTTATGCCAGCATAACCAATAGACAAATATCGACGAATCACAAGGTGCGTATAGTGTAATATCGCTCTGTTTGCCGCCATCTTTGATGATTTTGAAAAGCGAAGCCCTGTGATTGGTCAATAACAAGACGTCATACCATTCTTTTGACGGAGTTGCGCAAAATAAAATAATTTTGTGACTCTCACTCACTCATTGCTGCGGCTGCCATGTTTTTTTTCATGTGGGGTGTGTGTGTATTGATATAACATGATAGTTTAACCCCGTATAAACTGTTACAGGTGAGTAATTTCTATTATTTCTGATTGTTTTTATGTGTCAATGCGGAAGTAGGTGAATAGCGCGTCCTCAGTGAAAGTGCATCATGTAACACTGTCGCCGTCTTGTGAAATTGCATCGTATCGTACTTGAGATGAGTAGTATGAGTATGACTCAGAACAAAACGACGATAAAAGTCTTGTCGTGCCGCGCGTGATACTACTCTTTGTTGATGTATAACAAAAAGTGTTGTGCGGTGACGTTGCGAATGCAAGGAGCCTTCGTCCGCGCTTACCCTCGCTCAGGTGACGTTTTGGCGCCATCGACCCATTTAGCGCAGCGGGGCGGGCATGGCACAATCACGGCACACTAAATTCTTTGTGCTTGCTAAATCTCGATGACTTTTGTGTCAAAACATTGGATGTTAGTAAAAATAATACGTTTTGTTTTGCAGAAATAAGGGGTGCACGTAGTGCGTCATTTGTTATTAGCTAGTGACAATGCGATTGCAAAAAAATTGAAGCAAAGCGCTGCATTAGGAAAAAACGCGACCCACTAGCAAAGAATAGGCCAAAGAAATCAAGGATGTATTAGTAACGGAGGAATTAAAGGATCGATTTATATCACACGGCCCACGGCGATTGTAAAATGGACTCACGATTATTATACAAGATGATGGTGTTTGATAACGGCAGACACTATCAAGGACAGGATGCGTAAGCATAAGAGAGAGAGTCAGGCGTTTGCCTGCTGGCCTGCCACGTCGAGAGAACTTCATCAAACTCCACACTCCATCATCTGATACCCACACACTTGGTACAGGTAAGTCACTCCGATATGATACTAAGCTTTCTACTGCAATTAAGTGTAAATATTTGTACATTCATGGCCATTACTCTAGTCAAAGCAAGATATGAATAAGGCAATTAATATCACCTAATGACCACTGATTATCAAAAACAAATAAATTAGTAAAATTAAATGAACACAAATTCCAATCATTTGGACACAATACCATTACATATCTTGGCATAATCTGTTAAGTAAATACATTTTAGGCTATTAAACATCATTACACTAATTGAAATAATTATGATGAAATAATAATGCCAACTTGTTAGTGATCAAATAATAATCAGTAAGAACTAATTATTGTTTTTTCAACTGTCAAGAGGAAATGCAGTGCTCAGTAACACTGGAAAGTGACCATAACGGTGGGAATGTTAAAATGAAGACAATTAACAATTATAAGAATCCTTACAAGAAGGTCGGTTTTGCATCTATTCCAATGTTATATGTTATTTTTATAGGCAACATGATTATTTATATATTATTATATGTTATCTATGTGTTATGTAATGAAAACATTATTATTTTTTCCTTGTGAGTAGTGGTTTTGGAATGAACTTGTGTCCAAATTTAACTAGATGTTTCCTTGTCATTGAGTGTTGCCTATGAAAGCACCGCACCACAGTATTTTGATGTCCCCCTTGGTTTGCACACTAGTTTAGGAGCAATACTGCATTCTTCCTTTGTTCCATTGTTTATGTAGCTACCTGTTATAATTATTTGCATTATTATTGTGTTGACTATTATACATATTCTTTTTAATATATTGTTGGTAGAATCATTATGACATGTATAATTTTTGTACCAATAAGTTTTTGCTCCTTTTTGTGTTCCTTTTTTGTGATCACAATTATTATAGTTGTTTTACTATTAATTGCCAAGTAGAATACAGAATCAATTGCATTTAGTAAATTTTCCAACATTATCATCAGTAGTTGCAATAAATATTTTCATGTTCCTTGCATTGACTGTGCCTTATGTAAAATTGCATTTTGGTCTTGAGCAATACTGGTAGAAACACTTCAGTAATTTGTAAGAATTTACGTTGGACCCAAAGAAGACAATGTCCATATAAGTAGTCATGTACATATTTTTTGCAACTGACTTGCTTTTGTCATTTACATTCTAAAATAATTTCCTATTTGGTAGAGCATATTGTTGTATATAGTAAAGAGTTGTGTAATTGTAATGCAAAACATCATAAATTATGTAAATTCTTTTCAGGAACCTAATCTTGACAACATTGTTGATCAGCTGTGCACAAGACTACAGGATATCAAAGATCAAGAAGGTGCGTCACGAGTAGGCATGCCCACGTGCTCCATAGAAGAAACTGAGGCTGTCCGTCGATATTACGCTGCGTTTCCGGCTTTAAAGAAAGGTCGAGAGTCGCCATTGCCGTATTATCTCCCACCGCCAGCGTGGTGTCGCAAGTCAGCGCCTGATTCCAAGATCAAAATGCAAAGTGAATTATCAGTGGCTAGAGATTGGAATACGAAAAACAAAAAACTAACATCAGGCAAAGAACGACGTAATTCATACCACGGTCAGAAGAAAAACAAAAAGCGTTGCAACAGTTACAGTAGATCTTTCGACAGCAAAGAAAACCTACCTGAGTGGGTGACTCACGAGGGTGTTTGGGATATGGAGAGCCAAGACCCAGTTAAGGAGTTTATTAGAGCTATAGCATTGGACGAGGGTTACGGCACGTGCGAGAACACCGTCACTGACGAAGTCAAAGAGATCACTAAAGGCAAGATCGGTATGAACGAAAACATGGTTCCCGACTGGGACGACAGCCTCGATCTCGACGCTGAGTGGGTCATCACTGAGGACCTCAATCCGCGCGTTCGCACGCCCATGGAGGAGGAACTGTACGCTAAGTTTGAAGCGAAGTTTGATCGCAGCATCGAGGCCTTGTGGTCCAAAGATCAGAACACTCCGGATGACGAGTACCAAGACCTGCCGATAGACTTCCAAGATCTTCTGTCGTCTCCCTCCGATCGCTTGTTCGCTGACCCATCCGCTGAAAAGTGCAGTTTGATATCACTCACGGAGAGCATTTGGTCCACCGAGGCAGCAGACTTCCCGCCCCCGCTCGACCGCGGCGACTCTCCCTCGCGCATTGCCGAAGCTCTGCACGACCGCTTCCGCCCGCTCAACCTGGCCGATGTCGTCGAGCCGGAGCCACGCGAGCTCGAGTCGTTCGCTCTGTACGAAGGCGACGAGATCTACGATGCGTTGACCACCGTCGCGAACACGATGCGCTCGTTCACCGCGATCAACCACAGCCGCGACCGCAGCGGCTTCGCCGAGGTGCCGCCGCGCCGGGCGGGCGCCCGCGCTCCCCGCGCCGAGCCCGCGCCGCGCGAGCCGCCGCGCCGCTCGCCCGAGCGCACCCGCGAGGACCTGCTCACCTCCGCGCGCACGCACTTCCGCCCCATCCGCCGCGAGGCCGACGCCGAGCCCCCGCGCTACGCCGACGGCGACACCTTCGACATCTGCGGCGACCCGGACACGGTGGACTTCCACCGCAGCGAGTCCGGCGGGCTGTACCTGGGCTCGTCGCTGGAGCGCTACCTGGAATACCGCGCGGTGCGCAGCATCGACTACGGCCGGCTCAACCTCACGGCCGCGCAGCGCTGTCCGGACCTGGACGAGCCCGGCCTGCGCCTGCGCTTCCCGCTGCGCCAGCGCGACGCGGCCGCGCAGACGTCGCCGCCGGCCGCCGAGGCCGCCGCCGCCGCCGCCTGGGCGCCGTGCGAGGAGTGCGGCCGCGCCGCCAAGAAGATGCGGCCCAGCGCCGCGCGCTCCATCTGGAGCGAGCGCACGTGCCGCGCCTGCGTGGTGCCCGAGCGCGCGCCCGCCGCCGCCGCGCCGCCGCCCGACGAGCTGTCGCGCGACTGGGACGAGCTGCTGTCGGACATCAGCGCGGCGGCGGCGGGGCTGGCGGGCGCGGGCGAGGCTCGCGGCGACCGCAAGCGGCGGCACAGCGCGGCGTTGCGCTGCGCGGCCACGTGCACGCACCCGCACGCTCGCTTCCTGCCGTGCTGCTCGCTGGCGCTCGACCGCCCGCTCACGCGCTAGGCGACCCGCGAGACTCCTTCCCGATCTATTGTGCTGCAACCTGTATATATATATATATATATATCGCCCCTCCCCCATTTTCTTCGATTGTATTATTGTTTAAATGTCGAAAAGTGAGAATCGCAGCTTTTCCAATTCGAAAACGACGTGCCGCCGTGATAGATTCGAGATGATGTCCTTTGTGGCTCGATTGCTCTTTCGAGTGGCATAAGAAAGAAAAAAGTTAGCAATAATAATAGAAATAATATTAGCGAAGCCTTAAACGTTACTTTCTCCGAGTGTCTAGGGTTGTCGAGGTACAAAAGTGGAAGGCTAGAAGTGCTAACATATCTTATGATTGTAGATATCGATGGGAGGAGTTATAATGTAACGTTAATTTTAGTTCAATGTTTTCTTTGTAGAGATTTCATATTGATGTAGCAATGTTTGATGGAATGCTATCGTTTCGAAGTCGAAAATCGACAAAATTTGTTAATGTGAGACTGTGTTAAATATCAAAAGTTATAATCAAACAATGGCCTTGAAAATAATAAGCAGTATTTCTGCTTATACGAAATGTTTTGTTGGGAAATGTATATATTTTATTTGTTTTATTACAAAATTACTTATTAATGCGAAGCGAGTCGATAGCATTCCATGGCAAACACGATAGGACGATTCTAATATAATTCTTACAATAATATCGTCCCGACTTGTTTAATAATTTGTTAATGTAAAGTTTAAGTAGAACAGGTATTTTATTTTTGTTAGTATTTTTCGTTTACGTTTCCAGGTAATCTAAATTCATTCAAAATTTTATATCGTAAATTAAATTGTTCTGTTTTCTTTTGCAACATTTTGAACGCGAACATTAATGTAAGGGGATGATAAGTCGCATCTCCAGTTGTCCGACAGTGGGTACGCCTTTCGGCCGAATTTTCACGAAAGATGTACCCACAGTTGTAGCCTTAGAAGCCGAACTTGTGAGATGCGGTTTCTATGTGTCCGTGGTTCGAACGTTATCGGATGCGGACAGTTATGGTTTGTCCATGTTGTCTAAGTTTTACACGCGGCGATTTTATTGATTTGCCGCATTATATAATGTAGGGTGGCGGACGCGTCGCGGGTTTGTGTTCTCTCTTGAAACTATAGAGCCCGTTGCGTCCTGCCGGATAGTGGTAATTCGAGGTGTTAGCAGTTTTGTATGAAGCTGGACTATGTTAGTGGGGGGCGCTGAATGCCCCCTAGAGTGTCGTCGGATACGATGAACTAAGTGTCGTGCTCTTTGATATATGCCCGGTCGCCGCTGTTTACTGGTTACGAACGCACGTTTCCCTTAGGAAAACGGTTGGGTAACTTTTCATAAGTTGTATCGGCAGGCCTTGCGTTACATGATGGCAGCACTGCGTAACGGTGAACAGCGGCGGCCATCAATTGTAACATAATTTACAGCTCCAAGTATGGATTGTAACAGTTCATATAGGCGTAACTGTTATTATAGTTCATGTAAAACATAAGAAGTGTATATGTTATATTTTCGTATATTTTCATTTTACACGGGAGCCGCGTGCCTGCGGCCGGCATCAAGTCCACTCGGTGACGTCCGCGTTACGTACTCGGTCCCCACACAACTTATATTTATTTCATTTGAAAGCCTTGCCTTGTTACAATTTCATATAAATCTTTAATATTCGTGCAATCTTTGCTACTTTATGTGTCGTGTTTTATATATTTATTTTTATGTAGTGTGATTTACTTCTGTTTGTAATAACTGAAAACGAAAAATGTTAAAAAAAATGTCATTGCAAATTTACATCAGGAAGGCTATCATTGTATATATTTAGTATATTGTGAAATTAATGTATAGTCATTTTCAGTTCTTCTAAATGATGTATCATTATACTTTCGCTAATTCTGTTGCCAATTTCTTTATCTGAAATGTTTGATGTTATGTTAATATGTGTAGGTAGACAAATACATCGGTTTACTTAAGACTCTACAATGTTTCAGATAGTGAAATGTTAACGTAATGTCTAAAGCTACGTTATTAGAGCGGTTGGGTATTTTTAAACTCATTCAACTAATTAATTCACTTTCATTTGTTCGTGTCACATAATGTATTTCATTTTTTTCTGTCATAAGTTCATATTATATTGTACTTATTCCATTAACGATATTCGCTAAAGGATACCTCGATAAAAAATATTAGAAAATGCAAAAAAAAAATAGTTTCAAGTTTGCATATAATATTATGTTTGATTAGTTGTTAATCTAATATAATGTGCCTATGCGCTTGATTGTAAAGTTATCCAGAACACCTGTGGATAATAGTTTTTTAACAAATGTTGATGGAGTGTTTATACAATTGTTAAAAAACGAAAGGTGTTTGCGATGGTGTTTGGTAACGGGGACTAATTATAATCAAATATGCACCAAACCATTGCGAGCAACCTTTATGTGTATGGGACTTGAATAAAGCTATCGAGACGACATTATTATTAACATCCTGTCCGTTTAGTTTTTCGTCCGATAGGTTTATTTTAGTCCTATTTAATTATTGAGCCTTTAAACTCACTTGCATCAGCTCATGTGTTAAAAATGTACTCACGCTAATTTATTGCTGTGCCAATGAAAAGCCGGCGCAAGTGGTATTAAAGGTTTACACCTGTCCCCTGCAATCACAAGTTTATTGTAAGCCACACGATCATTGTTAAGTGGCATAAGAACTCTTCGTCGTTATATGTAACTATTGGTATATCAACTTTTTTACTGTCAGTGAATAACCAATGTTTGTTTTACACAATAGTTTTTTTCGTAAATGAGAGCAAACGCGTTTTTCTATAGATATGTACTTTGGACACGTAGCAAATCAGCACACGTTAAAAGAGAAAAAAAAATCCATGTAGTAAGAAAATTCTAAATCCTGTAAAGCTCTCTCACCAGAGACAAGTCGGCTTGCAACCGATAGCCACATGGCCTTGGTTACATGCATATTTGTTTACATTTCATATCAATTTATATACTTTTATTTTCTTTTTGAAGTTTCGTAAATCATTAGAGATTTAAAAAAGATTTAGGCCGGGGTAGGAGCAGTAAACAAGGGATTTCACATCTTATCTTTTTGAGCCTAACGTAAAAAGCACTGCAAAATATGAAAACTAAAATTGTACACAAAACTTTAATGAAGTCTTAAATATACACCTTACTGTTTTCTCACTTATGGATTAGAATTTTTGATGTCTACTAACTATTTCAATGCGAGATTTGGCACATACCCATTACTTTTTGCAAAGGGATCAAAAGATATAAATGACTATGGCATACATTTGTATGAGCTTATTACATTATTATTGTACCAAATTATACCAATTTGAAAATTGTTACTAATTAATTTAGAAGTGGTTATCCCTGAAAATAGTTACCATTTTCATTATGTTAGGTTGTGCTCGCTACTCTGGTTCTTGCCACTTGTGGGAAGAAAATAAAAATAATGATCGATCCACATATGCGTTTTTTATTTCGCTATCCCAGAATACCTTATCCCTATGAATAGTGCCTACCACTTGTGATAAACTTGTAAAAAATCGCATACTTTGAGACGTTAAGTATTTTGGTAAACAAAACTCCGCTGCTCGAGAGCCGTAAGAATTATCGAGATGAGGATTAGAATAACAATAAAATAGTGGGCGAAGTTGTCGCTCCACTCAAAAAGCCAAACTTGACTAAAGCTAGTCTCTCTCTTTTTCGCACGCGCTAGCGCAAACGAGAGGGCGCTATACAAAAACCACGGTTTACACTTTCATCCATTGAAATGCACGCGGTGCTTCGTTGCGAGCGAGACGCCGGTTCAAAATAACAGTGAACCGTCCGGTCTTATCGTCGAACAAAAATAATAACTCAAAGAAAACGGACGTTGCAGTGATAGGAACTGATTTCACGTGTGATATTGTGTTTTGAGCTCTGTGATTGAACTGTTCTAATCCAACGGCTGATTCAAACCTTTTTTCTTTGGAGAAGGGTAAGTTCTTGTATTTATATTAAATAAAGTTTTATGGTTATGTTGTGATACTTAGTTGTCGTAATTATTTCACTGAAAATCTTACTTCAATTTGATAATGTTTAATTAATTTGATAATTAACATGGAAACGATGTAGTACTTAAACGTAGGCGGTTAAATCTGTAGTGTCAAGAAAACATCAGGATTCAGCTCGTAATTAAGCCAATTCTTTTGAGCTGCACAGTCTCACCAGATTTAAATTCGTATGAATCGCAGCGAGAGATAAGTGATTAAATAAGCTGGCATCAGACAAAAGTCTGTTAAGTAAATACCTAGGTACTAGTATTAAGTAACTAGGTCTGGTAAATTAAGTAAGTACCTAACCTACCTACCGTCTAGCGTTTCAGCCAGAAAGGATTTTGGCGACCTCCTCTTTTGAAAAGATACTTTTTTAATTTGCGTGATAAATAATGTACTTTTGTGGAATCTTAATTCATAGCTCCGTTACTTATGTCTAGATAATTTGGCAAGTTCTTAGACTTGTCTTAATCTAAAAAGTCTTTAATAAATCATAACAGTAACTATTAGCTCCTATTAGGTAGGTAGCGACCCAGGACCTAGTACCTAGATACGTTACAATATCTATGAAGGCTAGGAGGTTTTATATGTTTTTGAAATACCTACCTATTTAATGAGAATATACATATACTTACCTAGTGAGTAGGTGCCTAGTCTGCTCCTATTTCCCTAAATCCACTCAAACAATAAATAGATGATCCATTTTAAGGCTTCTGCGCAGCTAGCTATAAACAATTTGCTTTACTTTTCTAATTTGTTTCTCACACTCGTGGGTATTTAACAAACAGCCGCTTAAGTGAGCTAAACTCCTTGATGGTTCTGCAAAGGCATAGGCAAACTGCCTAAGTGCCTAGGCTTAAATCTTGCCATTCATACTCACTTGACCGCTATTGTTCACAAATGCGTTAAAGCGACATATTGTCGAGTAATTTATGTGCCTAACATAATTTCTTGTGTGTTGGTAATTGAAGTCGGTTGTTTTCTTGCAATTTGTTCGTTAAGTATTTTGTTATTGGACACTACACTAGCAGCCGCGTAGCATAGGTTTCAGCTATCGCAGCCTCTCTTTTCACTCCTTACATTACTAATTTTATCTAGTAGGTAGCACACGTAGGCTATCCGCCGGGAACCTTTTCTTTTAATAATGCTTGAAGAAAGGCACAAATCAGCCAGTCTTATTAGCAGAGGGAGATCGCGAGATAGCCACAAAAGTCCTGAAGGCTTATCGGCTGCCCACGCCCAATGCCAGTAATTACCAGCCCATTGTCCACGATATACCATAAACAGCGATATAACCTCCCCACATGATACAAGATGCGAGATATGGTATCGATACTTTTTTCTCGATTCTCGATAGACTGATCGATAGTCAATTAAAAAATGGTCGCGATAAACTGTTTTGATAAAGCAATGTGCAATGTTATGTGACAATTTTTCAGTGCAGTTAATTTAATGACGTCATATTCTCATCTCATCTCATTATTCCTGTATCTTGTTACCTACATAACTACTTCAAAACTAAACAATCTATTACATAGGTAACTATTTATATTAATCTGCATATATATCATGTATTTATTTTATCGAACATTGCACATCTGACATCAAAATATTCAGAAAAGTGCAAATTTAATCGCCATTTAGTAACATACCGTTTTGAAATGTAAGCAAAACAATTTTGCATATAAAGAGACTAATTTCGTAACGGCGATCTATTTACCTGTCAGAGTAACTATCTGCTATCGCGTTCTTAACGAAACGCCTTTGTTTAGATGCTTATCTGAACATCTCTCGCTAAACAAAAGACTTACTTGTGTAAGAAGATCGTGTTTTGGGTATTATGGGTTCCTTTCGGCCTCCAATGTATCCTTTCACTACTGGGATTAGCCGCTTACGTCACTCGGAGTCGTAAGTATCGATTGATCGTGTTTCACGGTGACTGTGCCCAATAAATAACTCTTAAGTGGTTCAGGTTGGGATGCGCAGTTTTTAGTATATCACCTCTTTTTTATACACCTAGTCTTAAGTTTATGGTTTCTAGTTGGATGTTATGCTTACTGAAATTACGCAATATTTTTCATTTCTGTATAATTATCTATTTAAGAATGGACAGACGTTTAGTAAGCTGTGACTGCTTAGCGAAAGGAGTCGTCCACTTGGAACGGAAGTTGCTGAACCAGCAAATGGCGCAATACTAAGTGCCTAATAGTTATAAATTACGACATTTATAAATTATAAAACATAAACAATATGACTTTATTCCGATTGGCATTATTAAAGCAATAGCAGTTACGATAACAGTCTGAAATTGTCTCAATGGAGAGCCTAAAATGTCAGCCTTCGCCTAAAGAGAAAAAAAAAAACAATTCATCACCGTTTTATTACAATTTACAAATAATTTTTTATCATTTAATTTCACGGAAAATATATGAAATAAATATAGCCTGTGTGGAAACTTGCATCCTCGTGTAAATCCGGTCATAAATTCACTAGGCCACTACAAACCAACATAATAATATTTTTATTGCAAGGCATTGACCATGTATTCTTATCAGCCTTACAAAAAACGAGAAAATTATATTTTCTCAATGGCCGTGACGAAACGTCATTGTAACATTGTTGTTGTGAGTGCAATGTGTATGCACGTAACTTTTATACACTGAAGATAGCGCTTATCAATGCGTCAATCTTTCAATTTAAGAAATATTTACTTTTAAGGTCACTGGAAGTAACTATTGTCCGTCTGTTCTTCGTAAGTAATATTTTTCCGGCTACATTACGAGTATTTAAAATTATTTAATTCTTTGATAACTAGGTAATGAATTAATAGATATTTTTTAAGGTTTACGCGAATGTTAGGTTTGTAAATTTAATTTTCATTTCAAAGGATACAACAGTTTATTTATTCATTACAAAATGCAATTGCAATTTAACATTAAAATACGAATGAAATACTTAACTTTGTAATCATAATCGAATACTCTTCGGAATCACTTTAGATTTTACAATATGTGCATCGAATTGTGCATTTACACTAATTATAATTGAGTAAGTATTATTGCAGTTGCAGTTACACAACGCCAATATATGAGGCATACGTGTTGAACACTAATTTGTTTTACTCGATTCTAAGAAATTAATACGTTCAGTGCAACAATTTTCGAAGGTCATAATATGATAGCTAACTAGGCAACAAGGTGAAACATGAGTTTATTGTTCTGATTACTTAAGAATTCTGCAGATATTACGTACACCTGAATCTTTTCGAGGGCAGATTTCACTGCCAGGGAAAATGATGGCAATAAGAATTTATGAGACCACAGGTCACGAACATACCTTTCGGTTCGACATGAATAGCCAAATTCAGGATTCAGCAAGCCTAACATAGGCTTCAATAACTTTACGACTGGCTTATCCGGATTTCTGGATAAGTAATTCAAAGAATTACTGTGATAATTTACGTAGATCTATTTTGATAACCCTAACCCTAGGAACCTATTGACTAACTTCCGTTCTGTCTACCTCTTATCTCGTTCCGTAAGTATATACATGCTTTCTACTTACTAATTAATATGATACATTTGACTAGAAACATCTCTGACACTGGTGTAATGTTTCTGGTATCACATGTCCTCTGCGAATGGATGGCTAATGTTCCCATGTGAATCTACCGTTAATCTATTTGATAGTAGTATATCTAAAACTACCCCTTATGTAACTATGATAAACTTTAGTATCTGTGATACTTTGGTATCCCGCCTTTCTGAAATATGGACACAAGTTAAGGAAGGTTGGTTCACTACCTTTAAATTCCATCATATACAGTATGTGTAGTATGCACACCAAAGGGTCTTAGATCAGTCTGAATTCATTAGCAAAAATATGGGTTTCAAAAGCAGGGAATACTGGTAAGACACTCAAAGTATCATAAACAATCAGAAAGCCATATAACATTCGAAAGACCATCAATTATAAAAGTAGAGGAATAACGAAGTAATGCGTTGTGATGAAACATGGACATAATGACCATAAATGGCTTTGAAAGCGTGATAATCAGTTGGGAAAGAGCTTTTTAGGCCTATTGTAGAGCAAAGGCCTTTGCTCTTTTGCCTTGAAATATTTAACTTAGTTAATGCGTTCTGGTAGATGATTCGCAACCCGCCTTTTTTATGTAGTTATCCATATCGCAAGTATTCCGAAACGGACTCCAATAATTATGTCTTTTACAAAAAAGTCTTTCGGTGTGGCCTCGGTTACATTTTGTCATGATCTCTTAAACCTTTCCATGATTGATTGGAACTCCTTAATGAATGACAACAGCCGGCTATTACTGCATAGTTTCGATAATAGATTGAAATAGGATTGTTTCCAAAAAAGATTTGGTCATTTATGTACGGTATCACTTGCTTCCGTTTTGTGACTAGCTACATAGAAAATTATTGTTTTCAAGAGTAACAGTGTCTGATATTATTATAATAACGGTTTACTAAACGAATTTAGAAAGATTCACAACTACATCCTCAAAGATGGCAACATAGCGGTAGGTGCAACAAAAAAGCAATTTGATTGTCATATCAATACTTATCAATCTCATCTAGGTACCTATTCCCAATTTTCTTCGCCATGAACAGTAAACCCCGAGCCGCCGCCATATTGTTTCGAGATAATCACCATAGACAGATGAGTCACGAGCGATCCTCAGATACGTTCGAATTGACTCCCTTTGTCAAACCGCTGACTTACGGTACCACTGTAAGTTGATCTCTATCAAAACTAACATCCAAAACCTTCCCATTCTCGACCTTAAGGTTCAAAGAATAAGGGTTATGGTTGCAGGGAGGATCCTGTAGATGTCTGTGCGCGGTCAACCAGCAAAAAGCTTTATTCGTCTGAGCGGCGCCGCCGAAACTCGTGCGGTACAGAATCCAAAGCATTTCACAGAGATGTCTTGCGAAATAAAATAAAGCTTTTTTTTCGTGCATCGTTTTCTGAGAATCTAGGCTGATTCTGTCAAATAGTTAAGCCTCTATATTAGGAACATGAGAGAGCATGAAATAGTGTGTCAAATGTCAATGTCATGCTTCGATATCCGTAAAGGATAAGTTTTGCGCCAAGGATTTAGATCTCTCTCGTGGGTTTCAATTTGTTTCTACTGGATTTTAGCACGATCATGACACGCATGAGTTTTTATTTATGTTTTTGTAATATTATGTGACCGTCTATGTTTCAATGTATTACATTATAAAGTAGCACCCAGTCTTCTTGGTAAGTTTAGATAGTGCGTTTTTGGATGGCTTTGATGGCTGTAATGGAAAACGAACAGTTAATACCCGAGCATCGACAGAACAAACCAATAAGTTTTATCATAAAACATGTAACTCAATACAACTTTTTAGAAAGTTAGTATCATTTGTAACAATTATACGGCGTGTAACATAAGTGCGTCGTGTTGTTTTGAAACCTGGCCGTGGTTCCCACGCGGCGGGCGGCGCATGCGTCGATCCGGTCAGATAACCATTTATTTATCACCTATACGACGCCGCGACCACCGAGGTAGGTAATGACGCTCTATGAACATCTGGGCTCCGCTCAGTATCCGAGTTCCTCTACATTACGATGTTTTTACTGCGATTCTCCGTGACTTGCAGACCTCGTAAAACAACAATTGAAAATATAACACACAAACCTCTTTTTATAAACCAACAGATGGCACGGACCACAAAAAAGAAATGTTCCAAAATGAAATATAAATATGCAATTAGTACATGGAACTTGTTATCCGCAGGCCAGATGGCCGAAAATCTGATCAAATAAATTGTAGGGTGACAAAACATTTCCTGCTGCGTGGGTGGAAATATGCAGAACGTTGATAATTTTGTCATTAACTAAAAATAGGAATAGGAGACAATCTTGCTTGATATAAATCAATAAATTTACAATAGCGAATGAGACGCGTCTGTCTATGGATCGACGCCCGCGCAATTGGCCGAGCGCAGCCGAAGCCATTCGGGCTTTATCGGCGCATTAATAATGGCCGACGAGACGTTGCGATCTAATGCCTGCCAGTAAAAAGTACAAAAAGCTCCAACAACTTCATGAGTCGTGGTTCGTTTAACTGCGGACGACTCACCCTCTATAATTTAAGCCGCTGCGCTAGCAACGGACCTTTTATAAATAAAGGATTGGAATTCGGTGTCGGCATGCCTAGGTGCAACATTATTTACAGATAATTCGAGTGAGATTTTACTTTTAAAAGTCATGTTCCTTGGTGGAACTAATTTATTTTAAAACTGTTTAAGAATTGTGAATAAAGTGGTGTCTTTAAAAAGAGAGTACCTGAGTATTCTAAGTAATTTAAATTTCGGAGAAGAGTAGAGAAAAAACGTTATGGAGTGACTATTTTAAGCGTTTGAAAGTTAGTTTATACTAAAAATACGGTGACTAACGTAATACCATTCAAGTATTTTGTTGAGTTAAGCTATAACACTTAAGCAGAATACTACGAACATTTTAAGGTTTCGGATTGGACTAGATTTAGAGAAGGGATTATAAATTGCGCATTCGGATCATCGAATGGCTCTACTTTTAAATGGCATAATAGTTGGATCTCTGTATTCTCTGTTCTATATTAAGTTTAAGATGAATAAAAAAAACTTTTTTGACCTGTTGGAAATCCCCCATGGTCTACCTCCGCCTTGGAGAAGAAAAAACTGGAGTGCTTCTCCGTACTCTATTGCCCTAAACCTGCTTAAACCCTAGAGATATAAATACGAGAAAAAAAGACTTTCTATACGAAAAATAAAAATAGAACCTGCGGCATTGCCGTAGGCGGGTAAAAATAACTTTATAATTATTTAACAAATAGACAATAAATTTCTTAGCCGGCCTCATTGAAATCAAATAGTCTTTTGAAATTCAATTTATAGAAGTGTTTTCCACAGAATGGTTACTTTATTGATTGATTGACGGTTGCTTGGCCGGCGTGGAATGAATCGAAACCTAATTAACCAGTAGGTATTCATTACACTAACGATACATGGCTTCCTTTATTGATATAAAATGAGGATTTTTGGTACTTCTGATTTTTCTAAACATTTTTTTCATGCTTGACTGTCCTAAATTCTCAGAAACATAAAATTAAATATGTTTTTATACAATTCATATCTACATTTTAGATGTAGGTAGCTATTATCCAATAGGATTAAATATATTTTAAAAACAGATCAAGTTGAAAAATGCAGTTAGATTAGTTAGATTTTTGCAGTGATGATTTATAAATGCGTAATTAACACCTTTTTAAAGACTCCAGTTTTTATTACTTCTAATTCATAACGGAAGGAAATAACAACCCTGAATACTGAAATCCTTGCTTTGAAAATGAATAAACTTCAGAAAAATACATATTCTAAATAAGTATAATTTAAAGAGAAATCAAAGGAAGGTAATATAACCCTTGCACAACTTGGGTCTGTAGATAATCTCGCTTATTAATTCAGTACAGTTGCGAACAAAAATTTAAAGCTAAAAGTCAGTGTTCAGCCAATTCCTAGGTACCTACATATATTTGCTTGTGGCAAAGTTATTCTTAAATTCTGTTTTTTTCCTTTGCCTATTTTGTCCACCTAACGGCGAAATAACATAGAATAAAATAAATAAAACATTTTCTCACTTATTCTTTAAGAGTAAACAAAAATGTTTACTCTATGAATTTTTATAATGCATTGATTTCACGCAAATATCTTTTCGATGTAGGTAGACATTTCTATGCTGAAGAAATTCCAAGCAAAGTCTGTACAAGATAATAAGTGTTCATGTAATTCCATTCTATTTCAAAATGTAAACAAGTACATGTTTCTGGATCCTTATTTTTTGCTTAATTCACATTATAGTATTATTTAATGTTCCAAAAGTTTTTGGTCCTGACTGTATCCTAGTCTTCACTTCGATATTTTGCAATGACAGACGTACAAGATACTTAGCATGTTAACGAACCAATTATTAGATACTAAAGTACAGAAAATAGGTGGAACATACCAGTTTCACTTGAACTCAGAAAATTATGGAAACAACTTAGGTATAAAGTCTCAAGGTGTAAGTATTTCTAGAAACTCGGTAAATGGGTTAAATGGTAATACGATATAATGTAATTCATTTGTTCATATACTTGATCTAGATGTATTTAAGCATCTTAGCTTTAGTTAAGAGGTCTCACTTTGTGCTTAAGATTTCAATTCATTCCT